>JAMJFZ010003384.1:1042500-3540000 GCA_026225945.1 Cricetomys ansorgei
TAAGATGTAAGATATAGAAATGTCTTTCCTTTAAGAAAGTGTGTCATGTAAGCACCACCCTCTCTCTGCACCATTGACTCCTCTCCCCTCATGTTCCAGAACTACCTCTAAAGTCCTAGAGTGACTTGAATACCCCGGGCTTTGTTGAGGACTCAGACGTGCAGACTTGGACGCCAGCAGGCATGACTAAGTAGGACAAAGCTAGCAGGGAGTAAGGAAAGAGCTGGGAGGATTCAGAAGTAGCCACTCAGTTGTCCTGAGTACACAAAGGCTGTGGTTAATCCCACTGCCAGAATTTCCAGGGTCTTGAAACTACTGGTGCAGAAGACCCGAGACATATAGATAACTCAGATTAGCTATGGGCGGGAGCACAATAATAAGGAAAGCATTTTGGCGGGGCTGGGAGGTGACTTAGAGTTTAAGAATGCTGAGTTCCAGAGGATCCAAGTTTGGTTCTGAGCACCCACTTGGGGCGGTACACAACCACCTGTAACTCTAGTTTCAGGGGACTGGATGCTTTCTTCTGGCTTCCATGTACAAAAGTGGCAAACACTCACACAGAAACACACATCCATATAAATAAAATTAAAATAATAACTATAAGAAATCACTTTTGGGGGCTGGAGAGATGGTTCAGCAGAAAAGAGCACTGACTGCTCTTCTGGGAGATTGGGGTTCAATTCCCAGCACCCATATGGCAGCTCACAACTGTCTGTAACTCCAGTTCCAGGGGATCTGACACCCTCATACAGACATACATGCAGCATCAACACCAATGCACATCAAATAAAAATTTAAAAGAAGAATCCCTTTTGGTAATGTCCAAAGAAAACATGCTCTAGTAAAGCAGGAACTAAAAACATTTGAACACAGAGTTTCTGGAGCAGATGGAGCACAATGTGTCTTGACTTATTTTAAGTCACTGGGATAGAAAATTAAGCTACCCTTAGCTCAATAGCACCTACTTTATAATGAACCCCAATACCGCAGAAAGAGGGTTTCCAGAGTTGAGCAGCTAATGTTGTCAACCCCACTGGGGTTAAAGGTCAGCTGAACTCACAAACTACAGGACTTCAGAGAAACAGCTATGGAAATTACTTACAGGAACTTCAAGAGCGTCAGCAGCTGGCCATTAAGAGTGAAGTAGAACTTCTTGACATCCAGTATGGCATCGTCTTTCCCCCAGAAACCTGTTTTAGTTTAGATAACAGGCCTGATTAGAAAAATTGACAAAACCAGAAAGGAAAAAAAAAAAAAAAAAAAAAGACAAGCCTAGGAATGTGTCCAGTGCCCAAGACAGCACTGATGAAGGAGACCCTCCACAGGGACAGGTGCCCCCTCCCCCCCTCCCTCCCTTTCTCCACCTCTCCTTTCACTACTTACCCTTCTTTTCCAATCTGCACTAAATTAAAAATTCTCCTGAATACAAAGAATTAATCAAGAAACAGATTGTAGAGGAGTCGGTCTCCGACATGTTTTGAAATACTCACTATTCTGTGGCCGTCAGTTTGCACCTTGGAAGAAGAAAACTTGAAGTGAATTATATTTTCTAAAAGAAGGAGGAAGGGCTGGAGAGATGGGACAGTGGTTAAGGGCCCTTGCTGCTCTTCCAGAGGACCCAGGCTTGAGTCCCAGGACCTACATGGTGGCTCACACCATGTGTAATTCCAGTTCTAGGGGATCTGTGCCATTTTCTGGCTTCCTCAGACACAGAGTAGATTTACATAGATATACATGTTCATAGATATACATGCAGGCAGAACATCCATACATATAAAATAATATAAGACTAGGAGTGGAACACGTAGTAGATGACAGAGCTGGAAGGGACTTACTTACACCCGACTCCTCAACTTCTGGTGCTGAAACAGCAAAAGAATATGTGAAGCACATCAGCCAGCAAAGCAGCCAGTGATCTTTAAGATCTTTAAGCAACAACGATTCTCAGCATTTTTTAAACAGCGAAGTGTCTTGCCCAGAAGTTACTAAAGAGCTTTACTATATGTCCCAGGCTTCAACTGCAGGAAATCCGAGTCAATAGGTCTACAGATGAACCGAAAAGTCTGATGATTTTACAACAGGCCATTTCTGAACTTTAAGAAACATTAAACCATGGGTGTTTATAGGAGGACATAGACGACCTTGAGCCACATATCCTTTCCTAACTTGCTAGAATTCTCTGTGTCCTGGATATCAGGAGGATGGCTGTCCTGAATGGTCTCTTCCCTCCTGAAGCTCTGCCAGTAGGTAATAGTTCTCGGACATCTGGGCTACCTGGTGGTCATCAAACACCAGATGTGATGTTCTATAAGCCAAATTCTAGCACCATGGCTTGAAGGTACTGGTTTTGCTCTGGGGCTCTAAGTAAAAGCCTTCAGTGAGAGAGCAATGGAGGCAAAGGCAGACTTTGTGTCCATTGACTAAATCTGGGGATCTCATGGGGTAAGGAATGAGGCAGCCCCCTTCCCTGTGAACCCCTCACCACTATTCTTGTGTGGGTAAGAAACTCCCCAGAGCCATCTTCCCCCACTGGGCAGCTCACAACTGGGGAAGAAGTATTTATGAAGATCTTAAGAGGCAGGTGAGGAACAGAGAATAATTGGTCCCACAAAGACCCATTAAAGTGTTTGTGAATTGTGAAGTTGTTATTGTCAAGAGTCTCTGACCCTAAGGTTAGACTGAGAAACTGGGGATGAGAGGAATGAACCCCACCAGATCCCTGACAACTTGTGGATCATTACCCCAAAGAAATGCTTTATCTTAGCTCTAAACTTTGTGCTAGAGATTATTATCTGTGCTTTCTCTGTACCAACAAGCTAGGTTTTCCTTCTATGACTGTTAACATCTGTGCTTTAAGTTAGATCCGACATATATCTTCTGTCTTTCAAGATTGTATTTTATAGTACAAATTAGAGCTAAGCAATTTAGTTTCCAAATACTTGGAAGTTTTCTAGGGACCTTTGGTTGTTGGTTTCAAATGCAATAGAATCTAGTCAAGGGAAATACTTTGTATGACTTGAATGTCTCTGAATTTGAGTAAAATATAGTCTATGTTGGTGGCTGCTCCATGTCTATTTGAAAAAAAAGTGTATATTCTTCTTTGTTGTGGAGTACTCTACAAATGTCAGCTAGGTCAAGTTGGTTGATAGCATTGTTTAAGCAAAATATTCATTCATTCAGTTTTTACCTCCCCCTTCTTCTGTTGGTCATTGAAAGATACTATTTAAACAACTACAACAACAAAACCAGGCAGTGGTGGCACACACCTTTAATCCCAGCATTTAGGAAGCAGAGACAGGTGAATCTCTGAATTCGAGACCAGTCTGGTCTACAAAGTAAGTTCCAGGACAGCCAGAGCTACACAGAAAAACTATATCTCAGAAAAAAAAGTAGTATATTGAAATTTCTATAATAATGGATGTTTTTTCTTTTCACACAGTGCCTCACTATGTAACCCTGACTGGCCCAGAATGTATTATGTAGTCCAGGCTAGTCTCAAAAAGCTTGACTTTACCTCCTAAATGCCTTTGCCTCCTAAACGCTAAGATTAAAGACGTGTGCTACCAGCCCTGCAAACTGTGGATTTATTTCAGTTTTTGTCTACTATATTCTGAAGCCTCATTACTAAGTGCCTGTTTAAAATTCTTAGTCTCTCTTGATAAACTAAGAACTCTAGACTCAAAAGCTCCTGCTGGGCCTACAGCGCTACATCCGAGGTTAGAAACGTATGCTTCTCTTGCAGCAGGCCCAGTAACTCCAGTTCCTGGTTGCCTGGAACCTGATGCCTCTGGTTCCAGACACTAGCACTCATATTCACAGACATATACATACTTAAATAAAAAATACCTTTTAGCCAGGTAGTAATGGCGCATGCCTTTGGTCCCAGCATGGGGGAGGCAGAGGCAGACAGATCTCTGTGAGTTCAAGGCCAGCTTGGTCTACAGAGTTCCAGGACATCCAGAGTTACAACAGAGAAACCTTCGAAAAACAAACAAACAAACAAACAAAAAAGTGCTTGCTGACATATATTTTTTTATTTTGAGACATATTTTGTCTGCTATTATTAGTTACGACAGGTTTATTTTGGTTAGTGTTAATTCTGCATGTCTTTTAAAATCCATTTACTGTTGGACTGTTTATATATTTATAGTGAAAGTGTATTTCTGGAGGAAAGTAAATAATTAGCTTTTGTGGCGATGCAATATTCTGACAATGTCTCTGACACCCTAAGAGACTGGAACTTTTGCTGGACCTCCCCGCCACCTTTGCAGTCACTTTAGACTGCTCTCCCACTGTGTACGCAGACTGTTTAACCTGCCTTTAAGAGAACAATGTAACAAGCAGCCTTACCTGTCTCGGATTTCCCACGTAGTCAACTTTTACAGTCTAAGCTAATGCATAGCTGCAATCTTAAATTACGTGCTCTTCCCTGCGCATCGGACCCTGATAACACACACGGATCAGTTACTGAAAGCAGCAAACACAGAGGTTGAAAGCAACTTCCTAAAAATCTACCACACAAGTTGAAAACAACCATTTATGGATATTGGTTGATTGTTAAACAATGATGTTTGTTATCTGGTAAATTTGGGTCAGTTGGAGCCAGTGACTTAGTCCCTTGTAAAACTTTTCAGAGATTTCTGTAAAGTATTCCATTCCTTCCCTGTATGATGTTTCTATTCTATTCAATAAAGACAGAGCAAAGCCCACTGCAAGAAACAGGGAGTTACACTACTTACTCACAGACAGGCAAACAGATACACACAGCTTACACAGACAGAGATGCACAGCCATGCATCAGACAGAGGACAGAAGACACGGGGAGCATGAAGTAGAGAATTCAAATCTAGATTCACTTTTGATTAAACTACTCCAAGGGGGAGTGCTTTTATTTCTTTCCTTAATGTGACTGATGCATTATTGGCGACTCGGGGTTAATCACATAGATTCTTTATGTGTATGGTGTTTTATCTGCATGTATGTCTGTGCACACCTGCGTGCCTGGTTCCTGAGAAGATCAGAAGAGGTCGCCAGATCCCCTGGAACTGTACTTTCAGAATGTTGTGAACCACCTTATGGGTGCTGGGAATTGAACTCGCATCTTCCAGAAGAGTAATTGGTGCTCTTAATTTTTGGGCTATCACGCCAGTCCAAATATTGGTTCTTACTTGACACACTTGGATTTGAGTGTGTGGTCATGCTGTGGTTTCCTGTTCCTGTTTAATCCCCGTCTCCCCCTCCCTCTCTCTTTTGCCGCTTTTGGATCATTCCTTATTGTTAAATGTTATATTCTTTTCCAGCTTTGTGTCTGTAGCTGTTTTGTTAGTTTGCTCAAAGTGTACAATGTACATCTGTGCTATCACAGTCCAGCCTCAATGACACGTCCTCCACGTAGCTTAGTCCTCCCAGCACCAGACTTCTGTCTCTTTGCTTCCGGTCTATGGTGTTGCTACACATGAATTCCCTGCACCCTACATACCACAACACATTGCTATTGATTCTAAAATACTGATTAAAACCAAGTCACTTTAAAGAGACTTAAAAACTAGGAAAATAATCTTTTATAATTACCTATGTTGTTAACTCGTCAGTACTTTCAAGTCCTTCACTATCTCCCTTCTGTCGGATGGCTTAACATTTGTTACAATGACAACCTACTAGTAGTGAATCATTTCCATACTGAATGTCTGAAAACATTGTTTTATAGTTTTGAAAGTCTTTTATCAAGTTTAGTTTGGAATTCTGGAGCCAGTTTTTCCCCCTTCGGTGTATAAGTTCACTGCTCCGAGCGAGAAGTTGGCTGTTGTCTTTGTTTCTTTGCTAGGTAACACGCCATTTTCTCTAGCTGCTTTGCTGCTTGTTTTAGATTTGACTGCAGGATGACCTGTGTGGATGTCTTGATGTTTCTTACACTTGGGGTTTGTTGCATTTATTAAATCTGTGGGGGGTTTGTTTTAATCCTTTTTGAAATGCTGAAGCTATTCTTTATTTAAACACATTTTCATGTTTTGTCTTAGGAACCTGTACTGACTTGTCTAAGTCCAAAGAGAATGATGCTCCATTTAGTGTATCTACCTGTTTAATTCTTTCTGGATTTCTCTGTAACTATATTTTACTGCTATGCTTCCAAGTTCACTAATCTTTTCTTTTGCAGTATGTCATCTGTTACTACCCAGTGTATATTTTCACTCAGACCCTGTTGTTTTCATTCGTAGGTTTGTACTGCATCTTCCGATGGTTTCCGTTTCTATGCTCAGTTTTTGTACGTTTGTATTCACTGAGTACAGCTGCTTTCATGTGCTTCTCAGCTAACTCTAACGTGTCAGGTCTGGCTTGCCTCTGGGCTTCAGGAATTTCCTATTTATGGGTCGTACTTTCCTGTCTCTTTACACGACTAATAATCTGTTGGGTTGTAACCTGGTAAGGGCTGGATATTTTTGTTTCTGCTTTTCCTGAATGTAATGAGCGTGCGTTGGCAAGTTACCTTCTTGAGTCTTTCATAGTTTCTTAGGCACAGCAATTCTCAAAACAGAGGTAAGTAGTCACTGAAGAAAACTCCCTGACTTCTTTACCCACTGCCCTCTGAACCGAGTTTTCCCAGTCAGGGCCGTGGCAACTGCCACTACTCTTGTCTCTGTGCGCATTAGACATTCTAGTTTTTGTTTGTTTGTTTTACAAAAATAATAGCCACATATAACAATAGTCATAGGACTCAGAATGCGCAGAAAACCACTTTCTGTTCTTTAGTTCCCTCTCAGAATTCCCACTGTACACCAGGAGGGGGCGCCCGCTTCAAAGGCGGTGTTTCACATCTGGTTCCTGAACACGCAGACTAAGAGTCAGCACCGTTCACACGCTATTTTGGGGGCGACTTGCACCGCGCTTCAGGGTTCCACTGGAGTAGGGGTGTCAATGAGAGCTCCTTGGGGTTGTGCTCCCTGAGCCCTGACAGAAGCCAAGGAAGAGGAAAAGGGCAGCAGCAAAGCGTTGATTGCTTTCCCCCTGGTAGCTAATCAAGTCACCACAAGCTGGGACTGCTCCCCTCTTCTTCAGTCACCTTATCAGAGCTCTCGAGGCCCAGGAAGCGGTGGTGTCTTCAGGGCAGCACATTGAGGTCCCCCAGCAGGGATATGGCCAGGGGCCACCTCCCCTCTAGCTTAGGAATCTGAGGAGGAAGTGTGTCTCATATTAGGTTTCCAGCTCAGGGAATGGCAGTGGTGGTCCTCGGAGAGGTGGCGGGTGCTCAAAGGATTCAAAATACTGTGTTGTCGGCCAGCAAATGGCTTAGTGAGAAGGGCACTTGCTGCCAAACCCGAAGACCTGAGCTGAGCACCAAGGGCCCACATTGTAGGAGGAGAGAATCAACTCTCACATGTTGTCCTTGGCATGTGATTTTAAACTCTGTGCTACTGTTGAAACCCAACAATGACCATTCGGTAAAATTGAAGTTAAATTTGAGAGTCATCGGAATCTAGGTAAGCTGCTCCAAAGTACCTTTTTTGGCTTCCCATGAAACTTTTATTCCTGGTAGCTCAAAGCAGGGACAGAGAAGCAATGAAAAACAGAGAGTATTTCTCATCACTTTCTCCAGATGTACTCAGGATACAGAAGGTCCCTGGCCTACTTGGGACTGTTTGCCCATTGACCTTGAACACACTTAGCTGCCTTGCTGGGGCTTGGGGAGGCACACTGCATTCCTGGGGCTGGAGGAGGCATGGGGGAGAAACCAAAGTTCCGTGGGAATGGAGTTCACACAGCAGGAGAGCAGAGAGTCTACTACAGGCAGGCTATACGCAAGCGCCGCATTCTCTTCTATTAGGTACATTCTTGAAATTTCTTAGTGTAAGTGTTCTGATACCTTCTGGATTTGACGTAATTGGGATTGTCGAATTAGGACTTTTTTCACAGAAGTCACCGTGGCATCAACAATGTTATTTGTAGAGACAAAAATCAGCAAAGCCAGGTGACAAATCAGGCTGCTCAGTTCTCATTTTATTCCCATGCTCTGTCTCCCTAACGTTTTAGGTCATTCAGTTTTTATCAGATAGTTTGTAATTTGTCCTATAGAGCTCCTATTGAATATATATGCTACTCTTCCTCCAAGAAATGGTAAAAAAGGACAAGAGTGGTCAGACAGGCATTGTCCACAGTGACAGAGACAACAGAACTGTCCACAGTGACAGAGACTACAGCATTGTCCACAGTGACAGAGACTACAGCATTGTCCACAGTGACAGAGACTACAGCATTGTCCACAGCGACAGAGACTATAGCACTGTCCACAGTGACAGAGACTATAGCACTGTCCAGTGACAGAGACTACAGCATTGTCCACAGCAACAGAGACTACAGCATTGTCCACAGTGACAGAGACTACAGCATTGTCCACAGTGACAGAGACTACAGCACTGTCCACAGTGACAGAGACTACAGCACTGTCCACAGTGACAGAGACTACAGCACTGTCCAGTGACAGAGACTACAGCATTGTCCACAGTGACAGAGACTACAGCACCGTCCACAGTGACAGAGATTACAGCACTGTCCACAGTGACAGAGACTACAGCATTGTCCACAGTGACAGAGACTACAGCACTGTCCACAGTGACAGAGACTACAGCACTGTCCACAGTGACAGAGACTACAGCACTGTCCAGTGACAGAGACTACAGCATTGTCCACAGTGACAGAGACTACAGCACTGTCCACAGGGACAGAGACTACAACATTGTCCACAGCGACAGAGACTACGGCACCGTCCACAGCGACAGAGACTACGGCACCGTCCACAGTGACAGAGACTACGGCACCGTCCACAGTGACAGAGACTACGGCACTGTCCACAGTGACAGAGACTACGGCACCGTCCAGCGACAGAGACTACGGCACCGTCCACAGTGACAGAGATTACGGCACCGTCCACAGCGACAGAGACTACGGCACCGTCCACAGTGACAGAGACTACACCACTGTCCACAGTGACAGAGACTACAGCATTGTCCACAGTGACAGAGACTACAGCATTGTCCACAGTGACAGAGACTACAGCACTGTCCACAGTGACAGAGACTACAGCACTGTCCACAGTGACAGAGACTACAGCACTGTCCAGTGACAGAGACTACAGCATTGTCCACAGTGACAGAGACTACAGCACCGTCCACAGTGACAGAGATTACAGCACTGTCCACAGCGACAGAGACTACAGCATTGTCCACAGTGACAGAGACTACAGCACTGTCCACAGGGACAGAGACTACGGCACCGTCCACAGCGACAGAGACTACGGCATCGTCCACAGCGACAGAGACTACACCACTGTCCACAGTGACAGAGACTACAGCACAGTCCACAGCGACAGAGACTGTGGCACATGCATTAAGCCTGATGCATTGCTCTTTTAATATAACACATCATATCTGAAAGGAATATCTCTGTGCCAGCAACCTTCACAGCACACGTTCATGGTGCTGGAATTCTTGCTTCTCAGACATAGAAGAGCTTCAACCAGACTCTGTAATGATGGGCTCCCTTACTTTCCCAGGCTCCATAATTTTCCCTTTCTATTCTGTCCTGGAATCTGTTTTCCCTCCACTCGCACCTGCGTTGGCCTTGGAACATTATTTTATCTTTGGAGAACAGCCCAAACTGAAATGGTGTTGGAATTAAAAACCCAATACACTGAAAGATTGAATGATAAGGAGTCCAATTACTGCAGCTGGGCAGCACCCTACTTAAGAGACAGTGCACGCTGCCAGAGCATTTCTGTTCCGTTTTATACAAATCTTGTTGCCGGGCAAGCAGAGCAAGCAAGCCAATGGGACTGCAATTAGCAAAGCCATAACAGTTTAGTGGAAACAGGAATGGAGATGGAATTTGGTTACATCAACAGTGACTCCGGACAGCAGTCATCTCCTTCCTGCTGTCCTCTGAGTCCTGACACTTGGACCTTGGACCTGCAGTTATACAAGTATCATCCTTTACCCTCTTGTCCTGCTTTACTGGTTACACTTGCTCGGTGAGAGATTGACTTCTATGAGTATCTTAGCCAGCAATTTTGAGTTTGAAACCCAACATTCCAAC
Organism: Cricetomys ansorgei; assembly: GCA_026225945.1. Taxonomy (NCBI): domain Eukaryota; kingdom Metazoa; phylum Chordata; class Mammalia; order Rodentia; family Nesomyidae; genus Cricetomys; species Cricetomys ansorgei. The sequence continues at coordinate 1,052,584 of JAMJFZ010003384.1, forward strand.
CTTTTGTTATAATAAAATACTTCCTGTTGACCCGGGGGCTTCATTGTTGGGGACCCCAGAAAGTTGGAATGCTGGCTAAGGCTGGGAAGTTGCTCTTCCCAGCTGTTTCACTCCCTGTCCGGGTTCTGTGGCTGGACTACCTGGGGCTGGCGTGAGGGCCTTTGGAGCAGCCTGTGGCTGGACCACATGGAGCTAGCTGCTTTGAAGCTGTCAGAGATGCAGATTCCAAAGACAAATCAGGAGCTGGCAGTTGCTGGAGTAGCTTGTGACTTTGTGGCTGACATATTTTGAAACAATTATAGAGACAGGTTAAGCATGAATTAAGCATGAGTTCATAAAAGAGAAACAGGTCGCCCTTTAGCCACGGCTACGGGAAAAAGAAGTTATATAGAAAAACAAGTTACCCCGTCGTCCAGGAAGCAGGTTACAAATAATTTGTAAAGTCACAAAATGGAGCCAGGCTATAATGACATAATATTGGTGAGTTTGATGGTCAGAACTGCAAAATCAATAAAGCATTTTCATGTAAATTTATTTTTTATTATTTGTGCATGTAATTTTGCACATTTTGTATGTATGTGTGTGAGTGTACTTATTCATATGTGCACATGTGTATGTGCATGTGTGATATATATGTTTCTGAGTATATTATATGTGTGCACATATTATATATGTGTCATGAATGTGTGCGTGCAAGTGTGTATTCATCCATGTGTGCTCATGTGTACGTTTGTGTGATGTATGTGTGCACGTGAGTATACTCATCCATATGTGTACTTTTGTTCATGTAAGTGTACCCATCATGTATATACATAAGTATGTGTGTTTGATGTATATGTATATTCATATACATGTATATGAGTGTATTCATCCACGTGTGCACATGTATATGTGTGTATGAGTGAATTCATCCATGTGTGCTCATGTGTATTGTATGATATGTGTTGAGTTTACTCATGTATGTGTGCACCAGTATGTGTTTGTGTGTGATATGTTTGTGAGTATACTCAGGCATGTGTGCACATGTGCATGTGTGTGGATATGGTATGTGTGAATTTGTGTGTGAGTGCTCTCATCTATACATATGTGCATGTATGCGTGTGTGAGTGCACTCATCTATATGTATGTGCATGCATGTGTGTGAGTGCACTCATCTATACTTATGTGCATGTATGTGTGTAAGTGCACTCATCTATACGTATGTGCATGTATGTGTGTGAGTGCACTCATCTATATGTATGTGCTTGTGTGTGTGAGAGTGCACTCATCTATACATATGTGCTTGTCTGTGTGTGAGTGCACTCATCTATACGTATGTGCATGTATGTGTGTGAGTGCACTCATCTATACGTATGTGCATGTATGTGTGTGAGTGCACTCATCTATATGTATGTGCTTGTGTGTGTGAGAGTGCACTCATCTATACATATGTGCTTGTCTGTGTGTGAGTGCACTCATCTATACCTATGTGCATGTATGTGTGTGTGAGTGCACTCATCTATACGTATGTTCATGTGTGTGTGAGTGCACTCATCCATGTGTGCTCATTTTGTGGCCAGAGCTCATGTCAGTGGTCCTCCTCTATCACTCTTCACTCTCAGCAGCTTCTCAGCTAAAGTGCGCACGGAACCTAGAGCTCAACATTTTGGCAAGGTTGGGGGCAGTGAGCGCCAGGGATTCACCACTTCCCTTTGCCTTCCCAGGGCTGGTCTTGCAGGGTGTAGCCGCCACCATCAAGTCTTACACGGGTCTTAGAGATCCAGACTCGGGTTTTCAAGTCTGCATGGTAACCACTTTACCCACTGAGCCGTCTCCTCAGGCCAGTCCTCATTATTATTATTATATTTTATTTCATGTGTCTGAATGCTTTGTTGCGATGTGTGTAAGCGTACCGCAATCATATGCCTGGTACCATTAGTGGCCTGAAGAGGGCGCCAGATCCCCTGGAACAGGAATTGCAGGTGGTTGCGAGCTGCCATGTGAGTGCTTGGAATTGAACCTGGAAGAGTTCTCGTTCTTAACATTGGTGAGCCATTTTTCCAGAATTATCATTTTTCAAAAAGTTTGTTGATAGCCATTGGCGTTGGGCCACACTTGGTGAATCGTCTTAGAAAAAATTCTGAGATGACAGAAGGGAAAAAAGAAGTTGCTTAGACAATTGAATTCTTACGTGTCAGGTGACATGGCATTCAAAGAAACTTTTACTGTGTAAATTCAGGAAAGTAAATTTTCTTCTTTCTCCTCCTCCTCCTTCTTCTCCTCTTCTCCTTCACCTTCCTCCTCCTCTTCTTCCTTCTCCTCTTTCTCCTCATTTTCTTCTTCTTCCTTTTTCTCCTCCTCCTCCTCCTCATTCTTCTCCTTCTCGCCTTCCTTGGCATTGAACCTAAGACTGCACATACTAGCCAAATGCTCTATCACAGAGCTACAGCCAAGTCTTCTTTTCATTTTTTATTTTTAGACTGTCCTGGAACTTACCCCATAGTCCAGGCTGGTCTCAAACTCAGAACTGCCTTCCTCTGCTCCCATTTAAATGCAGGGATTAAAGGTGTGTACCACCACTGCTCAGCTAAGCTGGGGTTTTTAATGCCATGCTTCTCTTCAAACTAAGAGCTAGTTGGGGATGTCAATCAACATTCACAGTGAAGACAATGGGAGCCTCTCAGTTGTTTCTTTCCCTCAGACTGAACATGCAATCCTGGAGCTCCTCGTGAGATCTTGGGCACAGTGTGGAAAATTTCTAAAAATTGTCATTTATTACTAGAGGAAAACCACCAGGAGGTAAAAAGAAGAAGAAGAAAGAAACTATGGAAAAGTTACAAAAAGAAAACGAATGTGTATTGAAATACCACTAACACATCCAATTAGCCTGCTCAGGGACGGAAAGCTGGCTCAGCAGTTAAGGTACTCTTGCAGAGTACCTGGGTTCAGTTCCCTGCACTCACCCTGGTAGGCTCACCACCACCTATAACTCCAGTTTCAGAGGATCCAAAGCTCTCTTCTGGCCTCCACAGCTACCTGCACACACATAGTGCACAGACACAGGCACACTCAGGCACACACACATACACATACAAATACAAATAAAACTAAAACAGAGGACTGGAGAGATGGCTCAGTGGTTAAGAGTACTGACTGTTCTTCTGAGGACCTGGGTTCAATTCCCAGCACCTACATAATGACTAAAACTATCTGAACCCCCAGTTCCAGGGGATCTGGTACTTTCTGGCTTCTGTGGGGACCGGGGAAGGAAAGTGATGTATAGACATACATGCAGGCAAAACACCCATACTCGTAAAACAAAATAAATTACAATAATAGCAATAAATTTTTAAAAACAAACAACCTATTCCCTCAAGGTAAAAAAAGAGAAAGGGAAAATATGATACTGGAAAAGACAGAATAAAGTGAATTAGAAAATATTTTATTGCCAAACAGTGGTGACACACTCCTTTAGTCCCAGGACTCAGAAGACAGAGCAGGCGGATCTTTGTGAGTTTGAGACCAGCCTGGTCAACAGAGTGAGTTCCAAGACAGCCAGAGTTACAGAGTTTTTAGTTACTAACTAAAAACCAATAGTAGAATGATTCAGTAATAATCCATGATGACCTATTAAAATGTCCCCTTAGGCTTTGTTTCTGAGGTAAAGAAAGTCCTCTGCAAAGAGTCAGCTGCCTCTTACAGAATTGCGGGATGTAACGAGTGTGCATTGTTGATTCTGAAGTCTGTGTTCAGTACCTGGGCTCTCTGTTAGTCCTGAAGTGCCAGCACAAGTGCAAAGACACACCTTTTCAATCATACTATGAAACTTGGACATTTCTAAATTGTTAGCATGTTATTTTCTGTATTTATGTATTTACTAATCTACTTACTTAGTAGCCTTGAGGATAGAATTCAGGGTCTCAAGTATCCCAGGCAAGGGCCCTACCCACTGAGCTATTGTGAGAGTTAAAGTAATGTTTTAAGTTTAATCACTGTGCCTAAGAGATATATAAAACAAAAGAGCCTCTAACCTGTAAGCCCCACTTGTCCAAGGACAGATAACTTCCTGGAGAGCTGGGGGCCTCTTCATGTAAGATAACAAGGTATGTGTTTTTGTTTCAGTAAACAAGCTTGCTTGACCTAACTACATAGGATCGTCTTGATCAAAAGCAGGCAGGAGGTATGTAGGCAGGAAGTATGTCAAGATGTATGCTTGCCCCCAATTGAACGAAGGTGGGAAGTAAGCCTTGTGGGTTTTGTCTTTATAAGGTTCCAACTAATGTATTTTGTGGCTATTCTCTGGGAATTCTGGGAATGGACCTGGCCAGTGTCCATTGTTCTGGTCAGTGTTTAATAAAGCTTGCTTCAAATCTGTCTCAAAAATTGTGATAATGGTCTAATTCTTGCCTGGTAGGCTTAATGTTGTGGGGATACTCACCAGAGAAGACTATACAGACATAGGTTTAAGCCAATAGAAAGTCTTTGTTTTAGTTTTGGCATTTGGTGCTGTCTCCGTGCTGACTCTTACAGCGTGAATGGCACTTCCATCATGGAGTCAGTTGTGTTAAGGTCTCAGGGCTACTAAGTTTGGGGCCCTGTTACAATTAACACTGTATCTCTAGCTCAGACATGGTCCCACTATGTGACTTGAGCTAGTCTCTGACTTGTAGTCCTCTTGTTTCTGTCTCTCTTGTACTGGGATTTCATGTGTACACCATTATCCCAAGCTCTGATGTTTCACACACCATTCAACTCATCCATTTAAAGTGTACAGATTGAGCTGGGAGGATGTTCTCATTTGTTTTATATCTTTCTATTTCTGTGGTAAACACCATAACCATAGGCAACTTGGGGAGGAAAGGATTTATCTGGATCACCTGTCCCAGTCCCAGTCCTAATCACAGTAGATGATTGAGGGCAGTCAGAGAAGGAACTCAAGCAGGACCTGAGGCAGAAACCATGGAGGAAAAGTGCCCATTGCCCAGAGTGGGTTGGTTCCTTCCACGTCAATCACTAATTAAGAAAATAACCCACAGCCTTGCCCACAGGACAATCTGATGGAGACATTTCACCAATTGAGGTTTCCTTCTCCTGGATGACTCTAGTTTGTATTAAGTTGACAAAGGAAAAAAAAAAGGCATATTGTAGCAAATATCAGTGGAGTGCCTCATTTCTTTTATGGACAGATAACACCCTGTTGTCTGCATATTGTCCGTGCAGTCTTCAAATGATGACAGCTACGATTTGCACTTTTAGTTACTATGAATAATTTGACATAAACGTGTCAAGTCTTCTTGTGGACGTGTCTTTATTTCTCTTGGGTATTACGGAGTGAAGTCCCTGGGTCATGATGTCTCATTGCTTAATTATGTCGCTTACTGGCAGACTATTTTCCAAAGCACTGTGTCGTACATACCTACCCGCAGTGTAATGAGGCTGCCACGCTGTTATCTGACTCTTTGTTCTATGGTTTCTCCTTATGTTTCATGTTTATGTTTCCCTGATGACTAGTAATGTTGACCATCCTTTCACATATTTATGGATATACATTTATATTTATATTTAGAGTCTACTCAAATTTTTGCCCATTTTAGAATAGGGATATACTTCTTTTTATTATTGAGTTATAAAAGTTCTTGCTGGGCAGTGGTGGCACACGCCTTTAATCCCAGCACTTGGGAGGCAGAGGCAGGAAGATCTTTGTGAGTTCAAGGCCAGCCTGGTCTACAGAGTGAATTCCAAGACAGGCAGAGTTACAACAGAGAAACCCTGTCTCAAAAAAAAAAAAAAACCTTTATATATTCTAAATAGAAGTCTTTTATCTATGTATGGTTTACAAATATTTCTTATATTCTGTGCCTTTTAGTTTACTGATGGTGCTCTGTGAAAAACAGAGTTTGTTGTTTCATTTTTTTCCCTTTATTGAAATTAGATTCTTTTCTTAAACAATATATCTTGATTATAGTTTTCCCTCCCTCTACTCCTCCCAATTCCTCCCACCCCCTCCTCTCCAGACCCACTCCCTTTCTGACTCTCAAGAACAGGCTTCTAGGAGACAACAACCAAACGTGACAAAATAGAATATTATAAGACAAAACAAAAACCGTCATATCGAAGTTGGACACAGCAACCCAACAAGAGGAAAAGAGTCCCAGGAGCAGGCACAAGAGTCAGAGATCCACTTGTTCTCACGGTCAGGAGTCCCACAAAAATACTACGCTAATAACTATATATATACACAGAGAACCTGATATAGAGACATATAGGCCCTGTGCTTGCTGCTTCAGTCTCTGTGAGCTCATATGCACCTTGCTTAATTGATTCAGAGGGCCTGTTCTCCTGGGGTCCTCCATCCCCGCTGACTCCTACAATCATCCCACCTTCTCTTGCTCCAGATTCCCTGGACTCTGAGGGGAGAAATTTGATGGAGACCTCCCATTTAGACTTTCTCTCCATGTTATGTCTGGCTGTGAGTCTCTGCATTTGTTCCCTTCTGCTGCCAGAGGAAGTCTTTCTGATGATGGCTGGACAAGGCACTGATTTTTGAGTACAGCAGATATCATTAGGAGTCATTTTATTTATAATTTTTTTAAGACCAGTAGTGTTTGGTTTTACTCTAAGTCTAACTAGGCTCTGGTTCTTGGTTACCCAAGCAGTGTCGGGTGTGGGTTCTGTCTCGTGGAATGGCCTTAAGTCAAATCAGATATTGGTTTGCTACTACTATAAGTTCTGTCCATTGCCCTAGCATATTTTGCAGGCAGAACACATTGTAGGTCAAAGGTTTTGTGGCTGGGTTTGTGTTCATGTTTCTCTTTCAGTAGTTTATAGAGTACCTTCCTGTACCAAAGAGACTAGAACATAGGGGTGAAGGCTACATGTGATCACCAGCTCAACTTCTCTGTGTTCAATGAGTTGTGTGGCAATTGAACCCCATTGTTGATTTGCAGAGAGCAACCTTTTGTCTTAGCAGCAACCTGGGTTGTTTGGGAATTTTCATGGGACTCCCTTGGCCAACAACGCCGTTGAATGCAACCCAGTTCCACCACTGGAAGCCTTCCCTGGTGACAAGAAATGGCCAGCTGAGACTCCAAACCCTCCCATTACTAGGAGTCCTCATTAGCATCACCTTCATATATCCAGGAAGTTTCCACTGCACTAGCTTTCCACACAGCCCCCCCAAGTGTCCTCCCAGTTCTAGCCATCTCTTCCTGAACTCTCTCTCTCCACTTCATCTCCCCCACCCATGATCTCCCTCTCATCACCACCTGCCTCCAGTCCACCCTTAAAATCTATTCTATTTCCTCCTCCCAGGGAGATCCTGCATTCCCCCTAGATCCTCCTCTTTACCAAATCACTCTGGGTCTTTGGTCTGTAGCTTGGTTATAATTTACTTAATGACTAATATCCACCTATAAGCAAATGCATACCATATTTATCTTTGGAGTTTGGGTTACCTCATTCAGGATTATCTTTTCTAGTTCCATCCATTTGCCTGCAAATTTCATGATGTCGTTTTTTTAACAGCTGAGTAATATTCCACTGTGTAAATGTACCACATTTTCTTTATCCACGTCTAGAGGAACATCTAAGCCATTTCCAGTTTCTGGTTATTATGAATAAAGCCACAATGAACATGGTTGAGCAAGTATCCTTGTTGTAGGGTGGAGCATCCTTTGGATATATACCCAAGAGTTGTATAGCTGGATCTTGAGGTATATTCCCAACTTTCTGAGGAACCACCATATTGATTTCCATAGTGGCTATACAAGTTTGCACTCCAACCTGCAAAAGAGGTGTGTTTTCCTTGCTCCACATCCTTACCAACATGAGCTGTAACTTATGTTTTTGATCTCAACCATTACAGATGTAAGACAGGATCTCAAAGTAGTTTTGATTTGCATTTTCCTGATGACTGATGTTGAACATTTCTTTAAGTGTTCCTCAATCATTTGACTTTCCTCTATTGGGAATTCTCTGTTAAATCTGTACCCCTCCCCTTTTTTGGGGGGGCAGGGTTTCTCTATTGTAACTCTGTCCTGCAACTCACTCTGTAGACCAGGCTAGCCTCGAACTCACAGAGACCTGCCTGCCTCTGCCTACCAAGTGTTGGGATTAAAGGCATGTGCTACCACTACCTGGCTATGTACCCCATTTTTAAAAAAGCAATTTATTTATTTTTGCTTTATGAGGTTAATGATCACAAGGTAGAAGGCATATGTGTAAACACTGGGTTACAATCAACAAGGTAAATAAAAATATGTACAAAACATTATTGTTCTGTAGGTAACCATAAAACAATCATCCCGCTTTGTGAGACTAAGAAGGAAGGTCTCTTTAAGTAATCTTTGACTTCCCTGAAACGAGCTGTCTCTGGGCAGGCAGGTCTATTTTACAACTCAGCCTTGCTCAACAGCTGTTCCAAATGAGATGTAAGGCATTTAGCCAAAGGCACACAGCAGATTTGAGCTCGAGGTCAAGGGGGGCTCTCCACAGTTTTGCCTGCATGTATGTCAATGTGAGGGTGTCAGATTGCCTGGAACTGGAGTTGCAGATAGTTATGAGCTGTCATGTGGGTGCTGGGAATTGAACCTGGGTCCTCTGGAAGAGCAGCCAGTGCTCTTATCCACTGAACTCTCTCTCCAGCCTGATGTACCCCACTTTTAATTGGATTGTTTGATTTTTCTTTTTTGATTTCTAGTTTCTTTAGTTCTTTATATATTTTGGATATTAGTCCTCTATCAGATATGGAGTTAGTTAAAAAAAAATCATTTTCCATTCTGTAGGCTGCCACTTTGTCCAAAAGACAGTATCCTTTGCCTTACAGAAGCTTTTCAGCTTCATGAGATCCCATTTAATTAATTGTTGATCTTAGTGCCTGTGCTAACAGTGTTCTGTTCAGAAAGTTGTCTCCTGTGCCAATGCATTCAAGGCTATTCCCCACTTTCTCTTCTAACAGGTTCAGTGTATCTGTTTTTGCTGTTGTTGTGGGACTGTTGTTATTGTTGAGATCTTTGATCCACTTAGACTTGAGTATTTTGCAGGGTGATAAATATGGATCTATTTGCATTCTTCTACATGAAGACATCCAGGTTGACCAGCACCATCTGTTGAAGATGCTATCTTCTTTCTAGTGTGTATTTCCAGCTTCTTTATCAAAAATCAGATGTCCACAAGTATGTGGATTTATGTCTGGGTCTTTGATTCAATTCCATTGGTCAATATATCTGTTTTTATGCCAATCCCATGTGTTTTCATCACTATAGCTCTATAGTACAACTTGAAATTGGGAATGGTGAGACCTCCAGTAGTACTGTTGGACCTCAGAGATCCGAACCAGGACCCCCAGGGCCCAAACCAGGACGCCGCACCCCCACAGAGACTCAGACGGGATATTGATGCAAATAGCAAGAGGATTTATTCCAGTATACTGGGACCGTTCTAACACACAGGATAGAAGCGGCCCCGAGGAGCAAAAAACAAGCTTTTTTATTTACTGTCCAAACGGTTGCTAGGCACAAACCGAGTTGGGACAAGTTGATTGGTCCCCAAATTGTTTTCCCATTTTGATAGGTAGGGGCCAGTTAACCTTTAAACTGATTGGTGCTGGCATATAGCAAGGTTTCGGGCTCCTAGAAAATGTAAACTTTCGGGTCTTAGTCAATGCGGGTGGGGGGAAGACCCTTAGCCCGAGGCCATGGGCTGTCTACGTGGGGAAACTCTTTTAGCCCAAGGCCGTCTTATTTGTTCTTTAACTCTGGGAACTGTTTTGGGTCACGGTGCTCCTAGCTTGGGCCTACACAATTTTGGTGCTCTTAGAAGCCTGACTAAAGTTTGGCTACTTCCTTTCAGTACTTTTAATTTCAGAATTTATTTTAGCTATCCTGGGTTTTTTGTTTTCCCATATGAAGTTGAGAACTGTAAACTATGCCTATAAACTATGTTGGAATTTTTATGGGGATTGCATTGAATCTGTAGGATTGTTTTTGGTAGGATGGCCATTTTTATTATGTTAATTCTACTGATCCACGAGCATGGGAGATCTTTCCACCTTGAAGAAAATTTCCATTTTCAATTTCTTTCTTCAAAGACTTGAAGCTTTTTATCATGCAAGCTTTTCACTTGCTTGGTTGGAGGTACCCTCAAGATATTTTATGTTATTTGTGGTTATTGTGAAGTTTTGTGAAGTACTGTGAAGTGGTTATTGTGTTGTTTCCCTGATCTTTTTCGCAGTCTGTCATTTGTATATAGGAGGGCTACTGATTTTTTCTCTTAGTTAATCCAGCTACTTTGTTGAAAGTGCTTCTTAGCTGTAGGAGTTCCCTGGTAGAATTTTTAGGGTCACTTATGTATACTATCATATATTCTGCAAATAAGAATACTTTCACTTCTTCCTTTCCAATTTGTATCTCCTTGATCTCCTTGATTTGTCTTATTGCTCTAGATAAGATTTAAAGAACTATATTTAAGAGATATGGAGAGAAATGATAGCCTTGTTTTGTTCCTGATTTTAGTGAAATTGCTTTGAGTTTCTCTCCATTTAAGTTGATGTTGGCTATGGGCTTGTTGCAAACTGTCTTTATTATATTGAGGTTTGTCCCTTGTATCCCTAATCTCTCTAAGACTTTTATCATGAAGGGATGTTGGATTGTATCAAAGGCATTTTCTGCATCTAATGAGATAATCATGTGGTTTTTTTTTTCCTTTCAGTTTATTTATAGGGTGGATTACATTTATCGATTTTCATATATTGAACCATCCCTGCATTTCTGGGATGAAACTTATTTGAGCATGGTGGATGATCTTTTGGATGTGTTCTTGGATTCAGTTTGGGAGTATTTCACTGAGTATTTTTCATCTATGCTCATAAGGAAAAGTGGTCTGTAATTCTCTTTCTTTGTTGAGTCTTTATGTGGTTTGGGCGTCAGCATAACTGTGGCTTCATAAAATTAACTGGGCAATGTTCCTTCTGTTTCTGTTTTGTGGAATACTTTGAGGAGGTGATAAAGCTCCGCTGCTGAAGGGTTGTGGGAGGAGTCAAGCTATGAGAGTTCTTTCATCCTGCAAATAGATCATTGGATCAGGAAGGAGGGGCTTGGAGTCAGCAAGCCAAGATTTCCCTTGCCATGATGCCGTTCCGTCTGCTTAGGTCTTGCAAACTTGTATGTATGAAAATGTCTACTTGTTTTTATTAAACTTTTGAGAGATTAATTATCTACCACAGATTATTTCTCGCCCTCTACTCCTCTTAGGTATGCTTACTTCTTTTGTTCTAGAGCTTCCAGGTGTGTTGTTAAGTTGCTAGTATGAGATCTCTCCCATTTTTTTATATAGGTACTTAGGTGTCTAGGTACTGTGAACCTCCTAGTGTCACTTGCTTTGTGTCCCATTAGTTTGCATATGCTGTGTAATCATTTTTCATTGAATTCTAGGAGTTTTTAATTTCTTTATTTTTGCCTTGATCTGTTTTTCACTCAGTAGCGTTCTTCAGCTTCCATGAGTTTGTAAGCTTTCTATTGTTTCTGTTGTTGATGATGTCTAGCTTTATTCCATGGCAGTCTGATAGGATGCAGGGAGTTATTTTAATTTTCTTTCATCTCTTGAGACTTGCTTTGTGTTCAAGTATGTGCCTACTTTTGGAGAAAGTTCTGTGTGGTGCTGAGAATAAGGTATATTATTTTGTGTTTGGGTGAAATGTTCTGTAAATATTTGTTAGGTCCATTTGGTTTATAACATCTGTTAGTTCCAGTACTTCTCTGTTTAGTTTTTGTCTGGATGACCTGTGTAATGCCCAGGATTCTGGAACCCCTTTGGCCCTCAAAGTTTCACCAGGAGTACAGGTCTGATGTAAAAACACGGAGTCTTTATTTTGCAGAGTAAACCAGCATGCTGGGGTCAGGCACCAGGTGGAATGGCCAACCCTGAACAAAGGCTTGTTGGCCTTTTTATAGACAGTAAGAGGGGAGTTTTAACATAGGTGAGGTAGCCTGGTTTCTAATTGGGGGACAGAAATGCAGTTTACAAATGTTTAGTTTTGATTGGCTCATGCTCAAGGGGCTAACTATCCCACATTCTTAAGCTGTATTTGGTTAGCCATCAAAGTCAAGACATTTGGTTTATGGCCCCTAGGCCATCTGGCCAGATAAGGTAGGGGCCACTCCTGCCCTGCTTCTTCTCTCAGATTGGTTGCCCTCACAGTGGGGGTCCTTTTTCAGGTTATCTAAGCCCCATTTGGCAGGTATATCCTGGCTCCTGTTAGTCTATGATTTGGTTCAGGGAAGGGACTTTTGCAGTTTTTCCCAGGAACGGGGGGGGGGGGGGGGGGGGGGGTGTTTAGTCCTAAGGGCCCATGGCTTCCATGGTGGAAGCCCTTTCCCTCAGAAAGACTCGTCCAGGTCTAACACCTGTCCATTGGTGAGAGTTGGTATTGAAGTCTCCCACTATCAGTGTGTGAGGGTTGATATGTTAATTTAACTATAGTAGTGTTTTGTTTCTTTTTTTTTTTTTTTTTACATACTTGGGTGCCCTTGTGTTTATGGCATAGATGTTAAGTATTAAAATGTCATCTTGGTGGATTTTTCCTTTGGTGAGTAGTATGTAGAGTCCTTCCCTTTTTTTATATTAGTTTTGGTTTGAAGGCTATTTTGTTAAATATTAAAATGGCTATACTAGCTTGCTTTTTTAGGTCCATTTGCCTGGAGTATTTTATCCTTGATGTTAAGGTGTGTTTCTTGGGTGCAACAGAAGAATGGATCCTGTTTCCACATCTATTCTGTTAGTCTGTGTGGTTTTATTGCGGAATTGAAACCATTGATATTGAGAGACATTAATGACCAAATATATATATATATATATATATATATGATTTAATAATGCTTTTATTTTTTTCTTAATGTGACTTTGATGTATTATTCGTGACTTGGAGCTAATCACTAATGCATTCGACCCACAAACTACAGGAATAAATGCCCTTTATTTTTTAAAATATTTTTTAAAAATATTTTTAAACCCCCCAACTCCCCACTCTTGCGTGGAATGCTGCATTGGCTCTAAGGCTTCTGCTAGCAGTAATAAACTCATTTAGTCTAAATTTGAATCGGATCTAAGTCTTCAGTCTTCCCAGTGAATTTGAATGCCACAACAAGGATGAGAACTGTTTAAGTACAAAGAGCTCCAAGAGGTTAGAGTTCTCCAGACAGGGGAAACTGATTCCTTTGGCCAGCCCAGAGGATCCCCCACTCCGTTCTACATGCCTCAACTAAAGAGAGATTGAAAACCTAAGTTTAACTCCCTATCCTCTCTCTCTGGGCATAAGATAGTCCCTTCTTTCCCTCTCCACACAGTTCCCTCAGAGATCCTGGGACACTGTATCCGACCAACTGCCCACCCCACACGCAAGCCTCATGGCCGAAGATGATCCTCACAAGGTAAAGAATGAAACCACCATCTTTGCAGGCACTGGGTCAAGACTTCCAGACACTGACCTTGTGGCTCATTCTTTTTACACATTTAAGCACAGTAAAACGTTGGGAAAAGGTTTCCACATGACAATAATCACAACAAATCTTTAGGAGTAGCTACACAAAAACTCCATAGCAAAGTAGCAAAGCACCCGTGACCTTTACAGTAAGAATGAGTTCTGCTGACTGATAAACAGAGCTCAGGGTTAGGGCCTAGAGAGGAAGAATGTGTTATAAGCATACCTCTAGTGGTAGAGGATACAAAGTACATAGGACCTCTTTCATAAGGATAGGTTCTATTCACTGAAAGACAGTCTCCCCAGTACTGATGCTCAGGATATTGGGGGGATTCAGGTGGAAGCTGGCTCCTAATAGAACAGCAAAGGGTCACCAGGTTGTTTGACCACTATCACTGGTGTTCCAGGTGACATCATCCATTTCCTTCCTTTTTTAGAAAACAGGCCCACATGATTGGCAATCCTCATTTCTCCAATGCTTACTCTAAGCTGTGCTTTCTACAACTACGCATGGATCAGGTTTCACGGAGAGAGAACAGCCACTTTGTGCAGGTCTGACGCTGCCATAGACACATGGTTCCCATTGTTGCTGTTCTAACCGGGTAAATGTGTCATGCAGGCTCTGCTGTTTTAAATCGAGATTAACTCGTTTGATTGTTAGCTTGTATGAGATTAGATCTCATTATGTAGACCAGGCTGGCCTGGAACTCACAGAAATCTGCCTGCCTCTTCCTCCTGAGTGCTAGAACAAAAAGCATGTCCCACCACACCCGGCATGATTACCTACTTTTAACAAGTTGGTTCCTAAGAGTCTTAAATACCAGCCAACAGTGACAGTCACAGATCCAGCTGATCTCTTCCTGCGTGCCACGTTCAGGTGGGGCAAACTGAGGCCAAGGTCACATCTCTTCCCCAGCTTTTCCATGTGCTTCCAGAACAACAGCATCACCTATGGGCACTGGGCATACCTTTCCTTTCAGTTCTTTCATGAGTTCCCTTCTCCAGAAACAGCTTGTACCTAGAAGCTAAGGGGATATAAAAATGGGGTCCAGATCTGATTGCTTAAAGTTCACAGTTACAGTTTGGGTTGAAACAAATGGATTTCATTATCTTGGATTGAGACCATGCAATTTCTTCCTGTTTCTTTGTTTTTCTTTTTTTTGGGGGGTTTTGTTGTTGTTTTTGTTTTGTTTTATAGTCTTCCTGTCTAAGCTACATGGATTGTCTTTTCCTGTATCTACACTAGCCCAACTCAGGTGTTTGGTTGGTTGGTTATTTTAAGAAAAGGGGGCTATGGTCCACATTTAATCAGTGAGATGTGTGTGTGTGGGGGGGGTCTCCTCAAACACCAGGACCAGCAGAGTAACAATCTTCATGAGACAAGATGGAAATCTGGTTCAACACCATTTAGCCAATGGGTATTCACATTTCTAGAGTCTGACCCTGGGCAGACTGAAAAAAATTATGTCTACATATTTAAGTACAACTTTGGAAAAATGTTTCCTGGTGACAATTACCACAATACTGCTTAAGACATGACTACATCAAAACTATTCTGCAAAGTACATGTGACATCTTTCATAATAATGGCTTCTGTTGACTGAGAAACAATGCTCAGGATAAGGTCTAGGGCAGTGGTTCTCAACCTTCCTAATACAGTTTTTGTTGCTGCTTCATAATTAATTTTGCTACTGTTATGAATCATAACAGAAATATACAGATGGTCTTAGGTAACCCCTGTGAAAGAGACGTTTGACTCCCCAAAGGTCAAAGGGGTCGTGACCCCTGGGATGAGAAGTGCTGGTCTAGGGAATAAGAGTCTGGGATAAAGACATAATAGTCTGGGGAATCTGGGTGTGGCCTTACCCCATAGCATAGCACATATAGCACAGATCACCAAGCTATTAAATACATTCATTCCCAGCATTCCAAGTGGAAACAGGTATATATCCCTTCTGTTAAAAAGACAACCCTGTATGTTTAGCATTCCTGGTTTCCCTAGAGCTTATGTGAGCACAAGGGCCTTGTGCCCGCTACAGAGATGCATGGATCCCGCAGGGACTTGTATGCTGATGGGAGGCAGGCTCATTTTATCATGGAGCTGAGCTCACCACAAGCAAAAAGTAATAATGTTGCTTTGTTGCTGTCTTGGCTAATGACCTCATCAAAATAGAAACAGCCATATGAATAAATAAAAATGGCAACATTTTAACCCAGAATGCTGTAGAAATAAAGTACCTTTCCAATGAGAAATCATTCTGCACACTTAGTAATTAATGAAGGCAAAGTTCTTTACTAACACACTTGGCTAACTGGGGCTTAGGCCCAACAGAAGATTTCTTTCAGGTCCAGCCTCAAGTTACATGTGAAACAAAGCAATTTCTCAATGTATGAGTGTTCTATCTGCATATATACCTACATGCCAGAAGAGAATATCAGATCCAGTTACAGATGGTTGTGAGCCACCATGTGGTTGCTGGGAATTGAACTCAGGACCTCTGGAAGAGCAGCCAGTGCTCTTAACCACTGAGCCATCTCTCCAGCCCAAGATGAAACAATTTAAACAGACAAGAGACAGCAAGTCTGGCCATTTAGGCAGATTAGAAGATTTACTTAGCAAAGAGATTTCCTGTTGCCAGAATTATTTTAAGTATGCTAGTATTGGTTTTGTTTTTTGAATGGCTGTTACCCAGGGTCATCTTGCCCATCTAGTAGAATTATGTTTTTCCTGACAAGAACACAGGGGACTCAATGGCAGACCTGAACTTCTGATGGTTGTGACCCAACACTGCCCCCTCTGAGATGTCCGTTAGAGGTATGCCTTTGGGGATGGGCCTAATGGCTAGTCAATATTGTGAGTAAAAATGTCCTAGCATCCTAAATTTCCCTTGTCTCAGCTGGATTGTGGTGGTGCACACCTTTAAGCACTTAGGAGGCAGAGGCAGGCATATCTCTATGAGTTCAAGTCTGGCCAAGTCTATAGAGTGAGTTCCAAGACAGTCAGGGCTACAGAGAAACTGCTTTGAAAAAAAACCAACCAGCCAGATGGTGGTGGTACATGCCTTTAATCCCAGCACTCAAGGAGGTAGGGGCAGTCAAGGTCCTGAGTTCAAGGTCACACTGGTCTACAAAGTGAGTTCTAGGATAGTCAAGGCTACACAGAAAAACCCCGTCTCAAAAATCCAAAAAAAAAAAAAGCCCAAAAACCAAACCAAAACAAAACACAAAAAAACGGGGTGGTGGTGACCTATGCCTTTAATCCCAGCACTCAGGAGGCAGAAGCTGGCAAATTTTTAAGTTCAAGGACAGCTTGGTCTACAGAGTGAATTACAGGGCTACACAGAGAAAACCTGTCTCAAGAAAAAACAAAAAACAGAAAAATCTCCTTGTCTCTAACAAACCTGGTTAACACACTACTTATCTTTGGGGTATTTGGGAGGCAGTGCTTCATTAACTAAATTTCTCTGTGTGACTTAATTTCTCCTAAGTAAATCTATTAGTAATTCCATTATAACATCAACTGTATCAATTTGAGTTTCTTCTACATTAAAAGAAACTCCATCATGGACTCGATTACCAAGTGATAAGGCCAATGCTTCTTTTCTATCAGACTAAGATGATAATACCAGACCTCGATGGTGCTTTTTCTGTGTTGTTTTAATTTGACACATTGTTTTACATGTTTAATATACTGGATTTGGGGGGAAACTTAAGAGTTCCTCAGCCATGTGACTCCTAGCTAGCTATCAAAGGAACTGACACTGATACGTCTAGGCTTGGAAATCGTGTGTGGATTTGCCTCAGCCCAGGGAAAACGGGAAAGCAGAAATCCCAGCTGGACCCAGAGGACGGATGACAGGCACTAGACAAGCTGCCCCTTGACCCAGGGCAGCTGCCATAGCTGGAGGCAAAAAGAAATCTGTGCTTGACAGGAGGCTGGAGATGGGGGCTCTGCTTACCACCTGCTTTTCCTACCTGGAATCTCCAACACTGTTTTCTCTGACAGAATATTATTTCCCTTCCTGAAGCTCCTATGCTCCACGTTTGTTCTCAGCTTCTGTTTCTGCCCCCATCGAGCCTTGGGGCCCCATGATTTTTTTACATTCTAGTTATAGCTGACGTGGGCAGACTTAAAAAAAAAAAAGAATGAGCTGGTGCCACGCCTTTTAAGTCTATGTCCAAAGCTGAGTCCAGAAGGGTGCCGTGAACGTCAGTGTGATGATGTTTTGTGTGTTGCTGCTTCTGTCTGCTACTTACACTCCTTCGAAACCAAAAGCCTGGCTGTGGGAGATCATTCTCTGGTCTGTACGAAACACAAGGAAAAAAAAAAAAGTGTCTGCGTTCCCTATAAAATTTACCCAGGAACTTACAAAGCCCTATAACTTAACAGTGCGTGCACAGGTAATATTAATTTATCACATTATCCTATGTGTATATTTTGGATTCCACTTTCTTGTATTAAGGTGGTGTTGCAAAGAACTACCCTCTAAGACAAACAACTGCCACATTCTCAATAGCAGTCTCTCCTGCCTAGCTGGGCTTGCTGAAAAGTGATAAAGATTAAGATGGCTTAATGTTTTTCCCAGAATGGAAAAGAGCTGGAAGCCTAAAGCAGGCTACAAAGGTCTGAATATAGGTTGAAATGGTATGAAATGGCAGAACCAATGCCATCTCAAACTGTAAAATCCATTTTTTTTTTTTTAGACAGGGTTTCTCTGTTGTAACTCTGGCTGTCCTGGAACTCATTCTGTAGACAGGCTGGCCTCGGACTCATAGAGATCCACCTGCCTCTGCCTCCTGAGTGCTGGGATTAAAAGCAAGCACCCCCACCCCCACCTCCCACTCTGGCTATAAAATCAATTTTAAAACAAAGCAAAGTTCAGGTTCCCAGAAAAATGAGAAAAGCCCTTAGCCTTCAGAGATATGTCATTTCTGGGTTACAGTCACCCTGGCCCTGATTACTTTTTTTTTGCCGGGAACTAAGCTGTTCCATTTCTGAGTTTTTGGTTACTCTGATAGTCTTATGAAAAACTTGTTTTGGGGATTATGATGTATATTCCATTTCTGGGTTGTGAACACCTCAACCCTGGTCATTAGAAACCCTACGTTCTGTTGAAGCTGTCAGACACAAAAAGACCCTAGATGAGAAAGACCTCGGTTGTGAGGGTCACAGGAAACCAGCAAAACATTAAACTCTTACATAATTGAGGGTAGTCTCAGTGTGCTCTCTGATTTAATGTAATTATTTTATGTGCTCTTTTTGTTTCTTGTTAGTTTGCTGGTGGTAATTACTGATTGAATGTAATTATTTATGAAATTGTTCATGAATCATTTTGTTTGTCTGATTGACTGTGTCTATGGCAGTTGCTGTTTTTTGTTTGTTTGTTTTTGTGTGTTTGTGTTTAAGTAACCCTAAGACTATAACACAGAGGAGCTAGGTATAGTGGCACACACCTTTAATTCCAGCACTCAGGAGGCAGAGGCAGGTGGATCTCTGAGTTCCAGACCAGCCAGAGTTACCTGCCACTGAGGCTGCACTTTTACTAATGGCCTCTCTTGGCCTCTCATGGTGCCAGCTTCAGCTGCTATTCAGTGACCCTTCATGCCTTCAAAACCAGCACCACTTGGGTTAACTCTTACAATACCAAGTTCAGCTACCAGCACAAGATACAACCTCAGCCACTTCTGGAAGACAGCTTCTGTGTGCTGAACCTGAGGGAACAGTTTCCAGATTTTAAGATAGAGTCTGGTTTGCAGGAAAAACAACTAATCCTTGTCTGCAGGAAGGGTTCCCTCATGGGGTGGAGTTCTCGTCACTAAGGCAGATGTGTCTTATCAGGACTTCTTGTAGACAGGTTTGCAGAAAGAAAAAAAAAAGTTCAGTTTAACCTAGCAGCTTTTTGGCTCTAAGCCAGGGCTTCTACAACAGCAGGGGGTCCTGAGCCTATGGGAAAGTCTTGGCAGTTTGGCAGTCCTCACCACCACTATGGGGAAACACAAGACCCTCTTGGGCTTAACACACACAAAAAGCCATCAACAAACTCAGCTTACAGAACAGCAGTATGCTCTGGTTACCGGTTTCCATGCCTTGGCTACTGCCAGCAGCAGGAAGAAGAGTCAGCTCCATGATCAGGAAAAGCAGTTGAAACCTTGCTTCTTTCCTGCTCCCAGCTGAATTCTGATTTCACCATGAAAATTCATCCCAAACATTTGTCTGAACATGGCTCTCACCTAAGAGTTTCTTCCTCATTTCTTATAGAGCTTTCCTTTTATTAGTACCTTAATCTCTGTCCTCTGGGAACTGCTCCAAGCATACTTTGGACTTTGCTGGATCTAGAGTTGCTTTTTCTTCCTTGTCTCCACGTTGGATGAGCTGGCATGATGTCCTGCCCCACATTGGTGCACCATTTGTAGTTGTACACCTACTGTGTCAGCTTACCAAGGGAGGCATGGAGGCATATTCATTGGTGCAAACTCTGCCAGACCTCAGCAGAAGGAACCACCGTCATGGCCAGCGCCAGACTCCATGGTAGAACCCTGATCGTCTCAGCTCCGGTGTTTTTATCTTTCAGAACTCCTTAGGTGTTCTACTGATAGCACATGCAGATCATTAGCAATTAAACATCCCCCACAGAAATCCAACACCTGCAAAGAACACAAAAGGCCAAGGCCTATGCATCCCTTTTTCCAACAGTCCACAAAGTGATTTCAAACATAACTAAAAATAGACTTGCCCAACATAAACACATTTGTGTCTTCCCACAATATCAGAATTCATTAACTAACAATAAGTTCACAAGGTAAAGTGGTTTCAAAGGCAGCAATTTGCCAGATAATTCCACCTACATTGGCATGGCCAAGATGGTAGCAGGTTCTTTTACTCCAATCTTAATTACTAATATCGATTATCATATTATAGAGCACACAGTAAACCCCTCCTCTCTATATATATATCTGAGTTAAAGAATTAGTACAAGTTAATGAGGCTAGAGCAGAGTTCAAGAGGTTTCAGAAGTGGGCTGATAGAAATGCAATAAAGTCTGTATTGATAACAAGCCCAGCCTCAGGAAAGAAGCTGCTGTTAAGGCTGAGAGCAAAGGTACCCAGGTGAGTCCATTTGCAAGGTGAAAGGTTAGACCTGTTGGAGCAGAGAGCAGTGGTTTCAGGTCCAAGTGGGTGAGCAGATGGATGGACAGATGGTAGTTGAGTAGGTCATCAACACTAGGAGGAGCAGGCTTATCTGAGCCCTAGGGACAATCAGGAGTTCTCTGCCTGTTGGTTCTTGATGAGCACACTATGAGTCAATTAACAGGTGGGTGTGGGGATGCTGTCATTGCAGTGTTAGACAGCCATCACTTTTCTGTGATGGTGAGGTGAGGTCCAGGTGAGGGAGCTACCCCTTTCCTTGATGTCTCATGTCCGTTAACGTACTGGGCCGCTTCCCTGATATGATTTTATTTATTGTTGGAACGAATCTCACCCATGTGTGTCTCCATCCGTGGCTTCCTTTGTACTGAGAAGCAGCTACAGCTGGCCCGTGGCTTCCGCCACCCCCAGGCAGGAGGGGCCACAGGGGTTGTGCAGCGTGGACTGCATGGTCCTTCACTGAGTAATCGTCTGCCTTTGCTCCGAGCCCATGAGCCCACAGAACAGGATCTCAGGAGGTTGCCTTCAGGGGAACATTCTCACTAGTTTATTGCGGGGGTGGGGGGTGGGGTGTGTGTACATTTATTTGGTTGGAGGCGAGGGAGGATCTTTTTGGTATTCAGGGGTAATGCATTGGTTAAAACAGGTAAGCAGGTCTGCCAATCGTAGCCTGCCCCTTCAAAGGGGTATGCTTTACTGTGGCTTGTGGTCTGTCAGTGCAGAGGGGAGGGGCCAAACTACTGCCAGGTCTTTGGGATAAGAGCTGGCTCAAGCAAGCGCCCTCTGGATCCAACTGTGTGACCTTTCCACGAGGGCACCACAATTCATAATTTTTTATTTAAAGATTTATTCATTTTATTTTGTGTATGAATGTCTTGCTTATGTGTATGTCTGTCTACCATATACAGGCCTGGCGCCCATGAAGGTCAGAACAGGGTCCTGGATCACCTGGAACTGGAGTTACAGATGGTAGTGAGCCATCATGTAGGTTCTGGGGATCCAACTAGGACTACAGATAGTGTTCCTAACTACTAAACAATCTCTCCAAAATTCTGATATGTTCATGTGCCCCATAGTCTCAATTCACCCTGCTAACCTCTTTCTACCCCCAAGAATAAATTGTCTGTCCCTCTATGCCCCATGGGTAATGTCAGATGGTTGCTATCCATTTGCACAGCCAGGAACACAATCATCCTCCACCCTCAAGATGGAGTCAAAAGCTGCTTGTACTGGAGTAACTTGGGGCAGTGCACAGCCTAGCCTCAGCAATAACCATGTGCCATCATGCCTGGCTTGGGTACCTCTTAATGTGGAAACCACAGTAAGCTAGTTCCCACTTTGTCACTGAGTGGACCTTGGCAGATGTTAGCTGGCCTCTTCACCTAGGGTGACAGAGTAGGGAAGGAATGGTGTCACATGAGAGGTAGCAGTGGGAGATAAAATAGCATGGAAGCAGGAAGGGGGCCAGATGATCCTGGATATGTACAGCAATGGGTCATCTCGATGTCTGCCCTCACACATAGTGGTCTTATGGAGAATGAAAACCCTTCAGCCTACAGCTCAAGGGTTTTGTTCTGTTTTTTTCTTTTTAGATTTTATTTATTTACATGAGTGATCTATCTGCATGTCCACCTGCATGCCAGAAGAGGGCATCAGACCCCATTATAGATGGTTGTGAGCCACCCTGTGGTTGCTGGGAATTGAACTCAGTAACTCTGGAAAAGCAGTCAGTGCTCTTAGCCACTGAGCCATCTCTCCAGCCAAAGCTTGAGGTTTTGACAAGCCATAAAGGTCCTTCTTTCCTGTTTCTCTTATCTCTTATACAAGAGATTAGAGGTAACATAGTTAAAATGTCGGGTTCTGCCTTTCCTGATTATCAAAAGCATACAGAATGGCTGGGAGAATAGACAATAGACAGAGTGCTTCCCCAGTATGGAGCCCTGGACTGGATCACCAACACTGAAAAAAAGCATTTATGTGGTAAGTTCAAGATCAGTATAAGCTATATGCAATTCTGTCTCAAAGGAAGGGAGGGAGAGAGGAAGGAAAGAGGAATGAGAGAGAGAAAGAAAGAAAGAAAGAAAGAAAAAGAAAGAAAGAAAGAAAGAAAGAAAAAGAAAAGAGAGAGAGAGAGAGAGAGAGAGGGAGGGAGGGAGAGGGAGGGAGGGAGAAGCAATGCAAGGAGACAGGAAGAAAACTAAAAAACAAAACAAAACATAGAAAGGAACAGAAACCTTTTACTTGACAGGGGACTTGAACCATCTCAGGCAGCAGAAGACTTTTGTGTGGCTTCTTAATTTCAACCCCAGGAGGTAAGGCTGGGGAGGACCCCCTTCAGTCTTCAGCTTGGATTGGGAGTAATCTAGACCATAAAGCAAATCTTAAACATACAGGAGCAGCGGGGCTGGAGTGATCCTGCTCTTGCAGAAGACCAGTGTTTCGTTCCAGTGACCACAGGGCAGCTCGGAACCGCCGCCGGTAACTCCAGTTTCAGGGGAGCCAGCGTCCCCTGCTGGCCGGGTGCGCATACACTCAAGCAGGCAAACACATACACATACGCAAATCGTATATACCCTTCTCCACAGTCTACACTTTATAATAGGCAACCCTGGAAAAGATACCATCAATTCCATTAGCACATATGATAAACCATAGGCTTCTTTGGGTGATTTTCTTACCCATCCTCTCCAGGGTATTTTACTGAGAAAAGGAACCACCCACTAACACAAAGGCCTATTATGCATTAATGAACAGCTTACACTTCCACATCACCATCATCATCAAAGGAAGTCAGGACAGGAACTCAAACAGAGCGGGAACCTGGAGGCAGGAGGTGATGTTGAGGCCACAGGGGAGTTCTGCTTACTGGCTTGCTCCCATGGCTTGCTCCACCTGCTTTCTTATAGAACCCAGGACCAGCAACATAGGTGTGGGACCATCTGCAATAGGCTGGGCCCACAGGACAATCTGGTGGGAGCATTTTCTCAGTTGAAGTCCTTGCTTCCCAAATTGATGTTAGCTTATATCACATTGACATAAAACATTACAGCATACCAGCCAAGAAGACAACAAAACCACTTGATTATCTTTTGTCTGAGGTGAACTCAGCTACATGATACAATGAACCCATCCGTGAGCAAGACTTGAGTCCTGTGGAGTCCATGAGTCTCACAGGTCTCTTCTCCCTTCTTTCCTTCCTTCCTTCCTTCCTTCCTTCCTTCCTTCCTTCCTTCCTTCCTTCTTTTCTTCCTTCCCCTCTCTCTTTTCTCTCTCCTCTCCTCCCCTCTCTCCTTCTCCTCCTCCTCCTTCTGAGACAGAGTTTCTCTGTGTAGCCTTCGCTGTCTTAGAACTTACTTTGTAGACCAGGCTGGCCTCGAACTCACAGAGATCAACCTACCTCTGCCTCCTGAGTGCTGGGATTAAAGACATGTGCCACCACTGCCCAGATTATTTTTAAAACAAATATCTAAATTATATTATCATGGTGTCTTACTTTTATATTGCTATAATAAAACACCATGACCAAAGCAACTTACAAAAGAGAGAGTCTGATTAGGCTTATAGTACCAGTTGGCTAGAGTCTGTAGTGGTGGAGCAAAGACATGGTGGCAGATGGTTGGAGCAGCAGCTGAGAGCTTACATATTGAGCTACAAGCAAGAGGCAGAGAAAGGCACACTGAGAATGGCATGAGTCTTTTGAAACCTCAAAGCCCCCGCCTCCAGTGCCACGCCTCCTCCACCAAGGCCACACCTCCTAATCCTTCCCAGACAGTTGCACCAAATGAGTACCAAGTATTCAAACACATGAGCCTATGGGGGCCATTCTCTTTCAAACCGCCAAACACAGATATAACCAAAGAAGTCACCCTCAAGTATGTAGAGTCAAAATAGTGAAGTAAAGAATCAGAAGGAGGAATTCCATTGTCTCAGCACAAGGAAGCACAGCCACTATGAACCTATTAGAGCGGCAAGAATCAATGTGCTGTTTCTCTTAGGTAGATTTTTGGGAGAGAAAGAAGAAATTTAGATACCATTCAATTTTTGGGTTAAAACAATTGTGGTCTTCTCTCTCTTTCAGGGTTGCAGAGGGACAGGAGAAGGATGGGAGACATGGGCACTTTAAAATGGTAACTTTCACCCAACCACGGTGGTACACAGCTTTAGTTCCAGACCTCAGGAGGCTGCATGTATGTACCATCCCCATCTCTCCCTACCAATTATATTAATTGTCTGACTCCACACCTCTCCTGGGATCCCTGACCTCTAGCCTAAGCAGGACTTCAGCAGTTCCTGGCTTCCCAAATGACAGGATACCTTTCCACTGGGGACACCTTCCCTACCTCAGAGCTGTGTGATCCTTGGTCTCCCTAATGCCAGGATAGTGTTCCATCTCTGTCCAGCTGAATAAAAACATTAACACTCTTCATTTAGCACCCGATTTAAGGGCTTCTAAACTTATCTGTCTTTGCAGTAAAATTTGGCCTCAATATCCCTTAGATAGTCAAACAGAATGGCTAAGTAATGGCAGCTTGGATCCCAATATTATCCAGGGCCTTTGCAGCTACTGCCAGCAGTCAGGCCAGTGGAAAGAGGTTCCCTGTGTTCAAAGCCTTTTCTTACCTCGGCTCTAACCCTTCTCTCTGTTCCTCCTGCTCCCCCACCAACTCCTCCTGGCCTTGAAGCCTGACCCAGATGATTTTCCCACTCTCTTTGGTCCTGCTAATGAACTGCCCCCCTTACTGGTCTCAACGCACAGCGCCTTCCTCTGGCTCCTTCAGCCTCCCCTTTTCCCTCACCAGCAACAAGCCACTCTAACCATCCCCACTGGTACCCATTTTCAACCCGCCGGCAGCCTTCAGTCCCATTCTGCAGTAGAATCCTCTCTGCCTTCTCATCCTCCTACCTGGCCTAACCAGGCCACAGTTCTCCCTTTGTGGGAGGTGACCAGGGTGGATGGCCTGGTCAGAGTACATGTCCCCTTATCATTAAGTGAACTCTCTCAGATAGAAAAAACAAAAAACAAAAAAAACAGGTTCTTATAAGGCTAAAACCTCCAACTTCATTAAGAAATCCTAGTATATTACACAATCCTATAATCTCACCTTCCATGACACACATATGATTCTAACAACCTTGAGGAGTGCAGGTAGGTTTGGGAACAAGCTAGAACACATGCAGATGAAATCCACCAAACCAGTACAGCAAACCCAGGCAGGATTGAAGGGATCCCCGACTGGGATCCTGGATGGGACTACAATATCCCAGGGGGCACCCTAGCTAGAGATCAATTTATAGACTGCCTCCTAATCAGTCTCTGTAAAGCTGCCCTTAAAACAATAAATTATGAAGAACCCCAAGAGGTCACCAGGACAAACAGGAAAATCACCTCAATTCCAGGAATGCCTTACAAAGGCCCTCTGACACCATACCAATCTAGACCCAGAAAATCCAGAGGGTAAATAACCCCTTATGACCCATTTCTCTTTCCACAGTTTCCCCAACACTGGGGTCAAGTTAAGTGCTTAGAGAGAGGACCCCTAACTCCACAGGCAGAAGTCTTGTCACTGGCCTTTGAGGTATACCACAGGAGAAATGAAAAGGCCTGTAAACAAACATTTGACACCCAGTTACAAAATATCTTTGCCTTCACCTGGACCTGATACCTACCTTCTGATGCAACTCTCCTGGACTGTCCTACCCCAGGGATTTTGGGATACCCCACAATTATTTGGCCGGGCCCTGGCTTCTTATCTACTGTCCTTGAGGCTCCCCAAATCTAAACTTACACAATATGTAGGTGACCTTCTCCCCTGAAGTCTGTCCCTACAAGTTAGCCAAGTGGACGCTTCTGCTCTGCTAAATGTCTTGTCCAGCCGGGGCTACAGAGCCTCACCATGTAAGGTCCAACTGTCTACCCCTCAGGTCACCTAGTTGGTACTAACCATCACCCCAACCCTCAAGGCCATTACCCTGGATAGAAAACAATCTAGTTCCTCACAGTCCCCTCTACCAAAGAGGAGATCTCATCATTCCTAGGAATAGCAGGCTTCTCATGCTCCTGGGACCCCTCCTTTTCTCTCTGTTCCCACCCTTTTATATGAGGCAGCCCTCGGCCCCCGCATGAACCCCCATCACACCCATTACCAAGCCATTTCAGAAACTCCAAGGGGCCCTCCTTCAGGCCCAGCACTACACCTCTCAGACCTAACTCATCCCTTTTCCCTCTGTGTAACAGAAAAAGGGGAGTATGCCCTTGGGGTCCTGGGCCACCAACTGGAAACTTCCTTTGCACCTGTGGCATACCTGTCAAAAAATTAGACCTTACCACCCAGGGATGGGCACCCTGCATATGCACTTTAGTGGCTGCTGAGCTCCTTATTTGTGAATCAAAAAAACTTTTGGGTCAACCACCACTGTCTTCGCCTCTCACACCTGTCTCACCTTCTAACATATAAAGGTTTACAAACTCTACCTCCCTCCCGGGTTCTTCTCTCCAGGTGGCACTAGTAGAAAGAAGACGCCACACTCACTTTCCAATCATGCCCACCCCTTAACATCTCAAATCTTCCCGGACCTGACACGGACCACTTGCCAGCTCATTCTTGCGCTGAAACCCTAGAGGAACCACTGCCCCACCCCTCACACACGCAGGAGGGCACACTGCCTCAGGCGATCCACACCTGGTATACAGATTGTGGTTTTTTTACATGATGAGGGCTGAAAAGTGAGCTATGCCTTAGTGTCAGATATTGAGGTAGTCGAGGCACAGGGCCTCCCTGCCCATAATCAGTAGGCTAACCTAATAGCTCGCGCCCATGCCTTTCCATTGCCACAAGAACAATCCCTAAATATCTACACAGTCTCAAACATGCCTTCCACATCCTCTTGTCACATGCTGCCATTTGAAAAGAGCACAGTCTACTTAGAACAAAAAAGGATCAATAACCAACTCATAGTAAATCATGGCCATGCCAAAAGCCTCCCATCCCCCACAGCTATAGGAATTGTCTATCACCAGTCTCACCAGACTGCCAATTCTACCATATCTAAGGGAAATGACTGAGCCAATGAGGCGGCCAGAACTGCTGCCTTTGGAGGCCTGGATCCGTCTCACCAACCACGGGGCACCCTTGCCTTACAACTCACATCTTCATTATCAGCCCTGACACCCGACAGATTCCGTCCTATCTACACCAGCACTTTCTTCCTAACAGCCACGCCTTGTCTGACTGCATTAAGGCCCACCTGCAGCCCATCACTGAGGAGCTGTCTTTCTTGAGGGCTCTTACTGCCTCTTGAAAAATCTATCAAATGTCAAACCCCAACTCCAGTTTTCACAGCCCCCTTTTCCCCACTCACCAGGCCAGAGGCTCTCTCCCTGGAACTGACTGGTAACTTGACTTTACCCAGATGTGCACAGCCAAATGCATTAGGTACCTCCTGGTCTTGGTGGATGCCTCTTCTGGGTAGACGGAAACATTTCCCAACAACGAAAGGGCTCAGGCGGTCTCAGATCTCCTCCTCCAGGAGGTTATTCCCCACTTTGGAATCCCCACCTCCCTCCAGTCAGCAATGGCCCTTAATTCACCACCCAGACTTCCCAAACCTTATCCGAAGCCCTTAACATGGCTTGGCAGTTCCATATCCCACACCACCCCAGTCCTCGGGAAAGGTTGAGCGAACTAATCACTCCTTAAAAAAACATTCTTGTCAAACTCTCACAAGAACTTCGCCTTGACTGGGTTAGGTTATCTCTGCTTGCCCTTCTCAGGCTACAGCCTCCACAATTGGCCTCTTTCCATTTCACCATTCGAACTCATATATGAACGGCCAGTTCTGACCTGGCCTTTTACCCAAACTCTCGCCTCTTCCTGACCACCTGTTCACCCCTTTCCTCTGTCACCTCCACTCCCTCCAATGGAACTTTACTGACAACCAACTGTCCCAGCCATACGCCAACTCTTTGAGCAATGTAAAATTAATGGGTGGGGAAAATTCTTAGCAACTTTCAGAGACATGACTTGAGAGCCCCCGAATTGCTATGTATGCCTATCGTGAAAAGACAAAAACCTCTTTTGAGATGCCCACACCCATACTTCTCCATGCATCTTTTCTCTTGCCTGAAATCTATATTGGAATCTTCATACTGGTTTGTTCTAAAATTGCTTTCTGCAGTAACACCAAAAATCCCAGCGCGGTGCTGGTGACTGTGTAGCTGTGTCTTCATCCCAGTCGCGGTGTGGGAAGGACCCTTCCGAACAGAGGGGAGGAAGCATGGCATCTGTGACAGTCCTGTAACAGTCCATCCAGTCACAACATGTTATCACATGGGGGGACAGAGTAATTGAAGAGTAAAGGGAACTTAGGCTGGGCCTTATCTACCCTCCATGTGTCAGAACCAATAAATGCTGCTCAGCAGAGAGCCTCAGTGTTTCAATTCTCTGTCCGAGAATCCCACACCTGCTCACAGGTTGACCAGATTGAACCGCCTCCACCATGCAGGGAAAGCATTCTATCCAACTGGAATAGATCGTTATTCTGGGTATGACTCGACCTTTCCTGTGTGCAATGCTTCTGATAAAACCATCATCCGTGGCTATGCACGGTGCCTTCCCCACCCTCGTGGTGTTTATACAGCATTGCTTCTTGCCAAGGAAACCACTCCACAGGCAAATAAAAGTGCAGCAGTGGGGCTGGAGAAATGGCTCAGGGAGAAATGGCTGCTCTTTCAGAAGATCCACATTTGATTTTCAGCACGTGCATGGTAGCTTACAACTGCCTGTAACTCCAGTTCCGAGAGATCCAATATCTGATCTGGCCTCTGCGGGGACCAGGCACACACATGGTTCACAGACACACATGCCCACAAAACACCGATTTACATAAAATTAAAAAAAATTTTTTAAA
The DNA here is from genome assembly GCA_026225945.1 of Cricetomys ansorgei. Classification (NCBI taxonomy): domain Eukaryota; kingdom Metazoa; phylum Chordata; class Mammalia; order Rodentia; family Nesomyidae; genus Cricetomys; species Cricetomys ansorgei. The sequence continues at coordinate 1,082,090 of JAMJFZ010003384.1, forward strand.
AAGGTAAAGGTTTATGCAGGGTGTGGTGGCACGTCTTAACACTGGGGAGGCAGAGGCAGGAGGAGCTCTGAATTCATGGCCAGTTTGGACTACAGAGCAAGTTTCAGGACATCCAGGGCTATACAGGCTGTCTCAAAAAACAAAAAGCAAACAAACAAAAAAGGTAAAAGTCCTCACCTTAAAAAGAAAAGTACAGTTGGATGGGGGTGGCACACGCCTTTAATACCAGCAAATGGGAGGCAGAGGCAGGCAGATCTCTGTGAGTCTGAGGCCAACTGGTCTACAGAGTGAGTTCCAGGACAGCCAGAGCTACAATAGAGAAACTCTGTCTTAAAAAATTGAGATGCGGGGGAGAGGAAAGAAAGAAGGAAGGAAAGAAGGAAGGAAGAAAGAAGAGAAAAGCAAAGTAAAGCAAAGCAAAGCAAAGTGTAGCCCATGCTCATAGAATCCTGTCACCTAGCATCCTGAAGCAACTGGCTTGATAGAAGAATTAAATGGTTCTTAAAAATAGTTATAATCCCACAGAAGATCTGCTTGCACTGCATTGCCATACCAGTCTCTAGTGACCCCTGAAAAGTTTCAAGAACTCAACACCAACATCAATGGCCACCAAGGCCATTAAGATGAAGAAAGCAGACACTAATTTCAGTAAGCAGTTGGAGAGTTCATGTTGTATGGAATGCAATATATGATCATCCTTATGCAGAATCCACACAAGACTTGCTCTTGAACAGGCATATTGATACAAACGATGGAAAATACAGCCAGGTTCTGACCAATGGTCTGGACAAGCTCTGTGGAGACCTGGGACAATTGAAGATTCAAGCCCATAGAGGTCCTTGCCACTTCTGGGATCTTTATGTCTGAGGTCAGCACATCAAGACCTCTGGCCATAGTGACCATACTCTGGGTATGTCCAGGAAGAAGTTCATCTAGCCTTTTAATAAAACCTTGCAAATGGCAACAAGGTGGCAGGAGCCTGGAAGGCAAAGACAGAGTTCTCCAGAATGCTGTCAGGCTCTGAATTAGCACCCAACCTATGGTACTGTTTATCCAAAGTCAGGGTCACAGATCCAGGAATCAAGGAGTAGAAATGGGAGCAGCACAATGCACAGCACCCATGGGGGCCCACACGCTAATGTTTTGTGTCTTGTTCCCACAACCTTGTTTCCTGCTGACCCAGAAGCCCTGGTTCCAGAGAAGGGAGGGCTTCTACCAGGAGGCACAGCATTACACTTGACTGAAGCTAAGACTTCACGCAGGCCACATTGAGCTCCTGATGTCCTTTAGCCACAGCAGAATAAGAGCACGTCTGGAGGGCAGGCATCTCTCTCTTAGGTGTACGATGCCCTATAATTAAGGTTTAACAGGAAACTACAACCCAATCTAGAGAGGGTGATAAATGGTCCAGACCCTAGTCAACACTTGAGGTAAAGTACCAAGAATTGCTGAGGCTGTGCTGAAGGTGGTAGAAATACAGGTGGACAGGAGGTAGTTACGAATACAAGGCACAGTTCCATGACCAATTACAGCAGCTGTAATGTTCTATACTATTATGTGATGTATGCTTATGTATGTACATACATATATGAAGCAAGTGTTTGTGCTTTCTCTCCTCTTCTCTACCTTTACCATGTCATGCAGCTTCGACTGAGTTAGCACTTGTGTTGTTAAATTAATATTATCATATTTAAGTTACTGGATAGTAAAAGAGTAAGCAAAACCCAAGGAACTTTGCCATCTCTTCTGGGAACAATTGGTGTGATTGTTGTTGTATGTCGAATAGTTGTATCATGTTAGGCATTGTCTCTATTTCAAAATGAAATAAGGTTGGTTGTGAAGTTGACAAGGGAGGGGCATTATCAAATCGGCAGGGTCTGGAATTAGCAAGGAGACGAACCTCGGAGCGTGCCTGTAATGGTGTTCTCTAAAACGGATGAACTGGGAGGGAAGACGCTCCCACAGCATCTTTTAGAGTGGTCCTGATGTAAAGAGGTCAGAGGAAAAAAGTAGTGTTGCTGCCTGCCTGCCCTTCATGCTGAGCAAGTGCATCCATCACCGCCACCATTGCCATCTTCCTCCCACATCAGATTCCAGCCTTTCTGGCCTGTCAACATGGACCAAATACCAGCACTTCTGAGGAATATCCCAGGCCTCCCATGCTGAACTGTCACTACTGTGGTATCCATTATCATAGGCTGTGCAGGTACCGGGTCTCAGCTTCAGTGTGAAGACAGTAGTTTTCAGACTACCTAGTCTCTACTTCATAAGCCAAAGTAATAAATCATCTTGTGCAATCTACATACATGCTGTCATCTGTCCCTGCAGAGAACCCTGGCTAATACACCACCTGACAGAGGAACTATTCTAGAATACGTGAAACAAAGTTTTAAAAAAGGAAGAAACTCCCACAGCTCAATGGTTTAAAAAAATGAACAATAGGCAAAATGCATCCCATTTTGCCAAAGATACTATATGGATGGCAAATGAGACCACAACAAACAAACAAAAACTACAATATCACTACACAATTACAGCAAAGTTTTTAAAAAGTGACAATTGTAAATCCTGGAACAGCGCTCTTTAAACATTTTAAATACATTATTGTGTGTCTGTGTGCTCACATACAGAAGACAACTTGCAGGAGTGACTCTCTTCTTCCACTATGTGGGTTCTGGGCATTGAACTGAGGCCTTCAAGCTTGGCAGCAGGTGCCTTTACCTGCTGAGCCATCTTACCAGCCCCAGCAACTGGATCTCTACATCATTGGTAGGAATATAAAATGATACAGCAACTCTGAAAACAACAGATTGGCTGTTTATGTATTCACTGTACTACCAGCCAACCACACTTAAAGACATTTACCCCAGAGAACTCGAAACTTGCCGTCATAAAAACTTGAAAATCTTCATAGCAGTGTCATTTGTGATGAAAATGGATGAATGCTTAAATAATTTAATAGATTCTTAAATATATTTGCAACAGCCTGTACTAGTCAAGGTTCCCTAAGGGAACAGAGCTGACAGAATGAAAACATTAGACTCACTTACACAACATGGTCTGGGTAGTCCAACAATAGCTGATTCACAAGAGAAAGGCTGAGAAGCTAATAGTTGAGTCTATGAAGTTGGATGTCTCAGTGGTCCCAACCTGGTGCTGGCGTCCTTGAGAACTGCTGATCATCAGTCTACAATGGAATCCTCAAGGGGTTGGATTTAATACCGGCTGCAGCAAGAGCACAGACAACCTTGTGAGGAAGAGTGAGGTAAACAGTCAAAGAGGAAAGTTTCCTTCTGTGTCCTTTCATGACAGATGCCACCAGTTGTAGCCTAGATTTAGGGTAGATCTTCCTGATTCAAACATTCTGATTAAGAAAATCCCTACAGGAGTGCCCAATAGCTTGGGTTTTAGTTGCTTCCAGGTGTAGTCAAGTTGACCACCAAGATTAGCCATCAGAAGACCCAAAGTAACAAATTACTGAGACATGTAACCACTCAGGTGGAATCCAACAGTACAATGCTGGTGGTGCAGAGAAGCCATTTTTGAAAGAGTACATAGTCCCACTTACACAGCTTGTTGAAATAGCAAAGATGACAGTGATGTAAAATGTGTCTGAAGGTTTCCGGGATTTAGGAATAGTGGTAGAATGGAGTGTGTGTGAAGATATGGGACAGTGTATGTTTCTTTGTAGCACTACAACATTCCCAGTACTACCTGGAGGTGGCACATGAACCTGCACATGCAAAGCATTCACAGACATGCACACTCAGGAGTGCCTGTAAAACTGACAAAACCTGGCTAATATCTGGATTTGCATAGATGACAAACTGATTTCTTTATCTGGACAACTTTATCACATAGTATTCATATATTAGCACTAGATGAAGTGGGACAAATGACATAAAAGGAATTTCCTGTATTCCCAACTTCTCTGTAAATCCACCACTATTCCAAGATAAAATTTTTCTTTTAGAAAACTAAGGTTCAGGTTGGAAAGTTGGCTCAGTAGTTAGTAGCACATACTGCTCTTCCAGAGGACACAAGTTCAGTTCCAGCGTCTACTTCAGCCTGTTCACAGCTGCCTCTAACACCAGCTTCAGTGAATCTAACACCCTCTTCTGGCATACTCATATATAGGTACACATAATTTTAAATATTTGTTTTAAGCAAAGTTTGTTTTGTTGTATGATTTGAGGCAGGACCTCAGTATACTGTGTCATGGCTCGTTTGGAACTCTATATGTAGACTAGGTTGGCCTCAAACTCACATAGACCTACCTACAACTGCCTCCTGAATACCAGGAATAAGAGTGTGTGCCATCACACTACTCCTGGCAAAATCAAAGACTGTTTAATGTGTTGATATCATATACTTAACATAGTTTAGAGAACAGAGATAAAGCAATACTCTATTTCTCTGTAATTTCATTTTGTTTTATCTTCAGTGGATATAATATTCAACCAAAAAACTCTAACATGCATGTAGCTTTATAACTTAAATGCTTATTATCAAAATGAATTTACACAATGCTACACTATGAACTATAGCATGCAACAACACAGATAAACTGTACAGACATTGTTGCATCAAAGCAGCCAGACTCAAAAAATGTTATTTTATTTCAAGTCCAAACCAAGCAGAACAAAGCTGGTGTAAGAATAATAGATCTCCTTGGTGTGTAGTAATGGGAAATGAGGGCATGGGCTTTCTGGAATACTGGAAACTTTCCAATTCGTGGTTTGCTTCTGTTTTCTTGTTTTGAGAGAGGGTCTTGCTATGTAGGCCCAGGATGCCTTTCAAATCAAAATCGTCCTACCTTGCCATCAGCCTCCTCACTGCTGGGATTCCTGGGGTGTGCCACCACGCCAAGCTTTGGTGGCGTTTTGTTTTGATACTTGGTGTGATAAAATGCTGCACATGTATTTGTGCTCTTATAGAAATTTTCAGTAAAAAGGTTACCAAACTGCAAGCACACAAAAACAGTAATCCTAGACATCAAGAAGTTTGAATCAAAAGGATCAACAAAACCTAACAGTGGCAAGAATGTGAAGCAACTGGAGCCTTTCCTCACAGCCAGTGAGAATGTGAGCAAGGAATCACATCTACAGTTACCCAGTAGAGCTATCCTATTCCTATCCTAGTGACACAGCAGCTCACCTAAGTGTACGCCACCAACTGTGTGTAAGAACGTTCCTAAGAGTGTTATGCCAAACCAGAGGCAAGTGTTCTCACAGGTACATGGAAGGACATTCCTAAGGAGTATGCCAAACTAACAATCCAATGTCTTCCCCTTACAGCTAAGAGCATCTAGGAGGCTGAACTCCTGGAGGCACTCTTCAATCAGCTGGGTACAGGAGCCAGGGACAGTACAGCCTCACCATCACAGTTCCCAGCAGCACATCCTCATACTTGTTTTTCACACCTGCCTCACTAACTTTTCTCTCCTGCCTCTTGGAACCCCATCCCCAACTACTCAACCTTTTTCTCTCTGATTAAGGGAAGTCCAGACTTTATATTTTATTCATATATATATTATATTTATATATTATATAATTATATATTATATATAATTATATATTTATATATTATATAATATTTATATAGCTTGAAGATGTGCAAAGCCATCTACAGTGTCAGAAAAGTGTGAACTCAACAGAAGTAATGAAGTTGAGACAATGTCTCACTTCCTTATTAGAGAGCTATTTAGACAATCATGTTCACTCAAGCTGCATTTTTAGTATGTGCCAATTTTATAGTATGTAGGTATATTTTAATTTTAAAGCTGCCCAAGAGAAGAGTGGGTTTGAAAGGTGAGCTTAAAGGTACTGACAGGTTAATTGCAATAGGCATGTTAGCATTACTGAGTTTTTTTGGAAAACTGCTATTAAGATTGTGAGCTATTATCATGAAAGCAAAAGTAGTGGAACTCAATTATACAGTTCTGCAGTCTTCTTTCTAGATTTCTGCTGTTTCCAAGACCACCTCACCCAAACCTGCCTTTCCCATGATTCCTTATCCCTTTCCCATTCACTGCTAGGCCCTTAGATACATTAATGAACAGTAACAGATGTCTCTGTTCTGAGTTTTATTCTAATAAGGAAACAAAAACAAAAACCACTAATCAAATAACTCTAAAATTGATGCGGCCATAGTTAGAGCTACAAATTGGAGGTAGACCAGCAGAGTAGGGAAGCTGGGATGGGACAAACAGAACAAAACGTAACGACATGGATTAGGGAAAGGATGGGGCTGGAGATGATTCAGAGCATTTGCTATTCTTGCAGAGGACTCAGTTCAGTCCCAGAACTCACCTTTTGGCTCACAGTCACCTATAACTCCAATTCCAGGATATCTGATACCCTCTTTTGGCCTCCGTGGACACCAAAAGTGCATATGGTACACATACAAACATGCAGACACACACAGAGAAAATAAAAAATAAAAACTTTCTTTAAAAAAGAAACTCTTGCTTCCTGGAAAATTGACACGACTCAAAATATAGAGCACAAACAGAAGTTAGGAGGAACTAAAGGTGCAAAGACAAGGGGAGCATGCAGGTAAAGAGAAAAGAAGAGTCCGGGGAAGGTCAAGGAGCATCTGGTAGGAGCTGGACATGAAGCCAGGACCATACCCTTCTTGGCCATGTGGGCTGTTTTGTCATTGTCCTAAAAACAGAGCCAGAGTGGATTTAAACCTACTTCCATGACTGTGTTTTGAAAAGGTTGACACAGGTGCTGTCTGAATACATGACTACAAAAGATCCAAGTGCCTGTTAGCAGACAGAGGACTATTAAAACATGCCAGAAGCAAGGTAATGGTAGTTTTGACAAGAGTGATGGCAAAAGATGGAGAAGATGATTCAGGTATTTAGAAGGCACTGTACCAGCAGATATAATACAATGTGTCAATCTCAAGTCAAAGCAAATACTATTGTCTGTTATCAGGCAGATACAGGGATGCATTGTATTGAACTTAAAGCTATTACTGCTTGCCTAGCTAATTAAGAGAAAAGGTTTGTAGTCACATTATGTATTAATTATGCTGCAAATATCCTGAAACTGCTAAACACAAACTATTGATCAAGAAGAGAACTGAGAACTGCCATAATTTCTAAGAAAAAAGGGAGAAACAAGGCTATGGTCTGACAGACCAGAATGAAAAATGATTTGCAGGTGTGTAGATTCCCCAGCTAGGATGCTGCTTCCCAAGACCTATAGAGATATAAGGGAGGGAGGCTGTGGTTTGCAAGAAGACTGCAGATTCCTTGGGACAAGGGAATTCAACTGAGGAATTCATAGGTGCTTAAGAACAGAAGTTAGGAGCCAGGCAGTGATGGCATACACTTTTAATCCCATCAGTAGGTGGCAGAGGAGGCAGAGTTCAAGGCCAGACTGGTCTACAGAGATCCAGGGCTCCACAGAGAAAAATCTATCCCAAAAAGAGAGATAGAGACAAACAGACAGAGACAGAGAACATACGTTAGGTACGGGTGCTTGCTATGATGTCTAATGATCTGAGTTCAACTTCTGGGATTCACATGGTGGAAACCAAGAACGGACTAAAAACCAGCAAAAATTGTCCTGACATCAATATATCAATATGCAAGCCATGGCATGAGTGTACATGTACACACATAAAATGAATAAATGTAACCAATAAAACCCACCAGTAAACCAGAAGGCACCAGCAACTTCACTGAATTCATACCTGACCCACCTGCTGAGGGAGAGACAGAAGACTATTCCCAGATAGAAGAGCAGTGAAGCTGTTCTAGACAGAGGATGCTGCTAGATCTCCCCCGGTGGAATAGGTTCTACCAAGGGTTGTTGTTCCCAGAGCTAAGGGCAAAGCACTAAAAGAGAAGCTGAAAATAGTCAAAGATGAGAAACCTGATAGTGCAGAGCTGCTACTGCACATAAAGAGGAAAGTTCCCAGGCACCTTCTGAAACTTGAAAGTAAAGACAGTGCGGTGCTATGGAAGCAGTTCTGTGAATAGCTGCACACAGGACAGGCTTAGTTGAGGACACGAGTAAGTCAGACCTCTAAGTTAACCTAACCTCTAGTTAAGGAGCTGGGTAAGATAGCAGCTGGCTCTAGCTGGCTAGTTATACTAGCTAACCCAAGTAAGATCTCTGGCTGAGAGAATGCCTTATTGATTGTATAGAGCAGACAAGTTAAGACTTCCATGGTTCATAGATTCTGAAGCTTTGATGGGAGCATTTGGAGCATTTAGAGCATTTAACCAAGAAACATGGAAACCAATGGATTTAAGTCATTAAATTAAGGAGATTCATAGGTCTGTCATCTCCCGGGGATAGGAAAGCAGAGAGCTAATATAGGTTTTAAAGTGACATCAAAATTACTGCGCTATCACATTAATAGATGCCTTTGAAGACACACTTCTCAGTGCTTTTACCTGCAGAACTTCCTCTCCTGCCCGTTTTTCAGATCATCCTAATGACCCACAGAAAGCTTAAGGCTATGCTGGCATCAAGGACCAGCAAAAAGTATACTAACCAAGGCAGAAATGATTTCAAAAAAGTGACTGGAAACTTGGAAATACCTGAGTAGGAGATACTGCTCTTAATTCCAAAAGCACAAACTATACCAAGCTGTAGAATTTAATTCTTAAAACAGGCACTTCCCAGTAACACCTCTGAAGCTGTTGGGTCTAAAAAATACTGCAATCCTGTATTGAAGAGAAAAATGTGGTAGGTATTCCCTGGAGTTTTCTTCTATAGCTGGAAACGGGTCATTGAGTTCATACACCATTTCCTCTTTTAAGGCTGAAATCCATGGGCAGCCAGGCATGGTGGAGCTTTTAAAAATCCCAGAATAGGTATACCCAATTACCAGGACAACCAGGCAACAAGTGAAACTGTCTTGAAAAGCCAAATAAAAGAAAAGAAAAAAAGAAAACCCACGGGGAAAGACCATAAATTAAAATTCTTTCATTTAGTTACCTATGAGTCTTTGAACAAAGTGTCTAATTTATCTACAACTCTGAAACATGAGTTGCTTAGTTGACGTTTTTTAGTGCTGCTCCAGAAATAGAATTATCTTCCTTAAAAGCCTATGGTAAATGACAAGTTGAAAAATGATACAAACATACTTTATGAAATACTCCAAAAACAACTAAATAGCATAGATCTATTCTGTAAAAAGCATCGAATACTTAGAGCAGCATGGGCCACCCCTCACCCTGAAGATGCACATGGTTCTTGTTCTTGTAGGCACTCTTCCAAGATCTAGGCCCGAGGAAACTATCACAAACTGAAGGCACGCAGTTATCTTTGGAGATACCACATGCTCAGCACATGCATGAGTTAGTAATAAGAATCAATATTTTTCTTAATAAGACACTCTACTCAGCTGCCAATGCAAGTGTTTTGGTGCTTCCTGTCTTAAGCTGCGACAAGTTATTAACCTCTTAAATAACCTTACCTAGCAGATCACACTCAGTGGCAGCACTCTGAAAGTCCTGTCCTTTCCTAGCCCTATGGCAGTAACTCAACTGTCTTCCTTCAGAGTTGGCTTTGCCTATATGGAGATGGAACTCCAATTGGTATCAAGTTGGAATTAAAACCTGAAAATGTCATTGCTTTAACTGATCTGGAGTATTGGAAGTATTTGAAGTTACCTAGGGACAGCTATTCAACAGCGTTAAACATTATTAACCAAAAGACATTACATTTCCCTTGAGCTGTTTGTGCACAATTTACCTGGAGAAACACTGGATTATATCCCAACTCTTTAGAAAACCCGACATGTGTAAGGCTGGAAATAGGAGCAAAACACCACCTCTGTTCATCCAAGCTTCAACTCCTTACAAATGCTCTATTTTTAATTTATGAAGCAAAATGGGCTGGGTGTGATTCAGCAGGTTAGAACTTTTACCCTATGTCTAGAACTCACATAAAAAACCATATGCGGCCCATGCACCTATATGACACTAGTACAGGGTAGAAGCAGGGGGCTCACTAGTGACTGTTCAGAGCCAGCCTATCTAGAGAACCAACATGGCAGCTCACAACCATCTCTAACAGTTCAGGGGATCTGATGCCCCTCTTCTGGCACCTTTGGGGCACCAGGTACACACATGGTTAATAGACATTTACACAGGTAAAGTAACATAAACCTGCCAAAGAGACATTTCTCTCTGGCTATACATGTATCCCACACACTGTACCCATATATACCCAAGATAAAACACCAAACAGTCTTTTATTAACTTTAGCTTCTAAACCAGTTTTAAGACCTTGATTTTTTTCCACTGTGCTGGGGACCAAAGCCTGAACAGGCCTGTATCTAAGCCCATGGTTTACTAACTTTAATACTGAAAATTCAAATGTGGAACTTATTATTGCTCCCAGATTTAGTCTTACACATCTACAAACATTTGGCAAGTATTTACCAATGTCCAAATTTATGTTTTCATTTACTGTATTGTAGATAAAACTGGGCATTTTATATATCCCAATGTTCTTCCAAAAGCTAAAACTGCAATGTTATTACTTAGATTCAACATTGTACTAAATGAGTTGTCATTTGTGAACTACACCAATTCAAAGTCATGGTAACTTTAGACCATTACTTAGCTCATACACATGATCATCCATTAGATCATTTATTGGCCATTTGAATTCACTATCTTTTCCAGCTGGTTATCAGGACACTTCACTTTCCAAGTGGTTAAATTTAGACTAAATACATTTCCTTGGTCAAAGGAATATGAATTAGTGCCCCAAATTCAAATTCTAAGAAATTGCTACACATGATTTTATTCATACTGATTAAGGTCAGCAAACAGAAAAACTGTATGGCCAAGTCATTGTTTCCTATACAAACTACTAATAATAGGTAAGAAACTCAGTGCTTACATAGCAGTCACATAATTGTCAGGGTAAATCTTTAATTTTTTTCTCTATAGTACAACTATCTCAACATGTGGTTCTCAACCTTCCTAATGCTGTGACCCTTTAATACAGTTCCTGATGTGACCACCAACCAAAAAGGTGTTTACTATGTTTTTGCTGTTGTGAATCATAACATAAATATGGTATGTGTATCTCAGGTGTCTTAGATGACCCCCTGAGAAAGGGTCATTCCACCCCAAAGTGGTCCACAACCTACAGGTTAAGAACCACTGATCAGAACAAATACACCCTATCTTTAGAAATCAAAAACATCAAGACCAGCAAGATAGCTCCATGGAGAAAAAGTGCTTGCTGTGGAAACCTGGTAACTGAGTTCAATCCCTAGAACCAATGGTGAATAACTCACTTCAGAAAAATTGTCTTAGGAAGGCCATATGCTTGAACACATCACACAGACTAAGACAAAACTCAAAACACTAGCACTTTATAAAGTATACATTGACCTCGGTACTGTTATCAAAAGTTGTCTTTTATACTATGGCTCACCCAACAACTCCCCTTCCATACTTTCCACTTCACAATCATTTTTGTGTCATAGTTTATTAACCCAGCATTCTGTAAAACTGGAAATGAGACCCGAAATTAACGAAATCTCTTAGAACTTTGAATTTCTCAAAATGTTCTCTTAATGGGAAACTAGTGATGACCACCTTCAGAGCATTTTAGCTCCACCACTTTCATTATTCTCATCACACTAAAAAATATCAGTCAACTCATACCCTTAACCAACAGGTTCCAAAGAATTGTCTCCAAAATCCTAAACTATGCAGCATAAAAAATTGAGGGTGAGGGATAGTAGCCCAGCAACAGTATGCAAGTGGCACGCATGTGGCTCTTGGTTAAAAGCTTATTAGTACTGGATGAGAAATTTTCTTTTCCTATTTTTAACCCAACATGATGGTACATACCTATAATACCAGTATTTGGTAAAGACAGTTCTAAGTTTGAAGCCATCCTAAAGTTTACATGGTGAATTTCAGGCCTGGCCTGGCCTATGTGAGACTTTGATCCTGATATTAAGCTATCCCCAGAACTGTCATTCACAGGAAACAGAAGCCTAGTCTATCAACTAGTCCTGCTATTGAGGGGAGGGAGGTAAACTGATACTTATGGTGATGTATACACAGACTATGTTTAAGGAGGACATTTTCTAGCTATTACTTCTCAGATTTTCTCCTTTCTTGAGGGAATAGTCACCTGAATAAAACAATGATAACCAGGACTTTCTTATTTTCAGTAACTCTTAGCCACCAGGTTGAGAATCCAATAAAAGTAATCAGGTTTCTGAACACTAATTGAAACAACCATCACTCCCATGTCAAAATGTAAAAATAACATGTCTCGAAATGATAATTTAAAAATTAACTTTACTGTATGTGCATTGGTGTAAGGTTGTCAGATTCCCTGGAATGGGAGTATGGGTGTTGTGAATTAAACCTGGGTCCTCTGGAAGAACAGCTAGTGTGCTGAGCCATCTCTCCAATCCCTAGAAATGATTTTTATTCATATATATTGATATGCAAGATGGTCATGACTCTTAAGAAAACTGTATCTAATACACCAAAGAGGGTTTGTGGAGGTCGCTACAAAAAAGAGGTAAATAATTGTAATAAAAAAAAAATCAGTTTTTTTCCTTCAAATTCCTGGTTTAATAAGGAACTGTTTATTTTGAGAAAAAGATCCCAAACATCAGGCTGTCCACAAAAATAACCCATGGTATTAACTTTAGAAAACAAATATTAAGACTATTACACTATTTTCCTGTAAGATGCATTTGACATGCCAACTCTCATTCACAAAAATACATGGTTACATTCGTGTTGAACAGCCCCACTCCTGTGAGGGAAAAACACACACCTCTAATGCAAAGCTGCTCTCAGGGTTACAAGTAAATGAGATTGCCTTTGCAGTTAGGGAAGCAACTACTGAAATCTTATGAATGGAAAGAACTGTACTCCCTGCATAACAAGAGATTATTTTGGAGACAGTTGATAAAAACCATACATCTTTTTATTGTTAAGTCAAAGAGGTATCAAAATTAAGAGCAAAACTTACAGGGTAAGACTTAACAAAACTACTAAGGAGCATCAAAGGAAGTAAAAATGGAACTAGGCGCAGGGCAATTATGAATGAACACAGGAAGGCAAGGAGAGGGAGAACAGTGAGAATGTGCTGAAGATACTAGGGGAGATGATCTGGTGTTACTTTGATCTCTCACAAGTGCCTAGGTAAATGAGTAACGGGATAAGATTTCTAAACTCCACTATGTGCTTAAGAGTCGTCCTCCCCATTGGCGCTGTCTCTGTCATCCTCTCCTTCCTCAGCCTCTTTCTCATCATCCTTGATCAACTCCAGCTGTGAGAAAGACACAAATAAGGTGGAATTAGAGGCAATCTTTGTATTCGTGGATTCCATTCTCCCCAACTTTCCTTCCAAAGGTAATCACCTGGTCGTCCCCCCGATCTTCGTTGTCATCATCATCCAGTAGATCACCCTCCTCAGCAGAGTCATCTGCACCTGCCTCAGACTCCATCTTCACATTAGTCTCATCTTTCTTCACAGAGGCACTGCTCTGTTCTTCTTCAGACTTTTCATTCTTCATCTCTACTGGGGACGAGAAGGACAAGTCTGTCCAGGGGCAAGTGTTGCCCACAGGATATAGACAATTCTCATTAATCATCCAGAAAAAAGTAATTTTTTTCCAAACAAATCAAAGTCCCTCCCAAACACCCCAAGTTGTATATGCAATTAGACTACCTTAGGAAGATTACCCCATTTACTTGAGACAAGCAGAAGACAATTTACCTGCTTGTTTGCTTTGCTCTTTTTCAATTTTTTCCAGACTTTCCAGCAGAGAATCCACTTTTTGTTTTATCTGAGTCAGCTCCTTCTTAATGGCCTGAAGGTCATCACCTTTCACTGTTAACAGAAAAACAGGAAGAATGAACGTAATTACCAGTTACTAAAAATGTTCTTTAGAGAGAATCAACTCAAGTGGGTCTTTTGAATTGATTCTCAGCAACAATAGGATTAAATTTTTTTCTAAAGCTATACAAAAAGCTAAAAGGCTGTAGGAGGTACTAACTACAATAGTAGTTTAATGGGGACTTTTATCTTCAGTTGGTAAATGATTTAAAAACAAACAACTATGCGCCTTACAGTATCATTATAACTTAAATATGTATTTTCCTGTCAAAGACAGCATTCTATTTTAAAGCAACTTCTAAGTTGTCTTTAGCTTTATGTATGTGTGGAAGAGTGCATGTGGAAGGCAGAGGACAAGCTTAGGTCTTTCTACCTTGTTTGAGGCAGAGTATCCTGTTGTTTATTGTTGCAAACAACAACAGAGAGTCACCCAGCAAACTTTCAGAGAATCTCCTGTCCGCATCTACTATTTCCTCTTAGAGGCACTGAGATAAGCTCAGCTTTAAACTCAGGAATTTGAACAAAGATACTGATTTATTCATTTAGATTATCTCAATTCAGCTTTCAATAGTTTAGTAACATACTTCAATTTTGCACAACAGCACAGAATACTGATTTTAAAATACCAAATAAACATAGCCACTACTCACTTCTCCCTGGTTTGTGTTCATGGGTAAGCCAGAGGCCAATGTATTGCTAACATGGGGTGGAATGGGTGGAGTGGGGAGCTGAGAACAGGTATCTGCCTGCCCCTACCTCACCACTTCTGGGGTTAAAGGCATCACTACTCTGGCTCTACATATTTTTGCTTCCCCAGGGTTCAAATTAAAGATATGGAAAATGTTCTACTTTATATGGATGCCCAGGATCCTAACTCAAGTCCTTACCCTTTCATTGTAGGGTGCAACTGAGCATCTCTGCAACTCACTGTTCAAATTCACATATATATACTCTGTCATCTCTAATAATTTCTCTAGTTTAAAACAAACAGGCTGGAGACATAGTAGTTGGATTTACTGTTCTTCCAGAAGTTCTCATGGGAGTTCAGTTTCCAGCACCCATTATGAGGTACTTCTAGCTCCAAGAGAATCAACACTCTCTCTGGCATCAACAACCCTACATACATACAAACATACATAAAAATAAAAAAACTTGGGGTTGAAGAGATGGTTCAGCAGCTAAGAGCACTGACTGCTCTTCCAGAGAAACTGGGTTCAATAACCAGTACCCACATGGCAGCTCACAATTGTTAATTCCAGTTCCAGAGGATTTGACACGCACGTATGTGCATGTATACAGGCAAAACACCAATGTACATAAAAAACAAAATTGAAACAATAGGAACAATAATAAAAACTTGGGAGGTGTGGGTGTTAACAAAATCCACCACACCAGAATCAAAGCTGAAACAGCACTTACACTTTCCAGACTTGGAAGATGATCCCCGTTGGCCACTCTTTGAATTGAATCCACTTTTGCCCCTTCGTGAGGTATTTCCCGACACACGCTGACGTTTAGAAGGTACCACAGCTCGAGCAATAGGAGGAGGAGGAGGAACACGGGCTGGGTAACTGTACATCCTATTGGATGAAATAATTCTTCAAAATGAGAAAATTTAACTCACGGTACAAACAGAGAATTAAAATAGAACTACCTGTTTCAGAATTTTTACTAATTTGATGGCATTCACAACTCCACTTTGATGAAATAACAAAGCAGAAACACCAAAAAGAAACACACACACACACAGATAGGCTTGATTTAATTTAGAACAATGGATTTGCCCCTCTATACGGAACTTTCAAGAGAATGTTATTTATAATGAATTGCTTTTTAATCTTGTCCTTAAACTCACATGTCAAAAATAACACCCAGAAGACTGAATTGAGTCTACAAATGAGGTTTTGTCAAGTCTCTGATCACTCATTCATAGAAACAGAAAAAGATAAAATAAAAATAAAAACAAAGCTGAGCCATGGCTAACTTTTTTTAACCTTTATGGAGGGAGGGGGAGGGGGACACAGGAAATAGGTGAGGCAACAGCACATAAAGTGCTTCCAAGCTTGATGACCTGAATGTGATCTCTAGAATTTATGTGAAAGAGAGAATCTTAAAAGTTTTATGTAGAATGGCATGTGACTCCCAGCTATTATTATGGAAACATATTACATTTATTTGAATGTGTGTATACATATTATGAATACCACCCATACTTGAGGCCAGTCAGAAAAACTTGTAGATTTCTCCCTCCATCCAAAAGAGCCAACCCTGGATATTATAACACAACCCAGACTTGGTGGCAGGTACTGTACCTGCTGAGCCATCTTGGTGGAACCAAGATTAGTAATCTAAAAAATAAGTTTTTCTGGGGCTGCAGAGATGGATTAGAGTTTAAGAGTCTTGAGTTAAATACCCAGCAACCACAAGGTGGCTCAAAACCATCTACTATGGGATCAGATGTCCTCTTCCAGTGTGAGGGCCACTAGATAGAGCACAAAAGTTATTTTTATAAATTTGAAAATATCAATTTTGCTAACTTTCATTTTCTGTGGGACAGAGCGTTTACTAGCTACTTCTTTTGGGTTTTAGGCTGTCTGAGAATCCTGTAACTTAGTTCCTAACACCCTCTGAATTAACATGTTAAAAACAAAAAGTGTGGTGGTGCATACCATTAATATCAGCAGAGGCGGGTTGATCTGAGTTCCAGAACAGCCTTATCTACACATAATATCTATATATCATGAGTCCCTGCCTCAAAAAACCAAAATGAAACCCAACAAAAACAGTTCCATTAGTTACAAAAAAATATACCTCTCAGTCCTATTTGGCCTTTCTTGGAATGGAGCTGAAATTGCCTAAGTTCTTATCTAGAAATCATGTATCATTTCCACAATTTGCTAATGATAATACTAATGAAGATCTTCCAATGTATCATCAGAATAAACCTAGAGAATACCCTCTCTCATAGCATTAAATGCACACATGGCAAAGATAAAAATTGTCCTTTCCTGCATAGTGATGTTTTTAGAAATAGCTTGTTCTGTAGGTTGAAACTGTTCAAGAAACTTTCTTTCACTATTTTCTTGTTGGTTTTGTCTTTGAAAGAAGCTTGTGTGCCCAGTTAGTCTCAATTTGTCATCCGCCTGCTCAGCTTTTTGAGTGCTGTAGGAAAAAGGTGATTTTAATTCACTTAATTTTCCAACTCCCAACTATACATGGCTGATAACTGTTATTTCTGACCTCCACACACATGCAGGAATAGATATATATGTATACAAAGTTACTAACTCCTTCCTTTGGAAACTAAAGAGTCAATGACAAACTAAGGTACACTTCTACCCATGAGTTTATATTAGGATTACTTACAGTGCAACAAAGGTTTCAGGCAGATGCACAGGAGACCCTAAAACAGCTATAAGGTCTATAACCAATAGTGGATGATTCTCTCAAAGCTATGTAGACTTGAGTGGCTTCCCTATGCCTTCCCCAAGACCTCTGAGCAATTAAGGCACAATGACATACAAATGGTTGAGATGGTGTGGGTGGCTGCACTTACATGAGGGCTCCAATATCCCCATTCTTTTCTTCTACAAGGTGAGATCAAAAGTCAGTTAAGTCCAGCTCTTTAGATCTTTTGGGAGCAGACATAATGCCTAAAGAGAGCAGCTCTACTGGCTTAAAGATGTGCATCACCAACGTCAAGCTATTCTGAATTAATTAACCCAAAATTCAAATACCATATACCAAAAGAATGAACAGGACTCCAGACGAGGTGCAAAAAACCTATAGGAAGGTAAGGAAGGATAATTTCCTGCTGTCTTTTGTACTTCAGCAATTTCATCTCAAGTAGACTTCTATACAACACTGGGTCAAAATCCTTTCTTTCAGTTCTATATGCTAAAAGCAAAAATTAAGCTTCTCAAACCTTATATGGCATGTTAAGTGTTTTTACCAGTCACAAAAGATAAGATCACAGTTTGTGACTTTACCTCAAAAGCAACTTTCTCCTATCTTAAACACAATCATGAGTGTGTATGCCTACCCAAGGTCAAAAGTCGAGAGGATCCTGATTTTAAGATAAATCCAGACCACAGATTGAATGGGCCTTGATTCAAAAATAAAAACTAAATGAACAAAAGATACACTTAAAAGTTTACTTGCCCTGACACCTCTCTATTACAATATTCAGTTAATGTTAATAAACTCCTGAATGCATTTAGACAAAATTTCTCCAGCATGGAACTGATCCAAGACAGCAAAACATAACTCTTATCACACCAGTACCTTCACATCAAAACTTATAACAGCTGAGTGGTTATTTTGAACCAGAAAGGTTGAAAATACAATCCTTATTTAAGCTGTGGCCTAACAATTTCTGTCTTAAAATGTCATGCTTCTTCTGAAAGAGATTGTCTTATGAATGAATCTTAAAAGGGAGGTTAAATCTCTGGGGTAAAATCTGTCTATGAAGTAACTCTATCCAATGCAAGACATAGTATCCCCACTGATTTCATAGCACTTACTTCACTGTATAAATCTGCTTGTCAAGTGACTTGTTTGGCTTGAAAGTTCTTGGTATTTATTTTGTTAATTCCTTATATTCCCACACACTTAAGATATGGAGCAATAAAAAATGCTTACGGGGAGAATTTTAGACCACTTATACTTTATAATGTACACCACATCCAAATTATGAAGCCTTCAAGATCAATGAACTACAATCATTTTAGTGCTATTTCTCTACGTCAGCTACCTTAGTAGACACCTATTGATTAAACCTGAGAATTACTTGCCTATATCTGATTGACTATAATCAGTTTCTAATTTTTAATTGTGTATGTATGTGTATATATGTATGTATGCCAACTATAGTGATGCATGCATAACACCAGATCTAATGACAGACTAAAAAAAAAACTTTTGGGCCATTTATATTATCTTTATTCTTTGCTTTAACCACAACAGCAACCCTGTGATTAGATACTGTTCACATTTTAGAGCTAAGCAAATTATGGTTATATTATTTAACAGCTTTAGTCACAACTTACACTAATTCTTCTACAAATCTTTTTTCTAAAATTTTTCTCTTCTATAAAAAGCTACCTTCCTATTGCTAATATAATAAAACCAAACATCCTAGAAAGTTGGGTTAGGCAGTGGCATTACAGAAATAAACAGTAAGATGAGGTAGATAAGCTCAGTTAGGTGACTAACTTGTGTGGATTTGAACCCCAGAATGAATATAAACAAAATAAACATATATAGTATATGCCCAAATGTAATACCAGTGGGGCATATAGGCAGAGATAAGGGATTTATTAGCCTGGCAGAAGACTTATCTCAAAAACCAATGCAAAGTAGACCACATCTGAGAAATACCATGATGTATATTACACAGGCCTTCAGACATGTGTGTACATGTACCTGCATTGTATCAAATTTACGGCAATATGATACCATTCACCTATGATACCTAACCACCTAAGCTAGTGACTGAGGTAAGTCCATGCGTCAAGAAACAAACATCTCCCATCCCCACCCCCAAAAAACAAAAACTACTACTACTTACGTATATTGTGTTGTTAGTAGGTTATAATGATAAACCTTCCACCTAAATGAGCTTTCAAGCCTTGTTTTGAAAGTCAGAGATACTTTCTATCTTCAGTTTAAATGTCTTTTTCCTATCATGCCTTTATTTTTTTATGTATACCACGTGTATCCCTGGTTCCTTCAGAGGCCAGAAAAGGATTGTGTTCCCCTGGAGCTGGAGTTACAGATGGGAGCCACCATTGGTGCTTAAGACTAACCCTTCTCTAATAGTTCATAATATTGAGACTGGGTCACTCACCGAACCTAGAGACCATTAATTGGCTAGATTGGCTGACTACCAGCCCCTGGGATACTGACATCTCTCTTAGTGCTAAGATCACAGGCAAATGCCACCCCACTCAGTTTTAGTTGTGTTGGGAAACAGAACTCAGGTTCTAATTTTAAGACAGCAAGCACTTACCACTAAGAACCATCTTCCAGGTGGTGGTGGTGCGTGTCTTTAATCTCAGTACTCAGAAGGCAAAGGCAGAAAGAACTGAGTTCAAACCTGGCCTACAGTCTGCTCCAGGACAGCCAGAGTTACAACAGACTGTCTCAACACCCCTCCCCCCACCAAATAAAGAATCATCTCTGGCTTCTTAATGTTTAACTACCATAATCATTAACGTATTTATAAACAAAGTGTTTGCTTTCTGGTACTTAAATGGATTACTGTCTGATTTGACTTTTAGTAAAATCCCTTGTATTAAATGAGTGTAAATATTTGTCTTTTGCCCAAAATTCCTTATTTACTACTACCTTTTAAAAGCAGAAATGGTGCATTAAATTTATTAATGTGTGTCTGTAAAACATGTAATCTCAAACTGGGGAAAACTAATATTCCAAGACAAAAAAGTAGCACATCAAGCAATAAAGTGTTCCACATATTACATAAAATTGAATCAAATCAGGGTTTCATTAGAGGTTCAGTGGAGTTGGAGAAAGAATCTTATTATGTAGGCCTAGTTGCTTGAAACTAGGATGGCATCAAACTTCATCAAAGACACCCCTCCCTGCCTCTACCTAATTCCCAACTCTAGAATTTCCTAAATTTAATAGTTAATATACCAGAATCAGAGAGATTACTCAATGGGTAGAGAGAAGTATGTTAACAACCTAGGTCTGATCCCTAGATCCCACATGATTATTCAACTACACACACAAACATATAATAAAAATGTTTTAGAAGTAATAT
This sequence comes from Cricetomys ansorgei, assembly GCA_026225945.1. Classification (NCBI taxonomy): domain Eukaryota; kingdom Metazoa; phylum Chordata; class Mammalia; order Rodentia; family Nesomyidae; genus Cricetomys; species Cricetomys ansorgei. The sequence goes on from JAMJFZ010003384.1 coordinate 1,102,736, forward strand.
AACAGAATGTTCACAGAACTTACTGCATGTATTTTTTTTTAAATATAGTATTTATTTTACAGACTGGGTCTCATGATGTTCTTGAAGTGGCTAAATCTATAGTCCATGCTGGCCTTGAACTCTCAGAGATCTACTTGGCTCTGCTTTCTGTAAGACATGGATCTGTTTCTTCTATATCCACCCCCACCCTGATCTCTACCCTATATACCTCTATATTGCCTGAAACACCTAGAGGTCTACCTGCCCCTACCTCATGTTGAAATGTACATAAAGTATGTGTGTGTATATATGAAAGTAATGTGATATATGTAATATACCACCACACCTATTGCCCTGCTTACTGCTGGTCAGCTCTCAAATTCATTATTCAAAGCCATTTGTAATCTAACTCTACCCAATCATTTCTATTTGAAAGGTATAAGAAATTGTGTTTTAAAATTATAATACAACCCACTTACAGATCTTAGTAATGTTGCTCCTAAAGCATTGTTATTAATTCATTATACACTAACTATCTGTGTCCTATGTTATCAATAGGAAGGTTCAAATAGGGTTTTAAACATTAGGAATCATGTCTATTATAATACAGAATCTTTCAAATAAATGAAAATGCCGTATTATAGAGTGGAAGATGGCTCAGGGAAAAAAAGCAGTCCCAGAGGACCCATCTCAGCATCCATGTTGGGCAACTCACACTTTCCTAGAACAAAAGCTGATCTGATATGCCCTCTTCAGGCATTGTAGACAAACACATGAGGGAGATATTCACACAAATTCATACACATAAATGTTTTATAAAGCTGTACTGCCAAACAACCTAAGCACATCATTCTTTCCTTGAAAAGAAAAAAGTGAATTTGACTGGCTTTTTATCTAAAATCCACAAATAAAAAACCTCACACATACCTGTCATAATAATCCCGTTGAAAGTCATAGTCCAAGTCAAATGAGGAACTGAAAAATAAATACCAGAAGATTATTTTGGAGCTGCTATTGTTAATTCAAAATGCAGACAGGGTGAAACAGGCCAAACAAACCACAACAAATAGATCAGTAAGATTAGCAACAAATAATCCCCATTCATTCAAACAAATCATTGCCTTCCATATGATTTTAGACCACTGGACATGCAGTGATCAAACTAGTAATTCAAGTAAAAATTCCAACATAGTAACTCACAAGACAAACTAAGAATACTGATGGAACAATGCAAGTTGTTATACCACAACTCCCTTCCCTTCTTTATTCCCCAGCTTCCTAGAACCTAACAAATTCCTCTTGATTTTATGGAGTTTCACACATATATTATTCTTAAACATCAAAGATCTCAGAGCTAGGAAATAGGGGTAAAGGGGAAGTATGTTAACATAGGTTAATAAGAATTACATTTTGGCACATAGAAAACACATCGCACTAACCCTCCCCACATCCAGAAAACACAGAGAAGATGCCCACTGATGGACACAATGCAGTTATAAATAATAAAGTTCCGGACCTGAGTAGAGGGGACGGAGAAGGGTGTTCTGGTACTGACCCGTACATCTCTGCTGCAGATCGTTTCACACCTGCTTTTCCTCGGTTCACTTTTGGCTCTGCAGCCAGATTAATATCTGGAAAAAAGGGGGAAAAAAATCCAAAGAGGTTAAAAAAAAAAAAACCTCAAGTCAAGGAAACCGGGTTATATTCCCCAGGAAACAAAAAAAAACATTATTTCAGACTGCAGTTATCTAATGAAAAGTAACAGTACTAACTTTCTCATTTAGAGGTTTTACAGAGCTAGCCTTACATTTCTGTACTATCAACACCGAAACGGCCCAGACATCATTAGTTTCCCTTTGCTATCTATCTCCACCCTCAAGGGTGCACTTGCAAACTCAATGGAAAAGTAAACAAAACCTGCATTTCAAAGAACAACAGTCAGCAACATGGCACAATGGGTAAATTAGGCATGTCCAAGCCTGGCAATCTGACCTATATATGCTCTCTACAGTCACAGCAGAAGAAGAAACCTAAGGTAGGAAGTAGCCCCATGACCAAGACATGTACACAAACAATGTGCAAAAAAATTTAAGTTTTAGGACACAAAACCATTGGGTCAGGAAGATGTTCCAAATGGCATAAGTGGCCAAGCATTAACAAATAAAACTGATCCCCAAGACCCATATTGCAGGAAAAGGACCCCAGCAATCATTTTCTAATAATTCCCACAAAAACACAAAAGTTTTTAGGAGACTAATCCAGACAGTTACTTTATCCACTACTCACTGCCATTAAAGGTTTTCTCACCTGTTCTAATAAAAAAGCTTAAATACATAAAAATAAAATAAAAACGATAGCCCAAAGCTGGGTCTATAAAACAAGCTTCAAAAATGAATAATAAAATTCAGATGAGCACCACTAGATGAATTATCATTGAGTCTGTGGCTTAACTCATGTCTTTTAACCTTGCTTTTCTATTTTTTGCTTTTAAACAATGTATATGCCTGTATTTTAATAAAAATAATCTAGTAAAATGGAACAGTAAAACCAAACTTTATATCAAGTTGAATATAATGAAAAATTATTTCAAGTAACATTACTGTTTATTAGTAAACATTCCCAATGGAATGTGTAGTAAGAATTTTAAATTATCAAATATAATGTTGAATGTCATTATTTTCTGTGGATGAGAACCTGAAACAAATCAAGCAAAAAATAAATGCAATTATGTCCCAACTAGCATAGTACTAGTAGATATCAGAGCATTTTCAAATAGTGTTTTAGCAGCCGCCTGGAAGCTCTGGTCTATGTTCTCCTTTCCTTACTCAGCACCTCTTTTTACTTTCTTGATCTCCTTTCTACTGTTACCCACAATATACCTATTTATATACAAAGGTGTGTACATTACACAGTAGGATCTGCACATGAAAGAATACTTGTCTTTTCACCTCAGTACTTTCCAGATCGACATCTTCCTACAATGTAAGTTCATTCTTCTTTATAGTTGAATAAAATTTCATTGTGCAAACATTGTGCATTTGTCACATAAAATGGAAATTTTCATTATATATTCATCTGTTTATAAACATCTAGGCTGGTTTCATTTATTTACTAATGGGAAGAGAACCAATAAATAGATACACAATTATCTGTAATAGGAGATGGAACACTTTGGGTCCATTATGACAGTGGTGTTCTTTTGTGAAACCACAACAATGTCCATAAGTGGCTCCAAAACTTTATACCCCACCAGTAGAGATATACATGCAAACTTGTAATGAGTTAAATTAAAGATAATACAGATTTCCCTAAAATACGTATTAGCCCCAATTAATGTAACCTAAGGTCAACTTAAAAATACATTCAAAGCCAGTGGTGCATGCCTTGTATTTCAGCACTCGTGAGACAAGGGTAGGCAGAGCTCTGTGCGTTCCATACCAGCCTAGTCTACAGAGTGAGTTCCAGAGCGACAAGCAGAGTTACAACAGAGAAATCCTGTCTCAAAAATCCAAAATAAATAAATGAACAAATATTCAAATGGGTTTTAAAACAAATAGCTTGGGCAGGGCTAGGGAGGCAGAGGTGTGAGTTCAAGCCATCCTGGTCTACAGAGTTCCAGAACAGTCAAAATTACATACAGAGAAACCCTGTTTTTAAAAACAAACAAAAAACCCAAAACTATAAACAAGCTTGGGCTGGACATGGTGGCACAAGGCTATAATCCACAATAGCCTTCATAGTTAAGGTCCCAGACAGCCTGATCTATGTAGACAGCCCATCTCAAATCCTTCAAGGTAAAGTGAACCAATACAGTGATGTGGGAAACTACAGTACTAGAACAGAAGCAAAGCAGCAACAATATTAGTGAGTGATGCCATGAACACACTAATCAGCTTGAAAAAGGTTACCAAACAAATCACCTGGACTCTAAAACACTTAAAGCAAGGACTAAGGTTGAGATCTGTGGCAGAATAACTCCCTAACATGCCTGAAGCACAAGGATCATATCTTTTAAATACTTAAAAAAACAAACTTGAAGTTAGGACCAAGATACATTGTACGGATTTATGAAATAATTTTTTTATTTTATTTAATTATATAGCATATGCGTGTGTGGTTACCCACCAGCCACAACATACATACGGAGGCTACACATCAATGTGTGTGTTTCTCTTCCTCCACCATGTGGGTCCCAAACATTGAACTCGGGGGTTACCCAGAAACATCTTTCCAGCCTACAAGGCTTAGAAAAAACAAAAAACCGCCCACAACCCACTCAGATACAAAGTTTTCATGCTGAATGACCAAAAAATTAGCAAGCCAATACAAACTGGAAATGCTAAAAATTTCTTCAGCAAATGAAGTGATAAATGACATTTATCATATCAATCAAATGTGCAAGGAAATGTGGAGTTAAGAACTAAATGATAATTGGTCAAAGCCCTGGACTCAGATTGAGCATTACAAGCTATTAAGAAATCAAGAATTATTCAGTTAAGTACACAGGGATTTACACATGCTGAAAATTTTGTTTATGGGTGTTATGCAGACCCAAAGTCATCAGTTAAGCCATTACTCTCAACCACTGAGCCGTTCCCAAAGTTGTGTGCTAGAATTTAAGCAATAATAAAAAGATAATTAAATAGCTTGGGTTGGAGAGATGGCTCAGTGGTTTTGGCATAGGCAGCGAAACTTCTAAGTTTAATGCTAGCCCTGCTGACTTAGCATGATCCCAGACAGTCCAGGCTCCAGAAAAAACCCTGTCATGAAAACAAAACAGTAACACAAAGGACTTCAGAAAACTTCTCTACTCCTATGTCTGCTGCAACACATTCACACACATCAAAAAGATGTGATAAAAATCCCAGTCAAGCAGTTTTGACTCCACAAATTTAGCCTAAGATACACACACACCATCTTAGACAGTTCTGTATTATGAAATCCCATTACCATTTGCTGAAACTTACTGAAGGTTACCAAGGGTTGTTCAGTTTCTTTCTGCCTCACAAAATGGTACTGTAGGCCTTTGTATTATGTTATAGCCACAATATCAAATACTTTAAGGCTAGCTTTCTGTACTAACAGGCTTGAGGAAAACAAATACACAAATATATGAGATTAAGAGAATACTGCTATGTTATGAAAGAGAAGCAGACTACGATACTTCATATACAAAAATGCCATAACAAATGAAACTCTGTGCCTTACCTTAAAAAAAAAAAAAAAAAATCAGGCTTGAGTTTTATCAACTATAAAATTTACTTCAACCCCAAACTCACCTAAAACCTGGCCAGCAATCATTCTGCCATCCTCTCCAGCTACAGCAGCCCGGGCATTTCTTTCGTTAACATACTGGACGAAGGCAAAGCCCTTATGCACAGAGCAACCCACAATTTTGCCATACTTCGAAAAGATTGCTTCCACATCAGACTTCTTGACCACAAGAGTGTTGAGATTCCCGATAAACACACGGGAATTCATGGATCGAGGATCTGTCTTGTTGGTAACATTGCTAGCCATCTCCTTTGATGATAAGGTTTCTCACACAGCTGAAAACTGGAACAAAAAAAGAAGTATTCAGATTAACAAATGTTAGTAGTGGTGTTTCATTTAACCACTGTGGACTACCTAGAATATTCAACTTAAAGGGATCTCACAAAACCAAATTTATTATTACAATATAGTCCTTTTATCCTCTCACATACTGGCAACATAATCCACCTATATATTAATTCCAAGCCATCCTTCTGAAAGTTGAAGTCCTTAAGCAAATTATAATTCTTTAAAACCTTTACTATCATAGTTTTGGGCCTTTTGGTTGCCTTCCGGGTTTATAAGGATCCTAATTTCTCAAAACAAGCCAACTTCAAAATTTATCACAAAAACACCTTTTGCTTTATCTTTCAAGTAAAATCATCATAAACACAAATACTTCCAACTAGTCAAGGTATTCACTTGGATTTAATTTAGCGTATGCTACAAAGTCTTACAGCCCAAAACCATGTTTTACACTTGGAATATTAATATTAGATGGTGATGATGATAAACTAGCCAGTATAATACAGAACAGATAAAAAGGCAACTTTTTTCCTTTGAAGTTTTTTTTTCAAACATCTCTACTCTAGCCATGCTGGCCTGAATATCAGAATTCTGAATACTTCAGATTATGTTATGTATGAGCCACACAGATCTCACTCTAGTCTACCGAGACTGTTTAAAACCAAAAACTCTTAAAATGATAATGGAGTCAGTCTTACAGAATCCCCACTGATCTCCTTAAGATATTCACATGCCTTTATTTGCTATCAGAGCTTAAATTCATAACAGTAATTTATAGACACCCTATCCTTTTGAAAAGAACTGAAGTATCTTTAATCTGAACCTACTATTTTTTATCCTTCCTATCCTGAAGTGAACCATGACAAACTAATTCTCTAGTGGATGTTTTTCTGTATGTTTGACCAAATAACAGAATGGATACAGTCTACTGGTAAATAAAAATCTTACTAGAGTTCAAAAGTTTTACAGTCAAAAGATTTCAGGCTACATTACAGCATATGTGCATGTGTGTGCAGTTGCTTACATGTAGTAAGTCAAGGACAACTATCAAGAATCAGTTTTATCATATGGGTTCTTAAGAAGCAAACTGAAGTTGTTAAGCAGCAACCATCTTACCCACTAATCCATCTTGCTTGCCCTTAACACCTTTACCTAAGTTAAATGATAGTCAAATTTGTTAGATAAGAAATATGACCAATACGCTATATGATGCATACAAAACAAAGAAATGTCTCAATATCAGTCAATCATCACAACATCACAAAATGCTAAGTGGAACCAAAGATACAGCATTACTTACTGACTGTGAAGGGACACTAAACATCCTTTTAAAATAGTTGTGATCTAAATACACAGTCCCTAGGCAATGTCTAATAAACTGCTTGGTATATCCTTTAAAGCTCTACTCATGCATTCCCCCATCCCTCCTTTTGACAAGGTCTATGTAGACAAGACTGGCATCAAATTCATGATCACTGAAACTATGAGTGTGCCATCTTTGCTATCAGTAAATCCCTATTTATCTGTTCAAGGACCTAAGTCATTTTACTTGTAGTTTCCAAAAGTAACTAAGGTTCATTTTAAAAATCAAACTTAAAGGGCTCATTGGTAGAGGCCTTTCATAGCTCAGTAAAATCCTTGATCACTGAGCACTTAGGTGCGTTACTTTTTTATATCACTCATATAAATCTCAAGACATGACAGTCTTTAATAAATTACAGAGAACTTTTTAACTGGTGTTAAGAATGATGATATGGTCGGGCCTGATGGAGGCATAGACAAGCTGATGCTCTCTTGAGCTCGAGGCCAGCTTGGTCTATATAGTGAGTTCCAGGACAGCCAAGACTATGGAGCCTGTCTCCAAAAAAATAAAAAATGTCAGAACATTTTTTAAAGCAATACACAACTGTATGTTAGAGATGCAAGTAGTGGAGCACTTCCCTAGCAAAGGCCTTGGTGTGCTACTTTCTAGCAGTAAATACACACCAGCACAGAAAAAGTTCCCCAAAACACCTGGGGACAATGGTGTTCAGTGAAGTGTATGCCATGGAAGCACCTAGAGCTCAATTTCCTAATGTTCTGACATTAAAAAAAAAAAAAAGAAAGAAAATTGATGACCTGAATCCAAGAGTTAAACTCAAAGACTGTCTCAAAACTATGGTGGCAAACAACTTAAACAAACACCCAGCAGTCTCTTGCCACCATGCTTTTTAAAATTTTTTTAAATTTAATGTATGAGTGTCCTCTCTGCATATAGACCTGTATGCCAGAAGAGAGCATTATATTCCATTATAGATGGTTGTGAGCCATCATGTGATTGCTGAGAAATGAACTCAGGTCCTCTGGAAGAATAATCAGTGCTCTTAACCACTGAGCCATCTTTCCAGCCCTTAAAGGTTCTAGTGAGTTCTTTCCCCTGTGATGAATTTTTCACTTAAAAAAAAAAAAAAATCAATCTAATTAAGTAAGCAGAGAGTCCCTAGATCTGAAACCACTTTGGCACTACATCCATTCCCAAGCTAGGTTTGACAGCCCATGCCTATTACAGCCTTCTGTGGGTTGAGGCAGAATTACTGTCTTTATTTGATTTCAGCCTTTACTATGTATTGCGTTCTAATCTAGAGACACTGTCTCAAAGTTGGGGAATTGGGAGAAATCACCTTCAGGGTTAGATAGGCTTGATCTCCAGTTTTCATGTCTTTTTTAAATTTTAAATAATGCATAACAGAAATAGTGAGATGAATTCATGACATGTTCCACTGTTGCACAAGAATGTTTTCCTAGGTAACCATCATGACTTAACATGTCAAATTACACTAAACAAGAGAAACTATTTGACTCTGATTAAGTCAGAACATTCTGCATGCATATTTGTTCACTCTCTTGCCTGGTACAAGACTGCATCCAATTTCCTTGGAACTAGAGTTACACGACAGTGTTGGGAATCAAACCCTGGGTCCTCCGCAAACCCCTGAGCTATTTCTCCATCCCCTAATGAACGACAGACATTAGATGTCATCAATGAGCCAAATGTTACGAAGAAAATTAATTTTATTTATGTTCTTAGTTTTTCACACCCTCCCATTTTTCAATACCTTTGAATATACGCAAATTTGTCCCTACGTTCTTTGTATTTCTTTTGATAAACCTTCATATTTGACTTTTATTACTCTCTGGCTGTTCCTTGGCGTTCTTATGAATCTTTTTTCTATCCTTACTGTCTCACTCTGGCCTTTTCAGAGGCTACCAATGAACTACCTATATACTGATTAAAAGAGCCAATTTAATTTCATTGATTATAAGACTCACTTATTGTTTTGCCACCTTTAATCCCAGAGGCAGATGGATTCCCTAGGCCTACCAAGGTTAGATAGATAAGGACTCTGTAGGAAGTAAGAAAGGGATACAGACAGAGAAAGAAAAAAAAAATAGAAAAAAAGGATGAAATTGGTAACATATGGCAATATTAGTCATTTAAAAGTTGGGATGTAGCTGTTGAGACGGCTCACTAGTAAATGCACCTGATAGACCAATCTTGACAACTTCAATTCAGTCCTACATGGTTGAGAACTCAAACTCATTTTTTTTTTTTTTTTGGGAGGACTTACTGTAGTATATAGCCCTAGCTGGCATAGTGCTCACTGCACAGGCCATACTGGCCTCAATCTTGGCGACACACCACACCCAGTCAAATGTTTAGTGCAAAATAAATCAAAACTTACATGAGGAACTTTTAACAATGAATGTGCAAGGAGGAAGATGCAGCAAAAAATGTGTGGGTCAAGCATTTCAGAGCTGGAGAGATGCTTAGTTGCTACTAAGAACTGGTATTCAGGTCCTCAGAATTCACAAAGCTGCAGATATGACACCTTTTCTAATCCACCATTCAGGAGGCAGAGACACAGGTTGCCCAGAGAAAATGTGGCTAACTAAACTAGCTGAAATTGGTAAGAGACCAATAATTCAGCAGAGACCTTGATTTGAAAATTTAGAAGAATTAAGACTGTCAATTTGCCTCCATGCACTTGTACATACACTCGTACACAATAATCATGCTTGCGTATGCACACACACACACATAGTATCTCCCCTCCTCCCACCAAGACAGGGTTTCTGTGTTATAACTCTGGGTGAGGGTTAGCACAGAGGGGCTGCACAAGGAAGGGTATATAGGTAATACATTCAAACTAGCTTTAAAACACAAGCCTGAGCCACTTGTGACAGTATGTGGCTTTAATCCAGCAAAGGCAAGGAAATCTTGGAGTTTGAAGCTAGCCTAGTCCATACAGTGAGTTCCAAGGCAGCCAGGGCTATCCTATTCTCCACCAATAAAACTCAAAACTCAATATCTCACAACTGTAATTATGCTAAGGTAGTTGAAGCAGAAATGAGGCAAGCCTGGACTTCCAGAATGAACCACTGAGGAAAACAGGAGAACTGGTGTATCTACTACTAGGTTAAACCAATACAGATTTCAGTTCTTATAGGTTCACCTAAAAACAAAGGATGTACCTTAGAGATAAAACCTAGCTAGAACCTTGAATATACTAAACACATACTCTATCATTGAGCTTTTTTTACCCAAAGCTCCAGAAAATTCTTACAGAGAGAGCAGTGGGAAGTAGTTTCACCCATTTCCATTACCTAACCAATATTAGATTTAAGGTCATACTGTATTTTGTTTGAAACAAATTAGTTTAAAGCCCTGTGACTGATTTCCACAACTATAAGAAAATAACATTTTTAGGTCAGGTGTAGTAGCCCAGGTCTTTAATTCCAGCACTCCACTCTAAAGGTAGACCCAGGAGGATCTGTGGGTTCTGGGCCATCTTTGTCCACAAGGAGTTCCAGGCCTGCCAGGGCTACCCTAAGACCCTGTCTCCAAAAAAAAAAAAAAAAAAAAAAAATTAACTTATAGATGACAAAATGATTACGAATATTGATTCAACATTCATACTTACAGCTATAATTCAAAGAATATAGGAAAACATGAAGATGTTAATTGTATATATCCTCCATGAGCAGATATATTTGTATTTGCATGATCCCTCTAAATATTCTTTATTAAGCTCTAAGTTATCTTAATTAAGCAATCTTCCCTTAGCACTTTCCTTTATTGTCTACCCATCAGTTATTAATTTTATTCTTTGACAAAACACTGTATTCAATTTGTTCTCAACCTTGGCCATCATTTACAAAAATGAGAAATTGTGCTTTTGAATTAATACAGCTTTGAGGTCTCTATATTGCTTTTAAATTTTGTCTCAGCAGGGCATGGTGGTACTTGCCTTTCCAGCACTTGTGAGGCAGCAGCAAGAGGATTGAGACCAGCCTGGTCTACAGAGCAAATTCCAATCCAGGGCTAACCAGTGAAACCCTATCTTGTACTGTCCTGAACAACCCCCCTTGTATGCATGGGTGTTCTGACTGCATCACTTTTGTATCTGGTGCCCACCACAAGAGGGCTTTGCATCCCAGAGGGCAGCAGTGAAGTCATCATGTGGGTGCTGGAAACAGCCTGGGTCATATGGAAAAGCAGTTCTACTAAGCCATTTCTCCTGCCCCTCTACATTGCTTTCAACAAAGGACAAACGTAAATGTTCCTGGAATACTAAAATTGGAACACAATCTTTGTTATACAGACACTTATTTCCACCAATTCTGGCAGAGTTAAACAAATGCAGAAGTCAACAAAGACCCATATATGCTTATCCATTTCTTAAAATATAAACTCATCTGAATTCCATTCTTTTGGAGCTATTTAAATGAGGAACATTTCATATTTCACCATAAGATATCTAGAACAAAATAAAAAGTGGCCAGCCTTTTGAGTATCATATAATTTGATGCACCCTCAAGGAATACTAGGCAAGATCAGCCAGTAAAAGCATCTGTCATAATACAAGCCTGATGACTCAAATTCCCAAAAACCACCCTGGAAGGAAATCCAGCCACCAAAACATATCCTCTGCCTTCTACACACAGTAATTAAGAAATAATATTCTTTTTGTATGGTGGAGGGGGTGTTGGCTTTTCAAGACAGAGTCTCTGTATAGCTCTGGCTGGTCTTGACCTCAGAGATCTGCCTGCCTTCTGAATGCTGGTGCTAAATGCACGTACCACCACCAGTCAATAGAAAAGCTCCAGAATAACAGGTACAAAAATATCCATGATAATGTAAGTGGAAAATATGTAACCATCCATTTTTTTTCCTTCTCTTTAAAAAATTACTAAAAATGTTTTGTTTGCCCAAGACAAAGATCAAACTAGAAGGTTCAAATAGTCTACTCACCAAGCTTCATAATACTAGATGTTATACACACTGCTGAGGGTAATAAGTCACTAGTAGTCCTACTCATCTGTGAACCTGTATGTAATACCATACTACTGATCGTCCAGGGGCAATGTGTCTATTGCTGAAATGATGGTATAACCGTTATAGGGGTGACAAACAACTTTCTGAATGGTTTTCAAGCCATTCCCAATCTTGTACTGTAAACCTGGAATGATCTTTTGGGGAAGGTATAGGCACGTGTCAGAAGCTTGTGATGTGCTTGTCCAATTATTTATGTATTATGTTTAGTCCCTGTATTGGTGCTATTGTCATCTCTGATTCAAACAGCTCCTTTATGCAGAATATTGTAGTCTTTTAACTGGCCAACATGCTGAGAAAAACCACACGAATGCTTAAACAGAAAATGAGGTTTGAGTGTTAGGGAAAAATTATCTTTTCCAGGCATAAGTACATCTCTGCATCAGTCAGAGCAGTTGTGTCACAAACACTATACATGGGCCATGTCCAAAAAGGAAAGGGGAAGGACTAATAAGGCCCCACTCTCCTCTGAGGATCTACAGGTTAGGTGAGGGAGACATTTTCTTCAGAGGTACAGTCACCAGAAAGCTGCCTAAGCTGTGAATAACTGCATCACACATTAAGAAGAAAATAGAAGGGGACACCAGCTAAGGAGTCAGGAAAGAGCGAGAGGGCAAGAAGACAGGTAATGAGGGATGAAAATAATCAAAATACATTATGTATTATTAAGTAATACACACAGGCTCACACATACACAATTGTATAATTACTAGGCTAGTAAAATTAAAAAAAATTTCAATGTTGTAGACTACAATGTATCTCAGTACACTTGCAGGGCCCAAGTAAGATTCTTGGTTCTATACCTATAGACACACACACAGACACAGATACACACACACAAAGGATAGAAAAAAATGGACTGTAACTACCCTATCTGCAAAATCACATTCCTTAAATGTATTTGTAGATACTATCAATCAAGAATTAAACTGCTGAGGCCTGCTTGGAAGATGGCTTTTAGAGCTGTTAGCACCCACATGGCAGCTAACAACTATAGCCTACAACTCTAGCTCCAGGTGATCCACAGGTACCAAGCACACAGGCATTCATTTAAGAAAAACAGCCATACACATGAAATAAAAATAAATATAAATAAATAAAAATCTTCTAAAAAATTGGGCATGGTAACTTCATAACTTTATTCCTAGCACTGACATGTGCATGCACACATAGATGTAAGACAGGGCTGGTGAAGGCTCAGTGGCTAAGAGCACATAATGCTCTTCTGGAGGATCTGAATTTAATTCCCAGAACCCTTATCAGGCAGTTTACGAGGTCTGTAACTCAAGCTACAATGAATCTGACACCCTCTTCTGGTGTATACATGTGGCACACACATACACCTAAATAAATCTATTGAAAAAGAAAAAGCCATAAACGGTGGCACATATCCAATCCCAGTACTGAGTAAGTCAAAACTAACCAGAGAATGACTCCTGGAGCTTACTGGCCAGCGATCATAGGCTACTTGACAGTTGTGAAATATCCTGTCTCAAAATACAAACAGCCTGAGCCCACAAGATAGCTGTGCACTTAAGGCACTTGCTTCCAAGTCTAATGACTCAGTGGCCACATACTGTGAAAGTAGCAAATAACTCAAGTTATCCTCTGCATGCATGGCACAAGAGCAATCAGATTACTACTACTACTACTACTACTACTACTACTACTACTACTACTACTACTGACCAGGCTGGCCGGGATCTCAGAGATTCACCTGCCACCGCCTCAGGATTAAAGGCATGTGCCACCACTGCTTGCTAACAAATGTGATTTTTTAAGAAGCAGACAACTTGTGACGAATGACACCTAAGGCTGGATTCCATGCACATACCCACCAGGCACATCTGTGGTGCAGACACTCAGGCAAGCAAACACTTGTATGTATAAAATAAATGCTAAATTTCATAAATAAACACTAAGTTACTTTTAATATGAAATGTACCTTACCACTTTAATTCATACTTAGGCACCAAGGAAAAAAATTAAAGCCAAATTTGAGATTTAACAGTAAAATGCTAATCTCATGAAACAGAATCTCATCTGTGATGGCCTCAATTTGACACTCCCAACCAATGAGCATTATCTTTAAGACTCTCAAAAATAAACTAATGTGATTATACATGTAGTTGATTCAAGTACAAAGCCCTGGATTCATTCCTCTGCAGTTAAGAGTACTGGCAAAATATAAATAGCCAGACAGTGGTGGAGCACAACTTTAATCCCAGCCCTTGGGAGGCAGGTGGATCTTTTGAGTTCAAGGTCAGCCTCATCTACAGAATAGTTCAAGAACATCCAGTTACAACAGAGAAATCCTGTGTCAAAAAAGTAAATAAATTTTAAAATGATTAAGCTACTTCTAACACCAGAAAAACTGTGTGCAAAAAAAATTATGGAGTATCTTTGTTCTTCCTGTATTTGGGAGCTTTAAAGAAATGGTGATAATTATTTTTAAGTCTATACTTTTAAAATTTATTCTTAAAGAGCTGGGCACAGTGACACGTGCCTTTAATCCAGCCCTTGGTAGGGGTAGACGGAGGCAAGTTAATCTCTTGAGTCCCAGTACAGTCAAGGCTACAGAGAAACCGTATCTTAAAAAAACAAAAACAGAAAGGTCAAATATAGAAGTAAAAAACTGTAATAAATTATCTGATGAAATAGAACCAGGTTCAAAATAACATCAAGAAGGTAGATAACAGGTAAAGGTATAAGAAGACTAACTTTATTTGAGATAGGGTCCCACTACGTAGCCCTGGCTAGATTAGTACTATGAAGTCTGGAATAGGCTGAACTCAGAGATCAGACTGAGATATTAAAGGTGTGCCACCACACCCAGTGGATTAAAAAAAAATAGACAAGTATTAAAAAGATAACATGAAGGATTGTGTCAGTCTAGGGACTCTGCCTTAAAAACAAACAACAACAACAAAAAAGAAACCCTGTACAGTAAGTTGTTGGCACAAACCTCTTTAATCTAAGCACTCTGGAGGCAGAGGTAGTCCAATCTGTTGTTTGAGGCTAGCTAGCTGAGGCTATATAGATAGACCATGTCTCAAAAACCAAAAACCTGAATTTATTTTTTCCCTCCATTTTTAAAGCACTGGAGATATTATCTAGTAGAAGGAAGCTTGTCAAGAAGAAAGCATCAAGCTGGAAGGCAGTGAGGCACACTTTAATCCCAGTACTCAGGAGGCAGAGCCAGTGGACTTGAGTTTGAATGTAGCCTCATCTACCTTCAGCGTTCTTCAGCTTTACAAGTTTCAGGCCAGCCAAGGCTGAGGTTACTACTCTTCCAGAGTTTGGTTCCCAGCACCCATATCAGGCGGCCCAAGGCCACCTGCAGCTCCAACTTCAGGGGACCCAACACCCTCTTCTAGCCTCCATGACCACCTATACCCATGAGCACATAATACACACAATTTTAATAAATCACATAAAGTCCATGTTATATTCAGAATAGTCAAACTGAAAATTATACATCATATATAACATCCATGTTTCTATAAGCATTTCTGTTACCTTAATTCAACACTTTTTACTTTTTCCTTTTGGACAGGGCCTTTATTTTACCCTACATAGCCTATGAGGACTTCACACTGACAATCCTGTTTCATTCTCCTCTAATCCTGGGATTAAACTGCATGTCTATCAGTGTAGACTCTGAATATATAATGAAAATTAGTAATGGGGTACCACAGGCTGGCCTCCAACTCTCAGCAGTCCTGTCTTAGTTTCAAAAGTGCTAGCATTCCATACCTGTCAATAAAACTACACTTTAAACAGAACATAAATTTCTACAAAAATACCTTTTTTTTTTTTTTTGGTGGTGGTGGTGGGGAGGGTGTTCAAGACAGCATTTCTCTAACTCTGGCTGTCCTGGAACTCACTCTGTAGACCAGCCTAGCCTTGAAACAAATTTTAGCGAGTTTACTTTTGCCTCATTTTTTGTTTTCTAGACAAGGGTGTCTGTCTAGTCCAGGCTGGCCTGGAACTCAGAAATCTGCCTGCCTCTGCCTTCTGAACGCTGGGATTAAAGGAGTGGGCCACCACCACACTTAAGTCTGGCATGTAAACATTTTCTTACAATGTTCTCTTCTCCCCTAATTTTACCTACCAGCTTTTAAATCAATAACCAAAGTAACCTAAATGACTAAATAGTAGCTTTGTCATCTTCAGACCACATTATTTTACTAACAATACTATTTTTGTTTAAAATATCAGCCAGGACTGGTCAGAAAAGCTATTGTTTTTAACTCAGCTCATGTGCCAGTTATCTACACAGTAAACTGAAGACTATTTTAGGTTGGTCAGGTCAAACTGTAGTATTAACTAAATAAAACCAAACAAAAGGTAATTTTTAATCTTCTAGGCTACCTCCTAGAAGCATCAATGCTTTTTCAACGTGTGTGTGTGCGCACGTTTTAATTTTTAAAACAATGTATCATTATGGACCAGGATAGCCTAAAACTGACATTCACCTCATTCTCTGCCAAATGCAGAGATTAAAGACATGTCAGACAATGTCTTGGACGTATGGATGTCTTTGACGTTTAGTATCGAGGCAAGAATTAGCCACCATGTGATTGCTGCGAACTAAAGCTAGATTTACTGCGTAAGTGTAGGGCCTGTATTCAAATGCTGCCATCAATGTAATGGGAACTCAAACTCCAGCTCCAATAGGGCCAATGCATTATTTTGGCCTCAATGGGACAAGAGCATTTAATGTTTTAAATGAATAAAAAATGTGTGGTGTAAGTGAATCAAGACATCAGTAGCTACTAAATAAAAGCCTACATAAACTGAGGAATGGAACATGAATATATAGAAAAATGAAAAGATCCTGAAGTAGAACTTATCTTTATGTGAGTGCTTTGCCTGCATGTACGTATACCACTTGAGTACCTAGTACTCAAGAGGCCAAGAGAGGGCACAAAATCCCCTGGAACTGGAGTTTTGAATGCTTGTGAGCCACCATGCCCACGCTGGGAACTGAATCCAGGTACTTTTAACTGCTTTTTTTTTTTAAGTGCTTTTAACTGCTGAGCCACCTCTCCAGTCCCTAGCCAGTTACTTAATACACAATAGGTTGGCCAGTGTAACAAAAGTGGAAACACAACATTTTAAACCCAACACTCTAGAAGCAGATGGATCTTTTTTCCAGACAGCCAGGACCATAGAGCAAGACCACTAGCATAACCAGAGCACAGCATAGTTAACAGTAAGGAAGGAAAAAAGGTAAGTAAGGTAGGGTAAAATTCTATCTTCAGTTCTAATGCACTTTCAGAAACTAAGGCATTTTTAGTATGAGACGGGTCTCATTCAGTCCTGGATTTTTAAATTCCATACATCTCAAGATGCCCTTGAACTCCTTTGATCCCTCTGCCTGCACCACCTGAGTGCTGGGTTACAGGCATGACACCAACTCCAGATTTTAAGCATTACATTTTAACAGAATCAATGTAGGTGCCACCTTGAAAATTAGACTAGTGCTGGGGAGAAACTAGAAAAAATTACAAAAAGTAGAAGCCTATTACAATACACTATAGACAATGATAACTGACAAGGACCAAGAGATGACAGTAAATTGTTTTACATGAAAAGCCGAGGACATTTTCTGTAAGGCCAAAAGACAGCAAAGAAAAAGTAACCCAGTCTTTGGACTAAGTGATGTGGAACTGTAGTTTGATAAAAATCAAGGTTTAAAAAAAAAACCCTCCAATTTGAAGAAACAACAGTCTAGATAGTTTTGTTTCCTTTACTAAGACATAGTCTCATGTTGTAGGCTACTGGGCTTGCCTTGAAAACAAGGTGGCAACTCTGCCCCTACATCCTAAGTGAGTCAACATACCCTGCTTGAAGTTGGTACGGATGGCATTCAAGTAAACCTACCAGATAGGTTACTGAAATATACAAATTACTCAAGAGAAAAAGCCCAAGTCCATACTGTTAATTAAATGTGGTGTCTATCACTTAATAGATAATATACCTTCCCCAAAAATCCACAGGACTGAATAGCTCATGGAATGAGTATAAAATGAAAGACTGAATGAATTACACACAACTCCAATAGTTTTACAGAAGATATAGCACCAACCTGAAAGCAGAGTTTCAGAATGGCTTAGGTGGTTAAATGACAGAATTCAAGTGAGGTGGACTTTAAAATAGATTTCTGTTTTTAGTTGCACAGACCTCAACCATATTTCCTTTTTCTTCAAGTAAAATTTATTTTAAATGTGCTTCCTTCTAGGGCTAGATACGGCTCAGAAACTAAGAACACTTCCAGATGGGGCTGGAGATATGGCTCAGCCAAGTTAAGAGCACTAGCTGCCCTTCCAGATGACCCAGTTTCAATTTCCAGTACCCACATGGCAGCTTAAAATCATCTGAAACTGTAGTTCTAGGTTGACCCAATGCCTTGTCTGGTCCTTGAGGACACTATCTATGCACATGGTAACACTGAAATAAATACATGCAGGTAACTGGGCAGTGGTGGTATGCGCCTTTAATTCCAGCACTCGGGAGGCAAAGGCAGGCGGGTCTGAGTCTAGCCTGGTCTACAGAGTGAGTTCCAGAATAGCCAGAATTATAAGAAAAACCTTGTTTCGGGGGGCTGGGGGGGGGGATGTAGGCAAAGCATACATTTAATTTTTTCAATATCTAAAAATGAAAATTTCATGTCACTTTCTACCTTTCACTGGCTCACTATTAAAAACATAGATGGTACTCATTTTTATCATTCTTTTCCTTTTATCACTCCTTTTCCAGGTACTCATCATCAGGTCTAAATCAGTTTACTACCTCTGAAGACCCCAATGGCCTCCTGATGCACATACATCTCATCCTATGCTATTTCTCATCCGTCACCATGAGTAGGCTGAGGTTCTCCCGAAAAATACTTGATCTCCCATACAAGAAAAACTTAATGAACTTATAGAACAAGACCCTATAAGGAACAGCTGCAACACAGCACAGAATAAAAGTAAAATTTCAGATAAGGCATCAATACTAGAATATTTAAAGATTTCACTCCTTTTCCAGACCTTAGGAGCTTCTGCTTTAAAATTCCACTATTTTCTCTGAAGCTACCTTTGGTGTTCATTTGACCTAGATTTTACCTTTTTGTCCAAGAGAGGGCATGATATACTCAAATGTCACAGCACTCATTTTCTAGGTTGAAACTTACTAGAGAGTCTAAAATGGTTATCAAAGAACAATTGTGGTAGTGATTGCCTTTAATCCCAGCACTCAGGAAGCAGAGGCAGAGTCAGGCAGATCTGTGAATTTGAGGGCAGCCTGGTCTACATAGTGAGTTCTAGGACAGCCAAGGCTATGTCTCAAAAATATATACTTAAAATTTTAAGGTTTCCAAAAAATTCTTAACTCCAACTACCTATGCCCTCATTAATCACTGCATTATCCCAGATTCATTCCTTACACCACTCAAAAGAATAAGAATAGCTACCTAGGCTTCAAGTCATTGCTGGACAATGCCCATTGATGTGGATGTAGAAATTAAATAATCTACCAATTTTAAGCCTTAAAAAGCCTACTCTTTCCTTAAATTCTTAAAAATCCTTCTGTGACATAGCATTATAATTCTACGGGTATTACTTTATTTCTTGGATTGGATTGATGGAATTTTGTTTGGGTTTTGTTTTTTGCAGTATGCCACTACAATAGCAGCAAACTCCTGCCTCAACTTCATGAGTGCTGTCATTATAGGCATGTGTCACCAGACAAGTCCTCAATTTGTGTTTTAAGATAAATATAATCTAAGACTATACAAAGATTATTTGTTTTGAGGCAAGGTTTCATGTATTCTGGGTTGGCCAAGTATGACCTTGAACTTCTTATACTCCTGCATGAATCATAGGTGTGGCTGTCACCGGGTCCAGTTTCTGGGGTACAGAAATCAAACTCAGGGCTTCACGCACACTATGTACTCTACAAACTAAGTTATATGCCCAAATTCCAAAGACTACTCTCAACAGCTTAATGGTAACCCGAGAAAGAACTGCCTAGATGGAGGTACTTCCAGGGGCTCTAACCTATACATCAACTTATATGAGTTTATTTCCTATTCTTTGTAATGAAACCAAGTGGACCTCACACCTCTTACCATCACCCAGGAAGGGTGTACATCTGTTCCGAAGGCCCCCCTGGTTCCAGGTCATCCTGGCTGATGCTGCTCCAGGCTGGGCATCCATGTTGCTGCGGCTTGTGGTTTGTGGGGTGTAGTGTACAGGAAAAGCAGGATGGGATTTCAAGGGTAACAGTAGGAAGATGGCTTTTTGGGAAAATGCCATCACCATTATAGGTGTTAAATAGTACCACACACATTTTATTGCAGCACAGTTTAAAAATTTAACAAATGAAAGATTAAAAATAAAAAAAATAAAAATAAAAAAAATTAAAAATACAGACGTCCAGAGATGCTCTAAAACAGTTAAGTTAAAGATCAGGAAAAATAAGGTCAAAGACTTAACAGCCAGTAAAATTATTTCCAGTGTGGGGAAGGGGTTGAGGACAAGGGTGGGGTTGGGAGAGAAAAGGTTTATGTGATCAAACTACTTAAAAATGCTAACAACTTCACTTTCTCTCCCAAGATGGAAAACTCCAAAGTCAATCAGGAGGCTGAAGAAATCTTAACATTCAGAAAAACTCCACTTTAATCCGGTTAAAAATCATCATTATCATCATCATCATCACCATTATAAGTATAGTAATAATAACTAGTAAGTAACAACAATAAAAAGGAAACCAGCGAAAGTCAGGAAAAATGTAAAAAAAAAATTGTAATAACTTACTGTAGCTGAAGATCAAAAAAATCTCACTGTAAAAAAACAAAAATAAAAATAGCCCAGATTAGAAAAACGGGAGGTGTAAAAATATTAAGTCAGTAAAGTTCATTTCTTTTCTTTTCCAAAAGCAGTTTCCACAAAAACCGCAAGGGTAATGTTCTCAATAGCAGACAAGCAAAGCCCTTTCCACATCATCAATTAATCTTAAAAATACACGAGGAAGTAGAGAGGTCAGTTTATGAGGCTAAAAGGCTCCTCCTCTAACCCAACTGCTGCAGAAAAAATAGAAATAGAAATTTAAAAATTACATCTTAAATCCAGGTCCCGTTTTTTTTTTCCTTTTTGGGGGAAATAATTTAAAAAAAAACACCTGTATATTTGCTGTAGTGCACACCAAGTTGCATCATTATGTTTAAAATGTCTTTATAAAATCAATTTTGGAATGGGAATGTGTGTGTTCTGGAAGGGTGGGGAAGGGGAAGTTAAAAATCAAAGCTGAGCTCCAGTGAGTAAGGATGGGGTTCGCCTTGCTGCCCTGTGAAAGGAGAAGGGACAGATTGAGTCATAGTTCCTCAGAAATGTGCCCTAAACCCAAGACAGAAAACTGTCTGTTGCATCTAACACATTTTGGTAAAGCATTAACATTTTACTGGGTTGGAGAGAGCCTTTAGAGAATCATCACTTCTATCAGTGACTGTTTTTACAATTCTTCAACATCAAATATGTGGCTGAAGTTAACAAAATTCAAATCTGTATCCCCTTTAAGAGGACTGACAGAGTATACATTTCAATGTTTGCTTTGTAATCAGCAGTTTGGGAAATGAAAATACAGAAAAACCAGGCCAACAAATGGAAATGAAGTGAGTAAAGGTCAAACAAATTCATGGGTTTCAAACCTAAGGCCATGTAGTTTTTTCCTCTAATACAAATTGAAGATGAATGGCCTACCATGAAGACAAACACTACAAGGGACTCAACTATCTATTCTCAAAACCAAAGAGTGAAAGACCACAAGACTGGTAAGTGATAAGGTTCTACAGTTAGGGTGAAAGATGTTCTTAAAAAGGAGCCAGCCCTTTTTATCCATCATCACTGACAGTGAAAAACCATACAGATGGAAGGGTCCATGAACATTCTGTCATGAAACAGGTGATAAAAATTGTGTCCTAATGGATTTCTGTGTTCCTTTTTTAAACATCTCGTGTACCTAGCTAATTTCAAGGTATGAAGAATATGACACATAATGTAAAACTGAAATAATGTACATAACACAGACTGGTTGTTTCACTAGCTAAAAGAAATGGAGTTAGTATCTACTCATTGTACAAATAAACAAGATTTGGTTGCATTCCCATTTCATTAAGACATGAGGACTTATTCTCCCTTACAAATTTCACATAAGTTAAAATTTTAAACTGAACTTTTGAAACATGTTCACAGAGCCAAATTCTTATTAAAAAATACTCAAGACCCTGAACAGAACAAGTATTAACTAACTCTTGAGATTGTCAATTTCAATAAACAAACTATACATACATAAAAACTGTAGAGTAAGTTTCCTAGTAGAACATTTACACTTTAAAGTTATCTGTATTTTGGAGGTTAATTATAATGAAAAATTGTTCTTTGGCACCAGCCTGAACCAGTAACAAAACCTTCAGGATGTTAATCTGATATAGTTCATCAAAAAAAGAAAAAGACTGCTGGGTGGTGGAGCTCGAATTTAATCCCAGCACTTGGGTGGCAGAGGCCAGTCTGGTCTACAGAATGAGTTCCAAAACAGCCAGAGTTACATTTGGAGACCCAGTCTCAAAACAAAGAAAAAGAAAAAAAGCACCAATGTAAAATGAAAGCATTGCATGTCTCATGTCACCAAGTTATTTCACCCAAATCAAACTAATAAACTACTTTCTTAAAAATCAAAATGTTTTTCAATTTAGAGCATGTATAGGGGCTGGCTCAGCAGTTTACAGCACCGTTGCTCTTACAAAGGATTTGGCTTTGGTTCCCAGCACCCACATGGTGGCTCACAACCCAATTTCAGTTCCAGGGGATCCTTTGCTTTCTTTCTGCCCTACATACAGACATAGACATACATGGTGCACTGTATATGCATGCAAGCACTCATATACAGAAAATAAAAATATTTCTAGGCTATACTGTCAAAACTCCCATAAAGCTAGTCAAGCCATCCCAGAGGACAAAACTCATCACATAGTGCTTATTAAAATGCAAATTCTAAGGAACCATTTGACTCAATTACAAACTGGTAAAAGAGCCCAGCAATCTGCTTTAATTAGGATAGTTTAAACAGAATTATCTGTCTTCTACTGCTTCTACCAGCTTTTGTCTTCTGAGAACAGGAACCCCTACCCACTGTAGTTTTTTTCAAAATCTTTAATCAAACACCTGCATTTTTGCTACACATCAAAGCTATTTCTCACCAGCTAATTCTCTAGTAATCTAGTTTACACAAAACCATAAGCCTTCCAATGAAAGTTAATCGTATTAAGTTTAAGCAAATAATACTAAGGACAAATAAATTTGACCATTGACAGGAACAGTTTTTAAGGTAGTAGCAATGACTGGTTTAAGAAGTCTCATCTGTTGACACCAGCTGGCCTGGAACTGGCTATTTAGGCCACAGTGGCCTCAGAGATCTGCCTGCCTCTGCCTCCCAAACGCTGGGAAGTGTAGGTAGGTCATCACTACTAGGCAGTGGTAACTTAGGAAACTGGGGATAAATTTGATTTCAAATCTTCTATAAAAATGAGAATAGCTCACCTAAGTCCCCTTGTTCTATAGTTAGAAAACAAATTAAATTCCCAATTAGTAAATTGGCTACTGGTAAGATTAATATTAAACATAGTTTTTACTCAGGCCAAGATTATTTCAACTGTTATACTTCCTACATTCACAATTTCTGAAAATAGCTTGACCATGCCACCAAGAAGATCCAAAACTTACAATTTCTCATCTTTAACCCCTTCCTCTTTCTGTCTAATCAGAAATGCTATCAATGCTCACTTAGTTGAGAAATCATCTACAAGTTTCAAATATTCTGTAGCTGAATTCCTAATAGATATTAACTTGGGAATTTAACCTTTGATAAATTCAGAAATACACATCTCTAACACTTTTGAGGGTCTAAAGGGAGAAAGAAGACAATGTCTCACCAGGCCTAGTTGGCCTGGAACTCTGTAGATCAGGCTGGCCTGAAAGTCACAAAAATTAGCCTGCTCTGCCAACATGGAAGGTGTGCACCACCATGTCTCACCTACATTTATAATACTTAATGACTGGTGTCTTTCAACTAATCTCAATTTACTAGCAGTAATATACTAACATCCATCATTTACTTACAACACTATTTTGATGGAAAACTTCTTACCTCATTTCTCACTGTTCACCAGGGTAAAACGCAACTGTTAGACATATGTATGTTTGAATCTTAAAAATAGGTGGTGGTGCATTACCTTTAATACCATCACTTGGGAGGCAGAGGCAGGGGGATCTGAGTTCGGGACTCGAGACTAGCCTGTTCTATAGAGCCAGTTCCAGGACAGCCAGAAACAAAAAGAAACCCTATTGCAAAAAAAAAAAAAGAAAAGAATAGAAAGAAAGAAAAAACTGGTTTTTTACCTCTACTTTTGTTTTGCTTGAGATAGGGTCTCATGTAGCTCAGAACTTGCTATATACCATGATTGGCCTTGAACATCTACCTCTATCTCCTAAGTGCTCAAATTACAAGTCATCACTTGTTCTATCAAGGGCTAAATTTGTGTAGTTTCAGTTTAAACTTAGTACCATATTTTTTGTGTATCAGGCAAACCAATTTTATAATTTATCTAATAAAAAACATCGCAGTTAATGTGCCACAAAAATCCTACACTCTTAGGGCTGGAGATTGAATCCAGGACGTCTTGCATTCAAAGCACTACCACTGAGCTAACTTAACAAGAACTCAACAACTAGAAAATTACTAATGCGTTTTGTTTTGTTTGAAACATGTTTCCACTATGCAGTCCGAGGCTGGCTTGCAATGAGCTTCTGGAGAGCAAGAATTACAGGCCTGCACTAACGTACCTACCTAGAAACTGCTTCCGTGTCCCAGGTTTAGATGGATAGGATTAATACTGGAATATCCAGAAAACATTACTGTGTCTTTTAATTACTGTTCCCATATCCAGCATTGAAATTTCGTATTACTTTGAATTTCTCTATCAGGTTTCCCCTAAAAATTTCAACTGCCTTTTGTACACGGTATTCCAGTAACTTAGCAAAAATACTTGACCTACCTAGAATGCTTTAGTTGCTCTACCGATTCAGTACGATCCTGTCAACCACTTTTACGCTTCGTTTTTCTAAGACAGTAGTACCTACCTCAAGCAAAGTTCCACTAACTTATATATTTCAAGTGATTTGTAACCTGCAGATAAAAAGCTGTAATTATTGCAATTGTAGTTAAATAAGCGGCACTTCCTTCCACAAACAGAAAACACTCCGAATTCTACCATTTATTCCTGGAGGAAAAAGTAACGAGTAAACTCAATCTATTGTTAAAACGTCGTTCTGATGCCATGTGGCCCGCCCGGAATTTAGAAGCTTCCAGTACACCATAATCATGGTATCGCTCCCCCACCCCCGCCCAACGTTTTAACTTAAAAAAGGATAATAACGGAACCATTAAGACATTGGCTTCAATCATATTAACAGGCATTTTGTTCTTCGCTTCCTGATCCCCTCTTGGAGACCTGATGGCCGAAGGAAATGAAAGCAGCCGTTGAACACCAGCGCGCAAACAGGGTATTTTCCGGGCCGACCGCGGCCTAGAGGTCACTAGGTTGAACCTGCGCCAAAGCCGAGGCCTGCTGACTCCCGCCTTAGGCCCAATCCCCAACGCACAGAACAAACGCGGGCTCGGTTTCTGCCGCGAGGCCGTTTTCTCTCCCACACCCCTTCGCCGGGCCCAGGAACCCAGCGCCTCCCCTGCACTTGCCCCCTCCGCTTACCAAAAAGAAGGAGAGAGCGAAGAGACTGCCTCTCCTACTGCGGTTCTGTGCCGAGACGCCGAAACTACAGCAGACAGGCAGTACACGACCGTTCGCTCGCCGTCTCTTCACAAAATGGCCCCCGAGCTCCTCCGCCGCCGAGGCGAAGGTCCAGGCCCCGCCCTACTCCCGGGGGCGTTCCTATTGGCTGTGACTTTTCTCGCTCCCGCTTCTAATTAGATAGTGCTCACGCTCCTCACAATTCTGCCCAATCATAATCAGAAGTGGGTTGGGCTAATTAAGAGAATTTCCACATGCGTAACAGAAGTCGCTTAGTAATTGGTTAGGCTTCCTGTCACTTAGTGTCTGAGGAATGGTTATTGGTCACTGTACCAGGCGGAAAGCTGGGTGGAAATTTCGCCTTTGTATCGCGCACAGCTTCTCATCCGGGTATCTGGCGGATTTGACTGATGGCCGCGTCGTCCTATCGGTGCTTCCTGGAGTGCCTAGGTCCAGCCAGATCCCCCGCATTTCCGCGGCGCGGGGGTGGGAAAGTCTGGGTGGAGTCTGGTGGCGGGTGCAAAGGGCCTGCCCTAGCCCCAGGCCTAGAAAAAAGAACGCGCCAAACGGAGCGCTACAGTACGGAGGAGTGATTCCTAGGCCTCCGGAAGTGCTGATAACTAGCCGGCCCCGCAGTTTTTTTTCAAATGCAGAGAGCTTCTCTTTTCCAGATTCTAGAAACTGCCGCGAGGACATGGCCTTCTCAGTCTATCAAGCTAGACAGCGCCTTACAAACCAGCTGGTTTCCGTGATCCTCTCCTGTAGGAGCAGTGACCTGGTCCCAAGTCATCTCACAAACCACCTCCATTTCCTACTTGCTGCAAATAACCCGACTACTACTTAATCCCCTCAGGTCAGGCCTGCCAGTAAAGCTCTGGTTACACTGTTAGGAGCCTTTAGCACACCAAAACGTATACTGCCGGCTGAGAAAGAGAGATACTACCCCAAGGAGATTTGCTAGATCTAGGAGATAACAGATGAAAAAAAAATTATTTATACTTTTAGCATTTTCAAAAAAAAAAAAAATTATATATACTTCCAAAGGACCCAGTTCCATTTACAGCACCCACATGGGAGCTCACAGTGTAAATCCAATTCCAGAGGGTTCCAACACCTGGCCTCCGAGGGCACCAGGCACACACATGCACAGACATACTTACAGGCAAAACACGCATACTTTTTAGTTTTTTTGAGACAGGGTTTCTCTGTTGACTGTCCTGGAACTCACTCCGTAGACCAGGCTGGCCTTGAACTCACAGAGATCCACCTGCCTCTACCTCCCAAACTCTGAAATTAAAGGCATGTGCCACCACCGCCTGGCTAAAACTTTAAAAAAAATAAATAAATAAAAGACTGGTTTAGTGCTGGACTCTGTGATAGGGTGCTTGCCTAACATGCACAAAGTCCTGGGTCCAATCCCCAGTACCACAAAATAAGAGAGACAAACAGAAATAGAGAAAAAGTGAAGATTTCTGTTTGCTGCTGTTAGGGAAAGAAGACCTTATCTATTTTACATTTTATTTATTTATTTTTGGGGGGGACACACTATGGATCATGTATGGTGAGCATAAGAAAACCTGCACTTGTTGGTTCACTCCTTACAAGTGAGTGCTGAGGATTGAACCAGGTTTGGCCACAGCGCCTCTAACCAAGGAGCTAGCTCAATGCCCCTAAATCTATTATTATCACCATAGGGCTCCAACAGCCTGGCAGGTGTGCACATCTTCCCCTTCCCCCCTTCAGAACAAAGGGCTCAGAGGGGTCGAAACATGGTTTAGTAAACCCTTAGATCACACTCCTAAGCTAGCCACCAAGGTCAATTCTCAAGGTTAAGGCCATTAACTAACTCAGTTCTGAGACTGATCACCAAGGTCTCTCCTCAGCTCCCCAAAGTCCAGCAATCAAAACCCCCCATTGGATACCCTAATTAGCATGCCCAATCATAACCCACCACCTTATCCTGACTTGTCCTCCCTTTTTCCTTGTTAAAAGAACACCTGCAAAGTTTTTTTCTTGGCTGTTTCTATATAATTCAGAAGGAGCCACCCTCGATTTTCCTGCTTAATAAAAGATCTCTTTGTGGTGAAAATTGGTGTTTGGGTGGGGTCTGTGTATAATACGGGGTCCTGGAGGGAGCGCCTCAAAGTCTGCAGAAATCCCTTCAATCATTATTAGCATTATTATGAAATCAACACACAAAGCCAGGTGTAGTGGCACAGGGCTTTATTCCCAACATTAGAGAAAGAGGTGGCAGGCAGATCTCTGAGTTTGAGACTAGCCTTTATCTACTCTTCCAAGACAGCCAGGACTACACAGAGAAACTCAGTCTCAAAAACAAAACAATGCACAGAACACCGTTTATATAATGTCATTTTATTTGTAAACATTTTTAGGGGATTTTGTTGTTTTTTGAGGGGAGTTGTTTTTTGTTTTTGTTTTTTGTTTTCTTTTCTGGTTTTTCAAGACAGGATTTCTCTGTTGTAACTCTGGCTGTTCAGGAACTCACTCTGTAGACCAGGCTGGCCTTGAACTCACAGAGATCTGCCTGCCTCTGATTCCCAAACTCTGGGATTAAAGGTATGCACCGCTGCCACCACCACCAGGCATTGTGGACATTTTTGTATGACTTATATATGAAGGCAGTTTCAGGCATAGTTTGGAATTAATTCTGAATTCTAGAGAAATTCATAAGAAACTGTTACTTGAGGGAGAGAAACCTTCACATTTTCACTGGTATCCCTTTTTATATATTTTATTTTATTTTATTTTATTTTTTTGCCACGTGCATTTATTGCTACAAACTAACCTAAAACCCAAAACAGTCCTTATGGGTAAAATATGCTGAAGTGTTTTCTTTGAGACAGAATCTCATTGTGCTGCTTTGGCTGGCTTGGAACTCACTATGTGACCAACCTGGGCTTCAAATTATGTCAGTCTTCCTGCTTCTGCCTCCCAAATGTTGAGGTTTTCGTGTGCACTACCATGCTTGGCTGTACTTCTGTGGGTTTTTTGTTTGTTTGTTATTTTTATTTTTACATTTTAGTGTGTGTGTGTGTGTGTGTGTGCGTGTGAGCATGCTCCAGAGATTGACATCAGCTGTCTTCCTCAATCATTCTGCACTGTATTTTTGAGGCAGGGTCTCTCACTGAAGTGGGAGCTCAGTGAGATTTGGCTAGGCCATTGAATCCCAAGATCCTCCTGTTTCCACTTCCCCAGAGTTAGAAGCAAATAAATAATAAACTCAGCTAGACAAAGGAGTACCTAAAAAAAGACAAAGTAGTCCTGCAAGGCAGTATTTTTTGAGGGGGAAAGGATGCACCTGTTCCAAACCAGGATAGCAAGCAAGACGTTCACTTTATTTTTATTCTACTTACTTAGGCAGGATCTTACTATGTAGCCTTTATATAGATCAGGCTGGCATCCAACTCACAGAAATCTTCCTGCCTCTGCACTCAGGGTGCTGAGATGAAATGAATGTGCCACCCCTTACAGTCTTGGTTATTGTTCTAACACAGTTAGTTGGTGATTAGGTCTTTCCCCACTGACTGTGGTCTGACCTCACAGTCTTTAAGACTTAAGACTGGCTGGTCTTAAAAGAATTGGGAAAAATGAAATGAAGGAAATGGAGACATGATGGTTTCTGGCCATCAGGTTCTGGGACTACAAAGGTGGGAGATAAACAAATGTTTTACCAGGTAGGGAGATTAAAAGATTTGCCTAAAAATTTTACAAAGTAAGGGAGATTACGGGATTTTGGTCCTTGAAGAGCTAGCTCCATTCTTCCATTAATTTGTTTGTTTGTTTTTGCTTTTTTTTTTTTTTGAGACAGTTTTCTGGAACTCCCTCTGTAGACTAGTTTACCCTCAAACTCAGAGATTCTCCTGCCTCTGCCGTCAGTGCTGGGATTAAAGGTGTGCACTACCACATAAACTAAAGCTACCTACTATTCATTTATTTATTTATTCATTTATTTTGGTTTTTCAAGACTGGGTTTCTCTGTGTAGACCAAGTTGGCCTTGAACTCAGAGATCCACCTGACTCTGTTGGGATTAAAGTCGTGCAACGCCCATCCTCTTTTTTTTTGAATGATTTATTTATTTTTGTTTTATGTACATTGATGTTTTACCTGCATGTCTGTCTGCTCAGATCCTCTGGAACTGGAGTAATAGACAGTTGTGAGCTGCCAAGTGGGTTCTGGGAATTCAACCTGGAACCTCTGGAAGAATAGTCAGAGCTCTTAACCACTGAGCCATCTCTCTAGCCTTAAAGGTTGCTGCTTTTGATTTTTTTTAGGTTGTTTTTTTTTTTTTTTTTTTTTTTTTTTTAATCAGTGCTGTGAGTACGGAGACAAGCCATGGCACCGGGCTGTTTGCAGATTCCGGACCGACCCAGGGCCTCATGCTTGTGTATTGAGCACTTTACAACTGACCCATGTCCCCAGCTGTAATTTTTTCCTTTTATGCTAAAAGTTTATCTCCGATGTTTCTTTTGTCTCCTTTGCTCTTCTCTTTCACCCCAGCGGTGACCTAAATCTGGCGTCGTATAGATTAAGCCTTCTTTATCACATGTGCCATCTGTTCTTCTGGCTCTGAAGTACAAGATTTCATCCTCTGACAATTTTTCATCCAACTACTCTTTGTACAGACTGCAAAATGCTTTTTAGTTGAAAAAATTTACATGGCGCTTTACTAGCAGAGATGGACTTTTGAGCAAACATCTAAATGTTACAAAAATGTTACGTGAACTTCCTGTGGGGAGGAGGAGTCAAATCTTTGAAATGTAAAATGATAGATTACCATTATAAAATTCACACACAGAGGCTTCTTTTTCTTTCCTCTGATACTAAGTAGCTGCTGCGACACTTTTTCTTAGGAAGATGCAGACAAATGATTCCAATTCCACCCAAGTTCCACTTAGTGACCCTGTGAGCTTATTGGGCTCGCTTACAGAGCCCAGTAAAAGCCCAAACAGCTCCGTCGCCATGAAGTCCCGTTCCGCACGGAGACAACCTCACAGAGCTGTGTTGTGAGGTCCTCCTAGCGTCTCCCACCATCACACGAAGCTTGGGGAGAGCAAGGAGTATTGGCTAGAATCCCAGATGATGTTCCTGGGACCTGACCCTCTCTCTCTCCTTCAATTATTACTAAAGACTCAGCTACAACCACTATTCTGTTTAATTATTTGCCAGGCTATCTAACCGGGGAAATTTGCATTCTTAGATGGTTGTCACATTACACCTGAATGAAGAAGTTAGGCCTCAAGTTTTCAAGCTTCTTGCCTCAGCCTCGCAAGCACTTTGAACAGAGAAGTACACCAGATACTTTCTCTCTCTCTCTCTCCCTCTCTTCCTTTCTTTCTTTCTCTCTTTCTTTCTTACTTAACATATATTCTAAGTTGATGTGTGCCACAGCAACAGCAAGTTGTCAGAGAACAACTTGTGGGAACTGGTTTTCTCCTTCTACTGTGTGGTTCCAGGAATTGAGCTGACGTGCTTAGGCTTACCCTCTCAGGCATCTCACTACCTCCCTAGCAGCCTTTAAAGAAAATCTGTTTTGGAGACTTAATGTCTGAGTGCAACAGGAGAGTAGAGACGAGGGGGGTGGGGGTGGGGCGCAGGGAGCTACATTGAAGTTAACATATGAAAAGGCCTGTTGGCAGAGGAAGACTGGAAACGCTTACTGGGAGACATGCAATGCCTAAAACATGCTCAAGCAAAGCCCCAAATGTGGGAGACATAGGGAGCTATGTAAATGGCATGTCATGGTCACTGTGCTGCACGTTTTGGCTAATTTTGAGGTTTCCCCTCAGCTCACTACAACCACCCTTCCCCAGAGTGCTTTCCCTTTCCTATAAACTGTGTATATTTATATTATAACCATGTGTCCCTGGTCTGGCTCTTTGTCCTTGGTCATGAGACCCCTGATTCTCCAGTGGGTGCCTGCTTCCTCACTCCGTACTTTTATCCCTCCAGTCCCACTCCCACTCAGACCCACTCCTGAAACATTGAGCATATTTCCAGTTCAAAGACTTGTATCTTGTATTATCGCCAATCCCACCTGTAAGATCACTGCCTTCGTATCTTTCCAGTTTGTCCTCTGTGCTGCCTAGTGTTTTGTCAGCTTGACACATACTGGGTCATCTGGGAAGAAGGAGCCTCACTTATGAAAATACCTCTAGGGCTGGAGAGATGGCTCAGTGGTTAAGAGCACTGACTGCTCTTCCAGAGGTCCTGAGTTCAATTCCCAGCAACCACATGGTGACTCACAACCTTCTCTAATGGGATCAGATGACCTCTTCTGGCAAACAGGTGTACATGAGGATGGAACACATTATTCATACATTAGATAAATAAATAAAACATTCAGAATATCCAAGGCTGTGTAGAAAGACCCTATTTCAAAAACAAACAAAACAAAAAGCATAGCCAGATGTCACGCATGCCTTTAATCCCAGCACTTGTCATCCCTGTGAGTTCACTCAGCCTAGTTTACAAAGTGAGTCCTAGGCAGCCAGGGTAGCAGAGTGAAACCCTGTCCCAAGAACAAAAGCAGAGAGATGGAGGGAGTAGAATACCTTAAGCTCTAGTGGGAAAACGTTAAATTATCTGAATTCATCTTTTACTTGAGAAAGCTCTGGGTCCTTGGATTAAGTCAGAGACACTGATCCCACAGTGTCATTTTTCCTCAAAAAAATCCCAGGGCTCACTCCTTTCCCGTTGTCTGGCCTTCCAATGACTGTGCTTTCTTTTGTTTTTAAAACAATACCTTGCTATATAGCCCAGGCTAGCCACAGACTCACTATGTAACCCTGCTGACGTCCAACCCAAAGCTCTCCTGCCTCAGTCTCTCAGAGTCCTGGGATTACAGGCATGGCCCTTTAACAACAGATGTAAAAGTAATTTTCCCAGTACCAACTCATTTTTATTAACCTTAAGCCAAACACATATTTTCCAGCTTTAGTTTTAGTAGAAAGTTCATGTGTCAAGTGATGCTTTAGCAGCTGTTTCTCCAAGTCCGACATGTAACAAGAAAAAGTATGGTCTTCACTAGAAGGAAAGCTAAAAACAGATCTCCAAAGAGTTAATGGCTAAAAGGACTGGATTAGTGTCTCCTTAGGCCAGCAGGAGGACAAGGGGATTGGAAGCAGGAGGATTAGAGACAGCAGAAAACCCAGAGGAAGGAACTGCACAGAACTCTCTGGAAGAAGCCAGGACGGTAAGTTTATATCTAATACATATTTATAATCTCTCATTTTTTCACCCTGGATGCTTTTGAGAAGAGCAAAATAAGTGCATTCATTTTGCATCATATCACCAGCCTCAGGGGTATCCACCACGTCACCTTTAATCCTGTCACTTCCTTAGGTCTATCGCACATCTAACTCATTGTCAATGCTTCAGTGTCTGCCTGATCCACGACATTTTCCTGCCCTCCTCCATACCCCCATCCTTCTTAGTCCCTCCCCGAACGAGAACGATGCTTTCTTAGCACCGTTCTCTCCTCCATGCTCATGGTTTGCTTTTCACTGTTTGAGGTGGGTCTTGCTATGCACCCCTGGATAGCCTGGATTTCACTATGTAGCCCAAGCTAGCCTGGAAGTTGTGGTTATCCTCCTATCTCTGCCTTCTGAGCGTTAGCTTTGTAGGCATATGCCACTATCCCCAGGCTCTCCTCCACTCTCTCCAGCTAATAACAGGGCGAATTTTCACACCACTCCACACTTTTAACTCTATTACTCTTTTGTTCAAAGGAGAGGGATTCCTGACTTTTGTTGTTGTTGTTGAGTTTGTTGCTGCTGGTTTTTATTTGTTTGTCTGTTTGTTTGTTTTAGACAGGGTCTGTCTACAAAGCTCTGACTCTCTTGGAACTGACTATGTAGACCATGCTAGCCTTGAAGTCTTAGAAATCTGTTTGCCTCCCAAGAGCTGGGATTAAAGGTGTGTGCCACCATACTGGGCTTAATTATTATGTTTTGAAACAGTGTCTCACTGTGTAACCCAGACTGGCCTCAAACTTGTTATCCTACTGCCTCTAATAAGAATGGAAAGATGCTTCTTTCTAAATTCCCTCCAATCCCAAGGAAGGCAGCCATCTCTATTCTTGTGCTCCCAAAAGGACACTCACCCAGTGCACACACAGACCATATTTCACAAAATATAGCTGGGTGTGATACTGTAAGCCTTTAATCCCAGCACTCAGGAGGCAAAGGGAAGTGAGTTCCAGGCCAACCTGGTCTACATAGTGAATTCCAGGCCACCCAGGGATACACAGTGAGACCCTGTCTCAAGAAAACAAATATAGAAGAAGAAAAGAAGCGGAAGAGGAAGAAGTCAAGAGTTTTCGTGGCATCCTCTGTCTTTCATTTACTTGGTATATGCTTTCTGGGTTCCTATTGTTTTCTAGGAACCGTTTTAGGAGCTGTATTGGGTATGCAGACATAACAACTCAGATTGATGCTCTTCCTTCAAAGTCCTTATGTCTTAGATAGTGGGGACAGACAATAAGTAAGTATAAATAAACAGCAATAATACCTGAGGATTAGGAATGCGATAGGGTTGAGCCAGGCACGGTGGTGCGTGCCTTTAATCCCAGCACTGGGGAGACCTGTCTCAAAAAAAAAAAAAAAAAAAAAAACTCAAGAGAAAAAGCAGTCCAGTAAAGTTAAAGCCCCATGGAGACTAGCAGGAGAGTGGTGACTGGAGCCACAGAGAGGACCAAGCATGGCACAAAGCCTGACTGGGTGAGTTTGAGAAAGGCACCACTTGGTACAGGGCCTTATGGGCCTTGGCAGAAAGTTTAGATTTCATTCAAAGGTACTAAAACCCACTGGAAACTTTCAAGCATCACACACATGGGTTATTTTATAAAGCCATTATGTATGTTTTAGGGAAAGCTGATGTAGGTTAGAGAGGAAAACAGGGAGAGCACTAGGAAAACATAGCAGTTGAAGAAAAGCACACAGATGTGGCTGAGAATGTGACCTATTATTTGAGGAAGGAACCAGAGGACACGCCACTGGATGAGGGAATGAACGGGAGGAATCAAGGCTTCAGGATTGCTAGGATGCCAACACCACGCATAAGGATAGAGGTCAGAGAAATGAGAGCTGTGCTTGACAGGTTGTTTGAGAGCCATGCAAGTTAAGATGTTTAGAAGACAGCAAGTATCATGTGAAGGTTGAGGCTAGAGACATAGCTTAGGATGCAGCGGCAAATGTATACTCAGGATCTAAAACCAGGGGAGAATATTGACTAAGGTGTGAGCCATTTTACAGGTAGGATGTTCTATCATTCTGGACAGAGAAGAATGTGGCTGTCCTGAAGCTCCCATTCACGGAGACTAGTTTAAACTCTTGCCTCCTCTTTCCTCTCCCCTGCCCAACTCCTTTTCCTCTGTTTTTTAAAATACTGACTTTATTTAATTTCATGTACATGCATCTGTGCCTGCATGCATGTCTATCTACCAAACGCACCCAGGAGCCTGTGGAAGTCGAAAGAGGCATCAAATCCCTGGAACTGGCGTCCAAGACAGTTGTGAGGCTGCCTACGTTTGGGCATCAGAACACAGGTCCTCTGTAAGAGCAGTGAGTGTTCTTAACCTCTGGGCAGTCTCTCTAGACCCTATCTTTCTTTCTTTTTCTTTTTCTTTTTTTCTTCTTTCTTTTTCTTAACAGTGTCTGGCTAAGTAGCCCAGATAGGCTTCAAACTTTCAATCCTCCTGCCTTGGCATCTTAAGTGGTGGGATTACAGGTATATACCACTACATCTAGTTTAATTTAGCTTTCTTTGCCCTTTTCCAGCTCTCTAGGAGATAGCATGTGACTAACTGAACTCCGGTCAGTATTCTGTGTCTGGTCCCGTCCCATCAGAGTAGCTATGAGGAGTGGGTCATAGAGTATACAATGGGGAGAGTCAGCTCCTGTAAATTGGAAAGAGGGTTTAGAGGCCCATTACCCAGAGAAAAGGATTGGTCATTTGCTACAAGGATGAGCAGATGCTTAAAATTAATCCAAAATGATAAGTATCAATCCTATAATCAGAAAAATTAATTTTCATTTTGAATAAATGATGACACAATGACTGAGTGCATGGCCTTAGAATTGCCCACACCATCACAAACACAACTGTGAGGTGCCCAACACTATCACAAAAGTACTGGGAAATCCCTACTACAATTTAGGGAGATCCTGCAGAAGATAGTCTAAAGTTTTACCTTCACAAAGATTTTTCCTTTCCTTAGTGTCTTCTAGGGTCTCTTACAGCCAGATAATTGAAATGATGCTACGTCAACTGGACCATATACCAGAGGACCTGCCAGTTAGAGACACAGACTCGATTCATCTGTTGAAAGGTAAGTGAACCCAAGGCCTAGATGTGGTTTCTCCAGTGACTGAGAGAATTTTCATCCTGTCACTGTGGGATGATCCTAACAGTCTTCACAATGGCTACCGTTTTCTTTCAGCCCCTTTCTTGAATTTTCTTTTTATTTAAATATCTATGTAATTAATTGTATGCATACATGTACATCACATACATGCAGTGCTGTAGAGCTCGAAGAGGTGTCAGATCCCTTCGAACGGGAGTTATGGATGTAAGCCACCATGCGGGACCTGGGAACTGAACCTGGGTCCTCTGAATGAACAGAAAGTACTCTTAACCATGGATCTACCTCTAAGTCTTTACAGATTTTCTTAATATTTGTCCTGATTCTGTGCGTGCATGTTTGGTGTACATTTGTGTGGGGGTGCATATGTAGAGGTCAAAGGACAATCCTGAGTGTGGGCACCTTCCACCTTTTGTTTTGAGACAGTGTCACTTACTGGCTTGGGACTTGACTATGCATGCTCGGTGGCTTGCCGGTGAGCTTTCTTGGCCACCCAGGTTGCCGTTGCTTGGGTCACAGGCACGTGTTACCATGGTTGGTCTTTTACATACGTTCTGGTGATCTAGACTCAGATCCTTGTGCTTGTGAGACAAGCACTTTACTGACTGAAGCATCTCCTCAGTTACTTAAGTTGGTTTAAAACAATTTTATTTGAAAAATGGAGCCAACCGAGCCCTACTATCCTTGTGGTCCTGGATGCATCAGCCTCCAGTTCAAAGGGGTCTAGAAAAGAAGAGATGGATGTGTACTCATGGAATTATTTTCCTTCCTTTCTTTCTTTCTTTCTTTCTTTCTTTCTTTCTTTCTTTCTTTCTTTCTTTTTTTTTTTTTTTGAGGGGGAGGGTTATTCGAGACAGGGTTTCTCTGTTGTAACTCTGGCTGTCCTAGAACTCACTCTGTAGACCAGGCTGGCCTTGAATTTACAGAGATCACCTGCCTCTGCCTCCCAAGGGCTGGGATTAAATGTGTGCCACCACCACTTGGCTGAATAATAAAGATTCTATCACGAAGTCGGGGAACTGTCTCAGCCATAGATACTACAAAAGCCAAGAACGGACTAGTGCATTTCACTTACCTCCCCACGTGCTTAGGGCTTCAGTACCACAAGCAGAGGTGCTCAGTCTAAGAAGAAATGGCTGGGCCACACTATAGCTCCCTCTGCTATATGGCTGGCCTCAAACTCATAGAGATCCTCCTGTCTCTGCCTCCCAAGCGCTGGTTCTCTCTCTCTCTCTCTCTCTCTCTCTCTCTCTCTCTATGGCTTTTTTGTTTGTTTGTTTTTTAAGACAGAGTTTCTCTGTGTATCCCTGGCTATCCTGGAACTCCATCTGTAAACTAGGCTGGCCTCAAACTCAGAGATATGCCTGTTGCTGCCTCCTGGGTGCTGAGATTAAAAGTGTGCATCACCACCGCCCAGCTTGAATTTTTTTTTAAAGATTTATTTATTTTTTATGTGTATAAATATTTTGCTGCCAGGGCCAGCCTGGCAAGTCAGAAAGTATTTGGATGGGGGCTGGGACTGAAGGGCTTTATGATAAAGGGAAGGGAAGGAAGGTGGATAGATCAGTCACACACCATATCATTTGAGTTCAGATGGAATGGAGCTGAAGTTTAATTTTTGTCTCAGTTTTTAGACACTTTTTTCCTCAAGGGTCTACGTGCAGTTACAAAAGTTAATGATCACAAGGGAATCAGCAGGTATAAAATGAGGGTATCAATCACAGGGTAAAACACTACATAAGTAAAACATCTTATTCTCTAGTTAAACCTAAACCTTAAAGTAACAAAACAAACATCTTTCTTTCTGGAGCAGAATGTTTACCCTGGGAGATGATCTTTCTCAGGGGAGCTGAATGTTTACCAAGGGAAATAGCCTCTCTCGATAGAGCGAAATGCTTACTTAGGGCAATAGCCTCTCTCAATGGAGCTAAATGTTTAGCCAGAGAAGGAATGTTCCTTTAGGTAATCTTTGACTTCCCCAAAACTAGCCACTCTTGGGCAGTCCTGTTTTGTGACTCAGTTTTGCTCAGAAAATCTCCCAATAAAGAAATAGGCATATAGCCAGAGGCTCACAGCAGAATCCAGGCCCAGAGTCTGGAGGCTCACCACGTTTTACTTACATATATTTTTGTATACTATATATGTGCCTGGTACCTGTGGAGGCCAGAAGAGGGCACCAAATCTTCTTGAACTAGAGTTGTGAGCCATCAAGTGGGTGCTGTGAATCGAACCCAGGATCTCTATAAGAGTACCATGTGATCTAAACTGCTGAGCCATCTCTGCAGCCTGGGTCCTGTTCTCTGTCTCTAATTCCAACAGTGGTGACTGCTCATTCACCACTTTATTTTTTATATACTTTATTTTTTATAGGTGCATCCCAACATGCATAGCTCATTCACACATTGTTAAGAATAGGGCTGTTTAGAATTGTTCCCAGGGATGTAAGTGGTGCAACCGCTCTGGAAAAAAAGCTTAGTGTTGTCCATGGTTGTCATGAAACTCTACTTCTGGGTATGAAATTAGGAGAAATTCTTGCTTATGTGTGCCAAAAGACATATAATGTTCATAGCACATTCTTCATATGAGCAAAACAATTTTTAAAAACAGTTTAGAAAAACAAGGCCTGGTGCCATGGAGCATCATTATACTCCCAGCTATTTGGGAGGCTGAGGCAGAAGGGTCATGATTACAGACAGCCTGAGCTATACAATCTCTGTCACACACATTCATCTCAAAAAGAAAACAATAGAACAAAATAGTAATAAAAAAACAGAAAAGCATAAATGTCCATTGACTAGAGGACTAATCTATACTGATGTACATTTATACAATGAAATAATCAGTGAACAGAAATTATTCTGCTACCCCTGGCAACTTGGACAAATCCCAAAACAATGCAGAGCAAACGAAGACATGGCTAGTTCTGATTGCCAACGTGACTGGATTTAGAATCATCTAGGAGACAAACGTGGGCATGAAGAAGCACTTCACTGTGGGTGGCTCCATTCCACGGGCTGGGGTCTCAGACTGAATACAAAAGAGAAAGCAAGCTGAGCATCAGTAGTCCTCATTGTCTGCTTCCTGTGACTGCAGTGTGACCAGCGGCCTCAAGCTCCTGCCTCCATGCCTTCCCACCATGACAGACAGTAATTCTAAATTAACCCTCTCCCCCTTCCTTCCTTCCTCCCTTCCTCCCTCCCCCCTTCCCTTCTTTTTTCTCTCCCTCCCTTCCTTCCTCCCTTCCTTCCTTCCGTTGTTATTAGGTATTCTGTCACAGCAACTTTAAAAGTAACTAATAGAGAGCCAGGTGGTGGTGGTGCATGCCTTAACAGCAGATCTCTGTGAGTTGGAAGCCAGCCTGGTAAGTGCCAGGACTACACACACACACACACACACACACACACACACACACACACCTCGAAAAACCAAAACAAATTTGTAATAATAAATACATAAATAAGCAAATGGAAGAAAATAAATAAATAAGACATTTAAAAATATGTCCCAATTACTCTCTTTAGGGACTTCAGGAAAGAGTGTAAAGGCCCAGACACACATGGGTAAGACGCGCCAGGAGGAACTGGACTCCAGACTCGTTCATCTTCATCAAGAGCCCATGTTGGTGAAGGACCTTTCTCTGAAGCAACGAGATAAAAGCAAAAGGTACCCAGAGCTCTTAAAATTTCAAAAGCTGTATCTACAGCAGATTGGCTTCATGCTGAACTGAAAAGATTATATTTTGCTCAGGTGTCTATATCAAAAATGACTCAAGTATCAAGGATGTAAGTCTCAAAATATTTTGCAAACAGTATTGTTTTATTGTCTCTCTACCACACAAACCTCGTAATTTAACACAGACCACAGAGCAGCCCAGTAACCTGGTAATAGCACATCAATACATAGAACAAGAGACTAGGCAGGCTCATGATTGGCCGAAAGGGAGGGGATGGAAACAGGGAGGATGGTAAAATCTTGGCAGAACAAGGGGATAGGTACAAGCATGAAAAGAGATTTTTCTTTTGAATAGTAAAGATGAGTTGACTCTACTGCATTCGGGCATGTGTGTTCTAGACACACATAAACTGATTTACTACTGAAACTGTTAACTCATTTTCTAGTCTGGAGGTATTATTAGGAGGAAAAGAAGACCTGGAGAGCTTATATAGCTTGCCCATGATCACACCTAGTAAGAGGCAAAGCTAAGGCTCTTAATTCCAAACCGTTCCATAGACCTTTGGCTATGGGCTTTCAAAGGTGGATCTCTGGATGCACCTGTGCTGGACTCTCCGGAGGCAAGAGCAGGTGGATCTTTGAGTTCAAGATCAGCCTGCTCTACAGAGCCAGTTCCTGGACAGCCAAGGCTAAACAGAGAAAACCTGTCTCGAAGACACCAAACAAACAAACAAACAAACTCTAGCTGAAGAGAGTTTTCTTAGTGATTGATGTGGGAGGGCTCAGGATAGCCCAGTTCATTACAGGTGGTGCCTTCCCTGGGCTGGTAGTCCTGGGTTCTGTAAGAAAGCAGGTTGAACAAGACATGGGGTGAAGCCACTAAGCAGCACCCCTCCACAGCCTCTACATCTCTTCCTGCCTCCAGGTTTCTACCGTTTGAGTTAATTGTCCTGTCCACTGTAGATGGACTACAATGTGGAAATATAAGCCAAATAAACCCTTTCCCACCTAGCTTGCTTTTTGGTCACGGCATTTCATTGTAGCAATAGAAACCCTAACTAAGACACCAATGCTGAGGCTAGCTCTGGGGCTTACCCAGCTAGACCCAAGCCCTGAATGCACTCGCACTGTGGATGAGTGGGTAGGGAAACCCACGTGGTCTGTTTTGCCTTAGGCGGAGGACAACTGTTCAGCATTCCACTGCTACCCAGCCGGACCCGCGGGTGCTCCAGGAGCCTGCAAGGCGGCCGCGTCCCTCCTCGTCCCCGCGCGCCTCGGTCCGCCGGAGGAAGGCGCATCTGCAGCGGCCCTGTCCCTCGACACAGCCTCGAGTCCACGCGGGACGCAGACTGCCCCACACACCTGGTGTGTACTGTAGCAGAAACCCAGAGTGAGGCTGGAGCCACGCCCCGCGGGGGACGCACGTCGCGTTTCTTTCCTGCTTTATTCTCCTCCCCAGCCCATCTTTGTTTTTTCACCTTTCTCCTCCCAAAAATCCTTCCTCCTCCTACGTGGAAATCGGATCCAAATTTCTGAATTCACTACTGGCGTGTAGCTCAGTGGCAGAGGGCTAGCTTAACGTGCTTTGAGGTGAAAGGTAAATATCCGGGACCACCAAAAAACAAACGGAACTAAACAAAAGCAAGGGGAGAGGGTAACAGCAGTGAGGAATCAGAAGGGCAGACTATCTGGCAGAAGGAAGGGAACCCACCAGGAAGGGTGTGCGGGAGGCAAAGGACGAGACACAAAGCGGCTGTACTTATGGACAACTGCAAAGAAACCCATTTTGAATATTAATCAAAAACTAACATTAAAAAGATGGGGCATAGTGACGTATTCTTTAATCCCAGCATTTAATCCCAGCACAAGAGGATCTCTGTGAATTTGAGGCCAGCATGGTCTAAGTAGCGAGTTCCAGGACAGCCAGGACTAAATAGAGAGATCTTATCTCAAAACAAACCAACAAACAAAGGGGAGGGGGCAAGAAAGAAAGAAAAGAAAAGAAAAAGTCGGGGCTGGAGCCCAATGGTTGAGAGCAATTGCTGCTTTTTCAGAGGACTGGGGTTCAATTCCCAGTACCCATATGGTGTCTCACAACAGGATCGCACGCCCTCCTCTGGCCACTGTGGGCACCTGCACACATAACATTTATTCTCCCACACTTAAATAATAATAAAATCTTAAAAATCAGCAGCTGGGTGCGTTAATCCCCACTCCCACTCCCAGAGTTAAGAGGCTCCAGATTCTCTGCTAACTCAGGGCATCCTGCTCTACACAGCAAGTTCCAGGCCAGCCAGGAGTCCATAGTGAGACTCTTGTCTCAAAAAAAGTCAAACAAAACCAAGATGAACAAACAACTCAGTTTCTATAGAGTATTGCCAAAGATAAGCATACAGTGGGAGCAGATGTTTAGCTGGCGGGGTCCCCAGCAGCCTAGGAAGGACGTACCTCTGCACAAGGTCTATGCTCTGTTGTGAGGGTGGCAAAGCCAGACATATGGCTGGGGAGCCAGGGCTTGCAGGACAGTTGCGTCTCTGAAGGAGGGCTTCTTCAATGTTGGAGAAGAGGATGTCTTTGAAACCATGATGATATTTAAGGTCCTTCTCCCCTCCAAAACTTGGCATACACACAAACTATACATGTAGGCTCAGAGTTTTCCTGAGCGCAGCCCAGCCCAGCCCTGGTTTAGGTCTAGAAACCAGAGAGCAAATGATCAGCTTCAGTTGTGCTTTTGCTTAGTACTTCCCAGCTAGCTGAGTCTGAGGTCTGTTTTGGTGGCTGTGAAAGCCAACAGCAGCCTCCAGAAGATGGTCTATTCTCAAGGCCCTAAGTTAGTGATGACAGCCTGGGTAAAGGAAGTCTACAAACAGCACTTCATCTCAATTTTATTGGTAAATACTCATTTGTTTCATATAGTATGGTTCTGTACTTTCAAGTCCTGTATTTCAGATAAGCTTACTGAATGAAAAAGGAATGACTGCTCGTAGGTGTGGTGGAGGAGAAGTTTCCTGTAGATATGAGGGAGAGGCAGAGACATCGGGGAGAGTCCAGAGTCCACACGGTCAGACTAAGCTGGGTGTGACCAGAGAGGGGAACCTGGAGTGGTAGCCAAGAAAAGAGACCAAAAGAAGGGCAAGGTAACCAAAATGGCTGGATTATATAGGGAAAAGCAGCCCAGCCCCCGGGCTAGAGAGCTCAGGCTAGTGGGTGAGATATGACAGCTGTATCTTGTAACTGAGGGATGCTGGGAGAAACTGGAGGCCAGGTCCAATATGATATGTTAAATGGACACCTCAGCCATTTGTCCAGAGTTTGAGACCTAACATGAACCTTTTAAAAAACAGCTGAAAGAGAAAAATAGGGGTCTAAATTTTAGTTCCGAGCATCACATCTGTCATGCGAGCACTCGAGAGGCTGAGGAAACACTACTACCAGTTACAGGCTAACCTGGACCACAGGGTGAGACCCTGTCTCAAAGAAAAGAGAAAAAAAAAAAAAAAAGCTGGGCATGGTGGCACAGGCCATTAATCCCAAGACCTTTCCAGAGGCAGGCAGATCTCTGTGTTCAAGCTAGCCTGGTCTACATAGTGAGTTCCAGGACAGCCAGGGCTATCTAGAGAACCCTGCCTCAAAAATAAATAATTAATTAATTAAATAGGAAAAGAAACCAAACAAACCAAAACCAGACAAACAAGATGAAATGAATGAGTACATTTCTGTACGATTAAGCATATGTTACGCGACCAGCTTAGAGCTGGACACACAGGCCCCGGCTTGGACAAGCCTGCACCTTTCTTCCTCTCACTTGTACACCCACTCACCGAGTCAGTATTCTTGGCTGAAGACATCGCAGTTGTGATTTTTGTAAGAGTAAGGAAACATCGCTGTGGCTAATCGTCGTGAAAGGATTCCCCCAGGTCTCAGGGCTCTCAGTGGCCAGCCCCTGGTGGTGTCCTGGTTTGGGCAAGTGGTGTTCTGGGAAGTCCTGTGGCTACGTTTCACATCTTTTTCTGTCTAAACTTACAGGCTCAAAAGATAGGCGCAGTTATACAGCCCCTCCCACATCCAAGGGATGTGTGACAGATAAAAACAACAGAATGGAAGGAACCAGCGAACCTAGCCAGCGGTGAGTGCCTCTCGTGCGTCCTTGTTACCTGAAAAGCTTTAGCCAGAAATACATCATTGAAGGATCAGTGACTGTAGCTGGTTTCTAAGATAATCAGAGAAAAAGAAAGGTAGCTATAAGCCAGATTTTAACTTCTTCATTTAAACACACAAAACAAGCAGGGTGGTGGTGGCTCAAGCCTTTAATCCCAGCACTCGGGAGGCAGAGGCAGGTGGAGCTCTGTTGGTTCGAGGCCAGCCTGGTTCACAGAGTGAGGCCA
The DNA here is from genome assembly GCA_026225945.1 of Cricetomys ansorgei. Classification (NCBI taxonomy): domain Eukaryota; kingdom Metazoa; phylum Chordata; class Mammalia; order Rodentia; family Nesomyidae; genus Cricetomys; species Cricetomys ansorgei. The sequence continues at coordinate 1,146,938 of JAMJFZ010003384.1, forward strand.
TATCAATATCTGCATTTACATTCATATTCATATTTATATGTATGAAATAAGCATTTCTCTGTCCTTTGAGGAAAGAATAAAAGTCCTTTTTCAGGACCGAAAGCATTTCCCTTTCCTGTTTAGTTTTTATCTCCTAGGTTGACACTTGCAGGCTGTATTTTGTAAGATTATCCTCTATATCACTAAGGTAATTGACTTTCCTAACTCTTTTTTTGTTTTTTGTAAGTGAATAGCTCAGTTCTAAGCCCTGTAAACATTTCTGCTTCGACCCTTTGTGTTTAATCTTCCTCTAATCATAACTATACTTTTTACCAGCCAAATCCTGATTTGTACTAAACTCTTCTGTCTGTGTATGCCTAACAGTGCTCACGTTACGACTACTGATTCTACACACATGGAAGAGCCACCCAGGACTCCTGAGAAAATGTCCACAGATGAAAAGCGTGAACAGAGACGCTCCCTGGAGTGTGCTCAGAAGGCTGCAGAGCTTCGGTGAGACCTAACATTCTCTGCCTCAAACCATACTGAACAGAAAAAGTAAGGTTCCTATTTGCAGCTTTTCTTCACCTCAGAGGGAAAGAGATGATTTAGGAATAAATTCAATATGAGAAGTAGACCTAGAGTCCTAGAGAAATCCCAACTATAAAGAGGTAGAGCTAGCCTTTGTGGCTTTAATCCCCGCACTCAGGAGGCGTAGGCAGGTGAATCTTGGAGGCCAGTCTGGTCTACTGCAGGGTGACACAGGAGACGTCATCTAAAGGGGGGGGGGGTGAGTATGATCAAAATACATTTTATGAAATTCTTAAAGAATTAATAAAATATAAAAAGAGGTGGATAGAATACTTACTTAGCCTTTTCATGAGATAATATCCTTTTCCTTCCCCAAATCCCCCCTCTCAGTGCAGTTTCTTACAGAGCCAAAAGCATAGCTTTTCCTTTCCTTCCTGTTTGCCCTGGCACTTTGGGCGTGTCTAACGCCTCCTCCCACCATGTGGCTGATCTCTATGCCTTTTTTAAATGTATGTGAGTATTTTTCCTGCATGTATGTCTGTGTACCACATGTGTGCCTGGTGCCCACAGAGTCCAGAAGAGGGAGTGGATCCTCTGGAACTTACAGACAGTTGTGAACTACCACGTGAGTGCTGGGAATTGAAGCTGGGTCCTTTGGAAGAGCAGCCAGTGCTCTTAACCACTGAACCATCTCTCCAGCTCCCCCAGGCCCTCTTAACTCAAGTTGGTGTTGTGGAAGTTTATTTTTAGTAATATTTAAAATAATTGTTTTTGTGCACTGTTGGAAAAAGGGATACATAGGCCTTGCTGTTTTGTATTGTCTGCAGGTGTTGTATTTCTGTGTGGTGGGGGATGTTTGTTGCTTATGATCTGCACCTGAGGAGTTTCTGAATCAATAAAACACCTGAGCTCAGATGCTCGGGGCTCCACTGTCTAGTCTGATGCTGGCCATGATGCTGGTTCCCTCTGTATAGGTCTGGCAGGGATTCCACCTATGAGGGTGCCTCCTTGTTGTCCTTACTAAGCTCCCATAGCAGCCTAACAACTAACAAATGGCATACCAATATGGGGCAGGACATCATGCAAGCTAATTCAATGTGGAGACAAGAAAGAAGAGAAAGAAATTCCAGACTTTACAGAGTCTGTTCAAGTACACTCAGGGAAGCTACCAGAGGTTAGAGATTAAGGTATTAACTGAAAGCTCCTGAAGGGAGAGAGAGAAAGGGAAATAAGCCTCTATGAAGAGAAAAGGCTGTGAAATTAATAAATAAATGAGGAAAATAACTCTTGAGGTGAGAGCCACAGATAAAGAATTAGAGATAAAGAATTCAGTTGGGGGCAGGAAAAAACAAGGTTCTAACTGCTTTTCCTGATCTTGGAGCCAACGCTTCTGCCTACTGTAGCCTACTGTTTCACAAATTGAGTTTTCTGATAGCTAAGTTGTATGTGTGTGAAGCTCAAGATGTTGTGTTTGAGGCCTATCAAGAAGGGTATATGTTTCCCCTAAGGTGGTGAAAAAGAACGCCAAATAGCCAGAATATTTCAACTGGAGATTCTTCCCACTGGCCCAGGCCCCCCTGTTGTGGCAGCTATGGCTTAGAGCCAAAAAGTCACTTAGTTAAACTGAACATTTTTTTCCCCCTGCAAACCTGTCTGCAATTGGTAACTCCACACAATGAGGGAACTCTTCTTGCAGACAAGAATTAGTTTTTTTTTCAGCAAAGCAGATTCTATCTTAAAATCTGGAAAGTGTTTCCTCAGAATCAGCACATAGAGGCTGTCTTCCAGAACTGGGAGAGGTTGTATCTCATGTTGGTAGTCAAACTTGGAACTGGAAGAGTCACTCAGGTGTTGCTGGTTTTGAAGGCATGAAGGAGTCATGGAGAGCAACTGAGGCTTGGCACTGTGAGAGGACAGGAGAGGCCATTAGTGAAGGTGCAGCCTCAGTGGCAGTTGAAGGCCCAGATTGAAGGGGTCATGAAGAGAATTTGAGGCTCCCCAAGAGGGGAGCCCAGGAGAGGCTATTGGTGGAAATGAAGCCCAGTTGCAGCAAGGAATCCCAGCAGTTCTGAAGATGCCAGTACCATGGGAAGACCACCAAGAGCAGCAGCAGTGGAGGGGAGCCACCCAGAGCCTGGAGTAAAACCTGAGTGTGTTGCAGAGGGCAAAGCCAGATCCAAGCCCTTGAGAAGAACTCAGAAGATCATGAGTGAATTCCAGATAACTGGACATTGATGTTTTTCTGTTGTCCAAAGACACTGTGAAAAGCTTGATAGATGTTTGGTTTCATTTGGTCCTGTGCATTAGAAGCCTCATCATTGTTCCTCTTATAAATGGTTTTGCTGGTATAGTGTTAAATTGAGTTGTGAAAGTAAAGCAATTTTTTTTTTTTTTAGTGCCGAAAAGGGGAAATGTTGTGGAAGTTTATTTTTAGTTATGTATAAAATAATTGTTTTATGCACTGTTGAGTAAGGGGCTACCCTAGGTCTTGGGGTTTTGTACTGTCTTCAGGTGTTGGATTATCTGGGGGATGTTTAATTGCTTATGATCTGCAGGTGGTAGCAATAGAACACCTAAGGAGTCCTGAAAGACTAAAAACACCTGAGCTGAGATGCATAGGCCAGGAAGTGGTTCCCTCTGCTGAGGTCTGGCAGAGTTTGCATCTATGAAATGACCCTGTCTTCTTGGTGAGCCACCACAGCAGCATACTACTACAAGCTGGCATGGTGGTTTTTTTCCTTCTCTCTGCTGTTCTCCTTTGGGAAGTTGCTGAGATTTATGGCTTGCCTGCCCTGAAGCATTTTTCCTTTAAACCCTAATAAAATTGCCCTCAAGCTAAAAGAAGGAAAGAAGAAAGGAAATCCTGCATAAATCTGTCCCACCTTTAAAAACGATTTTACTATTTTACTTTTATTATTATTATTGTTGTGGGGGGGGTTTCCAGTGCAGATAGACACATGTAAAGGCTTGTGAGGGCAGGGAGGGCGGGTCAGAAGACAGCTTTCTGGTTGGTTCTTTCTGACTTCTGTGGCAAGTGCCTTTACCTGATGGTCAAAGGGTTGGGGATTTTATTCAGTGGTAGAGCGTTTGCTCAAGTGTGGAGATGGCTCGCCTCTACCTCTGCCTCTGCCTCTGGGGTCCTGGAACTGAAAGCAAGAGTCGCTACACCCAGAAAAGAGGAAAAAAAAAACTAATTTAAAAAGGCTGGAGGGTTAATTTAGTAAGTACACTGCTTGTCACACAAGCATGAGGACTGGATTTGGAATCTCAGATCCTACAGAAAAGCTAGGCGTGGCAGTGTGTGCACAGTCCCAGCAGTAGGGCATGGGTGACAAGGGGCTCCATGGAGTTCATTGCCTAGCCAGGTTTTGTGAGAGAGAACTTGTCTCAGCATAAAAAGTGGAAAGTAAATGAAGATACTCAGCGTCAACCTCTGGCCTCCACATGCATGTGTATGAGTGTGAGCATGTGCACACACACACACACACACACACAAATACCACGTATGGAAAATAGGCTGCATTGTTTAGATCAATTTTTTTAGTTTCACAGCAAAATTAAGTAGGAAGTACCATATCCCTTGTCTCCATAGCCTCTTCAGTTTATTTTTATTTAAAATTTTTTATTTAGATTTATTTTCATTTTACATGTTTGAATGATTTCTTGCATGTGTGTCTGTGCACCATGTGAGTGCCTGGTGCCTATGGAGATCAGAAGAGGCAGTTGGATCCAGCCACCATGTAGATGCTGGAATTGAACCCCAGTCCTCTGAAAGAGCAACAAGTGTCCTTAACAGCCAACCCAACTCTTCAGTGTCTCTTTATTTTTTAAAGATTTATGTATTTTTATGTGCATGAAATGTTTTTTCTCAGATAAGTCAGTGCACTGTGTGTGTGTGAGCCCAAAGAGGCCAGAAGAGGGCGCTGGATCTCTTGTAACTAGCGTTGACTGCTGGTTTGACCTGAGACTAGAATCCCTGAGCTTGCTTTTTACTACTGAACCCTAAGTGGTACCTTTATTTCAAAAATGAGCTAAGGGCCGGGGTTGGTGGCACATGCCTTTAATCTCAGCCCTTGGGAGGCAGAGACAAGACAAGCTTTGTGTGTTCAAAACCGGTTTGGACTAGGGAATTTCAAGCAGGCCAAGAGTATATAGTAAGACCCTTTCTCGATGAAAATAAAAATAAAAAACATCAAAAGGAGCTAACATTTACACAAAGGCAACAGTTGATATTAAAGTTGATTCCTGCTGTTGTGCATCCTGGGAGTCTTACCAAATGTGTAATTACATGGATCCACCATTATGTGTCACAAGGTATTCCCTGCCGTAAAAATCACCTGTGCTCTGTCTATGTCTCCTTTCCCAACCTCTGATGACCATTGATCCTTTTACTCTCTGCATAGTTTTGCCTCTCCCCCCAAAGTATTGTATAGCTGGAACTGTACAAATACAGCTTTGAGGGTTTGCTCTTTTCACCTAGCCATATGCATTTAGGATTTTAAACTTTTATTTTTATTTTTATTTTTAAGACAAGGATTTACTAAGTATTTCTGGCGGTCCTGGAACTTGCTCTGTAGACCAGGCTGCCCTCAAACTCATAGAAATCCGCCTGCCTCTGCTTCCGGAGTTGAGGGTGTCCACCATCAAATAATTTTTTTGTTATTTGTTTGTTTCTGTTTTGTTTTTTGAGACAAGAATTCTCTGTGTAGCCCTGGCTAAAACTGTCCTACAACTCCTTCTGTAGAGCAGGCTAGCCTTGAACTCAGAGATCTGCCTGCCTCTGCCTCCTGAGTTCCCAAGTGCTAAGGTTAAAGGCTTGCACCACCATGTCCGGCTAAATCATTTTTTAAAAAGGAGAAAAGAAAAATGGCCAGCTTGAGCTACATAGTAAAATCTTGTCTCAAAAAACACCAATTAAAGCAAATACCCAGAAACACCACCTCCTAGGTTTGGAAATAAGAACAGCCTTTTCTCTTTCTCTATATCCATGTTTCTAAGAAAATAAGGCATATATTTAGCTGGACTCTGTAAGATTTCTGAGAAATTGTGAAAACCATAATTAAAAAATTAGTTGCTATGTTTTCTTAGAACTCAGGGTTTAAGGTCAGTGGTCCTTGGATCTCAACTGTCATAATTAATAAGAGGGAGACTATTTTGCAGAGGGAGTTCCTACTTCCAATGTGGTATGGGGGAACAGAATAGTAGACAATAGTAGGCGATACTGGGCCCCAGCTGGAACAGTTCAGTGTCTTCCACTTGCAGAGCTTCCATTAAGGAGAATGTGGAGATGATTCGACTTAAGAAGCTCTTATATGAAAGGAATACCTCCTTGGCAGCCACGGAAGCCCAACTAGCACAAGTTCAAGAGGTGAGTTGCTATAACCGGCTGTGCTTTTTAGAGAGGGAAAAGTCAGTTAGCTCTTGCGTGAAGCCTAGCATTGTTCAATCCCTAGTTCTGCACAAAGGAGAGGGGATGTTAGTTAAAGACAGAAATCTGTTCCTCCTCCTCCCTCTTCTTCCTCCACTTCCTGTTCCTCCTCCTTTTTGTATCTACCCTGCTCTTTCAAATGGGCCAACTGAAACCCACTATATACCTCAGGCTAGCCTCAAACTTGCACAGTCCTCTCTTGGCCTCCCAACGGCTGGGGTTACCAATGTGTCCGCCACACTCAGCTGTTTTTTTCTGTTTTACATATGTGAGATCATAATTCAAACATGCGGAGTTACTTGTCTAAGGCCATGTAATTTACAGGTGGTATTCAGAGCCAAGCCTTGCAAGTCTATTGTTTTCTCAGTATTTCTCATTATTTCTCTGTTATGGAGAAGGTTCAGGCCCTTGCCTGGTAAGGTGGAATTTGGCAAAGTTAACTTATGTCAGGGTCCCAACCAAAGGGATCAGAATTCTGTAACCATCACAGGGGAGGCAGGAGACAAGCCTTTGGTGAGTACTTTCTATATGCTGAGGTATTTAGTCCTAGGTACTTAGAGAATGCCCTCTTTTAACAGGACAAAATGAGGTAAGTACACAGAGCAGTGAGGAAATCACACCCCAAAGAACATAAGTAACTGCATCAAAGTATAAAAAGACTAAGAGGCAGAGCAGCATTTGGTTCAGGTTAGTGCCGCAACTTTCCCATTACTGGGTTAGAAACTAGTATGAGAATGGTCAAAATATGGTTACCATCAGTAACTCCAGTTTCATGGGATCCAACTCCCTCTTCTGGCCTCTGCAAGTACCAAGCATGCAAGTGGTGCACAGACAGACTCCCATGCTGGCAAACACCCATCCATAAACAATAGAAATTAAAATTTAAAAACCTTTTAAAAAGGATTGATAAAAGAATAAGTGTAGTTATTAGCTACTGTGTGAGCTTACCAAGAAAGACAAGGAGGCATATTTGTTGGTACAAGCCCTGCCAGTCCTAAGCAGAGGGAACCACCATCATGGCAAATGCCATACTACACAGTGGAACCCTGAGCAACTGAGCTCAGGTGTTTTTATTGATCTAGAACGCCTCAGATGTTCTACTGATAGCACATACAGATCATGAGCAATCAAGCATCCTCCACATAAATCCAACACTTGCAGGCAATACAAAATGCCAAGACATAGGCAGCCCTTTCCTAACAGTGCACAAAACTGTTATTTTATACATAACTAAAAATAAGCTTCCACAACAAATAAGTTTATGAATTTTTGAAGTGTCAGAAGAGTAACATGCAGTACCAAGTGTACAAGAAAAGGAAAGAATTTCTAGCGAGGTGAATGTAGAGACACTGAAGGTTTGGATCCTAGAGCCTATGTTAGGAATTTAGGCCTCCACCCATAGATAATGGGCAGCTGGAGAGGTTTTGAACAAGCTCATCATAAAATCAACTTGCTCCCTCCAGAAAATCTCATAGTCTTTGAAAAGCATGAGATTTGAAATACATTTTAATAGGTAAAGAATACCTTTAGGAAAATGGTTACAAAGTACCAATAGTTACTACTTACAGGTGGTAGGAATATAGATGACTTAGGAGAGTTTTTATATTGTCCTGAAATCTCCAGATGTCTCAATAATTGCAATATGTTAAGGGAATCATCAACTACATAGCAATGTGAGACTAGCCTGGGCTACATGAGATCCTGTTTCAAAAAACAAACAAACCAAAACCAGGAAAGGGGGCTGGAGAGATGGCTCAGAGGTTAAAAGCATTTGTTCTTGCAGAGGATCTAGGTTCCGTTCCTAGCACCCACATGATGGCTCACAACTGTCTCTGACTCCAGGTCCAGCAGATCTGATGCCTCTTCTGACTTCAGCAGGAACCAGGCACATATGTGGTACACATACATACATGAAGGGAAAACACGCATACACATAAAATAACTAAATCAAAAAGCAATTGCAAAATTACAGGAGAATAGAATAAAGGCTAGGATGGCTGATACAGACTGCAGATACAGAACTCCTGTAGAATCCCAGGACAGGGGAACCAAGGAGACTAGCTGAGGACTCAGAGGGAGAGAAATCTGTAGAGAAAGGGGATCTTACTTTGATAAGTCCAGGACATAGAAGAACCAGCTCTGTCCCCAAAGGAGAGAGAGTGAAGGCAACAGAGAAATGAAAGCTGGCTTCTGGATTCCTGCTTTAGGAGAGTAGACAGTGGTTGATGAAGTTTATGTTTAGTTATGTTTAAAATGGTTGTTTCAGCTGGGCAGTGGTGCTAGCACTCCATAGGCAGAAATGCGCAGATCTCTGTGAATTTGAGGCCAGCCTGGTCTATAGAGTGAGTTCCAGGACAGGCAGAGTTACAATGGAGAAACCCTGTCTCAAATAAAACTAACTAACTAACTAACTAACTAACTAAATAAATAAATAAATAAATAAATAAATAAATAAAGTGGTTGTTTTGTGCACTGTTGGGAAAAGAGCTGCCTAGGCCTTGGCATTTGTGTTGTCTGCAGGTGTTGTCTTTATGTAAAATATGTTTGATTCCTCATGATCTGCACCTGGTATCAGTAGAACACCTGAGGAGCTTAGGTATCAATAAAAACCTCTGAGATGAAACACTCGGGGTTCTGCTGTCCAGTATGGTGCTGGCCATGATAGTGGTTCCCTCTGCTCGAGGTCTGGCAGGGTTACATCTGTGAATATGCCTCCCTGTCTTATTTGCTGAGCCACACAGTGGGTGTACTGCTATAAGTGGAGGCATCGTTCTCTGTAGTTGGACTTTCCTGCACTCAGCACAGCCCAAGATGTGACTGCCATGCTGAGGTATAATGCATCTTTTCTTTTCTTCTCTCTCTCTCTGAGATAAGGTTTCACAGTGTGGTCCTGGCCATCTTGGAACTTGTTATGTAGACCAGGTTGGAATCAAACTCACAAATAGCCTCCTGCTTCTGCCTACTGAATGCTCCTAAAGGCATAGGATACTATACTTAACTATATTTATCTTATAGAGATATCAAGTATCTTGTGAAATTGGTGAACTGGTAAAAATAATACTTACTTATTTCTTCCAGGCATATGAAGACTTGCTCCAGAAGGTAATTTTGTTGTTGTTGTTGTTTTGAGACAGGATATCTCTAGGTAGCTCTGGATATCCTGCACCTCACTATGTAGACCAAGTCTCAAATTCACAGAGATCCCTCTGCCTCTGCCTCCCGAGTGCTGGGATTAATGGTGTGTGCCACCGCTCCTGGTATCAGAAGGTAATTAATAAAGGATTCTTTGAACCTATTTCTTAGTATTCAGAGCAATCAAACTTGAAGAAATCTGTGTTCATCTCCAGGTTATATGCTAGCAGAACTAAGGTAACTAAATTAGTTATTAGGTCATATTGTCCCTAATAAGATGAATTAATTATGCTGTTACTGTAACAAATCGTATTTATTGTATTTGTTTTCGGCACAATTGAAATACAATTCCTGAGTTGAGAAATGTTTGGAGTATTTTTTTTTTTGTTTTTTAGCTTACTATCACAGCAGATTACACTTACTCAAAAATTCCTAGGAATATTCTTTTAACACGTGTGAGACTATGAAGTATCCCGTGGCTGTTGCAGACACTCTGATGTTCTTCCTTGGCCCTACTCACTGCTGTGAGTCGAGCTCAGACAAAACTGGGTAAACGCTCATGACTGAGGGTACCAAAGTGCTCAGCTGTGCCTCCACAGAAGCAGCCCAGAAAATGGCGCATCATTTCTAGAGCTGACATGGTACTTTTCCAGGTGCAAGGGGAGAAATATATCATGTTAGAAACCAATCAAAATAGCTTAGAAAATTGAGGCAGCTTTTGCAAATGGCACCTTAGAGCACAGGATTAATTTGGGTCGTGGAAAAATTACAGCTTTCAATGATGACTTACGGTTGCTCAGAATGAAAAGCCCTTCCTAAGAGGAAAATTATACTTGCAGAGAAATGCTAAGGAGAAAAACAAGGTAGCTTTACCGTGGCCAGACACTGTGCTAGTCATCATTCTCAATGTCTGTCTTAGGCAGTGTTCTATTGCTGTGAAGAGACACCATGAGCACAGCAACTCATAAAAGAAAGCGTTTAATTGTGTTTTGCCTACAACGTCAGAGGTTTCGTCTATTATCATCGTGGCAGGCAGCACACAAACAGATATGGTGTGGAGAAGTGGCTGAGAGTTCTACATCTGAATCCACAGGGAGCAGAAAGAGAGAGAGAGCCACTGGGGCTGGCTTGGGATTTTGAAAACCCAAATCCCATCCCCAGTGACACACTTCCTCTAACAAGGCTACACCCACTCCAACAAGGCCACACCTCCTAATTCCTCTCAGGTAGTGCCACTCTCTAGTGACCACAAGCATTCAAATATATAAGCCTATGGGGCCATTCTTATTCAAGCCACCACATGATCATTCTTTGTGGCCTCTGCCTAAGAATGCTGGAGTCTCTGCTGTCTGGAGACCACCACACCTGCTGAGTCATGTGACCAATCTTAGAGGGGGTTTTCTTTTGTCTGCAGAATCAGGGAATATTGAATGCAACCCATGATGCCTTCCTCCGCCAAGTGAATGAGCTCAAGGCAGAGCTGACAGAGGAGAGCAAAAAGACCATAAGTTTGAAGACCCAACTAGAAGATGTGTCTATCTTGCAGATAACTCTAAAGGAGGTAAATAATAGTAGTGAAAAGACGCCATCGAACGTGCCGTATTCCAGGCTCAGGTCCAGCTCACTTATAGAGTACTTGCTTCGCACACATAAAGCCCTGGATTTGGTCCTCAACACTGCATAAAAAACAGGTGTGCTTCTAGGGCCTTTAATTCCAGCACTCGAGAGGCAGAGGAGGGGGAATTCCAAACTCAGTCAATATGGCTATTCCATGAAAAACATTCATTTGACGTGTATTGGTGTTTTGCTTGCACGTATGTCTATTTACCACGTGAATGTCTGGTGTCTGCTGAGGTCAGAAGAAGGCATTAGATCTCCTGAAAATGGAGTCATAGATATTTGTGAGCCAACATGTGGATGCTGGGAATCAAACTCAGATCCTCTGAAAGAGCAGCCAGTGTTCTTAACTGCTAGACTGTCTTTCTAGCCTTGATAATTAATCATTTTTTTACATGAGAGCATCGACCTTCTAAAGTGACTAAATCACATAGTTAAGAGGATTTCAACATTTGAGAATTTATACTTGTATATTTTCTAGAGTCTTTTTCTTTTCTTTTTTTTTTAGGCAGGGTCTCACTGTGTAACTCTGGCTAGTCTGGCATGCACTCTGTAGACCAGGCTGGCTTCAAACTCACAGAGATCCACCTGCCTCTGCCTCTCAAGTGCTAGGGTTAGTGGTGTGTATCACCAGGATTGGCTGTTTCTTTTTTCCTGATGTTTATTTACTGTGTTTTTGTGCGTGTGAATACACAGCTCAAGTGTGGAGGTCATGGGACAACTTTTGAGAGTCGGTTTTCTCCTTGTATTGTGCGGGTCCCAGGGTCCAAACTCAAGTTATCAGGCTTGGTGACAATTGCTTTTATCCGATAAGTTATCTCACTGGTCACTTTTATCAGTGATAATGCTTTGTCATTGCCCTGAGGGCAGGAACACAGACGCCAGGAAAACTTGCCCTAAAAGAGTTTTCACTAATTCTGATAAAAGTTCCCAGCCCACTTTCAATTGGCTCCAGTCTTTCAAGTGACACCTTGTAGAACCAGTATACACAAGCCCATGCCCACACTCTGGTCTGCAGTGGGAAGAAAACTCAGCGTTGTCTCAAGGATGCTATCATTCTCAGTTTCAGGTCAGAGTTGAAGATTTGGAAAATGAACAAAAATTGTTGACTGACAGTTATGACAGACTCCTAGAAAGGTGAGTAGAAGTCTGGGTCCCAGAGCACTATTTTCTATATGAGGACCACGGAGCCTTCTGAGTATTAAACAGAGTGGCCGGGCGTGGTGGTGCACACCTTTAGTCCCAGCACTCAGGAGGCAGAGGCAGGCAGAGTTCGAGGCCACGAGGCCAGAGTGGTCTGCCTACTGAGATCCAGGATGACTTGGGCGACATAGAGAGAAAGCCTGTCTAGAAAAACAAAACAAGCCAATGCTGTTCGAAAGAAATGTAAGCTGTAAAAGGTTGTGCTAACCCTGCTCTGACTTGTGTGTATTAAAAAACAGACTCCACAGCGAGGCAGAAAGGTACCTTCACTTTCATTCCAGCCCTTTTATCACTTTTCCTTAAAAATTTTTAAACTTACTTTTATTTTATGTGTATGGGTATGTTGCCTGCATGTGTGCCTATACGCCACGTGTGTGCCGTATGTCTGCCTCTGGAGACTAGAAGAGGCCATTGGATCTCCTGGAACTGGAGTTACAGGCAGTTGTGAACCACCATGCGGGTGCTAGGAACTGAACCCCGGTCTCTTTGAAGAGCAACTAGTGTTCCTAACCACTGAGTCACCTTTTCAGCCTGTCATTTCAATTTTTCACAGTAAACATATACTCATGTATTAATTGTATAATTAAAAGGACCTAGCTGGGCCTCGTGGCACAGGCCTGAGACCCCAGCTACACAGGACTTGAGCCGAGTGGATCACAAGTTCAAAGCCTACCTTGGTTACAGAATGAGTTTGAGGACAACCTAGGTAACGTAGTGTGACTCTGTCTCAAAATAAAACTTAAATGAGGGCTGGGCATTTTCCTACGATGTATGAGGTCCTGGGTTCAATCCCCAATGCCACTGGGGAAAAAAATAGAAATTTTTAAAAATCAAAAGCTCCTTCTGACCCCGTGAAGTGGGCAGGATGTGGGATCTTGCACTTAATCTCAGCACATAGGAGGCTGAGGCAGGAAAATAAAAAGTTTCAGGCCAGAAACATAAGAAGGCCCTATTTCAAGAAAAAGGGGGAAAAAAGGTACCAAAGAGCAAGAGGCAGATGGGTGCCACAGGGGCGGGCTGAGGGCAGCACCGGGTCTGCTGATATTGACAGTGTCTTGTGGGCGCGTTAGCTGCTGCCGGGCTCTCTGTCACTCAGAATGTTTAGCACCCTCTTGAGATTTTATGTATGTGCGGTCGGCAAGGGCAGGCCTTCAGTTCTCACTGTGTAGCTCTTCCTGCCTCCACCTCCAGAGTGCTGGGATTACAGCTATGTGCCATCATACTCTGTCTATGCAGGGCTGAGGACTGAACTCAGGGCCTTGAGCATGCTAGGAAGCATGCTGCTGAGTGAGTTAAATCCTCAGCCTCCTAAGAAACTCTCTCTCTCTCTCTCTGTCTCTCTGTCTGTCTGTCTCTCTCTCTATCACTCAGTAGCCCTGACTGTCCTGGAACTCACACTGTAGACCAGACTGACCTCAAACTCAGAGCTCCTCCTGCCTCTGCCTCCTGAGTGCTGGGGTTAAAAGTGTGCACTGCCACTGCCAGGGTTCAGAAACAGTTTTTTCTTCAAAATTCTTTTTGGATTTACCTGTTTTATTTTATGTGTATGAGTGTTTTGCCTACATGTGTGTCTTTGTACCATGTGTGCGCCTGATACCCACAGAGGTCAGAAAAGGTGTTGGAGTCCCCAGAACTAGAGTGACAGATGGCTATGAATCACCATGTGGGTGATGGGGTAGAACCAGGGTCTTCTGCAAGGACGAGTGCTCTTAACCATTGAGCCAGCTCTCCAGTCCCAGGTTTTTTTGTTTTTTTGTTTTGTTTTGTTTTTTTTAAGCCATTTTTTTGAGTGCTGGCCATCAATCTTTAGGGATAAGGCCAGCTCTGAGTTCCAGAAGCTGTGGTAGGGTTAGCCTTCGTTCACTTATTTTTATTTTTCTACATTTATTTACTTAGGAGGGGCACATGCCACAGTGTTCATGTGGAGGTCAGAGGACAACTCGTAGGAGTTGGTTCTTTCCTTTTACCACGTTGTACCTGGAAATTGAACTTCGGTTGTCAGGCTTGGCAGCAGGAACCCATACTCGCTGCACCATCTCCCTGCCCACCCTTCCCCCAACAGTTATTTTTGTTGATTTTGTTGTTTTTTATTTTAGATAGGGCCTCCCTATGTAGACCAGGTTAGTCTCAAACTCACAGAAATCTACCGGCCTCTGCTTCCTGAGAGCTGTTACTAAAGGCCTGGGTCACCACTCTTGGCCAGGAAGTTTTTAATGTCAATGGCATTCCATTTGTATAAATAACCAAGACCTGGCTTTGCATGTTTTACACTCAAGGCAGGCCTAACAGCTAAATACTGTGAAATGGAGGTGCAGGTGTTGAAAAGCTTGTTTTTATCCTTGAGTAGGGTAAGTAGCTTAAAGGCACCCGTTCTCTAAAGTAGCCAGTGGCAAAGGTGGACAAAGCGACAGGTGAGCAAAGAAAGACTTTGTTTCTCAGTTCTGATTCAGGAGGTCTCAGCATGTCTTAAACACATAGGCCCTGCCTAAAGAAAGCCGTTCTGTGGGAGAAGTTCCTTGAGAAATGCATGATTGGGGTGTTAGCATAGTGGAGCAAGCTCTTGACGCCACCCAAAAGTTCCGAAGCAGTTGGCAAATGACAGTTACAAATAAAGCCGGGGCTGGAAAAACATGTGGGGAAAGGACTGATCAACTAGGTCCCAAAGATGCTGAAACTGTGTAACAAAGATGCTCTAGCATACTCTTTTGAGGCTCCATCTGACACCGTGCCTCCGATTTTCAGCATGCTGGATAGCAATCATCAGCCTCAGTGGAGCAGTGAGCCTGCCATAAACCTGCTACCACAGCAAGTGTGCCCACTGCGGGACCAACTGGGTGTTGGACTGGAGGAAGCCAAGATCTTACTTCGGGCAACCAAGAAAAAAGGTGGGTCAGATCTGAAAGAGCTTTCTCAAGTGCCCTCTGCATCTGGTTTGGGAGATGGGAACTTGGGTCTCTACTTTCCCAGTCTCTCCACTTGACCCTGTGATTTGTGGGTCATCAATAACTAGAATTAAAACATGGGCGACTAGGTCAGATTTATCCAGGAAGACATGATACCTGCCTACCTCATATGTATGCCCTTCTCTTTCTCCATCCATCTCCCCCTATTTGGAACAGTATCGATTCTTAATTTATTGTTTTTAATTTATTGATCTTATGAAAGATGAACTCCTCTTCTGGTGGGGTGGCACACACCTTTAAGCCCAGCACTTGAGAGGCAAAGGCAGGCTGATCTCTGTGAGTTCAAGGACAGCCTGGTCTGCATAGTGAGTTCCAGGACAGCTATTGACATATAGTGAGACACCCTGTCTCAAATACCTAAAGGAAAAAAAAAAAAGAAAAATTAATTTCTTTTTTTTTTAATTCAGTCATCTCTGAGATGAGTGAAAAAAAATCATTTTTTTTTTTCACCTGATGTCTAAAATTGAGAAGCAAATTACAACTCCTGATTGATTTCTGGGTTTCTACTACTATTTTAGTCCCTGTTTCTTTTTCCCATGGTGCTGGGGATTTAAGTGAGGCTCTCACCCATGCCAGACAAGTGATTTAGCAGGGGCTCTATCACCAGTTAATACCACCCACCCTCTTTGTTTATTTATTTATTTTTTTGAGACAAGGTATCACCATGTGGCTTGAACTCTCAGCCTTTTTGCCTCCAGGTTCTAAGTGGATTGCAGGTATATGTGCACCACACATCCAGCTTAACCCATTTTAACTCTTGTGCTACTGGAGTTAGTTTTTAAAAGATTTTTAACCATCGCTAAGAAGACTGTACTCTTCATCCTGTCTTAGACCCTGCTGTGTAGTCTTTTCAACCTTTCTTTAGATTCTAGTATGTTCAAACAAGAAAATACAGGAAGAAAAACATGACACAAGGACAGTAGCAGCCCTGACGTTTGGCCTCCAGGCCATGGCAGGAGGATCAGGCCTTTCTCAAACAAAACAAAGGGACAAGAAAAAGCCTTCAGGCAGAAGGCAGATCAAGGAAGCTTAGGAGCATCTGCCAAGCACCTTGTAGTATGCATAAAGTACAAACTAAGCCTTATAAGATCAGAAGAAATCTGATGCTCCATGGAGAGCTCTGCGCCCTGAGCATCAGTGGCCTTGCTTCCCTAAGACATGCACATAACAGCCAGCCTCTCTCCAGCCAGGGCGAGTATGGACATGAGGGCTACAGAGAACAAACGGCCAGAAGTCACAATCATTGAAGTTGGTGAGAGACTGGCTAGGATCATGCTACCAAAAAAGTAGTATTGGTGGGGGATGCATCCCAGTTGGTGGAGTGCTTTTGAATGCATAAGACCCTGGGGTTCATCATCTGCATTATCTCTCAACCCCTGCCCTAGAAGGTTCTACTGGCCTGTCATAGTCAGCCAATGTGACTGTCCTGTAGTTCTTGTTTCTGTGTCCATCCCACAATTTCTTGGGTATTCTTCTACCCTCTTATTTTGCCTTAGAAGTACAAGTGCCACCTCAGTTGACTGGGTCAGCAGGCTAGAAGCCCTTTTGTGTCAGCAAGAAGGGATTGCTTTTCTGTATAAAATGAAGCCTTACAGCAAAACATTATTTCACACTTGACTCAACCCTGATGACGGTTGCCAATAACTGGTTTCAAGTCTCTGGATTCCTTTTTTCAGCAGATCAAGATCAAGACCTTAAGCTTGAAGTCACCAACATCCTTCACCAGCAGAAACAGGAAGAAGAGGACCTCCACATAATAGCTCCAGTACCCCAATCTCCAGAAGAACAGTCTGAACCAGATGCTCAGCCCACTCTGCTCCAACAGGTAGATCAGAAAGAGGTAAAAAGTCACTCTACGGAGGGGTTTCTGTCAGATACCTTCAGGGGAAAAGCTAAGGAACAGGACTCTGTCCTGACTGGTTCTGTATTTAGGAAGTGCCGAGGAGGCTGACAGAGAGTGAGCCCCACCCAGCCCCCTGTGCTTTATAGCTCACAGGCGGTAGTCGCTTTATTTTTTTTCATTAAATTTTTGAGAGATTTATTTATTTTATTTAATATGTGAGTGTTTTTTCTGCATGTATGTCTGTGCACCATGTGTCCCTGAACCCACAGTGGTCAGAAGAAAGCATTAGATTCCCTAGAACTGGAGCTATAGATGGTTGTAAACTACCACATGAGTGCTGGGAGCCAAACCCGGGGCCCTCTACAAGAACAAGAAGTCCTCTTAATCATTGAGCCATCTTTACAGTCCTTTTGCTTAGTTTTTAAAGATGTCTTTATTTTTATTTTATGCATATGAGTGCTTTGTTTGCATGTATGCATGCGTACCACATGTGTGCAGTGCCCACGGAGGTCAGAAAAGGACACTGAACCCCCTAAAACTAGAGTCAGAGACAACTGCGAGATGCCATGTGGGCTTTCTGTAAAAGCAGCAAGTGCTCTTGACCATTGAGCCGTGTGTCTCCTGTCCCTAGATTCTTTAGATGTGAACTTGATCTACTGAAGAGCAAAATGCCATATGTTTTATTAGTTATGCTTTCAGGTATGTATGACGGATTTGTATGGGCACATGTGCCACGGAGCACGTGTGGAGGTCAGAGGGTAACTTGGTGGAGTTGTTTCCCTTATTCCACGTTTATGTGGTTTTCAGAGACCGAACTCAAGTCTTCAGGTTTACGCAGCAAGTCCTTCATCCCCCGAGCCAACTTGCCAGCCTCCAAACGGCCATTTGGAAACTGTGTCACCTTCATGCACTGACATGCTGACTGAGGGGCAGGAGAGTCCCTGTGGAGCGAAACGCATCTTGTACCTTCTGAAGGTACGAATTTGCTGCGGGCGTTTATAAACTGCCAACAGCTGCTTTAGAGAGAAAGGTATGACTGTAACGGTCATATTTATGTCGCTCTTTATCACTGTTGTCACTCTGTAGTCCAGCGAACCAAAAGCCCAAGAAGAAAATAACCTCTCCCAGATGCTAACTGAGTTGCAAGTGTCGCACGCAGAGACCACTCTGGAGCTGGAGAAGACCAGGGACATGCTGCTTCTGCAGCGCAAAATCAATGTGTGTTATCAGGTACACGGAGAGACAGTGACCAGCACAGGGGAGGGGCCAGGGGCTGGGAGCATGGGAACCTCACGCACACTGCACTGCGGAACAAGCAAGGCCCGGGTTCCTTGTGCCGCCCGTGGAAGACCTTGAGAATTGACTCATGCTCGGGCACCCTGGTCCTGGAAGCCCAGCTAAGGGACAGCTCATGAAATGGCAAGTGCTAAACTTCTGGGTATCATTTCTTCCCAAAGTCCTGAGGACATAATCACCCTAGGGTCACCCTAGGGTGCCACAAATGCAGCTGGGCGTGAAAGTTCTTGGAAAAAACCTAAGCTTTCTCCCTGGGTCAAACCCGCCCTGATGAGGAGGTGACAGTCCCATTCCCCCCAGCCAAGTTCAGTTTTTAAGTTAGGGCTCTTTGGTCCTGGGCCACTGAGAGGGAAATTTCGTGTTTATTTTGTTTCAGGAGGAGCTGGAGGCAATGATGACAAAAGCTGACCATGAAACTAGGGACCACAAAGAGAAACTGGAGCACTTGAATCACCTCCTAGACCTCAAGAACAGCCGCATAAAACAGCTGGAAGGTGTTTTAAGAAGCCATGGCCTCGCAACATCTGGCAAGTCTTAGTACTTTGTTCTCATGCACATGACTAACAGTGATCAGCCTCACTTTAGCTCTCCTGCTTTGACCCCCTCATCTCTGTGCTTTTGATCCGGGGGTTTGCAACTTCTTTCCCTCATCTGGTCAGTGTGATTCTCTGATTCTTCTGGAAAATGTCAACAGGGTGCTTCCTCGGGATTGGGGCGGGGGGGGGGGGGGGTTGTCATTAACAGTGACACTAAGTCTGGTGGATCTTTCCTTCCCTCTCTGCCATTTCTTCAATCTATACCTATCAGTCTCTAAAACAGTTCTTGCCAGGTAATAGACCCTTGTCACTCACTTCCTGTCATTCTGGCCTGTGCTGTCTCTCTAAAATCTCTGTTGCAACTTAAGGATGTTAGCAGAGCAGCGGAGGAGCCACTCAGTGTGATTCCTGTCCAGGGTCTTTCTGTTTAGCATAGTCACTTCAGAACAGGGTCTGGTCTCAACCTTGACTGTCAAGAAGTAGGCTTTGCCATTATGCTCAGTGAGGGGAGCGATGACTTACCCTAACCAAACTCACACAGTCTGATAATTAAAGCAGAATGAAAGTCACTACTGTCAGCATATGTGGAGCCACTGTGGAGTAGATTCTCCTTTCTGGCAAAAGAGTCAGTAATCAGCAGGTTTCCTAGTGAACACAGCGCTAAGTTATACGAAGCTATGCAGGGCTTACCACATGAGAGTGAGTGTGGTGAGGCGGATGTCAAAGAAGCAGTCTTTTCTTGGACTGAATCCTCATGGCTCAGACTCAAGGTCTGTCTCGGTTCTGTGTCTGAAGGTTCATTTGCTTTCACTTACCATGCTTTGATTTCCATTTAGTTGTATTATTTCTTTTGAAGATTGCCTATCCCTATCTTTTGCCCAAGATTTAATAGTATCCTTCTGATTTGTACTTCCTTATTGTATAATGTCAATTTAAATATATTGTATTTAGTTTTACCAAATATTTATTGATTGACTGGCTGATTGATTGATTAATTTTTCTGTGCAGAGTTTCTCTGTGTAGCCCCGACTGTCCTGGAACTCACTCTGTAGACCAGGCTGGCCTCAAACTCACAGAGATTGACCTGCCTCTGCCTCCCGAGTGCTGGGATTACAGGTGTGAAACACTAAGCCTGTGACCCCTCCCTTGTTATGTAATCCAGGCTGGTTTCGAACTTGTAATCTTACTGTTTCCTGAGTAGTGAGAGTACAGGCATTCACCACCACACTTCTTTTTCTTTTTAAAAACATTTATTTACTTTGTGTGTGTGGTGGGGGGCACTTGTGGAGGTTAGAGGACAATCCGAGAAACTGGTTCTCTCCTTCCGTCATGTAGACTCTACAGAATCAAACTCAGGGTTTTAGGCTTGGCAGCGAGCCTCTTATCTACTGTGCCATTCTGACAGCCTCTGCTCTGCCCACCTTTAAACATGAAGACATTGGAGGGTGGGGGTGGGGCAGTGCTAGAGAGATGGCTCAGCAGTTAAGAGCAGTTGTTGCTAAGGACTGATTTCAGTTCCCAGAACTCACATGGAGGCTAATAACTGTGTAACTCCGGTTTCAGAGGATCCAGCAACCTCTTCTGTCCTTCTGGGCACTGCTTGCAGATGGTATGCAGACATACGTGCTGGCAAAGCACCCATACACATAAAATAAAAATAAATAAACCTGTAACACTTTTTAATGTATTTATAGGTGTTTTGCCTGCACGTATGTCTGTGTGCCATGTTTGTGTCTGGTGCCTGCAAAGGTCAGAGAGGGTATCAGTCCAGTAAAACAGGAGTTTTGGACAGTTATGAGCTACCTTGTAGGTATTAGGGATCGAACTCAGTTTCTCTGGAAGAACAACTGGTACTCTTATCTTCTGAGCCATCTCTCCTGCCACCACCATGTCCCATTTTTAAAAAAGGATTTATTTTTAGTTTTATTTAAGTATATGCATGAATGTCTGTATGGGAAAAAAGTGTTCATGTGCTCAGGTGCCCACAGAGGCCAGAAGAGGATGTTAGATCCCTTGGAGCTGGAGTTACAGGCAGTTGTGAGTGAGCCACATGACCTGGGTGTGAGAATCAAACTCGGGTCCTCAGGGAGAACAGTGCATGTTCTTCACCACAGAGTCATCTCTCCAGACCAATGAACAAACAAATAAACATTCTGATATACTCAGAACATTCTTATTCTACTGATTTAGCTCTTAGAGTAGGATAGTCACCATCAACACACTGTAAGGACTCAAATGTTCCCAGTGTGAAGTAGCCTACATCTTAAAAGGTTTCTGATTGGTTGGCCTTGAGAACAATGAGCAGATTTGGTTCTGTCTCCTTGTCTTGCATCCCATTGAAATATCTTTCCTGTAAGTTTTCTTTCTTATATTTTAAGTTATTACCGTCTGAGTCAAAGTGGATTTCTTGATCTTTTATAATGAAACCAAGGAGCCTTCTTACAACTGAGCTGTCCGGCTCTAGGCAGCCTTTCCAGGTGGCCAAAGGTGGTGTGACACAGTCTTTCGCTTCTCATTCTCTCAAAGGCCAACATAACAATCTTTTGGAACACATGTTATGTTTCTCTCGCTTCCCTTTTAGAAAAACTTGTGAATTCATATGACCTCGACGGGAGTCAAGGTCGTTTGTGTGATGGCTCTCATCTTGTGAGTTTAGTGTTCACGTCCCAGCCCTTTACTTTGCCTTTTCTAATGATGGCAGGCGGTGGCCTTTTGGCATTTAGATTTGAAAGCTTCTGGTTGTCATCGTGCTGCTTTTCTTCTTGAATCATGTGGTTTCTTGAAATAATCTCAGCGTGGACTTCTACAATTTATTTTCCTTCCACTTATCCGCTTACCCTAAGGATGAGCTCTCTACCTTTTAATGGATAGGCAGTGTTCTTTCTCCTGTAGAGCAGCTCAAAGATGTTGCTTATGGCACTTGGCAACCATCGTTGTATCTGGAGTCACTACCAGCCCACAGAGGTGAGGATGAAGTGGACATTTCTCTGCTACATCGAAATGAGAATCTTTTTGAACTGCATACCCACCAGGCCTTCCTGACACCTGCTGCCCTCCTACAGGCTGGGGACATCCAACCTACCACTTTCTGCACTTATTCCTTCTATGATTTTGAAACCCACTGCACGCCACTCTCTATTGGGCCAGAGCCCCTCTATGACTTCACCTCCCAGTATGTAGTGCAGACAGATTCCCTTTTCTTACACTACCTTCAAGGAGCTTCAGTCCGGCTTGACCTCCATCAGGCCATGGCTAGTGAGCATCATCTCCTTGCAACTGGATGGATTTCATTTGACAAGGTGCTAGAGACAGTGGAGAAAGTCCATGGCGTGGCCGCACTTTCTGGTAAGTGCTTTTGGCTTCTTGTAGTTCTTAGGACTAGAGGCTTTGGAAAAATAAAGAAATTGCCAAAGCCCAGAGCTGCTTTCTGGTATTTTCCCCTTTTCCATCCTTTGCCCCCCATGGCTGGCACTGGACTCATGGCAATCCTCCTGCTTCAGCTTCTCAAGTGCTGTGATTTCAGGCATTTCACTAGCCTGATGTCTGTTCTAGTCTTGATTTTTTTTTTTTTTAACCACGCTCTATTTTCCATGCCTTTCATACTTTTTGCTATTCAGGAGCTGGTGGAGAAGACTTGGGGGTGTTAGAGTACTGGATGAGGCTGTGCTTGCCCCTAAAACCCAGCCTCCAGGCATCCAATAAACAAAAGAAAGCCCAGGCCAACCTGTCATTCAATGAGCTTGGAGCTTGGAAGGCCCAGAAGGATGAGGTGAGAAAAAAGATGTACCACTGCATCGCAGAAGGATACCAGCCAGGCAGCCCTCAGGAAGGACTCTCCCGTTCCCTATGAGTAGCCATTAAATGTGAAAAACTGCTACAGCAAAGTCAGTCCAGATCCTTCCCAAGGTTAAACTGGAGCAAAAATTAAATCATGCCCTGGGTTAAATACTTTTCTTTGTTTTGAACAAATCAGCCTCTATCAGTCTCTCTCTTTTTTTAAATTGAAATTTTTTATTATAATCAGTGATTGGCACGGCAAGGAAGTCAGTCTGTGGAGTGCTGTGCCTTCAGATACAGAAGTCGAGCAGGTGTGTCGCAGTTCCCCAGTAGGGGCACCCAGGTTCAGTGCTGACGCCCAGAGCTCCCACTCCACACTTGTTTCAATGTCAAGCCCCATTTGTCACCCTGGTACTCGCTGTCTGGCCTGGCACTTCCCTCCTGCTGTGTTCATTTTAATGAGCTTGGTGAACTTCCTGTGCCTGCATGTCAGTTTTCACCAAAGTTGGAAATTCAGGAGCCATTAACTTTCAAGTAACCTTTCTCTCTAACCATAGCATCATACTAGTAGTCCAGCCATTAGAGCTCACAGCACTGTCCCACAGGAAGTACCACCGAGGCCTTCCCATCTTGGGCAGTATTTCTTTCCTCTCTAAGCTTTAATTCAGATATTTCCCATTGCTGTTGCTTCACTGACTTTCTACAAAATAAAACCTAATATTCAGTTAAAATGAATACATTTAACACAAATGTATTTATGTATTGTGTTTGCACATGCCACGGTATGCACGTGGAGGTCAGAGGACAAGATGCAGAGTCATTTCTCTTTTCCTACCATGTAAGAACTGGGATCAGAGCCAGCTCCATTCTCCGTGTCATTCCATAGGATAAGCCTGAGGACCAGCATCTCCCTCCAACAGCTACTAGAGCCAGGGACAGGCAGATGAAGATCACTAGACTTCCTTATGTCCTGGCAGAATAAGTTTCTAGGTCTCAGTTCTTCTCACCTATGTGGGTCTCACCTGTAACAACATCTCAGGCTGCCCTTTATCTTAGTCCAAGATCAACATCTTTCCAGATCAGATCCAAGACTTGGAAACCTCAGAATGAGCTTCGGATGGAAATCACCAGGTGCAGCGGCCTCCGGAGTCGACGGCTGGGGACCCAACCCAGTCCATATGTCATGTATCGCTTCTTTACCTTTCCTGACCATGACACTGCCATCATTCCAGCCAGCAACAATCCGTGTTTTAAAGACCAGGCTCTGTTCCCAGTGCTCGTGACCTCTGACCTGGACCAGTATCTGAGGCGGGAAGCCCTGTCTATATACGTTTTTGATGATGAAGACTCAGAGCCTGGCTCCTATCTTGGCCGAGCCCACTTGCCCTTGCTGCCTCTTGCACAAAACAAATCCATCAAAGGTGGGCGTTACACTTTTGGGCCCTTCCTCCGGTGTCATCTCCCTCTCCTGACTCAACTTTGCTTACTTGCTTGGAGCAGTTCCTCTTTTGTTTAAAAATATCATTTTCATTATGTTACGTGTGTGCGTGCTGAGAGTCTGTGAGCGAGTATGCCACCGCATGTATGTGGAGGTGAAAGGACAGCTCCACGGAGTCCTCTCCTCCTACCTTTACATGGGTTCTGGAGATCAAACTCAGGTCCCTAGACTTGAGTGGCAAGGGTCTTTTCCTGCTGAGACATGCCAGCCCGGAACAGTCTCTCTTAAAATCTGAAAGGATTCTGGGATATTGTCAAGAGCAACAGAACAAGATTTACAGCTGCCTTGCTCATATGTTAACATGGGCTTCAGCTCCTTCCATCTGCACAGTCAAGATTCCCAAGGAGTTTCAACTTGCAGCCTGAATCCCATGCCTCTGCCTCTGAAAAACCTTATTTTAAACTTAGACTGGGTGTGGTGTCTTGCACCTCTAATCCCAGCACTAAGGAAGCAGAAGACAGCCTGGTTGACATAGTGTGCACCAGGCTACCCAGGGCTAAATAGTAAGACTTTGTCTCACAAGAATCCAAAACCAAACCAACCAACCAACCAAATAAACAAACAAACAAACTCTTCCCTGCTTCTAGTACTTGCCTTTGTTTAAGGACTGTTGTTTTTTAGCTCATGACTAGAGATCTGAGCTACATTTAACACTCCCTTCTAATCTCATTGCTTTTAAAATGTCAGAGATGATCGTGGCAGATGACCAACGCCAACTTCAGTGGTCTGGAGCTGAGCTGCATTCTTCCTTGCTTACTGAGGGGCAGACCTAGGAGAGGCCTAGTCTGGCTCCTATCTGGAGAGAGCGAGGCAGAGATTCCCAGGCTTTCATTAGGCAGTATAGTGTCAACCATGTTTAACAAGATTCTGGCCTGGTTCTGGCTGGGTTGTGGCGCTCGCCTTTAATCCCAGCACTTGGGAGGCAGGTGGATCTCTGTGAGTTCAAGGCCAGCCTAGTCTACAGAGTGAGTTCCAGGACAGCCAGAGTTACAACAGAGAAACCCTGTCTTGAAAAACCAAACCAAAGCAACAATAACAACAACAACAAAAAGATTCTGATTGCCCTCTCTCTGGCCAGTATCACAGTTCTTAAAAAACAAAAAACAATAAGACAAAATCTGCCTGTCAGGCAGGGCAAGCCACCTGCTAATCAGTGCTAATCAGGTCAGAAACCTGCCATTCAGGAAAAGCCATTTTGCTTGTTTTCTTGGTGCATAGTAAGTATTTAGTGACAGTGAGGATGATTGCGTCATGGTCACCAGCTGGATGACTGGTGACAAGCAAGCTGCATTCTTCTGCATGCATCTTTTGACCATCTCTTCCTGAAAACAGAAATGCCTGTCTTGCCCTATGATAATCTCACTACACTGTTGTTTTATGTTAATTTTTTGGATATCATGAATTTCGATGTATGTGAATAAATTACTAACAAATTCAATGACTTTTTGAATGGGGAGAAACAAATGATGCTCATAAATACTCACTAGCCTATCTCATGAGACCAGGTGTGACCAGTTTCTCTGTGTCTCTAAGGTGATTTTAGTCTCATGGACGCTGAGGAGAAGTCCAATGGATCCATTGAAGTACAAGTAGACTGGAAGTCTGACTACCTGCCTCCAGACCTGACACCAGACGCTGAGAAGGAGGAGAAGGACAATAAAGATAGCTTGGAGGCCTCACTTGCAGAAGAACCGGCCTCATTAACAGAAGAATGGGCCTCGTTTTTAGAAGAATCAGTCTCCTTTGTGGAAGAATCGGTCTCCTTGGTGGAAGAATCGGTCTCCTTTGTGGAAGACACCGCCTCGCTTACAGAAGAGCCGGTCCCTTTTTTTCCCCAGGTAACTCTGCACATCATATGAAGCTGATTGGAGAGGATAGTCTTAGGGCTGGAATACAGGAAATTCCTTCCATGAGTGCCATGTATAATCAGATATATCTGAGTGCTCCTAATGAAGCAGAGCCTTGGGCTTTTCTGTGTCGAGGAGCAAGAGCAGGAGAGAAGGAGAACCAGATGTTGAGCTGTCATCTTTGAAGGCTGTCTGTCTCTGATTTGTCTCTTCAGGACCAGATGGCATCTACAGAGGTTACCACCGGAACAGACAAGTCCCTACTGAAGAGAAGGCCTCCTCCAATAGCAGAAAGGAAGGAAAAAGAACACCAGGTTACAAGCTACTCAAGAAGAAAACATGGTAAAAAAACAGGTGTTCAAGGCAAGAACAGAATGGAATATCTGAGCCGTAACTTCTTGAATGGAAACACGTTGCTGGTAAGATCCCAGAGACCCTGGAGAGCAGAGCGGATGTGGTCACAGAGGGGAGGAGGGGCGAAGGCAGGAGGGCCACAGGGTTTCCAAGCCACTTCCACCCGTTTCTAAAATCCCAGATGAGTTCCTCATAGCACTGTGATTTAACTCAGCATACTAATTCTATGCACACTATAACTGAGGCTTAGAACATTAATAGTATGTATGCTATGCATTTCTTTAAAAGGGACTGAATTTTTAAAGTTCAAAAAGGCTAGCATTAAAAAAGAAATGTAAGATGTTACCACTCACATAGCATTATTGTCCTTGCTCTGAGGCAGGTACACTACTCTGAGTGGAAGCCCTCGGGGCTTAAGAGGATGTTGTCTGAGGATGTTGCTTTTAAAATTCAGGACAAGGAAGAGGAAATGCCATTCTCCCACTCAGCCCTGAGACAGGAAGATCCCTCCCATCCCATAAATGGTATTGTCTTTCAAAAAATTATTTTTTTTTTCTGTTTCATCGTTGAATTATTTTTTTTTCATAATACTTATTTTTATTACTTTTAATTCCGTGTCAGTGTATGTGTCTGCGTGTAGAGATGTGCATGTGAATCCTGAGGGCAGGTGCCTGTGGAGGCCAGAAACATGGAATCCCCTGGAGTTGGAGTTCTAGACAGTTGCAAGCCTGCTGACCCAGGTTCTGGGAACCAAACTCACTGAGAGATCTGTATGGCCACACAAAGCCATGGGTTGTTTTCCATGGGTTACAAACTGACATCAGGGCTGTCCAATGGCAGCCCTGAAAGCTGGCCACCTGGGGCCTTTTAAAAGCTGGCCACAGTGTCTAGGGGATCCTTCTGATTGGTCTGGATTTTAATGCTGGTCCTCTCAGTGGTCACAGTGTGAGAGGAGCAGAGGCTGGGAACAGCGTTTGAAGATGTCTTGGGGGTGCGGCCACCACACATCATGCATTGTGTTGCTTTCCTTTCCTTAGAGTTTTCTGTTTTCTTCAAGCCCCTAAAGAGACTAGCCTGTCTGTCTATTCTCTTACATTTTATGTAAATTTTTACTTTTTAAATTTTATTTTATGTGCATGCATGTTTTGTCTGTATGTATATCTGTGCACCACATAATTCCTGGTGGCCACAAAAATCAGAAAAGGGTGTTAGATTCCCCGTAGAGCTGGAGTTACAGATGGTTGAGAACAGCCCTGTCAGTGCTGGGAATTGAACTCAGGTCCTCTGGAAGAGGAGCCAGTGCTCTTAACGGAACCACCACTCCAGCCCCTGCTTTCCTTTCTCTTCCTTCTCCCTCTCCCCCTTTCCCTCCATTGTCCTCTTCTCTCCTTCCTTCTGTTCATTCTTCTCTCTCTCTCTTTTTTCTGAAATATACCCTGTAATGACAGACTACCGAATAAGTGAATCTTTGAAAACAGTAGAAGTGATCAGACAGTGGAACTGGTATGGGCACTGGTTCTTTGCTTAGAGTGGAGAAAGTGTTCTGCAACTTAGCCTCTTCCCAGCAGATCAAGAATCCTGTGAACAAGCATCTGAAGTCAGCGAAACACAAACTCTAGACAGTGATGACATCATAGTGACACCCCAATCTCAGAAGTGTCTCAAAGCCGTAAGTAACTGGGGTCACCATTACCTATTAGAGAAAGATAACTAGCAACTGAGTGCCTAGTGGCTACACATGTGAGGTTCAAATCCTGGCTCAAGAAATCTGTCGAGAGGTGCAAGTCACCTGAGAAGTACAGCAGTGTGAACGGAGGTCTGTTACTACTGTGAAGAGGGTGTTTTCTTAGTTGGATGTAAATGACAACTGCGTTCAGTGCTCCTCTTTCCTATTTGGGCCCCTGGCCACGTGCATCCTGCGCTGTTCACACCCAGCTCAGCTGAGGCTGTTTTTTCAGGTGAGCAGACCGCTCATGATGACAATATGCGGGGCCTCTGAAACTGTAAGCCCTCACTCCAACTTAGCTGATAATCATTATTCAATTACAGTAACATATGACCATTAATTGAGACAGAGTTCTATTTATTGGGTGATATTGCTTGAGCTTTTACGCTCTGTGCCACATGCTGGATGTCCGTTAATGCACAAGAACCCTGGCAGGTGCTCATTCTTTTTACAAGTGATTATAAAAACACTCGTCTTAGTGGTGGGCTCTGGGCATACAGAATGATTCATAAGTCGGGCTTGGTCCTTCTCTTTATTTTCATTTAGACAGGAGCTCACACCGTAGCCCGGGCTTGCATCAAACTTGTGGCAGTCCGGCTTAAGCCTCCTGAGCTCTGGGATTACAGGCACAAGTTACCCATGAGCTACCTACACTTGGTCTGATCCCTGTACTATTTGAGTTTTGTCAACTTGATACAAAATAGAGTGACCTGCGAAGAGGGAACCTCAATTGAATAATTGAGTTGAAGAACCCTCCATCAGACTGGCCTGTGGGCACGTGTTTGGGCCATTTTCTTGATCTTCCTGCCTTAATTTAGGTTGGTAAATTTGAGCAAAGACAGGAAAGCTGATAGGTCCACAGTTTTGAGCTAAGCATATCCTGACCCAGCCTTGAACTTGCCTTCTGGTCTATTAGCAGAGAGGTCCTACCGGTGGGAAAAAAAGCCCAGCCTTTATTCTAAGCTGCTAGACTTTTGACTCAGGTCAGGACGGTGAGGGAATAGCTACAAGTTTGTCATCTTGGATATTTGACATCTTTACTACCTAGCTGTGGCTCCTCTCCATATCTGTCTGCCTATTAAGGATCTCCTAGTCCTTCGACACTTTTTCAAAACCTCCCACCACTTTCCCAGCTAGATGGGAGAGGGGAAAATATGGACAATTAGGAGCAAAACCACAGAAAGTCAGCAGTAGACATTCAAAGAGAAACGTAGGGGTTAGAAGTATACCTTAGTTGATAGATTCTTTACCCAGAATGCATGAAGTCCTGGTGGTAGCACATGCCTGTGATCCTAGCCCTTGAAAGATGGAGGAGGCAGAAGGATCATAAGTCCGAGGTCTTCCTCACTACATAAGGAGTTCAAGGCCAGCCTGGGCTAAAAGGAAAAAATGATGACCTTTGTGCTAAACGTAAGGAGGTCAAATAAGTGGTTTAAGTATGAGACTGGAGAGACGTATAAGTAGTAAATAAAACATTTAAATTACATGTATTTATTTATCGCATGTACATGAATGTGCACGCCACTACATGTGTGTGAATGTTCAACCTCAGGAGTTGGTGGTGGTGGTGGGGTCTTTCTCCAGCATGTGTGTCCCAGGGATTGAACTCAGGTCGATAGGCCTGGCAGTGAGCAACTTCCTTTACCTGCTGAGCCATCTCACTACCCCCACCCCCACCCCTTTTTGTTGTTGTTGTTAAGAAAACAGGGTTTTCTGGGCAGTAGTGGCACATGCCTTTAATCCCAGCACTCAGGAGAGGCAGGTGATTCTCTGTGAGTTCCAGGACAGCCTGGTCTACAGCTTCCAAGACAGCCAGAGTTACGACAGAGAAATCCTGTCTCGGAAAAAAAAAAAAGAAAAAAAGAAAAGAAAACAGGTTTATGAAATACAATACAAGAAGTACCAGACTGAACAGTAAGGGTTAATGCTACTGGCTGTGATGTCTAAATCTTATTTCACCAGCTGTAGTCCGAAAAGCCATGTCGCAGACCTCATGTAGGCAAAATCAAGATCTGTGGCTTCAGCACAGAAAAGAATATGAAGCCAATTAAAGTTTATTGACATAGAAAGAAAGGCACTCAAGGAAAGAGTAAGGCACACTAGAGCGTGGGTGTAGGCTTCTCAGAAGAGCTGCAAGCAAGCGTCTTTTAAATGGGTATATACTGGGTGGGGCCTGGAGAGATGGCTCAGTGGTTAAGTGGCTGCTCTTCTGGAGAACCCACATTAAATTCCCAGCACCCATATGGCAGCTCACAACTACCTGTAATTCCAGTTTTGGGGGATCTGACACCAATACAGATAAAATAAAACTAAATACATTATTTTTAAAAATGAGTGTATATAGGAATTTTCCGACTCTCACAGTTATTTCTGAGAGTTGCTAAGAGTACTCTCTTCTTCCATTTATTTTAGTTGCTTATCTTTATGAGACAGGGTTTATCTGTGTGACCCTGGTTGTCCTGAAACTCCCTCTGTAGACCAGGTTGGCCTTGAACTCACAGAGATCTGCCTGCCTCTGCCTCCTGAATGCTGGTACTAAAGGCATGCACCACCACTGCCCAGAATTCCTCCTCTATTTTTTTTTTAAAAACTGAAAGAAGCC
Source organism: Cricetomys ansorgei (assembly GCA_026225945.1). Lineage (NCBI taxonomy): Eukaryota > Metazoa > Chordata > Mammalia > Rodentia > Nesomyidae > Cricetomys > Cricetomys ansorgei. The sequence continues at coordinate 1,177,270 of JAMJFZ010003384.1, forward strand.
TGGTGCAGGGGACCACACTTCTAATCCTAGCATTTGGGAGGCAGAGGCAGGCAGATCTCTGAGTTTCAGGCCAGTCAGGGTTACCTAGAGAGGACCCTGTCTTGAAAGAAAAAAGAAACAAAACATAGAAAGTGTTTTCTTTAGTAAAGGAAGTTGTAAGGTGGATTTATGAGAGTATTAGAAGTAAGATCAGGGTCACAATAGAAGAGTCCACCACTCCAGCAAGGTAGAACTTTACTTCTGATCATCAGGGTACACTAGTCAAAAAAGCAGAAGATCAAGCGCACTGGGCAGGAAGAGAAGTTGGTTTTTATTCTAATGGTTTTTACAACTTCACAGTTTTTTGAGTAGCTAGTTTTTAAAAAAAATCAGAGTGAAGGAAATAAAGGAAACAGAGGTGCAGGTTTGGGGTTGGAGGGTGCAGGGGTGTCAGACACTGAAGTTACGATGTAACTATGATGTGTAAACAAGTTGTACCAGCTGAGGATAGTAAAACATGTCCATAGTGGGCTAGAGAGATGGTTCAGCAGTTAAGAATATCAGATGCTCTTGTAGAGGTCCTAGGTTCGGTTCCCAGTACCCACATGGTAGCTCACAAGTATCAGTTGATCCAGTTCCAGGGGATCTGATTTCCTCTTCTGGCTTCTGTGGGTACTGCATGTACTCAGGTGCCCATACATACATACATATGTACATGCAGGCAAAACACCCATACACATAAAAGAAAGTGTCGGGGGAAACAGCACTGTAGTGTAGTAACAGCTGAGTCCACGCCATCCCTGGGTCTGGTCAATAGCACTGCAAGAACTACAGTAGGTAGTCCAGTGGGAGAGGGCTTGCCCTGCATATGAAAGGCCATACACTGAATTCCAGGTACAGAAAAACAAACGTCTGTATGTTGTGTCTAGAACTCTCCTATATGTACAAAGCTTCAAGAAACAAGCCTCACTTCATTGTGTGCCACACACTTGCATAATCTGTTCTTTTACCTGGCTCCATCCTTTCCTGTCCTTTTCGTTCTATTCTGGTCCGTTGCTGTCATGAGTGCACTGTCAGAAATACAGATGAACTTTTTTGTACCTTCCCACACTTTCTGAATGTACTGAATAGCAAATTCACAGCGGGCATCAGGTTTTTCTTAAAATTTTTAATTGTACATTGGTGTTTTGCCTGCATGTATACCTGTGTGAGGGTGTCAGAGCCCCTGGAATAGGAGTTACAGTTTTGAGCTGCCATGTGGTTGCTGGGAATTGAACCCGGGTCCTCTAGAAGAGCAGCCAGTGAGTGCTTTTAACCATTGAGCCATCTCTCCAGCCCTGGAGGGGGAGGGGGGCATCAGTTTCGATAGAACCAGTTTACCAGAAGGTCTTGCTTTCCCTGTTAGCCTCTGGGGGAAAGCACAGGTTCTTTTATTTATTCCAGTGTTGATAACTGAAAATAACTCTCAAATCACACATTATGAATCACTGTAAAGACTGTTAAGAGTTAAGAGGCCACAACAAAACTTAAGAAGTTTCAGAGCAAAGAAATGGCTAAGATATGCAAATGGAGCCTCTGCAGCCATAAGATGGCGACCCTGCTAGGGGTCTCTGGACAGGTGCTGTGCCTGCTGTTGTAGAGGCAGGCTGCAGAAGTGAGGTGAAGAACAGGCAGACGGACAGATGAAAGGTTCAGATGAGTGGGCCAGACAGGCTGAGCAATTAAAGTAGGCTGGTCGCCTCAGACAGAGGAGAGGGACTGAGCCAAGCTGAAGCCCTCGGGACAGTTAGGAGGAATTCTTTGCCTGTTTTAGTCTCCTGACATACACATCAGATTTTTCAGATGACAGGTGGGGCTTGTCCTTCCTTCACGGGCTAGGAGGAGATCCTTACCTTTTTTCACTCTGGCATTTCTGGTAAGTCCTCAGGCCTAGTATCATGATATGCTTTTAATGTGTACATGTGCTCCTAGAGACTTGATTCTCCCTGATAAATTTACAGGGTGGCTCCCCTTCTATGGCCAGGAATAATTCCTTATCACTCTGTGTCATGTGGGCAGTGCTGGATCGATGGTGCCAGTCACACGTCCATCCATGTGCATAATGGTCCTTCAGCCTAAAAATGGAGTCTCTCATGGGAGGGGCCTGCCTGAAAAAACAGTTTTACACAGTGTGGAGAAACTGAGAGTGGGGCACAGGCTGATCTCAACAACTGTGTTCTATTCTGTGGCGTCCTGCCTTTTTTTTTTTTTTAAGATTTACTATTATTTTATGTGTCAAGGTGTTTTGCCTGCTCATATGTCTGTGCACCACATGTGTGCCTGGTGCCACTGGAGGCCTGAAGTGGGAGCCAGGTCTCCCCTGGACCTGGAGTTACAGATGGCTATGAGCTGTGGGGGCTGGGAATCGGTCCTCCGGAAGAGCAGCCAATGCTCTTGACCTCAGGGCCATCTCGCCATCCCTCAAATCTATCTAACTCCTTAATTTTGCAAAGTGGTAGTGAAAGACCAACCAAATAAAAAAAAGGTCAGTGGTTCCCTTGTGTGGGTTATTGAGAAGAAAAGTGCAAAGAAGTCATTTTGAAGAAGCAGCCCGATGATTGACAGGCTCACTGCGTGATTTTGCCTGCTCCATTCCTTTCTGTGGTTGTTTTGGTTTTTTGAGACAGTTTCTCTGTTGTAACTCTGGCTGTCCTGGAACTCACTCTGTAGACCAGGCTGGCCTCTGGCTCACAGAGATCCATCTGCCTCTGCCTCCTGAGTGCTGGGATTAAAGGCATTCACTGCCACCCTGCCTTGCTGTGTGCCTGTTTTTAAAGATAGGATCTTACTACATAACATTGAACTCAGGGTCTGCCTGCCTCAGTTTCCCCAGTGAACCTCCACTCCCAGCTTCATTTTTTGTCTGTGGAGACAGCCAGGAAAGATTGTCCCAGAATAATGACTCAGTAGGAGATAGAAACTGGATTCTTGCCAGGCAGTAGTGGCAGGGGCAGGTGGATCTTTGAGTTCCAGGTCAGCCCGGACTATGGAGTGAGTTCCAGGACAGTCAGGGAGGGTTACACAGAGAAACTCAGTCTTGAAACCCAAAAAGAGGAAGAAGAAGAAAAAAAAAAGAAGAAAAAAGAAAAAAATAAACTGAATTCTCCTTACAAATTTCCTAGTGACTCTGTGGCTGTTGAGTCAAGTTGTCTGTTGGTAACTATTTTGCCTGTGAATTGTCAGTAAATGATTTATTACAGTGTGCCATGATAAGTTTCTAAAGAATACTGTATTAACGCTGTGGCCTCATTAACCTTTAGCAAATCAATATTTCCATTTCAGGAATCAGAGAAGATGTGCATTGAAATTGTCTCCCTGGCCTTCTGCCCAGAGGCTGAAGTCATGTCTGATGAGAATATACAGCAGGTATATGTGGAGTACAAATTCTATGATCTGCCCCTGTCAGAGACGGAGACTCCGATGTCCCTGAGGAAACCAAGGGCAGGAGAAGAAATCCACTTTCACTTTAGCAAGGGTGAGCTCTCCTGCATGGTGAGTGGGCAGAGGAGGCAATCAGACATTTTGTTGGGGACTCCCAACCATTTCATCTAGTTATTATTTGCTAAAGTAGCATATGCACGAGGTTTACAAATATCAAGTAAGCCTAAACAGATTTTAAGTAAGCAGCCACTTGCTCCGCAGTTTCTCTACAAATTACTCTTTCTGCCCCTACCCCATTACCGAACACTCCATAATGGCTGTTTAACTTTTCCAGCTACTTTTTAAAATTTACTCACATATCTAAATAATGCTACCATTGCAGTTCTGTGATTTACTAATTTGTGGATGTTCCTATCTTGGATAGAAATTTTAAGCTATCTTTCTCTACATCCATGTCACCTCATTCCTACACAACTGGGTTATAACTTTTATTTCAATCTTATTTCTGTTACTCTATAATACATATTAACTCTTGTCTAAAGTGCTAAGTACCTTCACTTGCTTCCTTTTCACTTCCTTTGACACCTGTCTGTCTCTGCCTCAAGAGCACGGGATTAAAGGTATATGCCATCACCTGTTTTTGTATTTTAAGACATTTCAGTAGCTTTTACAGAAAGATATTAGAAGTAAGTATTTTTGGAGAAAGTCAGGCATACAATGTTTCTTTTACTCTCCTATTTGATAAATAGTCCAAAATATTTCATAGTTGCAGCAGGGGTGTTGGGGCAGGGGAGGCAGTCACAGATAGCATGCACACAGATGTTTTTAGCTATTTTCTTTTAAAAATCTAGATTTCTTATGGTATAAATATTTTTCCTACATGTATGACTGTACATCCCATGCATCCATGCCTGCAGAGGCCAAGAGAGGGCATTGGATCCCCTTGGAAATAGGAGTTACAGATGGTAGTGAGCTACCACATGGGTGCTGGGAATTGAACCTGAAACTTCTGAAAGAGCAGTTAACTTTTGAGCCATCTCTCCCCAGCTCCGGTTTTAGCTGTTTCCTCTCTGTTTCTTTTTTCTATCTATGTATCATTTATTTGAGACAGGGTCTCACTCTGTAGCCCTTGCTGTCCTATAACTATGTAGATCAGGCTGGCCTTGAACTCCCAGAGATCTACCTGTATGCTCGGCTCGATTTTAGCTTTCTATAAAATCTTATCAACCAGGGAGCCAGCCTGTAGGCCTATTTTGCATTAATGTTGGATTTATCAATCATGAGAGTCTTGCATGCAAATAGCAACAGTAGTCTCCCCACCCCCCGCCCTTTTCCATGCAATTTGGAGGCCTGGATCTAGGATCTCTTCTAAACTAGGCAAACACTATGGCAGAGCTATAGCCTCATCCCTGTATTTTTGCTTTTCTTTTGCCTTTCATACAGTGATAGACCTGGACCCAGTGAAGCAGCAAGGCCGAAGGCAGTTTCTGTTTGCCATGCTGCATGCTCAAGATCCTGATGAGGGGCGGTAAGACTGTTTTCATATTGACGATGCAGATATTCAGATGGGATTTATAAAGTTTGAGTTTTGTGGTGTGCTTATTCTGTTATTTTAGTAACTTAATTTTCTCTTGACGAATCTCCCATCTACTTGAGTCAACTTCATGTGTCTGAATGACATTAATGGCTTGAATCCTGACAGTGTTCTATATGGGGCAGACAGAACATGTGGACAGTCTAAGATTACTTAGCTAATTTCTCACTTATACAGAAGTATTGCTGGAACACTAATACTGTACCACTGTTAACGCCCATTTTATTATTTTAAAAGTTTTATGTGTGGGGCTGAAGAGATGGTTCAGCAGTTAAGCACTGGCTGCCCTTCCGTAGGACAAACCTCGATTCCCAGCACTAACACAGCAACTCACAACCATCCATAACTCCAGTTCCAGGGGATCCAATGCCCTCTTCTGGCCTCTGCAGGCACCAGTCACAGACAGGACACAGAATTTTATAAAACTTTTATTTATGTGGATGGGTGTTTTGTCTGCATATGCATGTTTCGCAGTCCCCTTCTATTTCATGTTAGATTTCAGTTGCCTTTGCCTTTGGATTTCTTTTTTCCAGTGTGGTACAGCAGACATGTTTTTAGAGGTGGTTTTGAATCCCAACTCCCACCTTTGAGCTCTGTGGTCTTTGCAGTGTTTGAATGCTCTTGTATGAGTGTCACAATATACCCACAGCACTTGGTCTCTCTAGCCCATAATAATGTCAGTAACCTGGCTTTCTGTAAACTTGGGGACTGTTATCAGTACCCTCTTTCATAGGGCTGAGGCTCACAGCATCAGTGAGTGCCTGGAACACTCTGCTCCAGGTCCTTTCAGACCTTTTCAGTGGAGTCCTGGAGCTGAGCTCAGTTTTCAGCCTTATTCTGCTGTCTCATCATAATTAGCAAATATGTTTTTCAAAAATTAATGAGCCAGGTGGGGTGGCTTCTATGTACAATCATAGCACTTGGGCAGTAGAGGCAGGCGGCCAGTCTTACATAGCTATGAAAGTTGAACAACAGCCTGGGCTACATGAGATTGCCCCAAAAGGGTGAGACAGATTAATGGGTAAAAAGTGCTTGCTTTCCAGCCTAATGACCTGAATCCAGGACACACATGAAGTAGAGAGCCAACTCCAAAAAATTGTCCTGACTTCTACAGGTGCCTAATCTTCCCCTAACCAGATTCCTGACTTTTAGCTCTTATCATCTTAAAAAATGGTGGAAGGATGGGATTCAGTCAGATTTAGGGAAAACGCCATTGTTTATGATTTATTTTCAAAACTTTATTTTTATGTGTCTGGGTGTTTTAGCCTCCATGTATGTCTGTGTACTGTATCGAGTGCCCACAAAGACCGTCAGATCCACTGGACTGGAGTTATAGATGGTTGTGAACCAGTAGATTTATTCTGGGAGTCAAACCTGGGTCTTCTTGAAGAGCTCTTAATCCCTCAACCACTATCACACTATGATACCCTGCCTGCCCTGAAACTCTCTATGTAGACCAGGCTGACCTCAAACTCTTGTCTCTCAAGTAGGATTATAGATGTGCATAATTTTCAACTGTATTTTAGTTTGAAAATGCAAGGAGCTAAGTAAGCAGTGCTGAGTTAAGCAACTTATTTTTGAGGCAAGCTTTCTCTCTTGTAACTCTGGCTGTCCTGGAACTCATTCTAGACCAGGCTGGCCTTGAACTCATAGAGATCTGCCTGCCTCCTGAGTACTGGGATTAAAGGGGTAAGTGATTTATTTTTGTTTTCAGTTTAAAGTTTACAGTGGTAAGTGATCCTCTGGATGAAGAAAAGAAAGAATGTCAAGACATAGGCTATGCATATCTTGAACTGTGGCAGATACTTCAATCTGGAAGAGATATCCTAGAGCAAGAACTAGAGAGTGAGTAATAAAATTTTATTACTTCTTAGTTCCATTTATTAATAAAGAACATAACCCACTAGTGTAATTTTTGTTAACCTGTTGACATGATTTTCTGTGAAGTTGATGGACAAAGGCTTTTGAAGTCTTTTCCTAACAGCTGTATGTATTTCATCCTGGAACAAGTCCAGGCTTGTCTAGATTTGATTCCCTAGAAGTAGAGAAAAAAGTTGGTCAATTTTTTTTTTTTTTACAAACATTTATTATGTATGTGTGTACATGCTAGTGTTTGTGTGTGCATGTCGGGGTACAATCTGTAGGAGTCAGTTTCTTGCCTTCTACTATGTAGGTTCTGGGCATTGAACTCAGCTTGTCGGGCTTGTCAATGTCAGCAAGTATCTTCACCCACTGAGCCATCTAGCCAGCTCTACAAATCCTTTAAATACTTTCTCTATTCTGGCTTACCTTCTTCTTATTTCTCCAAACCACCGGAGCCTTTTCATTATGTGTGTACAATACACTGTAATGGTTTCACTTTCCTATGAAATGAGGCAGTAACTCCTATATGACAAACACCAGATATTAGTACAAAATGGCTGGGTGTGATGCTATCGGCCTTTAATCCCAGAACTCAGGAGGCAGAGGCAAGATCTCTGTCCAGCCTGGACTATATAGTGAGTTAATGGGCCAGTTGGTGATAGAGATGAGACCCTGTCTCAAACAAACAAAACAAACAAGAAAAGTGTGTAAATGGAACACTGCTACTGCTTAACGCATCTTTATCCTTCTCCACAGTTGTGAGCCCCGAAGACCAGGCCATCCAAATTGGAAGGCTGAAGGTTTCCCTCCAAGCAGCTGCTGCCCTCCATGGCATCTACAAGGAGATGACGGAAGATTTGTTTTCATGAACAAATTCTACTCCACTCTAAAATTGGAGGGAATCACAGTGAAAGTCTCTTATAAAGTAACATGCTATGCCATAAGCCTGGTCTCTTGTGCTGTCTGGTGTCTGTTTCTCAGACTAATGGTGAGGCTTTTAACATCAGCTAATACCACTTTTGTGGTATTAGCTGGATAAACACTTTAACACTTTAGTAGGCAAGACTTGATTTCAGGAACTGCAAAGAAATGGTCATAAAAGACAAATTTACAAAAAAACAAAACAAAAAAATCCCAGTTTATTTACCTTTTAGTTCTTCCAAAATTCAAAATATCATCAAGTCCTACTGCTAAGGAGAGAAAACAAACAAACATAAAATCTGAGAAGCCCCTTCTCTTAAAGTCACAGAACAGAGGCGGCGAAGTAGGACAGGTGGATGCAGAAAACCTGCAGCGGAGGATGGCGAGATAAAGTCCCCCAGTACTTTAGAACTGATCTTCAGAATCAACAACACAGGATGCTGCAGAGAAAGCAAAGGGAGGAGCAGCAGAGCCCAGCCTTGTGGGCGTGGCCTTCCCTCTTCTCTTCTTGTCAAGATATTTTAGGCCAAGACATGACTGACTTTCTTTCAGGTTTGTGTTTACTCCTCTAGCTTCCCTCTAGATTTTACCTGCAGTATACGAGGCATGACCTTCTTCCTCAGATGTATCAGAAGACAGTGGTAATTTTGCCTTTTAGCATTGTACAACATATGGCCTTGTAAGGAGAAAAACCCAGGCTTGGAGTGCCAGTCCTTATGTCTTCGAAGGCAGCAGAAACACCTCAGTATGTGCATGAAGCAAGAAACCAGGAAACTCAAGACCAGGTACTGGCCCACTTTGCCTTTAGCTCAGCTGTGTATATCACGATCATTAGCAAAGCCCAAGAACCCTTCTTGAGAACTTCAGATCTGGAACTTAAAAGGGACGGAAGGAGGGCTGAGTCTGTAGGGCCAGAGCCAAGCTTTGTCTAAGTGTGGTAGCTCAGGCCTGTATCCCAGCACTTGGGAGGCAGAGCAAGAGGACCACAAGTGTGAGGCCAGCCTGGTTTACAGTGACTTTAAGGTCAGCCATGGCTACATAGCAAGACTGTCTCAAAAAGCCAGGAAAAATAAAAAAGAACCACAGTAGAAATATTAATGGTCAGCTTACACCACTGTCTTGGTAATTCAGCTTTGAGACAGGCTGTCAGAAGAAAAGAACAAATAGTATCAACAGTGGGAGGAGCCTTCTGCCTTCAACACTGCCTCCCTTGCCACCATCTGAATGGGGCCACTGGCACATGTCCTTGTGGGCCTGGAATTCCCCAAGTAGCTTGGTCCGCACAAATGGCCCCTAAACCCATAAACACAAACAGCAAAAACTTCAACAAAACCAAAAGGAAAAACAGTTCTATGTCATGTCGGATTTTTAGGAGTTGTCTGAAGAGAATGGAGCACAGGACCAAGGTTCATATTACTTTCTCTTTTTCTTGGGGGGTGCAGAGCTGTGTCTGGATCCACGGTTAGAGCCACGGCCTGAACTATGTACAGATGCCTTCCTCTTCCGGCTCATACTTCGACTCTGTTCTTCTTCTTCCTCGTATCGGCTTTCACGGTCCGCTAAGCAGAAGGCAAAATGATTTGTTAGCTTTTAGCTTAAGACACCTACTATTAACGGCTAACATGAGCCAGTATGTCAATGAGTATTAATCTTCATCTATTCAGTTCCTAGTTACATGACCTAGACAAGTGCTTAATCTTTCTGAGCCAGAGCTTATTCACAAGGAGGATTAAAAGGCACTTACCACAGTGCTTGGGATACAGCAGTTAACATACTCGTTTTAAGTTTTAATAATTTCTATTTGGGGCTTAGCTTAGAGTAATGACACCAACAACCACAACAATATTCCTAACTATAGTTTTCTGACTTTGGGGAATCACATGTACGTACATGGAAAGCTTGAAGAAATGGAAAAAGAGCTGCAGCAAGGTGGAATTAAGCCCACGTGGAGCCTATGGGCACATTCTAGAACTTTCCTTTGGTCAGGTTGTACATGTGGCTCTTAGATTTTGTGTGTTGTGGGTGTGTGTGTGTGTCTATACATATATATATGTGTGTGTATGTATGTATATATACGTATATCTATACATACACACAACACATATATGTATCTTGTGTGTGTGTGTAACACATAGGACAGACATTGAATGGTAATCACTTTACTGAGCCATTTCCACAAACTCCTGCCCAAACAATTTTATAGTGTTCTTTTCCAATTCTCAATGACCCTTACATTAACACCTCAAAACAAAGAATTGTGTTAGAAATTTGCACATCAATAAATGAGTAAATAAGTCACTTAAAACAACAAATTTTTAAAATAACCTTTTCGCGCTTCTTCTTCTAGCTCATCCCAGTCCTTTCCACTTTCTTCTTCACTGCCCAGAGATTCCTTGGAATAGTCTGGAAAAATATTGATTGCACATTCATCATGCAAGAATACAAATACAACAGAATATAGAATATTTTCCTTTTTAAAAAGTAGTCTCTAGGAATGATTCAGATTAGGGAGCCATGACAAGTGCTTCCTCCTTTAAACTTTGCTTTGTGTGTAGGTGCACTGGCCTGTAAATGTGGAGGCTGGAGGCTGTTTGATTCCCCTTTCCTTTATCCTGTTCTCTTCACACAGGGCCTCTCAGTGAGCCTGGATCTCTTGTTTTTGGCAAGGCCAGTGACCTGCAAACCCCATGGTCCTCCTGTCTCTGCCCCCTGATTGCCATTCCTTCGTGTATGGTTATCAGTGAGCTTGGCTAGCTTTTTACATACGTGCAGGGGATCCAAGCTCAGGATCAATAACAGCAAGTATTGAGCCTTCTCCAGTCCAACAAACACTCTCTAACCTGATTCTTCTGCTTCCGATGAATAATCTTCATCGCTATCCTCTTCTTCTTCTTCATAGTCGTCCTCAGAAGGATTAAATGTCTCATCTTCAATTTCGGACTCAGAATCGCCTTCCTCAGCATCACTCCCCTGGTGAGGTACGAAAAGCATAAGACCCATTTACTTCTTTTCTCATTTTACCTTTTCAACAAATTAATTCAATGTTCTCAGTATACTAGCATTTCATATATAAAAAGCAAAAAAAGACAAAAAAAAAAAAAAAGTTGAATGATGGAGTGGTGCACTCCTTTAATCGAAGCACTCAGGAGGCAGAGGCAGGCAGATCTCTGGGTTTGAGGCCAGCCTGGTCCACAGAGTGAGTTCCAATCAGGGCTCCACAGAAAAATCCTGGCTTAGCACTTGCTATGTAGACCAGACTGGTCTTGAACTTGTGGATGTCTGCTTGCCTCTGTCTCCTGAGTGCTAAATTAAAAGTGTGCATCACATGCCTGGTGACTTTTTTTTTTTAAAAGATTCATTTTATTTTATCGTATGGGTGTTCTGCCTGCATGTATATATGTCAAACCTCTGGTTGTGAGCTGCCATGTATGCATGTAGGCGCTAGGAATTGAATTCAGGTTCTCTGGAGTAGGTAGTGGTCTTAACTGCTGAGTCCTCTCTCCAGCCTCGGGAAGACTATTTTTTTTAAAGAACTTTTTGTAATAAGCCTCAATTCCATCTCCTCCGAACACTAAAAACTCTGAGGAATAATTTCATAAATTCAAAGAAATGTGGGGAGTAAACTACCAATACTCAAATGAATTCATTATTTACCTGTAAAACCCACCCAAAGAAACAATAATACCAAGCTGTGTTTTTAGCTGCTCTCTGCTGGTCAGGTTCTTTATAGCGGCTACTTATAAGTGTCATTCTCTTAAGTGCCAAAATGACATTAGGCAACACTACATACCAAAAAAAAAAGAAACCCCACACTCACGCACCTCACCCTCAGGTTCCAGGAAAGACCAGCCACCTTGTTCAAAGAAGCCCTCTGGGTCATCAACAATGGTCTTCATGATTTTAGTCCAGTTGAGGGACTGTACTCCTTCTGTGTACTTTAGGTCACAGGAACTAAAATGACATTACAAAATTAGAATCAAACTTCTGTATTTTCTGGAAATGTACACTGTCATTATGATCATTAGTGTGTACTGGGCATGCCCCAAAAGGCTGGTATTTGAATTCCCAGAGTACTTGACCCTCATAGCAGAAAAACATTATAAACCATACAAGCTTTGTCCCTCAAACAATTCTGAGTTCATTCTTTCCCTCTCTTCAGCACCAATGATTCTGTTCTTCATTTGTCTTTGTATGACTCATTCAAGCTCCCCTACCCCTCACTGATGCCATCTTAACTTAGAACCTGTTGTGAGATTCTCTTTATTCATTCCCCTGTAATGAAGAAACAAGGGCAGTTTCCACCAGTCCCGCTACTCAACATTAATCTGCTTTCCTATCTTGTTTTTCTGATAAAGGCTCTATCTGAAGACAGGGGTATATCTGTCTATATAAAATATCTTCAATTTATAAGGTGCTTAAATGGCTTTTTAAAAACTAAGCTGTGCTGTGGATTACTAAATTAGAGTGGATAATTAAGAAAAGGAGGCCAGGCAGTGGTGGTGCACACCTTCAATTCCAGCACTTGGGAGGCAGAGGCAGGTGGATCTCTGTGAGTTCGAGGTCAGCCTGGTCTACAGAGTGAGTTCCAGGACAGCCAGAGTTACAACAGAGAAACCTTGTCTCAAAAAGGGAAGGAGGAGGAAGAGGGTCTAGAGATGCCCTTATGAGCTCTTTCTGAGGACCCAGGCCCAGTTCCCATTACTCACATGGTTGTTCACAATGCCTGCAACTCCAGGGGATCTGATTCCCTTTTAAACTCTTGTGGGCACCAGGCACACATGAAGTGGATATACATTCATGCAGGCAAAACACTCACACTCAAAAATAAAAAAAATAAATGGAAACAGAAAAAGTGATTACAGTGAGGATAAAAATAAATTACTAGCAAATGTCCTGCCTGAGACTTACAGGCATAATCTGCTTTAAACAATGTTGTCTATACTAAAATTTCTACATTCAGCCAGTAATAATACACAGACTACAGTTCTTTCCATTTTCAAACAACTAGAAAGCCAAAAGAAAAGTTTCTAGACTATGGACGAAAAAAGAGTATAGTCCAGTTCTTTGGAAAATGAAAACAAGGTTTTGTTTTAAATATGCCTCAGCTCTAACTGGAGCACTCAAGACAGAATACACAGAGTCAAGAAACACACTAGATAGCTTCCATACTCTATACCACCATGCTCTCTCCACTCCAGCATTCTTTCTGTTGTCCTTTGCTAGCCAGGTTTTAGGAATCTATATTTCAGACTCCAAGAGCTGGGAATGGTTTATGTCATTTGAGTGTATGACTTCAGCCTCCCTCACCCTCCGCTGTCCCTCCCATTTCCTTTTTTAAACACATTGCCCTCTTCTTTTTCTGTTAACACAGTACTAGTCACTAGTGTTAACTCTTGAAATTTTTTCTTTCTTTCCATTCACACCCAAAATAAATCAGGTATATACAGTACTATGAGTAACTCTTTACTTCCTTAAGTGTTTGGCACTTAAAAGCATATGTGTGTGTGTGTGTGTGTATGTATTCTTTTTTTTTTTTCTCTTTTGAGACAGGGCTTCTCTGTTGTAACTCTGGCTGTCCTGCAACTCACTCTGTAGACCTGGCTGGCCTTGAACTCACAGAGATCCACCTGCCTCTGCCTCCCAAGTGCTGGGATTAAAGGTATGAGCCACCAATGCTGGGCTATCATTATTTGTTTTAATCTGCCCATTACGGTACTTTCATTGCAGATGACCCTTTGGTAGTGATTAATTTTGCAGATAATATTCTAATAGCAAGGTAACACTAGGGATCGTGCCTGGTGTTCTGGCTACCAGTCTAGCTGGGTAAAACAAGACTGCAACCCTACAAAAATCTACACCCTCTGTGAAACAATAAGTGTAGTTGTACAAAAAAAAAAAAAAAAAAATCCAACCAATAAGAAAATAGGCAAAACTACAAGTGATATGGAAAAAGCAAGGTGGCTCACTCCTCCCACAACCATCAACCTGTAGTAATTGCCGAAGAGAATGGATTAGATGAAATTTCAGGAAAGAACTCAGAAAACAAAGACCACACAAACTCCTAAACAAATTCCAAGAGAACACTACTGCTGAATGAGAATAGAGAATATAAGCTATGAAAGAAGAATTCCATAGAGAGAAACATTGACGGAAACCAAATTGAATTGAATACTAGAAGTAATCCATCAGACTGAAGAGAAAAATAAATACATCCTTGAAGCCACAGATAAGAAAATATACGAGGTAGGTGAGATGTCTTAGCGGTTAAGAGCTCTGGCTGCTCTTTCAGAAATCCTGAGTTCAATTCCCAGCAAACACAGGGTGGCCCACAACCACCTATGATGGGGTCTGGTGCTCTCTTCTACAAGTGTACATGCAGATAAAGCACCCATACATAAATAAATCTTTTTTTTAAAAAAAGTAAGAAAATACCTTAGGATAAGAGAAAAACAAACATTACAAAATCAATCGAGCCAGGCAATGGTGGTGCACACCTTTAATCCCAGCACCCAGGGGGCAGAAGCAAGCAGATCTCTGAGTTCCAAGACAGCTAGGGTTATACAGAGAAAACTTGTCTTTAAAAACAAAACAAAACAAAAAGAGGCCCCTGTCACCCAAGGATGGGCTTAAGAAATACTGTTTTCTCCAGATCAGTATGGGTGGGCTGTAATTCACACTGAGAATGGATTACTCACTAGCAATGGGAACTGTAGCAAAAAGAATTACTCTGCCTTAGACTAAGGGCAAGTTCATCAGTAACTTCATGGAGAAGGGCCCAAGGTTGAGCTGGTTCCCCTCTCCCCTGCTTAAGTCCCTTACAGCTATTCAGAGTGTGAAAAAATATTCCAAAGTGCTAAACCTGGTTGCTGCAAACAGCCCACAGTTAAGGATGCTACGCTGAACAGTTTGGAAAAGTATGGGTGTGATTTTATTTTTAATTATCATAATTAAAAAAAAATTTATTTAGTATTTTATGTTTAAAAGGCCATCAGATCCCATTAGAGATGATTGTGAGCTACCATGTGGTTGATGGGAAATTGAAATCAGGACTCCTGGATGTGATTTTATATTGGAGAGATCATAAGCCAATGTGGTATCAGTTGCTATGATGTTTGAAGATCAATCTTTAACACCTGACTTTGAGTTCTTATTTGAACGGTCATTCTTGGACCATATGTAGTAAGACTGCTATCTGAATAAAAAAACAGCTATCAAAAAAACCAAACCAAACCAAAATCTGTCAAAATAAAATATACCTCACCATAAAAAGTAGATGCTATGTCATGGTGGAAGGATGAAAAGGTTTCTAAAAATAAATTAGGAAACAAGCAGGCATTGCTGTTGTAGTACTTGACAAGAGAGACTTAAAACCAATAACTAGTCAGAAGAGATAAAGATGGTCACTGCATACTAAGGGAGGACATGGCAATTATACACAGACATACTAAACATAGGTGTGCCCAACCTTATAAAACAAGTATTATTAGATATAAAGTCACAGAATACCCAGTGATAGTGGGTGGCTTTACCACGCTTAACACACACACATAAAACAGAGAAACATCTGAATTAAATGATATTGTATATCAAACTGCCTCAACAGGTATCTATGGGACATTCCACACAAACATTGCAGAATAAAAAATCTTGTCGGTAGCCCATTAAATTCTCTATAATTTGTAGCACTATTAAAACACAAGGCAAGTCTTAACAAATACAGGAAATATAAAGTATATCCCTGAATTATATTTGGTAACAATGGAATAAGACTTCACATTACTGAACGAATGGATCATAGAAGAAATCAAGTTTAAAACTTCCCAGAATTTGGGGCTGGAAAGAGGGCTCAGTGGTTAAGAGTACTGGCTGCCCTCCCAATTGAATTCCAGGTTCAATTCCTAGCACCCAACAACAGCTCACAACTGTCTATAATTCCTATGCCAGGGAATCTGACATTCTCACAAGTGGAGAAGCAATTGAGGAAGACATTCTAATACCAACTTTTGGCCTTTATATATATACACCTGCATGAACAAGTATGTCTACATTCACATGAACATTCACAAGCACACACAGAAACCAGAAACTTAAATAACTTAATGATGCACCCAAGGGCCTTGAAAAACAGTAACAATTCAACCCCAAGATTAGTTAGATGGAAATTAGAGCTTAGGGGGGGAAAAGGAGCCATTATTACATCAATGAAATTTAGAAAATTATTATAACATACTTAAAAAAACCCAGATTCTGTTGAGCATTGGTGGCACACTCCTTTAATCCCAGCATGCAGGAGGCAGAGGCAGGTGGATCTCTGAGTTCAAGACAGGCTTGATCTACAGAGCTAGTTCCAGGTCAGGCAGGAATGCACAGAAACCCTATCTCAAAACAAAACAAAACAAAACAACAACAACAAAAAACTAAACAAAGCAAAACAAAGACCTTTGTAAAGAAAGACAGTCCATGCTAACAGACTGGAAAAACTAATATTGTGATTATTGTGAAAATGGTTATCTTACCAAAAGTAATCTATTGATTCAACACAAGCCTAATCAAAATTTCAATTCATTCTTCACAAAAATGTAAAAAAGAAAATCTTAAAATGCATTTGGAAGCACATATAATCTCAGATACCCAAAGCAATCACAAGCAAGAAAGTAAAGCTGTAGACACCATCATACTTGATTTCAAGTTGTAGTACAGCCACAGTAACAAAAACAGCATGCTACTTACACAAAACAGAACACAAATCAATGGAACAGAATAGAAAACCTAGAAGTAGAGTGATAGTCACATGATTTTTGACAAAAATGATAAAAAATATACACTGGAGAAAAGTTAGCCTCTTTAGCTAACAAGCGGTATTATAAAAAATAGAATATTCACTTGTAAAAGAATAAAACTAGACCTGTATCTCACTCTGAACACGTGTGTGTGTGTAGACACATACACACTCACACACACACACACCCAAATGACACTTCATCAAACAAAAGTTAGAGCAATGAGCCTACAGAACGGAAGTGAAATCTTTCTGGTTATCTGACAGAGGATTAACGTCTACAATAAAGACAAAGAAGGGGCTGGAGGCTGTTCTTCCAGAACACCTGGGCCTGATGTCCAGTACCCACATGGGTGCTTGCAACCATTTATAACTCCAGTTCCAACAGGTGGCCTCAGTGGGCACCAGGCACAGTACACAGACATACATGTAGGCAAAACACCTATATGTAAAACCTAACAAGACATCAAACAAACCAACAACAAATAGATTAATGGACAGACAGGAGGCTGAAGATGTGGCTCAGTGGCAGAGTTCTTGCCTAGCAGGCACAGTGGCCTAGGTTTAATCTCTTAACACAGCATAAACCACGTGAGGGCACACACTGGCAATCTAGCACTCAGGAGGTAGAGGCAGGAGTTCAAGGTTATCCTTGGTGCCACATATTGAGGCCAGCCTTGGCTTCAATGAGACTCTTGACTCAAGAGAAGAACAATAAAATCTCAAGTGAGATGACTCAGCAGGTAAGGTCGCTGCCATCAAGCCCTATGACCTGAGTTTGATCCCGTGAACTCACATGGTAGAAGGGAAGAACTGACTCCACATGTGAGCTGTGGCATGATGCTCCATGCCCCACTCCCCACAAATACATGCAGACCATTTTAGGCTGAGGGACAGCTCAGAGGTTAAAACTGCTCTTGTAGAGGGCCCAGTTTCAATTCCCAACATCTATCCCTCTTTTGCCTTCTTGCACACACATGGTACACATATATACGTACAGGCACACAGATTCACAAAAGACGAAATACGAATTGTTAATGATATAATGTGAAAAAGTGTTCAGCTTCACTGGCCACCAGAGAAATGAAGACCAAAAGTACAATGATAGTTCATCTTACTCTAGTCAGAATTTAAAGTACCAAGAAAAAACAAATGACAACGTGGCTGTAGACAAGAGAATCCTTATATACTTCTGGAAGAAATCCAACCGCTGTGGTAACCAATACATAGGTTTCTCAAAAGATAACAAATAGATCTGAACCCCATTCCACCTACAGTACTTCAAGTCAACATATCACACAGGTACCTGCATATCAGTGTTTACTGCAGCACAGGAACTAAGCTATGAAGCCAAGCCAGGTGTATAGGAATGGATAAGGACTAAGTGATATACATAAACTTGAATACAACTGAAAATATATATAATAAAACTGAGCCAGTCTCAGAAAGTAAGTATCGTATGTTTTCTCTCATCTGTGATTCTTAGATTTATATAGTCACATAAAGTCATCCAGTTATAGATGAAATCATAGTAGCCATCAACTATTTAGGGGAATGAAGATTAAAGGGAAGAGAGAGGGATGTACACATACTATATATATACTTGTAAAAAAGCTAAAAATAAGTAAATGAATATAAAAATTGGAGACAAGATTCTCATGTTACCTGGGCTGGGCCCAAATTTCTGGGCTCAAGTAGATCCTCTATCTCGGTCACCCAAGTCACTGGGACATCAGGCACAGCATGGTGTAACAGACATAGCATTTTTGTAAATACAGGATAAATGAGAGGTGGCTGGCAGGTTTACTTACTTCAGCCATTCCTTGATGGGGTCTAGAGAGGCGACAGGAATGGCATTTATCATTGTGACTTTCTTGCTGTAATCCTTGTAGACAATCACCATATCAAAGTTTTTCAGGTGAAACTGGACCCTCTCAAAATGGATCAGCTCCACTTCATCCAATGTCACCACAAAAGGTGGCTGTCAAAACAGGAGCTGCATCATCACCATGTAAGCACTTCCCTCCAAGCACTTTTCAAATGTTTTCAGAATCTAAATCACCACACAAAGGAAATCTGGGTTGTTTTTTTTTTTTTAAATTTGTTGTTGTTTTTAGAGATCGAAGCAGTATGACCTACTAAGAATTCTTAGTGACTCTCTCAAGAAGAATAAATTCACGGATGCCTCTAAGAGACTATTTTTAAACACTATAAAGGCTTTTGAAGAATCACCTGCTTTATGAATTTTAAATCTAAGGTAAGCATTGAAGATGAAACCAGAATTAGGATCAAAAGAATTTTCCTTCCCCTTTCTAACAGTTCTGTTACTGAGAGTAAGCAAGAAGGATGTGGGTGTTTAGTGCAGCAGGTGCTCAGCAGAGTGTGGGTTTAATCTCTTAACAGTAGGGAAGGGAGAAAAGTGAAAAGGAAAGGACCAGAACACTAAAAGTATCAACAAAAAGAAGCAACAACACTTACCCACTCTGTAGTATTTACCAGTGCACTACTGGTGGGCTGAAGGAGGCAGGTACTTCTGTGGGGAGCCCCGTTGAACCTGAAAGAGAGTAAGAAAACCAACAGTGCACTTAATACATGAGAGACTGCTGTTGACACACAGCAAGTTTCTTCCCTCAGCCAAACAGCTCCCAAGAAAGTCACTCATGAAAACTCGTAAGATTTTTCTAATTATATGCATCTACTAAAAAAAAAAAAAAAAAAAAAAAAAAAAAAAAAAATTTGTATGTGTTTGTCTGCATGTGGGTATGTGCACATGAGTGCAGGCTATCAGTCATAGAAAAAAAGAAAAAGTATATGTGGTGCTAAATTATTGAAGAAACAATAACCCATTCCCTAAAAGCCAGACACACGAGCCTTCAGGACAAGAGCCTTCAGGACAAGAGGAGGAAGAAGTGAATTACCCTAGGTCCCTAAATGGTACTTCGAACTCCAGCTCCTCCTTTGTTAGAGCCTCTACTTTTTCAATGAAATTTTTAAAGGCTGTTTTCAGTTTGTGTCTCATTTCTCGTTCCATCTGTGGAGGAAAAGAGTATTATTTATAGTCACCATGTGACTTATTAATAGTTTTCCCCTTAAAAAGTAAAAAGTTCACCAGGCGGTGGTGGTGCACACCTTTAATTCCAACACTCGGGAGGCAGAGGCAAGTGGATTTCTGTGAGTTCCAACCTGGTCTACAGAATGAGTTCCAGGACAGCCAGATTTATAACAGAAACCTTACTCTGATACTCTTATTTGAGGCTCATACCATAAGCCATGGGGGTAAATCTATGCCTAACCTATGCCTAATTCATAAGTCATTACACTGAATCATCAGAGCAGATATTGAAGTTAGCTGGTGTCTATTATGAGCAAAAAATACAACCCTATCTCACCACTCTGTAAATATGATTCTGAATTTCTCAGACCTGCTCAGCATAGAGGTCATCTCGGTCATGCATGTGCTGATGTTTCCCCAAATCTGTAGTGATCTCTCCAACTTCTGTGTAGAACTGTACATCTGTGTGTCGCTTCTTCCCAAACATGATAGCATTCTATGACAAATCAGAAAGAACCAGGAAAATTAGACGTCTTAGGCTACCCAACCTACAAAAAGACAAGCTGCTTTAAGAAACAAAATACATAATATATAGAAGTATACATATTGTACTATACTACTGACTGAACAGGCAAGATGTGTCCTTTGGTACAATAGTGGCAAAACTTGTTATGGGGGTAACCAACCACCTGATTGGAATTGAGGCTCAAACCACAGGAGGGAATTCACATGTATCACTGAAAACGTAGTCAAAAGCAACAGGGTAAGGAGGTCACAGGCCTGTCAACTTCCTATCACAGAGAGGACCTGGGTTGCTAAGGGAGAGACATTTTCTTCAGTGGTGGAGCCACTTAACAGATACCCAGATTACTGTAAATAATCTCAACCATACTCTTGTAGGCAACCCTAATCTAAGTCACTGTACTTTAAAAATGTATTATTAAAACATCTTTAATGATTGTGATTTTATATAATGAGGAAAATGAAGTTTTTGCTGAGAGTGCTTGATCAGAACTAGCTTAGGTAGAAGAGTGTACCTTGAGGTGAAAGTGCAAGACAATTATCATCTCCCCATCACAGGGCTGGAACAAAGCATGCTTAATATTATTGTACAGAATATCCACTTTGTCTCCTCGAACAGATGTGAAGCGGAAACCTGGGGAAAAGAAAAATGTCACCAAGTGTCAAGTAGTGTCCTAGGTTAGGCCACAGGCAGTGCATCTATCTCTTGAACTGACACAAACAAGGTCAGAGGAAGCATTACATATCAACTTTTCATTCTTTCTGGCTAGCTTGCAACACGGGTTCCTCCCAGCACTTCTCTGAAGCTGCAGTCCAGGCACATGTGAGGTCATTCATACATACCATTGACATGGGCCTCAAGTGAGCCTTGCATTCTCTTTTGAGCAATGTTTGGACGAATGTATAGATCTTTCAGTTTTGGATTACTCCGGTTTAGATTGATCACCAGTGAGTCTTGTTTCACAATGCCCTAAGCATTACAAAACAGTATGTGAATGTGCATTTATCCTCACAAACTCCCAAACACCTGTATGAAGGTACTTTGTCTGTGTTCAAACTCACCTCCTTTTCTTTCTCTTCAGCTTCTCGGGTTTTGTAACGTTTTTGTACTTCTTTTATAATTCGAAAAGCATTCTGAAGATTTAAGGCTGGTACGGTCTGCTCTCCAGGTGCCTTCATATTTGAAGCTCGGTATGTACTGTAGAAGAAAAATTTTTATAGATGTTTATTCGGTGAGGTAAGATGAACCCATTACTATAGTTTATAAGTGGGTTAATATTTCTATTGTGTGTATGTGGTGATGTGTACGTGTGCATGACTGTGTGGAGTCCAGACGCCAACACTGAATTTCTTTTTTTCTTCTTTTGGTTTTTTCAGACAGAGTTTCAGACAGCTCTGGCTGTCCTGGAACTCACTCTGTAGATCAGGCTGACCTCAAACTCAGAGATCTGCTTGCCTCTACCTCCCAGGTACTGGGATTAAAGGTGTGTGCCACTATTGCCTGACCTGAATGTCTTTCTTCACTCTGCCATTTTTTTTTTTTTTTTAAAGAGAGGACCTCACACAGGTGTGTTTAGATGGGTTGGTTAGCAAGGCCCAGGGTTATCCTTGTCTTCAGCTCTCCATGATGGGCTCCAGATGTAAGCTGCTACACCTATTTTTTAATATGTGGGTCCAGGAGACTGAAATTAGGTTCTCAGCTTGCATGAGAAGCACTTTACCAGTTCTCCCTCTCTAAGACTATCTTTTTAAAAGACAATCTCATACAGTCCAAGCTGGCTTTGACCTTGCTATGTTCAAAGGCTGGCCTTTAACTCTGACCCTCTTGCTATCATCCCCAAGTGCTACCATGGTTTAATTTCTTTTTCTTGATGGCTTAATTTTTTATAAGAAAAAAATACCAATAAGTATGGGAATGGTTGGAAATCAGAAAAAAAAATTCTGGTCTTTACAATGGAAATATCAATAGCTAACCCACTGAAGCAGAGAAATTACACTTTATTTTTTCAAATTTGACACATCTCCCAGAATCCAATGTAGCACAATGTGGCACACATTTTCTTTCTTCTTCCTCTAGCATGTTTTTTTGTTTGTTTTTTGATATAGGTCTCACTATGTAGTTCAGAGTGTCTGGATTTCACTCCGTAGTCCAGGACTGCCTTGAACTTATAAATTTTTAGCCTCAGCCTCTTGATTGTTGGCTTCAAGCTGTGCTATGTTTTGCCACAGTTGGCCCACACATATTTTTTATCTGAGGAGTCTATTGTAAAATGTGTATTATGAATATAAAATATAAAATGAGGATTCTAAATTAGGATCGATACTTAAAATATTACAAAGTCAGCAATGTAATCGTAAAAAAGTGCCATCAGGGAAGGTCTTGAGGGAGCTTCTTAGGAAAGGGTGCAGTAGAGAATGAATGTTTGATATTACTGCTCCACTGGCAAGGATAGGGGACAGCTGTTTCCTAACAACTCACATTTCCTTGACAAAAGTAGCTTCAGGGTTAGGAAAGATGTTGCCTTCGTTCCTGCCCAGAGCACTGCCTGGACAATAGAAGTTGATTCGCAAATAAGTGTAATCTCCTTCCACAGACATACTTATGTTCTGTTCAAAGAAAGAGAAAAGTTTTATTACTAGAATATAGAGATACTAAAGTAAGTTAGCAGTTAAGAGTATAGAGGGCTGAGAATAAAGTTCAGTGGCAGAGCATTTCTCTAGAGAGTGCAGGCACAATTCTCAGCTGTAGAGGAAAGTCTGGAATTTGCAGCTCTTAGCTGAACCAATGTCAAGGTAGAAACATTCAGTAGTGTTTTTCATATGACCAAATGATTGTTTATCAAAATAAATAAATGAATGAATGAATGAATGAACCAATCACTAATTATAAAAGTATCTTGTGATTTAGGGCTAAATAAAGCCTCCAAATTCAAAGACAGACACACAAATCACAGGGACTAGGAAGATGGCTAGGTGATAAAGTGCTTGCTGCACAAACATGAGGACCCAGGTTTGGATCTCTGGCACTCACATAAAATCCAAGTGTGGTGTGCTTGCCTATAATTACAGGGTTAAGGAGTGGGCAGAAACAGGTGGATTTCCAGAGATTGGTGGCCAGCCATCCTAGCCAATGGTTGAGCTGAGGGCTCAGTGAAAGATCCTGTCTTAAAAAAAATAAGGTATGGAGAGCCATGGATTTCGACACCAGACATTGACATCTACATGCCAATGGGCACACACACACACACACACACACACACACACACACACACATGCTCATATACACATATAGCACAAACAAAAAAACCAAATAGCTGGCAGAATATCTTTCTGGACTAATTTAGTTTCCTACAAAGTAAAAACTAGAAAGGAAGAAAAGCAATAGCAGGAGATAAAAGAGAAAGCAGAAAACCAGCACACTGTTGAAGTTCAGAGTGGGGAAATAAATTATTAAGGTAGACACAATTAGAATCTTAAAATCTTGATGGGTGACCCTTGACCAGCGAATCCTGGTACCTTGATTGTGGCAATATGGAAGGGTGTAGCAATGCCAAACACCGGCATTATCACAGTCTCATATTTCTTATCAATATAGATCTTCATTTCCCGAATATGTGGTTCCTTAGGCATCAGAGATGGGTTTTTATAGGACACATTAGATTTGCGAGCTCTGGAGTGGGGTTAAAGAACAAAACAAAAAGACAAATGAGAAATCTGTAAAGTCTCATATTGCTAGACAATTTCCTCACACACTGTAGGTTCATACTTCTGAATCTGCTGCTCTCCTTTCTGCTCTGTCAACCTCCTCTTTGCTTCCTCGTTGAGCTGAGCTGCCAGTTCCTTCTGATGTGCTCTTCGCTTCTCTTCTGCAGTCATCTCATTCTAACAAAGTGAGAACCAAGTCATCAGAACATGTGGAGCACACGATAGCACATCAGTGTTTTTGTCAGTCTCCTAAAGCACCACCATGGTTGGCCTGAACCTTACTATGTGGCCCTTGCTAGACTTACACTGGTGATTCTCTTGCCTTAGCCTACTGAGTGTTGGGAGCACAGATGCACACAGGATTACAGATGCACATCAGCATATCCAGACACATAATCAACGTGATTTAAAACAGAACTTACCCGTGTTCTTTCTGTAAGTAATGCTGCCCTAGAGCCTCTTCCCAAAAGGTCCTCTGCATCGTCTTTCTCTTCCTCCTCCTCTTCCTCATCCTCATTCTGTGGAAATAGGTATAATATAAATACCATTTACTTTGTTGTTTAACTTCTTCACTGTAGTGAGATCCCTCTAACACTTAGTACTTTCTTACCTTTAGGAAAATCCCCACATTCTTTACTTTCTTTTTCACAGAAGTAAGGACAGTGGCTGGGCCATCCTGGAATGAAAAGGAGAATTTACACCTCCAATTTAAAGCAAACACTGTTTTTAACTTACCACAATATCATTAACTTTCTAGATTCTTAAATCTAGAAACAGTTTTTACTCTCCCAGTTTCTCTTTAGGAACTATAATTTGAGCATGGTTTATTTCAAATCTGGTTTACCCAACTCTCAGGCATCTGTGCATTTTAAAAGTATCTTTACTTGTATATAGGGAAAAGAAACTGCCTTCTTTATATAAATGTTGTAAAGATAAAAGATTTGATAATACACATAGGTGCTTAGCTTCTAGTATGAACAGAAAACAATTTATCATCACTAAAAATCAATTATGGGGCTGGAGACATGGCTCAGTGGCTGAGAGTGCATATTGCTACTGCACAGGAAAGACCTGAGCTCAGTTACCAGCACATTTGCTGGGCAGCACAACTGCTTACAACTCCAGCTCCAGGAGATCAAAGGCCTCTGGCACTCATACACATACTTGGGGGAAAAATTGATTCTGGGGTGGAGGAGATGGCTTGCCATGGGAGGAGAGCACTTGCTAATGAGGAACCCACCAAAAAAAAAAAAAGTTGGGCATGGTCATGCATATCTGTAACCCTAGCTCTGAATGAGACAGGATGATTCCAGGAAACTGTTATTAAGCCTAGTCACCAAAACTTGAGTTTTAGATATAGGGAAAACATAGCCCCAAAGGAATACATAGGGAGTGACAAGGACACCCAATGTCCCTTTCTGGTTTCTGTGTGTGTATACCTGCACACACATGTATGCATACATTTACAGAGACACATACATACACACACAAATGATTATTAAGTTCCTGATTTAAAAGCACTCATGTGCCTGGGCCAGAGTCTTTATTCCTAACTTTCCCACTTAGCAACTACCAACCAAGACAAGAAGTATCAGAGATCACAATAGACTTCAACATCAATTCATCAACACTGAAAACTTAAGAGGTGGCATACCTCATCCACAAGCACTGTGTCTCCAATGAACAGAGCATAGGTTTTCTCTTCTGTCTTTTTCCCTTCTTTGTTAGTCAGGTCTGAAAATCCTAGGTTGATGCTGAAAACCATCCCTAAAAGAATAAAACGAGGACCAGTCAGTGGTGTTACAGAAGGGTGCAGAGAAATAAGATTTATATAGAAAATAAAATGGCAGGGAACCACTTAAAAATTATTTTCTTATAGCAGGCATATAAAAATTACCTTTCTTTAGCTTGTACTGATTTTTACTATTGATTACTAGAGAGCCTTCACGGAATTCAATTCCCATCCCAAATCTAAAAACAAACAGAAATATAAGCAGCAGGTTTAAAACATCAGCAATATAGCCCAAATGTGATTTCAACTTTCAGATAAAGCAGGCCAATATAGGAAGTGATTTGCCCTTGATGATCTATTAGTAAACAAAGAAGTAAAAAATAAGCAGGGTGTCATGGCTCCTGCTTTCAATACTAGCACTGAGGAAGCTGAAACAGGAACATCACCATGGGTTCAAGATTAGCCTGGCCTACAGACTGAGGCCCTCTCTAACAACAAAATAAAGGAAAAAGAACACACACACACACACACACCTATATAGTGTCATGTATATATGACAGTTTTAGACCTCTAAATTTTATATGATCCCATAATAAAAAAGAATTTCCAAGAGCAGTGAGATAGCTCATTGGGTAAGTGCACATCCAAGGCAGAAGGAAAGAACTGCCTCACAATTTGCCCTCTGATCTCTACATGCATACTCATACATATTCTCCTCCACGACCTAAAAATAAATGTGAAAAAAATGTTCAACAGAGAGTTCCCCAATCACCTCATGAAATGTTGATAAAGATTTAATATTAATATACACTAATAGTTTTAGCTTTTAAAATCAAATTTAACATTTCATGAAACTGAATCAGGAGTTTCTATAAATAATATAGAAGAAACTGAGTTGAAAGGCAGCTTTCAGTAGAATACTGCTAGTAACAACAAGACTTGTTATAACTCTAAGTCCAGAAAAAGAACACACAGGGGGAGACTGCCTAGAACTGGTTCCCTTGGAGCTCTCTAACACTCAGCATTTCTGATCGTTTCAACGGTCAAATACTTTTTTTGACAAACACTGTATTAAATTAAAAATAAATACAGTAGGACATCCTAGAGTCATTAATTGTAAATGAGCTACTTTGATCCTAGACTATCTACTGTCTGAATCCCTATGAAAGTCTAGAAAAATCTATCCCATTAACCAGGAAGAATTATATCTTTCTCTCTCTGGTAACACCATGCGCTTGGCACACATAAATATTTGTTAGTGCAAAATGTTGGTGAAAATAATAATAAAACAAAACAAACAAACAAAACCCAAAACACTATTGAGGCAATTGTGATGGCATATGCCTGTCAGGCCAGCAGGAGGGACTGTTTACGGCCATTGTGGGTTATATAGGGAGTGGGAGGTCAGCCTGAGCTACTCTATGAAACCCTATCTCAAAACACAAAAAACAAACACTCCGAATACTGGCAAAATCTAAGAATACAGCCTGACTGCTAGTCATGAAAACTGAATAAAGATACACAATACACACTGCAACACACCCTAGGTTTTTCGTTATTTTGTTCAGCAGTTCTGGCTTCTGCTTCTTAACCACATCCATGACAGAGTTATACACATCACATATCTTCACACCTAATAAGATAAAAATAGAGACATCAAGTATTTTTCAGAGGAATACAACAACAACATGACATCATGTAATCAAGCTGTTTTCACCTTCTAACTCCTTTAAAGTAGTATTTCTCAAAGTGTGAAAGGACTGTCATGAAAGGAATTACAAATCTGAATTTTTAAAAGAAAGCATATAATCATGTTTCTTTTGTGGCACTAGGGACTGAAGTTAGTCTGTTTTGGCAGTGCTAGGGATGGAATACAGGGCCTTGCACAGGTTAGGCAAGTTCTCTACCACCAAGCTACACCCCCAGTCCCTGAAAGTCAATACTCCAAATCACTGATCCAGGGGCACCATGAAACACCAGCATCACAGAACTTTCCAAACCTTCTTTTCTAAGGAATCTTACCATGTCTTAATTCCTTTAACAACTCCTCTTGAAGCTGGAGCAAAAAGTTGTAATTTTCTTGAACTTCCTGAGTAGGGTCAACCATCAAGGTGCGAACAAGGTTGGAGCAGTACGATTTGAAGCGAATGCCCATGGCACAGGTAATGGCCCCAAAATGCATATGATTTTTATCACTAGAGATCAAAAAGGAAGAAAGTATTTTATCACCAAATCCTGCAAAGAGTCTATGGCACATAACAACCATAATCACTACTTGTCCTTGATACACCCCAAACTCCAAGAATAAAGATGTAAACTTTTTTTCTTCCCAAACATACCACTTATGGTTCTCTAGTAAAGATTAGTGACCAAAACTTTTAGGATAAAAATTTAGGGGGTGATAAAGACTACATTACATAGAGCAAGTTCTGAGTGTGGGGAAGTTACTTAAGTTCTGGTTCTCCAAGAACTGTGAGTTATAATTTTGTCTCTGTGTGTGTGTGTGTGTGTGTGTGTGTGTGTGTGTGTGTGTATTTGGTGGTGTTGGGGCTCCAATTTCAGGCCTTTGGACTTCCTAAGTTAGTTAGTGCTCTACTGCTGAGTCACAGCTCTAGTCAATCCTTTTTATAGTATGTCTTAAAATTAAAATAGAAATTATTCGATAGTATGCCCAATCTTTTAATTTATTTTGCATTTTTCTAACACCCCCACCACAACCAGGATCTCCGTATGTAGCTCTGGCTGGCCTTGAACTCAGAGATCTATCTGCCTCTGCCTCTTGAGTACAAGGGTTAAAGGCATTTGCCACACCGGACTTTTCTAGCATTTAAAAACATTTTAGTTACAGCTGGGCACGGTGTCACATGCCTTTAATTCCAGCATTAGGGAGGCAGAGGCTGGTGAAATCTCTGTGAGTTTAAGGCCAGCCTGGTCTACAGAGCTAGTTACAGGAGGCCAGGAGGAGGGAGGCCTCTGACCCTTGGAGCTGGTACAGGTGTTTGTGAACTGTCTGATGTGGGTGGTGATATTTCAACTCTTGATTCTCATGACAGAGCACCACTACATGCTCTTAACTACTGAGCTATCTCTCCAGCCTCCTTTTCCAGCATACTTAATAAATTCAAAGAAAATGTTTATTATCAAATGATAATGTAAGAAATAACAAAATACACACATACGTGTGTAAGACTATATGTTAAGCAAATTAGTTAGTCTGTCTCTTTTGACCTTTTAAAAAAGTCAAAAGAAAAAACAGGTTAAAATGCTCTGGTCATTCATTATATTATAAGGTTTCCATACTTACCTTACCACACTGAATTTGAGATTATAGTTGCCACCACTCTGAATGATAGGAGGGTAACACATTTCCACAGTAGAAGGGTCTGCCCCAGCTAGATATTTTTTCTCTTCAATGGCCTTTTCCACAGACTCAGCCAATTTGCTATGCCGAACTTTCTAGAGTACACAGAAATATAGCAACACTCACTGGAGGGTAGTACACAGAGGTGCATGATATTTTATGTGTCATCTGAAGGCATAGCAATGTAGATATCATCTATACATATAGTGTATTGATATACAAAGGAAATAGGGAGCTTATACAGAATTCATAGCTTTCCAGGGTTCTCCAGGCAAAATAACAGCCTCAATAAACCACAGAACATGTTCATTTATTTTGAAGGAGAGATGGCACAGTCACCAATATCAAAAGAAGTAAAAAGAGGGACTGGAGAGATGGCTCAGCGGTTAAGAGCACTGGCTGCTCTTCTAGAGGACCTGAATTCAATTACCAGCACCCACATGGCAGCTCACAACTGTCTGTAACTCTAGTTCCAGAAGATCCAACAGCCTCACAACAGACATACAGGCAAAACACCAATGCATGTAAAATTAAGTAAATAAAAATAAGCAAAAAACAAAACAAAAACTGAAAATAAGCTACAAGTGGAGTAGGGACTCAGTACTGCTTCATCAACACACTAAAAAGAGCACCCTCTTTTCATTACCTCATCTGCATCCACTATTTCCATGACTCTTTCTTTGAAGAATTTGTTGAAGACCTCAGAGGTGATGCTGGCTGCTTTTTTCATCAGGTTGAGCTCACCATCCTCCTTCACAGCAATGGTGTACGCCACGACAGCACTGATATCTACCTGCAGTCAAAGTGATAAACCTCTAATGCAAACACAGCTGCTAAACACATTTTAAGAACCACCAATAATGCTATCTATTCAGAATGCTCAGCCTCTTCTTGAACTGAACATTTAAAACATCTCCTAGAACACATGCGTATTCTGAGACATTAAGCTAATGTACTACTTAAAACATGCTCTCTAATTGTGAGTTATCTACTATGGCTGAACTACTTCTGAATGCCTTATTTTCTGAATGAAAATTAAACTGGCATAATTTAGTCGAAGTACATGAAAAACAGAAATATGAATGAAGAATGGGTTTCTCCAAATGAAAATCCTCTGCAGTGAGGGAAGCCCACTCTGCCTCCTGTCTCCCTTTCAATGTGCTGCTCCCCGCAGAACCCTTACTTTGTCAAAGCCCTCCTTGTTGAGGCAGTCACTCCAGCTCTTCATGAACTCTCCAGGGAACTTGTCTTTGCTGAATACTCCAATTTTCTTGCCGTTTTTGCTTTCTTTAATGGCTTCAATCATTTTGTCAAAGCTGCTCTTATTACTTTCATTCTATCAATGCCACAGAAAAGGAGATGTTAATTCAAGAATTAGATTTCTATTTGGTACCTAGCAATAAGCAGAGGGTAATACTCTTAAACCATGGAAAGGATGAGCTCTCTGAGCGCCATCTATTTCTCAATGGCAGATTATTACATACCAAATGCTGACAAACATTTTCTTTGGATATTTTGACAAGACTATTTGCTTGCTTTAGGAAAAGACCTAAAACTCAAATACTCACAAAAATTTTGAGAAATGAAATACATCTAAGTTTCCTTAAGGATTTTTAGGATATGAGCTCTAATTAGTTATTGTAATAGAAATGAATAGCATCCTCAAAGTCAGTCAAGTCAGTAATGCTCACGAGAGCTCACTCCATTGCTGCCAAGCTGACAGTTCTGGTGCTCTTTTCTTCCTACTCAACTGAAGACACACCTCTGATTACAGCTATAATTTGTGTGTGTGTGTGTGTGTTTTTCTCCTTTTCTGAGACAGGCTTTCTCTCTATATCCAGGCTAGCTTGGAACTCACTATGTAGACCAGGCTGGCCTTGAACTTAAGAGATCCACCTGCCTCTGTCTTCCAAGTGCTAGGATTAAAGGCGTGAACCACCACAGTCCGCCCTTTTAAAATTCCCCAAGGCACTTGTGCTCAGCACTTAACATTCCATCTCACACTTGTAACCTTGTTACAACTTTTATGGTACTAACCTTCTCTCTGATGAGCAGAGTTATGGCAGGGGCTCCATTAGCATTCTCGTTGCCTTTGGTATTGGCAATCTGTTTCAAAAACTCCACC
This sequence comes from Cricetomys ansorgei, assembly GCA_026225945.1. Taxonomy (NCBI): domain Eukaryota; kingdom Metazoa; phylum Chordata; class Mammalia; order Rodentia; family Nesomyidae; genus Cricetomys; species Cricetomys ansorgei. The sequence continues at coordinate 1,208,323 of JAMJFZ010003384.1, forward strand.
TTTTTTTTGCTGGCCATGAAGATGATTTTGTCATCACAGAAGACCATGATTGTATCAGTTAATTCATAACCAAAAAGCCATGTCTGTGGAAAAAACAGTAACCAAAGTATTATGGATAAACATATTTATGAATAAAATAAGCTATCTGGGTTAACTTTAAAATCTGGGATGGAGTAGCTTTGCTGTGGATACAAGTAAAACAATCTGGATCAGGGGAGGAACAATAGGTGCTGAACAGTACATTAGGGACAACGATGAAGACAACCTGATTCCATCTGCTTTTATATGCTTAAAATATTTCATAGTTAGAAAACATCAAACTATTTGGACAATTTGTTTCATTTACTTTTCCCTGGCAACGAAGGGAGTCAGGGCCTCCAGGGAGGTTATACTTATAGGAGCTACCCATCACTGCTTAGAACAGAAATGCACAGCACAAAAGACAGCTATACCTCCAGGAAGTTGAGCATTTTATCTTCTTGGAGACTTCAGCTGACTACAACCATTCATGTCTTTTTTCTTAAAAAGATTTGGTATTTACAGTCTAGTCAAAATGCACAACAAGACTTTATTTCTGTTCCTGTCTCCCAATTAAGTATGGCTGGCCTAGATTATATCTTGGACAATAAGAAGTGGATGTATTATGACAGACTTCAAGTAAGCCATTTTAAAACAGGAAGGTTGCTAGTCTTCCTTCCTCTGCATTTCTACCTACAGAAATATATAAAGTACAGAAAGAATGACTAGAGTTCTAGTAGCTACTTCATATCATGAGCAAAATGGAATAGCAGGGAACTGGAAAAATCCTAAGTTCCTGAAAATTGCATAATGGAATACTTTGTTTAACCTACTGTTTTTCATGAATTTTTGTTATATGCAATTAACACATCTTGATCTATACATCATTTTTTCCCCCTTAGATTCTACTCAGTATTAAATCCAATGGAAATTTATGTGATGGTGAAGACACTCTACACCTACTTTGAACTGTAAGTTAGTACCACTGGGAACCTCACACACAGGTGATGGGACTGAGTAACTGATTATGCTGCAGATCAAGTACAGCCTCCCAAATACTAAGCACATCTTTTACTACTGAGCTACATACTCAGACTCAGAAACCAGAAGCTGTAAGCCTCTTACCTGTAAGGCAGTTGACTTGGCATACACAATTTCTTCATCAACACCCACTGATACAACTATGGCATCAATACTGGCATATTCATCTTCTCCTTTCTGAAAAGAGAGGGCAATTTAATTGCTTTCTTTGTGTGTTCATGGAGACCACAGCAGGGTATGGGGTGTCATCTTTTTCATTCTCTGCCTTATTGCTTTCAAAAAGGGTCTCTGTGCCCTAATGCTGAGGTTAAAGGCATGTGCCTCTATTATCTGGGGATTTGAACTCAGGTCCTCATGCCTACAGAAAAAGTGCATCTTCCCAGCACCTAAGTATTTATTTATTTTTTACACATTAGTAACAGAAATACAGATTTAAGTATCTGTTCAGTGTGTAATTTTTCCTAACAGTAATCTGACATGCATCCCTGTTTGATAACATACTTATGCAACCACACCACCATCAAACTTCAGAATACTTTCATCTCCTCCAAAAGAAACCTTTTTATTCATTAGCAATCATTTTCACCTCTCTTTGCTTCCTCTCCAGCTTTTAGAAATTACTAATCTGTTTCTAATGACTTGCCTACTCTGGACATTTCATATAGCACTATTATTAGTATGTAGTGTGTTTTCTTTCACTTAATATGCTTTCAAGGTTCGTCAGTATTTTCGTATTGTCAGTATTTCATTGTGCGTATGGGCATGTGTGGGGGCCAGATGTTGAGAGGTTGGGCGTCTTCTTCAATTGCTCTCAACCTTAGTTTATTTTATAGACATGATCTCACTATGTAGCCCTGCCTAGAACTTTGTGGACAAGTCTAGTCTCAAACTTACAGAGATTCTTCTACTTCTGCCTCTCAACTGTGCAACCTTATTCTTGGAGTCATGCTCACTCTCTTAACCTGGAGCTCACTGATCAGGTAGGCTCGCTGGCCAGGAGTTCCAGGGGTGTTTGTCCAAACTCCCCATTCCCAGCACTGGGATACAGACACAGGCTTTTACCTGGGTGCTAAGGATCTGAACTTAGGTTCTCATTCTTACACAGAGGCACTGTATAAATAGACTCATCTTCCCTGGTCCTTTGATAGTTTGTTTTTATAGCCAAATAGTTCTTTATGTGAATATACTTAATTTTATTTAACCCATCAGCAGTTGCTTGAACATTTGGGTAATTCCTGTTTTAAAATTTTTATTTAACCGGTGGTGGTGGTGGTGGTGGTGGCGGCGGCGGCGGCGGTGGCACACTCCTTTAATCCCAGCACTCGGGTGGCAGAGGCAAGCGGATCTCTGAGTTCAAGGCCAGCCTGGTCTACAGAGTGAGTTCCAGGACAGCTAGTTACAAGAGAGAAACCCTGACTTGAAAAACCAAACCAACCAAACAACCAACCAAAAAATTGAAGTACACAGGCTGCATGCGGAACTAGGACAGCTTTCAGGAGTGGCCCCCTGTTTTACTCAGGAATTACCTCAGCTCTCTAGGCTTGTGCAGCAAGTGCCTTTACCTGCTGAGCCATCCATCCTGCAAACTGGCTCCACTTTTGAACTACTACAAATAATGCTACCACAACCACTGTGTATAAGGTTTTGTTTGCATAGTTACCTTGGGTAAATGTTTAGGAGAGGAACTGCTTGGTCATATGGTAACTCTACCTCTGATTTTCTGAGAGACCACCAGGTTGCTTCCCAGAAACTATCCTATTTTATGTTCTTACTAGACTGTATAAGGGTTCTCTCCTAGCACGTGGACTCTGGGAATAAAACTCAGGTCATCAGGCTTGACAGTAAGAACCTTTAACACGGAGCCTCCTCTCTGGCTCACATTATCTTTTTGTTAAGTATAAATTATATCTTATTGCTGTTGATTTGATTTTCCCTGTTAGCTAGTGATGTGTATCCTTTTTTTTGGGGGGGAGAGGACTGTTCAGATTGCCATGCAATTTATAATCTATTACTGATTTACAAGCTTTAATATTCTAATATTTTAAAGATTTATTTTATGTGTATATGAGTGTTTTAACCTGAATGCATATATGTACACAAGTTGTCCCTCTGACCTCCACATATAGACCATGGCACATATGTCACCCTTGCTCCTACATAAAACCACGGAAACATCTTTCCGGTCACCCTACTCTGAAATAATCTTTATGTATGATATTTGGAAAAGTTCAACTTAACTCTTTACATGTGCACATTCATTCTGACTCCTCTGTCCAGCATCACATTGTATTGTAGCTTTGTAGTTTGACACTGGGATGTAGGAGTCTTCTGACTGCAAACTACTCTTGGAAAACACACTAACGAAAGAATGGAAATCATGGCTTCCCCATAGAACGTTCAACCTCTTCTCTTTTTACATCTTCCTAAAATATAAACAGGTATTCTGACATCCCACTGTGCTGCGGGGCACAAAACAGCATTCCTTCTGTGTTTTGGCACCTATTATTCAACTTCCCTTTGTCTGTATCCCTCTGCTTTTCTGAACCAAAAGTTACCACTATTCATCATTTGGGTAGACTTTTAAGCTTCCACATGACAGAATATGCAGTATTCTATCTGTGTATGGCTTATTTCATTTTAGCATAATGTTAAGTCAAATAATTCTGTGGCAAAATTTAATTTCTTTTTTAAACAACATGTGGATACCCTGGAGCTGGTTACAGGTAGTTGTAAGCTGCCTAATGTGGGTGCTGGAAACCAAACTCAAGTTCTCGGAAACAGCAGCAAGCAATCTTAATCACTGAGCCATCTCTCTAGCCTCTATTTTCTTTTAAGGACAAGCTCATGCTGTGTAGTTCAAGCTAGACTCGAACTTACCACCTTTCTGCCTCTAGCAACTGAGTGCTACAGGCACGCACTGTCATACTTACTCTATTCTCTAGTTTATATATTGTTCTTATACATTCATCCCTTGATAGACAAGTAGGGTGACTGCATAGCTTGGTTGTTGTGAACAGTACTGCAACAAACATGAGTGCAGCTATTTCCTTGATATGCAGCTTTAATTTCCTTTAGAATATACATAAAGGAAGGATAACTATCATATGGCAGATCTTTAACTTTTGAGGAATCTTGATACCAATCTGTATAATGGGCACTCTAATTTACATTCCCACCAACAGTATCTGAGACTCCCTTCTCCTTTCCATTGATGCTGAGATGATGCACTGTTGATAATAACACCCTAACTGGAACAGGGCTTTGATGTGCATTTTCCTGTTAAAATCTAATAAAAACACACATACTAAGGTTTAAGACATACACGGGGAGATAGCTTAGTCAGTAAAATGCTTGCAAGACAAGCATAAGGGCCTGATTTGAACCCTAGGTCCTATATCTGAAGCTAGGAGAGCTCCTCAGGCTCAGCCCAATATGTTTCAGGCTAAATGAGAGCCTATCTCAAAAAAACAAGTGGCAACACCTGAGGAGTAACAGACACGAGTGACCTCTGGCCTCACACACATGTGCAACACACACATCTCAATGCTTTTATAGAGACAAGAATAACAACAACTGGCAGGCATGATTCTTCTGGACCATTTTCTTCTTTGTTAACCAAGTAATTTTTAGCAGAGCTATGAAGGCAAAAGTTGTTGGAAAGCTTTATTGAGAGGCTTCTGATTTTTAACCAGGAGTCTCTAACAAGCTTTATCAGACACATAGGATATCAGTATAGGTGACTTATTTTCTTTTGAGACCAGATTTCATAATGTAGCTCAGATTGACCTTGAACTCACGATCCTTCTACCTCAACATCCTGAATGATTTCTTTCAGCAATTCCAAGCAATGGGCATTAAGTTGCTGGTGTGTATCTGTATCTAGAGAAACAGCATGTGGACTGGACAAACACTCCTAAGATCAGACTACTTTTGGGTTTTAAACCTTGACCCCCCACTTAATTGTGACCAAACCTTTCTGTACTCTACAATCCTTATCTTCTGAAGTGTTGTCCTGAGAATTACAAGACTTAATGTGCTTATAATAGTGTTTAGCTCATAGGAATCATTATATATTTATCTATAGTAAAGACTAAAATGGCTCTTAACTAAAACTCAGTGCAAATCAGAAAGCTAATGTTACTGCTATCAAGATTAGCTATCATACTTAACAAGCACAAAATAGTGTACCTAGTTCTGAAAACCTGTGTGGCTCAAAAGAAAATGGTATGACTTCAAAATTTCAAACCCATGAGTAAAGGCTACATAGTGCATTTCTTTTGGTCTTTGTCACATTAAGAATGTATATGCTTGAGCTGGTCCCTAGCACTTGCTACAATTTGTTAAAACAGTGGCACTTACATTACTTTTACTTTTGACAAATGACAATTTTCTGCTTACAAAGTTATCATTAAAAATACTTTTTAAAAGAGTTCAGCAGTTTTTTCAGAAGAACAGTAGTGAATGGCTAAGCAAGCAGAGTTTAGCTACATCTGTACTAAATGACTAACAAGCACTTTCACTAGGAAGAAACTGGTAAGGTCTCACAGAATCCCAGGAGACACCACAGAAGTAACACAGGAGGGGTATGGGGTCTACAGATAAGAGCAGGGCTAACAGGGTCAGACATATCGCCAATTCTCAGAAATCCTGATCTAATCTCTTTGTAAAACAACTTAATTTTCTTTAGAGACCACCAATTGAAGCATTAAATGGGCTTGGAACTCAGGTCAGCAGTTTTCAACCTATGGGCAGGAACCCTTTGGAGGTTGAAGGACCCTTTCACAGGGGTCACCTAAGACCATCTGCATACCAGATATTCAAATTACAATTTGTAATAGTAGCAAAATCCGTTATGAAGTAGAAATAAAAATAATTTAATGGTTGGGGGTCACCACAACATGAGGAACACAACATGTATTAAAGGGCTACTGCTTTAGGAAGGTTGAGAACCACTGACTCAAGATACTAAACCCTGTAGAAGAGATGTTCTAAATTATCAGGAATTTAAATGAAAATTCTGCAATCTAGATACTTGTAAACAAGTAACACGATGATCCAAGATGAGAAATGTTCAACTTTGAAGATTCTTACTAAATCCAGAAAAAACCCCCCAAAAACTTAAATACTGACATCTGGTGGTTCTTTATGGAATAAACCAAGCCCATCTACTTTTTTCAGATGAGGAGTCCCCTTCATGCAGCTTTCAGTCTCTTAATGCCTTATGTTTAATGTAGAGAGACAGACTCTTATTTTTTTCTTTGAAGCAAGGTCTTACTATATAGCCTGTGTGGCTCATGATCCCCCTCCCATCCCCAACTTCCCATATTCTGGATTATAGGTACACACAAACGTGCTCGGCTTTCATTTGGTTTCTTAGATCTCCAAAACTTCAAAGGTACCAAACATGCCTATAGGAAGCAAACAAGACAGAGCTGAAAATCTTTCCTTATATTCTCCGTAAGAGAAATAAAAGCAGGGATACAACCGATGAGAAAAGAGCTCTAGGTGGTATACACATGGCACATGTCCAACACTAAACAGTTTCTTGTTAAAATTGAGAAATGTGGTGGTGCTGGAGAAGATGGCTCAGTGATTAAGAGCAGTGGTTGTTTTTCCAGAGGACAAGGTTCAATTTCCAGCATCCACAATTCAAAACTATCTGCAACTCCAGTCCTGGGAGAGCCAATGCTCTTTTCTGGTCTCCTCAGGCACCAGGTATGAGCATAATACACGGACATACATGTAGGCAAAACACCCATACAATAAAATAGGGCTCATAAATACAATGTTTTACAGTGAGGTTCTTTCTTTTTCCAGATAGGAGCTCATGTAGCCCAAGGTGGCCTTAAACTTCCTATGTAAACAAGGATGACTCTGAACTTCTAATCCCCATTTCCACTTCCCAGGACATGAGATCACAGATGTGGGCCATCATGCCTGGCTACAGTGAGATTTAAAAAAAAAAAAAAAAAAAAAAAAAAAAAAGATGTGTGGGTACTTTGTTTGCTTCTATGCCTGGGCATCATGTTTGTGCCTGGTGTCCATGAAGGTTAGAAGGGCAGTGGTTCCCTTGGAAATTGACTTACAGCTGGTTGAGAACTTTCATGTGGGTGTTGGATACTATGGAAGAGCAGCCAGTGCTGAGCCATCTCTCTAGTCTCCAATGAGCATTAAAGAAAAAAAAAAAAAACAAAAAAAAAAACCAACACCTAACGATGCTAAAAACATAGTGCAAAAAATACACTAGTAGCATAATTACCATCAGTCAGTTTCTTACTAAACAGAATAGTACACACTACAGTTCACAGGACTAGCAGCGCATATAGGCTTATTTATTTTAGTTTTTTTGAGACAGGGTTTCTCTGTGTAGCCCTGGCTGTCCTGGAACTCAGAGTCCCCCCTTCTCTGCCTCCCAAGAGCTAGAATTAAAGCTACTACCGCCTGATAGATTCATTTATTTTTTAGTACCGCAAACATGTGAAACCATGTAAGCAGTGTGCTGCACCACACAAGCTACAGTGTTGCGGAGTAACAGGACTTCCAGCCCCACTCTTTTCTGCGAACAGCACTGCGCTGTAGGCCAGCGCTGAGAAGCTGTGACGAGAACACAAGTGTACAGCAGACACATGGAGTTCAAAGTAAAGGCAAGAGCTGCTAGACATACACAGCACAAGTAAAAAGCCACTCACAGAAAAACGGAAAGATAAAGTTAATAAACAGCTTCTGGGAGTAGAAGACAGATAAAAAGTAAAAATAAAAGATACAATGTCAGTTTTAACTCAATGTATAAAATTACTGGACAAGGACGCCAGGCAATAGAGTATAAACTGCAAATGGAACTCAAGTTTGAGCATGGCAGGGTGTGGATTTGGTGTCAAAGGGCCTGCAAATCAGAGCAAAGGAAAAAGGGACCCAAATGAACACAACACTATCACAAAATTTCAAAGCAAGAGAGATTTTTAAAGTTCAGAAACAGAGTATCAGATTTTTCAAAATACTGAACAGAAAATTATTTTCAACACCCCCTCCCCCTTTAAAGACAAGTTCATTACACCACCCTGGCTGGCCTGTGACTTGGAGATCTGCCTCTCCTGAGTGCTGGGATTAAAGGCATGAGCCACTATGTCCTGCTCAACTTAAAAATTTTATCTATTAAAATTTTATTTTTCTCTGGACAGGTCTGCTTACAGTCTAAAATTAAACTAATAAATCAAATATTATCAGATGTTAAAGACTGGACTTCAAAAATTGTTGCCAACAATGTTATACTTGCCTATGATCTCTCTAATATAAAACCATACCCACACTTCAGTGGCCACCAAAACATTCTGAACAGCTTCCTCAACAGTGAGTTTTTTTTAGCTACTAATTTGAGCACTTTGGACCATTTTCTTCAGGCACTGAACATCTGTAGGGCTCTCAGCAGGGAGGGGAGTGGGCATCTCAACCTTGGCATAGTGCCAAAGTGTGGCCAATACAGGCTGGCTTTGAGTAAGTCACGGCAACGCCCAGGGCAAAGTCTCCACTGAAAATTTTAACTTATATATATTACTGTGTATGCATGATACATGTGTCATGCATGCCACGGTGCACATGTGGAGGTCAGAAAATAATTTGCAGAGTTGCTTTTCCTTCGTCTTTATGTGGCTTCTGGGAACTAAATTCATGTTGCAAGGCTTGCTGTCTCATCAAGCTGTCTCACTGTCCCACAAATTATATTGTGTGTAGGGGAACATGTGTGGACATCAGAGGACAACTGTCCAGAGCTCCTTTCCTTTCATGGTAAGAAGATATGGGGATAGAATTCAGATTGTGTCTTATGCAGTGAATGCTCTTACCCACTGAGCCATCTCACTGGCCCACTGAATTCTTTAATTAACTCAAAGTGGGTTGAGAGATGGCTCAGCAAATAAGAGCAATGGCTGCTTTTCCAGAGAAAGCAGTCCAATTCCCAGAAGCCTCTTGATGGCTCACAACCATCTATATTCCAGTTTTAAAAGATCTGACCAATCTTCTGTCCTCTGTGGGCATGCCAGGCATGGAGATAGTACACAACATACAGGCAGACACACATACACATAAAATAAAAACAAAACCTTACCCTTTAATACAGTTCCTCATGTTGTGGTGACCCTCAACATGAAATTATTTCCATTGCTACTTTATAATTGTGCTACCGTTATGAAATGTAATATGAATATCTGATATGCAGATGGTCTTAGATGATTGCTATGAAAGGGTCATTCAACCCCAAAGGGGTTATGACCCACAAGTTGAGAACCACTGATCCAGCAGAAGGTAAGGGGTGCCTTGAAGGAGATGTTGTAAACTTGATCCAACCCTCTTTCTTCATACTCTGACTGCAATTAGATGAGAGGCCTCTTTGGTCATGTGCTCAGGCTCTGGTGTCCTCACTTGTCATAATGCTGAGAGGAATGGGACCCAGTGACAACAGACTAGAACCTCTCAAGACACGAGCCTTCCTCATTATAAGTTATTTCTTATTTTTAAAAGAGTGGTAGAAAGTTGTCCATCACATATTTTAAAGATTAAAGGACTTAAAAAATTTGCATTTTACTTACCCTTCTTTAAAAACTTTTGGATTTAAAATGTTCTAACAAACAAACACAGTGTGTGTGTGGGGGGAAGCAAGAGAGATGACTTAGTGGTTGTTGCACTTTCCGTTCTGTTACTGCTCACAAAAACATGGTGACCGTTCCTAAGACACGCTGGACTTTCAGCAAGTACTGGCCCCCAAAAGTGACGCAGTACAAGAAGGACAAGGATTCTTTGTATGTTCAGGGAAAAGGGTGTTATGACAGGAAATGGAGTGAGTGGCTGTGCTGGGCAGACTAAGTCTATTTTCCATAAAAAGGCTAAAACTACAAAGAAGATTGTTCTGAGTCCAACTGCAAATCTAAGGGAAGGCTGGTTATAAAGAGATGCAAGCATTTTCAACTGGGAGGAGACAAGAAGAGAAAGGTACAAGTGAACCGGTTCAAGCTGATTTTCTTATGAAGACAATAAAATCATATGCTTTTTACCACCCCCCCAGCTCCATCCTCCAAAGAGCACTTATTCTGGTAGAGGACCGTGGTTTGGTTCCTAGCACCCACACAGTAGCTCACAACCGGCTGTAATTCCAGTTCCAGAACATCCAATGCCCCCTTCTGGTCACTATGAGCACTGCATGCATACAGTGTGGCACATGCACACAGACATATACATGCAAAACACCCATACACAAAAAAAAAATAACAACAAAAACAGGGGATAAAGGATACAGACAACCCAACATCGCAGCATCCTACGATTCAACAGGCCTGTGCAACCTGTGCTGAGGAAACAGTATGGAAAGGGTGCAGGGCTTAAAACAGCAAACGGATAAACAGAATTTGAGAATTTTAGAATAAAAGACTGATAAGAAACCTGTTGGTGTCAGGAGTGGTGCTTCAGTCCCAGCACTCTGAGAGAGAGGCAGGTAGATCTCAAGAGTTTAAAGCAAGAGACTCTAACAGAAACCAAACAGAAAAAATGGAGATAAAAATCAAAGTAGCTCAACTGCTTGGCTGAAAGTAATATATGAACTCTCTATATTTCAAAATATAAAACAAACAAGAAAGAAAACACAACTTCTGGAACCATGAAAGTAGCAGCCTACTCTCAGAGAAAATTCAGAAAAATAAAAAACAGCTGCAATAAAATCTCAAAAAAAGCCAGAAAGCAGCACAAAAGATTTGATACTACAGCTTACTCATCCTCCCTGCAACACTTTCTTTTGGGGATCACAACTACCCATTACCTCAAGCATACCTCAAAATAACTATATTCTTCAAGACAAAGGCAGATGAGGGGAGTTGAGGCATACTCATAGGATGTTCTAATAAAATAATTCTCAAATTATTAGTAGAGATGTCTGAACACAGTACAGTACTACCCTTTACTCCTCAAAACAGCCAGAAATGCAGGGATTTTTGCTCCCCTTCAGTAAGCAGTATAAATCACATTAATAATTAAAAACATTCACAACAATGTGTAGGTACCTCATACATAGAAAAGCTACAGGAGAAACCAGTAGCCCACTTTCATGATGGTACTACCACCTAGGGTTTCCTAAAGCAGAAACAAGTCAGGGACTGCAAATCTATTTTACACTTGGCAGCTCTGGTGTTGAAAATAGAAAAGGTAGGACTGAACTAGACTCAAATATCTTACAAAACTATGAAAAACGGGCTGGTGAGATGGCTCAGTAGACGAAGGTGTTTGTTATACAAGCCTGACAAAATGGGTTCAACCCCAGAACCAAAATCAAAGTGGATAAAGAGAAACGATTCTACAAAGCTGTCCTCTGACTTTTACATGTGAGTAGTGGCATTCATACGCACAGATATTAAAAAAAAAAAAAAAGGATAATAGTAAGGTCTAGTCATTATGAAGGTCTCCTATTTGATTTTTCCTTCTTTTTTAAACAACTTTGCGGTGCTAAGGGTCCAACTTAGGACCCCACCCATTAGGCAAACATTCTCTGCCACTGAACTATACCCCCGATCTCTGGCTGAGCCACATCAGAATCCACCTTCTATATACTTGAGTTCATCTGTAGACTCAATTTACTTCAGATTGAAAATATTTGAGAGGAAAAAAAAAAAAAAGATCACATCTACTCTGAACATCAGTTTTTAAAACATTATTCTCTAGACAGTAACCAGATACACATCACTGACATTGTAGTAGGTACTTTGATGATTTATAGCACACCATGTGCATAAATCATATGTAAATATTCCACCATTTCAAGACTTATGTACTATGCTTGAAGCAGGAGGGCTCTCTATAACAAAACCCCAAGATACCGAAGGGATGACTTCTAGACTTAATGTGTTAGGTATTTCTACTCAAAAGTGTGTGATGCTGTGCTTGATTTAGGACATAAGTTATAAAAATTATTATTAAGAAATGTTATTTGTAATAGCCTTAAAATTAAATACCTTGATGAATTCTGGGACTAGAGAAAACATCAACAGTGTGTTTTTTCAGGGGTTGGAGATATGCTCAGTGGTTAAGAGCACTGGTTGTTCTTCCAGAGGACCAAGGTTCACACAACTCTAAAAGCCTGTAATTTCAGTTCCAGGGTATCTGACGCCCTCTTCTAGCCTTTGCAGGCAATGCATGCATGGGATGCACAAACATACAAGAAAGCAAAACACCCATATGCATTAAAAAAACAAACATTAAAAGTGTATTATTATTTCAGGGTTGATGGTGGAAATTTGGGCTTCTGATTATCACTGGACCATACTGGGATGCAACGACCATTACAAAATATCCGAGAAACTGTTTTCTGGACAGTGGATATAGATGAATGATACTTGCTACAATCCTCAGTCCAAAAACATTTTTTGAGCAATTATAATTTTGCGATAGAGACCATAAAATCACCTGGAAAAAAATTAGTAAAAAAAAAAAAAAAAAAAAAGAGTTCAGCATTTACCTAGTAGTTTTTAATAAAATGTGGCAGAGAATCTCTTATTTTCAGAATTGTAAAGCATCTTACTTAAAAGATACACAGGCATTTTTCAGATGAACCAGCTTCAGTAGAGGATCAATTTTATTTACTTAGCGACTAGCTGATTGATACAGCCTCACTATGAATCTCAGGCTGGCCTGAAACTGTTGATTTTCCTGCCTCAGCCTCCAAAATCATGGGACTATAGGCATGAGCTCAGACTGCAGAGGATCAATCAGTGAGAGAGTTTACAGAGCTAAAACCAGAGTTGATATTTTATTAGGGCATTTTCGGGGTTCTTTTTTACCAGTTGTAATTTCCCTCACTCACAAGGTTCAGAGCCCAGACCTATATAGTTAGACCGTTCAGACAGCATCACAAGTAAGCAATCAAACATTTGTTAACAAGTTACTAGCAAAAAAAATAAGTTTTTAATTACGAGCGACTACAAAACAGGAAAACTGTCCAATCTTTGAAGAAGCCCTGGAACTTCCACAGCCCTTTCCTGAACACGTGCCCCGGGTAAGCTGCCGACACGGAGATGAGGTTTGAGGCGTCCCACCAATTTTACTCTTATTATGAGAGCCCGCAGGTTTCCAGCACGGGTCTATAACCCACGCAGGGCCTAACGCGAAGCAGAGGAGCGCGGGAGCACCGGCTCTCAACTCCAGCAGAGGCCCGCAAGCGGAGAGCGCCAAGAGCTCCAGGCACATCCTTCGCGCCCCTCCTTCCCGCAGACGGTGATTCTGGCGGGACTGGACCGGCCGGTGTGGCTGCGGGGCGGGCCAGGCGCGTGCGGACCCCGCAGGCGCGGCGCGGCGAGCGGGACGCTGCAGGGGCGGGCGGGAGCGCGGCGGAGCCGGAGGTTCCTGGCCGAGGGGAAAAGGGCGCCGGGAAGCAGGCTATTATGGGATGTGGGGCTCCCGGGGACGCCGGGCTCCTTACCCGCCAGTTACTGTACAGTCTCTTAACTCGCCGGTAGTACGCGTCTTTGTCCAGAGTCACAGCCATAGCCCTGGACGCCGCTTCCCGTCGGGCTCCGAGAATCACGCGAGGTCCCAGCTCCGCCACCCGCGCTTGGCCCGGAATCCCGCACTCTCTGTGACCCGGAAGTACCGACCGCACGGTGCCCCTTCCGCTTCCGGGTCCCTATAGCGTCGAAGACTTTAAAAAAAAAAAAAAAAAAAGCCCTTGCTCGGTAGGATGAAGGGGAACACAGGAGGACGGGAAAGTGGAGAAGTCAACGGAACGCACTGTGCGGAGCCGGCTCGCGGGGTCTGGAACCTCTCCCTGCCGCCGGGGGCTGCCGTCACGTGACCCGCCCATTTTCCGAGCTCTGGGCGCTCGCGGTGGCGGGCGGAGGTGGGAGGGGAGCAGAAAGAGCGGGACGGAGTGCGACCAAGCGAAGGGAGCAGAGTCCTCTGCCCCCGGGCAGGGCTGTGGACGCCGAGGGGAAGGCGCTCTAACCCAAAGCACGGCCACTCTGGGAACGGAGCCCACCTTCGCGAATGAGCTGCACGGAGGGCAGCGCAGGAAGATAAAATGTTCAGGCTTCCTGTAAGAGATGGGCTGGTAGAATGGAAGAAAATGGCTCGAGGGGCTCCTATCCCTCCCAAGTTAGTGCAGCACCCTTTCTGTCAGCCTGTCCCTTTGCTGTATTGCATAAAAAACACCATTCTCTGGCTTTCCCCAAGCATGGTTATTTCAGTTAATTTTTTAAAAATGCATATACACGTGGTTCTTGAAATTCATCAACGTCTAAGAACGTGGAATCCAACTCAAAACATTTGCCTCTTTACCTTGGACCATTTCCCGAGCTTTAGCAAACGGGACAATCCACAATTACACATACCATTAGGGGAGTACAAGTAACTTTTCTATTCATAGCAACGAATTCAGCTGTAGGAGAGTGGTGTTTAAATTACCCAGAATGCTTAAAATTAGCACTTATATTGTGTTTGAGCAAACAGAACATGGGAAGAATGGAAAAGGATTAACTTAAATTTATTAATGCCAAGGGGAAGGAAGGTAACAGTTCCTGACCCTCCAGCTGTATCGACAGTTTGGCCAGGAACAGGCTCTGCCAGAGGCTAGAGCCAGCGCTACATAGTCTGTGGTTAATGGAGGTGTCTGGGGAGGGGTGAGCACACCGGCTGCTCTAGGCTCCTTTGCTTCCCCAGAAACGAGGAAGTGGTCATTTATTTATTAATTTCTTTTTTTGGAGTTCCCCTGCCCACCCAATCCTCTCAAAATTGGGAGCAATCGGGTACAAGTTTCTTTTTTTCTTTTTTTTTTTCCTTTTCACCTCCTGAAGTCTTGGGTTTCCCCATATTGTTCCCTGCCCCTCCCACATTTCCAAAGTCCAAGGGCCAGAGTAAGAGAATCCAGCAGCCACTCAGCAATGGGGACTGTGCTGGGGCTTCAGTCATCAGCATCATCACTGGAGTCTGAGTTAGCTGGCATCATAGGATCATCGATGAGTGAGAAGTCCCTTTCTGAGCTATCATAGCCCTGAGATAAATCATCATCATCTTCATCCTCCTCTTCATCATCGTCCTCATTTTGCAGTGTTGGTAACCGCAAGGCAGTACCAGAAGTGGTAGTAGCTGGTGAAGAAGGGTAGCCAGTGGTTCTCAAGCCTGGATGGTGATGGTGGTGATGGTGGGGGTGGGGATGGTGGTGGTGATGATGAAGCATGGTGCTGGAGTCTACATGAGGGGCTGCTGCTGCACCACCCATCACAAACGGCATAAAAGGCAAAGATGCAGAAGTGGCACTGCTGTGACCCAGAGATGACACAGACTGTAGGTTACCACTGCTGTGTTGAAAGGTGTTATGCAGAGATAGGGACCCAGTGCTTCCACCCTGCATCAGGGCCATCATCTTAGAAAGGTCTGGTCTTGTCCTACGGACACGTTTCTTGCTGTTCTCTGGTGCAATGGGCCCTGGCAAAACCCGGTTGAATGAAGTTTCGGCATAGTGACCCTGTGAAGTAGGAACAAAAGAAGACAATAAAAAATGGGGGCTGGGGGGTGCGGGGGATAGGACCTGACCCAGAAACCAGGCATATCCTAGCTTAGAAATGCTTGCTTGGTCAATTGTCAGATTTGGCTTGACTGGTGGTAATGGGGTAAGGAAATGCTGTACTTAACTGACTAAAGCATCTGATAGTGAGGCTGAAATCAATAATCTGATACTGATAGCCAGGGTAACTAGGAAGGAATTCCCTCTTCACATGACATCTTTACCTCAGCCAACCATTTCACAAATATTTTTTCCTTTGCTAGCAAGGGGTCTAAGTAAGATAGTGACTGAATTAGTACATGCACAGAAAAATGCACTTGAGTGTAGACAGAAGGACAGCAGTTTGTTGACACGATCGTATGTGAAGTGCAGGACAACTACATAGACATTTACAAATAGCCTCTATTACCACATAGGAGCAGAGGAAGTTTAAGATATCCAAGCAGATTATGGGAAGCTTCTTACAAAATTTAATAAAAATTTTCCACGTTGGTTAAAAACTTATTTTCTTCTGGGTGTGGTGGCTCATTTGGAGGGCAAAGCAAGAGAATCGCCAAGAGTTCAGGCTATCTTGGAATACAGTTACTTCTAGGCCAGCTTGGGATACTGACTGAGACCACCTCAGAAGCAACCAACAGGAGAAGAGGAGAACAAAAAGTAAAAAGAAAGAAAAATAAATCTTACATATCTGCTGAATTTTAAATGTATTCTTCCCTCTAGATATTTTAACCTGGTTACATTCAATAAAGCTGGAACTTACTACTTTAGGACCTCTGCTTGCTCTGAACACCATACTAGATGAGCTAGCATAAAGCACATACATTCGGTACCTATATCTCTGGATATTCCAAGACTTAAAATCCAAATTTAACACCCGACATGGAACATACCTTTTTGACCGGGAAAAGCAAACTTTTAATATCTATAGCAGGGACTTTCAAAATATGATTACAATAATGCTTAGACCCCTGCAGTAATAATGTAGCACTAGAATCAGTCCCAGTTTTACACTGAGACTAAGAACTGTACCTGGCAAGGAGGCATATGTCTATAGTTCCAGCTACTGAGGAGACAGAGGGAGGAAGATCACTGTAGCCTAGAGTTTAGAGCTAGCCTGGACAACATAGTAAGATCTATTTCTTAAAAAAGAAAGAAAAAAAGATAATTTTGTATTAATCATAAAATGACTGTGGTTTCCAACAATCTTTTAGATGTCTTATTAATTATTATTATATACATTTATGATGTATTATGGGCATGAGAGTTTCTCAGAGCATGTCTAGGGAAGTCAGAGGACAGACAACTTTGTGAAGTTGATTTTCTCCTTCCACTGTTATCCATGGTCTGAGAATTGAACAGGTTGTCAGGCTTTAACTTTGCAGCAAGTACTTTTACCACCAGCCAAAAATGTTATGTTAAACACGATCAAAGTTAGTTCCTTTACATTTGAAAATTACTATAATATAAACTACTATACAGTAGATATACTATACATGGCAATATATAACATAAACTATCATGTATATATACATGTATAGTATATACATATACATACACATATAGTATATACATATATATTATATATACATGCTTGCATATAAACTACAGATTAAAGTAAGCATGATACAGCAATGTTCAGAGTTATATTTTGGTAGAAAAAAGAAATGATGCAGACTCAATCTTCCAAATTATCTAGTATGAAATAGTCTAGTTGACTAAAACTGGTATCAATTTGAAAAATATGTTTTTGGGGTGGAGAGATAGCTCAGTGGTAAAGAACACTTGCTGCTATTCCAGAAGACAAAGGCTGGATTCTGAGGATCCACATAGCAGCTCACAACCATCTTTTAACTCAATCCTAGGAAATCTGATGCTCTCTTCTGACCTCTGAGGACACTGAGCATGCACATGGTACACAGACACACATGAAGACAAACATTCATACATATAAGATAAAAATTAAAGTGAAATGTGGTTTTTTATGCTTTTTCTATTCCTGACATATTATTAACAATTCTCAATCTGTATGTTAAGAACCTCTATGACTGTTTTTCTTAGTAGCGTCTACTCCCACCAGTTATTCCTATAATATATGGAATTATACATCTAGCTGATGATGTAACTTAGTGATAAAGTATTTGTATAGCAAGCTTAAGATATAATTTTAATGTTTATTCTAAAACACCCAATTTTTATTTTAATTATTTTGAGACAGGGTCTCACTATGTGGCTCTTCCTGATCTGGATGTATAGATCAGGCTGGCCTCAAACTCACAAAAATCTCTTGACTGCCTCTGCCTTTCAAGTGCTGGGATTATAGGTGTGTACTTTGGGTTTAAAACATCCAACTTTTGAAGAGGTAAAAGATTTGCAAAAAATAAATTCCTTAGTTATGTGGAAGAAAAAGATAAGCCCTGATGCTTCTTTCTAACACTAAAAAAGTACTACAGAATACCAATCGAAGTACTGATGAACTGAAGGTAATTTTATTCAAAACATAGAGGGGGGAGGGTAAAAGTATCAGGCACCACTGAATCTCTAAGAATAAGGCAGACAGCGTGAGAGAAGTGCTATAATCTTACCTTTTTCCCGTTTCTAGAGTTGGCTGTCTGTACTGGTTCCATTCCCAAACAGTTCAATTCTGCCTTATTATTTTTTTTACATCTCTGCCACTTCTGTTTTCTACGTTCTTCCATATACTGCAATAGAAAAGAATCGGTTACCCTAGAGAAATGGAAATCTCTTGACTAACCATTATGGTACTTAATATTTAAGGTAATGTCTCAGGTTTGACAATATACCTATATTCTACAAACAAAAGTGGAAAATCGCTATTAAAGGGTTCCATTTCCCCAAACTGGGTGGCCTATGTAATATAATAGTTAGACAGGAATACTTCTAAACACTTAATTTAAGAAACGTCTGGATGTTATAGTGTTTTCAATCTCAGAGTAATTCTAGGAAATAAGACTGGGTGTTACCGTTCTTGTTTTGCAGGTACAGAAAACAGAGATATAAAATATGGCATGCTTTCTCTATTGCATACACCTTAAATACCAAGAGACTTTAAATCTGGCTGGATGGAACTGCCACTCACCGCTAGAAATCGGGGATCAACAGCAAACTCTGGATGACCCTGTAACCACATCTCCAGTTCCGCCCGTCGAGGGGCCTCCTCACCCACCAGCAAAGTACCATCCACCTTATTGATGACAGGGATCCGGGTCTCCAGGTCCAGATCAACGTGATTAGGCTCTTCCATGCACTCCACCTCCAGCTGCAAACCCAGAATCCACCCCCATGAGCACATACACTTCTTTGGAGTGGGGAGGGAAGGGAAGCAGGGCCACCAGCAGTCATGGGGAAACTTAAATCTTTTGGTCCCTCAATCCCAAGTGCCTTCAATTACTGATGATAAAAAGACCTTATCTAATCACAAGGTAGTTTAATCATGAGGTAATTGATTTCCTGCCACTTACCTCTACTAGCTTTTTCCTGTTCCCCTTCTTCTTATGGAACAGTGGATGTCCATCTCCCATTACACCATTAGCCATCAATCTGTGCTTCTGGAATGTTAACTTCAATCCTTCCTCCTATGAAGACAAGTGCCCACCCAAGACATAATAGGAAACATTGTACAAAACCTTTTCCTTACAAAGATTTCATATCTTCAACTAATGCAATTTTTGTTCTATTTTTAAGAATTACTTATTTTTGAGATTATAATATATTAACATAATTTTCTGCTCTTTTTCCTCCCTCCAAACCTTTTTATATACCTTTCCTTACTCTTTTAAATTCATGGTCTCATTTTTCACTAATTGTTGTCACATGCATATATGTTGTATGTATGTTTTTCAGGGCTGATCATTTAGTATTGGATAACTAGTCACTGTGTACCTCCCTGGGGAGGACTAAAATGTCTCTAATTCTCAGCAATTTTTAGTTGTCTGTAGTTCTTTTGTCTAGGGTTGAGGCCTTGTGAGCTTCCTCTCTTCCATGTTAGCATGTCTATTTGCTGTTGTCCTTGTTTGGCTCATGTTTAGGTAGTCATGTTGGCAGGCTTTATGGGGTAGTTTCTTTTTTTTGAGACAAGGTCTCTGAATCACTGGTTCTCAACCTGTGGGTCACAACTCCTGTGGGGCGGGGTGTTGAAAGACGCTTTCACAGGGGTTGCCTAAGACCATCTGCGTATCAGATAGTTACGTTATAATTCATAACAATAGCAAAATGACAGTTATGAAGTAGCACAAAAATAATTCTATGGTTGGGGTCACTATAACATGAGGAACTGTATTAAAGGGTCACAGCATTAGGAAGTTTGAGAAACAATGCTCTATATAGTCCTGGCTTACTCCTGGAGTTATGACTAGGCTGGCCTTGAACTCACAGAGATCCTCTAACCCTTGCCTCCTAAGTGCTAACATTAAAGGTACGCACCACCACACTCAGCAATGTGTAGTTCTAACATTCCTAGGAGACATAATCTCAAGGAAAAGTTCCTATGGCTCTTATAATCTGGCTGAACTCCTTGTGTTGTGTCTGTCAGTTGGGACTGGGCTCCCCCAGTGGAGGAGCTAATCACAACAGTTAATATAGTTTTTAAAACACAATGAAACTGTTGTCTAGCATCAGCATGGCAAGTAATTATGGGTTAAATCCCACCATTCCCATCACATACTAATTTAATACACTTTTTCTTTGAGTAAGGTTTATAAAAATAAGTAATAAGAAAGAATAAAAGTTTCCATATATAAAATAAAAACAAATTTTAGTAGGAATGATTTCTTTTTTGTTTTAATGTCTCAAAATACTCAGGTGCCATTTGAACAGCATTCTCATAATCTGTTTACATTTATAAATGATCAGGCTCAGATCTAGAATTTAGCCTTCCAAGCTTTGTGATTACTAAGTTTTTTCTTTTTGCAAAATTATGATTTCTAATTAAACAACCTGTGATTTCTTTTAATTTCATTCTCAGAAGGTTCATCCTTCCTTTACTTCAGTCTTTTCCTAAGTGGATTGTGTACCATGATTTTCAAAGTTAGCTTACAAAATGTGTTTAGTACCTTTTTTGTTTTTTTTTTTTTTGAGACAGGGTCTCATTTAGTAGGATGGAACTCACTAAGATCAGTCCTGCCTTAAATTCAGTGAGCCACCTGCTTCTGCCTTCTAAGTGCTATTATCCTATTAATGCAAGATTAATAGTTAACAAGTCCCACCTCCTCCCCATTTCTCAATGCCTAAATGCTGAGCTTACATCTTTGATCTGAACGGTAAACTCCTTCTCATCCATGCCTCGGCGAAGTTTGGTAAACTGGGCTGCTGCTGTGGTGACTGCAGATGCTTCTTCCTCTACCATGGAAGCTGCACTACTACTCCGTGGTGTGGGGACTGGAGAGTCCCCATATTCTCCTGGGGTCAAAGAGGGACTGTCTAATAAATGGTTGCCTGGCCCCAAAATTCCTCCTGTTGTCATTTCCTGGCTCCGGCGGTTAGAAGGCCATTTCCCTGAGAGTACAGCCTGGCAGACGAGGTCAATGCGGTTTATCAGAACACGATCCTGAATGGCAAAAAAGAATATAACATTTTAAGAGTCTGAATACTAGGGAGCCCTCAGCTCCACAATCATGCTATTATTACTATACCAGGTACAAGGAAAAGACAGAAAGGAGGTTATTACTACTATCACATCCTTAAATAAACTACAGAGTTTCATAAAAACATACTTAGTGCTAAGCAAAGGAGAAACAAAAGCATTAAAACCACCTCTTACTCCCCTTAGATAACACTGCACCTGACTCTGGACTCTGCATGTACAGATATGAGACTGGTACCTTGGGCCACTCAGAGGCTCTTTGCCTTTCCTGCAGCAGCAGCAGCTCAGGGGTCATTTGTTCTCCATCTTCATTTGGAAATCCATCTTGGGACATAGTGAGGGACAAAAGGCTCTCTTCATCATAGAGCTTTGGGCGGGACCGATCAGCAGCTAGAGATCACACAGCATGTGTGAGCAAAGATGACAGAATAATGTTAAATTGGAATGGTATTATGTGCATGTGGCCCAATGAATAATGATGTACTCTGACATTTTATCAAATAACAAATCTCTTTCAAGAGGATGCATTTAAAAAAGAAGGGAAGGAACAGAGTGGGGAAGAGGGAAGAGGGCCTCCAGCCTGTTACATGCACTCACTTAACTTCTCTTCCTTCTCGTCCTCGCTCTCATCAGTGCTGGAGCTGGAGCTAGATGAGGATGAAGAAGAAGAGGATGATGGTGACAACTTGCTTAAGTCCAGCTCAGAGTCTGAATCATCCTCATCCTCCAGTTTGACTGGTGGGACACTCCGGGGCAGAGGGGCTGTATCTGAAGAGGCTACATGCATTTCAAAGTCCTGTGGGGTGAGTCGGCTCCTAGCCACCACCTCATTCTCTAGCTTTAAAGTCAGACTCTCCAGACTTGGGACCTGGACAGCTGTCTCCTCAGGTGACTTTTCAACAGGAGCATCTGGGCGCAGGGGCGATGGTGAGGCAGTGTGTGAGGTACACTGCTGGTGCAGCAGTGGAGTGGAACATCGTGACAGGGATGCAGCTGATGCTCCTGCCTGATGATTCTGCATATAATTCATACGGGCAGCCAGAAAAGAGAAGTCTGGGTCCTGCATGATGTTGCAGTCTGTTTGGCTCACCCCATGGCGGGCTGCCCCTCGTAGAAGCTCCCCATCATGACGGACAGGCTCCCACCATTTGGGCAATTCAAGACCTGGAGGCTGACACAATGCCAGCCGATCTTCTAAAAGGGGATGACATAAAACTTGTTCCCGTAAGCGCCGAAGCAATTCAATACGGTAGAGAGTCCGTGAGGCTCTCTCTTCAGTAATTGGCTCAATGAATAGATTAGGGTCTGGGGGTTCTGCAAGAGACAGGTGAAAAAAGAAATTAACAAAAGGTTGATCTGTTAACAATAGCCATTTATCCTAGACTCTACGATCTCACCATCGCCAGCAGCTGGGGGAAGGCGGCACACTTGTCGACACATGGCCACAAAGCCGTGGAAGTACTTAGTAAGGCTTTCATCTGTTTTTTTGTCTAGTCGAGCAAAAGTGCGGAAGCGATCCCAGTGAAACTGCATGCTGTCAGGGTCATACTCTACACCAAAGGTAGACACTACTCGATAGAAATCAGTTTGCTCACGCCTTGTCCATCTACGACAGGAAGAGTAAAGCAACAGTGGTCAGAACACAGAAAAACTGGTTATTTTGTAGGATGATTTAGAACTTTCTATAAAAAAAAAATTTTTTTTAAATTTTATGTTCAATGGTGATTTGCATGCATATTTGTGTGAGGGTGTCAGATCCTTTGGAACTAGAGTTACAGGCAGTTGTGAGCTGCCATGAGGTGCTGGTAATTGAACTCAGGTCCTCTGGAAGAGCAGCCAGTGCTCTTAACTGCTGTGCCATCTCTCCAGCCCGAGCTCTTAAAAACACAAAAATCAAATAAGAAAATAACAAAGCCTGGAACAGGAAGTGGGAGGTACTACGTAACACGTAGAATTATCAAGTGAAGGTGGAAATGATGGAGTCAACACACAATGAGAACGCGAGGCAACCCTCTTCTGACGTGCAGGCCAACCATGGGGCATATGCTGTCCTTTCATTATCATGTCTCTGTCCATTTCCTTTTCATTGAGTCACTATGTTTACATCTTCGTTAAAACTTTTTCATAATGAATTCCATCTCTGTTTCATAAAAAAATAACTAAAAAAAGAGCTGGAGAGATGGCTTAGTAGTTAAGTGTGCTTGTTGCTTTTGCAGAGGATCTGGATTTGGTTCCCAGCACCCATATGGTGGTTCACAATCATCCAGGACTCCAGTTCCAGGGAACCATTTCTGACTTTGTTGGGCACCAGGCACACATGTCACACATATACATACATGCAGGCAAAAGAAAAAAAAAACATTCCTACAAGTATAATACAATTATAAAATTTTTCCCTCTTGGTGAGGTGGTGCACACCTTTAATCCCAGCACTTAGGAGGTAGAGGTAGGCAGACTTCTGAGTTCAAAGCCAGCTGGAGCCACACAAAAACATAAAAAGGGGATGGAGAGATGGCTCAGTGGTTAAGAGTACTTGTTGCTCTTGCAAAGGACCAGAGTTCAGTTCCCAGAACCTGCACAGAGTGGCCCACTGCTGCCTGTAACTACAGCTCCAGGACCTCCATGGCCTTTTTTTGGCCTCCATGAATAACTACAAACAAGTGGCATTCACTCACACAGACACACACATACATACACTTAAAAAGCAAAAATAATAAAAAAGACATCTTAAAGAACATCTACATGGCACATCTTCCTATCATTTTGATTGTTGAACCTAAGTGAATTGGTTTGTTTCTTTATCATTTGTAGGAATTTCTGAACCCACGACCTTGTACATGGAAGGGAAGTGCTGTGCCACTGAGCTATATCCCCAGTCCGTAGCAAAATTCCTAAGTTCTAGGTAGATATGAAGGCAGAAAAGATGATCCTTCTGTAGGGAATTTCAAATAAATCTACTATACTTTCTCAGTACAGGGCCTATAGCTGATGCCAACCTTAGAGTTAAAACCAAATTCCGAGCTATACTATACCGTTGTTGTTTTTCCCGCCTTGCGATTTCTTTGAGCTTAAAGGCTGCTTCACAACGTCGACGTCTCCGATCTCCACGTTCCGCAGCCTCTATCTTCATTTGTTCTCTCTTGTAGCTGCGCTGATAGGCTGTGACTAGGCGGCGAAGCCTAGCTGTTAGGGCAGAGCCTGGAGGCCAGAATAAATGTCCTGGCTGTTGAGTCACCTGGGCTGTGGGAAACAAAGCAGAATGAATAGGAAGTATAGGAAGAAGAGTAGAAATGATACTTTATTTCAACTCATGAAAAGGCAAAGTTTATAGATATCCCAGGATAGGACAAGATTTAGTCAACAATCCCCCAACCTAACCCTTACAAAAATAATATTGTTTGATCTAAAATTTACCTTCATCTCCATCAATGACTGAGATCTCCTCATCCATCATCATCAAGGGATCACCCTAGAGAAGGAGATCCACCCCACAGGATGGAGAGGGAGTGAAAGGGGAGAAGTTGGCACTCTGAAATCACTTTCTTGTGTATGTCCTTCTGGGGCACCAAGGGATAAGAAAAATTTCTAGTGAAAGGAACTCTCACAAAAATTTGGAAGCAACCAAAGAAAAAAAGAACAAGTAGAACCTGAGCAGTTAGTTCTTATTAATAGTGAGACTATCAGGATTTAGGAATTTGTCAAGTAACATCTGTGAACATCCAGTTTGGATCCCACCTCCTTCACAAAAACCATCTGGAGCATGTTCCTAAGCTGGCATTAATCCTTGTCATTAATAGTTTACATTCTTTTTATTTTCTTAAGATTTAGTTTTATTATATGTGTATAGGTGTTTTGCCAGTACGTATGCACCATGTGTGTGTCTGGTGCCTGTGAAGGCCAGAATAGGGCATCATATCCTCTGGAACTGGAGTTACAGTGGTGAGCTACCCTGTGAGTTCTGAGAATCAAACTTTAGAAGAGTAGTCAGTGCTCTTTAACCTTGAGCCATCTCTCTAGCCTTTGTAGTTTATATTCTTATAGTCTATTTTCTATACACACATATATTAGTATAATTAACACACTTCATGTATAATTAGAATAATATACTTCAAGGTTCAGAGAATGGGATGAGATAAAAAGATTTACTAATAGATAAAAGTTAGACTCGAAAGAATTTCTTACCTCATCATCTGGGTCCTTTGGGGGACCCTGGAGTGGTTTATATTCAGGATCTTCACAATCCTTATCAAAGTCAATCCTAGAATTATCCAGAAACAAAGAAAAAATAATAATATATAGTTAATCACTAGGAGATTTGGCCAAATATACAACCCAGCAAAGAATACTCCTTAATTTCACGCTTTCAAGAATGGGGGACCAGGTTTCAAATTGTGCTTATTTTAAGAACCATTCCAAGGGAACAAATAACTAGAAGTTGACAAAGTATATATCAAAATTGCCTGACTTAGAAAAAAAAAAAACAATTTTAATCACTTTTTAAAATAATTTTCTTCTTTTTATGGTTATGGGTGCTTTGATTACATGCATGCCTGTGTAGTATGCAAGGTGTGCCTAGGACTGGAATTACAGATGGTTGTTAGCCACCATGTGGGTACTAGGAAATTGAACCTGGGTCCTCTGGAGGAACAGCCAGTGTTCTTTACTGCTCAACAATTTCTATCTCTTTAGCCCTGACTTTTGGGGAAAAAAATCTTTCTAAATGGTTGCTGAGGCTAGTCTTAAACTGACATACTCAAGCAATCTTTCTCTGATTCACACACTTTCTTTTTCTTTACCCTTTTTATTATTTAATTACCTTTTCCCCTCCACAACTATTTACCATTTATTAATTTTGCATAGTTCGTGCTTTTTTTAAAAAAGATTTCTTTTTGTGTGTATATGTGAGTGCCTGAATGTATGTTTGTGCACCATGTGCATGACTATTGTTAGGAAGGATGTTGAATCCCTTAGAACTGGAGCTACAGGTGATTGTGAGCTGCCATGTGAGTACTGGAAGCCAAAACTGGGTCCTCCTCCAAAAGAGCAGGAAGTGCTTTTAACTACTGAGCCATCTGTGTTGGTTAGTTTTATGTCACCTTGACACAAGCTAGAGTCCTCTGAGAGGTGAAAACCATAATTGATAAAATGCCTCTGTAAGATTGGGCTGCAGGCAAACCTGTAGGGCATTCTTTTAATTAGTGATTGATTCATGGGGGAGGGCCCAGTCTGTTGTGGGTGGGACCACTCCTGGAGTGGTGGTCTTGGGTTCCACAAGAAAGCAGGTTAAGACTGAGGATCAAGCCAGTGAGCAGCAGTCCTCCATGGCCTCTGCACCAGTTCCTGCCTTCCCTGCTTTTGATGATGAACTGTTATATGGAAATGTGAGTGAAATAAACCCTTTCCTCCCCAAGTTGCTTTTGGTCAAGGTGTTTCATCACAGCAATAGCTACCCTAACTAAGACACCATTTTTCCACCCCTCCATGCTCTGTTCTTATTTTAAGAAATGTGTTAATTTTTATTAAGTTTGCTTTTGAGCAGAAAGGTAACAGAATGATTTACAAGGAATACATATTGTTTGTTGGTCCTATACCAATCAAAGTAAAGATATGATCATCAACAGTCTTGGTCATGCAGAAATTTATACATAGTCCTTAACAAAACTCATTATTGCATAATGTCCCTCAGGTCTCCATGTGAGAAGTTTTGTTAAACTCACTGACACCCAAACCAGGGCAACACTGCCCTACCTGGTGACTCAGTATTAGCATGGCAACTCATCATTGGGACATGTCCCCAGGCAAAATGAGTAAGTACAGTACTTTGTGTGTCAGATACAACGGGGAAATGACAAATCAGGGCTAAAACTGTTTAAAGCTCTGCTACATAAGTAACCTATGAGGATTGCCTGTCTATTACTTTTCCATAGAATTAACTTTTCTTCCTAGTTACTACAATAATACTGAGATCATTGTGTAAACCTTCTGGGAATAGCACAGATCTTAACTTGTTGTTATGGCAATGTGTGATTTAGGCCAGTGTCTGGAGTACAATCTGCTGGCCCTAATCTTTAGTAAGAACTTATCACGCATGAGTATAACCACCATTAAGAATCACAGTGATGGGCTGGGCATGGTGGTACACACGTGTCTTCCCAGCCCTCCAGAGGCAGAGGCAGGTAAATCTCTGAGTTTGAGGTCACCCTGGTCTACAAAGCAAGTTCCAGACAGTCAGAGAGACCTGGAACTCTGTGAGACCCTGTCTCAGAACAAAACAAAAAGGAATACTACTTCATTCAGTCAAGGATAGAGTTAGTTAATGTCAGCACAGCAACATGGAGTACATACAGAGGTGAAGAAAGGTAACACCAATGCTTACCCTTCCACCAGGTCGGAGAAATTATCTAACACTCTATGTTCCGCTGCAATGGCTTTGTCATCTGGCCTGCCAGCCTTTTCCAGGAAGCACAAGGCTGGGTCTGCCCTCATGGTATTATATTTCTCATAGCCTAGAAGAAAAAGGGCCATAGATTGAAGATATTCAAAGATTTTGTCTGTGCTTATTTTGTGTGACTGTTAGAATCATTTGACTACATGGGATACTTTGCTCATAAAAAATATAAGTAACTTTAATAGGTGTTAATACTACTGCATTTATAATTTTTATAGTTTTCATCTAGAGATTGATGATAATTTAATTAATTCATCTTAAGGTAACTGGTCTACCTAGTAATTTAACTGATAATGTTTGGATCACCATTCTTATTAGAGATGAAGAAAGTAGCCTAATAATTTATGGATTTTTGACACACCATTCTCAAATGAGGAACAAGAAACATACCTGGAAGTAAAGAAATATTCAATGAGTACTTATACCGAACTCTTCTAAGCTGACTAGTCTTACTAGTGTCTTACTAGTAAATCAAATGCCCACTTTTTTATTGCTTTTTGAGATAGAGTCTCTTTGTATAGCCCTGGCTGGCCTGGAACTCACAAGAGATCTAACTTTCTCTGCATCCTGAGTGCTGGGATTAAAGGTGAGCACCACCACACCTGGCTTGCTCACAACTTTTCATCCCATTATATTTCTCAAAAACATGTAAATTAAGTACCTTTATTTTTGGAAGTAAACAGAAAAAGTATGCTTGGAAAATATATTCCAATACATCAAAGAATGAAGCTAATACTCACTGATTTTAATGCCTGTAATTTCTTATTAGGCAAAGCTAAGAAATTAACAGTCATTACTACTTCAGACCACTAAACCTCTAGACAAGTGAGACATTTAGATAAATAGGATCATTTGAGCATGTCACGAGAAAAAATCATTGAGAGATAAGTATAGTTATTATTAACAGTACCTGATATATATCACTCCCCCTGACTTATAAAACCTTAATGTAGATCTGACAATACATAGGGAGGTAACATTACAATAACCATGGTTAGAGAACAGACTGACGCTCCCTGCCTTTGATTTAACTCTCCATAAGGAATTCCTTGTACAGTTGTTTAGAGAACTAAGTAGTTTGCTACAAACATTTAAGAACTAATTTCTTACTTAAACTTAAAATTTCTGGTGATGAATTATGAATTATTCACCACAAGCACTTTGTTTTTTCAAGATAGGGTTTCTTAGTTATAAATCTGGCTGTCCTGGAACTCACTCTGTAGACCAGGCTGGCCTTGAACTCACAGATATCTGCCTGCCTCTGCCTCCCAAGGCCTGGGACTAAAGGTGTGTGCCACCACCGCGTGGCTCACAAGCATTTTATTAAATGTATTATCTCTTGACAGACATCTTTGGTAGAAAACCAATATGGGAGAAGGTACCTACCATGCTTAAAAACACCAATGAGCAGGGATTTGTCAGCCTCGCTATCCCACCACGTTGTTGGAACCTCCAGCTGATCCACTACTGGGAACCATATGTCAATCTCACTAAACATGTAAAGCAATGTTAGAAATAGAAGTGATAATCTTTTGAAAGATTATTAAAGGTCACTTGCTTTATCGATTACTTTAAATGCTTATGCTTCTGCCAATTTCTATCAACTTGTGCTCAATATAGGCTTAAAGGCCCGATATAGAGATTTTTAATTATCAGACACCTCAAAGACAGTATTGAAAGAAATAAGCAAACCACTCACTTTTGGAGTAAGAAAGGAAATAAAACCAAAGAATGAATAAATAAAAAGAGAGGCTGGTGAGGTGCCTCAGTAGACAAAGGTGCTTGCTAAGAAGCCTGACAACCTGAGTTAAATCTGTGTAACACAAACAGGTGAGAAACTATGCTGGCAACTTGTATTCTGAGTGCCACATGTATGTGTGACATGTTCCTGTCCTCCCTACAACACAAAATAATAAACAAACAAACCAATAAATGTTAAATAAAGAAAGGAACTTTACCTCGCAATGGTACCCCCTAACACTTTCTCTGCTTGGTCTCCAATAACTTCCTGCCTCAAGTAGTACAGCATCCGTACTCTCAACAATACCCTAGAAAGAAGGGAGAAAGACACGCTATAGCAACAGTGTAGCAAGCATTCACCGGGATTCATTTGAATAGCATTCTTACTTGTTACATTGATGTTTCAAGTGCTTCTTGTAACTCTCATCTTGGAACAGAGTATCAGGGTTGTATTTCCGGATCCAGTCTGCCTTATGAATGTCAAAAGTACTTTGTGACTTTACTTTTTTCCCCTTACGCCCACGGGGCACTGGGATAGACAGACCTGGGAAAGGGGAGACACCAAAGACTTGGATTGAGAAAAACCCTTACACCTGAAAAGGACTAGATACCCTGTAGAAAGATGAAAAGGGTGGGAGTTGGTAATTACCTGAATGATTCTGCAATTCTTTTGTCTTGCCATTTTCAGCAGGGCTAATCAAGTCCCAAATGAAGCTTTTGATATTTTCATCCCCACGGTAGTGTAGAAGACAGTATACGAGGATAGCACGGCAAATTGTCTCCACATCTCTTTCAGTCATACGTCGCTTAAAGCGTCCATGAGACAAAATATCCCGCCAACGCCCCCAACTAATGAAACAGAAAAGGCAATAACACAAATATTTTGGAGGAAGATTTAAATTCAGTTATAGTCCCCTGGCTCCCAGATTTGCCATCTCCCTGCTAAGTGGAAAACAAACAGAAGCTCCCTCAAAGGTAAAGTGTTTCTATGCGATGCTTCTTGACCACATCCTCCAATATGGAAGGCAACAGGGAGCCAGGAGTCGGCAAGTTGTGTCCTTACCCATATACAAGGAGATGCTTTTCCACCCGAAAGCAGTCAGTGCGCCCATAGGTGTGATGACGGTCATGTCTTCGGGAGCGCGGTCGCTCATCATCTTCACTTTCCAAATCAGAAAACTCAACCAGGTCATCATCTTTCAGAGTGCTGAAGTGTCGAGTCTGTTTCCGCACTCGAGGTGTGTCAATCACCAAATTATTCTACACAGAGATCAGGAGAGATGACTCTAATGATATGTTCACATGAAATAAATGAAGATACTTTTGGATTGACATAATCTTGAATGTAAGTTATAGAAGTGTTCAGATTTTTAAGACACATAATCTACAAGGCTCAGGAAGAAAAAGTGGTTGACATCTGTTATTTAAATAAGAATGGCCCCCGGAGGCTCATAGATTCCAATGCTTGTCCATCAGAGAGTAGCTCTATTTGAAAGGATTAGTTGTGGCTTTATTGGCATAGGTGTGGCCTTGCTGGAGAAAGTGTGTCCTTTGGGTGGGCTTTGGGGTTTCAAAAGCTCAAGCTCCGCCTAGTGTCTCTCTCTTCCTGCTCCCGCCATGAGGACAATGGACTAAATCTCTGAAACTGTAAGCCAGCCCAATTAAATGCTTTCCTTTATGAGAGTTGCCATGTCATGGTGTTGTCTCTTCCTAAGCAATAGAACATTGACTAAGATGACATCTAAATATTTTTACAACAGTGGTTTTCAACTTTCCTGATGCTGTGACCCTTTAATACATTTCCTCATGTTACGGTGACCATAACCAAAAATTATTTTCATTGTTACTTCTTAACTGTAAATTTGCTACTGTTATGAATCATAATGTAAATATCTGATATGCAGATGGTCTTAGGCGACCCCTATGAAAGGGTCATTTGGCTCCCAAAGGGGTCACAATCCACAGGTTGAGAATCAGTATCCGAGGTAGAGAAAAACGCCATTACTTCTGTAGATAATATTCCTCCATAAGCTTCAGTTAGTATTGAAGAGTTCAAACTGCTAAAGGATGCAAATGCCTTGTCTTCTGCATTACTTTCCCTCACAGGCAGTGAGCTCACCTTGCTATTCAGCAGATCCATGTCTAAGTCTGCCTTTTTGGCCCATTTTTGCCAAAAGTTTGGATCATCCAGGGAAATATCTGTCCTATTTTCAGAAGCAACAAAGCTTGCCTAGTGAGAAGCAAAGGCAGAACAAAGTTAACTATAATGCTTTTATGCACAATGGGAAATTAACAAGTATTTAAAACATCTAAATCCCGGAGGTTGCTATCTCTGTCTATGTCTGCCCACTCGCGATCTACCACAGACAGAACGTGCCTTGGCAAAGGTAGAACCTTTCCCTTCAGACTCAATAGTGATGGTTGTAGTTCGTCTCAGCAAGATCTGATCTATGTCCTCTTCACAAAACTTAGAACCCTCATCGTCTTCCTCCATTATAGCTGCATATGCACCTTTCCTTAAGAGATCTTCAATCTCTTTCTTTGAGAACTGTTGAATCTGCAAACACCAAGACAAAAATAAAAATCTTACAAAAAGAATAAAATCTTGATATTTCATTATACTATAAGAAATACAATTATTTTACTAATTATAAATAAAACTTGAAAATATAAATACTAATTGATAATCTAAACAAAGTAATCACATTCTTGTGGAAAAATTGAATTTGTGATGGCAAGATGCCAAAGCAGGTAGTGGTGCTTGCAATGGAAGCCTGGTAACCTGAACTCATCTCTATAAACTATGTAAAGGTGGAAGGAGAGAACTGAGTTGTCCACAAAGTTGTCCTCTGACTTCTAAATGCGCACGAAAATGCACAAAGAGTGTGCGCACGCCCTGAGTGCGCACAGTAATCCTTTAAAATAATTGCTTTTGATCTCCCTCTATTACTGTGACCTACCACAAACTTATCTACAGACTTACTCCAGTAATGTTGCCATCTCGACCACTCATGGACTGAAGCACAGCCTTATCCAATCCCAGCTTGAGGCTAGCTTTATCAAACATCTCTCTCTCATAGGAATTACGAGTGATGAGTCGGTACACCTTCACAGCTTTGCTCTGCCCAATCCGATGACATCGTGCCTGGGCCTGGTCAAAAAGAGCACAAAGGATACATGATATCAAGTCTGAGTTCTTCACATTCAAAAAGGGCCATGAAATCAACTCAAAACCAAAAGTCAACTTCAAAAGGAAACTTCTGTCGCATTTTGTAGAACAGGGGGCAACAAACTAATTCTTGTGTTTATCGTTTTCAAGAAATGAAATTTGATTTAAACACAGACCCATTCATTTACCGATTGTCCACCATTGTTTTTATGCTAATAGAAGCTGAAGTGAGTAGTTGAATCAGAAACTATAGATTCCAAAGCCTACAACATTTAGTATTAGGTTCTTTATAGAATGTCAGCTGACTTCTAACCTAGCTGCTACCTCTAGATAAACCATTTCCTCTTCTTTGAAAGAGTGGTCTTTCTAAGTGATCATAATCTTACTGAGAACTTCTTGATTAGGTAAGTAGTATTTTTGTTTTTTGTTTTTGTTTGTTTTCTTTGTAGCCCTGGCTGTCCTGGAACTCGATCTATAGAACAGCCTGGCCTTGAACTCACAAGAGATCTACCTGTCTTTGCCTCCCAAGTGATGGAATTAAAAGCGTGCAGCACCACCATTGCCCAGCAAAGCATGTAATTTTTAAGAAAATAATTTCCTTTACCTGTAGGTCATTCTGTGGATTCCAGTCTGAATCGAAGATAATACAGGTATCAGCAGCAGTAAGATTAATACCAAGTCCACCAGCACGGGTGCATAGCAAAAAGACAAATCGGTCCGAGTCGGGCTTGCTAAAGCGGTCGATAGCAGCTTGTCGAAGGTTGCCTCTTACTCGCCCATCAATACGTTCATATAAGTACCTAGTGGGGGTGGGGGAGTGTCACAAGGGGGGAAAAGTGGCTAAGCAGAAGAAACCAAGTTCTTGTATATGCCAAACAAATATTCTACCACTGAGCTATACCACAACTATCCTTGAAGTTTTATGAAGATACGATAACCACAAATCATTTTAGAATGACTCATTTCTCACCTCCTCTGGATTAGATAATCCTCCAGAATATCTAGACAGCGTACCATCTGGGAGAAGATCAGAACTTTATGGCCACCAGCTTTAAGCTTCGGAAGTAACTTGTCAATAAGAACCAACTTGCCAGCTGAACGAACCATGGCCTGCAGGTGGAAATCTTGAGGTATAACATGGCAAGCTTCCCGAAATTCCATCAGAATTTTTTCTTCTGCACCTGCAAATAAAATAGTCAAAGTTGATGTTAAGAAAAGGTGAACACAATAGCCTTATTCAATATAGTGGCTTGAGATAAGTAAGCAAAGTAAAAAGTAGTATCATCTTTGACCCTTCCATCCGTCTTCCCTCTCTACACATACACACACACACATACACGTGTGTATGTGAATTTGTGTCCAGGAGCATGCCCAAATGCACTCAGAGGCCAAAGTAGGATGCCAGGTATTCTGCTCTACCATTCTCTGTCATGTTTTACTGACAGAGGGTTTCACACTGAACAACCTGGAGCTAGGCTGGCAGTTGACACACCCAGGAATGGTCTTGCTTCTATTCCCCATGACATTTAAGTTGCAGGTGTGGCTGTGTCTAGTTTTTTTTTTTTTTTTATATGGGTGCTAGGAATTCAAATTCATTTCTTCATGCTTATGCAGCAAATTCTCTTATCCATTTCCTTCAGTGCTAACATCAGCATTTCTCCCAAAAATTTCAGCAACAAAATCTCCAACACAGTTTTATACGTAAGTATGTATGTATACGTGTGTGTGTTTTCTGAGGAGGGCAGGTCTTTCTTGAATAAACTGAATTAAAAAGAATGGGCAAATATTAAAATGGAGCATATCCATTATTATTAGCACACAGCTTCCCCCCTAAAAAAATTTTTTTTCAAAAGAAAAAAAGTATCAGTAAGAATATTGATCCAGAATGTAGAATAACCTGAGTTATTACTCATGAAATTCTACACAGAAAATTCTATTTAATTTGGGAGATTATGCAAAACCAAGGAAATAGAAATAACCAGAGAGGGGTCAGCAAGACAGTTCAATAAATTAAGGTATTTGCCAAGCAAGCCTAGAAAGCTGAGTTTGATCCCTGTAACCCACATAAAGGTGGAAGAAGAGGACAGACTCCACAGTGTTGTCCTCTGACCTCCACATGTATGTTGTGGCACTCATATACACACACATAGAGAAGTTAAGATATAAAATACAAAGAATATTTAGGGAAAGATAGTATACACGAGTCTTGTATTTAAAAGAAGAATCTTTTCCCAAGCCCCAGCTCACATCCCTATCACACCCTCACCGTTGATGAGGTATGGGTGGTTGCAGCACTTGCGTAACTCCATCATCGTGTTCAGGAGATTAGGCATGTTGGTATGACCTGCCCCTTTGGAAAGGAAGGAGAAATTTTTCTCCAAAATTGCACGGTAGTATTTCTTCTGGATGTTGGTCAGCTCTACTTCAATAATGGTTTCCTGTTTGGGAGCCAAATTTTTTTCAACATCCTCTTTGAGTCTTCTCAGCATCATTGGCTTAAGAATAGCCTGTAGCTTCTGCACCTATGGTTCATTATAAAGAGAAAAAGAAACCAATAGCATTACATTACAAAGAGAAAAAGAAACAAGATTATATGAAAATATGGAAAATTAGTTCTCCACTATCTGAAGACTATAGATAATGCTAGAGGTGATCTGGGTAAAACTTCAGCAAGGCCCCAGGTCCTGAGTTAATGCCTCATCAGACAGATTTCTTACCTGCTCCTCTGTCTTGAGATCCCCAAAATCCTTAAGGAACTCTGATTCTGAGGGGAACTGTGAAGGTTCCAAGAAATGAAGTAGGCTGAACAGTTCCTCTACAGTATTTTGCAATGGGGTTCCTGTGAGTAACACTTTATGCTCCTGTGAGAAGACAGAAGGATTTGCAGAGATCCCATTAAGTATACAGTTAGTATAGTTTTAGTTTATCTACATTATAATGGTAATAGACCAGATTATTGCCTTGACTTTTCTTTTACTTGCTTCCTCATTTGACTAACGAAAACTGTTTAGGAATTACCCTTATTTAACATATTGAAACAAATTAAATACTGACATTAACCAAATAAAGTACTAGTAACTCAGATTGCACTATTTCCAAACTCATGTCTTTCCACATTCAGTTACCCACAGAAACCCTAATTTGCCCTTGTGGAATATTTCTGTGTGGACTAAACATGGCCTTTGGTTTTCTATAGCTCCTCCCAGTGAGGCTCACCCCTGGAACCCCGGCTTCCCCAGTGACTAGCTCTGACAAAGAGAATGGGACAGGGTGACACCGTGAGTCCCAGAGCTCAAGACCTCTGCAGCCCCACCTGGCCCTCCTCAACACTATCCCGAGGTCACTGCGTAAGGAAGTCCACATGGTCTGGATCACTAGAGGCTGAGAGGCCACGTGTAAGACAACTCAAGTGCTCCATGAATAACTAGTATCAACTGCAAGTTGCAGCAACATTAATAACCAGGAAAGGCCACCAGAAGAACATATCAGCTGAATGTGGCCTAAGTGGCTTAACTAGAGAATCATGAAAAACACAGTTGTTGTTTTAAATATTAATCTTTAGGATAGATAACTAAGGTACCTTCCTATTGTTCCTGATGACTAAAAAGCACTCATTTACAATTCATTTCCAAATCTAAAGCTTATAATCTTTATTATGACTTTCAGGGGTCCCTCAATACAAGGTTCTCATTCTGTTTTTCTCTGCTAAGTTATGGCAGTTTTCATTTCATAGGGGAATTAGATCAAATTTCAGATGTTTCTGTCACTTTGGGGACTCACCAGATCCATGTGCTTGAGACTATCCAGTAGCTTGCAGTTACGGTTCTTTAGCCGATGGGCTTCATCGATGATAACACAACGCCATTCAATTTCACGAAGCTCAGGACAGTCTGACAGGATCATCTCAAAAGTTGTGATCAAGGCATCAAACTTATATGCACCTGGGATGAGGCGACCCTGTCCATGAAAACGGCGCAGTGAGAGGAGGCCTACACACACGCCCACCTGCAGAGTTCTGGATCTTCCTGCTATATCTAATGACATTTAACACAAAGTACAACTGCACTGCCACCAACTTCTGTCACTGTTTATTTTCCCAATAAGCAGGGCCAAATCAGCGAACATGATACATCCTTTACTCAATAGATTCAGCTTTTTGGGAAAATAGCAGGCCTACCTCACTGAGTGGAGCTGGACATTCCTGACTGTTGGATGCTCAGCTGATATAAATCTATTTTAAATCATTTGTTGGTTAACAGTGAGATCCACAAATGTTGGATAAATCTGAAACATACTATGGGGAAAAAGAAGTGGAAGCCAGGCCAGGCACCTTCCTGTAACCTCGTTAACTTAGGAAGCTGAGACAATAGGAGCACAAGTTTGAGGCCAACCTGGGCTATATATTGAGCCCTTACCTCAAAAACACGAAAACAAATAAAAATAAAAGTGGCAATAGCCAATACAAAACATGTTAATATTGAACACTGTATAAAGTCTGACAAAAATCAAATAGTTCCAACAGAATTGAGAACTGCTTAGAAGTAAAAATCATTAAAGAAACAGAGGAGTAATACATAAAATCTACTATTAATACAAAATTGATGACTCAAAAAATTTCCCTTAGAAAAAAAACATCGATTAAAATTTCAGTTGCTTAAAGGGCACATTTAAGTTTTTTTACCATATTTAAGTTTATCACTCTTGAAAAATACTTTAAAAACTCATTAGTGCTATTAAAATTCTATTTAAAATCCTTGTATTAGCTAGGTGTGATGGTGCATAAGTACCATCTCAGCATCAGGAAGCTGAAGCAAGGCTAGGTTATACAATAAGATTGTCTCAAAACAAACAAACCAATCCATCAAAATGATGTATCTCTATATTAAATCAGAATGTTCAATGACTGATAGTGTTAACTGGGTAGAAACAGCAAAGTCAAATTACACTACTATATAAAAAAAAAAATCTTAAATGACAAGAGCCTCAGTGAACATCTTTAATCCACAGTAGCTCCTGAACACCAGGTACCTTGGAATACTTTCTATAAGCACAGCGGATGCTTATACAAAACTCACAACTCACCCGTGAATCTTTACAGTACATTTCATACTGCTGGATCATCTGCCGGCTGGCCAGGCTGCCATGGTACACAATAGTGTTCATCTCTGTCCATGTATTGAATTCTCGCTCCCAGTTAGTAATGGTAGACAGTGGAGCAATGACCAAAAAGGGACCATGGATTCCTACATTATATACCTCCTGCAAGAAGGCAATTGACTGAATAGTTTTGCCTAATCCCATCTCATCAGCCAGGATGCAGTTCTGCCTGTAGATTTCCAGGAGGTGGGGGGTGTGGAGAAGAAAATGCCAAAAATTTATCATCTTAAAAAAAAATCTACCTAGGAAAGAATTAGTTTGATAAAAATATGTATAAAAGTAATTTTCAGACTAAGCCTACATGTTATAATCTCAATTTTTACTTTACCTGTTATACCAATTAAAGAGGAGCCAGTTGACCCCTTCTAACTGATACTCCCGTAACTGGTTTCTGTTTTTATATTCGTGTGACAGCTCCAATTTTTTCCAAGCATTTGCCTGTGGACGGTTCTAAAAAGTAAAAAATTTGAATTACTGGAACAATGACACTAATAAAATTACTAATTCTAAAAGTTTAATTAGATGAAAAACATTGCTTGGGATACAGCCTGTGAAATACATTTAAATTCATGAGTGCATGTTATTTTTAAAAGAAACTTTTCCTGCTGGATACTTCAGGAAGATACCAGGAAAATAAAGAAGTTTAGAGGGCTGGCGAGGTGGCTCAATAGTGAAGAGCACTGGCTGCTCATCCAGAGGTTCTGAGTTCAATTCCAGCACCTATGTGGCGCCTCACAACCGTCTATAGCTGTAGAGCCACGGGACTCAATGCCTTCTTCTGGTGTGCGGACAAGACACCCATATACACAAAGCAAGCAAATATTAAAAAAAAAAAAAAAAGAAAGAAAAGAAAAAGAAAGAAAACAAATAAATTTAGTGAGATCCTTCTTAAAGAAAATTGGGTTCATGTTATCCCAGTCCTCAGGAGCAGAGGCAGGAGGGACTCTGGGTTCATAAGCCTTTACGAATCTTTTGTTTTGTTCTGGGGGCACAGTATCTCATTATCTTGCTCAGGCTGACCTTGCACTCCTACCTCAATGTCTCAAGTAGGTGTAATACAGGCATGTGCTACGATGCCTGAATCTAGACAGGGATGACATCACAAACACAACCTGACTGAAGTACAGACCACTATTTACAAACAAGGTCTCCCTCTTCTGTTGGCTCCTCCAGAAGTGATGTCTAATAATAGAACTTGTTAAACAAACAAACAAAAACTGGGCATGCTAGTGCATACCTTTAATCCCAGTACTTGAGAGACAGAGGCTGGCGGATTTTTGTGAGTTCAAGGCCAGCCTTGTCTACACAGAGAGACTATGTCTTTAAAAAAATTAGAAGACAGAGAAATGTATACACATATGACTTTTCCAGTATAAATGACTTTCTGATAAAGGTATTATTTACCTCTTGTAGGCCTTGCCCACTCCAGCAGGTAGTTCCCCAGCTCCACCACACGCCACAGCTGTTAGCCTCTGGCTCGGCGGCCTCGAGGTCAGGAGGCCCTGGGCTTGGCTGTGGCCTACAAGGTCCACAGACCCCTCCTGTTGTGCTGGCACTGGCTACTCAAAACAGCCTACTCAACACAGCCACCTCGCCACCTCAGATGATGTCCTACACCAGACATCGCCACTGCTGGTCACCTCACCGCTGCAGATGGACATCTCAGCCCGGAGCAGACAAAGGCATGGGACAGACCATCTCCAGAACCCTGAAATCCACGAGTCTCCACCCTCCTAGAAACTGTCCTTTCCCTTAGAAAGGAATAAGCACCCTACCCCTCCATAAGTTCTTTAAGTGAACCTAAAGTTAGTAAAGTTCAAAGCTTAAGTTGCTCATTTACCTCAGAATTAGTTTATTTTACAAGACCTAAAGTCAGTTCAAACCACAGGTAGCTGGGTCCCTCTCCCCAGATTATTCAAAACCCATCAGCCTCTAAGCTCAAACCCTTTACAGCCCTAAAGGCAGGAAAGTTGACATTTCAGGGTGAAAAATGTGGACTCACGCTCACCAATCACTAAGCTTGAAATCCACCGATCACAGGTCATGTGGTTAGCTCCGC
Organism: Cricetomys ansorgei; assembly: GCA_026225945.1. Classification (NCBI taxonomy): domain Eukaryota; kingdom Metazoa; phylum Chordata; class Mammalia; order Rodentia; family Nesomyidae; genus Cricetomys; species Cricetomys ansorgei. The sequence continues at coordinate 1,248,084 of JAMJFZ010003384.1, forward strand.
CCCCTCCCCAGAAACCCTATATAAAGGGCTGAGCTTTGCTCAGTCTTTCACTGTTTCTCCTCAGAGTGGAAGTAGTCACTTTCCTGGATTCTTCCCTCCACATAAATCTCTTAGGTGAGATTTGCTGCCTGATGAGACCCTTTCATCAGAGGTGAAGAAGCAAGGCGAAGCAGAGCTGAACACCTCAGCTTGCTGGGTTGGAGCACTTCAGTCCTGTTGGATAGTCTCCCTTCAGGGCTGCATCACCTCTACAGTGGAGATTTCCCCCTCTTGATGTTGTGTGGTTCCTGGGCTCCTGACTGCCCGGGTACCTTACCATCTCTGTTTGAGTTGGAAAAAACCCTAACACCTTTCAGACAAACCCTGAAATAATTATAAATGAAATGAATGAATGTGCAATTTGATTTAAAATAAGACATGATTGAACGTGTATTAGTGATTTTTGCCTTAGTGATGAGTACATTATACTAGTCAGTCAACCTTTCATTTTATGTTTGAGAATTTCCATACTAGTAAGCTAAACCAACAAAAACTTCTGCAAGTGGGAAAAAAATAAAAGCCGTAATATAACAGTCCTTTACACTACTACATTTACCTTCTAAACCCAAATGTACCTACCACCCTTTTGAGTTCCGGGTGCCTTGACTGGATCCGTTTAAATTCCCGAATCTTGCCTTCATCGACATCCTCTTTTAGCTCCCATGTACTGTCCTCATAGGGCAGAGAGCACCATTTCACCAGGTAGTAAATTACAGGCTAGAAGAGAAGAAAGCCAAAGCCCCAGTGATTAAAGCGCAAGAACTTGACTCTAACACAGCTATCATCTCTATAGGTGCTGAAGATGCCGCACTGAATCCACCAACCACAGGCTCACACACAAGTACTAACCTGCACTTTCCTGCAAACAATGATAGAGTTATCTTTTAGAAGTAAAATTTCTAGACGCCAAATGCTAAAACATTAAGTTTATCATAATTTGTCCTTTAGTGTTTAGTGTCTAGAAGTGGGGAAACTACCCTTTTCCTAAACTGTGTAGGAACTGAAAGATTGGTTTCATTCTCATATTTTATTTTGACACCAATTTGTTTACATGTTTTGTAAGATAAAGTCTCACTCTATAGTCTAGCCTCAAATTCACAGCAAGCCTTCTGCCTCAGCATGACAAGAGCTAGAACTGCAAATGTAGCCACCATACCCGGCACAAACACTTGTAGACCGTATTTGATTATTTATTTTGTTGTACTGGTGCCTGAACTGGTCATTTTTCTTGAATTTGATATAGTAGAAAGTAGACCACTTTCAAAGGAAAAACAGGGTTATTAAGCCTGTAGGGGCATACTAGAGCTAGCATGACATTCTTATGGTGCTCAAAGGATACTTCCCAATGAGCCTCAGAAAACTAAGAGCTAATGCTAGGAAACATCATTGATGGAAGGTAATATGAATGATGAGAAGAAATGTTGAAACTCCAACTACATTCAACTACAGTCCTATTCTATCGGCATTCACTGCAGGGGGTGGGAGGATATAGCTCCTATTTTTGCAATTCAAGAACATCATTGCTGGGCTGCAGTTCTGGCCCTAGTATACTTATGGCCCTGGGTTTGATCCCAGTAACCACAAAAATAAAAAAGATGATCACTCTTGTGATAGCATTTCCATTATTGGCTTATGTAAAACTATAAAGTAAAACTATAAAGATCAGTCAGAGCTGGGCATGGTGGTGCACATCTTCAATCTTAGCACATAGGAAATGAATTCAAGGCCAGCCTGGTCTACAAAGCGAGGTGCAGTACAGTACAGTGGTATACAAAGAAACCCTGTCTTGAAAAACCAAAAAATAAAAAAAGATCAGGCATAGTGTGATCAATAGGAATCTCTAATTATCAATTCACAGAATACTGCTTGAAATAGCTACCATTAAGTATGAACGTGCCTCAATAGTCAGAAATCCAGGAATCCTTAGAAATGATGCAATGGTTCTTTATGGAGTGACTTGAGTCATCCCTTACCTAAAGCCTTTTGTACAAGTCACATATGTCCAGCATATTAACTTATTTTTCTAAATATACTTATTCCATTATTAGCTAATGTAAAATAGATGAAAATCAAACCTACTTTGGAGAAGGGAAAAATGGATACACAGAAAATTACTGTCAATATTGGGAACATTCACTATAATATCAAAAACCCAAACATTTTTAGTCTCATGCCAGTAGCACATTTCAAAGGATTCAACTATAAGGCTAGTTACTTTTGGAAGGCTAAGTATGGTGGTAGAAGCGTAAGATTGCCAAGGCAGGAAAGGCCGAGATCCTGAAAGAAGATGTGACTTTAAGGGTAGCCAACTTCCTGATGATTTGCCTATTCTCCAGTCACTCCCAAAACAAACACATAAATCATGTGCCCTCACCTCAAGAGGAGAATATATATATTATTATATATATTATACTTACTAGACTCTGAAGACATTAAAATATCAATAGGTCCTGTATATCTAAGTTATTCTGAAGTCTGAGAAAACAAGGTAAAACTTGCAATGTTACAGAAAGAAGACTCTGACTCACAGATCCTGCTGGAGTGACATGTGGGAGTGGATCTCATAGCTAAAAAGTCTAGCTTACCACTTAGCATGATCCCTGAACAGGACTACTCTTCTCTCTTGGTCACTATCACAAGCCACAAAAACTTTGAGAAGCTAAGCCAACAACGGCTTGAAGCAAAAGGAAAAGTGAAACATTTCAGAAGATAAGGCAGTTTGTGGTCTAGATGTAATTTAACACACAAAGGTGAGTTCATTTTTGGCTTAGATCTACTGTGTCTCTTTGGAGAATCAAACCAGAAAGAAATCTGTAAAATTTAAAAATTTGAGCATATACGGAATATATTTCCAAATCTGTAGAAGTATTAGTACAGGAATTCCAAAACTAGTTTATGAAAGAAATATTTCCAGAAAACCAACTGGAAAATTATCTTGTAGCCTTAGCCTAAATTTACATAACAGGAACTGTGGCAGGCTCCAAAATGACAAATGGAAAGTACTAAACTAACGGTGAGTTCAGGAAACACAGAAAGCTAGAAACCTGTGCAAGTGTTTTTTATATTCATCGATTTAGGAATTAGTGTGCAGAGTCCTCCATAGAGTCTGAAGGAAAGAGAGATCAAGGTGAATAATTCTTCCGTACTTGCAAATATAGCCTTCTACTCCTTTCCCTTCCCACTATTATTTCTAAAAATCCAACCAAAAAAAATTCAGAAATACCTTTTCAGTCCAAGGAATTTTTCGGTGACATCTGAAAAATAAAGGATTGGCAAGCAAACCAGCAGAAGTCTGCAGAAGGCTCTCATGTTCTCCGTGCCCAACTCACCTCACCGTTATCCTTGTCAACACTGTGAGACTCGTCCAGTATCCTATCCACCTCTACGTAGTCCGGATTGAAGGGCTCTTCATCCTAGGTAAGTTAGGAAAGCAAACAGTAAGGCAGGAAAATCACTGTCCAGTAAGCCTACCTATACCTTCTTACTTCATCTTTACGAGATTAAAAAAATTGTTTTTAAATTAATTGTGAATTAATTTCATAACATTAAAACCTATAAATCTATTTTTCTACTTGTTATCAGAGTCTTTTCTCCCTAAAAGAGGCTACTTCACACACGCTCTGGATTCTATCTGGCCTTCTTGGTACTCTCTGTCTGTTGAACCAGTGCCCAAAACAAACTTGCTCTATTATACTTCTTAAAGCAAACAAACACCTCTTCCTGTCTCTATGTCACTCTGTAACTGTTTTCCTGTTCTGCTTCATCTCCAAGCTTTCTCAAGTGTTCCACACAGATACCACTTCCACTTCCTCATCTCTTTTAACTCTTCTGCTTATATAATACAACTAAAAGTCAAGCTCACAAATAACTTTTAAATTGTTAAATATGACAGACACATTTCTTCGCTCATGTAGCTTCAATGTTTAATTGGTAGTAACCCTAGATATAAAAAATTAAAGTTCAGAACTGGAGAGATGGATCAGAGGTTAAGAGCACTTGCTGCTCTTGCGCTTCACTCCAAATTTAAATTGGAGGACCCAAATTGAATTCCCAGCACTGACACTGTGGTTCATAACCATTTGTGACTCCAGTTTCAGGGTATCAGAAGCTCTCTTTTGATCTCTACTGGCACCAGGCACACACATGGTGCATATATAATACAGGTAAACACTCATACACAAAATAAAATGTAAAAATCTAAAAAATAAAAATTAAACAAAAAACAAAAGAAGAAATTAGAGTTCTTTCATTACTATTTCTACGGATACCAAATTAGAAATTTGATTTGTAAATTTTTTCAGACTGGAGATGAAGTTCAGTTGATAGAACGCTTGTTCAAAACAAAGAAAGCCCTGGGTTACATCCCCAGCACATATAAAACAGTAAAGTATGTGTGGTGTTTCTATGCCTATGACTATAGCACTTGGAGGTAAAGGCAGCATTACAGGACAGAGGATCAGAAGTTCAGCCTGGACTACATGAGATTGTCAAAAAACAAAACAAAAGTTTTCTCTTAATGAGATAGTTGTTTACATCTAAAGAGACCACCGGTAGCTAGAGACCAGTATTAGAGAGAAGAGTTCTTCCTGAAAATACTCCACCCATACTGACATATCACAATTTCACAGTACTGAACTTTATAATCACCAGGCCATAATTAGACACAGGAAAACAAAAGCACGGCACCAATTAAATACTCAAAATTAAATCTCTATACTCATACACACAAACCAAGCATGTCTTTTGCAGAGGCTGACAACCTGGTAATTAATTTGTGCTAGGAAATTAGAAATTTCTAATTTCTAACTAGAAATAGAAAGGGAAGGCCACATGATGATGCAGCTATGAAATACCAGCATTTGAGGGAAAGGCAGGAAGGTGAATCTGAGGACAACCTGGATTATATAGAGACCCTACTGTCTTAAAAAATAAATAAATAAAAAACAAAAGTTAAAAAGAAAAAAGAGAAATGATAGTTAACACTGATTCCTAATTACCTCATGGAAGAAGTGTCTCATCTGAGCCATTTTGGTTTTGAACCGCTTTAATTTCTGATGGATCCTCTTATCCTTCTCCAGCTGGGAGATAGTTGCCCATTCACAGTGCAGATAGGAACTGCAGTAGACAGAAACAGCCAGTCATGCTGTGGGAACAGGAACCTGGCACTCCAGGACTGGTGACCTGGGGCCTAGCCAGCAACAGGTGGGACAAATGTGTGCTTTAACAGGAGACAGCTCAGGTCAGTGTTCCCAAAACTTGAATGTGCACAAATCACCTGTTCTGGGGTGCACCTAGACACCCATACTTTCAAACATCTCTCAAGTAGCGCTAATTCTGTTGGTTCAGTGTCACAAGATCTTATCTAAGGCAGAGAAAACTACAAGGGATTTTATCAGAAACTGCTATCACCCCACTTTCAGACAGAGAAACAGTCATTTCAATTCCTGAAATTTTTTTACTTGCCCTTGGAAAAAATTTTTAAAAAGGGGAAGAGGCTAAGGCATATTCCCAACCATGTAAGTCTCCACGGGAGGCTCTTCCAAAGCCTGTGGATTTAAGCTGAGCAGTTCTGAGTGCATGTAACTTACTAGTTCTTATACTTGACAAAGAATTCCTCAGCCTCGGTGTATTGTCCAGAAGGAAGCTGAGAAGAAATACAGAAAACATAGTAATTTATCAACGAAAGATCTTTTAATTTCATCTAGACACGGTCAAACTTCATCCTAACGTTTCCTGAATTATTTCATTGATCAAGGAACTAATCTAGCACTAGAGGTCTAAGAGCTGAAAAAAAAAAAAAAAGCTTTTATCCATTGTAAACAAAGTAGTGAAAGAAGAGATGGTAAGACATACTGTTTTCTAACTAACTTTCATACACCATCTCTTATAACTACACCTTAGCAATATACTGTCATTCGAAGATGCTCATTAAATAAAACTTGTGAAGTGAGGATGTAGCTCAGTAGAGAATCCCTATCATAGAATAATTACAATAAATAATTCTATATATTTCTATATAATAATAGTATTCTATATAATTCTAAATAATATAAAAATTAAATAATAATAATCATAAATAATTCTTTAAAAGTAAAAACTACACATCTATGAATTCAGCATTAAAGATGTTATGAATAACATTTAAGACAGAGAGGTCTCACCTCTTTCTTCACAACTCGCATGGAAAGCACTTTGTCCACAATAGCTGCATCTTCTTCACTGGGATTCTCCTGTAGGAAAAGATGCTGTTAGTCAACTACTGGTTGAAAGAACAAAACTGGGTATAGTAATCACAACAGTAATCTTTGCTTGCATTATACACACACAGGGAGACAGAGAGGGAGGGAGGGAGGGAAAGAGGGAGGGAAGGAGAGAGAGAGAGAGAGAGAGAGAGAGAGAGAGAGAGAGAGAGAGAGACAGGGTGGGCGGGGGAGAGAACACGAAGCAAAACTCTCAGATGGCTGTTAGCTTACCACAAAGAATTGCATGGAAGGCAGAGTCTCTCCATCAGGTTCTTGTATTGGTTCTGGGAGGATGGGCTCAGGTTTTATTGGACCAGTTACATCCACCTCCTCCTCTTCTTCATCATCTGTTATCTTTATATCCAGGTCCTCTGTGTATTTTTTTCGTTTAACTTGACGGTTTGAACGTCTCTTCTGTATAGGAAATAAAGTTAACTGCTCAGGACTCTCAAAGTGACAACCTTTTTGAAACAGCGACATGTGTGTGTTCCAGGCTGGTCCTGAACTTTCAAGCCTCTTGCCTCTGTCTTTCATGTGCTGGTATTACATCTATGTCACCTTCTAAGGGGAAAACTTTTAAAAGTATTTGCCTACGCTAATAGACAATAATTTTATTTCAAAGTTCTCATGAAAAAACAAACCAAACTATTTACCTAACTACACAACAGTTATGTGCTTCACACAGATTTTTGCACGATTGTCTTATCAATAGCCAGGAACCCATGGAGATACCCTGTGAGCTCCTAGTAAAAGGCTCTAAGAAATTCAAGTAGGACTCTCTAGCTACAATGCACTACACACTTCAGAGCAGGAGCAGCTCTGAAGCATTAGGCACATTTTTGTCTCTAGCTAAAGATTCTGTTGTCTTTCTTTCATATACCATGTTTACTTACTAATGTATCATTTGTGTGTAAGTGGAGGTATCACAGAATGACTTTTGGGGGTCAATTCTCTCCCTTCACCATGGGTTCAGGGGTCAAACTCAAGTAGTCAGCCCTGCATAACAAACTCTTTGACCCCATGAACCATTTCATTGGCCCTTGATGTTTTGACAAATAACCATTTCATATGTACTATTCTATCACTTTTTTACTTAACATTATATATATACAAACACACACTATATATATACAAACCTCCCCCACACACACTAGAGTGGCTTTGAGGCCACAGAGATATACCTGCCTTTGCCTCCCAAGTACTGGGGATAAAGGGTGTGTGCCATGACACCTTTTAGCTTAGTTAACAATACTTCTTTGAGACAGTTTTCTTAATATATTTTAGGTCAGCTGGGCATAGTGTCACATGCCTTTTATCCCAAGACTCTAGATAGAGGCCAGAGGAAGGTGGATCTCAGAGTTCAAGGCCAGTCTGGCTTACAGAGTTAGTTCCAGGATATCCAGGGCCTCTGTCTAAAAAAACCCCAGTATGTATTTATAATATATATCATACATAGTACAAATATATGTTTTTATATATGCCTATTTATATATGCAAATACCCATATGCTTATTTATTTATAAATATCTACATATACATATGAATATTTAGGTCTACTTTATTCTTTCAATTGGGTAAATAAATCATTTAAAAAGTAGTTTAATACTTGTAGCTCATGATACAAAAGTGGGAAAAGTGAAAATGAATTAAATGACAGAAATACTAAAAGTGAGCAACTTGAATAGCAAAAAACTATTTTTTTTAAGTCAATATTCCTAGGAACAGGGAGATAGCCAAGTGGTAGGGCCCTTGCCAAGCACACACAAATGAATTAGTAATAATATTCCTATTCAGACTAGGACACTACAGTGAAGAAAAAACACCATTTATAAATGTAAAGATTATCTAGATATTTAAATCTCTTAAGAGATTTAATAAAAAATTATCCACATGAAGAAAAATAAAATTTATAAAAATCAAGAGTTAAAAAAATCCATTTAAAAATCCCTAAAGGAAAAAAAATGAGCAAAATACTTAGAAATAGATTTAACGAGGGGAGTGAAAGATCTCTAAAATGAAAACTTCAAACACAGAAGAAACAGAAAACACTAGAAAGACTTCTCATGCTTACAGATTTAAGAACTAATGCTATATAAGGGCTATATATCTAAAAGTTATCTACAGGCTCAATATAATCCCCATCAAAATTACCAAAATATTTTTCTCAGTAATAGGGGGAAAAAAAGCCTTAAAACTAATATGGAAGCAAAAAAATCTCAGGTATCTAAAATAATTAAGCCAAGGAACAATGCTGGAAGTATCATGATACTTAATTTTAAAATATATTGCAGAGCCATAGCAACAAAACCAGAACGGCGACTAGATACCCACACTGATGAAACAGAATTCAGGATTTTCTCAAATAAAAAGCTTCTGCACAGCAAAGGAAATGATTACCATGGCGAAAAGAAAAATTCATAGAATGGAAAAAAATTATAACCTCACATTAGTCAAGGAATAATATCTAGACTATAAAGAGTATAAGGTTGGAAGAGATGACTCAAGTAAAGGCGCTTGCTAGCAAGCCTGACAAACTGGGCTCAATTCTTGAACCCACATGGTGGTAGGAGAGAACCAATCCCTGAAAGTTGTCCTCTCACTCGGTATGTGCACCTTAGCATGTTGGTCCTATCACTATATAGACACACACAAATAAACAAATGTAAACAACTATTTAAGATTTTTTAAAATTAAAAACCCAAAATGCAGGTCATCCAATCAACAAATGGCAAATGAATTAAACAGACAGCTCTCAAAATAGTGGAAACGGTCCCTAAACTTTTGAAGAATGGTAAGTTAAAGTTAGCCAGGGGGCCAGTGAGACAGCTCAGGGAGTAAAGGTATCTGCCTCCAATCCTGAGGGTCTGAATTTGATCCGTGCTGGGAAGAGAGAATCAACTCACAGAAGTTGTCCCTTTGACTAACCCTGCTCCCCAACCCCTTTTTAAAAAGGTAAAAAAAAAAAGAGAGAGACACTAGTCTGGACTACACAGACAGGGTCTTAAAATACTAGTAACAACACTGTTCAATATCCTTAGCCATCAGAGAAATGCAAATAACAACTACATCAAGAAACCAAGCAAGAAAACAAGTGTGGGCAAGGAAGTAGGTAAAAGGATTACGTATCACTGGCAGGAGTTTTAATTAGTCCAGCCACTACGGAAATCAGTATAGAGGTTCCTCAAATACTAAAAATAAAACTATCTCATGGTTCAGTTATATCACTCCTGGGTATCTTCCAGAGGAATCTAGGTCAGCAGACCACAGGGTACCTGCACATCTATGTTTATTAACAGCTAAGTTATGGAATTGTGCCACCAACTGATGAGTGGATAAAGAAAATGTGGTATATTAACTCAATGGAGATTTATTCAGCCACAGGGAAGAATGAAATTATGCCACCTGCAAGAAATGGACAGAATGATTGGTGACCATGAAACTCTGCTTTTCCTGTCTCTACTTCCCAAGTGCTGGGAATAATGCTTACCTGTAACTTTTTTTCTTTCCTTTTTAAGATTGAAAAAAATTTTATGAGTGTTTTGCTTGTATGTTTGTATACCATGTGTGTGCAGAGCCCGTGGAGGTCAAGAGGGAGTCTGATCTCTTGGAACTGGAGTTGAGACTGTTGCTGCCCTATGGGTGCTGAGCTCTGGACTGGGAACCTCTGGAAGAGCAGCCAGTACTATTAACTGCTGAGCCATTTTTCCAGTCCCCAGTTTTTGCTGTTTTTCTCCCTTCCCCCACCTAGCAAACTGGCAAAAATTCAGAATATTTGAGGAAAATATTTCAAACATAGGCTAGGAATATATTTGAGGGGAACTATTTGTCTAACATGCTCAAGACCCTGAAATTTGATGCCCAAAAGAGAAGGAAAAAGAAAAAAATGGGAACTCAGACCTGCTTGACTGGGGGTACCAATTGGTATGATCTGTAAAGGAAAATTCAAAACACTGTTTTATATATTTGTACATGTACAGAAATCTCTGTAGCATTAACAGAGGTAGACTAGCAGAAAAAAAACAAAAACAGACAGAGTACTAGTTAAACAAATTATGTCATGGCCTTAACATAAAATAGCATAGAATTATTGAAAAGATGAGACAGATGGAAAATACCAAAGTTTTAAGCTACATAACAGAAACCCTTATTATGAGTATAATGAGTGTTAAGTATATGAGTATTAAGAGTATAAAACGGCACATCGTTTAGGAAACAGGCAGATTTTATCCACTTTTTGCTTACTCTTTAATCTACTAATTAATTTTTAGGGATTTAGTCATAATACATAAAAATCTGTACTAAAACTTCTTCATACTAAGAGTTTTCATTTTACCCTTGCTCATAACAGTCACAAACCATGCAACTCAACTGCCCATCAACAGGCAAATGGATACACAAATTACACTCATACATATATTTAAACCAAATAGTACTCAAGGAAAAAGAAATAACAATTGATACATTCATCACTGACAATTTCAAAACATCTGAAAGAATGAGACCCTAGATCAACCTTTAGGACCATTAAAAAAAAATTAAAAAATTAAAAAGCTAGATATATCCATTTATACCTGCAATATCACAATTCACGTGGAGACAGAAGGCTTGTTAGAAGTTCAAGGCCACGTAAGCCAAGGTTACCTGATGAGCTGGAAAGACATGCTGAACTACTGTACAACACTGACCATACAACAGAGGTGACTCTCCGTGTCCTACTGTGTATACGTACCCTGTTATCACCTAGTGACTTGGTCAGCACAAAGAACAATGAACCAAAACAAGCCTCATATTGTTGAAACATACCAGCCAACACATCCAGTGTGTTATTACCAACAGAAAACTGACTGATACAACGTTACTACATTACTACATTCTACATTACTAAGGAAAGTCTGGTTACTTAGGAAGGATTGTACATACTCCATACTTTTTACTTTTTGTATTACTTGCTTTTATAGATATTGTGTAAGTATTCTTAAGATAACATTTCTATGTTAATTAATTAAGAGACAGGATTTATTATTTATTTATTTATCTGTTTATTTATTATAAGACAGGGTCTCTTTGCACAGCCTTGTTTGGCCTAGAACTCAATATGAAAATCAGGCTGGTATTGATCTCACAGAGGTCTGCCTGCCTGTACCTCTACCTCTGTGGTGCTGAGATTAAAGACTTGTGCCGCCACACCTGGCTTAAAATAGCATTTTTAAATTTAAAAAGTATTAAAAAAAAAAAAAAGAAAGAAAGAAAAATTACTTGGATATACTTTAAAATAAACCAGAAAGGGGTGGTAATGACCATTTCTTGGTAAATACTGAAATAGGAGAATGGAAACATGGGACTTCATTAAATAATTCTACCTTTGTGTATATTTGAAAATTTTCATAATGAAAAAAAGGTGGCACAGAAAGTAGTTATGGAATACTAGTTGTTAAGTGAAAGCAGCATGCCATAAAAACAAAAAATATTTCTGGAAAGGTGTGATTGCACCCCTGTACCCCTACCTCCCAAAAACCAAACAAAACTGGTCTTGGGCAGACTGGGGGACTGTGGTATGGAATGGGACATGTCTGTTTGGTTGGTTTTCTGGCTGTATAGTACACATTACTACAGTTTAGTGTCTTTCTTCAACTGTTCTCCACTTTTGTTTATTGAAACAATGTATCACTATGGAGACCTTGACTTTAGAGATGACTTGCCTCTACCTCCCAAGTCTTAGAATTATTAAGTATGTGTTGTCACTCCCCTGCCCCCACATACCCTTTATTTTTTACAATGTATCACAATGAACCTGAACCTTAAGTTTTGGCTAGGTTTACTGGAGAATGAGTTTTAGAGATCAGCTTGCTTACACACACACACACACACACACACACACACACACGCCTTTTACACTATCCCAGACTGACATCAAACTTAAGCCAGTCTTTCTAGGATGGAAGACTGCGGTAAGTTTGATGTCAGTCTGGGATACATCGTGAGATCTTGTCTTATCAACCTTCCAAACAAATAAACATGAAATTGGAGACAAAGACACTAGGGCCATGTACCAGTAGAGGAAAGACCACGTGAGGCCCAGCAAGAAAGTGGCCAGCGCTAACTCAAGGAGACAGGTCTGAGGAAAGACCAAACTTGCAAGACATTAGGTCTTCTTGGACTTCTAGGCCCTCAAGCTTTCAGAAAATAAACATTTATCTGGGACCAGTGGTACACACTGTAATCTCAGCTACTCAGGAAGTTAGGTGGGAATATCAAGTTTGAAATCAGGCTGGCCAACACAGCAAGACTGTCACTAAAATAAAGCAAAGGGCTAGGAACATATCTCAGGGTCAGAGTCCTTGCCTAGGATGCACAAGCCCCAGGCTCAACCACCAACTTCAAAACTACACACAAAAAACAGAACAAAACCACAAAATGTTGAGCTACCTAATGTGCAGTACTTTTTGATACAATGGTCCTAGCAAACTAATATATTACCCTCCAAAATTTTACCCATCTTTTGTATTATCAAAATCTGTGTTCAGCTTGGTTTTCATCTTAACTAAGGTTTTAAAAAATTCTTGGAGAATTTCATGAAGCACACAAAGCATTCTGATGATTCAATATATCATTTAACCTTTTGTTTAACAAATAGGAACAGTGCTTTCATTATGTTTTTGATTTTATTAGTTAAGACAGGGTCTCTCTATGTAGCTCAGGCTGTCCTACAACGTTATGTAAATCAGTTGGCCTTGAAGTCAGAGATCTACCTGACTCCTGAGTCCTAAATTAAAAGTGCATAGGTAGGTGGGTTGTTTCCTTTGTGGAAGAAAAACGATTCGACTAAGATGGTGTATGCCTGGTAACACAGATGTATCTTTAACAAAAAAATAACTTGCTAGGGACAGGCCAGTTGATTATGTTGGTACACTGAATTATGTTGATAAGATCTATATAAATGATATAATATATATGTAAATGTATCATATACTGTACTCATTTAATGTTCTACATGCATTAGTAATACTGTATAAGCCACCATGTCTGGCTTTCATTATGTTATCATGAGCTAAGCACTCTTTTGTAAATGTTTACATTTAATACTCATAACAACCATACTTAGTAACAGTATCTTCATTTTACAAGAGAAGAATTAGGCACCAATAGGTTAAGTAATTTGCTCACAGTGATAAGGTTAATAAATGGCAGAATTAGAGCGAGACCATATCAGAGCAACTTTGATTATTTCTAGAGTATTTTTATCATCACATGTATAATTTTTATTTTTCAAATGCCAATTTTTCTATTTATAACCTTTAATTTTGTTTTTTTTTTTTTTTTTTTTTTTTTTTGTTGTTCTTTTGTTTTTTCTGTTTTTTGGGGATTTTTTGAAACAGGATTTCCTTGTGTAGCCCTGGCTGCCCTGAAACTTACTCTATAGACCAGTTGGCCTCAAATTCACAGACACCTGCCTGCCTCCCAAGTGCTGGGATCAAAGGTGTGTGCCACCATTGCCTCGCAAATTTCCAAATCTCAATGTCTTTGTTACAAAGATCTACTCCACTTAGATACCAAAAAGTAAAAAATAAATTTAAACATTTTTAAAAAATTCCATACTCTATTTTTCAAGACAAGTTTCTCTGTTGCAACTCTGGCTGACCTGGAACTCACTCTGTAGACCAGGCTGGCCTGGAACTCACAGCGATCTGCCTGCCTCTGCTTCCTGAGTGCTGGGATAATAGGTGTGCACCACTATCGCCCAGCTAAATATTCCATAATTATTTAAAGCTCATGACTTCACTTTATGTAACCCATTCTAGCCTCAAATTCATGATCCTCCTACTTAACCTCCTAAATACTAGGATTACAGGTGTGGACCATGGCTTTATAGTTTATATCAAGGCCCTCATTTAAACTGCAATCTGAGTTGTGTGTTGGTGGCACATGCTTTTAATCCCAGTGCTTGGGAGGGAGAGGCAGGTGGATTTCAGAATTCAAGGCCAACCTGGTCTACAGAGAGTTCTAGGACAGCCAGGGATACACAGAGAAACCCTGTCTTGGAAAACAAAACAAAAGAAGACAAAACAAACAAACAACTAGTCATGTCCCTCCCGAGAAATAAGTAACCAGTTACCCTATAAAAAACTTATTGAATGATTTCTCTATTGATATTGAAAATAGTATTTTAATTATATTTATTAAATTCTTCATGTATAGTAGAATAGCCCTGTAATTTTGGCTCTCAGGAGGTTAAAGCAGAAGGATCATGAATTTGAGTCCAGCATGATCAATAAAGCAAGACTCTGTCTATAAAGCTATACAAAAAGTTTCAAAAAGAGAGCTGGTGTGATGGCACAAGCCTATAACCCAGCATTGAAAAGGCTGAGGCAGGGAAATCACTTGAGCCTAAAACCAGCCAGGAGAAAAACAACAAACTAGGAGGGTGGTTGATGCCTAGGATTTGGGAAGTAGAGGCAGAGGAAGCAGCAGTTCACATTCAGTCTCTGCTTCATAGAGAGTTGAAGGCCAGGCTGGGAAACATGACCCCATCCCAGAGCCCACAAAGAAAGGAATGAAAGAGAAGAAAGAAAAGAAAGGAAAGGAAGGCAGGTATGGGTTGAAAGGAGGCTCAGTGGTGGGAATACTTGCTGCTCTTGTAAGCATGAGGACCTGAATTCAAGTCCCTAGAATCACATAAACAGCTGGGTGTGGCAGAGAGCTTGCTGGCAACCAACCTGGCTCCAGGTTCAGTGGGAGACTCTGTCTAAAGGAAGTAAGGCAGATAGTGATAGAGAGGACACTAACCATCCCCTTATAGTCTCAACATATACATAAGCAAGCACACATACATACTTTTAAACTAAAAAGAAATAAATTAATAAAATAAAAAGAGGGCTAGAGAGGTGGTTTAGCAGTTAAGAGCACTAGCTGCTCTTGTAGAAGACCCATATTCATTTCCCAGCACCTACATGGTGGCTCACTCTAACTACAATCGCAGGGGATCTGACTCCCTCTTCTGACCTCCAAGGACACTGGACATCCACGTGATACACACACACTCCCACACACACATACACATATGCACACACATATACATATATGCCTGCAAACAAAACACTTATACACCTACATACAGAGGGAGACATTCTAGCTTCATTTAGTCTAAACTTCCACTTACTGATGCTGAATTCAGACCGGCTGAGTTACATTAATTGGACAAGCACCAGAACATAGGTATTGATTCTCCAGGACCTCACACACAATAGGAAAGTACTCTATAATACTAGCAGTTTTAATCAACAAATTTTAGTTCTTTCTGTGGTTACAGATAGCACTGTAAGGCAACAAATGAGAACGGAGACTGGGCTTCTTTTGGTCTGGCTTTCCATCTTTTCTATGTCTCCATCTTCAAAGTTAGAAAGAAAAACAATCAAAACTATGTGTCCTAACCACCCCAGAGTTCTCATCAGAAGCCTTAATTAAGGTAGAAAAGGTGAGACAAAGGGTATCGCTGAGAGGAAACATGCAAGCCATCTCAGTCATCTACATACATCATGAGTTTACATGGTTTGCTCAGTTCTTGAAACATGGGAATTTGGGGAAACAAGTTCAACATTTTCTTAGAGATTACTTTTATTCCAGATGTTCAGAAGCAGACTGCTTACATTTTACTAAGTTCTTTAAGGTCCCTTTACCTGAATGCTGCTCTCTTCATCCTCGCGGGGTGATTGTGCAGGCATGACTTCAACATCTGAGTTGTCAGATGACGTGTTACGTTTTCTCTTCTTGCCCACTACAGGAGTGATGGTGCTAAAAGGAAAGACCAACAGGACATTTTACAATAAGAAGACATTATTAATCCAAACTATCAATTACCAAACTTCCAGACAGAAATATTTGGGTCTAAAAGAAAATAAAAATGCTTGACTTTCCAGTTTACAGTACAAATACTTCTGGGTATAGTGTCTGAAAAGACGACACTTGGGTTTGTAAGGGTAACCCTGTCCCAAGAGACACCAAATAAGAGAGATAAAACTTCCTTTTATTTTCTTATTTTTCTTAAGATTAATTTATTTTATGTGTATGAGTGTTTTGTCTATATATATGTACATATACCAGCTGCATGTCTGGGGCCTCCAGAAGTAAGAAGAGGACGTTAGACCCCCTGAATTGGAGTTACAGATGGTTGAGTTGCCATATGGTGCTAGGAACCCTGGTCACCTGCAAGAGCAACAAGCACTCTTCACTGCTAAACTGTCCAGGCCCCCAAATTTGCTTTTTTATAAGGTGAAGAAGGGTATACAGCTTGAAGAATACTCAGAGAGTAGCAATAATAATAATAATAAAACAGCTACAAGAAATAGGAGAAAAAGGACACAAGATTGCAACAAGAACCACAGCAGGCACGCTTCCTCAACAAGGACTAAGGTTGACAGTGACTGAAGTTGAAGGCAGAAGCTGTGTCCAGCAGCTCCCTTACGAGTGGATGACAGGGGTACTGAGAAATCTTTTCTGTATGATAGTGATAAAACCATCAGGAATGAGCAAAGTTGTAGCTGCCTGAATGACTTACCTATTTTGTACTTTAGGGTTCTCTTTTGCAAATACACCTATTTGGGCTGGAGAGATGGGTAAGCAGTTAATAGCACTGGCTGCTCTTCCAGAGGACCTGGGTTCAATTCCCAGCACCCACAGGGCAATTCTTTTAACTCCAGTTACAGAGCATCTGATACCCTCACACCAATGCATATAAAGTAAAATTAAATAAGCTTAAAAAAAAAAAAGAAGAAAATACACCTATTTAAACTTTTGCTGTTAAACATAAGCATTAGGACAGAGAAGCAAAAGTTCCCATCTTTTATGACAGGTCCAGTGGGTAGCTGCTATATACAACTCCTCCCAATATACTTTCACAGGAGTGTGCTGTCTCCAGCATCCTATTGGGCAACGAGGGGCACTCACTTTAGCTTACTCTTGCCCTTTGTTTTGGAGGCACCAGAGGTTTTGCTCTTCTTTGGCTTCTCCTCCTTCAGCCTTTCCCCACCGCTCTTCTTCCTGCGCTTCTTTTCACCCTCTTCCTCTGGACGGACACTGGGAAGCTCATCCTCATTCAGCACTCGAGGTATGTTCTGCTCACCCCGGGCCCGGGCCCTAGCAATGGCCTCTGCTACAATCCTATTTGCTTTCTCTTGCTTTTTCTGGTGCTCTAGCCTTCGGTTCTCCTCCATTCCAGTCTTTCCCCCAGTATGAGGGGCACAGCTTGCTGGTGATGACAGGGCTGCTACTTCACTGGCACTTAGAACTTTAACCACAGAGAGCCCAGAAGAAGCTCCTTGAGAAGAGCCAGCCTGGAGAAACAAAAACACAGTTTCAACATGTTTGCAATTTAAATGGCCTAAATAAATCTAGGTACAGTCAGCCAAATGTGGGTGCATATGCAAGTAATTCTAGCATGTGTGAGGCAGAGGAAAGAAAATCGACTGCCCAGTAGTTCAAGGTCAACCTGGCCTACATAGTAAAGTTCCAGGCTAGCAAAGGGTTACATAGTAAGACCCTGTCTATACATACATACACACACACACCATATACAAAACACAAACTAGGTACTTACTAATGCCTTAAAAATCAGGCTCAGAGTTAAGACTCACTCAACCTAGATCCATCTGAAAAAAATGTGGTTTCTGATGAGAAAGGAATTCTAGAAAATTAAACTTCACATATTCTTTTGCCATGCTCTCATATTCACTATTTTAGGAAAATTACAACCTACAGAACCAAGACTGATCTTTGTCTTAAACATTAAAAAGTTAGACTCATTCCCTTGGCTTCCCCTGGTGTGTGTGTGTGTGTGTGTGTGTGTGTGTGTGTGTGTGTGTATAAACATATGCACACAGATGCAGGTGCCCTCAGGAGCCAGAGACATTGTATCCTCTGAAGCTGCTGTTACGAGCCACCTGATGTTGGTTCTGGGAACTGAACTCAGGTCCTCTGGAAGGGCAGGAAGTGCTCTTAATCACTGAGTCATCTTTCCAGCCTCATTAACTATTTCTTTATCCTTCAAACAAGACACAATTTCATGAAAAAAAAAAAAGCTATTTGTGTATCTGTGATATAAGCTAGGGGGATGATAGGTGTTCTCTATTGCTCTAATTCCCATGAGACAGTTTCTCACTAAACCTGAGCTAAGATAGTGACCAGCAAGTCCCAAAGATTTTCTCTTTTGTCCTCCTGCAGGACTGGGGTTATATGTCTGTGTGTCTGCCACACCCACTTTTTTTAATGTAGACGCTGGGGATTTGAACTCAGGTCCTCATGCTTGCACAGCAAGTATTCTTATCCATAGAGCCATCTCCTCAGCTCCATTGTTTAATATTCATTTTGTATGTGTTATATGTGTGTGTCCATGTTTGAGGGGCGGCAGGGTGTACATGCACATGGGGAACCAAAGGACAACTTTCCTTTCTGTGTCTCCCTCAAGTGCTTTCTACTTTTCTTTTTTAAAAAAGGTTATGTTCTTACTATGTAGTCCTACCTGGCATGGAACTCAATATGCAGACCAGGCTGATCTTGAACTCTCTTAGATTCACCTGTCTGCCTCCTGGGTGCAGGAATTAAAGGTGTGAATCATCACACTTAAGACAGGGCATCTCACACGGGGCGGTGGTGGCACACGCCTTTGATTTCAGCATAGACAGAGGCAGACGGATCTCTTTGAGTTTGAGACTAGCCTGGTCTACAGAGTGAGTTCCAGGACAGCCAGAGTTATAATAGAGAAATCCTCTCTTAAAAAACCAAAAGACAAAAACCCAAAAAAACAGGTCTCTCACTGAACTCAGGGCTCACTGATTCTGCTAGACTATGGCCAGCAAGCCCAGAGATCCTACTGTCCCCACTTCCTTAGTGCTGGGATTACAAGCACATGTTTATATATTTGGCTTTTCCCATGGTGTGCTTGAGATCCAAGCTCAGGTCTTCACACTTGTGCAGAAAGCATTTTACCAAGTGAGCCATCAACTGTGTCATTAGGCAATTTGAAATCAGTCTTTTCTTAAAATTTTATCTATTTATTTGAGACAATTTATTTATATAGCTCTGGTTGTCCTGGTACCTGCTATATAGACCAGGCTGGCCTCAAACTCACAGAGATACACTTACCTCTGTCTCCCACTGAGTGTTCGGACTAAAGGCAAGTACTACCATGCCTGTCATTTTTCCCCCCTCATAATATCATAAATAAGGAAAAGACCTCAAACAGTTTAAAGACATATTACAGAAATCATCACCTCAAATTCAACAGTAATTCATAATCACTGTATGATTTAATCAAAACAAGATTTCCATGGGCGAAATAAAAATTTGCACCTCAGTTTTAAGGTATAGGTAGAATTTTCCCACAGTCAGCAACAGTTGTTACTGAAGGCAGTGACAAGAGACTAAGGGGCCTGTTTCTTTTCAAGTCACTCACCTGTGGCTGCAGCACCATCTTGAGAGGTACTGAAAGTCTCTGTCCTGGGCTTTGTCCTGGTCCCATTATCTGAGCTTGCTGTACAGAGGAAAGTGTCAGTGGCTGGGCTGAGGGTGGCTGCTGTGGCTGTGGCTGAGATGACGGTGGCTGTGGTACAATCTGGATCTTTTGCTGTGGCTGCTGCACCTGCAGCTGAATAGTTACTACTTTGGCAGGCTGCCCCTGAGCATTCTTGGCTTGAGTCAAGGCTGCCAGCTGGTTGCC
This sequence comes from Cricetomys ansorgei, assembly GCA_026225945.1. Classification (NCBI taxonomy): domain Eukaryota; kingdom Metazoa; phylum Chordata; class Mammalia; order Rodentia; family Nesomyidae; genus Cricetomys; species Cricetomys ansorgei. The sequence continues at coordinate 1,268,073 of JAMJFZ010003384.1, forward strand.
CTGTAACACTATCTTGCCTGGTAGACTCCCTAACACAACGTGCCGATGTCCTTGGGGACCTCCAGACTGTGGCTGTTGGAGGACCAAGGTGATGCGTTTTGATTCACCCTACAATGAAAAAAGGAAATCACAGAAGATAGACATTAAAGAAAGTTATATACGGAAATATTTATACCAGCTTTCTTCACTCAAGATTCATAAAACTGTCAGAAGAGAATCCATTTTGTTTACCCTCCAGTATGTCTCTACAGCAGCTTTTCTTTAACACCTCTGCCCAGGGGCTATCAAGCCTATCACTTAGACATCCACACATGTACACACAAACACACACCCAGGAATGCACACATACACAACTTTCCATAGCTATTTCCTAAGGCAGTCATTTAGTGTTTGCAAATTAGGACAAAAATGCCTCCACAATTCCATTAGCCTTAATGCCTATAACTGCTCCCAACTCTTCTGTTCCTTTATTCAGAGCTCTATCTTTGTATGACAGAAAGTAGTAAGAAGATAGAAGTATTAGTGACGACAGGAGAAAAACATGCAGTGGCACATGTGCCTCATCCCAGCATCAGGAGGCTGAGAGGGAGGATTCCAAGTCTGAGGACAGCTTGGGCTACTTTATAGTGAGAACTTCTCAAAAACAAGCAAAGACCCACAATGGGTGTGATGGCACACACCTCTAATCCTAACAGTAAGGTGGAAGAGAGACGATCTCAAGTTTGAGGCCAGCCTTCCTTGGCTATATAGAATTCCAGGCCAGCCTGGGCTACACAGCAAGAATCTGTCTCAATAAATAAATAGATAGAAAGTAGAAGAACACTTATATGTCTTGCAAATATATGTTCCCAGGATATCTGCTGTTTTTAAGGACACCTTATAGCATACATCTGCTTAGTGTCTATATCTCCCTGTAAACTGAGCTCTGTAAGGACAGAGACTGTCCATTGTATTCAGCACCAGGTAGGTATGGTAGAACGTGTGATAAGAGCTACAGGCACATTAACATTAACTACTTCCACCTAGCGATTAAGGAAGTGGCTGTCAAAGCTCACTAGTAAAAAGCAGAGACAGTCATGTATAGTGGTTAGTGCCTGTAATCTCAACACTAGGAGCCCAAGGCAGGAAGCTTGCCTTAAATTTGAGACCAGTCCCCCGACTAGAGTTCCCAAAAGGCCCAACCGTGCAAGGTGGATCTAAACAGACTTTCCTATGAACAGTTCTTATGTACTTGTGTTCTCTCTCCCTCTACCCCGCACTGTTCCTAGGCCCTCTATGAAACCACAATTCACCTCCCCCTTTCACTCAAGTCACCTGGGTAGGTGTAGAGGTCAGTGTAACTGCAGGCTTCAGGGGGGGTCCTGGAGCCCCAGGGTTTCCAGCAGGAGCTGAACCCTTAACTGGCTGGAGGACTAGCTGCTTTACTGGTCGGCTCGGCTGGACAATGCGCTGAACAGCAGCCTGGTTCCCAGGGACCTTGGTGGCCAACACTGTATTACCAGAGACAATTGAAACACCTGGTCGAAGGGGTGTGCCGGTTAGCACTTTGGTAAAAGTGACTTTTCCACCATTGGCTGTGCCAGCCACTAGCGGCTGAGCTGTACTGGTGATACCTTGGGCCTGAATTTGTGCCACATGGGCACCCGTGACTGAGGAGTTTGGTGGGGCCTTAAGAATAACAATCTTAGGAGCTGACTGAGATGGTTGCCCTCCAGTATTACTGGGGGAGACAGCTGTGGCAGAGACACCCATGAAAGGATTCCCTTGGCTCAGGATCTCCTGGTTCTTTGAGACCTGCAAAAGTCCTGATGTTGGCGTCGATGTCTGTAAGACAGGTTGGGCTGGCTGCTCCTGGCTGGTGGGCTGACTGGTATAATCATGCAAGGTTAAGGTTTCTGGAGCTGGAGCTGTGGAATCTTTGGGAAGTTCAGTGGGCGCTGTTTCCTCTGCTGAGGACACCAAATCATTTGCTGATGAATTTCCCACATCACCACCTCCACCATCTTGGTTCATCTGATCCAAGGAGTCCAGAGAGCTTGGCAGTCCAAGAGCTTCTTCAATGGGGTCTTGAGTGACTTGATTAAAGCTGTCATCAGTCAGAGAGTCCAGGCCAAATAAATTTGGGTCATCAAACAGATCCATGATGGGGTCTGCCATCTTGGTAAAGTAATGAAAGGTATTTGTTGAAGATCTGGGGAGGGAAGGGGAGGGGGGGAATTAGTTCTCCCCTCCCCTTCCCTATTAAGAAAAAAATGTACACAATGGAAGAAGACTATTCTTCAAGTGAAGAGACAAGAAACAAGTGCATGTCAGATTGTCCTGACCTTCATGAAGCAAGACGGCTAAGTCTTCAGAGGAAGAAAATGGAGCTCCTGTGATGGAATATAAATACAAACAAAAATAAGCAAAGCTAGCGATTCAATGAAGAGTTCTAAGATACCACCTTAATAGCCATTGTATTAAAATTGTAAGAGGACAGTATGAGGAACTTTGTAGAGGGACACTAAAAAGAACACCCACATTTCTGCCACAAAACTAAAAATTAGGAAGAAATAAACTCTTTTTAGGCTTTTACATCTGCACACCTTGAAGTTTCTATCAAGAACATTCAGCTTGTTGGGCATAGTGGCACAGGCTTTGATCCCAGAATTTGGAAGGCAGAGGCAGGAGGACTCTGATTCCAGGCCAGCCAGCAGGAGCTACATAGTAAGACCCTGTCTCAAAAAGCCAAAGAAATAAAAACAAACACCCCACCCTCCCCAGCAAAAGCCCCAAACCACTAAGCTTACTTCTGTCCATCTCTTTTCATAATTATCTTTTTAAGATAGTGATAAGAAATGTATATTCACTCACTGCTAAATTGGCACAACTCCAAAACGTAGCAAGAACATTTCTATAAAGGTAGGTTACACTGCTATAAATTCTCCTTTTGTTTTGGATACTTCTACCTATGCCGGTAAAAATAAGCTGCCTGTAACCAAGCTCATAGCACAATGTGAGCCGAGTCCAGCATAGTTTCCACAATAGCATTCCACTAAACATTTACATACAGCATTTTGTGCTGTCTTCTTCAATGCCTTTTTTTTATACTTAAGATCAAAAACTTTCTTTGCAAGAGACTCAGCAAGTCCAACATACATGCCCAATTTTTCCTTCTCACCATTACCTATACATATCCTACATGGCACAGCTCACTTGGTGAATTATTGTGCCATAATACTGTAGCCTAAAGGAACATAGCTTCCTTTACCCTTTCACCAAACTCCAAACATCCCTTCCAGCAAAGAAACTGCCCATCCCAGAGCTCTTCTTTAACTCAGCATTTTGTGATGATGTGAACTTCTACTTGCTTTAAATACCTGTATCTTATTAAAGTAATATGATTTGAGTTTCTTATCCATATCCTGAGAAGGCCCAAATCATTCCTTTGTGCAAGTTATAGAAACTATAAACAAGCTTCTCAAGATGCTTGTTTGACATGTGCAAGAAAATTGTCATAAATATATAAAAATGAATAATTATGGATCTTATGCAGGGTAAACACCCTCCAGAACAATGTACTGTGACTCAACTCCTGACAGACAAAGATCTTGGATGGCGATCTTACTTCCCTTTGGATCCCCAAGAAACCTGCAGGACAGCACACATAGAAGCCATCCAACAAACAGTTAATGATAATACTTGTTCACTGGAATGAACTATTATTCAGTCTTCACAGAAATCACACAGTATTTCCTGATGCTAAACATGAGACAGTTTGAAAATCTGCCCCATAAATGATATGTTGATAAATTCTACATCAATGGCTTTAAGTTCATGAAAATACTAGGGGGAAACAAAGGAAATTATACAATCACATAATACAAACACATGAAAAAAAGGAGAAAAGAAGAGATGGCTCAGCAGTTAAAGGACTGATTGCTCTTCAGAGGACCCAGGTTCTACTCCAGGTACCTACACAGAGGCTCACAACCATCCGTAACTCCAGTCCCAGGGTATCCAATGTCCTCTTCTGAACTTTGTGGACATGAGGTATGCACATGATGTATAAACATACATGCAGACAAAACACCCACACATAGAAAATAAACAAATGAAACACACACACACACACACACACTCTTGTTTTGGGGCTAGTGAGATGTCTCAGTGGGTGAAGGTGTTTGGTACACAGGTCTGGTGAGGTGAGTTCAATCTCCCAAACCCATGTAAAGGTAGAAGGAAAGAACTGATTCCACAAAGTTGTCCTCTGACCTCCACACATGCACCATGGCATGCACACCCACATATACACATCCATAATAAAAACCTTTTAAAACATTTTTTAAAAGAGTATATGACGTCAGTGACAATCCAGGAAAGCTTTACTTGATAAGATCCTTTTTCCTTGCTATCTGAAGACATCAAATAAGAAAGAAATCTGTCAGAAACATAATACCCAACAAAAAGACTTTTCCATAGAATTTTCAAGCTCTCTGGTTATCCTTATAAAACAATATAACATAGGTCAGTATCTCTTCCTGGCTTTAATAACTGTATACTTTTCAAGTCTCAAGATCTGTATCAATTCTTATTCCTGGCCAAATTAATCCATCAGCTCATTCCAATTTCTAATATTTGCCCACAAATTACTCAAAATGAAAACCTATTCAATAATTTTATACATTTCCTTAAGTCTCATCAACTTTTTTTTTACTAGTTATGCCCTATTTTGCCATCTATGATCTTTCATCTTCTACTCACTGTCAGAGAAGTTACACTAAAGATCTACAGCTAAGTGTCATACAGAAACAACAGAAAGGGCGGCTTGGTGGTTCATGACCACGGTCCCAGCATTTTCAATGTTGAGACAGGAGGCTCCCTCAAAGTCTGAGACTAGCCTGGGCTTAGTATATATACTAAGATTCTGTTCTAAAAATCTAAAGAAACAAATAAAAAAATACTACAATGAAAATTTCTACTAACTACTAGTTTACACCGACAATAATTTATATATAAATATGCATTTCATAAAACCTCGTTATTCTTTTATTTTACTCCCACCTCTCCAGTAAGTGGTCAAACTCAAGCAAAGATTTTTTTTTTAAATTATTTATAAAATAGTTTTTCTATGCTGCCTAAGCTGGCTTTGGTCTTAGCAATCCTCCTGTATCCACCTTGGAAGAGCTTAAGATTATAAATGTGTCACTTTATCCAGAAGAAATTTCTTTTTTCATTTTGCAGTACTGGTAACTGAACCTAAGTCTTTGAGGATGCCAAGTAGGAACATTATGACCCAGTTATTTTTACCTTTTAAAAAAAACTAAAATATATTTTATTTTACAAATATAATGTATATTTATATAATATATATATATATGAATAGTATATGTATATAAATAAAATATACCTTAAACAAAATAAATAAAAATTTATTTTGGGCCAAGTATGGTGCCATATACATTAATCCCAGCACTTGGGAAGCAGAGGCAGGAGATATTTGTGATTTCAAGACCAGACTGGTCTATATATCAAATTCCAGGACAGCTAAGGCCTGTCTCAAAAAAATACATATATCTCTAAAATTTGTATGTGTCTTTGTTTACATGTATGTTATTGCACCACATGCATGTCCGGTGCCAGTGTCTCACTAAGTTGCATAGACTGGCCTTGAAATTACTTTGTAGACTAAGCAGGCTCGGAATGTGTGGTCTTTCTACATAGGTCTCCAAAAGAGCTGTGTCTACAGCTGTATACAACCAGACTAGACCAAAAATAGTACTTTTAAATGATAGTAATTATACTTTTTTTTCCCTGAACTATTTCTTTACCTATAAATGACTCAATTATTAAGATTTAAAAATCAGTGCAATATCTCATGGTCCTTGCTCCCCAAATTTTTTTTGGGGGGGGAGTGTCATTTTGAAAAGTCTGATATGATGTCTGTCATATTAAGAATGAAAAGCAGGTTTTTTTCTTCTTTCTTCCTTTTTTTTTTTTTTTTTTTTTTGTTTTGTTTTTGTTTTTTGAAACAGGGATTCTCTGTTGTAACTCTGGCTGTCCTAGAACTCACTGGCCTTAAACTCAGAGACCTGCCTGCCTCTCCCTCCCAAGTGCTGGGATTATAGGTGCACACCACCACCACCACCAGGCTGAAAAGGCAGTCTTGACCTACCACTGCACCCTACAGGGAAGTCAGAATTTAGTGGTTGCACTTAACTGCTTTCCATAATCAAAATTAATGTACAGACTCATGACACACATCCTGGGGGTTGAAAGTGCAAAGAAAAAGAACAAAAGTTCAGGTTGAAATTCAAGGCTATCTACAAACTCTAAATAAAAGATACTGCCAGAAAATTATCATCTGTTGTCTTCTTAAGAGTTCCTTTTCTCCCAGAAGTCAATCCAAATTGGTGTTCTACAGTTTCACCATCTTCAATACAGTTCTGGTATTTCTGGAGCGTCAATGCTCCAACTCTCTGGTCCTTGTGTTCTGCCTCAACTATGCCCATTTCTATCTCTTGTCTGTCTTCTAACAAGACTTTAATTCTCATCTATTCATCAACCCCCAATGTCTTCGTGCCTTTCAACAAAAACAGTGACTGTAAACAGGAGTGGAAGGTATGTGTACCAAGGCACAAGAGGGTGTGGTTTTTAAATGTGTACTTAAAAAAAAAAAAAAAAGTGTACTTTTTAAATGTGCACTCAGCATTACAGTTCTCTATTCGCAGTTTTACATTTCATTGTTTCTACTGCTGTCAGTACAATTGGACAGAATCTTGACCAGTAAGGATCTGTAAAAAAAACAATGGGCAAGAGAGCTGATGTCAGTAGAAAGAAAGAAAACAGCTGGGAAAAGGTCACTAGTATCTCTGGGCTGGGGTTAGAGTTCTTACATTGCTCTCAAAATGGGCATATAATTTATCATAGTTTACTGTTTATAATGAAAAAGAAACACTGCAATAGATATCATTACCTCAGATAATAGATAAAGTTATATAAATTATACATAAAAGACACAAATTCTCCATTTTCAGACTTCTCTATACTGCCCATCCTTAAAAGATAATGAACAAATGCCATATTGAGCAATACTGACCCTTTTCTGTAATATACAGTTTTAGAAAGCACTATTCATGCCTACCTAACCTCTATGCTCAAAAGATTTAGAAAATAAACTGTTTTACTTCAAAGTATAAACCTTGCCGAAAATTGTATCATTTTCAGGAGGATTAGTTAGAGACAGACAAACTCTAGTTATTAAAACACAGGAAGGACAGGGGAAGCTTAATTTAAACAAGAAATATCTTGGAAATAAAATAATCATGACAACTAAAATACACACACACACTCACACACATACATATAATTTACAGCAGAGGGACTCTAAAAAACTATGCCATGGAAACATTTGTGAGATTCAGAGACTCTCAAACATTAAAGAGAAAGGAGAAATAGGCATCCAAAGTGAAATCACAAGTTGGGGTCAAAGAATGATCAGGATGGAAGGACACAGAACACAAGAAATGGAGCTATTAACTTGGAGCCACTCAGGCTTCCTCAAATAAATCGAAATCCTAGGCCATTTTCTCTGTCTTCACCATTCTGTCAAATGTGCAGCAACTCTGTTTCTGTTTTCTAATCACTGAGGGGAAAAAAAAAGATACCTAAATTAAGGGTGTAGACATTTGGGGTCAAAGATGGCTGGTAACAGAGAGCACTTCGTTAAAAACAGGGAAAGCTTAATAGCCAACCATGAAACCTAAAGGTATGTATTTTTCAAAGGCCAAGAGGGAAACTGTAGAAATTGTATACTCATACGGGGAAAGGGAAGGAAGTAGAATTGATGGAGAGGAAAACGCTACAGGCAGTGGGGGTGGGAAGGGGGGCCGGGTACATTACCTGCTCTTACTGCCGGGGTCGGTGCCAGTAAGGCCCATACGGCAGAGGCAGGCAGAAGCACGGGCGGGAGACTTCAGGCAACTGGAGCCCCCAAATGGAGTTGAAGTCCATGCACTTGAGCGAGGGAGCTATCGGGGGGCACCCTCCGAGGTGGGGATGATCAAGATGGGAAGATGCGGGGGGTGGGGGTGGGGGTGTGATGCCCGGGCAAGCAGCAACGTTAGGACGCAAGCTGCAGGCTGAGAGGCCTAGCAAGCACCGAAGGCGAAAACGACCTGCACCTCTGCCTGGTGGGAGGCAAAGGTGGCTTTACCTGCGGTGGCCGTGGGACCGGTTCGCTTCTCGCTGTCTCTCCAGCACCAGTTCCCCTCCTTCTGCGCAACCTAACTTGATGCGCTTGCCCGCCCCACACCCTCATTGGCGGAGATCCACTGCCACTCAACCAAAGGCGCAGAGACGAAAAACAGCGCAAGGGCGGGACTAGAAGCAGCTCCCTTCCCCCGCAGGTTAGGTTGAGAGCGCACAGAGAGGCCTATCCGGTTTCTAGGGCCAAGACCAAGCCTGCAGCTTGCTTGAAAACGAAGGTGCGGGAGAGCAGTCCGGAGGGGTTGAATCTTAGCACCCACACCGCTCTCACACCCAAGTGGAGCTCCGGGGTCGTGTTCTGCACTAGGCCAGCTCCGCCTCCCTCTGGAACCCCTGCCTTCCGGCAGCCCTGTCACTCCCTCCCACTCCCCAGCAAAAGGTGTCCAGGCGCTACCAAGGGGGCAGTACATTTGCTGGGCACGCAGCCTTTCGCTCTTGCAAGATAAAACACTCTGTGATACAACCCAGGAAACTGGCTTGCATGCTTGACACTTCTGCTCCCACAAAGTTGGCTCAGGTGCCTCTAACAATTCTCTGGCCCAGTGCCCTCCCAACAATACACACCCAGTTCTACCCCCCAGGCTCGGGCCCCCATCCTCTTTCTCTCCTAACAGTCCACAGTGAGGGTAAGCGAGTTTAAGTCCCCCAAAGTAAACTGTTAACTACAAACAGCTGCTTCACTGAGACCACTAGTTTACTCCGGAAAGTACCCTCAACACAGAAATCTTACTTTTCTGTTCTTTTGGCTCAGAACACGAAAAAGATCAACTTGAACTTAAGACTTCCTACTTTTAAAGACCCAGGTTACCTACCACTAGACAGGCCAGGAACACCCAGTTAGACTGTAGTAGTATGAAGGTTACCTCTTCACCCCGGCTCTGAAACCTCCTTCGTACTTAGCATCCAATTAACCGCCAAGTCCCACTGATAATACAATGTATTAGAACAGACTCCAGAGCCCGCAGTGTGCTCTGATTTTAAGTCAACCACTCTATACAAATGAGAAAACCGAGCCGCTGAAGGATCCAACTAAGAAACTAAGTAGCAAAGTCAGTATTTCTAATTCTGCTGCCTTCTCCCTATTTTGTGCAGTTGCTTGTGTAAGAGGAGTCTTATAACTGATTTTTCTCCCCCATAATCCATCCTGCTACCACATTAATTTCCTAACATGCAATTTGACCAAACGAACTTCATGCTTAAGAACTTTCAAAGACATCCTGTTACTTTTGTAACTGTATGGGCATGTCTACAATCCCAGCACTATAGAGGCTAAGTCAGACGAAAACAACAAAATTTAATAGCACACTGCCTTTTTTGTCCTAGTTCTCACTGTATTCGATACATACATGTACATGCTAGTCAAAAAGTCAAGTCACCATTGCTATACTTTTTCTCACAGGGGTCTAGTCAATACAGCTGCATTCTAATTGTATACCACCCTTCATCTGCTGTGTCAAAATCTTATGTTCTAAGATCTACATCTCTTCATGACCTCAACTCTTGTCTGAGACAAGGTCTCATAGTACATAATCCAAATTGCCTTAGAATTCACTATGTAGCTTAAACTGGCTACAAACTAATGGTTATTCTCCTGCCTCAGCCTCCCTAGTGCTGGGATTATAGCCATGATTTCAGGATTACCATGCCCAGTTGTCTAAACTTTTACTGAGTAGACAGTATACTAAGTAATTTGATAATGTGAGGGGTCCAAAAATAAATAATCCCTACACACCAGGCAGGGTGGTATACGCCTACAGTTCTAGCACTTGAGAGGCGGAGGCAGGAGGGTTGTACATTCAAGGCCAGCTTGAGTTAAATGTGACCCTGTTTAAGACACAAAAGACAGAGGGAAAGGAGAGAGGGAGAGATGTATATATGTGGGAATATGGTAAACAGTAGGCACTATGATAAAAATAAGTTGGTAAGTATAAATAGTTATAAGATGATAAAACAAGGTGTTGATAAACCATCAGGGGCATTACAGGGACACACGAAGACAAGAATTAATTTAGGAGGAAAAGATATCAGGAAGTTAATTTCTTAAGTTCCAGGAGATAGGTTAAGGTGGATCATATGAAATGAATTTCAAGCAGCAGATGGGAGGACGAAAGGCGAAACAAAAGCATTAAAAGTGAAAAGCCGTATGTGACACATAATTCTGTAGTTTGATCTTGCCAAACTATAAATCACAGGAAAATAGACAGAGATAAAGCTGAAGGGTGGGTAAGGGTCCGACATTGGAAAGCCATTTTCTTATAGGTAGGTAGGGATCTATAGACACAAATGGGATGGCATGATCAGAACTAACTTTGGTTACCTAACTCTGGCTTTGAGGGATGAAGAACAGAAGACATGGGGTTAGTCAGGAAGCTGCAGTGAGTCCAGTAAAGCGGAAGATACTGGAGAGTTACTACTTTGTTTTTTCTGTTCAGCAATCAAAGGCATAGACTGTGAGGTAGCTAAACATGAGACCTGGATGGGAAGCTCCGTCCACAGAGCCAGATTGTTCAGCGTCTCTGTCGGCACGCCTCCCTTGCTTTCAGACCATCTTTTAAAGCCTTGCAATCATTCCCATTAATTTTGTGAGCCACTTGATAACCTTAACAATAAGCCCCCTTTCTGAATCCTACCTAACAAGACAATTAAGGTCTAAACTATAGCAATATGATGGGAGGAAGAAATAGGACCCAGAAATACATGGGATAAAAATCAGAACAAAAAATTTAACCATACTGAATGAGTTGTTTATAATTGTGACACTGAATAGACTGTAGAAAAGTCCAGTTTGGTGACAGATTTAGAAAGTTGTCATAATTAGACAGTAGGTATAAGAGTGAAGATTATCTAAAATATGAGCAATAGACCAAGTATAAGAAAAACTGCTTTAATATCATCACTGAGAAAGACTAGAAACTGTTGGTGTCTGTGAGGAATTGGAGAACCCAGGATTTTACTATGGAGCCCTGGCTGGCCTAGAACTCACAGAAATCCACCTGCCTTTGCCTTAGGAGTTAAAACAGTGGATTAGAGATTAAAAGAGTGCCACCATGCCCAGCCTCCCTAGGTCCATTTTAAACAAAGTAGCTACTATATGAAATATATATCCAAGATGGAGAGAAAAAAACCAGATTTTTCGAAAGTTAGAAATGTAGAGTTGTATTTTTAAGTGTAGACAACTAATTTAAATCTATGTAGACTAAACAAACACTTAGCTGGAGGCCAAATGCAGTTTGGAATAGAAGGCAAGAGCTAATATAAAGAGGATGTAAGAATTTAGGACCAGAATGAGCTATGCCAACTTAAGAAAGCAGAGAAAGCTAGGAATGAAGGGAGTAAGCATGTCACAGAGGCAAAGGGAGCAGGGAGAATAAAGAACAGTCAATTGTGTCAAAGGAAAAATATCCACTGGAGGGGATGGATGGAGGGCTCAGTAGTTAAGAGCACTTGTTGCTCTGGCAGAGGACTTAGGTTCAGTTCCCAGCACCCATTGGGTGGCTCGCAACTCCAGTTCCAGGGGATCTGGTGCCCTCTTCTGGCCCCTGAGGGTACCAGGCACACATTTGGTATACAAACATACTTGCAGACAAAACGCTCATACACATGAAATAAAAAATAAATCAATCTAAGTTTTAAAAATTACCTGTTCGAACTAGGTATAGTGGTTCAGGCCTGTAACTCAAGAACTGGAAAAGCTGAGGCAGAAGGATCATGGCAGGTTTGAGGCCAGCCTAGGTCTACATGATGAGTTACAGGGCAGCCTAGACTACAGAGTGAGGTCCTGTCTCAAAACAAACCAACAAAGAATATGCCCTAGGGTTAATAAGAAAAAGCTTTTTTGATGCCTACATTCCACAGTCAAAAGCACATCTGAGCTATTAGAGCATTCTGTTTAATTCTTTTTGAGATACCTTCTACTTTGTTTTATATATATATATATATAAATATATATATATATATATATATATATATATATATATATATCATATATAATGAATTTTGAACTCAAAGAGATTTGGGTTCAAATGGCTACCCCACCATGAGGAATAAGCTTTCTGAGTATAGGACATTCCTCTAGATAAAGAAGATAATAGGAACAGGGCCATTTATGAAGATTATAGCACACCTGTTAACTATTGTGTCCTGGAAGGTACTCACCAAATACTGGATAGATGGGGGAAGAAATATGCCAAAGTTTATACCTGCCTAGCAGATGCCAACTAACTTCAGAAAGAATCAGTATCTAAATTAATGACCTCTAAAATAACTTAGTTTTAAAGCACCAATACCTTTGTGCTTAAGTATACACTTTATCCCTCATTCCCTCTATATTAAATCTAATTTAAGATAAACAGAAATTAGTTACACTCTAAAGTAGAGAGTCTAAGACGATGTTCAACTAGCTTCAGTCAGTTTAAACCTGCTCTAGATACATTATCAGCATACATATCCAACACTGAATGACTGGAGACCTAAGTAAAGACTCTGAGGGACCGAACAAAAAGTTAAAGATAGCAGAAAACACCCTGTCTTTACACATCTTTCACACAATCAGCTTTTCACTGTTTCTATAGACATCTCTTCTGATCCTTGGACACTGAGTTTCACTTTGGCTCAAAGCTCTTTTCATGTTATATGTTCATCTCAAAGATGTGTTCAAATATACAGCCTTTAAAAAAATTACTATTCATTCTTTTTCTCCTCCTCCTCCTCTTCCCCTTTGGGTGGGGGCGTGGCATGTTTCGAGACAGGGTTTCTCAGCTGGGACTCTGGCTGTCCTGGAACTCACTCTGTAGACCAGGCTGGCCTTCAACTCAGAGATCTGCCTGCTCTCTCTGCCTACTAAGTGCTGGGATTATAGGAGTACACCATCACCACCTGGCTTACTATTCATTCTTTTTTGTCAATGAATGATTTACACTAGTAGTTTTCAACCTTCCTAATGCTGCTACCCTTTAATATAATTCCTCACATTATTGTGCCTCCCCCCAACCATAAAATTATTTTTGCTGCAGCTTCATAACTGTAATTTTGCTACCGCTATGAATCGTAATGTAAATATCTGATATGCAGATAGTCTTAGGTGACCCCTGTGAAAGGGTTGTTTGACCCCTGAATGGGTAGAAACCCACAGGTTGAGAACCACTGATCTAGATGCTCATGTCTTTCTTTATACTTCTGAGCAAAGTATCACCTCTGAACCTGCTGCTTACCTAACTGCTTATTCAACACTCCTTCTTGGTAGCCTCTCCAGTCTCCCACTACCACATGACCACCTTCCAGCACCTCCTGTCCAATCACAGCTAGAAACTAGACATCCTCTTCTTTAGCGCCTACATCAAACATTTAAAAATCCCATCTTTATCTTCTAAATATTCCTCAAATTTATCATCTACTTTTGCTCTATTGGTTCAGGTTACTACTGAATGACTGTGATTGTCTTGTAACTGGTTCTTCTCTTGTCTATTTAACCCTTTCCTTTTCTCTTTTCTGTGCTCCCCTTTTCCAACTCCACATGGTACTAAGGAATTGAACTCAGGGGCTGCTCTGTTACTGAACTACAGACACCCCTAATTTTCTTAACAAGCCTGAAATGACTATCTTGAAGAAAAAGGCAAAGAGAGATGGTCAATTTGCCCAATATCCTACAACTAGTAAAAAGCAGTGTCAGACGCAAATTTAGGCAATGTCATTTCAACCACCCTACTATATATACTGTGCCCTAAGGTATACACCCCTATTATAAATTCTCTCTTGGCCAGGCATGGTGGTTTGTGGCTATAATTCCAGCACTTAGGAGACCGACAGGACAATCATTTATGAGTCTAAGGCCAGCCTGGGCAACAGGTGGAATTCTAAGCAACCCAGAGGAAGACCTGTCTCAAAAAAAACAAATACAAACTAATAATCAATAGAGTTTCTCTTGACAGTCAATACTTCTCCCTTTTAAGTGGAAAGTGGATAAACAATTACATAGTTTTTGATGTCTTTCCCTCCCCTGTTAGAATGCAAGTTCCTCAAGGGCAAAGACTATTTATAACCTGTCTTGGCGGCAATGGGCATTCAGTGTACTTTTGCTGAAGAATGTATTAAACCTCTAGACAAAGGTGGTGTGAGTGAAGCCTGAAAGAGTAATGGGGAGGTTTCTGAACTAAGGGCAACGTCTTCCCTTACTGAACAGTGACAACAAATGAGCAGGGACATGCTTCCCTCCAGAGACATTCAGGAAAGCACATAAATCATAAACATCTTCACTTTTTAGGACCAACAGCAGACACAGCTCTACCCAGAGCAAAAGAAGCTACATAGGGCTGGGGAGACAGCTCAGCAGTTAGAAGCACTGGTTGCTCTTCCACAGGTTGTAAGTTCAATTCCAAGCACCCACAGGAAAGCTCACAATCAACTGTAACTGTAGTTCCAGGGAATCCAACACCGTTTTTTGGCCTTCACAAGCACTAAGCAAGCAAATGGTGCAGGCATACAGGCAGGCAAGACCCATACACATAAATTTAAAAACAAGGGTGGAAGCCAGGTGGTGGTGGCACACACCTTTAATTCCAGCCCTCGGGAGACAGAGGCAGAAGCAGGTGGATCTCTGTGAGTTTGAGGCCAGCCTGGTCTACAGAGCGAGTTCCAGGACAGCCAGGGTTACAACAGAGAAACCCTGTCCTGAAAAACAAAAGGGGAGGGGGGGAGAAAAAAAGAAAAAAGTGCAATCTTTAAGTCTTAAAGGATCTTTGCCCTTAAAGTTAAACTTAGGCTGAAGTAATTCCTTTTTGCTGGCTCATGGTTATAGAAGGAAAAAAATAATACGCTGAGGGCAGGTTTGATGCTCAGCAGAAGGAGACTGCCACTCAAGGCAAAAAACCCAAGTTCAATTCCTGGAACCATGTACAAAAGGAAGGGGAGAAGTGACTCCACAAGGTTGTCCTCTGCAGCACAATCAGACACAGCACACCCACACATACACATGATATAAACACTCACACAATAATGATGATGATGAAATAAAAAAAATTCTATGTGGAGTTCTAGAAGAGAAATATAACTTGATCAATATAGCTACTGATGCTACCACCTTTGGGCATTACAACATAAATAAAAGCATGCACTATTTAAGTCCCAGTCCTGGTCTCCACCTCCATGCAACCTGGCTTTCCTTATTTTATTTTATTTATTTATTCATTCATTCATCTATTTATTTATTTATTTTGGTTTTTTCAAGACAGGGTTTCGCTGTTGTAACTCTGTATGTCCTGGAACTCACTCTGTAGACCAGGCTGGCCTTGAACTCACAGAGATCTGCCTGCCTCTGCCTCCCAAGTGCTGGGATTAAAGGGATGTGCCATCACTGCCTGGCAGTTTTCCTTATTTTAAATAAACTATTTTTCATACATTTGTTCAGCCTGAGAGAAGGCATAAATGTTTACTTAATTCATCTATATGTTATATAAAGCTAACACTCCCATGCATTTCAAAGTAACCCTAATGAGCAAAAGATAATATACAATGTTTGACATATAGTAGGCAAATAAAAAGGAATTTATTCCCTAGCCAATTATTTTAAAACAGTACCACTAAAGTTTATCTCATACAAAGTTACTCATTAGAGACTTAGCAGAGGCTCTCTGCTAAGCAGCATGGTAAGAAACTGAGCTACACACATGGGCGCAGCAGAAGCACCCTGGCACTCACGTGCACACAGGGTGCCACAGCCCTCCTCAGCCCTCGGCTAGCACAGGTGTCTAGAGCAACAACTCGGGAATTCACACCCAGCATTTCTATGTCTACAGGACTATCTCGGCATCTGTTTTGTAACTATTCCATTAACTTCACAAAACCTTCTCGTGGTAACTTATAGTTCCTCAACTGATTAGGCCATCCCTTGGTAGTTCTCAGGCCTGTCTACAAGCAGACTTAGACTCTGCCAAATTTAAGGAGAGCAGTGAAAGGAAATGATCGAACCCTGTACGATATTTAAACACCTCATTAAAAAAACAAAGTACCCTAATAGGATACAAAAGACAGGTAAAAATTCTGCATATTATAGAATACACGTGTAAACAAAGAGCTGACTTGATATGTCCCACCAGGAAGGGTCTTTAAAAAAATTTTTTTTAAGGATTAGGGGGCTGAAGAGATGGTTCAGCATTTAAGAGCATATAGTGTTCCGGAAGAGGCTGGTTCCTAGCATACATAGGAGGTGGCTCACAACCAAAAGGTGGTGACACTATAGGCCTTCAATGGGCACTTGCACTATGCACACGCGCGCGCGCGCACACACACACACACACACACACACACACACACACACAGACACACACAGACACACACAGACACACACAGGAGTTAAAATAAACCTTTTAAGGAAAAAAAGGGATTAGTACACAAGAGAAACAAGGAAGAATAAAACACTGAAATTCTGTTTTCATGTATTTTGTTAGTCCTTATTAAAACAAAAACAAAAACCCTAGCCCTGCTGGGCATAGTGGTGCATGCCTTTAATCCCAGCAGCTGGGGGGAGGGAGGCCAGAGGCAGGCGGATCTTGTGAGTTCAAGGACTGCCAGGGTTATATAGAAAACCTGTCTCCAAACCTCCCCCTTCCCTACAAAACTGAAACTAAAACAAAACTCCAAGGAAAGGAAAAACGAAAATCCAGAAATATATGATACAGTTCATTGGGATAGCACTTGCCTAGCAAGACAAGGCTTTGGGTCCTGTAACTACTATAGCATCACACAAAATAAAAACAAATCAATCAAAAAAAGCTTCTCATTCATGCAGCGAATGCGTGTGTAATAAAATCACAGTCCATCTCCCAAAATCTGTTATCTGGACTCTAAATAGGCAACTCACCTGTAAAAATCACTAATTTCTCAAGAGCCAACCAGAAAGAAATTCTATTATTAATAGAACAATGTACTTACAAATACTCATGTCCCAGAGGAATAATCATCAAAGATGTCTGCAGCATGTTCTCAGAATATGTAGTGGAATTAAAAATAAAAAATAAAAAAGCAAGAAATTCCAAAGATTTCTATACTGACCATAAGAGACAATTCCAAAAACCCTGAAGGCTTCACAACTGTTCAGTAGCTTGCCTGCCTTCATCAGTGAATTTGAGAATTCAATTACATGGGGCTGGAAAGATAGCTCATTGGTTAAGAGCACTTGCCTCTCTTGCCAAGGACCTGGCTTTGGCTCTAAGCATCCACAAGGCACCTCACAGCCATCTATAACTCCAGTTCCAGGGGATCCAGCACTCTCTTTTGGCCTCTGTGGGCATCAGGCATGCACATGGTGCACATACATACATGCAGGTGACACTCATACGCACAAGTTTTTTTTTTTTTTTTTTTTTAATTCAATCACTATGGTTAAAGGTGCAGTTCAGCAGCAGAGCAAGACCCTGAGTTCAATCCCTAAGCACACCAAAAAGAAAGGTTTTACTTACTATATAACCTTTCTCAGAAAGTTACTGACCTAATATCATAGGTTACAAACTAAGCATAGTGGCTACTGTGTATAATCCCAGCAGTCAGAAAGTTAGGGCAGGAAAACTACTAAAAATTTCAAGGCAGAGGCTGGAAAAATGGCTCCATGGTAAAGAACAGCTGCTGCTCTTCCAGAGAACTGGATTTGATTCCCAGCACCCACACTGGGCAACACACAACCACCAGGAACTCCAGTTCCAGGGGATCTGATGTACTCTTCTGACCGTCACAGGTACCTGCATGCAAGTGGTGAACACACTTAAGGCACACATGTACAGTAAAATAAACAAATCATTTAATGGTTCCAGACCAAACTGAGTTAGAGTGAGACCCTGACTTGGAAAAAAAAATGGGTTTGTGTGCTGGAGGTAGCTGAGTGGTTAAAACGCTTGTCATACAATCTAGCACCCACCTAACAAGCAGGTCTCCTGTAAAGGCCTGTGAGTCTAGCGCCCTCTCCTGGCCTTTGTAAATGCACAGTACTCATACATGCATATACACATACACATGAATCTTTATAACCTTTTTTTTTTTTTTTAAGTGCCAGGCATGGTGGCACAGGCCTTCAATCCCAGAACTTGGGAGACAGAGGCAGATGGATTCTCTGTGAGTTTAAGGCCAGCCTGGTCTACATAGTGAGTTCTAGGACAGCCAGAATTAATATAAAGACTCTGTCTCAAAATGAAACAAGCAAACAATAATAAAATAAAAACACTTAAAAAAATTAAAGTTTTTTAAAAAGAAGTTATAGACTCTAAAACAAAAATGTCATTATGGAATTATTTTACTAGACTATTGGGGAATTAACAAAAAGTTTAGCGCATTTTAAGGGCTGATACATGTGGGGGCAGGGCAGGGGAGAGACCCAATTCTAGAAATTATTGGCAAGTAATTTCAGCAGAATGCTATTGAACTATCATTCTGAAATAAAATGAAGTTATATATTACAAAATTCTCTGGAGATAGGCAGAAGAAATAAAATCAGGGATACTTCATTCTCTCAACAATAAACAGCACTTTTTATTCTCTAAACTGTTCAACTCCTCAGAATATACTCTTGGGTCTATTCCTGGTGAATATGAAGCATATGCCTATGCCAGGTACATTGCTATCTATGCCTACTGAGTCATCTGATTTTTTTGGGGGGTGGTGGTGATTTGCAGACTGGACTCAGAGTCTTGTGTACACAAGGCAAGTGTTACATCCACAGCCCCTCCTACTGAACCTTTGATAACTGTATATCATAGCATTAGTGAACAGAATTTAAGTGTTTCAGTTTTTAAAGACTGTTGCTACAATCTGACGGCAAGACATAAGATAACTTAAGTTGAATATTTTGCTTCATGTGACATTAAACCCAGGGATCTTGCTGAAGGACAGAAAGTAATGAGCAATAAAAAGAAAAAGAAAAAAGATGGACTAGGAGTTCAAAGTCTATCTCAGATATATAGCAGAGCTCAAGGCAGCCCGATCCACATGAAACTGACTCAAAACAAACAAAACAAACAACAACAAAAAAGCCAAACAACCACACCAAGATCCTACTATTCCTTGATTAAGAGCTATAGGCAATTAATGGCTGCTAAAAGAGGAAGGACCAGTCCTGTCTGAAAGGGAGAGAGGAAGGATAGAAATCATATAAATACAGAACTCATGTAACAAATGGTCAAAAAAACAAAATTAAAAGAGAAAAAGAGAGAAATTACATATAGAACAGCTAAATTACATATAGAAACCTGAGGTTTCTCTTTAACATGCTCTGTAGCTTGAAATGCAAACATTCATAACTATAAGGAGGTAGACATATTGCATAAGACAAATACATAAAAAATTTTCTTTTTTCTTTTTTTTTCTCAAGACAGGGTTTCTGTGTTGTAACTCTGGCTGCCCTGGAACTCACTCACTCACTAGACCAGGCTGGTCTCGAACTCACAGAGATCCACCTGCCTCTGCCTGGGTTGAAAGGTGTGTACCACTACACTGGGCAAACATTTTACCTTTGGGTGTTTGTTCTTTTGGTGTTACTGGGAATTTAACCCATAACTTTGTATATGCTCAGCAAACACTCTACCAAGTTATATCCCTCACCTCCTACAATGGAAAACTTAAAATATAAAGTACAGCAAGAAAACACAGAAAGACCTAAATTTGACTTCATAAACACATAAAACAATACTGTGAGGTTAAGCGAGAAAAGGGTTATCTAAGACAACATCTGGAATGCAGTAAACAGGTAAACTTTCTAGGCAATAGCAAATAGCGGCTGTTGTTACATAAAAACAGAGCTGTCACTTAGGTACTGGACATCAGCCACATCACAGGATCAGTGTATGAAGACAAGGAGTAAAGTGAACAGAATCCTAATAGGAAGACCACTGATGCTACAAAATTCTCTCTAGAGAGGAGATGATACATGACCAAGTGACACAGGAAACATGAATACATACCAATGAATCATATGCAAAAGAAAAAGTCAGTAAATACCAGAAAGGCCACAAAGAGAGGTCATTTGAAGACACAAGATCAGAGTCAAGATCAATAACAAGCGGAGAAGTATAGTGACTTCTACTGATAGGCTAAAAGTTTCAGGGAAAAAGTTTTGTCTTTTTTCTCCCAAGTGTTAGGCTGAATTTCAGCCAGAAGACTGAAGATTTCAGGGCTATGAATAAATTTCACAAAACCATTTAACATGCATCTGAATGTTGTAGTTCTTCCATGGATAAAAGTATTAAATCTTATTCTTTGAGTAAGCAGGCACCCTCAAACTAATCTTCAGTCATTGTACTGCTTAAAGAAATTCTCTTTTCCCTGGGTGGTGGTGCCTCATGCTTTTAATCCCAGCACTGGGGAGGCAGAGGCAGGCGGATTGCTGTGAGTTTGAGGCCGGCCTGGTCTACAGAGTGAGTTCCAGGACAGCCAGAGTAACAACAGAGAAACCCTGTCTCGAAAAACAAAGAAAAAAAGAAAAAAGAAAAAGATATTCTCTTTTCAAAGGTGACATATGTAAAGACTTCCCTTAAAGAATCCCCTCGCCACCCTCTATTATCTAACAGAAACTGCTCCTTCACATAAAATGTCATTTTTACCACAAAATTCTGCCCTGGGGGGTACAATGTTCTATTATCCAGGAGCACTACAGAGAAGGTTGTTCTAAGAAATACTAGATTTATGTTTCTTGGGAATACAAAAATCAGTTCAGCAGATATATTCTCCATCCACATCTAATAGAATTTGGCCAGTTTGAGAATTAAAGAAAATCAAAAGGCCAGATGCATATGACAAAGCAAACACAGAGAAGGTATGAACTATGCTAGAACCTATACATCCCTCCATCAAATCCTTCATTCCTACTATTTTGTTATTTCAGTTTTAAACCTTCCTTGAGCCTATCTTTTTCTTTCTTTTATTTGGAGTGGGGAGAGTGCTGAGGATTGAACCCAGGGTCCTGCACATGCTAAGTACAGGCT
Source organism: Cricetomys ansorgei (assembly GCA_026225945.1). NCBI lineage: Eukaryota > Metazoa > Chordata > Mammalia > Rodentia > Nesomyidae > Cricetomys > Cricetomys ansorgei. Next base: position 1,289,279 of record JAMJFZ010003384.1, read on the forward strand.
CTACCACAAAGCTACATCCTAGCTTGCCCCCACCCCAAGCCTGTCCACACATAATGCAGCTTCTCTTGAAACCTATCTCTTATTCTTTGCCTTGTCTGGTAGTCTTTGTCATACCACTCTTATTTGCAGCAGGTCTTAAGTAAAATTATACTGCATTTCTTTTCTTTCTCTTTTAATAGAATTGTTTTTACAAGAATCTTGGACTGGAATTTTCTTTTTAATTTTATGTACATAGGTGTTTTGCCTGCACCTTTCTGTGTGAGGGTGTCGGATCCCCTGGAATAGGAGTTACAGACAGTTGTGAGCTGCCATGTGGGTGCTGGTAATTGAATGCAGATCCTCTAGAAGAGCAGCCAGTGCTCTTAACTGCTAAACCATCTCTCCAGCCCTTATATATTTCTTATCATAACTTTTATTATTTTAATGGTTGGAATAACTCTAAAATAGTTCAAATAATATTTCTCGCTTTCAAGATTTTGGTAGTAGTGTATCTGTATAACCTGAGAACTTGGGAGGTAGAAGCAGAAGGACCAAGACTTCAAGGTCATTCTCCATGAACAGTGAGTACGTTGCTGGGTAACCTGGGCTTCATGAGGCTATTTCAAAAACCAAAATAATAAAAAACAAACAAACAAAAATCAAATAGGGATTGTTGTTGGATTTCTTATTTCAGAATACCCTGCTCCCCCGGGAATGGCCTGCATTACTTAAGGATGTCACCCAGGAAAAAAAACAAACTAAGAAAAAAAGAGGTTGTCTACTTCTTGCCATAGATAATTGACTACAAGTTGTTGTGGAACCTGTTGGGTGACCGTAAAAAGAAACTTCTAGGCAGAAGGCATTCTGTAATTAATAAGACAATATTCCAGTTGTGCTGAGTAGTACACGCCTTTAATCCCAGCTCTGGGTAGGCAGAGGCAGAAGGATCTCTATTAGCTCGAGGCCAGTCTGGTCTACAAAATGAGTTCCAGGACAGCCATAAACCCTGTTTCAAAACAGGGAAGGGGGGGGGGAAAACATCATAAACTCTCTTTCTACTACCTGATATGCCCCCCAAGACATCAGCTGACCTTAGGAAAAGCCAGTAAGAGAATCTCTGAGTTAACAAACTCAGAACAGAGATCAGGTGGACATCGATGTGATGGCAGGATGCAGCAGACATTGACAGAGCAGCTTCCTCACTGGGTCTGAGATGTTCCACTATGTCTATCCTTTAAAAGAAAATTACGTAGTGTTTAACAGCTGACTTCTGGCTCACTTTGCTCACTTAGCAAAGACTGGTCCACTACATACCTCATCTGGAAAGCCTTTCATGACGTCAGGACTGCCCCTTAAAGAGGAGCTACTGCGTATGCACAGCTGCAGCAATGGCAGGCACATTTTCTGAGACACCAGAGACAGGTAAATTAACAAACAAAACAAACAAAAACAAGAAAAAAAATGTATTCGCTAAGATGCGGGGTGGGGGAAAAGGGAAGGTCCTCTACTAGTGAAGAGTTTACATAACGTGTCAGAAAACCAGAGAGCTCTGCAGACCTGTCAAGGAAGACGCCAAGGCTTGAGCCGTTTCTCATCATCTCTACTTTGCAACAGACCCGCAGAAACTGGGTACACAACAAATCTGCACACGCTCACCCCATGCTTTCCTATCCACATTTGCTAAAACACAGAAAAGATGGGGGAGAGAAAACAAAAACAAAAACGAACCCATGCCAAACAAAATAAAACCCTAGCCTCACACTTCTGAGTCCAAAGTATGGAGTAGCCAAACAGAGCAGGGGAGTTTTTCTTCCTGTGAAGGGGGAAGGAGAACAAGGCAGTTGCCTCGGATGTCCGCCTCGCCCAGCAGCGCAATGACAAGCCCCCAAACTCCACGATGGCCCCGGCAGCTCCCTCGCGGCCCGTCCCAGCACCGCTCCGCGGCCCGCACCGTCCCCAGCGCCGGCCTCTCACAAAGGAGAGTGGATCAGTCCCAAGCATCCCCGCACCAGATCGCTCACAACTGCACCCGCACGGGTGCGAGCGAGGCCGTGCTACCGCACCCACTACCTCCCCAGGCTCCGCCGAGGCTTAGTGGAGCTGCGCGAGCCGCAGGCTTACCTGAGCCAGTCCTGCGGCTTCCTTCCTCGGCAGAGTTGCAACCCACCGTCCGGGAGAACAAGGCGCCTTCCGGCGGAGCACGGCCAGCCCTCGCCGCAAGCAAGCTTGCTAGTCCTCCATGCTCCTGGGCCCGCCCACCGTCCTCCACCCACCAATGGTAGAGTCGGATCCGGGTGCCATCCAGGAAGTCTCTGGAGGGTAGGAGGTCCTGAGGCTGAGAAGGGTACGTAGGCAACCGCAGATAATGCCTGATTGAAAATAGAAACGGGCATCGGACTGGCAGGGCCGGCCTCTGACCCCAACCACTGGGGGCGCTCCAAACCAGGACAGCACCTGCTACCTGTCTCGGGAGGCCATCTTGGGTCTGCTGGCTCCGTGAACCCCTACGATTACTTACAGGAATCTGAAGGTCTTTTTGGATGTTGGTCTGTTCTGTTCCAGCCCCAACATGCTCTCCCTTCATATACTCAGGATACCTCTCAGTCAAGGGAGGAACTCTAGAATAATGTTGAACGTGGTTGGAAGCAAGCCCCACTACCCTCTCACTTAAATGTAGGAATGAAACTGTTTTATCAGAAAAGCCAACAGTTTTTCGAATTGACACTTCCATCTGTGACTAGTTTCTAGGTTAATCCTTTATAAACGAGATTATCAACATATAATCGAGACAGGCTATATAGTCATTCTACATGCTTATCTATACACGTGTTTCAGACTTTCAAGTGTTCTTGGTACAAGGTCTCAATGTATCACTCTGGCTGGCCTTGAATTCGCTAAGAAGATATGCCTGCCTCTTTCTCCGAGTACTGAAACTTAAGGCATGTGCCACCACACCCCAGCATGATTTTAGCTATTTAAAATATTGAGTCGTTGAATTTCACTTAAAAAACAAGAGCTTAAGTTCACCAATAGTTCCAAACTATTCACAAATACACACAGGGCAAACACGGCTTAAAAGGACCGTGGACTCTGGGATCCCCTTGAAGCTGAGATTACAGAGAGCTGTGAGCCATCCAACACGCTTGGCTGGAAATTGAACTCTGGTCCTCTTCAGGAGCGATACATGCTCTTCATAGCCGAGTCATCTCTCTAGTCCCTCAAAAATCTTTAAAATACCTTTTTAAGAGTCATGGATGGAATCTTTTCAATTAATAAAGGAATTTCCCAAGCAGTAACATATTTGCATGGTCATACATTTAAGAAATCATATCAAGTCGGGTGGTGATGGTGGCTCATGCCTTTAATCCCAGTACTAGGGAGGCAGAGGCAGATCTCTATGAGTTCCAGGACAGCCAGAGTTACCACAGAGAAACCCTATCTTGAAAAACAAAACAGAAAAAGAAATTGTGTCAATATTGTATAAGACTTGATCATTAATTTTCCCTGCATACTGAACAAAATCTGTTCGTCAAATTCTTTCATAACTCTAAATACCACTTTATACATTTGAAACATTTGGATTTACCAGAACAGTGTGTTTATGGGTAAATGCAATGAGGTATAATCTTAATTATTAATGGTTTTTATAATGAACCTCTATTATCCTTCTAGTTATTTTCTCATACAGAATACAAGCTCCACCAACAAAGGAAGTCATTATAAGCATCATAAAAAGGGGGAGAGTGTCTGATCCAATGATTTCTGCTAATTACACTAATTTGTTGCTATAATTATATGATTTCCACTATTCATGATTTCAAAAGCCAATCAATTGACACCCAGAATGTCTCATAATCATCATTCAGAATATGGGGGTGGGAGAAGTTTCTGTATTGATTCATGACCACTTGACTCAGGTCATGAATTTATAGCCACATTTTTTCTGTTTCCTTTCAAATTGGCAAAAATACCAAATATAAAAGGTTATGAAATATAATAGAATTGGAAGTGGGAATTAGATTTTTTTCTTTGATGTTCCAAAAATATCAGAATAATTCCATCTCATCACTCTGAGAATAACAGCTGCAGGCAAAATACTGTCTTCAGCCAATTCTCTAATGCTTGTGAATTGATTAAAAAATTTTTTTGAACAGTAAAGATAAACTTTTCACCAGAAACTACAACATTGCTGATGTGCTGGCACATTCATCACTCAGGAGGTAACACAGGAGGACCAGGAGTTCTAGGATAGCCTGGGCCATACGGTCTGACTTAGAAAGGAAGAGAGAAGAGAGAAAGGGAAGAAGGAAAAAAGAAAAGTGCTAAATTATCTATGTTAGTTTTGTGCCTGGTAAGGAAACAGGCTAAATGCAAACTCAACAACCTCTAAACCTTTTTGGAAAGAGGTAGGGTTTAAAAAAACAAAACAAAAGTATATAACCACCTCAATGCCCAAATGAATTCTAATTTCCTGTGGTGTAGTGTTAACTTCACTGCTGCTAGGAGCAGAATTCAGTATAAAACCAATTCTAAGAAGGAGGTATCTTTGATGCAATACTCTAGGAGGATATTACCTACTTAAATTTAGGGTATAATCAGAAATGACACATGAAATAGAAGCAGCTTGGATCATGCATATATTTAATAGTAGAACAGTCATTAACAATAAAAACTAGAAAATTTGGTGAGACCTCAGTGCTGTGAAAGAAAATGAGACAAGTAAAAAAGACAGCAACTGTCCCAGAGGGTGGTGTGACAAGTGAAGCGAAGGCAAACTGGATGAAATAGCATTTATATTCTAAGGAGTGGGTAAAAAAGCATCTAGTTATCTGAGCCTTGGTAGCAGGAGTTCTTACTGTATGCTGCACAGAAAGGAGGCAGTAACTTACAGTGTGGCAGGAGAGAAAAGCAATGGAGAACCCAGGATAAGCAGATGGGAAAAATTAAACTAAGGCCTTTTGTTACTTCTAAAGTCTAAAGCCTTAAGTTATAAAGTACGTTACTCAAATTCAAGGTCGTGAGTTGCACAGGGTACAGCAAAGGAACAGTGGGATGGACTGGGATGACACGGACCCTGCTCTCATAGAGCTTACAACCTATATGAGGCAGATTCCCCCTCCCCCCAAAACACTAAGAAACATACTTACAAAGTAAAACACAAACAAATAAATATACATATGGATAACCAAGATACGAATGCTAAGAGATACTTTGTTAATAATTGCCTAGAACTCCCTAGGATTCTTTCCTAAAGGAGAAAAAATATTCAGTATAATGTTAGTAGAGGGTACAGCATGTGCAAAGGTATTGAAATAAATATTCAGTAAGCCAATGAGCTTGATTAGAGTATAGGTCTAGTAGATCTGGTCAGGGAGTATGCCCAGCTACCTGGGAGACTGAGGCATCAGAATACCAAGTTTAAGGCCTGCAAGTTCAAGGCTAGCCTAGGCAACTTGCTTGAAAACAAAAAGTAAAAGAGAAGGCTCCTGAGGGTACAGCTCAGTGGAACAGCACTAACCTAGTATGTTTAAGAACTTAGATTTGCTCTCTGATACTCTCCCTCAAAACACACACAAAAGCCAAAACAAAACAAAAAAATGAGAGGCAAGAGAAAGAAAAAATAATGAAACAGTAGAGATCAATTTGGCGAAAGAAACTGTAATGCTAGAACTGGCCCCCTAAACAAAATGAATAACTAACATTTTTCTTAGGTCAGGGTATGTGGCCACAGGTCCAGTACCAACTCCACTGCTCTTAAAGTTCTGCAGCTAAGAAACAGGAACTAGCAGTGAAAAAGGCCAGCTAGCCTAGCCTAATTCAGGGAGCTCCAGTTCCCTGTGAGAGATGCTGTCCCAAAAACCAATGTGGTGGACTCCTGAGGAATGATATTTAAGGTTGTGCGCACACATAATAAATACAGGGGAACTAGCCATGAGATAATACTGAGGCACCCAGCTTCTAGAGGGACTCTTATGAAATGACAAGCAGAATTCCAAGGCAAGGAAATAAACTCAATGAAATTACTATGTACAGATCTATCATCAAAGGCTATCCAGATCCTTAATTCCAAATGTTCAATCAGAATATCTTTCACGCTGGCTAAATTGAGTGAGAAATAGACATATGTCTTCCCCCCCCCAATTTTTTTTTTTGGCTTTTTTTGAGAGAGGATCTTACTATGTAGCCATGGATGGCCTGATAGTACTCACATAGCCCAGACTGACTTCAAAACTCCTGGCAATCCTCTTGCCAAAATTCCTGAGTGCTAGAATTATAGGTATGTGCCACCACACCTAGCAAACAGATGTAGATAATTAGTAAGTTGTTTATTTTTTTAACTAACGTGACAATCAACTTTGATCCTAACATTTTAGAAATTAGAGGATGAAAAGAGCCCTAATCTATATGGAATGCTTATGTCCCTAATGGAGGACAGGTCAGCAAGGGCCCAGCTTTCTCCTGGTATTTTCAGTGGAAGGGTGAAATATCACACACTGAAAAGAGGCTGCTCTCAGCAAAGTGAGTAAGACCTCTTTCTTTAAGCTGATTGATCTGAAGCTCTTCCAGGAGGGTTAAAAAAAAAAAAAAAGAAAAAAAAAAAGAGAGAGAGAGAGAGAGTTCAGGCCAGATGTTCAGCAGCAGCCAGAGTCGGACCCTACATCACAAGAGTTCCGCTGAGAGGAATTTGGTCCCGCTGATGGTGAAATTGACTGCTGGGGCCCAATTTTGATTCCGTTTGCCTGTAAAGGAAAAAAGGCAACAATTCCTACATCAGTTCTGAAGTGAATGAGAGAAAGGACAGGGATAGAGGAGACATTTTTACTTAAATTCTAAGAATTGTGTTCTCTAGCCAAACAGTTGTAGAGGAATGACATGGGATGACTGGTTGTGATGAGAACCACAGCTGACTAGAGGTGGCTTTTTGCCTGTTTTCAAGGTACACGGCTACATGTAAATTTCGTAGCTATGTGCAGAATTAAGATGTGACTGACTGGGCAAGAGTAGGAGAACTAAGCTAGCTGAGGAGATAGCTAAGCAGGGACAATATTTGCCATGTAAGCATGAGGACCATAGTTTAGGTCCCTAGAAACATATCATATAAGAGCGAAATGGGAATGGCAGCCCACCTGCAATCCCACCCAGTTCTTGGGAGGCAGAGATAGGGAATGCCTAGAGCAGACTGGCTAGACAGACTGGTCTAAATAGTGAACTCTGGATTCAGTATGTAAGGTGAACTGTGATAGAGAGTCAACCTTGGGCCTCCACACAAACACCCACACTTTTGCCTACATACATGTGAACATGCATATATATACACATGCACACCATATACACACACATATGTGAAAATTTTTTTAAAAGAGTAAGAGAGGGCTGGTAAGATGGCTCAGTGGTTAAAAGCACTGGCTACTCTTCCAGAGGTCCTGAGTTCAATTTCCAGCAACCATATGGTGGCGCACAACCATCTATAATGGGATCTGATGCCCTCTTCTGACATGAAGTATACATGCAGACAGAGTGCTCATTAAAAAATACATAGACTGGAAAAAAGGTTAAAGAGTAAGTGAAGCAAGAGAGTAGAAGTGGTATATTAGCATGTGATCCTTTTTTGTTTTGTCCCAGAGTTTTCCCTCCTAAGAAATTAATAATTATCTTTCTCTCATATTCTGGAATAGTAAGAAACCGAGTTCCAAGAGAAAAACTCTCATATTATGTAAGTCTGTAGACCACCAACTTATCTCTTCTGGCATTATGGGCCTCAGACTTGAGAGACAACAGAAACTGATGACTGGTTCCTAGACACCTGCACTTAAAAGGAACAGCAAACGCTTGAACTGACAGCTGTGGTTAGTGTGACATCAGGCAGGAATGCTGATTCTAGGGAGCTTCTCTCAAGGAAACTGCCAGTTCCAACCCTGAACCTTTCTCACCTCGTTGTGGACATCAAATAAACCCTGCTGGATCTTCCTGTAGATTTCTTTGGCTGTATTAATGAAGGCCTAAAGGAGATATAAACGATTTATCAGTCATAAATTTAAGTAGAGAAATGAGAGAAACACAAATATTCTTATTTGGATTCCTAAGATGAGTTAAGAATCTGGGTGTGATGGTCCACACGTGTAACCTCAGCACAGAGGAGGCAGAGGTGAGAAGATCACAAGTCTCGTTGAACCTGGTCTACACAGTGATTTCCAGACCAGCCAGGGCTATCCAGAGACACTCTATCTCAAAGTAACTATCTAAATAAATAAAACCTAAGAATAATTAAGAAATAATAGAAAGGAGTAATATAGAAAATTCCAGCTAGACATAGTGGTGCACACTTTTAATCCCAGCACTAGGGAGGCAGAAGGTAGGTGCATCTCTCTGAGTTTGAAGCCAGCCTTGTCTACATAGCAAGTTCTAGGTCAGTCAAGGTTACATAGTGAGATCCTATCTCAAAAAAACAAAAGAGACGATTGCCACTCATGTCCTTGTAAAAGCCACTGAATAGATATGGTGAGGTATATCTGTCATCCAAATACTCTAGAGACTAAAGCAGGAGGATTGGAAATTTGAAGCCAGCTTGAGCTCTACAGCAAGTTCTGGGGTAGTTTGGGCTACACAGCATGACCATATCTGAAGAAACAAGACCACCACCACAATAAAACACATTGGCTACAGTTAAAAAAAGGTGATCCTATGGTATCCAGGTACTGATGTTCCTAGGTTATAGGTTAGCAGCCAGTCAAATAAAACAAATACAGTTAGACAGGCAATCCAGTCAATATCTTGCATCAAAATGAGTTTCTGTCAGATTTCCAATTAAAGTGATTTATAAATAATACTTGTATTGAATCCCGAATGTACCAACTGATGTTATCCAAGGCAAAAGAAAACCTTAGGAATTAGAGTGAAAGAAAATGGGACAATTCCCTTGGAAAGAGACATTTAGTCATTCTGACCACAATACACTCTTTGTTTACTTATGTCCCATGGAGAAGGGGATTCTGAAGACTAGGGCAACAGTGTAAGCTCTGAGCCTCTCTCCCCACCTTTTCTGTAATAATACCTCTTCGACATTGCAGGCTGTCTTGGCTGATGTTTCCATGAATATAAGGCCATGCTCCCGAGCAAAGGCCTCTCCTTCTTCTCTTTTCACATCCCTTCGGGATTCTAGATCACTGTAAGAGATTGATTAGGGAGAAAACTTTAAAGATTTAAGAGAAAGGGGTAGCCATAGCTCTAAAAGGATTCCACAGCAGTTTAAAACTGCCAATGGATGCTTGAATGGGATAGATTCTACATGGTGCTCTTTTGTGTAGACTTGTTGACTTCTGTAGTCTCTTGGGAGATATTATTCACATTCACAAAAGCTTCTGCACGGCTGAATATAATACTATTCTCTGTTACAGGCATAAATAGAGGTGAGCACACCTCAGTCACTCAAGGTGCCCTATGCCTTTCCAAGTAAGACCCAGGACAGCACAGTAGAGACGGCAGGAGGGAGGCACTATTTACTAGAGGCTCAAGTCTAAGGACTTCTTGTCCAGAAGTGATGACTCTTTCCTAGAATGAACTTACGAGGGATTAAGCCAAGAATAAGTCACCTTAACTCTTACTAGTCTCATTTCTAGTGTGAATAAAAGATACTCAGCACTTTAGAATTAGAAAAAGTGATATGATAAAATTAGATGATACCAGGAGAAAAAGAGCCAAAACCATAAATGGAGTAAAGGAGCACGGGAAGGCCATGAAAGACGAAATAAAAGGCTGGTGAAAACAATATGATTAATTTGGCTTTTATTTTTCAAATGGGAAATTTGTCAAAGAGATTCTAGCTTTTTAATCACACACAAAAAAGTTTATTGTATTAGTTAAGTTTATTATTGCTGTAATGAAACACCATGACCAAAAGCAACTTGAGGAAGGAAGGGTTTATTTGCCTTGTATTTCCACATCACAGTTCATCATCGAAGTAAGTCGGGACAGGAACTGAAACAGGGCAAGGACCTGAAGGCAGGATCTGATACGGAGGCCATGGAGGGATGCTGCTTACTGGCTTGCTCCTCATGACTTGCTCAGCTTGCTTTCTTATAGAACCCAGGACCACCAGCCCAGGTGGCCCATCCACAATGGATTGGGCCCTGCCCCATCAATCATTAATAACTAAGAAAATGCCTTACAGGCTTGCCTACAGCCTGATCTTATGTAGGCATTTTCTCAATTGAGGCTCCATCTTCTCTGATGACTGTAGCTTGTGTCAAATTGAAATAAAACTAGCCAGTACACCTATTAAAGAACAACAAATTGACAAAAGGCACACCAAACTAAACACATCAAAATGAAGCTACTACTCCTTGTAACTATATTTATATTCTGGCTTCCACAATCCTATAAATGACACAAGACAAAAGTCTGTAATCTTAGCCCTTGGGAGGCTGAGACAGGATTGTGAGTTCAAGGCTGGCCTGGGCTATATAGTGAGATTCTGTGTTTCAAAAAGAGCCAGGTATGGTGGCACATGCCTTTAATCCTAGAGCTCAAGAGGCAGATGCAGGTGGGTCTCTGTGAATTCTAGGGCAGCTTGGTCTACAAAGCAAATTCCAGGCCAGCCAGGGCTACACATTGAGATTCTGTCTCATAAAATAAAACAACAATAATATTAATTTTAAAAATAAGCCGGGGCATGGTAGCGCACACCTTTGTTCCCAGCACTCTGGAAGCAGAGGCAGGAAGATCTCTGGGAGTTCAAAGCCAGCCCAGTCTACAGAGTGAGTTCCAGGACAGCCAGGGCTGTTACAGAGGAGAAACCCTGTCTCAAAAGACAAAAAACAAACAAAAAAAATCAATATGTAAGAGGAAGTGAGTGGCAGAATCCAATTCTGATATGCTTTATAATGTGCCTAAAAGACAGGCACACAGTGAGGAGTAACTTGCTATTTAAGAATGGAATTTTTTAAAAAAGGAAATATAAACAGTTTTCTTTCAATTTATGCTTACAATTTTTCAAATAGTTATTAAGCTATTATTTAGGAGCCAGATATGTAGTTCAGTTGGTAGAATTCTTGACTAGCAATCACAAAGAACTGGGTTCAATCCTCACCACCATGTGGTACTTGCTGTTAGTAATCCTAGCATTTAGAAGATAAAAGTAGGAGGAGTAAAAGATCAAGGTTGCCCTCAGCTACACAGTGGTCAAGGTCAACCTGTAACATCTGATACTCTGTCTCCAAAGACTTATGTTATTTTTAATACATTTTATTTATTGTGCGTGTGTATTTGTTTACCTGTGTGGGTATACATGTGACGTGGCACATATGAGGTCAAAAGGCAAGATGTGAAAGGTTGGTGCTCTCTTTCTACCATGTATGATCCAGAGATCGCACTTTATGTCATCAGGCTTGGCATCCAGTGTCATTACCTACTGAGCCATCTCAATGACCCAAAATGTTACTTAGATCTACCTATCTTGTTTTTTAAGATTTTTTTTTTTAACCAAGCGTATGTGCGTGTGTATGTATGCCACTTGTGTTTGGGCACTTGTAGAAGCCAGAAGGTGTAGGATCTGGAGCTGAAAATGCAGGCAACCGTGAGCCACCTGATGTGGGTGGTGGGAATGAAACTCAGGTCCTCTGAGCCAACTCTCTAGCCCGTTTTGGGGCTTATCTAGCCCAGGCTAATCTCCATCTCTCTACTTAACCAAATATAGCTTTGGAATGCTGATCCACCTCCTCTACTTCCCAAATCTTGGGATGAGATGCTGATGGCTGGCTTATTGATTTGATCTTTTTAAATCTCATTTATTTATTCCTTTAGTACTTTATTTGTGTGTTTGTCTGTGTGTGTATGTGTGTGTGTATGCACATGAAGGTATGACCCTCAGAAGTCAGTTCTCCACTTTTACCATATGGCTCCAAAGTTTGAGAAAATAAAAAACTTCTGAAGATGGATAATGGTGAGATTTGCAGAACAGTTCTAATAGGTTTAGGGTACAGAATACTCTTAGAAGAAATTAAAATGGAAAATTTTATGTATATCTTACCATAGTAACATTTTTTTTACTAAGATGATATATTAAGTGTCAATCAGATGACATATGCCTATTGTCCCAGCCTTTGAGCGTAACAGCAGGAGGACAGTAGCAGGTTCTAGGCCAGCCTGGGCTACAAAGTGAGTTCTAGGCCATCCAGGACTACTTTAGAGAGACCTTGTCTCCAAATCAAACAGACCAAAACAGAACACAAAGAAACTCAATACCCACAGAGAAAGTGTGATGCCTTCTAGCCTTCATAATGATAAAATGTTACCTCTTATTCCCGATCAGCATTATAACCATGTTCGAGCTCGAGTGCTGGCGGGCATCCTCTAACCATGAGGTCAGGTGGTTGAAGGTTTCACGTCTACAGCAGAACAATTTAGAACACTGGTCAGTGCCTGTTTCAAAAAGCCAGTCGCTCCAAATACATAAGAAAGGGAGGTGACCTGTGCACACAAAAGTAGCCATCCCTACTCTGCATCCTTGGCAGAAGCCATAGACAGAGGACAGCTTTAGGGAATTCAGGACAATTCCCCTCCCACCCTCCAGCCAGCTCACCTTGTGATGTCATACACCAGCAGTGCTCCAGCTGCTCCCCTGTAGTAGGAACGGGTGATAGAACGGAAGGACTCTTGCCCAGCCTTTACCATCAACATGGCAACAAAAAATCCCAGTAAAACTAGGTTATTTCCAGAGAAGTGACTTGCTCACATGCCACCCTAAAACAAAGAATTTAACTAAAGAAAGAACTTGTGCTAGATTGAAAATAATAATGATGATGATGATAACAATAATAATAATTAGGGGAAAGAAATGTGCCTGCCCCTTTTTGGCCTGTGTGGACATCTCATATGCACACACATAAATAGAAACAACTAGCACTCATCCAGTGTACCAGTACTCACGAGACTGGAGCAAAAAAGCCCTGAGTTTGAGGCCAAACTGGGTTAGCCCTGTCTCGACCAACCAACCAACCAACCAACCAACCAATCCACCAAACTAACAACCAAACAAGCAAACTACACAAAATATATTATGTGTTTAATCAATCCTGTTAGAAAAGTTTTCACATTTTTGGAAAAATTTCTCCACATAAAATCTAGGAAATGAAAGTTAATATCCATACTCTATCACTAGGAAAACTATGATGGAACATGGGAACATAAATGGGTTTTTATCACGTACCATCAACTGGTAATGGTATTGATACTACAATAACATTAAAACTTTTCTTTGAAATTTAATTAATTTTATGTCTATGAGTGTTTTGCCTGCACGCATGTATGTGCAACATGTGCATTTCTGGTATCTATGGTGGTATTGGCTCATACGTCTGAATGCTTGGTCCTTAGCTAGTGAAATAGTTTGGGAAGGATTAGGTGGTCTTGTTGGAGGAGGTATGTCACTGGGGCGGGCTTTGAGGTTTCAAAAGCCCATGTCAAATCCAGTGTTTCTCTCTCTGCCTGCTGCCTGCAGCTCAGGATGTAAAGCTCTCATGTTCCTGCCATGATGATTACTGACTAACTCTCTAAAACCAGCAAGCTCTCTATTAAACACTTTCTTTTATAAGAGTTGTCCTGGTCATGATGTCTTCTCATAGCAATAGAACAATAACTAAGACATAGGTGTAGGCAAATCACTACACAAAGTTGAATATGGAGCTTTAATGAAGAGAATCTGCAGCTCTTTTATTTTTCCCAAGTGAGAGCAAGATTTATAGTTTGAAATATCAGCTATAAGTCAGACGCTGTTTTTGTTGCTGATATTGTTTTGCTGGTGGGTAGGTTTTCTGTTTGTTTCGTGGTTTTTTGTTTGCTTGTTTGTTTCTTTAGTTTTTGAGAGAAAGTATCACTGTCTTGATTGGCTTGGAATTGTATGTAGATCAGGCTGGCCTTGAACTTACAGGGACCCACCTGCCTGTCTCCTGAGTGCCGGCATGGCATGTATCACCATGCCAAGCTTGCCATGTAGTTCTTAAGGATCCTATCCACATAACCAAACAACTGTGGCTCTAAACTTTCTTCATGACCCAATCATTTCTCACGACAGCACTTGAGGAAAAAAAGAAAAAGCCAGCAAGGCAGAACATGGCCATGACCACATGACCATGCTACTAACTGGCATCTATTAGATTTTATTCTTGCTACTAAAATATGTATTTTTTTAAAATCAGATGTGGTGGCACACACGCATAATCTCTCCCAACACATGGGAGAGAGGCAGGAGAAGAAGTTCAAGGTTATCCTTAGCTACATAGCCACTTAGGCTATCTGAGGTCCTGTCTTTAAAAAGAAAAAAAATTGGCCCAGCGATGGTGGCGCACGCCTTTAGTCCCAGGATTTGGAGGCAGAGGCAGGAGAATTTCTGTGAGTTCTGGTCTACAGAGTTAGTTCCAGGATAGCCAGAGTTACAACACAGAGGCATCTGGTAAAACAACAACAAAAAAGAAAGAAAAGAAAAGAAAAGAAAAGAAAAGAAAAGAAAAGAAAGAAAGAAAGAAAGAAAGAAAGAAAGAAAGAAAGAAAGAAAGAAAAGAAAAGAAAAGAAAAGAAAAGAAAAGAAAAGAAAAGAAAAGAAAAGAAAAGAGAAAAGAAAAGGAAGGAAAAAAATTACATGATATTAAGTCAAAGAGGTAGAAGCTAACTTATACTGGTCTTTATACCCACTGGCTTCACTGCTTGCTAATTTATAAGAATTTATATCTTGACCTTTGAGTGGGGTAGGTTTCCCAATATTAGAAATATAGAAATTAAAAGATAATAAAACCTGAACTGCAGTATCTAGTTGGGGGTAAATAATAACAATGAACTCACAATCTTGAAAGAAAGGAGTGTGTGGCAAATGATGAAAACATATGGAGTGAACCTTGATAATAAAGTAATAGTTCTTAGGCTTTATAGGCGTGGGGTGTTCAAAATAAAACCTGGCCAAATAAGGCAAGTCTGAAAGTTAGAGCTATCTGTCTGGAGTTAAGCACAGTTACATATGAAGCGATTCACAATCTTACCATTAGGGTGACCCAAAATGGTGAGATGAAAAATCTCATCAGAAGGAAATACAACCTCTAGTCAGAGGAAACACAGCCAACAGACATACAGAATAGTACTTGAGTTTAAAGCACCTGATGAATAATGTGTCCAAAAGTAGCAATAAATTTAAAGACTACCAGAAAAGGGCTCTGCCAAAAATGCTCCACATGTGATCAAGGCTGATACAGATTGAAACAGAGAAGAAAGAAAATAATAAAATAGAGGAGAAAAAGAGAAAAGGAAAGACAACTTGTACACTACTTGCAGATATGATGGTTTGGGCTCTTAGTTGTGAGAAAAAAAACACGATCAAATAATGAGAACTAAACAAAGACGGGAAGAGATTTTAGCTAAATATTATGAACTATTTTCTAATTCTCTTTAACTAGAAAAGAGACTTGGAAAAAGAACAGTATAAATTAAATTAAATATTGTACACAAAAGCAATTTATCTACATTAGGCAAAATTATGCTAAACCAAGCCAAACTTTGATAGTACTTCATTGATTAAATTTTAATATATAAGCAACTTTTGCCCCAGAATTTTCAGTTTTGGTCTGAGAGTCCACAGAAATTCTCTAAACATTTGCATAAAATTATAATACATAAAAATGTTAATGAGGCTGGGCAATGGTTGAGAACTAGAAATAACCTAAATATCCATCAGTGTATGGGAGGGCGGCTACATAAATACATGGTACAGGCATTCTGTGACTATGCAGCTGTTCAGAGAAGTGAGGCAGGTCTGCATTTAGAGAAAAGTCTCCAAAATATGGAGACAGCTACACAAAAAACACAGCTACGTCTACTCTTGGCGCAACTCTATACATGTAAATACTGCTGAAAGCAAAAGCGCTGGGCTGGGAAGATGGCTCAGTGAGCAAAGCACTTGTCATGCAAGCCTTACAATCTGGGTCTGCTCCCTGGAACCCTCGAAGAGGAAAAGCTGTCTTCTGACTTCCATATGCACTAGGTTGCACACATTCACAAGTAATAAGTATTTTTTAAAACTTCTTTTAAAAAACTCATTTGCATTTATTTATTTATTCATTTTATTTAAATTACACAGGTTTAACTCTGTAGCTTGGATGGCCTAGAACTCACTATGTAGGACAGTTTGGCCTCCAACATGCAGAGATTCTGCTTGCTTCCGCCTCCCAAGCGCTGGGATTAAAGGTGTGCCCTAACACACCTGGCAAAATGTCTATTTTTTTTTTTTTTATTTAAATGCACAGAAGTCTGAAAGAATATACACTGGCTCATTAACAGTGGATTTCTCTGGCAGAACAGCAACAAAGTGAGATAGAAAAGGTTTTTATATAAGGAGACATTCACTTTTTTCTACATAAACTTTTATTGTTTTTTATTTACTGTAAGAGTTGAGTCTTTTTGTTTTGCTTTGTTGTTCAAGACAGGGTTTCTCTATATAGCCCTGAATGTCCTGGAACTTGCTCTGTCAACCAGGTTGGTCTCAAACTCAAAGACCCACCTGACTCTGCCTCCTGAGCGCTGGGGTTAAAGGTGTGCAGCAGGTTGAATTGGTCTATGACTACACAGGGAAAAACAAATTTGCATTTTACAACTGTAGGAATAACTCAGTGGTAATGCAATTGCTTAGCACATAAGTCTCTTGGTTTAATCCCTTGGTTTAACCAAAAATAAATTAGTGGATTTCAGGTAATAATGGCCTAAGGAATATACCAAAATGTAGACAAGGGAACAAGGCTAATTTAAAATAAAAAAGGTATGACACTTTTTTTTGACCTGAATATCTCAGTATGTAATCCCTCCCAACTTGACCCTTCTTGAGCTTCTTGCCTCATCCTACAGTTTTAAAACAACAAGGGTATAGCACCACACATGGCTTTTATTGTCACAACTGGGTCTTGGTCTGGTACTAAATTATTTCGTCCTCTCTTACCGTATCCCAGATTTGCAGTTTGATTTGTTTTCCATCAATGTTCACCATACGGGCTCCAAACTCCACACCTGTCATTGAAAGCCAAGAGAAGGAATATGACTATCATGAACACATACATGTTAATCTGGATGCTCTTACTTTTCCCCAAAGGGTTATAATAAATCCTTTGTCTTCGCTCACTGACATTCAGCCCATTACTACTGCTTATTGTTCCAATTAAGTTTGTGTTCCTTTTGGTTTCTTTTCTAGAATTCAAAATCCATGGACTAGGGTATGTAGCTCACTTGATAAAGTACTTGTCTAGCATGCATGAAGCCCTGGATTCAATCTCAGAACCAAATAAAATTAAGCATGGGACCAGAGAGATGGCTCAGCAGTAAAAACAAAGCATGTATTGCTCTTGTAGAGGCCTGGAATTCGGTTTCTAACACCTTTTTCAGATAGCTCATAACTGCCTGTTAACTTCAGCTCCAAGGAATCCAACTCCCAGGGGCACCTGCACACTCGCGTACACACACAAAAAAGAAAAAAACAAAACCCTTAACTGGACATGACAGTGCATGGTCAGTAGGAGTACTAGGATCAGAATTTCAAGGTCATCATCATGTGTATACCAAATTCAAGATTGGCCTAAGGCTACACAAGGGGGACAGTTAGCACATAAATCTTGTAGCTTAATTCCTTGAACCAAAAATCAATGAGTGGATTCTAGGAGATCATGACATAAGGAATATACCCAATGTAGGTAAGGGAATGAAGCTAATTAAGATCAAATAAACACAAATATTCTCACTGTTCTGATTTTATAATGAGGACAAAATTTGCTGTGTTAAAGACTATGGGAAGCTGAAGAGATGGCTTAGTGGTTAAGAACACTTGCTGCTTTTGCAGAGGACCAGAATTTAGTTCCCAACCCTCATGTCTGGTAGTTCACTGTAATTCCAACTCCAGGGAATTCAACATCTCTGGCCCCTGTAGGCACCTGTACACACATGTGCACACATACACACACATGCGTACAAATCAAAATTTAAAAAATAAATCTGAGGGGAGGGAGAGGGGAGACCATGCATGTGTTCTCAGAGCTAGTTCTTTTCCTAGGTCTAGTTTTACAAATTCTGGTAATAAGCCGGGTTTGATTTATTACATAATCAGTTGATTTATTATTAATATCTCACAATGATCAAGATTCTAGACTATCTTTTATTAGCCTTAAAAAAAAGTGACAGTGCACTTACTGTAACAATTTGCAAATAATGTCTAGCCACTACAAAACAAGTTCCAGGATAGCCAGGGCTACATAGAAAAACCCTGTCTCAATAAAAAGAAAGAGAATGTGTAGACATTGTAGGGAAGTTTTGTGATAACCAGTTTCCATTAAATAAACTGTAAAGCTACAATTCATAGAAAAAAATCTAGAAAATTTACAATTCTAAAAAGAATAATACTAAAAGAAGCAGATAAATTTTTAGGAATGCTAGTTTACACTGAAAAATGACCAGGTAATATTTAATTTTGTAGATTCTTCAAAGAACTTCTAAACTGAAAGTATTTCTTCTTTCTTTAGGCTTCTTTAATTTTATGTGCATGAGTGCTTGCCTGAAAGTATGTGTATCACATATATGCCTGGTACCCGAGGAGGCCACAAGAGGGCAAAGACCCCCCGGGAACTGGAGTGACAGATGGTTACC
Source organism: Cricetomys ansorgei (assembly GCA_026225945.1). NCBI lineage: Eukaryota > Metazoa > Chordata > Mammalia > Rodentia > Nesomyidae > Cricetomys > Cricetomys ansorgei. The sequence goes on from JAMJFZ010003384.1 coordinate 1,307,918, forward strand.
ATCGGCCATGTGCATGCTGGGAACTGAACCTTTGTCTATTGGGAAAGCAGCCAGTGCTCTTAACTGGTGAGTTTTCTCTTCTGTCCCCTTGAAAGCATTTCTTGACAGTGTCTCGGAGTGCCCACTAGTTCTGTGTATCAAGAAGCACTTATTTACTGCAATCCTAAAAGAAAGTTGCCTAAGAAGATATTTCAAGGACAAAATATCTTCCATAACCAGTAATTCCCAGAGCTCACTGGAAATAGCCTCTCTCAAAGCAATATGGAAACTGGCAAACTGATATGGCTTTTGGCATTCTTCTATTTCAAGGTAAAATTCATCTCTTTCAAGGACAATATTTCAAAAACAGTCATGTTAAAAACACTACATCGTAAGTCAGACAATTTATCCTCTTTTCTTTTTTTCATACAGTATTTTGCACATAGAACAAGGAATTCAGATGTTCAAGAAAGATTGCTAATCTAGCTTACCTTTAGGAACGATATTGTAAAATTCTGTCATAAAATTCTATGTAGATATGCTCTCTCTATATAAAATATTTCTACTTTAAGATGCTAAAATCTATAAAAGAGATATAAAAATTGCTCCTGACTACCTGTTACCTCAACAAAAATCCAAAGATACTTTTTGAAAACAAAAAACAAAAAAACACTGTCAATTTTTCTTTCTTTCTTTCAGAACAGTTAAGAATGTAATTTCAATGAGTAAGAAAAACCAAAACAAAACAAAACAAAAGACAGGCTGAGCATAGTGGTGCACATCTAATCCCAGCATTTAGGAGGTGAAGGTAGGAAGATCAAGACTTGTTCAAGGTAATCTTCAGATCACACATGGATTTCAAAGCCAGCCTTCCCACACAAAAACAAACTTATTAAGCCTGTATGATAGCATATGTCTGTAGTCACAGCACTTGCAGGCTGAGGCAGGAGGATCTCTGAGATTCATGGCTAGAGTGTATTATAGAGTGACTCTGAAGCTAGCCTGGACTACATAGCCAGAGCTTATCTCAAAGAGGAGAAAGAGAGAATGAAGAGGGAGGAGGAGGAGGAAGGCCTAGGATGGCTCTTAAATTGGCTTTTTCCTCTTCAACACAAAAAGAATCATATGTCAGTGTTTACTTTAAAAACATGTGAGGTTGGTGGTTAACCACAAACTACAGATGAGTTTTTGAATAAACAGTCATGTTTTCGTTGGATATTCCAAAAACATACAAGTTGCATTTAAAGAAAAAAAATCCTTTGACAACTAGGGTTTAGATCACATTGATGTCCAAAGTTACCCTTCAATTATTTAGCCTCAATTTATCAGCTTTTATCATCTTTCATATACCATGACTTTGGACGAAGTAGTGAGGAGTAACTTTTTATTTGGAATACCGAGACAGTTAACTTTCTCCTTCAGCTGGCTGGCTGAACTGAACAGCTTATCTGTTCTGGAACAAGGGAATACACTTACCTATTGTGAGGTCGTGCACAGGCTGGAACCGCTTGTCCGTGAACTGCAGGAGGAGACATGACTTCCCTACACCTGAAAAACGACGGTGTGCACTAGACGCACGCCAACACTGAAGCCCTCCCAGGCTGGGCACAGGGTCTAAACAAGGGGCAGAGCCCCGCCCCCGAAGCCCGCCCCGCCCCCTCTGCTCAACTCCGCTCGCCCGGCCCCCTCGCCCCGCCCCGCCCCCAGGCCGATTTTAGAGGTGGGATCCCCGCCCCGGCCCCGGAGGCGGTCCACCGGCGGGCTACCTGTATCTCCGATTATGATGTACTTGAAGAGATACGCGTAAGTCATGGTCCTGAGGCGTCTGTGTTCCGGGTCCGCCAGATTTCTATAGCCACGTACCTCCGACCTCTCTAGCCACTCAGTCTACCGATTTCCTTATTTGCCTCCGCTGCAGCCCTTCTAGCTCAGGCCTCGTCTCTATTGCTCTCCCCAGAAACCCGCGCTGGATCCGGAGTACCCGACGCCGCCTCTAGGGCCGCCCCGCGCTCTTCTACGTGCTATTATCCCACCAAGCGCCAGGGGCAACAGCGAGCCTTCGGGCAGCTCGGATCTGGACCGGTCGGCCTGCTCTCTGTCCAATCAGCGGAGAGCGACGCTCCACTTTGAGGAAGTGACGCGTTCGGAACCAAGTGGGGGCGGTGGGAGCGATGCGGTCGGTGGGTCGCTGGTAGAGGTGCTGCGAACATGGAGGTAGGCTCCGGGTCTGAGGTTTGAGGCAGCGCGGCCGGCTGGGTGGAAGCGGAAGCGGGCAGCGGGGCAGGGTGGAGCGAGGTGGGCTCGGGAGTTCGGGGTGGAGGGGTCTCAGCCCCCCTGCTCCCCTCACTTATCCCCACGGCTTTCTTTTGATTTACAGTTTCCCGGAGGAAATGACAATTACCTGACCATCACTGGGCCCTCGCACCCCTTCTTGTCAGGGGCCGAGGTGAGGAAAAGCTGCCAACGCCTGGGTGCGGGAGGGCCTGGGCAGCGGTTGGGGCAGGACGGTGGGGGAGAGCGTGGGGCGGGCGGGAGCTGGGGAGGACGGGGGTCGAGGCGTTGAGAGCCTCTGAGGACTGTCGGGGGACGAACGGAAAGTGGCTGTCATCAGAAAAACAAGATGTCGAAGAGACGGCCTACTTAAGGAATCCGGTTCTGAATGGATGGAACGAATGGAATTGTGTCCTTTGGTTGGGCTGAAATAGCTGCAACAACCTTGGGAGATAGCAAGGAAGACATTTTTTTTCAGTAAAGAAATCGAGATAAAGAAATTAGTTTATCTACCAGGGGCTGACCTCGGACAGGTGTCAATTCTTGAACTCTGAAGGGCTCTTTTTCACTTGGAATTTCTTCTCTGATAAAAGTGGTTACTATTGCCAACGTGGTTTCTGCTTGCTTTGCTAAGGAAGGACAGGGAAACAGCTGCTAGAGAACATAAAAGGATGTAAAAGGAGTTGAGTAGGGTTTGTATTGTTCTGCTTTTCAAAGATGTGTGAAGTAGAAATAATGGTTGTTGGAGTTTCTAAGGTTTCCTGAAAACTTTTGTTTGCAGATTTCCCTACTGTAAGCACAACACTTAGTCAAAACAAAATCGAATGGTGCTGTGTATGAAATTTTCCTAGTTTTTGAGAACTTGAGCCCTGGACCATCTTTTGAGGATTGTATACTTTTTTACCTCCCAAAGTGGTGTGAGTCTTGGCTTTTTTTTTTTAAATAGTCAATTGCTGTTGTGTAGGTTTATCCTATAGTAAACCTTAACATTTTTATGGTTGAGAAATAGATTGACCGTGAGTAGTTGCTAGTTTATTTATTTGGTATTTTTTGGGACAAAGTCTTCCCAGGTAGCTTTGATTGTCCTGGAACTCATTATGTAGACGAGGCTGGCCTCTTACAGAGATCTGCCCACTTTTGCCTTCCCCGTGCTGCAGTAAAGGTGTGTGACACCAGTTTAATATTATTGAATGGTCTCCCAAGGCGAAGAAAGTGTCACTCAACTGAGTGATGAGCTCAGAAAACTGAGCCTTGGTGGTTTTGTTTCCATCTCCTTGTAAATGAAGTCTCTATGGTCTAATTTCATTATTTGGAGTGTTGTAAATCTCCCATTGCTTTATCCATATGAAAATGCATTTTAAAAGTATACACAAGGCTGGGTATAGTGGTGCACACCTTTAATCCCAGCATGTGGCAGGTAAAGGCAGGTCTACAGAGTGAGTTCCAAGGGTTAGAGCCACATAGAGAGACCATGTCTCATAAAGAAGCATAGTAGTAAATATAAACAGGTGCCAAATTTATCAGACCAGCCCTTTATGAGAGATGACACCTTTTACGTCCAGGGACTATGACTAGGTAGTGGAGTACTTGCCTGCCATGTGTCATGCCCTAGATCTCCAGCACTGAGGAGGAAGTTTCCAGGCTTATATCTGCTCTTTGTTTTTGTTTTTATGGCTTATGACATTTTTAGTGGGAGGAAGGGACCTGCTAATTTTTTAGCTCAATTTCAGTAGGTTTCTTTAGGCCTGGGCTCTGTCATTGTTTATTTATAACTTCTATACTTTCTTGTTTATTCCCCTCTTGGTAGTGGTGAATTTTTAACCTTTGTTTAGTTTTTTTTGGGGGGGGTTAGTTTCACTGTGTAGTCTAGGTTCATGGCAAACTTGCTAAGTGAGTAAGTAGGTTGACCTTCATCTTCTGAGTCCTGGATGCTGTGATTAAAGGTGTGTGTGTGTGTACCACCATGCTCAGCTTTTAACTTTGCTGTTAGTGGTTATGTTAATGGATAATGGTTTAACCTTGATGTTACTAGATTTTGTTGTCTCAGCCTTATTTTGAGCCATCACAGATAACTTAAAAGTAGGTGACTTTTTTTGAAAAGCAATCCTTTTTGAGGAACACTAATTTTTCAAGTTTTTTTGTTTTTTTTTTGTCAAAAAGAACAATAGCTGCCCATATAGACTACTAACCATAAGATAATTGAAAACTTTTGAGTAGATTAAAGGTAGGTAGGAGTATATTTATATCAAAAGACATTATTATAGGGTCTGGAGAGATGGTTCAGTGGTTAAGAACACTGGCTGCTGTTGCAGAAGACCTAGGCTTGATTCCCAGCACCCACATGGCAGCTCACAAGGGCCTGTAACTCCATTTCCACTCACTCTCTGGTCTTTGTAGGCACTACACACACGTGGAACACAGGCATACATGCTGGCAAAATATTCATACACATAAATAAAAGTATTGTTTTTTTAAAAAGTCATCGAAGCTAAAGAGACGGCTCAAAAATTTAAAACATTTGTTGCTCTTGCCAAGTAGAGGCTTACAACTTTCCATGACTCCACTTCCAGGGGATCTGATTCCCTCTTCTGCCCTCTGTAAGCAGCAGGCATGCATGTGGTGCTGATACATACATGCAGGCAAAATACTCATACATATAAAATATAATTAGTGTAAAAAAAAAGCTGTCATTGTAAATACAGTACTCATAAAATTCTGAAATTTACAAAGACATCATTAACAAATTAAATAGGAACTTGAGAAGAGAAGATATTTATAACACACATGTAACTCATTTAGAATATACTAAACACTAGTACAGTTTGAAAAAGAACAAAAGTTTATAAAGAGTCAGTTCACAAAGAGTCCATCCAAATTGCCACTAGGCGTATGAAAAAAAAAAAAAGCCATTTAAAAGAGTGAGTGTCGGGAAGGAGGGAAGCTTATGTGATGTGAAGGTTTAGTCTTCTAATTCTTTCAGTTGGGTTGGCTGGTTTATAGTGCTTTGAACACCATCTTTAATCCCAGCACTCAGGCATCTTTGTGAGTTTCAGGCCAGACATTTCTACGTAATGAGATCCTGTCTTAAAATTTGTTCTGTTATATCAGATTTTCTTTTCAGTTGCGTTGTTTGGCTTTTATGAGATAGGATCTCACGAAACCAAGGCTGGCCTCCAGCAGCCCATGTAGCTGGAGATGATCCTGAGTTTCCTGACCCTCCTGTCTGTACTAAGTGCTGGGATTATTAAGTGTCCACCATCACACCCAGCTTATCATATCTGTTTTTTAAGAATAATTTTAAGGACCCCTAACAATTATATACTATAGAATAAATTAGGTGTTAGTCAATTTCTTTAAAATGAATATATAAGAAACAATAATTTAAAATTTTATTTTGTGTGTATGGGTATTGGTTCTGAGTGTATGTCTATGCACCACATGCCTGGTGCCCATGGAGGTCAGAAGAGGGCATGAGATCCCCGGCACTGGAGAGTTAATTATGATTGTGAGCCACCACGTGGGTGCTGGGAATCAAACCTAGGTCCTCTGGAAGAGCAGCAAGTGCTTTTAACCACTCAGCCATCATGAACTCTGGCTCTAATAAACTTTTTTAAAAATATAGATGGCTGGTATATGGGTCAGTTTTAGAGTTTTTGCATAGTATGTGGGAGGCTCTGGATGTAAACATCAAGGCAAAGGAAAGAGGATAGAGGACAAGGAGAGAGGGTGAGAAGGGAGGGGACACACACTAGATTTCATGTTTTGTTGATGTTGTTTGATCCCTTGGAGCTGGGGGTAAAGGTGGTTGTGAGCCACCAGGGTGAGTGCTGAGAACTGAGCCCTAGTCCTGAAAGAGCAACAAATGTTCCTAATTGCTGACTGGTCTCTTCTGCCCCTCTTTCACTCTATCTAAGCATCCTGTATTTTTATTTTTAATTGTTTTACATTTTATTATTATGTATGTGTTCTCTCACACACAGGTGCTCTGAACCAGGGTGGTGGTAGGGCCCAGGGATTGAACTTAAGCTGTTAGGCTTGGTAGCATGCACCATTACCCACTGAGCCATCTCACTAGCTCCTAGGCATCTTTCCTTATAAACGTAATCCCCACACTGATGTTTCCCTCAAGAAAGCCCAGAGTTTGGGAACAGCTGAGACCAGTGCATTGCCCCTGCCTCTGGAGTGCTGGGATTAAAGGTGTGCCACCACACCCGGCTTGTTTATTTTCTTTAGATAGGGTCTTCCCCAGGATGGCCCAGCCTGGCCTGAAGTCTTTTTGGCTCATTTCTCTTGCATGCTGAGATTACAGTGTGCACCACTATGCTGGGTTATAATTTCCCTTTTTATAGATAAGGAAAACCTGCTCAAGGTCATGTGAACAGAGATGGGCCACAGTTCACAAAGCCTCTTGCTAATTATAATACTTTATTGCTTCAAATGCTCTTATTTTAGTTTTTTAGTGCCACAAGGAAATTGCCAGTATATTCTGTGAATAGTGGCCCCATTCAGAATAGGAAGAGTGAAGCTGGTTGTGGTCGTACACTCTTGTAATTCCAGCAGTCAAGACACTTGCCATTTGAGACCAGGTCTTTAAAAAAAAAAAAATTTTTTTTTTTTTTAAATTAAGAAGGAAGAAAGAAAGGAAAGAAGAAGAAGAAGAAAAAAAAACCCCACCTCCAAAAACCAGAAAGGCTGAATTGTTAGTCTGACTTAGGAAAGGACTGAGTTTTTAGCTAGGTGGACTAATCTTTTTCTCCTTTTGTTTATTTTTTAGACAGTGTCTTACTATGTATAAGCAGGCTGGCCCCAGATTCACTTTGTAGCTATTATTTATCCTTTTCTTGGTATTATTGGGTCCCCAAATCCTATCTATACAAATGAGTCTTATTTGTTACTAACATTGAAATTTCTGAAACAGTGAAATCCTCAGGAACTCATTAAGTGCACTATTTTAGAGGTCGGTAAGTTTTCTGTGACAGTGTCTTTTAGGATTTGCTCCAGAGGAGACTGAAACAACAAAGTGTGATTGGCTAGTCAGCAGTGAATTTCTGTGGTCTGAAAGTTCAAGTATAACCATTGTAAAATAGCTGGTGTCTATAAGTATCTGTAGCACAGTGCTTCTCAACCTTCCTGATGCTTGCAGTTTCTCATGTTACGACCCCCAACTATAAAATTACTTTCATTGCTACTTAATAACTGAAATTTTGCTACTGTTACGAGTTATGATGTAAATATCTGATATACAGATGGTCTTAGGCACTCCTGTGACAGAGTCATTTGACCTGCAAAGAGGACTCGACTGACAGGTTAAGAACTGCTGCTGTAATGGTATGTTAAGCTTCATAGGCTGTTTACTAACTTACTTGCATTGAAAGACCTAATAGAACAGGAGAAATAATTTAAAGATAAAGGTAGTAAAGGTTGAAAAACAAGAAAATAATTGAACATTGTGATTGATGTGGGAGTCTCAGGTGTGTCACGTGACCTAAGATTTAAAGGCTAAAAAGAGGTTTATTTGTAATCTGTGTTCTATGGAGTCTGTTACAAAGTGAGATAGAGCTGAACAGCACATTGACACTCTCATGCCCAGCTATGTCCTCTTAGCAATATGCAGTTTCCCCTCTTCCTGCTAATTTTTTCCCCTTTTTCCATACAGACATTCCATACACCAAGCTTGGGTGATGAGGAATTTGAAATCCCACCTATCTCCTTGGATTCTGATCCTTCACTGGCTGTCTCAGATGTGGTTGGCCACTTTGATGACCTGGCAGACCCCTCTTCTTCACAGGATGGCAGCTTTTCAGCTCAATACGGGGTCCAGACATTGGACATGCCTGTGGGCATGACCCATGGCTTGATGGAGCAGGGCGGGGGGCTCCTGAGTGGGGGCTTGACTATGGTAAGGAGTAACATAGTGAGCTCCCAAGCTCATAGGAATGGTTTAAGGAGAACAAAGGTTATTACTGTGTCCCTGCTAAACTTGGGTAGTACTTGTTTCTAATTCTTATAGCTAAAGACTCAACAATAAAACTTCATTTTGCCTGAATAAATAAGATTTCTTTTTAAATTATAAAATATCTAATGTTAACTTGGATGTTTTGAAATCAAAATTGAATTTTTTAAAAGGATTTTGCTTTTTGTAATAGCCTTCATATTCTGGAATTCAAATGTGTAAGGGGAAAATGAGTAATTTGTTAAAAAATAGGCAGTACCAAATATAGTAGCAGTTATAGACTCTGATGTTATAAGTGTCTAGGGTTCTCAGCATATCATTAGTATCACATCTACAACTCATGTGTTTGACAGACATCTGTCTCCAATTTTGCTTCTCTGCTCTCTGCCTATGTATTACGACTTTAAAAGGTATTATTCTAGAGCCAGATGGTGGTGGTGCATGCCTTTAACCCTAGCACTCGGGAGGCAGAAGCAAGTGAATTTCTGTGATTTGAGTCCAGCCTGGTCTACAGAGTGAGTTCCAAGATAGCCAGAGTTACAACAGAGAAACCCTGTCTCAAAAAACCAAACCAAAAAAAAAAAAGTATCATTCTAGAAGATACATGTGTGTTTAGCTTGTATGTTGTCACTACCCAGATTATACTACATGCATTATTTGTCCTTTTCTGTTTACTTTTGAGACAGGGTCTCCCCATGTAGCCCGACTGACTTAGAACTCATATATGTACATCAGGCTGGCCTCAAACTTAGATTTCACTCCTGCCTCTTTCTTTTCTGAGTGTTAGATTAAGGGCAGGTGCCATCATGCCTGGCCTCTTAAGATGTTTTTATGTAGACAGATTATCTGATATTCTGTAGGATTTAAATGATAGTTTAGGTCAAGCAGGGATTTATAAGGAGGGAGACATGGTGTTTTAATTAGTGTTTAATTAGTCCTTCTGCTTCTCTCAGGACCTGGACCATTCTATAGGAACTCAGTATAGTGCCAACCCACCTGTTACAATTGATGTACCAATGGCAGATATGACATCTGGCTTAATGGGACATAGCCAGTTGACCACTATTGATCAATCAGAACTGAGCTCTCAACTTGGTTTGAGCTTAGGAGGTGGAACCATCTTGCCACCTGCCCAGTCACCTGAGGATCGTCTTTCAACTACTCCTTCACCTACCAATTCACTTCATGAGGATGGCACTGAAGATTTCCGGAGGGTGAGGCATTCCCTGCCAAAATCAATTCTGTTATTATAGAGCAAAATGCTTGTCATATTAAAGCCTAATCATCTTTATTTGGTTCTGGGTACCTCTTGATTTTGTTTATAATGCTCCTTTCGGTCACTGTTCTTAGTGATCCTCATGTAAGGTTTTCAAAACCATAGCTTCCATTTTTAGCTTAAATGCCATGGCTATGGCTACTTTCCCTCCTTAACTGCTCAGCCATCTCTCCAGCCTGGTTTTGCTCCTATCAAAAACCCTTTTCTTAAAGTTCTCCAGACCCAGTACTCCTTCCATCTTTTAATTCTATTTTTCTCCCTGACAGCAACTTCCCAGCCAGAAGACAGTGGTAGTGGAAACAGGGAAAAAGCAAAAGGCTCCCAAGAAGAGAAAAAAGAAAGACCCTAATGAACCTCAGAAGCCAGTCTCTGCATATGCATTATTCTTTCGTGATACTCAGGCTGCCATTAAGGGACAGAACCCTAATGCCACCTTTGGTGAGGTTTCGAAGATTGTGGCTTCCATGTGGGACAGTCTTGGAGAAGAGCAAAAACAGGTGAATAGTGGGTAGTAAACATTTCATTTTCTAAGTTTTTAAGGGGACAGAAACTAAGATTTTCTTTCTTACATGTGGTCTTAGTGTTCTATTGCTGTGAAGTGACACATGACCAGGGCAGCTCTTATAAAAGAAAGCATTTAATTGGGGTTTGCTTTGTTTCAGAGGTTTAGTCCATTATTATCATGGCAGGGAGCATGGCAGACCCAGGCAGACATGGTGCTGGTGAAGTAGCTGATAGTTCTACATCCAGATCCTAGGCAACCAGAAAGAGAGACTTGGCTCAGCTTGGGCTCTTGAAATCACAAAGCCCACTTCTAATGACATTCCCTCCAACAAGGCCATACCTACTGCAACAAGGGCACACCTCCTAATCCTTCTCAAATAGTGCTACTCTATGATGTCAAAAGCATTTAAATATATGAGTCTGTGTTCATCAGTCTTACTCAAACCACCATATGTCTTTACCTCTCAGCTCTTTGTTAATGGCATTCACACATTCTTTTTCTTAGACATTTCAGGAAAAAATTCATTTTAACTTAGTTATTTTTGTGGCACTAGGTACCAAACCTAAGGCTTTATATATGCTAAGTATATGTTCTTCTACTGAACTAAATCTCTAGCCCAGAAAACCTATTTCCAAACTATAAGTGGGGCTGCAAGATGGCTTACTGGATAAAGCCACCTGATGATCTGTGCTTGAGCCCCACATCATGGTGGAAGGGAAGAACTAATTGTACAAGTTGCCCTCTAATCTTTACATGCATACCCAGAAACATACACACAAAATAAGTAATTGATAAAAATGTATTATAAAAATACTGCATCCTTCCTAAAACTAAAGATGGACTCTGAGGTCCACCGCCTAGTCAAGGTCATACAGCTTCTAAATGATAGGGTTGAGACAGTCTAGTTTCCCTAACTAGAAATCCCATGTGACATCCAGTAATAGTGCCTCATCTCTCTTGTGTCTTCAACTATTTAGTTTTTAGGTTAACTTTCCGAAGCTTTGTGTTTCTCCTATTTATAAAGTTAAGCTATTGGTAAGTTGCATGTTGAAGCTATCCCTCTGTTTCATTAATGTTCTTCTCATCAAGTGTAAACTTGAAAACTACTTAATCTCCCCGATATTTAAACTGGAAAAAAAAAAAAATCAACTACTAATAGTTGTATGTGCATGTAGTCCCAGCACTTGGGAGGTAGAGGCAGAGGATCCTGAGTTTAAAGGATAGCTTGGGGAGGGTCTATGTCTTGGGGAATGCAGGTGGGGAGATATGAATCATCAGTGCATGTAAACTGAGGATAGCTGTCATAGTCATTACCCTGCACACCTGTATCTTCTGTCAAAGCAAATCCTCAATATCTAAAACAAAAGGCTGAATTTATTACTATAACTTATTTTAGTTATTTGTTGCTACTTATCAAACCAGCACAAATTTAAAGTATATTTTCATGCTATCTGGTTAGCTTGGTGTTTCTGCTCTTCTTGCCTGGGCTTCTTACTGTTGTATCCAAATGATAGGATATAGCTGGCTGTACCTGTCAGCTGCTCTATCTGTTAGTTGGTGTGTTGTTACTCCTTCTTGTGGCCTCTCATGTTTTAAGTAGTACGGTACATTCTTATGATCAAACAAGTCACAGATAACCCACATTCAATAGAAGAGGAAATAGCCTCAACCTTTGGTGGGAGAAGGGTCACACAAGAAGTAAAGACTCTTGGGGCCATCTTTGACAACTACCACATTTCTTAAGGGAAAAGTTTCCGAGTTGGCAGCATTGGGCTAAGTAGGCTACTGATCTTACATTTTGGAAGTGGTTTTATTTTTGATATAGCAATGAGTATGGATTGCTATTCACCTTAGAAGTGGTTATTTTAGCAAGTCAGTAGAGTGAGTTCGCCATAAAGGTTGTCATTATTACCTGCTCAGAAGTGCTTTTACTGAAAGGAGTGGTCTGTGGTTGGACTGATTTCCTGGTGGACAGTAATAGACTGTCAGTCTTTTCTAGGAGTATGGTTCACTTGAAACAGTGTCTTTCCTGTAGGTGTATAAGCGGAAAACAGAAGCTGCCAAGAAAGAATATCTCAAGGCACTAGCTGCTTATAAAGACAACCAAGAGTGTCAGGTAAGGTTACAGTAAATGGATGTCTTAAACTAATTAGTTTTTTTTAAATTGTTATATGCCACACACAAAAACAAAACAAAAAAATGACCAACCAACCAACCCATGGAGTGGCTGCAGAGATGGCTCAACGGTTAAGAGCACTTGCAAAGAACCCGAGTTCTGTTTCCAGCCCTCACATGGTGGGTTAGGACCATCTGTAACTCCAGTTACTGAAGATCCAATGCCCTCTTCTCATCTCCCCAAGGCATGCATGTGGTGCACATATTTGCAGGCAAACACACATAAAATAAAAATAAATTTTAAAAATTAAAAAAAAGTAGAATGTATTATGTTGTGTTAAAATTTATTTAGAGCTTCTCCAATATTTCATATCATAAGTCTTGCTTATATAGTCTTTGAGTTTATCCATTATTTCCAGTGTTTACTTAGGAAAGTCTTTATTTTTCTATATCTTTTCTTGAGATGTAATGAGAATGAATGTGTGCTACAGTGGAGAATAAATTGTTGCCTTTTTTGCTCTGGTCTTTTTAGGCTAATGTGGAAACAGTGGAACTAGATCCTGTACCACAGTCACAGACTCCTTCCCCACCTCCTGTGACTACTGTCGACCCAGCATCTCCAGCACCAGCCTCAACAGAGTCACCTGCTTTGTCCCCTTGCATTGTAGTTAATTCCACGCTTTCATCTTATGTGGCAAACCAGGCATCCTCTGGGGCTGGAGGCCAGCCCAATATTACCAAATTGATTATTACCAAACAGATGTTGCCCTCTTCTATTACCATGTCCCAAGGAGGAATGGTTACTGTTATCCCAGCCACAGTGGTCACCTCCCGTGGGCTCCAGCTAGGCCAAACAAGTACAGCCACCATCCAGCCCAGCCAGCAGGCGCAGATTGTCACTCGGTCAGTGTTGCAGGCAGCAGCAGCTGCTGCTGCTTCTATGCAGCTGCCTCCACCCCGACTACAGCCTCCTCCATTGCAACAGATGCCTCAGCCCCCAACTCAACAGCAGGTCACCATTCTGCAGCAGCCTCCTCCACTTCAGGCCATGCAACAACCTCCACCTCAGAAAGTTAGAATCAATTTGCAACAGCAGCCACCTCCTCTACAGAGCAAGATTGTGCCGCCACCCACTCTGAAAATGCAGACTACCCTAGTCCCTCCAACTGTAGAAAGTCCTGAGCAGCCTATGAACAGCAGCCCTGAGGCCCACACAGTAGAGGCAACCTCTCCTGAGACAATCTGTGAAATGATCACAGATGTACTTCCTGAGGTAAGCCTGTATCTTGTTTCCTAGAAAAACTCACTTCTGCCAGTTTTTGAGATAGGGTCTCAAGTTACTTTAAAATAAAATTCTTAGAATCTACATGTCATTCTGTTTATCAGAGCTCTAAAGGTTGGTTATAAAGGAGAAGACCAAGACTTCACCTTTTTTCTGAAACTCCTTATGAGGGGGGTATGGCACCTGTTTCTCTACTGCTGTGATGGTAGATGGTTTGACTAGATAGGTAGCACTCTGATTTATCCTTGTTGTTTGTTCCATGTTCTAAGGTGGAGTCTCCTTCTCAGATGGATGTTGAATTAGTGAGTGGATCCCCTGTGACACTGTCACCCCAGCCGCGATGTGTGAGGTCTGGTTGTGAGAACCCTCCTGTTATCAGTAAGGACTGGGACAACGAATATTGCAGCAATGAGTGTGTGGTGAAGCACTGCAGGTGAGCTTAACAGTTTTTATAATTGTAATTAAAGTATTAGTTAAGCTAACTATTGGGAAGCATGGTAACTGAGTGTGTAAGCAGCATTACCTTAGGTAGAACAGCTTGGTATATACATAGATAGGTGGATAGATGGATATCTGATTAGAGATGCTACTAGGAAAAAAAGCTTTGTTTATAATCGAGTAGGGATGGGGATGTAGCTCAGTTGAAGACAGCTTGCCTGCCACGAGTAAGGAAGGTCCAGATCAGTTGCCACTGCTAAAGAAATTGGTGAGGAATAGGGAAAGAGAAAGTAGCAGAGTAAATGCTGAATGTGGGAGAGTAGTGGGAATACCAGAATCCATGACACAGGGCAGGTGTATCCTGCCTGCAGCCCTCTAAGGTAGACGAGCACGGTTACTACTTTTCACTTCTGGCTCTTCTTTCTCTATTTACTAAGATGATAATGTTACACTTTGAAGATCTAGGGAATTATTTGGATATCTTTTTCATGAAAAGATGAGATAGTTTAAAAAAATAATGTGTCTAGGCTGTAATAAGATTGTGTTTATCTTTTCTTCTCTTAGGGATGTATTCTTGGCCTGGGTGGCCTCTAGAAATCCAAACTCTGTGGTATTTGTGAAGTAGCCTTTTGTCTTCTCCAAGCCTTGAAGATTCATCTGCCGGACACAGGTCCAAGAGCCTGTTTTTGAATCACAAGCTGGGCTTCTGGTAGTGCCTGACCTTTGCCCATAGTCCTTCATACCCCCACCTCTTTCTTCAGCAGAGGCTAGACTTTGTAGCAGGGCCAGTGAATTTACTGTAATTTGGAATTGCTTTTTACTCTGAACTGCAAGCAAAATCACATTAATAGCATAGGGAAGGGTGAAGGGAATATGGAAGCAAATCATAGAGGGTTATTAGAAGAAATGTGTCGGTAAAATTGTCAGAGGACTTGCCTGAAATGTTATTGGGAGGGTGCTTAGCTTTGTTCCTAGGAGAAAACAGCACTGGCATAAGAGGCTCAAGGTTACAGCTCAGTGGTGAAGTACATTGAGTTTAAATCCCAAATTAAAGAGAAATCAAAATAGTGATCTAAAATAAAATACCCCTTTAAAAGGGACCTACTATTATTAATCTACACAGTGCTTTAAGAGCAAAGGTTTGTGGGGCTGGGGTGATGACCTAGCACTAACAAAGCTCTGAGTTCAGTCCCCAGGCAGGAAGAGCAGAAGTTCAAGGTCATTCTTGGCCACTAGTGAGTTTGAGGCCAGTCTAGGATACAAGAGACAAAGGCAGAACAAGAGGATTTCTGAGTTGAAAGCTAATCTGAATTTACATATTAGACCTTGTCTCAAAAAACAAGAGGCTGGGTGTGGTGACACTCTCCTTTAATCCCAGAACTTGGGAGGCAGAGGCAGGTTGGAGCTCTTGAGTTTGAAGCTAGCCAGGGTAACATGAGATCCTGTCTTAAGGTCCCATCCCTGCCCCCTACTCCCTCTCTGCACATTGGGCTGGAGGGGAAATGACATCATCCAGGAGTATCTTCTTTTTCTCTACAAGTATATCTGCAGTCAAAACTTTCTTTACCTGACTTGTTACCGGTTTTGCATGTAAGAGGCAGAACTCTACACCCTCAATAAGGTGTTACAAAGTAAAGACGTTGTGTTTAATGAAACATCTTTTAACTGTTTTCATTTACAAAGGCCAATTCTTTAACTGAACATGATCTTATTTTTCCTAGAAATAAGCTACAGAATAAACAAACAACCAGCAGAGCCACATAGAATAAATAAAACTTTAGAGCACAATATGCATGATGAAATTTGAAGTGAAATTCACATTAACCATATTCATGCTGTACTAATTGCTAAGTACTGTGAACCTACATAGTCCTGTTTCATAAGGCTCAACATGTTAACGCTATTCCATATATCCTTTTAGTTTGAACACTCACAACTAATGAAGTAGGTAGCTAACATTCTGGTTTTAGTTGTAATGAGTCATACCGAGAAAAGAGTTGCACAAGGACACAGGTAAGTGGCAGAGCCACTCAAAAATCATATTATAATACAAACTTTTATTTAAATACGGGGCGTGTGGCACTGTTGTATAAACACTCCTCTTAAGGTGGGGCCCACATGGCTCTGAATGCTTAGCTTTACAAGGAAATGCTTCTATAAGTTCTTAGGTTTAGAGATGACACCATCCGGATACCTTTGCTTAAACCGAGCAACCACATCTGGGTCTAGTAGATGTATCCCATCCAGTTGGTTTCCCAGAGTAATCCTAAAACAAGAGAAGAGGCAAACCAAAAATCTTTAAGGACTTAGTACCATTAAAATATTATGTGTTGTACTTTCTGGTGATACTGCCTGTCACCAATGGCCATGCCAGGTTTTGTTTCTTTAGGTTTCAGGGTCTCACTATATAGTGCTGTTTGGGAACTCTTTATGTAGATCAGGTTGGCCTTGAACCCCACAGATCCTCCTGCCTCTGCCTCCCAAGTGCTGGGGCCAAAGGTGTGCTCCACTATACCCAGCTCATGTCAGTTTTTAAAAATATAAGAAAATATATGACAGTGTAACTATTAAAACTGGCTGGATTTTTGTTTATTTCTTTGGTGGTAGTGGTGCTGAGGATTGAATCTATATTCAATCTATATTGAATAAATGCTTTAATACTGAGCTATATCAGTCACCAGCATATGCATGCACGCACGCACTTTTGAGAGATTGCAGTAAATGAAATTCATAATGTAGCCCAGGCAAACCTTAAGCTTGCAATCCTTGTGTCTCAGTCTCATGTCACAAGATCCAGTAGGTCTGTATAAGGATTAGTAACAGATGCTAGCCAGGCCTATTTTATTCAGTCATTGCTGCCAGTGAGTAATCCTTGGATAATTAAAATGCCAACCATAGAAGTCAAAAGCATTAATATTATTGGCAGATTAAATAAATGCTTAGTAGCCACTAGGGGGCAGATTTAATATGTTCCATAGAATAGCCCTTTGGGCTCTAGTGAGTATTGTAAATTCCAGTACAATGATTTAAACATAAGCTTAAGCCATCTGAGTTCTTTAAAGCCCACTTGTAGACTACCTGAATATATACAACTCTATTGACTTCTGTCCTTGGCTATTAAGTTTTGCACTTGGGGACTAGCCTGTTGTCTAATTATTATTGTTACCAGTTGGGTTGCACATTGTGTGGTCGTCCAAATAATTCAATCTTGCGGGTGCCAGGGGACAGTCTCTCAATCATACCATATATTTCATCTGGTTTATGACTGGTGGAACGAACCTAGAAAATAAATACTCAAGCTATTCAAGTTATTCAAGATTGTAGGGCTGGAGGGATAGCTTATAGCACTGGCTGCTCTTCCAGAAAGACTCAGGTTCAATTCCCAGCACCCACATGGCAGCTCACAACTGTCTCTAACTCTAGTACCAGGGAATCTCACAGTTATACATACAGACAAAATGCACATAAAATAAAAATAAAAATTTTAAAAGGTTATTCAAAATTATAATTCTAGCACTGTCTACAAGCTATCCCAATGAGAAAAATACTGAAGACTACCAGACATGAGTAATTATATTGAAACTGAAAGCTTTAGATGATGGGGGGAAGCACATACCTCAGCTACAATCACATCACAATCCAGACCCTGGTTGAAGCCTTGGGGATTTCCTTTGACACCAACCTGCTCATCACAGAGAACACTGTTACTTTATGAAATCACAGCTTCAGCCTTTTAAAACAGTTCCTCTTACTAAGTTGGGCTTACTGTTACTCACCAAGCAGTGTTCCTTCCCATGGTTCAGCCAGTGACCTGTTCGGCCTGTCCTAATAATGCGCTGCAGTTGATTAGTCTTCACCCAGATGATTTCATCTACCCGTTCATAACTATGGAGCGTGAGAGAGAACCAGAACTTGAACCAGCCTCACAGCTGAGGCACAGTGCTAGATACAAAGGCAAGGATTAACAGGAATACCAGGAGAAGGGAACATGCACCTCTTATAACTAAAATTACATTTCTCTCAAAAAAAAAAAAGGCAACACAATTTTTACTTACCCCCAGAGGTTCAGACACTCTCTGCCCAGTTCCATGGCCCTATAAAGATACAATGGTTAAACAAATTCTATATTTTTCCCTTCAAAATATCTGTGTTATAAACATCAGAAACATTTACATGGAAAATAACATTGGGGCAATGGAGTAGATGTAAGAATGTAAAGATGAAACAACATCTAATCTGAATGGCATTTTTCTAAAATCAAGAATCCCAAGGATTTGTGCTATACATGAAACATCAAGTTCCAGGGAAGGGGGTTCACATCCTAAATCAGTGACATTTACAATTGCAGGCCTAAGAACGCCCAGCCCCATGGGAGGGGGAGGCATCCTAAATCAGTGACATATTTAATGGAATGTCTAGGAAAACCCAGGATCTTATTTCCCACCCAGTTTTTCACTGCACTGTATATGCCCATACCTACACATCTGGGTTGTATTACCTGCCTGTGACCCAGAGGAAAAGAAAGCCATCATCCTGCAGGACTGGGATATTGAGCCTGCGCATCTCATCATCTGTTAAGGTCCCATACGGTAGCTCCATGTGAATATCCCAAGGTGGGTCAGCCATCACAACTGCAAATTTGCCCAAGATACTGACGTCCAGGTAGCGGATATCACAACAGATCCACTGCATGAAGTAGTATTTGGTCATCTTTCCTTCCTTCACAGATTCACGGCCCCAAACCCTCTAACTCAAGTGTTCCTAACCCATTCCATTCCCATCAGTAAGCCAGATTTTTAAATTCCCTATTTCTCTCCATGTATGGATACCCCACTCAGTTTAAGTCTATAGCCTGAAGTGGGTTTTCCCAGGCTATCCAGACACGTAGGTACCTGAGGTGGAAAGAGTCGGTCTGCACTGGAGTCACCTCCAACACTCTGTGTAAGAGCAAGCTCCTGGCTTGGCGTATGCTCCTTGCTGCCAGGACTCTCAGAATCCATGCAAGCATCAATTTCATAGTGAACATATTTGCAGGTATCCATGTGGAAACATGTGTTAAGGAAAGAGCAGTCACCTAAAGACTCATCAGTATGCTTATTGATAATTCGTCTGGGAAAATAAAAAAGGGGAATTAGAATCAAGATGATACTTCAGAAATAGATCATAAAATTCAAATGCAAATCTTAATCTTCCCCAATTTTCAGTATTGTTAAACTAAAGAACCTCAGTTGATCTGTCTGGGTCCACTGACTTAGGCCTTCGATCCCAGCACTGCTAGGTAGAGCCCAAAGATCAGAAAGGTCATCCTCAGCATGGCCAGCCTGAACTATGAAACCTTGTCTCAAAACCAACAAAATACAGACTTTCCTATTGGAAAGAATATTGTCCATGAAAGATCTAAGCCCAGGTCCCTGGTTTCTCCTAGACTATCCTCCTTCCAGAGAACTTTAACTTTCATTATTGCTCAGAGACAGATGCCTGACTAGAAAATCTTCCTTTATTTGCAAGTGAGCTGTATTCTTTCTCATACAGTGGTCATCCCAAATACCGGTGGAATGTGCAGAAAAGGAATTACTGCTTTTGGAAAACCCTCCCCATATCATTCCCTCCAAAGAGACCTGAAGTGCAGCTTGCGACAAGGCCGGTCAGCATCACTGGCTTTCATGCACTCTTCCTTGGTCCCATAGTCACAAAATTCTTGCACCTGGGCCCGACCTCGAGAGCGAAACTTTTCAACAATGGATTGTTCCTTGGCAGTTGTGGTATTTAATAGCTCTAGGATCTCCTGACTGACCTGTGACAGAAGTAGCCTTGGTCTTAAGGGTTTGTAGATAAATTAGCCCTTAAACCACCTCTACAAGTCTATCTCACATTGATGTCTGATAAGGGAGCTAACAATATAGGAGAGTTGTAATGGGGTCAGTCTTCACAAACATTTAGAATGGAATTTAAACACAAAAAGCTTGCATTAAGATCTTACCTCCCTAAGCGAGCGTTACTTCCCCTCAAAAGAAAGAAGTCCTAAGAAAAGTATAATGCTAGAATTGTTTTGTTTAGCTCAGTCTGTTCAATAATTCTATATGGGAGAACACTGGTTATCCTCATAGAAGACTGAATTAACTTTAAAACTAGTCTAGAAGTCATAAAAAAAAGGAGAATTCAATGTAGTTCTAATCAGAACCATTATATTGACAATTCCAGCCATTTCCATAACTTGGTCCAAAAGAGTATTATTTAGTATTCTCCACTCATCTCCCTATATTTATTTGAATTTCTCTTTTCTCTGAATCCTCTTCTGAGAATTCTTCCAAATAGATGCCATAAGTAAGGAGTTCTTAACAATGGCATTATTGATATTTTGGACTACACAGTTTCATTGGTGGGGGTGGAGTGTCCTACTATGCACTGTATAATGTTCAGCAAAACTTTTGACCTCTAGATTCTGCATCTACTCAATGCCAGTAACACTCTCCCATGCTGTGACAGTGTAGCCGGGTATTGCCAAATATCTGGTAGAGATAAAGGTAGAGAAGATATCCCCAGTTGAGAACCTCTGCTTTATGTCTTAATTCTAAGAAATACTCCTTGTCTAAAAGGTAACAAATCAAAACTAATTCAGAGTATAATGTGAGCATCTCTATACGACCCCTACCTTCTTGCTCTGTTGTTCTTTAGTAGACTGTTGGTTCAAAAGACTTTCTATCTCCAAATCAACATCTGAGGCAGCATGTTTTCTTGATTTCTTAGCCGGTTCCTTCACTGGTTCTGATGTTGAAGAGGTCAAACCAGATGCTAAAGAGCTGGCAAAGGCCGCCACTGTAGTCGAGTCCTGTTCTGCACGCCGTTTCTGCCCTGTGATAGTCCCTGCTATCTCTCCAAGGCTTTTCTTTTCTGCCACAGCACCCATCATGGCAGAGAGTTTAGAGTGGTCAGCGTAAGTTACAAGAGTGGGATGCGCATCATCTTGTAGGAGACCTCGCTTTACCTCAATCAACTCTTGGGCTGCAAATTTCTGTAGAAGGCTTTCTACCCCATCTTGAGTGGCAGGTGCCTCTGGCTAGGGAAAAGAGAAGAGCTTAATAAGACACTATTATGAACAACAGCAAATATGTGGAAATCCCAATTTTATCAGGTTATTACCGTAGAGATGGCAAGACGGATGGATACAGCATCAGTGGGCAAGGTTAGGGCCAGATCTGAGAGGTGGTGTAACAACTTCTTCTCTAACTCAGGGTCTGTAGCTAATTCAGGAACTATCGAAGTTGTGCTGGGCTTAGGGCCACTAGAGGTAGGTGCAGTGGGCACTGGGCTATCACTGCGAAAGTTTGGTGACAGTGCTGTGTCTGGATTTCTTAAATCTAAACGTGAGAAAAATAAAAGTGAAAAGGGTCAATACTGGTAATCTTTACATTCCTAATACACGTATCTTTCATTTCAAGCAAGTTCTATGACCAGCATTAGCACTAGATCACCTTTTAGTCATAAACATTTGCTGTTTTGCCAAAATAATTCTGGATTTTACTGAGAACTACTCACCCTTTCTCTGTTGGGGTAAAAGCCTTTTCCTAGTTCCCTGCCTTCACTGCTTCAAAGGAAGTAATGCAGCATGGTACATTTATAGGTCTTTGCCACCCTTTTCTTCTCTCAAACAATATAATCAATCCATACTTTATTTTCAGTAATCAAAATTTGGATCAGATTATTTTCTCCAGGGATGGACTCTGAATTTTGAATGAATCAAGACCACTTGCTATCAAGAATATGTTTCACACTTAACAACACCAGGTCCTTGCAATACTTGGCTAAAAGTCTGGTCAGCAAATGAAGGTTCCAGCATATGCCCACTATATGCTCTTACTCTACCAACTGTACATATGAAAAGTCCATAGAAGCACTTTAAAGGTTTGGATGCGTTAGAATAACTGGCCTTAGCTAAAAGTAAACAAAAATGTAAATACCATGTAGCATACTTATATGAGTGTAAGAGAAAGTCTTGCATTTAGCAGGACTATGGTGGTTACTAGTCTCTTGGAATTCAGAGATCCTACAAGTCAATAAATGTGAACTAAAACAGTCATAATACTTAAGAGCAAATCTTGAGCTTTCTTATTCAAAGTTATAAATTTGTTGAAGTACCAAAAATTACTTTCAATAAGCAAATATGCACAATGATAATAGCCACTGTGATGCCATGCCTAGCTGAGTAGGTAGATTCTGAAATATTTTTAAGTCATATATTAATCATTTCCCCATTTATACTCAAACTATATGCCCAGGGCTGAAGAGATGGCTCAGTGGTTAAAAAACACTTGCTGTTCTTGCCGAGGACCTGGATTTGGTTTCCAGAACCCACATGATGGCTCACAACCATTTGCAAATCCAGTTCCAGGAGATCCAAAAGCCCTCTTCTGGCTTTGAAGGGTACTGGGTACATAGATTACATGAAGGCAAAACATTCATACACATAAAATAAAAATAAATCTAAAAAAAAGTGTGCAAATCACTGTGTAATATAATGCTGTTTCAATAAAGGCCCAAGGCCTATTACATTACCAAGCATTTTCCATGATTTCAAACTCTAATTAAAGCTTCCTTTAAAACATCCTTTTACTTGTAATCTAACACAAATTCTATGTGAAAACATTACTTTTCACCCCCCAAATATGGTTAAAATGATGTTTTTACTTAAATATGCAACAATACCTGATACCGTATTTTTAAACAAACTTTTCTATTAAAACACAGAATCTGCCAACTCAAAACAAGCAGTCTGACAGTTGTGCCTATTATATTTTCGTGATTAAAATGTTATTGCTCTTAATTCTTTTTGTGTTTTGTTTAGAGACATGGTCTATGTAGTCCTGGCTGTCCTATAACTCACAACTCACTCAAACTCACGATATCCTCTAGTTTCTGTCTCCAGAGTGCTGAGATTACAGGCAAGCACAACCATGCAGGACTTTATCCCGGCTTTTTCTTCTAATTTTCTTTGATTCTCACCTAGACTTTAAGCTCCTCTAAGGTAAGAACAGTGTCTTATTTTTGTTGAGACTCATGCAACATCATGTATAAATGTTTACTAATTATGGTGAGAATCTTGCCAGAGCATCCAGGTCCACGAAATGAGCGCATGAACTTAATTTCGCCAAGATCTGCTGACAGGGGTTGAAAATACTGATAAGCATTGACACAAGTGGTATGGATTCAGTATTCTTGTAGAGCTTTGCAACTGATTTACCTTCAATAATTGACCTTGCGCTGGGGAAGGATTTTAGGGCAGGACTCAACAATCTTAAAGTTCCTTCAAGTTTTCTGACTTTGTCATATAAGACAGAGTGGGGGAAATGTTTAATGACCAAAACCAAGTGTTTTCAGGATCTTGCTACTTTTGTAAACACTTTTCCCTACTCATTTAGTACCACCTAGCGAGAACCTTGGATGACTGCTAAACCGGGCACTGGGAATATACAGGTGCAATTCTTGCTCCCTGCCCGCAATGGTAAAGAAATGACAAAGCAATCGCTACAACTGAGGAACAACAAAGCCATAGAAGCAACAAAAAAGGCCTTCTGCCTCTCGGAATAGGGTTCTGAGAGGCTTCACAGAGGCAACATTCTGTTAGACTGGACTGGAGCGGGACAGATGGAGGGGAGGGGAGCTCCGAGTTGGTGTGGTGTAAGCTTGAAAAACAGGAGTCCAGGAGGAGGCGGCCCTGCAAGCTTCCTGCAGTTGGGCAAATGTGTCCGCTACTCAGGAGAAAGATGGGTTACCAACGTCCGAGGCGTCCAATAAATGGTCACTCCGGAAAAAGCGCAGAGCCCGGGAAGTCCTTCTCTCCTGGGGTCGCCCCTCCCCTCCCCGGCCCGCCCGACCACCCGGCTCCTCACCCAAGTGCCCAGAGTCCTGCTTCCGCCTCCGCTGCAGTCGCTCACGAAGCGAGTCTAGCTGTTTCTTATGGGCCTGGATAGAGCTCCAAGTGTCCGACATCCTAGCTCCCGGCACCGACTCCACTCGAATCGGGCGCGGCGGACTAGCACCTCCCAAATCTAGAACGACGATACATCCAAGTCTCACGCGGACGCCCGAAGGCCGGCCGAATAAAGAGCCAAGATGCAAAGCCACTTCCGGTTTCGGGAGTGCAAATTTTAGATATTGGCGAAACAGCGGATGTAATCCTTCCGGCAGTTCTCTCGCTCTCGTGCTTCCGGGAACTGTGAGGCCGTGTTTGCCATGTTGGTAACTGGCAAAGCGGCCATGTTGATTCTTTGAGTCGTTGGTGACCACACATTTTTAAAATAGCGGGAATAGAACACGTGTGGGTGGGTGGGTGGAGTGGGCGGGATGAGGGTGAACAGATTGCTAGTCTGGTTGATTGTATTCTCGGCTGCTAGCACGTGCGAGCATGCGCTGTGCCATAAATTTGTGACCTTTGGGCAGGTTTTCTAAATTAAAGATTATTGTGAAAAGACAAGGAATTTCACTATGTGGCTCTCCCTAGTCTCCAACTCTCACAATCCTCCTGCCTCAATATCCTGAGAGTTCTGGGGTTACGGGCGTGTACTAAGACAAACAGCTTAATAGAGATCCACCGTTACAGCATGAGGGAGTACAGGCTTTTAAAAAATGTGCAGGGAATAGGGAGCTTAGTAAAGTGTTTGCTATGCACACATGAAATTCTGAGATTCCCAGAACCCATAAAAATGTAAGGCAAAGCTGTGCGTAGTGGCAGACTTACTTTTTTTTTTTTAATCTTAATTTTGAAAAAGGTTTATTTTTGTGTATGACTGTTTGCCTACATGTATGCATGTGTACCACTTGTGTGCCTACTGCTGTTGGAGACCAGAACAGGGATTCATCCTCGTGAACTGGAGTTACAGACAGTAATGATATACAATGTGGGTGGCTGGGAATTGAACCTAGGTTTGGTTCTGGAAGAGCAGACAGTGCTCTTTACCACTGAGCCATCTCTCCAGCACACATTTAGGCTGATGTAATCTCACTGTTGGAAAGGAAGAGACCAGTAGAACCCTGGAGCTGGCTGGCTAGCAAACCTAGCCAGAAACACGAACTAAAGTGAAATATTTCCATTTTGGGCGTATGATAGCACTGCTGAAGGTAATCATTCACAAATCTGGATTCTTCCATTTATAAGATCACGTTTTTGTGTTCATGATGCTGGGGGTTGAACCTTAGGACTTGTATGATAAGCAGGTACTTTACCACTAAGTTATATTCAGCTGTTCCTTTAAGGCCCTTAACACATGGTCCTTGTGAAAAAAAATAGAAATTATAGTTAGATTAAATATTTTATATTAAATATTTATATTGTGTGTGGTACTAGAGATCAGGCACTGTAGTACTTCCCTGCATGCCCTGGCCTTGTGCATGCTGCGTAAGTGCTCCACCACTGGGCATTTCAGCCCAAGATTAAATAATCATGGAGAACCACAGTACTAGTTCCAGTAATGCACATAAAGCCTTATAAAAAGAAAGATCTTGATTCCATTTAAAGAGAATGGCCTTCAGGAGCTGGACAGATGTCTTAACAGTTAAAAGTACTTGCTGTTCTTGTAGAGGACCCAGGTTCTGTTCCAGCACCTGTATGCTGGACATCCATAACTGGATTTGACCCTCCCTGCTTCCTAAAAAAGCTGTTGCTATTGATAGTGTATACTATTATTGTTATATATGTACACACACACACATATATATATAATTTGAATTTGTTGTTTTGAGATCTGTACCCTTTGCTGCCTGGAACTTGCTACATAGAGCAGACTGACCTCAGACTCACAGAGATCCACCTGTCTTTGCCCCTCAAGTGCTGAGATTAAAGGTGTATGCTATCACATCTGGCTATAATTTGAACTTTTCAGCTTTAGATGTGCTGTCAATTTTGGTAAAAGTATCACAGTTTACTAGGTTAAGTTGGCAGTATACAATTATATGAAATTAACAAGCATAGTGTTCTAAAAAAATGTCCTATTGTTTTCCATTGTACAGAGGTAACAGACTCTATTAAACTATATATTAACATATATATATATGTACAGTCTTATGTACAGTAGTTTGATCACAAAAACTAATAAAATGTCTCTTAAATAATGAAAAGATGAGTTTTTTAAAAGAGTGTGGGGGTATAGCTCAGTGATAGAACATGCTCCTAGCATGCACAAAGCCAGAGATATATCTCCAGGGCAGCAAAGCAAAATCAGAGTGTAAGGCAGATTATGATCAGAGGACATTGTACTCCTCACACTTGGCTTTGCCTCCTGTGCTATGGGAGTTGGTTCCACAGTTGGCCACGATGTCTCCAATTCTTCATGTTCTTATGTGGAATGTATGACTTCTCTATTCTTCCTGTCAACTTTGATTCCCCCTTTTGAGTGTGAACTGGCTCTTGCCTAGATTTAATAATCAGAATGTGGCAAGAGTGGTATTTCCTGAGTTCCAGAACCAGGGCACTAAGATTTGCAGCTCATATCGGCTCTTCTAGATCCTGGATCTTCATAGGTGCTCAGTTGCCATAGTGGAACTTGAAAAGAGTAAAGTATTTAGGGGATTAAAAATGACAAAGAAAGAAAAGGGGTCAGCATTTAACCCGTCTATCCAATGGTGAGAGACCATGCATTTTCTAGCCCAAACTGATTCTCCCTGCACCTAGTCCTCACCACAGGGCATCTAGACAATGCATTCTGCCCAGGCAGTACGTAGGATCATAAATACATAATAATCACCATACGATTATACATAATAATGCCAAGTTCTAGAATAGTTTGTGACATAGCAGTGAATTAAACACTCACAGTATCCACCCAATATTGCACATATTTAGTTCTCTGATGGAGTGTTGTATTTTTGTTAAGTGCTACTCATACTTTTGTCTTTTTGTAGCACTAGGGGTTGACCAGGGCCTCACATGCCCTCATCTCTCACATTCTGAAACAGGGTCTTTTTAAAAAAAAAATTATTTATATGAATGTTCTATCTGCATGCATGCACATTTACATGCCAGAAGAGAACATCAGATTCCATTATCAATGTTTGTTAGCCACCATGTGGTTGCTGGGAATTGAACTCAGGACCTCTGGAAGAGCAGCCAGTGCTTTTAACTGCTGAGCCCTCTCTCTAGCCCTTGAAACAAGGTCTTAACTGTATCCTCAGCCTTTTTTTGTTCTTAGTCTACTGAGTTGTCCAGCTTTGAACTTACTCTGTAACCCAGGCATATCTTGAACCTGCAATCCTCCTTCTTTCCAACTCTTCCAGGAGCTGACATTACAGGCCCCTGCCACCAGCCCAGCCTACTCACTTTCTTAGTATTTGACTGAAACCTAAATGTCCATTAGTCTACTGCTATTAAAAGTGTGAAAAGACAAGCAGACGTAAAGGGAGATCAAGGATGGGTCTCACTGGGAATGGACTAGTTCAATATTTTGGGAACCAGGAGAAATTATTCATTAAGTTCTAAGAATGGTATAGTGCCCCAGATACAAGAGTTCGTGAGGGATAAAATGGCAGTAGAAGGTGGGTGACAGGGGAAAAGAAATGCTGGGTGGTGTTGGCTCATACCTTTAATCCTAGCACTTACACTTGGACTCAGGAGGCAGAGGCAGGCAGATCTGTGAGTTTGCAGCCAGCCTGGTCTACAGTGAGTTCCAGGACAGCTAGAGCTACACAGAGGAAATCTTGTCTCTGTCAGTGAGGTTTCTTTGACACTAAGTGGGAAAAAAAAAATGTGAGTGACGTGGGTAGAATTCTCTGAGAAGCAAATGCTGAGACCTGAAGGAAGGAGAATGATGCTCTGCCAGTGCAACCAAGGCTCCCAGAGCCGACTGCTCATTAGAGTCCTGAGTGTTACCTTGTATCTTGTGCTTGTTTGGTTTTGGCCAGAGAGAAGTCATACAGCCGTAGGATTTTGGTTCACCAGGTTCCTTGAAGGTAGCTTTTCTTACGAAGGCATCTCAAAAACAGCACATCTGTATGTCAAGGGGAACTTAGTGGATCTTACATAGGTTTGTAAAATGGTACTGAGGTTGTTGAATCAGTTACTTTAAGAACGGTGATTGTATAGACACAGCCCATTTCTATTGTTGGATTTGAGTTAGTTATCTCTGTGATCCCACGGGGACATTCTTCTTATCTGTCTTATCTACTTATCACCGTATAAAAGCATCTGTTTACATAATTCTTCCTCTTAGAATGAGCTTATGGACATGCTGCCATATCTTATTTACCTTCTTGCCCGAGGAGCACTTGGCCTATGAAATAAATGCTCAGAAACTAAGTGAATGAGTGAGGAAAGCAGCTTTCTCTTGTTTCTCATTCGTACATTTACTCTTCCAGTTTTGGACTAGATTGTTATCTTATGTAAAGTAAACGTTCTGCATGCTGCATTCACAAATGCTCAATCTAGCTGATGAATATTAACTCTTAAAAAGATAACCTAGTGAAAAGTGAGAGCAGGGCTGGAATCCTAGCAAGGGGGAAATCAAAGGCACCTGGGAAAATAAATTCGCAGTGAAGAGAAAAAACACAAAAGCAAGAAAAGTAGAACAGGAAAGGAATGAAAAGGAGATAGAAAAGAGTCCTGAAAGAGCGTGGAGAGGCAGGCTTAGTGTCAAAGAAACCTCACCGACAGCTGTTGCCATAATGAGAACTGACACCTAACTAGCAAGCCAGTCTGGTGTAATTAGGTAAATGGCATTATCCATGTCCAGTGGGGATGAGGGAGGTTAAAGGAATGGAAGAATCAGTCACTTGCCTTCTTCCACAGTCTGAAGGGAAAAAAAATGTATCTACAAAGCTTTGCCAGAAACTAAAAATAAAGTTGTTTCTCCCTCCTTAATAACTCCCCCAACTTCCCAGGGTTCCCATGTTAAAGAGGGCCTCCTGCAGTGCTCTGGTAGGGGCATCCAGAATCATATTGTGCTTTGTTTTGAGCAGAGTGAAGAATACATTTACTCACCTCCTTCTTTCAGGAAGCCTCCTGTCAAGAGTATCTGATGTAGCAGGAAGCCAGCTCTCGATCACTGATCACTGAAAGTCCCACCAAGAGTGGGAATCTCAGCACCTACTTTTTCTTCTTCTTCTTTTTAAAGAGTATCATGTAGTCCAGGCTAGCCTTCCCCTTGTGATCGATCCTCTTGCAAACTCATCCCCTCATATCAGGATTACAGTTCTACATCACCGCACTCAACTGGACCTGGGTTTTTTTTGTCACTTAAAATCTTTTTGGGTTGTTACTTTGAGACAGTCTCATATAATCCAGGTTGGCCATTAACTCCCTATATAGCCAAGGATGACCTTAGGGTGTTGATCCTCCTGCTTCTATCTCCCAAGTGCTAGGATTACAGGTGTGCTTTTATTTCTTAAAACCAGTTCCACTGCTTCAGCATGGAGGTTTAGTGATATCACCATCTTACAAGGGGATGGGGGATCTGGAGAATTAGTAAAGTGTTTTGTTGTGTATGTGTGGTGGTGTGTGTATGTGTGGGGAGTGTTCCTGGAGTTGAACCTTGGACCTCTCATTCTCTACTGTTGAGTCACACCCTCATTCTTAGAAAACGTTTTAGGAATTGCTTTTAGGAAAAGCAAGGGCTTAGAGAAAATTATTCTGAACTCTACCGTGTTGTGGAAAGACAAAGTAAAAAAGAAATAATAATACAAGCTCCTTTTATGCCTTCCGCCATATATCTATATATATTTTAAGACAAGGTTCTTGTCAGGTATTGTGGTGCAAGCCTTTAATCCCAGCACTATGGTGTCTGTAAGGTCAGGCTGGTCTATATAGTGAGTTCCAGGACAGTTAGAGCTATGTTGAAAGACCTCATCTCAAACAACAACAACAAAAATAAATAAATTAATTAATTAATTAAAACAAAATTAAAAACAACAACCAAAAAACAAGGTTCTTACGTATTGCTCAGGCTGGTCTAACTCATTGTGTAGCTGAGAATGACTTATTTCATGCATACTAAACAGGACCTCTACCAACTGAGCTAAACCCCTACCTTTCTCTGCATTGTTGTTGTTATTGGTATTATTATTATCATTTTATTTATTTATTTTTTTTCAAGACAGGGTTCCTATATGTAGCCTGGCTGTCCTGAAACTAGCCCTTGTAGACTAGGCTGGCCTCAAACAGAGATCCACTTGTCTCTGCCTCCCAAGTGTTGGGATTAAAGGTGTATGCCACCACCACTGGGCTTGAATTATTATTTTTAAAAATTATTTTATTTCATGTGTTTGCATGTTTTGCTTGCATGTGTGTATTTGCACATGTGCCTGGTACTCAAAGAGGCCAGAAAAGTTTCTGGAACTGAGTTAAGAGATAGTTATGAGTCACTGTGTGGGTACAGGGAATTGAACCTTGGTCCTCTAGGAAGAACAGCCAGTGAGCCAATGTTCTTAACTGCTGAGCTATCTCTCAGCCCTTTTGTCTGCGTTCTTAATAAAGAACTAAAGATTGCCCTTTGTTTTATTGGTAGAATTTTTCCCTTTCTGATTATAATATTAGATCTCAAAAATCATAAAGTGTCAGTTATCTTGGTCTATAGATTCACTACTTGAGGTCTAGGAAAGACTAGTGAACAGCTTACAAACTCAAACAAAACAACACAGAGTTGTGTTTTAGTAGAAAGTCCTAAAGGGAAAATCTAGGCATTGCCTGGACACTGGTCAAATGCCTTTTGAAGGACAGAAACTCCACATAAAAGCTTTTTCCCCCTCATAGTGAAATCACGTTCTGGAGGTTGTTTTAGGACAAAGCTGAGTAAGTTAAGAATTTTTATACCATCTGTTCAGCTTGGCAGGAAAGAAGGTGGGAAGAGAATCTCCATGCTAGGGAATGCCGATATCACACTCCATCTGCCTATTTAGTCACAAAATAAGGAGAACACACAAATACTTGGCCAAAACACCTTTAATGATGAAGGGAAAGACACTAGCATCTCCCCTCTCTGCTCTTACACATTTCACTGTGTTAGGAAGCTCTGGAGCCCACTATGTTAGAGAACCATCAATCACATCAGCCAACAGCAAAACTCAGTCTCCTCCTCAGAGCTCCCGTTCCACAGGATCCTATGTTAAGAGTAAATACTACATCTCACTACAAGACAGAGCGCCAAGGAGGAACCACTTGAAGCTTGTCTCTCAACGTCTGGGACTCTTAGAAGCAGACAAAAAAACTAAGACATAAGCTCTGGTCCATGATCAGGCTAAATTGGGGAAGGAAGGGGTTTTGAGAAGATGAGGGAAATACAAGGGGCAAGGGAATAAAATAGGGAGCCATCTAAAACTAAAAGCATTCTAGTGCTAGGAAGTCCCCCATAACCCCTAGTGCTGCTGTACACCATGTCACTGTTAGCTCAAAGGAACATTCCTGAGAATGTTCATACTCTGAAGTCCCTCTCCCTCACATCATGGCCTGTTCTTCTTCAAATAGGTTCCTGGCAATTCGTTTTAGCAACACTCCTTAACTCTCCATCATTGCTTCATTAACCACCCTCACCAACAAGTCTCCTTTATACTTCCTAAAATATCTCATGGGAGACCTCTTGGCATGAAATCTGCTTGTTGATTGAGAGGCCATGATAAATGAGAAGTTGGAGGAGTTCTTGCATCTTGACCGGCTAATCAATATCTTTGCCTTAATGTGAACAATCAAGGGACATACTGAAAAAAAGTATCTCAGTCCTTCATTCTTCCCTACCTCCTAGGGTTGAGCCACCAATTACTAGAATACCTTCACTGCCAGCACCTTCAGGGTGTGGGGGAAGAAGTTATAGTTTGTTACTTCTTTTCTCTGGTGTGCTTGTTAGGCACTGCCTTGGATACAAGAGGCTGAAATAGGAGAGAGGCTATGTCCTCCTCCACTTCTGGATCATGTTGGAGTCACCTTCTCAAGCACAGTTCGCAGGCTTACAGCAATGGTGGGGCTGAAGTGGCAATGCAGGTGGATCTAGAACTCCAGGGCTTGGTGGGTAGCACACCTGACAGGGAAACTGTACTGGTTGCAGAAAGGTAAAAAGCCCACCCACACTAGCTTCTCAAGAAGGTCCTGGCTCAAGAAATCTTGGTCAAGATCACCAAGGAGTGGCACTGTGCCCTCGGTAGACAGCAGCCAGCCCCTTTGAGCAAGGCTGCCATTCCAAAGATGGGGGTTCTGCTGTACCCACCAAAGGGAAAGGGAGAAGAGGAGGGGGCTCCTCTCAAGAATGTGAACGCTACAGAGAATCTGTTTTCCTTAGTTACAAAGAACAAAATGGTGATAAAATTTTTGTAGGGGGCAGGCATCCCCTTTTAAATGCAATTTTCAAGCTAGGGGACTAGAGAGTAGCCACTAGAAACATCATATCAGGACTTGAGAAAAGACAAAAGAAGGGTGTGTAAATCTTGGAGGTCCTTCTATGGAGCTCTCAGTTTCTGTTCCCTTGGGTCAAAGGGGACCAGGTATAGAAAAAAGGCTCATGGGATGGCAGGGTCATCTTTTCGAGGAAATGGGGAGAGCCCTGGGGAAGTGATGGAAGAGGAACAGCCAGGGACCAAGGAAAGAGTAGTAATATTCTGAGGGCCATGGGGTGCAAAGGGGGGTACCTGGTGGTGAGCCAACAGCATGTGCTTCTTGAGGGTGGCACGGTCAAGGAAGCCCTGCCTGCAGAAAACACAGGTGAAGAGAGGCCCTTCCTTGGGATGGGTCTTCTGATGTTCGTCCAGAGCTGTTTGGGTAGGAAAGGTCTGGCCACACACTTCACAGGCCTTTCTGCTGCTGCTCTCTCCTGGTTCCTTTTTTATGGCTTCGGGTAAGTTCAGCTCCTCCACCAAAGAGGTGCTGGTTCCCTCCCCTTCTTGGGTGAGTGCTGTCATGGGGCTTGAGGTCTCCTCCAGTTTGGCTTCTTCTTCCATGCCTCCAGAAACATCACTGGTTCCCTGCTCCATGGGCTGGGGGTGATCCAGGTTGTCAGGTGGTGGTGGAGGTGGTGGCAGAGAAGACTGTTGAGTGGCTTTCTCATTACTATCCACCTCCTTCCCAGTGGTGGGCGCTGCAACCACGGTTACTACTTCCTCCTCTGCCCCAGATACCTCTTCGGAGTCACCTCGCACTGATATGGCCTTCTCACCCCCACTCTCCGAGCCTCTTCCTGCTAGGGAATCTTCATCTGTCACATCTTCCTCTTCTTCCTCATCCTCATCTGCTTCCTCAGACAATTCCTCTTCCGGCAGTGGCTGCTGGGATTGCTGCTGAGGGAAGCTCCCTGGTCCAGAGGCTGTAGATTGCTCAGAACTAGTCTCCTGGGCCGCTCCCCCACCTTCAGGGAGTGTGGAACCACCGTTGGGGATCTGGCCCCCCAGGTGCATCCGAACGTGTTGCTGTAGAGTGACAGCATTGGTGAACTTCTTCTGGCAGATGGGGCAGGAGTTCTGGGCCCGGGCAGCTGGACTGGTCTTGTGGCCCACAAAATGTGCACGCAAATTGCCCCTTGTGGAGAAAGCTCTGCCACACACTTTACACTTGAAGGGCCGCTCACCTCCATGTTGGCCATAATGCAGGCGTAGAGCCCGTGGACAGCTCAGCACCCGGAGACAGATGACACACTGGTTAGGTCCAGAAGCTGAGGATGAAGGTGCAGGGGCCGAGGTGGTAGGAGCTCCCGAGGTGGTGGAGGCCACAGCCACAGCTCCTTGGCGGTCAATCTTTTCTACCAGCTGCTGCAGCTTTGATGTCTCAGAAGGAGAGGCCCCAAGGGTTCTAGCACATAGGGGAAGGGGAAACTTCCAGTTGACTTCAAGTGATTGGTAAGCAGTGCCCAACTTGGGAGTGACGTCACCAGCTTACTTAGCTGCATCCGGGTTGCAGTGCCACTGTCTGCCACTCCAGCGATAGCTGAACCCTCACTCCCTGGGGGGGTATTCTCATCAGCCTTACTCTTGGGCTCCACTGCTTTCATGAGCACAAACTTGTTGAAAGTAGGGAGCCCAGGAGCCACTGCTGTGCTTGTACCAGTGGAGAGCAGGGTCAGGCTCTCTGTGGCACTGAGTGCCGTGGTGGAGGCCACTAGAGGTTTGCGTTCAACACCTCCACCCGGAGTGGCTGCCTCCTCTTCTGCTTTCTCTGGCGGCACAGACATTCCATAAGGCAGCCCGCTGCTGGTGATGACATAGTCTAGGTGCTCTGGTACTGGATGGGGATTCATCTGCACATGTGGGTACTTCTCACGATGCCGGTGGAAATGCACTTTGAGGTTGCCTCGAGTAGTGAAGCGGTTACCACAGACGTTGCACTTATAGGGCCTCTCACCAGTGTGGGACCGAAGGTGGATCTGCAGAGCGCTGTCACTGCCGAATACTTTGGCACAAAAGCGGCATTTGTGCCTTCCACCAGGCTTCTCCAAGGAACTGATCACTTCCCCATAGCCCAGCTCACCACTTCCGTTCTTTGGCTTCAGGAGCCCTGGGGAGGCAGCAGCCTCAAGGCCCCTTGCTGCCCCAAGACACTGAGCAGCCAGGAGTCCTGTGGTGCCTGGGAACGCCAGATGAGGTGAGGCAATCAGCTGATCTGTGCTGCCTGGTAGGGCAGGGGAGGGGGCAGGGGTGGGTTTGTGGTTTCGCCCAACCCCTCCAACAGAGAAGGGGTTCTGTGAGCCCAGTGGGTGGTACAGGTGGAAGAAAGTCTGCTTAGGCGGTTCTGCTCCTGAGGAGGAGGAGGAAGAAGAGGAGGAGGAAGGTGCCAGTGTCTTGCCAGTTTGGACCGGTTTGATGGGGCTGAAGAGGGGTAGTAAGGGCTTGGTGGAGGAGGCAGTCCCTGTCCCAGGTAGCTCTGAAGGACTGGCAGGAGCACCCACCGACTGCCCTAAGGAGCCAAGTAGCAGAACCTGGCGGCAGATTTGCTCAGTCATCTGCATCTGGTGGATCTGGCGCTGCTGCAACACCCTCAGCTCTTCCAAGATCAAAGGAATGTTCAAGTGGCCACTGCCTACACCTGGGGGCGGAGGGGGGGGTAGCGGAGGAGGGGGTGCAGGGGTGGATTCTGGAGGTAATGGGGTTGCTCCCAGCTTGGGACTGGCCAAGATCAGGCCCCCACCTCCCCCAGCCGCTGTACCTGTGGCAGCGACCAGGAAATGCCCTGAAGACTCCTCTCCTCTCCGCTCTGGCCCCCAGGTAGGATCCGGGGGCCCAGAGGATCCAGGATCTGGGGGATTGCTGTGCTCTGTGTCCATGACCTGGGGCCTACTGTGGCCCTCTGGCCGGGATGCAGAGGAGGCTGAAGAGTTGCTGGGGTTCTCCTGGCTCCCAATTATCACCATTACAGGTGGGTCAGTACAACATGCGTTCTGGTGAGCGAGGAATTCGGTCGGGTCAGAGAATTGTGCGCAGCATTTGGCACAGACTTGGGGGTGGTCCTCCTCGCTAGCATCACCTAGGGAGAAGACAAGGAGAGAGTGTGGGTAATGCGGTTGTGTTGGGTAACCGAGGCTCTAAAGAAAGGGGGGAGGGGGTTGTGCAGGAGCCGCCGGTTAGGGTGAGAAGATAAGCTTACTGTCAGACCCTGCGGGAAGCTAGCTCTCAGGTGGGACCCGACCCTCATGGCTCCCCAACACCCAGCAAAAGAGGGAGGAGGACTGGGCACGCACACTCCGAGCCTCCTCCGTCACCCCTCCCCCTCCTCTGGCCCAGGAAGGGGGAATGGATGTGAGAACTGGGGCCTGTGTGTAGAATCACACATTTTATCCGCCCACTTAAAGTCCTTAAGCGCGAGCGTCCCCTCGGGCCCCCATCTCTGTCCAAGCCTGGCCCTACCGCACCTCCGCGCTCCGCAGGCTCCCCGCAGGGCCCCCCGAGTCGAGAGCTGCTCCCGGATTCCTGCGCCATAGCCGTGGGGAAGTGGAAGGCGGGATGGGGTAGGACACAATGGGTATCCGGTCCGAGGAGGCGTCGGTGGCCGCCGGCGCTGCGGCAGCCTCTGCGCCCAGCGGCCCAGACTGCGGAGGAGAACGGCGGTGGCGGGGGCAGGGAAGAGCGGCGGAGGGGGAGGGGAGAGAGAAGGAACGGAGGAGGGGAGGAGCTGGAGCGCGAAAGCTGGTGGAGGGGAGTTGGGGGAGGAGAGTTTGTGGGGAGGAGCTGCCTAGGAGGGAGACGAAAGCTGGAGGGGTGAGAGCGGAGAGTGCGTGCAGGGGACCTGCCTAGGGAGCTTTACCCTGGCTCTGAGACAGGTGCGGTGAGGCACCTTGGGGGTCCACTGTGTGCTACCTCTGCCTGTTCCCCACCCCAGATGTCTTTATCCTAGCTACTCCCACAGGGTCAACCCCAGGCGCACAGTGGGGGAACGTTGCCCGCTCAATAGATTAAGGCGATAGGCTTCAGTAATTTTTCTTCGGATAAAGGATCTGCTGAGCTTGGAAAACGTGGATTCCGAAGGGTGGTCTGCCGGCCTCAGAGGTCGGAGGACAAGAAGAGTGGGAGGAGCGCCCCCCCCAAACCCACCCCTCACCGGCTCACACACCGCAAAATGATTTCAAGTTTTGTCTTCATTCCCTACCCCCATCCCTCTTCACAAAAGAAGTTTCTCGGGTGAGGCGGTAGAGGGGATTGCAAGATAGAATTCCCAAGGTAGTCATTTGAGGACTCCTTTTAAGGAACACTAAGCCCTTCTTACACCCCCGCCCCCAGAATAACAGTTCAACACAAACCAATCCACAGACCTGCCCTACACCAAATGTATAGTCAGTACTTAAACCCTTTCCTGCTCAGTACCCTCTTCTCCTCACTCTCCCCTGTCCCCGGCTCACGGCCCCTACTGCGGACAATTAAAGATGCTAGGTTTCAAAAAGCCTAAGGAGGTTCACCCAGCCCCAACCTTGGGGGAGGGGAGCTCCTCCTGGAACAATGGGGAAGGTGCGGAATGGGCTTTCACAGTCTGCCGCTCAGGGTCCAACGCCCCTGAGAGCCCCAACCAGATTTGAATTCCTAGACCAGCCTAACTCCGGCTCACCTCCACGGAGGCCTGCCTTCTATTCAGAAAGTAAGTGGGGGTAAGATGCCTCACACTAGGTACTCTGAATTCATTTTCTTCCTTGAAATGAGATTTAAAGGGTCCTTCACGTCCTAAAATCCTTTATTTTTACATGTAAAAAGTGATCTCAGGACTTGGTTTTGTGGTTTGGTGGCGGGCATCAATAAATTCACATTGTCCTTTTCTTTTCTCTTTCTTTCTTCCTTCCTCCCTTCCTTCCTTCCTTTCCCCCCTCCCTCCCTTCCTTCCTTCCTTTCCTTCCTCCTTTCTTCCTTCCTTCCCTCCTCCTTCCTTCCTTCCTTCCTTCCTTCCTTCCTTTCCTTTCCTTCCTCCTTCCTTCCTTCCTTCCTTCTTTCTTTCTTTCTCCCTTCTTTCTTTCTCTCTTTCTTTCTTTCTTTCTCTCTTCCTTTCTTTCTTTCTTCCCCCTTTTCTTTCTTTTGAAACATGCTCTTACTATACAGCCCAAGCTGACTTTGAACTCAGCAATCCTCTTATCTCAGTTTCCCCAATGCTAGGAGAACAAAAGTATGTTCTCCCACTCATCGTAACTGGCTTCCCCATTATTATTCGTTTTTGAGACATGGTCTCATGTAGCCCAGGCTAGCTGCATAGCTGAATCTAGTGGTAAACTCCCAACCTTCCTGTCTCTTCCTCAAATGCCAACATCACAATCTTGCCTGGTTCTGTTTTTGCCTGGCTGATAAACTGAGGCCAGTTACACCGAATGTGCCACCATTTCCCTTTTTATAAAGAAGCACTATTTTACGTCCACTATCTTTAGCAGAGAAATATATTTAAAGCAGAAAAATTAAAAACTGCTTTTCGTTGTCATTGGTTTTTGTGGTGCTGCAGATGGAACCTTGTACCAAACGTCCTACCACGGAGCTGTGTGCCCAGACTAGAAAATGCTAGGAAAGTAGTATTAATATATGAAGGAACACCCCCACACACAAAAAAAAGAGAATATAAATAAATGAGGAACTTTTTAAAGTTTGGAGAGCCTTAAATACTATGGATTAGAGAATTTATATTACCAATAATAAGATAACCCAAAATACACATATACTAAAATAACATCTTTTGGTTGGTTGGTTGGTTGGTTGGCTTTTTTGCATAGGGTCTCCTGTAGCCCAGGCTGGCCTCAAGCTCACTACATAGCTAAGGCTGGCTTTGATCCTCCTGTTTCTATGGCCCATGTACTCAGGTTGTATAAACCTGAACCACATGTCCACTGCACCATTGTAGAGACTGAGCCCAGAACCTCATGGATGCTAGGCAAGAGCCCTACTACTGAGCTACATCTTCATTCCTCATCACCCCAATCTTATAAATTTCTAAGTAATATCATTGGCATATGTCTAGGTTAAAGAGTCTTTCATATGTATGTAGGGCAGGTGACCAACTCAAATCAAAATTTTAGTCAATAGTTGGGAGTGCTGGTTCATTCCTTTAGGCCTAGCACTCAGGAGGCAGAGACAGACTGATTTCTGTTAGTTCAAGGCCAGCCTGGTCTGTAAAGCGAGTTCCAGACCAGCTGGGTTATACAGTGAGACCCTGTCTAAAAAAAAACAAACAACTACTGTCTGTAGAAATTGAAAACAACTTACAGTGTTCTGCTTTAAAACTTTAGATAATCTCAAAGATTTTAGCCTGTGAATCAGAGCCCTGAAGCGGATGAGCTCTGTTCTTCTAGACCTGGCCCTTGCAGATGAAGAAAGAGTCTGTTTCAGGTCACAGGTAAATGCAGCATGCTTCAGTTTTACAGATAAGGAAACTGAAGCTTGCAGAGGTTAAGTGACTTTTCCAAGTTCACAGAGTAATGCAGGGGAGCAACATTCAGGACTTTGGCTCCTGTCCAGTGCGTCTCTAGCACACCCTAAGACTAGAGAAAGGGCCTGTGTAGCTCCTCCCTGCCATTTGTTCTTTGCCCTCAAGTCAGAGAGAAGGAATCAGATGGAGACTTTCTACCTAGCATTTGTTAATTAGCACTGAACATTTGATATCCAGTTGCTGTTCTGTCAAGTCCTTGGACAAGAAAAGAAATCCTTTTCTTTTCTTCTTCTCCTGGGAAACAGTGTCCCCTTTCTTGCTTTTTAATGAAATGTGCTTTCTGATGTGTCATTTGATCTGCACTCTTTAAGGTGAATTTAGTCCCTGGTGAAAGGTGATGTATCAACACCCCCTGTAAGAGGAGCCATCCGCTACTAGGCACCATTTACACTTGCTGCCTATCCTGAAAAAGGGAGCAAGAGTCTTATGCAGACAAAACTAAAGTCACACATGAACGTGCTAAGCTGGTGATGGTATACCTAGGTTGCAGAAAATGTGAAGTGAACTGTCCTAGGTCACAGGCAAAGTCTGTGATGGGTGTGGACCTGTACATGTTCAAATTTACAAAGAGATGAAATGACAAAAAAAATAAAATATAATATAAAACAACTCATTTAAAAAAAAAGTTTCTCTTCTAAACCTAGTGCCCGGGGCTTTGGATGTAGCTTAGTTGGTAGATAGGGTGTTTGCCAAGCAGTACAAAATCCTGGGTTTAAACCCTAGCATAAACCAGGCACATACCTGTAATCCCAGCACTTTGGAATTGGAGGCAGTTGGATCAGAAGTTCAAGACTAGCCTCATTTACTCCACCACAAGTTGGTGGCTAGCCTGAACTATATAAGACGTTATCTCTAAAATAAACAAAAACTTGGTGCCCTGATACACTGCTTCCTGCTTCAGGCTGGAAGAGAATGGTTGGGAAGAACAAAGTCAAAAACACATAGAGCCTGAGCAGCAGAGTAGTGTGGCTCTCAGCCTGTCCTAGGATTACCTTTAGGACTTTAGGACATTCTGATGTCTTGGGCTAAGGCTATAACTCAATAGTAAAGCACATATCCAAAAGGCACGAGGCACTGAGTTCAATACAAACACTGGGGGGGAAAAAGCAATCTCAAGGCTAAAATAAAATTCAAAATCCATTAAGGGTACAATCTACCATCATCATTATTTTGATACAGAATCTCACTATGTAGCTCTGGCTGGTCTGGAACTTGCTATGTAGGCCAGGCTGACCTCAAACTCATAGAGATCAGCCTGCTCTGCCTCCCAAGTGCTGAGATTAAAGGAGTGCACCGTGCCCAGCTCAAGCATTAATAATTTTCTGAAGCTCCTCGCTTATTCTGTTGTACAGCTGAAGCCTGGGAATGTAGTTTTCAGCGGTAGAGCACTTGCCTAACACAAACTGAGACTCTCGGTTTAG
Source organism: Cricetomys ansorgei (assembly GCA_026225945.1). Taxonomy (NCBI): domain Eukaryota; kingdom Metazoa; phylum Chordata; class Mammalia; order Rodentia; family Nesomyidae; genus Cricetomys; species Cricetomys ansorgei. The sequence continues at coordinate 1,347,996 of JAMJFZ010003384.1, forward strand.
TCCTGAGCAAACACATTTGTGTGCATATACACACAGTAGGCATTTTGGTATATGCCTGTCTTCCAGCAGTTGACCCTGCCACTGTTTAATTACTGAGCTACAGAGTGAGACCCTCAAATACATTTATAGATGAAATTACATGTCAAAACTAAGGTCTGATGATGATGTTCAGTGGCAGATCCTAGCCACATCAAATGACACATCAGAAAGCACATTTCATTAAATAATAATAGCAAGATCTTATATAGGTCAGGCTAGCCACCAAGTTGTGATGGAGTCAATGAGGCTAGTCTTGAATTTCTGATCCAACTGCCTCCAATTCCAAAGGGCTGGGATTATAGGTGTGAGCCTGGTTTATGCTGGGGAACCCACAGGCCTTGGGATCAGTCTCCAGTACACACACACGTAATCCCATCCCACAACACACCACAAAAGACAAGCGCTCCAATAATAAAGCTGAGAGTACTGTTATTCCCTTAAACCCTTTGCCTATTCCTAACAAATCTTACCTGAATTAAATCATTACTAACTGGCAGCCTCCATAAGTATAAAATGATTTTGTAACTGTTGCCAAGACTTTTTAGAGAATGCCCCCTCTTTTCTTTCTCAGTTTTCTCTACTAAGCTCCTACACATAATTCTTTGCCAAACCAAACTACTATGCTGAAACCTACGGAGGCACCCATGGCCTGCTCCACATGGTAGGTGGAGACTAGATGACTCGGACACCAGGTACCAAGTGAGAAAGACATTTGTGTCAGAACATGACCATCAAAACTCCAAACAGGTCTCAATGGACATTTTGTTTTTTTTAAATCAAAGAATGAAACATATCGTGGAATTCAAACACATTCAAAACACAAATGCAAAGGCATTTTAGACATCTGACCCTTTCTTAATAGATAATCAGCTAAGGTCCCAGTTTTGGTTCTTTCTCCTCTTTCCAATTTGAGGAAAATGTCTTTCTTTTTATCTTCCTTCCTTTCTTTGTGTCTTGAAACAGGGTCTTGCTATGTAGCCCCGGCAGGCCTGAAACTCACTCTGTAGACTAGGCTACCCTGGAACTCACAGAGATCCACTTGCCTTTTCTCCTGAGTGCAGGGATTAAAATTGTGTGCTACCACACACAGCTGATTTGGGGAAAGTTTCTTTTTTTATTTTATTTTATTATTTTCAAGACAAGATTTTCGTGTAGCCCTGGTTGTCCTAGAACTAGTTCTATAGACCAAGCTGACCTAGAACTCAAGAGATCCACCTGCCTCTGCCTTCTGAGCTCTAGGACTAAAGGTGTGCTCCACCATGCCTGACTTGGGGAAAGCTTCTTCATCTAAGGCTAAGTCTTTTTTGAAAAAGGGAGTACAAAAAGAGATGGCTCATCAGATAAGAGCTCTTGCTGTTCTTTCAGAGGACTGAGGTTTAGTTCCCAACACCCACGTGGCAGTTCACAACTGTCTGTAACTCCAGTTCTGCAGGATCTGATGCTCTCTGACACCCTCTTCTGGTCCCTCTAGGCACACATGGTACACATGACACACACATGTCAGGTTTGCCTGACATATATGCAGGCAAAACAGCCCACACATAAAATAAAGTAAATACATCTAAAATAATAGTGGTAGCGAAGTGAAGGAGGCAGCTGGGTGTGGTAGCACATGCCTTTAATCCCAGCATTTGGGTGGCAGAGCCAGACATATATTTGTGAATTCAAGGCCAGCCAGGGCTACATAGTGAGACCTTATCTCAGAAAAGTAAACAAACAAACAAACAACATTTAGAACAGTTAGGAGGAATGAAAGGAAAGTGCAAGAATGGCCAAGTGCAGCACTCACACATGAGCATTATGATCTGGCGGCCCAAAGCTGAGATCCAGATGGGTGTGGTACACAAGCCTTTGATCCCAGTGCTTGGGAGGTTGAGGCAGAAGGATCAGAAATTCAAGGATAGCCAGTCTGAGCTACATGATGCCATCACCAAAACAAAACAAAGCAACCAAAACACACAACAAAATATGGGAGTTGCCCTCCCTTGAAACTTGAGGGAAAAGGATTTGTCCAGGGTTACAAGGTCATATAGCCTTGAAGTCCAGACTAGTTTGAAAACCAGGTTTCTGCTTCCTATGTTTGAGGCAAACCTGAGCCAGTCATCTCTCTATTCCCCACCTCTATGCCACCCCCACCCATTCAGAGCCTAGAGTTGCTCAGGCTGGCCTTGAACTCACGATCATACTGCTTCAGCAACAACACAGACTTCTAAATTACCTTCTGTTGGCTTAGAGATATATTCTTCCTTTCTGACCTCCATCCCTAGCAGGAACCTAGAACTGAAGTCTCAAGGGGCTCAGAAGCCTGAGAGACAAGCTCTACACTTTCATGTGTAGGGTGCCCCATTTTTGCCTTCCTTGCCTTTGCTATTCTTGCTGTCTGCCAACTCCTTCTGACTATTCCTTCTCTTCCTTCAGGTCTGCTTGGCTGTTGTCCTGGTTTCTCCTCACTAAGTATCTGGGTTTCTGATCATTTCCTTCGTTTCCCAGATGTACCAGTTTTTCCTCCAGTTACTTCCCTTATGTTCTCTAATTCAGATATCTAGACTCTGTAGGGGAGAGATTTTGTTTCTTACTCTGGAGTTTTTAAGAAAATAGACTATTTCCTGCTCATCACTTATGTGAAGTCAAGTATTCTGTTAGGTTTTGGTGTTCTAGTCAAGAGCGCTATGCAAGAAGAAAGTGAAGAAATAGGTTTTTCAGGGCTTTTTCCTAATTGCACAATAAAACTTCACATTTGCTTTGCTTGCCTTTATGTGTAAACATTGCTTCAAAGAAGGCAAAAAAAAAAAAAAGTTCCTGAAAGCCTTGATGGCACCCTAGGCTACTAAATAAATACCTGCTGATCAAATACTTATGATGATGACTCTTAATTTCACAGGTAAACCAAAGGACACAGGCCTTATTTAGTTTAATCATTGCTTTGTGTGGTGCTGTAGATGCAACCAAGGGTATCATGTACCATGCATGCATGGGTGCTCTGTCCCTGAGTTACATCTTGACTCCTTCCCGTCTAAATTTGGGCCATGTTCTGGGGGTGAAAGGAAAAGTTAGAAGCATAATGATGACATAATTATTAGTGGTCTATGTAAAGGATAACACAGGGTCCTATGAATGCAAGGCCAGCTCCAGCTCTCTACCTCTCCACTACAGTCCAGTTCTTCTATAGATACTTCTATGAAAAGGGGAGAACGAGAATTTATATAAGCTACACATCTATAAAAACAGGAGAGAATTTTAGATAGCCATGTCAAATTGCAGATGAGACCCAACAAACCTCCATCCAGGTCACGGAAGTAGACTAAGTAAGAAAGTCTCTAAGGAGTTCTGATATGAAAACTTTTTTAGGAGTTCTTTTCTGTTCCCTTTCCTTCTCCTCCTCTTTCTTCTTCTTCTCCTCCTCCTCTTCCTCCTCCTCCTTCAGTCTCCCTATATAACCCTGGTTGGTCTTGAACTCTCAGAGATCTGCCTGTCTCTGCCTCCTGAGTGCTGAGATTAAAGTAAAATACCACTATGCCCAGCTCTTTAGTTTTTAAGATAGATTTCTTCTTTAAGATTTTGTATTTTATATGTATGAGTGTTTTCCCTGCATCTATGTGTATGCACCACGTTTGTGCCTGGTGCCCATGGAGGCCAGAAGAAGGCACTGGGGTCCTCTGGCACTAGAATTGTGGACGGTTGTGAGCTGCCACATTGGTGCTGTGACTCTAAGTTAGGTCCTCTGGGAAATCAATCAGAGCTCTTTCCCCTTAAAGCAAATCTTAAGAAAAAGAAAACTTTATTGTTATTATTAGTAGTAGTAGTAATATTTGTGTGTGTGTGTGTATGTGTGTGTGTGTGTGCATGTGTGCATGCTATGGTCAGAGAACAGTGTGGTGACGTCAGTGCTCTCTTTTCATTTAAGGCAGATTAACAGAAATTTCTAATGCTCTCTTGCTCCCTATGTTAGTTTTTGCCTTTCATAGCTCGAAGGCAAAGTTTACCTGAACTCTCTGGCTTCTTCTGGGTGTAAGCCTTGATGGTTTCCATAGGAATGGACTTATAGCAGCATCGCTACCCTTTCAGGTATCCAGAGCCCCAAGTGGGAGCTGTACCCTAAAAGGCTGGGGAATTTACCCACCGCAGCAGCTACAGATACCTTTTGACTCTTACAGAAAAACTTTCCCTCAGTCTTGGTGTGGGGAATGGATGAGCAGATGGGAGAAAGGAGAGGAGAGATGCCTCTTGGGGGCAAGGGGTGGTGTTCAGCATAGTTCCACAATTGAACCAGCAGGGGAGAGGGTCTGTGAGGCAGCTCTGAGGCTCTCAGGGAAATCTCCTATAGAGCACAAGGAGGAAACATCCGGCCTATAGCGGCATTAAGGAGGCTTAATGTGTCTCAGGAGGGAAGGATGCCATCACCAGAGAACCTCTAAATATGGGCACAGTGGGATCTCAGTCAAGCAATGGCTTGGGGAAGATCTGTCCTACTCCAAACTTAACTTTATTGTTAAGGTTTCATTGTACATGGCACACTGGCTTAACCTAAAGCCAGTTTTGAACAAGTTCAATCCATGATTAGATCTAATCACCACAAATACACTCTCCCAGAGCCTCTCATGTCTCATAAAGAGATGCTGAAGTTGTGGAGAGGTCCCTGAGTGGCCACTGCCCTCAGATGATAATAGCAATACTCCTTCCCACTGAGAACTTATGGTAGATAAGCCACTAAGAAATACCATTTATGCTGGTTATTACCCCAAAGGGCTTACACAAGTTAGCAAGGTAACTTAACAGATGAGGAAACAGCAGCATAGAGAAGCAAAGTAAGCCAACTGAGCTTGTATAGAAGGGAAATCGGGCTTTGTCCAAAAGCCAATCCCGAAAATATGGCTTCAGAACCCATATATATATATATATATTGAGCATATCAAGTATTTGCTAAGCAAATGATTGGCTCCAGAGTTGGACTCTCAGACTTCCGCCTTGAGAGCACATGTAGCCATACCACTTAATCCAAAACTGACCTAGTCTAAGAATCACCTGGAAATAGATACCTTTTCTTGGACCTGACTCGGCCCTAGAGAGTAAGTACCACCAGCCTTAGGGATAAGCATTTGGGTACCTGAGCTTTTGTGTTATGTCTTTGGCTGTCTCGGAGGCATTGAACAATTAGTTCCTAATATCCTCCTTGTTATCATGGCCTTTCACATGCCAGAGTATTCTAAGAATACGCAGACTTTTCCATCCAGCTGTGCTAACGCATGCCGGTAATCACAGCACACAGAAGGTAGAGGCAGGAGGATCAGGAGTTTAGGGCCAGCTGTTCTCGTCTCCCAGAGGAAATCCACTAGTTAAAGTAAAATCATACAGAAGGCTGAGCCAGGAGAATTGCCAAAAGTTCCAGGCTAGCCTGGGATCTATAGTGACTTCAGGGCTAATCTGAGCCCTGAATAATAAATAAATAGCAAGATCCTTATACAGCGATAGCATATATTAACAGGTATGTTACCTTGCACATATGTATTATCTTTGCCTCCCTTAAAACACAAACCTGAGTCCCTTTGCAGGACAGTCGTCCAGTCTCCCTACTGGATAAGGAGGAACAGAGCCCTTAGGCTAGCTAGCCTGCATTCTGACCGACATTAGTTTTCTCCCTTTGGGAGCTCTGGTCTGCTCTCAGTTCAGCCCAACAATGAGAAACTTTATTCTCTTCTCCCTCGGGGGAACCTTCACGTTTATCCAATTCATTCTCTTGCAACCCAACTCTCTAGAAAGAAGAGGGGGAAATCCCATCCCTAAGAGACGGGTCTTCAGGACTGAGGACGTTACTTAGCAACGGCACAAAGACCAGTGAGCAAAGAAGGACTTGAAGAGAAAACTCTTGGGTAGAAAGACAGAGCCAGTTTGAAAACTCCATTTCATCCAGAGAAAAGCAAGGAAAACACAAACAGAATGAATCCCGACAACAGCCAAGGGGGGCATCTTCTTTACACAAGTCAACGCCTCACATCCTGAGGTTCTGGAATCCTTCACATCCCCGGTGACCAAGTCCTACTCAGGTTTGGCCCATGGCCGAGGTGCCCTCCATTGCCCTGGCCTGAACCACGCAGGCTTTGACTCACCCCCAACCCACCCCCGCCCCCAGCACCCACCGTTCTCAGATGTGCTGGGACCTTCGCAGTCTGAGATTAACTGTTGGGGTCTCCGCTGCTTTCGCCGAGACATTCCTGAGTAGAGAGCGGCAGGAGAGGGCACTGCGCACTGAGTTTTAACGGGGTGACCAGGTCGGATCACCCTCTCTGGTCTGAGTCTGTCTGTCCCCCAGTGCAAACACTGTGAGGCAGAGGAATTCTCCTTTCCCAGAGACAGGCTGACTAGTGTGACTCTTTCCCGACTCCTTTTCTCTCTCAATCTCTTTAAAGGAGAGACGCCCCCTTTTTCCCTTCAGCTTCTTCCCAACGCTCCTGCAGCTCCTATTGTAAAAGCAAAAATCCTAATCTTTCCGCACACTCTTTTCTTTTGTACTGCGGAGGAAAGGATTTAACCCTCTCCTCCCTGCCAGGACTCTGCCGTCTCACTGGGACTGCCCCTAGCTTGTTTTTCTAACTCTTCTCCCAAGATCTTTGCAGGGCTTTTTGATTTTCCCATAATTGTGCCCCTGTGTTTGATGATGCTCAGCTTCTGGGCTATAAACTTCAACACAAACTTTCTCATATATATCGATTTCCAGGCCAAGAAGTCAGCTAGTTCCAGGTGAAAATGGGCATATAAAAGATTGGTAGACAGAGTCAAAAAAGGCATTATAATAATCATGTAGATACAGCTTTGGTAATTTATACAAATCTTCATTTATGTGATGTATTTTAGTATTACAACCCTTGAGGTTAGCTCAACAGGTTTGGTTTTGTTTTTCTTTCAATTAAAAAGTGATTGTGTGTGTGTTCATGATCTATGTGGGTATGCTCATTCCTGATGTGAAAATCAAAGGACAACTTTGTGGAGTCAGTTCTCTCCTTCTACCTGTGTGTGGATTTGGGGGATCCAACTGAACTTGCCAGACTTGACCAGTGAGGGCTGAGCCATTGTGTCAGCGCACAGTAGGTTTTGTCCCATCCCCTTCACCCCACCCCACCCCCAACTTTGTAGCTCTGGCTAGCCAGGAACCCAATGTGTAGACAAGCTGACCTCAAACACATGGAGATCTGCTTGCCTCTGCCTCCCAAGGGCTAGGATTACAGGTATGTGCCACCATCCACAACGTCCACAGCAGGTTTTATACTACTATGTACAGAGGTCTTGGTTACAGATAGATCAGAAGGTGCATGGAGGTTAAGTAACTTGCCCAAGATTACACAAGAAACCCAGAGCATATTTTATGTTGGCACGAATTCAGTGTGCCACCAGACAGCAAGTATTAGGGGAGAGGATAGTGGTGCATCTTAAGGGGTTTAATTTAAGATAGCACTCCTGGTGACTGCCTCTCCCCACCCTGACCAGATCTCTCAATAGAAGGGATGCCTGTGAGAAGACAGCAGATGATTTCCTTCTGCATTTCAGAGTAAAAGTCATAAGGAGACACTAATGAATCTGTCAGTTCTCTGTAATGTATTCACAGGTAGAAAATAACTGTCAAGGATTCTGTGGAAAGGACTTTCTTGTGGGTATCAAATTAGATCTTTAATAATTCGGCAGGTGGGCTGTGCTGCAGTTTTGCAGCAGAGCTCTCACCTAGCATGGCGAATGGCTCTGGTTTAATCCCCATCACCAAGGGGGAAAGACAATCCAGCTGGCCATGCTGTTGCCTGTCTGCATTCCTAATATTCAGGAAGTTGAGACAAGAGAATCAGAAATTTAAGGCCAACCTGGGCTGTCCATACAGATGCTTAGTCAGAAAAAAGTACCGCCCCCCTTTTGTTGTTGTTGTTGAGATAGGGTTTTACTCTGTAGCTCAGGCTAGCCTGGAACTCAGAAGTCCTCCTGCCTCAACAGGAGGTACTAAGAGTAATTAGAGTACTAAGATTATAGGCAAAACCCACCACACAATAATTCTTTAAAAAATGAATTTAGAACAACCGTAACTCTCCAGTCATGTAATATATTGTTCTTTAACTTCTGATTATGGTGTCTTACCTGAGTGAGTAATATCGGGTCTAAAATATCACGACCACGTCCTATCTTCTAGTCATCCCTGAATCCCCTTTACTCTCTGGCTCAGGCGAGGAAACGTTTTAAACTTCATCAGTCGGAAAACCATTATTTCTTCCCTGTACGCTTAGTGAAGAGACCCAGCTCTGTGAGCTGAGTCTTCAGAGCAGCAAACCCTGGGTATAAGTTTTGCATTCTTGTTTGGACAAGTCTTGGCTAGTTTGGCAAACGCTAAAAAAAAGGAATGAGTGATGACAGAAGGAATTCTGGAGAGGACAGGAAGGCACCACATGAAGGGATGCTGGAGAGGACAGGAAGGCACCACATGAAGGGATGCTGGAGAGGACAGGAAGGCACCGCATAAAGGGATGCTGGAGAGGATGAGGAAGGCACTGCATGAAGGGATGCTGGAGAGGATGAGGAAGGCAGGCATGAAGAGATGCTGGAGAGAATGAGGAAGGCAGGCATGAAGGGATGCTGGAGAGGACAGGAAGGCACCGCATGTGGAGAGGCTTGGCAAGTCATTGTGCGTTGCTTTTGGAGTTCCCAGAATTTTTACTATTTTACCAGATGTTTGGTGTCAGGATCCTGAATGGCTGTTTCATCTTATATTTTTGAAACTCTTGCTCCTCACATTTTGATGCACATTTTAATGATTGTCAATCATCAATAGACTGTTGTAGGAGAAACAGTCAGAAAAGAGTCGGGTTCTTCAATGCAATGGACTGTGTCCTGTTACCCTCTTCCCATTGTTCCCATCATTTATTTCCTTTGTGAGGAAAAGAGGGGAGAGCTGGAACATGGCATTCTCAGATGTCTGTGTAACTTCTAAAGGGCAGACTTGGGGATCCATACTTGCCTTTTTTTCTGAGCTTTGGCCATCTTCATCTTTTCCTATTTCCCCCTCTTCTTGCTGGCCTTGTGATGAAAGGAAGGGCTCTTTCCCCTCCTTTCCATTCTTCTACCTCCTCCTCTTCACCACATTTTTTTTTTTCCTTTTTACCTCTCCATTGTGGCCTCTTGACCTCCCTACAGAGTTACAAAAGTAGAATCCTTGAAGAGATGCTGCTGTGGGAATGTTAATGAGCCTTCCCCACAAAGGGGCAAAGACTTTACTTCACTGAGTTGGAAAAAAAGCCCCTTTCAAAAGGGATTTCTGTGTGTGGTGAAGTGGAGAGGGGAGGGGAAGGAGAGAGAGGAGGGAGAAGGGGGAAAAAAGGACAGGAGAGAAAGACCAAGAGAATGAAAGGAGAATCAGGAACGCAAAAGGAAGAGACCCTGGGACGAGAAATATAAGAGTAGCCATCTTTCCCCCCTTCAATCTGTGATCTAATTCTTGGAAAATGTATCTAAGGGCTGAGTTCTTGAGACACTGAAGAGGTACACTGGAGATAATACACATCAGGAAAAAGGGACTTATCCCCACCCCCATCCCTGTGGTATCCCTCCCGGGAGTCTAAGACTCAGAGGGAATATTCTAGACGGGGAAGCTGGTGGCTTTGAGTTGTTTTTTTTTAAAATGGTGTTTTCTAATATTTAATCAGTATTTCCAGTTTTGGTTTCCTTATTGCATAATGGTCTAATAAGTACTAGGAATGGCTTATAGTATTGTTAAAGTCTTTAGTTCACAAAACCAGACCACTTGAGCATAAGCCAATTCCCTCATTTGTGTACAGAGGTTGTTTCTGGCTTTGCTAAGATGTATATTAAGGGACCAGAAAAAAAGAATTCATGGGGCAAAACATACCTGCTGTGTAAGTCTAATGACCCCAGTTCAGTCCCTGAGACCTGTGATAGAAGGAGAGAACTGACCCCCAAAAGTTGTTCTCTGCCTTCACATGCACCCTGTGGTACCCACCCACACCCACTCTTATATCATATGTGCACACACAGACTCACATACGTGCATGCACAGACACACATACATGCATGCACAGACTCTCATACATGCATGCACAGACACACATATATGCAAACACAGACACACATATATGCACACACAGACACACATACATGCACACACAGACACACATACATGCACACAAATACATATACAATGGTGCATACCTCATATACACACACATCAGACACATACACATACATACAGACACTCTCATGTATACATACATACATACATATACACAGTACATATATACATTATACACACACATAAGTAATAATAATAACAAAGTGTGCCAGGTTCCTTCTTTGTGGAACGTTGTGCCTACTTGTCACTTCCCCCACAGTCCTGTTTTCTGAAACTACACAGACTAAATCTCCTGCTGCTTTCTGGCAATCAGACATTCCTAGCTGCTGGTCTTGCGTTTTTTAGGCTGATCTGAATACCAAGAGCCCATATCACAGTTTCTAGACTATGCTAAGCTTCCTAGAGTCTCAGAATCTCTTAGCCCTCTTCCTCCTCCTCCTCTTCTATTTTTGTTGTTGTTGTTTTGTTTGTTTGTTTTGTTTTGAGACTGGGTCTCACTATGTAACTCTGGCTGTCCTGGAACTCACAGAGATTAGCCTGCCTTTGTCTCCTGAGTGCTGGGGTTAAAGGTGTGAGCCACTATGTCTGGTATAGCCCGTCTTCTTCTTAAATGGGATCACTAACATACTAGGAGGTTAGGATGTGGTAAGTTGGTTGGCAGAATGCTTGCCAGTATGCAGGAGGCCTTCCAGCACCACATAAAGCCAGGTGTGCTGGCCCCTGTCTATAATCTAGGACTTGGGAGGTAGAGGCAGGAAAGTCATAGGTCATCCTTGGTGACATCCTGGTGAGGCCAGCCTGAGTTTCATGAGAGTATATATCAACAAATGAAACAAAATAAATAAACAAAACCAAGAGGAGGTGTAGGTGAGTCCTGGTTGTACAGCACTTGCCCTGTCTGGGTTCTATAAGGCTCTATCCCTAGCACCACAATGAAACTAAAATAGAGGGCTCAAGTGGTGTCCCAGCAGTTAAAAGCACTTGCTGCTCTTCCAAAGAGCCCAAGTTTGGTTCTCAGCACCCACATCAAGTAGCTTACAACCGTTTATAACTTCAGCTCCATGGGATCAAACACCAGTACTCACCTGCACGCTGCCCACCGCCCCCCGCCACACTTGAACACACGCTCGTGCGTGCATGCACACACCCTATGTATAATTTAAAATATAAAATAAAATAAAAATAAATCTTTAAAAAATAAAACAAAAGCCAGGCATGGTGGGACTCAGGAGGCAGAGGCAGGAGGGTCTCTGTGAGTTCCAGGACAGCCAGGGCTACACAATAGAGAGACCTTGTCTCAAAAGTCCAAAGTAAAAATAAAACCAAAACATAAACATGAAGCTAATCTGGTGTCAAAACTAACTCATATTAAGGCCAGGATAAGTGGCTCATACTCGTGATCACATTACTTAGGAAGCAGAGGCAGGAGGATAGCAAATTGGAGACCATTCCGGTATATGTAAGGAGTTCTAGTCCAGTCAGAGCTACATAGTGAGACCCCGTATTAACCCCCCCCATGAGATTATCAAAAGGCAAATTGCTTTTTTTTGTTTTTGTTTTTGTTTTTTAGACAGAGTTTCTCTGTGTAGCTCCAGCTGTCCTGTAACTCACTCTGTATGTAGATGAGGCTGGCCTCAAACTCAAAGATATCTGACTACCTCTGTCTCCTGAGAACAGGGATTAAAGGCATGTGCCATCACTGCCCAGCTGGCAAATTGCTTTTTAAAGATTTGTTTTTATTATTTTTATTTATATGAGTGTATATGTGTGCATTTGAATGTGAGTGTCTACAGAGGCCGGGAAATGTCAGATCCCCCAAAGCTGGAGTCATAGGTGGTTTTAAGCCACCAGATGTGGATCCTGGGATTTTAATTCTGGTCCTCCAAAAGAGTAGCAAGTACTTTTAACCACTGAGGCATCATATCTTCTGCTTTGACAAATTGCTTTTTTAAAGCAAACTGATGATTTTTGTCTGACTTTCAGGATGCTTCTTACATACAGCTTTGTCATTTTGAGTATAACATCACAGACGCCAGAACTGTGAGAGACAGGAGAGGAAAGTGAGAAGTAGCCTAGTTCCTGGTGCCTTTTACTCCTCTTTGGAATGGTGAGTCTCAAATACAGTAATCACATGAAGAATTTATGGAGAGTTCACATGTCTGCCTTCTATTCTAGTGCTTGATCAGAATCGCTTGCGATAAACCTAAAAGTTTAAACAATCTCTTAGATGCTCCTTTTGCAGAGTGAACAACAACAGCTTGAAAGCCAGCTTCGAACCCCCAGCCTCGAGGCAGCTAGAGGAGTACAGAATACTTACAAGGTGCCCTGCTTAACTGAGTGCATAACATGCTTTTCAAATGTGTGTACCACTGTTGGCCAGTGCTTGTCAACGATGTTAAGATTAGTGCATCTTTAGTCCTGTAGATGTGGTATTAAACTCAAAGTGGGTCTTACCCTGAAAGTAAAATTGTAGTCATGCAGAGCAGAGGTCCAGGAAAATTTTTGACATTTCATTTGACGACTCTGTTCTTTTCTAGCTTGTTTATAGAAATACAGGCATTATTGGAGTTGATTTTCTACCTTCTGAAGAACTAGAATGTTATGGTTCTGTCGCTTGATTTAGTTGGGAGACGACTGAATTAAGAATCTGGAAACACGTGTAAGATTTCTCCTGACAACAATAGTCTTTGCTTTGGTCCTTTGAATATATTATCTTTAGTATTGAAGTAACTTTACAAAGGGTGGATTATATACATAGGTTTAGTTGCAGACTTCCATTTCATAAAAGGTAGACCTCATTCATTTTGTTTTCCTTGATCATGCAGAACATCTTACACACAAGTAGGGAAACTGGGCAGTAGAGAGGCAAAATAGCTTCTTGTTCAATGTCTCAAAGCTGGTAACTGGCCAGGTGGAGATGCGCCTAAGGAGTGCTTGACTGGACAGTCTTTTTTCACCACAGTGTGTGGTTCTTTGTCACCTGCCATCCTGCTGACATCTGCCTCTTCTGTGAGCCCTACTTCACAAATCTGAAGAATGGCTTAAACATCAAGATTTAAAAAAATAGATATTGAACATTTATGGGAAATCTGTTCAGTGCGTTCTAGCTCTTGGCACGGTGTGTACTTTCATAGTGGTTGTCCTGCTAGCAAAAGCACGAGCAGTGCAGAGGAAAGGGGAGTGCCCTGTGGAAACTGCTAAATAAGAGCTTTGGCAAACAGTTCCTGGTCTCACTAGATGGCTGCCCTAGCCTCTTTCAGGTGGCAGTTGCCATGGTGTTTTAGGGGAAGAGGGAGGGAGTGAAGATCAAGGAGGGTCATTCAGAGTCTTGTCTGGTATTTCTTTTCAGAGTTCATTCCGTTAGGGATGGTAGGAATTTAGACACTGAAGGATAGGGCTTACTCTTTTTGCTTTCCTTTAAATACCAGAGAAAAACTGGAGTTTGTAAAGAGGAGAAAGGGTAATGTGACAGCTTTAGGGAGGGTGTGGAGGAAGGGCCAAGAAGGCTAGGGTGAGAGTGGGGAAGGGGGAGTGTGTGTGTGTGTGTGTGTGTTTGAAACTATAAGAACAGTTTGTTAAAATTCCTGGGATCCTAAGGTTGCCCAATTGAAAGAAAATCAAAGACTGGGATCAGGAACAAAGAGGCAACAGGGCAGTGAGAAACCCAAACCCCAAACAAAGCCATCAGAAAGGAGAACAAACCAGACAAGGAAGGGTTAAGTGTCAGAGGCAGGTTTTTGAAGCAACTAGGATATACATTGAACTATGTTAGAAACTATGAGTCATTTTTGACCGGGGGTGGTGTCAAACATTTGTAATCCCAGCAGAGGCAGGCAGATCTCTGAGTTCTAGGCCAGCCTGATCTACACAGCCAGTTTCAGAACAGCCAGGGCTACACAGAAGAACCCTGCTGTAAAAATAGATAGATAGATAGATAGATAGATAGATAGATAGATAGATAGATAGATAGATAGATAGATAAATGAAACTATGAACCGTTTCAGCTTAGTAGAAATGTGCTTCCAGGATTTGTAAGTAGAAGGGGTCTTGGGGACCATCTCTAAATTTCACTTTTCAAATGAGGAAACTGAGACCCATAGAGATTAAATGGCTTTTTAAAAAGGCTCCCAGGAATGAGAATTAAATCTTAGGATTCTTCCCACTCTACTACAACCCAGAGCAGAAACAAGGCAAAGAAGTTGGAGAGATAATCAGTGTGTAAAATGTTTGCTGTGTAAGCATGAGAACCAACATAAAAAGCCTTGCCTGTAGCTGCAGTGTTGAGAGGCTGAGACAGTTAGATCCTGGGGGCCTTGCTGGCCAGCTAGTTTAGCCATTTGGTGAGCTCCAGGTTCAGTGTTTCAAAAAATAAGATGGAGGGGCTGGAGAGGTAGCTCAGCAGCTAAGTGCACTTACTGCTCTTGCAGAGAGAGGACTGTGTTCAGTTCCCAGCACCTATATGGGATAACTTATAAGTACCTGCAATTCCAATTCCAGGGGATCTGATGCCCTCTTCTGGCCTCTGAAGGCCCTGCATTTACATGTGTATACCCACATACAGATATATATATATACACACACACACACACACACACACACACAATTAAAAATAAGTCTTAAAAGAATAAGATGGAGTGAACTGAGAAAATACTTCATGTTAACCTCTGGCCTCCACAGGTACATACTCATGTACTTACAAAACACACACACACACACACACACACACACACACACGCACACACACACGCACACACACACCAGAAACAGGAACAAGTGGGAAGCAAAGCAGATACTAACTTAATTTCTTGGTTCTCTCTAGAATTTACCTCCTTTCTTCAACTTTGTCGGGGAATACTAAGAGCCGATTAAATATTGTTCATTCGTTAAGCTGTGAGATGATAATTCCTTCCATTTTAGAGACTTTTAAAGACCACACCTAGGGAAAGAAGCCCTTGGTGACTAATTTAAGTATTGAAAAAAAAATCCCTTTCTCTTTTTGTGCTGGGGATTGAACTTCAGGTTGAGGCTGTAAGTACTTGTTAAGCACACATTCTGCCACTGAAGTTTGCCCCAGTTTCTAGGCCCTGAGAATATTATTGATGATATCTAATTCCTAATTGTCAACACTTTAAATTCAAATCCTCTTACTATGTCCTTGGTAGAATCTGTTCATTCACATTTACCAGTTGAACAGATAGGTTCGTTAGCATATATCAATTACGTATGATAATGGGTTTCTTTATGATATTTCCACACATGTATATAATTTATTCTGACCATATTTACACCTTGTATTAGTCAATGCTCTCTAGAGGAACAGAATGGATAGAATGGATTTATATATACATATATAAAGGCGGAATGTATTGGAGTGGCTCATAGGCTATGGTCTGATTATGCCGACAGTGGCTGTCTCCCAAGTCCAAGAATCTAATAGTTGTTTGGTTCCCAAGGCTGGATGTCTTAGATGGTCTTCAGAATATGCTGGAATCCTGAAGAAGGAGGTTCTAATGCCAGTGAAGGAATGAACTTGCCAGTGTGAGTGTGAGGGCAAGCAGGCAAAGACCAGCACTTCCTTCTTTCCATGTCCTTGATATAGGCTGCCACCAGAAGGTGTGGCCCAGATTTGAGGTGAATCTTCCTACTTCAAAAGATACAGATTTGGGGTGGCTCTTCCCACTTCACATGATTCAATCAGGAAAAATTCCTCACAGGTGTAACCAGCTGCTTGCATTTTAGTTAGCTCCAGGTGTAGTCAAGTTGACGTCCAAAGAAAAGCCATTACACACTCCCTATCCTTTCTTGTGCCCTGTTCCTTCTGTTGACCTTACTTCTCTCTCTCCCTCTCCCTCTCTCTCTGTATCCCAGGGAGTTTAATTAGGGTTGCTTAAGGAGCATGTGTGAAAGTTTTTTGTTTTGATGGTGGTAACTAGTAAGTACATAACAGAATATAAAACAGGTTTTGTTTTGTTGACTACTAAATAGAAATGTTTAAACATTTCTATTTTTCTCCAGTGCTGGGGATAGAACCTGGTACCTTGCTCATTATCAGTATAGACTTACCACTGAGCATCTCTCCTAGCCTTATGGAGCTATTTTGTAATTGTTGAATTTCAGGTTTGCTTGTTTCTTTTTTCCTTGAGGCAGGGTTTCTTTGTGTAGCCCTGACTGTCCTGGAACTCACTCTGTAGACCAGGCTGGCCTTGAACTCACAGAGATCTGTAGAGGAATATTTAGTCATTTAATCCAGCAACATGCCTGCTATGGGAAAGAATCACATTGAAAGGCCTGTGTGATAGGTAGGAAGAGATCAAATCCAAGGGTCTACACGAAGGGATCACATCAAGGGGTCTATATGCAGGGATCACACTCAGGCCTGTGTGGCTGGGATAGAAGGTAGAGAGAATGTTAGTACACACCTTTAATCCTGGTTCTTGGTATATGGGAAGCAGAGCTCAGGAATCAGACAAGAAGTGACATTTGAGATGAGTCAGAGTGAAGGTCAGGCAAAATGACAAATCAGAAGAAGAGTCAGCAGAGAGAGTCAGAGTGAGTATGCCCCCAACTCTCATAATAGAAATGCAAGCTCTCAGCTCAGAGAGTAGAGCAGTTTAAAGCAGGCAGACAGAGGACAACACACAGAGGCTGAGAGGCAGTCATAGAAGCAATCTGAAGCTGGCAGATAGGATAAGGCACAGAAACAGTCTGAAGCAGCCTGAGGCAGTCGGCTCAGAAGGTCAGTTTGATCCAGCAGCTTCGAAAAGAGTTTGAGCCAGAACATCGAGTGAGTTGGTCAGTATAGCTCTGAGTTCAAAGGGAGCTAGTCAGAGTGATTCAGTCCGCAGTAAGTCTCTGGACTTAAATATTTTAGATTGTACAGAGGCTGAGGCTGGAGCCTTCCAGTTCTAGGCTTAAATGTTTTAGATTGTAGGGACATTGAAAAACTCCAGGCCCCAGGTCAGGCTCCGGGATTGAATTAGCCAAAGAATAAACTGCATTTTTCCCTGAATCTGTATCTACAGAGATCTGCCTGTCTCTGCCTCTCTAGCTTTGGACTTCAATTTTTTGATGGAATCTCTTTTTTGTTTTTATTGGCACAATTCTATAAAGTAAGTATTATTGTAATACCTGATTTATTATTACTACTACTAATAATATTTGCTGTTGTTATTTTTGAGGCAGAATCCTAGGCTGGCCTCAAACTCACGCCAGGTTTTGTTGGGAGCTGGGGACTGAACCCAGGTCTTCATGAATGCCACATAAACACTCTACCAATTGAGCAAATCTTCAGCCCCTAATGCCCATGTTATAAGAAATGAAATCAGATTTCTTTTAAAAATTGGAGCCTAGCATGGTGGCACACACATTTAATCCCAGCACAGGAGGGCAGAAGTAGCAAGATCCCTGTAGGTTTGAGGTCAGTGTGGTCTACATAGTGAGTTTCAGGCCAAGCCAGTTAGGGTTACACAGTGAGATCCTGTCTAAAAACAAAAACAAAAACAACAAAAATGAACAACAAAAGACCCATCCACCCAAACAACTAAACAAAACCCAGAAAGAAAGGAGAAAGGAAAGAAAGAGGGAAGGAGAGAAAAAGAGAAACACGGGCTAGAGTGAGTTCAGTTGCAGAGCTCTTGCTTAGCATCACAGGCCCTGGTTTCTGTCCTCCACACAGGAAAGCAGGTGTCAGAAAAGGGCTGGATTATTTCTAGGCCTCTGGCTAAGAACAGGTGTGGAGCAGCTGCTGTGAGCCTAGCACTGCAGTAGTGTGCTTTGCATATGCATAGTGCTGGGTTAAATCTCCAGCACCAACTCGAGGCGTCACCCATTAGCATCAGATGCAGTGCACAGAGTAAGCGTTTGCTCAGTTCGTAGTTTTCCATGACCACGAGCACTTTCTCAAAGATGCTTAAACATATACTTCTGAGTAAGGAATACTTCTGGGGGGATCCCAACAGGCAAGACTAAGAAGGATGCTGGCGACACCATAGAAATTCTGGAGGCAGTGAGTGTTGATAGGAGGTAGATGACTCTTTAACCCAGGCTGGCCTGGAACTCACTGTGTAGCCCAGGTTGGCCTTGAACCAGGTGGCAACATTGCTGCCTCGGTTTCTTAAGTGCTGGGATTACTGAAGGGAGCCAACAGGCGTGGATTTGATAGTGCTGCGGACAGGGTGGCTGGGGCATGGGGAAGTAGCCAGAGGTGGGGAAAGAGGGGTAGTGGATTTGGGGCAGAGACTGGATGTGACACGGGAAGGTTTCAATGACCAGATGTCTATGAGGTTTAGGGTTTTCTTTTCTCTATCTTGTTTAACAACTTTCACCATTTTTTGGTTGTGTGTGTTGAGTGTGTGTGTGTGTGTGTGTGTGTGTTAATTGCTGGGAATCTGATAGAAAAAAGGATGAAGAAGGGGTCCTGGGAAAATAGGTACATTATATAAGAGGAATTTTTTTTTCCATCATTTATCTTCATCTCTACTGATATCCACCATCCTTCTATTTTATTGGCCTAAATTATAAGCCATACATTACGGAACTGCAACTCTAACACGTTTACTTACAAGTCTGCATCAGATACAGTGAAGATTCTGCAGCTTGGCTTAAATTTAAATTTAAATCGCCCCCCACTTATCACCCGCAGGACTTCAGGCATTTTATTTAACTTCTGTGAGTCCTAGTTGCTTCCTATGCAAATTCAGGCTATTAGCACTTACTTTACAGGATTGTGGTGGAGATTTAGCAGAATTCAGTGAAAGCATTTGGCCTAGTGCCTGGCAGTCTTCCAAACCCACTACCTTTGATAGCTACCTCCCTTCCTGGTCCTCGATAGGCAACAAACGGGTCTTCCCATCTTCAGAGAAGGGAAAACTCACTTCTGGGTCTAGAGAAGGACAATGGTTAGTTTAAAGGTAGATTACAAAGACTTTACATGGCTGTAGATGGCTGAGGGGTTAAGGGCGCATACTGCACTTCCTGAGGACCTTAGTTCGATTCCCAGATGCCCAGTACATATCAGGTGGCTTACAACTGCCTGTAACCCCAACTCCAGAGGGATCTATCTAATGGATACCTCTAGCTTTCGTAGGCACTTGCATTCATGTGTGCAACCCCCATAATTAAAATAATAAAAATAAATCAAAAAACAACTTGAAAATCTATTGTTATTTGTGTGTATGTGTGTACGCGGGCAGGGGGTGGATTGGGGGTGCAATGCAGAAGTCAGTGTCAGGTGTTTGGTGTACTTAATAAACCGTTCTTTCTATTCTGGCCCAAAGGGTGAATTCTACCATTGACAGTCTTTTCCCTACCAAATACTGTATTGACTGGCCAGTCTACCAGTGCTAAAAAAACAAAATAACCCCGTCTCAAAAGAAACAAAACAGCTCTCCCCACCATTCCTTCTGTGCCTGTAGGCATCTCTTGTTCAAATTTACCACATTTTCCGCCAGTTTTGAATGATTGCTATTTCTGCTGTTCCTCCGAAGCCCCGAGGAGCAGGAAATGAATTCCGAGTTCCTGATCAAACGCTGATTCCCATGGAAACCGAAGACTGAGAAAACAAAAAAGGAGGAAGAGGCACCACTGCTTGACTTCTTAAGTTCACCCTGCATTCTCCTTTTCACGTTTGCGCGAGGGTTTGTACATGTTAAGAAAGGAATAACCGGTCTTCCGCGTACCCAGTGAGTAGATGGAAAGCAGTGGGACACTGCCACCTGGTGGTAGAAGTGACAAACTACCTCCAAGAGAGAAGACCTAATTAATGCAAAGATCTGACGTGTCCGAGTCACTCCTGGAAAGAACAGCTCATAAATTTAGCACGGTCTTCTCAGCATAAATTATTCTAGGATTTGAACATTGTCGTAAGGGCTGAAGATGTGGCTTAGAGGTTAAGATCGCATTCTTCTCTTGCAGAGGGCCTGAACTCTGTTCCCGGCACCCTCACTGGACAGCTCACAACTGGCTTTAGCTCCAGCTCCTGAGATCCAAAGCCTCGGCTTTCATGGGCCCCTGCGCTCAGGGTACACATGCCCTAACACACAAGCACACACAGAAACACACAAATAAAATGTCTTATATTGATGACTTCGAATAAAAAAAGGGATGATCTTTTGGGGTGTGTTTGGGATGCTGGGGATCCCACCAAGAGCCTTATGCATGCAAAGCGCACGTTATCACTGAGCCGAACTCTTGACTCCATTACATCCGCTACATTGCCTATCTGAACGTCTGGCTCTTACAAATACAGTGTAACGCAAGAGCCCTGCAGCACAGGGCTTCCCTCCATTTCTCTTCTGGAAGTAGCCTTTGCTAGCTGGCAGCTAGATAGAGGTCAGGTTTCTCTCAGTGCCTTTCTGATGTAGTTTCTTTGGTTACTCTAGGGTTGGACTTTTCTGCTGCAGTGGGCTACGGTGTCATCATTCTACAGCCATTGCCGGAGGTGGCCGCTCCTTCTGCAGGAGTTAGGAGGACAAGGGAAATATCTTCCCAGGCAAAGACACCTGGAGACCTGCAACAGGCATTCTGCACTGGAGAATTAGAAAGCTTCAGGAGGGAATTACAGTGTACAGATAAAAGTTCTGGGGCCAGGACTGGAGCTCAGGGCCTGAGTTCTTGCCTAGAATTCTTGAGGCTCTGTGTTTAATACCTAACCCTCCCCTACCCATGAATGAATGATCGAACAAATAATTAAAAATAAATCAAGTCCTACCTCACCTAGGTTTTCCCTTTCACACAGTGATGTGAATGAGGCTCTGGCATCTCAAGCGAGCTTCTTAAATCTAGTCTCTTATCAGTGAGAGCTGAAAGCTTGCTGGCCCCTGCCTAAGTTGACTGACTAATGACTACATCTCTTATAGTCATTTGTTATGATCATGAGTTAGTAAGATCAACATTGATTCTGTTTTGCATATGCCTGTTCTCCATCAGCAAAGCACTGGTCCTTGCATCCAGGAGATCTTCCTGAGAGGACTTGATACCTCATAGCCTTAGCATGGGACTCTCAATCATGGAGGATACTAGCCTCAACACAAAGTTACTTTTTGAATTGTAAAACATTTCTAACATTTAAACTTTATTTTTAATAAAAACAGAGCCAGGAGGTAGTGGCACACGCCTTTAATCCCAGCACTCAGGAGGCAGAGGCAGGTGGATCTCTGTGAGTTCAAGGCCAGCCTGGTCTACAGAGTGAGTTCCAGGACAGCCAAGGTTACAACAGAGAAAATCTGAAACCGTGACTCAAAAAATCAAAACAAAAACAAAACCATCCCAAACCCCAGAATTAGATCACTTCCCTCTTGTTTTTCCTCCCTCTAGCTTTTTCCTCCCTTTGTCATCTAACTCTTCCCATAGCTTCCACCTCTATTTTCTTTTCTCTCTCCTTTCCTTTCCTTTCTTTTTTGAGACAGGTTTTCTCTGTGTAGTCTAGGCTGGTCTCGAACTCACAGTGATTTGCTCGCCTCTGCTGGGATTAAAGGCATGCACCACCACTGCCCAGCTCCCCATTTTCAAATGGATAGCTTCATTTTCTTTGATTATTATTGTTACATATATAGCATGTATATGTAAGATATATAAGAACAAATATATAAATACAACCTGCTGAGTTGTCTGCTGAGTAGTTTTTGTTTTTTGTGTGTATATGGTTTCAGGGGTGATCACTTTGTGTTGGACAACCAATAAGGGAGCTCATCCCTGGGAGAAGCTCATTCTCCCTCTCCCAGCAGTCATTAGTTGTCTATAGTTCTTTGTCTAGGGGTGGGACTTGGGTCTTAGAAAAAAATTCCTCCTTCCACATTAGCACATTCTATGGATACTGCATTGCTCTGGTCTGGCTTATGCAGCCATTTCTGGGAGAGATGGACTTCTGGTGCCCTGGTTCTTACAGTCTTTCTGCCCCAGATTCCAGTATGTTTCCAGATCAGATTTTTGCCATTTTACCCTGAAGGTACATTCAAACCCTCCTACTTCTATTTTCCTTTTTCCCTCACATGTACACACACATATGTGTGTGTGCATGCTATGGTTGCATGTGTGTATGCATGTTCACTTGTGACTGGTTCAGGGATTGTCTGCGCATGTGTGTGCATGCATGAAGGCCAGAGACCAATGTCAGAGTCTTCCTTGATCACACTCTATCTTATTCATGGAGGCAGGGTCTCTCAGTTGAGCCTGGAGCTCTCCAATGAGGCCAGTCTGGCTAGCTAGCTTGTCCTGTCTCTGCCTTCTGAGCACTGGAATTCCAGGTGATTCATGATCTCCCTTTGCCAAGTAAACCACTGAGCTGTCTTCCAAACCCCCTTACTCTTATTTCCTTAAATCTTTGCTACCTTTCACACCTTCTACTGTAGCCAACCTACAAGTAACTTTTTTCATTTATCCCCTCTGGTGGTGGGAATTGAACCTAGGACTACACAGTTGTAAGCACTTTGCTAATGAGCTATACTCTCGGCTTCTATCAAATATTTATTTATTTAAATAAATTTAAGACGGCATCTTATGTAGTTCAGGCTGGCCTTCAACTCTATATAGCTGAGGCTGGTCTTGAACTTGGGATCCTCTTGCCTCCACTGCCCAAGTGCTGCTAGGCTTGTGGCACCACATCAAATGTCATATGATGCTAGAATCAAATTCATGGTGTGCACTAGGCAAGCAGTCTATTAACTGAGCTATGTCCTTACCCCTCTACCGACCATTTATTAACTATGACTTCTTAACCTCCCAGTTTAGAACCAGAATGGCAATTGCCATTCCATTCTGATGAGCTACTCTTCTGAGCTCCTGAGGCCTCTGAAAGGAAGCAGCCAAACTTTAGTCAGGCTTCTAAGAGCACCAAAATTGTGTAGGCCCAAGCCAGGAGCACCGTGACCCAGAACAGTTCCCAGAGTTAAAGAAAAATACTTTCTAAAACAAACAAGACGGCCTTGGGCTAAAAGAGTTTCCCCACGTAGACAGCCCATGGCCTCGGGCTAAGAGTCTTCCCCCCACCCACATAGACTAAGACCCTAAAGTTTACATTTTCTAGGAGCCCACAACCTTGCTATATGCCAGCACCAATCAGTTTAAAGGTTAACTGGCCCCTACCTATCAAAATGGGAAAACAATTTGGGAACCAATTAACTTGTACCAATTCGGTTTGTGCCCAACAACTGTATAAAAAGCTTCACCATTTGCTCCTTGGGGCCGCTTCTATCCTGCGTGTTAGAACGGCCCCAGTGCACTGGAATAAATCCTCTTGCTGTTTGCATCGATGTCCCGTCTGTGAGTCTCTGTGGGGGTGCAGCGTCCGGTTTGGGCCCTGGGGGTTCCGGTTCGGATCTCTGAGGCCCAACACTCTTATTCCTTTGACTGTGCCCTTGTTGAATGACCTGACCTCTCACTGCTCCCTCTGTAACCTGCTCCCCTTCATCCACAGCCATCCTCCTGCTCTACCTCCTTCTGTCTAAAAGCTCATCTTGCCTCCCTAACTGTTCCATTTTTGCCAATCTCACTTTTCTCCAGATTTTAGTGTTCTTGCAGGCTCTCATGCTAGTCTTTATAGTGTGCATTCATGTTGTCACACCTACTAAATAGTCATTCATATTAGAGGGGAAACTGAGGTTTCTATGCTCTGCTTTAATGCTGCATCCGTGAACTCATCCCTGAACAGACCATACTATTATGTTTTTTATTTTTATTTTTTTTGTTTATTTTTCTTCTCTTGTATAACACATCCCCTCCTCTCCTCCATCCACTCCTCCTAGCTTCCTCCATTTTCCCTCTACTCCAGATCTACCCCTTCCACTCACCCCATTCCCGCTTCTCCCCAGAAAAGAGCAGTCCTCCCAGGGTTACTGCTCAGACGGGGCACAACAAGGTGGAACAGGGCAGGCACTAATCACTACATTAAGGATGGACTAGGCAACCCAGCAGGAGGAAAAGGGTCCCAAGTGCAGGCAAAAGGGTCAGAGACTCTCCCTCCCCACTCCAGCCTGCAGGAGTTCTGCAAGAACACCAAGCCAGACAAACTCAAGACGTATTTGGGGGATCCTGCCAGTTCTATGTCTGCTGCTTCAGGCTCTGTGAGCCCTCAAGGGTGCTGGTCAGTTGACCCTGTGGGACTTCTTTTCCTGGTGTCCTCCACCTCTCTTTCTCAAAATCCCTCCTCCCCCTCTTCTGCAGGGTTCCCTGAGCTCTGCAAAATGTTTGGTCCTGGTCCTCTGCATCTACTCCCATCAGCTGTCAGAGAAAGCCTCTCTGATGAAGATTGGACTAGGCACTGATCTATGATCAGAAGAGGATTTCATTAGAAATCACATGCTGGCTATCTAGTCTCTAGTTCCTGGCCTGCCCTGAAGTATCAGGCATGGGTTTCCTCCTTTGGCATGGGGTTCTGCTATTCCTTTGTCCCAGTGGATCCTGTACAGTAGGTAGGTTACAGGTCAAAGATTTTGTGGCTGAGATGTTGTCCCAGTCTCACCTCTGGAAGCCTTGCCTGGTTATGGGAGATGGGCTGTTCAGGATCCCCATCCTGAATTACTAGAGGTCCTCACTAGGGTCTCCATTGATTCCAGTGAGTTTCCACTGCACTAGGTCTCCCAATTCCCTCCTGAATGTCCTTCAGTTCCAGTCGTTTCTCCATATATTGTCTCCCTTCATCTCTTTTCCCTGACTTTCTCTTCCCATTCCTTTCCTTTACCAGGGAGATCCTTGTGTCCCCACTGGGGCCCTCCTTGTTGCATAGTCTCTCTGGGTCTATGGATTACAACACCATTGTCCTTTTCATAACAGTTAATATCTACATAGAAGTGAGTACATACCATGTTTGTCATTTTGGGTCTGGATTATCTCAGGATGATTTTTTTTCTAGTTCCTTCCATTTGCCTGTAAAATTCATGAAGTCATTTTTTTTTTTTAAAATAGCTGAGTAATACTCCATTGTGTAAATGAACAATTTCCTTATCCATTCTTCAGTTGAGGGGCATTTAGGTTGTTTCCATTTTCTGGCTATTATGAATAAAACTGCTATGAACATAGTTGAGCAAGTGTCCTTGTGGTAGGGTGGAACCTTCTTTGGATATATGCCCAGGAGTGCTAAAACTGGGTCTTGAGGTAGATCGGTTTCCAAGGAGGAAATTGCCGTATTGATTTCCATAGTGGCTGAACCTCCCACCAGAAATGAAGGAGTGTTCCCCTTACTTCACAGCCTCGATAGCATGAGCTGTCATTTGTGTTATTGACCTTAGCCATTCTGACAAATGTTAGATGAAATCTCAGAGTAGTTTTGATTTGCAGTTCCCAGATGGCTAAATCTACAACATTTCTTAAAGTGTTTCCCAGCCATTTGAGATTCCTCTTTTGAGAATTATTTGTTTGAATCTGTACCGCATTTTAAAAATAATATTTTTATTAATAATTTGAGTTTTGTACAACATATCTCGATAACATTCTCTTCCCATTCCTCCCTGTCCCACTTTCCCATCCCTGTGTCCTCAAAAAAGCAAAAAAAGAAAATTAAGTCAAGCTTGTGTGGCAGCAGTGTGAATGTCCGGTTTCATCATGGTCTTTGGATACAGAAGGCTGCTCTGATTGTTGTACCCCTTTCTTAGTTGGGTTATTTGTTTTGTTGATGTCTAATTTCTAGGTTATTTATATGTTTTGGATATTAATCTATTGGAAGTTGAGTTGGTGAAAATCTTTTCCCATTCTGTAGGCTGCCATTTTGTCTTATTGACAGTGTCCTTTGCCTTACAGAAGCTTTTCAATTTCATGAGGTCCCATTTATTAATCACTGATCTTAGTGCCTGAGCTTTTGGTGTTCTGTTTAAGAAGTTGTCTCTTGTGCCAATGTGTTAAAGGCTATTTTATCTTCTATGAAGTTCGGTGTATTTGGTTTTATGTTGAGGTCTTTGATCCACTTGGACTTGAGTTTTGCACGGGCTGATAAATATGGATCTATCTGCATTCTTCTACATGTGGACAACCAATTAGACCAGCACCATTTGTTAAAGTTCTTTTCTCTTTTCCATTTTATGTTTCTGACTTCTTTATAGAAGTCCAGTGTCCATAAATGTGTGGATTTATGTCTGGATCTTCAGTTTGGTTCCATTGATTAACATATCTGTTTTTATGCCAATACCATGTGGTTTTTTATTACTATGGCTCTATAGTATAGCTTGAGATCAGGAATGTTGATCCCTTTGGAACTTCTTTTCTTTTTCTTTTTTTTAAACAATATTTTATTTATTTTTTATTATGTACATTGGTGTTTTGCCTACTTGTATGTCTGTGAGATGATGTCAGATCCCTTGGAACTGGAGTTAGAAACGGTTTGTGAGCTGCCACATGGGTGCTGGGAATTGAACCCAGGGCCTCTGGAAGAGCAGTCAGCCATCTCTTCAGCCCCCGGTTCTTTTACTTTTTAAGGTTTATTTTAGCTATCCTGAGTTCTTTGTTTTCCATATGAAATTGAATATTGTCTTTTCAAGGTCTGTAAAGAATTGTATTGGGATTTTAATAGGGATTGCATTGAATCTGTAGATTGCTTTTGGTAAGATGGCCATTTTTACTAGATTAATCCTACCAATCAGGAGCATGGGAGATCTATCTTCTGAAGTCTGGGTGACCTGCCCATTGGTGAGAGTGGGGTATTGAAGTCTCTCACTATCAGTGTATGAGGATCAATGTGTGTTTTTATCTTTAGTAACATTTCTTTTACAAATGCATTGGGTGCATAGATGTTAAGAATTGAAATTCATCTTGGTGGATTTTTCTGTTGAGTATGAAGTGTCCTTTCCCATCTCTTTTGATTAAATTAGGTTTGAAGTCCATTTTGTTAGATTTTAGAATGGCTACACCAGCTTGCTTCTTGGGTTCATTTGATTGGAAAATATTTTCCCAACCCTTTACTCTGAGGTAATGTTTATCTTTGAGGATGAGGTGTGTTTCTTGTATGCAGCAGAAGGATGTTTTCCCATTTATTCTGTTAGTCTCTGTCTTTTTATTAGGAAATTGAGTCCACTGATGTTGAGAGATATCAATGACCAATTCTTCTTAGGTCCTGTTATTTTGCAGTTGTTGTTGGTTGTGGTGTGTGTATGTCTACCCACTATTGATTTTGATAGGGTGAGATTATTTATTTCCTGTGTTTTTATGAATGTAGTTAACCTCCTTGGGTTAGAGTTTTCCTTCTAGTACCTTATGCAGGGTTGGATTTGTAGATATTGTTTGAATTTGGACTTATCATGGAATATTTTGTTTTCTCCATCTATGGTAATTGAAAGTTTTGTGGAGTACAGTAGTCTGGGCTAGCGTCTGTAGTCCTTTAGAATCTGTAGTATATCTGTCTAGGCCCTTCGGGCTTTTAGGGTCTCCATTGAGAAGTCGAGTGTGATTCTAATAGGTTTGCCTTTCTATGTTACTTACCTTTTTCTCTTGCATCTTTTAGTATTCTTTCTTTGTTCTATATGTTTAATGTTTTGATTATTATGTGGTGAGGGGACTTTCTTTTCTGGTTCAGTCTATTTGATGTTCTGTATGCTTCTTGTACCTTTATAGGCATCTCCTTCTTTAGGTTTTGAAAAGTTTCTTCTATGATTTTGTTGAAAATATTTTCTGGGCCTTTGAGTTGGGAATCTTCTCCTTCCTCTATTCCTCTATTATTCTCAGGTTTGGTTTCTTCATAGTGTCCCAGACTTCATGGATGTTTTGTGTGAGGATTTTTTTTTGATTTAATATTTTTCTTTACCAGTGTATCTTACACTGGTTCATCTATAATATCTTCAACTCCTGATATTTTTCTCTTTTATCTTCCTCCCTCTCTCCCTCCCTCTCTCTCTCTCTCTCTTTGGTTTTTTGAGACAAGGTTTCTCTGTTGTAATTCTGGCTGTCCTGGAACTCATTCTGTAACTAGGCTGGCCTTGAACTCACAGAGATCCATTTGCCTCTGCCTCCTCAGTGCTGGGATTAAAGGCGTGTGCTACCACTGCCCGGCTTCTTGTATTCTGTTGCTATAGCTTGCCTGTGTAGTTCCTCAGGTTTTTCATTTATAGGATTCCCTCAATTTGTGTTTTCTTTATGGCTTCAATTTACATTTTCAGGTCTTGGACAGTTTTGTTCACTTCCTTCAATTTTTGGCTTGTTTTTCCTTGGCTTTCTTTAAGGGATTTATTAATTTCTTCTAATTGTTTGTGTTTTTCTGAGTTTCTTTGATACATTTTTACTCAGTTCCTCCCACTCTTTGTTTTTTCATCAATTTCTTTGAGGGACTTATTCATTCCTCTTTAAGGGCCTCCATCATCTTCATGAAGTTGATTTTAAGTACCCATCCTTCTGCTTTGCCTGTGTCAGAGTGTTCAAGGCTTGTTGTAGGATAGTTGGGCTCTGGTGGTGACTTATTGCCCTGGTTGCTGTTGACTGTGTTCTTATGCTGGTGTTTTAGCATCTGGGCTTGGGGTGATTCTAGGTTTAGGTGCCAAATTACTGATTTTTTCTTTATTGGCTGAATGTTTTGTTGCTTGGTTTCTTTTTCTTCTCTGGTCTTCTGTTCTCTGAGGCCCCTTGTCAAGCAAGGAGTCTCTGCCCAGGCTGGGGACTGAGATCCTGAGCTATACCTGAACTTCCTATCTGTCCTTCTGGCTGGCTGCCTTGTCATGCTCTGGTGAGGGAGATATCTGCCTGAGTTGGTATCTGGGACTCAGGTGGGTGGCAGTGGCAGAGAGTAGAGGTGTGGAGATAGGGTGGATGGGTCATGATATTAAGTTTTAAAACTAAGTTTAAAAAAATTTTTTCCATTGTTTGTTAATATGTGTGGGTTTGTAGACATGAGTACAGGTTGTTGTGAAGGTTAGAAGAGGTGTTGGTTCTCCTGGAACTGCTGTTCCAGGCAGTTACGAGCTACCCAGTGTGGGTACTGAGAATCAAACTTAGCAGCACATCTTCCTAGCCACTGAGCTATTTCTCCAGTCCTCCTCTTAAATTCTTTCCCTTCCTTCCTTCCTTCCTTCCTTCCTTCCTCCCTCCCTCTCTCCCTCCCCTTCGTTCCTTCCTTCTTCCTTCCTTTCTTCCTTTCTTTTTTCTGGGACAGGGTTTCTCTGTGGATCCTTGACTGTCCTGAAACTCCCTCTGTAGATCATGCTGGCCTGGAACTCAGAGATTTACCTACTTCTGCCTCCAGTGTATGGTGATTATAGCATGCATCACCACGCCTCGCATCTGCTTTTAAGTTCTTAACATGGCTCAGTGGTTAATATAGACATAAATGTGGATTCATTATTATTCCTTACAATCTAATCTTAGGTCTACACATGGAAGGCTTTAGCCTCCATATAATCTAATTGTCAAACCCAAACCTAGAATGTTTGTTTCCAAGACTTACTGCTGACTGATTCATTCCAATTAGCTCCTTCTGAACTCAGAGCTGTACTGAACTCAAATGAGATGACTGATTGGCTGATTCAGCTCATTCAGTGTTCTGGCTCAACTCTTCTCTTAGCTGACTGGTTCAAACTGATCTTCTGAGCCAGCTGACTGTCTGACTCTGGCTGACTCCTGCAACTTCTCTGGCTGAACTACTCTGCTAGGCTTCAAATTGACTCTCACTGTTAGCTGGCTCTCCCTAACTCATTCTCCTTCTGCTGAACTGACTCTGTGCCTTCTCTGATAGATTCTCTGATTGCCTCCTTTACAACCCAAGAGTTGGGATTAAAGACGTATGTCATCATTTCCTTCTGAGCTGGTATTAATGGTGCGTGTTACATTGGGATTAAAGAATCTGACATCTAGACACAATTGCCCCAGGGCTCAGGGATAAACTGGAAAAAGATGAGATATCCATCAAAATGGGTGATGAATAAATTACAAAAATCTATTCTAAGTGTTTTTTTTTTTTTTTTTTTTGATAGGTTCTCTCTACATAGCCCTGGCTGTAGTGGAACTCACTGTGTAGCACAGGGTGGCCTTGAACTCAGAGATCCACCTGCTTCTGCCTCCATGCCCAAGTATTCTGATGTATGTTATTAGAAAAAAAATGAGTGTAAGGCCTTGTGGCACAGGCCTGTAATAGCGGCTATTAGAGAGGTTAAGGTAGAAGAATTGTCATGTAAATCCAAGGCTAACCTGTGCTATTTAGGGAGTCAAGGCCAATCAGAGCAACTTAATGAGAGACGGATATGTACAGAAAGTGGTGGAGCTGGGCATGGTGGCTCGCACCTTTAATTCAAGCTCTCAGGAAGCAGATCTCAGGGAGTTTGAGGCCAACCTGGTCTACATAATGAGTCCTGGGAGAGCCAGGGCTATGTAGAGAGACCCTGTCTCAAAAAACAAAAACCACCCCCCTCCAAATTCCCCCCCAAAACCAAACAAAAATCAAAAACTGAAGAAAGAATGTGGTAGATCTACCTAGTGGAATTTTATTCAGCTATAATGAAAAAGTGAAAATTGATGAAACTGGAAATCATTGTTAAACAAAATAAAGACTCACGAAACACAATTGCCTGACTTTTCCTTTTGCAAATTTAACTTGAAATTTTTGGGGAAGGGACAAGGAAATGTGACAGACAAGTGACATAAAAGTGGAAGAGTTGGCAGTTTGAGGCAAGGAAGGGGATAAGTGTGTGTGTGTGTGTGTGTGAGAGAGAGAGAGAGAGAGAGAGAGGGAGAGAGAGGGAGAGAGAGGGAGAGAGAGGGAGAGAGAGAGAGGAGAATGGAGAAGGCATGGGGTGCTAATAACAACAAAGTTTAGGACTGAGTCAGATGTGGTTGCAACATCTTTAATCCCACACTGGGGAGGCAGAGGCAGGCAGAGCTCTGTGAGTTCGAGGCCAGGCTGATTTATATAGTGAGTTTCAGGCTAGCCAGAGCTAAGCAGTGAGAAGTTGTCTCAAAACAACAACAACAACCAAAACCACAACCAAAAAAAAAAAAAAGAAAAAGAGAGAGCAAACAAAGTATGATATACATTTGAAGATGTTATGGTGAAACCCTTCCTTCCCTTCCGTTTTTTTTTCCTTTCTTTTGGCAAGGTCTCATTATGTTGCTGGCCTGGAGCTTCCTATGTAGACCAGACTGGTATCTACCTCTAAAATGATGGCTTACATCACCACTGCTAACTGAAACCCATTTCTTTATAGTAACAACAAACAACAACAAAATTGTAACAGGGCCCTAGAACTTAGTAGGCCCTGAGACCTTAGCACAACTGACTCCAAGATGGAAATGCCGTTCAAGCTGGAAGAAGACTCAGCATGTAGACAGTACCACCTGTCAAAACTAAAATAAAGGACTAATCCATCAAATATATAATTCTGGAAAAGTCTCAAAATGTACTAACCTTGGCTTCTGTGTAGTTCTGCTTCTGGCTAACTGTCCTTGTTAACTGAAATATGTCAACCCAGAATATGGTTTTTGTGCTTAAAAGCTCACCCTGAGAAAGGCTTGGGGCTATGCTGGGATCCTGAACACCCATTGTATTCCCTGGCCTGCTAATAAAGACTTTCTATTGGCTTAAACCCATGTCTGAGCAGTCTTCTCTGGTAAAGACCCCACAACAAAAATCACTAAAAAAATCAATAAGGGCTGAAGAAATGGTTCAGAGGTTAAAAGCACTTTGCTGCTTTTAAAGAGGATCTGGGTTCAGTTCTTAGCACCCTCATGGCTTACAACCATCTGTAGCTCTAGTTCTAGAGAATCTGACACACTTTTCTGACTTCTATGGGCACCAGGCATGCACATGGTGCACATACATACATGTGGACAAAGCACCCATATGTAAAAAATAATAAAAAAACCCCAAACACCAGCAGCTAATTTTTAAAAGAACAATCAAAACTCACTAACATAACTCAGCAGTACAATTCTTATCTGGCACATGCAAGTTCACTCTTCAGTGCTGGAATGTGGGGAAGGAGAAAGCACATTTTAGAATTATGTATATGGTTTGATTCTATATTTGAAAAAGAAAAATCTAGGTATTCTCATTGGCATTTCTGCTTGATTTCAGGCACAGAGAAAGTTAAGGAATCCTACAATAACCCTTCACTGTGGTTTATGCTGAGTGATGATTAGGGAATTATTAATTTAAATTCTGTAGTACTAAATGTTACAATGAACATTCACTACTTTTGTAATTTAAAAATTTGTGAGTTTGAGAGATTGACAGTAGTAATATAAAAGAGAAAAACAATTAATGTAGAGGAAGGCTGTTTGTGTGTATGAAACAGAGAAGGGGTTAAGGATAAGCCATGCCAGAGGAAGAATGACCAAGTAGGAAAACGGACCCTGAAGGAAGTGGAGATGCCATAAAGAGAAGAGAGTTTAAAATCATTGCCAACATAGAAGTTTAATGAGTACCTCCAAAGAAATTAAAGAAGCCATTGCACCCATAGATCAAGACTATGATTACACACGGAGTTATCAGAGAAAAAGAGAGTGCTGGGGTAGGGATATAGTTCAGCAGTCAGAAGAGTCAGCCAGCACAGGCAAGGCCTAGGTTCTATCCCTAGTACTGAGCAGCAGGGAGGGGCAAGAGATTGTTGAAATAAAATTTCAGTAGAGAAGAAAGATGAACTCAAACAAATATCTCAGGATGCAGAATAAAAAATTTAGAGTGCTGGGTGTGGTGGCACCACGGCTTTAATCCCAGCACTTGGGAGGCAGAAGCAGAGGCAAGCAGATCTCTGTGAGTTCAATACCAGCCTAGTCTACATTGCAGGTTCTAGGATAGCTATGGCTACATAGAGAGACCCTGTCTCTAAACTAAACTAAACTAAACTAAACTAAACTAAACTACTAAACTAAATAAAACTAAACAAAATGTAAAAAAAAAAAAAGAAATGTCAGAGATGGCATATAAAAAAAGTCTGAATCTCTAAATCCAGTGTTTGATTAATAGGTATTTTAGGGAGAACAAAGGGAGGATCAGGATATAAAAAATTTCAAAGCTGAAGTGACACAATCTTTTATTTGTTAATTATTTGTATTATTTATATTTTTATATTACGCTGTGTGTGTGTCTGTGTAGCCAGAGGACAACATATGTGTGTCTCAGTAATCAAACTCCAGTTGTCAAACTTGACATCAAGTGTTTTTACCTTCTGAGCCATCTCACTGGTTTTTATTTTTGTTTTTTGGGACAGGTTCCATGCTGTCCTCAAACACATGGTGATCCTCTTGCCTCTGGATTGCTGGGATTACAGGTGTGAGCCACCATGCCTGGCTTCATTTTATTTTATTTTATTATTTTCATTATATATTATGTAGTCCAGCCTGGCCTTAAGCTCACTATGTAGCCAAGCATGACTTTGAATCTCTGACCCTCCTGTGTCTACCTCCTGAGTGCTGGAATTAGAGGTGTTTACCACCACACCTTATTTTTTATGTGATACTAGGGATCAAGCCCAGTGCTAAAGATCAACTATTTGAACAAAAAATGTTTCTACCATCCCTGTTGCTCAGGTAACTGCAAATGTTTTTGAGAGCCATGTTAGGGCTGAGGAGCAGACCCCAAATACATTTTTTTTTAAATTTGTGATGTGACTCTTGTTCTGGGGAGGGAGAGTGAAGGGTGTGTGAGAGAGTAAAGTAGGAATTGAGTGGTTTATAATTGACAGCAAGCAGGAGAACAAGGCGATATTGTAGTACCAATGAAAGAACTGAATTCTGCCATAGCCGTGTCAGCCTGGGAAAGATCCTCTGGTCCAGTTGTGAATGTAGCTTGGGGAGGCCTTGATTTCAGCCTTGTAAGTCATGCTTGACCTGATTTATACAACTGTGAACTAACAAACAGATGTCATGCTAAGCAGCTGAGTCTGTAGTAGTTTATTAGTCAGGAATGGAAAATGAATACACTGCCTATCATGTTAAAGTAAAAAAGGCATTTCACATAGTTTCTGAGGCTTCACACAAGCTGACCCTTGCCTGTACCCATGGTATGACCATCTGCCTGTTCCCCGGTCCTGTCTTCTGACTCGTCTCCTTTCAAATACATTGTAGTGGTTTGAATATTAAAAAAATGTCTTTTTCAAAGGCTCATGCATTTGGGTACTTGGTCCCTGGTTGTTGCTGGTGTTTGGGAACTGATGGAATCTCTAGAATATGGATCCTTGCTGGGAGAAATTAGGTCACTGGTGGTGTTTTCTGACAATTTATAGTCTTTCCCTACTTTCAGTTCTCTCTTTCTGCTTCTATGCATAGTTGAGATGGTCTCTCAGCTTCCTGCTTGGCTATTGTGCCTTCCCTGCCATTATGGACTCTAACCCTCTGGAACCATAAGCCAAATAAAGTCTACCTTAAGTTGCTTTTGGTCATGGTATTTTATCACAGCAACAAAAAGTAACTATAAGCAAGGCATAGTGAAACCACCAAACTAAACCACTTCATGGGTAGAAGGACAGTTTATTTGGTGACTCAAACTGTCAGGTTGTCTCTCAGAGGGCAGAGAACAGCAGATGGCAGGAAAAGCATTGTTAGTTTTAAGGGGACCAGTGGCTGTGGGAGGAGCAGTGGGGGCCAGAGTAGCCTATAGTTTAGCATTAGGGCTTTGATCTGTAGCAGGCTGTTTGGAAACTTGATGCTCTTGCCTGAGGTAGGATGCTCTTGCCTGAGGTAGTTGATTACTGGGGTGGATAAGGGAAGTAGGGGCTTTTCTGGTAAACAGAAACTTGCCTTAAGAGAGTCCTGAGAAATGCTGAGTTTAGGCCTCTGTTTATCCAATAACAGTCTTTCTGTTTACCCAATCAGAGTCTTTCTGTTTAGGACATAGTCACTAGCACTGCTGTTTTGTGGCCTGATTTGGACCTAACAGTAACTAAGTCAGAAATTGGTACCAGGAAGTGGGATTATTGTGACTCTAACCAGGT
This sequence comes from Cricetomys ansorgei, assembly GCA_026225945.1. Taxonomy (NCBI): domain Eukaryota; kingdom Metazoa; phylum Chordata; class Mammalia; order Rodentia; family Nesomyidae; genus Cricetomys; species Cricetomys ansorgei. Next base: position 1,382,979 of record JAMJFZ010003384.1, read on the forward strand.
TGATTTTTTTTTTTTAGAAAAACTTGGGAAGTTTGGACTTGAAGAGCCACTGGATTATGTAAGCAGAGCTTGATGGTCCATTCTAGAAGGAGCATGGAAGACAATTGTGCTGAGAGTAATATGGAGGGTGGGGACCTGGCTCATGAGGTTTCAGATGAGATACTCTATCAGCAAAGGAGACAGAAGCTATTTACGTGATATTTTGGTAAAGAATATGCCTGCTTTCTGCTTCCACCCTGACAACTTGCCTGAGGCTAAAGAAAAAGAAAAGGACCGATTTCTTTGAGGGGGGAGATTTCAAGACAGCATAACATTGAGCTTGTGGAATTGTTATTGTTGATGATTTCTCTCATGCACCCCTATGATGAAACAGCAACAAATAGTGCAGAAAGAAATACAAATTTTAATTTAGAGAGGAAAAGAGCCCTAGAAAGATTAAGATTACAGTAAAGTCATGTGCTGAAAAAGGTACTATACATTACGAACGAGAATCCTGCTCTGCACTGTAACAGTGGAAGAGGTGGCATCAGGGCAAGACACTATCAGCTGAAGCTACAACTTGTGAATAAGATCCTAAGGGTTTCTTCATCTCAGAAATAAGCTTGCATACTAAAGCTGAGACAACTGTGACAGTCCAAGGGGCCAGGGTCCATCTCAAGCTGGCAGCCATGCTTGACCCTGCCATCCATATGATACTGGTTTTGGAGGCGTGAAAGATACAAGATTGAGAGGATCGCACATTCTTCCTCCATGATTTCAGAAAGCCTTTGAGGCCAGGCAACATGTGAAGAAACACAATGGATTCTTTTCCAGGCAGCTCAGTTAATTTCTGATTCTCATAGTTAGCTCAGCTGGTCCCTATTTCCTCCAGGCAGCCCAGTTTATCTCAGAGTGTCTCTCAGTAGTCCTTACAGCTTCTATGTACTTGTGGATGGAGGAATCCAGTGTATCTAGTCAGTTTCAGGGACCTCCTAAAGCCCTTGATCTATTTACTCCCTGAGCTTAACCAGCTTTCTTTTGGGATGGAATGTTTTAACTCCTTAAGAACATCTTTTTTTTCATTCTTATTTCAAGAGCTTCCCTGCTGGGAGCAGTGCAGGGGAACAGCAGTCAGCATTGGAGTTTCAGAAAGTCAACCTACTGTTTAGCAAGGCTGTAGGTTTTACCTTGGCCTTCCCGGGCATTGTCCCCTGAATGTCCTTTGCTATAGCTGGGCCTTATCATGCTTGTTCCTACCATGGTGATGATTTCCCTTGAGCAATGCCACTTGGGCAAGGCAGTGCCACTCAGTTGAATTGGTGACTCTATTGAAACTCCAGAAAAAACAACTAAAAAGCATATATAGCTAAGAACAGTAGGTGTTTTTTACATATAGGTACAGGATTAAATTAGGATGTTTTGCTAGCTGCCTTAGAATCAGTAACTTAAGAAGAAAACATATTTTTTTGCTAGGGACTTGTTTGGTCAGGGTTAGGAAAGCTAGAACCTTTGTTAGCTAGAACCTAGCTTAATTGCTATGGCCCACAAGTTTCACCATGAAAACAGACCCATGATCCAATAATAACAAATGAGTTTCAGTGCCCATTGTTAGGCTTGAACTTTTTCCTTGTCTCTATAATCAAAAGTTTACTGATGAGTTTGGGGTATGCATTGGAGATATAGAGCTGTGCAGCAGACTTTCCTTTTACCTAAGAAAAGCAAAAAGACTTAAAAAAGACTTGACAAAGACTTAAAAAGCAAAAAGATTTAAAGTTTTCTAGTTATAATAAACTTGTTTCACTGTGTAAACAGAGTAAGAATTGGGTTAGGATGTTAGGATACTTTGATGTGTACTTGTTCCCTAGCAACCCACCGGTTACAACAGAAGCTGGCTGTGAAATTCGTTGGCTTGCCTAAACTCTGTTAACTTATAATGGAAAAACTATTGTGTGGGAAAAAATATTTGAGAAACTAGGTGTTCAGGTGTGGGTTTTAAGATAACTTGTTTTTTAAAAATATGGAACTTTTAATCACTGAAATGTAAAACCTGTGATCATTATGTGAAGTTTAAGTTTATGATTAAGATGTGATTACAATGTGATCTTTCCCCATGAGGAGCTTTGTCAACAGATATATAAGATACATGGGAAAACAGACGGAAGGCAGAAGTAGAAGAAGAAGCAGAAGAAGGGGAGTAGAAGAAGGAATGAAGAGAGAAGTTTGTCCCATCCATAAGAGGTGATTTTATTCTTACTGTGTCGCGGAGTCTGCCACTTACTCCTGGGTCGCTGAACACCTGCTGGGTCTGGACCTTGGTACTTCCCTCCTTGATGGAAGGTTTTAATCTTGGTGGAAACTGCTACACAACAGTTATCCTTCACTTCCTCCCTTCCTCCTCCCTCCCTCCATCTCTTTCCTTTTCTTCCTTCCTTCCTTCCTTTCTTTCTTTCTTTCTTTCTTTCTTTCTTTCTTTCTTTCTTTCTTTCTTTCTTTCTTTCTTTCTTTCTTTCTTTCTTTCTTTCTTTGTCTCTCTCTCTCCCTCCCTCCCTCTCTCCCCCCTCTCTCTTTCTCTCTTTCTCTCTTTCTTTCTTTTTCTTTCTTTCTCCTTCCCTCCCTCCCTCTCTCTTTCTTTCTTTTTCTTTCTTTCTCTCTCCCTCCCTCCCTCTTCCTTCCTTCCTTCCTTCCTTCCTTCCTTCCTTCCTTCCTTTCCTTCCTTCCTTCCTCCCTCCCTCCCTCCCTCCCTCCCTCCCTCCCTCCCTCCCTCCCTCCTTCCTTCCTTCCTTCCTTCCTTCCTTTCTTTCTTTCTTTCTTTCTTTCTTTGTCTCTCTCTCTCCCTCCCTCCCTCTCTCCCCCCTCTCTCTTTCTCTCTTTCTCTCTTTCTTTCTTTTTCTTTCTTTCTCCTTCCCTCCCTCCCTCTCTCTTTCTTTCTTTTTCTTTCTTTCTCTCTCCCTCCCTCCCTCTTCCTTCCTTCCTTCCTTCCTTCCTTCCTTCCTTCCTTCCTTCCTTTCCTTCCTTCCTTCCTCCCTCCCTCCCTCCCTCCCTCCCTCCCTCCCTCCCTCCCTCCCTCCCTCCTTCCTTCCTTCCTTTCTTTCTTTCTTTCTTTCTTTCTTTCTTTCTTTCTTTCTTTCTTTCCCCAGACAGGGTTTCTCTGCTGTAACTCCGGCTGTCCTGGAACTCACTCTGTAGACCAGGCTGGCCTCAAACTCACAGAGATTCACCTGCCTTTTCCTCACAAGTGCTGGGATTAAAGGTGTGCATCACCACTGAGTGGCCATCTTTCAGTTTCCTGCTCTGGGCATCATGCTTTGCTCCCACATTATGGATTCTAACTGTTAGGGGCAGGTGGAAGGAGACCCCCGAGAAATCACCAGGACTCAAGATCAATGCAAAAGCAGATTTATTTCCAACGCATTGGGGTCTGCTCCCACAGATGCCTCAAGCGAGGCAGGTGGGAGTGACAAATTAGCACATTCTGAGTATGATTTATATATGTTTTTTAAAGACAGAACATAGCAACAGATTATCAGGGATGAGTCTATAGTGATGTGAGTATTAACCTTTAAACTGATTGGTGCTGGCATATAGCAAGGTAGTGGGCACTAGAAAATGTAAACTTTAGGGTCTTAGTCAATGTGGGTGAGGGGAGATCCTTAGCCCAAGGCCATTAGTCAGAGGTCTATATCTTGTTTGTCTTAGAAATTGTTTTTCTTACTCTAGTTCTGGGAACTGTTCTGAGTCACATTGCCCCTGACTTGGGCCTGCACAGTTTTGGTACCTGTAGAAGCCTGACTAAAGTCTGGCAGCTTTGGTCTTGTCCTTTCATAACCTTCTGTAACTGTTAAGCCAAATGAACCCTTTCTTAAGTTGCTTTTGGTCTTGCTGTTTATCATAGCAATGAAAAAGGTAGCTAATACAAACACTAAATGCTTTTCCATTCTAGATTCTTGAACTAATTTTTATCTCTATTTAGAAAGCTTCAGGGCTGGAGAGATGGCTTAATGGTTAAAAGCATGACTACTCTTCCAGAGGTCCTGAGTTCAATTCCAGGCAGCCACATGGTGGCTCACAACCATTAATAATGGGATCAGATGCCCTGTTCTGGCATGCAGGTGTACATGCAAATAGAGCACTCATTAAATAAATCTTAAAAAAAAAGAAAAGAAAGAAGGCATTATCCTGGGAGTTTCATAGCTATAGCTTAAAAACAAAAACCACTTTGAATTATGGAAAATTTCAAAAATACAAGAGTGAATTGTAAAATGAGTCTGTTTATTAACCCATTTTTGTGAAGACAATATGATTGGTCATTTTAACGTCTTTCCTACCTCTTCCATCCCCCGCCCCCTCTCTCTCTGGTAAAACTAGGTTTTGCTGTCCAGGCTATCTTGAACTTGTGACAAACGTCCTGCCTGGGCTTCAATAATGCTGGAATTGCCAGTCGGTGGTGGTGCACACCTTTAATCCCAGCACTCGGGAGGCAGAGGCAGGTGGATCTCTGTGAGTTCAAGGCCAGCCTGGTCTACAGAGTGAGTTCCAGGACAGCCAGAGTTACAACAGAGAAACCCTGTCTTAAAACAAAACAAAACGAACAAACGAACAAACAAAACAAAACAAAAAGAGTACTGGGATCACAAGCATACACTATCATGCCCAGTTTCTTACCCTCTCTCTTCAAGTGCTGAGATTAAAGGTATGAGCCACCACCCCTGGGTCTTTTTATTTATTTAGTATTAATGTGTGTTGTGCATGAAGAAGTTTCTACTTTTTAAGGGTGGATAATATTTCACTGTGTGGATTTATTGCATTTTGATTATCCACTCATTTGTCTAAGGAACTTGGCTTGCCTCTATCTTTTGGTAGCTCTGATTAATGTTCCTGTGATCAGGTGTATATAGAAACCTCTGAGAGATGTTTTGGGCTGGCATGCAGGAGTGAAAATCATGAATTATATTGCAAATCTATGTTTTAGTTCTCTGTAGAACCTTCATACTGTTTTCCACAGTGCACCATGGTACATTCTCACTGACACTGCACCTGTGATTCAATTCTTTACATATTTGACAGAACATGTTTTGATTTTGGCTTTTTTGTGGTGTTGGTGGGTCAAAGCCAGGGGTTACAACAATACTAGACAAATGCTGCACAACTAAACTGTATCCCAAACACGACAATTTGCTCAGAATCATGCCATTTTGATGTGCATTTTATTACTGGAATATGGATTATTGTAATGATGATTTATTAATCATTAAAGTCACAGTGACAATAATATTATGCTGATCACTCAGAAAAGGGGAAAAGATAATTTATTTTCTTTATTCTTCGGATAAACTTTTTGGCTTACTAACCACAAGCTTAAGCTTACTCTTATAACTTATAATTGAACTATTATAGTAGAGATTTAAAAGAGAGTTTGTAAGTCATCTTATGTTAAGAGGAATCTGATACTTGGTGGGTTTCCTGCTTTCTGAGCAAAACACTGAGGACCAGCTTCATCTAAGGGGGAAGGTCAGTTTCTGTCTCTTTGCAGAGTTGGATAAGCTAGTGGTGAGTCCCTTGGGGGAGGAGCATTCGCAGGACCAAACTTGACTGAGAGACTTTGCAGTGTAGGCACCAAGATTTCACCACATGGGTAGAGTGACTATCCAACTTGAAAAGCTAGAGGATGAAGCAGAAACAGTGGGAGGAAAAAGGAGGTACTAATGGGCCCAAACCAAAGGTCCCATGGAATTTGCTCACACTTATAGGCTCTGGCAGCTCAGTGAAAGCTTGCTCAACTCACAAACACGGACCATGAAGTGCTCATTTGGACTAATTATGCTGGTATTCTGGTCCACTTCCCAGTTTTCTCTCCATGTAAAACTTCACATTGGGCTTCACCTATGGGGATCAGGAAATATATTCTTGAAATATTTGAAAAGACTCCATTGCACTCATTGTTCTGGGTTGTTTAATTTGAAAAAGCATCATTTCAAAAGAAGGTTTATTCCTTCAGTGGACAAGAGTCCCTCTTTGCCTACATGGGGTGGCCTCAGAGAGTCTCAAGTCAGCCCTGTTAGGAAGCCAGCAAGCACCCAACACTGGGTATGGAGATGTATATCAAACTAGTAACTGTAGGCTATTGTAGAGGGGGTTGGCCGAGGATGGGCAGGATACCAAATGCTTTTAGAATGCTAGTTCTGGGTGTGTAAGTACGCTGACTTAGGTTTTCGGTTGCTGTGGTAAAACACTATGACAAAAAGCACTTTTGGAAGTTGGGAAGGGTCTAATTCAGCTTACAGTTCCATGTCTGGGTAGGAACCCAAACAGGACAGGAACCTGGATCTAAGAGCTGATGTAGATGTCATGGGGGAGTGCTGCTTAGCCTGCTCAGCCTGCTTTCTTATAGTACTCAGGACCAAGAGCCCGGGAGTGGCGTCACCCATGGTGACCTAGGCCTTCCCATATCAATAATCTATCATGAAAATATAGCATAGGCTTGTCCTCAGGCCAGCCTGGTGGAGCCATTTTCTCAGTTGAGGTTCCCACTTCCCATGTGACTCTAACTTGTGTCAGGTTGACATAAAATTTAGTCAGCACATTATATCATCTTCTGGTATCTTATAGATTGGCTCAGTGTTACTATCTATTTCTGTGACAGCTGGGAGTTGTTTGCTGGGAGGGGAAACTAAGAAACTGCTAGGAAGTTGTATTTTGCCTTCATCTGTTCCATCTCATTGAATCTGATGTGGCTATACAGATGAGAAAAACCGGGCTGGAGAGATGGCTCAGCCATTAAGAGCACTGGCTGCTCTTCCAGAGGTCCTGAGTTCAATTCTCACCAATGACACGGTGCCTTACAATCATCTTTAATGGGATTAGATGCCAGATGCCCTCTTCTAGCATGAAGGTGCATATGCAGATAGAGCACTCATATAAATAAAATAAATAAATCTAAAAAAAAAAATCGCAAAAACCCAAGAAGAAAATCTCACTGAAACCTAGACCCCAGAGAAAGCTGAAACCCGGGCCTCTCCTCAGCAGAGGAGAGGCGCTTCAGACCACACCCTTAGTTATTTGGCCTCCTATGATTCTCCTCAGGGCCGTCTTCACCTCCTGGTTTCTCAAAGTGTAGATGAGGGGGTTGAGGAAAGGGGTGATGGCTGTGGGGAAGAGAGAAGCCGCCCCATCCAGGGGGCTGTGGCTGTCAGGTCGCAGGTAGATGAAGGCACACGGCACATAGTACACGGTAACCATAGTCACATGGGCTCCACAGGTTGAGAAAGCCCTTTGCCGACCGTCAGCTGTGCGGATTCTCAGGATGGCCCGAATGATATAGATGTAGGAGAGGAGGATCAGGGAGAAACAACTGGCAACCACCACCCCTATGTCCACAAAAGTCACCATCTCGTTGACTGTGGTGTCCGCACAGGCTAGCTTCAAAACTGCAGGAATGTCACAGAAGAAGTAATCTACCTGGTTGGGACCACAGTAGGGCAAGCGGAAGGTTAGAATGGCTTGGATTGCTCCATGGATTAAGCCAGCCACCCAAGCCCCAGCCACCAGCATGGTACTCAGCTTAGCAGACATGAGGACTGGGTAGCGCAGGGGTTGACATATTGCCAGGTACCTGTCATAGGCCATCGTGGTGTAGAGATAACACACAGTGCTGCCCATAAAGTGATAGAAATAAAGCTGAGCCACACAGCCCCCAAAGGAGATGGGCTTAATGCCTGGAGTGAAGTTCATCATGAGACGAGGGACAATGATGTTCGAGATGCCCATGTCGATGATGGAGAGAGCTCCAAGGAAGATGTACATGGGGCGTGCACGGAGCTGTGCGTCTGCACAGACAGTGAGCAGGATGAGCAGGTTCCCCAGCTGAGTCAGGATGTAGATTAGCAAAAAGAACACAAACAGGAATGTCCTTAGCCTGGGAGGGTGGGGAACTCCTGTGAGGATGAACTCAGTCAGGAGTGTGTAGTTGAGTCTTTCCATCTTTGGGAGATATGTTACCTAGAGAATGGACGAGCAGGGGTTAGCATAGATGACATGACAGTGAGGGGTCTGAAGGAGGAGACCGTGGAAGCCTGGGGTGCCGGTGGGGAAGTTCTTCTGTAGGGATGTAACCAGTAGGGAGGGCCTGTGTTCTCTGCCAGGAGCGTTGCAACTGAAAGCTCACGAGGATGGAGCTATGCTCACTCACTCCTCTGTAGCTGGTTTGGTACTGTGGCATCAATCATGCTATCTCATGCAAAATCTACACTGTTGACTTTCTTCATGTTCAGAAGAAGTTTGTAATCAGGACTTTGTACCTTGGAAACTTCCAGTAACCTGTAAAACAGCCACTGACTATTGCTTCAGCACACTCAGTTTCTCCCGTGAATGCTGGAGTGCGTCTCCTAACTATGCCTCGTGATTTCCTGTCCAGCAGTTTTGCGATTTGCAGACAGCAACCTAAAATAACTCAGTAAAGCATATGACATTGGAGGCTGCTCTCTAGCCACTGAGCTTGCCCCCAGCTCTCAAAGAGTCTAAGTTGATGTTACCATCCTGTTTCAAAACCTAGATGTAGTTCAGTGAGATGACTTCCTGGATTAAAGCACCAGTTGTGCAGGTCTGGCGACCTGAGTTTAATCTCCGGAATCCCATATTTGAAAGTCTGGTGTAGTACTGTGCACTTGTGTTTGCAGCACTCCTCAGGAGAATTGCCTAAAAGCTCCTGGGCCCGTACACGGCACAGCACCTCAGCAAGATGGAAGGGTGAGAACTGAATCCTGAGAGCTGTCCTCTGTCTTCACATGAGTGCACACTGTGGTCCAAACACACATACACACACACACACACACACACTGTAGTAACACACACACATACATACATACACATACACACACACTGTAATACACACACACATACACACACACATTGTAGTACACACACACACACACTGGTACACACACACATACATACATACACACACACATACACACACACATACACACACACACACACTGTGGTACACACACACTGTGGTACACACACACATACATACATACACACACACATACACACACACATACACACACACACTGTAGTACACACACACTGTAGTACACACACACACACACACACACACACTGTAATACACACACACATACACACACACACTGTGGTACACACACACATACATACATACACACACACACATACACACACACACACTGTAGTACACACACACTGTAGTACACACACACACACACACACACTGTAATACACACACACATACACACACACACTGTGGTACACACACACATACATACACACACATACACACACACATACACACACACACACTGTAGTACACACACACTGTAGTACACACACACACACACACACACTGTAATACACACACACATACACACACACACACTGTGGTACACACACACATACATACATACACACACACATACACACACACACTGTAGTACACACACACACACACACACTACACACACACACACACACACACACACACAGGTACACTCACACATACATATACACATACACACGCACACACTTTAAATACAACCCAAAGAACAACAACAGAAAATGTAGATTAATGAAGTTAAGTGCAAGTTTCTTCCTTTCTTTGAGATAGGCTCTTTATGTAGCCCTGACTGACCTGGAGCTCCGTATGTAGACGAGGCTGACATTAAACTCACAGAGATCTGCTTGCATCAGCTTCCAGAGTGCTGGAATTAAAGGCATGTACCAGGCTTAATCTATGTTTTTTATTATTTTAAAAAGATTCTATCCACTTATTTATTTTATGTGTATTAATATTTTGTCTGAAGTATGTCTGTGCACCATGTCTGTGCCTTGGAGCCCTTGGAGAGAAAAGGGCATTGGATTCTCTGGAATTGGAGTTACAGGTTAACTTCCATGTGGGTACTAGGAACTGAATCTGGGTCCTTTGCAAGAGCAGCAAGTGTTCTTAATCATTGAACCATCTCCTCAGCTCCATAATCTAGTCAGTTAAAATAGATCCTAACTTTGCTCTATTCTGGCTTATCCAAATTTCTTTTCAGTCTTGAAGTCAGTAATCGAGTTTTACCTAATTTGAGTTCCCTAAAAGTACTCGGGCTACCAAAGGTGACAGCACAGAGCTTCGCCTTGCCTGCAGTCGCCCCTTCCACATACTGGGACTACAGGGGTGTGTGATACACCGTGCTGGGACTACAGGGGTGTGTGATACACCGTGCTGGGATTACAGAGGTATAAACTTCTGTTTGACTTGCCCCAGTGCTCACCTGAGTTTCCCAACTCGTAGTAACTGTTCAATAAACGTTTCTAGAGTGCTAAGAAACAAATTGTACTACTTTTTTTTTTCTGCCCCATTTTCTCTGAAGAAGAGTGATTCTTACGTTCGTCGAGGAATTGTGTTCATATTAAATTCACCCCTTCCCGGGCTCTGCTGGTCTGGTGTCAGGAGGACAGTGCGCATCAGAAGCCAAGTTCTGGCCTGGTGTGGTGGCACTCACCTTTAGTCTCAGAACTCAAGACAAGGCTAGCCTGGTCTACATAGTGACTTTCAGGTTATCTGGGACTACTTTGTAAGATCCTGCCTTTAAAAAAGGGTAGGGGAGTCAGCTGGAGAGATGGCTCAATGGTCAAAAACACAGCTGCTCTTTCAGAGGACCAAGGTTTGGTTCCTAGAATCCACATTAGGCAGCCCAGAGCCAGGTGTACCTCTAGTTACAGAGGATCCAGTGTTCTGGCCTCTGAGGCCACCAACGTACACATAAATTAAAAATAATGAACATTTTTCTGTTTTTATGTTTATTTATTTATTTGCTTTGCTTTTTAAGACAGGATTTTTCTTAGACCTGCTATCTAAGGACAGCCCTGGCTGTCCTGGAACTCACTTTGTAGACCAGGCTGGTCTTGAACTCACAGAGATCTACCTGCTTCTGCCTCCCAAGGAGTGTGCCACCACATTGGGCTTAATAAATATTTTTTAAAGAATTGTGTACTGAGCTGGGTGGTGGTGGTGCACACCTTTAATCCCAGAATTTGGGAGGCAGAGGCAGGCAGATCTCTGTGACTGAGGCCAGCTTGGCCTACAGAGTGAGTTTCAGGACTGCCAGAGTTACAACAGAGAGACACTGTCTCAAAAAACAACAACAACAACGTGTATTACTTTTGTAGAGGATTTGGATTTGTTTCCCAGAACGTAGGGTCAGTGGCTCACAAACAACTGTAACAACAGCTCCAGGGGATCTGATGCCCTCTTCTGACCTCTGCCAGTACTGTATACACACACACACACACACACACACACACACACACACACACACATACACCAATGCATGATGGAAAAAAATATTATTATTTTTGAGACAGGATTTCAGTAGGTAGCTCTCTGACTGTCCTGGAACTCACTATGCCTACCAGGCTAGCCTCGAAATTTACAGAGACCCGCCTGCCTCTGCCTCCCAAGTGCTGGGATTAAAGGCATGTGTCACTACCAAAAATAAAAATAAAATCTTAAAAAGGGAAGAAAGAACCGTAGTTCTGTGTAGAGAGCTGAGGAGTCAACCCTAGGTGACCTGCCTACTTCCCCATTATTATAAGGCTGGAGTGGGATGTAGAGGAGGAATTGCATGCTTTGACTACATAAAATATGATAAACCAAAGACCCCTCCCACCCCCCTCCGCAGACGGGGTTTCCTCCTTTGCTTTCGCCAAACCTTGCTGCTACCACAAGGTGGCGCGCCAGCAAGTCTCCAAGCCGGGGAAAGTTGGAAAGGCTTTGTCCTGGCCAAATGTAAAGGAGGGCGAGGGAGAGGGTGGGTCCCAGAGTCTGTAGCCCTGAGTATTTCTTTGAAAGGTCTGGGTCCTGCAGTGTTTTCACCTCACACGTGTGATCTGTGAAGTGTGCATGCAATGTGGTTTTTAATTCTGATCTGATAGAAAAATATTAAGAAAGGTCATCTAGTAAAAGAGAGTTGGAAAACGGTGGAGACTCATATTCGTGCCCTACGAACTGAGTGTAGGTCTATGATTTTGATGATTAAAGTAGGCTACGGATGTAGCTCAGTGGTAGAGAGCAGTCTTAGCAGATGTAAGGCCCTAGGATTTCTAGCATGGAAAAGAAAAACCAAACCAAACCAAACCAAACCAAAACATATATCGATACATATGCACATATGTTATAAAGGTAAGTACTTGTCTACAGATCAGCAGTGTTAAGGGCAGAAGATGCTAAGGAGGCAAAATGCACACAAGCATTTCAGCAGGTGACTTTTGTGTAAGTCTAGTCCTAAATAATGTTCCCAGCTCTGATCACATATCTCTCAAATGAAGAAATTTTTTTTCCTTAGGTTTTTCCAGACAGGGTTCCTCTGTGTAGCCTTGGCTGTCCTAGAACTCGCTCTGTAGATCAGCTGGCCTCGAATTCACAGAGATTTGCCTGCCTCTGCCTCCCCAGTGCTGGGATAAAAGGTGTGTGTCACTACTGCCCAGCTGAAGAAAACTTTTAAAAAGTCCATGTTCTGCATATCAACTCAAAAGATCTTTTCCTTATGATTAGAAGACTAATAGAATATTTTGTCCTTTTCTGAATTTTACAAGGCTTTTAAATGGAAAACATTCTAAAGATGAACTACATTAAAATATATAACCAGAAAATGTGAAATGAAATCTAATACATGAGACTAGCTGTTTCCATAAAAATATACAAAGCCCTTGGGGTTGGAGAGATGGCTCAGTGGTTAAGAGCACCTGCTGTTCTTAAAGAGAACCCAAATTTGATTCCCAGCACCCATAGGACAGCTCACGACAGTCCTTAAGTCCAGTTACAAGGCATCCAAAGCCTTCTGACCTCTGTGGACACTAGGCATACATGTGTTACACAGACATGCCTGCAAAGAAAGCACTCACACATCAAATCAAATCAAGTAAATAAATCTAAAACAAGGAATATGACACCCTTGCTAACCAGTCTGGTTTATCCCTTTAAAATATTCACTGGCACAAAAATCTAATCTAAATCAAGCTAAAGGCAGTCAGTGAACTGCTAGTGAGGAAGAATTGTGGAGAAAGGCGTAGCCAGTGAGCAGCTGGAGAAGTAGTGTCACATAGACTTAATAGAACAAACGGAAACACTGTCAGAGAGCAGAACAAAAATTATGCCCAGTAATTAAATCAAGGCAGACAGCGAGGTGACAGTGGAGACATGCTTACATGGCTCTGCCCTGACCTTTGCCTGTGTCTGAAACTTAGGTATTGGGGAACATGGTCCTGTCTCTTTAGCATCCTTCTGCTTTAGCCACCAAGCCTCCAGATGACTCTGACAGGTGGGACTCATACCGTGAAGGTGTGGAAGGGTGAGTGACTCTCAACAGGTGCCAGCATCCACTGAAGAAGGTCCTTTTGCAATCTGAGAGAAGGGATACACTGTTGCTGGAGCGAGTTCTACGTCCCACGGGGTCAGCACTAGCTCTTGGAAGGAGCTGATGGGAGAAGCCTCAGTTCTGTCGGGGTCAAAGTAAGGGATTGACTGACTGAAACTGGAGTGATTTATTATTTGTGGGTCTCCTCCTTCCATTTCCTTGTGGACCAGGGAAGATTGAGGTCTTCCTGGAGGTGGTCCCGGTTGTGTCTGTTTTTGCTTAGTTTTCCCCAGAGTCACTTGTGTGTGTGAGATCTCTAGTGTGGGGACTGTTGTAACAGCCCCCCTGTGAGAAGGCAGCACTCATGTCTGTGATCTGTCTCCCCGGAGGCTCCCTTCCTTTCTAGTTTTCTCCAGTTTTGTAATACCAGGTGGGACAAGGTCTGTGGGGTTTATCAGGACTTGATGACTTCACATCTGTGGTTTCCTTTTGCTCCCCAAATGAATTGCATAGAAGAAGACAGCCAGGGAGGATAAGGCAGAAGAGTCAGAGGAGGAGGAAGAGTAGTAAGAGGATGAGGATGAGGAGGCAGAGAAGGAAGAAGAAGATGAAGATGAGGAAGATGAGGGATGAGAATGAGGATGATGATGATGAGAATAAGGAGGAAGATGAGATAAAGAGGATGATGATGATGATGAGGAGGAGGAGGAGAAAGAAGAGAGGAAGCAGGTGGAGGAGGAGGAGGAGGAGGAGGAGGAGGAGGAGGAGATAGAGCATAGTTACTAAATGTCAAAAATGGCTTTTTTTGTGTGTGGTTTTTTGAAACAGGGTTTCTCTGTGTAGCCCTGGCTGTCCCTGTCCTAGAATTAGCCCTAGTTCTGTAGACAAGGCTGGTCTCAAACTCAGAGATTCGCCTGCCTCTGCCTCTGGAATACTGGACTAAAAGTTTATGCCATCATGCCCGGCTTCAAGAGTGTTTTTTTTTTTTTTTAGTCACACTCATATATTCCAAAATCAAAAACTTTTTTTCGAATCACTATAGTGCTAAGATAAAGCCTCATAGACTAAGGGAAACACAAACTCAAACTTGGTGTCAGCGGAATTTTCTTTCTTTGCAATTTGCCTATTGCTGTGATAGACACCATGGCTGTCACGTGGGGAAAGGGCAGCAGGTGTGGCACTGGAGCAATAGCTGAGGGCTCACATCTTGGATACAACCATGAGGCAGAGAGAGGGAACTGGGGGTGGCTTGAGCCTTCTGACACCTCAGAATTCACCCTCAGTGACATACCTCCTTCAACAAGGCCATACTTTCTAATCCTTCTCAAACAGTTCCACTAACAGGGGACCAAACATTCAAGCATACGGGCCTATGGGAACCATTCTCACTGAAAGCACCACACCTGACTTTGTGTCACTAGGATCTCAAGGTATTTCTTTTTTGTTGAATTATTATTTTTCAAATATTTTAATTAAAATATAATTGCATCACTTCCCTTCCCTTTCCTCTCTTCAACCCTTCCCATGTCCCCTCCCAACTCCCAACTTTCAAACTAATAGCCTCTTTTTCTTTATCATTGCTATATACATACCATATATTTACATACACATGTATGGATAAATATATCAATGCAACATGCTGAGTCCCTTTTTGTTGCTTATGTGTAAATAGTTTCAGGGTTGACCACTTTGGAAAACCCATCTGGGTCTCATCCCTTGGAGATGCTCATTCTCCCTCTCCCAGCAGTCATTACTTGTCTGTAGTTCTTTGTCTAGGGGTGGGAATCCCTTGAGATTTTCTCCCCTCTGAGTTAACGTGTCTATTGATATTGCCACTATTCAGGTCTTTTTTATGCAGCCCCTTTTAAGAGAGACGGTCTCACATCAAGCTTTCTGCTCTTACAGTCGTTTGCCCCCTTTTCTGTGAGGTTGCCTGATCCATAGATTCAGGAGCTGTGGTGCACATGTATCCTTGGGGGCTGGGCTCCTCACAATCCGTTGATCTTTGCCTTGTGTCCAGTTATGGTTTTTGTAATGGTCTCCATTTGCTGTAGAGAGAAGCTTCTTTGATGAGGGGTGGTAAGTGTAGTTTTCTGTGGGTATAAGGATAAGATTTAAAATGTAGTTAAGAATTATGCTGGTCTAGCAAAGTGGTGGTAGTAGATTCTTTTCTAAGGTCCATGACTTCATGATTCCTAGGAAGTTGGCTAAGTTTCCAGTATGAGGCATGATTTCCTTCCTGTTTCCAATTAGATAGCCAATGGTTACCACCAACATTTTAGTGACACTTATTGCATCTTGATGGATATCTTGCCATATGGGTCATTGTTGTGGTTCATAGGTGTCACAAATGGGCAGGACTATAATTGTTTCCCTCCTTTGGCAGCATAGTACTTTATGGTCCTTTGGAAGCTAGACTGCGGGAACCTTTCAAGTTAGATCTAGCTGGAATAATCTGAGCATTGAATCCTAAGTATTTGATGTCTTCAGCAATAGGGGTTTACTTCATCCTCTGAGAGGCAACCAAGGGGAACAGACATAGCTTACATTGTTTCGGGAGTCACTTGAAAGAGGGTTTCTTGTGACTAGTACTATTAGTACTGTGGTTTTTATTAGTCTATGATTCTTTTTTTTAAAGACTTATTAATTTTACTTTATTTATATGAGTGCTCTATTTATGTCACATACATACTAGAACAGGGCATCTGATCCCATATAGATGGTTGTGAGCCATCATGTGGTTTCTGGGACCTGAATTCAGGACCTCTGAAAGAGCATCTCTCCAGCCCTTAGTCTATGTTTCTTGCAGGGAGTGTTGTCAGCCCAAATAGCACATCTTTAAGATATGTATATACATGTGTACATATGAGTATTGTGTATAATTTTAGGTAAATATAAAATAATATGATCCATGAAGCTTTATCAAACAGTTTTGATGGTATTTGTCCCTTTACCTTCCTTCTGCATTGACCTTCCTTCCCTCCAGCTAGGGCTCCCCTCCCCATTTTTCTGTTTATCCTTTGATATCATCTATATCCTGCTATTCTGTTGCTTGTACCCATCCATGGGATCCTTGCGGCAAGGGGGTAGAGTTGGCACGGAGGCAGGACACAGACTCCAAGAGTCAGGTGAGTGTCGAAAGGCAGACTCAGTTTATTATGGGGTGGAGGGAGAGCCTGTTATACCCTCCACCTGGCCCAGCGTCCCATTGGCTGCCAGACTGCAGCTGCTGCTCCCTGGGCGTGTCCGGGTAGTTCTGTCTCTGGGCATGACCGGGCAGGTCCGTCTCTGGATATGTCCTTGCAGGTCTCAGGCCTTGTACTGCTCAGTGGCAAGTCTAGTTTTCTCCTACACTATTCTCTCCTTAATCCCCAGCCCCATGGCTCCTTTTACTTCCTTGGTTTCTACTGTTACTTGTAGTTGTTAACTACAATCTTTTACTCTCAATTTAGGGAAAGAGAAAGGAGAGAGAGAAAGAAATTTTCACTATTTTTGCAAGTGGCCTTGATGTAGCATGAGAGAAAGGCAGAAATCTTCACAGCATTTTTTAGCCTGTCCTAAGCTTGGAGAAGACTAGCTGACAGTGAGTCCTACTAGCCCCTCAGCTCATCCGCAAACTCAATCTCTCCAACCTTTGTTCTTTTAAGTAAGAATCAACACACTAAGAACAGACAAACCAACCAACGAACCACCAACCAACACCTACCCAGCTCTTGGGCTTCAAACCTTTTATACTCTAAGCAAAAGTTCTCATAAACCCAAGTGGCGCACAATCCCAAGAACAAGCTACACATTCCAGAACAATTGCACCTAACCAAATTATAGCCACTGGCATCAAGCATTCCAAACCCAACTCATAATTACCCACCACACCTGGGATGGGAACATAAACCTAGTCCAAATGTCATTTTGTGTTTTTAAAGAAACAAATAACAAAAACTTCTCCCAAGTGTTCTGCTACAGTTACTCTATGTTGTGTACTCACACCCGAAGATTTGGAGCCAGGAACCACAAATGAGAGAGAACATGTGTCTGTGTTTGTCTTTTTGGGTTTGGGTGTCCTCGGTCAATACGGTCATTTCTAGGTCAATCTATTTAGCTGGAAGTCTCACGATTTCGTCTTTTTTTAAGCTGAGTAGTATTCCATAGTGTATTTGTACCACATTATCATTGCCCATTCTTCTGCTGAAGAAGAAAAATTTAGATCTTTTTTCATTTCCTGTCTATTGTGAGTAGGGTGAACACGTTGTTGACCTTAATTCCTGATCAAATATAGTCCCATTTAGTAAGTCCTTCCCTACATCTGTATCTTGTATGGTACTGTCTATGTTTTCTAGCAATTTTAGCATTTTATGTTTCAAATTGAAGTCTTTTATCCACTTGGAGCTAGTTATGTGCAGGGTGATAAATAAGGGCTTAATTTCATTCTTCCAAACGTGGACATCTATCTTCCTAGGACCATTTGTTGAAGATATTGTCTTTTCTGTTGTGGGAGATTTTAGTTATGGATAATGTTCCAGTAAGCTGTCCTTGAAGCAAGTAAAGGATTCACTGCCTACCAGTAAACAAAGGAGTGGCTACACGGCTCTCCACAAGAATGGGACAGTCCTTAGCCTTAAGGCAGATGAAGGTTAGGCTCCATTGATTTGTATATTGGAAGGCTGGGTGGAGACAGAGAGGATTTGGAAGAAAAAAGAACTAGGGCAAGGGCAGAGGGAAGGAGAGAGACAGACAGCTGAGAACAAGGAGGAAGAAGCTAGCGAGCAGGAGGAGAACCAAGAGAAGAGCATGGGGTGAGGAAGCGATTGGAGTGAGCTCTCTGCCTAGCTGCCGGGTCATTAGAATTCCCTGAGATTTGACACTTTTCATTATATGTTTTGGCCTCTTTGTTAAGTATCAGGTGACTACTGTTTCAGGTACTCATGTTTGGGCCTTCTATTTATTCCACTGGTCTACATCTGTTTTTAAGACCCTGCCATGTTATTTATTACTATAACTATTACTATAGCTCTAATGTACTATTACTATAGTATATATAGTATACTATATATTTATTATTATATTTTATACTACATTTGTTACTGTAATTCTATAATATATCTTTTTGTTTGCTTTTTTGAGACAGGGTCTCGTTATGTAGCCTTAGCTACATGACTTTAGATTCACATGAGATCTTACCTATCTTTACCTCTGGAATGCTGGGATTAAAAGCGTGTAGCACTGTGCCAGGCTTTATAAGTATGTCTTGAAGTTCGGAATGGCAATCTTTCTAGTATTATTCTTCTTTGTCCAAGTTTGCATAGGCTAGCTGGGTCTTTCCTGGTTCCATATACATTTTAGTGTGATTTTTTTTCTTATTTCTGTGAAGAACATTGTTGTATTTTGATTAGAATTGTGCTGAATCTATAAACTATTTTTGGTAGTATGGTCATTTCACGATATTAGTCTACCAATCCATAAACATGGGATGCCTTTCCATTTTCTGGTGTTCTCAATCCATTTTCTCAATCTCTTTTTTCAGAGATTTGAAGTACGGATTACTGACCGGTCTTCACCCACAATACAGTTCCATGAACTATGCACAGAAGGGGATGGACCATTGAAAGAAAATTAAGAGAGATTAAGAAAGACGAACGTGGTAGTTCATTTTTCTAGTGGGACAATATATGATGCACTTATAGTGCTTTTAAAACTCGCATAGAACACTGCTTATGTATGATAAAGGGTTTATTTTAATAATAAAAATTAAAGAAATTAAAACTTAGAAAAATAAAGAAAAGCAAAATAACAATGTGTACATTGGGGAAAAAATTACAAGGCTTCCCTCCCTCACAAAGATTTTGCTCTAATTCAAATAGTAAAAATCTTCAGACTTTCTTATCTGCAGGTGTCAAAACATACTTCGAAAGGGGAACCAATGCAAGAGTGTTCATCCTCTCCCTGCTGCAGGTCTCTGATCTTCAAGGTTAATTTTAGTGAGTAGTCGTAACACAATAGTTTAACTAATGAATGGCTGATCTTTGGTCTGCATACTTACTGTTAAAGGAGGCGGACATTCAAGGGTGAACTTTCTACTTGTTTTTTCAAGCTTGCTGACCCACTGTCTAGACTCTTCATTTCTGGTCTCAACTACAGCTCTGTTTCCATGGGAAGGTCAGTTTAACCAAGAAAAATTTTTTATGATATGTCTACTGAAAGCATGAATAGTTCTCACATGCCAAAAACTTGAAGGCTAGTTTACAATGACTTAGAGCTGAGATGGCAGTGTCCTTCTCCCAGCCAGCCCAGGAATTGATTTGAGTTTAAACAATTAGGCCAAATAGACAATATTTTTGATGAGTGGCTTTTGTCACCATACATTAAAGATGAGAAAGGGGCAAAGCAGTTGGTGGGCTTCAGATTCCTAGCAAAGAGAAAAACCAGGATCTTTGTCAAGCTGATTACGTCCACTGCTTGGGCATCATCAGACCCCAATTTATTCATTTCCTCTTTTGGTAGTATGGTCGTTTCACGATATTAGTCTACCAATCCATAAACATGGGATGCCTTTTCATTTTCTGGTGTTCTCAATCCATTTTCTCAATCTATTTTTTCAGAGATTTGAAGGTTTTTTTTTTTGGATGGGTATCCACTTTCCTCTGCCTCCAAAGTGCTAAGATTCAAGGCCTGGGACACTGGCTAAGATTTGAAGTTTTCATTGTAGAAGTCTGACGGTTCTTTGGACAGGTTTATGCCAAGGTATTTATCTTTGATGCTATAGTAAATGGGAGTGTGTCCATGATCTTTCTCAGTGTGTTTGTTGTTGGTGTATAGAAAGGCTACCACGTTTTCTAAGTTGATTTTTGCATCCTGCCAGTTTGCTGAAATTGTTGATTGTTTCTAGAAATTTTCTGGTGGGTTTGTTGGGATCTCTTACATATACTATCAAACCATCTTTAAATAGGGATAAATTGACTCATTCTTTTACTATTTGTATGACTTCAGTTTCCTTCTGTTGACTTATTGCTAGTGTTTGCAACACTATACTGAAAAAGAGTAGGGATAGTGGGCACCAAGCTTGGTACCTGATTTTAGTAGGACTGCTTTGAGCTTTTCTTCATTTACAATAATATTTGCTGTAGGTTTGTCATACATAGCTTTTATTGTGTTGAGGTATGTTCCCTTCAGTCCTACTCCATGGCCTTTATCATGAAACTGTGTTGGTTTTGTCAAAGGCTTTTTCTATATCTGCTGAGATGATCATGCTTTTTTTTTTGTTTTTAAGTCTTTTATATGATCTATTATGAAGTTATGAAGTTTATTATATGATCTATTATTGTCCTTTTATTTTATTATTTTTGGTTTTTGCGAGACAAGGTTTCTCTGTTGTAACTCTGGCTGTCTTGGAACTCACTCTATACCCTGGCCTCCAATTCATAGATCTGCCTGCCTCTGCCTCTTGAGTGCTGGGATTTAAGGTGTGTGCCTGTCCTATTTTGTGTTTTCTTTATTGATTCTATTTCCAATTTCAGGTCTCGAACTATTTTATTAATTTTCTTTCTATGTGTTTTCATAGATTTCTTTAAGGGATTTATTCATTTCCTATTTAAAGAGCTCCATCATGTTCATAAAGGCTGCTTTAAGGTCTTTTTCTTGTGCTTCAGCTACATCGAATTTCTCAGGACTTACTGTAGTAGGGTTGCTGGGCTCTAGTGGAGACATATTTTCCTGGCTTTTATTGATTGTGTTTTTATTCTGGTGTCTAGTCATCTGGGTTTGGGATGACTATAGTTCTAGGTGTTGATAATTGGTCTTGTCTTTTTTAGGTGGGTGTTTTGTTCCTTGGTTTCTGTTGCCCTCTCTGGGTCTAAAGAGAGTATGGTGGCTGTGTGTTGACTGCAGGAAAATCTTCTGGGATCCTGATAAGTGTGGCCACTGGAGATTATTGGGAACTGACATTTAGGAATGGAAATAAGTTAAGGAAGGTTGAGGGAGTCCACAGGCGGGAGGTGTGGGGCTGTCCTGAAGCTGGTGTAGAAGCTGCTTGGAATCCCCCGAGTCATTTATTTGTGCCTTTTCTGATTTTTGTTTTGTTTTGATTTTTGATACAGATTTCATTATATAGCCCTTGGTTGGTTTGGAGCTCAATATGTAGACCAGGTTGGCCTCAAACTCATGGAGATACATCTGCCTCTGCTTCCTGACTGCAGACATTAGAGCTGTGTACCACCACACCTGATGCTCTTTCTGATTTTTTAATAGAGTCACATATACTTCTTTTTAATGTGTTCCAGAGATTTTGCTGTGTTGTATTTTTATTTTCAGTTGGTTCCAAGAATATCTTGATTACTTCTTTGGCCCATTCAACATCTAGTAATGAGTTATTTTTTAATCTCCATGAGTTTATACACCTACTGAGTTTTGTTTGCTGTTGATTTTAAGTTTTATTGTGTTGTAGTCAGGGTATATTAAACTATTTCAGTTTTTTTGTATTTGTCAAGGTTTGTTTTAGGTCTCAGTATGTATATTATTTTAGAAAAGTTTCTGTCTGTCTGCTACTGAGTAGAATGTATATTTCTTGATGTTTGGGTGCAATATTCTGTTGAAATCTGTTATGTCCATTAGTTATAGGATGAGATTTAATTCTGAAGTTTTTCTGTTTAGTTTTTGTCCAGGTGACTTTTTATTGGAGAGAGGGGGGTGATAAAGTCACCGATACTATTGGACTTGGGTTAATCTGTGTCTTTAATTCCATTAGTATGCTTTATATGAAATTGGGTATACCAGAATTTGGTGCCTATATGTATATTTTCCTAATTAATTGATCCCTTGATTATAATGAAGAGCCTGTCTTTGCCTTTTCTGAGTAGCTTTAGTCTGAAGTTAGGATGGCAATCTGCTTGCTTGCTGATCCCATTTACTTGGAGTCCTTTTTCCATCCTTTCACTGTAAGGTTGTGTTTAACTTCAAAACTGAGATGGTTTTCTTGTAGACAACAGAAAAATGGATTTTGTTTCTTAACCCATTCAGGTAGACCATCTCTTTTAATTGGAAAATTGCAGCTGTTAGTGTTAAATTAATTATTAAAAGGTGTGTGTTGATAGTAGTCTATTTTTTTTTTTAGTATTTGTGTACTTAGTGATGTTTGTATTCCATTAATTAATTATTAAGTATCAATTAAGTATTAATTAATTAATTAATTAATTAATTCCTTCTAGTCTCTTGGCTGTGCTATTCCTCTTCTCAGTTTGAAATATTGCTTCCAGAATTCTGTTGTTGTGGAAGTTTATTTTTAGTTATGTATAAAATAATTGTTTTGTGAATTGTTGGGTGAGGAGTTGCCTAGGTCTTGGCATTTTGTACTGTCTGCAGGTGTTGGGTTTATGTGGAGGATGTTTGATTGCTAATGATCTGCATGTGCTATCAGTAGAACACCTGAGGAGTTCTGAATCAATAAAAACACTTGAGCTCAGATGCTCAGGGTTTCACTATCCACAGCACTTCATGACGGTGATTCCTTCTTCTGAGATCTGGAAGGGTTTGCACTTATGAAAATGCCTCCATTTGTTCCTTGCTGAGCCACCACAGCAATGTACTATTACAATTGGTACCTGCAACATGGAGACAGAGAAAGAAAGGGAAGAAGAAAAAGAAACTCCAGACCTCGAAGAGTCTGTTTTGTTTTGTTTTCTGCAAACCTGTCCAGATACTGGTGAGGTGAGGTGGTCCTGACAAGACACATCTGCTGTGGTTATGAGAACTCCACCCCAGGAGGGAATTCTTCCTATAGACAAGGTGACCAGTTGTTTTCCTGCAAACAAGACTCTTAAAAATCTTAAAATCTGGAAAGTATTTCCTCAGGGTCAACACACAGAAGCTGTCTTCCAGAACTGGCTGAGGTTGTATCGTGTGCTGGTAGCCAAACTTGAGACTGTTAGAGTTACCCAGAAGGTGCTCTTTTTGAAGGCATGAAGGGGTCATGGAGAGCAGTGGAGGCTTGGCACTGTGAGAGGCCAATGGTGAAGGTACAGGCTCAGTAGCAGTTGAAGGCCCAGACTGAAGGGGTACTGCAGAGAAGTTGAGGCTTGGCACCATGAAAAGAGCCCAGGAGAGTCTATTGGTAAAGGTACAGCCCAGTTACAGCAAGGGACCCCAGCAGTTCTCAAGATGCCAGTACCACGGGACAACCATCAAGAACAGCAGCAGCAGTGGAATGAAACCAGCCAGAATCTGGAGGACAAGATGTGTGTGCTGCAGAGGTCAGAGCCAAAGAAGTGATCCAAGCCCTTTGGAGGAGCCCGAAGATTGTGATTCAATTCCAGATAATTGGACATTGATAATGTTTTTCTGCTGTCCAAAAACATTGTGAAAAGCTTGACAGACGTTTGGTTTCATTTGGTCCTATGCTTTATCAACCTTCATAATTGTTCCTTTTATAAATAGTTTTGCTGGTGTAGTGCTAAGTTGTGTTGTAGAGATAAAGGACTTTTTTGATTGACTTATACAGAAAAGGGGAAATGTTACAGAAGTTCATTTTTAGTTATGTTTAAAATGGTTGTTTTTTGTACTTTTGGGTGAGGGGCTGCCTAGGTCTCGGCGTTTTGTATTGTTGCAAGTGTTGGCTTTATGTGGAGGATGTTTGATTGCTCATGATCTGTACCTGGTATCAGTAGAACATCTGAGAAGGTTAGGTGTCAATATAAACTCCTGAGATGAGATGCTCAGGGTTCCACAGTCTAGTATTGCTTGCTGATACCATGTGCAGAACATAAGCAATTAAACATCCCCCCCAGAATTCCAACACCTGCAGACAATACAAAATGCCAAGTCCTAGGATAGCTCCTCACCCAACAGTGCATAAAACAATTTCAAACATACCTAAAAATAAACTTCCACAACAGTAGATGAAGAAATATATTTTTTGAGACTTTATTTTTAATAAAGTTTGGGTATATATGTATTTTATTGTTAGGTTTTGTCAACTTGACACAAACTGAGTCATCTAGGAAGGGGACCTTCAACTGAGAAAATGTCTCATTACACTGGCTTATAGACAAGTCTATGGGGGCGTTTTCTTGACTGATGATTGATAGGGAGTTCCAGCTCATTGTGGGCAGTACCATTCCTGGGCTGGTGGTCCTGGCAGGTATAAGAAAGTGGGGCGAGCAATCCATAGAGAGAGAGTCAGTGGGTAGTGTTCCTCTACAGCCTTTGCTTCAGTTTCTGCTTCCAGGTTTCTGTCCTGACTTCTATCAATGATTAGCTGAAAACTAGACATGTAAGCCAAACAAACCCTTTCTTCCCCAAATTTTCTCTGGTTAGTATTTTATCACAGGACTAGAAAGTAAGGTAGACCAATACAGGAGTGGAAATGATAAGTTATACTGAAGCTCTATTTGTAGTTATCTGAGGAATCTCCATACTGGCTTTCAGAATGCACCATGGTACATTCTCACCGACACTGCACATGTGGTTCAATTCTTTACATACTTGACAGAACATGTTTTGTTTCTGGCTTTTTTTTTATGGTGTTGGTGGATCAAAGCCAGAGCTTACAGCATACTAAACAAATGCTGTACAACTGAACTATATCCCAAGCATGACAATTTGCTCAGAATTATGCCCTTTTGATTTGTATTTTATTATAGGATTATGGATCATTGTAATGATGATTTATTAATCATTAAAGCCACAGTGACAATAATATTATGCTGATCACTCAGAAAAGGGGAAAAGATAATTTGTTTTCTTTATTCTTCGGATAAACTTTTTGCCTTACTAACCACAAGCTTAAGCTTACTCTTATAACTTATAATTGAACTATTATAGTAGAGATTTAAAAGAGAGTTTGTAAGTCATCTTATGTTAAGAGGAATCTGATACTTGGTGGGTTTCCTGCTTTCTGAGCAAAACACTGAGGACCAGCTTCATCTAAGGGGGAAGGTCAGTTTCTGTCTCTTTGCAGAGTTGGATAAGCTAGTGGTGAGTCCCTTGGGGGAGAGCATTCACAGGACCAAACTTGACTGAGAGACTTTGCAGTGTAGGCACCAAGATTTCACCACATGGGTAGAGTGACTATCCAACTTGAAAAGCTAGAGGATGAAGCAGAAACAGTGGGAGGAAAAAGGAGGTACTAATGGGCCCAAACCAAAGGTCCCATGGAATTTGCTCACACTTTTAGGCTCTGGCAGCTCAGTGAAAGCTTGCTCAACTCACAAACACGGACCATGAAGTGCTCATTTGGACTAATTATGCTGGTATTCTGGTCCACTTCCCAGTTTTCTCTCCATGTAAAACTTCACATTGGGCTTTACCTTTGGGGATCAGGAAATATATTCTTGAAAAAAAGTATATGTGTATGTGTGTGTGTTTCAAGACAAGGTTTCTTTGTGTAGCTCTGACTGTCCTGGAACTCTCTCTGTAGACCAGGTTTGCCTTGAACTCAGACATTCACCTGTGTTTACCTCCCAGGTGATGGGATTAAAGGCGTGTGCTATCACTATCTGGGAGAATTCTTGGAATATTTGAAAAGACTCTTGCACTTTTACTTCTGGGTCATTTAATTTGTAAACATATCATTTCAAGAGAAGCTTTATTCCTTTGGCAGGCAAGAGTCTCACTTTACCCATTCACCCACTTGGGGTGGCTTTAGGCAAATCCCATGTCAGACCTGTTAGGGACCCAGCAAGAATCCACAGTTCCTTGTCTAACACTAGGTGAAACGCGGAGCTGTAGACTATTAGAGGGGCTTGACCGATGACGGCCAGGACACCAATCGCTCACTGGATGCTTTTGGAGACAAGTGTGACAACTTAATTGATTACTATTTACTTCTGTGGCAGCTGGGAGTTGTTTGTCTGGAGGGGAAACTAGAAAGTGCTAGGAAGTTGTGTTTTACCGTCGTCTATACCGGCTGTTCCATCTCCTTGTGTGAATCTGACATGGCTACATAGATGAGAAAGACAGAGGGAAGCTTCACTGAAACCTAGACCCCAGAGAAAGCTGAAACCCGGGCGTCTCCTCAGCAGAGGAGAGGTGCTTCAGACCGCACCCTTAGTCCTTTGGCCTCCTATGATTCTCCTCAGGGCTGTCTTCACCTCCTGGTTCCTCAAAGTGTAGATGAGGGGGTTGAGGAAAGGGGTGATGGCTGTGGGGAAGAGAGAAGCCGCCCCATCCAGGGGGCCGTGGCTGTCCGGTCGCAGGTAGATGAAGGCACACGGCACATAGTACACGGTAACCATAGTCACATGGGCTCCACAGGTTGAGAAAGCCCTTTGCCGACCGTCAGCTGCGCGGATTCTCAGGATGGCCCGAATGATATAGATGTAGGAGAGGAGGATCAGGGAGAAACAACTGGCAACCACCACCCCTATGTCCACAAAAGTCACCATCTCGTTGACTGTGGTGTCCGCACAGGCTAGCTTCAAAACTGCAGGAATGTCGCAGAAGAAGTAATCTACCTGGTTGGGACCACAGTAGGGCAAGCGGAAGGTTAGAATGGCTTGGATTGCTCCATGGATTAAGCCAGCCACCCAAGCCCCAGCCACCAGCATGGTACTCAGCTTAGCAGACATGAGGACTGGGTAGCGCAGGGGTTGACATATTGCCAGGTACCTGTCATAGGCCATTGTGGTGTAGAGGAAACATTGGGAGCTGCCCAGAAAGTGATAGAAATAAAGCTGAGCCACACAGCCCCCAAAGGAGATGGGCTTAATGCCTGGAGTGAAGTTCATCACGAGACGAGGGACAATGATGTTCGAGATGCCCATGTCAATGATGGAGAGAGCCCCAAGGAAGATGTACATGGGGCGTGCACGGAGCTGTGCGTCTGCACAGACAGTGAGCAGGATGAGCAGGTTCCCCAGCTGAGTCAGGATGTAGATTAGCAAAAAGAACACAAACAGGAATGTCCTTAGCCTGGGAGGGTGGGGAACTCCTGTGAGGATGAACTCAGTCAGGAGTGTGTAGTTGAGTCTTTCCATCTTTGGGAGATATGTTACCTAGAGAATGGATGAGCAGGGGTTAGCATAGATGACATGACAGTGAGGGGGACTGAAGGAGGAGACCGTGGAAGCCTGGGGTGCCGGTGGGGAAGTTCTTCTGTGGGGATGTGACCAGTAGGGAGGGCCTGTGTTCTCTGCCAGGAGCATTGCAACTGAAAGCTCATTAGCTCATTAGCAGAGCTGTTCTCTCTCTCTCTGTGTCTCTGTTTCTCTCTCCTTCTCTCTCCCTCTCTCTCCCTCCATACCCCCTCTCTCTTTTTCTCTCTCTCTTCTTTTTCCTCTGCCTCTCCTTTGGTACTGAGTACCACGAAGTACCATCGCTGAGTTCTCACTTATTCTGGCAATGGCATTACTGCGGACTAAATCTCTGTCTACATTTTGTTCTCTTTCAATGAACAAATGGTGGCAGTGAATTTTCCTTTTAGAAAAACCAAATCCAAAAACATTTTGGAGCCAGGAGTGATAATTCATGTACACCTGTATTCCCAGCTCTTGAATGGTAGAGGCCTGAGGATCAGGAATTCAAGCTCACCTTAGGTACACAGTGAGTGTGAGCCAGCCTGGGCTATATGAGAAAATAGAAAGAAAACCAATCAATTAACATGGGTAAACAGTGACAGCTGAACTCTGGAAAGGGAGCATCTTGCTTTTCCAGATGCAGCTACAGAGTCTGGCCCTCTCGCCTCACTTTCCAACTTTCTTTTCTTTTTTCTTGTTGAGACAGGGTTTCTCTGTGTAGACCTGGCCGTCCTGGAACTCATGCTGTAGACCAGGCTGGCCTCAAAATTACAGAGAGCCAGTCTTCTCTGCCTCCCAAGTGCTAGGGTTAAAGGTGTCCGCCACCGCTACCCAGCGACAGGGCCTCTTAATAGGAGGAATGAAGGAAGGACACAGTCCTATTAATAAAACAGAATGTCTATTTGATGTGATTCATTCTAGGTGCAAAATTTTCCTATCATTTCTTCTTCCTCTTCCTCTTCTTCCTCTCCTTCTTCTTTCTCTCTTATTTATAAATATTAGTGGGCAAGCTTCCCTTCCCTTTGACTGTCAGCACCGTTCCCTCTGGGTTCTGGCCGTATCATACTTTAAGCTTGATGGTTGGTATCTGCAGAGCAACCACCGTCTTTGAAGTAGTTTTGATTTATTAATATTCCCAGACACGATTCTGAGACAATTTAATGTCTTCCAAGGACAGAGATGGGGAGGATGGAGGAGGGAAGAATAGAGAGTTGAGGAGAGAAAGAGAGAGAGAGAGGAAAGAAACCAAGTACTGTGTGTGGGACTGTCCCGGAGCTAGGGTGAAGTAGACATTTCTGAGAGCTGAAGGTGTTAGGTTGTTCCTTCACCACTGCTCTGACAGACCACAAGCTATGCTGCCTGCTCTCACGGCAAGGCACTGCCCCTGAAAGGTATGTGATATGGAAAATTGTTTACCTTGAGCTACAACTTCTCTCTCCCTATATAATCATATAAGGTCTCTCCCTCTAGGCCCTGGAAAAATACCCAGGTCCAACATGCAAATGAGGCTGTTTTACCTGTACTGTTATAACCAATGAGTTCCTCTGACATCTCTGGATACCAGAGACCTTTCTTGCTATGTATATGACCCTGTTCCTGCAATAAAGTGAGTTATGCCTTTTGCTGGGGTGGGGGTGGGGGGAGGGCTCCCGGAAATTCTGTACATTTCTGCTGGCTCCTTGTTCTCCCATCAAGGACCACATGGAGCACCATATGGCTTCCCTCCCTGGAGCCACCACATGCCACAGTGAAGCTACCTTGCCGGGATAGGAAACCGCCTCAAGACAAATCCTACACTGGTGAAGCCTCATTTGGGTAGAGATGGTGCTCAATGGACAGCACTATACAGTAGCATATGCAATGCACTGGTTTCAGTCCCAGCACTGAAACAGTAACAACATAGCAAACCTCTCCCTCATTGGAGTGCAGTAGTAGAAATCTTAAACTAAAGTTTTATAGACATATATATGTAAGAAGAGTAATTAAAGAATAAGAAGCCATGCATTTTTGTGGGGGGCACAGGGATGGCTGGAGAGATAAGAAGAGAAATGAGCTAATATTTTAGTTGAAATAAAATTAAAAAACAAAGCAAAATGAAACAATTCATAGAGTAATAATGTCATTTGCATCCAGGTAGAGTTCTTGTGATCTCCAGAGGTTAAAAGATAGAGAAATTTCACAGCTGAATAATGGAGTGTGCTTTCGACCATGCCTTGTGGTTGCCTGTACAGAAGTTTTCTGTTTTACTGAACAAACAACAACAGAAAATAATTCAGTAAAGCACAGGTTTGAATAATGAGTTTAAGAGTCAATGAGTTTAACTTGGTGATACTATTCTGTTTCAAAACCTAGATATAGGTAGTGATGTGGTTCCGTGGACAGAAATGGTATTTGAGTGACCTGAAAACCTGAGTTCAATCCCCAGAAACCAGGTCAAAAAGCCTGATATGCTGGTTTACAGTAGTAACCTCAGTGTTCCTTGGCAAAGACAGGAGTGGTCAGCTGGGATCAGGAGACAGGAGAAGGGCACAGAAGCTCCTGGGCCAGGTAGCCTGGAGTACAAGGCATGGTGGAAACAAGAGATATCCTGCCCCAATGAGGTGGGAAGAGAGGAAGGACTAACTCCTCAAAGTTGTCCTCTGACCTTCACGTGTGTGTGTCTGTGTGTGTGTGTGTGTGTGTGTGTGTGTGTGTGTGTGATGAGAAAATGTCATAATGAAATCAGAGACAGATAATTTCCAAAAAGAATATGAAGGCCTAGGGCTTGTTGTGATGGCACACACCTTTATATCCAGCACTCAGGAGGCAGAGGCAGGTGATCTCTATGACTCTGAAGCCAGCCTGGTCTACAAAGTGAGTTACATGTTAGGCAGGGCTACATAGTAAGACCCTGTCTTAAAAAAACAAAAAACAAAAAACAAAACAGTACAACACAAAACAAAACAAAACAAAATAACAAGAAAGGAGAAGAATATGAAGCCTTTGTGAGACTGGATTATCCCTTTAAAATACCCACTAACACAAGAACCAGAGTCCACCTTGCTTAATCTAAATTTTGAATTCTGGGTAGAGAGCCCTTCATAGAGCTGGGAGAAGAGGCTTGAGGAGGACCACACAGAAGGAGCTCAGGAAAAACTGCTTCGGACACTAAGACACTCTCACCCTCCCTGGATCAAGCTAAAGGCAGTCAGTGAACTGCTAGTGAGGAAGAGCTTGGGAGAAAGGCATAGCCAATGAGCAGCTGGAGAAGTAGTGTCACATAGACTTAATAGAACAAACGGAAACACTGTCAGAGAGCAGAACAAAAATTATGCCCAGTAATTAAATCAAGGCAGACAGCGAGGTGACAGTGGAGACATGCTTTACATGGCTCTGCCCTGACCTTTGCCTGTGTCTGAAACTTAGGTTTTGGGGAACACGGTCCTGTCTCTTTAGCATCCTTCTGCTTTAGCCACCAAGCCTCCAGATGACTCTGACAGGTGGGACTCATACCATGAAGGTGTGGAAGGGTGAGTGACTCTCAACAGGTGCCAGCATCCACTGAAGGAGGTCCTTTTGCAATCTGAGAGAAGGGATACACTGTTGCTGGAGCGAGTTCTACGTCCCATGGGGTCAGCACTAGCTCTTGGAAGGAGCTGATGGGAGAAGCCTCAGTTCTGTTGGGGTCAAAGTAAGGGACTGACTGACTGAACCTGGAGTGATTTATTATTTGTGGGTCTCCTCCTTCCATTTCCTTGTGGACCGGGGAAGATTGAGGTCTTCCTGGAGGTGGTCCCGGTTGTGTCTGTTTTTGCTTAGTTTTCCCCAGAGTCACTTGTGTGTGAGATCTCTAGTGTGGGGACTGTTGTAACAGCCCCCCTGTGAGGAGGCAGCACTCATGTCTGTGATCTGTCTCCCCGGAGGCTCCCTTCCTTTCTAGTTTTCTCCAGTTTTGTAATACCAGGTGGGACAAGGTCTGTGGGTTTATCAGGACTTGATGACTTCACCTCTGCGTTTTTTTCCTCTCTCAATACAGATTTTAAAATTGAGGAAGAGCAAAAGGAAGAGGAGGTGGGGGAGGAGGAGAAGGTGATAGTGAGGAGTGGGAGTAGGTGGAGGACAAGGAAGAGGAGGAGGGGGAAGAGGAGAGAGGAAGATGGTTATTAAAGGTGAAGAACACTTTTTATTACCACACTTTTATACTTATATACTATGAAATTAAACTTTCTTTGAATGACTCTGGTGCTATGATAGACCTTCATAGACCAAGAGAAACAGATCTCATTTTCAGGGCTATTTAAGATGTTTATTTCATACTTTATTTTTTGCTACCAGATCTCATGTAGTTGAAACTAATTTTGGACTCCTGATCCTCCTGCCTCTACATCCCAGGTGCCTGGATTGTGGCACCATTCCTGGCTTCATTATACATCTTTTAATCTATCTGCCATGTGAAATGTATTTATAAATGTTTTTACATTTATTTATTTGTTCATTTCATGCTTGTGTACATGTATACACATTATGTAATGTATGTATTTCATGTTTGTGTACATGTATGTGTATGGAGCAGGTATTTAGGTGCTCATGTTTAGTTCAGAGGACATCTTCTGGGAGTGGACGTTCTCCTTGTACAGTGTGGGTTCTGGGAATCAAAGTCAGGCAGACTTGATGGCAGTCCCAATACCTCCTAAAGTATGTTGCTGGCCCTCATGTATAATATTTTGAGTCATTCTCTGTGAGATCCACTCTCTCGGTTTATGTCATTAAATGTATTTATTCAGTTTTCGGCAAGTATTAAAATAAATGAACACATTCCTCCGTATCTTCTACCCTCCCTTTCCTAGCTGATACCCACTCTCAGTAGTCTTATTTGGCTTCTGCTGCTGTACTCTGCTGTGTGTTCAGCAAGGAAGACAAGGAGGCATATTTCATAACTGCAAACTCTGCCAGACTTCAGCAGAGGGAACCACCATCATGGCCAGTGCCAAAGTCACAGTGGAACCCTGAGCTCTCAGCTCAGGTGTATTTTTATTGATTCAGAAATCCTCAGGTGCAGATCATAAGCAATCAAACATCCCCCAAGAAATCCAATACCTGCAGACAATACAAAATGCCAAGACCCAGGCAAACCTTTTCCCAACAGTGCAAAAATAATATTTCAAACAAAACTAAAAATAAACTTCTACAACATCTTCTAAACAAATTTGCTTCTACTGTCCACACACACACAGTATCTTTTTTTGCTTTATTATTTATTAGCTTACTCACATTTATTTTTATTAGTTCTTTGAGAGTGTCTAGTTTTGTACAATCTGCTTTGGTTACCTCCACCTTGCCTCCCTGAGCGCTTCCCACATCCATCTCCCTTCCCTGACCACCAGTTCTGTATTTTCAACTTTCCTTATCCCTCCAAACCCTTCCATATGCCTTTCTCTGCTGTCTTTCAAATTTGTGGCCTCTTTTTTTCATTAATTATTGCATGAATATATATGCATGTGTATGTATATATGTATATATATTCTTAAATATAATCTGTTCGGTCTGTACAATATTACATGTGTCTTTGTTTTCAGGGCTGACCATAGAAAAAACTATTTCTCTAGCTCTCAGCACTCCTTAGCTGCCTGTAGTTCTTTGTGTATGGTTGAGGCCTGGTAGTCTTTCCTCCAACCACTTTGGCATGTCTATTGTTGTCCTTGTTCAGCTGTTTAAGCAGTCATGTTTGTGAGACTTCATGAGTGTAGCTTCTGACATTCTTAGGAGACATAATCTCACAACAAACTTCCTGATCTTCTGACTCTTACAATCTTTTTGCCCCCTTTCCACAGTGCTCCCTGAGCCTTAGGTGTGGGTGTGTTTTGTAGATGTATCCACTGGGGCTGGGCTCACGACTCTGCATTTTGATTGGTTGTGGTTTTCTGTAATGGTCTCCATTTGTTGCAAAGAGAAATTTCGTTGATGAAGGGTGAGGACTACACTTACTGTTAGTTTAAGGACAAAAATTTAGAATGTAGTTAGGTAGGGATTATGCTGGTTTAGTAAAGTGGTGGTTGCAGGTTCTTCTCTAAGATCCATAACCTCACTAGTCCTGAGTAGTTGGCTAGGTTTCCAGTACCACACATGTTTTCCCTTTCATTAAGCCAGTCTTATGTCCAATTAGAAAGCTGGTGGTTACTGCTAAAGTATGTGCATTACTACTGTACCCTTGGGGTTATGATGCCATGCTGGTTTGTTGTGGTTCACAGACATCATAGCTGAGTAGGACTGTTGGTTTCCTCTCTCCTTTGGAAGGTTGCATGTCACCTTCTAGCTCAGGGTCCTATAGGTCCTGTGTCTGATGTGCATGGTGTCTTCAGCAATAGGGACTTCCCTTCTACATCTGGGCCCAACCAAGGGCAAAGCAACAGCCTGTAATGTTTCAGGAGTCTCTTGGACATCTTTGATAAACAACTCAAAAGAAGACTTTTCATGTCTGGTGTTGTGATTTTTGCTAGTCTTTGACTCTTGGAGGGAGAATTGTCAGCTCACATGATAAAATTCTATTTAAACTATGAATGTGTGTGTGTGTGTGTGTGTGTGTGTGTGTGTGCAATTTTTGAGGTAGATAGTTAATAGTACAGTTCCTTATGACTTTTTCAGATGTCTCCACTGTTAACTTAGCCTCCTTCCTACTTTTTCTGTATTTATCCCCACTCCTTAGTTAGAGCCCTTCCTTTTCCCACTTTCCTGATCAGACAATTGTATCCTGTCATTCCCCTCTTTATTGTTTCTCCATTCTCCCATCCCAGCAATGGTCCCTTTTCACTTCCTTGGTTTCTTCAGTTACTTCAGGATACATATTCACTTCTGAGGATTTAGAGCTAATAGCCTCAGATGAGAGAGAGCATGTGATTTTTGATTTTCTGGGTCTGGGTTACCTCACTCAATATAATTTATTCTAGTTCCATTCATTTCCAGGCTAGACACTGGAGAAGGATGTGGGACATCTGGCTGAGTAGAGAGATCAATGTGGTGAGGGAGGAAACTGTGTGTAAGTGGCAGGTAGGGTGTGTCCTAGTGGAATCCTAGAGGAATATTACAGCATAGGCATGGGTGGCTTGACTAGGCTGGGTACTGAATGTAGGACCTGGGCTAGATCTGGTGGATTGGTGAGGGTACATGATGCAATTTTTTAATGTAGGCACTTGAGCTACAAAGTTCCCTGGTAGGACTACTTCTGATGTGTTTCTCAGCCATTTGAGTTTCCTCTATTGAGAATTCTCTGTTTAGATCTGTACCTATTTTCAAATTGGGTTATTTGTTTTCTCGATATCTAGCTTTTTGAGTTCTTTATATATTTTGTATATTAGTCCTCTCTCAGATGTGTAGTTGGTAAAAATCTTTTCCCATTCCACTGGCTGCCACTTTGTCCAAATCAAGTGTGCTTTGCATACAGAAACTTCTCAGTTTCATGAGGTCCTACATATTAATTGTTGATCTTAGTGCCTGTGGTCATGGTGTTCTGCTCAGGAAGTTGTCTTCTGTGCCAATGAATCAAGGCAATTCCCCACTTTCCCTTCTATCAGATTCAATACATCTGGCCTTATGTTGAGGTCCTTGATCCATCTTTAACTGAATTTTGTGCAGGGGGATAAGTACGGATCTGTTTGCATTCTTCTGAATGTAGTCACCCAGTTTGGCCAGCACCATTTGTTGAAGATGGTGCCTTTTTTCCAGTGTGTTTTTCTGGCCTCTTTTAAAAAAATATCAGGTGTCCTTAGGTGTGTGCATTTATGTGTCTGGTTTGTGTCAATACTATGATGTTTTTATTACTACAGTTCTGAAGTACGGTTTGAGATTGGTGTTGGTGATACCTCCAGCAGTTCTTTTATTATTCAGAATTATTTTAGCTAATTCTCTTTTTTCTTCTTCCTTCTTTTTTTTTTTTTGTAGTTCTGTATGATGCTGAAAATCGTTCTTTCAATTTCTGTGAAGAGTTGTATTGGAATTTTAATGGAGATGGAATTGAATTTGTAGATTGCTTTTGGATGACCATTCTTACTATATGAATCCTACCAATCCATGAGCGTGGGAGATCTTTCCATCTTCTGATATCGGCTTTAATATCTTCAAGTTTCCGTTATACATGTCTTTCTTTCACTTGTTCTGTTAGAGTTATTGTAAGATATTTTTTTGAGGGGGGTGTTATCGTGAAAGGTATTGTTTCTCTAGTTTGTTTCTCAGTGAGTTTCGTAAAGCTGTAACACAAACAGCAATGAATTATGCTTTCTGTTCTTCAGGATTCAAACCTGAATGGCCATATAGGTTAGAGGAATTCCTCTTTTGAAGTTTAAAGAATTATAGTCATTTGGAGAATAAGATGGAAGTTATGGCCAGGAGAGTTAGGAAAAGCTTTTTTTTGGGTTAAGGATTTTTCTCCATGTCTCAAAAGAAGCATAAAACATCAGCTAACCAACATGGATGAAGAGGAAGCATATTCCAGATACGGGAGTAAAGCAGAGTCTCAAAAGTGCAAAAGCATAGAGAATTTTTAGAGGATGGCAGGTAAATTAATGGGGATGAGAGAGATGAGGGGCAGAGATGTTTTGAGAGATGAAGAATGTTGGAATTGGATGTGAAGGACTTTGAATTTCATGCTAAGAGGTTCACCACCTTTGTCTTATGCAGTGGAAGGCCAGTGACTATTCAGAAGGAGAAAAATGAAAGATCTCGTTTCAGTTTCGGAGCAGAACTTCTGGTAGTGCTATGGTGATGGATGGAGCGTCAAAGGATGGAGTGACATTCTAGGGGTGGAGTGGAAAGAATTTGGTGAATTGCTACTTGAGGAAGAGGAACAGCTGGATGGACATACACAGGCACTAAGGAGAGCCTAAGTGAGTATGTGAGCGGGTACATCTGCCTTGCCTTGTACGAAGTGACCCTGAATGCTGA
The DNA here is from genome assembly GCA_026225945.1 of Cricetomys ansorgei. NCBI lineage: Eukaryota > Metazoa > Chordata > Mammalia > Rodentia > Nesomyidae > Cricetomys > Cricetomys ansorgei. The sequence continues at coordinate 1,419,244 of JAMJFZ010003384.1, forward strand.
CAGCTTGGAGTCAGGTTGTAGTAAGTGGATGACAGGAATGGAGTCCTATTTCATTGTTTTCCCCAAATAGCTGAGCTATTTATTCCTTACAATCAGCACTTGTGTAGAGCGTGTGTTTTTCTGAAGAATGGGTCAGAAAGCTGTAAAATAGCTGGGCAATTCATTAAGATTGTATAAGGCAGCAGCAGAAGCATTTGTCCTTGTAGAATTTTATTCAGTTCATCTTAAAGTATTATCTGCATATTAAACATTTGTCACCTGAACAGTAACTGAGACCAGGGCAGTGATGGCGATGGGTGTGGCCCCTGAGCCAGTGACTATTTATTTCCATCCATAGTTCCTCTACCTTCTCTTAGTCTTTTCAGAGCAGACTTCACTTCCTGGTTCCTCAGGGTGTAGATGAGGGGGTTCAGTAACGGAGTGACAACGGTGTAAAATACAGCAACCGCTCCATCCAGGGGACTCTTGGATCCTGCCCGAAGGTAGATGAAAATGCAGGGTACGTAGTAGACTGTGACGACAGTGAGATGGGAGCCACAGGTGGAGAAGGCACGCCGCCTTCCGTCGGCAGTGCGGATCTTCAGGATGGCGTGAACTATGTTGGCATAGGAGAGCAGAATCAGCATGAAGCAGCTGGCGGCTACCACCCCAATGTCCACAAAGGTCACAAGTTCATTGATAGCTGTGTCGGCACAGGCCAGTCTCAGCACTGCAGGGATGTCGCAGATAAAGTAATCTATCTTGTTGGGCCCACAGTAGGGCAACCGGAAGGTCAGGGTGGCTTGAATGGACCCATGGATGGAGCCAGCCACCCAAGCTCCAGCCACTAGGATTGTGCATAGCCTCCCATTCATGAGCACCGGGTAACGGAGAGGCTGGCAAATGGCCAGGTACCTGTCATAAGCCATCAAAGTGTAGAGGAAGCACTGAGTGCTGCCTAGGAAGTGGAAGAAATATAGTTGAGCTACACAGCCACCATACGGGATAGCCTTACTGGCGGGAGTGAAGTTTAAGATAATTCGAGGAACAATGACGGAGGAGAGCCACATGTCTAGGAAGGAGAGCACACCCAGGAGGATGTACATGGGGCGGGCATGCAGCTTGGGGTCAGCCCACACAGTGAGCAGGATGAGCAGGTTCCCCAGCTGTGTCAGGATGTAGATGAGGAAGAAGACCAGGAAGAGGAAGGTTCTTAGATGTGGGGGGTGAGCCAAGCCCAGGAGGATGAAATCTGTCACCACAGTGTCCAGCGACGAGTTTCTGTTTCTTCTCATGTCCTAGTCCAGTTTAGATGAACCATCAGGTTAGACTAGGGAAATACAAGGGAGGGAGGGGATATGACAATGCTTATATATAGGAATGGGAGCTTAGGAGTTAAACTCAGAACTTCTATAATTTGAAGGAAAGCATTTGCCATCTGCCTAGTTTAATTTCTGTTGTTGTGTCAAATACCCAGACTACAAGCAACTTAGGGGAGGAGAGGTTTCTTTCGCTTTACATTCCCAGGTTACAGTCAATCATTTTGAGGACGTCAAAGCAGGATGAAGCAGGTAGGCACATCACATCAGCACAGAGAAACAAGTGCACCCATTGTGCAAGCTTCCTCACTTGCTAGCTTTCTTCACTTTTATACAGTTCAGGGCCCTGTAGGGGATGGTGCTGCCCACAGTGGGCTGGGTATTCCTATACAATTAGCTATCAAGAAAATCCCCTCCAGACATGTCCAGGCTCACCTGATCTAGACAACTCCTTAATTGAAATTCTCTTTTGGGTGACTTGAGATTGTGTCAAGCTGATAGTTAAAACTAACCAGAACAATTTCAGTCTTCTGAGTTGTTTGGCGAGACAACTCTGCAAGGCTTGTTAGTTTTCAGATGTCTAGACATTGTTGGGAGACACTACACAGAAGTATTAGAAATCAAGTAACAGAAGAATTGTCACATAATCGGATAATGCCATACAATGGGTCTGCGCCCAAAGAAGAACTATGGAGAAGTGAATTTTAGTGATTTGGAGAAAGGTGGAACAGGTACTCCACAGCTTCTAATTGTCCTATTCACTTCTGATTAATTGCTTCACAATGTCTGTACTGGCTGGTTTTATGTCAACTTGACACAAGCTAGAGTCACCAGAGAGCAGACAGCCTCAGTTGAAAAAATGCCTCCATAAGATCTGGATGTAGACAAGCCTGTAGGACATTTTCTTATTTAGTGATTGATGGGGGAGGGACCGGCCCACTGTGGATGATGTCATCCCTGAGCTGGTGGTCCTGGGTTCTATAAGAAAGCAGGCTGAGCAAGCCACCAGGAGCAAGCCAGTAAACATTATTACTTCCATGGCCTCTGCTTCAGCTCCTGTCTCCAGATCCCTGCCCTGTTTAAGTTCCTGTCCTGACTTCCTCTGACGATGAACAAGGATAGGGGAGTATAAGCCAGATAAACCCTTTTCCCTGCCAACTTGCTTTTGGTCATGGTGTTTCATCACAGCAATAGTAACCCTAACTAAGACAATGTCTCTTCCTATGAGGACTCTACTGGGACTTTTGTGATATGGTCCCGGGTATTTCCAGCCTTCTTTAGGGTTCTCAGAGCATCATGCTCACGTTCCTTTTGGATCCATTGTAATACATCTTTATTCCCCAGTATTCACTCTTGCTGCCATTCCTTTGGGGAGAGGTCCCCTAGCCAACTGTCTTTGAAGGGATAAAGCTCCTATTATGTAAGGTGATTGCAGTACAATTTTAAGGCAGCATTTGCTTACATGTTTACTTCTTTCTTCTATTTGGATTTATAATCTCCTTCAGAGCAAGGACCAAATCTATTTTGTTTTTTGGTATCTATAGCAACTGCCCCATAGGTTGGCAACTGGAAGGCAATTGAGAAATATTTGTTGCCCAGTTGGCCAACTATGTGAGTGATGCCTCTTCTATTGTTTCTGTGTGATCACACTTCTCATCCTCTGGGCTGTGATCTGGATTGCAGGAGAAGTACTTCCAGCAATGTGCATCCATGTTCAATGTAAGAAAAGCCCAAGACACCATCAGTGCTCTCTGTTTGCTCAGGAATATTGCATTTATTTATTAAGTGACCTAAGGAGTTCATTGGTTTGGGTTCTCTGGATTATAGCAGTGTCGATTGTTATAGGATCTGACCTTTAGTGCTTGTCTTACCTTTCCTATTGCTATGATAAAATTTCCTGGAAAAAGCAATTTCAGAAAGGAAGAGTTTGCCAGGAGTGGTGGTGCAAACCTTTAGTTCCAGCACTTGTGAGGCAGAGGCAGGCAGATCTCTGTGGGTTCTAGGCTAGCCTGGTCTACATAGTGCGTTTCAGGACTACACAGACTACACTGTGAGTCTATCAATCACAAAGAAAGAACAGAAAAGGAGGGTTTCTTTTGGCTTATGGTTTAAAGCTTATATTTGGCTTACAGTTTTAATTCATCATGGTGTGGACATGTATTAGTCACTTTGTTATTGCTGTGATAAAATACCATAACCAGGGCAATTTATAGAAGGAAGGGTTTATTTGGGCGAATAGTTTCAGAGGAGTAAAAGTCCATTCCCATCACAGCATGAAGGCATGGCATCAGGCAGGTAAGGCGGTAAACTGAGAGTTTACATCTTAGACTGCAAGCAGGAAGCAGAGAGAACAAATGAAAATGACAGGGGGTCTTCTTGTTTTTGTGGTTTTTGAGGCAGGGTATCACTCTATAGAGCTGGCTGTCCTGGAACTCACTCTCTAGACCACACTGGCCTCAGACTTACAGAGGTCTGCCTGCCTCTGCCTCCCCAGCTCTGGGATTAAAGGCATGAACCACCAATCCCAGAGGCAGGGGTCTTTTAAACTCTCAAAGCCTACTTCCAATGACACACTTCTTCCAACAAAGCCATAACTTCTAAACTTATCTAAACAATGCTGACAGCTGTAACCGAACACATGACTACGGGAGACATTGTCTTTCAAACCGCTAAAGGCCGGCAGGGCAGCAGAGCTTGAAGCAGCTGATCACAATTTGTCTCCAGTCAGGAAGAAGAGAGGAATTAATCCTTGTACCATGCTGGTTTTCTCTTTTTCATGACGTTGAGGACTGAAGCCCAGGGTACGCTGCCACCTACTCTCAGTACAGGACTTCCCTCCTCAACCTAATCATGATAATACCTCATAGTCAGCATCTTAGGAAACAATCCTTCACAGGTGTGCCTGGATCATTCCAGATTCCACTGGGCTGACAATTAGAACACCGTTTCCGTTCTCCTGTCTGCCCATCCTTCTCTCATTCCTTCTTTTCCTCCTTCCTCTTTCTTATTCCCACTTTCTATTTCCTTATTTCACTTTTGCGGTGCTGTGGATTGAGCCAGGGCTTTGAAAAGAGAGACAAGTGTCCAGTAGGTGCCATTGAGGTACACTCCTGCTCCGCTTTGCCTTTTGGAGGAGGGGTGGTTTTGTTATATTGTCAAGGTTGGTCTCAAACTCTTGGGCTCAAGTGGTCTTCCTAGTTTTGTCTCGGGAATATCTGGGGAGGGAGGCTACAGAAATGTGCTACTATGTCCTGTTATTGTCTTTCAATTTTTTAAAAGTCTTTTTTTTTTTTTTTCCAAAAAAATACTTAAGGTGTGTGACAGGCCTTATTAGTGAGACTCATCTGGAACTTGTGGTCGTTTTGCCTTAGTCTCCCAAGTGTTGTGATTGCAGGCATGGGTCGCTACACCTAGCTAAAAATGAATTTTACTGTGTATATTTCAGATATATAATGTGATTTTATGAGATACAATGACCACTGTACCCCAGCAAGTTAATATGCCCGTTACCTCACACGGTTGTCCTTTACTGCAGAGACAACGGTCCACATCTACACACACTGTTAAAGTGACCAATCAGGAGTAACCATCAAGTGCTAGACATGTACATCCTACAGGTCTACTGCTTTCTATGCTTTCTGTACTTTAAGACATGACAAAAGTTAAACTAATAAGAGTTAATTATAAGCCAGGTGTGGTGGTACATACCTTTAATCCCAGCACTTGCAGTTGGGAGGCAGAGGCAGGTGGATCTCCAGGAATTCAAAGCCAGCCTGGTGCACATAGCAAGTTGCAGGACAGCTAGAGCTATAGAGAGACCCTGTCCAAAACAAAAACAAACCGATGAACAAACGAAAAAGAGTTAGAGAGCCATTAGAACATTCTTCTTTATAAACACAGATCTCAAACACATTTTCTCCGTACTATTATTGAATAGGGATTAGTACCTTATTAGTACCTATAAGAACACTACTTTATAGGGTTCACAGAAATGTTCATTTCAGGGTTTATCCACAAAGAGATTAAGTTAGATTTCTCTTACCTTGTTTTTAGGAGAGGGTGTCTTAATTTCCTTTGGAAGGATGGGTGGCTCTACGTTTGGCTGGAAGAGAAAGAGACGGTGCAGTCTCAGTGCATGCTACCTTAGGAAACGAAGTGTTTCTAAAAATTTTGTGAAAACTCAGTCAAGTACAATTATTCATAGACAATGAGCTTAAATGTGTGTTAGGAATCCTTGTGCAGGAATAAAAACGTGGTTTTCAGCCCGAGACAGGAAACGCTGATGCATTTTCTCAAATGCTTTGCTGGAAGAGGGATCCTTCTAACTCTTTCCTTCTTGTCCATCCCTGAGAAACTCAGATGGTAAGTAGGGAGACGGAAGATGCTTCTTGTGGGTGGGCCCACAGAGTAGGCTCCTTTTCTGGGTAGAGATAGCGCTAAATGGTGGTTTTGAGTTAGGTGTGGGCTACTGGGGTCATGGAAGAAGGTTGGTCAAGGAGGTGAGGGAAAGAAGTTTCCTGGAAGTGGCTGTGTTCTGCTGGCAGAGAACATGGTGCAGGATAGAGTCATCAAGAGACATCAATTTTAGGAATGGGTGAAGTGTATATGACCACTGATCGCTTAAAGCTGTGTAGTCTAAGTCTATGGAAACCGAGAAGTGATAATAATATAAGCAAACTTAATAATATAATAATATGAGCAAGCTTAGATTTATCACTTAAAAGATTTAAATATTTGGGGAAAAGGAGATGGTTTAGTTAGTGAAATGCCTGTTGTATAAGTATAAAAAATTGTGCTTGGGTTCCCAGCACCTGTGTAAAAGTGGAACAAGGTGGCACACATTTGTAACTCTAGCACTGCGTGGGGTGAAGGTAGGGTGGGGGTGAAGAGGATCACCAGAACTTATTGATCAGCCTGGATAGCCAATTGATAATTTTAGGTTCAGTGAGAGATCATATCTCAAAAAGTAATATGGGAGAGTAATATGCCAGAGGACCCAGGTTCAATTCCCAGCATCTACATATTGACTAACCAGTGTCTATAACTCTAGTTCTGGGGGATCCAATGCACTTTTCTGGCCTCCATGGAGTACAGGCCCTCATGTGGTACACAGACATATATGCTTGCAAAGCACCCATACATATACAATAAAATAATAGGTTAAAAAATTACACGAGAAACAATTGAAAGAGACACTTAGCATTGGCCTTTAGTCTTGACACACACACCCACCCACATGAACATACATAGCGCGCACACACACATACACACAAATAAAATAATAAAAATAGTATATTGTAGATGAAATAAAGTATATGAAGTAAACTATATGAATGGGCATTAAAAGTTTAAATATCTTGGCTAAAATATATATTATAAAATTTCTTGTTTTAAATAATATTTAGTTCGTTTAATGTCATCTTATACATTAGCTATAATTTAATATTAAAAGCATACAATTAAAGCAAATAAGAAGATGACAACATCACTGCTACAATCGACATTTAAAACAACAAGCAATGTGGTTCAGGAGTGTGGCCTGGGAGTTTAAGGGAGAGGCACCTTTCAGGCCCTTTCAGGCACTGCAATGAACGAGAGTGGCATGGCCAAATACATATGGGCATCAAGACCCTCTTAACCATAGGGTAGACCATTTGCTGTGACCCCTCACTGGGAGGCTGGTTCTCTTTGAGCGCCTTATGTGGAATCTCTTCTTGCCTTTCACAACATTAGATTTATCAGAGGTGTGTGGTCTTTTGTCTGCACTGAGGTTGACTTAGCACAGGGCACTTTTGAGCAGATAGGAATTGCTTGAGGCATGGGATGAAGCATGGAGTTCTGGCTCAGGTCTGCTTTTAGAGCCACATTCAGATGATAACCCTTCCAGGCCATTAGCAGCTTGAGCTGAGAGGCAGAGGAAGGGAACTGAAGCGAGTTTGCCCAGTGTGGGGAGGCAGAAGCTGCATTTTTTCAATCTGATGATTCTATCAGTGTCCTTGCATTCTAAGTTAAGAGAAAAAGAATATTCTTAAGGAAAGGCAGTCAAAAGAAGACATTCTGGCCTTTAAGTAGACTAAGTGTCTCATTACTGGAAGGAGAAGGTGGAGGACCTTACCTCTTACTGTGCTTACATAGTGAAGCTGAATCTGGAACCATGGGTTGCTTTATCACGTTCTGAAGAGACGACGGTAAGTGGAAAAAGTTCCCAAATCCGGAAATGGCCACTTTATTGTAAAGTCAACACGCCTAATGTATTAGCTTCAGGTGGACTGGGGAAGAAGAGCTTACCAAAGTAAATATTGTTTTTGACCAAATTGTTAAAAAATATTAACGTATTAAAGTCCTAGAATGTTTGCTGCTGTTGTGAGTTGTTAGGAACGCCTTTTCCTCAGACTCGCAGGACGCAGCAGTCTTTGGATAGGTTGGTCTCTTCTCTAGGTGGGGCAGCCCTGGGACCGCACCTTCAGAGTGCTCTCCCGACGAGACTTCCAGACAGTTGCTTGACTTAAGACTTGTGAGACCTGTTCTTGGCGCTTTGTAGAGTGAAGCTTCTCTGCTCCGTTCTAAATGTGCTTAGTTATTATCTAGATCTCTTTGATTAAAAAACACCAAGAGATTTGAGAAAAAAGTTCAAAACCAAACCCTCTGTCTCTTGGGAGTTCCACCCTGAAGCATTTCCCCGGTGAGAACTGCTTCTCCCCGGTGCTCATTGCTTTTTGTTTTGTCAGAAAGCAAGAATAATTTCTGCACATTTAGAAAGTGAACCGTAAAGAACAGTATAACGAATTCGTGTGAGCTACAATTTCTGTGATCCTTTTCTTTGTTCTGTTATTACAGTCACCCATGTTTATTCAGAGGTGTGCTGACATTCTCATCAATTTTCAACAATTGAGCTAATCTTCCTTATCTTCGTCACACATCTCTAAATACTAAGAGAAATCAAACAAACAAGCAAACAATCCCAAACAAAACAAATAGCTCCTTCCCCTCCCGCCAAATTCAGGTTGGTTGAGTAAAGTTATCTACTTCAAGTTTAAATAGTCTTGGATGACCTTATTAATTTTTTTATTGTTGTTGTTGAGGCAGATTTTCTTTCTGTAGCCTAGGTTGGATGGACTTAAACTCATGGTGATTCTTCTGCCTCAGCCTCTTGAGTACTGGAATTACAGGTGTGAGCTGCCATGCCAAGACAAGGTAGAAATTAAAATACCAACTTGCAATTAAAATTATTTTAATTAGATAAGGTATATTAGACAAATGTAATACTATTCAAAACTCACCACTCTCAGTTACTTTACTGTGTTTTTTAGTTTGTCTGTGGTGGGGATGCTCTGTGGTTACACACCTCTCACAGTTTCATGTGCAGGCATTAGAACTGTGGACTGACTCAGTGGCAACATTTATACCACGGTACTAGAAAATGGTACAGAGCAGTGCTTTATAAACATCTTTACTGTATTAACATCCAGTTATTACATTTATCTTTTGAGATGGCGCCTTTGTTGCTGAGCACGTATGAAGTCAGGATGTAATTTGTGGGGGTCAGCTCTCTTCTCCCACCATGTGAGTCTCAGGGAGAAAGCTCAGCTTGTCAGGCTTGGTCGCAAGTGGCTTTGAGCCATTATGCTGGCCCATATTGTATTTTTTTTCTGAGACGGGGTTTCTCTGTCGTAACTCTGGCTGTCCTGGAACTCACACTGTGGAACAGGCTGGCCTTGAACTTACAGAGATCCAACGGCCTCTGCTCCCGAGTGCTGGGATTAAAGGGGTATACCACCACTGCTCAGGTCATATTATATTTAAAAAATATTTTTATTATTTTAAATTGTGTGTGTGTGTGTGTGTGTATGTCAGGGCATGTGTATATTAGTGCAGGTGCCCTCAAAGGCTAGAAATATTGGATGCTCTAGAGCTGGATTTATAGGTGCTTGTGAGTTATCTGATGAGGATTCTGGGAACTGAACTTTAGACCTCTGGAAGAGAAGTAAGGGCTTATAATGACTATGCCATCTCTCCAGTCCTGTATTTTTTTTAACTGATGCATAATTTTTGTATTTATTTATGGGTCAGAGTGTGACAATACCATACATGCATTCAATGTGCAATGATCAGAGCAGGGGTTTCCTCTCTGAAACTCTAGCATTTATTTGTGTTCAGAGCTTCTGAACCCTTTCTTCTAGTTCTTTGTAAAAATAAAACAGTTGTGTTGAGTCATCAGTCCACTGTACTGGAGATACACTAGCTAAGTGTACCTTCTCTCTTTCCCAGGAATTAGCAGTTACAGTTTGTACTTTTGTGAAGTCAATTTTTTAGCTTTTATTGATGAGTGAGCACAAGGAACAATATTTTTTCTTTCTTTTTTAAAATTTTTCTTCTCTCATATAACACATTCTAACACCCTACCTCCTCGTCCTTCACTCCTCCCAGCTCCCCACATCTCCCCTATCCCCTAGATCTACACCCCCATCCTCTCATTCCCTCCCCACCTCTCTCTAAGAAAGAGCTGTCTTCCCAGGGTTACTGCTCAAACATGGCACAACAAGATGGAACAGGGTCAGACACAATTCTCTACTTCAAAATTGGAGTAGGCAAGCCAGTAGGGGAACAAGTTACCCAAGAGTGGGCAAGACGTTCAGGAACATACTCCCTATTCCAGTCTGTATGAGTTCTGCAAGGGTACCAAGCCAGTCAACTTCAAGACATATTTGGGGGACCCAGCAGGTTCTGCGTCTGCTACTTCAGGGTCTGTGAAGAGTTCTGGTCTTAGGCTCCCATAAGAGTGCTGTTCAGTTGACTCCATGGGGTTTGTTCTCCTGGTGTCCTCCACCACTCTGGTTCCATCAATCCCTCCTCTACTTCTTCCGTGGGGTTCCTTGAGTTCCGAATTTTCTTTGGCTCTGGGCCTCTGCATCTGCTCCCTTCAGCTGCCAGAGCAAGCCTCTCTGTTGAGGATTGGCCTAAGGACCAATTTATGAGGAATGCTGGCTAACTTTAGAAGGCCTCTCCTGACTGTCCAGACTCCAGTTCTTGGCCTGCCCCAGAGTATCAGTTATTCTTTCCCTCCTTTAGCATGGGGTTCTGCCCTTCCATTGTCCCAGCAGATCTTGTAGGGAGGACAGGTTGTAGGACAAAGTTTTTGTGGTTGGGATGATGTCCCAGGCCCACCACTGGAAACCTTGGTTACAGGAGATGGCCTGTTTAGACTCCCTATCTCCTGTTACTAGATGTCTTCACTAGAGTCTCCTTCATTGATTCCAGTGAGATTCCACTGCACTAGGACTCTGATCTCCCCTACATGTCCTCCAGTTCTGGTTGTCTCTCCATACATTCTCTCCCTCCATCCCTCTCTCCATTCCTGGTCCCTTCTCTTCCCATTCCTATCTTTCCCTTCACACTGGCACCATCTGTTCTACTTCTCCTCTACCAGGAAGATCCCTGTGTCCCTCCAGTTCTGGTTGTCTCTCCATACATTCTCTCCCTCCATCCCTCTCTCCATTCCTGGTCCCTTCTCTTCCCATTCCTATCTTTCCCTTCACACTGGCACCATCTGTTCTACTTCTCCTCTACCAGGAAGATCCCTGTGTCCCTCCAGTTCTGGTTGTCTCTCCATACATTCTCTCCCTCCATCCCTCTCTCCATTCCTGGTCCCTTCTCTTCCCATTCCTATCTTTCCCTTCACACTGGCACCATCTGTTCTACTTCTCCTCTACCAGGAAGATCCCTGTGTCCCCACTGGGGTCCACCTTGTTGCACAGTCTCTCTGGATCTGTGGGTTATAGCACCTTTGTCCTTTTCTTAACAGTTAACATCCACAGATAAGTAAATACATATCATATTTATCTTTCTGGGACTGAGTTAACCTCACTCAGGATGATTTTTTTTTCTAGTTCCTTCCATTTGCCTGCAAAGTTCATGTAGTCATTTGTTTTTTAAAACAACTGAGTATCACTCCATGTGAAAATATGTCACAGTTTCTATATCCATTCTTCAGTTGAGGGTCTTCTAGGTTGTTTCCAATTTTTTTAAAATAACTGTCCTAGCTGGGGTTAGATGACATATTTTCCTAATCATCAACCATGGTGAACTCTTTTTCTTATATTTCTTTTTGGCATGTCTTATTTTGAGAAATATCTATTAAGATCACTTGTCTACATTATTATTATTATTATTATTATTATTATTATTATTATTATTATTATTATTATTATTATTTAGTTTTCCAGACAGGGTTTCTCTGTTGCAACTCTGGCTGTCCTGGAACTCTGTAGCCCAGGCTAGCCTCCCACTCACAACCAAGCGCTGGGATGAAAGGCATGTGCTGCCGCCACCACCAGGCTCCCTCGTCTACTTTTAAACTAAATATTTTTGTTGTCGAGTTGTTCAAGTTCTACGTATAGCGTGGCTATTAATTACTCCTCAGGGGAATAGTTTACAAATAATCTGGTTGGCAGGTTGTCTCCACTCTGTGGATAAAGTTTTTTCATTTTATTTTTTCTAAGGAATTTTAAAAATGGAATTTTAGGCTAGCACACACAGTAATGAGGTTCATCACGGCGTCCTCATCTATATGTGTCATTACACGCTATTCTCATTTATTCTCTGCAATGGCCCTCTTCCCTAGCAGCTTCCCCTTCTTCCTCTAGTTGGTTCCAATTTCTGCCTTCTTATTGCATGTGCTTTGTCACCTCTCTGTTTCACCATCCCTTGTGATCTGATGAGCTCTTTTATAGTTTCCAGTTTTATGACACACACACCACACTCCTACACGCACATCACACACTCACACATGTGGGCATACACATACACCCACACCCCACACCCCTACTCCCCACAAATTCCCAGACACATACACAATTTAAATCTAGAATTGCATATGAGTGAAAATGATATTCATCTTTCTGAGACAGGTTTATTTCATTTAATACAATGATCTCCAGTTCCTCTTTTTTTTTGGTTGTGATTTAATTTTTCCTTATGGCTACACAAAATTCCATTGTGCCTATGTACTGTAGTCTCTTTATCCACTCATCTGTTGATGGATACAGGCTGGCTATCTCTCCTGGGAGTTGTGAATACAGCAGAAATTAGACGTGGTTGATTTAGAGTCGGTCTTTTGGTTGTATACTGTAAAATAGTTAGACCATACAGTAGTTCTACCATTAGTGCTTCCAGGAAGCTCCGTGCTGATTTTCACTCCCACCAGCAGTGAATAAGAGTTCCCCTTTCTCTACGTTTTTGCGTGCGTTTGTTTTTTCCTCTTAAAAAAACTGGGTAAAGGCTTTTAAAATGTTTTACAATGTTCTCATCTTTAATTTATTTGGCATATAATAATAATAATTAATAATAATAATAATAATAATAATAAATGTTGTATATCTGTGTATGTTTTTGTGAGTCGTGTATCTGTGTGTGTGTCTGTGTATGTTTTGTGTGTGTGCTGTATCTGTGTGTGGTGCACACTCATGAGTATGAAGATATGTGTGTCTGTGTGCACATTTGTGAAGGCAGAGCAGGTATCCCTCTATAACCTTCCACTTTATTTCCCTGAGACAGAGTCCCTCACAGAACTGAAATCTCACCATTGACTAGACTGGCTTTCCATCAAGCTCAGGATCAGCTTGTCTCTGTCCCACAGTGCTCGGGTTACAGACATTCTTAGCTATGTTGGGCTTTTTATGTGGTTAGTGGTGATTTAAACTCAGACCCTCATGCTTACAAAGCAAATGCTCACATTTGTTGAGCCATTTCCTGGTATTGTGGGCTAGCCACCAGAGAAAACTACTTGCACATTGGTTTAAGCCAATAGAAAATGTTTTTTAGCTGGCCGGGGACTACAATGGGTGTTTAGGATCCCAGTGTAGCCCTGAGCCTTTCTTAGGGTGAACCCTAACTTTTATGCAAAAACCAACCAACCAACCAACCAAACAAACAAACAAAACAAAACAGAAGAACATATCCTGGGTTGACATACTTCAGTTAACAAGAACAGTTAGCCAGAAGTGAAGCTACAGGAACCAAAAAGCAAGGTTAATACATTTAGAGACTTTCCAAGAACTATGGAATTTTCTGGATTAGGTCTTTGCTTTTGTTCTGGCAGGTGGTGCTGTCTATATGCTGGGTTTTATGACCTGAATGGTACTTCCATAATGGAAGTTGTGCTAAGGTCTGGGGTCTGTTTCCCTAGTCCCTGGAGTTGATTTTCATGTGGGTAGGAAATAGGGATTTAGCTTTATTCCTGTACACGCTGAGACCCAGTTTTCCTTGAACTATTTGTTAAAGAGAATCTTTCCCCCAAAGTCTGTTTTTGTAAGTTTTGTTAAAATCTGGGTGACATAAGTGTGGGTTTATTTCTGAGTCCAATGTCCAATTGGTTCCACGTTTATTTTTGTGCTAGTTCCAGAGAAGCCTCACCTCCCTGATGCTGTGCCCATGCAGTTTCCTGCAGTCACCACGCTGTGGTTAGAGCTCCTTAACAAGCAAAGCCATCTTCTCATGGCTTTAGTTTGGAAGTTTTCCTCTCTCTCTATTACAAGAATTTTACTTTATTATTTCTCTAAATAGAAGTTCAAACTGTGATGATGTCTTTCTCTTTTCTCTTTCATCCAAGATTTATTCTGTGGTGACTGTTCTTGGTTGACAACTTGACTATATCTGGAATCAACTAAAACCCAAATGGCTTGGCACATCTGTGAGGGACTTTTCCTTAATTAAATCTTTTGAAGTGGGGAGATCCACTACTAATATGGATCCCTGAGGTGGGAATATAAAGCTTCAGTCCAGATGGTTAGAGGTGGGAAGATCTACCTTTAATCTGGGCCATACCTTCTTCTGGCAGCCTATATAAAGGACATAGAAGAAGGAAGCTCTCTCTTTTTGCCTGCTTGCTCTTGTCCTCGATAGCAAGTCCATTTCTTTACTGGCCTTAGAGCCTACTTCAGAATTCTTGCTTGGAATTTTCATTGGTAGACAACCATTGTTGGAGTAGCTGGACCATAGCTTGTAAGCCATTCTAATGAATCCCATATATACATATAAACATATTATGTAAATTCTATAATATATATTATATAATATATTTGTAATTATATAATATATATCCATAATATATTCATATAGTCATATATATGTAATAGATATAAGTTCTGTTGCTCTAGAGAATTAATACTGATTACTACATTCTCATTTCCCACTTTAACATGACTGATACTTCTTTTGGGGAAATAAAACTCTACTACATAAAATACACTATATATTATGAATCTTAAGAATTTCGCCCACACCCTTTGTCTTCTCACTGTGCCTTCCACATCAGAATTCTTCAAGGATTCCTTAACATCGGCTATCTTGATTTTAACCTGTGCTATTTGCTATCTTTACCTTGTGCAGGAGGATTCTCAGTCTTCTCCATTTTCATGAAACCCCTGTTCCTAAGATTCCCAGTGTTCATGCACATGGGTATTTATTTGCGGAAACTAAATTACCTGGTCACATCTTATTTGACGTCCACATCATGGTGGGAAGTCAGAGTAGGAAGGCGATGCAGAGTGAGTGGTGACTCTGTATGGTTAATTAGTGGGGCTTGAGGTAGAGGCTGGAAAACTTCACAGAGTGAGTAGTGCTCACACTGCTCCCTCAAAGTCCATCTGGTGATGTGTGTGAAATTTCAGAGGAGGAAAACACTTGAGTAAAATCATGAAGACCCAAAGATGCCTGGCACAAGTAAGGAAAGAAGCAGTCTGGAATGTTTTCAGCATGGAAGCAATATATAGTTGGGGTTTAAAAGAAAAAAGGAAAAAATCTGTTCCTATTTTTACAGGCTGGGAAGCAGCTAAACAGTTTAAGTAGGAAATGTCACAGTTAGGTTGAAATCATAGAGTACATATGCTGAGAAATAAGCCACAGCAGATGACATTTTTATCTGGCTGGGCCCCTTCTTTTCCTTTACCACTGTTTCTGTGAGCTCTCCTCCCCAGGTGCATTTTCCTGGACCAGCACCTGTTAATTCTTTGTGGTGGGCAGGGGTAGAGGAGCTTGGAGAAGGAGCAAGGCAAATGAGCCTAGGCCTCTGTGGGATGCCCTAGTCAGTGTCCGCGAGGAAAGAGATATGAGCTATTGGTAGACAGAGAAACTAGACACCGATTCAAAGACAGGTCTGAACTGGAAGCCCCAGGGTTGGATACTCCCAGTTCAGGGGGATTGCCTGATGCAGCACAAGCCTGTAGGAACAGTGGTGAGGATTTATTTATTGAGCGATGATTAATTGTGTTTTGACCAACATTTGAGCATAAACCACATCTAAAATGTAGTGACGCAACAGAAAAGAAATGGGTGACGTTCACTTTTGTTTTGATTTTGAGTGTTTATTTATTTATTTGCTTTTGTTTCTTCAAGACAGGGTTTCTCTGTTGTAACTCTGACTGTCCTGGAACTCACTCTCTAGACCAGGCTGGCCTCGAGTCACAGAGATCTGCCTGCCTCTGCCTCCCAAGTGTGCCCGGCTGAGTATTTATTTTTAATTTAGCTGTTTTTCTTTAAGAATATTTTTATTAGTTTTTTTTTTTTAAATATGGAGTTTCGCTGTGTAGCCTTGGATGTCTTGGAACTTGCTCTGCAGACCAGGCTGGCTTTGAACTCAGAGATCCTCCTGCATCTGCTTTCCCAGTGCTGGGTGGTGGCTGGGTGCCATCTCCACCCAACTCATGTGGGCTTTGATCATATTCACCCTCCCACCCCAACTCTTTCTAGATTCCCCCCCATTTCCCTTACCATGGATTTTCTAATTTTAATAAAGAAAGAAAATACTGATCACTTGGGGATGTATGTGAAAGTCATTGACACCTGGGGTCCCAGGGTGGCAGCATAATATGCATTGCAGCTGGGTACTAGTGTCTACTATGTGCAGTAAATAGGAAATATTGATTTCAATGGGGTCAGGGGTGGGTGAGCTGGGGTAAAAATTGCCATGGATTTTTCTTTGAATATGTTGTTTTCATCTTTATTCAAGTTGCACTATTTCAATGCTCCCATCGTTGGTAGTAAAAATTAAAGTTTCTTGCTTCCTACTAATTTTGCAAAACATAGTCAAAAGACACAATGTTTTTTGAACAATTGCAAAGTAGTCTAAATTTGCATTTTCCTGATGTCTAAGGATGTTGAAAACTTTAAAAAATATTATCTGGAGTTGGTCTGCTTGTTGTTTTTCACAGTTCTTATATCAGTGTTCAAGAGGGTCACTGATATAAGATGCTGCATACTTTTAACGTCAGCACCTGGGTGGCAGAAGCAGAAGGATCTCTTGAGTTTGAGGCCGACCTGGTTTATAGAGCAAGTTCTAGGGCAGCCCAGTGCTATACAGAGAAACCTTGTCCCCCCCTCAAAAAAAAAAAAAAAACAAACAAACCCAAAGCCCCAAAAGACAAACAAAAAACCACACACAAAGTTCTCAAAGAATTCATAAAAATACTTTTAAAGAAAAATAAAGTTAAATTAAAAATAAACACTCAGTCAAAATGAAGAGTGTAGACTGCCCATTCCTCTTCAGTTGCCTCATTTCACAGCTGACATTACATGAAACCAAAGTTGTAGTAAGTTGAGGTGTTTCCTCTGTTAGACTCAGGGTACTAGGATCTATCTCCGTTTCCCCCCAAGTATATTGTCTGGAACATACCGTTCAAGGATAGACTCAAGATAAAAATAGGGTAATAGTCAACCAAAAAACAATCACCACTGAAGTGTCAATCATCGTGCAGGGTAAAGGGACACTTTTAGTATCGTGTGCACTAATACACTAGTTATTGTAGATATGAGTGGAAAGACAAATAAAATAAAAAGAAAATACAGTTAAATTAGTATTGAGCTGATAGAAACTAGTGGGGGGAGCATGAGAAGAAGAGGCAAAAATGATGGGTGAGATGAGCAGGTGTTAGCTAACGGCGGACTGAGAAGAGTGGGATAAAGACATGCATCAGGTAATGTAGAAAACGTTCACATTTCAGGATGCTGAGCCACAAAGAACCTTGTGAATCTGGCCAGTCTACATTCTTTGGGAGAGGAAAAACAAAGAGGAAAGAGTAAGGGGGAGAAAGTGATCAAGGTAGAGAACAAAGCAGGACCAGCCTGGCCTGGTTGACATTTGGGATTAAATAAGGAAGGAATAGATGCAGGGGAAGAGAGGGCTGAGTAGAGGCACAGGATGTGAAACATGACTTCCTGGCTGCTGGATCCCGTCTCAACTTTCCTATATTCCTTGCTCAGCTCCCTGGCCTGCTTCAACACATCCCTTTGCTGATTTTTTTTAAAGAGCATGCTGACTCTGTCTCTATGGTGACTGGTAGATGCTAATTTCTATTCTTTATTGGGTTCTATGTGTGTAAGATTTTCAATTGACCCATGGTCATCAGTGCTTGCACGTAGTGTTTCCTTGCCTTGCTGTTCTCCTTGGCCAATGCGTTTTGGTCATTGATTTCTATATTCCCTTTCTAGTTTTGTCTGAGCTCTTCCCTAGTTATTCTCTGAGCTGCCTCTCAACATTTGTGAAATCTCTTTGCCACTGAGTTGGAGACAGAGCACCTTTAAAAAAGATGTGACAACTAATATTCAAGTTAAATTATATCCTTATGGCATGCCACGGTCACCAGGCGTCTACGTTATTTTTCTCTCAGAGCTTCAGAAGGGATTACGAAGGAGTTTAGCATTTCCTCTCCTAGGTTAGACACAGTTTGGCTCACAATACTGAAATGAAAGTCCCTTGTTCACATCAATTTAGTAGTTAGGCAGACTGGAAAAAAAAAAAAAAAAGCAAAGGATTACAGGCAATGACCTAGACAATTTCACCTTGGGAATCATAGTCTAGGCTTGAGGATCGGACCTTTCAATGATGTGGATTGACTTGTGAATTAGTCACAATTTCCTGTTTGCTAACCAAGACTTGAGTTGGAAAGTGGGATTTCCCTGAGGCCTGTCAGATCCGCTCAAGTAATTGTTTCCATTCTACAGTAGAGTCCCACTTTAAAATCCCTTGTGTCTAGGTCCTATCTCAGTTCAATTAAGTCAGAGTTTCTGGCAGCAGAACCTGGGCACTACTATATAAATGAAAGGTTCCTTGGTTATTCTAAATGTAGCAAAATTATGAAATTATAATTTAAAAAGTGAGTTGGAATAAAACTTATTTATGAACAAGAATTCTTGGAAGGATTTGTCTGTAAAGTCTGATTGATGGATTGAAACTTCAGTGATGTGGAGAGGTTGGAATGCTGCAAGTGCAGAGACAAATTATCTTGGGGCATTTCTAGCCCCCTTAGTAGCCATTTAATGCCCTCCACAATGAAGACATAACAGTTTGTGACCACTGTGTAAATATTTGGAATATATGAACATGTCCTTAGATTCCATTGGCTAAGAATGATGTCATATAGCATTTCAGGCCTATAGCAGAAGTCTTGCTATAACCAGCCTACCTAATGTACTCACCAATGTATTTGAGTAGTATCTTGGTTTATGACTTCTTTGTGCTGTTACTATAAAAATTTCATGAAATTGCTACCCCATTGAGACATAGCATTTGGGGTAACCTATGTCTGTATATTTTGGCCATGGGCTCTCATATTTGGCTCCAGAATAAACCAAGTCTTTTATTTCTTTGTGGTAAACCAGAGCTGTTTCATTTGCTGACATGTGTACGAGGTCAAAGGTAGCTGAGTGCTCCTGAATGGGATGTTGTTGTAAAGGTAAGCTCTCCTTCTCTCATAGCTGGCTCCTAGATCTTGCATATGAGGTCCAGTAAACTGAGGCATGTGGCAATTATACTCAGATCAAAGAGTACCCAGAAACCATCTAGGATTACCTCTACCCTGCTTACACACTTTGCTTTTATGTTCCTTGGAAAACATCTTCAAATGAGTAAATCTTCCCTCAAGGCCATCCTGGTCTTATCAGCATATGTGTGAATTGTGGGGCAGTCACACAGCTAAGTGGGTCTGAGGGTGCTTGTGACCCCAGATTCTCATTCTGAGGAATGGGCAGGAATCTGGCCCTTCCCCTCTGCAGTCACTGACAAACCACAAGCCACAGCAAAACTCCGCCCCCTCCCAAAGGTGGGCTTGCCGATGATTGCAGTTGCTTATCTAGAGTTGTACCTAAACCCTTCCATATAAGGTATATGCCCCTGGTCTCCGGGCAATGCCTAAAGCACCCCATAATGCAAATGTGGCTATTCCAGTATCCCTGTTTAAACCAATGGCTCTCATTCCTGTGTATCAAAGACCATCCCTCTTCCCCACCCTATAAATGTAATCACCCTTGCTTTAATAAATGGAGAGATGTTCCTCTGACAACCTCTCCCAAGAGTTCACTCTTGTCGGCTCTTAGTCCTCTGATCTGGGACCCACCTGGACATGTCCCCTGATGCTGCAGTGTGCTTTCCTTCCCAGAAGCTAAGCTAGTGGTCAGTAGCTCAGCCACCTGCTGGGGAGGAAAGCAGAACCCTTCTGACACAGAGAGAACCCACACTGAATAAGGGCATATTAAGGATTACAGGTACCCAAGATGTCATGCTAATCAAGGCCCTTTGGAGATGATAATATTCCAAAACAAGAGTTTGGTATAGCTGGGTCGCTTTTCAGTGGCCACATCTGATCTTCCTAATGCTCTGGCAACACGCAAAGCCTTTCTGTGCTGTGTTGCCTATTGCTGATGTCACCTCCATCTGTCCAGTCTATTTCCTCTTCATCCTGCAGTATATCACTCTATCCTCCGCAGGGAACCATGGCCTCTTCACTTAATACTTTCTGGATCCACATTTACAACGATTGTTTGTTCATCTATGTGATAGTTTGAATGAGAATGGCCTTCATAGACTCATATGTTTGAATACTTTGGTTCCTGTTGGTGGAATTATTTGGGAAGGATTAGGAAGTGTGGTCTTGTTGGAGGAAGTATGTCATTGAAGGTGGGCTTTGAGGTTTCAAAAAACTTGTGCCATTCCCAGTTAGCTCTCTGTCTCTTATTCATGGATGAGGATGTGAGTTCTCAGCTGTTCCTATCACCATGCCTTTGCTCCAACATCATGGTCTCTAAGCCTCTGAAATCATAAACATTAAATCTTTTTAAAAATAAGATGCTTTAGAGAACCAAGATTGTGGTGGGACAGTGGGCAGTGTCCACGAACTGCCAATCACTATCCAGATAGGGGTGGAGCCTTATGACCTTTCTCTCATTCATGATGGCATTTCTTCTGGGCTTGATCTTGGGTGGAACAGTGGTTCTGTCATATCCAGAAGACAGCATTTCATGATATTCTCTTCCATCCTCTAGCGCTTATAAATTTCCATCTCCTCTTCTGTGTTCCCTGAGCCTTTCATGGGTGATATAGAAGTCCTGCTTAGAACTGAACACTCAAGAGTTAATTATTCTCAGTGCTTTGCCCAGTTATGAAATTTTGTATATATATATATACATATATATATGTGTATATATATGTCTTATATATATGACATATATATATAATCTTTGTATTAACTGGTGCCCATCGCAAATAGAAACTTCCATGGCCAAGAGTGAAAACAGCACTAATCTATAGGTATAAACCTAAATATTTAGAGGTCAGTTTGATACCATGCTGATATAGCAAGACAACAGTAGTAGGTTTTCCTCAGGGCCTATGATCTTCCCGGCTTTAGGCCAGGTTTACAGTACCAGCTATGAGTTCCTTCCTGTGGAGCAGGCCTCAAATCCAGTCAGAAATTATCCCCATAGCAGCCGTGCCACAAGTGCACCAGTGGGCATGGTGACTTTATTTTATTCATTTTAAATATTTATTTAATTTTTAATTTTGCATATGCACGTGTGTCCATGCACTGGCATATGCATATGAATGTGAATGCCCGTAGCGACCAGAAGCAGATGCCAGGTTCCCCCGTGGCTTGAGTTACAGGTGGCTGTGAACCACCCAAGATGGGTGCTGGGAACGAAACTCACTTCCTCGGCAAGAACAGCAAGTGCGCTTAGCCGCTGAGACATCTTCCCAAGCTGATGTCTTAATTTTTAAAGAAACACTTCAGGCTACTTTGCCTTTAGTGTTTTGATTTGGAAAAAAAGAAAAAGAATTTGATTTCTAGTTATTAGGGATGAGGAACAAGTACAAACAGAAAGAGCGGCAGTGTACTTGGAGCAGAGATGACATCTTGAGGGTAATACATGGCAGATTGTCACAAGGTCTGTAATGAAGAACCGTGGTAAATGGGCATGGTGGCTTATGCTTGCCATCCTAGCACTGGAGAGGCGAAGGCTGGTGGATTGCTGTTTGTGGCTTCAAACTCACTGTGTTTCCAGTGGCTGGCCTTGAACTCCTGACCCTCCTGCTTGGTCTCTTGAGTGCTGGGATCATAGGCCTGCACTAGCATGCTTGGAAGAAAATTAAATTTAGTTGTGGTATAAATGAGGAGCAAAAGGAGAAACGACTAGTTAGGAACCAGAGTTTGGTATGTAAGCGTATGGAGAGGGCGAGCGACGGGAAAGGGCCGCTAATGATTATCCCGGTTAGATTTCTGTTGCTGTTATAAAAGACTAACCAAAAGCAATTTGGAGGAGGAAAGAATTTATCTGGCTTACAACTTGTAGTCCATTGTTAAGGGAAGCTAAGGCAGGAACTTGAGGTAGGAACCTGGAGGCAAAGAGCTGAGGCGGAGACCGTGGAGGAGTGCTGCTTACCGGCTTGCTCAGCTACCTGTTAAGTACCACCCAGGCAGGACTCCTTGCTCAGTGGGGGCACTTCCTACAGTGGGCTAGAACTTCATCTATCAATTAGTAATCAACTCCACAGACATGGCCACAGGCCAGTCTGACAGAACCAGTTCTTAAACGGAGGCTCCCTTCTCTCAGGTGGGTCAAGTTGACAATCAGCATTAACTACCGGAATGATTCAAGGGTTTCAGGTTCAACTACTTGGCAATGTTCATGCCGTGGACAAGCGAAAACCACAGAATTTGGAGATTAAGGGCAAGGACAGTGAAAACAGTAGTTTGGTCAGCGTTGTTTTATTTTCCTTTCTAAGTTTCTGACATTATGATGTACTTGCTAAGACGCCGTTACATTCGTGTCCGCCTCAGCCTTTAACAAAGCATTTTCTCTTCCCAAAAGGTTGTTAGAGACGGTAGAAGTAACACATCCATTTATTTCTAAAACAAAATGCAATGAAAAGATTAAGATGGGAAGTTTCTTTCCATTTAATAAAAATCAGTTCAGTTTAAACCATTATCATTGTCGAGCATTTGTCCCGTGAGGAGCAGTAGTTAAAAACGGGGCAGGGTGTGGCCCCTGAGCCAGTGACTATTTATTTCTATCCACATTCCCTCTACCTGCTGTTAGCCTCTTCAGAGCAGACTTCACTTCCTGGTTCCTCAGGGTGTAGATGAGGGGGTTCAGTAACGGAGTGACAACGGTGTAAAATACAGCAACCGCTCCATCCAGGGGACTCTTGGATCCTGCCCGAAGGTAGATGAAAATGCAGGGTACGTAGTAGACTGTGACGACAGTGAGATGGGAGCCACAGGTGGAGAAGGCACGCCGCCTTCCGTCGGCAGTGCGGATCTTCAGGATGGCGTGAACTATGTTGGCATAGGAGAGCAGAATCAGCATGAAGCAGCTGGCGGCTACCACCCCAATGTCCACGAAGGTCACAAGTTCATTGATAGCTGTGTCGGCACAGGCCAGTCTCAGCACTGCAGGGATGTCGCAGAAGAAATAATCCACTTGCTTGGCTCCACAGTAGGGCAACCGGAAGGTCAGGGTGGCTTGAATGGACCCATGGATGGAGCCAGCCACCCAAGCTCCAGCCACTAGGATTGTGCATAGCCTCCCATTCATGAGCACCGGGTAACGGAGAGGCTGGCAAATGGCCAGGTACCTGTCATAAGCCATCAAAGTGTAGAGGAAGCACTGAGTGCTGCCTAGGAAGTGGAAGAAATATAGTTGAGCTACACAGCCACCATACGGGATAGCCTTACTGGCGGGAGTGAAGTTTAATGTGAGTCGAGGAACAATGACGGAGGAGAGCCACATGTCTAGGAAGGAGAGCACACCCAGGAGGATGTACATGGGGCGGGCATGCAGCTTGGGGTCAGCCCACACAGTGAGCAGGATGAGCAGGTTCCCCAGCTGTGTCAGGATGTAGATGAGGAAGAAGACCAGGAAGAGGAAGGTTCTTAGATGTGGGGGGTGAGCCAAGCCCAGGAGGATGAAATCTGTCACCACAGTGTCCAGCGACGAGTTTCTGTTTCTTCTCATGTCCTAGTCCAGTTTAGATGAACCATCAGGTTAGACTAGGGGAATACAAGGGAGGGAGGGGGTAAGACAGTGCTTTTGTTTGATCGTTAGTGGGCAAGAGGAGAGAAATACATGCATATAAAATTGTTTTGAGGAAGAGTTGGTGTCACCTATTAATTGTTTAGGTTTACGTGAAAAAGAAACCCTCCAGAGGCTGGATGGTTTGGTAGAGGTGTGGAACCTCCTGCCCAGTGAGAGGCACCAAGAAAAAGTATTGTACAGGTCAAGGAAAGGAGAACCTGTGAGCCACAGTATGGACTGATAACTTCAGTCAGAAAGGGAGGCTAAAGCAAAAGCAGACCAGAGTGGATCTAATGCCCTCGATCACATGCAAGTCCCGCCTCTCCTGACCTCACTGCAAGGACGCCTTTTTGTCTTTAGCTGAGAATCGCTTGTCCTCACCACAGCATGTGAAGTAAGCAATGCCTGGCCCTCTTCACCACCTTATCTCTGTCTTACAGTACACGCCCAGTGTTTGTCCGTGTGCGGTGTGCAAGACCCTGAAGGGTTTTGGGGAGTGCTCTGACACACCTGCACTGGCCTTGTCATTTATCTGTTCCCTGGGTGGCACTCACTCCTCCCTTCCGCTCAAGGGGAACTCACCTTCAAGAATCCTTTTCAGACTCTTGGGACTCCACATACCTCTTTGAGCACCATCTTATTCCAGTTACATTGCCTAATTTCTAACCAATCGGTCTTCCCACTAGTGCGAAAAGTGATAATTTGATCTCGATTGTTGGACCCTTGTACCTCTTTCTGGCCAAGGTCAGTCTTTGCTAGTATACAATATGGGTCTAGTTCCATTATAACGAATTCCAGAGATTACTCATGTTCTTTATTATTTCAGGATATCATTTAGTTTTTTTCTGGTATTTTTTAATAAATTAAAAATTAAAAAAATTATTCTTTCATACAATACATCCCTACCGCAGTCCCTGTCCTGTCCCCCGTCCGTTCCCCCTCCCCCCACCGCACTCCTCCCAGGCCCTCCAAATTCCCCTTACTCCCAGATCAACTCTCACTCCACTTTCCTTCAGAGAAAAGCAGGGATACCAAACAAACACAGCACAACAAGATAAAATAAGGCTAGGCACAAACCCTTATATTAAGGCTGGAGGAGGCAACTCAGTAGGAAGAAAAGGATCCCAAGAGCAGGCAAAAGAATCAGAGACACACTCACTCTGACTGTTAGGACTATTACAAAAACACCAAGCTAACAACTGTAGCATGTGCGGAGGACTTAGGGCAGATCAACGCATGCTCTGTGATTGCCGCTTCAGTCTCTGTGAGCCCCTATGAGCCCTGCTTAGTTGATTCTGCGGACCATGTTCTCCTGGTGACTTCAACTCCTCTGGTTCCTATAAGCTTTCCTCCCCATCTTCTGCTGGTTCCCCGAGCTCCTAGGGGAAGGATCCGATGGAGATCTCCAGTTTGGACTCTCTCTCCACCTAATGTTTGGCTGTGGGTCTCTGCATCTGCTCCCATTAGCTGCTGAAGGAAGCCTCTCTAATAACAGATATCATTTAGTTGTATCGATTGGTTTAATGTCTATTGGTTTAGATTGAATTTTGTAAAATACAGAATCACAAAGGAATTTTTATTGATTGTTATAAAAGCATCGACCAACACATGGTTGTTAGCAAGCTTGTGCATGTATATGCACATAGGCTTCAGTCTGCCATCCAGCAGCTCTCCTTAAAGAATGTTAAAAGGTTTCAAGTACCTCAAACAACCAGATGACAAGGGAACTAGAGGAACGCTTTCATATCTTTGTTTTTTGTTTACTGAGAAGCTTCCACCATGTTTCTACCGTAAAGATTCTCCAAGATACACAGGGCCAAGCAGAATTGGGCTGAACTGTAATCCTAAGTAAATCTTTCCTCCCTTAAAAAAAAAAGAAAAAAGGAGGAATGATGCCTTTACTTCATTCTTTGTGCTAAGTAAAGATTCCTTTCCTATCCTGGGGTCTGAGGTGCATCCATCTGACATCTAACCACAAAGTATCTGTAATTTTGTGGCTACTTTTAGAAAGCAGCTAAATTATAATCATGTTTAACCATTTAGCTGCTGTAAAAAAATCTCCAAGGGACTTGCAAAATGGCTTGGTGGTTAAGGGCTGACAGCTTGAGTTCAGTTCCTGAAACCCACACTGTGGAAGGGAAGAATCAACTCTTGAAAGTGTCTTCTGATCTCCACATCCATGCCTGTGTACATGTACACACACACACACACACACACACACACACACACACACACACACCCCTCTCCAAATAGATTTCTATCTTATTCTCTAAAATAACACTTCATATGTTAAGGTGTTATCCCTAATGATGATTATGATTATAATGAGCATGCATAGCTTTTCAGGGTCTTTGGGGAATGTTAAGCATGCTCTTTGCTAACAAAGAAATAACCAAATTTTTGCTGCCTGAGCATCAAGAGCATGCACTGATGTATTTGAAGATAGATAAAAAGACTAGTTCAATTTTGGGGCTATAACATAAAAAAGATAGAAACAGTTTGGGCTAAAAATATGCATAAATATTAATTATGAGCAAAGATTTTCTCTAGAGTACAGACATATAATACCAGTGTACCTCCACTTGCGCCTATATTTTCGTATGTTTTATGAAAACCAAAATTTCTATATCAAATTAGAACTGCTGCCCTGGAGTAATAATTTGGAGCTGACTCCTGAGGCATACTTACATAGAGTGAGCAGTCTCCTGGTCTGTATTGCCAATGTGTTCTTTACACTGTTGAGCATATGTATGCGTTCATTTATTTCAGGTGCCCGATTGGAAGAGAGTTCTCATTACTCAGGTGCTGAGTGCCCTGCCTGGTAGGACCTAGGAAACTAGCATAGGGCACAGTTGGCGGGTCTAAGGATAGTCAGTGTTCTAGACAGACATGTAAACAATGTAGTTTTAAAAGAGGGTAGTTTAAAACATGGGGTATGGTGTTCAGGAGCTGCAGAAGAATGTATTCTGGCTTTTCAGACATGGATTTTCAGAGCAATAGAACATGTGTTTATCAAAAATTTGGGCCTGATGATGAGAGTAGAACAGTCCAGGCAAGCTTAAAGGAAGCGAAGAAAGACTACCCAGCACCCTCCTGCACTTCCTCTCCTGTTCTTTAGCTTCCCCTGTCATGTTGTTTGAAGTCTCCTTCTTGTTTTTAAGTTAGTTTTTTTCCAAGACAGGGTTTCTCTGTTGTAACTCTGACTGTCCTGGAATTCACTCTGTGCACCAGTCTAGCCTTGAACTCAGAGATCTACCTGCCTCTGCCTTCTGAGTGCTGGGATTAAAGGTGTGCGCCACCACTGCCCAGCTCCTTGTTTTTAGCTGTTGAAACTGTCAAAAAAGTTGAAAATAATTTGAATATATCAACCCTGGATGACTAAATAACAAAGATATTATAAAAAATATCCAAATATTAGGATGTATCTGATAATGATAAAATTATCTTGTAATATGGTCAGAATCTAATCAAAGCACATAATAATCCTGAAAGGAGCCAAAAAACCCAAAAGACAAAACCAACCAACCAAACAAACAAACAAAAAAAGCCAAACAAACGAGAAAGGTTAAAATTCAATATAAAAGCTTCTCAGCATCTCAAAATGAGGCTCCAGTGACATAAGAGACTAAATGATACATCTTTGAAAAGCAATTGTAGTAAAAGTTGCAGGGAAAAGCTGTGCGAATGGATGAGAGCCACTGAGAAGTTAAGAATGTGAGGGATAGGGACACATTACAGGGACCTCTGACACGCTGAGACCCCAAGATGGACCGCTTTGTATGTCTTCTGGACCTAGCACAGTCTTTTCTGTTATGAACATCTCTCCTGGAGAGATTCAGAGTGTCAAACATTTCTACAGCAATTTGAAACTTTGAATTTCTACACTGACCCTTTGGGATCTGGGGTATTAGGAAACGGTCATGAAATTCTGAAGATGGGGAGGAAAGCCGGCTCAGTGCTGAGTTGGACATGCTCAAAGGATTCCCATTCATCTTTAAGGAAAATTTCCAGTCCAAATCTGATCTGACAAGGACATTTCCCATCTTCCCCCTTCATTCTGGTAGATGCGCTGGGCAGGGCAGATCAGAGGGAATATTCTGCACGCAGTGTGTCCTAGACACATTTTATGTACTCCATAGAGTAGATTTTTGTCCTTTACCAAAGGTTAAATGAAAAAGAGCTTTCTTAGGAAAGGAACTTAGCCCCTCTTCACTGGAGAAGAAAGGTGTATCTGGTCTGTCTTTGTTTCTGCACAACTAACACCACGTCCTCTTGACCCTCTAGACCCCCTTTGCCTTTCATTGCCATCATAATAAGAAGAGAAAATAACAAAGGTATTAAGATGTTTTTGAGTCCTTCCCTTCAAGATTATAAAAATCAAGCTTATCGTAGTAGTTTGGGAAAGTTCCAGAAAGGAGTAGAAAGAAGAGACTCACATTTAGACAATGCAATCAAGTCTGTAAGCTCCAGGCTTGTGGCGCCCTCCTTTGGGTGGATTCTTCTCCACACAGAGTTTCCTCTAGACTCAAGTGTATAGAGCTGCAGAACTGGTTGAGCGTTCCTGAGTGGAATGGTGCTGCAGACAGAGAGATGCTGCTCAGAGGCTCAGTCCAGCCTGTGGTTCGGGACTCCTCCGTCTGTTTTACAAAGAATTTAGCATTCTTTCAGGAGTTTGCCCTGAAGGTGAATGCCTTTCAGGGCTCTGTGATGAATGCAACTTCCATAATTCAAGTTGTGTTTTGCATCAGTTTTCATCATGTCGCCTTTCTAGCTCTGACTAAAACGTGAGAAAAGATGCACTGCCTAGAGATTTGAAGCAGAATTCTAACCTCAGGGGAAAGCCTACCGCAAAGTATTCCCCTAATGAGGTCTCCCTCCCTGAGAGTCCTCATTGTTTGTGTTGAGAGAGGGATCAGGCAACAGGAACTGTAGATCCCTGAAAAGGGGCTGTGGAGAATAATCTCAGTATGCTCCGTGTGACTGCCATGACAGCATTTTGGCTCATTGCGGATTACCTGGTGCCATTTCTCATAGTGCTTAGCATGTAATAGGTTCTCAATAGATGTCTTTCAGTGAATGCCAGGGGCAGAAAAAAAGAAAGCTGTGGTTTCAAATATGAACTTCACATTTAAAGTTACCTGGCATAAGGCCGGGGAGATGGTGCAGTGGGTATAAGTGCTGATTAAACAGGCATGAGGACACATTCCAACATGTACATACACACATATATGACACACACATGAACATATACATGTGAATATACCACATGCACATCACATGCATCTCTCTTTCTCTATATATATATCTCACATGTATACACACACATACACAAAACACATGAATATACCACACACTACCCTTGCATGCCCCCCACATGCCACATATGTACACACACACACACACACACACACACACACATGCAAAGGCACATACATGCACAAATATACACATGTATACACACACCAACATATTCATGAAAATATATACTATATACTCCCACAAGAGTTTACCATTCACATATGTGAATACAACACACACACACATGCACACACACACACCACACACACACACACACGTAAAACCAATAAACCTGGAATATTCTTGATATAAATTGATTTTTACATGCACCCTCATGTTTAAATTCTAAGGTGAGTAACTTCGGAAATGCATTTATGCATTTATGCGTGTGCCACAGCCTGTCCTGAGACTTGCTGTGTGGGCTCTGGGGCCTGTGGGTGACAGTGGGTGGAGAAAGAGGAGAGGAAACCGAGGAGATAGGAATGGTTATGTAGAAAATCATATAGCTTTGGGGCCAGCAAGATGGCTCACTGGGGCTTGCCAAAAAGCCTTCTGTCTTAGTCAGGGCTTCTACTGCCATGATAAAGCACCATGGCCAAAAACAACTGTGGAGAAAAGGATTTATTTAAGCTCCTAGTTCTACATTGCAGTCCACCACTGAGAAGTCAGGGTAAGAACTCATACAGGGCAGGAGTCTGGAGGTAGGAACTGAAGCAGAGCCCATGGGGAACACTGCTTATGGGACTGCTCTTCACGGCTTGCTCAGTCTACTTTCTTACAGCACCCAGGACCACCAGCCCAGAATGGCCCCATTCACACTGAGCTGGGCCCTCCCACATCCATCATCAATCAAGAAAATGTACCACAGGCTTGCCTACAGTCCAGCCTGGGGAGCATTTTCTCAAAGAGACATAATTTAGTTAGCATACCTGCCCACCTAAGGACCCTGAGACCAACAAAGTAGAAGAAGAGAACCGATTTCTGCAAGTCGTCCTCTGAACTCCACATGTGCACCATGGCATGTGCATGTCCACGCCAGTAAATGAATGCCTCTAATAAAAGAGGTATTCCTATCTGTATCCTATCTGTATCCACAAGTCCTATCTGTATCTGATGAAATTACAGTGAATCAGTGGGTTACCCAGGCCCAACACTCCAGGGCTAGGTGAGGCTCCTACCCACTGGTGCAGAACATATTTTCCAATATCCAGAGGATCATAGTGTTAGTAATCTGAAAGGAGATTTGAAGACAGTGGGTGACCCCCAGGCTAGAGTCTCTGGGAATAAATTTAAGGAAGTTGAATAACAGCCATCAGAAGGGGTTTTAAGCATCACATGAAGGAGGAGAAGGATTATATAGGAGGGGAGCCAGCATTCACAGCTGGACTCCTGAAGGACCACCCAGAGGTGAGACCAGCATCTGAGACCCCACCTGGGAGGTGTCACATGAACTTGACCAGAACTTGTACATAATCTTCTGGAGAAAGACTGGAGGCCAGGGCAGGACGACCTGCTGCAAAGGAACTCTCAGGGATAAGACAAGTTTCCAGGAGCTGCAAAGAAGCACTGGAAGACTTGAATCTGGTCCAGCACTCAGAACAGGCAGCATTCACCTGCTGATACCCATCCTCTCCCTCCTTCACATTTATCCCTCTCTTTTATACATATCAATTTAGCAGACCAGCTCAGTCCGGCTCTGTCTTGCCTCCTCCCACTTCAGCCTCTCTTCTTTTACATTTTCCTCTCCCAAAGAATGCAGACTGGCCTTGTCTGTGGGCTCTCTGTGTCTCAGCCTGCTGAGGTTGGGGATTTTCTATGTTATCAGATCACAATTTAATTAGTGGGGATAGAACACAGGTGACATAAAATAAGAGATAAGGAATATTCGGGGTTAATGTCTAAGTGGGGTAGTGGGGTTGGGGCCAGGAGAGGGTAGGTTGTGTATTCATAATGATATGTGAATAAACTATGAAAATCTACTAGTTTATGAGATAATTGAGAATATTCTACACACACACACACACACACACACACACACACACACGGCATCCGTCCCACTGGCCGGGCGGGTGGACCCAGACCCAAGCGGTGGGCGGCACGTGGGGGCCCCGGGATCCGTGGTTCGGTGACCTTTTGCGGAGCCGTCCACCCGTGGGCCTGAGAAATGTGTGACGTGCCGTGAAGAAGGCCCGGGAGTCCAGAATGAAGGCGACGTTGTCTGATGGACCCGAACTCGTTTATTCAAGGGGCTTTTCCCCAATAAATAACCTCTCCCCATAAGGGTGTGGCTTCTCCCCTCGACCGAGGAAGCCTTAATTAGCATGGCCTTTTGCAGAGACAAAGGTGTATGATTACCACAGGGCAGGCAGACATTTTGCCAATCTGTTTGCTGAGTAGCAGCTTCCAGGGCTTCAAGAGTAAAGGAGTCAGCAGGCTATCCTACAAGCCCGAGGGGCAAGGACCACCCGCCGCTTCAACTTCACTTGTTAGCCTGAAGCCCTACACACACACACACACACACACACACACACACACACACACACACATCGGTTTGAACAGAATTATCTTGCATTGGTGGACAGTGCTTCTTCCATTAGACCTGGGTTAGTAAGTAAAAATCTCAGTGCAAGGCTGCCATGCATAGGATAACTTCTATGAGGGCCCAGGGAGGCCCTCACACAACGCAGGGTACATCATTGCTCTTGGTTGCCCATCATAACTATCTGGTAAGGTCTTATTGCTAAGATATCACTCATTTTGGACACAAGAAAAAAAAAATCAACCTCGAACTGAGCAGGGAACTCTATCTACATGTAGAAAAATGAAGCTAGATCCCCATCTCTCACCCTGAACGAAAATAAATTCTGAGTGCATCCTTAAGACCTTAAGGGAGGACCTGCAACTCTGCAATTACTGGAAGAAAAAGTAAGGAAAATACTTCAAGGCACAGGCATAGGCAAGAACTTTTTCAATGGGACTCCAGTTGTTCAGGCAATAATCCTAACACTTTAATTGATTAATTGATTGATTTTTACATTTTAAAATTTATTTATATATATAAGTGCTTGCCTACATGTATTTATGTGCACTGTATATATGATGTTTGGTACCCATGGAAATCAGAAGATGATGTCATATCCCCTGGAACTAGAAAAATGGATGGTTGTGGGCCACCAAGTGCATGCTGGAAACTGGTCCTGGGTCCTCTTCAAGAGCAACAAGTATTCTTTAAAAAATTTTTTTTAAAGATTGTAATTTAATTACAGCATTTAATCACCCAAAAGATGTCCTATCCTACCACAAGGACACTTGTTCAATGATGTTCATAGTGGCTTTATGCATTATCGCCAGAAACTGGAAACAACCTAGATGTCCCTCATCTGAAGAATGGATAAAGAAAATGTGGTATATTTACACAATGGAGTATTACTCAGCTATTGAAAAATGACATCATAAAATTTGGAGGCAAATGAACTAGAAAACTAGAAAAAACTAAAAAAAAAAAAAACTAGAACTAGAAAAAATCATCCTGAGTGAGGTAACTCGGGCCCAGAAAGACAAACTCATAATCATACTACAACCCACAAACTCAAAGAGTCTATAACACAAGGAGGGCCCCAGTGGGGACACTGGGATCACAGGGGATGGATCTCCTGGGAAGGGGAAATAGCACAGGTGTTGCAGGTAGAATGGAGGAAGATGGGAATGGGAACAGGAGGGATCAGGTTCCAGGAGAGGGATGGAGAGAGGGAATACTGGGAGAGATGACTGGAATTGGGGATCACTGGGAGGGGGATGACCTGGAGGCCTAGTGCAGTGGAGACTCCTTGGAATCTATAAGGGTGACCCAAATGAGGA
This sequence comes from Cricetomys ansorgei, assembly GCA_026225945.1. Taxonomy (NCBI): domain Eukaryota; kingdom Metazoa; phylum Chordata; class Mammalia; order Rodentia; family Nesomyidae; genus Cricetomys; species Cricetomys ansorgei. Next base: position 1,452,039 of record JAMJFZ010003384.1, read on the forward strand.
CTCCTAGTAATGGGTGGTATTGAATCTGAACTGACCATCTTCTGTAACCAGGCAAGACTTCCAGTGGTGTGACTGGACACCAACCTAATCATAAAACCTTTGACCTACAATCTGTCTCGCCTGCAGTATGTGCTGGGGTAATGGAGGGGCAGAACCCCAAGTCAAGAGAGGGAGCCATGCCTGACACTGTGGGGATGGCCAGGAACAGTAGACTGGATAGCCTGGAGACCTAGGTTCGGTGCCTAACCCAAATGTCACCAGAGAGGCTCCCTCCAGCAGCTGAAGAGAACAGATGCAGAAGCCCAAGGCCAAGCATTGGGCAGAACCCTGGAAAGAAGAGGAGGAAGGACTGAGGGAACCAGAGGGGTTGAGGTCACTAGGAGAACATGGCCCATAGAGTCAACTGACCAGGACCCATAGGGGCTCACAGAGACTGAAGCATCAGAGAGCCTGTGTGGGTCTGAGCTGGGTTCCCTACATGTATCTTAAAGATATTTGGTTGGTATTCATCTGGAACTCTTAAGAGTTGGAGTGAGGACTCTCTGACTCTTTCACCTGTCCTTAGGACCCCTTTCCTCTTGCTTCATCCAGCCTTGATGTGGAGCCTCTTTTGCATCTTGTTAAGCCCTGTGTGATTGGTAGCCCTGGGAGGACTGTTCTTGTCTAAGGGGAAGCAGAGGTGGAGTGGGTGATGGTGCTGGTGGGGATGAGGTGGATCTAAGAGAGAGGGGAGGTGGAGGGGAGCTGGGAGGAGTAGAGAGAGGGTGAGGCTGTGTTTGGGATGTATTGTATGAGAGAAGAAAAAATAAATAAAAAGGTTGTAATTTAGTACAGAATCTCTCCCTTCCCTTTCCTCTCTCTAAGCCCTTCCATATGCCCCTTCAGCTCTCCTTCAAATTCATGGCTTCTTTTTTCATTAATTGTTATTGCATACACATGTGTGTTTATATATACATATGCATTTCTAAATATAGCCTGAAAAAACTGCTCCTAATTACTAAACCATCTCTCTAGCTTCTAATTTCAACAATTAAAAAACGGTGCCTTCTGAAATGAAAAAGACTCTGTACAGACAGAAAAGGGAATGGAGTGAAGAGCGAATCTACAGAATGGGAGGAAATCTTTGGCAGCTGGACATCTGACAGAGGATTAATATAAAGATATTAATACAAAGGAAAAAATGAAACGGAATCAATCAACCAAATCATATAATATTGAGCTGAACAGAGAACGCTCAAAGGAAGAAGTACAAACGGCCACTAAATGTTTAGAAGTGTGCTTAGCATTCTTATCCATCAGGGAAATGGGAACAAAAACTCCTTTGAGACTGAATCTCACCCCAGCAGAGAGATGACCATCAAGAAATCAAGTAACGAATACCACCAGGGATGTGAAGATAGGGGAAACCTTATTCACTGACTGTGGAAATGTATATTTGTGCAGTTAATATGGAAGCCAGTATTGAGGTTCCTTAAAGACGCTAACTGAAGAATTTCCATATGATCCGGCTAAGCCAGTCCTGGCCTTGTATCCAAAGTACTCTACGTCTAACCAAAGAGATACTCGTGCATCCACGCTAATTACTTTATACACAGGACAACCAATACTCATCGATAGATGAAGGGATAATGAAAACACGGTGTATAGACACAATGGGCTTTTATTCAGAATTTAAGAAAAATGTCATATAATTTACTTGAAAATGGATACAATTGGAAAAGGTTATATTTAGTGAGGTAGATAATTCAGGCCCAGAAAGTCAAATACTGCATTACTGCATTTTCTTTTTTTTTAAAATATGTATATCTTCCTTCTAACATCTCCCCCCCCAACTCTCTCTCTCTCTTTGCCTGCCTGCCTACCTGCCTATTTATCTATGGGTAAGTGTTTATGGAGTCTAGAAAACTCCAAAGGGACTGCGAGAGTGAACGAAGGATTGAAGGGAGGCATGTGGAGAGGGCAAAAGAACACATTTCTAACGTAGGGAGAAAATGCTTAGAGTTTGGGAGAGTCGTGTGTGTGCGTGTGCACATGTGTGTGTGCGTGTGCATGTGTGTGTGTGTGCGTGTGTGTAAACTGCAGTGCTATGTGTATCTCACCGAAAATGACAACGTTATCTTCATTTTTAAATTCTTTGCCCCATTTACTTATTTATTGATTGATTGACAATTGCATATATGCATAGAAGGTATTGTGGTCATAATCACCTCCCATCACCCTCTTGTATCCTTTCCTACTCTTGCTGACTCCCTTCTTTCCAGTGCACGTCTCCTCCCTCTCCCCTCTTCTTCCCCCTCCCCTCTTTATGCCGGCCTCATTCAGGTAGCCACATCTGCTGTGTGTTCATGATTGCAGTAGCCCTGCCAGATCCAGAAGACAGCATTTCCGAGTGCTCCTCTCCAGCCTCTAGCTCTTACAATCTTTCTTCCTTCTCTTCTGTGATATGCTCTGGCCTTGTAATGGGTGATATAGGTGTGTTGTTTAGGGCTGAGTACTCAGTAGTCATATATTCTCAACACTGTGACCAGTTGTGACTTTCTGTTTTAATTATTACAGAAAGAATAGTTACAGTAAGAATTATTGGGCTGGAGAGATGGCTCAGCAATTAAAATCACTGGCTGCTCTTCCAGAGGTCCTGAGTTCAATTCTCAGTACCCACATGGCAGCTCACAACTGTCCATAACTCCTGTTCTGGGGGATCCAGCACCTTCACGCAGACATACATGGAGGCAAAACACCAATGTATATAAAATAAAAATAATAGAAAAGAATTATTACCGCAGAAAGGAATGTCCCTGACCCATATGGAGATCAGTTCTAGTCTGTGGGCATAAATGTTTAGGAGATAGCTTGTCTACATGTACAGTTAGCAAAACATCACGTTCTCCCTGAGAGCCTGTGATCTCCTCAGTGACAGGCTATTGATCAGGTTTATAGTACCGGCTGTGTGTTCACTTCCCTGTAGTGAGCCTCTTATCCAATTAGAGAGTGATCGGTTAGCACATAGCAATTGTGACACTATTGCACCAGTGGGCGCATATTTCCTGGTAGGTCAGAAGAGCAACACTCAAGGCCCACAACTTATCACCGTCTCCAATAAAGCCAAGTCTTACATTCTACTTTATTGAGTGAGTACACAGAAATGAATCCAAATGATTCATGATGAAAATAGTTACTTTAGTAAGAATACCACATGTTGATCCAGACATGGAGCAAATGTTTGTAATAGTAGTGCTTGGGAGAGCCATGATTCTGAGGTCAGCCTGAGCTACACAGCTAGGCTTTGTTTTAATACCAAACCACATCAAATTAAAATCAAGCCAAGCCAAGCCAAGCCAAGCCAAGCCAAGCCAAGCCAAGCCAAGCCAAAAGAGAACAAGACAAGGAAAGGTAAGAAAAACCAAAACAAAGCACAACTAGAGAAAACTCAAAAACAACAACCACCAATAATAAAGAAAAGATACCATAGAAAGACATACATTTATTTGAGAAAACAATGCATTTTTAAATACGGGGTCTTTTACATCTCAACCTGGCCTTGAACTTTGTTATATAGCCAAGGATGATCTTGAATGCCTGATCTTCCTGCCTCCTCCCCTAAGTACTGGAATGAGAGACACACACCACAACTGCAGCACTAATTGCAGCTTTCTGTTTGTTTTTTAAGCTTTTTTTGAGACAGGGTTTCTCTGTTGTAACCTCTGGCTGTCCTGGAACTCACCAGGCTGGCCTCAGACTCACAGAGATCTGTCTGCCTCTGCCTCCTGAGTGCTGGGATTAAAGGTGTGAGCCACCACCACCAGGATTTAACTGCAGCTTTTAATACCTAGGAAACAATAAAATTCGGTTTTCTTCCTGACTGTCCTCATCTAACATTGTTTATTTTAGCCTAGTCTTTCACTTCCGGCCTTCTTTCTCTTCTCTTTTTTCAACGTTTCACATTACTGAGCAAAAATATGAAATAACAAAGCAGAGACATTTAAGACAGTGTTGATATTTATTCCATTCTTAAAAAAAATTCAGCTTCTAAAATAATGAATGGTAATAGTTTACTTTTCCACTTCTGTATTCACACATATGTGCGCACACGGGCAGACAGACTCTCCATTTATTCACTGCAGCAAACGGGGATGATGATGGCGGTGTGCCCACCTTGTGCGCATAATTGCATAAAGCACCTTGTTTTCTGTTTTCTTCTATTTGAGAAAAGAAACTTAGAATGGGGGAATTAACCGCTTCTCTTGTATCATGTTCCCATTTGTTCTAGTTTTCCTTGTTCTTTGAAAGAAAGGTCTTGCTAGGTATCCTAGACAGGCCTTGAGCACGGGATTCTAGGCCTCTCAAGTGTTGGTGTGAGAGGCTGGCACCACCCTTCCCCTCCTCTGCCTTTGTTCTTCACAGGCGATACTACGCCGTGTCATCAAAGTCATACAGTTAAACCCTACAGAGTAGTCAGAAGACAGTCTTCAGAAGGGACTCCTGAGTTCAAAGGGACTTCCCCAGCTGTCCCTGTGGCAGCTTGAAGATACCCCTCAAGAAAGGCCATCCTCTCCTTACTTCTGTGGGTTTGCATCCAGGACGAACCACCGCCTCACCCACAAAGGGTTTCCTTTCTGAAGCTACTGGTGCTCCGGACCTGGGGACTCAGCGCCACTGGCAGTTCCTGTGCAGATGTGGGAATTTGTCCTCTGTCTCTTCCTGATGGTGGGAGGTAAGCACCAAGTTAACAAAGAACGTGGCTGGGAGTTTTCAAAATAATTTTCCTTCAGCTGAATGATTGCAACCTTTATAAGGAAGAAGACTTTGCTGATAGATGTTTTCTCATGCGGTACTAGCTGTTATTGGCCTTCTAATAATGAGCATTATTGCAGTTTCCGTTGATGCCGCTGTTTCTGCCACACATAGTTTATTTTAACAACTCCATGTCACTGGAAGTTTTTCTGGACCACATGGAAACATGATTTTTTGATTATTATTTTTTTTTGAGAATTCCATGCATGAATAATGACAGTATTTCCACCCTCTCTTTCCCTTTCCCAATTCTCCCGTGTCTCATAGGTGCTGCAGGAAAAGACGTAGAACAGCCTGCCAACTTGAAGTCTGTGGAGGGAACTTTTGTTCAGCTCAACTGCACGTACAGCACATCAGGGTTCAACGGGCTGTCCTGGTACCAGCAACACGAAGGCCAAGCACCTGTATTTCTTTCTTACGATGTTTTGGATGGCTTGAAGGACAGAGGACATTTTGCCACATTCCTGAGCCGCTCCTCTGGGTACAGTTACCTCCTTCTGAGAGAGCTCCAGATCAAAGACTCTGCCTTCTACTTCTGTGCTGTGAGGGACACGGTGGCTGTGAGGCTTCTGCAGCTGCACCAAAATTCAGAGAGGGCCGCAGTGTGTCGGGGGAGGGGGAGTTATATTTCCTTAGTGTGTGCTTGCTGTGAATTAAGACTAGGCCCCTTGGAAACAGCCTCAATTTGAGTTTGCTACTTTCTAGCTAGGTTTAAGCAAGCTACTTTAACTTAAAATATGTTTTATGTTTATTGATTAATTTAAAAAAATTTTAGTTTAGTTTTCTCATGTATCAAATGGGGCGATTATTAGCGCGTGCCTTACAGCGTTGCTGTGAGCCGAGTCTCTACCTCTGCATAGTGTAACACAGAGCAGGGCTGGCTCACAGCAAGCTCTACGGAAGCTCATCACTCGTCATCCTGAGTTCTCACTAAGGGTAACGCGCTGGGACTCGATCCAGGGTTTCTGTAGCTTTGTGGAAAGTAAAACGATGAAATTCTTGGTTCTAAAGCGGCAGGATAGCATTGGCTCATGAGGCAGGTTCTTTACTCTAGAGAGACACTGAACTTTGGAATACCAAATGCTAGTGTTTTAGAATAAGATGTTAAGTATATTGAGTAATTATATAGGGCTATCTTCATTAAATACAGTCCTCTTTTGCTTTTTGGGTTTTTGAGACAGGGTCTTATTGTATATCCCTGCCTGGTCTGGAGCTTGCTATATAGGCCATACTGTCCTCAACTCACAAAGATCTGCTTCCTGAGCGCTGGGATTAAAGGTACGTGCCACCATGCCTGGCCCTTCGTAAGGCATAGTCTTCAGACACAAATGGAATGGCAGGATAGGCACAAAGTTCAATGGCCTTATGCTTGAAGAGTATGCACACAATCTAGAGAATTACGGAAAACAGAAGGAAGTGTAGGCATAAGCAACATGAGGAAACAGGATGAGAAAGGAGAGCCATCAGGGATCCCTGGGATCAGGAATAGTAACAATTTACAGTTAATTTTAAGATTTTCTTTCCAAAATTGAATTCCTTTATGACATCTTCAAACCCTTCAACAAAGTCTGTTAAATACTATGTTATTTAACGTATGGTCCACTCTCAGATTCAGAGAAACATGATTATTGTCGTCTGAAGCTGACCAGACCATGGAAGCTCAGATTGTAGGTTATGTCTGAAAAGTGAGGTATTCCTAAGTTAGCACGAGGTCTAATCAGTCATATGATACACACAGCCTTCTAGCTGATGCACCAGTCTTTGGAAGAAGTATGAATGCCTTTTCATTTAAGTCCTATAAAACAGTGGTTCGTCAGGCCGTGCCTTACCTGGAGAGTCTCCATTTTATAAGTAGCTTTTGACTCCATTGTGAAGGTGGATCATGTCCCTGGGTGGAACCACAAACACTACCATTGTTCCAACACCACCCATGCAGAACAGAAAAGTGGCTCATACCCAGGAGTAGAAGGGTGTTAATTTATGAGGTGAATTACGACTGTTAGGGCACATAAATAGAGTAAGATTGTATCAGGGAGGTCAGGACCAAGAACTTTCAGACATCAGACCAAAGAAAGGGTGTAACCCCCTTACCTGGACTCCATAAAATGATGGATGCCTAGCATTGGCAAAGACCTCTCACCTGTATATAAGCTGATACCTGGTGTGTTCACCAAGACTGTGGGATTGTCCCAGAGCTGAGGTGAGGTAGAAGGTGTGCCTAGAACCTCAGAATTCTCATTCTGAGAGTGGCAGGTGTTCGGCTCCTCCCCTCCTTAGCTCTGACAGGCCACAAGCTATGCTACCTGGTTCACAGCAATGCACCTCAAGGGTATGCAGCTTGGTAGAATTGTTTATCTGGATCTGTAACACTTCTCCCTATATAACCATATAAGGTCTCTCCCTCCTGTCTCCCCCCCCCCCAAAAAAAAATACCAAGTCCAGGCTGTGACCCTAATATGCAAATGGGGCTGCCTGTCCTAAGCTAATGGGTTTCCCCTGATGTCTCTGGATACTAGAGACCCTTCCTCTGGCTATATATGTAACCTTGTTCCCCCAATAAACTTGAGTCATGCCCACTGCCCGGTCTCCTAAGAATTCTGTACATTCTTGCCTCACAGTTTTCCCACTGAGGACCTGATGGATCTGCTGAAGATCCACACCACCATCGTGTAGGTCTACAGGCAGAGAATTTTCTATGGTTCCCATGGCTTCAACTCAGCTTGGTTTCTGTTTATCCATCTTCTTGTCTGTATGGATCTTAATCCATTGTTTCCTGTTTCAACCTAGTTGTGCCTTCTCCTGTCCACAGCTGACTGCATATTCACCCGCATCTGATTCTCCTGGGGCCTGCTGTCTACAGCAGCAATTTCCTCGCAGCAGGCTGGGGGTCATTAATCGCTGTCATAAGACTCTTCTTGCCTTTCAGTTCATTTCTGAAAGCTCTTAAATTCCTCTGTAGCCTCTTTTATTAGTATCCATCCTGTGAACCACGTATATGAGCACATAGATATATTTACTGTGTCCTGTGTGATATGAGAGTTAAATTTAGTGGTTGAGATTAGAATAAAAGAACCTGCATCTTCCTCGGCCAGACTACCACAGTAGGCAGGACCAGGTTAATTGTTGTTATTGAAAGCAACACATCTGAATTTCCTGATATTCAATAAATTCTGACGTCGGAAATATGTTTTTGGTATGGGATGCTCACAGCAATTTCACTACCACCACCACCAAGTAAAATAACAACAGAAAGAAAGCAGACAGTAACCTGAGAGAGTAGCTATTGGTCTGATTTATTTTGCCTTCAGTAGGATGATGTGATTCCTCCCATCCTGGGGTATGGTTTGAATCAATTTCCAGAGGCGGCGGAGGAGTCTTACACAGATCAGGCCATCAAATTAAGCCCGTGTGACCCTTCACCCGCAGCTTTCTAGCCTAGGGCTCCCTCCTCCAGCCAGATGTAACACATGCCCTAGTACGTAGGGGATTACATGTACTGTTCTGTGGTTCAGGCTCTGGAGGAAGGCGGCACCTGCTCCGTTGGGTCCTTTTGTGTCGGACAGCGGGAAGGGCCAGTTGCTTTTTCATGCTGCCAAATCTCCGTTCAGGCTTTCTCTGAGATGCATCTTGGGGAAGTTCATTCAGGCAGTCTGTTGGTGCAGTCTGTGGGCTTGGATGGCTAAGGCTGCATTGTCACCCCACCCCACAGAAGCACAGCTGTGGCACATCCTGGGTTTAAACCTTAAGCCCTAACGCAAAAGGTTTCATAAAATTTCAGTTGTTTGTGAGGCTGAAGTTCTCCAAGGGCTTGATTAGGAGGATGCGTATCTAAGGCAGTATATTCAGACAGAAGGCAGAGGATTGGCTTCTTCTACCAGACCCACTCCCCAACGTGTGTGTGTGTGTGTGTGTGTGTGTGTGTGTGTGTGTGTGTGTGTGTGAAAGAGAGAGAGAAGGGAGAGTCTTAACTTGTCTCAGACTCATGGGCCTAAGTGACCCTCTTGTCCTTTCAGCTCAGGCAGTTGGTACAACGGATGTGTACCCCTGTGCGTGGTTTCTGTTAGAAATGGGTCCCAAGAAAATGACCATACAATCCAAAGGCGAAAAGTTTATGTGTGCCAAATGGTGTATAGCCATGCCAAATCAAACAGGCAAGCACACCAAATGGGGGTTGGACTGGGTATTTATTCCAAATGCAGAGGAGTCTTGGGCCTCGTTTCAAGAGTCAGAACTGGTTTCACATTCTTAGCTGACTGGCTAGCTCAGAGCAGCACAGCTGACAGTCAGAAGGGGCAACTGTTAATAGCAGCATGCAACCTTGAATGTACTCTGATCTTAGAAGACTGTGGACTTGGGGAAGGTCTTTCCAGGGTGTGACTTTATAATTTTCTTTTTTAAAAGGTGGAACTTCCTCTGTGTCATTTAGTCCTTTGATAGAAAAAAATACAAAACCAAAAACAAACAGTATATTTCATTTACGTTTCCTACACTTCACTTACTAACTCATGTCTGGGATTTGTTGGTATTTCTCATCAGGCGTACTGATTTTCTAGTGTTTGGGATCATTTGGCAAGGAGGCAGATGAGATTCCACTTGTCAGAAAGTCCTTGAGGCAAGGGTTGCAGGTGCTGACCACTGGGGCTTGGGCTGCTGGACTAACACGACAGACATGCCAGGAGGCTCGTCTCGGGAGGATTGTGCTTTGCATCGTTCTCGCACACGTCCAGCATCGTAGCCACACTCTATTCTTACTGCCTCCTCAAGACGGCAACTGATTACGATTTACCTTTTTTTTTTGTTTGGTTTTTCGAGACAGGGTTCCTCTGTAGCAACTCCGGCTGTCCTGGAACTCACTCTGTAGACCAGGCTGGCCTCGAACACACAGAGATCCGCCTGCCTCTGCTTCCCGAGTGCTGGGATTAAAGGCGTGCGCCACCAGCGCCTGGCAGACTCAGGGTTTTTATTACCAAAAATTATACAAAATTCAGAACTTAACTTCTATCCATCTTTTCAGTGACATATATTTTGATTGATAAAACTTGATAAATAAGTTCATGATGCTGTATATACAACTTATATTACTGTAATTGAGAGAAGTGATATTCTGAGAGATGTTTTTATATACTAACCATTGCTCAAAAGTAGAATGCTAATTATTGTTGTAAAAATATGTTAATCTACTGTCTAGAATTTAAAAGGGCTATGGGAATTTGTTGTAATTTGTATTTAGTAAAAGGAATCTGTTGCACCAGTTCAGAATAACGAGTCTTTGAGGGTAACTTGTTCCTTGATAGTCCAAGTTAAAAATTCATCCCCATGGAAAAATGAACATTTAATCCTTTTATGGAAAATAAAAAAGTAGTCAAAATAATTGATGGGAAGGAAAATTAATAGCTTAGAAAAAATGGCAAAAATATCACTTTAAGATAGTTACTTCAACTACACATTAACTTGGAAGAGATGATAAACAGAAAAAATAAGTATTAGTTGTTCAACTACTAAATCTATTAGATGTTCTCTTTTTATTCTCAGTTGAAAATATTTGGATTTTCTTTATAAATACTAGAATTTTTACAAAGGCCTTCAAATTCCCATATGATCTTATTCTTATTTTATTCAAAAGTTCCAGGGACTATGTTTCATGTGATGAAATAATCATAAAATAAAGGAACAATATGCATGCTTTTAACTATTCTAAGTAAGAAAATGGAATTTTAAAAATGTATTTATTTGAGCTGGGCGGTGGTGGCGCATGCCCTTAATCCCAGCACTCAGGAGGCAGAGGCAGGTGGACCTCTGTGAGTTCGAGGCCAGCTGGTCTATAGAGTGAGTTACAACAGAGAAACCCTGTCTTGAAACCCGCCCCCCAAAGAAAAAAAGTATTTATTTTTCAAAAGTGAAAATTATTTATGTGAATACACAGAAAGCACTCTGAAGTATTTATGTTGCCTCTGGCAAACTTCTCAAAGATATTAAAAATTCTATCAGTACTTAAGGTTTATGTTGCATGTTGGAGACATAGCTAAGTGAGGCCCTGGGTTGATCTCTGAGCACTATGCCCCTCTCAGAAAATAAAGAAGTTGTGCTGTCCCCTTAATGTCAAGTATTTGTTAATAGCAGAAAACCAATTTATTTCTATAAGATAAAAAAATTAGTCTTATATAGACTTGTTATAAAAACTTGGAAAAAGAAAGGTACGTTATAGAAAGAAGTAGAATTCAGGAAGTAAGAAGATTGCTTCTTTCCTTCTAATGGGCATGCTTTGTTCTGAATGAGTCATTGAAGACGATTTCAGCAGAAACTTGTAAAATTAACTGATTTCAAACAAATGGTGAAACAATTCAATATGCATTTAATCAAGTGTTTCATAACTTTCTTTGTGTAGATGCCCATTTAATTTTATTTAAAAATTGTTAAAGATTTATTTATTTTATGTGTATGAATGTTGTGCCTGAATGCATGTATGCAAACCATATATGCATGCCTTCTATTGTAGACGTCAAAAGAAGTCATTAAAGTCCCTGGAACTGGAGTTACAGATGGTTGTGAGCCATCATGCTGGGAATTGAACTAGTCCAACAAGTGCTCTTAACCACTGAGCTATCTTTCCAGCCCAGTAAATGCTCATTTTAAAAGATATAAGCCGAGCATGGTGGCACATGCCTTTAATACCAGCACTTGGGAAGCAGAGGCAGAGGCAGAGGCAGAGGCAGAGGCAGAGGCAGAGAGGCTGGTAGATCTCTGAGTTCTAGGCCAACCTGGTCTATAGACTGAGTTCCAGGACAGCCAGGGCTGTTATGCAGAGAAACCCTGTCTTGAAAAACAAAACAAAACAAATACACAAACAAAAAAGACAGTATATAAAACTGAAAACAATCCAAATTTGGAAGTGAATGGGAAATCAAGGTTTCAACAGAACATTACAACTGAAAAGACATTAGGTAATTTGTATTTAAAGACAAATAGGAAGTACTTAAATAACTAGCTGTCTTCCTGATAATGCTCTTTATCATTACTAGGGGCACATGTCATGTAACTACAGACCAAGCCCAACTGAATGATCTTTTGATAACCTTGCAGAATTGAATAACAAATCTGTGTATTAAAACTAATATTTATAAATCTTTTCAGGTATATTAACAATTTTAGTGGTTATCATTTATTCCAAGATACAAACTTAATTTCTTTAATAATTTTTGTAAGTTAATTAAAAATACACAGGAAAAGATAATTAAAATCAGGGTTGAAATTAATGAAATATGAATGAAAAAACAGTTCAAAGAATCAATGAACCAAAGAATTATTTCTTTGAAAATATTAACAAGGCTGATAAACCTTTGCCAAATTGACCACAAAGCAAAACAACCCTCAAAGCAATTAACCAACAAACCAACCAACCAGCAAAAAAAGAAGGTACAAATCAATAAAATTTGAAATGAAAAGAGAGATATTGCAACACACACCAAGGACATTCAGACAATTTTAAGGTTGTACTTTAAAAATCTATGTTCTACCAAACTAGAAAATTTAGAAGAAACAGATGGATATACATATATGACTTACCAAACTTAAATCAAGACAAAATAAATAACTTAAGTAGATCCATAATATCCAATGAGATAGGTGCAATTATTAAATTAAAATTATTAAAAATTATTTTATTAAATTATTAAAATGAAAATAATTAAAAACCTCTAACATAAAAATAATCTCATGGCCAGGTGGGCTCAGCACAAAATTCTATTAGACCTTCAAAGAAGAACTAACACCAGTACTTCACAAACTATCCTCCAAAAATAGAAAAGGAAGGAATGTTTCCAAAATTGTTTTTCAAAGCCAGTATTACTCTAATACTTAAAAATCAGACAGAGACCCAACAGAAATGCAAACTATAGGCCAGTATCTCTGGTGAATGTAGGCACAGACATTTTCAACAAAATATTTGCAAAGTGAATTCAAGAACACATTAAAAAGATTGTCCATCACGATCAAGTAGACTTCATTTCAGAGATGCAGGGATGGTTCAACACATGTAAACTGATGAAAACAATCTTACCACAGAAGGAGGCTTGAGGACTACATGATTATCCCACTAGATGCAGAAAAGCCTTTTGACAAAAGTCCAATTTTCCTTCATGAGAAAAGTCCTTGAGAGTCTAGGGATACAAGGGACATATATTAACACTATGAAAACAATATACAGAAGGACAGTATATTGTCTCAAATCATCATCTTAAATGGAGAAAAAACTCAGAGCATTTCCACTAAAATCAATAGCATGACAAGAGTGTCTGCTCTCTCTGCTGCTGTTCAACAGTAGTCTAGGCTAGAGCAATAAGACAACTGAGGAGACAAAGGGGCTATAAATAGGAAAGGAAGAAGTTGGAGTATCTTTATTTACAGATGATATGATTCTATACATAAAAGACCTTATAGCAGATTCCACAAAAAAACTCCTACAGCTAATAAACACATCCAGCAAAATAGCAGGTACAAAATCAGCACACAAAACCCAGTAAGCTTATTATATACAAATGATAAACATACCCAGAAAGAAATCAGGGAAACAATACCACTCAAAATAGCCTAAAGTATTAAAATATCTTGGAATAAATCTAAACAAGGAAGTGAAAGACTTGTACAATGAGAAATTTAGGAAACAGAAGAAAGAAACTGAAGAAGATATTAGAAGAGGAAAGATCTCCATGCTCATGGATCAGTAGGATTAATTCTGTAAAAATGGCCATTCTACCAAAAGCAATCTATAGATTCAATGCAATCTCATTCAATTTCAAAACAATTCTTTATAGGAATGGAAAAAAAAAACCCTTAAATCTTATGTGGAAACACACAAGAAAACAATACCAAAGTATAAAAAGATTTCTGGAGAAATAACCGTCTCTGATTTCAAATTATACTACAGAACTGTAACATTAGAAATAGCATAGTATAGGTAAAGCACATTGGCCAGTGAAATAGAACTGAAGATTCAAAGCCTCTTAATGTCTGTTTTAAAAAAAAAAAAGAAACCAGAAACAAAGATGTCAACAATGGAGAAAAGACAGCAACTTTAATCAAGGGTCACTGGATCACTACCTGTGTAAGAATGGGACTAGATCCTTATCTCTCACTCTGTACAGAACTCACTCCAGATGAACCAAGGGCCTCAGTGGAGGACCTGAAACCCTGAAACTGATAGAGGAGAACGGAGAGAAAATAAGCTTGAACCTAAAGTTATAGGAAAGGACTTTCTGAACAGGATCCTGGTAGTGCAGGCATTGAGCTCAACAGCTGATAAGTGGGACTTCATGAAACTGAAAAGCTTCTGTACAACAAAAGACGCCATCAGAGCGGAAAGAGGCAGCCTACAGGATGACAAAAGTGTTTACCAGCTAAACGTATCATTGAGGGTTAATATCTATAATATATAAAGAACTAAAAATACTAAGTATCAAACAACCCAATTAAAAAAAAAATGGGCGTGGAACTAAGAGTTCTCAAAGCTAAAGCACAAATAGCTGAGAAATATGTTAAACATCATTAGCCACTAGGGAAATGCAAATTAAAGCTACTTTGAGAGTTCATGTTACCCTAGTCAGGATGTTTAATATTTAAAAAAAAGCGTAAAAATGCTGGTGTGGACGTGTGGAATGAGAACATTTATGTACTGTTAGTGAGAGTTCAAGATCATACAGTCATTATGAAAACCAGAATGGCCAGGTGGTGGTGGCCATGCCTTTAATCCAGGTGGTGGTGGCTCATGCCTTTAATCCCAGCGCTCGGGAGGCAGAGGCAGGTGGATCTCTGTGAGTTGGAGGCCAGCCTGGTCTACAGAGTGAGTTCCAGGACAGCCGGAGTTACAACAGAGAACCCTATCTTAAAACAACAACAACAACAACAACCAAACAAATAAATCAGCATGGAGCTTCCTCAAAAAGTTACCTATAACATGATTCATTAATAGCATTCTTCAGTATATATCCCAATGACTATATCCTATGATGGAGATAACTGCTTATTCATGTCACTGAGCTTTATTTCACAATATTAAGGAAATGGAAACAGTCTAGATGTCCATCAATAGACAGTTAATAAAAATGTAGTTTTTACAATGGAAAAATGGAATATTATTCATCTGTGAAGAAAAGTGGAATCATAAAATTTTCAGGTAACAGATGGAGCTGACAACAATCGTTCGGTGTAAGTAACCCAGGCCCACAAAGACAAACACCACATTTTTTTTTTTTTTTTTGTGGATGCTTGTGGATTTGTGCATGGTTTCTTTGAATCTTCAGATACGTGTGTTTCATTTGGAAAATCCACCGAGGTCAGGAAATTAGTGAGAGGCTATGGAGGGGGCTTTCAAGGGGAGGAAGATAGAACACAGGGACACAAAGTGGAGAAAGGGAAAAGTGGGTTAAGAAGGATTAAATGGGGTGTGCAATGGGAGGGCGGGGGAGAGGAGAAAATATGCAGAGGGGTAACTAACACTCAAGACCTGAAAAAGTCTTATGAAAAAAACTAACATCACAGAAGCTTCCTAAAACACAAACACATGCTTATATTGAGAACTTGAATGGAGTTATCCTATACTGGGACAACAACGATCCCACTCGATAACTCAGGCTAACACGTGAAAAGCCCAGTGCTAGAAATTGGTTCCCTCTAATGGAGCTGCTGTTCAGTGAGGTCACATAGAGCCCCAATTATTAATTTTCAAAGAATTAATGAAAATAATAAAAAGTAGATCAGAGCAAAAGAAAAACACAACCAAGCTTTTCACTGGATGATTCCTATCATTCACAGTTTAATAACTTTATTGTTATAATTCAGGATGCAATACTTTTTTAGTATACTAATGGAATCATGACATCAAAACTATTTTTTGAACATTTTGAACATCTCAAAAAGGAACCCATGCTGTCTAGCAGTCTACTTCATTTCTCTATCCTTTTAACCCCTGGCAGACATTAATCTACTTTCTAGATTCTCAGATTTGTCTATTCTGGATATTTCATTTGCATGGAGTTCTACAAAATGTCTTTCAGTTCAAGGATGCTGTTTGACCTGTGCATGGCCTTAACACCCCTGGTATGCGGTGCAGCATTTAGTACCATGTCCACACAAAGCTGGTGTCAGAGAAACTGTAAATGCTTTGGAACTATTCCTTATTTAGAGGCTACTGGGTTTATTGTCCACTTATTAAATTGCTAAGTGAGTGAGATAATAAAAGGAAATTCACTGAATCGTGAAAGTTTTAATAATGCCCCTGGGCATTCACTGATGGCAAGTTCAACTAGAGCCATTCAACACTCACTTCCAGATCTTGTGTTATAAAAACCCCAAAGCTTGAAAGCCTCAAATATGCCCAGTGCAGGATTTTGTGCTCTGTGAATTTACATCCTAGGTAACTGTAGTAAGGTGTAGGAGAAGTGAATCATTAATGGAAGTATGGAATAGATGGTTTCTGTTGTCATTTGGGGGAATTTATTTTAAACAGGTAAGATAGGTAGATCTTTTATATAAAGATGTATTATTATTTCTTGCTTTGGGCATTACAGAGAATTTAACAGAGCTACTGGGTTTATTGATCACAAATCTTTCTCTCCTTTTCCTACCTCATCTTTATAAAGAGTTTGTTGTTACTTATTTAAAATGGAAGTTGGCCAGGGCTGAAAGGAGATAAAGTCACCTTCCAGGGATGGTTCTGTCCTGAGAGTGAGCACGATGGTGGTCTTCCTCTACCTCATTCCATTGCCATCTTTAAGGCCATTGCATTGCAAGAAAGGTAACTCTATTAGCCAGAATTCTCCAGAGAGAGAGGTAGAGAGAAAGAGAGAGAGAGAGAGAGAGAGAGAGAGAGAGAGAGAGAGAGAGAGAGAGAGGAGAATTGAGCCTGATAAACTGGTTCATTGGTATATGAAAATCTACAATTTCAAGGCCTGGAAAGTCTAAAGTCTAACTGCATCCAGAGTTAAAGTCTAACTAGAGTAGCTGCAGCCAGCTGGATACCCCAGCAGGAGTCAGGGCTGCAGTCTTGAGTCTGGAGGAGGAAGCTTTTCTTCTATTAGGTAACTCTGTCTTGTAAAGCTTCCTAATGAGTGGCTAAGGCCTGGCCACTTTGAGGTTCATCTGCCTTTTCCAGAGCCTGTTATTTACGTTTTAATCATGTATAAAATTACCATCACAGCAATAGCTAGGTCACTGTTTAACCAGACATGTGGGTTCCATGGCATAGTCAAATTAATGTATAATGCTATACTTTTTTAGTATATAATGGTAATTAAAGTGTCATTTTAAAAATACTTTCTTAATGAGAACAAAGTGAAGTGACTTGCCAAGGTGTATTCTTTAAATAAACCGATTCACAAGAAGGTCTTCACTTGATGTTTATGAATTCATCTGGGCAACAAAGGAATGTAAGATAAATCAGGCTTGATTTGATAGAGATTCCTCAACAACTTTCATTTTCCTACAACAAAAATTTAAACTTAATGTTAGTATCATGTCATATCTCCTCAAGTATGTTATATATTATATATTTATATTATATAAATATAAATATTTATATATTATATAACATATATAATATATTATATTATATATATGAATATCTATATTTATAGAATAAATACTCTTCTTGTATGAAAAATTTGTAGAATGAATGTCTTACAATTGAGTGACAAATCTGGGGAGGTGTTAATGTAAGTTCTAGTGGGGCTCACGCTTAGTGAACTTAGCTCAAAGTGGTAGCAGCAACAAGGCTTGATTCTATTTTTCTTGACCAGAAAGAAGGAAAAAAAATTTGAAAAGATAAATTAGAACTTTCAGAGAAGGAATATTTAAAAAAAAAAAAAAAAACCTCCAAAAAAAAAAAAACCAAAACAAAACCCAAGGAACCAATATTACAATATTACAATGATCTAATTATTCACACAGAAGACCAGTTACCTAAATCAGAATGTATTTATTTAAAATATTTAAAATATTTATTTAAAATATTTAAATAAATTTATTTAAAATATTTCATTGCCTCTTATTTCTGGAAGGAATTATGAGAAAAGAGAATGAAAGAACGTAAAACCCCTGTAAGAGTCAGCCAAGTCGCCTCTGGGCAGCTGGAGAACACTGGCAAGTGTCAGCGCTCTTCGCTGACGCTGCTTCCCACGCTTTTGCGGGTCTGCTCCTGACGACCCTGTGGCGCCGCTCCGAACAAGACTCTTTCCCAGGTATCGATCTGATAGATTGTATCCACACGGTTTAGAAGCTTAACAGGAGTACCTTTAATACCTCTTCTGTGTTCAGAATCAGTCATAATTTTTAATGTGCTACTTTCTATAAAGATATCAACCTACAAATGTGCTCACACGCGTGTAGCTCCATAGCACACACACACATGTGCACACACACACGTGCACAGGCATACACACCACATACCCACTCACACCCGCATGACTGTCCTCGCTAGACACACACACGTAGACACACTATCCAAGACTCCTCAAGATGTCCGAGGCTCTCACTTATAACTGTTTCTATTTCATTGTAGCACTTGCTGCTTCTGATTGCTGAAAGAATCACAGGACTGTGGTCTGGGGTAGGGAGGGATCAATATTGATCTTTCCCTCGGCTTCTTTGTGTTTGAATCTCTAGCACAATTCCTAGAAAATGTTCACAGATTGAATGCTGACCTTGACAGAATCTTCGGAAAAAGAAACCTTCTTACTGGCATGTGGTCACGTATGCTCTGCTTGTTTGTCTCATCGCCAGAGGAAAGCTCTCCTCTGTGCCTGATCAGCTTTGGGATGCTCCAGAGAAGATAGGAAGGACTAGCTGAGGCATGGTGGCTTACTCAGCCTGCCTGGGCTTCCCTATCAGAGCCGTTCTCTGGGGTTCATGACTGCACCCCTGCACGTGGGAGGTGAAGTTGAGGCATTTCTTTGTGTGCAAGGGGGAAGGCAACATTGTGTCTCTGAGCACAGTTTTCTTTCTTGGGAGCTTCTTTCCCTGTGCTGGTTGGCCACTAGACACATAATCACGTTTATATGGTAAAGAGTCAAGTCTTAAAAAAACCTTGATATAGCCTATTGTAAAGAATTAAAACAAAAAAAGAAAGAAAGAAAGTAAAAGAAAGAAACTGAGTACAATCTGGTAAAAGCTCCAAGAGTTTGCTACAGTTGTCCGTAGCAAACCACAAACAGGGAAGACCTAAGGCAGGAGTGTTGGAATGGAGCTCAAATCTTGATGTGATGAAACCAGGCCTCCACACATTCCTGAAACCTATTGCACTCCATTTCGCTAGGAATGTGGAATCAAAAGCCTAAAGTGTCTCTGTGAGCACCACTGCGCCTCTTTTAACCCTCTGACATTCAATTAGTGTAGACATTTTCTCATACTGGGTTCATCCAGGCACGGTCTTGGCATCCCAGCATTTCAGAAACTCACCTGAAGCTGAAATGGTAGGCTACTGTGATGGACACTGAGGCTTCCCTTGCAAAAGGAGCCCCTTCTAAGGGTGTCCTTGCCAAGGTTTGGTCCTGCAGCGTTCAACTAGAGGTCGTGTAGAGACAGATACGGCAGAGAACAGACAAATACAGTTTGGGGTTTTGATACAACGACAGACACCAGGGAGGTGTCTGGAAGCAAAGACTTTAACCTCTGGTGAGTCAGTAAACTCGTCAAAGGAGTAATCAGGAAAAGGGAAAGTCATCACCATCTGTGTCGGGGAGCTGCTGTGGAATTCTAGAATTCTAGAAAAAGCTAAATAGGCAAACAGAGACCGAAAGCAGCTGCTTGGTACTGCTTCGCTATGTGCACCTTTGCACACTCCTCGTGCCGGTAGGGTCTGGTCCTTTTGATTCTCCCTCCCCATTGTAGAATATATGTCTACTTCTGTGTAGGTCATCTTGTTCCCCCGAAGTTTGTTAATTTTTATTTTTTTCCCCATTTTTGGGTAATATGATTTAATTTTTTTCAGCTAAGAAGTATTTAGTGAGTTCCCTTTTTGTGACAAGTGCTTTGTTATATGGACAGAAAAATAAAATATTTCCCTTTCTTCAAGGGGTTGCGCCAGTTGTTCCTTAAAGGCCACTACAGGTTTGCTTGCTTACTTTTTGCTTACTGTGCTGTAAGCACCATGGCACTGTGTTTTAGCGTGCAGGCTTTGGAAAACTGGTCCTGTTTCCTCTGCCTCCAAAGTGCTGAGATTATAGGTGTGTGCTATAACACCCAGATAATAATTTTCTTCTTTTAAAAGGCCTATTACTAAGTCAATAAAAGAGGAATTCTTTCCTTCCCCCTACCCACTCTTTCTTCTTCCTTTTCTTCTGCTGAGCATCAAATATCGGGCCTTGCATACATTAAATGAATGTTTGACCACAGGGATATACTGCAGCCCCAAAAAGACATTTCTTAATTAACTTTTTTTTACTCAATAATTTGAATTAAAATTTTTTTACTTAACACCCTTATTTGCAAGGCATTAAGGCTATCTTTTTTTTTTTTTGTATTTGTAAGTCCTCATAGACTGAAGATACAACACAATGGTACAGTACATTCCTAGCAGCATACATTAAAAAGGTTCAATTACTAATACTATTAAAAAAAATCCCACCCAAACCAAAATGGCTGGGTGGCTTCATGTTTTAGTGATGATAGAGATAATGCCCAGCACAAGTGTATTTCTTTAATAAAGATAAATATAATACCTAGATATTTTTGTGCATGCTTGTGACTCTAGCACTTAATGGGGTTGAGGTGGGAAGGTTGTAGGTTCAAGACCAGTCTGGGCTCAAAGGCAGTTCTAGGCCTGCCTGAGCAGCATAGAGAAATCATTTTGCAAAACGAGACAAACACATGCAACCACATTATAATCCCTTAGACACAGGCAAGGAAAAAATTTACTTGCAACTCTATGAAGCCACCATGTTTTTGATCTTTTCTCTCCATACATTCTTCTAATATTTCTCTTTTTAAAACATGCCTAGTATATAAACAATTATAGAATGAGACATAAAAATTAATAAAATCTTCCTATTCCTTCCAATCCTATGCTTGTGATAGTAAACAATATTAAAATGAATGTGTATCCTTCAACATCTTCTATTTTAGAAATATATAAAAATGGAAATAATGAATATTTACATATGTTTCCATATTTAGAAAAATACATATACATGTTAGACAGACATACATTCAGGCCAAACACACATACTCCTAAAATATTAAGATAAAGCTTAAGAAAATTTAAAAAAAGTCATTTATTTCTGTATTGATAAGCATCGTTTGTTTCCAAACCTTGTTTTACTAAAAAGTATTTCAATAAGTGTGTATCTTTAGTTACTAGTTACTGGTTCCCTTAGTCCTATGAAATACATAGAACTGATAAAGTTCTATACATTTTCTTGAAAATGGGATTCCTTTGTCTAGATTCTATATTTCTAGAGTTTAGAAGTATAGACACTACAATTCTTATTGGTACTGCCAACTTACTTCCCACAAAATTAGTATATAATAATGATGATGATGATGACGATGATAATAATGATCAGTCTTTCATGCTTTTGTCAATGTGAAAAACCAAAACCAAAACCAAATGTACTTGGTTTTGTTCTCTAACTTGCACTGAAGTTGAACAACTTTCACACAGGACTTCTCATTTGTGATTCTTTTCCTGTGATCTTTGTGTTTATATTCTTTTCTCATTTTCAATTTGATCCTTTGTTTTTTACTATCAAAATTTCAAGGATTTTCGAATAAGGGGATATTCTTCTTTTCTGTAATATGTGTTCTGAATTTTTTCCAGTCTTCTTTTTGTCTTTTGATAACTTATGGCACTACCGTCTATCACGATCTTGAGAATATATTATCCAATGTTACCATTACGTACTGTCTCGATAGTTGACGGGTTGGTAATCTCTTGTTACCATTCTTTCCTAATGGCTGGACACAAGTCTAGTCAAGTCCCACTGCATTCATTCAGATCCCCTGCCAATCCCATGACTGTTAGGTTGCTTTAAATACTACTAGTTTTAGTACTATTTTAGTACTGCCTTTAGCTTTTTCTTTAGTTTGGACACTATAAGAGATTACCTTACCATAAGTGAAATAATTGGGTCAAAGCTTCATTTTTTATTGGTGATTTGTGATGATTATTTTCCAAACTCTTACAGCTTATGGTCACCCAACCAGCATGAACAATTAGGAGCAATGTGATAGTATTTGTATGTGTTTCTTGGCAGAAAAGTCGTATTACAGAATTGAAAGAATCACAATTGGTGGCTTCTTGGTTCCATTGGGAGGGAATGATTGGATTTACAATGCCTAAGAAGTTAGTTTAGTACAAATAAAATATTTTTGCAAAACTACAATGTGTAAGGCACCTGCAAAGTGATGCAAGAGGTAAGTCACATGTGGTTATTACTTTTTGAAAAATTAATTTTTTTGCAATTAAAATATAATTACATTATTTTCTACTTTCCTTTTCCTTTCTCTAGTCCTTCCCATGTACCGTCTTTGCTCTGTCTCAAATTCATGGCCTCTTTTTCTTTAATTATTATAATATGTATACAATATGTGTATATATATAATATTTATGCATAAGTATATAGATGCATAAATATGTAAATACAGCTTGCTCAGTCCATTGAGTATTTAGTGTTACTTGTGTATATATCATTTCAGGGCTGACCACTTGATATTGAGTAACCAAATAGGGGACTCAACCCTAGGGAAGACTATCTCTTCTACTCTCAGTATTCCTTAGTTGCCCATAGTTCTTTGTTTAGGACTGGGACCCTATGGGATTATTCCCATTAAACATAGTGTGTCCATTGGCATTGTACCTGTTCAGGTCTTGTTTAGGCAGCCACATTGTGGTATCATGGTGACGCCTCCCTGTCATTTCTAGGAGACACACCTCACAGCAGATTTCCTGGTCCTCTGGTTCTTACAATCTGTTTGTTACTTTTGTGCTTTTCAAGAAATGTTTAGTTAATGAGAATAAAAGTTAAATCTCCTACTTTCTTTTATAGTTAAGTCCCACAAAACAATTAGGAAAGAGAAGAAGACTTTTATTGAATCATGCTTTTATAAATCAGACTTTATATTTTATGAATCAGAATTTTATGAAATCAGTGCTTTGAGATAATAAGAAATGAAGTAAAAGATGAATAGCATTTTAATAGCTGTAAAGGGGCCCCACATTGGACAAAGCAAGACTGTTAAGGTTTTGAAAGTCACTTATCTTAATAGCATAAATCAAATAATGAGTGGTTTCAGTTAGGGTTTTATGATTTTGGAATACTGATGGGGTACTATTGGTGGATTATTCTGAAATGAAAACAGTGAAGTAAATAAAGGGTAAAGATTTTGGATAACTTATATATTCATGCCAAGTTTCATAGGAAAACAATCATCTCATCCTTGTATTACTTCAGGGTCATTTAGATCCTCTGGAACACTCATTAGATGGGAGCTCTAAACCAAACAAGAGTGACTGAATTTGTCTTCCTGGGACTCACTGACAACTGGGTGTTGGAGATTCTGTTTTTCATAGCATTTGCAGGCACTTATATGTTAACTCTTTTGGGGAATATTCTCATCATTGTTACCATAGTCTTTATGCCACGTCTCCACACTCCCATGTACTTCTTTCTGAGCAACCTGTCCTTCATCGATATCTGCCACTCATCTGTCACCGTGCCCAAGATGCTGGAGGGCTTGCTTTTAGAACGGAAGACCATTTCCTTTGACAGCTGCATCGCACAGCTCTTCTTCCTACACCTCTTTGCTTGTGCTGAGATCTTTCTTCTGACGATCATGGCGTATGATCGTTATGTGGCTATCTGCATTCCATTGCACTACCCCAGTGTGATGAACATGAAGCTCTGTGTACAGCTTGTCCTTGCACTCTGGCTGGGGGGCACTGTTCATTCACTCGAGCAGACCTTCTTGACTATTCGTCTACCCTACTGTGGTCCGAACATCATTGACAGCTACTTCTGTGATGTTCCTCCTGTCATCAAGCTGGCCTGCACAGATACATACCTCACGGGGATTTTGATCATGTCCAATAGTGGAACCATCTCCCTTACCTGTTTTCTAGCCTTGGTCACTTCCTATGCAGTCATCCTGTTTTCTCTTCGAAAACAGTCAGCAGATGGTCGTCGGAAAGCCCTGTCCACCTGCTCAGCCCACTTCATGGTGGTTGCCCTGTTCTTTGGGCCATGTATCTTCATCTACACTCGGCCAGACACCAGCTTCTCCATTGATAAGGTGGTATCTGTCTTCTACACGGTGGTTACCCCTTTGCTGAATCCTCTCATTTACACCTTGAGGAATGAGGAAGTAAAAAGTGCAATGAAGCGTCTCAGGGAGAGACTCATTTGCTCATGAAATTGTGTGTGTGTGTGTGTAGGAGTCACTGTGATGACAGTCACAATTGTGGCCACATCCTTAAAGTGGAAGTAAAAACTGCTCTCAACCACTGAGCCATCTTTCCAGCCCTGAAGATTTATTTTCTTAATAAAATACTCAGAAGATCAAAAGTTCAACATTTTGATAAAACTGATGATAATTTTTTTTTTTATTTTTGTGGTTGACCCTTTCACACTAGAATCTGTCTACCTCAAAGTCACAAAGATTTTTGACTGTTATACTTTAGAAATTTTATAGTTTTATCTTTAAATTCTAAGTGAATGCTTTGTTTGGGGTTTAGTTTTTGTATGTGGTATGACATAAGTTTGAGATTCATTTTATTCATTCATTGACTTGATCTGGCACAGTGTGAGATGATTCTTTTATTATTAAATTACTTTTATTGAAAATGCCTTGGATTTATTTGTAATTCTTTACTCTGCCACATTGACTAACATGTCTATACTAATACACGAGCACATTGACTTGGTTATTTTAGTTTTAAAGTAGGCTTGAAGTGATGTTATTTTAGTTCTCCCTCCTTGTTCTTTCTCACAATTGTTATGCATTTCTATTTGCATCTTGGGAAAAGTCTGTCTCCAAAGGAGAATGCTGGAATCTAGCCTGGGGTCACACAAATCGATAGGCAACTTGAGAGAGAACTAAACTGACCAATATCCAACCCTAATTTGAGAGAACCTATTATTTACTTAGATTTTCTTTAGTTGCTTCATTAATGTTATAATTTGAATTTATGATAAAACACGGCTCATTAAATTTATCTTCAGATAACTTGTTTCTTAAAATAATATACACAGTGGAGTTTATTCAGCTGTAAAGAAAAATGAGGTTATGTCAGCTGCGGGATAAAGATGGAGCTGAAGGTGACGACATTAGGTGACTCAAGGCTGAATTGGGCATGGTGGTTTGCCTGTAACCTCAGCATTTGGCATATGGAAGCAGGAAGATCAGGAGTCCAAGGCCAGTCATGGATATAATGTGAGTTTGAAGTGGGTTTCACCAGGCCTTCTCTCAGAAACAAGAACAAGACAGAATTGAAATATAAATAATCACATACTTTCACTTATATATGGAGTAAATATAAATATAAATAAGACATGACAACAAGATGAGGACCACATTCCAGGGAGCATCTAAAAGAATTGAGTGGTGGGAACAAGGAAGGCAACAGAGGGAGAAGAGACAAATATCTCACAATTTCTCTCTTATTTGGCTTCTCAGTGTATATATATATATATATAATGTAAGAGAGGGCAATTCAGGAAGTGAAATACAGTAATACAATGACATGAATTTATGAAAATGGCACAATGAAACACCATTTTGCATTTTAAATAAAAAATTAATTATAAAAAGTAAAGTAAGACAAATTTTCTCTTATTACCTTGTCTACTATCAGTTTGTTTTATAGACTTAAGTTTCAAGCCTTTTAGAGGGAAATAGCTTCTTTTCTTCCATTATAGAGATTGGTATTCTAGCGGTAGTTGTCTGCACACCAGAAAGGCAGAGAACCAGGTAGGTTCACCCCATAAAGCTGATGCCTCAGCAGCACCAGTTCAGTTCTGAAAATCTAGGACGGTACCTGGAGAGTCCCTCCTATTGAGTCTACCCTAGAAGATCAAAGATACTGAAGCCTGATGTTAGCCTCAGTAGATGCACATTCTTTATAGGTTTATTGTTAATATGCAGAAATAAATTGTATGTATTATTTATATGCCTCTGGCAATGCTGAATTCAACCACAAGTTATGCTAGGCAAATTCTTTTCTTTCCCTCCTCTTCCCTCTCCCCTTCCTACCCTACCTCCTTCTTCCTTTTCTCACTCCCTGCCTTCATTCCTCTTTTGATAGAGATTGAACTCAAGACCTTAGATGTTGGTAAGCACCCCGCCACTGAGCTGCGGTGCTTCAGACCTTCTGTAGACTTTCTTCCACCTTGGTAACTGCATCAACTGTGATAAAAGTTTTGCTTCTTGCTTTCTGATCTGCGTCCCATTTTCTTCATCCCTTTCTCTGTTTTTGACCCATAACAGCTACTGTGCATAATGCTGCAATAAGCACTGATGTGCAGGTGTCTCTGAAATGTTGATTTGGGGTGCTTTGTGAAAACATCCAGGAGTGGTGGTTTCTTTTGAATCTCCATACTGATTTCCATACGGGACGGGCTGGTTTACATCCCCACCACCATGGAATAGGGGTTGCTTTTGTCCGCATGCTCACAAATATTTGTTGTTTTGCTAATGACTGTCATTCTCACTGGGGAGTGATGGAATCTCAATGTATCTTTAATCTTCATTCTCTGATGACTACTGATGTGGAACATTTTTCAAATGTTTATTGGCTACTTGTGCTACTTGACAATAGTTTGTTCATTTCATTAGCCCATTTATTGACCGGGTTTTTTTATTTTTTTCTTTAGGTTTTTGTTGTGGGAGATTTTAGTTATGGATAATGTTCCAGTAAGCTGTCCTTGAAGCAAGTAAAGGATTCACTGCCTACCAGTAAACAAAGGAGTGGCTCTCCACAAGAATGGGACATTCCTTAGCCTTAAGGCAGATGAAGGTTAGGCTCCATTGATTTGTATATTGGAAGGCTGGGTGGAGACAGAGAGGATTTGGAATAAAAAAGAACTAGGGCAAGGGCATAGGAGGAAGGAGACAGAGACAGACAGGAGAGAACAAGGAAGAGGAAGCTAGCGAGCAGGAGGAGAACGAAGAGGACAGCATGGGGTGAAGAAGCTTTGGAGTGAGCTCTCTGCCTAGCTGCCCGGGTATTAGAATTCCCTGAGATTTGACATGGTTTGTGATTAATAAAGAGCATTGGAAATTCCACTCTGGACTCTCCGTTAAGCGCCATAACTTTATTTTAACAGGTTTTTGAGTTCTTGGCATGTTCTAGATATAAACCTTCTCTGGGAGATGTAAAGCTGACAAAAATTTCTTTCATTTTGTAGGCTTTCCCTTTGCCCATAATAAGCATTTTCTTGCTGTGCAGAAGTGTTTAATTTCATGAGGGCCTATCATCAAGTATTTGCATTATTTTCTGAGTGACTAGAAGCGTCCCATTCAGAAAATTCTTCCGTACTCCTATATCTTCAAGTGTTTTCTTTACCTTCTCCTTCAACAATTTTAGAGTTTCAGGCCATACATTAAATTGGTTTTTTTTTTTTTTTTGCATATAGTGAGATATAGGAATCTAATTTAATTATACATTTGGATGTGCAGTTACTAGCATCATTTATTAAAGACACTATCTTTCCTTCAATGTATATTTCTGGAATATGTTAAAAAAATCAGGTGTCCAGGAGAACAAGCCCCACATTATCAACTGACTACTCTCTTAGGGGCCCACAGAGACTGAAGCAATAGACTCAGAATCTGTAGGATCCCCTAAATACATCTCATGGGTGTTTAGATTGGTGTCCTTGAAAAGCTCCTACAGGCTGGAGTGACCATTTTGCCTTCCCTTGAGATTTTTTTCTCTTGCCTGGCTTCCTGGCCCACCTTTGAAGTAGGGATTGGTGCCTGGCCTAATTCCATCCTGCTATGCCATGCCCTTGATTATGCTGTAACCTTGAGGAGGGGATGGTTCTTTTCTGGGGAGAAGGGGGGATGTTTGTGGGTGGTGATGGAGGTAGATCTGGGGGAAGGGGGAAGCTTGGGGGGCTGGAGGGTGGGGAAGAGGGGAGTCGGGATATGTTCTATGTAAGTTGTATGAGTGAAGTAAAATTTAAAAAGTTAAAATTAAAATTTTAATTTAAAAATTAAAAAATAAAGTTATTAAAAAAGAAATAAAAATTGAAAAAATTAAAAATAAATAAATAAAATCGATGTTTATTGATGTGTGGGCTTATATTGGATCACATGCTCTGCTCCATCGATCTACATATCTATTTGCTTACAGGAAGCTGTTTTTGTTACTTGTGGCTCTGTAGTAAACTTGAACTCAGGCATGTGACACTGCCTGCATTATTCTTTTTGATTAGAGCTTGCTTTGGCTATTTGGTGTGGTTTGTACTTCCATATAAGTTCTAAGGTTATGTTTTCTACCTCTAAGAAGAATGGCATTGAGATTTTGATGAGAAGTACACCGAGTCTGTAGACCGATTTTGGTAAAATAGCAATTTCACATTATTAATTCCTACAGTTCATAAACATGAGAGAGGTTTCTCCTCTTCTAGCATGTTCTTCAATTTATTTCTTGTGTTTTAATGTTTTCATTGTAGAAATGTTTCATTTCCTTGATTAAGTTTATTAATTTATTAAGATCTTTAATCTTAATAATTCATTATTAACCAATCAAGATAATTAATCTTAACAATGAATAATTAGTTAAGATTATTGATCTTAACAATTAATTAACAATTAATCAAGATGATTAATCTTAATAATTGAGATGATTCATCTTAATAATTAAGATGATTCATCTTAACAATTAATTAAGATGACTCATCTTAATTAATACACAATTAATAATTACTTAAGATTAAGATTATTCCAAACCAATTTTGAATGGAATTGTTTTTTTCAAAGCATATTTGTGATTGAGGCTACTGATTTTTGTATCTTAATTTGTATCTTGCCACTTTGCTGAAAGTTTTAATCAGCTCCATGAATTTTCTCGTAGTCTTTAGGGTCCCTTATGTATAGAATCACTCCATCTATAAATAAAGGTACTTTGACTTCTTTTCCCACGTGTGTCCCTTTCATTTCCTTTTCTTGTCTTACTGTTCTAGCTAAGACTTCACAGAACATTATGTTGAGTAGAGGTGGAGAGAGTAGGCAACCTTGTCCTGTTTCTGATTTTATTGTCTTTGGTATAATGTTGGCTACAGTTTTGTTGTATAAAGCCTTTATTATGCTAAGATGTATTCTTTCTATTTCTGTTTCTTCAGAGATTTTTATCACGAAAAGATGCTGGATTTTGTCAGAAGCCCTTTGTCATCTGCTGGTCATTGTTCTAGTCAGTGTTCTGTTACTGTGAAGGGACATCATGATCACAGCATCTATAATAAGGAAACATATTTAATTAGGGCTTGCTTACAATTTCAGGGATTTAGTCATTATCAGCATGGCAAGAAGCATGGTGACACACAGGCAGACATGGTGTTGGAGAGGAGCTGAGAGTCCTACATCTGGATCTACCCGCAGCAGGAAGAGGGAGAGCCACTGGGCCTGGGCTGGGCTTTTGAAACCTCAAAGCCCACCCCCCAGTGACACACTTCCTCCAACAAGGCCACACCTACTCCAACAAGGTCACACTTTCTAATCCCTCCGGAGAAGTGGTGCTCTCAGATGACTAAGTATTCAAGAATGGCCTCAAATGGAGGCCATTCTTACTCAAATCACCACAACATTCATAACCTTTTCCATCCCTACTGTTCTATTAGCCACCTCTTTTTTTCAACCTATGAGCTACTATTTCCTTTCCTTTAATGTGTCTTTCCCCTCAAAGGTCAATTTCTGGCTTCTACTTGTGCCCTAAATACACAAAAGATTTGAAACCAAGGCTCTCATATTAGAGAGAATATGAGACATTTGTTTTATGAGGCCTGAACTGCTTACTTTTTGTAATTGTGTTCCACCCATTTACTAACAAAATTTAGTATTTCATTTTTCTTTACAGTAATAAATGGAGTAATATTATACTATATATGTATAAATATTACTTTTTTTATTCATCCAGTTGTTGATGAACATCTGTTTTGATTCCATTTTCTAGCTATTGTGAGTTGAGCCTTGAACATGGACTTGCAAATGTCTCTATAGCAGGACATAAAGTCCTTTGGGTGTATACCTGAGAGTTGTACAGAAAGGTCATGCATAAATTCTATTTATAGTTATTTAAAAAAGGTTTATGGGGCTGGAGAGATGGCTCAGCAGTAAAGAGCACTGGCTACTTTTCCAGAGGACCCAGGTTCGATTTCCAGCACCCACATGGCAGCTCACAGGTTTCTTTAACTCTTATTACAGGGGATCTGTCACCCTCATACAGATATATATGCATGCAAAACACCAGTGTACATAAAATAAAAAATAAATAAAAATATTAAAAAATATATAGTTAAAAAAAAAAAAGCCAGGTGGCGGTGGTGTTGGCACACACCTTGAATTACAACAGAGGCAGGTGAGCCTGTGTGAGGCCAGCCTTGTCTACAGAGTGAGTTCCAGGACAGCAGAGTTACAATTGAGAAACCCCGTCTCAAAAAAACGAAACAACACAACAACAAAAAGATCTACTTATTTTTATGTGACTGGGTCACTGCCTACATGGATGTATATTTACCACAAGTGCCTGGTACCTGGAGAGGTCAGAAGAGGTTGTTGGATTC
Organism: Cricetomys ansorgei; assembly: GCA_026225945.1. NCBI lineage: Eukaryota > Metazoa > Chordata > Mammalia > Rodentia > Nesomyidae > Cricetomys > Cricetomys ansorgei. Next base: position 1,482,596 of record JAMJFZ010003384.1, read on the forward strand.
CTTTGAACTGGAGTTACAGAGAGTTGTGAACCCCCAGGTAGGTGCTGGGACCTGAATCCAGATCCTCTACAAGAGTAACACGTGCCTTTAACTGGGAGAAGAAAGCAGAAGGTCTCAGAGGAAGATGCAACCAGGAAAGATGCCAGGAGGATCAACATCATCAGCTTTGAAGATGCAAAGCCCTGGAATGCAAGTGGCCTCTAGAAATTGGAAAAGGAAACCGAGCTTCAGATACCATGCCGTTCTGCTGACATGCTGTGCTAGGCCAGGGTGGTATGTGCTAAATACTCAACTATATTGTGCATTGAATGTCTGGGCCACAGAACTGCAATGCAATGTTTATGGTGTTTAAAGCAGCAGGTTGTTGCTGTTGATTATAGCATCAATATAAACGTTAGTGCCAGTACTTACCATAAGAACACACATGACATTTTAGGTAACATTTCCAGTAACATTGTAAAGTTTGTTTGGGAAAAGTCAACCAATAAAATTAGAAGGGAGCTTAGATTTGCCCATTTTCAGAGCTTGACTTCTTGAACTTGCTGATCTCTTATGGGATTGGCTTAATGACACGTTTTTAGATACAAGGTCAGAAGTATGAGGCTCCGGTGGAGAGTTTTGCTTATTTTGAAAGGAGTTTAGAATCCAGTGATATTAATGGACATCTGTTAAGTTGAATAAATGATACCCAAGTGTATTTTGGAGAATTAGACACCAGGGTGGGCATAGGTACACCACAGGTGTGCATGGTGCAGAGTGAGTGGCCACCAACTGCAATAGAAAGGCCAAAAGCGATTGAAGTGAGAGGGTGAAGATGCAGTCTGTTCAAGCGGGCCAGGAGCTGTTCACAAAAGTGTTAGAATATGAAACCATTACTCTCTGGCTGATAAGAATATACAGAACATTGTCCACCCTTTAATCTTACAAAACCCAAGTCAAGATAAACATCTTATACGATAAGGGTGGTAAAAGAAAGTCTATATAACTCCGAAACTGATGTTTAAGAATTTGGAAAAGAAGGACTACCCCTCACATTTTGTACATTTACACGCAGTGATATTCAGACCCACTGGTCTCTTTCATGGAGGAATAAATCTCTAATGCCTTATTTGCTTATTTACTTTGTGGCAGTTTTAACATATCAGTTGTTCTATTGTACAGGAAGGTGCCACTGTCTGAGAAATTCAGTGATTGAAGAAGAGGTAGCTGAACAAGCATCAGGATCTTTTGGGCTATGCAAGGGGTCACATACTTGTAGCACAGCACCTGAGAGGCGAATGAAAAGGGATAATGAATTCAACGCTAGCCTCAGCTACATAGTGCATTTGAGGATAACCTGGGCTACATGAGATCCTGTCTCAAAAAATTTAAACAAAAAGCCAATATATTTTTATTTTCTTCTTCGCCAAGTGACTAAACACACTTTTTATCTTTTGCCTGAGTCTGAAATAGTTTCTGCAAAATAGAGAATAAATGTCTTAGTTTAGCTCTCCAGAGAGTCGTGAAGATGAACACAATTAAAAACACTCGTGGCCATCCGCGGGTGACAACTTCAGTAACCGCTAGCAACCTTGTGTGGCGTTGCTTTTTCTATCAAACCGCACTCGTTACTTGGCCGATTCCCGCATACAGGGCTTCTGTACTCTTTGGAAAGCTATTCTTATGTCTATCATTGCCTATAAGAAAAGGACATTTGTTTTATACAATCCCTACAATTTTAAAACTTGGTTCAGTAATCATAGTAAATATGGTTTAATGATATCCAGGGAGAAATGTTTGGGGAATGCAATCATGTTACTAATGACCTGATAAGTCTGTAGTAAATTAACATGTGCTACCTTAACTACCCCCTCCCCCTACAATGCCAATATAACCACAGCTCAGAATAACTGAAATAGAATTTGAAGCTCGAATCATCTCCTAACACATTTGCTGGCAAAAAAAAATACATTAAAGTAGAGATGGTTGCTTTGGCCCAGGGATTTATTGACGGCATCCTCACTGATGGCTGATGGCTCAGGAGATCCCGGCTGAACTGCAGTGTGACTCTCTCTGATGGAGTCACAATGAATGTCTGATTCCCAATGCGTTATGCTCCTGGGTAAATACAGGTTCTTCTGTAGTCCAGGCTAACCTTAAACTCAACAAGTGGTTGAAGCTGATTCTGAAGTCCTGATCATCCTGCCTCCACCTCCCAAAGTTCTGGGATGACAGCTGGTGCCACCATGCCCAGCCACTTTTATAAATATGTATATGAGACATAATCGTCTGTTTGCCAATTGCTTTTGTCACATGCCACTTGACTGTGGTGCAGGTCACCCCAAGAATATTAAAGGGCTGGATATAGACTGTGTACTCAAGTCAGTGTTTTCTCCCAGCACTCGAAGCAACATTAAGTGAAGATTAGTAGTTTAGAAATAAATGTTTAGTGTGGTTAATTCCTTACATAATAAAAGACTAAGCCAGGCATGGTGGCTCATGCCTGTACCTCCAGTGCCTTTAACCTCCAGGGCTTAAAGGCCAGGCTGAGCTATATGAAAGCCTATCTTAAAAACAACATTCTTACCTAACATTTTACTTAACAAAACCCACACATCATTTCTCTGCTTCCCCCATTTTGGCAGCTTCTCATTGTGTGGAAAAGACTCTAAGCTCCTTGAGTGAACACAGAAAGATGGTTTCCACTTCTCCAGTGCCCTTCTCCATGCAGCCTGCCTTCCTAACTAGGCTGTAACCACAGTGGTTGTCACTTCTTGGAACAAGTCTCTCCTAACGGAGGTCTCCCTTCCTTTGCCTGGAGTGTTTGCCGCCTCTCTTTTCCATGGTTGGCTCCTTTTCAAGTGTCACACATCATCTAAAACATGACTTCCTTGCAGAGGTGTCTTTGGACCGCTCAGTGCAGGGCCCGCCTCCCCTGCATGTTCTTCCACCGCATCTGCTGCATCTACAACTAAATTTAGGCCTTCACATTTTTGTGCTTTCTTTATACTAGACTGTATATGTCATGTAGGAGTGTCTATATAGTTGCTGTATTTGTAACTATAAATTTAATATCCAGCACCAATTCGGTGCTGAGGAATTATTTGTGAAATAATAAATGGTAAAATATCCCCATTTCATTAATCTGATGGCAGATTTGAATGAACTCTCAAGAGGATTAGTAACGCCAAGGGTTCAAAATCTTTCTTTGTCACCAGTCATATTCAAATGACTTCTGTTTCATTTACCCGAATTTGATAAGTCATTTAGGCAAACATCAGAATGAATAATGTAGGTGAGGGGCTCTCTAGAAATCGGGAGTGTTGTTTAGATCGGTGGTTAATTGGAAGGCAGGAGCAGCAGAATGAGATAATGAATTCAAGTTGGTATTTTTCCCAGGTCTTGGAGCAATAGTGTGTGGATAAATTTGGTTTGGAATCCAATTTTGTGGCTTTTTTTTTTTTGAAGTAGGGAATTGAACCCAGGGCCTCCTGTATGCTGCGTACACATTCTGCATTGAGCTACATTCTGGGCCCCTGAGCCCTGTCTTTGTGATTTTTGTTGTAGGGTGACTTTCCAAATGCTATTTGTTCAGTGTGAACTTCTGTTTCCCTGTAGTTAGATGAGCATGCAGTCTACTGCTTTTGAGAGAGTTAAGTAAGTGCCCAGTGCTTACGGCAATTTCTAGAATGTGGACAATGTTATCAGTCTCAGCCACTGCTAAGATTGTTAGATACAGAGCCAGAAGAAAAGGTTACAAGTCATATCATCTGGTAAATACAGTATATAGTAGCTTCTTTAATGTGGAGCACCAAGAATCCTAAGGGTTTAACCTTTTCACTTTTCTTTCCTCCTGACTAACTTGTTCAAGGCATTCTTCATGTCTTCATTCCTAAGGGTGTAGATGATGGGGTTCAGCAGAGGGGTGACGGCAGTGAAGAACACGGACACAACCTTGTCTTCTGGGAGGCTGGTGGAGGGGCGTGAGTAGATGAAGATGCAGTGTCCCAGGAACAGCGTGACCACGGTGAGGTGGGCTGCGCAGGTAGACAGGGCTTTCCGCTTGCCCTCAGAGATCTGTTGCCTCAGACTCACGAGGATGACTGCGTAGGACACTACAAGAACCACAAAACATACCACAGAGATCAGCCCACTGTTGGAGACAATGAGAATCTCAATGACGTGGGTATCAGTGCAAGCCAGCTTGATCACCTGGGGTACATCACAGAAGAAGTTGTCGATCTCATCAGGACCACAGTAGGGCAGCCTGATGGTGAGTGAGGTGAGAGAGATGGAGTGGATGCTTCCCCCTGTCCACAGGGACCCTGCCAGCATCATGCACACCTTCCAGCTCATCACTGTCATATATTGCAAGGGTTTACAAATGGCCACATACCGATCATAGGCCATGACAGTAAGCAGGAAGATCTCTGTGCAGGCAAAGAGGTGCAGGAAGAACATTTGGACCACACAGGCATCAAAAGAGATGAGCTTCTCTTCTGACAAGGTGTCTCTCAGCATCTTTGGGACAGTGACCGTGGAATGGCAGACATCAATAAAGGACAGATTGCTGAGGAAGAAATACATGGGTGTGTGGAGCCGGTGGTCATATATGATAGTTATGACAATGAGAATGTTTCCAATCAGTGTGAGGACATAGAAAATGAGGAACAGGGAAAACACAGCCATCTGTACCTTTGGATTTACAGATAAACCTCTAAGCCGAAAAAATATCACTGAAGTTTGGTTGATGAGGACAGCCTCTTCCATTCTTTCAGTTCTCTGTCAAAAATTAGAGAAAAAAACACGAAGCAAATGAAACACTTAACATTTGCATCAATCGGTTAGTCTTAATTACTTGGTCATTTATGACTTCATCTACATCCAAAACTTGTGGGTCAAAAACCTTGTGTCTATTCCCTTTTCCCTCCCGCCTCCTCCCTCGGTGCTTGGGATTTGATGGCAGGTCACGCATATTAAGCAGTTGCTTTACTTCTGAGCTACAACCCTCATCTCATAGTTCTTAAAACAAAACAAAATAAAAACAAGTCCTCTTTCAGCCTCTTTACTATATGCTAAACCCACACCTTGGGAATAATGCATCCGGACCTCAATTTACTAGGAAATTAAAAACCACCTTGAAGAGGGAGGTAGAGAGCCCAAACAAGCTATTTCTCCTTTACTGTAGCAATGCATCAGTGTTTAGATTTACATTATAGATATTTTCCTTGGAGACAGTCTCAAATCTCCGAGACTTGCTAAGTAACTGAGGATGACCTTGAACTCCAGAACGTTCTGTCTCTACTTCCTGAGTGCTGAGTTTGTAGGTGCGTACCATCACGCTCAGCTCAGGTTATGGATTTAGGTTTTCCATACTGTAAATAGGTACTTTGTCTAAGATCTATAAACTTGGCCTTTGACTATAGTTTCCTTTGTCTTCCTGTTGAGTGTACCTTTTACTTCTGCCCTGGTGGCTTTGCCTAGGGGCCAAGAGCTCATTTCCACAATGTCACTTTCAGAGGGCTGAACATATCACTATACTGCTGAGCAGCTGGTAATGTGGCTGGGAGGTTTGTTGAGCAGTTGTTTAGACAAAGCTGCACAAAACCCTAGAAGCCCCAAACTGCAGTCAGGCTTGCGCTTAAACTGGAGGTCAAGGTCCAGGCTTAGCAGCATCTCTGTGTTGACTAGATCATCTCCAGCTCTTCAGAGTCTCATTCTGTTGCTTGATTTACTGGTCTACAAGTAAATCAAAAGAAGCTGTTTTCTTTTCCTTTACATTAGCTTTCCTTTGATCCAAGTATCACCAATATTTAAAAGGATTTTATATATCATCTATCTCTATATCTATCATCTATTTATCTGTCTACCTATCATCTATCTTCTATCTATCTATCTATCTATCTATCTATCTATCTATCTATCATCTATCTATCTATCATCTATCTATCCATCCATCTAATTAATTTATTCTACGTGTCTGGGTGTTTTGCCTGTACATATTTCTGTGCACCTTGTACATGACTGGTACCCACAAAGACCATTGAGCGCATCAGAATCTTCTGGAACTGGAGTTATAGATGGCTCTGAGCTTCCATGTGGGTGCTAGGAATAGAAATCGGGTCTTCTGCTAGAGCAGCCAGTGCTCTCCACTCTCTTCACCCCGTACTGCTGCTTTTTATAACATTTGTATGTTTTATATAAAAATCACAGGATTTTAGTTTGTGCAGGGAGTTGAGAATTAAGATTTTTTTTTTCATTTTACAAATGGCAAAAATGAGGAACACAGAGGTAAAGTACCAGGCTCAAGGTTGCACAGAACTGGAGCCACAGCTGGGTCTAGAGCTCAGGTCTCCTGGCCCCAGGCTTTCTCTACTTTACCATCTCTGAATTTCTGTGGTGGTCAGCATATTAGGATAGTTAAGCAGAACTGTCTTTATGACCTCTTTCTTCTCTTAGGTGTCCTGAGCCGCTAGGGTATGATCTTTAGGGAGTTCCATTTCTCAGGCTTGCCCCTTCATGCTGTCTTTGCACAAAGCTTTCCAGTGATAGTTCACCTTAGGAACCTGCCTCTCGTTGTCCCTGGGCCCCCTCATCCTGTACTGTCTGCCTTATAAGTCCTCAGGATGGGACTCTGTGGAACAAATGAGTCTTCCCCATAATGCTTAGGGGAAACTTGCCCTCTGCTCTAATAACTCCTAGTTATTATATAACGCTAGTAACTTCTAATGTTCCCTGTCACTTACCATGCCAGCCTTATGCAAATAATGGCCACTTTTGCTGTTCATGTCAAAATAACAATTACCAGAAGTGTCAAATTGAGATACTAACAAAACAGGGAGGTGGCAAAAACACATTTGGGGAGTGGTCTTTCAATGAACACATAAACAAGAACCAGACTAGTGTTTTTGTTAGTATTTACAGCAACATCTTTACATAACTAAAAATTAATTTTACGGTTTATCATTTTTCTTAGAACATGCATTTAATAGTGTTTGCTACAGAAAACTATTTCAGTTGTTTAATTAATGACTTACCACCATCTTTATTGCTTTAAAATTGAAACTTGAAGGGCCTTAGGTTGATACTAAATTCATCATGTGAAAGTTGTTCTGAAGGGAAGACTTCTGCTTCCCCCTCACAGGATGGGAATATATACTTTTAACTAACCCTTTCCTCCTATCAGCACTTTTTTTCTGCTTTTGAGCACTCACAGGAAAAATGCCTTAGAAAATGCAGTGCCAAATGTCATCAAATAACCGATGTCGAAAATACGGGCTCAGCAGTTAAAGAACTTGTCACTCTTGTAGGGGACCTGGGCTCAGTTCCTAGCACCCAAAACTCCAGTTCCAGGGCACCTGATACCTTCTGACCTGCTTGGGCACCAGACGCTCATGTGGTACATACATATATGCAGACAAAGCACTCACACGTGTAAGATAAACTAAGTAAACCTAAGAAAATATGGTGCATGAAATTGTACATTTCAGTAAAATGTAGGAGATGATGATAAAATTAAATCATCTATAAAACTCACCCAAGTGCTTTCTGATGTTCCCAGTCCTTCAAAAATACCTAGATCTTCTGTCCTGTAGCTTGAGTATAATGAAAAATATTTTCCAGCAAAAGGAAAAACGTATTTGAAGTTGGATAGTTGGAAAACCTTGTGCGTATTGATATTTTTTTTTCCCCCTATGACAAAGGTGGGAGCTCCTTAAGCTCCCTGGAGAGCCTGTTTGTGTTTTCTCAGTCCTAGTGATGAGTAGGGATCGAGAGCTGTGAGCAATCACTTTCACGATAAGCAGCTGCGAGCTGTTTATCCGTACAATTTAAAAACAAAACTTCACCAGCTTACTCAGAACACCAGTGTGGCAGGCATTTTGTTTCCTTTGTTGCACACCTTTAGGTGCAAGTTTTGTTATTACTTCCAGATGGACTATTCAACTTTTTAGCTCTGACGGGGAATCGCAAAGGAAGCAAACAGCTGTGGCTGGCAGCTGTCTCATTTGTGTTGTTCTACCTGAATTATACAGGCTTTATTTCTGGGGAAACATTCAACCAATGACATCAGCTTGCCAAGTTACTAGTTAGAAAAAGTTAATTCTGTGGTGGCTGATGTAATAGCCCTGGAGTCTGTCACTGGGAGTCTAATGAAAAAACAGGACTTGAACACCTAACTCTTTGGGGCTTATTGCATATAATTAAATTAACTACTAGTATTTAGTGATTCCATACGAAGAGCTAATTACTAGGTGATGGTTCTGCATCTTTTTATTTAATTCAAATACAAATACAGGTGTTTGTATACGTAGTAGTGGATGTGAGGTTTGGTCAGCTCTTTGATAGTTGTTTCATCTGGGATCCAGACAAAATGTGAAACAAAACAAAACCTACTATCAATATTTTTGGCCACAAATATTTGTTATTTTAGACAGTAGTGAATCTCTTGTATAAACTAGAATCTCTTGCCCTGGTTCTCCATTTGTTTTAGCTACATGAGGTTGGTGTTTAAGAAGACTGCAAAGTGGAGAGATGAAGATCGCACTGATTCTTCTAAAAATTAAATTTTAGTACGTGTGTGTGTGTGTGTGTGTTTGCCTGCATGTATGTGGTACCCACACAGGTCAGCCTCCTGGAACTGGAGTTATAGAAAATTCTGGGCAACATGTGGGTGCTGGGAACTGAACCCAGGCCCCCCGTAAGAGCCACCGGTGCTTTTAATCATTGAGCAGTCTCTCCAGCTCCTTAAATTTAATTTTACTTCTTCCTGACACACAGAAATTATGCATGTTATAAGGTACCATGTCATGTTGGTGTGCATTTATTTTATGCACTGCTTAAATCTGATTATACATATTAATGTCCTCAAATATTTATCATTTCTTTATAGCTAAGATATTCAAGATTTTGTCTTCTAGCAATTAAGGGATATGTAGAATTATCTATAGCAGCCCTACAGTGCACAGAAGGACTTCTTGCTCCTGTGTCACTATACAGTCACCGTTGATCAATTTCTGCCCACCCCTTTAACCCGCCTTTCCCCTCAGTCTCTGAAAAGTTCCGTTCTACTCTCAACTCTTGTGAGATAAATATTCTAAGAAGTATTATTTTTGCGAGTGAGATAATGCAGTACTTGCTATTCTGTGCATGGATTATTTTATTTAACGCATTTATCATTTCCACCTATGTTGTCTCCATCGACAAGATTTCATGTTGACACCTACTGCATTAAAAAATCATCAGTGGATGAGCACTCAGGTGCTCATTTCCATTTCTTGACTTTGGTGAAAGTGCTCCACGTGGGGATGGGCAGCCGTCTCTTTGACATACTGATTTATTTGCTTTGGTATACTCACAATGTGAGCATATGATAGTTGTATTTTTAATTTTGAGGAACTGTTTTCCATAATGGCTTAAGGAAGTAGTAAGCAAATGTTCCCTTTTCTCCACATCGCGGCCAGCACATTTTATCTCTACTTCTTTGTGTGTGCCTAAAGAGAAAACTTACGACCTTCTGCAGCAACACCTTCTATTTACATTTAGAATTAATCCTCGTTTTGTATATATATATATCTTCCCAATCATCATCCCCATCTTCTTCCAGTTCCTACCTTCCCAACCTACCAAGCTTCATGCTCTCTCTCTGTCTTAAAAAAATGGAGCCAAAAACAAAAGGAAAAAAGCCATTTTTATAAAAGAACGCCTTTAACAAAGGCACTTGTTTTGGAGGGGTGGTCATTTTTACAACATTGATATTCTCAGTTTATGAGCACGGCAGTGCTTTCTATCTTCTGTCTTCTTAAATTTCTGTCTTCAGTGTTTCAACGTTTCCATTATAGTGGCATTTCTGGCTAAGTTTATCTAAAGGTTTTTAATTTTTGGAGGCTACTTGAATAATATTTTTCTCTACTTTCTCACTGTATTTGTTAGTGATGTGTAGAGAGGGTACTGATTTTTGCTTGTTAATTTTGTGTCTTTTCATTGTGATAATAGCGTTATCTGTTCTGGAGTTTGCTGGCGGAGTTTTTAATGTCTCTTATATTCAGAATAATGCCATCTGCAAATAAAGAAACTCTGATTTCTTTCTTTCCTAGTTTATTCATTTTATTTCTTTCTTTTATCTTACTCCTCTAGCTAGGACTTCAAACACTATATCGAATAGGAGTGTGTAAGAGAGGAAATAGTTGGGAAGAAGAAGCAGGGCTTCTAGGAAAAAGAGAGAAAGGACTGAGGGATGAATGTGAGAACAGTGCACTGGATTTAAGAATGAAATTGTCAAAAGATAAAATAGAAAAAAAAAAGCAGTGTAGCTGGTTTCAGATCACTCAAATTCCTGTCAGTAACCCATAACCTTTGCTCTTTAAGAAAGCCTAACAAACTCATTGGTTTCTCAGCGTTAACTGTGGTAGACTCAAACATTATTTGTCACTGACACCTCATGAGGAGGGGATAGACATTACTTAATACCCTCAGAAGAAACTTCTCACAACAGATGGTAAATTTGTTCGTTAATGTTGCTATGTCTCATGGTATTAAGAAATAAAATAAAGATAAATCTAGTAAGTGGGAAAGAGATAGAAGTATGTAAGAACGAAGGTATTTAAAATGTAATGATTTCTGCGTGATAAAACATTTTTCCTAAGCTGGCAGGATGTTTCTAGAATGGGAAAATAAAAAGAAAAAAATGGGGAGGGGCATAGGGATGGGGGATAGGGATGGGAGAGCAGGGTAGAGAAGGGAATACAGGAAGGCATAACTAGCACTAAATATATTTTGAAATGTCATATGGAAACATACTGCTTCTTAAAATACATGCATACACACATATAAAAAGTTTAAGTACAGATGGCTGATAATGGGGGTAACAATGCCTCTGCTAGTCTTGAAAGGATAATAAAACCAACCAACCAACCAACCTTATGACAGGAATGGCTTAAGTCTTTTGGAGTTGTTAGTAAGTAAAGGCCCATTGACCCTCAAACATTATAGGCTATTGGCAATGCTCTTGTCCGGAAGTTAAGTGGCATCAAAAAACAATAGCAACAACAAAACAGCAGCAGCAGCAGCAGCAGCAGCAGCAGCAGCAACAGCAGCAGCAGCAGCAGCAGCAGCAACAGCAGCAGCAGCAGCAACAGCAGCAGCAGCAGCAGCAGCAGCAGCAACAGAAAATAATTAATTTTGGGCATCTACAAGGTCTTAAATACCCAACAGGAAAATATAACCAAAGATTAAAATGATTGGAATATTTCTTTAAAATTCCAGGGGAACTCACTTTCCAGATACTAGGTTTAAGTCTGTACAAGATGTTATTTAAACAATAATTTCTCATTAATGATTTTCCTCTTGATAAGGAAAATGTTATCCAGATATAAGATATCATGGCCTTGTATCAATTCGGCACTGAAGTTAAACGCTTACCTGCAGCCAGAGACATAGGGCTACTATTATTTTAACTTAAAAGAATTGAATGATGATTACATTTCTTCACTTTCTTCCTCTCTCTAGAAGTCATCTGGGAAGGATCTCACTCTGTGATGCTAGCTGCTCCAACAGCTAGCAAAGTTCTTTAAAGTGTCCTGGGTTTATCACCCTCAAGTCTAGCCTTGGAGGAGAAAAGTGTGGATGAATGTAATGGATGAATACTCTTTTGCGCCCATAAAGAAATTCTTGTGGACTTTGATTTGAACATGAAAAAACCCAACAACTTCTGTTCTGAGTTCTCCTGGTTCTTCATCTAGGACTTGTAACGCCACCATCTCTGTCTCTGTCTCTTTTACATAATGACCAAAACCCAATTATGCTTTTTATCGTACTTTGGGCTTCTTTTCTCTGAAGTCCTCCTCCTTACCATGTGGCTGACCTCCATGCTGATACTCAAACGGCATGGCTTTTTTCCTTCTCTCCTACGTCCTCCTCCTCCAGAAGCTGCTGAGATTTACAGCTTGCCTGCTGGATTTTTTCCTCATAAACACAAATACAATTTTCTTTGAGTTGAGGCGGGGGGAGGGAGATTGAGAGAGAGAGAGAGATATGCTGGTTAGATGACTGTTAAGAGTACTGACTGATCTTTCCGGGGACCAAATTGGTTTCCCAGCACCTACATGGGTGCTAGATCCAATGCCCTCGTTTGGCCTCTGTGGGCATTGTGTGCATGTGGTGCATAGACCCACATTCAGGCAAAGCATCCATACACATTAAACTAAATAAATGGGGGGGGGGAGAAGGGGGAGAATACATGTGGAAAAGTATCTCAAAATTCAAATCAAAAGGTTTAATTTGGGAATTTAGCTTGACAACAGTCTTTTCTTTAGAATGAGTATATTTGATGAAGATTTGCAAGTATTGAGCCAAGAAAAAAATGGAGAGAATAAAACATTGTGGAAATGAAGACAAGTGTCAGCATTCATGCTAGAGTTGAGTGTGAGCTCAGCCAGGAAGACAAGGAGGCATAATCATAGGTGCAAATGTTTCCAGACTTCAGCAGAGGGAACCACTGTCATGGCAAGTGCCATCCTGGACAGTGGATCTTAGCATCTGAGCTCAGGTGTTTTTATTGATACAGAACTCCTCAGGTGTTCTATTGACAGCACATGCAGACCATGAGAAATCACACATTCCCCCACATAAATCCAACACCTACAGACAATATAAACGCCAAGGCAGAAGCAGTCCTTTTCCCAACAGTGCACAAAACAATTATTTTATATGTAACTTAAAATAAACATCCACAATAGTTGAGTTTAAATCTTATGCCTTGTTAGTCATAGCTTTTTCAATATAAGACCAGAACAGTTGCTCTTAAACTTTAGAATGCATTAGAATCACTTGAAGGACTTAATGAAACACAAATATCTAGCAAGTCCTCTGTTGCAACTCACCTAAGGCAGGGGGGCTCATGAGATCAAGGGCTGGACTGGGCAACAGAATTATGTCAAACTAAAAAGTAAGAAAAAGGTTGAAGATGTGGCTCTATGGTAGAATATTTGTATAAGGTAGAACATTTATATTCAGTTTCAAGTAGATCTCACGCCCCCCACCCAAACCTCTACAATGTTCCAGTTAATTTGATGTAGGGCAAGACCCAAGAGTCTATATTTAAATTTTTTGACCTCATGTTTGTCTGGAGGACATACTTTAGAAGCCATTAGTCTACAATGATTTTGTTTGATTTGGTCATGAATTACAGACAAATAGATTCAACAGGATAGAACTGAGAGGCCAGAAAAACACAGATAGCTATGGCCAATTGATTTTCAACAAAGATGACATGACCTTTCAGTGGGGGAAGGAATGATCTCTTTGTCAAACAGTATTGGGATAAATGAATATATTCAACAGAAGACACCTCATATGATGTAGAAATTTTTAGCTCAAAATGTACCAAAGACCCAAATTAAAGAGATAAAAGAGAAAACTCTTAGAAGAAAACATAGAAGTAATTTTCACAACCTTTGATTTAGCAATGGGATTCTTAGAAAAGCCACCAAAAGCACAAGCAATAAAAGACAAAGCAATGTATTTAAAATTAACAATATTGATACATATACTAAGTAATGGAAGAAATATTTAAAATCATGTTTCTGATAAAAGTTTAGCTTCTAGAATATATTTAAAAAGTTCCCATATGGTTATTGCTAAGGCTACTGGTCACTCTCTACAATCTGGTATCACTTATTTATGTCATCAAACTTAGAGAAATTAATCTGGTGCCCAACTAGAAGTTCTACCTACTGACTAGCATTCATGGTGATGGAATGTACTTTGTACTCCACTAGAGGATAAAAATAATCATCAGTATCACACAGCTACAAACCCTACACCCTACAACAGCAACCTGTCTGCAAGATATACTCTAACAAAAGTGGAACAAATGTTACCAGAGCAACCATTTTTTTGTCTGGATTTAAGGCACATTCCATGAGTAGAAATCCATACCTGACACTATTAAAATGTCCAAGAACCTGAGAGTAGACAGGTCATGGGCCCTAGGGAAAAACCTATTACTATTACTCTCCTAAAGAAATATAGCAATAAAAAACTTCTAATGACATATTGTTAGACTCATAATCAGTATATCTTTCAGTCCTCATCAGAGAAGCTTCTTCTTGCTATAAATGGTACTTAACAGAGAGACACACAACTGGACAACGTGCAGAGAGTGAGAGACCTTGGAACACTCAGCCCTAAATGGGACATCTTCATCAACCCCTCCCTCCAAGGCTCAGAGATCTATGTGGAAGAGGAGGAATAAAGATTAAAAGCACCAGATGTAGTGGATGATTGCAAGGAAAGAGTGTCATTTAGACACAACAGGACTGATATACATATGAACTCACAGAGACTGTGTTAGTACTCACAAAACCTGCACAGGTTAAAACCAGACAAAATCCCAGCACAGAGCAGGGGAAGTGGACAAAAATCCCACCATCAACCAAGAAACTATTTGCCATTGATATCTGCTTGGAAAGGAAAAATCACTTGTCTTGTATAGTTGTATGTCAACTTGACACAACTTAGAGTTATATGAAAGGAGGGAACCTCAATGGAGAAAATGCCTCTATAAGATCTGGCTGTATGGCATTTTCTTAATTAGTGATTGATGGGGGAGGGCCCAGGCCATTGTGAGTGGTGCCATCCCTGGGCTGGTGGCCCTGGGTTCTATAAGAAAGCAGCCTGAGCAAGTCACGAGGAACAGGCTAGTAAGCAGCACACCTCCACAGCCTCTGCATTAGCTCTTGCTAATCCAGGTTCCTGCCCTGTTTGAGATTCTGTCTGGACATCCTTCAATGATGGACTACAATGTGGAAGTGTAAGCCAAATAAGCCTTTTCCTCCCCATCTTGCTTTTTGGTCATGATATTTCAGTGTAGCAGTAGAAACCCTAAGACATCACTTTTCTCCAACAGAGTATTATTGGGTATATCAACCACACTCCAGTGCAGGTGCTGTGCTCAGAAGTAGTTGGCCAACAAAACTGGACTCCATTTTTTATGTGTGTGTGTGTGCTTTCTGTTTTGTTTTATTATTTATTAGTGTATTGGTTTTCTGTTTGTTTTCTTTGACCTTTATTTATGGGAGGAGTTGGGGACAGGAAAGAATGTGATAAAAAATAGATTGTCTGTAAAAAAAAATTACATTGAAAAAAAGAGAAATAAATATTGAATTCCCCTAAAAGGTTGTGTACAATTTTCTAGAGGAGTTATATGGACACTTGTGTGTGTGTGTGAGAGAGAGAGGGAGAGAGAGAGAGAGAAAGAGAGAGAGAGAAGTCATTCATGCTCCAGTGGATGACCTCACATCAAGAACTGTATGGACAGCACAAACAAGAGTTGATGGGTTTTTAAACTAAAAAAGAAAAGAACATGAAGTTGTGGGAAGAGGGATGAGGGAATGGATCTGGGAGTAATTAGGGGGTGGAGTGATGGATAAATATGATACATTGTATGGAATTCTCAAATAATTAGTAAAAACATTTTTAAAAAGCCCCTGTACTGCTTAACAACAAACCAACAAACAATATGTGGTTAAAATGAACAATAGAGCTTGTCTGCTGGTATGGGCAAGGTACTAGGTAATCCTAGGTACTCCTAGGTAGCTGGGAAGTTGAAATATGTGGATCTGCTGGGCTACACAGTGAGTTCAAGACCAGGCAGGGCAACTTAGTGAGACTGCCTCAAAACAAGAGGGGAAAATAGAAACTATGACTGGAAATACAGTTTTGTGTAAGTGCTTGCTTAGCATCTGTAAGACCCTATGGTTCACCCTCCAGTACCTCCTCCTCAACTTTCATATGAAAAAAGACCAAAATAAGTATTTCTATGAAATTGTACAGCCTTAGGGACTCCGCCTTTTGGTGTGGATCCAATTTAGCTTTTTCCTGTCAGCTCTCTCAGCTTTCCCTTCTAGTCTATCTCTATTTCTTTGTGTTGGCCCTGATCACCACAAATACTTTCTACTAGTGGCATCCAGTGGTCACAAGCCCTGTAGCAACCTGCTTGTAGAAGCCCTTCCTCTCACACTACCTCCTGGGGCCTCTGCCTCTTGGTGCAGAACCAGCCATGTCTTTTCTGCCAAGCCTTTCAGCCTTCCATTCTACCTCATCTTCATTCCTTCATGTGGGCCATCAATTCCCACAAATGCTTTCTATCAGAGACCCCCAGTGGCCACACTGGGCTGGAACTCAGGTAGGCGATTCTCACTATTCTTCCTTGTCCTTCATTATGCTTCCTCTAGACTTACTCTATTCCTGTAGCAGCCATTTTGCAGGAGCCCCTCCTCCCAATCAAACTCCATTCACTGGTGACTCCACATTTGGGTGCAGAACCAGGGTTCCCCTTGCCCTTTCATCCCTAGCTCTCCAGAATTATCATCTGTCCTACTACAGCATGTTTGCAGGAGCCCCTCCTTCTGCTGAACCTACATTCCCTGGTGACTCTGCCTCTTGGCGTGGACACATTCATCTAGCTCTTTCTCACAGTCCTTTTCAGCCTTTCCTCCTAGCCCATCTCTGTCCCTTTCTGCCAGTGACCTACCCACAGAAGCTTCTCTCCTGGAGACCTCGCAGACCACATGCTTGCCTAGGATCCAGAGAGAGTAATAGCAACGAAAAAAGGAATACCCACCCAACAAAGGTAAGATGATATATCAACTCCAAGAAACACCTCAAACATTATAACATCAAATGCTTAGAACCCAGTGTAAAAACACAAACATGAAAAGCCAAGACAATAAGCCTCCACTAGAAACCAGTAACCCTACTGCAGTAGGCCTCGAGAAATACAATATAGCTGAAGCACAAGACATGGTCAGTGACCTTACAGAGGATATGAATAAAGAGGATATGAGCAATGAAGTCTATGAAACATAAACAGTTGAATGAAATAATGAAAACAATTCAAGGTTTGAAACTAGAATTTAACAACAACACAGCAACAGCAACAACACAATAATTAGTAAAGAAAGCCCAAACTGAAATAAAACTGGAAATGAAAAATTTAGGGCATCAAACAAAAGGCTCATTAGCTAAGCCTCACCAACAGAGTACAAGACATGGAAGAGAGAATCTACAAAGTAGACGAAATTGATAGCTCAGCCAAAGAAAATGTTAAATCTAAAAAAAAAAATCTAGGCAAAATATACAGAAAAATAGAACACTATGAAAAAGACCAAATCTACAAATAATAGGGTTAAAGAAGAAGGAACCCAGGTCAAAGACACAAAAAGTATTTTCAACAAATCATACAGGAAAATTTCTCCAACCTATCAAGGTACAAGAAGCATACAGAACACCAAATAGACAGGGTCAGAAAAGAATTCTCCATGACACAAAATCAAAGCACTAAATGTACAGAACAAAGAAAGGATATTGAAAGCCACAGGGAAAAAGACCCAGTAAAGTATGAAGGCCGGCCAATTAGAGCAACACCTGACTTCTCAATGGAGACTCTAAAAGTCAGAAGAACCTGGATGGATATTTTACAATTTTTAGAGACCTAAGATGCTAGCCCAGTCTACTATACCCAGCAAAACTATCAATTACAATTGACAGAGAAAGAAAAACATTTCATGATAAAACAAAATTTAAGCCATTTCTAACTACCAATCCAGATCTACAGAAGTCACTAGAAAGAAAACTTCAGCCCAAGAAGGCATAAGAGATAAATAATACCAGACCAGTAAATCAGGAGAAGAGGGAAAAACCCCACACAATAACAACAAATTAGCAAGAATCAATTTATACTTCCCATAGATAACTATCAATAGTATCAATTATCCAATAAAAAGACACATACTAACAGACTGGATTAGACAATAGAATTTATCTTTCTGCTGCATCCAAGAAACACATCTCATCATCAGAGATATATATCACCTCAGGGAAAAATGATGGAAAAAGTCATTCCAAACAAATGGCTCCAAGAAGCAGGTGTAGCCATTTTAATAGTTGAGAAAATAGATTTCAAACAAAACTAATCAAAAGAGATAGGGAAGGACATTACATACTTAACTAAGGAAAAATCCACCAAGAGGATATTGTAATTCTAAACAATTATGCACCAAACACAAAGACATCCAAGTTCACAGAATAAACAGTATTGCAGCAAAAGTCACATATCAACCCTCACACAGTGATAGTGGGTGATGTTAATGCCCCACTCTTGCCAATAGACAGGTCACCCAGACAAAAACTAAGCAGAGAATGCTGAAGCTCAATTATGTCATAAATCAAATGAACCTTGCAGACATCTACCGAACATTTAACCCAGCACTAAAGATATACTTCATTTTCAGAAGCTCATAGAAGAAAAAAACCTTCAACGAAATTCAACATCTCTTTATGATAAAAGTTCTGGAGAGATTAGGGATACAAGGGAAAACCTCAGCATAATAAAGGCACTTCACAGCAAGCCCACAGCCAATATCAACTTAAATGAAGAGAAACCGAAAGCATTTCCACTAAAATCAGAAACAAGACAAGGTTGTCCACTCTTTCCATACCTATTCAATACAGTACTTTAAGTCTTAGTGAGATCAATAAAACAACCAAGGAGATTAAGGAGATGCAATAGAAAAGAAGCAGAAATATCTTTATTTGTAGATGACATTACTGAATACAAGATCATACAAACTTCACTAGGAGACTCCTACAGCTGATGGTCACTTTCAGCAAAGTAGCAGGATGCAAAATTAACACGCAAAAATCAGTAGCTTTCCTATATATACATGACAAACAGATGGAGAAAGAAATCAGGAAGCAGTATTTTTCATAATCGCCTCAAAGTATCTTGGGGTAACACTAGATGAGCAAGTGAAATACATGTATAATAAAAATTTTAAGATGTTGAAGAGAGAAATTGAAAACCCAGAACAGGGAAAGATTTCTTAGTTTCATGAATATGTAGGATTAATGTTGTGAGAATGGCCATCCTACCAAAAGCAATCTACAAAATCAATGCAATCCTCACTAAAATTCCAAAACAATTCTTCACAGAAATTGAAAAAACAGTTTTCAGCGTCATATGGAAACACAAAAAACCCAGGACAGCTAAAACAATCCTTAATGATTGAACTCCTGGAGGTATCACTATCTTGAATCTCAAATTGCACTACAGAGATAATAGTAAGAAAAATAGCATGGTATTGGCACAAAACAGACACCTCGCTCAATGGAATAGAATTGAAGACCCACACACATATAGATACAGGAATTTTGATAAAGAAGCCAGAAATACACACTGGGAAAAAGACAGCATCTTTAACAACTAGTGCTGGTCAAACTGGATGGTTGCATGTAGAAGAATCCAAATAGATGTATAGTTACCATCTTGCACAAAAGTCAACTCCAAATTGATCAATGACCTCAACATAAGGACAGATACACTGAACCGGCTAGAAGAGAAAGCGGGGAATAGTCTCGAACTCACTGACAAAGAAAAAAACTTTCTGAACAGGACACTGATAGCACTGGCACTAAGAACAATTAAATTGGAATTCATGAGACTTAAAAACTTCTGTATGGCAGATTCCATACACATGATCATTCAGACAAAATGGCAGGCTACATAATGGGAAAAGATCTTTTCCAATTGCACATCCAATAAAGGGTCAATATCTAAAATATATAAAAAGCTAAAATAGCTGGACCTCAAGAAAACACAAAGGACACTTTGTCCTACTACAGAGATACTTGCTCAACCATGTTCATTGCTGATCTATTCACAATAACCCAAAATTGGAAACAGCCTAGATGTCCATCAACTGATGAATGTTCTGGAGACCAGCCCTGGCAATGTAGGAGATTGGAAGAGGGTGTCAAGTCGGTAGGGGAAAGCAGGAATAAGTCTTCTGGATGGGTCAAAGCAAGCTCTTTCTTTATTTTGGCTTTTTTCTTTCCTTCTTTCTCTCTACTGAGCTTTTTCCTCTCTATACAATTCAAGCTTTTCCTCTCTGTACAATTCCATTTTCTTATTTAAAATTTATTCTCTACTGTATTTTTCCATAAAATCACACACACACACACACACACACACACACACACACACACACACACACACACACCCTATGAATGAAGCCGAGCTTCAACACACATACACATTTATTCACACACACCTTGTGGAAGAAGCAAAGTTTCAACAAACACACATCTCACTCATACATCTTATAAGCTTCCTTTTGCAGGCTTCTTTTTCCTTATGGAAGAAGCAAAGCTCAAACACACATACATCTCACCCACACATCCTGTAAGTGTCCTTCTTCCCTTCTCTCGTCTCTTGTCTGTCTCATTATTTCCCATGCACCTATATACCTTGTAAACAATACCCTCTATGTAAGAAGAAATCACATCATAATCATGAGTCCTATTTTTCCCAATGAATGATTATAAGTCACATATTTAAAAAACAGGTTGTTTTCAATACCCACACATGATTACATATGGACACCCAGTTTTACAGGTACTTTCCCCCCACAATACATCTATCTCCTAGAAGCAATAGTTTTTCTATCACAGATTAACAGAATTTAAGCAAGCCACATAATTTCACAGCCAGTTTCTATTGTAGCTGGCAGGTAGTAGTCTTGCAGTTGTTGGGGAATGAGTACACACCATGGTATCCTAACCTAACACAATCCTTATTTAGTTAACACAGTGAAACAAGTCTGTTATTAACTAGAAAACATCAAGTCAGGGGTCTTTATGTTTTTCTTAGGTAAAGGAGAATCTGTCCAGTCTACATGCCACATAGCCATATGCCCCAAGGCATGCACAAAAAACTCATCAGTAATTTTATAATTGTAAAAACTAAGAAAATATATTACTTGTGGTCAAGGAAGTTCAAATTTAGCGGTGGGCACTGAAACTCATTTGTTATACCTAGCCTGTTTCTCATAGATGAAACTCATGGGTCCTAGCAACCAGGCTTTCTTTTGTTCTTGTTTGCTAACCCTTACTAAGTTTTCAGCTACCAAGAATGTATTTTCCTATGTAGCTCCCCAGGTACTTGTTTCATAGCAGTTTGGAAAAACATCCTAATCTGATATAATTGATTAGTTATTTTTTCTGGAGTTTCAATAGAGTCACCAATTCAACTGAATGTCACTGCTTTGCCCAAGTGGCATTGCTCAAGGGAAAACCATTCCCATTGTTACATGTGCCAGTAACATTACCAAGTGAGGGTTAGAGACCCCCATAGAACTTTCATACCACAGAGAGACAGGGAGTCCATGGTAACAACAAGTACGATAAGGCCCAGCAGTGGGAAAAGGCATTCAGGAGACAATCTCCTGGAAGGCCAAGGTAAAAACCTACTGTCGCCTTGCTAAACAGTAGGCTGTCCTCCTGAAACTCCAATGCTGGCTGCTGTTCCTCTGCACTGCTCCCAGCATGAATGGATAAGGAAAACATGATACATTTAAACAACAAACTATTAATTAGTTGTTAAAAATAAAATTATGAAATTTACGAGTACATTTATGGAGCTAGAAAAACTAGGAAAACTGAGGCAAGCCAGACCCAAAAAGATGAGTACTGTATGCTTTCACTTGTACGTGGACGTTAGCTTTTAAGCCTTCGGTGCTTCAATATGAATAATCAGAGAAGTTAGGAATCTACAAGGGATTAAGAGGGAGGAGAGGATCTCCCACGGAACGGGAAATAGGATATATTGTTATGGAGCGACGAAAGGGAAATAGGATAGAGGGATTAAATGGGGAGAGGGTGAAGGAGGGACTATGGGGAGGGACAGCTAATACTGAAGGTCATTTGAAAAGCCACATGGTAACTTGCTGAGTAGAAGCTTCCCAGAATATGTACGTCTATGAAAGGAATATAAATGAAGTCACCAAATAATAGGGGAGACAACACCCCAACGTGACATCTTATGCCACAAAATAAAACCTCCAGTGGCAGGAATAGGTTTTATCCTGTGGAATCGTTGCCCAAAGTGGTTCATGGAAATTGCTAAACATAGGCTATTTCCCAGGTTACTAGTTACTCTCAACAAACTGATAATAAGGCCCTTTTGCTGAAGACACTTGTATATCTCATCTAACATGGTGAAGTTGATCTGGTCCCTTACTAGAACTTTATCCACAGTGAACAATGTTCACGGCACTGGAAGGTACTGTGCCAGCCTCTGGAGGAGGTAATCATCAATCCAGGTAGAAACACTGTGACCGGCAATAGTCACCTGCCTACAAGATAGACTGGTGAAATAGTGACAAACATTATGGGAGTAGCCAATCACTTTTTGCTTGAATTTAAGGCCCACTCCATGAGATGGAACTCGTATTTCACATTGTTTAAGTGGCCAAGAATCTGAGACTGGATAGGCCATGGGCCTGGGAGAGAACCAAATACCATTATTCTGTTAAACAAACATAGCAATAAAATGACTCCTAATGTTATCCTGTTACATTCATGGATCCGTGCCTCATTCAGTGATTATCTAAGAAGATTGTAAATATAAATAACGCAGAGACCCACAATGGACAATGTGCAGAGAATGAGAGGCTTTAAAACACCCAGTCCCAAATGAGATATTTTCACCAAACTCCTCCCCTCAGTGTTCAGGAGTCCACGAGTAAAAGGAGGCAGAAAGCATGTAAGAACCAGAGGCGATGGATGACTCCAGGAAGACTGTCTTCCAGGCACAACAGGACTGATGCACATAGGAACCCGCAGAGACTGTGGCAGCAGATGAAGTCTTGCTTTCTTGAAGTCATGATAGTTTCTTGGCTAGGAGTGGAAGCCTATGCCCACTTCCCCAGCACTGAGAGAGGGAAGTGGGTATAGGCTCCCACTCCTAACCAAGAAACTATCTGCAATTAACACCTGCTGGTAACGAAAGAATGGGTTTTCTCCAGGCTGTAATAACCACACTCAGGTAGGCCACGTGTATTTGGCCAACATGAAGGATACTCAATTGTATTTTTATAGACTTTTTGTCTCATTTTGCTTTGCTTGGCATTTTTTTGTCTTATTGGTCTTTTGCTTATATATTTTGTGAGTTTTTTGTGTATTAATTAATTGATTAATTATTTTTAAAGAGAGAGAAAGAACATCAAGCTGGGTGAAGTGAGGAGGTGGTGAGGATCTGGGAGAAATGGGGGCAGGGGAAACATCATCAAAATATATTATATAAACAAAAATTTTAATTAAAAAGACTTCAAACACTGCAGAGACAAAGCTATACAAGTGACCAAGAAACATGAAAATATAATCAACATCTTTAGTCATTAGGGAACTGAGTATCTAAAACCTAATATGATATTGCTTTATACCCGAGGAGGCTAGGAAGGATGATGATGATGATGACGATGACGATGATGATGATGATGTGTGCTAGTGAGAATGTGGAGAAACTGGAGCCTTTGTTCATTGTTGCTGGGAAAGTAACATGGTTCAGCCACCTTCGAAGTCAGAAGTCTCTCAAAAAGTTAAACATAGATAGCACTGTAATCTGACTCAAAGGTTGATGCTTGATGAACAATGGAAGTTGTTTTGTATTACTTCTCTTCCAAATTTATTTCATGCAGATTTAATTATAATAAGTATTTTTGAGGGCTTAACACATAATTTGTTACTTGTTTGACATGATGCAGAATGAGAAGTCAAGATACAAATGTCTTGCCTGGTGTTCCGAAACAGGAGAATTGCATATTATTATATATTATTATTATTATTATATACGCAATTATTATGGGAGATTGGATATTATTGTGCTGTCTACAGCTAAAAGTTCAAATTATCTCTTACCTTGTGCTAGATATAAGAACTTATTCTTTAGAGGCATCATACATTTCAGGCTAATTACATCTCCATATGCTGTTTATCCCATTGTTCTATATGGTCTAGAGAATGATCTCTGTCAGTCATACTTTCAGTTTTGAATATGTGTGCTTATTATGTACATAGCAAGCCAAAGTAAAAGAATAAATAGCAAGTGATAGATAGCTAGATATACAGATGGACAGCAAAATATGATCAAATCAGGAGCTCAAAACACCCCCCAGAAATGGCTCAGTGATTAAGAGCACTTGCTGCTCTTGCAGAGGACTGAGCTCTGTCCCCAACACCAACATGCCAGACCACAATGAGCTCTGTTTCTAATTCTAGGGGGTCTAATGTCTTCTTCTGGTCTCAGTAGCACCAGGCATGCACACTCTGATCATACATAAATGAAGAAAAACAGTCATAAATATAAAATAAAACAACAGCAACAACAACAACAACCCCCAATTGTCTGAGGAAGCATCATTGAGGCAGCCAGTGCAACCCCCAATATAGATGGTCCCAGGATCACAGAGTGTCCCCTTGGATGAAGATTCTGGATACAGGAGCAAATAGCCACAGATACAAGTGACGTCATTAAATCAGGTGCTCACATATCTAGCTGATACTGACTATGGAGGTTGAGCTGTTCTTTCTCTCCGTGGCTGAGCTTCCCATGGCTGAGCTTCTGGCTTGTCTTTCCCACACTTCTATGCCATGGGATAAACCAATTAACCCCTGTTAAAAGTGGTATAATGTCCACTACACCCACCAATAGATGTTCTTTAACTACCTCTTATTTTCTTTATTCCTCCTTTATTTCTCATTCTCTTAACATACAGACACATACCCCACAGTACTCATACTGTGAAAAATCTCCTTTCTCTACTTTCCCCGTTTGAATTGGCTCTTTTCACTGATTCATTAAAGACTGGTGGTTGTATCTAACTTGGGGTACAGGTTCTAATCCTCAACTTTGATTAAAAACTGTCTATAAAGATTGTATCTTGTTTCAGATCTTTAAACCTTGGCTTTAGGAGCAACACAGGTGTGTACATGTCTCTGTCTCCTCCACAAACCAGCAGTGGGCTTATCCTTTAGGGCACAAAACTACTATTAATTTCAAAACATTTGTACTATTTAAACAGACTTTTGTCCAAGATCTACAAGAACACTTTACTTGGCTTTTCTTTCCCATTTGATCCTGAGAATAGCTTGAGAGAGTGATCGACAGTGGATGTTAGATAAGAGACCATTTACCTGCCTCTCTATCTCCTAGAAATCAGGCCACACTCTCAGGTAGTCTGTCCTCTACAAAGACAACCCATGCTATTAGCACACAGGCTGGGGTGAGTGTGTGGACGGGGTGGAGAGCAAGCCAGTTCCTCTTCCTTATTAATGGCAAGAAAAATTTATGGTCTTACTCAGTAAGACCTGCCTCTCCTGTTTCCCTTTGCATGTTGATTAGTTTTTGATAAATAGAGCCCCATGGGGAGAAGGAATGACAATGAAAAGCTTTCAATAGAATTGTCTGTAAGTATGTCTGTGTCATTTTCTTGAGTGATGAGTGACATGGGAGGTTCCAGCCCACTTTGGGCAGTGCTACCTGTGGGCAGGTGGTTCTGGGAGGTATAAGAAAGGTGGCTAGCTGATCTGGAGCTTAGAAGCAAGGCAGGAAGTAACTTTCTTCCATGGTCTCTGCCTCTGTTTGAGTTCCTACACTAGCTTCTCTCAACGATGGACTGTGATTGGGATGTATAAGCCAAATAAACCCTTGCCTACCCAAGTTGTTTTAGATCCTGGTGTTTATCACAGCAGTAGAAAGCCAACAAGGACACATGTAGACTGTGTCTGATATATGAAATGGTGAGGGACTTCCTAACTCCTGAAAACCAATGGAAGTAATAAACTCTTTGTTTTGTGGGATGTTTCTGAGAGCCACTGAAGGGTCTACATCTCCGTTTCAGAACCCACACCATGCAGATCTCTCTCCTATCCCACTTCAAGTATCTCTCCTCAGAAAGAGAAGCCTGTCTCACCATTCACAGCACCACCATGAGGTTCTTCCCACTTCAAGGCTTGCTTATGCCCCCCTTCCCACTATGGTCATAAGACTCTCCTAATGGGGCAATCTTACGTCAACTCCTTTCTGGAACCTGCTGCTCTGACATTCTGGTCTCTGATTTATAACAGTGAAGGACTGGGAAGAGGTCATTTCAACCTAACAGGTTTTGTGGCTGTGTGGAATTGCTGTCTCTAGTTGGTGTCCTGTGAAGTAGTTTGCCTCGCTCTAGAATGAGACATAGCAAGAGTACAACTCGGGGAAGCACTGTTATCTCGGGGTCCACAGCTCTGACTGGCTTTCTTGGCAATGCATGGTTACTCTAGAGAGATAGAATTGGATGAAGAAATGTATTTAGAATGGAAAATTTATAAAAGGAAAATAAAATGGAGACTTTAACAGATGATTGAATGGCTTTGTACTTAATGAATGGATCCTTGTCTTAGTCCACCAATTTTCTGATCAATAAAGGGATCACAAATGCTACCAGAGGAGATGTCCACTCTGAAAATTATATCAACACTTGAATGTAATACTAATCAGTAGATCTTTTCATCCAAACCTACATTTTAAAGGACATTTATGAAGGCTTCTCTGCGATAACCATGGGCAGAGAAACAAATTAAAACAGGATTTCAATATTCTCTTCTTTCTTTCCCTTGTGATTTTCCTCTCCAAAGAGAACTTGTTAACTGATTTGGAAATAAAATCATTGCAAAACTTTTCCTTTGAAGTCACTTCTATTAGTTTCAGGACCTTAAAAATGTCAAACCCTGTGCACTAGATTTCTGCCTTTAGTTTTGAGATTTAATGTTCCTGAATATGGACACTTAGATAAAAGTGATAAAATCAGCAGAATTTGGAATTGTCTAGAATGTTTTTATACTAGTTTACATAGACACTTATGAACATATAAAAGATTTTAGGACACATATATTCATTCCAATACAAATCCTGTACTTAAAAGATAAAAATTGTACTAATGTTTATGTAGTAGAAAATCAAGTGTAAGTGTGGGAGAGTGAAGAAATTGATACTGTAAAGAGATGGGTTCAGATTCTCTTGCTAAACTGATAATTTTGAGAAACTGGCTTAATTTCTTCAAACTTCATTATTCTCCTCGAATATTGAGACTAGTAATCTATATGTCACAAGTGTGATCTGAAGGCTATGGTATTTGTTTATATAAACATTCAAATGAATTAGACTTTTCATTTACTACCCCCGCTCTCGTGTCCCCCTTCCTCTCTGACTCCCACCCCTCCCCCATGTTCCCCTTCCTCTCTGACTGACTCTGTGGATAAAGCTATTCCTCCACTGCCACAGTTCTGTCATCCTGATACCATCTTCTGACGCCAGCACTCTAAGGGAGTTTGGGATGCTCAGCTGGTAGATCTGAGTAGCTGGAATTTTTCTAGCCCAAACTAAAATGTCCTGTAAATATCTACACTCTCCGGGATCAGGTAGAAGGCAGCAAGGGACACTTATATTATAATAGTTATCATTTATAATAGTTATAATGAGAAGACCTCAGCGATTACCACACGGAAAAACCCTCTACTTCAAATTCTTCAGGAGGCGGAGTGAAGGAAACAGGGAGGACTCAGAACTGAGGGAATTTGACTGAATTTAAAGTTGAATATGATACAAATTCACCATCATTCAGAGATTTCAGTAGACTTGTGCTCTAAGGTGGAGTTGGTGAGAGGTGGAGAAACTTTGGGAAATTCTCTTGGGGGGTAGGGTTAGTGTGAGAGACAACTGGGAAATGCATGCAGACTTCAGACTTGCCAAGGACAGCTTCCGAGACGCAGCTAACTCTGCTGTAGTTTGGGTCTTGTAAATTCTTTGGGAGAAGTTCTGAATTTTTGTGATAATTGTTCATTCTCCCATTTCATTAACTGCCTTATCCTTTGCCATCTTACAGCTCTCACAGAACCAATGCCTTCGGCTTATAAATGCCTAAAATCTCTTCAATTAAAAAAAGTTCCTAAGACTTTCTAGGTGATTTTTATTCCATAAAAAATATATTTGCTTGCTTATGTCTTGAAGTCAGATATCTATACGTAGAGCTGGGTAGAAGCTATTCCCTTGAAAGTCACTTATCACCTCATAATGATCAGTTCAGAAAACCTTTTTAAAAGTAGAGACGTATCAGGGTGCGTGTGATGGCTATTCTTGGCTGTCAACCTGACTACATATGGAATTAAACTAAGCCTATGGTGCTTTAGTTAATTCAACAAAATTATAGAGACAATTTGACCATCCTGATTCACCCATTGTGAGAAACAAGGGCTTTAGTGACTCTTTATACAAAACTTGTGACAATTTGTGGAAAAATAAGGAAAATAATGTTGCTGGATGGCTGTCCCTAGCATCTCTGGATAAACTGATAAAGGAAAAGAATGAGCTCTGTGATAAAAAACAAGCAATGTCTAGCAGCTCGGAATACAGTGAAGGACAACAACCAACTCAGTGCAAAAGCTGACAGACTCCGGTTATGGATAAACAGTCTAAAGTTTCCTAAATGTGTCCTGGAAGAGCATCTTCTCTCCAGAAGCTGCAGAGCTCAAGTTTCAGAAAATCAAACCGAAGCCCTTATTATAAGATTGACTGGATTAAAGAGAAAATTCAAATCTGAGCCTCAGAGGGTGTCAGTTGTGAAAGTAAGGCATTAATTGGTAAATAAAAGAATCCTGTATAACTTGGTGTGGAGATGTGTGGGAGGACCTGACTGTGGCTGAGAACTTGAACTCCCAGATTCTGAAGGATTTATCTCATCTGAAGAAGTCTTTCCACCCTTAGAAAAAGATGTTCCCCTGTCTCCCCTTCCCATGGAGCTCTACCACATGATCCCCTTTTTAGCCTTTACCTGAGGAAATTAATCCTTTATTGTCTGCTAAACTAGCGGGGATTTTCCCTGAAGGAGATGTCAGGAAAGATGATACTGATGTCCCTTAGGGCCCGCCAATAGCTGCCTCTAGACTTGAAACCAGACTTAAGGCTAAGCAGGTTCCTAGAGGGGATAGAAAGTGAGGTCCATGAAGAAGTATGCTGCATCACTATAGAGCTTAATGAGTTTGCTAATTCATTCAAGCAGAAGTCTGGGGAATATGTATAGGAATGGATATTAAGAATGTGGAGTAATAGTGGCAGGAACATAAAACTGGACCGGGTGGATTTTACTGATACAGGCCCACAGGGTGGCGATTTTAGGTTTAATATAGAAGCTCATATAGTTAAAAAAAAAGGTATCAAAAATTTTGTTTGATTGGTTGGCAGAAGCATTTGTCAAGAGATGGCCTAACGAAATGGAGTTGGAGATGCCTGATATTTCTTGGCTTGGTGTTGAGGAAGGAATTTTAGGTCTCAAGGAAATTGCAATGTTAGAGAGAGTAAACTGTATA
This sequence comes from Cricetomys ansorgei, assembly GCA_026225945.1. NCBI lineage: Eukaryota > Metazoa > Chordata > Mammalia > Rodentia > Nesomyidae > Cricetomys > Cricetomys ansorgei. The sequence goes on from JAMJFZ010003384.1 coordinate 1,511,813, forward strand.
GAACAGAATCCTCCACAATGGAAGGTTCAGAAGACATGCCCTTCATCAATCCTACACGATGCACAGTAGTGACAGGGGCATCAGCACATTTGAAAAGCTTTGTCTTTGCCCCTTTACTTGTGGCAGATCTTAGATTTGGGGATGTTGCAGCTCAGTTGGATAAATTAACTGCTGTGGGTTTAATTGGGCCCTGAGGTAACACTGAATTGCCAAAGGCAAGATGATCATAGTTATGATAGTGGGCAACATAGACAAAGAAATGTCTATAGCGGCCTGTCTTAGTCACTATTCTATTATTGTGAAGAGACATCATGAGCAAGGCAAGTCTTATGAAAGAAAGCATTTAATTGAGGGCTTGCTTACAGTTTCAGAGGTTAGTCTATTATCATCATGGCAGAGAGCATGGAGGTATTCATGTAGACATAGTGCTGGAGAAGTACCAGACATTTCTTATATCTTGATCTGGAAAGAGAGAAAGGGAGAGAGAGGAGAGAGAGAGAGAGAGAGAGAGAGAGAGAGAGAGAGAGAGAGAGAGGAAGAGGAGGAGGAGGAGGAGGAGGAGGAAGAGGAGGAGGAGAGAAGATAGATAGATAGATAGATAGATAGATAGATAGATAGATAGATAGATAGAGACACTCTGGGCTTGGCATGGGCTGTTGAAACCTCAAACAGGCCACACCTCCTAATCTTTGTAATCCTTTCAAATAATGTCACTTCCAAGTGATTAAACATTCAAATATATCAGCCTATGGGGGCCATTCTTATTCAAATCACCACATGGTCTGATTCATAATAGGCAGCACAGGTTAAGTGATTTTTATAGTGGTATGACTCATATTGCCCTTGCTACTGGCTAATCATTCACAATTGTTTCCAGGCATGAAATAGATAAGAAGCCTATTGCGTTTTTGTTTGATCTATATAAGAAGAAAAATTCTCAGACAAATTCAGAAAGGGTATGTTAGATTATGGCAAGAAGGGATCTCAATCGATGAAACAATTTCCAGATGAGCCACTTTGCAGACCCACAACCTTGAATGAAGGAAGGTCGAGTCCTTCTAAAGAAGGACCTTGATAAAATATCTAAGAGTTTTACTGTTAGTCTTTCTCTCATCCTTCTCCAGAGGGACCGATAGCCTATTATCGGGTAAGTGACACTGGATGAAAGGGAAGCAATCAGACTTTCTGAGGTATATTGGATACTGGTTCAGAACTGACACTGATTCTAGGAGCCCCAAGAGGCACCGTGGCCCTTTAGTTAAAGTAGGAACTTATGGAGGTCAGGTAATTAATGATGTTTTGGCTGAAGTCCAAATCACAGTGGGTCCAGTGGCTCTCCAAACTCATCCTGTAGTTATTTCCCAAGTCCCAGAATGTATACCAAGGATATCTCTCTCTCTCTATCTATCTATCATCTCTATATATTTATAAGTTAGCAGAATTTCCATACTATACCTGGTTAATATGTTGAAAACATTAAAATATAAAATATTAATATTGACTATATATATTCGTGAAACCACTATCGTAATCTAATTAGCTAACTTAAACATTTCCAAAAGTCTTCCTGTGTCCCCTTAGAACTTCATTTTCTGTTGAGATTGATGGAATTATACCTGTAATTACAGTACTTGAGGATAGAGGTCCTAGGCTAGCTTAGGCTACTTAAGACCCTGTCTAAAAGAAGAAAAAGAAAAGAAAGTTCTTTTGATTTTGATTTCTTTATAGGGAAATATTAATGTTTTTATGTTATGATTGATTTAGTTACATTTCTAGAATTTTATGTAAATGGATAAAATCTATCCATTTAGATAGATCTAGTTTCCTTTAATAAGCATAATTATGTTACAATTAATTTCTTTTATCAATTGTTCATTCTTTTTTGTCACTAAATATTATGCATTATTGAATATATCAGTTTGTTTTTCCAATTTCAATATTAAAAATGTGTTTATCAAAATGATGTGAAAGATATACAATTTCCCAAAAGATCCATGGAGCAACCCAAAACATGAAAACTACTTTACAGAAAAACTGACAACGTAAGTCAATCAATTAGAAACATTTAGACAAATTATTTGGTGCGTCACAATTTTTTCCTAAATTCAGTCTGTTCTTAACATCTTTCCCCTCAGACTTGTGTTCATGTGGCAGATACTTATTTGTTTACCGGGGAGAACACTAAGTTAGGAGACTAAATTTCTAGCTCTGGACCCTATTAACTGCCTTATGAGTTTAGATCAGTTGTGTATCTCCAACACCTGCGCTCTCTCCTAAGAAATGAATCACTTGCTACAGGTCAACTACAAGTTGTCTTCCAGCTCAGAGTCTTCACACTTTTATACTGGCTTTCTGCAGCTGCACTCCTGATTGAGCTTAAGAAAACAACTCAGGTAGAAATGGAAAGAGTTGCTTCATTGAACAGACAAACTCCCCACACAATGATCACTAAACTGTTTTCTCGGAACACTGTGCTCTCTCTTAATAAGTGAAGGAAGCTGGGCACAAAGGAATAGAGATAGAAGACATCAGCTTGCCTTTGCTCTGCCTGGTCTAGTAACACTCAAGAGGAAAGGGACTTTTAAACAAGACACGTAAAGTTCTGGGAAGGTATAAGCCTAGAGGTGGTTACTTTTGACAAGTTACAGATCCACAGGGATTGTCTGTTAACAATAACAACCCAGAGGAAAACACAACTTTTTAATTAATCTCCTGTGAGTTTCTGTCTCACACCGACATCACAGATAGGACACAGGATGCCTCTAGTGGTTCATTATAGCTCCTTTCTCATTAATTGCCCTCTGCTTTCAAAATGCTTCTCTTGGGGGAAGAGGAATAGTTAACAAGGAGAGCTGAGTTACTCAGGGGACTTCATTACATGTATCATAGTTATAAGGATTAACTTATGTAAATGAATTAGTGTTGCCAATGAACCCTGTATTATGTGCACACAGAGGAGGCAGAGATTCACAAAGTCTACTCATACTCATGAAGGCAATGTTTGTCAGTCAAAAGTTAATTCTGGGAGAAGGAAGAAAAAAGAACCCTGAGACCCAGCTGTGATTTCAGAAATACTAAACATGAAAGGATAGACTTTGTAGAATTTGAACATGTTGTTTTAGAATAGATTTCTGGAATAAAAGTAAAAGTGCTTTGTCATTTAGGGAGGCTGATCAGCTTCAGAAGCTGCTCTAAGCTGCCTTTGTCTACCTGTTGGAATTGTGTCAACATCATGAAGTCTGTTACCATGCTCAGAAGCTGAGTGCTTTTAGTCCACGTTGTAGAACAGAGGGGAGGGAGGATGGAGCCAAGCTAAGATCTCCAATCTAGGTGAACAGTAATAATAAATATGGATATTGAAAGTCAGGAGGCAGTTGTTTGTGTTTAGGTTTGATTTTGGCTTATTGAATGGTAAGATGTCCTAAGTAAAGAAAATTGAGTTTGTTTCTTAGGAAGTGACTAGTTTCCTTTGTGTTCTTGAGTTATTAGAAATGTTAGTAAGGGCTATTATGGAATTTTTGTGTGAACTATAATGACTTGTAGTATTCTTGCAATGTACTAATTTTAAGGTGATAAAGTTGCTTTAGCAGCATTTCTCAGGAATTGTAATGGAGTTGCACGTCTGTGGGTCAACAAGAGGAATCATTCTTTTAGGACTGGGCAGTGCACACTTGGATGACTACATGCAGAGCCATATCAGGTTAGAGATTTACATGAAAATAAATTGGGGCTGGGGATGCAGCTCCATGACAGGGCATGTGCTTAGCATGAGTGCAGTCCTGGGTTCAATTCCAAGCACCCAAACCAAATGAATAAATGAATTATAAGTCAAAGTAAAACCAAAAGGTTTACATGATTCCTCCGAGTATATATTAACATAACAGAAATGCTGACCAAAGATGCAAATAGTGCCACTTGAAAAAAGAACAAAAGGTTAAGGCTGGAAGTGGAATCTTAGAGAATGTCTACAAAAGGGAGAAAAGTTATGTATGAATGAAAAGTTATAGTTTTAGCTTGGGTGTTAATGTAAAAAAACTATTCTTTCTTCAAAAGGAGTATCACATAGCTTATTGTGGAGCCAAATATAAATGACTATGGCATGGGAACACAGAGTTTGGTTACTTCAAATACTATATTCCAACAGGGTAACAGTTTCAATAACTTTTCATAGTAACAGAATGAAAAAAGAAATAAGTACTTTAAAAACACATTTGTGGCCCCTGGTCTTGAGGTTAAGATCCCTAGACTCTGAAAGTAAAGAGCCTATACTCTTCCCACAAACCTCATCTCTACTACCTGCTTGAGAACCACATACCCTTTACCAAGTCCTCTTTCCAGATAGGGACTCTAGACTCTTACCACCAACTCCACACATCCTGCAGCCTGCCCTGTGGTCCTGGTCTCCAAGTATGAACCCTAGATTCATGCTGCCAATTCTACCAATCCCATTGTCAACACCCAGCCACTCTTCTACAGGTATGGACTTTAGACTCACAACCATCTCTATCAAGACCCACAGCTTGTCCTAGGGCCTCTGTTTAAAGATAAGGATCCTAGACTTCTGCTGTCAACTACAAATCTACAAATCATTGTGGCTCACGTTCCAGCCTGCTCTTTCTAGGTAGGGACATAAGACTCACACATCTAACTATCTTCCCCTGCTGCATCAGAAGTCCTGAGCCCCTCCCTCAGACTCCTCAATATTAGCTGTGAGAGCCTTCTAACTCTACAGAAGTTCTGCTCCTGGGCTTAGAAATTCCATCTAGACTGAGTTGAGCCAGATACTACTTCTAACACTCCATTTGAACATCAACACAAAATTACCCCAGGACTGAACCCCAAGCCTCATTCAGCTGACCTACAACTTGACAAATTGGGGTAACAGAAAACAGAGATAACAAAATAAATGACCACTCAGCAAAGTATAGACTAAATTCCCATCCCAAAAAACATGACCAAAGACCTAATTCCAGATGCCTACATCCCACTGCAAAATGTGTATAACCAAGACAATAGGTTACTATAAGAAATCAGTACTCCCATGGTAATGTTCCTTGGGAAAAGCAACTTAGATGCCACACAAGATATTGCTTTCAAAATGGCAATAACAAATACGGTGAAAGAACTCAAAGAGGATATGAATAAATGTCAGAATGAGACCTGAAAACACATTTGAATAAAATAACTAAAAATTCAAGATATGAAATAGAATTTAATAAAGAGATAGAGTGTCTTAAACAAAAAATGAAATAAGATTCAAACAAAAATTCAGGAATTTTGGGGCTAGAGAGATGGCTCAATGGTTAAGAGCATTGGCTGTTCTTCTAGAAGACCTGGGTTCAATTTCCAGCACCCTTATGGCAGCTCACAACTGTCTGTAACTCATTTCAGTGATCCAATTTTAGTGAATCCAACTTCTTTACATGAGGCCAAACACCAAAAAGAAAATTTTAAAAAATCAGGAATTTAAGTAAAAATTTCAGAGGAAAGATTTACCAATAGATTGGGTCAAATGGAAGAGAGAATATCAGGTTTTGAAGACAAGGTAGAAGAACTGATTACTCAGCAAAAGGAACTATGAAGTCTAAACCCCCCCTGTGAATAGAACATGTAGTAATTCTGAGACAGTATAAAAAGACCAATCCTGTGAATCATAGGTATAGAGGAACGAGAAGAGACCTGCTTGTGAATCATAGGTGTATGATCTAGGTCAATCAATGCCCGGAAAATACTTTCAGCAAAATCATAGAAGAAAACTTCTTTAATCTATGGGAAAAAAACACTTATCAAGGTCTAAGAGGGATTGTAAAAAACCAAATAGATAGAAACAGAAAAGCATATCTCCCTATTATATCATTGTCAAAACAGTTAATGCCAGAATAAATAAAGGATATGGAAAACTACAAGGAAGAAAGATAAAATTACATATAAAAGCAGGCCTATCTCACTTTTCAGTGAAGATCATGATAATTGTAAGAGCATGGACTAGTGTTCTATAGTTATTAACGACCACGGATGCTGTTCCAATCTATTGTACTTCACAAATTAGCAATAGTAATCCAAGGAGAAAGGAAAACGTTACATTGTAAAAATAGATTTAAAAAATGTTTGACTACCAAAGAGGATACTAAAAGGAATACTCAGATTTGAAGACAAGGTTAAACTTACCCAAGAAGGCACAGAGAATAAATACATAATTCTAGAGCATTCACGTAAAAGTGGTTCTAATAAAATGCCACAGAGCAACAATATGATATGAATAAATATACATTGTTCAATAATAACTCTTAATATTAATGGTCCCAACTCTCCAATAGAAACAGGTTAACATAGTACTTAATGCCTGAGTTAAAGCAATAAGAAAAGCAGAGAAAACAAAGGAAAAGAAGTCAAAATATTCTTATTTGTAGATGACAGTCCTGGCACCTGTGGGATGCCCTGGTACTCACAGGAAGTCCTGGTACCTGCACAAGGCCCTGGTGTCTGCAGTATGTCTGGGTGCCTGCAGGATATCTGGGTGCTTGTGGAATGTCCAGGTGCCTGTAGCAGGTCCTGGTCCCTGTGGAAAGTCCTGGTGCCAGTGGGATGTCCAGGCATCTGCAGGATGCTTTGGTGCCCACGGGATGCAATGGTGCCTACATGATGTCTGGGTGCCCGCAGGATGCCTGAGTGCCTGTAGCAAGTCCTGGTGCCTGCAGTCCGGGTGCCTGTGAGATGTCCAGGTGTCTGTGGGTTGGCCCAGTGCCTGCATGTTGTCTGAGTGTCTGTGGGATTCTCTTGGGCCTGGGGGATGTCCTGGTGTCTGCAGTAAAGTCCTGGCACCTGTGGAATATCTGGGTGCCTGTGGACTGCCCTGGTGCCTGTGGGAGGCCCTAGTGCCTGTGAGATATCCTGGTACCTGTAGGATGTCTGGGCACTGGTGGGATGCCCTGGTGCTTGCAGGATGTCCAGGCACCAGTGTGGTGTCAGGGTGCTGCATGATACACAGGTGTCTGTGGGTTGGCCCAGTGCCTGAATAATGCCCTGGAACCTTTGGATGCTCTGGTGCCTGTGAGATGTCTGGGCATCTGTGGGATGCCCTGAGATCTTGGGAGTGTCCTGGTGCCTGTGGGAAGTCTGGGCATCTGTGGAGTGTTCTGGTGCTTGCAAGGTATCTGGATGCCTGTGGGAAGCCCAGGTGCCTTTGGGCTTGGGCAGCAGAGCCCAACTTCCAGTCAAATTTCATCATGCTTGTTCTCAGACTAGTATGGGTCAAGTGAATGTCCATCATCAGAACAGCCTGTTGCCTCCAGGAACCATGGTGATGCACATGATCCATGCTCCTGTCACAATGGCTAGACTTGATTTTCCTTTTTTTTTCTCCTTTGAGGGCACAAGGGGTAGGAGTGTGGAGCAGGGAGGAATGGGAAGAGGGTGTTATCAAGATACATTGTATGAAACTCAAATTATTAATAAAAGTAATATGAAAAAGAAAAATAAAATTATGTAGTCACAGGAAAATGGATGAAATTAGAAATAATCATCCCAGGTGAGGTAACTCAGACTCAGAAAGACAAATATATCATGTTTTCTCTTAGTGGGTGTCAGATTCTAATCTCTGGATATGTGTATTTCATTTGGAATATTTACATAATTAGTAAGGTGCCATGAATGAGAAGGGCATTGTTCAAGGAAAGTATACCAGCTAGTTTTATATCAATTTGACACAAGCTAGAGTCATTTGGGAAGAGGGCACCCCAAGTGAGGAAATTTCCCCACAGACTGTGTGCAAGCCTGTGGTGTATTTCCCGATTGATGAATGATGTGGGAGGGCCCAGCTCACTGTGGGTGGTGCCATCCCTGGGCTGGTGGTCCTGGAATATATGAGAAAGCAGGTTGAGCAAGCATGAGGAACGAGCTAATAAGCAGCACTTCTCCATGGCCTCGGCTTCAGTTCTTGCCTCCACGTTTCTTCCCTGATTTTTTTTGTTGATGGGTTACGTTGGGGAAGTGCAAGCATCCTGCACTTTTTCTTCCCAACTTGCTTTTTATCATGGTGTGTTATCACAACAATAGAAACCCTAATAAGACAGAAATCTTATGACAGATCTGTCTGTTCTGAGGAGGATTGTGGTGGCGTTTAAACTTTGGGCTAGAAAAGTTATTGAGTGATCAGAGCTCAGTGGGCTTTTCTGTGGGAGCTCGGAAGATTAAGAATACTGAGATCTGTGCTGAAGGCAGAGGTCTAGTTTGTGAACTTTTATAGTCCTTGAAGACTCTACCTGGGGCCAGTCAATACTTTGAATTAGGAGTCTGTGCTTCTCATCAGCTGGAGCTGAATAATTGTCTGTGATTATCAGGAGACAAGAATCACTAAATGGCAACTTTTGCTTTGCAGGGACAATCAAGACTGGCCAACTGGGGCTGAAAAATCAGCTGTGATTAAGAAGAGACCAGAATCATTGAGGCAAAAATCTTCTGGGAAGTGTTTCTTTAGGGTCAGCATGCACAAGCTGTGGTCCAGAGGGAGTCAGGATGCACCTTGTGCTGGCCACTGAACTTGGGAATGGTAAGAGTTTCCTATGTGGTATTGGTTTTGAAGGTGTGTAAAGGTTATGGAGAGCAGTTGAGGCATTGTACCATTTGACAAATTTAGAGTCTCTGAAGAGAGCTCAGGAGAGGCTATTGGGGAAGGTACAGCCCATTTGTAGCAGAGACCCCAGCATTTTGGAGATGCCACTACTATGGTATGACCATTAAGGGCAGCAGCAACTGTGGAGCAGAGCCAGTCTGAGCCTATGAGGCAAGCTGTGTTTGCTCCTTACAGTAGAGCTGGAGAAATGGAGTCCTTTGGACCCCAGAAGACTGTGAGTGACATTGGGCTTTACCCTGTTGGACTTCAGCTTTGCTTTGACTTGATTGTGACTGTGCCCTGATTCTTCCCTCTTCAAGTAAGGAAGTATTTTACTTATTTTGATATTAGAGGAGCCCACAGTTGAAAGACATTGGAATTTTAGAGAAACAGAATTTTAAAGACTGGAATTTTAAAGAGATTTTGCATATTTTAGAGAGACTTTGAATATTGAAAGAGACTTTGGGATGATTCAAAGAGACAGAACTTTAATGTGTTTGAAATTTTAAAAACTCTGGGACTTTCAAAGGTTGGAATGTTTTCTATTGTGATATTAATATTAACATGACATCTTGGGGGATGAAAGGTCCTAGTGAAACAGTCATATGTTTGTGCGTCAGGTTGACAAGGGGTCAGTGGTGAGGCATAGTTTTATGTCAACTATACACAAATAGAGTTATTTGGGAAGAGGAAAGTTCCATGGAGAAAATGCCCCTGTCTTTGTCACTATTTTCTTGTTGTGAAGGGACACCATGCCCACAGCAACTCTTATAAGAGAAAGCATTTAGTTGGGAGGTTGCTTACTGTTGTAGAGGCTTAGTCCATCATCATCCTGATCCACAGGCAGGGAGAGAGAGAGAGAGAGAGAGAGAGAGAGGGCGCGAGCATGAAGTTAGGTGAATATGGTTAAAATATATTGTATATTTTGTATAAAATGTATAAAAATTTCAAAGAATTAATAAAATATTAAGATCCAAAAATAAATATTTAAAAATAGAAAAAAAGGGAGCATAAAAATATTCTTACTTAAGTATGAAAATGTCAGAAGACAGAATGCATTTATTTATGGATGCAGAATGCCTGGTATTTTCCCCAAGTCTCCAACAGAAAGATGCTATTCAAAGCATACATATATTTTAAAAATAACCATCCACACCTATCCACTATACTTTTGTTTGTTTGTTTGATTTGGGATGGTTTCACTTTGTTGTCCTGGCTGGACTGAAACTCACTATGTAGACCAGGCTGACCTAGAACTCGCAGAGATCTGCCAGTCTCTGCTCTGGAGTGGTGGGATTAAAGACGTGTGCCACCATGCCAGGCCACTATCCAGGCCAAGAGAATGAACAATCAGCTTTCTCGGCATTATTACGATTCTGAGCTGTGGAGAAAAGTGGATGAGTGAAAACGTAAGATGAAGATTTAAATGTATTTGACATCTGTCGTTTTTATTTTGAATTTTGGAAGCATTGAATAACACCTATTTTTTTTTTTTAACTTACAAGTATTTTCAGTTCATCATTTTACATATTAAAGGTTAAAAACTATTGTTTTCCTATGATGATAACCAGATGAAGTTCTTCATTGAGTGATAATCCTTACACAGTTTGAGAAGATGAAAATTTCCATAATTGGCTGATTAGTCACCTTGTACTCTCTACTGAAATCACCTGGACATTAATTGAGACGCGAACACGGGACGCACAGCAGCACTCCCAAACCAATTAGCCGCCCAAACCAGAAGCCTTAGCTGGTGGTGGGGAAGAGCTATCAAAGAGTAACAGGGCAAGCCACAGCGGAGGCGCGTTTACAGACCCGCATGTTAGAAAGCTCTTGCTTGCTTTCACCAAGGTCCTTCACACCTCTGTAAAGTGACTGGACAGTGCACTCAGCTTCTGGCTGCCAGGAGACATTTCTTTAAGAGCCCTAGTAGAGAAGAAGAGGAGCCTCTAACTGCTTCTAAAGTCTGCCCATTGTTTTTAGTTCAGAAGGAAAACTGATGAATTTAAACTGTAGGTTTTTAAATCAAAATAAAGCATAGTGGGTAGTTAAGACAAATGTTTAGTTTATTGGACTATTTGTTTGTTAGTTTTTTGTTTTGTTTTGTTTTTTTCTTCCAGACAGGGTTTCTCTGTTGTAACTCTGGCTGTCCTGGAACTCATGTTGTAGACCAGGCTGGCCTTGAACTCACAGAGATATGCCTCTGCCTCCCAAGTGCCAGGATTAAAGGTGTGCACCACCACTGCCTGGCTAGCTTATTGCACTATTAAACTCAATGTTGCTGTGTATGCATAGAATGTTCTTTTATCCTATGTAACTGACAGCTGCGAATGAAATGAAATGAAAGGGAACTGTGCTCTCCTTTTTTATTTTTGTGTATTTGTTTACTGTACAGCATAAGACAAAGTTCCAATCCCAAGTATCTATTTGGGAGCTTGCTCTTTCTTTGCCGCCTCTTCATTGAGGAAACCCCATTCCTTCCACGTAATATAAAGCAATAGCTCTCCCTTTTCTGTCTTTGCCTAGTTTTCCCATTTGTTCAAAGTTATATTTCCTTGGTGTATTAGAATTTGAAAACTTGGTATTGCAATAGATGATGGTGCCCATTTTGTATATTTAAAACTGTGACGCCATGCTCCCTCTCTCTCCTGTTATTTTTACAAGAGGCGTTCCCTTTTGGGGCCTTAGTTTCATTAATAACAGAAGTTTGGTGTCAAAATTTCTCCCTGGTTCTACAAATGCCCAGCTACTTAGTAAGTGTGGCTGCATGGGGGCTCTGCTTTCCTATTTGGTTCCTGTTAAACAGTCCCTGGAAAGTAGATGATATGTGGACTTGGGATCCTTAAAAGATACCCATGTATTATTAGGAGATGATGTATTCAGGCTTTCATCTGTTCTTTTTAGGGGGTTATGATTAAGGTTTCCTGGTTTATCTTGTTTGTATAGGGGCCAATGGAACATATTCAGGGCTTAGTGTGCTAGATCATGAAGATTTTGCTTAGTGATATGGTTTTCCATGACTCTGTGGTTGGATTTCTACAGTAGCTGACCTCCCTCTGGGGCTGTCCAGGAGGGATGGGGAAAGAAGAACATGAATGGATCTACCTGTCACGTCCTTTCTCCAGGATCCTCTAAACATTAAAATGAAACTCAGACTGCTGCCCTCTCTGACTGCCCTCCCCCCACATCCTTTTGCTTTGGGCTTTGAATTGTGAAGAAAGGAAGTCTCACTCTTAAGCAGTTGCTGCCCTGCTATCCAGGTGTCAGCAGCAAGAGTTGTGCCTGGCAGTGGCTTCTGTGCTTCCTCCTTGGTTCCTGCCGTAGTCTAAGCTGAAACTCAGCAAAGGAACTGGAATCTGGGCTGTGATTAAAATGCAAGCATGAAGCAAGTGGCAACAGTGATTGTGATCCTGATCTTGGGTGAGTTCTTGTTCTAGAAGGAATTGGGACACTGGCTCGAGAATGCTGGATAGGAATCCTCAACTCAGCAGGTTGAGCTCTTTATCCAGGATGTCCGGGAAAGCTTTGTGGTGTTACTTTGTGTTAGCAGTTTCAGCCGTTTGTGCGTGGTGTATGTTGGGAGCAGGAAAGGCGTTCAGGTGTTCGGGATGTGATCACTAGCATCCATACAAGGGAGGGAGAAAGTAGATTGCCACCACTGTACCTGTAAGCCTGGCGTCTCTTGAATAAGAGGAAAGGAAAGTTTTGTCCCAAAACGCAAATGAGAAGAAAATTGGATGCGCATGTGCATGGTTGGCAGGAAGAGTAAAGGGGTGGGTCCGACTGAGGCAGAGCCACAGGGACAGCATGGGGGCTTCTAATCATCTTGCGCCAGGATAGGAATGAGGACTGTGTTTACTCCCACAGCCACATGGAGCCTTGCTAAGACCACCCAGCCCCTCTCCATGGACTCCTATGAAGGACAAGAAGTGAATGTGTCCTGCAGCCACACAAACATCGCTACAAATGAGTACATCTACTGGTACCGGCAGGTCGCCCACCAGGGCCCACGCTTTATTATTCAAGGATATAAGGTCCATGTGGCAAATGAAGTGGCATCTCTGTTTATCTCTGCTGACAGGAAGTTCAGCACTCTGAGCCTGCCTGGGGTTTCCCTGAGAGACACTGCCGTGTACTACTGCATCGTGGCTGATGCACAGTGAGACGGCTGGATCTGCACCTGTGCAGTATCCTGTGGTGGGGTAGCAGTCACGGTCCAGAGGGAAGCGCAGACACAGTGATTTCCAAAGGTCCATTGTGTTTTCGTGTTTAGAAGGTATAAGCATGCACTCTAAGGTTACTAAATTTTTTTCATGTCTAATTTTAAATAGGCATTTCAGTTAGACAGTGTAAAGTTTAACAGGTAAGAAGGCAGGGGGCTGGAGAAATAGCTCAGTGGTTGAGAGTACTTGTTGCTCTCACAGAGTAGCTGGGTTTTATACCCAGTACCCACACGGTTACTATCTGTAACTCCAGTTCCAGGGCAACCAATGGCCTTTTCTGACCTCTGAAGGTACCAAGTATGTGATGCGTGCACATACACACACAGGCAGCAAAATCTTCATACACATAAAATAAATATAAAAATAAGAAAAAGAAGTAAGAGAAGGTGTAGACTACAGTGCTGTTTTCCCACAAGCGTCCTGATCACTTGACTGTTCTCAGTAAGGTCTTAGTAAGACCTCAGGAAGAACACGCTGTTCTCAGTGTGGTGCTTATGTTTTTTCTTAGCTTACTTGGATACTTTAGTTTTGGAGTATAAATATGCACACATGTGCACAACAGATATTATACATATGTAACATATACTTTTTTATCCATATCCACTTATCCTTGTCACCAGAGTTATAGCTGTATATGGCTATCACCACGGTGACAAGGAGGCATTTTTCATAGGCGCAAGCCCTGACAGACCTCAGCAGAGAGAGAGCCACCGTGATGGTAAGTGCCATACTGGACAGTGGAACCAAGAGCATCTGAATTCAGGGGTTTTTATTGTTTCAGAATGCCTCAGGTGTTCTACTGATAGCATGTGCAGATCACAAGCAATCAAACATCCCCCACATAAATCCAACACCTGCAGACAATACAAAAAGCCAAGACCTCTGCAGCCCCTCACCCAACAGTACACAAAGCAATTATTTTATACCTAACTAAAAATAAACTTCTACAACATTTCCCCTTTCTGTATAAAATAAAAAAAAATTGCTTTATCTATACAATATAATTTAACACCACACCAGCAAAACTATTTACAAGAGGAACAAATATGTACAAGACTTGCTAAGGTGCACAGGACCAAATGAAACCAAACATCTATCAAGGGTTTCACAATGTCTTTGGACAGCAGAAAAACATTATCAATGTCCAATTATCTGGAATTCACTCACGATCTTCTGGACTTCTCCAAAGGGCTCACATCACTTCTCTGGCTCTGCCCTCTGCAGCACACACAGCTTGTCCTCCAGGCTCTAGCTGGCTTCACTGCACTACTGCTGCTGTTGGTGGTGGTCATCCCATGGTATTGGCATCTTCAGAATGCTGGGGTCTTCTGATGCAACTGGGCTGCACTTTCACCGATAGCCTCTCCTTGGCTTTCTTCATGGTGCCAAGTCCCAACTTCTCTGCATGGCCACTTAATCTGGGCCTTCAACTGCTGCTGAGGCTGAATTTTTACCAATGTCTCTCCTGGTCTCTCATAGTGCCAAGCCTCAGCTGCTCTCCAAAGACTTCTTCATGCCTTCAAAATCAGTATCACCTGGGTGGCTCTTAACAATACCAAGTTTGGCTACCAGCACGAGATACCACCTCAGTCAGTTCTTGAAGATAGCTTCTGTGTGCTGGTCCTGAGGAAATACTTTTCAGATTTTAAGTAGAGTTTGGTTTGCAGGAAACACAACTGTAACCTTGTCTGCAGGAAGGGCTACCTCATGAGGTGGAACTCTCATCACCACAGCAGATGTGTCTTGTTAGGACCGCCTCACCTCACCAATATCTGGACAGGTTTGCACAAAACAAACAAAACAAAACAGACTCTGACAGGTCTGGCATTGCTTTTTCTTTTTCCCTGTCTCCACGTTGGATTAGTTGGCATGATGTCTTGCCCTTCTTTATTTTCTGCCTACCACGTTGGGTGCCATTGGTAGCAGTATGCTGCTGTGGTATCTGATCAGGAAGATAAGGAGGTATAATCCTAGTTGCAAACTCTACCAGACCTCAGCGGAGGAAACCATTATGGCAAGTACCATACTGGACAGTGGAACCCTGAGCGCCCCAGCTCAGGTGTTTTTATTGACACAGAACTCCTCAGGTGTTCTACTGATAGCATGTGCTAATCATGAGGAATTTCCGTTAAGCCAATACCTGCAGACCATACAAAACACCAAGGCCTAGGCAGCCCTTCCCCTAACATTGTACAAAACAATTACTTTATACATAACTAAAAATAAACTTCTACAGCACAGAGTATGTAAAATATACATCTCTGCTTTTGAAAAATGTTGCCTGCCAGATTGATATCTATAATCATACACATTCTGGACATTTTATGACTAGGTTCAATGTGGTTTCCCAAGTTTAGACCTCTCTCCCTCCTCCTTCCCTCTCCCTTCCTTCCCCTTTCTCCCTTATGGTGCTTGTTCCGTGGCACTTCTGTGATTGGTACATAAAGGAGAGCAACACTGATGGCAGAGGAGGAGTGGAAAGGGTTCAATATCTGATTAACACAGAATTTTGTGTGTTTGTCTGTGACAGTGTCTTATTATGTAGCCCAAGCTGGCCCTGATCTTGCCATTTTCCTGACCCAGCTTCTGAGTACTTGGGTGACAATTGCACACCTAGCACTATAGAGTATTTTGTAATAGAAAATCAGAAACAGACTTTGGGTCATTATTGTTTTGTCCTGCTGTTCATCAAGATTATGGGCCTAGGGTCACTGGTTTTGATAATAAGGAAGCACTATGTGATGGTGTTTTTTGTTCAGCCTGATGGGGATAGAAGTTGATGGGAGAGTGCTTTACTAAGTCCCCCAGAATTGATGGTGAAATATTGTGAAAAGAAAAAAAATTACTTCAGAGTGTAAGAGATCACAAACTCATCTTTTGTTAATCTCTTTCTCTCCTCCCTCTCTCTGCCCCCCTCTCCCAATTTTGCTTTTTTTCAAGACAGGGTTTCTCTGTGTAGCCCTGGCTGTTCTGGAACTTTGTAGACCAGGCTGGCTTTGAACTCAGAGATTCACCTGCCTCTGCCTAAAGGCGTGGGCCACCACTTCCTGACGTTGTTAACATTTTTCTAAGCAGGATTGAGGAGCATACAGAAGGTGGAACAGTCCCTCCCTGCGGAGGGACTGAATGCCCAGCATATATCCAGGCATCACACACCACACATCACACTTAGAATAGGACACTGGTTTAGGTTTTGTCAGGTGTGTGTGTGTGTGTGTGTGTGTGTGTGTTTATAATGTGCTTCAAAAAATGCAGAGTAGGGCCAGGAGAGATGGCTCAGGGGAAAAAAGTACTTGCTGCTCTTCTAGAGGACCTGTGTTCAGTTTCCAGTGCCCACATGGTAGCTCACAACCACCTGAAACTTCAGTTTCAGGGATCTGACACTTTTTCCCAGCTTCAGAGGGTCCCAGTCATGCATACTACACCATAACACACGCATACACACACACACACACACACACACAGACACACACATACACACACACACAGACACACACACAGACACACACACAGACACAGACACAGACACACACACAGACACAGACACACAGACACACACACAGACACAGACACATAGGCAAAACACACATTCACATAAAATGAAAATAAATTGAAAGGTCAGAATATATAACTGACATTTCTATCTGCTCTCTCCAGCATGCTTTGGGCATTCTCAGATGGCAGCTCACATTCCCAAGAGCACAGGGCATGTCTCTCTCCCTGCATTCTGTTGGGTGCTTGTATCACACAGCACAGGTGCAAGTGGGAGGGGACCACCCTGGCTATAAGCATCAGAAGCAGGAACAACTGGGTGCCACTACCACAGGACTATGGCAATAGTTATTTTAGAGGGCCTAGAGAACTGTGATGAATAAGATGGATACGGAATGCAAAATGAAGCAGAGCGTGGCGTGCATGCCCACAACCCCAGCACCAGGGAGACAGAGGCAGGAGAATCATGAGTTTGAGGACAGCTTTGGTGACATAGTGAAACTTTAACTCAAAAACAAACAAAAAAGTAAAAAGGAAAATCCACTCAAATCTCAATAAAAATAGTCATATTTTATAATTTGGCATTCATATTTTTATAACTTACATCATGTGAGAATATTAATTATGCATATGTAATGATGTGACAATATGTGAACTGAGATTTAAAGACTATATTATGTCTTTTTCTTATGAAGTGATTCAACTTGGGGCTTTTGCATATGCTGGCCAAGGCTTTGTAAATCTTGAGTGTTAGTAATTGAAGGGTTAGATCATGTCTTCTGGGTGTACTAATTTTTAAAGTTGAAGATGAATAATGGGATAGGTATTAAAATATGTAAGATAGGTAATAAAATACATTTAACCCATGTGTACATAGTATGGAGTAATAAACTCATGTGTCTTTTCTGGTTCAGCTTTTCCTTTTTTGTGGTGTTTCTAAATGCTTTCTTTCCTTCCACTTATCTAAATAAGGCGCACCTCTCTATTTCTGTCTAGGGGCTGCTCAGTGAGAGCATAGTGTTTTCTTGCTCCAACATGGTCTGGTTGTTCATTTGCATTTCTGGAAGTGTGTGAGTTAACGTTTCATACCGTCTGATCGCTGATTTGTCTGTATTTTGTTTACTACCATTGGAAACTCTTTTATCTCAATCTTCATTCACATTGAAGGTTTTCTATAAACGTCTGAAGAGCCTTAGCTTGTTCTATTATTTATGACCGAGGAAATTTAAGAAGCAGCTGGCTGGAAGTTCATGCTGGAGACAGCAGCTTTAAACCGGTCAGAGGCAGCACTTTGTGGAGATCTGTCAATACCAGCACATGGAGTTTGCTTCCTGTGTTTCATTTCACATCTTGCTAAAAGACTTAGCTTTCCTTTTGGGCAGGCCTAGCATGGCTAAAGAACCTTCTTCACTTGGGTGTGTCCATGTATGTGGAACAGAAAGATGGTTTGATTGGAGGAAGAATAAGATCTTCCTCCTTTCCTCCTTCCCTCCCTCCCTCCCTCCCTTCGTTCTTCCTTCCCTCCCTTCGTCTTTCCTTCTCTCCCTTCCTTCCTTCTTTTTGAGATGGTGTCTTACTATGCAGGCTGGCCTGGAACTTGCTATGCTACCCAGATTGGCCTTACACCCTACCCCTTCTGTCTTAGTTTCTTATGTGTTGGAGTGACAGGCACAAGGCACTATGACCAGTCAGGATGCAATTTTTTAATAATTGTGTGTGTGAACTATGAGATAGACCCAAATTTAAAGAAGGGGCCAGGGGAAGGTTGAATAGCAGCGCTAGAAACAGCTGGGCTGCATCCTGCTCTCTCTGAGTTGAGTCTAGTTTACTCTTATAAATCACATTATTAATATACTGACTAGTAGAAATATAAGCTCTGTGATTAGGATTTCAGGATAATGTTTTACTCTTAAAAAGCCATACAAGGCTGGAGAAATGGCTCAGTGGTTAAGAGCACTGGCTACTCTTCCAGGGGTCCCAGGTTCAATTCCCAGTACCCACATGGCAGCTCACAACTGCCTGTAACTCCATATACATGCAGGCAAAACACCAATGCACATAACATAAAAATAAATAAATTAAAGAAAAGCCATACAGGTTCTTTTCTCCCCCTTTCCTCCTTCTCTTCCTTACTTCTCTGTCTCCCTCTGTTTCCTTCCTTCTTCCCTTTGTGCCTGCCCCTGTCTGCCTGACTTCTTTCCATCTCCCTCCTCCTCTTTCTTTTTCTTTTTCTCCCTTCCCCCTGCTTCTCTCCCTCTTCTGTTCCTGGCTAGAACTTTCTATTTAGTCTGGGCTGGCTTTGAGCTTGTGATAATTCTCTTGCCTCTGTTTCTAAGTACTGGAATTACTGGCATCGCCACAGCCTCCATTTCCAATTGAGTTTCTTCTTTAAGTAAAATTTTTATTAGTACTTGTGGGGTTTGAATGAGAATTGTTCCCATGGCTCATATATTTGAATGTTTGGTTTTCAGTTACCTGTTTTAGGAAGGATTAGGAGGTGTCACCTTATTGGAGAAAGGGGGTGAGTTTTGAGGTTTCAGAAACCCAAACTAGGCTCAGTCTAGCTCTCTCTCTGCTTCCTACTTGTGAATAGGATGTAAGCTCTCGGCTACTGCTCCAGTGCCATATTCTGCCTGCTTGCTGCCATGCTCCCCCTGCCATGGTCATGGACTCACCCTCTGAAACATTTATGCATAACTTCCTTTGAGTTCCAACACATAATTTTAGAATTGTAGTATTTAAAGACTTTAAAAAAGAATGAATGAAATAAACTCTGTATAGTTCACTGTGAAAGATAGACTAAATTTTTAAATCAGGTTTTAGAGTTGGCTACTAATAATAGTGAGGTTATGTCAAATTAATAATTTTATTATAAAATTAGGACAAATATATTTAATAATGCTGTTTCAAGGCTCCAGAGAATTACCTAAATGAAGCATAAACTGAGGGGATGGAGCTTGGACAGAAGCCCTGGTGTAATCCTGTGTTTTGAGTGTGTGTGACTCCTGGGAGGTTAGTTCTTATTAAGAGAACAGAAGTCTCCCAGGGCTTAGAAATCAGAGTTTGGAATTTCATGCTCCCAGAGAATTATAATTGAGCAAGAATCCAGGAAAAGATAAGAAATTAGACTATTTGTAGATGACATGATTCTATACTTAAAAGACCCAATGGACTCCACTAGAAAACTTTTCAGTCTGATACACGTTTTCAGTAAACTTGAAAGATGCAAGATCAATATGCAAAACCAGTAGCTTTTGTATATGGCAATAACAAACTTACTGAGAAAGAAACTAGGAAAACATTCAGATCACAGTATCTTGAGAAAAATACCCAGGAGTGGGGAACTCAAACCAGGGAGGGGGAGAGCTCAGCAAGGGGAACTTTAAGACACTGAGAAAAGAATTGAAGAAGACACTGAACAATGAAAAGAGCCGTGATTCTGGGTTAGCAGAATTAATACTGTGAAGATGAGTATATTACCAAACTAATAAACAGATTCAGTGTACTCTCCATCAAAATTGCAATTACATTCTTTACAGAACTAGAAAAAAGAAACTTAAAACTCACATGAAAACAAAATACTAGGAATGGTAGAATGCAATATGAAACTCAACATTATGAAATAACACTGTGGGGGGGTATCACAATACTTTATCACAAATCATACTGCTGAGCCACAGTAACAAAGACAGTATAGCATTGACACAAAACAGACACATCAACCAATGGAGTGTAACAGAAGAGTAGAAATGAACCATACATCTCCTGGTACCTAACTTTTGACAAAGGCGCTAAAAGCATGCGTTTGGAGAAAGGAGCCTACTCAGTAAACGGTGCTGGCAAATTGGATAGTGACTTACAAAAGTACAACATTAGATTGACATCTCTTACTCTGAATAAAAATAAACTCAGTCTGGATCAAAGACTGGATCCTCTAATGGTGTCTAGTTGGTCCTTAACTCTTCTCCTTACCCTCCTCTCCCTCTTCGTTTCTTCCAGAATTCAACAAATTCAACTCCAAATGGTCTCACAAGTAGACATTTCTTCAGATATCAGCTTTTCAATCAAAGACTTCCTGACTACTTGCCACCAAACCATAGGCCCTCTTAACCTACTGAAATGTCTCAGATGGGGAGAGGCTGTTAAGGGGATACTGAGATGGATTTTTGGGGAGTAAGGGGTTTATTGGAAGAAGTTATGAACACCATGGAGACAAACATATACAGAACTATGTGTGGGGAGACTTCAGGCTACAGCACTTGAAGCAGACTGCAGAGCTGGGGCCATGAGGAGAAGAGTCAGAGCCCATGTGGCAGAAATGGGAGTCACTTCTTATACTGAGGATGGGGGAGGTGATTTACAGCACAAGACTTGAGCTAGGGTCTGTGATTCCCAGGCAGGAGGCAGGGAAGAGGGCAGCCACTAACACCCACTTTTATATAAATTCACTTCCCTGGATGGGAGATCCTGGTGCCTGGAACTCTGCTGCTGTCAGGACTGACAGACAATGCCATAGTGGGGTTCCCATTGTTATCTGTGAAAGGACAGGCTTCAGGTAAGTATGGGGCCTTAGCAGCAGCTGGGTTTTAACATTGCATTCTTTCACCCAGTGAAGTCACAATTCAATAGGAAGTATCAGCCAGAGACTTTCAATGTATCTAACCCTAACCTCCAGGCCCTCCCAACTTCTTTTTATTGTATACAAACTTTTTAAAAAAAAGACTGAAAATGTTAGAGAATTCAGGCTTTCCATGTAAGCAGATTCTAAACCCAGGGCATAAGGACATATGCAATCCTTGCTACCTGGGTGGTGGGCTTGGGGAGGGGGCAGAGGCTGCCTGACTACTGTCACATAATGTGGATTACACATGAACTAAACCCTACACTCTTATCTAGAGAGTGACCCCGTTACATAGAATGTCATACATGTTTTGTGCCCTTGTCTCTGTCAAGTAGCACAGACCATACATTAACTTGGAGAAGATATTGAAGGACTTGAGAATATTTAAGTGTCTTCTATTTTCTGATTTGCTTTGCTTTAGCTGTTGCTCTGGTTACTATTGTATGCATCAATAAATGGAGACAGCCCTGAATACTTAGCACTTTGTGTATAATGAAATGTGAGAGCAGTGCCAGCTCACTATGCCATTCCCTCCAATGTAGAACACTGTCATCTTTTCGTTCAGTTATATTATCAGCTCATAACAAATTACTTTTATGCTTCAACTATGCATATTCTGAATAGCTCTGAAAATAAAAGCAGTTATTACTACTACTACTACTACTACTATTATTATTATTAAGTCAAATACCCTTTTAGTGTCTATAGGGTAATAGCCTCAGGTCATGAGGCTGTACTGGGCAATAGCCCCTAGCGATAAAGAGTTGCTTAGCCCCAGCCCGACCATTCTGCTCCACCTGCCCGGGTATCAAAAACCACCCACTGTGTTTCTCATCAAACCACAAAAAACAGTTGTAACTTCCTGGTGGATACCTACATATGTATGTATGTATGTATGTATGTATGTATGTATGTATGTTAGGTCCTCAAAAGGCTCAAGTAGACAATGAGAGAAATGTATGACCATATAAAGCAGTTTATTTCCGAGGAGCACATTCTGACATATCAGAGTCAACCAATTAAAAAAAGAAACATGACGACTACCAAATGTGGCCTCATGGGTCTTTTAAATGAAACAGGCAGTGGCTAGGGGATCTCTCTAATTGGTCAGGATCTTAACATTGGATTGGCTCATTGTATCTCAAGGGGAAGCAGAGATCTCACTGCAGAAAAGTGAGGATCTTATGAGCAAGCGGAGAGCTGAGGTCAGGGTTGCCCACCACTGAGGGCTCTGGGACTCTCATGTATACTTGTCCTCCAGCCCCTCTAAGTGCACTCAACCTTCATCCCTCAGAGGGACTGAGGCCCCTCATTGTTCCAATAAAGCAGTCTTAGTTTGATGAGATGGAGTCTGTCAGCCTCTCTGCCTCACTTTTCCTACAGTATAACTTCTAAGAATTTCCTAATATATTCTCAGTCTAATATATGCTCAGAAACAATAGGAAAAATGTACAGAAAATTTCAGAACAGAGCAGAAAGTTTGTAAACCTTGGTAGGAGATTTAGAGCTGGAGAACCAAGACACAGTGCACATTTCAGAGAGGTGTCCTTGTTCACAAGGATACTCAGCTTCATGTTTAGCCTCCGATCTAACTCTAAGGACACTGAAGTAGCAATTCAGAAATCTCAGCTAAAAAGGTGTTAGGTCTGGATGCTGAGTTGGTAGAGAACTATCCAACAGGAGGAGGATCCCTATAATAGGCCATCACAGATTATTGTTTAGTTTATTATATTTAAGGACAAAACACCTGCTTTGACATGGAAAAGACACTCCTGGAAGAAACGTATAATTGTGTATAGTCTATTAATCCTTAGCCTAATATTTTATTTCATTTTTGTAATAAGTAAGCCACGTATCCATAATCTCAGAGTATTAGTTACTTCTCTATTGCTGTGATAAAACACCATGACCAAGGTAACTTAATAGAAGGAGGAGTTTATTCAGAGTCAGTGTCCATGACGGCAGAGTGGAGGTACCAGGCAGTAGGCAGATGAAACAGCAGCTGAGAGTTCACATGTCGAATGACACACAGGAAGCAGAGTACAAACTGGGGACATTATGTGGCTTTTGTGACAGGGCAAAACAGTGCAGAAGTTCCTCCATCTTGTGTTCTTACTGAGAACATTTAAAGTTTGACCTACCTGCTTGCATAGAATCCTCTCCAGCTAACCACTTGTCTTAGCTTGTGCTACACTGCTTGCTTCTGCAAAGACCTGCATCTGCTGAGCAAGATGCCAGGATGTGGATTCTACCTTCAGAAACGCTGTGCTCTAGACACTTGGTGCTATATATACTTAGGACCCGAATACCTGAGCAAAGTCTCAGATGATTGGAGTAAAGACTTTTAATTGTCTATAAACTGTGTCTGAGTGGTCATCTCTGGTAAGCACTCCATAACATTTTGGAATCTCAAGGCATTCCCCCCAGGGACATATTTCCGACATAAAAGCCACCTCCACTAGCCTCCCCAAATAGCTACCAAGTAGGGAATCAAGTATTCAAATGCTTGAGGCTATTAGGGGGCATTCTGTTTAAGCCACCACACCCAGATAATCTGTTCTTCAAGAGGAACCATCTCAAAACCGTGTCCGATTTCTCATCACATTCTAGAGGCTAGCTTTCTCATCGGAGGGAACTATTGTTATTGATACACGGAGGCCTTTCTTCCTCCTCCACACCACAACTGTATTAGTTTCTGTTCTATTGCTGTGATAAATGCCATGACCAAAAAGCAAGTTGTGGGAGGAAAAAGTTTATTTCAGCTCATAACTTCAACATCATGGCAGGAACTCAAGATAGGAACATGGAGGCAGGAACTGATCCAGAGACCGTGGATCTGCTTCCTGGCTTGCTCCTCATAACTTGCTCAGTTTGATTTCTTGTACAACCTATGACCACCTGCCAAGGAGTGGCACCACCCACAGTGAGCTGGGCCCCCCACATCATTGTCTACTACTATTGTTGCTGCTGCTGCTCCTGCCGCCATTATTTTGGTGTTTTGAGAGACACAGTTTCTCTGTGTAGCACTGGCAGTCCTGGTACTCACTATGTAGACAAGGCTGGCCTTGAACTCAAGAGATTCACCTGATTCTGCTGCCCCAGTGCCGGGACTAAAGGTGTATGCTACCACTGCCCAGATACACATCAATTATTAGTCAAGAAAATGCCCCACAGATTTGCTGACATGCTAGTCCATCCAAGGCATTTTCTCAAATCAAAACCTCTTCTCAAATGATCCTGGCTTGTGTCAAGTTGACAGAAAACTAACCAGCACAGTAACTTAGCCACTTTTATTAAAGGACCATCCACAACAGTGCCTGTTTCCTGAGATCAGGAAAATACCAGAACTGAAGGAGGAACGCCTGCAATATTGTATGTGTGACATTTTGTGAGTCTCTGTCCCTTAGTCCAATATTTGTGCTTAGATTCTTCCCATAGGTGTAGTTTCCTTCTGTGAGAGCTGAATCAGGATGATCTGCCTGGCTGGTTGCTATTCTTGCCGATTGAAAAGTAGAAGAAGGGTGACGAGGAAAAGGAATTTTCCTTTCCTTTCCTTAGCAGACTAAATGATACCGGTTCCCTGATTTCAAACAGGCCAATCCTGTTCAATAAGCTTGGAGAACTCCCAGGTAACTTAAATGAACAAGCAGTGCAGTTCTGCACTCTCTCTATCCACTATGTTTGCTTTCTGCTACATGATGCTAATTTTGATACTGGATACATTTGGAGCTTACTTCACTGACTTGTTGTTTAGTGTGTCAGAATGTTCTGCAGATAGAAGATCAGAGTATTGGAGCTGCTGGTGCAGCAGGTAGCATCTGTCCACAAGGTGGCAGAGCACCACCACTGCTACAACTTAAAAAGGGACTTAAGTTGACTTCCTTGAGAGCAGGCTGCAGTCAACAGCCTTCTGTGCAGACAGCTGAGGAGCCTGCAGTGCCGAGGACAGAAGAGGAGAGCTGACCACTGAGGCATCTTGCCTGGCTGAGGGCCACAGTCCCACGGAGAGCAATGAAGACACTGGCTGGACCTTTGTCCCTGTGCTTGTGGCTACAGCTGATCTGTGAGTGAGAGCTTTGGGGAAATAAGACATTTGGCAATGTCCATTGTCAGTCTGAGGAGCAGACCGGCCTTCTCCAGATTGCCTGAAATCATTGTAGGAAGGAAGCAAGTCTGGAGAATGCTGCCCTGATGCTCTTCCCGCTTTTCCTTTTGCACAGGTGTGAGCCAAGGCAAGCAGGTGGAGCAGAGACCCTCTTCCCTGAGTGTCCAGGAGGGAGACAGCGCTGTTATCATCTGCACCTACACAGACAGCACCTTCTATTACTTCTATTGGTACAAGCAAGAGCCTGGGGCAGCTCTCCAGTTCCTCATTAATGTTCTTTCAAATGAGGACAGAAAGGAAGAACGAGGGCTCATTCTCCTGTGGAATAAGAAGGACAAACATCTCTCCCTGAACATCACAGCTGCCCATCCTGGGGACTCAGCCACATACTTCTGTGCAGCAAGTGCACAGTGCTCCCCAGGCCCCTGCTGCCTGCACACAAACCTGAGTCCAGGGACGGAGACAGACTTAAAATTTTTTTGAAAGAGAGAATTTTTCCATCTTGTGTTTTCAGTATATGAACATTCGAAAATACCTCAAAAGTTAGCTTCAATTTGACCTGATAACATTGAGAAGAATCTTTTACTGAGAACAATTTCTTTTTTTTATTTAAATGTTATTATTTTATGTATATGAGTATTTTGCCTGCAGATATGTCCATGTGTCACTTGTGTGCTTGGTGCTGGCTGAGGCCAGAAGAAGCCATAGGATCTCCTGGAACTGGAGTTACAGATGATTATGAGGTGCATGTGGTGCTGGGGATCAGGTCAGGGTCCTCTGAAAGAGCCACCCATGCTCTTAACCACTGAACCATCTCTGGTGCTTTAACGTATTTCTATTAAGTATTCCTTTTATTCTATTTTGAAGATCAGATGGGTATCTTGGCTTTTCTTACTATATAATCTCTTTATTTCAGTCTATCTATCTATCTATCCATCTATCTATCTATCTATCTATCTATCTATCTATCTATCTATCTATCATCTATCTATTTATTTATCTATTATCTATCTATTATTGATCTATTATCTATCTATCTATCTATCTATCTATCTATCTATCTATCTATCTATCTATCTATTATCTATCTATCTAATCTATCTTTTTGAGACCAGGCCTCCTTGCTATGTAACCCTGGCTGTCCTGGAACTTGCTATGTAGACCAGACTGGCCTCAGACTCACAGAGATCCATCTGCCTCTGCCTCCCAAGTGCCAAGATTAAAGGTGTGTGCCACCATGCCAGGCGTTTACTATATCATCTTTAAGAAATCTCTTATTTTTGACAAGTTCATCCACATATAAAATGCATTGTAATCATATGCACTCCATTTCCCCTATTTTCCTCCCCAGATGTCTAACACATCGTCCTCCTGCCTTCACGTCTTCTCCTTTTATTTGGTAACCTGAGTACATTAGTGCTGCCTGTTGGAACAGTGACTGATGTTGACTTGATATCGTGCAGGTGCCCGCAAATTCAGTGATTTCACGAGTGCAGTGGTCCTGTCATGTACAGAAGACAGCGTTTCATAGCACTTCTCCCTACCCCTGGGCTCCTTCTCTCTCTCTGCTCCCTCTTCTTGGATGTTCACTGACCCTTGGGAGCAGCTGATATAGAGATCTCATTTAGGGGTGAGGACCGTCAGCACTTTGACCAGCTAATAGCATTTGAATTAATTCCTGTCTATTGCAGAAGATGCTTTGGTCAAGGTTGAAAGCAGCAGTAATCTATGATATAAACAAATATTTAGAAGACAGTTTGACATGTCCTCTTAGTAAAACAGCAGTAGCAGATTCCCCACCTCTTAAACCTATGACCTTCTGAGACATGGGCCTTTGACCAGGTTTATAATAGCAGGCAGGGATTGTCTGCCATGAAGCAAGTCTCAAATCTAGTTAGAAAGTCATCGGCTACTCCATAGCCTTCCTGCCACTTTTGCATGATGGATACAGTTTTCCTGGCCAGTTGGTGTTGTAACATTCAAGGATCAAGGTTGGATATTTACTAAAGATGACTTTTTTCCCAAGAAGCATTCTTATCCCTCAGGGCGGAAGTTACCAGGTGAGTTCCAACTTGATTTCTTTTTGTTCTGCAACCAAGTGTGTTGTGTGATATGGTGGGTGTGATATTTTTTTGTCATCTTTTCACAAAAACTGTGGTCATCTGGGAGGAGGGAACCAAAATTCAGATAATGCCTCCAGATTACTTCATAGGCAAGTTTGTGGGAACATTTTCTTGATTAATGAATAATTTTTGAGGGCCCAGCCCATTGTGGGTGATGCCATTCCTGAGCAGGTGGACCTGGATTATATAGAAAAGCAAGCCAAGTGAGCCACAGAGAGCAAGCTAGTAAGCAACATTTCTTACATGGCCTCTAGTTTATTTCCTGTCTCCACATTTCTGTCTTGAGTTCCTGTCCTGAAACCCCATTAGGATGGACTATAAGCTGTAAGATGAAGTAAACCTTTTCCTCCCCAAGTTGTTTTTCGGCCATGCTGTTTATTATAGTAATAGAAAGCAAACCAGCACAGTGGACAACCAAGAGAAATGGTAATAGCCCATGCTTTTATCCGGAGACTCTACTGCTTCTTTGATCATTAACTTTAAGGAGGTATCCAACATCTAGTACTGAAATTTTAATTTAATAGACTCTGTCTTTAGAGGGGAAGTACTTTTCACTCTTGCAGGGTCTCTGCATTCAAACTCCTTAAAGGATGAAGTATGTTTTAAATCTAGTGAGGTTTGAATGACAACTTTCCTCCATACTTTCATGTGTTTGAACACTTGTTGCCCACTTGATGGTTCTGTTTGGTGCAGTGATGGAACCTTTAGGAGGGAGAGCCTTGCTGTAGAAAGTACACCACTGGGGGAGGCTTTGAGGTTATATAGCTTGGCCTTGCTTCCTGTTCTTTCTCTCTCTCTCTGACATTTGTGTATGGATGAAGATGTGATCGGTCAGCATTCTGTTCTCACATCACACATTCTCTGACTGTTGCCATGGTTTCCTTGCCATCATGAACTTCAGCACTCTGGAACTGTAAGCCAAAACAAGCCCTTCCTTCCTTATTCTAGTTTGGTCAGAGTGTTTTATTATAGCAACAGAGAAGAAACTAGTACAATTAGCTTAGAAAGTAGTGAGCACCTATAAGGGTTTTCCATACATCCTTGGTTTATTTCAAGGTATTTTGCTTTGAGGCTACTATAAATAGGATTGTTTCACTGATTTCTTTCCAGTGGAGATGTTTGTCATTAATATATAAGAAGGGTAATGATTTTTGTGCATTGATTTTGTATTTTGCCACTTTATTGAAAATATTTATCAGTTCTAAGACTTTTCTAGTGGAGTCTTTAGGGTCTTTAATGTATAGAATCATGGAATCTGTAGAGAGAGATACTGACTTTTTTCTTTTCTTAGTTGTATTTCTTTTGTTGGCTTATCTTATTGCTATAGCTACGACTCCTAGTACGATATTGAATAAGAATGGAGAAAGCGGATCTCTTTGTCCTGTTCATGATTTTAGTGCAAAGGCTTTGAGTTTTTTCCCACTAATACAATACTGGCTGTAGATTTGTCATATATAGTCATTATTACATAGAGGTATACTCTTTTTTTTTTTTTTTTTTTTACAAATTTCTTCAGAATTTTTAACACTAAGGGATGTGGATTTTGTCAAAAGTCTTATCTATGCTTGGTGATATGACCATTTGATTTCTGTCCTTGAGTCTATTTATATAACTTACATCATTTACTGATTCCAGTGAGCTTCCACTGCACGAGGTCTCCAGATCACCTCCTAAATGTCCTCCAATTCTGGTCATTTCTCCCTATAGGACAAAGCAGAAGCCTACAGAATGGGAAAAGATTTTCACTAACTCTACTTCCTATAGAGGGCTAATATCCAAAATATATAAAGAACTCAAGGAACTAGGCATCAACAAAACAAATAATCCAATTAAAAATGGGGTACAGATCTAAACAGAAAATTCTCAATAGAGGAATCATGAATGGCTGAGAAACACTTAAGGAAATGTTTGACATCCTTAGCCATCAGGGGAATACAAGTCAAAACTACTCTGAGATTCCATCTTACACCTGTCAGAATGGCTAAGATCAATGACACAAAAACAGCTCATGCTGGTAAGAATGTGGAGAAAGGAGAAAGCTCCTTCATTGATGGTGGGAGTGCAAACTTGTACAGCCACTATGGAAATCAATATGGCGGTTTCTCAGGAAATTGGGAATTGACCTACCTCAAGACCCAGCTATACCACTCCTGGGCATATTCCCAAAGGATGCTCCATCCTACCAGAAGGACACTTGTTCATCTATGTTTATAGTGGCTTTATTCATAATATTCAGAAACAAGAAATAACCTAGATGTCCCTCAAGTGAAGAATGGATAAAGAAATTGTGGTACATTTACACAATGGAATATTACTCAGCTATTAAAAAATGATGTCATGAATTTTTCAGTAAAATTAATGGGACCTGAAAAAAAATCATCCTGAATGAGATAACCCAGTCCCAGAAAGACAAACATGGTTTGTACTCACTTATATGTGGATATTAGTTGTTAAGCAAAGGACAATGGTACTACAATCCACAGACCCAGAGATACTATGCAACAAGGAGGGCCCCAGTTGACATGGATCTCCCTGGTAAAGCGGAAATTGAATAGATGTTGCAAGTGGGTTGGGAGAGGATGGGACTGGGAACAGGAGGGACAAGGTTGGGGGAGAGGGATGGAGGGAGAGAATATAGGAAGAGACACCACCTGATTTCTTAGTGTAGACACTCAGAGCAGTACACATCTCTCTTAGGACTGCTTTCATAGTATTCCAGAGGTTTTGGTATGTTGTGTTTTCATTTTCATTTGACTCATTGTGTTGCATACACTCACGTGTTTCAATATGTTATATTGTTTATTCCATTGATCAGATATAGTAAATGGAATTATTAAATTTTCTTTCTTTGTTGAGATTTGCTTTGTGTCCTAATACATGATGTATTTTGGAGAAAGTACATGGGCTGCTGAGAAGAAGAATGTGTGTTTTGCAGTGTTGATCACTAAGGGTCATGATGAGTCGTGCCATTCCCATTCCCATTTATACCTCTAAATACATGGACCTGGAGATCCTGATTATAAGAGAGTAGTACCATATATTTGATACAGATTTGGAGCATACATAGTCTTCTGGAGTATCCCTCTCTTGCCCTGCAGGCTACTACTACACAGTTGGTACTGTAACTGTGTCTTTAAAAGGATATCCATGATTCTATCAAGACAAATGCTTGAGGGTAGTAACAAACATTGTGTCTTAGTTAGCGAGTCTGTTGCTGTGATGAAATATCACCACAAAAGCAACTTGTGGAGAGAAGGGTTTATTTCAGCTTACAGTTCTACCTCACAGTTCAACACAAAAAAGTCAGGGTAGAAATTCAAGTTGGGCAGGAACCTGGAGACAGGAACCGAATGAAGCAGAAAGCATGGAAGAGGGCTGCTTACTGGCTTGCTCAGCCTTCTTCCTTATAGCACCGGCCTAAAGGTGACCTGAGCCCTCCAGCACCAATCATCAGCCAACAAAATACACCACAGGCTTGCATACAGGCCTATCTGGTGGGGTGATATTCTCAACCTAGGTTCATTCTTTTCCAGATGATACTAGAATGTGTTAAGTTTACAGAAAATTAGCCAATACTTATGGTAAGACCAATTCCATGGGCATGAACCCACTGCCTCAGCGCTTATGTAAATAGGTTGGCTTAACGCCTGTTGTGTATCCCACTATGCAAACCCACTATGCATGACATTCCTCTCTTCTTTCTAGCTACACTTTCATCCTTAGAAGAGATATAAACTAAAATGAAACATCTAAACAGTTGAAACATAAAACAATAAATAAAACATGGAAAATAAGTAGGAAGAAGTAGAACAAACCACAAGCTCAGTCAACATTTCTTCTTGGTTGGGTTGAGTGTGGTTTGTCCTTTCCCTTGATTGTCTTTTGCAGCAGTCTCTGCAGGTAAAGGGAGGGCAGCAAGACTCAGTAACTCAAGAAGTGAAGACTCTATGTCCTTCCTGTCAAGAGGGGTTTCTGTGTGGAACTACACAAACGGGTTACAAAAACTGAGTCCCTCTTGAATATCGGCATCATTCCACTGAAAGAAGACAGTTGAGTTAAATAATAAAAAAATCATCCAATGGCTTAAGTAAGATTTTCATGACCTAAATACAAACTATATTAAAAACTTGGTTTATGTATTTCCTCCAAAAATTACCCAATTCCACACTACTGGCCACTAGTGACACTAGCTTAGGTGAAGTCCCAGAGAAATAACACAAAATCATGACTATCTATCATTTATCTATCTATCATCTATCTTTTTTCCTCAGAAAAAACAAAGACACAAATAGACCCCTGAATAAATTCCAAGAAAAAAAAAAAAACCAAGTGAGTGAAATAAGGAATTCGATACTAGTTATGAAATTTGAATTCAGTAAATAAATAGAATTACCAGTGAACATCAAACTGAAATTCTGGAAATTAAAAATTCAATATGACACACACAAATCTCAGTGGAGATCACTAGAGATAATGAGGAGGGCAGACTATCAGAACCTGAAGAAAATCTAGAGAGTTGGAATATTTAGGAAAGAATAAGGGTAAATTAAAAAAAAATACATGAAGAGATCTTTAGGATGCCGTGAAGAGACCAAATCTGTGAACCATGAGCATAGAAGAAAGAGAAGAGTTCCATCCTAAAGGCATAGAAAATATTTTCAATACAATCATAGCAGAAAAATTGTCAGTCTGGGGAAATAGACTCTGTTCATGTAGAAGAGGCTTTTAAAACACCAAATAGACAAGAACAGAAAAGACACTTCTTATGCTATTCCAGCTGAAATACAAAATACACAGAAAAAAGAAAGTATAGTGAAATCTGAAAGAACACCAAGTAATAAGAGTGGCCTTCTCAACAGAAGCTTTAAGAGCCAAGAGAGCTTGGAATGCTATATTTCAATCAGTCCCGATACTAGCTTTCAACCTAGACTGCTGTAGCCGTCAAAACTATGCGATATAATTGAGTGAGAAAGAAAACCTTTCTATAAAATAAACAGTCTCAAGGAACTTATGATTATTAAGCCAGTGCCACAAAGGATAGTAGGATGAATTATTTAAACTGAAGAGAAAGATAAACACAAGCGGAGGTCAAGGAATGGAATAAACCACGCTATAATAGTAATTGATCAAATTAGTGCCAAGAATTTACAAAATTAACAAAATGACATTTATCATTTTACACATTCTCCAATAAAAACTTTGAATACGGTCACCTCAACTATCCATTAAAATTACATAGATGATCGGGATGTATTAAAGAACAGGATCAATCTGTGTGTTACCACCGCAAACCACCTCAAGGTCAAGTATTGACACTCCCTTAAGATAAAAGGATGGAAAAAATGTGTTTCAAAGAAATACAACTAGAAATCAAGCATATGTTGCTGTTCTAATATCTGAAAAAAAGTAGACTTCAAACCAAAATGAGTCAGAATTGATAAAGAAAGTTACTTCATAGTGATTAAGGAGACAGCAACAGAAAGCCATTTCCGTGCTTTTGTGGAACCATCAAACACTGTGTGTTCAGATCTCTGGATTCTGTGTGACCTCCAGTGTCCCGGTGTCACCAGGCCTCTGATCCAGTGGCCTCAGAGGTCAGTATGGTGCCGGATCTTCAGCTCTAGCGTGCCCTGAGTTCTCTGAGAGACTGAAGGTTTGTTTCCGAGTATCTCTAAGGTAGTATAGGCATGAGGTTCTGATTCCCGAGGTTTCAGTAGTCAAGGCACAACTGGGAAAACTTTCTTCTGTGGTCTCAGAGGTTATTTTGTTCCTACGGTTCTAACACCACTCCCGGATCTTATGTAGACTTCAGAGAGTTTGACATTTGGTGTCCAATTCTCAGACAGTTCATAAAAGCTAAGGAATAACCAAGGTTTTGACTCTATCTGGTTGCCTTAGGGCCTAGAATGTAGTCCCACCCTCCGTCCTCAGCAATAGCAAAGATGGAATCACCTCATTGACTCCATTTGACAATCAACCCCAAGATTCTTCATACCCATAGTAAAATTTCATGCAGTTATCCCTCTAGGAATATTTGAAAACAAACTATCCAAACAGACTGGTAGAAAAACCCAATTATGAAAGACAAACTTCTCCAACAGATATGTAAAACATGATAAAGAAGCAAAGAATACAACAGAGCCATCACACATGACCCATCCACACATACTAACTGTCCTGTAAGAGAATCCAAACTATAAAGATGAAATGTCTGAGAAATAACTCAGTTTCACTTAAAAAAGTAATACAAAAATTCAAATAAATAGATATTACATTAAGAAAATCTATCAAAGACCATGATAAGAGGGTCTCCAAAGTGAATGAAACAGTCAAATTGGAGGCAAAAGACCAAAACATGGAGGAGAAATTCAGCAAGGAGATTGAAATATTGAAAATGAACCAAATGGAAATTCTTGAAATGAAAGAAATTGACATTAAATAGAAACAATATTAGAGAGCATCACTAATGGACAAGACCTTGCAGAACATGGAATGAAATATTTCACATTCTGAACGTATATAATTGTGAACCAGGATTGCTATACCCTGCAGAGGTATCATTCAGAATTGATGGAGAAATGAGGGTATTTAAAAACCAATACAAATTAAGGCAATTCATGACAACTAAGCTAGCTCTGTAGAAGATTTTTAATGAAAGACTTTGTAGAAAAGGAGAAGAAATATAGCCTTATTTACTTACATACATGAAAATGTATACTCCATGACAAGAAAAGATACTTAAACTAGGCACCAGAAAGAAGCATCCATATCCAACACAAAAATTCAACAAACTCTTGAAATAATAAGGGAAAAGGAAAAGTACTACCAGTAATTCAGCAAAACAAAACATCACCAAGCAAGTTTAATGAAAATAGCAAACCCTTTTTGTAATAACTTTAAATGTAAATCAACTCATCATTAAGAAGATGTAGACTAGTGTAGTGGACTGGATTAAAAAACAAGAACGAACTGTATGCTGTCTTCAAGAAACACATATAGCCAGCAAGAACACAAAAACCTAAGTATCAAAGGAGAAAAAACAAAATACAAGAAAACAGTAATCGCTATCCTTATATCAGGTAAATTAAACTTCAAATAAAAACTAATTAGAAGAGATAAAAGGGATAATACATATTAACAGAGGGAATGAGTCATCATAAAGACATAACAAATGTAAACATTTATGCACTGAATATCGGAGTCCTGCATTTTAGAAAATGAACACTAAAAGACATTAGAGGCCACATAGTGATTCTTGCTACAGCTGGAAACCATGTTGATGTTTGTGATCCATGTTATTTTAAGAGATGATGTTGATGACTGTGATCCATGCAGCTTCCTGAGGCCATGTTGATATCCATGATCTGTTCTGTGGTTGGAAACCATGTTGATGTCCGTGATCTGTGTTCCTTCAAGAATGCGTGTTGATGTTTATGATATGTGCTACCTCTAGGAACCATGCTGATGTTTGAGACCTGTGCTGTTGCGGGAAACCAAATGTTGGTGTCCTTGATCCACGCTCCTGCCACACAGATTGGACTTACTTTCTTTACTTCTCTCTCTCTCTCTCTCTCTCCCTCTCCCTCTCCATCTCCATCTCTCTTTGAGGGCACAGGGGTGGGAGGGTGGACCAAGGAGAAATAGGAAGTGGTTGTGAACAGGATACATTGTATGAAATTCTCATTTAGTAAAAATATTAGGTTAACAAGAAAGAAGCCACATAGCTCCAGATATGGTGATAGTAGGGAACTTCAATATCTCATTCTAGCATTTAGACACTTCTTCCAAACTAAAAACCAGAGAGCTAAATTACATTATGGATAAACTGGACTTAACAGGTATATACAGAACATGGCACCCATCAGATAGGCAATACATATTTTTCTTAGCCACACATGGAACATCTCCAAAATTGATCATATCAGAGGACACAATCAAGTTTCAAAAAATACAAAAAAATGAGATAATTCTGTGCAGGCTATCAGAGAAAAATGGAGTAAACATAGAAAGTAGTGATAGAAACCAAGAAAGCACTTGAGCAAACAACAGATTTTAGAATGAACAGTTGTCCATACAAGAAATCAGAGAGGAAATGTAACAATTTGAGAGAGAAATCATCAGACACAACATATCGAAATATCTCGGACGCAGCCAAGGCATTCTTAATGGAAACATTTATAGGGATAAGCATTCACAAGTGATTATCTGAACGATATCAGATAAATGGCATAGCGATGCATTCGAGGCTCACAAAACAAGCAGACAATCCCGATTCCAGCATATGGCAAGAAACAAAAAAGATTAGAGAAGAAATTAATGAGATATAGACTAAAAGAAGAAAAACTAAAGTTCTCTAAAAAGTTAGTAACATAGGCAAACAATTAGTCAGTCGGGCGAAAAGAAGGAAGGAGAAGACCAAAATTAAGAAAATTAGAGATCAAAAGGCTGTCATTACAACAAAATCTGTTATAAGAGACAATTTTGTAAACATAAGCTCTTAAAAGCTGAAAAACTAGAAAAAAATAGAATTTCTAAATGCATTTCATCAACCAAAATTAAAGGCAGATGATATAACTAAGTTAAATAAACCCATTGTAAGCAGGAATTTGTCTGAATGCAGGAACAAGACAAGGATGTCCATTCTTTCTATTTTATTTAATGTAGAGCTTGAAGTCACAGCTATAGTAACTACACAAGAACAAGCCATAAATGGAATAAAAACAGGAAACAAAGCCAAACGTTGTGTCTGAAGATGACACAATTCTATACTTAAAACACCTTAGAGAATCTACAAGAAAACTCCTAGATATAATAAGAACAGTAAAGTTGCTAGATATAAAATTAATATAAAAACATTAGCCTTCCTACTCAATATACTCAGACAAAGAAATTAGGAAAATATCCTAAGGTAGTATAAGTAAGAAATGTGTTGCATTGGAGCCAAGCTTTGAGCATTTAAAGGGTCATGTCACTTCTAATTTGTTCTCTCTGTTTCTTTCTTTTTTTCTTTTCTCTTCTTCTTTTTTTTCTTTTTCTTTTTTTTTTTTTTTTTTTTTTTGTGGTTGAGGCTATAATCTCTCAGCTTCTTTCTCTTGCCTCCATGCCTGCCACTTCTGGCCATGCTTCTCCACCATGATGAATTCTTATCCCTCTGGAACTGTAAGCTGAAACAAAGTCCCTCTTCCATAAGTTTCTTCCAGTTACAGTGCCTCATCTCACCAATAGAAAAGTGACTATATATATATTCCATTAGGAATAGCTCCAAAAAAATTAAATACCTAGGAATACATCCAACAAAAGATGACCTCTACAAAAAAAAAATTCAAGACATTGAAAAAGGAAACCAAAAGATGTACCAGATGATGGAAAGACCTTCAAAGCTCCTTGGTTGGCAAAATTAATATCACCAAAATGGTTATACCACCAAAATTAACCTATAGTGTTAATGTGCTACCTACAAAATACCCAATGTTATATTTTGCAGATCTACAGCAAACAATAAAACTGAAGCCCTAATTAAAAATCTCCTAATTTACTGCTGAATTCTACTGTATCTTCACAGCATAACCAATACTGTTCCTTTTTCAAATTACTGGGTTAAACAGAAAAATAAGAAATGCTTCCTAAGCTGAGAAGTGGTGGCACACGCCTTTAATCCCAGCACTGGAAGACAGGTGAGTCTCTGAATTTGAGGCCAGCCTGGTCTATAGAGCGAGTTCCAGAACAGCCAAGGTTACAAAAAGAAACCCTCTCTTGAAAAAAACAAAACAAAACAAAAAAGAAAAATACTTCCTAAATAGTTTTACAAATCCAGCATTGCCTTGGTACTCAAACCATGTAAAGACATAAAGAAAATAACGGACCAATTGCTTTGATGAAGACAGATACTATAGATCTCAATAAAACCAGGAAACCAGGAAAGATCATATCAAAAAGATTTATCCACCATAAATTGGATTATGGCCAATATCCACCATAAGTTGGATTCAATTCAGAGATACAGATCTAGTTCAATATATACAAATCAATAAATGTGATACAGCAATAAAGGAATTCAAGGACAGAATCACATGATCCTCTAAATAGGTGCAGAAGATGTCATTGACATGACCTACATCCTCATGATAAAAACCACAAAGACACTAGGGAGACAGGAGACACATCTCCAAATAATAAAATCTATCTACATACAACAAATGTATAGTTAGCTAAGTGGAGAAAAACTCAAATAATAATCACAAAGATCAGGAAAAAGACAAGGGGATCCACTATCTCCATTCATACTCAATAGTGCTGAAGTATTAGACATTGCAACTGAAGCTCCACCTCCAATATCTTCACAGATGGCTGCTCAGTCCCTTCCCACAAGGACTCTGACTCTGCCACATGGTGTCAGGCATTGATGTCCTCTGTGACCCTTCAATCTTGCATCTTTCATGATTTCAAAACCAGTACTAAGTGTCTGACATTTACATTATTTTTCTTACGCAATGATGGTTAACACAACGTTGACAACGTTGCCAAGTTCCGATCCCAGCTGGAGATGCAGCCTAGCCCCTTTGGACCACGCTGTATTAGCTTCTGCGTGCTGAACCCAGAAACACACTTTTCTGTTCTCTCCATGAAGCACAGCAAGCTTCACTTCAGCATGCTGATCTCTGTAATTATCACAGCCCCTTCTCAGCACCAGCCTGAATGCTTCCCTGTCCTGAAATATTCTCTGCCAAACAAACTAGTCCACCATGTCTCAATTCAACTTCACTCCGGCTTCCACGCCACTGGCAAAAGAGTAAAGTCAGATCTTGGCCCTCTGCCCAGCTCCCAATAGAGTTCTGTTCCTGTCTAAAATGACATGGCCTAGCCTCCACTCTGCATTCTTCTCAGCCTACTTACCTCTAAGCTCCCACCAGAACGGCCATAAGCTCTGCTTCCAGCATTTAACAACTTTTCTGGTCCAATGAACTGAATGTGTACAAATAGTCCAAAGGCATCAAAGCCACATGGTCAGGTCTATCCCTGTAATGACCCCACTTCCATGGCATCAATTTCTATCGAGTTTCCTCTCTGTTACTGTGACAAAATGTCCCATAAAGAAGCAACTTGGACAATTCCAGGTTGTAGGCTCCATAGAGGGGACGTCAAGGCAGCTAGCACTTAACAGTTGGTCAGGTCTCTAAGGTTGTGAGGAACGCAGAGAAGTGGATGTGAGGATGCTGACTACTCAGCTCTCTCTACAGCCCAAGCCCGGGACAGGGGGATGGCGCCACCCATTTCCTGGCAGGGTCTCCACACATCCATCATGTCAATCAAGAAATCTCCCCAGACACACCCACAGGATAACTCGATCTAGACAGTCCCTCAGGGAGACTCTTCCCAGGTGAGCTTGTTCTTGGCTTTTTTATTTCCTGTTTTTTAATCCCATTTTTTAAAAATCACATTGACAGATGCGTAATTTTTCTTTACCACTTTAGAACATGTATTTCTGTTTTTGTAATAAACATTCTTAGGTTAGATGTCTGCATACACAAAATTGCAGGGATCGTGTACAGGGGTGTTCTTAGAAACTGCTTTTGCTATTTCTCCATTCATACTTTTCTTTTCACAATCTACTATCTTCAGAATCATCTCAGCGTTGGTTAAAGATACTGCACAGGAGCTATACAGAATGCTGTTAAAGTATGATCTAGCCGCTTAACAGGAGTCCAGCGTTGACTTTTCCAGTGCTCTTTATTAATCACAAACCATGTCAAATCTCTGGGACTTCTATACCCAAGCAGCTCGGCAGAGCTTTCCCTCCAAGGCTTCTTCACTCCATCTTCTCCTCCTCTTTCTCCTCCTACTCCTGCTACACCTCCTCCTCCCTGCTCCCTCCTTGCTCCACCCCTCAATCCCAAGGTGTTTTCTTCCTGTTTTTACACAGACCCTCAAGAAACAAATAACAGGAACCTCCTGTGGGGGGGTGGAAGCTGGGGATGGCACAGAGGTGTAAACAAGTAAAAGACGAATCTTAACTAAAATATTATCCACAACTAAACTTACCACAACAGAATGCAGTAATTTTAGAGTTTGTAACAGTATGCTGCTGTGACGGTTTATCAACGAAGACATGGAGACACAGTCATAGATGCAAACCTTGCCAGACCTCAGCAGAGGGAACCACTATAGTGGCAAGTGCTATACTTGACAGTGGGACCCTGAGCATCTCAGCTCAGGGATTTTTACTGATACCTAAGCTCCTCAGGCATTCTATTGATAGCACATGTAGATCATGAGCAAGCACATATCTTTCACATAAAGCCAACACCTGCAGATAATACAAAACACCAAGACCTAGGCACCCCTCACCCAACAGTACACAAAATAACCATTGTAAACATAACTAAAAATAAATTTCTACAACGGAATTCATCAAGAAGGCTCACATATTCACAAATACAGCTACAGTTCACAAATAAAAAAAAAAATCACATAAAATAAAAAAAGTCATCACACCACACAAGGACATGATTCTTTCCTGAGCTTAGGGACTGTTCTTTTGTTTCAACCTCACCTCTGCTGCTAGAGAAACACAGTGCATGTGAATAAAGAGAGGTGCATTAAGCAGTTGGGGTGATGCTGGATCCCCAGTTAGATAACCTGCAGTATCTGTGCTAATCAGTAGAGGCCGATACAAGGGAGTAGTGTGCCCTGTCTGTGCTAATGTAAGAAAACTCACACAATTTGTCATTACATTTTTAAATTCTTTTCATTACTTCGTTTATTTTTTGAGACTATAATTACATCATTTCAACCATCTCTTTCCTCCCTTCAAACCCTCCCACATTACCCCTCCTTTTGCTTGCTTTCAAATTCATGGCAATTAAAAAAATTAATTGATGTTCCATCCATTCGTGTATATATCTTGCTATGTCTGTATACTGTTACTTGTACTATGTTTTCAGGGATAACCACTTGGTATTGGATGACTAATTGTTACCCTCTTCCCTGGGGAGGACTATTTCTCTGGCTTTCAGCAATCTTTAGTTGCCTGTAGTGTGTGTGTGTGTGTGTGTGTGTGTGTGTGTCTGTGTGTAGGGAAGAGGTATGTTTTTTTCTCCATTCATTTTGGCACGTCTATTGCTATCTGTGTTTAGCTCATGCCTAGGCATTCATGTTTTACTAAAAGGTATGCATACAGTGTATCACTTTCTATAGGTAAATACTATACTGTTTTTTATCATTTCATATATTTTGCCCATGAGTTCAAATCTTTAACGAAACTCTTGGCAGCATAACTCTCAGGTCGAGAAGATGAAGACAGAGTTTGAATATGAGTAGTAAAAGAGACAGAACTGACAGGTGCAACCAATGGGGGATTAGCCTTGATGCAACGTTTCACTGTGTTGTTAGTTCATATTCGCATGCAATTTCTAGTACAAATACTAGCAAAATCATAAAAGCCATCACAACCTCTATCCTGTTCTATTATTTCCATAAACTGTGAGTGTGGGGAAGAAAACACGACTGCCTTCTTCAGAGCTGTCTGTCTGCATGTGGACATTTCTCCTGTTCCTGGGATCACCAACTCTAGCTTATGCTCTGTTTTTTTATTCTGATACATGTATTTTTATGTTCTACATTAGACTGTAAACCAGAGTCTCCCCCCCCTTTTATGTGCTCTTATTATTCACTTTCAGTAAAACTTTAGTCAAATTTTATGGGTTTATTTTGAACTAAATTATAGAGATCTAGTAAATAGCACATGATAAATATCAGCTTATTTAGAGGTGTGTTCTCTATGACACATCACTTTTAAGGTGGTTCACCTTTAGCCTCCACTCCATAAACAGATACGTCTTCTGACTATCTTCATTTCCTCCATCCAGAACTAAAGGAGTGAAGGTGGTTGCTTTTGTGTGACATGGAGTTAGATGGCCTGAAGTCACCTTTGTTGATGGCATTGATCCACTAGGGGGCACCACAAGCTTCCCAGAAATGACTTTCTGAAGTGCCTAGAGGGTTGGGTGGTTATAGAGACTAAAGAACCTGTGAGCCCCTCTGGTCACAGAGAGCACCATTTATTCCTGGTTGTTAGTGTTGCCATTCTGTAGAACTGCAAAACTTTAGGAGCCTAGATATCCATTGTGAGGACGATTCCTTAAGGAGAGGTAAGGAAAATAGAAATCACTGGTCACCATGAGGACTGCAGTTCAATAGAAAACATCTCTACCCACTACTTCAAGTTTTAAAATTTTATGATGAAAATCCTCAAAGTTCACTAACTCAGAAATTATTCCAATACTGGTGATAGCTAAACTTTTCATATATCTTCTCTCAGACTAGCAAGGCCAACAACAATTGGTTGAGAAGAGGAAAAGTAAAAAGGCACAAAACAGAAGATTAAAAAAAATAGAGAACGCCACTGAACTTGTGGGCCTGCAGGGTGCAGGGCAGGGACTGGAGAAGAAGGGCAGGGGTAGAAACGGAGTCAGGGTGAATGTTGGATGCAGAACCTTTTTGGTTTAACCAATGGAAATTTTATTGGAAACATTTTGTTTTCATATGGTAAGATGTTGATTTCAACATTTACTTTTCAGTACACGTTAGACTCCATCAATATTTTCTCTTATAAGAATTTTCATACAATTGATTTCTCAAATTCTGTCAAGTTATGGAATTTAAGAAATGACTTACTCTATCCTTCTCGATGCTTTGTGATATACCTTGGCTCTTTCCTGATACATCATCCCCTGCTTCTCACATTTTCCAACAAGTGTTTCTTACTTCCGCTGTTACAACAAACAAGCAAGCAAACAAGCAATCAAACAAGAAGCAAACATACTCTCTTTAATTTTCAAGCTGTTGGTTGACATGGCCTCTCTTTTCCCTGCTTGATTTTCATCCACAGCACCTGAGCAGTTACTGTGAGTCCTCCCTGGGCTGCTGTGGGTGTGGTTTCCATCAAGATGAAAGAGCTCAGATTCTATTGGTGCCCAGTGAGGGGTAGAGAGCCTGCTGCCTGTTTGTAACTAAGCCTTTCTGGGGCTGGGGTGAAGGCATTTCATTTTGTCAGGCTCCATGGAGAGGAGCCTGGGAGCTGTGCTGGGGCTGCTGTGGGTGCAGGTTTGCTGTAAGTTGTGGCTCTCCCAGATGGGTTTAGGGCTGCTGCAGAGCTGCCAGTGGGAGGGGCAGGAGAGAAGGCTGACACAAGGCTCCTCATGGGTGTCTCCTGGGATATCAGACAAGATTGGACACTGCGGAATGGTTGCCTGTCATATGATTATTTTTTTCTTTCTCCGAGCAGGGGTGAGAGGGCTGCAGGTGGAGCAGAGTCCTCCAGCCCTGAGTCTCCACGAGAGAGCCGGCTCTGCTCTGAGATGCAATTTTTCTACCACCATGAAAAGTGTGCAATGGTTCCGACAGAATCCCGGGGGCAGCCTCATCAATCTGCTTTACATAGCCTCAGGAACAAAGGAGAACGGGAGGTTAAAGGCAACATTCTATTCTAAGGAGCTCTACAGCACCCTGCTCATCAAAGAGGCCCAGCTGGAGGACTCAGGCACCTACCTCTGTGCAGCAGAGGCACAGTGCTCCCAGTAAGCCTGCAGCCTGGTCCCAAACTGCAGCTGGGTGTGCAGCCTGAGCCTCTGCCACAGGGAGACTGCAGCATTGTTAGCACACTGTGGGCTTCCCGGTGTGTGCTGCATCTCTGTCATCTCTGCAACCCTGGACAGTTCAGGATTGCTGTTTCACTTCACTGCACCGTCTGCCTACAGATGCCCATTTTCAGA
Source organism: Cricetomys ansorgei (assembly GCA_026225945.1). Taxonomy (NCBI): domain Eukaryota; kingdom Metazoa; phylum Chordata; class Mammalia; order Rodentia; family Nesomyidae; genus Cricetomys; species Cricetomys ansorgei. The sequence goes on from JAMJFZ010003384.1 coordinate 1,554,758, forward strand.
AAGAAATTCTCATGAAGACTGTGGAACAACTGAGAAAGATGTCAAGGTTCACAGCACTGTCAGATACATCCATTGGCACACAGTGTTGACTGCTCTTAAGTTAGTGTTATAAAGAGGCTTTAAAGAGACACACTGTTCAACAAACAGAAATCAGGTGAGCCGATGTTTCAGTCAATTGCAGATCTTTGGATTTTCCAGAAGGAGGGAGACCTGTCCTACTGCATCCACGCAGATGCTCTCTGGGAGCTCTGCGGAGTCTCAGAGTGAGTGGTGACAAATGATGTTGGTGAATTATAACAAAAGAAGAGCATATAATCGGGCCTATCTGCTGCTAGAGAACATCTTGCAGAGTTGTTACAATATTTCATCGTTGAAAACCTCTTGTTCTGAAAATTGAAAAAAATGAAGCCTGTCCTTCATATTGCACTGCAAATATCCATGGGCTTAGAAGTAGATACGGAGATTCAGATGAATTAATTAGGAGCAGAAAAGACAATTTTTCTCACTTTTTTAGTTCTTTGAGAATGTTATTCAATGCACTTTGATCATATTCTCTTTCCCACCAATTCCCACCAGCTCCACCCATCTCCTCATTCATCCTGCTTTCCTTCTCTGTTTTTGGAAAACAAAAACAAACAAACCCTTCAAGTACAGTGTATGCTGTCCATAGCTCTTGGATGTGTGGCCTTCACCGGAGTGTGGTTGGCCTACTGGGGACATACAGTAATAAAAACTGATTCTCCCTCTCCTAGCAGTATCGGATGCCAATAGCTCCTTAGCTAGGGGTGGGACCTTGTGCCATCCCCCCATGCTGGAATTGTGTATCTTGAGCTTGTGTAGGTCTTGTGCATGTTAATCCAACTGCTTTGAGCTTATATGAATCAACTTTTTTTTGTAATTGAAGATTTAGTGAAAAATGCATAAATAATTCCTAATTACATATAAATTATGGTGTTTTGAATGAAAATTTCCCCTTTAGGTTCATGTATTTGCATTCTTTGTCCCCAGTTGCTGCACTGTTTGGAAAGCATTAGGAGGTGTGGCCCTGTTGGAGGAGGTGTTGGAGGAGGCGTGTCACTGGACGTGGGTTTTGAGATTTAAAAAGCCCACCCCAGCCCAGTGTCTCTTTCTCTGCCTGTCCATTGATGAGGATGTAAAAGCTCTCAGCTACTTCTCCAGCTCCATGCCTGCTGCTGTGCTCCTGGCCATGGTGATGATGGACTCACCCTCTGCTGTAAGCAAGCCTCCAATTAAATGCTTCCCTTTATACGTTGCCTTGGTCATGGTTTCTCTTTGTAGCAATAAACAGTGACTAAGACACACTCCACGAAGCCACTTACACTTTATCAGAGCTCCACAATTCACAGAAACATTCTGAGAAAGTATCAAGTCACTACTGTATGAGTTTATGTTTAAAATAACAGAAGACCTACCCAAAACTCATTTGAATAGGCAGTTAAATCATTTCAGAAAAATGGTTCCACTACAATCATCAAACCTAGATTTAATAAGGCCCGGGTCTTCAACTAATTCATTAAATATGTCTGCTGCTGTCCCACAGTACAAGAAATAGCCATAAGAGTCAAGTGTCACTTCTGCCATTTCTCAAATTCAGAAACTGTCAAAAGTTCAGTTCCCCATTTTCCAGTTCTGAAGTTCACCTGTCATTCTCCAATTGCATAATTCAAAAGGAACTTGATAAAAGAATATTATTATAAACACTAGTGAGTAAAATTATACAGGCTGAAGAAAGAAGAGTTAAAGGACATCATTGCACCAGACCCAAGATCCTGACAGAGCAGTGCCACTTACATTTTATTACATTCTTTATTTTTCGTTTTTCATACAATATATTTACATCATATTCTCTCCCCTCCCTTATGTCCTCCCAGACCCTCCCCATCTCCCTACTTTCCAAACTCAGTGTTCTCTCCAATAACCCTCCAAACCAAAACCAACCAGACGAAACAACTTCCCGGGACAAAACCCACTAAAGCACAACAACAACAAATGCACACACCCCAAACAGCTCGGTTGGTCAGCTGCTCCTGAACTTGAGGCCTGCCCTGGAATGTGGTTAATATACCGATTGTCACTCCACTGGAGAAAACTGATTTTCCCTCTCCCAGCAGGTACCAATGGCAAAAGGCTGCTTGCTTAGAAGTGGGGCAACAGCAATAGGCTATATATTTTGGGAATCTCTTAAAGAACCCCAACGAACAATTCAAAAGAGGGCTTCTAATGTTTGTTATTGGAGTTTTTGTTAATTCGTCTTTAGCTCATTGAGGGAGCATTGACAACTCAGATGAGAAAAGTTCATTAGAACTATATATATTTCTATGCTGAATTGTGTGCATTATAGATTTTCTTTTATGTAAGTAGATAATATGATTTCTTATAGCTTTTAAAGGCATATTGTTATTTTACTCACCTTCCTTCTCCTGTATTTATCCCCCCTCCTTTCTCTAAGCAGGGTTCCCTTTTCCCATTACCCTATCTGATCATCTATAACCTGCCATCCCTTTTACCTTCTTCTGTACTCACCTTCTTCTCCTTCCCTAAAAAGACTCTGTTTTCCCTCATATGATCATTCGTATCCTGCCTTTCTCTCTGTCATCTTCGCACCTTCTTCTGTATTTCCCCTCCCCTAAGGAGCCCCTCATTTCCTATTTCCCATCAGATAGTTATACCTTGCTAATCCTCTGTCTATTGCCCCTTAAACTCGTTTACCTGGCATCGGTACCACTTTACTTTCCTAGTTTCTGTAGTTACTACAGCTATGTAGTCACATCTGAAGACTTGGAACTAGGAGCCTCTAGTGAAAAAGAACACGTGACATTTGTCTTCCTGGGTCTGGGTTACCTCACCAGTATGATCTTTCATAGTCCCATTTGCTTGCAAAGGTAATGATTTTATTTTTCTTTATAGCGGAATATTAATCTATAGCATATGCAGTCACATATTCATTACCCATCCAGTGTTTGAAGGACGTTTAGGTTGTTTCCGTTTCCTAGCCACTGTGAATAGAGCAGCTGTGAACACGGCTGAGCAAGTCTCCGTTCAGGAGGATGCCTAGTCCTTTGAACACGTGCCAAGGAATGGCACAGCTGGGGCACATGGTAGATATGTTTTTGTATTTTGGGAATTGTCCACACTGATTTCAGTAACGGCAGCCGCAGCCCCAACCCCACCAGCAGTGAACGAGGTTCTCCTTCCCCTGCACCCTCAGCATTTGTTGGCAGTTGTTTTGCTGACCTTTGCCACTCTGACTGAGGTAAGACGAAATCACAAAATTGTTTTCATTCGCATTTTCCGGATTATATAGACGATGAAAAAAATTTTGGTATATTTCTTAGCCACTTTTTTCAAGTTTTGAGAGTGTGGTCCTAGGACCACTTTTTGAGTGAGGTTTTTTTTTTTTCTTTTTTTTGAGATTTTTTCATATATATTATGAATATTAAATCCCTATAATTGAACATATTTTGACTATAATATTGTTATAGTCACTGATTTCTGTGTGCACCTCAGTATTTTGTAAGATAATCATTGTGCTGGGAGCCTGAAGCCTAGCAGGAAGTGTGATTTCTGTAGATGAAAAGGCCTGCTTTCAAATCTAAATAAAAGCTTCTCTCTCTTGCTCAATGTAAACAAGAGTTGCTGAAAAGAGGTCACTTGGGTACTCTGCCACCTTGAATTTTTCTCATCTCTAATGTACAATGTCGTATCATCTGCAAATAGGGGTGGTTTGATTTCTTCATTTCCCTATTTCTATCCTTTTATTATTTCCCTTCTCTTCCCTTATTGTTCCAGCAATTATTTGAGCACAGTATTGAAAGAGTAGGGACAGTACACACCCCTCTGTGATTTGTGACTTCAGTGGGATTGCCTCAAGCTTTTCTCCACTTAGGGTGATGTTGCCCTTGGGTTTCTCTTATATCGCTTTTATTATGTTGCTCTACTACTAGACCTTTATGGCAGGGAGGATCCTATGGATGATAACATTCAGTATGTTAATAGTCATTGTCGTTGTTCTTTAGGTTGATAATGGTCAGCTCAAGTCTAACATGTGACCTACAAATGATGTGGCAAATGAGAGTACATCTCTGACTTACAGGAGGTATGCAAGACCCTAGTTTAGTCTCTGTCCACCAGAGGGCAGAGTTTCCTAACACAAGATCCTTATCTGTGTGAATTATAAGCTTCAGAGGTTCATCCTTTCATATCATTTCATCATCTCTTTATGTGAAGAGTCAAGACTAAAGATGAACACCTTTTCAACTTTAGTGACTGTGATGCTCTTCATGCTTGGTAAGTAAAGACACATAACACCTGCACTCTTTCTTCTATGGTGTCAGAAAATTATTTAACCGTCTAAGAACTTCATCCTTAATGTAACACAGATATACTCTTCTTCTTCCAGGGAGGACCCATGGAGACTCTGTGACCCAGAAACAAGGTCAAGTGACCCTCTCAGAAAGGGACTCTCTAGCTATCAACTGCACTTATTCAACCACAACGTATCCGACTCTTTTCTGGTATGTCCAATATCCTGGTGAAGGTCCACAGCTCCTTCTGAAAGTCACAACAGCCAACAGCAAGGGAAGCAGCAGAGGTTTTGAAGCCACATACGATAAAGAAGCCACCTCCTTCCACTTGCAGAAAGCCTCAGTGCAAGAGTCAGACTCAGCTGTGTACTACTGTGCTCTGGGAGACACAGTGGCAGAAACTGCAGGGGGAGCTGAGCACAAACTGAGAAGCAAAAGAAAGCCCGACTTCTGATCATCTGCCTTTTGGAGCTCCTCTGTTGTGTGCCCCAGTATTTCTCTGTTTGATGAAAATCATACAAATCGTCAGAGCAGAACAAGAAGTAGATGTTAGCCCAGCTGGATTTTCATAGAGGAAACTGAAACCCTCGGACATCAGTGGTTCTTACTTCAGGGAAACAGCGGTTTCACAGAAAAGCAATGAAAACAGTGACGTGGTTAGTTGTCTTCATCGTCACATACAAGCCGTTATCTACATGTTGCGGTCTGTTGCCTTCAGCCTGACTTATTCATAGAGAACCAAATATGCCAGAAAATGTGGCAACGAGACAATGTCTGTCTAGTACTACGGAAGGGAGATTATCAGAAGGCTACAGTCCTTTCATACCAAAGATTTCTAGTGGAGAAAGAAAGATGATAGGAAAGAAAGGAGAAAGGGAAGCAATGCAAGCTGAGGGATATTCTGATTTTCATTGTTCCTCCTCTTCCCCAAATCCAGCACCACCCCCAGTCTCATCACCAGGCCTGAGCAGTCTACTTGCCTCTCCTCCATCTTAGTCCCAAATCCCCAGAAGACTAATCAGATCCTGATGGCACACAATGATTTCCTCCCTAGTGTGGATTCCTTCACTCCATCCCCTTTCTAGCTCATCTCCACACCTCAGTGTCAGCACCTAATACCAAGAAACATATTCTATCTGAAACCCTAGTGGCCACACTTGGCAGGATCTCTGAAGCATAACCACAACTACTTCACTCTCCTAAGAACCAGAGTGGCCAACAGACACCAAGGAATGGAACATACACTCAACCAAGATAAGAGCACACCCCTAGAATTACAATGGCCCCAAACCCAGATATCTCAATGCTAACATAAAACAATCTATAACAGCCCAGACAATATGTCTCCACTAAAGCCCAGAATCCCTACTACAGTAGGCCCTGAGAAATTTACTATAGCTGATACAAGAAAGGACATTAAAGTAGCCTTTATGAATATGTTAGAGGTCCTAAAATAGGAAATAAACAAATTTCTCAAAGAAATCTCTGAAAACACAACAATGGAATGCAATGAAGAAAATATTCAAGACCTGAAAGTGGAATTAGAATCAATTAAAAAAAACTGGGAAAAAAATTGGAAATGAAAAATTTAGGAACCCAAACAGGAAAGCCAGAGGGAAGCCTCACCAACAGAGCATAAGACATGGAAGAGAGGATCGCAGCCATTGAAGACATGATAGAAGACATGGATACCTCCGTCAAAGAAAATATTACTTCTAAAAAAAACCTAGGCATAAAGCATCCAGAAAATCTATGATTCTTTAAAAAGACCAAATCTACAAATAATAGCAATAGAGAGATGAGAAGAAACCTAGTTCAAAGGCACAAAATATTTTCAACAAAACTATAAAAGAGAATTTCCCCAACTTTAGGAAAGAAGGATCCTATCAAGGTCCAAGGAACAGAAAGGACACCATATTGACTGCGCCAGGAAAGGAAGTCCACAGAATAATCAGAACATTTAATGTGCAGATCAAAGAATAATTTTAAAAGGTACAAAGGAAACAGACCTAATGTCATATAAAGGCCGAGGTATTAGGATAGCACCTGACTTCTCAGTGGAGATGGTCACAGCCAGAAGAGCGTGGGCAGATGTTCTACAAGTTCTCAGAGAACACAGACGTCACCCAGATTGCTACAGCCAGCAAAACATTCACTCACAATAGATACAGAAAGACATTCAATGACAAGCCAAATTTAACCAAATCTGTCTGCAAATCCAATCCTACATAAGGCACTAGAAAGAAAACTTCAACCCGAAGAAGATAAGCAAATGCAGGAAAACATATGGAATTAGTAAAGACCTGGGAAAGAGACCACACCACCATAGCAAAAACTGGGAATCAATGAACTCTGTTCATTGAGCACTCTCAATATCAAATGGTCTCAATTCCTCAATGAAAAGACACAGAATATCAGAACAGATTAAAAAAACAGACTCCATCCTTTGACTGCATCGAAGAAACACACTTTAACACCAAGGGTAGATATCACCTTAGGCCCAAATAATGAAAAAAGATATTCCAAGCAAATGGACCTGAGAAACAAGCCAATATATACATTTTAATATGACTAAATAGACCTCTAATTAAAACTAATCAGAAGAGATATGGAAGGATACTACATACTCATCAAAGGAAAATTACATCAAGGACATTGCAGTTCTTAACATTTCTGTACCAAATACAAGGGCACTCGAGTCTGTAAAAGAAACACTACTACAGCTTAAATCACGTTTGATCTTTCACACACTGATAGTAGGAGAATTTAATATCTCCGTTTCACTAATAAACCGGCCATCAGTCAGAAACTAAACAGAGAAATGCTGGAGATTGATGTCATCACAAACTAAATGGACCTAAAAGATACTTACAGAACTTTTCACACAAATACAAATCAATATACCTTCTTCTCAGAACCTCGTGGAACTTTCTCCCAAATTGACCACATTCTTCGTCCCAAAAGCAAGTCTCAAGATATATAAGAAAATGGAAATAACATCTGTAGCAGGAAGCTTTGGTAAGAAGTCTTCTGTCCCGTGCAACCTTTCTTATGATTGGACGCCACGTGGACTTCTGGGAACAGCTTAGGATCTAAAGGAGGCAGTGGCCGTTGACAGTTGGTGGGATGGAGATCAGAGGATAGCAGCTCCTGTTCTCTAAGCTAAACAGCCAAAAAGGGCAGCGAACTTTTCTTCCTGTCTCTCTTTCTCTCTTTAATGGCCACCTGCAAGAGTGGTGAAGATTTCTCTCTTTTCTTTCTATCTTTTTAGAGCTAGAGGGTCAAAAGGCACAGTAGGAATCTGTCCCAGTTGCAGTTGGGGAAGCAGAACAGAAGGATTCAGTTGCAAACATATTCTATTTTTTCCGACCATCGTGGATACCAATAACAGAAACAATAGAAACCTTACACACTCATGGAAAGTGAACAACAAACTACAGAGTGAAAAGTGGGTCAAGACAGTGATTAGGAAAGAAATTAAAAACTGTCTGGAGTTGAGTGAAAATGAAAACACAGCATACCCAGAATTATTGGACAGGGCACTAAGTGCCAGCATAAGAAAAAAAATTGGAATATCTTATACTAGGAACTTAACAGCACAGATGAAAGCTCTAAATCAAAAAGGAGAAAGAATTTCCAAAGAAGCAGATTGCAAGAGATCATCAAACTGGATTTTTCTTAGATAGTCTATGGCTCTTTATAGTCAGCCCAAGTGGCACAACATATACATACATACATACATATATATATATATATATATATATATATACATACACACATACATATATATATACATACACACACACATACATACATACATACACACACACACTCATATATAAACACATGTATATCTATAATCTTATATATATGTGTATATATGTGCATATGCATGTGTGCTGTAGGAGTTTATTTTTAGTTATGGATAAAATGTTTTATGCACTGTTGGGTGAGGTCTCCAGGTATGGTTGTTTTGTATTGTCTGCAGGTGCTGGATTTCTGTGGGAGATGGTTCATTGCTTATGATCTGCACCTGAGTAGTTCTGAATCCGATGCTTCGGGTTCTACTGTGGAATATGGCACTGGGCAGAATGATGGTTCACTCTGCTGATGACTGGCAGGGCTTCCAGCTGTGAAAATGCCACTGTATTTTGTGTCCTGAGCCACCTAGCAGTGTGGTACTCCACGTGTGTGTGTGCATGTGTGTATAATATAAATATATTTATATTTATTTTATATATTTATAAATTATATATAATTTATATTATATTATATAATATTATATATTATATGTATTATAAAATATATAATATTATATACAAGTATATAATATTTATTATTGTGTAAAATAATACAATACCTTGAGACTTTACCAATTATCTTTTTCTGTATGTCTCTCTGCTTCCCTCTTTTTCTGTATTGACTTCCAATTTCCTCCCCCAATTAAAGTGCCTTCTCATTTTTTTGAGTTTTCTCCTTCATATCATCTATATCCTGCTATCCCCCCTCTAGAGCCTCCCTCACACAGTCCCCTTTTACTTTGCTGGTGTCTGCAGTTACTCCATTTATAACTCACACCTGAAGACTTTGAGCAAGGAACAACAGATGAGAGAGAACATGTGACATTTGCCTTTCTGAGTCTGGAATATTATTGAAAGATGTGTAGTGACTTCAGTAATTTGTTATATTTTTACTGTTTGCATTCTTAGTCATACTCTGTGTTTCAGTGATTATCACTTTGTTTGTTTTCTTTCTGTAGTTTCCTGGCTATGTTTATTTATATGGAATCCATGCATCATCTTTGTATGGATGGTCTCATGACCATGAATTCTCTTAGCCTGTTTGCTTCATGGGTACTTTTTGTCTTCTCCTTCAACCATGGCAGATAGTTTTCCTGGGTACTGTAGTGTAGGTTGGAATGTATAGACTTTTAGAACTTGTCGTACACTGCTTTAGTCTCTGCTAGTTTTCAAATTTCCCATTGAGAAATCATGTGTTGTGTTTTCCTTTATATATAACTTGTGTTTTTCTCTTGTAGATTTCGATATTCTTTCTTATTCTGTGTGTTTAGTGTTTTACCTGTGATAATCTATGGGGAATTTCTTTTATTCATTTGGTGTTTATGTGCTTGTATCTGTATGGGTGTATCTTTTCTTAGTTTGTGGAAGTTTTCTTTGATGATCTTTTTGAAGAGCCATTCTATGGTATTGGTCTGATATTCTTCTCTTTCATCTATGCTTATAATGTGAACATGATTTTTCAAATTTTATCATCATCATCATCATCATCATCATCATCATTTCTGAATACATTTTACCTCCATATGTGTCTGTGTATTACATATGTGCCAGGTACCTGAATTGGGTACCAGAAGAGGATGTCAGATCCTCTAAAACTGGAGTTACTGCTAGTTGTGATACACCATATTGGTGCTTGGAAACTTACACAGATCGTCTGGAAGAGCAGTCGGTGCTCTTAACCATCAAGCCACCTCTCCAAACTTCAAGGTGTGGCCTTTTTATGGTGTCTCACAGTTCCTGTGTTGGACCTCAGAGATCCAAACTGGGACCCCCAGGGCCCAAACCGGAACGCTGCACCCCCACAGAGACTCACAGACGGGATATCGATGCAAATAGCAAGAGGATTTATTCCAGTATACTGGGGCTGTTCTAACACGCAGGATAGAAGCGACCACGAGGAGCAAATGGTTAAGCTTTTTATACAGTTGAAACGGTTGCTAGGCACAAACCGAGTTGGGACAAGTTGATTGGTCCCCAAATTGTTTTCCCATTTTGATAGGTAGGGGCCAGTTAACCTTTAAACTGATTGGTGCTGGCATATAGCAAGGTTGCGGGCTCCTAGAAAATGTAAACTTTAGGGTCTTAGTCAATGTGGGTGGGGGGAAGACTCTTAGCCCAAGGCCATGGGCTGTCTACGTGGGGAAACTCTTTTAGCCCAAGGCCGTCTTGTTTGTCTTAGAAAGTGTTTTTCTTTAACTCTGGGAACTGTTTCAGGTCACGGTGCTCCTGGCTTGGGCCTACACAATTTTGGTGCTCTTAGAAGCCTGACTAAAGTTTGGCTGCTTTGATCTTTTTCTATACTAGGGACCTGAATCTTAAGGTGGGACCCCCACACCTGCATATTCCTTTCTTGTGTTTGAAATTTATTTATTATTCTTTGATTGATCTTTGAGCCCTGATAGTCTATCTTCTATTGTTCCATTCTACATGTAAAACTTACTCCTGAATTTTCTCATTGGACTATTAAGATTTTTCATTCCATTTTTATTTCAGCCGAGTTCTCTTCTATATTTCTATATCTCTATTGAATTTGTTCTTATGCTGTATTGTCTTCATCATTTCATTCAACCTTATGCTTTGTCTTCTTTGGTAGCACTCAAACTTTTATTTGGTTTAATATTTTCTTTAGGTTCATGGAGCTGTTTGTTTGTGTCATCTTTAAATTCCTTGACTTCTTTACTGAAATGCAGGATTAGTCCTTCAAGTTCTATGTTCTGATGTTCATCTCAGTAATTCTGGATTTGGAGGATGGGGAACGAACTGTCTTTACCTTTCATATTGTTTTGTACTTGTGATTAGACCTGGTCATCATGTAGACTTCTTCGATAGTTGCATATTTTATAATCATACAATAGGCTGAGCTGGTACACAGGATTTGCCCCCTGGTTGAAACTCTGATGCCGGCCAAGACACAGGTGAGACTCACTTGTCTAGGCTGGGTCCCTGGTCCTGGATATGGTGTAGGTCTGGGGATTGGGGAGGTGTAGAAAAGTCAGGCATACTGGGCAGGGTGCACTGGAGTATACAAACTGAGCTGGTCCTTGAGGTTGATATCAGTAGTAAGACCTTTATAAAGAAGGTTCCCCACCCAGGTCCCAATGAACAAGGTAATAAGTGGGGAGGCTCCATTCTCCAGCTTCTGCTTGTTCAAGTGTTGTGAGGATCATAGATCTCTGATCTTAACATAACTTTGCAGAATGTCAGATTGTATGTCTGTGGCTCTTATTGATACTTTCTTTTATCGATTTCTTTTCAATTTTATTTTTATTTTTTAAAATTTATTTATACATCTCTCATGTAATATGTACTGACCACAGTTATTTATTTTCTCTTTTGCTTAAAGCCCCACCACGGGGAGTCTCCCTCTCCCCTGCCATGCTGTGAACACCTAATGTTAGGATTCTTAATTACTTTTAAATGTGTAGATTTTAGTGTTTAGGGATTTCATCTGGTCTCTGTTGTCTACATTGGGATTCCCACACTTTTGCATATCATTCCCCTCACCTGGCAGCCTCACCCTGCTGCTTTGTTTCAGGTTCACAGTGATGCAGGAAAGTATCCCCGAAAGGCCACCCGTCTGCTCCTGTTTGAACAGTTAATCTAGCTGTACACATTTTACTGCAAGTCTCGTACAGGGAGGCGTGTATCTTACAAAGGCTGTGCTTCAAGTTTAGGTGTTTTTGTACATATCCCAAAGCCATGTTGCTTGTTGTCTTCATTCTTGACACTCTTCACACTGATTTCTTTGAGACAAGGCCATGCTATATTTTCAGGCAGGCCTTAACCTCATGTTCTCTTGCATCAATCTCCCAAATCAGAGTCCCTGCTAGAATTATGTGCCACTGTGATTATCTCCTTCTGCAGGTTTCATATTTACTAAGAAAAGAATATTGTTATTTTTGTCTTGTACAATGTAGTCTTGGAGAAAACAGCTTGAGTATGAGCATCTTTCTCTCATTCTGTTCCCTTTGTGTTTGTTGCTGGTGAAGGAAGGATCTGATCAAACCATGCTTTGTGGATGCTGATTACATGGCTCTTGATCAGTAAAGAATCAGCTTCTGCAAGGTGTCAAAGCCCATTGTGGCACAATGCAGGAGGCACAAAGGCCATTCTCCTCACAGAAATCACTAGGGAAACCTGGAATGTGAAACACAGGGTTGTCCTTCAAAGCAAGGAATAATCTGTTACTTGCTCAGAAGGCTGGGAGCTGACTGGTTAATAGCCTGGAGACCTTTGCACTATCTGTGTGGCCAGGGACCACACAAATCCCCCCACCCTCCTTTCATGAGCTTAATTTCTCAATCTGCAGAACCAGTCCTTATGGAAGGTGTCACATGTGCTTTACAGAGTTTCAGTGTTGTCCCACCCAGTACTTGTTTAGCTGACTTTGTTCCTCAAGGAGATTAGGTATGCTTTACTGTACAAATATGATGGGTTTACTATCACCAAGAGTTTTCACCTAATTGTGCTGTGCTTAAATATGCCTAAAGTAAACTACTGGGGATCAGCCTCTTAGAGTGTGGAGCAACACCCACTACTTAGCTGTGTTGAACCAAACTGCGTTCTTGCCTCCCACAGGTCTTTACTCTGCTGACTGTGGGGTTGCCAGACCCCTGCAGGACAGGTGTTTCCTGATTTGTTCCTATGTGGGCCCAGTTCAGCTTTGGCATAGATATTCCCCTGGTACAAATGGCCTCATGGAGAAACTATCAGGGAAGAAGAGAGAGAAGGAAGGAAGGGAAGAAATGGAGAGGGGAATCAGAGTGAGGAAGAGGGAAGGTGAAAGAAACCGCACCTAGAAGTTTCATTGATCGGTTCCTAAACAACAGGCCTTTATTCAAGAAAAGAGAATAAAAAATTAGACAAGAAACAAATTCTAACTTCTATTTAGAGTTAGGTGCTGAACACAGCTCCATCCTCCTGCATCAGCCCAAGTAAAGTTCTGTTCAAGCATGCTCCAGGCACAACATGGAATGAAGAATCCCAGGCCTTTCTAGACTCTGGTGTAGATAAACATTCTGTGCAGGACATCTTTAACACTTGAAGATGATTTTGTTTAGGGGTGTTCTGGAAATACAAGGGTTTGGGATATGCTAATAGAACTCACTCAGTTTTCCATGGCAGATATTTCATAGGTGAGTTTTCAGTGTGACTGGCGGTGTGAGATTCCTGTTATTACTGAGAAGGACAACATCTGATGAGTGTGCACACAGGTACTCCCCTCACTCCCCACCCTGTCTAGGAGCAAATGTCTCTTCAAAATGGCAAAGGAACTCTCAAGTGCTTTACTTTTTAATAGCTAACCTTAGAGGAGTTTACACTGTGAGTATTTGGTCATTATCATGAGCCCACAAGATGGCAGTGTTTTCTTAGGCATCCAGGTGAAAGTTCTCAGGTAGGAGAGAAGCAGGGAAGGCTAGGGGCAGGGGAGAAGCAGGGGAGAGACAGGGGAGGGGCAGGGGAGGGGCAGAGAATAAGTTGGAGGAAAGGCTTGGTGCTGCTGATGTGGTAAAAGAGTCTCTTTTCTGATTGCTAGCAAAGCTGTTTTTTATGTTACCTAAAGCAGGAGACTTGGAAACTTCTGACTGTGACTGTATTAGTTTAGAGTTGAGAATCTGAACCTCAATGAAGAGGGAGGAGAGAATGAAATCCTTGAGAGTTTCACTAGTGGTCCTGTGGCTTCAGTTAAACTGTAAGTTTGGGAATTTCTTTGTGATACAGATGTGATATGTCAAGTTTTGAAACACAGATGTTTTTAATATCTAGACAGGAACTGTGAGGCCTTTGTAAAGCCATCCTGGGTGTTAGTATCCACATGCATCCAGCCCTGTTTGTTTGTCCTCTGTCTTTCTGTGCAGGTGTAAGCAGCCAGCAGAAGGTGCAGCAGAACCCAGAATCCCTCAGTGTCCCAGAGGGAGGCAAGGCCTCCCTCAACTGCACATTCAGTGATAGTGCTTCTCAGTCCATCGGGTGGTACAGACAGCATTCCGGGAAAAGTCCCCAGATGCTGATGTCCGTCTTCTCCAATGGTGACAAGGAAGAGGGCAGATTCAGAGTTCACCTCAATAGAGCCAGCCTGCATGTTTCCCTGCACATCAGAGACTCCCAGCCCAGCGACTCTGCTGTCTACCTCTGTGCTGTGAGCACACAGTGCTCCCCAGGCACCTGCAGCCTGCACCCAAACCTACTGGGCTCCAGCAAGTCCTGAGATAGAGTGCAGAACACAGGATGAAGAAATTCTGTTTCTGTTCTATATGCAATGGGAATTAAGAGCAAGAGTAGTGAGGACTTGATTGGTTGGGGATGCATTTTAATGTTTTAAAAACGACCAATCCTAAAGGGAAAGGTGCCCTGTTGGTTTGGTTGAAATATTTTCCACTTTTCCCACATACTGATGGTTACAAAAAATGTACATAGTCTTTTTCTCCAACATAATACTTTTATTAATTACTTGAGTCTCTTACAATGTTTCTCTATCACATCTTCTTCCCCTTTTTCCCAGGTTGATCCTCCAACTTCTGTGTCTTTAATTAAAAAAAAAAAAAACACAAGATAATAATGGAAAAAAAGTTAAGTCAAGCCTGTGTGGCAGGAGCGTATATTCTGAGATCTATTGTTGTTTTTGGTGTAATAGGCAGCTTGGATCATGGACACCAACCTTGTAGATGTATGTGTTGAATTTTAAAAATTTATTCTTGTGGGTTCATGGCAAAAGACAGTTCATTCTTTGCTAATTCAATCCCCAGTCCTAGAGAATTTCAGCCTCTGTACAATCTAAAGCCTAGACCTAGACAGTTTCAGAAGGTTCAGCAAACCTAGAATGTTTCTGGATGAAGTTTGTAGACTCAACAGCACATATCGTATATACTCTTTGAACAAAGCCCTTTGCATGTTACCAGGAGATACCCACACATCACTAAACATCTCCTGTATGTTCTGTTTCCACAGTTACAATGTACAACAAAAGAATGAATTTTCTATTACTGATCAACATCATTTATAGAAACCAAATATTTTTTCTTAGGCAAATTCCTTGTTTGACTATAATCAACGGTAACCAAATAACAATCAGTCATTCTCCTATTTTTCTATTAAAGTTAGTCAAAGTATCACAAGTAAGAGAATTTTTACTTTTTAAAAATCCTACAGAGAAGAAAAACTATCTGTTCCATTGTCTTTATGTCCTCAAGGTGCATCAGCAAATTCCAGTAGTAATTGTAAAACAAGGAAAATGAAATTTGATAAGTTTAACTTACGAGTGGGCACTGACATTCATTTGATGGCTATCAATCATAGACCTGTCTCTCATAGTGAAACTAGTAACTACAGTTTGTTTGTTTTTGCTTGCTGATCCTAGCAAGTCCTCATCTACGGAGAATATGTTTTGCTTTACCCATGTTACTAGCTTCATAGCAGCTGGCAAAACACACTGAGAGTCTTTTTAAATTATACATGTTTCTTAGTTGTTCGTTTTGGAGTTTCAGTTGAGCCAATTCAACTGAGGGGCATTGCCTTTTGAGAAAATTGCCACTCTTGTTATGAATTGCAGTGAGGGATTGAAGACCCTACCGAATTTTAGTATCACCAGAGAGATAAAATGACTATGATAACAGTTAGCAAGGCAGAGTCCAACAGCAGCAGAAGGGGTCATTTAGGAGACAATCCCCTGGAGGGCCAGTCCAAGGTAAAAACTTCACCATCTCACTTTGCTAAACAGTAGGCTGTATCCGTGAAGTCCCAACACTGGCTGCAATTCCTCTGACATGGCTCCTGACAAGTAAATATTTGCAGACCATGGAAGAAAAATTTGAAATACTCCAAAACGTACACCCAGAAGACATTCTACTCTACTATGGGGGATAGATATAAAGGGAGGGATATTCGTTCTTTTTTTCTGCCATGCTGGTGCTGGGACTTGAACACAGATCCTTTGAGAGAGCAGCTAGTGCTTTTCACTGCACAGCCATCTCTCCAGCCCCATAGGATAATCATTCTTAGTTAAGGATATGGTCACTGGTGAGTGTTCCATGCTCCAGTAGATGCCCCCCTCATGGACATATAGGTGACAACAATTGGACTTAGTTGGTTCTAAAAAAATACAGAAATCAAGTTTGAAGAGGAGCCGGTTTGGGAGTATATATCTGTCTGTCTTCTATCTATCTATCTATCTATCTATCTATCTATCTATCTATCTATCTATCTGGATTAGAAGTGAGAACTTCTAATGGTATGGTATTTCAATGTGTATATGTATGACATTTTAGAAAATAAAGAAAAATGGAAAAGGCATTGAAGAGGAGTAATATCTTTTTCTAGAAGAAAAATAGCTTCAGAAATACTCAGCTTTTATTACACAATTCTGGGATTGTGGCATTTGGCAATAACCCAGGATAAGGTACATTTTGTATATTGATCATTTATCTAAGAAGTCTATGGCGGTCTGAATGAGAATGTTCTTCATATTCTCATGTGTTGAAAACTTGACCCTCAGTTGGTAGCCCTGCTACAGGGAGCTTCAGGAGGTGAGGTCTTGATGAAGGAATTTAGTCACTGGGGCTGGGCTTTGAGAGTTATAGCCTTCCACTGCTTCCTGTCCACTCTCTCTGCTTCATACTTGTAGTTGAAGATGTGATCTCTCTGTCTCCTGCTCCAGCCACCATACCTGCTGCTTACTGTCATGTCTCCTCCCACCTGGATGGACTCATATCCTTCTGGAAGTGTAAGTCAAAATAAAGTCTTGTATAAGTTTCTTTTGGCCTCAGTATTTCATCAGAGCCATGGAAAAGTAAGCAATTAGGGTCATTTGCTATAGTATAAATATTTCAATGCTTGTTTTGCCTTAGATTGAGTTTCTTAGAAGGAGAACCTGAACCTGGAATCCTTTGCCCGCGAATAATTGAGGAACGCAGGCCGAGGTGGAAGAGGCTGGGTATGGAAGTGGTATAGCTGTTGTCTTGACTCAGCCTGATCTAGGAAGTTCTGGAGCATGAACTGTCCTGCGGAGATATTTCCACTTTGAAGCAGTGGGCCATACTGTTTGCCTTTGTACCCAGGAATAAAATTGCTTTCGGCTGTGTTCTTTCATGGGGAAGGGCTGCGTTCATACCCGACAGTTATGATTCTCATTGCCATAAGTTCATTTTGTACAGAAGGAGCAGCATAGACTCAAGAGCAGCCATTCATCACAGCAACTGAAGACTCACTACACCTGGGAAAGAGGAACGAGGCTGAGTCCCTACAGAGTCCAGTGTTAACATGAAACTGTCCAGGCACGTGGGCAGACTTCAGTGAGTGACAGGTTTTCTAATTGTTATGTTCTTGTTAGATCATAAATGGACCAGGATGAGATGGACAAGAAACAAGGGCACAACTCCAACCTCAACAGAAGCAGATCATCCTTTAATAGAGACAATGGGGGACAATAACCTCTTTGTAGGAACAGGGATTGTGTACAGTGGCATGGTGGGATTGAGTGTTTGTAGACGTTGAAAGGGGTTAGGGGCCCATTTGTAAGTTTCTGGCCTTAGTTCCATCTCTGGAGTCTCAGATAGGAACTGTTTATGCTGATAGTTTTCTTAGAGCATGGGATGCTGTGGTTTCAGACAGGAACCATCTGTGCTAGCAGATAGCCTTGAATGTCTGTGTATGTGTATGTATGTGTGTGTGTGTGTGTATGCATGTGTGTGTGTGCGCATGTGTGTCTGTCTGTGGTGGAGCTTCTGTGTCAGGATTTGCCAGATGGAGGTATTTTTACTTTTAAATTTTAACTTTCATTTCATTCTTATCTAATTTCTACAGTTGGTCTTGTTAGTCTTGAAGATCCCAGTGTAGATTAAAACACTTGTTTCACCATGGACCCATCACAGACATTTAACTCATTTGTGACCCCTGGATCTTTTCAGATGTCTTGAGGAGGAAATTCTCCTACGTGTTAACTGGGCTCACAGCCAGAAATGTTAGCAAAGGAACCTAGCAACTTGACCACCAACTGTAGTGCCAAGCTCTCTTCTCCTCTCCTAGAGGGTCAGCTCCAAGCTCAGGACAGAAGTAGAAGTATCTTCCATGAAATTAGAGGTAGTTTTTTCAGGTTAAAAAGTGGTCTGAACATTATTATCAATGCAGGGACCCACAGTCAAAACTGGGATTTATCTGACTTGGAGGAAAACTAAGATGCATTGCTCTTAGGGAGAGCAGAGTAAAGCCAGAACGGTGTCATTCAAATGGGCATAAAGTTTCTTCATGTATCGTGGGTGGGACACTTCTGAGAAGGCAGCATAGGGCATGATTATAACAGAGAGCTGGATGAGGTGTAAGTCTTACATTGGTCCATTTGGACTGCCATGCAGCAGGCCCGAAAGCTGCCCTGATGATTAGATTGTTCAGCAGTCATTTTGGATAACCTATGACTGGAAGTTCTGTGACACAGCTCTCGTCTTCCTGGTTTTGGAGCTGTGATCTCTTCCAAACCTGTTGTAAGAACGCTACATGGAATCTGTGCAGTTTGAAGGCATGTGAGTGACTTCACTGTACTTTATGCTTTGATTTGATCCAAAGAAGCACCAACCAGTCTCAGGTGTTCCCAGGTCCTCAGAAGCCGCTGGTTGAAGAAGAAATATAATGGGAACGAACACAAATAGAAGTTTGCGTAGTTTGGTAGAAGGTAATTATTAGACAGGGTTACTAGGTTTTCTGTTTTTCAGATATTTGGACTGCAAAGAAGTCTTGTTTTTTAATTTCTAGTAACAAATATGTAGAGGAAGTGATTCAAATCCACCTATTTCAGTTAAGGAAAATAAAGCTCTTGTTGATTAAAAAATCTAAATAAATATTTGAATTATTTTTCAAAATGAATACTCACAATTGACTACTCTGGGAGTGTTCAAGAGTAATTAGCATATTGGTATGTTAGTGTGCTTTGGGAGTGATTCAGTGACATTTCACTCACTTGCATTTGCACTGTACTCTCCTCATGGTTCATCTGTGACCACGCTGTCTTTCTGCTTCATTCACCTGTGTGCTCAAATTGAGTTTTCTTTGTGGAAACTGCTGACATATTTAATTGTTTTACTACTTTTATCATTCTGGATTTAGAATCATCTGCAATATATCTTAATTGCATTTTAGAAAGTATTCTGCAGAAATAACATGTACAGATATGCTTAATCAGAAAATTTAAATCAGGAGCCTGGCATAGTAACATTCATAATATCAAACTTATTAAATGAGTTAGTCTTGCATATGACATAAAACAGCTTAGGTGTCTATCAAGAGAAGAAAGAATATTAAAAATGTGTTGTGTTTACACAATGGAATATTATTCATTTACCTATAAAGTTCATAAATGGGTGGATCCAGAAGCAATCATACTGTACAAGGTAACACAGACCCAGAAAGACAACGATCACATATTTTCTTTCATCTGTGGATGTTACCTTTGAGTCTTTAGATATGTTGTTCCATTTGGATTACCAACATTGCCTCCTTACAGGGCTCTCTTTCCTCCTTCTCCTCCCAGGTCCTTTACTCTTTTCACAACCTCCTCTCCCCACAGAGGCCTTCATTGTACAAATGAATGGAACCTAACACTTCTCAAAGTCTGCCAGCAGACATGCCACGTGTCCTGTCAGGTGTCCAAGCTGGGGGTGAGTCAGAGTCTTCTCTCATCACCAAGCTGCAGACCACTGATGGTCATAGGGAACCTTCATCTACATTAAGGTAAACAAATCGCCTTTTCATATTGAGATTTGGGTGGCTTTGCCATTTAGCACCGAGGTATTAACAGGTAGGCAGTGACACCTTTACATGCTGCAAGACATCAGGAAGCACCCTTTGCCATAAACAACATACAGGACTATGATCCCATAACTATAAAATACTCCACAACATTCCCATTCTTCCTGTTTTACTTAATGTAGAGCTTGAAGTCTTAGCTATAGCAACTGTACACAAGAAAGGCATAAAGGGAATAAAAACATGGAACAAAGAAGTCAAACTATCTGTAGTTGAAGATGACAAGATTCTATACTTAAAATACCCTATAGAATCTATTAGATAACAAACATAATATTTGCTGGATATAAAAATCTATATAAAATATTAGCCATCCTACAGACAAAGAATGTACTCACAGAGAGAAATACTGGAAAAATATCCTGAGTGGTATAAATAAGAAATGCACTCTATAGGGTCAGGATCAAGTGACATTGCAACACTTGGTCGTTACTACATGGCACTTTTGGGGATGTAGAGCAGGTGGCCTTTCTGGACAAGTACATCACTGGAGGCAGGCTCTGAGAGTTTAAAGGCTCATGTGACTTCTGATTTTTTCTCTCTGCTTGTTTCTGTGGTCGAGGATGTAATCTCTCAGCCTCCTGCTCTTGCCTCCATGCCTGCTGCTTCTGGCCATGCTTCCCCACCATAAAGCGTTCTTTTCTATTCTAGAGCAGTGAGCTAAAATAATGTCCCTCTTCCATTCATTTCTTTTTGTCACAGTGTTTCTTCGCAGGAATAGAAAAGTAACTATACATATTCTATTCAGAATAGCTCCAAAAATTCAATACCTAAAATATGTCCAACTAAATAAGATCTCTACAATGAAAATTTCAAGACATTATAAAAGGAAATAAAAAAGATATTAGACAATGGAAAGGCCTTCAAAGATGCAAGATTGGCAGAATTAATATTACCAATATGGTTATACCACAAAAAATAACCTACAGATTTAATGTTCTACCTATAAAATACCCAATACCATATTTCACAGATCTAGAGAAAAACAATCAAAGAGTTCATTTGGAACCACAGAAGACCACAAGTAGCTAAAACAATCCCAAATTGCTGAAGATATATCAATACCCAACTTCAAACCATATGATAGAACCATCGTGATATCAGCATAAAATGGTACCAGCGTAAAAACAGACAGATCGCCAATGGAACAGAGTAGAAGACCTAGCAGTAAACCAACAAAGCTATGCCCATAAAGGAGGCAAAAACATACCAGCACAAAAATCAAGTCAGTTTTTTATCTTCAACCTTGTATCTTCAATGAAATTGAAGCACTAATTAAAAAAATCTCTTAATTCATATCTGAATTCTACTGTATCTTTACAGTATAACTAATACCATCGCTTACCAAACTATTGTGTCAAATAGAAAAATAAGAAATGCTTCCTAAATCATTTTGTGAATCCAGCATCACCTTGGCACTCAATCTTCATAAAAACACTACAGAACAGAAAATAATGGAGTAATTTCTCTGATGACTATAGAAACTATAATTCTCAATAAAACAGAGACTAGTCAAGACAATATAAAAAAGATTTATCTACCATGCTCAAGTTGGATTCAGTTCAGAGATGCACATGTAGTTCAAGATAAACAATCAATAAATGCGATACAGCAACAAAGGAATTCAAGGACAGAAATTTCATGATCATCCCAATAGATGTAGAAAAGGTCATTGACAAATATCCTGCATTCTCTCATGATAAAAATCCTGAGGAGGCTAGGGATGTTTGAGACATATCTCTACACATGAAAAATTATCTATATGCAACAAACACATAGGTAACTAAATGGAGAAATGTTAAATATAGTTATGGTGCTTAACGGAGAGTCCAGTCGTTGAAATTTCCAGTGCTCTTTATTAATCACAAACCATGTCAAATCTCAGGGAATCCTAATGCCCTGGCAGCTAGGCAGAGAGCTCACTTCAATGACTTCCTCACCCCATGCTCTTCTCTTGGTTCTCCTCCTGCTCCTAGCTTCTTCTTCCTTGTTCTCTGCTGTCTGTGTCCTTCTTTCTTTCTGTCTCCTCTTTCTCTGTCTCCTCCCTGCCCTTGCCCTAGTTCTTTTTTATTCCAAATCCTCTCTCTGTCTCCATGCAGCCTTCCAATATACAAATCAATGGAGCCTAACCTTCATCTGCCTTAAGGCTAAGGAGTGTCCCATTCTTGTGGAGAGCCGTATAGCCACTCCTTTGTTTACTGGTAGGCAGTGAATCCTTTACTTGCTTCAAGGACAGCTTACTAGAACATTATCCATAACTAAAATCTCCCACAACAGAGAAATTTCAAAGAATAGCCCCTAAAATCAGAAAAAGTACTTCGCATGCACTATCTCCATTCATATCAACGCAGTGCTTGAATTATGAGCCATTGCAGCTGGAGCGCCACCTTCAACAGCTTCACAGATGGCTCCTCAGTCCCCTCCCACAGGGACTCTGACCTTGTCACAAGGTTTCAGGCATTGATGTCCTCTGTGACCCTTCAATCTTGCATCTTTCATGATTTCAAATCTAGTACCATGTGGAGGATGTTTACAATGTCGCCAAGTTCCATTCCCAGCTAAAGACGCAGCCTAGCCCTTTCGGACCTCAGATGTGTTAGCTTCTGTGTGCTGACGCTTGAGACACTTTTCTGTTCTCTCCATGAAGCACAGCAAGTTTCACCTTAGCATGCTGATTTCTGTTGTTTTCAAAGTCTCTTCTCAGCACCAGTCCTAATGCTTCGCTGTTCTGAAATTTCCTCTGCTGAACAAACTAGTCCACCATATCTCAACTCAACTTCAGTCTGCTTCCACAGCACAGGCAAAAGAGTAAAGTCAGATCTTGGCCCTCTGCCCAGCTCCCAACAGAGTTCTGTTCCTCTCTAAAATGACATGACCTAGCCTCCACTCTGCATTCTTCTCAGCCTACTTACCTCTAAGCTCCCACCAGAACGGCCATAAGCTCTGCTTCCAGCATTTAACAATTTTTCTAGTCCAATGAACCGAATGCTTACAAATAGTCCAAAGGCATCAAAGCCACAGGGTCAGGTCTATCCCTGTAATGACCCCACTTCCGTGGCATCAATTTCTCTCGAGTTTCCTTTCTGTTGCTGTGACAAAATGTCCCATAAAGAAGCAACTTGGACAATTCCAGGTTGTAGGCCCGCATAGAGGGGACGTCAAGGCAGCTAGCACTTAACAGTTGGTCAGGTCTCTAAGGATGTGAGGAACACAGAGAAGTGGATGTGAGGACGCTGACTACTCAGCTCTCTCTACAGCCCAAGGCCCTGGACCAGAGGATGGTGCCACCCACTTCCTGGCAGGGTCTCCACACATCCACCATGTCAATCAAGAAATCTCCCCAGACACGCCCACAGGACAACTCGATCTAGACAGTCCCTTAGGGAGACTCTTCCCAGGTGAGCTTGTTCTTCTTGGCTTTTAAAATTTCCTGCTTTTTAATTCCATATTCTATCACATTGTCAGATGCTTTATTTTTCTTTACCACTTTAGAACATATGATATATATTTCTGTCCTCATGCTAAATACTCTTAGGTTAGATGATGATACATAAAATTGCAATGATACTCTCCATTTCTACATCATTACTACATCAGGTTGTTCTGTTTTTCTTCCCACAAGAATGTTCAAACAACTGTGTTTGCTATTCCTCGATTCATTCTTTTCCCTTTCCCAATCTACTCTTTTCAGAGTCATCTCAGTGGCTGGTTAGAGACCCTGCACATGAGCTGTACAGAATGTAGCAATTTATAGTTCATCAAGACAGCTGATAAACTACAGCTACAATTCACAATTCACAAATAATAAAAACAAATCCATCACACCACACGAAGGCATGATTCCCTCCTGACCACAGGGAGTGTACTTTTGCTTCAACTTCGTCTCTGCTGCTAGAGAAACATGTGCATGTGAACAAAGAGAGGTGTGTTAAGAAGCTGGGGTGATGCTGGATCCCCAGTTAGATAACCAGAGGAATCCGTGCTAATCAGTAGAGGCCGATACAAGGGAGTTGTGCCCTGTCTGTGCTAATGTAAGAAAACCCTTAAGATTTGTTATCCCACATTACTCCACATTTTGATCTCTTTCAAAATCGTGACCTTTTAAAAATTGATACATGCGTATATGTATATGTGTATGTATATGTGTGTATATTTGTATGTGTATGTGTCTGTGTATATATGTTCTTAATATAACTTGCTCTATCTGTATAATGTTGTTTGTATGCATGCTTTCAGGGCTGAGCATTTGGTATTGGTTAATAAATGTGGAAGTTTATTTTTAGTTATGTATTAAATAATTGTTTTATGCAGTGTTGGATGAGGGGCTGCCTAGGTCTTGGCTTTTTGTATTGTCTGCAGGTGTTGGCTTTATGTGGAGGATGTTTGATTGCACATGATCTTCACGGGCTATCAGTAGAACATCTGAGGAGTTCTGAGTCAATAAAAACACCTGAGTTAAGACATTCAGGGTTCTACCATTGAGTATGGCGCTTGCCGTGATAATGGTACTCCCTGCTGAGGTCTGGCAGGGATTCTATGTATGAATGTGCCTCCTTGTCATCCTTGCTGAGCCACCACAGCAGCATATTACTACATACAAATTGTTGTGCTCTTCTTTGGGGAGATTATTTCTCTGACTTTCAGCAATCCTCAGTTGCTTGTAGGTTTGTGTGTATGTGTGTGTGTGTGTGTGTGTGTGTGTGTGTGTGTGTGAGCATGTATGTGTGCGTGTGTAGGGACAAGGCATGATCTTTCTTCATCCACTTTGACATGTCTATTTTTGTTGTAATCATTCAGCTTATGTTTAAGCAGTCATGTTTTCCTAAAAGTTATGCTTACAATGTATCACTTTGTAAATTATATTAAAGACTACTAGAAATTTTCTAACATTTCACATATTTTGCCCATGAGCATAAATCCTTAGCAAATCTATTGGCAGTATGACTGTCAAATGGAGAAGATGAAGACAGAGTTTGAGTATGAGTAGTGAAAGAGACAGAACTGAGAGGTGCAACCAATGGGGGATTAGCCTTGATGCAATGTTTCTCTATTTTGTTAGTTCATATTAGCATGCAATTTCTAGTACAAACACTAGCAAAATCATAAAAGCCATCACAAACCTATCCTGTTCTATTATCTCCATAAAGCGTGAGTGTGGTAAGAACACACAGCTGTCTTCTTCAGAGTCTGACCGTCTGCATGTGGACATTTCTCCTGGTCCTGGGATCACCAACTCTCAGCTTTTGCTCTGTTTTTTGGTTTTATTCTGACACATGTATTTCTGTGTTCTAAATTAGACTGTAAACCAGTGTCT
Source organism: Cricetomys ansorgei (assembly GCA_026225945.1). Lineage (NCBI taxonomy): Eukaryota > Metazoa > Chordata > Mammalia > Rodentia > Nesomyidae > Cricetomys > Cricetomys ansorgei. Next base: position 1,579,987 of record JAMJFZ010003384.1, read on the forward strand.
CCCCCCCTTATTGTGTTCTTATTTTTCACTTTCAGTAAAACTTTAGTCAAATTTTACGGGTTTATTTTGAACCAAATTACAGAGATCTAATAAATAGCACATGGTAAGAAATATCAGCTTATTTAGAGGTGTGTTCTCTATGACGCATCACTTTTAAGGTGGTTCACCTTTAGCCTCCACTCCATAAACAGACACATCTTCTGACTATCTTCATTTCCTCCATCCAGAACTAAAGGAGTGAAGGGGGTTGCTTTTGTGTAACTTGTGGAGTTAGATGGCCTGAAGTTACCGTTATTGGTGGCGTTGGTCCACTAGGGGGCACTGCAGGCTTCCTAGAAAAGACTTTCTGAAGTGCCTAGAGGGTTGGGTGGTTATAGAGACTAAAGAACCTGTGAGCCTCTCAGGTCACAGAGAGCAAAGTTTCTTCCTGTAGTTAGCTTTGCCATTCTGTGAAACTAAAAAACTTGAGGAGACTGGAAATCCATTTTGAGGACAATTCCTTGAGAAGAGATAAGGAAAACAGAATCTTACTGGTCAACTTGAGGACTGAATCGAAAACACCTCTACTCCAGGGCTTCAATTTTAATTCAATTCCATTCAATTTTATGATAAAAATCCCCAAAATTCACTGACCCAGTGAGTTTTATTAGTCCAGAACTGATGATGGCCAAACTTTTCACATGTCCTCCTTCAGACTAACAGGAACAAGAGTCATAAACAAGTAGAGGAAAAGTAATGAGGCAAAAAACAGAAGATAAAATATAGAAATCACCACTGAACTTGTGGGCCTTCAGGGTGCAGGGAAGGGACTGGAGAAGAAGGTCAGAGGTAGAAAATGAACCAGGTGAGTGTTGTACGAACGATCTCTTTGATTTAACCAATGAAAATCTAATTGGATACTTTTTTTTTTTTTTTTTTGGGCAGATAGTGATCATACTGATTTTTAGAAATTCTATTTACTTCTCAGGACACATTGCATTCCATCAAAGTTTTCTTTTACTATTGTATGAGAGACGGATTAAAAAATAATAGGCATTAAACAACAGGAATTGTTATGAATAAAAGATTTCAAACAACTGAGCTCTCAAATTCTATCGCATGATGGAATTTAAGAAGAGGCTTCCACTCTCCTTCTACATGTTTGGTGATGTACGCAGAACCTGACTCTTTCCTGGTATAACATCTCCTCCTCACATTTGCCCACAAATGCCCCTTACTTCAACTTTTACAACAAACAAACAAACCCTCTTTAATTTCTGAGCAGTTGGTTGACATGGCCTCTCTTTTCCCTGCTTGGTTTTCATCCATAGCCCTGAGCACTTACTGTGACTCCTTCCTGGGCTGCTGTGGGTGTGGTTTCCATCAAGATGACAGAGCTCAGATTCTATTGGTGCCCAGTGAGGGGGAGAAAGCCTGCTGCTTGTTTGTACCTAAGCCTTTCTGGGAGTGGGGTGAAGGCACTTCATTTTGTTAGGATCCATGGAGAGGAGCCTGGGAGCTGTGCTGGGGCTGCTGTGGGTGCAGGTTTGCTGTGAGTTGTGGCTCTCCCAGATGGGTTTAGGGCTGCTGCAGAGCTGCCAGTGGGAGGGGCAGGAGAGAAGGCTGACACAAGGCTCCTCATGGGTGTCTCCTGGGATATCAGACAAGATTGGACACTGCGGAATGGTTGCCTGTCATATGGTTTGTTTTTGTTTCTCCGAGCAGGGGTGAGAGGGCTGCAGGTGGAGCAGAGTCCTCCAGCCCTGAGTCTCCACGAGAGAGCCGGCTCTGCTCTGAGATGCAATTTTTCTACCACCATGCAAAGTGTGCAGTGGTTCCGACAGAATCCCAGGGGCAGCCTTATCAATCTGTTTTACATAGCCTCAGGAACAAAGGAGAACTGGAGGTTAAAGGCAACAGTCACTTCCAAGGAGCTCTACAGCACCCTGCTCATCAAAGAGGCCCAGCTGGAGGACTCAGGCACCTACCTCTGTGCAGCAGAGGCACAGTGCTCCCAGCAAGCCTGCAGCCTGGCCCCAAACTGCAGCTGGGTGTGCAGCCACAGCCTCTGCCACAGGGAGACTGCAGCAGCGTTTGCACACTGTGGGCTTCCCGGTGTATGCTGCATCTCTGTCATCTCTGCAACACTAGACAGTTCAGGATTGCTGTTTCACTTCACTGCACCCTTTCTGTCACAGATGCCCATTTTCAGGAAGAAATTCTCAGGAAGACTGTGGAACAACTGAGAAAGATGTCAAGGTTCACATACTGTCAGATACATCCATCCGCACACATTGCCATGCAAATGTTCACACGCTTAGAGTTGATACAAAGTTTCTAATGAATCAATTAAGAGCAGAAAAGATAATTTTTCTCTCGTTTTTAGTTCTTTGAGAATTCTATTCTCTGCATTTTGATCATATTCTCTTTCCCACCTATTCCCACCAGCTCCACCAACCTCCTTATTCACCCTGCTTTCCTTCTTTGTTTTGGAAAAACAAACCCTTCAAGTATAGTGTGTGTGGTCTGTAACTCTTGGATGTGTGGCCTTCACTGGGTTGTGGTTGACCTACCTGGGACATGTCAGTAATAAAAACTGATTCTCCCTCTCCTAGCAGCTATCAGATGCCAATAGCTCCTTAGGGTGGGACCTTGTGCCCATCCCCCCATGCTGGAATTTTGTGTATCTTGAGCTTTGTAAGTCTTGTGCATGCTTTTCCAACTGCTTTATGAATTAATTGTTTTGTAATTGAAGATTCAAATAAAATGTATAAATAAGAATTCATAATTACATATAAATTATAGTGTTTTGAATGAAAATTTCCCCTTTAGACTCATATATTTGCCTTCTTTGTCTCTAGTTGATGCACTGTTTGGAAAGCATTAGGAGGTGTGGCCCTGTTGGAGGAGGTGTTGGAGGAGGCGTATCACTGGACCTGGGCTTTGAGGTTTAAAAAGCACACCCCAGCCCAGTGTCTCTTTCTCTGCCTGTCCATTGATGAGGATGTAAAAGCTCTTGGCTACTTGTCCAGCTCCATGCCTGCTGCTGTGCTCCTGGCCATGGCGATGGTGGACTCACCCTCTGCTGTAAGCAAGCCTCCAATTAAATGCTTCCCTTTATACGTTGCCTTGGTCGTGGTGTCTCTTTGTAGCAATAAACAGTGACTAAGACACACGCCATGAAGCCACTTACACTTTATCGGAGCTCCACAATTCACAGAAACATTCTGAGAAAGTATCAAGTCACTACTGTATGAGTTTATGTTTAAAATAACAGAAGACTTACCCAAAACTCATTTGAATAGGCAGTTAAATCATTTCAGAAAAATGGTTCCACTACAATCATCAAACCTAGATTTAATAAGGCCCGGGTCTTCAACTAATTCATTAGCTATGTCTGCTGCTGTCCCACAGTACAAGAAATAGCCATAAGAGTCAAGTGTCACTTCTGTCATTTCTCAAATTCAGAAACTGTCAACAGTTCAGTTCCCCATTTTCCAGTTCTGAAGTTCACCTGTCATCATCCAATTGCATAATTCAAAGAGGAACTTGATAAAAGAATATTATTTTAAATACTAGTGAGTAAAATTATACAGGCTCAAGTCTGAAAAGTTAAAGGATATCATACATCATTGCACCAGACCCAAGATCCTGACAGAGCAGTGCTATTCATTTTTATTACATTTTTTCTTTTTTAAGTTTTCATACAATATATTTACATCATATTCTCTCCCCTCCTTTAAGTCCTCCCAGACCCTCCCCATCTCCCTACTTTCCAAACTCAGTGTTCTCTCCAATAACCCTCCAAACCAAAACCAACCAGATGAAACACCTCCCCGGGACAAAACCCACTAAAGCACAACAACAACAAATGCACACACCCCAAACAGCTCGGTTGGTCAGCTGCTCCTGAACTTGAGTCCTGCCCTGGAATGTGGTTAATATACCGATTGTCACTCCACTGGAGAAAACTGATGTTCCCTCTCCCAGCAGGTATCAATGGCAAAAGGCTGCTTGCTTAGAAGTGGTTAGGACTTTTTGTCCACTTACCCTTTTCTGTGCTGGGATTTTGCATGGCTTGAATTTGTTCAGGTCTTGGGCACACTGTTCCAGTGTCTGTGAGTTCATGTGTGCATCTTCACACATGTCTTCAGGGACTATTGTTCTGAGACAAGGTAGAAGTACTGCGGTGAACTCACACTGGTCATGGTAGTGCTGGCCTGTAATCTCAGCACTGGGGAAATTGAATCAGGAGAATCATAAATGAGAAGCCAGCCTAGATTTCATAGCAAGACTCATCCTAATTCAACAAGACAGTGTGTCAGCTCTTTCAGAAGTAAGTCAAAAGCAAGAGGCCATGCAGACATGGTCCTGCTCACATTAACTTGATGCTATCTGAATGTGTTCTAACCTTGGTCCAGCCTTTCTGCCGTGATCTCTGTAGGACTTGTGCTGTACATGTATCAGCTGGTGCACCCCATGGTCAGCCTTTCTCTGCAGTTTGACTAGTTGTGTTTTTCTTTTATGTGTCCTGCTATTGCAAAAAATAGCATTCTTTGATGCGGTACACTTATCTGTGGGCATTCTGGTTAAGTATTTAGAATGCTGTTAGGGATTACACTGGCTTTGGAAAATGGCAGTAGGAGGTTTAGAGCTGTGGATGGTTGGTGAGGTTGACACTATCATGAAAGAATCTCACTGCTACCCCCCCCCCCCGCCCACATTGTATGGGCTGTTAGTCTTGTTCAATGGTTGTTGGTTATCTACAAAATGTAAGTGCTAGTGTTGAAGAGTTGTGTGCTGGTCTTGTTGTGGTTCATGGGTGCCACAGCTGGATAGGACTATTGACTGCCTTAATCCCCAGGCAGCTTTCAGAATATCTTTGGATACCGTGAGAGCAAGTCCTCGGGGAAGAGACTTCTAGCTCAGTTTCTGACATTCCTATGTCCTATGTGTGTGGTATCTTTAGGAATAAGGGGTTTATCTTCAAATTCTGGGAGTCAACTAAGGACAATGGCAATAGTTCATATTGTTTTGGGAGTCCTGTCTGGGGCTTGAGATTTCTCATGCTTGCAGTTTTGCTAAGCAGTCTGTAGCTCTTGGGGGAGCATTATCACCCCAAGTGCCATAGCATTGTTTTAATTATTTTTCATGCATACACATGCACATATATGTGATATGTAATTTGGGGTAAACAGAAAATAGTGTGATTGCCCGTGCTTTTTCAAACATCCTTAATGTTGCTTAGCCCCCTCCCCACTCCCCTTGTGTTGATCTCTGCCCCCATTCTCAAGTCAAAGCCCCTTCACTTTTCCATTTCCCACTTCATAGCACCGGTGTCCCGCCTACTGCTCTTCGGAGCTCCTTCTTTCCCCATCCACTCTGTCTCTGCTTGCTCTCCTGGAGTCTCTGGTTCCTCTCCAGGTTACACAATGTAAAGATTTGGAGGTGGGATCCACAAATAAGAAAGGAAAGGGGCAATTTGCCTTTCTGGGTTTGGATTACAGAAAATGTTTTCAAGTTTCTGCCAATTTCCTCCTTCTTTTCAGTTGAACAAATTCCAGTTTATATAAACCACGACCTCATTATCATCTGGGTTGTTTCTCTTTCCTAGCTTTTGAGAGTAGAGCAGCAATGAACATGGCTGAGCAGGGTCTGTAGAGGAGGATGTCCAGTCCTTTCAGCATATGTCAAGGGCTGGTATAACTGGGCCAGACGGTAGACTTACTTTTACCTTTTTGAGGGTTTTCCACACTGGTGTCAAGACTGGTTGCCCTGGCTTGCGTTCCCACCAACAGTGCACAGGAGTTTCCATTTCCACACACACATCCTCGGCAACCTTTGTGTTTTTGTGGATTTTCGGTATTCCGACTGGGTTAGGGTGAAATCTCAATGTAGTTTTAGCCTATAGTTTCCTAATTGTTAAGGAAGGTGAGCACTTTTTGAGATACTTTTTAGCCATTTTTCTCTTTTTTTTCTTTTGAGAGGTCTTTGTTCAGTCATGGTTTCCTTGACAGCTTGTGTTCGAGTTCTTTGTTTATTCTGGCTTTGCCAACTGTGTCACTGGCAGAGATTCTCTAGGATTCTGTGGGCTTCCTTTCACTCAACTGTTTCTTTAGCTGCGCAGGAGCTTTGCGAGATCCTATTTGCTAATCGTTGTTCTTAATTCTTGGGCAAATGGGATCCTATTCCTAAAATCCCTTCCTCCATCTGTACTGTGTAGGCTGTACTCTACAGGCTATAGACACAACAATATTAATTTTATGATACCTTTTTAAAAAAAGTTTCTGTGAAGAGTGTTGTTGGGATTTTGACTGGGATAGCATAGAATCTGTAAATAATCTTCGGTGGAATGGTCATTTTCACAGTTATTTGCACCAATTGATGACCCTAGGATGCTTTTCTACCTTCTAGTGTCTTATTCAACGTCTTTCTTTAGAGATTTAAAGTTTTCATTGTCGAAGTCTTTAATCTCCTTGGTTAGTTTATTCCAAGATTTAAAAAAATGTAGGCTATTGTGAATGAGCTTGGCCATGATTTCTTTCTCAGCGTTTTTGTTCTTGGTATATATTGAAAGGTTTTTCTCAAGCTGATTTTGTACCCTGACATTTTGCTGAAATTATTAATCATTTCTAGATGTTTTCTCATAAATCTTTTGAGATCTCTTATATATATCATATTATCAGCAAGTAGGGATAATTTCATTTCTATTTCCAGTTATATCCATTTAATTTTCATTTTTTATTGCACTAGCTAGTGTTTCAAACACTATATTGCAAATGGGTGGGGCAGTAGGCAGCCCCATCTCACTCCTGATTATAATGGATTGCTTTGAGTTCTTCTCCATTTAGGATTATGTTGGTTCTAGGTTTGTGATACATAGCCATTATTTCATTAAGGTATGTTTCCTTAATCCTACTTTCTTGGGACTGTTATCATGAAGATTTATTAGATTTTGTCAAAGAATCATTCTAAATTTATTGGTATGATCATGTGAGTTTTGCCATTAAGTAATCAAAGTATTTTAATATGGTTTATTATATACACTGCCTGTTTTAGTTAGGGTTTTTATTGCTGAGATAAAGCACTATGACCAAAAGCAAGTTGACGAGGTAACAGTTTATTTGGCTTACACTTCCATCACCGAAGGAAGCCAGGACAGGAACTCAAACAGGGCTGGAATCTGGAGGCAGGAGCTGATGCAGAGGCCACAGAGGAGTGCTGCTCACTGGTTTGTTTTACATGATTTGCTCAGCCTGCTTACTTAAAGAACCCAGTTCCCCAAGCCCAGAGATGAAACCACCCACCAATTACTAATTAACTAAGTAATAATTGGTGCCCCTCCACCAATTACTAATTAAATAAATGCCTTATAGCCAGATCCTATGGAAGCATTTTCTCAGTTGAGGTTCCCTCCTTTTAGATAACTCTAGTTTGTGTGTCAAGTTGGCGTAAGTCCAGGCAGCACACTACTTTATGTGTGTTGGATGACCTCTGCATGGCTGTCGTAAAGGCAACTTGATCTTGGCAGATATTCTCGTGCCTGTATTTGGCTTGCTAATATCTAGTGATAATTTTTGCGTGTATGTTCATGAGGGATATTTGCCTGTAGTTTTATTTCTTTACTTAGTTTTTCTCTGGTTTTGGTATTTGAGTAATACTGCCTTTATGGAAGGAATCTGGAAATGCTTCTTCTATTTCTATTTTTTGAATAATTTGGTAAGTATTGGTTGTAGGTCTTTTTTGAAAGTGTGGTAGGCATCTGTTGTGAATACATCTGGGCCTGAGATTTTCCTTTGGAAGACTTTTAATCACTGTTTCAGTCTCCTTATTTATTTTTGGTCTGTTTAAATTGATCGATTTTTGATTTAACTTTAGTTGATTGTATGAATTTATGAGTTTGTCCATTTCATTTAGGTTTTCCAACTTTGTGTAGTACAGGCTTTTAAAGTATCCCCTTACAACATTCTGAAATTCTGTGGTGTCTGTTTGTCTCCGAATCTGTTAATTTGTGTCATCTCTTTTACTCTGGATGATTGGGTCAAAGTGCTGCTATTTTTTTTTTTTTTTATATTCTGGGAGAAATAAACTTTTAAATTTGTTGATATTTTTGCTTATTTTCTCTAATTCTGTTTTATTAATTTCTGCTATGACTTTTGTTATTTTGTCCCATCTACTGGGCTTGGGTTTCATGTGTTCTTATTTTCTAAGTTCTTGAGTTACACCATTAAATTATTAATTTGTACTTTTTCAAAATTTTTAAAATGTAGGTACTTAGAATTATAAAGTTTCCTCCTATATCTGCTTTTAATATGTCCCAGAAGGTTGTGTGTGTGTGTGTGTGTGTGTGTGTGTGTGTGTGTGTGTGTTTGTCTTTTTTATTTCATTCCGGGAGTTTATTTTCTTGCTTTCTTCTTTGACCCATTCATCATTCCGTAATGGGTAGTTTAAACTTCAGGAGTTTGTGTAACTATTAGAGATTTGTTTGCTATTGATTTTATATTGCAGTCAGAAAGGACACACAGAGTTATTTTGTTTTTCTGAATTTGCTAAGATTCGTCTTGCGTCCCAGAATGTGTCTATTTTAGAGAAACTTCCATTCACTGCTGAATACCATGTATATTCTTTGGTATTTTAATTTGCATTTCCTGGATGGCGAAGGATGGTGAGCATTTCTTTATGTGTTTCTCAGCCATTTGAGATTCTTCTTCTGAGAATTCTTTGTTTAGATTTGTAGCCCATTTTTGACTGGATGGTTTGGTTTGTTGATTATTTGTGTTTGGTAGAACTCTGTTGTGAACCCATCTGGCCCTTGACTTCTTTTAGCTGGGAAGCTTCTCATTACTGTTTCAATCTCCTCAATTTTTATGGTATAAATATATACCATATATATATAAATATATATATATATATATAAATCTAAATAGATTGTTGGCTTCTTGATTTAGTTTGGTTGTTTGACTGAATCTAGAAATTCAATCATTTCTTTTAGGTTTTCCAGAATAAAGGAGTAAAGGTTTTCAAAATATTTCCATGTAAATTTTTGAATTTCATTGGTGTCTGTTGTAATGTTTCATGGTTCCTTTCTGATTCTATTAATTTGAGTCCTCTTCTCTTTTTTGGTCAGTTGGGCCAAGAGTCTGTCAATTTTGTTTATCTTGTCTAAGAACCAGCTCTTAGATTTGTTGATTGTTTGTTTTTTTTCGTTTTGTTTGTTTTTTATTTTATTTATTTCTGTTCTGAGTTTTATTATTTCTTGCCATCGATTGCATTTGAATTTGGTTTGTTCTTAGTTTTCTAACTTGTTGAGGTGCATCATTAAGCCATTTATATGTGTTCTTTCTGATTTTTGTAATGCAAGCACTTAGAGTTATAAGATTCCCCTGAAAGACTGCTTTCAATGTGTCTCAGAGGTTTTACTGATTTGTGTTTTCATTTAATTCCAGGAAGTTTTTCTTTATTCCTTGATTTCTCCTTTGACTAATTCACTGTTTAGTGATGAGTTGTTTAATCTCTATGAGGTCGTATATTTACTAGACGCTTATTTGCTGTTCATTTTAAGTTTAATTACATTTTGGTCAGATATAATACAAGGAGTGATTTCAATCTTTTTAAATTTGTAAAGATTAGTTTTGTGTCCCAGAATGTGGTGTATTTTAGAACGGCTTCCATTGCTGCCTCCTGGAAAGTTTATTCTTTGGTGTTTGGATAGAATATCCTGTAGATATCTATTAATTCCATCTGATGCATGATGCCAATTTGTTTTGATATTTCTCTATTTTTGTCCAGATGACCTGTCTATTTGAGAAAGTGGAGTATGAAATCACCTACTGTTAGTGGATAGATGTTAAGCTGTGTCTTTAAATCCAATAGTAGTTTTATATGAAATTGGCGCCCCTGAGTTTGGTGAATTTATGTGTCTTTGGGTTCATCTAGGTAATTCTCATTAGAGAATGTTTCTATAAAACTAATAGGTTTTGAGGGAGTGAGGGTTGTCTTTGGCCTTTCATATTGTTTGTGAGTCTGTGACATGATCTAGGCATATGGATTTCTTTCATTGTGTCTGATGTGAGATTATACCCTGCCTCTGTTGAGTAGAGTTTTATTCTGTCTTTGCTGTTGATTAAGCTTGTTTGGTTAGTCTCAGATCAGGTTTGAAGAGTTGGTCAGTCCATCCTTCAGATACAGATACTAACTATTGAGGGCAGGGACGTGAGCACTTCTAATTTAGTGGTTATCAAGAAAGTATGTGAATATGACTCAGGTCTGGGTCTGTGTGTTCAAGCACAGCTATGCTGGGAGCGAGGGATGGCAAAGGAAGGTCTAGGGGAACTTCCCAGTCTGGGTTAGTATGCAGGCTGCAGAACCTAAACTAGGCTTTCTGGGAGTGCACGGAACATGTGAGTGAATGGAGACCTGGAGCGCACAACTGGCTGGGTTGGTGCACTGGCTGAGTGACCGCAGCTGGGGCTGGAGTGTGGAGATGCAGTGGGTAGTTGGGGATTTGGAGCACTCACCTGGTCAGGCTGGTTCACAGTCTGTGTATCCACAACAAGGCTTGGGAGTGTTGGATGACACAGGTGGTCCGGGTCTTTTTTTTTTTTTTTCTTTCATGTATTAGAGTCTTTCCTAGAGTAAGAAAAAGAAAAAAACCAAAAAAAAAACCCACCAAACAAAAATCACAGCAAAACAAAACAAAATAGGACAACAACAATAACAATAACAAAAATCTAGATTTCCGCAGTTAGAAATGTGACCACAGGGTGGCAGTGAACCTCAGCTGATGCACATGCAGGCTTTCTCAGTGGATTCTGGATGAACAGTTTTTTTCTTATTGGCTGGCAGATAACTCAGCGTGTATGATTGTTATAACAACAGGGCCAATCTGGACTTGCGGGTGGCTAAGTAGCTAGAGACTGAGCATCTACAATTGATCTGAATAGGAAGCACAATGAAGACAGCTCTTCATGCTTTACTCGTTTTCCTTTGGCTGAAGATGCATGGTGAGTTGAGGATTGGGGGTGAGGGTTCATTGTGTTACTGGATGGTCCTTAGATGTGCAGAAGAATTGCTTTATTTAGGTTTTCTCTACTTACTATAGGAAAAAATAAGGGAGATTTAATAGCCTGATAGTTTTTCTCCTTTCTCTCCATCTTCCTGCCTAGGGGAGAGTCGAGGCGAGCAGGTGGAGCAGCACCCTTCCTCCCTGAGTGTCCAGGAGGGAGACAGCGCTGTCATCAACTGCACTTACACAGACAGTGCCTCAGCCTACTTCCCATGGTATAAGCAAGAGCCTGGAAAGCGTCCTCAGCTCATCATTGACATCCGTTCAAATATGGAAAGAAAGCAGAACCAAAGACTCACCCTTTTGTTGCAGAAGAAAGACAAACATCTTTCCCTGAACATCACAGCCAGTCAGCCTGGAGATTCAGCCATCTACTTCTGTGCAGCAGATGCACACTGCCCTTCAGCCACCTGCAGCCTGTCTTCAAACCTGCCACCAGGCGAGAGTGCCACCGTTTTTTGCTATGCCAGACGTTCCAGGACAGCATTTGCCTCACTGTTTGTCTGAGAGTGGAAACTACCAAAAAATATTAAAGTGTATAAGATAAGGTGCAAGATGATCCAGAAAGTTTAGAATACATTGCTGGTTGCTGCTTAATAATTATTTAAACATTCTTACTTATTGTTATGTTTAATGTATACTGTGCACTATGATATCTTGGTTTAAGTAAACAATGAAAAATGAAGAGTTTGTTGAGTAGGTGCACAGAGCACTATCTGAAGTAAAAGGTGAGCTTTCCTCTCGTTTCTGTGAGAGCCAGTTCTAGCATGCCCATGTGTTCATCTGAAAAGCTCAGCTTAACAGATTCTCACAGGAACTGGTGATATCCTGTGTAGAAAACCATGCTCGAATGAGTTTAAATTTGCCATTCAGACTTCTATCATGTGTAAATCCTTGTAGTCTCAGTATCACCATCCTGGAAATTCATGGGCTTTTGATGCTTTAGACAATTGCTTTTGTAATTTTTTATGATTAAATATGACTTGGCAAAATATGCATATATGTAAAAAACAAAATTTATAAAAGTCATTGACTATGTACCCAGATTGTAAGTTGTTGAAAGTTGTTCAAAGGTGATATCTTGTATTTACATATCCAAAGATCTATTGTACAATTTCAAGACCATATTTCATTAAAGTATAGTACATGATGGATTTTTATTAAATAAGTGATTTTAGTTGTTCTTGTCAAACACACAAAACGTAACTGAAAAGGATGGCCATGGTGATTCACTACATTGTGTTATAATTTAGTTACTCATACTATCTCACATCAACCATATTGTTGTAAAAACCAAATATGTGCAATATAATTTATTTTAAATACATTATTGCTTTGCATTTGTATGTTTTATTCAATATACACCTCTTCAAGAAAATTAACTATTTCTACACAATTGTTTTCTGTTGCTGCTTTATCTTTCTGGTGTATGTGAAAAAGTGTATATCAATGACTTTACTCAACTCTAGTGTGGCTAGAGAAGAAATTGGACTGATGATTAATCTACGAATAGCTTTCTATAGATTTCTATGCATTATCTTCATGTTCTGAAATAATCAAATATTAGCATCATTTTAAGGTATATTATTGAGTGGTCAATAAATCAATGGGAATAAAATTGTGTAAAAAATTAATTAATTTCTTAATACTCCTACCTCTGACAAGGGTGGGATAATTTCAAGAGTATCCAAATTCTTCTAAGAGTACATATAATTAACAATTGGTTAGCTGAGTATGATCCCCTCTTGACCATAGCCTAACCCTCATTGACCTTTCTTATCTGCCCCTCTCTACCGCTAGGTCCTGTTCTAGAGAAGGAAGTTGACCCTTGATTGGTCCATTTCCCCTATAGTTGATCATGCTGTGAGGGGGAAGTGTGGCTTACATTTTACTGTTTTATAACCAGTTGGTTATAAGAGAAAAGATATAATTAAATGAAGCAGGACTATTATTAAATTTCCACAGTAGCATTTAAAGGTCTATCTAACAAGAATCTAGGTTTGTAGCACCAGTGATGGTTTTGTAGAGGTGAATTCCTGATTAGTCCAGCTTCTACCTAAGCAAATTCTGTATGTAAACAATTTAGTAAAAAATAAATAAATAAAATAAGGTAAATTAGAAACACATAGCATTCTTCTATTAAAGTGAGAAAAAAAATCCAAAGGAGGAAAACGAACTCAAAAAAGGAATTAGACAAGCAGTGGCTAGTAGCATTGAAAATTCTACTATGATAATCTTGGAAGTGTTGTCTATCTTATATAAGTGCATGTGTGTTTCAAGGATTCAGAACTAGCTCTCATATTCTGAGGACTATGTAGATTTGCTAGAGGTTAGATATAATCAGTTAAGGTCTTATATTGATCAGTTGAACTGAATCAAAGATCCAGACATAAATCTACACAGGTATAGACACCCAGTCTTTGATAAAGTAGCCAGAGATACACACTGGAAAAAGGACAGCATCTTCACCAAATGGTGCTGGTCAAACTAGTTGCCTGCATGTGGAAGTATGCAAATAGACACAGATTTATCATCCTGCACAAAACTCAAGTCCAAGTGGATCAAAGACCTCAACATAAAACCAGATACACTGAACCTGACAGAAGAAAAGTGGGGAATAGCCTTGCACACATTGGCACAGGAGACAACTTCCTGAACAAAACACTGAAGGCTCAGGCACTAAGATCAACAATTAACAAATTATCATGAAACTGAAAAGCTTCTGTAAGGCAAAAGATGCTGTCAATAAGACAAAACAGCAGCCTGAAGAATGGAAAAAGATTTTCACCAACTCCACTTCTGATAAAGGGATGGTATCCCAAATACATAAAGAACTCAAGAAACTGAACATCAACAAACCAATAATTTGATCAAAAATGGGGTACAGATCTAAACAAAGAATTCTAAAAAGAGGAATCTCAAATGGCTGAGAAACATGTAAAGAGTTGCTCACCGTCCATAGCCCTCTGGGAAATGAAAATCAAAACCACTTTGAGAGTCCATCTTACACCTGTCAGAATGACTAAGATCAATAACACAAAGGACAGCTTATACTAGCAAGAATGTGGAGCAAGGGGAACACTACTATATTGCTGGTGGGAGTGCAAACTTGTACAGTCACCATGGAAATCAATATGGGAATTCCTTAGGAAATTGGAAATTGACCTACCTCAAGATCCATCTATACCAACCACTCCTGGACATATACCCAAAAGCCGCTCCATCCTACCAGAAGGACACTTGCTCAACTATGTTCATAGCTGCTTTATTTACAATATCCAGAAGTTGGAAACAACCTAGATGCCCCTCAACTGAGGAATGCATAAAGAAATTATGGTACATTTACACAATGGAGTATTACTCAGCTATCAAAAAATGACTATGTGAACTTTGCAGGCAAATGGATGGAACTAGAAAAAAATCATTCTGAGTGAGGTAACCCAGTCCCAGAAAGACAGACTCAGCTTGTATTCACATATACGTGCTTATCAACTGTTAAGCAAATGACAAAGGTGCTGCAATCCACAGACCAGAGAGGCCAAACAACAGGGAGAGCCTCTGTGGGGACACAGGGATCAGCCAGGTAGAGGGGAAACAGAACAGATGGTGCAGGTGTGCTGGGGGAGATAGGAGTGGGAAGAGAAGAGAGCAGGTGTGGGGAGAGGGATGGAGGGAGAGAATATATGGAGAGACAACTGGAATTGGAGGACGTTAAAGAGCGGGAAATGGAGCCTGAGTGTAGGACTCCAGGCTAAAGAGTGAAGTTGAAGCGGCGGGTGGTCCTCGCCCCTCGGGCTTGCAGGATAGCCTGCAGACTCCTTTACTCTTGAAGCCCTGGAAGCCACTACTTAGTAAACAGATTGGCAAAATGTCTGCCTGCCCTGTGGTGAATCATACACCTTTGTCTCTGCAAAAGGCCATGAATAATGTAGAGGTTGGCCAGGTGGGCCCCTCCCCTGCCATGCAAATTAAGGCTTCCCCGCTCCAGGGGAGAAGCCACACCCTTATGGGGAAAGAGGTTATTTATGGGAAAGAGCACCTTGAATAAATGAGTTCAGGTCCATCAGACGCCGTCTCCTTCTCGTGTCTCGTTCTCAGCAAGTGGGGGTCAGGCAGCGCCAGGTGGTCCAAGGAACCCACGTCCCTCGCGGCTCCCTGGTGCTTTCCCACGGCTTTCAGCTTGAACCTCTCGCCCCTGGCCAGGGCGGAGAACCAAGTGGTATTCCAGCCAGCTACAGGCTGTGATAGGGTGGTGGCATAAAGTGCTGGGGAAGACAGAAATAAAAACAACACCTGAGGACAGAGGAAACTCACTGGAGTCCACTATGGAGATCTTGGCGAGAACATCTAGCAATGGGGGATATGGAGCCTGAACAAGCCATTTCCTGTAACTGGCAAGGCTTCCAGTGGAAGGACTGGGACACCACCTCAGCCAAAAACCTTCGACCTATAGCCCATCTTCCCTACAGGACCCACTGGGACAATGGAAGGACAGAACCCCATGCCAGAGGAGAGAAACCATGCCTGATTATGCAGGGTAGGCCAGGAACTGGAGACTGGTTAGCTAGGATATGATTTCTAATGAATTCCTATTCTACTCATAGCCTCCTTCCATGTGGCTTCCTCTGGCAGCTGATGGGAACAGATGCAGAGGCCCAGAGCCAAACATCATGCAGAGCTCTGGAAAACTCACAGAAGATGGGGAGGAGGGATTTTCAGAACCATAAGGTGGTCAGGAGAACAAGTCCCACAGAGTCAACAAGCCAGCACTCTTGGGGTCTCTCAGAGCCTGAAGCAGCAAAGAACCTGCAGGGTCTCCTAGATGTGTCACAAGATTGTCTGACTTGTTCTTGAAGAGAACCTACAGACTAGAGTGTATGTGGGGGTTTTCTGATGTTTTTGGTGGTTTTGGGACCCATTTCCTCCAGCTGGGCTGCCTCGTCTGCCCTCGATGTAGGGACTGGTGCCCGGCCATGTCCCATCTTTTTGTGCACTATTTGAGCAGTAACCCTCTCTTGTATGGGAGAAGCAGGGGTGGGGATGAGTGGGTGGGGGTGGAGAGCATATATAATAGGAGGAGAGGGAAGCTGGGGGAAGCTGGGAGGGAAGTTAGGAGTGGTGTTGATATGTATTATTCGAGAGAAAAAAAAATCAGCTAAGGTCTTAAATATCAGTACCTTTTTGATTATTGTCATTTAAGGATGGATGACATCATGCTAGTTGGCAAATACAACCAAGGAGAAATTTCTTGAGCTTTGTCTGTTGACCTCATTGAAAACAGTATTGAGGTAACTTCCATAAGGTCCAATAGGTTTTTTTCCTCTTGAACTGATTTTAAAGCACATCTCATCTGGGTTCAGATCATATAAAGAAAGCAGGAAGGACAGCTGGTCAGCCTGTTGATGAAGGGACTGCATTCCATTAGTGTGTCTAGCTAAATCTATGAAAAGATTGCAATATGTGTCGTGATAAACGTGGTTGTGCAGCTATCTCTCTCTATTTACGCTGACTCAATTCCTTCAGGAATATAGACAGGAGGAAGACGGTGGAGCCATTGGTAATCCTGTGTTTGGTTTTTGACAAACTTCATACTGATTTCTATAACGGTTGTACACAGGTACACTTCCATAGGTGATGTGCAAGGTTTCTTTTTCACGTGTCTTCACCAACACGGGCTGATTTTTATTTTCTGGAGGTTATCGTGTTAGTCCAAATAAGCCGGACTCATAAAGACAAATACTGCATGTGTGAATATGAAGAATATAAATTTAAAAACAGAAAGACACAGAAGTAGAGGGACACTATTTAGAGGAGTGAGGGGAATGTAAGTGAAAGGGTAGGCAAGACTGGGTGATGAGGGATGGATCTCATTAAAATACACTATACTCATGAATGCTGTTTGTGCAATTAGCATACACTAAAGAAGTGAAAATACATATGATTTGATATGCCTGTTAGTGACCAGCCTGTGGAAAGATAATATAACACTTTCTGAGGAAAAGGAATGCAAAGGGAAGGAATGCTTTGAACAAACACGGTGATTAATTTGCTTCTGGTTCTGGAGACTGGATCTAGAATCTTGAAAATACTTAACAAGAGTTCAGTCATTGAGTTGTATCTCAGAAAAACACTATAATCAGCTTTAGCTTTAGAATATCATTTGCTGTTCCCTCTTTTTTCAGAGGATGACGGGTGATAAAAAAGTGAAATTTCTGAGTGAGAATACGTTTAACCTCACTGTCCCAGGAAACCTTTCTTTATAAACTGAATGAATGCAGGTGGAGAAGACAAAATGAAACTGACTTTCAGCTGTTATGAGTGTTGTGGATGACAGTGCCTTCACTCCTGCAGAAAACAAAAATAAGTGTCATTACTAATACATACATATAATTCAAGCAGGGAAGCAATTTCATAAAATCGCTGTGAGGATATTTTAAGGATCCCATAGGGCTGAGTTCCTGTTAAAACACCCTTTCAGTTTTTTATGAGATTTTTGTCATTTCAAAGAAGACAGAACTGCCCATTTCCTGTTATTCTAGAAACTGTTCCCCAGTAGCAATTAAGTTGTAGCCAATTATGTCCACGCCAGGATGAGCTGCCTCTGAAGGATTTTATCAAGTGCTCCTTGACATCATTTGACTCTCTACCAGACTACATTTCTGGCTTTGATTATATCTTTTTTTTTTTAATTGCTGAAACAAATAGGTCCTGTGTCATGTTTCTTAACAACACTGAGAACTACATGTTAGATGTAGGTATTTCTGCAATTAAGATGGACTAATGGATCTTCCATGCATTATTCTTTTAAAAAAAGATGTTTCTTAAAGATGTGAGTCGGAAAGATGTGTTTATTTTACCATGATCATCTGCTCAAGCAGTGACCTAGATTCAAAAATGTCTTTTATGTTGTAGATGGTTTTTTTTAATGACAGAAATTTCTTTGAGTAGTATTAAGATTTCAAACAATTTGTGCATTCAATGCCCATTTACAGTAGGGATACATGGAATACACAGCTTGAAGAAGGTAGGAAATATTACTGTCACTCTAATACATGCAAGGTTTAGACATCAAAGTGTTTATTATATCACTGCATATTTTTGTAATTTGACATACCCAAGAGGATTAATTTTTCTTCTCTTTAAGGACTGGATTTTATAATGGAACCAAGAGTATTTTCTGGCATTATCTATCTCAACAACCAGCATTGCACAATAGCAGTAGTGGCTCACACACCTTGGTAGTAACCAACAATGTTCTAATTGGACTTACAATCTGCTGAACAAATGGGATACCATGCCTGATACTAGAAACACAGCTAACTGCTCAGTGCGAGTGAAATCATGGTTATGGAGAATTCACGATCACTGAGTTACTACACCAGCACAATCCTTAAAAACAATCTATAAACATTTAATCTTATACCTACAGAAAAGTGTAGTCTTATGCCCTCATCAACAAAACTTCTCTTTGCAATAGACGGAGACTACTACATAAAACCACAACCAATAAAAATGCAGAGTTGTTGGAGCCCAGGCCCAATGGATGCTATCTTTTTTTAACTTTTAATAAAGAATTTATTAATTAAAAATGCTATGTGTATGCGTGCGTGTGTGTGTGTGTGTATGTGTGTGTGTGTTTAGCACATGCATGCCTGGTCCCCATGGAGGCCAGAAGAAGGTATCATTATCCCCTGGAGCTAGAGTTACAGATAACTGTGAGTGGCCATGTGGGTGCTGGGAATTTAGTTTGAGTCTTCTGCAAAAGCAGCCAAGCTCTGAACTGCCAAGCCATCTCTCCAATCCCGCTCTTTTAAAAAATAAGACTTATTGAAAGGGTTTTGGAGAAATGGCTCAGCAAGTAAAAACACTCCTTGCCCTTTCAGAGGACTGGACTTCAGTTCCCAGTACCCATATTAGGAGCCTCACAACCTCATGTGACTTCAGCTTTAGGAGATCCAATGCCCTCCTGCATCCATGGACACCTGTGTCCCATGCACAGACTTGCATACAGATGCACAAGGACACACCAAAGTAACAATAAAGCAAACATTTAACAACTTTTATAAATCCCAAATTAAGTTAAAACTTTGGATGGCAGTATCAAAGCAGTGTAGAATTGGCAGGGCCACTTCTTGACAGTCTGGAGTAGAGCTGAGAGCACCTTGTGTGACAAAGATAATGGAGTTGTATTCTATAAGAAGAAATTAGTATTTTGTAGCCAACCTCTCTGTAGACAGGTGTCACCCATCTTTAAAGAGGATTCACTTACACAGAGTCTTATCAGATTTAATGGAGATTTCAGCACAAAGTCTGGAGATGCTTCACTCAGTCTAGGAATTCTGAAATAATTTGGAGACAAGGAGAATAGGCTTTGACTATTTCCTGTCCTAGTTTGATTTCTGTGGCCATGATAACTTATTCTGACATAAACAACTTACGTAAGGTGACCCACACCCAGAAAGGAAACTACCGTGATATCTTTCATATATGAATCCTAGCTTTGAATCTTTTATTTAAAGTGGAGTCACTGTAGAAACTGGAAAACTAAAATAGGGATACTGGCAGAAGGAAAACTATCTTAATGGAGGGAGAATCAGTAAAACAGGTACTACAAGGTATACAAGGCACCTGATAGCTCTACAGGAAGTCATAGGTTTCTAAATGGAGCTTCCAGAGCCAGGTGTAGGATATCCCCATGTGTTTATTGGTCAGGGAGGCCTCACAGGTCTTCCTAACAGCATATCATATTGCTGTTGCTCATGGCTGTGTCCCATAGCTAATTGGTGAGATCTGATTGCTGAAGACACCACATACTTTATAGAGCATACAAAGAAACCAATCGGAACAGAGATAGAATATTGTCTTCTGGGTAGAAGGCTTTTAGGGGAGATATATCTTCAGTGGAATTACTAGCTGTGGACTCTGTGTGTTACATGACCAACCTGACAAACAAGAGGTGCCCACTGGTGCAATGATAATATGACTGTTTCTAGGGGTAACCAACTACTTTTTCATTAGATTTGAGGCTTGCTCTGTGGGAGGAGGTACATACCCAGTATATCAACCTGTGCAAAAACCTATGAGGCTTTTCAAAAAGGGGTTTTTTGAAAAAGGAAAGAAGAAAGAAAATGTTGTTTTAATGGATTCTGCATCTTCTGTAGGAACACAGTGTGAACAGCACATGCTGAAGCAACTGCAGAAGTTGTAAGTGAGGACAATCCAGATGGGTTCAACATTCATTACCTTGTGCTACGGTGCAAGAGCCAAAGGCTCTGAGCCAAAGGCTGCCATTTAAAGATTACATTTAATACTTAAAAAAAAAACCTCAAGAATCGTGATACAGATGTGGATAAAAGTGAGGAAGAATAGCTATGCGAGAAGACAAATTCTGTCAGTGAGGTAAAATTACTAAGGTCAAATTGCAGGAGCTAAGAAGCTCCCACAGAAACATAGCAGCCATGAAAGCCAGACTCAGGAACGGAAGCTGTGACACTTGGAGCAAAAAGCTTTTCTGAAGACACTTATGTGAGCTGGCCAAATATTGTTTCCAAATATTGTTTCAAGACACTAATGACCTCCTAAGTAAATGGGCAGCACGAACCCATTATTTCAAATTTCTAGAAGGTAAAGAGAGATTTTAATGAGTACACATTATTAGGGCCAGTTAATAATCACTCCATAGTAATTTTAAGAAATTCTTAGATTTATTTATATTATTTTATGTGCACAAGTGTTTTGCCTGCATTTATGTCTGTGTACCGTGGACTATGTGGCTGGTGCCCACAGATGTCAGAAAAGGGTGTTGATTTCCCTGGTACTGGAGTTACAGATGGTTGTGAACCACTGTGTGAGTTCTGGGAATGAAACCTGGGACCTCTGCAACAGCAAGAATTGCTCTCAAGTGCTGAGCCATCACTCCAGGCCCACATAGTATCTTAATACAAATTTGTATCAGTAAAAATAAACTGGTAAAATGTACTTCCTGCCATTCAGTTTATCATATGGTAAAGACCAAAACAGAAAAACCATCAGGTGCTCCATCCAACACTTTGATGTCAGGTAGAATACTCAGAATGACAACATTTAGTAGGTTAATGGCCACTGTTTATGATCTTTACATTGATAAGGGTCACTTGAAATCTGATATGTACCTTACAAATGATGTGGAGGATGAGAGTACATCTCTGACTTACAGGAGGTATACAAGACCCTAGTTTAGTCTGTCCACCAGGGGGTGGAGTTTCCTAACACAAGATCCTTATCTGTGTGAATTATAAGCTTCAGAGGTTCATCCTTTCATGTCACTTCATCATTTCTTTATGTGAAGAGTCAAGGTTAAAGATGAACACCTTTTCAGTTTTAGTGACTGTGATGCTCTTCATGCTTGGTAAGTAAAGACACATAAAACCTGCACTCTTTCTTTTATGGTATCAGAAAATTATTTAATCTTCTAAGAACTTCGTCCTTAATATAACACAGATATACTCTTCCTCTTCCAGGGAGGACCTATGGAAACTCTGTGACCCAGAAACAAGGTCAAGTGACCCTCTCAGAAAGGGACTCTCTAGCTATCAACTGCACTTATTCAACCACAGGGTACCCGACTCTTTTTTGGTATGTCCAATATCCTGGAGAAGGTCCACAGCTCCTTCTGAAAGTCACGACAGCCAACAGCAAGGGAAGCAGCAGAGGTTTTGAAGCCACATATGATAAAGAAGCCACCTCCTTCCACTTGCAGAAAGCCTCAGTGCAAGAGTCAGACTCAGCTGTGTACTACTGTGCTCTGAGTGACACAGTGGCAGAAACTGCAGGGGGAGCTGAGCACAAACTGAGAAGCAAAAGGAAACCTGACTTCTGATCATCTGCCATTTGAATCAGGCTGTTTCCCACACAGCCTGTGTTGTGTGCCCCAATATTTTTATGGTTGATGAAAATCATACAAATTGTCAGAGCAGAATAAGAAGTAGATGTTAGCACAGCTGGATTTTCATTGGGGAAACAGAAACCCTAGGACTTCAGTGGTTCCTATTGCATGGTCACATTGATTTCACAAGAAAGCCAAGAAAAGAACGAAGTAGTCAATTGTCTTCATCTACATATACAAATCATTATCTTCATATTGTTACATGTTACCTCCACATTATTTATAGTGGCCAAAATGTCTCAGAAAAGATGACATCTTGATAATGTCTACCTAATACTATGGAAGGAGAAGCTATTAGAGGGCTACAGGATATCATTAGAAATCCTCTCCTGGCTATCTAGTCTCTAGTTCCTAGCCTACCCTGCAGATTCAGGCATAGTTTCTCTCCTTTGGCGTGGAGTTCTGTCCTTCCATTGTCCCAATGGGTCCTGTAGGGAGGATGGGTTATAGGTCGAAGGTTTTGTGGCTGGGATGGTGTCCCAGTCCCTCCACTGCGAGCCTTGCAGTCTATAGGAGGAGGCCTCTTCATGCTCCCCATCTTCCATTGCTTGAGTTGCTTGCCAAATTCTCCATCATGGGATCCAGTGAGTTTCCACTGCCCTTGGTCTCCAGTTCTCCTCCTCCAGTGTTCCCCAGTTCCATCTGTCCCTCCATACTCCCTCCCTCCATCCTTCTCCTGACACCTGGCCTCCCCTCCTCCCATTCCCATCTTACCCCAGCTCACCTGCACAGTCTGTTCCACCTCCCTCCAACACCAGGGAGATTCTCCATCACAACTGAGCACCTCCTTGTTCAGTCTCTCTGTGTGTGTGGGTTGTAGTGCCTTTGTCCTTTACGTAACAGTGAATAACCACTTATAGTGAATACATGCTGAGTTTGTCTTCCTGGGACTGGGTTACCTCACACAGAATTATTTTTTCTAGTTCCATCCTCTTGCCTGCAAAATTCATGTAGTCATTTTTTAAATAGCTGAATAGTACTCCATTGTGTAAATGTATCACAATTTCTTTATCCGTTCCTCATTTGAGGGGCATCTTGGCTATTGCCAATTTCTTGCTATTATGAACAAAGCTTCTTTGAACATAGTTGAGCAATCAGCCTTGTGGTAGAATGGAATGTCCTTGGGGTATATGTCCAGGAGTGGTATGACTGGGTCTTGAGGTAGGTCGATCTCTAGTTTCCTGAGGAATTGCCATATTGCTTTTCATAATGGCTGTACAAGTTTGTACTGCCACCAGCAATAAAAGAGTGTTCTTCTTGCTCCACATCCTCTCCTGCATGAGCTGTCATTTGAGTTATTGATCTTAGCCATTCTGACAAGTGTAAGATGGAATCTCAGAGTAGTTTTGATTTGCATTTCTCTGATGGCTAAGGATGTTAAACATTTCGTTAAGTGTTTTTCAGCCATCTGAGATTCCGTTTTTGAGAATTATTTGTTTAGATCTGTACCCCATTTTTGATTGAATCGTTTGCTTTCTTGATGTCTAGTTTCTTGAGTTTTTTATATATTTTGTATGTTAGCCCTCTATCAAAAGTGGAGCTAGTGAAAAATCTTTTCCCATTCTGTAGGCTGCCATTTTGTCTTATTGACAGTATCTTTTGCCTTAGAAGCTTTTCCATTTCATGAAGTTCCATTTGTTAATTGTTGACCTTAGTGCCTGAGCTATTGATGTTCTCTTAAGGAAGTTGTCTCCTGTGCCAATGTGTTCAAGGCTATTCTCCACTTTCTCGTCTATCGGGTTCAGTGTATCTGGTTTTATTTGAGGTCTTTGATCCACTTGGACTTGAGTTTTGTGCAGGGTGACAAATATGTATCTATTTACATTCTTCTACATGCAGGCATCCAGTTCGACCAGCACCATTTGTTGAAGATTCTGTCTTTTTTTTACAGTGTGTATTTCTGGCTTCTTTATCAAAGATCAGGTGTCCATAAATGTGTGGATTTATGTCTGGATCTTTGATTTGGTTCCATTGATCAACATATCTGTTTTTATGCTGAGACCATGCATTTTTTATTATTATAGCTTTGTAGTACAACTTGAGATCAGGAATGGTGATACCTCCAGAAGTTCTTTTAGTTTTCAGGATCATTTAGTCATCCTGGGTTTTTTTCCCATATTGAGCTGAATATTGTCCTTTCAAGGTATGTAAAAAATTGTATTGGAATTTTGGTAGGAATCGCATTGAATCTATAGATTGCTTTTGGTAAGATAGCCTATTTTACTGTGTTAATCCTACTGATTCAGTAGGATGGGAGATCTTTCCATCTTCTGAGGTCTTCTTCAATTTCTTCTTCA
This sequence comes from Cricetomys ansorgei, assembly GCA_026225945.1. Taxonomy (NCBI): domain Eukaryota; kingdom Metazoa; phylum Chordata; class Mammalia; order Rodentia; family Nesomyidae; genus Cricetomys; species Cricetomys ansorgei. Next base: position 1,604,252 of record JAMJFZ010003384.1, read on the forward strand.
AAGACTTAAAGTTTTTGTCAAATAAGCCTTTCATTTGCTTGGTTAGAATCACTCCAAGATATTTTATGTGGTTTGTGGCTATTGTGAAGTGTGTTGTTTCCCTGGTTTCTTTCTCAGTCCATTTCTCTTTTGTATATAGAAGGGCTACTGATTTTTTTTTTTTTGAGTTGATCTTGTAGCCAGCCAATTCACTGAGGTTGTTTATCATCTGTAGGAGTTCCCGGGACACAGGATACATACACACACAGACACACACACACACACACACACAGACACACACACACACACACACACAAACACACACACACACATATATATATATATATATATATATATATATATATATATGCTTATTATGCTTATTATATACAAAGGAAACTTTGACTTCTTTCTTTCCAATTTGTACCCCCTTGATCTCCTTTTGTTGTCTTATTGTTCTGGCTAAAACTTCAAATAAATATTAAATAGATATGGAGAGAGAGGACAATCTTACCTTGTTCCTGATTTTAGTGGAATTGCTTTGAGATTTGCTCCATTTAATTTGATGTTGGCAGTAGAGTTTCTATAAATTTCCTTTATTATGTTTAGGTGTGTCCCTTATATCCCTAATCTCTCCAAGACTTTTATCATTAAGACATGTTGGATTTTGTCAAAAGCTTTCTCATCATCTAGTGAGATGATCATGTGTTTTTTTTTTTTTTCCAGTTCCTTCATGTGGTAGATTACATTAACTGATTTTCATATGGTGAACCATCCCTGCATCTCTGGATGAAGTCTATTTGATCATGATGGATGATCTTTTTGATGTGTTCTTGAATGCTGTTTGTGAGTATTTTATCCAGTATTTTTGCATCTGTGTTCATGAGGGAAATTGGGCTGTAATTTTCTTTCTTTGTTGAATCTTTGTCTGGTTTGGGTATCAGCATGACTGTGGCCTCATAGAATGTTTTTGGCAGTGTTCCTTCTGCTTCTATTTTGTGGAATACCTTGTGGAGTATTGGAGTTAACTCTTCTTTGAATGTCTGGTAGAATTCTGCATTAAAATCATCTGGCCTTGGACTTTTTTTTGGTTGGGAGACTTTTAGTGACCTCTTCTATTACCTTGGGGGATATAGGTCTGTTTAAATTGTTTATCTGATCTTAATTTAATGTTGATATGTGATATCTATCAAGAAAATTATCCATTTCTTTTAGATTTTCCAATTTTGTGAAGTAAGGGTTTTTAAAGTATGACCTAATGATTCTTTGGTTTTCCTTGGTGTCTGTGGTTATATCTCCCTTTTTATTTTCTGACTTTGTTGATTTGGATATTCTCCCTCCGTCTTTTAATTAGTTTGGATAAGGGTTGTCTATCTTGTTGATTTTCTCAGAGAACCAACTCTTCATTTCATTGATTGTTTGTAATGTTCTCTTTGTTTCTATTTTATTGATTTTAGCCCTTGGTTTGATTATTCCTTGATGTCTACTCCTCTTGGGTGTGCTTGCTTCTGTTGTTCTAGGGCTTTCAAATGTGCTGTTAGTTTGCTAGTATATGATCTCTCATTTTTGGTTGGCATTTTGTGCTATGAATTTTTCCCTTAGCACGGCTTTCATTGTGCCCCATGTTTGGGTATGTTGTAGATTAATTTTCATTGAATTCTAGAAAGTCTTTTTTTAAAAATTTCTGCCCTGACACAGTAGTCATTCAGTAGAGAGTTGTTCAATTTCTGTGAATTTGTGGGCTTTCTGTTGTTATTGTTGCTGTTGAAATGCAGCTTTAATCCATGATGGTTTGATAAGATTCAGGGGGTTATTTCAATTTTCTTTTATCTATTGATACTTGCTTTATATCCAAGTTTGTGGTCAATTTTGGAGAAGGTTCTGTGAGGTGATGAATACAGGGTATATTCTTTTGTGTGTGGGTGAAATGTTTTGTAGATATCTGCTAGGTTCATTTGGTTTATAACATCTTTTAGCTCGAGCATTTCTCTATTTAGTTTTTGTTTGGATGTTCTGTCAGCTGGTGAAAGTGGGGTACTGAAGTCTCCCACTATCAATGTGTGTGAGTCAATGTGTATTTTAAACTTTAGCAATGTTTCTTTTATAAACATAGGAGCACTTGTGTTAGGGGATTAGGTGTTAAGAATTGAAATATCCTCTTGGTGGATTGTTCCTTTCATGATTCTGTAGTGTCCCTTCTTGTCTCTTTTGAATAATTTTGGTTTGAAATCTCTTTTGTTGGATATTAGAATGGCTACACAGGCTTGTTTTTTAGGTCTATTTACTGGGTAAATCTTTTCCAAACCCTTTACTCTGAGGTAATGTTTATCTTTGAGTTTGAGGTGTGTTTCTTGTATGCAGCAGAAGGTTGGAAACTATTTTGGAATCCATTCTATTAGTGTGTTTTTATTGCAGAATTAAGTCCATTGATGTTGAGAGATACCAAAGACATTGCAATGATTGTAAGTACTGTTATTTTATAGTTATTGTTGGTTTTGGTGTGTGTGTGTGTGTGTGTGTGTGTGTGTGTGTGTTTTCTATTGGTTTTGATGGTGTGAGGTTATATATTACATGTGTTTTCATATGTGTGGTTAAGCTTTTTGGGTTGGAGTTTTCCTTCTAATTTGGATTTGCTTTGGAATATTTTGTTTTCTCCATCTATGGTTATTGAAAGTTTTGCTGGGTATAGAAGTCTGGGTTGGCATCTGTGGTCTCTTAGAGTCTTCAGCACATCTGTCCAGGCCTTCTGGCTTTTAGAGTCTCCATTGAGAAGTTGGGTGTAATTCTAATTGGTTTGCCTTTATATGTTACTTGCTGTTTTTCTCATGAAGCTTTTAGTATTCTTTAGTTTGTATGTTAAGTGTTTTGAGTACTATGTGGTGGGAGAGTTTTTTTCTGGTCTATTCTAGTTGGTGTTGTGTATGCTTCTTTTATCTTTATAGGGATCTCTTGCTTTAGGTTTGGAAAATTTTCTTTTATGATTTTATTGAAAATATTTTCTGGGTTGTTGAGCTGGAATTCTCCTTTTCCTATTCCTATTATTCTTAGGTTTTGTCTTTTCATAATGTCCCATATTTCCTGGATGTTTTGTGTTAGTAGTTTTTTGGATTTGATGTTTTCTTTTATGGATATGTCTATTTCTTCCATAGTACCCTCGTCTCCTGAGATTCTCTTTTCCATCTCTTGTATTCTACTGCTATAGCTTGCCTTTGTGGTTCACTGTTCACTTTTCTAGGTTTTTCGTTTCCAGAATTCCCTCATCTTGTGTTTTCTTTATATGTTCGATTTTCATGTCTTGAATGATTTTGTTCATTTCCTTCAATTGTTTGCTTGTTTGTTCTTAGTTTCTTTAAGTGATTTATTCATTTCTTCTAATCGTTCGTTTGCGTTTTCCTGAGTTTCTTTAATGAGTTTACTCTTTTCCTCCCATTGTTTGTCTTTTCATTGATTTCTTTCAGGAATATATTAATTTCCTTTTTAAATGCTTCTATTATCTTCATAAAGTTGGTTTTAAGACTTTTTTTCTTATGCTCTGGTGTGTCAGAATGTTCAGGGCTTGTTATAGTATGGTAGTTGGGTTCTGGAGGTGACATATAGCCCTGGTTGCTGTTAGTTATGTTCTTACGCTGGTGTTTGGGGATCTTAATTTGGAGTGATTAAGGTTTAGATGATGAATTCCTACATTTGTCTTTAGTGAATGAATGTTTTGTTAGTTGGTTTCTTTATCTTTTCTGGTTTTCTGTGTTTTGTGGCTTCTTTATGAGCAGAGGGTTTCTGTCTGAGGTTGGTGTTGGAATTCTGGTGGTTGCTTTGGCGTTTGGTCTTATCTCCTGGAGCTGGCTTGGTCTATCTACTCCAGGGCAGGAGCTGTCTGCCCAAGTTGGTCCTTGGAACTCAGAAACAGTGTACAGAAGGGGTGGGGAGTGGGATGATGTAGGTATTTTGGAACTTTGGGACTGGGCTGGGCAGGTGTAAGGGGTGTCAGCAACTCCTACTTGATCTTCTAGGTCTGGCTTACTCTATGTGTGCCAGGGGAGGGGCTGTCTGTGGAGCTTGTCCCTGTCTACTGGAGCTGGTCCCTGGAACTCAGACACAGTGGCAAGAAGTGGTGAGGGGTAGGGATGATGGAGGTACTTTTGGGCTTTGGGGCTTGGTTCGGCAGCACATGTGTAGGTGGAGGCAATAGCAAGCAGGGCTCCTGCCTGACCTTTTGGGGCTGGCTTGTTCTGTCTGCTTCAGAGCAGGAGCTATCTGACTAAGTTGGTCCTTGGAATTCAGAAGTAGTGTCCAGAGGGGTGTGGGACCTCTATGATTTTTTTAAAAAGAGCTATTCTTTGCCATTTTCCTGAGATTATCCTCCTTCACTTATGCCTATAATTTGAAGTCACAGTTTTTAAAAATTTATTATTATTACTATTATCTTATGTGTATGTGTGTCTGTGTATCACATAAGTGCCTGAAACCAGAAGAAGCCAGAAGAAGATGTCAGATCCCCTAAAACTGGAGTTACAGCTTTATAGTGAGCCACCATATGGATGCTTGGAATTGAACCCAGGTCCTCTGGAAGAATAGTTGTTGTGCTTAACCATCAAGTCATCTCTCCAGTTTAAAGATGTGGCCTTCTTGATGGTGTACCAGTTATTGCATGTTCCTTTTCTGTATTTCAAAGTTTATTTTCATATTTTATGTTTATCTTTTTCAAAAAATTTAGACAGTATTGATTTTTATTTTAATTAATTATTCATTTCATTTATTTATTTGTTTATTCTTCTTTCATACAATACATCCAGATCCATTTTCCCTCCCTCCAGTCCACCCATTCTTCCTTGCTCCCCCAGTTCCACTCCTCCTCTGCTTCCCTTCAGAAAGGAGCAGACCACCGCGGGATATCAGCCATATGTAGCACAACAGGATGCAATGAGGCCAGGCATGAACCCTCATGTCAAGGCTGGGCTCAGCAACTCAGTATGAAGAAAGGGTCCCTAGAGCAGGCAAAAGGGTCAGCGGCACACCCACTCCTACTGTTAGGAGTCCCATACAAACAGCAAGCTAACGACCATTGCATATGTGCAGGGGACCTAGTGCAGACCCACGCAGACTCCATGATTGCTACCTCAGACTCCGCGGGCTTCTCTGTGAGTGTATATGAGCTCTGCTTAGTCTGTGGACCATGTATGTTCTTATGACCTCAAGCCCTCTAGTTCTTGTAATCCTTTCTCTTCCTCCTCAGTTGTTTTCCTGAACTCCTCAGGTGAGGGATACAATGGAGAACTTCAATTTGGACTGTCTCTCTGACTCTCACTCTCTCTCTCTCTGGAAGAAAGTGAACGTGTTAGGGGAGAGAGAGAGAAGAAAGAAAGGGGAGAAATAGAGAAGAGAGGCAGGATCAAAGAGGGAGGGTGAGAGAAACCAGATTTAGAACTTTTACAGATCAGTCCCTTCACAACAGGACCTTATTCAAGACAAGAGAATAAATAATGAGACAAGTGAATGTATTTCCTCCGTTGTTATTTAGAGCTTATGTGCTGAACACGGGTCCATCTTTCTTGCACCAACCCAGGTAAAGTTCTGTTTGGGCACAAGGGTGTTCCTGGCATAAAATGGAATGAAGAATTCCAGACCTTTCTAGGCTCTGGTCTAGATAAACAGTCTAGCCATCTTTAACACTTGAAGACGATTTTGTATGGGGACGGGGTCTCTGGAGTGACAAGTGTTAGATTTATGTTGTACAAAGATTTCCACGGCAGACATTTCATAGGTGATTTTTCAGTGTGATTGGCTGTGTGAGATTCCTGTTATTACTGAGAAGGACAACATCTGATGAGTGTGCACACAGGTACTCCCCTCACTCCCTACCCTGACTAGGAGCAAATGTCTCTTCAAAAATGCAAAGGAACTCTCGAGTGCTTTACTTTTTAACAGTTAACCTTAGAGGAGTTTACAGTGTGAGTATTTGATCACTATCTTGAGCCCACAAGATGGCAGTGTTTTCTTAGGCATCTTGATGAAAGTTCTCAAGTGGGAGAGAAGCAGGGAAGGGGAGGGGAAGGGGAGGGGCAGAGGAGAAGCAGGGGAGGGGCAGGGTAGGGGAGGGGCAGGGTAGGGGGAGAGAATGAATAGGAGGAAAGGCTTGGTGCTGCTGATGTGGTAAAAGAGTCTCTTTTCTGATTGCTAGCAAAGCTGATTTTTATGTTTCGTAAAGCAGGAGACTTGGAAACTTCTGACTGTGACTGTATTAGTTTAGAGTTGAGAATCTGAACCTCAGTGAAGAGGGAGGAGAGAATGAAATCCTTGAGAGTTTCACTAGTGGTCCTGTGGCTTCAGTTAAACTGTAAGTTTGGGAATTTCTTAGGGATACAGATGTAATATGTAAAGTTTTTGCCTTCTCAGGCTAATGGTAAAAATACAGATATTTTAAATATCTAGTTAGGAACTGTGAGGCATATAAAAAGCCATCCTGGGTGTTAGTATCCACATGCATCCAGCCCTATTTGTCTGACCTCTGTCTTTCTGTGCAGATGTGAAGAGCCAGCAGAAGGTGCAGCAAAACCCAGAATTCCTCAGTGTCCCAGAGGGAGCCATTGCCTCTCTCAACTGTACTTTCAGTGATAGAAATTCTCAGTCCTGGTGGTACAGACAGCCTTCCGGGAAAAGTCCCCAGATGCTGATGTCTGTCTTCTCCAATGGTGACAAGGAAGAGGGCAGATTCAGAGTTCACCTCAATAGAGCCAGCCTGCATGTTTCCCTGCACATCAGAGACTCCCAGCCCAGCGACTCTGCTGTCTACCTCTGCGCTGTGAGCACACAGTGCTCCCCAGGCACCTGCAGCCTGCACCCAAACCTACTGGACCATGAGAAGGCCTGAGATAGAGCACAGACCACAGAGTGGAGAAATTCCCTTTCTAGTCCATATTCAATGGGAATTAAGAGCAGGAGTAGAGAGGGCTTGATTGGTTGGGAAAAGATTTTTAACCCTTTGAAAATAACTGATCCTCAAGGGAAAGGTGCAGTATTATTGATTTAGTTGAAACATTTTTTACACTTTTTTTTTTTACCTACTGATTATTATACAAAATGTGCACCCTCTTAATGTGCATATCTTGGTGAGGTGGAAGACAAGCACATGGCCACTAAACTCACCGCCTGCTGTGCCATAAAGTCCACCATCACTTCTATAGTATTGTTCCTTTTTAAAATCTTTCAATTAAAAAATATTTGTTTTCTAATTTTTAATAACTAGCTTACAAAGTAGCGTGCCTCTCTAAGGCACTTTCATACACATTTACTTTAGGTTGCCCCCCCCAAGCTTATCCCCTTCATCACCTCCTGTTCCCCATTCCTACTTAAACCTTTTGCTCCCAGTACCCCCCCTTCCACATTCGTATCTTGTGTTCTATTATGTTCTCACTCATGTTTCTTAATGCTTCTCCCCCTCCCCCTTGTAGGCAGCATTTTAGTTTCCTGGCATCTGTACAAACCCATAGTCACACGAATGCACATAGGTAAAACTTAGAAGCCAAGATTTCTCATGTGTTTGTCTTTCTGAGGCAGGCCCTTCTCCATGGCCCTAAGAAGCAGGTTTCACTCACTTACATTTGCACTGTACTCTCCTCATGGTTCATCAGTGACCATGCTGTCTCTCTGCTTCAGTCACCAGTGTGCTCAAATTGACTTTTCTTTATGAAAATTGCTGACATATTTCATTGTTTTATTACTGTTATAATTATGGATTTAGAGCTGTTCATAATACATCTTAATTTTATTTTAGTGAGGATTTTGCAGAGATAACAGGTACAGATATGTTTAATCAAAATTTTAATCAATAACATTCACAACGTCAAACTTACTGAGTTAGTCTTACAAATGAAACAAAACAGCTTAGGTGTACATCAATAAAGAAAGAAGATTAAAAATGTGTTGTGTTTTCACAATGGAATATTATTCATTTACCTGTGAAGTTCATAAATGGGTGGATCCAGAAGCAATCATACTGTACGAGGTAACAGACCCAGAAAGACAACTATCACATATTCTCTTTCATCTGTGGATGTTACCTTTGAGTCTTCAGATATGTGTGTTCTATTTGGAATACCAACAGATGCAGAAAATTAGTTAGAGGGTTTGAACATAGTGGAAAAAGTGGGGATAATGGAGGAGGGGTTAATTAGGGTGTAGGATTGGAGGGCAGGAGGGAGCACAGGGAGGTATAGCTAACACTGATGATTTTTCAAAAAAGTCATATGGAAAACTACCACTGCAGAAGCTTCCTAAGAAATAAACGTACACATAAATAACTAGAGTTTAAATGAGTTACCTAGACTATGGTGTTCCTTGTGTATAGAAGAAAGAAAACATACTGATGGTTGCAAGAGAGAAGGACCAAGTTTCTTCCACAGATGAGAAACAATAAAGACTAAAAGATCATAATGACATGCTTTTATGCTCTGAATGGAAACAATTACCAACCAAGATTGCTATATCTAGAAAAGTTATCCCTCAAAGTCAAAGAATATAAGGATGTTCTATCATTGGTATAGAGATTCTAATGAAATATTGCATACAGGTAAGACAGAATAATCATGAGACCTCTGGAAAGAATAGACAAATTACTCAAGAATAAAACATTATCTTGGTAAACCAATATGCTTCTAAAATGAGCAAAGGACAAATAATAAAGAGTAATGGATATAACCAGTTAAAAATGAAACGACACACACGCCTTGAATAATAACCCAATATTCTTAGCTCATTAATTAAATGACTGTCACTTGGACTAAAAACAAATGCCCAGCAGTCTGTTATCTGCAAATAACTCACCTCACTGACAAAGGTAAACACTGACTGAAAGTGAAAGGGCGAAAATGTTATGCTAAGACGTTGGAACTCAGAAGCAAACAGAAGTAGCTCTGCTCATATCTGATAAAGCAGACTTTAAGCCAGTCAGTCAGAAGACACAAAGGAGCATTAGCAAAGGGAACAGTCCCACAAGAACACATAGCAATTGTAAAAATATTTGTGCCAATTATCAGCACATGCGATTTTGTAAAGCAAACTATACTAGACAAGGAAAAAGACCGCCCATATGTAATCGGAGTGTAGTCGTGAATGATTTCAATCTCGTTCTGATCATTAGATAAATCATCCACACAAAAAGTTGGCTATGAAACCTTAGAGATGAACTTCATGTAGACCAAATGGCTTAAAGGACATCTGTAGAATATTTCATTGAACAGCCACAAAGTACATCTTACTCTTGGCAGTCCATCTAACTTTGTCAAAAATATACCACATTTAGGCCAAAAGAAAACTTTAAGAAAAGAATAATTTCTTATATTATATTGCACATGAAATATTCAGAGCACATTAACAAGCAAAACATCTCCACCACCACAATTCAAGTGTCAGATATTACATTCATGCTCATAGGGTTCTCCAAAGTTGGGGAGTATGTCTGTTTATTCTGAGACAATTAACACTCAAAATATTTTATAAGTTTTATGCATATACATAATTTGAATATATATTATACATTCATATAAATTTATGCAAAATCAGACAATTCTAGAGTTATTATTCCAAACTTCTATTTGTGATCACATTATCTGATATGATCCTGTTGCTTAAAATATTATGGACAGTTTTATACTCATAATTCAAGCTTTTATTTTTGGATTTTATAATATTTTTATAATTATTTGAGAATTTCATACAATGTATCCCAATCGTAACTAATTTCTATTCTTCTCAGGTCCACCCTCCTACCTCTGTGCCCTCCATAAAAAAAAGAAATAAGGAAATAATAAAAATAAAAAGAACCAAGTCTATTCTGTGTTTCTGTATCCTCCATGGAACATGTTCAGACTCCCAGTGAGCAAACCCTTAAAAACATTGACTCCTTTTTCCCTGCCCACCACCAGAATGCACCAACTGTGAAGAGCTACACCTCAGCATCTCTATCACAGTTTTTAAGGACTTTCTTCAATAGCTTCATATCTGGACTGTTTCTTTTTTGGTTTGATTTAGCACAGAAGCCCTTAATGTCTCATTCTCAGCCATGAATCTGCAGTCGTTGATACCACTGCAATAGAAGCTCTCTTGCCCATAGCTGATGCCTTCATAATGGACCTCAGGTATCAATATGGTTTTGGGTGGTAGTTTGGATCATAGACTTCCACTGGGACTCTGGTGGGAGCCTAGTGTGGGGCTGCCCTAGAGCTAAGAGTGAATAGCCAAGCCCATTGCTCATTGGCTCAGCCTCAAGGAGGAAAGCACAGGCAGTGTCTAGTCTTGAGTCAGGAAAAACAGACTTCCTGGGAGACTGCAGTCAGGGTACACAGCTCATTTTATTTATTGTTACAGAGACAGAGTATAGAAGGGCTCCTTAAGGCAATGGGTCAGTGCCTAATTGGTTATAGTATAGGTATCCTAATTACCATACTGAGCAGAGCAGGAAAGTGTAGGGTCACCTAAAGTTTGAAGGAGGCTCTGTGCCAGGGTTCTTTTCCAAATAAGGTCAGGAGGCAAGATTAGAGACACTCTCCAAGTAAAGTCAGGCAAGAGACAGTGGGGGGGGGGGTCCTGCACTCACAGAGGGAGTATTTCATTTAACGTGGAGGACAGAAATTTATCTGGACATGGTGGACTGTGACCTTAGAGTCAGGCAAAAACCTAACACAGCTCAAATCAAATCATGAAGATCAACATGGCCCCCTGCTATAGCACAGACCATGGACATTAAAATGGTCCTGGCAGCAGCAGGAGTCATAGACATCAACATGGCTTCTGGCTGCAGCACGAGTCATGAACATCAACACGGATTCCAGAGGCAACATGGATCACAGACGTTTATCTGGTTTTTGGTGGTACTATGAATCATGGAAGTCTTTTGAGGAGACGCAATGAGGAAAATGAGAAGCATTCTTTAACGGGGACATCTTGTTGTTGCTCAGAATCTGGGCAATCCCGTGTTTTGGCTGCGTGTGTGTGGGCAGGACCTGTTTGAGCTCCAGACTGCTACACAACACCCCCTCAGCACCATCCACCCTGCACTGTGCTCTTCATCCACCTTCCATTGCCTGGGACACCACTGTGACCCTGTCTCCAGATTACATTGCTTAGGTTTACATTTTTTCAGAGGTAAGACTTTCCTAAATAACATTTAACATGATATGTACAATTTTAACTAAGTATGCAATTCAGTATTGTTAATTATTGGCCGAATGCCTGAAAGCAGACCTTTGGACTTAGTCATCTCTTGTAGCTGAAACTTTATATTCCTTGACTAGATTTGCCCCTTTTCCCTTCCCCTCAGCTCCTGTCATAACAACACACCACAGAGTGGATTTTACAACAAATTCATTTTCTCTCCTAGTCGTGAGAAAATGAGAGCTCGAAACAAAAGTTCAAGCTGTCCTCTGCTTCCATTTCTCCGGAGAGCCCTCTCTGGCTCCGCATGGCAGTGGTAGCAAACTGACAACGTTCATAGAGAATGACACATGCCCAGTTCTTGTCCCTGTTCAGACAGGTTGCGTCCAGATTTTGACTCAGAAAAATCAAAGACTGAAAGATTTCTTTTTTAGGAGCAGTGGAAATTGCAGCAAGGTGGAATTGATAAGGCAGCTGGCAGTGGAACTGTGTCTGTGTCTGTGTGTGTGTCTGTGTCCATGCCCGTGTCTGTGTTCATGTCTGTGTCCATGTCTGTGTCTGAGTCTGTGTGTATATGTGTCTGTGTCTCTGTGTGTGTGTGTGTATGTGTGTGCATATCTGTGTGTTTCTGTATCTGTCTCTGTGTGTGTGTGTGTATGTCTGTGTGTTTCTGTATCTGTATGTGTGTGTGTGTCTGTCCATCCATCCGTGTGTGTGTGTGTGTGTGTGTCTGTATCTGTGTGAGCAGCCTTGCAGACACCTCCTGAACAGTTTGGAGCTCATGAGGGACTGTGGACACTCAGAGGAATGGCTCTCCAGAGTGATGTGCTGCTATCCTTACCCTGCAGATTTGATTCTAGTCTTCTGTCCTTATGTGGGATTCTGAGACAGAACAGATTCTGAGACAGAATTCTGATTCAATTTCTATTGCTCAATAGCAACCCTGACTTATGTACAGTATCATTCCAGCACTAGACATGATATTTATAGAAGAAGACCACACACATATTTTCAGAGACCGTGATAATTGTGGGAAGTTCAGCTATGCTTCTTGTAGGAGTTTGGTAAACACTGGACTCCAGAACTCTTTCTTGAATTCTAACCTGACTCATACTATCTGTTTCACCCTAAGCTGGAATCCGGGTTGATAGACAATGACATTGTCTTGGTCAGTGGCCATCAGAGAGAGGAAGACAAGAAGGCGGCACAGGAGCTGCCCTACCATCCTGCAGCTGCATATTGGGCAGTTGCCCTAGCACCCAGAACCTCCCTGGCACCTTTTGGGTGCATCCTAAGGAGCCCAGGAAAGAGAGACAGAACACCTGCCCCTTAAGGTCCCTTATGGATGCAAACGATACCCTCATTCCACCCTATAAAGAGTCACTGCCAGCCTTTCCCACACAGATGCCCAATTTTATAAGGCAGGGTGTCTGTCCTTTGTTGTTTCAGAATAAACAGTCTAGTCTGTAGAGATCAGGATCTAGTCTTTTGTCTTCCTTTTTGCCTCCCCGTGGAGCTTATGAAATCTAACAAGAATTCAGCAAGGGAGGAGAATGGGCTAGCTCTGTAATTTTAGCTCTGCACACTTGTCACCATTACAGACTGTACTCTCTTAGCAGGATGATGAAGTCACTACCAGATGTCAGCGCTCCACTTCCTCAGACTTCTTTGGTTTTAAACTAGAAATGTGGGGAGACAACTGAGGAGAGAAAAGAAGGGGAGGGGTGAGGAGAGAGGGGTTTGAACTTGCTTCTGAGACTCTTCAAGGCTCAGAAACCAACCAACTTGTGAGCAGGCCTGGAGCTGCATCTCTGATCCTCAAAAGGAAGAATGGACAGACTCCTGGGAGCGTGTGTGGTGACACTGTGGCTGCAACTGACAAGTGAGTTCGGGTTTCTGGTGAGGGGAACAGGGACAACAAAGTTCATAGCCCACATAATGTGAGATGACACCTTCTCATTACTCTGGAAATAGTTTGAAATGCAACTACTGACTCCTGTTCTCTGTCCTGTGTTTCTCTGTAGGGGTGAACAGCCAGCTAGGAAAAGAGAATCTTTGGGCCCTGAGCATCCAGGAGGGTGAAAATGTCACCCTGAACTGCAGTTACAAAACAGCCATAACTGTCCTACAGTGGTACAGACAGGACTCGGGTAGAGGTCCTGCCATGCTCATCTTAATACGTTCAAATGAGAGAGAAAAGGCCAGCGGAAGACTAAGAGCCACGCTTGACACCTCCTCCCAGAGCAGTTCCCTGACCATCACTGCTGCCCAGGCTGCAGACACTGCTGCTTACTTCTGTGCTACAGATGCACAGTGCACAGAAGGCACCTGCAGCCCAGACACAAACCCTCAGCACTGCTCCCCAGCTGTGGGTGGAGTGGTGCTCATGTCATCCCACTGATAAGAGTCTATTTGAAATGCAAAAGAGTTCTTTAAAATTTGTAGTTCTTTTTGACTTCATTTTCCTAGCCAGTGTTGCTAGGAAAAGATATAGGAAATGGAGTCCTGATACCCTGAGATTCCAGGGAGTAGATCGTACTGACCTCCACTGTTTTTACACAGAACTTCCTTGGTTTAGGCAAGATCTTGGGACATGGCCAGTTTCCTCTTTAGCTTTTATTCTGGTGTAGATGAAAAATAGAGAAACATAAAGCCACAGTATCAAAGAAGGAAAATGCTCTACACAACACTGCTTCTAAGCCTAGAGACCTCTATGGCTTCTTAGGCATCCGTACCACCTGACGGGGGTGCAAACCCCGTCAGACCTCAGCAGAGGGAACCACTATCATGGCCAATGGCATACCGGACAGCCTCACCTAGAGTCTCATCTTGGGAGTTTTATTGACACCTAAGCTCCTCAGGTGTTCTATTGATAGCAGGTGCAGACCATGAGCAATCAAACGTCTTTTACATAAAGCCAACACCTGCAGACAATACAAATGCCAAGGCCTAGGGAGTCCTTCCCCCAACAGTGCACAAACTAATCATTTTAAACATAACTAAAAATAAACTTCTACAACATGCTACATATTTAAAAACACATAGGAAAGGAACATGCAGGAAGTGTGAGACACCATGAATAAACCAAACCTTAGAATTACAGGCATAATGAGGGAGACGAATCCCAAGTCAGTGTCATAGAGCATGCCTTCAACAAGACCATTGAAGAAAACTTCCTCTAACTAAGGAAAGACATAGAGATACAAAAATGATACAGAACACCGAATAGACAAGGAAAGAAAAGAAAATCCCCAGGGAACATCACAGTTAAAACATTAAGTATACAGAACAAGAAAGTGTATTAAAAAAGCCATAAGAGAAAAAAAAGTACAAGTCACAAATAGAGGAAAACTCATCAGAATAGTAGCTGATTTCTCGATGGAGGTTTCGAAATCCAGAAGAGCCTGGAGCAATACATTCCAAGTCCTAATATACCCCATAACACTATCTAACATAGTTAAGAAGAATGTTAAGTTTTTCCATGATAAAAAGCCACTCAGAATTATATCTGACAAAGCAAACCAAAAGAGAATGCAGGAAGCAATTTAGGGTGCCTGAAGAGAGGAATGAACATAGCCAAGAGATCATGGAAAGAAATACGAAGCCGTAACTATTAAAACACAACTACCACTGATGACACAAACAACAACACCAAAAATCAACAACAAAATGACCACAACTAACACACAGATTTCAAGAACATTGAATATCAATGGACTCAATTCTCCAATCAAAAGATGGATTGACCAAAATGGATCAAGAAACAAAATCCACGTATCTGTTGCCTACAAAAAATACATCTCAGTTTTAAAAGTAGTCACCACCTTAGCGTAAAAGGATAGACAAAAGTACTCCAATGAGACTGGACCAGAAAGCAAGCAGGAATCACTATCCTAACACCTAATAAAATGGACTTCAAACTAAAATCAATTAGAAGAGATTAAGAGGGACACTTTGTTTCAATCAAGGGAATAGTTAACCAAGAATATATTACTATCCTAAACAGACATGCACCAAACTCAGGGTACAACGTTTCATAAAAAAATCTTTTTACCTATTTAAAGACACAGATTAACATCAACTCATTATTAGTGGGTTATTTGAATATCCCACTTTTCCCCAATCAGGTCATTTAGACAAAAATAGACACATAAACAACAGAATTAAATAACAACATATATCAAATAGACTTAACAGATACCTACAGAATATTTCAGTCAAACTCCAAAGAATACACGTTAAACTCAGTAGTTCACAGAAGCTTCTCCAAAATAGACCATGTCCTGGGCTACAAAACAAACCTTAACAAAAGAAAAAATACTGAAAAACTTTATGCATCCTATCTGACCACAATATAATACAACATAAGATAAATAGCAAATAGATCGCTAGTAAATACACAAAGTCATTATTGGATAAGTCATTGCTGAAATGGGTCAAAAAAGAAATAAGGAAAGAAATAAAATATTTTCTGGAAATAAAAAATGAAAACACAATGTAACCAAACATCTGGAACACATTGATAGTAGTCCTAAGAGGGAAATATGAAGCTCTAAGTATTTATATTAAGAAACAGAAAGAACACAGAAGGCTTAATGATGCCACTCAAAACTGGAAAGTCTCCTAAGGATGGAGGAATAGAATAGATAGTTATGGAGAGACAATTGGGAGACTGGAGTGAGAGGATTAAATGGGGTGACAAAGGGAGGAAGGGGACAAGGGAGGGAACACAGGGAAGGGAAACTAACACTAAGGACCATTTAAGGGGTGGTATGGATTAAATGGGGTGACAAAGGGAGGAAGGGGACAAGGGAGAGATCATAGGGAAGGGAAACTAACGCTAAGGGCCGTTTAAGGGGTGGTATGGAAGTCTACTATGGAAGAAGGTCTTTAAATACGTACATATCGGAAAGAACTCTAAATGGAGTCACCAAATGATGGGAGAGACAATGTCCAACTAGATACCTTTCACTACCAGGTTACATCTAACTGAGCTGTTGGCCAAAGGGGCTCCCAGGAACCTCCCAAACAACTCACATGATTGGCAAGGATATTTGTTGTTCTCCTCAAAATGATGGTAAGACCCTATTACTGAAGACAATACTTATGTATCTCACTGAACATGGAGAAGTTGAGCTGGTGCCCTCAGTCCCTATTGACTAGTGTTCATGGTACTGGAAAGCATTCTTCATGCTACCAGAGGAGAAAGGTAATCATCAATCCTTCTATGCTGTCTACCCTTGACAAGAGTCATCCTTTGCTTAATCACTTCCTGCCTGGAATTGGTCAGGATTGCTCGCTGTGCCTTAACCACGGACTCTCTTACTATACAGGGCTAAGGACCAATCAGACCATCAGTCCACCAGCAAGTAAAAACAATTGTAACTGAAAACAGCCCAAGTTAATGCTGGGGGACCCACAGGAAGCTGGAACCTGCTTGGTGTCCAGGAATTTTGACCTAGAAGCATTTTACTCCAATACTTGCTATTCCACTCTCCAGGTCAATTCTTATCAGCAGCAATAATTTATGCCCCCCAAGAGCACTTTTGGGTACACACAAATGGTTTAACTAAATGTGCCTCCTCAGAGTCATTCCAAAACAACAAGTCTGTCTTGTGTGACCTAGTGCACAACCCCCTTATTTGTGTAAGGGGGAAGCAGGTAGAGCACACTTAAAATTGACCCCACGTTGCAATGAGAGAAGTGAGCGTAGTCCATTCTTGTTCTGCTCCTGTTTGGAGCCAATATTGCTGGAGCAACAGCTATAGAAACATTGGCCCTCATAATCTATGATCAAACTTCAGAGAATTAAGTTAAAAAGTGGATCAGAACTTAGGGATATTAGAAGACTCCATATCCAGATTAGAAAACCAAGTAGACTCTTGAGCAGAAGTAGTTCTGGGAAACCGAAGAGGCTTGGGTCTTCTCTTGATGAAACAAGGAGGATTATGAATGGCTTTCAGAGAAACCTGCTGTTTTTATGCAACCAATCAGGGGTAATGAGGGGAAATCTCAAAGAAGAGAAGAAAGAGGACATAGATTAGATCATTGGCAGCAGTCTCTGTTTACCTGGTCCCCATAGATGACCAACTTAACTGTCAGCATTAGCTGGGCCATTGATTCTCATCCTGATCAGACTAATGGTGAAACCCTGCATCTTCAACTGCTTCACTGAATACATAAACTCTTTTAAGCTACTAGTCCTTTGGACCAACTATGTCCCCCAGAGAACAGGATGAATTAGCGATTTGAATCATGCCCAAAGAACCAGTGGGGAATATGATGGGGTGAGACACTGCAGAGGTTCCTCCATCTTGTGTTTGTGCTGAAGCCCTGTGGAAAATTACCCAACTCTATACTAGAATCCAATTTCAAGATGCTCCAGCCAACTTATCTTAGCTTTTGTTAAAACTGTTTGCTTGCACAGAACGTCCCCTTCCCCTACTCCAGCTAATTGCTCATCTTAGCTTCTGGGTAATTTTCTATGGGGATTATCATTGAGGAGATCAAATTCTTGTAAAGTCTAAGAACAGCCTAAGCAAGAATACAAAATGGAGGTACCTCTGCACTGTCTTGCCCTGACATATCCCATAACACTCTTAATTTTATAAAGCTACTATGCCATTTAACAAACTTTATTTCAAGTGGGCCCTCACATTATTCCAGAGAATACCCAGTGTGTGTCATGTGATTCAGTCTGTGGCACCTGTATCTTCAGCCTCAGCACTAGTGGCATTTCTTAAGCTCACATTTAGGTGCTCCCTAAACCAGGAGCAGGTGGAGCAGTCATGTGTGGTTAGCCACACTTTTCTAGCCTGCACAGATCTTGTGGTCTCTGATTGGATGGAAGCATAAGACAGAAACTGAAACTAGTCTTCCCTAGGAAGAGCACATCAGTTGGTTATCCAATACTATAAGCAAGGGTACACTGAACTAGCCAGTCCATGGGTGGGAAAAAGATTTTTATTATAGAATAGCCAGAGGCCTCTGGGGAAGTCCAAAGCACCAGGGTTACCCCTCTGGGGCAGAGAGGAGCAGGGAAGACTGGCAAAGGCAGGAACAATTTCTCCTAGGAGCAGAGAGTAGAGCAGGAGATGGGAAAACATCCTGGGTTATAAAGAAAAATCTGTAGCTACAGTGTGGAGTGAGGGATCCTGTGAACTGGAACAGCCTGGACCATAAGATATACCCTTATATGGGGGAGGTGAGAAAAGGCAGGAGGCTAGACTGGACTTTGGTAACACAAGTTAGTAATGACCTGAGGACCTGGTGGTTAGCACTGGCTTTGTATGCACCACAGGTACATGTCAACAGGAAACAAGATATGTCATCAGTCGGAGGAACCAGAGATAGGGACGCGAATCTTCCTGGCAGACAGAAACGTTTCTCACAGGTTCCTGAGGAATGAGGACAGTATCTGCCAGCAATCCTTCTTTTCCTCCCATTGTCCAGCCTGAGCTGAGGCCAGGATGTCATCTTGTCATTCTCTTGGGTCGGAGGCAAGGTAGAACATCATGGAGTAGGAACATGTGTCAAAGGCTGACCAACCCAGGGAGCGGAGAGTGATGGAGAAAGGTAAAGCTCCAGTCACCTTCCAGTGCAGCCTCACCTTTGAAAGTTCCCGCTACCTCAGCAATGGCATCAGACTATGAACTCTTAGTACAGGAATCCATCTGTGAAGGCAAAGCCCCATGATCCAATCACTGAACATTGCATGAGGGGTCAAACCTACACAAGCCTCTGGGTGGCATTTTATAATTACACTTATCAATGTTCTGTTTGTTTGTTGAGACGGGGAGTCACATAATCTGTAACACTATTGTAGTCGTTTCCACAATGGTCTCATGAGTGTGGCTGCTTCAACAACTGTCTGTTACCTGTTCAACAATCTCTTTGTTCATTATAAGCATCTCTATTCTCTGGACACTTGACTTTCTATGATGAAGAGCCACAGCAAGGAGAAATGTTACACGAACGCTATGAGGTTGAATCAGCAGCTTGCCAAGTCTGCAGCTATGCTTTGGCGAGAGAATGGAGGCAGGCAAAGGGAAGCAAAAACGTATTTGAAGAAGTTAAGTGAATAAATGGAACAGAAATATCCTGCTAATAGCCAGAGAATGTTTGCATACTGTGATCTGAGAAACGAGTTTGAAAATGATGCTTGTCTTCTCACTGGAAGCGATGGAAGCCAACAGCAGAGAGTATTCTTAAATAAAATTCAGTAGACTTCCAAGCTACCTTCCTATGAGTTTTGTTTGCCCTTGTTAAAAGTTACTCAAACAGGCAGGTGCATGCAATCCTAGATAATTGGAAGGCTGAGGCGGAAGGATTGTGAGTTCAAGATCATCTGGGTAGCTTTAACCATGAACTCATTTGAGAAAAAAAAAATCATTCTTAAGGTAGAAAGCCCATACCCACACTGGAAAGTTGTATTTCCAATGAGTATTTGCCCTTCCAATCCTCTTCCCCCCGTTTCCCTTATTGTTTTTGCTTGTTTTGAGACAGCAGTGTGCTATGTAGCCCACGCTGGAACTTGGAACACATGGTCTTTCTTTTTTTTTGAGAAAGGAGATTTCCCCATTGCTTACACAAGCTTGAAACTACCGAATGCATGATTTTTCTGTTTCATGCTTCCTAAGTAGCTGGGATTACAAAGATGTACCACTGTATCCATCTTTGTGACACATATTTATGAAAAAGACCCGAATTCAGAATTTATAAAAATTTCATAAAATTAATAAGAAAAATAATAAAATGTGAAAACAGAGTCCTTTCCAAGGTTATGCTCAACAGACAGCAAGCTTTTAAGAAAGCACTTACTATGGTATGCTAGGGAAAGGAGAGTGAAATCTCATTGTGTGCTTCATGAAAATCCTTTTCAGTATTCTATGTGTTACTGTAGCCCAACAGGTGGAGAAATACTTGATTATCTTTAGGCAAAGTGGTGGTTAAGTTTTCTGGATGTATCCATCAGTAAAATACAGACAAAGGACAAAGAAATGATCCTCATACCCAAACATTGAAAGAAAGGTCTCAGTAAGAAGGAAGTTCAGGGCTTTGAGGAGGTGGGTGCAGAGTTGGCAGAAAATCAGTAATGCACACATTTTTCTTGAATGAAGATCTCAGTTCTCTTTATTCATATTTATAGATGGCACCAGACTTTTCTTTTTATTCAGATTTTTCCTTCTCCTTTCTCTCTCTATACAATTCAAGTTTTTTCCTCTCTATACAATTTTTATCTCTTATTTAAAATTGTTCTCTACTGTATTTTTACTATACGATCACATGTGCCTTTTATACACATACATGTATCTCTTGTTGGAGAAGGCAAGTTTTAACCATCTTATTCTTTTCATTTTCCCATAATTGCATACTCATTCATACATTCTTACATCTTGTGGATGAGGCAAAGCTTCAACACACACACGCACACACACACACACACACACACACACACACACACACACCTACTTCATACACACCTGCATCTTATATACTCTAATATGCATGCACCTTACCCATACATCTTGCAAACTATCTTGTAGATGAGGCTTTTTGGATAATGCCTTGTGGATTCATGGAATCAACCTTGTAGATTCATGGATTCAGCAAAACTTCACACACACACACACACACACACACACACACACACCTTATATACCCTTTGAACAAAAGCTCTTAAACTGGTTACCATGAAAATATCCACGCATAACAAAATATCTCTCATATGTTCTGTTCTCATAGTTATATTGTAAAGCAATGAATTTTCTATTACAGATCAATAGGGTTTATGGAAACCAAGTATTTTTTCTTAGCCAATTTTCTTGTTAGGTTGTAGTTCATGGTAACCAAACAATAATCAACCATCCTATTACTTTTCTATTAGAGTTAATCAAAGGATCACAAAGTAAGAGAATTTTACTCTTTCCTTATCACATAAAGAAAATCTATCTGTTCCATTGTCTTTATGGTCTCAAGGTGCATCAGCAAATTCATAGTAATAATTGTAAAACAAGGAAAATCAAATTTGATCAAACTTAACAGTGGGCAATGAAACTCACCTGTCATCTATTAATCATCCTTTGTATTTGCTTCCTGATCTAGCAAGTCCTCCGCAGCCAAGAATATGTTTTGCTTTCCTGAGGTAAGTTTCTCCATAGCTGCTGGCAAAACACACTGACCTAGTATCTCTATGTCTCTTTCTTAGTTATTCTTTCAGAGTTTTAGTTGAGCCAGTTTAACTGAGTGGCATTGCTCACTCAGAAAAATCAACATTGCTGTTATGAATAGTAGTGAGAGACTGAAGACTCCAAAAAAAATTTGTACCACTAGAAAGATAAAGTGACTCTAATAGCAGTCAGCATGTCAGAGTCCATCAGAAGCAGCAGCAGCAGTGGAAGGGGCTATTCAGGAGACAATCCCCTGGCAAACCGCGGGCTGTACTCCTCAAATTACAATGCTGGCTGCATCCTCTGACATGGCTCCCAACAGAAGTTGGTATTTTTTGAAGTTATTATGTGGGAGACAGTAGATTATTTATGCAGTCACCATCTAATTTAAATACCCCTCCCACTCCTCCCCCATTCACCTAACACAACTTCATGTCCTTTTTCTCTTTTAATAAGGTAACCTGATGAGTACAATTACCACTCCCCATTTTTCAGTGGATGTGGGACTGTGAACTAGAGCAGGAAAACCCCACCAGGTTCTATACCTATAAAGGAAACACACTCTTCTTCCCTAATAGTCATCAGTTGTCAATAGTTCCTTAGCTAGTGGTGGGAGTCGTGGGTCTCTGCTCATCCATGCTAGAATGCTGGTTTCATATTGTGCAGGTCTTGTGTAGGCAAGCACAGTTACTAAGAGTTCATGAGTGCATCCAACTCATCAAGTCCAGAAGCCACTGTTTTTACAGTCTTTCCACCCCTATTCCAAGCTGAGCCTTTTTCTACCCACCTCTCTGTGTGAGTGTTTGTGTATGATATTGATGTGCCATTTATGGCTGAACATTCCACTGATAATTTTATTCTGTACCTTGTCCAATTTTGAGTTTCTTCATTAATGGCTAATGGCCTTCCATTGTATTAAGAAGCTTCTCTGATGATGTCTGTACATTCATTTATGTGTATACACATACATACCAGGCTAAGATCTGCATATGAGGGAGAATATATTTTGTGTTTTTTCTGAGATTGTGTGACCTCGCTTAATATTATACAAGTCTGTCTATTTTTTCTGCTTATTTATAAGATTCATGTTTAAAATGCAATTTGATACGGTTTATTCAGGGGTATGGGCTTACCCCTGGGGTTGACGAACTCTCCGTCATAGATTCTTGGTAAGATTTACACTACCATCCTGTACATCTTCACTCATAGATTACCACCTTGTGCAAATGTCTAAATCTATTTTTCTGCATGGAGGATTAGTCTCTTGCTTGCTCCCTGTGGAAGTGGGGGAAGTAGTGCTTATTGAAGCACTGCCACCTGGTGTCCAGATAAAATATTTGTGACATTCACACTGGCTCTACCTCTGCTCTACAGTGTTAATGGGTTAAATTGTAACAAAGCCTAGTTTCATCGCTTAACTAAAGTCAAATTCCTGGCCTAGTGATCATGCCAGAAAAGATTCAGGAGGACCCTACCTTCTTTCATCTGTTTCCATCCTAGATGTGTTTAAACTTGAGATGAAAAATGGACAGGGCTGGAGAGTTAGGTTCACATTTTAGACTACTATTTTATATGTGTCCTATTTTTTTTTCATTTCACCAAAGTAGCTACCTTCATATCCTTCCAGAACATCCCTTGATCTGATGCTCACTGACAGCAAAGGCCTATAAAGGTTAACCAAGGGAGATTAACCTGAATGTGTCTACATAAGTAATGGTTCTGATAGGGGCACAGTGAGAGGACACTGCTTCTGTACTGTAAGAGCATTTGTGGACTGCATTCTGTAAGAAGGATTCTGCAGAAAAACACTGCTAATGATTTGAAATGAGAATGAAAGATCAGATCCAAAAGTCATCCTGCCAGAAGGATAACTGATTTCCTTTGTTCTGCTTCTCTATAAAAATGATAAAAAGAAAATGGTGTGGAAGGCAGACTCTTCTCTAGCACCCCAGATTGAACAAAATACAGTTTAAAAAATTCAGTTTCTGGTTTTTGCCTATGTGACAGGCGGCAGGGCTGCTTTTATACCCAAGTGGTAATAGAACCCCCGAATTTTATAGTTTTGTCATATGAGCATTTTTTTTTCTAAAGCAAATTACCCTTTCATTATGCATGGCCTATTTCAAGTTAGGCTAAGATCCAACCAAGCACAAAGTAGAGTAGATTAGAGTAGAAACACAAAGTATGCTCTGGACATAAAGAATACACTGATTTGTTTCAAAGAGTTTTTATTCTGCCTTGGCCGCCAGAGGGCAACGTTGCACAGAAGTCTTCACTTGTGCTGATGACGCCCACTTTCAGCTCAGTCCTTCCCTACATCTGGCTGAGTTCTTAGAGTGTCTGAGGAGCGCAGACAACCAGAGACCAGAAAGTACCCAGGACCTGGACCTCTTCTGTGGGTCTGGGTGTTTTTTTGTTTTTTAATTTTACCTAAACACGGAAGGTGTCTAGTCAACCTTGTGCCGTCTCCTAGGACTGAAGCAGCAGCCACTTTCCTGCCTGTGCCAAACTTTTCCAGAAAGGCACCCGAGTTGTTTCCAGTGCCCAGTCATGCTTCTGGCCCTTATTTCATTCCTGGGGATACACTTTTTCCTGGGTGAGTAAAATATCTTTCTTGCTTGTAGATGCACGTACTTCACTGGTTTTCTCACTTGAATTTTAGTAGAATATTTTTCATCGTGAAGTCTGCATCACATTCACGGATTTATCACTGGTTTTGCAGGAGATGTCCAAGCACAGTCTGTTACCCAGTCTGACGCCCATGTCACTGTCTTTGAAAGAGACTCGGTGGAGCTGAGGTGCAACTATTCGTATGGTGGAACTTCTTACCTTTTTTGGTACATTCAGCGCAGGGGCCATGGCCTCCAGCTTCTCCTCAAGTACATTTCAGGAGACTCAGTGGTTCATGGCATGAACGGCTTTGAGGCTGAGTTTAAGAAGAGTGACTCCTCCTTCCACCTGAGGAAAGCTTCTGTGCACTGGAGCGACTCGGCTGTGTACTTCTGTGCTCTGAGCGCACAGTGTGTGGGGCTGCAGGGGGAGCTGAACACAAACCTGTGAGATGTTCCCGAGATGAGGATGTTTCCTTAATGGTTGTTCTGTAGACTGCATTTCCTACTGACTGATGATCTCCATGAGACTTGAAGACGCAACTCAGTTCCCATAACCAAGGACTGCAGAGGATGCTTCCATAGTGTGCACTAGAAGGAAAAGTATTAACTGCTTTCAGCTTCAAAGTGAAGGTTAGTGTTAAGGAAGTGTCACTGCTTTGCACTCAATACGCCAAGAGCCCAGGAAACACTCTCCATCTGTGATGGCTAGGTTAGTCAAATTAACTCAGTGTAGAATTATCGACACTGGGAAAGAGAATCACAGGACTGTCTGGATTAGGTTGGCTCGTGAGCATGTCTGTGAGGGGTTACAATAATCACTGTGGGAAGACCCTGCCTAAAAGTGGGGAGCACCATTCCCAGAGTTTGGGCCCTGCACACTGACTAACATAGAGAGAGTGAACATGCCTGACATGCAAGCTTTCTTGCTCTTCCTTCCTGATTATGGGTGTACGTGAGAAGGTCGCTGGAGCTTCTGCTGCTCTGGCTTCCATGCTACGACGGGCTGTAACTGGAATTGCTGAGTGAAATAAACCTCTTTCTTCTAAGTTACTTTTGTCAGGCCATTTTCTTTCCTCCAGAACGTGGAAAGGGAGCAAGGATGGCACCCTTACTCTAGCGTTTGGTTTCACTGTTAGATTTTGGGGTACAGGGTTAAAAGACAGAAGGCAGGAAAGAGCAGTCTGACCTTGAGAGGTGACAGCGTTTCAAGCAGTGCAGGACACTCTCTTGTGGGGAAGGGGAGTCCTCAAGGAAGAAGGGCGACACTTGGAGCTTATATAGGGAATTGGGATGGGGAATTTTGTGCAGTTGAGAGTGGCAACATACAAGTCTGCAATTTCTCCGTCCTGGTGTTGTCTGTTCAGTGGAGACAGAGTACCTTGGGAAGGAGGCTGTCTAACCCAAACATTTTTTTTGTCTGGTTTACCGATAATGACTGGAGTTAGAGCAGCTGTAACCTCATAGGAATTCTGTTTTTACAGCTGATGCACACTGTCTTGTGTGAGCAATGCAGTTTTATTTGTTCTTCTGTAACTGTGATGAATGTTACAAAAATAAATACACAAAGGAAGAACTGAAAACCTTAAAGCTTTACATAGTTAGGTTTGGTATTTGAGCAAATTGTAATATCTTTAATATATTATTCCAAATCAATATAGTTATTCTCCAATAAAACTTGCAATTAAAATTTAAAATATTTGCCAATAAAATTGACACTGTTCTTGTTTTCTCTTCAATGTTATTTCCTTTCATTCTCTGACAACAAAACTTATGAACTTCATTTCCCAAGTTTGTGTCTTGCACTTTTAATATATATGTGTTTGTTAG
Organism: Cricetomys ansorgei; assembly: GCA_026225945.1. Taxonomy (NCBI): domain Eukaryota; kingdom Metazoa; phylum Chordata; class Mammalia; order Rodentia; family Nesomyidae; genus Cricetomys; species Cricetomys ansorgei. The sequence continues at coordinate 1,629,984 of JAMJFZ010003384.1, forward strand.
TAGTGTGTAGCTCTATGTTTTTAAGGTATATGTCAATAATAAAGCATTATATGCAGGATTTTAAGTTTGCTGTTTTCACTAAAGTAGTTTGGAGAGATGGAAAATTTGCAATAATCTATTCCAATGTTTTCAACTGCTTTGCCTCATCTCAATTCAGGAATATGCAATACGCCACTTTTCATGGGCATCTGGGTAGTGGTTCAGAGTCAGCAGAAGTAACCACAGTTTCCGTCAGATGTCAGGTTCACAAAGCTCCAGTCATGTTTTCAAGGTGGTGCTTCAGCCCTCTGCACAGTTCGGTCTTCCTTTATCAACCTTTGCCCCTCTTCTCCCAAGTCAAGTGTTCAGTTATGTGGGACCAAGTTCAAGCAGGCCACCCAGACTTACAAGAAGCATGTCACGAACAAGAACCAATACCTACTGTTACCCTTATGAAAAGTCACTAAGATATAAGTTCTAAGTATTCACAGCATGTTTACTGCCCAGATACAACTTATCAGTCAGGATCAAGTTGCTATAGTAATGTTGGGAGTAATGATGTTAACCTTTGTCTTTATTGGGTTTCTAGAAAGAAAGTTAGAAAATTAACCTAATTTTTTTCACCAAAGAGAAAAGATTATTTTATCCTTTGTTCAAGGAAGCATTTCAATGCTCTTATTATAAAGACCTTACAAGGAATATAATTTTAGCTATTTTCTTATGCATAGTTGCAGAGCACAGCTTGCACACGCAGAGATTTGCTTTGCTATAGGATTTTCACTTTAAAAAATTTCCTTGGGAGGCCCATCAAGATGGCTGAGTGGTTAAAGGGGTTTGCTGCCTACCCTGATAACCCGACTTTGATCCCTGGAACCCACATGGTGGAAAGAGAGAAGCTACTACCACAGGTTGTCTTCTGATCCCCACAGGTACATTGTGTATGAATACACAAACATAAAATGAAATCAATGAGGTAAAAACTACTTGTGATTGTCACATTTCTCTTGAAAATTTTCAATTTTCATTTTTATCAACAGTGTAAAAAGACAGTTTGCCCATCTCCATGGTAGTCCCTCTAGAACCCCTCTTCTTTGCCGCCTATATTTGCTAATTAAACTCTATTCACCCAAATGCTCCCTTCAAGGTTGGAGTCTAGAATAACTCAGTGAAATGGTTTAACAAAGAAGTGGTCTTTGGCGGCAACGTAGAAAGAGTTTGAAGGATTAAATTGTTTATGGTCAGATAGAAGCAAGAACTCTTTATTGGAGACCAATGAGGTAATGAGAAGACCTCAAAGACTACAACATCATAGTTACTGTTAGCGGTGAGGAATTCTGTGGTTCTGGTTTCTGTTTTTGTGGTGGGCTACATGGAATCTCTAGCTTCTGAGGTGTACTGCAGGGATGGTTGTTTATGTCCTGCGAAGCTGTTTATTTGTTTTTAGATGGAAATAGAGGAACAACAAGAGCAGAATGAAATCAGACAACACCCAGTGTCTTTCTCCACCCTGTCCAATGATGATCTTTGGAAGACAATGACATGTGCATCCTGTCTGCCTCCTAAATATCGTGCAACCTCACTTTGTACTCAGAAACATGTAGATTTCTAGTTGACAGCAGTCCAGAAAACCAAGAGCTACTATAAACAAAAGAAATCCTTAGTCTCCTATGAAGTATCCAGAGTCTTTGTCTACTTCATTCAGTGACGTTCAGTTGAGGAGCATTCCGACCATGTCAGCACATAGAGTGGTTGTAGACCCTGCTTCAAGCATTACGGGGCCACTGTTACTAAGAAAAGGAACCTTTGCTGACAAAAATCATGAATGGAACCAGAACTTTATGATGAAATCTACAACTTTAAAACATTTTATTATTTTTAATGTGTGTGTGTGTGTGTGTGTGTGTGTGTGTGTGTGAGAATCACTTGACATAGGTGTTGGGAACTGGACTCAGGATTCTCTGAAGATTTACAGAATCTATCAACAACAGTCATTCTTCAGAGAATACACACTTCGAAAGCTGTAGGGGCTGGAGAGTGGCTCTGTTGTTAAGGGCATACTGCTCATCCAGAGACAATTTGTACCTATTTGAAGAGGGTGAGATTAAGCTCAATCTTTAGCCTGTTCAGAAAAAAATACTCTGTAGTATCTGGTCCTGTGTGACAATAATTTTATGGGACTATATTGGTTACATAAATAACGTTGACAGGCAAAAACATAGAGAGCACAGTTAGGAAAAATAATCTATGAAAGATATAGTGTCAAAACAGTAATGGGTCTGAAGCTCCATGTAATAAAGAATCCGCTCAGTGCATGCACATAGCCAATAGACAGGGGAAGGGGGACTCCACACAATTCCATAGTATTCAGTATCTAAAATTTCTGAATTTCTTTAGTAATGTGAGTTATATGGGTTTGTCTTCGTTACTTTTGTATTGCTGTGAAGAGACATCATAGCCTAGGCAACTAATAGAAGAAAGCATTTATTTGGGGTTTACAATTTCAGAGGGTTATAATCCAGAAACAGAAAGACGGGAGCATGGCAGCAGACAGGCAGGCATGATGCTGGAATAATTGCTGAGAACGTACGTTTTAAGACACAACCATGAGGCACAGAATGCGACACTGAGAATGGGTTGAGTCTGTCAAAGCATCAAAACAAGACCATGCCTCCCAGATCTTCCTAGTTTCACCAACTGGGAACCAAGCACTCACACTTATAAGCCCATGGAAACCATTCTCATTCAAATTACCACAGGCTTTATTATTATTATTTTCGAAGTGATGGAGACTGACCTCAAGGCCTCATGTGTGATCTTCTAGGTTCATCACTGAGTAACACATACAAATTTAAAAAACTTTAACCATATACATGTAAGATAAATCATCATTTTTCTTTGCAAAACTTTTGAGTTTCAAATGGAAAACAAATCGGTATTTTAAGTAATGACATTCCTTTAACCAAGCAGCATTCATTTACTTATTTAAGGAATATTTCTTAGCTATCTTTAGGTTTATGACACTTGTCCAAGTGTGGGGACAGCACGATGATTAGTTTGTCTCTTTCTGGCAAAGTCATCTGGTAGTGATTAAACATGTCTGGATATTCCTTGCTTGTGTGATTTTTCCAGTGGATTACTATGTGGCCAAAACTGGCTGCATAAGAAATTTAGCGATCGCTTGGCATGGCAATGGAATTCCCAGGTAAGACAATGTGCAAAGTGCAAATCAGCCTATCACAACCATTCTTCTGAATTCCAGAAATGCCAACCAATAGCTACAGCTGCCTTAGGCAAAATAGAAGACCAAGAGTGGTTCTCTAGTGTTGACTTTTGAGAATATAGGTCAACTATCCTCTGAGGTTAGTGAATTGCATGCAGGGGTGGGGTGTGGGAGTGTATCTACCCAAGGCATATGCATTTCCTGTTTAATTCTGAGCTCACATTCATTCTTTTACTGTGAGCCTAACCTTTCCTAATTTAAACCAAGATTCACACACTGCAGTGGCTTAGAAAATGAACCCTTCCCCAGGACTGGTGATTGTACTCTTCTTAATGTTTGGTAAGTGGAATGACACATGGATATTCTATTTTGTTTCATAATGTTGATGTAATTTTAAGGACTGTTTTTCCTATGAGACAGAATGCAGGTCATCACCAAGGTGACCCACACTGAATTGTTATTAATTTTTCTCCTTAGGAGAAAGCAATGGAGAGTCGGTCACCCAGACAGATGGCCAAGTGACACTCTCTGAAGGGGCTTTTCTGATTGTGAACTGTTCCTATGAAACCAAACAGTACCCAACTCTGTTCTGGTACGTGCAGTATCCCGGAGAAGGTCCACAGCTCCTCTTGAGAGCCTCCAAGGCCAATGAGAAGGGAAGCAGCAGAGGTTTTGAAGCCACATATGATAAAGAAGCCACCTCCTTCCACTTGCAGAAAGCCTCAGTCGAAGCATCAGACTCAGCTGTGTACTACTGTGCTCTGAGTGACACAGTGGCAGAAACCACAGGGGGAGCTGAGCACAAACCCTGAGGAGCAGTGGCCTTGGTGCTGAGTGCATCTGAGATTACTGGCTTAGGGTCTGTGGGCAAGTCTGTTATTGTTGACAGTCACCATATATCCACACTCTGCTGCGGTGTAAAAGCATCCAAATTAACACTAAGAGCACATTAGGAGAACAAGAAGTAAACACATTTTATATTAGGCTTCATCAGAGACTGAAAGTGGTCACACATCACAGTGATTTCCTTCCTTTCCTTCTTTCTTTTTTTCTTTCTTTCTTTCTTTCTTTCTTTCTTTCTTTCTTTCTTTCTTTCTTTCTTTCTTTCTTTCTTTCTTTCTGTCTTCTGTCTTTCTACACAATTTTATGTAGACCAGACTGGTCTTGAACTCCTTGTGAAGCTGAGCTTGACTTTGAACTGTTATTCCTACCTGTAGCTTCAGTGAGCTGGGTTATAGGCCTGAACGCCATTTTAGGTTGAATTTCTGATTTTAAAAATATAAAGTTTTTTGTTGAATAAACTATGTGTTTATCATCTCATATGCTTCTAACCCCCAGGTGGTTTGGATGCAAATGCCCCTCATAGGCTCATAGAGAACAGCACTTTTAGGAGATGTAGCCTTATTGGAGTAGATGTGGCCTTGTGGGAAGAAGTGTGTCCCTGGGGGTGGGTTTTGAGGTTTCAGAAGCTCAAGCCAGGCCCAGTGTTTCTCTCTCTTCCTGCTGCCTGCTGATCCGGATATAGAACTTTCAGCTCCTTCTCTTGCACCATGTCTGGTGTGTGTCTCCCTTCTTTCTGCCATGATGACAATGGACTAAACCTCTGGACTGTAAGCCAGCCCCAATGAAATGCTTTCCTTTATAAAAGTTGCTTTGCTCATGGTGTCTCTTCACAGCAACAGAAACCCTAAGATACCCCTGAACTTGACTCATGTTGTTCAGGGAATTATTATACTTAGAGACAAAACCATGGTGTAGGAGTCTGCATGTGCTCCATATTTTCCTGGTAAAATGCTACATGAAACGGTTATTTCTTTTTTTCTCTCAAGGTTTCATCATTTATTTGTTAGTCCTAAAGATTCTCATGTTTGACTAAATTTAGAAGCATAAGCTCTCAGTGAGGACAATCTATGCTTTGTGGGAATCTGTTCCTGACCTTATTATTTGGCTTCCTTCACTCTTTTGCTCATAAGTCTAGGATATTCTGCAGCTTCCTTATGTTCTAAAGAATTCTTTTTTCAGTGGAATAGGTCAGCGGTTGTGGTATGCATGGAGTAAAAAGATGCTGAATCTTGGGTTCTTTGGTTCCAGGAAAAAAATTGAATTAAGATGAAGGGATGAGTGTATTCAATGCTGTTTATAGGTCAAATAGAGAACAACTGAATTAAGCATTAGGAAAGTTGGAAGTGACATTGTTAGGAGAAATAAAATTTGATTGTGGTGGACTTAGGAGATAATATAGCACAAGAGTTAGAGAGAGTGGTATAGACAACCATTCCACAGAGATTCATAGGCCTTGATGGAAGCTAGGGACAAAAAGATGGGTATTCACATGTCAGCTGAAGAAAGTGTTCCTTCTTTCTGCAGTGTATTACAAAAATAAGACTGATTTCAAACCAAATATGTAACAAACAAGTCATGAAGCTTTCTTTTTTTCAAAAAATGATTCTATTTGGATGGTGTGTGTGTGTGCGTGTGTGCATGTGTGTGTGTGCATGTGTGTGCATGTGTGTGTGCATGCGTGTGTGTGCATGTGTGTGCGTGTGTGCGTGTGTGTGTGTATGCATGTGTGTGCGTGTGTGTGTGTGCGTGTGTGTGTGTGCATGTGTGTGCATGTGTGTGTGTGTGTGTGTGTGTGTGTGTGTGTGTGTGTGTGTATGTGCATGTGAGTGCAGTTTTCTGCAGAGGCCAGCAGAGGGCATCAAATTCCCTGGAGCTGAAGTTACAGGCAGTTCACAGTTGGGAGCCAAAGTTGGATTCTCTGCAAGAACAAGTACACTGAACCACTGAGACATTGCTCCAGCCCTAGTGAAATATGTTTAAAAAAACATAAGGATAAATTGTCATGACAAGGCTTGGGCAAATCTTTCTTGGTTATAACACAAAAGGGCAAGAAACAAAGTGAAGATAAAATTGCTGGTTCTCATAAAAGTGAAAAATACTTTTTACATTGTGTAGAGCTAGAAATTGAACTCAGGGTTTGTGAATGCTAGGAAAGTGCTCTGCTGAGCTATAAACTTAGCCCTAAATGTTTGTTTGAAAGTGTACTATTAATAAGGTGAAAAGAGAATCTCAAACTTGAGGGCAATGTTTGTAAATCATATAACTGCTGAGTTAGTGCCAAACAGATGTATAAGCACATCATTTCTTAAAACTCTATGGCAGCATGATGGCAAACTCAAAGTGGACTAACTCCTGAATACAGGCCCCTTGATGAGCCATTCATGAGGGCACATGTTTGCAGTTCTAGCACTTAGAAACCATAGGGAAAGACTGTGAATTTGAAGCTACTCTGGGCTACATGTAACTATTTTAAACATGCCAAAAAGCACAAGAAAAGATAACAAACAAGTTCACAGGTCTTGGAATAATGTAACACACATATTATAATATGTATATAAATATATATAATTATATATTATAAAATTATATACATATATATATTATAAAATAGGTGACAGAGTGATTGTTGACATAAATGTAGAGTCATCGTACATTGCAGGTAGGGATGTAAAATACTGTGGAAAACAGTACCTCTGCACCCATTTGTTTACTGAAGAGAAATGAAAACGCACACATAGAAAGCTGAACCAAAATCCATCATGATAGCCCCACAGTAGAGTGATCCTATGCCTATCACTAGATGAATGCAAAGACATTATTTATGTTCAATGGGATATTGTGCATTAATAAAACAAATAACATACTGATACATAATAAAACATGATGCCCCTTAAAATCTAACAATAAGTGAAGATGCTGAGATGATTATTTGTGGTTGTTAACTTGGCTGGATCTGGAATCGACTAAAAGGCAAGCCACTGGCAGAAAGCTGTTTTACTGGAGAGACATGACCAATTCAAATGTATTCACACAACACCACACTGGGACTCTAGTTTTGTATGCATTGTTCAGTATTGACAACTCTACAGACACATCTTTTTTTTCTATGTATTTAGAGTTAGGAAGCCCAGATGTCACGGAAATGGGTTGATGGCTCGTGATGTGAGTCATACAACTGTATGAACAACATACCAGTTATTTGAAATATGCATTTAAATGATTTAAATTATATGACTTATAAAGAATACTTTGAAGGCATTTTAAAGATATGAAGTTCTATTTAGATTTTAAAAAATACTTTATGAAAGTAACAGTTAAAAAGAAAAACCGAAAGAAAATCCATTGGCTCAACTTTCTAATTTAATCCAGAGTCTGTCCCTCCTCACGGCTTCTGACCCCACTGTCTCATTGGAGCTCCAGCATCAGGCTGATCATGGAGGCTTCAAGTCCTGTGTATTGGGTTTCCTGAATCTCTATTTTTCAGAAAGCAGCCAGATCAATTCCTTAAAAAAATAAGCAGCCTTAACTTTCAAAACAAAGTATCAGCAAAACAGCCTTGCCTTCACATCAATAATTTTCTAGTTCCCTCACAGTAAACCCAAAAGTTTTATTAACTTAAATACCGTATGTCACTGCAAACTCTAAAAAAGAGTACTTAGTGAATCTTTTCATATTTGGTCATTCTGCTTTGAAAATCACCCCTGTGAATATGCGTATGGATCATTTCCAATTTTTGCTCAAATCTACTTCCGTTAAGTCTTCTCTAAGCACCACATACAGAAGGGCAATCCTTGTATGTCATTAAGCCTTAGTATTTTCTGTATAGGCATATATGTAGTCTATCTATCTATCTACCTACTTATCTATCCATCCATCTATCTATCTATCTATCTATCTGTCTGTCTGTCTGTCTGTCTGTCTGTCTGTCTGTCTATCTATCTATCTATCTATCTATCTATCTATCTATCTATCTATCTATCTATCTATCTACCTATCTATCTACCTATCTACCTCTTGTGATTTTTTTTTTTGTTGTTATTTCTATTTTTCCTTAATGAGATAAATTTTACTATGTAGCAAAGCAGGACTCAGATGAGGAAGGCGCAGCTCCTGTCTGACCTTCCACATGCTGGATTTCAGTCATGTTCCATTATACTTCACATAGTTCTAAGTAAAATACTTTATATATACCCTCCAGATCCAGTGCCCTTGGGATTCCTGTGACACAGCGATCACATACACCCTGGATGATGAGGCTTCTCTACCTTATAAATGCATTTCTAGAGGAACAAGAACCATGCAGCCACAAATAACTCATCAAAAATCATGATTGAAAGAGTCTGGCGGTGGTGGAACATGCCTTTAATTCCAGCACTTGGGAAGCAGAAGCAGGAGGATCTCTGTGAGTTCGAGGCCAGCCTGGTCTACAGAGTGAGTTCCAGGACAGCCAGAGTTACAGTAGAGGAAATCCTGTCTCAAAAAAACAAAACAAAACAAAACAAAAAAGCTATGATTGAAAGAATAATGGTGTGAAATGGACCAGTGATAAAAATTAAAAGTGTTTATTTAATGTGAATATATTTTCCTCTGTGATTAGTTAGATGAAAGTATGGAATTCTCTCAATTTTAGTTTTATTCCTTTCTATAACCAAATCTGCACTTTTTATTAATATTTTATCTTTCCTCATTTCCCTACTTCTTAGTCTTCTTCTGTCTGAGTGCTTGTTCTGCTTTACTTTGGCCTTTTCATCCTCTTTTCTCAGCTCTCAGCTCTCAGCTTCTCAGAAGCTGTTCTAGTTGAGTAACTGGCCCTCCTTCACCACCACAGTTAATAAGCCTTTGGGAACCCTGTTTTGCTGGGTGTGTGGTTTAGTTGATGAGGGAGAAGACTGTGGCCCCTGCATACAGGTAGAACAGGAACAATTTTGTTTTGATTTGCTTTATATTGGTGTTATAAACACCAGGACCAAAGACAACTTCAGGAGTGAAGGGTTTATTTCAGATTACAACTTCCAGTTCATCATGAGTGTAAATGAAGCAAAGGCAGGAACTCAAGATAGAGACAAGGACTAAAGCAGAGGCCTTGAAGAAATACTACTTACTAGCTTGCTTTTTATATTTTGTTTGACTTGCTCTTTTATACAACCCAGGACCACCTGTCCGTGAGTGGTACTACCTGCAATTTGTTGGGTCCTTCCACAAAAAAAAAATTAATCAAGAAGATGTTCCATAGACATGCTCACAGCCAAATTGATGGAGCTAAATCCTCAGCTGAGCTTCCCTCTTCCCAGATGACACCTGCTTGTGTCAAGTTGACAAAAACTAACCAGTACAGCTCACCCTTTGTTACTTGACACACAAATATGTCACTATTAAGTCTTTCTTGTCTTTTCCAAGATCTCTTGCTAATATAAGAATATAAAATGCAGTAAAACTTAAAAAACCTCACAGTCTTTAAAAAGTTCAAACATTTAAAACAATTTACTCTCTTTAAAATTATCCAATCTAGCACTGCCTGGCTAAGTCGCACACACCAACTGGGGCAAACATCTTCTGATCCAGACTGTGCATGACTACCCAGCCACCAGAAGAGATGGTAGGCAGACTTCTTGCCTAACCCTCTCACCAGACCACCCCATCCCACCAAACTCCGATCCACCATGATCTCCTCACATCTGCTCCCTCCATTGCTTGCCTGACTCTCACATACCAACTTGAGCAGACATCTCCCACACTGTAGCTCAACAGGGCAATCAGAAGAACAGGTAGGAAACCTACTTGCTCAGCCTTCCAACTAGAACAAGCTGTGTCCCCACAAACTCAATCCATCACTATCTTTCCACCCCCCATATCAACCATCTCTACCACTGCCACCTACAGAGTCCCAGATACCAACTAGACCAGTTATCCCCCATACCAGAAGGAGACAAGCCAGCCAGAATAACAGGTAGGAAGCCTGAAAACTCTGTATCTCAACCCCCAACCTGGGCAGAGACTCCCTGCTTGACAAGGGACCATAAAGAACAGAAGATCAGAAAGAAAAGAAACTGTGGAACAAGATACTCATCCAATAAAAGAAAAAAGTGGGATTTTGGAACCTAAACCTAGACTCATCCAAAGCCCAAATGCCAAAACACTAGCACAAGAACACAATTAACAAGCAGGACAATATGGCACCACCAGAGCCCTGCTGTCCTTCTACAAAATCCCCTAAACACATGGACACAGTGGAAACAAATGAAAAAGACCTTAATCCAATTTTATGAAGATAATAGAGGTCATTAAAGAGGAAATGAATAAATCCCTCAAAGAAATCAATTAAAACAAAACAAAAAGCAAAAAACAAAAAAACAAAACAAAAAAAACCCCTCCAAAAACCAGACAATTGGAGGAGGACATGAATAAATTCATCAAAGAAACACAAGAAAACACAAACAAACAATTAGAAGAAATGATTTATTAATTCATTAATTTATTAATAAATTCAATATTAATCCCTGAAAGAAAGTCAAGGAAAAGCAAACGAACAATTGAAGGCAAGGAACAAAACTGTCCAAGGCCTGAAAATGGAAATAGAAGCTATAAAGAAAACACTAACAGAGGGAATTTTGGAAGTGAAAAATCTAGAAAAGCAATCAGGAACTACAGAGACAAGCTACAGTATGAGAACACAAGAGATAGAAGAGAGATTCTCAGGAATTGAAGACACTACAGATGAAATAGATACATTGGTAAAAGAAAATATCAAATCCAAAAAATTACGGACACAAAACCCAGAAGATCTAGGACAACATGAAGAGACCAAACCTAAGAATAATAGGAATAAAGGAGGAAGATTCCCAGCGCAAAGGCACAGAAAATATTTTCAACACAATCATTGAAGTAAAACTTCCAAACCTAAAGAAAGAGATGCCTATAAAAGTACAAGAAGCTTATAGAACACCAAATAGACTGGGCCAGATTATTATTACCACATAATAATCAAAACACTAAACATGCAGAACAAAGAAAGCATACTAAAAGAGAAAAGAGAAAGAGAAAAACAAGTAACATACAAATGTAAACCAATTAGAAGTATACCCGACTTCTCAGTGGAGACCCTAAAAGCTGGAAGGGCCTGGAAAGAAGTACTACTAACTCTAAGGGAACACAGATGCCAGCCCAGACTACTATACCCAGAAAAATCTCAATTATCATAGATGGAGAAAACAAAATATTTCATGATAAATCCAAATTCGAACAATACATATCTACAAATCCTTCCCTACAGAAAATACTAGAAGGAAAACTCCAAACACACACACACATACACACACACACACACACACACACACACACACACACACACGCATGCACACACACACAGTACAACCAACAACAACTACAAAATAATAGGACCGAACAATCATTGGCCATTGATATCCCTCAACAACAATGGTTTCAACTCCCCAGTAAAAAGACACAGACTAACAGAATGGATTAAAAAACAGAATTCATCCTTCTGCTACATACAAGAAACATACCTCAACCTCAAAGATAAATATCACCTCAGAGTAAAGAATTGGGAGAAGATCTACCAAGCAAATGGACCTAAAAAACAAGGCCATGTAGCCATTCTAATATCCAGTAAAATAGACTGAAAACCTAAATTCATCAAAAGAGATGGGCAAGGACACTTTATACTCATTAAAGGAAAAATCCACCAAGATGACATTTCGATTCTTAACATCTATGCCCCTAACTTAAGGGCTCTCACATTTGTAAAAGAAATATTACTAAAGCTAAAAATACACATGGACCCTCGCACATAGGTAGTGGGAGATTTCAAGACCCCACTATCACCAACTGACAGATCATCCAAACAAAAACTAAATAGAGGAATACTGTCACTAACAAGTGGGGTAAACTGAATGGACTTAAATGATATTTACAGAACCATTTCACCCCCACACAAAAGAATACACCTTTTTTTCACCACCTTATGGAACCTTCTCCAACACTGACCACATTCTTGGCCACAAAACAAACCTAGATAAATACAAAGAAATCGAAATAACCACCTGCATCTTATCAGACTACCATACAGTAAAGCTGGACTTGAACAACAACAGCAAAAGGCCTACAAATTCATGGAAACCGAACAACTGCCTACTAAATGATGACCAGGTCAAGACAGAAATAAGGAAAGAAATTAAAGACTGTCTCGAATTCAATGAAAATGGCTCTACAACATACTCAAGCCTATGGAACACAATGAAAGCAGAAAGAGGAAAATTCATAGCACAAAATACTTATCAAAAAAGAGTCAAGATATCACATATCAGCAAATTAAGAGTACATCTGAAAGCTCTAGAACAAAAATAAACAAATACAACCACAAATAAGAAAGTACAACCAAGAGGAGTAGACAGCAAGAAATAATCAAACTGAGGGCTGAAATCAATACAATAGAAACAAAGAGAACATTACAAACAATCAATGAAGCAATGAGCTAGTTCTTCGAGAAAATCAACAAGATAGACAAGCCCCTAGCCAAACTAATTAAAAAACAGAGAGAGCATATCCACATCAACAAAATCAGAAATGAAAAGGGAAATATAACTACAGACACCAAGGAAATCCAAAGAATCATTAGGTCATACTTTAAAAAAATTGGAAAATCTAAAGGAAATAGATAATGTTCTCCATAGATACCACCTATCAAAACTGAATCAAGATCAGATAAACAACTTAAACAGACCTATATCCCCCAAGGAAATAGAAGAGTTCATTAAAACTTCCCAACCAAAATAAAGCCCAGATTATTTTAGTTCAGAATTCTATCAGACATTCAAAGAAGAGTTAACTCCAATACTCCACAAGGTATTCCACAAAACAGAAACACTGCCAAACTCATTCTATGAGACCACAGTCATGCTGATAACCAAATCACACAAAGATTCAACAAAGAAAGAGAATTACAGGCCAATTTCCCTCATAAACATAGATGCAAAAATACTCAATAAAATACCAGCAAACCGCCAGTTTTGAACACACCAAACATATCATTCCAGAGATGCGGGGATGGTTCAACATAAGAAAATCAGTCAATGTCATCCACCACATAAACAAACTGAAAGAAAAAAAAACCACACGATGCTGAGAGAGCTTTTGACAAAATCTAATACCCATTCATGATAAGAATATTGGAGATATTGGGGGTACAAAGGCCATATCTAAGCACAAAAAAAGGTAAATTATAGCAAACCCATGACCAACATCAAATTAAATGAAGTGAAACTCAAAGCAATTCCACTAAAAGCAGGAACAAGACAAGGTTGTCCCCTTTTGCCGTACCTATTTAATATAGTACTTCAAGTTCTAGCTAGAGCAATAAGAAAATAGAGGGAGATCAAAGGAATACAAATTGGAAAGGAAGAAGTCAAAGTATCCTTATTTGTATATGGTAATAAACATAAGCCATCCTAAAATCTCGACCAGAGAACTCCTTCAGCTGATAAAAAATTTCAGTGAAATGGCTGGCTACAAGATCCACTCAAACAATCTGTAGCCTTCTTATATACAAATGACAAATGGATAGACAAAGAAATCAGGAATCAACACCCTTAACAATAGCCACAAATAACATGAGGTATCTTGGGGTGACTCTAATCAAGCAAGTGAAAGACTTGTATGACAAAAACTTCAAGTCCTTGAAAACAGAAATTAAAGATCTCAATAGATGGAAAGATATCTCAAGTTCCTGGGTTGGTAGAATTATATAGTTGATAGGATATTTAATACACTCCCTATCAAAATCCTTGTGGGAAGCAGTCCCCCTGGACGCTGGCTTGAAACACAAGGCACCCCACTTTTCTCTCTGGTCTTAATGGACAGAGTATGGACAAGGTCAGATAGCCTGAAGCTGCTCAGTTCTAAGAAACTGCCCTCCAACTAACACAACCCTATTGCTTCCTCATTCCAGATTTCCACCCTTTACACAGGAAGCCCTAGAGAAATCTCACAGTACCTCCTTATTGCTCTGAGGCCATTGATACTTAAGATTTCTTAACTCACTGGACAGACCAGTTCACCTGTCAGGTAGAATTACCTCAGATACCCGCTTACACATTCCCCGCTTTTCTCCCCACTTCAAAAATTGTATAAATACTGGTACTATGTGTTCAATAAATTGAAGGCTTGATCAGATATTAATCAGACTTGCCTTTCATTTCTCGCACCTCCTTGTCCCCCAATCCTCGCTCCCTCCCCTAGGGTTTTTTGTTGCAGAACCCCGCAGGTCAGGGACAAATCCTAACACAAATATTTACCTTGAAAGTGCAATAATAAATTTCATATGGAAAAAGAAAAATACCAGGATAGCAAAAATAATCCTAAAAAATACAAGAACATCTGGAGGTATCAACATCCTCGATCTTAAGCTGTACTACAGAGCCATAGTGATAAAAACCATATGGCATTGGCACAAAAACAGATATGGGGGTCAATGGGACCAAATCGAGGATCCAGACATAAATTCTCATTCCTATGGACACTTGATTTCAATAAAGAAGCCAGAAACATACAATGCAAGAAGAAAGCATTTTTAACAAATGGTGCTGGTCTAGTTGGATGTCCACATGTAGAAGACTGCAAATAGAACCATATCTATCACCATGCACAAAACTCAAGTCCAAATGGATCAAAGACCTCAATATGAAACCAGATACACTGAACCTGATAGAAGAGGAAGTGGGGAATAGCCTTGAGTGCATTGGCACAGGAGACAAATTCCTGAACAGAGAGCCATTGACTTGGACACTAAGATTGGTGATTAATAAATGGGACCTCATGAAACTAAAAAGCGTCTATAAGGCAAAAGACACTGTCAATAAGACAAAACGGCAGCCTACAGAATAGGAAAAATATTCACCAACTCCACTTATGATGGAGGGCTAATATCCAAAATATATAAAAATCACAAGAAACTAGATGTCAACAAAACAAATAACCCAATTAAAAAATGGGGCACAGAACTAAACGAAGAATTCTCAAAAGAGGAATCTCAAATGGCTAAGAAACAAAGACATGCTCAACATCCTTAGCCATCTGGGAAATTCAAATCAAAACCACTTTGAGATTCCATCTAACATCGTCAGAATGGCTAAGATCAATAATAGAAGGGCAGCTCATGCTAGTGAGGATGTGGAACAAGGGGAACACTCCATTGCTGCTGGGAGTGCAAACGTGTACAGACACTGTGGAAGTCAATATGGTGATTCCTCAGGAAATTGAAAATTTACCTATCTCAAGACCTAGTTTTACTACTCCTGGGCATATATCCCAAGGACATTCCATCTTACCACAAGGCTGTTGCTGCTCAACTATGTTTACAGCAGCTTTGTTCATAATAGCCAGAAATTGGAAACAACTTAGATGTCCCTCAACTGAGGAATGGATAAAGAAATTGTGGCACATTACACAATGGAGTACTATTCATCTATTAAAAAATGACTATATAAATTTTGCAGGCAAATGGAAGGAACTAGAAAAAAATCATCCTGAGTGAGGTAACCCAGTCCCAGAAAGACAAACATGGTATGTACTCACATATATGTGGATATTTACTGTTAAGCAAAGGACAAAGGTACTGAAATCTACAAACCCAGGAAGACTATGCAAGAAGAGAGCCCCAGTAGGGACACAGGGATCTCCTTGGTAATGGGGAATAGAACAGAAGATGCAGGAGGGACAGGTAATGATGGGAATGGGAAGACAAGAGATTAGGTCTCTGTGTTAATTTCCCTTTACTTCAAATAAAAGCTTATCTCATGTGGATTGATAAAGGCATTCACTTTTGGGTATGACATTAAGTCATTAGGAATGTTTTGATACTATGTCCATTTAGCAGAATAATAGGAGTCCATTCTCCTTGGTATCAGATTTGGGTTTCATTTCATAGAGCAAACCTTTAAGCCAATTAGGAAGTAGGTGGTTCACTCCTATTATGTTCATCTACTGTAGTACCAGTGTTCATGTCTTGTCAGATTAGCCATTATTATTGCACTCAGAATTCACAGTGAGGTAAGATGATACACACACACACACACACACACACACACACACACACACATAATGGTTATTTATATGGTATATATATATATTTCATAGTGATGGGATATATATATATATATATATATATATGTCATAGTGATATATATATCTTTCATCACCATGAAATGAAAGTTATCCAGTAGAGATGAAGAGTCCAGAGTCCAGGTGAGTACAAGCTTGATTTTTCCATGTTCATGACTTAAATATATGACATCTCTGTAGTAAGTTCTTACCACCAAGTGCTGGAATATAACTAAAGGCATTGGTGACAGCCTGTAATGTTTGAAGGGTGGGATCTATGAGACCTCACTGGCCAACAATTCTGAAAGAGATAACCTATTACTGGCAGTGGGCTTTTTATTTGTTAGCCTATCATGTCTAGTAGGGGCATTGTTTCTTGGTTATAGGATAACTTCATTTAAGCTCTTTTTTGTATCTTTGACTGTATATATTTAAGGAAGCTTCTAGAGGCTTTTATGTGACTTTTTGGAGAAGTCCTCATTGTTAGTCATCTCTCCCCTTATGCAATGGTATAAAGGGGGAAAAGAAAATAGTAAAACAGAAACCAGTTCTTAGTCAGTTCTTTGTAGTAAGTTTCCAGTTTTACAACTCCTGCAGCAGACCCAGGCAACATTCATACTTTCCTAGAATTCTTATTACAGAAACAATAAAATCATCAGGAAATTAAAGTAAACAGAGAAGGTTTTGGGCAGAATATAACAATCTTGGTAATGCAGGGCTGTAGGATTGCTTCAGTGCTTTGGGGAAAGCACATAATTGTGAAGTTTAGGGGAAAATGAGTGGCCAAAGAAACCAGTGCTTAATCTTAGAGGCTTGGCTCATAGGCTAGAGGAAACGCCAGCAATGAAATGCCAGTCATTGCATTTAAGGACATAATATCCATTTTAACAGCAGAAAACAAAAGCTAATCCTTTATAAACCTACAGGCTAGAGAGTAGCTCAGTGGTAGAATACTTGTTCACCCTGTGTGAATCTCTTGATTTGATCTTTGTCACATGAGAAAATAAAGAAAAGAATAAATCTGCACGTTTACGTTTCACAAATGAGTAGCTGGATAATTTTTGAGATTCTAGTTTTTCTTTTAGCACTTGCACGGGGAAACATCTCTCAAAGGTTGTCAGATTCCTCACTGCCATCTATGAGTCAAATTGTTTCTAATTGTGGAGCAGAAACAATTGAAGTACTTGCCCCACTGCATCCTTCTCAGTGAGACTGGCTCTTTATTTTTTTACTATAACCATCTTTATGATGAAGACATGATTGCTTGATTATTAATAACATCTCAAGTGAGGTCACTGGCAAGACTATTCTTGAAAAGCACAATTTGCGATAATGCGCATTTCAGATATCTAGTGGAGCTCTCTTTTACCTTCAATTTAAAAAAATTTCACATGGAAATCAGCATGGAGGTTCAGCAAAAGTTAAATAAAACAAAACTCAACAACAAAAACAAATGAAAACTAGATATAATGTGAAACCCAGCTATACTTCTTGGAATTTCCCCCAAGATTCCAAGTAAACAAATCTCAGAGAAAGAGAGGAATGGGAAGAGGAACTGTGGCATACTTTCACAATGAAATTACTTCACCCATAGAGAAAATGAAGTTATATCATTTGCAGCAAAATGGCTGTAACTGGAGATTATCATATGAAGTGAATGATCAGTCTCAGAAAGATACACGCCAGCGTCACATGTTCTCTCTTGTTTGTGGATCCTAGACATTGTATATACACAACATAGTACATATGATATGAAAATAAAAGGAAGACTGGGGAATAAAAGGCAGTAATGGGATTGTGAAAGTGGAGAACGGGGAAGGTAGGGCATTGGAGGGATATGTGAGCATGTGTGAGTGTGTGTGCGTGTGCATGTGCATGTGTGTGTGTGTATGTGTGTGCATGTGTGTGTGTATATGTGTGTATATGTGTTTGTGTGTATGTGTGTGTGTATGTGTGTGTGTGTACATGGTCTTGTGTAAAATAAAAAAATAAAAATTCAAGAGAAAGTATTTTTTTTCAAAAAGAAAAGTTTTGCTTTATATAGACCAATGTTTCAATAAAATATTTATTCTTTGATAATCCACATATGCACACAATATATTTTGATTATATTCACCACTTGCTTTCTTCCTTTAACTCTCTCCGTTCCTCCCTTCAAACACTCCTCTCAACTTTACATAGGTTATTTTTTTTATTACTCATCAAGTCTAATTTATGCTGCCTGTATAAAAATGGGTATGGGGTACCCACAAGGAAATAATCACCCTACTAGATATTCCTCTAAAGAAAACTGACTGTCCCTCCCTCAGCAGCAATCAGCTGCTAATGGCCCCTCAGCTAGGGGTGAAGGCTCATGAGCCCTCCCTTCTACACGCTGCAATGTTGACTGGCTTAGTCTTATTTGTGTATTTTTGATGCAACAGTTCTGTCATACCCTGAAGCTGGTATTTCACCCCTGACCTCTGGCTCTTACAGCAATTCTGCACAATCTTATGTGATGTCTTCTAGCCTTCTGGGGAAGTGTTAAAATATAGATGTTATATTTATAGCTGTGCATTTCACAGGCACTTCATCTTAGCACTTTTACCAGTTGTAAGCCTTTGTATTAACCACCATCTGCTGCACAAAAATGCTTCTCTATTTAGGAGTTGACTGGCACGCTAATTTAAGCATATGGTGAAAGTAGAGGGATGCTTGATACTACATCCATTTAGCAAAAATAATAATTGTAGTTTCTCCCTTGAGGCCCATAAGCTCCACAGTCACAGGTTCTTAGCCAGATTTACTGGACCAGCATTCATTTTCTCCTGAGGAGCAGGTCTGAAATCCAATCAGATAGTGGTTGGCCACTCCCAAAACATTCATATCACTTGGGCCCATGTGCATATCTTGCTATACCAGTCATCATTGTAGCTCTCAGGGTTCATAGCTGGTTAAGACCATTGTTGACTTTTAGCAGCCCGAGTAGTACTTTTTGATACTATAAAATATAGATAGCTATTAAGGAGTAATATACTGGCTTGAGTTCTCTAAGTCCTGTGACCAAAATGTGTTGTTTCTTCAGCAATGTGATCTTGTCACCAAGCTATGGTGGGTAACCAAGAACAATAACAATAGGTTACATTTTTTTGGGGGGGGGGGAGTTCTCTATGACTTCTCAAGGCCAACAGCTGTAGAGGATGTATCCCATACCTGGTAATGGGCTTTTCATTTGTCAATCTATGGCTTCTGGGAGAGATATTATTCTTTGTGAAGAGTAATATCATTTAGTCTCTCTCATCTTTCTGTCTCTCTCTCTCTCTCTCACACACACACACACACACAGAAACACATACACAATTTCTAAACATCTTTATTGTTAGTTGATATCTATCTATCATTTATCTATCTATCTATCTATCTATCATCTATCTATCAATCTATCAATCTATCTATCTATCTATATCTATCTATCTACCTATTATCTATAAATTTCAAACATCTTTAGGGCTAGTTGTTTCTCCATCCAGCCCTCCTCTCTGCCATACCGTCCCAATCCCCTTCCTACTTAACCCTATATTACAGAAAAATTATGATAGACTTGACTGAAAATTAATTTTTTTTCTTCATTTTGTTTATAAGAATGAATTATAATGACATTTTAATTTCAAATATTTGAACCCAGCTCATCATTGAACAGCACCAAGAACATGTTCATGTGTCAGAACATTTATTCACAACATTCAGTAATTAGAGTTGTGGCCACAAGGTGGCAGTAGATCGCAGCTGATGAAAAGTTAAGTGGCAAGCTCATTTCATTGAATTCTGAAGGAGTTGTTTCTTATTGGTTGGGTAGACAGCAGAAGAAGCCACTGTAATTGTTAGAGAAAAAGAAATAGCCTGGAAGTACAAAAAGCTTGTTTGGCAAGAGACTGCAAGTCTCCATTGGTCCCAGGCAGGAAGAACAATGAAGACATCCACTCACACTTTATTCCTATTCTTGTGGCTGTGGAAGGGCTGTGAGTTGAAGATTTGGGTCAAGAGAAAATATTTGGCAGATATTTCTTAGATATGCAAGGGAAATTCATTTTATATCACTCCCTCTAGTTGTTTTAGACAAAGAGAATTCAACAGGGTACTGCCTGACTGCCCTCTTAATTTCTTTTTTCTTTCTGCCTAGGGGAGAGCCAAGGCGAGCAGGTGGAGCAGCACCTTTCCATCCTGAGTGTCCAGGAGGGAGACAGAGCTGTCATCAACTGCACTTACGCAGACAGTGCTTCAGCATACTTCCCTTGGTACAAGCAAGAAGCTGGAAAGAGTCTCTATCTTGTGATAGACATTCGTGCAAACACAGACAGAAAGCAAAACCAAAGACTTACTGTTTTATTGAATAAGAAAATCAAGCAATTCTCCCTGCACATCGCAACCACACAGCCTGGAGATTCAGCTACCTACTTCTGTGCAGCAAGTGCACATTGGTTCCCAGACATCTGCAGCCTGTGCTCAAACTTGCCGTGGGGGCTGGAGCTCCATCCACATCCTGTGTCACATAGTAAAGCATTTGTCATATTGTTTATGTGCAATAGAAACTAATGTATAGATATTCAGAACATAAATAAGAAAGAGAGATACTTTGTTGGTTGATTTTTGCTGGAGCTTATTAATTTATTTTTTACTTAAAATCCCTAACAATATTTTGGATACATCTAAGTCTTGCTTACTTTTGTGTTGCTGTGAAGCGGTACGATGACCAAGGTAATGTATAGAAAGAAAGCATTTAATTGGGGGCTTGCTTACAGTTTCAGAGGGTGAGTCTGTGATGATCAGCATGGCAGGGAGCATGGCAGTACATAAGCAGGCATGGTACTAGAGTAGCAGTGAGAGCTTACATGTTGAGACAACAGCCAACGCAGGGGCTAGAGACAGAGAGAGAGGAGGGATGGAAAGCGAGAAAGAGGAGGGGATATCACATGGGCTCTTGAAATGTCCAGGCTCAGTAGAGTGACACTCCTTGTCCAACAAGGCCATACCTACCTTTACAAACAGTTCTATCAACTGGGGACAGAACATTCAAACACATGAGCTTATGGGGGTCATTCTCATTCAAACCACCACAGGGAGCTACACTTATCTGTGGGTTTAGGTTTACATATTTAGAATACAATTAGAAATTATACTTAAGTTTAAGTTTACATATTTAGAATATAATTAGAAATTATATTTAAAGAAGTTACATTAGTAGTTTCTCATCTAGTGTTCATGACTTCATCAGCCATGTATAGTGGGCTAGGTTTACAGTATCAGACCTGAATTCCCTCCTATTGGGTGGGCCTTGTGCTGGCTAGTTTTATGTTACAAGCTAAAGTCTTCCTTTCGATATTTGAATAATGGTAATAGGCTATATTGTTTTGGGAGGTTCATGGACTCCCTTGATCAACAATTGAAAAGGAGATAGGCCTAGACTAGGTTGTTTGTTCATTTTTCTGTCTGTCTATGACTTTTGGTGGGAGTCATTGTCACCCCAAAATGTCATAATTTCTTTGAAAATATATGTATGTATGTATGCACATGCACTTATATATAATTTTAGGAAAAAAATAAAGTAGTATGTTTCACTATGGCTTTTTCAAACGTCCTTAGTGTTTTTACCCCTCTTCCCTCCCTCCCTGTCAGTATTGCCTTCCTTTCCCCTCATCAGGCAAGTATTCCCCCATGCTACCCATCTTGCCTTTATAGCTCCTGCACCCTACTATTCTCCTCTAAAGAGCTCCTTCTACCAACACTCATGGTCTCTTTCTACACTCCTGATATCGGCCATTGCTCCAGGTGACACATGCACATCCATCTGAAGAGTCAGAGATGCGTTCTGGAAATAAGAGAAAACATGTGTCACTTTATTCTGATTTCTGGGTTACTTCACTCAATATAATATTTTCTACATACATCCACTTATCTTCAAGTCTTACAATTTCATTTCATTTTCAGCGGAATAGTATTCAAATGTGCACAAGTACCACCCTTTCATTATCCACTAGTCTGTCGAAGGACATTTAGTTTGCTTCCACTTCTTAGCTGTTATGAACAGAGTGGCAATGCACACGGCTGATCCAGTGTCTGCGCAGTAGGATGTCAAGTCCACTGGGGGTGTGCCAAAGAGTGGGATAGCTGGGTCACATGGGAGCTCTGCTTTTAGCTTTTAGAGGATTCACCACACTGATTTCCATAAAGCCTGCGTTACTTTGCTCTCTCACCAACGTGGGTGAGTGTTTTCCTTTCCCCACATCCGTGCAAACACATTCGCTATCAGTTGTTTTCTTGGTCTTAGCCGTTCTGGCTGGGGTAAGATGAAATATCAAAGTAGTAGAAGAAGAAAGTTGCACCACAAAAATCAATTCAAAATGGATCAAAGATCTCATTGAGAAACTTGAAACACTGAAACTGCTAGAGGGAAACACAGGAAATATTTGGATTACATTTCCCCAATAGCTAAGGATGTCAAACAGTTCTTGAACTATTTCTTAGCCATTTTTATTTCTTCTTTTCACCAGATCCATGGTCCATTTTAAAACTGTGTCACCTGTCTTGAGTTATTTGTGTCTCCTGGATATTAATCTGTTATCAGATCTATAGCTGAAAAAGATTCGGTGTCTGCTCTTTTCTCTATTGTTTTCCAACTGCACAGAAGCGTTTTGTCAAGTGTCGACATTAGTTCCTGGGCAAATGGGGTGGGTCCCACTCAGAAATTCCTTTCCTAAAGTCGTACTTTCTAGGCTTGCCTGTGTTTTCTCCCAGTGGGTTCACTAATTTTTCAGGCTTTACATTTAGATCTTTGATCCATTTGGAGTTCATCCTTCTTAGGGAGATAGATATGGGTCTAATTTCCTACTTGTACTTGTGGAAACCAGGTTTCTCAGCACCATTTGTTGAAGATGCTGTCTTTTCTTCAATGTGCATTTTGGCATCTTTGTTGAATAGCAGATGGCTTTAGTTACACGTGCCAATGTTTCAGTCTTCTATTTTGTTCCATTGGTCTACATTTTTTGTTTTTGTACCAGTACCACATGCTTTTATCACTATGAATGAAATTAGAGACATCAATATCCCCCCCCAACACACACACACACACCAGTTCAAAATGGATCAAAAGGCCTCCATGTGAAACTTGAAATGCTGACACTGCTGGGCGTACAAAATCCAGTGTGGTAAGCCCACATCCCAGCATCGCCCTTTCTTATTCTCTCAGGAGTGTGTCCGCCACCCTGCGCCTTTTGTGGTTTCATATAAATTTTAGGATTTTTTTCTATTTCTGTGATGGATGTTGTAGGGATTGATCCTGTGAACCTAAAAATTTCTTTTAGGAGAATGGTCATTTTCACAATACTATTTCTACCAAACCTGAGCATGGCGTGTACTTTTATTTTCTAGTATCTTCTCCCTCAATCTCTTTCTTCAGGTAAGTTTTCTTTGCAGAGTAGACATCGTTCACCTCCTTACTTAGGTTTATTCTTAGACATTTTAGGAAGCCATTGTGAATGGAAATGTTTCTACTGACTCTTTCTCAGCATATATGCCATGGGTTTATAGAAAAGGACAGATTTTGCAAGCTGATTTTCCATAGAGTCATTAACCATTTCTAGAAGTGCTCTGGTGGAATATTTGCAATCTCCGACGGTATTGCAAGCAGGGGTAATTTGACTTCTTTTTCTACTTGTAGCCTTTTAATTTGTTTCTCTTGTCTTATTGCTCATGGAGGCATGCTGGATTGTTCCAAAGACCTTTCTGTGTGTACTGAGATCATGTGACTTTTGTCTTTAATTGCATGTATATGATCTGTTATACTTATTAACTCATGTATGTTGAACCATCCCTGCATTTCTGTGATAAAGTCACTTGACCATAATAGGTGATCATTTTTATATAAGCCCGAATAAGCTTTCCAAGTGTTTTATTGGAGATTTCACAGGGGATGTTGGGCAGTTTCCTTTTTCTTTTCTTTTTTGTTGTGTCCTTACCTAGCTTTGATAAACTGATACTGCCTTCATAGAGGTTTGGAAAACCCCTCCTAATTCTATTTTAAAAAATAATTTAATAAGTATTAGTTATCAACCTTTTTTGAAAGTCTGGTAGGATAAAGCCATGAATATATGTGGAGCTGGAACTTTTTAGTGAGAAGGGAATTTATTCCTGCTTTGATACCCTCATTTGTTATAGTTATGTTTAAATTTTTGGTCTCTTCTTGGTTTAAGTTTAAGTTTGGCTGAATCTAGACATCTATCCATTCCTTTTAGATTTTCTAACTAAATGGAATATAGGTTTTAAAGTGTTCCCTCGAAATATTCTGAATTTCTTTGGTGCATGTTGTAATGCTTTTCAGCTCATTTCTGATTCTATTAATTTGGGTTATTTCAAACTTTCTTTTGGTTAGTTGGGCCAGAGGTCGGTCAATTATATTTATCTTCATAGAGAGTCAGTTGTTAGATTCACTGATTCTTCATACTGCTTTCTTTGTTTCTATTTTATTAGTTTTGGCTCTGACTTTTGTTATTTCTTGTTGTCTACTGGATTTGGGTTTGCTGTATTCTTGCTTTTGCAAAATTCTTTTTTGATTTAATATTTAATATTTTATTTAATATTATCTTAATTATTTAATATTATTCAATATAATTTGATCATTTTTCCCACGCAATTCTTCCCTGATCTTTCCTATCTCCTAAAAAGACAAAACCAAATATTCCAAGTAATTAAAAAATATCCCACAAAACAAACAACAATAAAAAACTCAAAAGATCAATAAGACAAAAAAGGCCAAAACAAATAATGAAAAATAAGTTATTCATTTATTTTATAACTCTAAAAATACCATTGAGTTAATTTTGTGTTGAGAAACAACTTCTGGGCAGTTGGTTGATATATCCTGGAGTATGGTTGATATACCCAGGGAGACTCCATAGGAGAAAACTGATTTTCCCTTTATCCCCCAGGTATCAATTGCAGATAACTTCTTGGTTAGGGGTGGGAGCTAGCGACCATTTCCCTCACTTACTGCTGGGATCACACCTGGCTTGAATCTGTATAGTTAGCATGCATACTGCCATAGTGTTTCTGAGTTCATAAGTACACCAGTACAGTTCTGTCTGGAAGACACTGTTTGGAATCATCTATCACCCATGCCACTTACAGTCTTTCTGCTTCCTCTTTCACACAGATTCCTGAGCCTTTGAAGGGGAGGGCTTTGATAAAAATTCCATTTAGGACCAAATGTTCCAAAGTCTTTCACTTTATGCGTCATGACCAGCTGTGAGTGTCTATGTTAATTTCCATAAACAGCTAGAACAAGCTTTTCCCATGAGGGTTGTGCAATGCACTGAACTATGGGTTAGCAGAATGTCATTAGGAATAATTTTATTGCTATGTTATTTTAGCATAATAACAGCATTGGCTTTCCCCTAAGCACTTGACCCACCTAATCTCAGGTTCTTAGACACTTTAGCAGTGTCAGGAATGGGTTACGTTTCAGATAATGGGCCTCAAGTCCAATCAGAAGTGATTGGTTACTCACATAACTTTTGTGCCACTGTCTCTCCAGTGTATCTTACAAACAGGACATTGTTATAGTTCTCAGGGTTTGTAGCTGGAAGGTATTAATGATTGCTTTTCTTCTCTGGTAGTGTGGAAAGTACCTTCTAGAAGCTAGTCAGTAGAAAACAAGCTTCTAGCTAGGCACCAGCTAAACATCTCCATATTTGATGACATATATCAGCGTTGTTTTAAACAATAGGGCCTTACCATCAGGGTGTGGAGAGTGACCAATAGCTTTGGCAACAGCCTGGGATGTTTAGGGGTTTCCTAGGGGCCTCTTTGGCCAATGACTCGATAGGATGTAACTCATTCTGGACACTGTGGATTTTACTTGGTGATGAAAACTGTGTCACTGGGGCATTGTATGCTCTGTTAATTAGTGACACCATTTAAATTCCTTTCATATGTGTGGATATTATAGGAAGCTTCTCTAATAGTAGGTTTCCATATTATTTTTCAATTGGCCTTTGGTGTTAGTTGTCCCTCCCCACATTCCCTCCTGTACCTTTCTCTTTCATCCCCCTATTCTATTTTACCTTTGTCTCTCTGTAACATTGTATTCTATTTTTTCCTACATGGGAGACCATCTCCTCCTTCTTAGTCCTTTATCTGGTGCCTAACTTTTGTGGTTATTTGGATTGTAGCAGGCCTATTAAAAGCTTAAAAACTAATATCCATATATAAGAGAAAGCATACAATATTTGTCTTTTGGGGTCAAGGTTACCTTACTCCGTTTCATTTTTTACTACCTTGATCCAAATACCTTCAGATTTCATAATTCTACTTTTTAAACGGTAGAGTAATATTCCATTGTGTGAATGTACACACTGTCCTCATGCATTCATCAGTTGACTGACATCGAGGATGCTTCTAGTTCCTGGCTCATGTGAATAGGGCAGCAATGGGTATGGAGGAGCAAGTGTCTCTGCAGTAAGATGTAGAGTTCCTTGGTTATATGCCCAAGAGCGGTACAGCTGAATCTTGATGTGAGTCTATTCCCAGCTTCCTGAAGAATGTTGGCTGTACAAGTTTGCACTATCACCCATAGTGAAAAAGTGCTTCCCTTTCCCCACGTTTTCACCAACATGTTCTGTTATTAGTTTTATTTTCTTGGCCATTCTGACTGTATTCTCTGTATGTAAGATGTATTCTCAGAGTAGTTTTAATATGTATTTCTCTGATTGCTAAGCATGTCCAACAATTCTTTAAGTGTGTTTTAGTCTATTTTTTTGTATTTTGAGAACTCTCTCCTGACTTGTGTACTCCATGTTTTTCCATTGGGATATTTTGGACTATTCTCTTTCTTGATGTTCCACTTTTTAAAGTTCCTTATATAATTAAATAGTAACTCTCTATCAGATGTGTAATTGGCAAGTATGTTTCCCCATTCTGTAGACTGCTGCTTTGTCTTAATGATGGTGTTCTTTGCCATACAGAAGCTTTCAGTTTCATGAGGTCCCACTTGTTAACTGTTGGTCTTAGTGCCTATGCTATCAGTGTCCTTCCTGTTCAGAAAGTCTTTTCTTGTACTAGGGAGCTCAATCTTATTCCCCACTTTCTCTTCTTTCATATTCAGGGTATACTGTCATATACTGGGGACCTCGATCCATTTAGAGTTGAGTTTTGTGCAGGAGATAAATATGGATCTATCTTCATTCCATCCAGTTTGACCAGCACCATATGTTGGAGATGCTGTCTTCTTTTGCAGTGTGTACTTTTGGCTTCTGTGTGAAAAATCTGGTGTTCATAAGTGTGTAGAATCAAGTCTGGGTTTTCAATTCAATTCCATTGATAAACGTGTCTGTTATGCCAACACCATGCTGCTTTTGTTACTGCAGCTCTTCAGCACAACTTGCAAACAGGGATGGTGATACCTCCAGCAGTTCTTTTATAATTCAAGATTGTTTTAGTTGTCCTGGAGTTTTTGAGTTTCCATACTGAGATTTTGTTTTTCAATTTCTGTGAGAAAATGTGCTGGAATTTTGATGGGGATTCCATTGACTCCTTAGATTGCTTTTGGTAGGTTGGCCATTTCACGATATTAATTCTATGGATACTCTTTGCCCTTGGAGATTTAATATCCTTTCTTTGTTCTGTACATCGACTGTATAATTATTGTATGTTGCATGGAATTTATTTTTTACTTCTGTGTTTTTGGTGCTTCTTGTTCCTTTCTTTACATTAGGGAATTTTTTTTTCTGTGATTTTGTTAAAAATTTTTCAGTGTCTTTCACCTGGGTTTCTTCTTTTTTAAAACTATCTCTATTATTTGTATATTTGGTCTTTCCGTAGTGTCCCAGATTTGGAGATGATGCTTAGACTTGTTTTTTAGAGTTAACATTTCTTTTTTGACTGAGCTACCCATGTCTGCCTTGTCTTCAGCACCTGAGATTCTCTTTTCCATGTCTGGTAGTCTTTCGTGAGGATTACTTTTGAGGTTTGTTTGTTTGTTTGGTTAGTTGGTTTTTTTTTTTTTTTTTTGATATCTTAAAATTTTCAATTCCAATTTTATTTCAGTTCGAATTTCTTTAGTGATCCTTTTCTTGCCATTGTTGTTGTTAAATTCTACTTTCATATCTTGAATTTTTTCATTGTTTTATTCTGCTATGCTTTTGTGTTTTGATGGACTTCATTAGGGATTTATTCACACCCTCTTTAACGTCCTTGGATATATTTGTAGCTGTTACTCTGAAGTCCTGTCTTGTGTTCCACCTATATTGCATTTCTTATGGCCAACTGAAGCAAGGGTAGAAGCTTCTGACGGAGGCGCTTTGCCTTGGCTGTCTGCGCCTTTGTCTTTGTGCTAGGGTCTAGGTATTTGCAGTTACTGTGTTTGAGGTATTTCTCTATGTCAACATCAGGTCCTGTATTTGTTGGATGGGTGCTCTGTTCTTTAGCTGCTGTTGCCATCTGTGAATCCTCTGCAAATGGGACAGCCACAGAGATCCCTGATAGACTGCTTCTATGGCCTGTCAGGTGACAGAGAGCAATGGAGATGGGTTAGGAGGAGATTCTGATTGTGTCCAGGGGAAAAGGCTATGAGAGCTGGGTTTGCATGAAGAGGTGGAGTCTACAGGGACTGGAGGTAGGCTGGGGGAAGGGGCTCTTGCAAGGAGGGTATTATTGGACTAAGAGTAAGTCTGGAGAGGTTTTAATGGAGGAGGAAATGATACTGAGAATTGCCTACCTGAGTGCAGGCCCAGAGAAACTTCTGCGGCTCCCTGGTAGAAACAGTTCCTGTGCATTATTGGTGTAGACACACACACACACACACACACACACACACACACACACTGGAGATAGACGAGAAGAGAAAGCAGAGAGGGTCTTTGGGAAAGAGCTAAGCTGGCAACACCAGGAGATAGAGTCTCCAGGAAATCAGGCATTTATTTTATTTTATTTTTTAATTCATTCAACTAACCCATGTCTTTTGATAGGGGAGTTGATGTCATTAATACTTAAAATTATTATTCAATGACGTATTTTGATATAGTGATTTTTATTGTTGTTGTTTTGCTGTTTGTGCCCTTAGAATACTTTTGCGTGAATTATTTCATATGCTTTCCTTCTGCAGCATCTTGGCTGTGCTTATTCTTCTCTTCAATTTGAAGTATTGCTCCCAGTATTCTCTGTATGTCTGGTTAGGTGGACGAGAATCCTTTTAGCTTGTTTATATCATGTAAAACTTTTCTTTCTTCTTCAATCATGGCAGGAAGCTTTTCTGTGCACAGTATTCTAGGTTGGCATCTGTGATCTTTTAGAACTTAGAGTGCATTGTTATAGATTCTCTAGTTTTTAAAGTGTCCATCAAGACATTAACTGTTAACATAATGGATTTTGTTTTTATATATAACTTGTAGTTTTTCTGTCACTTCTTTTAGTACCTTTTTTAAAA
This sequence comes from Cricetomys ansorgei, assembly GCA_026225945.1. NCBI lineage: Eukaryota > Metazoa > Chordata > Mammalia > Rodentia > Nesomyidae > Cricetomys > Cricetomys ansorgei. Next base: position 1,659,593 of record JAMJFZ010003384.1, read on the forward strand.
TATTTAATATTTTATCAACATGTTATGGGGTATTTACTTTCTGGTGCTGTGTATTTGGTATTCTGTGTTCTTCTTTTATCTATTTGGATATGTCTTGAATTAGTACAAATGATTTTTAATGTAATCATTCTAATTATACCACTAAATTTTATTATAGAGTTAGCCCAACCTTAGACTAAAAGATGGTGCATTAAAGTGTTCAATTTTTAATAGAAATGCAATATTTGTGTTGATAAATTAAACAAACAGTTTTATATTAACAACACAGTAAGAATTAAAAATTATTCCCTTACATATCTATTTATTAAGAAAATGACTGTCTACTGTGGAACATACTTTATGATGGAAACTCATTTTACTTTAATGCCATCCATAACCTCTATCATAAAAAGTCTAATTTTCTCCATCACTCTTCTGAACAAGAGCTCACTGCTGCTGTATAGATTATTTTGTACAGCACTGGGTCTTTTGCCATAAAAATGTTCCCACAGTTCCAAACTATCATTCTCTATGACTCCCTCCTTCTACCTCTCACCTTGCTTTGCCATATCCAAAGTTAGAATGTGGAGTTTGGCTAGTCAATTATTCTGTATATTAATGTCTTCTTTTCCTTGCAAGATGAAAGCCAAGGTAGGGCTTCAGAGCCTTAAAAGGAAGCAGCTCTTGTAATTCTTGTAAGCGTGGTAAGGTGTCATAATATGTTCAGATACAAAGCTTCTCACCTCAAACACTTCAAGGTGGAGGGCATGAGAGAAGTTAAGGGTAGACTACATGGGTTTGTGATCAAAACACATTATCTACATGCATGAAACTCTCGAATAATAATTCAAAGAATTAGTAGTAAAATTGTAAGTATGCAATAACTATTATTAAGTATATTCATATTGTTGTATAGCCATCCATAAATAGAACTCTTCATTCTGTGAAAACAAAACCTTACACTATACTTTTTAAACAACCTAGTATAGCTGAATTTTTATGTTGTTGTCATCATATATATAAGAAAAAATTTTATATCTGTTTTTTTCACAGTATCTGTTTAGCATAGTTCTGTATAAAGTCCATTCAGTGTGATGTATAAACTAGACGAGTTAGAGAAGGGAAACACGAATTCAAACAATATCAGGTCTTCTTGAATTTGTTACTTACATCCATATCTGATGAAGCATACACAGTTAATTTTCCATTGATGAGTGGAGAATGGGTGCCAGACTGGCCCGTACTCTCATTAATGTGGAAAGCATTCTTCCCGTGGTCTGTCACTAGAGCACAGCATCAGCAATGATAGTTGCTAATCCTATGTTGAAGACAAGGAAGTGGTTAGTAATTAAGACATCAATGTCAGGTCATTGTAGGGGTTCAGTTATTATGTCTAGAGTTCATATTTTCCACTTTTCAATGGCTCCAAAATTTAAGAGTACTGGAATATGATTTAAAGAATGAGAAAAGCTGTTATTGAAAGATGATAATCCTAAAACTTTGTCATGTTAGAGCATTTAGCTTTTCAAGTTGTAATGACTGTATACCTCAAATGAGCTATTTGTTATTTTTAATTTCCTTTAACAAATATGAATTTTTAGCCTGCATGTATCAATAACTTTCTTATAGGTTGGGAAGAGTTCTGAAAAACAGAATCATCCAGCATGGGTTGACATCTTACTGCGGTCTGTGATTTTAACCTGAAGCACATTCGTGAGATTTCCGAGGATTGCAGGTTGGCTTACAGTAGATGCCTGGATGCAGTAGATGCATAAAGGCCTTTGTTAAAATGTCCAGCTGCAATTTGAACTAAAACAACCTTGAGATGCCCTCCTAATGATGTCGATGCAGGCCATGGTAGCTGTCTTTAGCTTTACAAGGGCTTAAAGACTGGCATACACCTTTGTAATAAGGTCAGGGTGGAAAAATTAACATCCATCCATCATCAGTTCAGTTCCTGTCCACCAGGAGGTGCCGTTTCCTAACACAGGCTCATTTCCTGTGCAATTTGTGTCTCTGGACTCTTTTTTTTTTTTTTTTTTGAGTTAACATTTCTTCATGCTAAGCGTCAGGAACATTTTCTAGCTGACAATAGACATGGATTCTTCTCCAGGCTTCATGACTGCAATACTCTTCATACTCGGTAAGTAAAATGATCTTTACTGTTTAATAAGATGTTTAGCTGTATGTTATCTAAAAACATCATCTTCAATGTGCTCTTTCTCTCTCCCATTTTCTCCTTCCTTGCACTCTAGGAAGAACCCATGGAGACTCTGTGACTCAAACAGGAGGCCAAGTGACTATCTCGGAAGGTGGTCTCCTGACAATAAATTGCACGTACTCAATCACAACCATAGCGTATCCTGCTCTGTTCTGGTATGTTCAATATCCTGGAGAAGGTTTACAGCTCCTCCTGAGAGTCATCACAGCTGATGAGAAGGGAAGCAACAAAGGCTTTGAGGCCACATACAGTAAGGAATCCACCTCCTTCCACTTGCAGAAAGCCTCAGTCCAAGAACACGACGCGGCTGTGTACTACTGTGCTCTGGGTGACACAGTGACAGAAACTGCAGGGGGAGCTGAGCACAAACTGAGGGGCAACAGGTGGTCTGGCAGCTGAGCCTCTGCCTCTGAGATCACTCTGGCTTCAGCCCAGCCTGTGCTGTGTGGCCTTACACTTCTCTGCTTGGTGAAAATCATATAAATGTCCTCATGCCAGGCCACACAACTCCACAAACTATTAAGAGAATAGAGTGGTCTCCATTATTATTGCTGTATCTTACTGACTTTCCTGCAGTACTGGCTCTCACTGCATGTGCCAGGCAAGAGCTCTAGCACTAAGACACTTTTTTAACCTTGTGTATCTTTAGATAATTGAATGTGCTGGAGAAAGCGACGTCTGCATAATGTGACCTAAGAGTCTGCTAGGAGGAAACAGAAAGCTGAGACCCTTCCTAGCAAAGCCCCTCAGAATTCTTAAGAAGGAGGAAAAGCAGGAACTCACAGGCAACTGCAACATGAAGAACTGGAGGGCACTCACTGCAGCAGACACTCACGTGCTTGGTAAATCAGACAGAATTTCTTCTGTTTAGCGGGGGCATCATCATCATCATCATCATTATCATCATCATCATCATCATCATCACCATCTCTGTTTTCTTTATTTCTTTTCTTTCTTGCATTTCCTTCCTTTCTCCCTTCCTTCCTTCCTTCCTTCCTTCCTTCCTTCCTTCCTTCCTTCCTTCCTTCCTTCCTCCCTCCCTTTCTTTTTCTTGAGACAGGGTTTCTCTGTGTAGCCCTGGCTGTCCTGGAACTTTTTTTGTAGACCAGGATGACCTCAGATTCACAGAGCTTCACCTGTTTCTGCCTCCTGAGTGCTGAGATTAAGGATGTCTATTACCAAGTGTCATTTTTCCATTAAAGCCTTCAAATGACCCCATGAGATCCACTTATTTACAGTGAGATTTAGACTAGTGTTAGTGTTAACTGTCTGGGTGCTGTGACTGGCCACACGGTCACAAAATCAGTAATCAAACTGTCTTTAGCTCATCAAATTCTCTCCTAAGAATATACTTTGTCATGTATGTGTGGGTTACACTATTTTCCTTTTATTTCCAGGTGAGATACGTTTCCATTCTTTTGATTTCTCCATCGCTATATGTTCAATCTCAAATGTACTGAAAATCTTCACGTATCTAAATGACTTTTTCATTTTCATTGGCCCACAGTTTCATGGAGAAAAAAAGAAGCATTAAGGAAGGAACTTTCAAAACCTTCAACACTTACTGCTTGTCAGCATCCATGACAGATTCTCCACTCTTCCTCCATTAGTATGTAATTCATGAGCACAGAGAATTGCTGAGCCTTATCATGAATGACATGTTTGACAACAATAGGTCCTGAAATGTATCATTGAACTAATAATGATTGATTAAAAATTCTACCATTACCACCAGAGCAGGATTGAACATTCACTCAATAATACATTTTACACATATATGAATTTATCAAAGAATTAATAAAAATATTTTATTTTTGAAAAGAATTTTAATGTTCCAGCTTTTGGAGAAAACTTTATTTTTTGGAACTGGTGACATAGTAGCAAGTAGAACAGAGGAAAAGTCACACTCTAAAGAAATTAACATTTTAGGTGAGGGCTAAGTTCAGGCTAGTCATTAGCATTAGCTACTAGTGTGTATCATTTCTATTCAAACTTCCAAAAATTTCAAAAATTATTCACCTACTTTTATTCGAGGAAAGCAATATTAACTGTCCTACATAATGTCTTATATAGAACCAGAATTCAACCAAAGTACTGAAATGCATTCTAATTAACACTCTACTGTGTTTCTGTAGATACATATGAATTTACATCGCACTGCCAACCGTGAAAAGGAACCACAAAAAGCTTACTCAGATGTTGTGAGCAACTATAGTCTGACCTCAAGATGGCAGTGCTCCCATTGGCCCTGTCTCCAGCTGCTAATGTGTGTATCAGGTGTCTGAATGGCTGGCTGCACTTTCTGAGAGTTCCTTTTTAATGTGACAAGAAAGAGATGTTGAAATGGGGCAGCAGCTTTGGAGGCAGACTTACTTCTGCAGAGCAGCAATGGAGAAACATCTGAGTGCCTGCTGGGTGGTTTTATGTCTATGTTTTTGGTGTAAGTTAATGGGGGTTTCAGCCAGGTGCCACACAGGAAGTCAGAGAACATTTTCTTAGGATTTGGGGAAGAGATGTAATTCCTTGGGACAATAGGAGGGTACAAAATAAGCCTATTTATAGATCACCTGGGATTCAGGTGGAGAGTAAAGAAGGGTGGAAAGTACAAGTACCAAGCATGGACCATTGATTTCTGGAATTTCACACTTTTTTTTTTTCTGAACAGGGGTGGCTGGCAAGACCCAAGTGGAGCAGAGTCCCCAGTCCCTGGCTGTCCTGCAGGGAGAGGACTGTGTCCTTCAGTGCAATTACACTGTGAGACCCTTTAACAACTTAAGGTGGTACAGACAAGACTCAGGCGGAGGTCCTGTGTCCCTGATAGTGCTGACTTACAGAGATAACAAGAAGTCAAATGGAAGATATTCAGCAACTCTGGATGCGGATGCTCAGCACAGCACCCTGCACATCACAGCCTCCCAGCTGGGTGACACTGCTTCCTACATCTGTGTGGTGGGAGCACCATGCTCCCCAGATGTTTGCAGCTAGTACTAAAACCTACTTCTGGGGGCCTCAAGGAGGCATAGGTGACAGAGAAGTCTTTCAAACACTGAGTTGGGGAAACTGGATTTCTCTTCTTGGGATATTAGTCTCATTAGAAAGACAATTTGAAAACAGTCTGATAAGAAACTTGAGGACAAATTTAATAGATTTTTGAGAACACAAACAAATAAACAAAAAAATCCACAACAGCTTAGGGAAGCAGAAAATCCTAGCAGCTACCACCAGGAGAGATGGTGAAAATATTAGCCTTTTCAGTTATTCACAGAGGTCAGAGAAAGAGAGAGACAGTCTATAATGTCAAGGGAAAAGCTTAGGCTTGCTGATTCAATGATCTGTGTGCAGAGGACAGCCAGTACCACTCTCTGTGTCCCAGATGAAAGGATCATACTAGTGATACATGCTTAGAAATGGGAACAGAAACAGCTTATTAAGTAGGAAAACCATCACAAGAATGGGTGTGTGTTAATGAGCTCTTCATAAGCCCTTTAGACTCCCCATCTCCAGAGTTGCTGAGTATCTTCCACTTGATTTCTTGTTGCTTCTGTAAGTCACTACTATCAGGGACATGGGACCTCTGCCTACTCCCCATCTTTACCATGCATATTGCTTCAAGTTTTTTTGCACAGCTGTGTTCCTTAGATGAAATCCAGGTAAGGAAAAGCATCCAGACTTCCTTTGAAAAAGATTAATAATTATTACCAGTGTAAGCATTTTGAGACTTTTATACATGTGTGCCATACACACATAATTTTTACTCTACCCTCTCTCCCTTTAACTCCTGTATTTCCCCCACTCTGTCTCAAGTTCATGACTTCTTTAGTAACTGTTAAACACTCCCCCGCACATGTATATATAAATACAGATTGCTGTGTCCATTTAGTACTGCTCCTATGTGTGTGTGTTTAAGGTGACCACCTGGGATTGGATAACCTATCAGAAGTCTTATACCTGGAGAAAGTGGATTCTCTCTTTCTCAGTCAGCAGTCATTAAACTGTATCTCTTCATCTAGGAGTGAAATTTTGTGAGATTTTTGACGTCTATGTTGACATGTCAGTTGTCATTTTCAAGTCTTTTTTAGGTGACTACATTTTTAAAGACTTTATGGGTGCAGCTTTCATGTCATATGTAGAAGAAACAGCCTCCCAGCAGATATCCTGGTCGACTGACTCTTAAAATATTCCGTTCTCCCCTTCCTCAATGTTCCTTGAGTACAGGGGTTAGATATCTTAGTGGAGATTAGACACTCTATGGTAGGCTGAGCTCCTCATTTTGACCAGTTCTGGACTTCTATTGTTTTCTGCAAAATGAAGCCCCTGTGATGTCGGGTGAGAACTACACTTATCTGTGTATATAATGTAAAGTATTTGGAATTTAGTTAGAAATTATACTGGTTTAGGGAATTATCATTAGTATATTCTCCTTCAGGGTTCATGGCTTCACCGGCTATGGTTGAGTGATCTAGGTTTACAATATTAGACATGAATTTACTTTTAGATTGAGATTTAAGTCTCGCTACACAGATGTTGGTAGATCCCAAGATATAAATACCATATTGAAGTCTTAGGTATATTGTGTAGTGGTAGTCATTTTTGTGGTCCATATGCACTACAGTTAAGAAGGACTCTTAATTACTTTTCTCCTTTGGGAGCACATGCGGCCCCTTTGAATACTGTGGAAGGACCTTAGAGAGGAGATTTCAAGGATGGACCTAGCTTGATTCTTCCAAGCCTTGTATCTCATGTACATCTTCAACAAAAGGATCTTAAACTCAGGTTCTGGGAGCCAACCTGTGACAATGGCAACAGCACATGGAGACTCTTTCGCCATTCTGACCAATCTCTCACTGGAAAGTTTCCAATGGTTTGGAAACTTGGGGTTTTGTTAGATAGTTTGTGACTTTGGACAGAACATTATCACTCTAAGTGGAGTAACTTCATTCAAACTATCATCTGTCTGCTATCTATCTATCTATCTATCTATCTATCTATCTATCTATCTATCTATCTACACATACAGTATTTATATTTAAATGAACATGAAATAGTATGCTTCCCTATGTTTCTTTCAAACATCATTAGTACTTTCTTCTAAATTTCCCTTCCTTCTTTCTTTCCAGATAAATATGTCTTTTGCTTCTCAAATTTCCCCCTTTGTATCATCTGTGTCGTCTGTGTCCTTCTCTTCACTTTTCTACGACTCTTTCTTCCCTTTATCCCAATGTCATCTTTTTTGTTGTTGTTTAACTTTGCTGGTTTCTGCAGTTACTACAGGATGTGCACTCACATTTGGAAATTTAGAGCTAGAGACTACAAATAAGAGAGAACCTGTGGTGTTTGCTTCCTTGGGTCCGGGTCACCTCACTCAGTATAACAGTTGTGATTTCTATCCATTTACCTGAACAATTTCATGATTTCATTTTTTTTTTACAGTTGAATAGAATTCTGTCTGGAGGATTCTCCTGCATCAGTAGAAGTAGGGAATGAGCTTTCTGCTGTCTCAGTGGGAGATACTACTTGCACTGGCTATTTTCATGAGAACTGACACAAGCTCTGTAAGAGAGAAAATGAGAAATTGAGAAAATGAGGTTCTTAACTGATGAGTTATGACTCCTTTCGGGATTGAACAATCCTTTTGTCTAAGACCATCTGCATAGAAGATATTTACATTATGATTCACAACAGTAGTAAAAGTATAGCTATGAAGTAGCAATGAAAATGATTTTATGGTTGGGGGTCACCACAACGCGAGGAACTGTATTCAATGGTCACCACATTAGGAAGGTTGAGAACCAACGATGTAGGGCTGATAGCAGGAGAATGTACAATGCTGGCATCTGAGATTATGGTTAGAAAAAAAGAAAGCAACAGAGCGTTTTTTACTTTAGAAAGTTGAATACTTATCTTCCCATTTCTTCTGTCTAGTACAGCTTGCCAGTCTGGAGGATAGGTAAAACCAAAATTTAACAAAACTTCAGAGCCTGTAATGGTTGGTGTGTCGGGGGATCCATGGTGTTGGTGGGAACGGGATCCCGATAGCAGGGGAGGGCATCAGCTCCTGTGCTAGAGCTAGTACCTTGACTGGTGGTACATCGAGTGGCCCTTAAAATGGCGGATCCTGGCACACCAGTTGAGCCTCAAGATTGGGAATATGCTCCTGGGTAGTGCCCGGTTCCTCCATCTTCATGAAAACCTTGTTCACCAACATCGGCAAAACAGATAGGCTGGGAGCTTAAACATACAAGCCTAAAGATGATTGGGCCTTTCCTGACTTTGTCCACTCCCTCTATTAGGCTAATTGAAATTTCTAGTAAGCACAGACCAAAGCAATTGGACCTCTCCTTTATAAAACACCCTGCTTACTCCATAAAAGCCCTGCTCCTTTCACGATAAAGTAGATTTTGCACCACAATGCTGATCGCCAGAGTCTGAGTTTTTGGACTATTGACTCCATCTCCATTCATCCTCTTGGGGACCCCCATGTGCCCACAAATGACCACACGTGGAATCCTTTTGCCAATGACTCAACAAAATACTTCTCATTCCTGGAACTGGAAGTTTCACTTGGTGGCAAAGGATGTGTAGTTGGGGAGTTATCTCCCCATTAGACTCCATTTAGATTCCTTTCACACATGTACAGATTTTTCAGAACTTTTATTGTAGTAGATTTCCATATGGCTTTTCAAATGGCCTTTTATCTTTGTTGTCCCTCCCTAGATTCCCTCCTTTACCCTTCTCTCCCACCTCTCCTTATTTAATCCTCCTACTTTAATTTTCCCATTATGTCTTCATAGCACTGTAGTCTGTTCCCCATTTCTTCAGAGATCCTCTGCTACCTCTCTGGTCCCTTCCTAAGTATGTACCATCTGTGGTTATTCATATTATAGCACACATATTAAAATCTTAAAACCTAACATCCACATATGAAAGAAAACCTGAAATATTAGTCTTTTTGAATTTTAGTTACTTCAATCAGGATGACTTGTTAACATAGCTCCATCTACTTTACTGCAAATTTCAATTTTCTTACAACTGAATAACAGTCCACTATGTAAAAATGTCATATTCTCATTATCCGTTATCCAGTTTGATGGGCACCCAGGCTGTTTCCATATCTGGGCTATTAGTAGTAGAGCAGCAATGAATGTGAATGAGCAAATATCTCTTTAAAAAGATGTGAAATATTTTGCAGTATAAGCCCAAGAGAGGTATATTGAACTGATTTTCAGCATTTTTGAGAAATCTCCATATTGATTTCCATCCACACTATTTCCAATAGTGGCTATACCAGTTTGCCCTCCTACCAGCAAAAATTGCAGTCTATATCCAAGGATATTGATTTCTCTCAATAACCTGATGGTAAGGCCCTATTGCTTATCACCCATGCCTATTGCCTTATTATTTATGTCACTGAACACAGAGAAGTTGAGCTGGTACCCAAGTGGAAGTCTCATTCCTGCTGACTAGTATTCATAGTCAGGAAAGTATTCTATATGCTACCAGAAAAGAAAGGTAATCGTCAATATTACCCCACTACAAATTATATATCCTATAAAAACAACCCCTGAGAGATATGTTGGGGCAATAGTGGTACAGACATTATGGGTGAAAGCAAATAGTTTTTAAAAATTGGCTTTATATCTGACATTGCTAAATTTCCAAGAACCTGAGACTAGACAGGTCACTGGCCTATGGGAAAACCCAATACTACTATTCTGTCCAATGAGCATAGCAATAAAATGACTACTAAGGACATATTCCTATACCCATAGATCATTGTATTGATTTGTTCAACCCACATAAGAGAAGTTTTTTTTTTTTTGCAGTACATGAGTATTAATTTAGACATCCACAACTGGACATGTATAGAAAGCGAGAAAATTTGGAGTACTCAGTCCTAAATGGGATGTCTTCATTATGCTCTTTTTATAAAGACTCTAGAATCTATTTGGAAGAAGAGTGGCAAATAGTATCTTTCAGACAATGTGGGACTGATGTACATGTGAACACACAGAGACTGTGGCAGCATGCACAAGACCAACATAGGTTCAAACTAGACAGATTTCTAGTACTAAGAAGAGGAAACAGACTTGGGTTGCCACACCAAACAAGGAACTATATAGAAACTCATACCCGCTGGGAAAGAGAAGATTTTTTTGGCCGTGTACTTGTCACTGGATACCAACCATACACCATTTTCAATATTCAAGAGTAGTTAGCCAACACAAAATGGAACTCTATTTTTTAAAATGTGTGTATGTGTATTTTTGTTTGTTTTTAATTTTGTTGTTAGGATTTTTGGTTCGGGGGGGGAGAGAATAGATTTGGGTGACTGAGGAGGTGGAAAGGATCTAGAAGGACTTGGGGAAGGGTACAAGCATGATCAAGATATATTGTCTGACAACTTTGAATGCTTTCCCCAAACAACAACAAAAGCAACAACAAGAAATAAACAAACCCAAGAGGACTTCAGAGGAAGAAAGGAGGGCTAGATCTAAGGAAGGAACTTCTGACTTGAGGAATGATGCCTGTCGTTAGTGAATTTTCTAAGCTTTCTTTTGTTTCACAGTGCCCATCAAATCATGCAAAAGGCAATGAACTGGAACTGTGAGTGGAACACATTAAAACACAGTTCCACGAAGAGCATGTTGCCTTTAGTCAGAGGTTCCCGTTAAGGACAGCCTATTATTAGGACAGCTGAGCAGACCGTAGTAACCAAAAAGTACATAAAATTTGTACTGCACAAAAACTCAGTATTAAAGTAACTGAAAGTTAGTGGAAAAGCATCATGCTGTATTCCCTTGTTTCTATTTCATTTCTTTTTCTTTCTTTTATTAAAAGTAGATTCTTTGCAGATGTTGATAAGTGTGTGGATTTATGTCAGGATCTTTGATTCGGTTCCATTGATTCACCTGTTTGTTTTTATGCAAATATCACACAGTTTTTATTACTATAGCTCTGTAGTAAAGCTTGAGATCAGGAATGTTGAGATCTCCAGAAAATCTTTTATTTTTCAGTATTATTTTAGCTATCCTGTTTTATTTTTTTTTCCATATTAAGTTGAATATTGTCCTTTCAAGGTCTGTAAAGAATCATATTGGGATTTTGATAGGGATTGTGTTGAATCTGTAGATTGCTTTTGCTAAAATTGCCATTTTTATTATGTTAATCCTACCAATCCTGGAGCACGGGAGATTTTTCTGTCTTCTGAGGTTTTCTTTGATTTCTTCCTTCCAAGACTTAAAGCTTTTGTCACACTAGTATTTCACTTGCTTGGTTAGAGTCACCTCAAGATATTTTATGTTATTTGTGGGCTATTGTGAAGGGTTTTGTTTCCCTGATTTCTTTCTCACTCCATTTGTTGTTTGTATATAGGAGAGCTACTGACTGTTTTGAGTTGCTCTTGTAGCCAGCCACTTTGCTGAAGTTGTCTATCAGTTGTAGGGGTTCCTGGTAGAATTTTTGGGGTCGCTTATTATCACCTACAAAGAAGGATACTTTGACTTCTCGCTTTTCAATTTGTATCCCCTTGATCTCTATCTGTTATCTTTTGCTCTAGCTAGAACCTCAACTACCATATTGAATAAGTATGGAGAGAATGGATAACCTTTTCTTGTTCCTGATTTTAGTGGAATTGCTTTGAGTTTCTCTCCATTTAATTTGATGTTGGTGTGGGCTAACTGCAAATTGCCTTTATTATGTTTAGGTATGTTCTGTGTAACCTAGTCCCTTCTGCCTGCCCTTGGGATATTTTTCCTCCTACTGGGTTGCCTATTTCACCCTTGATGTAGGTGATATACGTGGCTGTGTTCCATTTTGTTGCGCCCCGTTTTGAGCAGCAACACTGGAAGGACCGTTTTTTTCTGGGGAGAGGTGTGGGTTGGGGGGGCAGATCTGGGGGAGATTGGAAATATGAGAGCTGGGAGGCATGGAAGGAGGAGAGGAAGGTATTGGGATGTATTATACAAGAAAAGAAAAATTTAAAAAAGAGTGGAAAAATAGATTATTTTTTCCCCTCATAGTCTTACTATGGTTTTCCTGCCTTCTACTCCTCCCAGTTTCTCCCACCTCCCTCTCATCTGAATCTACCCCATTTCTTCTCTCATTAGAAAACAACCAGGCTTTTAAACCATAATAATAAGTAAAATATAATAATATAAAACAAGAACTAACTCATTGGAGTTGGAAAAAACAAACCAACCAAAGGAAAGAGCACAAGAGAAGGCCCAAGAAGCAGAGACTCATTTGTTCACACACTCTGAAATCCCCTAAAAACACTAAATTGAAAGCCATTAGACATACCCAAAGGACCTGGTACAGACTGTTGCAGACCCTGTGCATCCTGCCTCTGAGTTTGTATGTGATTTGATCATGCTGATTTAGAGGCCCTTCTTAGTGCTCTCCATCTCTTCTGTCTTTACACTCTTTTTGCCTTCTCTTCCACAGGGTTTCCTGAGTCCTGATTGGAGGGATTTGGTGGTGACATCTCATTTATGGATAAACGTTCCAAAGTCTCTCACTCTTTGTTTAATGTCTGTCTGTGGGTCTCTGTATTTGTTCCCAACTGCTTCCCAACAGCTTCTCTGTTGATGGCTGAGCATGGCACTAATCTGAGTATGGCAGATTGTCATTATGAGTCATTTTATTGCTGCATTTTTTTTTTTTTTAGGAAACATAGTATTTGGTTTTACTCTAGGTCCCTTGGGTTTTTGGTCACCCAAGTAGTGTCACATATGAGTTCCATCTCACGCATTGGGCGCTAAGTCATTTCAGATATTGGTTGCTTGTTCCACAAGCTTTGCCACCATTGCTTTGGCACATCTTGCAGGCAGGACGTGATTGTAGATCAAAGTTTTATAGCTGGGTTGGTGTTTATTTTCTCTTTTGGTAGCATGCAGAGTACTTTCTTATGCCAAAGATGCTAAGACTTAGGTGTGAAAGCTCTATGAAGGCACAAGTTCAACTTCTCCAAGATTAATGAGTTATATAAATGTTGTCTTTCGCAGTGGGGACTTGCCATAAATTTGTGGAAAGCAACATACAGTTCTGGCTAAACTTGGGTTGCTTTTGGATTTCCAGGGGACCTCTTTGGCCAACAACTTAATTAGATGTAATCCAATCACAGTACTAGAAGCTTCATATGATGATAAGAGATGTCTAGTTGGGACTCTGTCTCCCCCATTATTTGGCAATTTCATTATATTGCCTTTGTATATGTATATATTTTAAGAAGCTTCTACTTTATTAGGTTTCTATAGTACCCCTCGAATGGCCACTAACTTTGGTTGTCTCTCCGCATATTTCCTCCTTTATCACCCTGGCTTAGAAAGCCCTAACACCTGGCCAGTGTTTTAGCATTGGTGAAATAAAAATGGACCTAGCTATCAAAGAATAGTACTTGATTGCTTTGGCCTGTTATGTGGCTCCCTGATGGAATGATGCAAAGGGCTTGTCTAGATCTCATATAACACGGAACTCTACCAAGGCAGAGAAATGGCTTTGTAGAGGAAATTACTTGAAAATGAAATAGAAGGATTTAACAACATATTTTATCACACAAGATAAAGAATTCTTAAATTGAAGACCAGTTGACATGAATAGGTCTGATAATGAGAATAAAACACAAGAGGAAAATGAATAGAGCTTAAGAGACCCATAGAGCAGTTTCTCATATAGAGACATGAATATAAATATCTTACAAGAAAGACTGAGGGGAAGGAGGAATAGTTAAAGAAACTCTGGTCACAAATCTTTACAAATTTGATAGACGATGTAAAGCCATTATGTCCCAGAAGCTCTGTATGAACCCAGAGGACAGTGGTAATGAACCCCTCACTTAGCATCTATAGGACAGTCTCGATGAAGAAAAGGATAGAGTCTAGAAAGCTGCTCCAGAGAGCGGTCAATAAGGATTTTTTAGCAAGATCAATGTTTTTATCTGAAACTATGTCAGCTTTAAGGTGGTGGGATGTGATGTCTGAAAAGACAGATGAGAAAAATGATGTCTACTATTGATGCTGCATTTGGTAAAACCATTTATAAAAACTAAAGGAGAAACTGAGACTTTCTAAGATAAATAATACTGAGGATGTCCATCTCTTGTGGAATTTTGTTATGAGAAATTATAGAGACTACAGACAGTTGATGAATTTTGGAAGAATGAGGGTCAATCTTTCTTTCTTCCTTTGTTTTTTCCTTTCCTCCTTCCTTTCTTTTTCCTTCCTTCCTTCTTTTCTTTCTTTCTGTGTCAGGCTCTCACTGTGCAGCCCTGGCTATCCTGGAACTCATAGAGATCCAAAAGCTTCTGCCTCCTGAGTGCTGGAGTTAAAGATGTGTACCACCATACCCAGCTCAGTTTTCATTGTGTACGTGGCTGCTGCTAGGTCAACCATGTTCAGTGGATGACCCCACACCTGGTACAAACTAGACTCAATTGGTTATTAAGAAATAAAAAAGAAGGCACAAAGTTAGGTGCATAGGGAGGTTTGCATTGATCTAGGAGATCCATTCAATGGTGGAGGAGATGGGGTGTGAATAGGATTCAAAACATTATGTGAAATTCTGAAAGAATCACTAAAATATATTTTTTATAGTATAAAAAAGAAACTCTAAGGAGAATATTACAGTCTGAAATAAAAATGCAACATGTGATAACTTGGACAGTACTAAATTAATGAATGATGACAAATGTTGCTAAATAGATGCATACAAACTTGAGATCTTTTGTAGAACACTCCATTCTATCTAGCTTAAAAGACAAATTTATAAGATACCATTATAGATGTGTTTCTAGCAATATAACATGTAAATATGTGTGTAGTTTTCCATGTATATAAAGATCCTGACATTATTTTTAATAAAATTTGTATATTTGAAATTGATATGTTTAGTATTATAGCAGCTTTTACTATGGAACAAATTGTCATTTACTTTTATTTAAAATGGAGGTGGAACGCTAAATGTAATGTTGGGTTTTTGGCTCATGGTTAAAGGTAACACTGTCTTATATGTACTTGTAGAACTTCATACTCTCTTATTACTTAGCATAGCTTTTGCAAGATAATACTGATTTCAGCTGGATTTACTCTGTTATGTTTTCACCATAATGTGGTTCTTGCATCTTTTACTAAATTTGATGAATTATCTATTTTATGCTGTCATTTGTTAAAAATCTTACAAACAGGTGTGCTTCTAACTCACATTGAGCCTCCGACCCGCACCTTAAAGCTTTATATGAATTTTCAGACATTTTTTAAGGCTTGATGGATGCTTTCTTATGCTGTTGCCATGTGTCTTTCAACTCTCACGTCTGTTGAGAAATGGCCTTTGTTATGTTTTTAAAGAGCAAGGTATTCTTCAGGAAAATTATTCTAGCATGACCTTCTTAGATTCTGCTATACACATCAGATAGTTCTAGCTTGCTAGTTTGGGCATAAGTGTGTCATTAGTGCAAAATATAATGATGCATTGTATGGGATTCTGGACTCTATACTGGTTAAAAATTATACTTTAATTTTAAAAATAAAGACAATTAAAAAATAAGCAAAATTATTATAGAACATAAAAAGATTCCCACATAGCCCAGAATGGTTGCACACACCTTTAAAGGTAGCACTCAAGAAGCAGAGGTTGGTGAATTACTGTGAGTTCGAGGCCAGTTTGATCTACATAGTGAGTTCCAGGCTAGCCAAGACTACAAAGAGAGATCTTGTGCCTTAGTTAGGGTTTCTATTGCTGTGAAAAGACTCCATGACCATGGCAACTCTTATAAAGGGAAGCATTTAATTGTGTCTGGCTTACAATTTAGAGGTTTAGTCCATTGTCAGCATGGCAGCACACAGGCAGACATGGTGCTGGAAAAGATGAGAGCTCTACGTCCAGATTGGCAGGCAAGAGGAAGAGAGAATCCTTTGGCCTGGCTTGAGCGGTTGAACCTCAAAGCCCACCCCTAGTGACACACTTCCTCCATCAGTGCCACACCTACTCCAACAAGGTGACACCTATTAATAGTGCCAACTCTCTATGAGCCATGGAGGCCACTTTCATTCAAGCCACTGTATCTTTTTAAAATTACTTTTCTACTGCTGGTGATGAACCACCATGACCAAGGTAACTTATAAAGGATAGAGTTCAATGGAAGCTTACAGTTTAGAGAGTGAGTCCATTGCTATCATGGCAGGGAGCGTGGCAGCAGGCAGGCAGGCAGAGGCACAGGAGCAGTAGCTGGTAGCTTTCATCCTGGTCCACAAGTGGGAAGCAGAGAGAAAGAGCTAACTGGGAATGGATTGGGGTTTTGAAACCTTTAAGTATACCCCCAATGACACACCTCCTCTAAGTCCGTACCTCCTAATTCTTCCCAAACGATTCCACCAGCTGGGGACCAAACTTTTAAGTACATGAGCCAAAGTCAGTCATTCTAATTAAAACTACCAGAGCAGACACTGTCTTAAAAAAAATTTGTTTTTCTCAGATCTTAAGATGAAACCATATTGACTAAGAGAGATTTTAACCAGCTGTTTTTTTTTCCAGAATTCTTTTAATTAGAAGAAAGTCTCCCAAAAGTTAAAGATGAAGTGTTTTATATAGAGGTGTTGTCTCACCCACAGAGGACCTGTGCAGTGTGAAAGAGTCCTGAACTGCAAGAACCTCACTCTGAGTTGGTGACAGAAAAAGTATGAATCATTGAATACAAGAAAGTGGCTGCTTGAGTTGATCGAGAAAAATTAGAAATTTAACTTGAAATACTTGAAAACATACATGTCCCCCCACATTGACTTGGAGCAAATGTCTCTTTACTTTTTATTTAGCTAAGATGCCAGACTTCTAGTTTTAGCAGCTCACACAAGGAAGGTGCTCACTGTTACCAATTCTCCAGTCGTTATCAATATCCACAAGATGGCAGCCTCTTCTCAGAAAGACTGAGGAAAACTCTCAAGTGATTTTGAGTAAGAGAGTTGAGGGGGGATGTGGGAGGAGAGGAGGGGTTTGCTACTGAAGAAAGGGTGGTAAAAAGAGTTTTCTTTTTGTACTTGGTGGAACATTATCTTGATGTTTCCTGAAGCTGAAACATTAGATATATGAAACTCATTGTTTTTCTGACTTAAAATCTGAATCTTCAGTGAAGTGAGAGGAAGAAGAAATGATGAAATCCTTGAGTGTTTCACTAGTGGTCCTGTGGCTTCAGTTTAACTGTGAGTTTGGATTTTCCTTTTGGATGTAAGGTGTGATATGTGAAGTGTTGCCTATTCTGGAGGAATGGAAGAAACATAGAAGCTTTCCATCTCGAGGTGAGGGGTGGGAGGCCCAGAAAAGCCATTCTGGGTTGTTAGTATCCATATGCATCCAATCCTGTTTGTCTGACCTTTGTCTTTCTGCACAGGTGTGAGCAGCCAGCAGAAGGTGCAGCAGAACCCAGAATACCTCAGTGTTCCAGAGGGAGCCATAGCCTCTCTCAACTGTACTTTCAGGGATGGTGTTTCTGACTACTTCTGGTGGTATAGGCAACATTCCGGGAAAGGCCCAGAGATGCTGATGTCCATCTTCTCTAATGGTGACAAGGAAGACGGCAGATTCAGAGTTCACCTCAATAAAGCCAGCTTGCATGTTTCCCTGCACATCAGAGACTCCCAGCCCAGCGACTCTGCTGTCTACCTCTGCGCAGTGAGCACACAGTGCTCCCCAGGCACCTGCAGCCTGAATTCAAACCTACTGGGCCCTGGAAAGGGCTGAACTAGAGCATGCTTGATTTGGAAAATATTTACTTTATGAAAATACCTCACCCTGAACACTTAATGTTCTAAGATTCACGTCTCCTCTTCCTCCTCCTCCCCTTTTTCATAACCCACTGAATCTAGTTAGTGTTGTCCATATGCTTATTGATGTGGCATCATTCACTTATGCATGAGCAACCCACAAGTGGGACTCTCCTTGCTCTAGCAGTTATCAATTGCCAAGACCTCCTCAACAGGGAAAGGGGCCTGAGGAGTTATTTTAGCTTCCATGCTTGAGTTTTTAGCTGTTTTGATTTTTGTACATGTTTGGTGCAGATAACCATGAGTTCTGGGAGTTCATGTGTACAACAGCCACACCATGACCAGAGGACAGTATTTTGAAGCCCTCCTCCTCCTATTATAGATCTTACATTCTTTCCACTTCTCTTCTAAGACATTCCCTAAGCCCTGGTTGGGGTGAACAGTTGGTAGAGATGTTTCATCTATGGCTGAGCACTCACTTTCTCTTTTGCTCAGAATGTTGAGCATTCTCCTTATCCCTGGGCACCTATATTTTTCTACTCCCTCTTTGATGTTGTTTTCCTGATCTTGGAGGGACTGATACAGGTATTTCATTTAGGTTGAGCATTCAACACTCATTCTCGGTACCTTGGGCAGTTATGCATCTCTGCATTAACTAACTGAAAAGAAAGCTTCTCTGACCAAGTTAAGAGCAACACTATTCTGATCATTGACTATTGTTTGGACCCAGTCACATTTCTTCCTTGCAACTGGGATATCCACTTTGACTCTTTCTTTGGATGATCAGATTATGAATGTTGGTTCAAGACTGAGTTGGTTGGTTCAAAGATTGAGTCTCAGATTTGGTCATATGCCTGTGAATTTCCTCAGGGCTCCAGGTGCAAACACTGGCCTGCTCCTGTTCAGCCCATTCTCACATCCTTTGTACCACTTGGAGACCGGGTCAAAGTCCTCATGTATATTTTGGTTCCCATCAGTTTTCATCTTGCTGAATTCTGTGTAGAACCAGTTTAGTTTCCTTTCTCCACACAGCTATTTCTTGTTAGCTACCATAATAAAAAGCTTAATATATTTAGCAGCACTAGAGATATCTGAAAGGCAGAAGTATCAACATCAGTCAATGACTATCAGCTACCAGACAGTCAAGGTCAGCATCCAAGAAAACACAGGTCAGTGTAGGTTGAAAGGGGCTTCAACAGCCTCTAATCAGGTGGGTAGGACCTGAACAGCACTGGATCATCTCCCAAGCTGGGGCATGCATAGAGCATGTGGGGCTTCCATTAGCTCCACCTGTGCCACCCAGATAATTAACTGATCTCAACAAAATTATATAAGCCCTGGTCCAGTCTCTTCCATAGTTCTTTAAAGACCTTAGACAAGGAGATTGACAACTCTTTCCTCTCTTGGAAATTGTTCTCTCTCTTGGAAGTTTCTCTTACTTTTTCTTAATTTCTCACTTTTCTTTAACTCTCTTAATAGATATTGCCTTGACTTTGATATGCATACAAGAGTTCACATCTTTTACTTTCACTGATATAAGATCACAAACTCAGAGCCTCTGTTCCAGGTCGATCTCTGGTGACTGTGAGTGTCTGGCAACCAGGCCTTGGGTCATATATAACTGAATTGTGAAAGGCCTGTCACCTTAAAAAAGCTCTGCATCCCTGGGATCTTTCCACATTCATGTCCTAGTGAATTAAACTGTTTCCTCTTAATCTGTTCTAAGACAAGACAGAGAATGTAATAGTTTTGTAATTTCATCTTCATTAGCTTTGGAAACTCCGGTAGCTCACAGCATGTTCTAGTTGCAGAATGAGATGGCAAGCACCGGATGGCAGATGGCAAGATGGCAGTGCTTTTGTCCCTTAAGATTTATCCCCAACCCTGTCCCTCCCTCTGTCTCTCTGTCTCTGTCTCATCTCTGTCTCTGTCTCTTTCTTTCTTTGTGTGTGTGTGTGTGTGTGTGAAGACTGAGCTTTCCTATGACTGATTAGAATAAAAACTGGGGATCTGGGCAACAGAAGGAGTAGATACATACTCATACTCTATAATGGAAACTAACTTTTCTTGTTTAGAAACTAGTTCCAAATCAGGGTCCAGTGCTGCATCCCCCGTGATAAAAGGGAGAAAGGAAAAATAAATTCTGAGAGCTTTAGCGGTGTATGATTACAACTAACTAGTGAGGTCGATCTGTTTCTAATAGGAAAGGGACCTCTAAATTCACAGGCTACATCACTGAGAAGATAAGGTCTTCTTGGTAATTCAGAAATGTACTTGGAAAATGTAAATTCTGACTTCTGGTCTAGCATATGTCTCTGTCTAGAGGAGAACAGCCTACAGGGAGAAGAGAATCCTCAGGCCCCAAGCATCTAGAAGGCTGAAAACATTACCGTAAACTGTAGTCAGGAAATGTCCATAGCCACCCTACAGCTATGGCAGCACAGACAGGATTCAGGTATATGCCTGCCCTGTTACTCTTAACAAATTTAAGTGCAAGAGAGAAACACAGAGGAAGACTAAAAGTCACCATTTACACAGAGGGACTAGAAGTTAAACTTCTAGTTAACTAGATCCACTGTTAGGCAGACAGATAGGGAGAGGGGCTTTAACTAGTTAACAAAAATTTCCAAGATAGCTGACTTCTTCACCCTCTTGGGTGAAGTAGAGCTTGGCAGTTTAAAGCAGGCCTGATGAGCTTTTCTCCATCAGTTGGCCCCCTGCTGCTGCCGGACCAGAACAAGTTCAAGGCCTGATCAGGACATATTTATGCCAAAGTTGTGGGACAATCATGTTCCTTCTATTTATTCAAACTGAACAACAATAAATGGGGGAGAAAATCCTTTCAAAGATCCTTTTAAACACCAGCCTTGAAAGAGAGACTGGACTTTCAGGTTCCCGAGTCTCTCCCCTACTCTGCAGAGGGTCTTTCTCTCTTCTCTCTCCTTTCTCTCTTCTCTCACTCTCTCTCCCTCTCTCTTTTCTTCACTCCTAATCAAAGCATTTATTTTGTCAGGTGATACTGCCTTCTGTGTTTGAAATTTTCTCGGCTGCTACCTGTCCCACTCAAGATTCTTCCTGTCTGGTAATTCTTAAACTGTCAGAGAAAACTGCCCAAGACTCCTAGATGGTAACAACATCTCTTCTCAAAGCAGCTTCCTGTCTCTTTCCTGCTGCTTCTGTGCTGCAGATCAAGTGAAAGTTTATCAGGCACCTGTGGCTGTAATGCAAACCCTCAGAGCTGCTTCCTACAAACCCTAATTATGGAGTTGGTACTTATGTCTTCTGTTATCAATAGGAAAGGTGAACCCTTTCAAACCTGTGATTTTTAAAAACACCTTTAAATGAGGCAAAATATCCTGAGTTTAAATGGGAAAATTGAAATGCCAGGCTCAGTTCTGACTTTTCCTGACTGCATGTCTTCAAGTGTAGTGGCCTTGTACTCCTTAACTTGAAATGAAGGATTCAGATTAGCAATCACAAACACTTCTTCATGCTCTAATATCAGAGCATGGGTCCTGGTAGAGCATGAGGAAGGACTGCTCAGTATAGAAAGCCCCCAAATTCTATGTGTGCAGCCCCAAGGCCTACATGGGTCTTTGAAATATTGTGATGAGTCTTGTATTCTTTTAGTTCCAGGAAGTGCGGAAGCATCATGTGTTATAATGCATCAGAACCTTAAATGCTACGATTTGATAGTAGATATTTCTATTATATGATACAGTTTAGTATCTATTTGTCCTTGCTTCTACTACACACATGCATTACAGTTTTCAAATCTTGAAGCTTTCCTCAGCAGACATTTACTCTTCCTGGAGTCTCACTTAGGTTTACCCTGACCACACCACTCATTGACTCCTCAAGTCTCTTTCAAGGGGTCTGACTCTGCTGTAGGTTGCATAGCACCACCAGCATTCCTTTGAACCTCAGTGCTCGACTTGGTGATCCTGGGCTGTTTACAGTCTTCCTGCTTTCCATACAAGCACTATGCAGATGACACTGAGTTCTGCTGATGGTTTCACATGCAGACTGACCCACTGTGTCAGGCTGCAGTGAGTGGCTTCTGGATACCTAAGTGGCTAAATCGAGGAAGATGCTTCCCAGTGTTGTCTCTTTCCAGGAAGTGGCCGAAGAGATTATTTCCCCAGGAATCTTTTCTTTAAGTGAAAGCCCTCTAATTTTATACTCTGAGGCATCATACCTTCCAGGCACCATTTCTATTGTTTCAGTAAAACCTGACGGGTTTCTCTATAGCAGCACTTCCCTCTTTAATAATAATTACCGTTGATTTCTGCTGGTATCTGTCCTGTCTGCAGCTTTAAAATACACATCTCTCTATTTTCCTTTCTCTCCATTCTCACTAAAAATCTGTGTAAAAGCAGCAAGGAATTACCTAGTCACTGCCTGGATGCCATGGTGCTGTAAGTAAGTAAGTGAGTACATGAGTCAACGACACAGTGTGCCTGGGGTAGCACTGCTTCTTTAAGGTGGAGCTGGCATCATTGTTTGTTCAGATACTGACAATCAGGAAACAGAGCTGGGGCCAGGAATACAGCACCTGTAACTTCACCTTCACTGGTCTACCTTCACCATTATGCCCCAAAGCTTCTATAGCCCCACCCCCCGCCCCACCCCCTTTGGTGGCTGACTATCTTGACAATCCAAAGGCATCACTTAGTACACAGCATTTTGCTCCTGGCCCCTATAGTAATCTCAAAATGCAAAATGCATTCGGTCTAACTTCAAATGTCAACATAGTCTTACAGTTCTTACATAGTTTAAAAGGCTAAAAGTTCTTTCTGAGATCCAAGGAAACTTCTTAACTGTGAGTCCTTACAAGTCTTTCCTCTATCCTGTAATAACAATGCCCAGTGATAGGCAATCGGGAAGCAGAACCACATTTATTTTTCCAAATGCTTACAAATCCACTGGCATGACCACTCTGCTCTCAGCACTTGTAAACATGAGCCTTTGTAATCCGTGTCTATATAACTCTGTTCTTGAAGGACTCCACCCAGGCACATTGCTCTTAGTAAATGACAAATATTGAAAATATATATCAAAGCCACTTCTTGTTTAGACAGAACTTTTTATGTCTGACCCAGATAGTAGATGTACCCGTTTTTAGCAAATAAAGCTGTTTTTTTTTTTTTTTAATTTTTTAGAGCAGCACGCTTTCTTTCTTCTTTTTCCAACATAATTTTATAATTGATTTTATTGATTACTTGAGAGTTTCGTACATCACACTCTCTTCCCATTTCTCTCAGGTCCACCCTCCCTCCCCTGAGCCCTCCAAATAAAAAACCTATAAATGAAACAAATCACAAGCAAAAATAATGAAAAAAAAAGATAAAAACATATAGATAAAAAAAATTCAAAACCAAGCAAACAAAAACTCAAGAAAGAAAGAAAAAAGAAAAAAGAAAAAAAAAAATTAAGTCCGGTCTGCGTGGCGGGAGCATGCACCACCGGATCACCGTGGCTTTGGGTAGCAGCAGGCAGCAGGGATCACCGACACCCACATGGCCTCTGGCATCCGTACGAATCACGAACATCAACATGTATTCTGGCAGTAGCATGAATGTTGGACATCGACAGGGCTCCCAGGGGCAGAAAGGATAGTAGTCATTGAAATGGTCTCCGAGTGCAGCGCGGATCAGGGACATCCACATGGTTTCCAGCTGTAACGTGATCACAGAGATCAGCATGGTTTCTGGTTGTAGCTCAAACCACGGACCTCAACACGGCTTTGGGCTGCAGCACGTCACCGACATCAACAGTTTCTAGCAGCAACACAGGTCAAGGACATCAACGAAGTTTGCGGCAGCTGCATGGATCAGGATCAAGGACATCGACATGGCCCCTGGTAGCTATGCAGATCGTGGACATCTAAGCAGTCTCCTGCGTCTCCGGTTGCACCTCTCTCAGCCATGCTCACCGCTCCACTCTTCCATCTTCATCTCTCAGGGTTGTCTCCTCCCTGCTGCCATCTGGATCTGAGGGCCCAGCAGCAGCACTGGCCTGGTGAGCAGTGTCGGGGGAGGTGGACGTGTTCAGCGTCTCTCAGCTGTGGTTTCAAATTGTTCTTAAATCTAACACTGACATCCCAACTTGCTTCCTCTACACCCTCAAGTGGAACCGAGGGCCGAGGGCGAGCCGGGCCTGACTGGCAGCTATGGGGAAGGGCGAGCCCTTCTGTGGCCCCAGCCTCCAGGCTGCTTGAGGACTAGTTCCTCTTGGTGATGACTTGCTCTGCCATGCGTGCTGTGTCTCCAGTTCAGTGTCTCTCTGCCAGCGTAAGGGCAAAGGGGGCCAAGCAGTGGCCGCAGACTCCCAGCGGCTCTCCCAGTGTCTGCCACAGAGACTCTATTTCCATGTGCGCCCTGTTTTGTTCCACCTCCTCTCCTCTTTCTACTCACAGCCAGCGGACTTCCTAAAACTGTCACCTCCACTGCGCCTTTCCGCCCGCCTTCAATTCTCAACGTTTTCCCCACTAGACTGGGCAGCAGCATAGCTTCTCTGAGTCCATGAACACGTGAGGAGATGACCAGAGAGGAGGTGGCAGGGAGGCTTACCGAGCCCGGTTAGTTCTGCCCAAGGCCCTGCTGCCATCTTGGAGTTCCCCCCAAACACTAACTTTAAAAGAAGATTTATTTTTTATTATGTTTTTGTGTACATGAGTAGAGGTGCCTGTGGAGGCCAGCGGCATTGGATCCCCCTCCCTGCCCCTATTTATGCCCCCGAAGATGGGAGTACAGGCATTTATGAGTCTGGTCATGTAGAATGGCCCCTAGTGGTAGCCGACACAGAAAAGAAGACTTACTGAAGTCCTAGTGTTCCAGTGTGTGTGCTGGGAACCCAGCTCAGATCCTCTGCGGTAGCAGTATGCACTTTTATCTGGTTAGCCATCTTTTCTGCCCACAAAGCTACAATTTGATGTCAGAGTTTAGAACGATGACAACTCAAAACTTGTTAAAAACTTTTATTGAAAAAAAAAGTCTTGTTTTTAAGCAATATTATATTGTGGGTGATGATTGTGTGTGTGTGTGTGTGTGGTTCGTATGGATATGTGTGTGTATGGTGTGTGCATATGTGGAATTGTTACATTTAATGTTTACTCTGAACACAACTGAATTTGGAATCACCTCAAACCGCAAGCCAGACTAAATCCTGCCTTTTGTGAGTTGCTTATTGTCATGTATTTGGTCACAGAGAAGAGGAAGGAACCTGTTCACTATCTCTTGATGAGAGCCAAACACGTTAAGGATGCACAAGCAAAGATGACTGAATTTTATTATTGTTGTTGATTTTGACTCTGTTTTGATGGGCTCTCATGGACAAATAAAAGGAAATGCACATTATTCTATTATACAAGTGTTGGACTTCAGAGATCCAAACTGGGACCCCCAGGGTCCAAACCGGAACGCCACATCCCCACAGAGACTCACAGACGGGATATCGATGCAAATAGCAAGAGGATTTATTCCAGTGCACTGGGACCGTTCTAACACGCAGGATAGAAGCGGCCCCAAGGAGCAAATGGTGAAGCTTTTTATACAGTTGTTGGGCATAAACCGAATTGGTACAAGTTGATTGGTTCCCAAATTGTTTTCTCATTTTGATAGGTAGGGGCCAGTTAACCTTTAAATTGATTATAGCAAGGTCACGGGCACCAGGAAATGTACACTTAGGGTAAAGTCCCTTGCCCAAGGCTATTAGGCGGCGGCTGTAGCCGCCGCTCATTTTAGGAATTTGGGCTGGGTCACAGTGCTCTTGAATTAAGCCTGACAATAATTGTTTTATGGTTTCTGGGGTAGGCTAGTTCTTGGAACAGGGAGTTCTGGAAAGTACTCAATAATTATTGAATTGAGTAGAGAAAGCCAGGGCCGAGGGTCTCCGGCCTCACACAAGAAACGAGCAAGTCTTAGAAATAACTTACTTGCCCCATAAAGTTCATGCTCAGAACACACATCATATTCAGTTAATCTTAATCAGCTTATTGTTCCTCAGTGTGCTCTTAGATGAGACAGTTAGCAAATGTTCACTTCATAAGGAACACAGCCACTTTTATAAATTTTTACAGTAATGCTGCATTCCCAGAGCCATGCTTGAACTTTACTGTCCAGCCTGCTGAATACCACCTCCAGCTCAGACTCTTGGTGACTTACACCTGGTTTTCTGTTTCATCATCTTAGCGGCTTCTTGGCTTCTAGGGTCTCTTCTACATAATCTATGCCATACTCCGAAGAATAACGTGCTCTGTTTGACATTTTTTCAGTAGTTCTGTTTGTAGATGGAAACAAAATAAAAAAACAAATATGTTCATTTAGGAACAGAGACAATCACAGAGGTGTAAAGCCTGATCCATCTGCAGAGGCTCAGGCCTCTCTCATGGACTGACCCAGGGCATGTGATCTCAAGGTAATTTATTGAGGAAGGGCACTTCCCACCAATACAAAGTTCTTAACTGCTTAATGAATAGAACTTCCACAGTACAACAACCCCCAACTGCAGCTGGCCCACTTGATACCGTTTTACAGGCAATGTCAAGATCCTGAGTAAGGTACTCCCTGTCCAGTGCTTAGGCCGGGGAAGGATACCATGGGAGGCTTCTCCATTAGCAATAATAAATCGGATGCTTTCAACATAAAGACCTCATTTAGCAAAGTCAATCTGAACACCAATTGTTCCATCCATTGGTAATTGAGCAGACAACTGCCTGTACTCCAAACTAGCATTCTTTCTGCACTGAAAAAGGCTGCAGTCCATCCACACCCAGAATGCTGATTCTAACAGCTAAGGAAAGCTGCCAGATACAGTAGCTGTTTAAGGTTCATATTACTGCACAGAAGTGCATGCAGCTTTATAATATTTGAGAATAAGTTTAAATATCCCACTATATCTGTTTCCTGTGCAACAATAATAAATCTATTAATGTGGTTCTCTATGACTCTACCATTTGTCTTGACCTTTCTGTTTCATCACATTAAGTTTATGTCAAAAAAGAGGTTAGGAAACACCCTGTACCTTGAGCAGCTCTGCCTCCATCCCTCTGTTCCCCTGGGTGCTTTACTCTGTTGACTTCCTTTCCCAGAATCTATCTTAATACATTTGCTTCATGAAGCCCCTGTTTTGGGCTGGAGATGGTTCAGTGGTTAAGAGCATGCACTGTTCTTGGAGATAGTTCCCAATGCACACATGTCGGGTCACAACATACTGGACTTCCTTTTCTAGGGGATTCAATGACTTCTTCTGACCTCTAACGGCCACACAGAGCCTCCAGAATGAAGTAGCTTGATAAATAACACTTAGCATCTAAAACCAGATTTCTAACAGAAAATGCAGACTTGAAATGACAAGAACATGACAAAAATTAAAAGGAAAACATATCAAGGATCATATAACAAACTCAACCTCCTCACAAATCTAAAACATTAGGGCTACTTAGTGAGGTATGATGGCTCATTCCAGAACTTGAGAGGCAAAGCAGGACTACCTTGACCTGGGGTTACCCTGGGTGCCACATAAAGTGATTTCCAAGCCAGCTTGGCTATAGAATTCCATCTATAAATAAATAAGTAGATAAGTAAGTAAGTAAGTAAGTAAATAAATAAATAAATAAATAAATAAATAAATACATAAGTAAAATAGAAGGAGAAGAAGAGGAGGAAGAGGAGGAGGCAGAGGAGGAGGAGAAACAAACAGCAATAACAAACAAAAATAAGAAAGAAAGAGAAAGAATAAAGTTAAACCTCTTACCTCTTTGTATTCTTGGTGGGGTAAGAGTCCTGAGGAAAACACTTGCAAGGATTATGTGTGCCAAAAGTTTTGTGCACTGACAGACAGTGGGGTTTTCCTTTTCTCCTCTATACACCTCAGAGATGTTTAAGTACAGTTTCTAGAGCTCATAGGATGTTTCGGTTACTGTAATTGTCTGTCATTACCCCACATGACCGAAACCTCCTTGGAGCCTTCCTGGGATGTCCTTGTGAGACTGTAGAGGAACTGTAGAATCAGCAAGTCTGAGAAGTGATATTCACAATGTGTATTTAATGCCACAATATAAGCCTAAAAATTCTCCCTTCCCAAAAAGGAGGTTTACTTTGCTTTCCAGTTTGAGGGTACAATCCATTATGGTGTGGAAGGCACAGATGCGTTGTATGAGGCAGCTGGCCTC
The DNA here is from genome assembly GCA_026225945.1 of Cricetomys ansorgei. NCBI lineage: Eukaryota > Metazoa > Chordata > Mammalia > Rodentia > Nesomyidae > Cricetomys > Cricetomys ansorgei. The sequence goes on from JAMJFZ010003384.1 coordinate 1,687,716, forward strand.
ATTTACAGTTGGGAAGCAGAGAGAGATGAGTGTGGTATTCAGCTTGCTTTATCCTTTATATATGTCTTCCAGCAACCCCAGAACACAGAATGTTGGCACCCACATAGAGGGTAGCTCTCCTTTCCCAGTTAAAACTCTTTGGAAACACTCAGAAGTCTGTCAAACTATGCTTTCACTTACATTTTATGAAAAAATCATTCTATTGTCCTTCTTTCTATAAATCTTTGATACCACTTTTACCATTGTTGCAGCCACATTCTGAATCATTTAACAAACTTTTCCAGAGTCTACCTTTTGTTATGGCAGATAGTTTGACATACTGCTTTTTGAATCTGAGTACATTGGTATCAGTTTTTCTAAGGTACAATATCATTCACATTATATTAGCACACTTAAATATACCTGTGTTTATACATATATGTGTATATGTACATATAATACTTCCATGTTTTCCCACTTACTGAAGTGTCTTTTGCCTTCCTTCACTTAAAAAAACGTACTAGCTGGGAATGTCACAAATATACTGTGATCACATACATGTCCCTTCCCCATCTCCTCACAGACCCTCCCCATTCCCTATCTAACTTTGCATCCTCTTGAAGAGAAACCATCAAGTACAATTTGTGTTTTCCCACACATTCATGGATGTGTGGCCTTCCACTAACACATGGTACACGTACCAAGTGGTGCACTCTTAAATAAGTCTGACTCCTCTTTCCCAGGAGTCAATTGCCAATAGATGCTCAGAAACGAGTTGGACGTCATGCCCAACCCACCTATCCATGCTGGGACTTTTGTCTGGCTTGAGCTTGCACAGGTCTTATGTGTTATGTCACAGTTGCTATGAACACATACATCCAACTTCCCTTCTCTGTCTAGAAAACAGGTGCACCAAGTGTTAAAGTTATTGGCACTTATCGGAGTGTCCAGACGTTGTAATTTCCAATGCTCTTTATTAATCACAAACCATGTCAAATCTCAGGGAATTCTAATGCCCCGGCAGCTAGGCAGAGAGCTCACTCCATTGGCTTCTTCACCCCATGCTCTTCTCTTAGTTCTCCTCCTGCTCCTAGCTTCTTCTTCCTTGTTCTCTGCTGTCTGTCTCTCTTTTCCCCTCTCTCCTTCCTGCCCTTGCCCTAGTTCTTTTTTCTTCCAAATCCTCTCTCTGTCTCCACCCAGCCTTCCAATATACAAATCAATGGAGCCTAACCTTCATCTCCTTAAGGCTAAGGAATGTCCCATTCTTGTGGAGAGCCACATAGCCACTCCTTTGTTTACTGGTAGGCAGTGAATCCTTTACTTGCTTCAAGGACAGCTTACTAGAACATTATCCATAACTAAAATCTCCCACAACATCTCACCCTTCTTGTTTACAATAAGAACAATATTGACTCAAACAAAAGAAGCTAAGATATAAAGTTACAGTCTGTCAAATACCAAGTCCAAATTTCAGCAGACTGCTCATGCAGTTCAAATGTAACTGTCCCATAACACCAAGTATCAAGTCCAAAGTTTACCAATTGTTAAAAGTTCACCAATTGTCCATAAAAGTTCACCAATTGTTCATAAAAGTTCACCAACTGTCCATAGAAGTTCACCAATTGTTCATAAAAGTTCAATGTTTAGCAAAATGCTTGCGCAGTTCAAATGTCTTTGAAGAGAAATCAGAGGTAGCAGAAGACAATGTGGGAAGAATCAGCAGGTGTCTGCATCTGTATCATCACAGTTGAGCACTGTGAAAGCCACCTCAATTTCCACTGGTCTGTTTGGCAAAGCAGACTCCCTGCAGGCAGATATTTGCATCTCTATCACAGCTGAGCACAGTGAGAGCTGCCTCAAATTTTCAAAACAGGCTCCCTGTCAGCTGCAGAGTTATCTCCAAGATGATTTCAGAGGACAAGATATGAAGCCAGTAGCTTCCCAAATTTCCCCTTTTTAAGATGACTGCGTCTGTCTTAGGAGAGAAATAATGAACAATAAATCTGACCCGTCTCTGGGTTACTGATAGCACCATGATCAGCACCCTTGCCTTAGGTTGATTTTATGTCATATTCCTCATATCCCATCTCTGACTGCTAGCCTCTGTATTTAGCTGGGGAATTCGATCATTTTTGTAATCCATGGCCTCTGGTTTATAAGCAGCACAGGAGCAAAGCAGCTAGGAAGGCCTTCAACGGTCCATTTTGAGGTTGAAGGCTGGACAGTAACCCGCACACTCTGATGTCTCTCTTCAGTCCAGTGGTCTCTGGATACTCTCAGTTGGATGTTTCATTTCTGAAAAGACAAAAACACAACGTTTCCCCGACATGGGGTGGAGTCTTCACACTCCAGGCTATTATAATTAGAGCAAAATGCTTAAACATTATCTTTTAACATTAATTTTTTGATTTTAATTTTTTTTTAATTTGAGGTTAAAATAGCCAATTATAGATATATCCTATACCCCTTTCTTTTTTAAATTTTAGCTGAAGTTTTATTTATCATGTATAATATTAAAATCCAATAATTTGTCCCTTTCTTGCTGGACACTCATTTAGCATGCCAACCTTGGAAGTTGTAGCTGTGGCTGATAACAGGAACATCTAGCCACTGCAATGCCTTATGGGTTTTGTAGTCCATGACAAATCTGGGAAGTTTGGAACTTTTTTCCAACATTAAACAAACTTCCAAATACAGGTAAAATAAATCTTTGTCAACCAAATAACCAAATAACAATTCCCTGGGGGACCAGGACCAGTTGGCTGAATTTTTGGTCCAAACTTCTCAACATAGCGAAGCTTGTTATTTAACAACCAGAGCCAAGTGGCTGCTGAGAGAAAAACTCTAACACAGGCAGTGTAGATTCTGCCCAAGCTCTCTGAGTCACTTTTTGCAATGATCCATTTTAAAATATTGTCTTCCTTTTGTATCATGAGCTCAGTAGAGGAATGATCAGAAAGCATACAATCAAGCTTGAGATCTAGGTAATTTACATATGCATTCTGCAATCTGCTTTCTACCTGAGTTAACTCCTTTTCTGTTGTTGTTAAACTTTTTTGTCTGTTTAAATCTGAATCACCGTTCAATGCTTGAAATGAATTATTTAACTGTTGAATAGTTAACCCAATGGCAGGTTCATTCAACCAGATATTAACTTTCAGTGGCTTTTGTACAAAATATTGACATAAGGTGTTACTATCTGAGAATTCTTGGGGAATGACTTTCCATTGATACCTTTTAACAGGCTGATAATTATTATCAATATCTGTTCCGTCCTCCTTATGGACAACCTTGACAGTCTGTGATTGTTTTTGATAAAATTTTTTAATATCTTTATGAATAACATCTCGAATCTTACAGGTTGTCTCTAAGATTAAAGGAATGGTAATCTGTACATTCCATTGTTTTAATAGGTCTCTTCCCCATAAACTTATAGCTAGATCTGCCACATATGGTCTTATATTTCCTATTTCACTTTCTGGTCCTATGCATTTTACACCTGTTATATTCTGATTTAACTGAGAAAATGTTCCAGTTCCTAAGAGCTGAGTAGTTACCTCTTGAAGAGGCCAGTTTGGATTCCAGGAGTCTTTTGAAATGACTGTTACATCTGCTCCCGTGTCTAACAATCCCTCAATCAAAATTCCATTTATCTGTACTTTTAACTTAGGTCTCTGATCATTTATAGTTGCTTGCCAAAATACCTGTTTTTCAGTACTTTTTAATTCACCTGTTTTCTCAGCTGCAGTGGCTCTGTCCTTGATAGCAAGGTCTAGAGCAATGCTGTCTTTAGCTGCAGGCACTACCTGTTTTAATCTCTCTGAGGGTGAGTCAATCCGTTGCTGGTAAGAAATTGTTGGCTCATGTTTTCTGTGATAGGGGCCTGAGCCAGCCCCCAAAGGCGTTTCCCGACAGCAAGGAATTACCTTAAATATCGGTTACAGATCTACACTCATTAGACCAATGTCTGCCTTTTCCACACCTTCTACATATACCAGGAAACTGAGGTTTTCTTCCTGGCTTATTTTCAGAGAAAACATTATTTCTAGGATCCATTTGTCTACAGTCCTTTTTAAAATGACCTGACTTTCCACATCCAAAACATCTGACCTTTTGATTTTTAAGGCCTTGAACAATTGCTTGTCCAATCATAGTGACATTGTAAGCACTGGATCCAATATCAGTAGTAATTTTAATCCATTGATCCAAAGAAGCTGTTTTTAATGGCCTTATTGCCTTTTGGCATTCTGAATTAGCATTTTCAAACGCCAGAGATTTAATTAACACTTCCCTTGCTTCTGAGTCTGAAATTGTCTTATGGACAGTAGAAGTCAATCTCTGTAAAAAATCAGTGAATGGCTCATTTGGACCTTGCATGATCTTAGTAAATGACTCAGACTTTTTTCCTGGCTCTTCAACTTTATCCCAAGCATTTAATGCCACTGTCCGACACTGAGCCAAAATATTATCATCAAACTGAATCTGCACTTCCAGCTCAGCATATTGACCTTCACTTATCAACTGATCTTTGGAAATATTAACGCCTCTAGCTTGGTTACGTTGTTCTATTGTCAAAGCTTCTTCTCTCCACCATGTCAGCCATTGTAACTGAGGACCGGCTCCTAATATAGCTTTTGCCAAATCCCTCCAATCTTGAGGAATGACTCGGTGTTGAACAGCCCAGTTGTTCAATATCTGTTTCACATAAGGAGAGTGCATTCCATAGGCTACTATTGCCTCTTTAAATCTCTTTAAATCTAGCATTTCTGTAGGTTGCCATCCAAGTTCATCATAGCCCTGAATCCTGTTTATAGTTACTGGATAAACCATAGTTGGTTTTTTTAAAATCTTTGGCTGCCACATTGCGTTATAAGGTGGAGCAGTAGGTTCTGAATTCTCTGACTGAGATAAGCTTTTACTTCCTTCCATCAAGTGTTCTAATTTTGCTACCAAAGTTTGCATTTTCGCATTCCACTTCTCATCTATTTCTTTTAAGGCTGCTTCTTGTGAGAAGCAAGTAGATTCTGCTTCTCTTTCCTCCATTTTAAAATTTTCTGATTTTGCTCAGAATTTATCTCCTGTATCTAAGTCAATTTCCTATAAAGGGCTAGATTTCCCTTTTCCTTCTGCACTGACAGTTTTCCTTGATAGAACACAGTATACCGTGAAGGCTATTGATAATACCATGTGAAATACCAGAATAACAAAAACCATAATCTGTATTATGCTAGTTTCAGTTGAAGTATGTATCTCTTCATCTACCGTTTTCATTTCTAGAACATCCTTAACAAAACTATACAGAGCCCAAGTGCCCTGTGTCATAATATTTTTCATTTTTAACATGGAAAAATTTTCTTTTCCAATCTTACTTATTCTCTCCTTTCTTAGGAGACTTCTGTGTATTTTGTTTTATTTCTATCTTACTGTGGCTCCTACTTTCCAAGGAGCATTCTCTTTATTACCTTCTCTTCTTACAGAAGGCCTGCAAATCTATGGTTCCTTTCCTGGAACTTCATTAATCCGCACCTGTGTGCACTTTTTCTTTAATTCTGTTTCTTTCTCTCCAGCTCTCCTCTTTCCATAGGAGGCCTTACTCCTTTATTTATCTATCCTGTAACTGCTACACTTCTCTGTCTTAAGGCACTGCTCAGGAGCTACTTTATCTCCTGAGGTAAGGAGAATTCGTAATTACTTTTAAACTGCTTCTTTCTCTCTTTTTCTTTCTCTTTCTTATTTCTTACTCTCTGCTTTTAAACTTAATATTCTTTCTTTCTCTTAACTTCAGTCCTTTATTAACTACTTTTTACTTTGAGCTTACTTTACCTTTCCTGTGTCTTCTTTCTTCTTTTCTGCTTTTTTCTGCCTCGGCTCTCGCTGTCCCATGCTGTCTGTCCTTTCGTTTGTCTTCTTTCTTCTTTTCCTCTTTTTTCTCTCATGTGTCCTTGCCACGCGTTGGTGCGCCAAGTGTTAAAAAAAAGTTATTGGCGCTTATCGGAGTGTCCAGACGTTGTAATTTCCAATGCACTTTATTAATCACAAACCATGTCAAATCTCAGGGAATTCTAATGCCCCGGCAGCTAGGCAGAGAGCTCACTCCAATGGCTTCCTCACCCCATGCTCTTCTCTTGGTTCTCCTCCTGCTCCTAGCTTCTTCTTCCTTGTTCTCTGCTGTCTGTCTCTCTTTTCCCCTCTCTCCTTCCTGCCCTTGCCCTAGTTCTTTTTTCTTCCAAATCCTCTCTCTGTCTCCACCCAGCCTTCCAATATACAAATCAATGGAGCCTAACCTTCATCTCCTTAAGGCTAAGGAATGTCCCATTCTTGTGGAGAGCCGTATAGCCACTCCTTTGTTTACTGGTAGGCAGTGAATTCTTTACTTGCTTCAAGGACACCTTACTAGAACATTATCCATAACTAAAATCTCCCACAACAACATTTCACATATGTACGCAGCCCATCGAGCTTGCAGTTTCCGACCCATTGCCTTCGTTTATCCCTGAGATTCTGCAGGGTAGTATATGATGTGGACGTTCCTTTTGAGGCTGAACATTCCACATTCTCTTATTCTTGCACCCTGACCAGTTTTGGGATTTGGTGCTAATTACTGTCTCCTGCAGAAAGAAGCTTCTCTGCTGAAGGTTGAGAGATGAACTAATCTATGGATATAATGATAATTCACTATGAATGGTTTAAATACTATGTCCATTTCTCAGATAATAGAAGTAGGTTCTGCCCTAGGACCTATAACGTTTAGTCACTGTTTCTTGGTCCTAATGATGATGGCAGATATGGATTTTGTCTTGAGTAGTACTTAAGTCAACCAGGAGTTGATTAAACCCAACCAGGAGTTGGTTGGGTTACTCTTGTGAAGTTTGTACCACTTTTGTATTTGCAAGGAGGTCTTACTGCAACTTTCAGAGTTCTCAGCTAAGAACACAGCTAAGATTATTTTTTTACTTCCAGTATTGCACATAGTGCTTTCCAGAACTATTAAAATTAACCAATAATGATGAAGTTTTCAGGTGAGTCCAGGTTTCCTTATGTTCCATGACTCAAGTATGTGTTGTCTTTAGAAATAGAGGCTTGCCATCATGTTCTGGGGAAGTAACCAATAGCATCGGCAATAACTTGTAATGTTTGGGGGGATATGAGACCTCATTGGACAGCTAATTCAAAAAAGAAACCCATTCCTTGCACTGGGATTTTAATTTGTTTTCCTGTGGTATCTAATAAGGCCCTTGTCATCCCATTATAGTGCAACTATTTTAATATGTGTATGTATTTAGGAAGCTTTTACAGTAGTAGCTAAGTTTACATATAACTTTCTTCCCCCGTTTAACTTTCTCTATACTGCCCTGACACAGGCATTAGACCCAGCAAGTAATACATAGGATATGTATATACAATTTAATAAATGGAGCACGAAACTAAACATCTTCTCAGAAGATGAATTACAAATGGCTGAGAAACATAAAATGTTCCACATCTTTAACTGTTACATAAATGAATGTTAAACCTGCTTTGAGATTTCATATCCAGGAAGAATGGCTAAGATCCAAACAGCAAATGAGGAGAAATACTGACTTGGATTTGGAGAAAGGGAAGTACTCGTGCACTGCTGACAGGAGTGCAAACTGGTGGTCACTATGGAAATCAATGTAAAGTTCTCTCAAAATCTATAAATAGATCTCCCAGACATTCCAGCAGTATATTATTTGGCATATACCCAAAGGATTCTGTAGACTACTATAGATATACCTTGCGGCATCCACCTCGCCGATAAGGAGACGCCACACACGAGATTCTTCTGACAACAATTTATTAACAGCTCTTTTAGCAGGCAGGTGGAGAAGGACCCCGAGCCCGAAAATCCCTTGGCTTATATAGAGCTCCGGAGGACGTGTGATTCTCTCATTGGCTCATAGACTACACCTAATTAGCATCTGGTTTGCGCGTACGCAAAGCAGATTCACGCATGCGCATTGTCAGTGCCTGTTTCTGTAGAGAATCAGGAAGCAGGAAACCAGCGCCATTTTGTAATGGCGTTTGCGGCTCCCAACATCTCCCCCTGTCTTTTATAAAAATGCACAAACTACAACCATGAAGTTACCGATCAAGCTTGCTGATCCAACAGCTTTAAGTGATCAAGGAAATTACATGGAAGGAGACCCTGTGCACCTTAATTCCCGTGCAATGGGAACATGAGCCCTGGGAGATGCACAGGACCATCTCAGAGAAACCTGGTGCAATGGGAACCTGAGCCCTCAGAATAGTCTCATGAGATAGTGTCTCAACGTTTTAGCATATTTAACCAAGCTTGAGGAGATGTTCCCTGTTCTACAGCAGGCAAGGCCTGAGTAATCATCTTTGATGTTGTCTTTTTAATTTACAGAGCAACCAGAGAGTTACCAACACTCCCACCAGAGTCATACAGCCGAAAGCCCGACTCCCACCCATTCCTTGAAGTAGGAAAAAGCAGAAGAAAACCAAGTAGAAAACCCCCGGATGAGGGAAAGGTCAAGTCAAGTGGAATTGATCTGTATAATAGCTGTCCGCAATCTCCTCATAGTTGTATCGAATTTTGCAGACCAATTGGATAGTAGCTGTTAAGACAATGCTTTAAAATTTTCATATTGAATGGATGTAACGCATCCTCAGCTTGTGTTTGTTGATTCAGGAACATCCATGTCAGGATCCACAGCTTTAGGTGTTGCATCCTCCTCCCCTTGTCTGATAATTCTGGTCAATAGTGTAGGCACCCAAATGGGATTTTCTTGATCCTGTGGAAAAACACAGACAGCTCCCCTGGATCTTACTAAAATTGGATCCGGGCCCTTCCATTGGTTAGAAATAACATCCTTCCATCTAACCACTTCTTTCTTTGGACCGTAACCGACATGTCTGTCAGCTGCAGATTTTCCATCAGGGTCCAGATTTAAAAAATTTAAAGTAAATAAGGCTAGGGAAATAGATGTCTTGGGCCCTGTAGTGGGCCCTATTCCCCCTTTCTGTTTTTGTAAATAAGTTTTTAAAGTGCCATTGGCACGTTCTACAATGCCTTGGGCCTGAGGGTTGTATGGGAGTCCAGTCACATGAGAAACACCCATCTTTTGGCAAAATTGTTGAAAAGGCTTTGAGAGATAAGCAGGACCATTATCCGTTTTGATTTGAACAGGTTTACCCCAGGCCGCCCAAGCCTCCAGGCAGTGGGTGATGACATGTCTTGATAAATAGACTTCCAATCTAAATACTGTCCCATAGTGAGACATGCCTTAACTGTATTGTACCAATCATCAGGAGTCATAGGACTTGTAGTCAGCCTCTCTACCAAGGCTTGAGTAAAAGAGGCATTGATGCCATAGGTTTGAACTGATTCTACAAGTGCCTTTAGTTGTTTTAAATCTAACTGTGAATGATGTCTGGTCTGATTATTGTCCTCCCATACGGGAAATGCAGCGCGAATCCGCTTCCTTTCTATTACTGGGATCAGCGAATTCGACACTGTCTTCATAGTATTTCCTGGGGGATCTGGATCACTTAAAATGACCCCTTTTTCCCTTTTTCTCCTTTTAAGTTTTACTATCTCCTCAAGCGGCGGTGCCGACGGGGCATAGCCCGGGGCGTAGGGCGGATCAGGCATATATCTCTCTGCCTCATATTTAGCCGCTTCCTCATCTAATTCAGCTTCCTCTTCTGGATCTAATTCTGTTTCGCTTTCCTCTGAGCTACTGGAGGTTGATTCTTCCGCTCCAGACTCCTCCTTGGATAAGCTCTCTGACGAAGGAGTTTCTATTTTTAAGTTTTTAAATTCTGTTAAAACTGGATAGTTTTTTTATTTCCTTTTCTTCCCCTTTTTTATCTTTTTGTTTTTCTTTACTCTTTTGTTTTTCTTTTTCCTCCCTTTCTTTATTCTTTTGTTCCCTTTTTTCTTCCCTTTCTTTATTCTTTTGTTTTTCTTTTTCACCGGTATTTTTCTCTTTTGATTTTCTTCTTTGTGTACAGCTAGCTTCCCCATTTCCTGTTTCTGATAGACTGTCCTGATGGTCGCTAAGTATTCTCTGTCCTTCCCTGACCTTTTCCTGACATCTGTCATCATCTAAACAAGCTAAAATCATTTTATAAATTGACATGGTACCTGGTCTTAATTTACCCTCATCCTTCTCTCTGTTTAAATCGTTTCCTAATTTTGTCCACGAGGGCTTTGTCAAAGCTCCGGTAGATACAAACCAAGGAGCTACTCTATCTACTTCTTTTATGAAGCTAAAGAGTATCCTCTCTGGAATTTTCAGGCCACATTCTCGCAGCAACGCCTGCGCTGCTGATAGAATCGGCTTAATCTGTTGGTTGCCCATGTCTCTTTTACCTACAAGAGCGGGCCACCCAATGCCTTTATCTGTAGGTGACCATGGGTCCCTTTTAAACGGAGGGCAGGTACACTCTTTACCCTGTACATGACAGTTCAAACAAAAACAACAAAATATCACAAAAATTGTCCACAGAGATATAGCGATGGCCAAAGCCAAATAGGAAGCAATCATACCTTACAGGAAATCGTCCGGACTCACACGCCGTCAGTTCGAATCTTTTCCGCTGAGCAAGCGGGGTCCCTCGCAGTCGCCCCAAAGATCCCGGTCCGTTCGGCAGCGGTTCCCGGGTTTCGGCACCACTTGCGGCGTCCACCTCGCCGATAAGGAGACGCCACACACGAGATTCTTCTGACAACAATTTATTAACAGCTCTTTTAGCAGGCAGGTGGAGAAGGACCCCGAGCCCGAAAATCCCTTGGCTTATATAGAGCTCCGGAGGACGTGTGATTCTCTCATTGGCTCATAGACTACACCTAATTAGCATCTGGTTTGCGCGTAGGCAAAGCAGATTCACGCATGCGCATTGTCAGTGCCTGTTTCTGTAGAGAATCAGGAAGCAGGAAACCAGCGCCATTTTGTAATGGCGTTTGCGGCTCCCAACAATACCTGATTATCCATGTCCTTTGGTGTTCTGTTCATGGTAGCTAGGGAGTACAAACAGCATCGATGTCCATCAGCTGATGAATGGGTAATTACATAATAGTACATTCATTTGGACTTTTTTGGACATTAGCCATTCTTTTTAGATAAAGTGAAATCTCAACGTAGATTTACTCTGCATTTTTCTGATATCTAGGGGTGTTAACACCATTTGTACTTCATCTTTTGAGAACTATTTGTTTAATTACATGCTCCATTTTTTTTAACTGGGTTGTTTGTTTTATTGACTTTTAGATTTCTTTTTAGCTCTTTTTATATTTTAGCTACTAACCTTTCTCAGATTTATAGCTGGGTAATATTTTTTTCCCATTGTACATTTTGAAAAATTCATATAGAAATGTACTTTTGTAGCTGCTTCATGAATATATACATACACATACAGAAAATGTTGCAATGGAGTTATCCTATAATGGAACAACAATGGCCCTACCAGACAAAGCAAGATAACAAACACAAAGTTAAGCACTGGGAATAGGTTATTTCATGCTGTCCAGTGAGGTTCCATATACCCTTCTATATTATGTGATTTTGCCAATACTTTTGGTCATCCTCTAGAACTCGGTGGTAAGAAGCAAATGTTGAAGTCACAGAACTTGGAGAAATGAAGCTGGCACTCACCTGGAAGCTTCATCCTACTGGATAGCTTCCATAGTGCTAGAATGTGCTATGCATGCCACTGCAGGAGAAAATGAATTACCAGTCTTTCTGATTTCTGCACCTTATGAACATTATGAACTTCTTTCATAGCCTGGCAAGACATGCCCATTGGTTCAATGGTGGCACAAATGTCATGGGAGTAACCAAAACCTTCTGAATCAATTTAAGATATATTCTACAAGCTGAAACTCTTACATGCATGATAACGGGGGGCATGGGGCTAAGAACCTTGGCTAGACATGACATAGACCCCAAGATAGAACCTATTACTATTATTCTGCTAAATTGACATAGTATTAAATCAACTCCTAATGAGTTATTGTTATAGTCAGATTGGTGCATCAGTCAATCTTCTTCAGAGAAGCTTCTTCTGTAGCACATGGTGATTACATAGAGAATCTGAACTCACTATGCTGCAGAGAAGAAGAGATTGTGGAGCACTCAGACACCTATGGGATATCTACATCACATATCTTCCTCCAAAGGCTCAGACATCATTGAGGAAGAGGGGGTGGGAAGTCTAAGATCCATAGGTGGTGGATGGTTACAAGGAAGTGGTGTTTTCTGGACACAAAAAGGCAGCTGCACATATGAACTCACAGAGGTTGACGGCACACATACGACTTATAAACGGTCAGGCCAGACAAAATTCCAGCACAGAGAGGGAAGGAGGGCATTCCTACCCAGAGCCAAGGAGCTGTTAGCAGTTGGTAGCTGCTGGGAGAGAGATTCTGCTTTCTTTAAAGGTGTAGCCCCTGGCATGAAGACCAACCTCCAGTGAAGGCGTATATGGCCAGACAAACTGTAATGCAAAACTTAGTGTGTTTCAGTCTCAAAAAGGGTGCACAAAACAGGGTAGGTAGGGAATAATGGGTAGATCTGTCAGGAGTGGAAGGAGCAGGTAAGTATAAATAAAATGCTTTTCATAACATTCTCTAAGAACTAATAAAATGAAAAAAGTAGATAAATCTTATCAAAGTATGTGTGTGACTCGTTTTTATGTACACTCCTCACACTAAATTCCACAGGCTCTATACAGTTCAGTAACACTGGTGATTCCAGGCATCCACTGGAGACTTGTGTTCTATCTTCTTTGGGTGAGATTTCAAGTTTCCTCACAGTGTGTTGCACAGACATCTGTGGTGCAGTTTGAATGGAATCAGCAGAAGGCGCTGTCTTTTCAGATGTGGTTAACATCTGTCGCTGTGGAGACAGAGGTTCTTGTTTTTGAGCGAGGAGTTTCAGTGAGATCCGGCCGCACACTTGCCCTGTGAGTTCGGTGTACTCAAGAACCTAGTGTCATTTTCTGTGAACATGCTTCCAGACACCTGCTCAGTTCTGGTGCTCCTTTTAATGCTCAGTAAGTTACATTTTGCCCTATGCGTTAAGGATGCCATTTTCTTACAACCAGGATAGTCTTTTTGCCTTCTCCCTCACATAGCAAAGTAATTTCTCCCTTATTTACTTACTTTCTTTCTCATTTGTTTATTTTTTCCAGGGGGGAGCAATGGAGACTCAGTGACCCAGACGGAAGGCCTCGTCACTCTCACAGAGGGGTTGCCTGTGATCCTAAACTGCACGTACCAGACTACTTACTCAGGTGCTTTCCTTTTCTGGTACGTGCAGTATCTGAATAAGGCCCCTCGGGTACTCCTGAAGAGCTCCACAGACAACAAGAGGACAGAGCACCAAGGGTTCCACGCCACTCTCCTTAAGAGCAGCAGCTCCTTCCACCTGCAGAAGTCCTCCGTGCAGCTGTCAGACTCCGCCCTGTACTACTGTGCTGTGGAGGACACAGTGAGGGAGACCGCAGGGGAAGCTGCACACAAACCAAGGGTGCACGAGGGCTGGGGGGCCCTGTGTGGGGAGCTGTGTGCTTTCTTTAATCTGTGTTTCCCTAGCTTCCTGAAAGACAGCAACAGATCTCAGGTCAAATTCCAAGAAACCAAAGAATCGATAGACATTCTGAAAATATAGGATGGAAGTCAGTGCTAGTAACAACCCTGGCTTTGATCCCCAGAAATAATGTTCTATCCCTAAGTGGGAGGATTCTCTCAGAAAGTATCTCCAGAAAAACAGTGACATGGGATTCATCTCTACCAAGATCTCTTACACAATGTAGTGATTTAAGTTCTCCAGCAATTGTCTATTATTACCCCACAAATTTATGAACCAAGCGAGGAACATAGACTCTAGTCTATAACATGTACTTCAGTCTCACTCTACACGTGATTTAGATTCTTTATCTCCTTGGTCCATGTTTCAGAGGGTTCAGCCTAACTCCATGCCTTGGTTACTTTGGTATTGGTCTGAAGAGACACCATGGCCAAGACAACATACAGAAGAAAGCACTAGTTGGGAGCTTGCTTAGGGTTCCAGAGGGTAAGTCCATGATGATCATGGTGGGGAGCATAGTAGCAGGCAGGCAAGCGTGGCCCTGGAGCAGTAGTAGAGAGATTACATCTAATCCACACGTAAGAGGCAGAGAGGGGGAGATACTGGGTTTGGTTTGGGCTTTTGAAATCCCAAAGCCTACACCCAGTGACACACCTTCTGTGACAAGTTCACACCTCTTGATCCTTCTTAAACACCTTACCCACTGGGATCTATGAGCCTATAGGGGCCATTCTCATTCAAAGCCCCACTGTCCCTCCCCAACAGCCTTCAGTTACTGAAGCTGCTTGGGAAAAGCAGCTGTTAGAACCCTGAAGATGATGCCCCAAGAAGCTGCTTCTTCTCTGTCCTATATACCGTGTACAAAGCAGCCTGGTCATGGACGACTGTGTCCAGAAAGCTCTCTCCATTAATGCCTACTCTTGTCTTCCATTATACTTTGCTTAAATCCTGAAGGTGTGGTGTAGTCACTCACCTGGATTTAGACTTAGGTCCTCCAATAATTCTTTTGAAATATGGGAAAGGGGACCAAGGTTTTGACCAATCCCAGTGCTGTAAAGAAAATGCTGGTTTAAACTGAAGTGCTCTAGGACTCATATTTATTTCTCTGTAAATGAATAAAGATATGAAATCAAAGACCATGCTGTCTCTCAAGAAAACCTGTGATTGAGTACACAAAGGGTAACAATGAAGTATTCACTATCTTACTGATAAGGCGGCAAAAGGAACGTCAATTTGCGTTTTGAACTCCAATAATCTAATTCTAATGGCATGACATAAAATAGAATCTCTCAGACGAGTGCTTGTCAAACCTAGAGTGAATGCTAAATCTAATAAAAAACCCAGTGCCAGGCATGGGAAATCTCCCTTCAAGTTGTTGATCAGGGAGCTTTAGGAGATAACCTGTTGCCATTGCCCTTGCTTGCCTCATGGGACATAGAGGTAAGACCCTGTTGCTCAGCTCACCACAAACTTCAAACACAAGACTTGGAGGAATTTATTTAGATCATATCTTGAAGACTCTTTCCTGAGATGAATTCTCATAGTATTCCATGGTGTTATGTAAGATTCCAAGGGAGAAAAGTAATAAATAATTCTACCAAGCGGTAAAGCCTATGAACTAAAACAATGGCCACCATTGCACGGAATCCACAAGGGTGCAACAGTAGCACTTTTATCTTGGGGAAAACTAACCTATACCTTATTGGACTTAAGACCTGATCAATAGGAAGGGATTCAGGCCCAATACTATTAAAATAGTTAACTACTCATGGTGGAAGAGGTCATAGATCCTACAGGAGAAACCGCTACTGCCACTTTCCTAAATCAATATAGGTTCAAACTGCATTCTAAATATGTATGATTGCACACAAAGATAGTACGCACCCCTCATCAAAGAACTTTTATTTTAAAGCAGATAGAGGCTATTCCAGCGATCCACAACTGGTCAAAATGCAGACAGTAAGTGGCTGTGGAGTTGTTAGTTCCAGTTAATACATCTTCAAAACTCCTGCACCTAAGGCTCAGGGAACACCACAGAGAAGGAGCTGGGAGGACTTGTAAGAGCCGGAGGACCAGGGACCAGCTGAGAGGATGAATAAAGGAGAATATTTATTCACTGATGATGTGAGTGCAAATGGGCACAGCCAATATGGAAATCAATATGGAGGTTCCTTTAAAAGCTGAAAATACATCTGCCAAAAGATCTAGCTATCACGCACTTGGGAATTTAACCAAGGGACTCTACATCTTGCTACTGAGATACTTGCTCTTTCGTGGTCATGACTGCTCTGTTCATAGTCACTAGGAAATGGAAACTCTCTAGATGTTCATCAACTGATGAGTGGATTGTGAAAATGGGAAAATTTGCACAATGGAATATTATTCAGCTATTAAGAAAAATGAAGTTATGAAATTTTCAGGTAAATGGATGGAACTGGAAACAGTCATCCTTAAGGAGTTAATGCAGACCCAGAAAAATAACCAAACACTACATTGTTTAGATTATGTGGATATTAGTTTTACATTTCCAATATTTGTTTGGAATATTCATAGAAATTAGGTAACTGGTAAGAGGCCAAGGAGGAGGGGATCTTTAGAATAAAAGAAATAGACTGTCTGGGTTAACATGGGGTGCCTGATGGGGTTGGAGGCTAGACCAAGCAATGAGTAGGAGGAGGGAGGTTAGAACTAGGTGGTCTGTGGGATCCACAAGAGATGGGAACAGGGCAGCAGGAAAGGCTTCACAGGTGTTCTGCTGTAGAGCTGGGAGTGAGACTGCGGGGTTGGCATGAAAAACATTAATGTATTTATTTTATTATAATGTTTTAAATTGAAATATAATTAAATAATTTTTTCTTTTTCCTTCCTTCTCCCCAGCCCCTTCCAGTTACCCTCCCTAAAGTACCTCTTATGCTCCCCCAAGTTGAAAAATCTCTTTTTTCTTTGATTTTGTTACACACACACACACACACACACACACACACACACACATATACATACACATAGACATATATGTGTAACCTTTTCTAAGCCTGTTCTTGTTATGTGTATATAGTTTCAAGGGTGACCCCTCTCCACTGGACAAGCAAACACAGGGCTTATCCCTGGGAGAAGCTTTTTTTTCTTGCAGTCAACAGTTGCTGTAGTTCTGTCTAGGCATGGGGCCCTGTGAAGATCCCCCTTCTCTGTTAACAGGACCATTGATAAGGCTGTCATTCTGATGTTGTTTATGTACCCATTTCTAGGAAAGACTACTTCACAGCAGACTTCCTGGTATCTTGGCTTTTGCAATTTTTCTGCCCCATCTTCCCAATTGTCCTTTCTCCCCACTATAAAGCTCACTCTCCTTGTAACCAGGCTTGAGACTCGTGTGCTGGAGCAAGCTGTGTATAAATACCTTCATTTTGGCGGTCCTTTCTTGTTTCCACATATATTTAACCACATAAAGACAGTTTATTTTTCTTGCCTGATGTGGTAGCACTTTGTCATCAATAGTCTAGCTTTGCAGGTAGAAAATCAGCAAAACACATATGCTGGTGGATTTTCCACAGGGTGGATTTTCCACAGAGCTAGGGTAGCTTGGCCTTCAGTCGGGTGGATCATACCGCCTAAGTGCTCGGCAAGTACATCTGGGATGGTCAAAGAGTGGCAGGAGATAAAGCTGTTTTCAACATTCACACCCCAAATTGTGTTATCAGTACTAATTGAAATCGCTAAACAAATGTTGTGGTCTTCCTGGGGGAATTTATTATACATCTCTTGTTCTCAAATATCTGTCTGCTTGTCTGTCTGTCTATTGTAAAAAACACAATGACGTGTGTATGTGTGCATCTGAGTGTGGGTATGTGCACAAGTGCAAGCACCTGTGTGTTATAGAAGTTTTTTAGTTATGTATAAAATATTGGTTTCTGCACTGTTGGGTCAGGGGCTATCCTAGGTCTTGGCGTTTTGTATTGTCTGCAGGTGTTGGAATTCTGTGGGGGAATGTTTAATTGTTTATGATCTGCACATGGTATCAATAGAATACCTAAGGAGTCCTGAATCAATAAAACACCTGAGCACAGATGCTCAGGGTTCCACTGTGAGTATGGCACCGACCAGGACTGTTGTTAACCTCTGCTGAGGTCTGGCAGGGCTTCCATGTATGAAAGTGCCTCCATGTCTTCCTGGGTTGAGCCACCACAGTCATTTACTACTACAATTTTTTTTCCTACAAACCAGTTTTCCTGCAAACCTGTCTACAAGAGGTCCTGATAAGAGACATCTGCTATGGTGATGAGAACTCCACCCACGAGGGGACCCTTACTGCAGACAAAGTGACCAGTTATTTTTCCGGCAAACCAGACTCTATCTTAAAAGCTGGAAATTGTTTCCTAAGGGTCAGCACACAGAAGCTGTTTTCCAGAACTGGCCAAGATTTTATCTAGTGCTAGTAGCCAAACTTGAAACTTGAAGAGTCACCCAGGTATTACTGGTTTTGAAGGTGTCATAGTAGTGTTTTGTCTCATATCATTGTGAGTTTCTGTTATGTTTTGTGTATCTGGTAGCGACCATGTGTCACTAAGTTTTTATTTTTCTTTATTTCCCTACTCCTTTGTTGATTGCTTGTGTTTCTCTTATTTGAGATTCCTAGCTAATTCACTTCACTTCGTCTTTCTGATCCTTAGGGGGGGGACATTTACATCCAGTAACAGATATAATACTTTGAAAGCTGTTCTGATGCTAACTTTCAGGGGAAGATAACTTGTGCATGTCACTTACGTCATTGATGAGGTTCAGAGACAACGATTTATTAGTGTTCAGTGGTAAGTGTATGAATATGAAGTAGTGACTTGAGGAAGAATTGACAAAGAAGGCCAGGGAACAGAGGACGAACCAGAAGGAACGCACACGGGTTACCATGAACATCTTTGGAGCTCCTGCACAATGTCTTTGTAAAAGATACCAGTCTTTGGTAATCACCATTGCCAGCCTTTTTCTTTGATTATTCTGAAAAGTGTCCATGGGACATTTCACATATTTAAATAACTTCAATTATTTAAAAAGAGTTTAAGCAATCTAGGGACAATGAGACTGGGCTCTGCAGCTAGCCAAACTTGTCTTATAATCCCTGGTGTGTCACATAAAAACAATGCAACCTTGCAGAAATTCACCTAATTTCCCCAAAGCTAGATTTTTGTAAGTGAAAAATCATAATATGAGTATTAATGTAATGAACCATCATATTAAGATATGCTTTTTAGAACATGATAAATTATTCAAAATATCGAAATATTCAGTCCCTTACTCAAACAGACTCAAGTTCTAAGAAGAGCCCAGTGGTATGTTCACATGGTCTTGGGATTTAAATTGTGTTCAGAAATTAAGATATTTTGAAGACTTTACCAAATTCCCTTCGATAACAATTTTTTATTTGCCAGGTGATGATGAAATGGCCATAAAATATTTTAGATCTGGCTAAGGTGAACGACTGAGTTGTACTCATTCCTGTGACTCATGGTCTCTTCATTGTACACTTAGGCATTGCCACCAAGGTTTCACACCTTTTAGCTACTGCTGTTTTACATTGTGACCATTTGCCTATTTCAACTCTTAATTAAAAGTCATGTTTGTTGTGGAAGTTTATTTTTAGTTATGTATAAAATAATTGTTTTGTGTACTGTTGGGAAAAGGGCTGCCTAGGTCTTGGCATTTTCTATTGTCTGAAGGTGTTGAATATACGTGGGGGATGCTCATGATTTGTACGTGCCATCAGTAGAACACCTGAGGAGCTTAGGTATCAATAAAAACTCCTGAGCTCAGACTCTGGGGTTCCACTGTCTAGGATGGCATTTGCCAAGATAGTGGTTCCCTCTGCTGAGGTCTCACAAAAAGTCCCCTTGTGTCTTCTTGGCTGAGCCACCCAGTAGCTGTCAACTACACATGTTGCACATTGGTTTATTTTCGGACAGTTTCTGATGTTGGAATCTGTTCGTATCTCTCCTCCTTAATTACTTCCTACATCATTTTCTACTCTTACTGTTCACTGCTACCACACTGTGCACTCTGATCTGTCTAAAGAGGATCCTGTCCTGTGTGTTCTTCCTGAGGCGCAAAATTACCTCACTGAGTACTACCTGTTAAGGATCTTAATAACTACATTTTGATTGATAACAGGCACACACACACACACACACAAACACACACTTATTGGTGCAAGTTAACACTCAGAGTACCTTGCTAGAATGAGAATTGTGGTAGGTGAAATGGAAGGAGAAGCTCGTGTTTCCTGCCCCCTGGTGTGCATGCAGGGCATAGTTTCCTCCTGTGGGTAGGACCTAGAATATGGCTGCTGTCACTCCTGAATTCTGTTATATTTTATAGGAAAGGCCAGGAGACTGCACAGGTAAGTAAGTCACTCATCAGCTTGATGAATGTTGAGTTTGACTTTGAGTTAATCAAAGTGGAGATTGTGGTAGACATGCTTATTTACCTATTTATTTATTTTTATTGGATGTACTTTTGTGTAAAACTAGTAATACTACAAAAATATTCATGGAAATTAATCTAAAAGCAGGTGAATTGAGGACCACAGTTTTACAAAATAGAGCTACTATAGACTATTTGTTGATCAAGCATCATCTTGGTTGCCAAAAATGTCCTGGACTGTATTGCTTTAACATATCTAATTTTTCCCACACTAATGATCTGCATAAAGATACACAAAAAGTCTCTCAAGTGAACTTTGACTGGCCACCCTGGTTAAGATGGCTCTTACCGTTTCGTGCTCCTCTGCTAGCTATTTTTATACTTCTCTTCTTCTTGCCAATCAGACTAGCCATGGAGGCAATGCATTCTGTCATGGCTTCTATTACAACCACTAATTTTTTAAAATCTTAGAAATGGGGAGATGTAGAGGGCATGATGTCCTTGTACTCACAGAAAAGCACTAGGAAAACCAGGGGGTGTCCCCTCAACAGAGGACACAAAATCAAATAAATACCTGCATTCCACCCAGAAGGCTGAGAGAGGAGGTTGTTAACAACCTGGTGACCTTCATGCTGTCTGTAGAGACAGGCCTCACCCAATTCCCCAGAATGGTGATTCTAGACTCTCCCCTCTCTTGGCAGTTATCCTTAGCTCCCACTTAATAGAACCTAACTTTAGGTAAGATGCTACATGTATTTTATGGCCTGCTGACCTCTATGCTATCTCAGGCAGAGGCCACATTAGATTCTAAGCCCTTTACTATAGAACCCACCTTCATGGTCACGCATATGTTGTAAAGGAGTTTCTTTGTACTCACACCTTAAGCTTTATTGTGCGCCTGGAATTGGAATAGTTATTGTCTGGAAACCTGGTATAAGAATCGTTATTGCCCTGGAGACCCTTTCCCGAATTCTGCTGTGTCCTCCTGGTATCAGACTCTCAGAAGTCTTGATCCAGGTTGATGAAGTCAATCTCAACCAGGTTTTCATTCTCATCTCTTCATGTGGTTTGCTTCCCTGCAGAGATCCGATCACTTTTACAATGTTTATTCAGATCCATACTTTTAAATTTACTCTTCATATGGTAATATATCTGCAATATTCCTTACTAATATTAACCACATCTTCTCACTCATTTTGATGGCGTTGTGTAGGATTCTAGTAACTATGCAGTGTGCAGTGTTCTGAATACTATGTTCCTGGTACTTGTTTTGAAATGAGCAAAGATGCTATAATTTTCTCACTCCAAAATATCATAACTTCATATTCTTCCTTTTAAAATGCACCCTAAGGTTTATTTTTTTTAACTCCAGAAATCACAGTTTTCTTCTGTGCATGAACATAAAACCTTGGAATTCAGGAATTACAGGTGGGAGGTAGCGAAAGACAGTGGGCAGTCCATTGTAATTGTGAACTCCTTAGTTCTCAACTGGGTCCTAGAGGACACGCCTTTCTATAAAGTAAATGACTTTTCCATAGATTAGAATAAACTCACACAAACCTTCCATCTCAATCCTACCTTTCCAACCCCCCCACCACTTAATGCCCTGCCCCACCCCCTTCTGGCACTTACTACCTATGTTATACTATACTCTCCTTTCTCCTTCTCTTAAGCTCATTCTTCTTGCCCTAATGGCCCCTTTCAGGTCTTGGCTTCTCCAGGGGGAGTGGGATATAGTGGATTCTGGGAGGACTTTTGGAGGATAACATGGTGGTGGTTATGATCTGAATGCATTACATTCATGTGTAAAATTACTAAAGATTTATTTTTTAAGCCTTTCTTCTCCATCGCTGCTGTAGGTGTGCTGACGGACCATACTGTACGCAGATGCCAGAGGCAGGCCAAGGGAAAGACAGAGTCTCTTCTTAATTGTCTATCCAATGTCCCTAGGAGGAAGGCATCTAACCCTCCTTAAGCTTAGAGCAAACTCTTCACCATTCCCTTCTTCAGGCTTTATTGGCTTCCTGGGAATCTCCCAGGAAGGAGTGAATGCCTTCCTGCTCATCTTGGTGACCTTGCTGTGCATCCCATCCTGTAGCTCAGAGTAGCCCTACCGCTCACTGTCACTCTGCTTTAGCCCCTCATCCGCAGAAGGAACACTGTGCTGTTTATGCTGAACAGAGACTGTCCTATGGCTGAGTTCCCCCTGCCCCCAGCAGTGATGCTGCAGGAGGATGCACCAGGTGGTGCTCCAGCCCTGTGGCTGCATTTGTGCACCTACAGCAGCTGACCTGGCGCTGAGGAGCAGCTACTCATCTCTTGTCCCTCGGTGTCCTTTCCTGCATGTGCAACACACCGGGTCTCCAGTGGCTCCTGAAGCACATTCCAGGAAGCCAGCCCGCTCAGGCAAGAATGGCTTTCAGATGAGTGTAGGAAGGATGAAAACTCCTTTCTTCTGAGGATCTCCTGACAAGGGGACTGAGGGTACTGGGTGCTCCTTTGCCCTGTGTCACTAGTGCAGAGCCGGACACAAACCACCTGAGACTTGCAGAGTAAGAGACCAGTGTCCCAGCCTCGGGTACTTTCAGGGAGTTGGCACGTTCTGTGAAGGCCACAGTATAGACAAAGTGGAATCATGGGAAGTACTTCATCCCTATGGGATAGATCTGAGTTGCCATTCATTTGTTTCTCATTTTGTAAAAGAAAGGTCTGACTCCTGAAGGACAACATTTTTACCCAAGTCAATAATTCTACCTAATTTACCCTACCAAATTATTTTCAAAGTGGAGGACTTTGGTTACTCTGATATTATTTGAGACATTGCCAGGCTGAGATGGTGTAAGGTTGGCTGTGACTTAATTTGAGCAGACTGTGTGTTTTCTTTACATTACTAGTCTCGTTTCCCAAGCAATTCTTTATGGTGAGAACTTTAAGGTGCATTCCTCTTCTGTTATGAATGCACAGTGCGTGGCTGTTCCCTGCAGTCACCATGTACAATAGCACAGCGGTGCTACTGCCCCCTGCCACTCTGGAACACAAGATTTCTACATTAGTTTTCCCGATCCATTTGGGGTCATTTTTTTTTTTTTTAAACAACATTCAGAACAAACCTTGATTGTTGAAGGAGTGTCCCATTTTTTTAAAAGCATCCTGAAACTAGGAAATCATTGCATCGATACTAAAGCATTATATCATTATGTTCCCATTACTTTTTCAACTGGGGTGATTTTACTTAAATTAATTCAGGGGTGAAGGTTTTTCCCCCCTATGTGTGTGAGAGTGAGCCTGTGTAGATGTCTGTATGTTTCTATGTGTATAGTTTCTGAAGAGGACAGGAGAAAGCATCAAATCCCTTGGTTACAGGCAGCTGTGAGTCACCTGATGTGGATGCTGGGAAGGGAAATAAAGCCTTCTAGAAGGACAACAAGCACCCTTATCTGCTGAGCCATCCCTCAGGTCCCAGTAAAGGTCTCTAGTTAGAACATGCACCTGTTTCCCGAGTTAAACATTTAGCTGTTGTTTCTCTGAGTGTGAAAAGCTCTGTGTGCAGCTGACATATGCTCTCCTTGGGAGGGGCTGGTTCTCTCTTACTTCTAGGATCCTTATCTCCATGCAAACCAAGGGCCATTTCAAATTCTCCCTCTCTTCACACCATACTCCACCCAGACTCTCAGCCAGGTCTGGTTTGGGAGGAGCTTCAGGCTCAGCAGGCTGGGAGGGAACTCTGCACTGTTTGGCCTGGCAGGGTTCCTGGGTGGAGCTGACTGGTTACAGGAGGAGGCACAGTTCAGCAGCCATCCTGACATCACAGCCCAGGGGTTGGTGTCTTGCTTCTGTCTCCAGCATCCAGACAAGCACCATGAAGAGGCTGCTGTGCTCTCTGCTAGTGCTTCTGTGCACCCAGATTTGCTGTGAGTCTGGCTGTCCACAATCAGGGCACCCAAGAAGATTTTACTCAGCATGGATGGGTGGGGGAAAGCAGCTCAGGAATCCTGCAGAGCTCCCATCTTCTCAAAGGACACTGGGGTGCATTCAGGGCTCTGTGGACACTGCAGTGACCCCTACCTGTGTCTCTTTCTCTGTTTCTCATCAGGGGTGAAGGCGCAACAAGTGGAGCAGAGTCCTGTGTCCTTGGTTCTGCGGGAGGGAGAGAATGCAGAGCTGCAGTGCAACTTTTCCACTACTTTGTACAATATGCAATGGTTTTACCAAAGTCCTGGGGGACGCCTTGTCAGCCTGTTTTACAATCCTTCTGGAACAAAGAAGAGTGGAAGACTGACGTCCACGACAGTCAATAATGAGCGCCGCAGCTCTTTGCACATTTCCTCCTCCCAGACCACAGACGCAGGCACTTATTTCTGCGCTATGAGTCCACAGTGCTCCACACACACCTGCAGCCAGTACAGGAACCTTCAGCTGGTGGGTGTGGCCCTTCCAGTCACAAGACTTCAGGAAACCACCACAGAGTGTCTGCTTGGTTTAATATCCATTTTCTATATCGGTAGAATTTTAATATCAGGTGACCGTTTGGCCTTCAGGATAGGTTCAGGACTTTGAAATGTATCCTCATTTATCACTATGTGCTCCCCCGCAAGCATAAACGTCCAACCTATAACTAACAGAGAAGCTGAGGGAGGACTGAATCAAGGTGATCATTTAAGCCATGCTGCTCTGAACTCATAAAGGATAAGGAGCAAAAGGAATCGAAGGCAAAGGCAGTCTTCAAGGTGAAATTGCTGAGGACAGGGTTCCGGTTAGTGAGGAGGAAACGAACAGCAGTAGCAGCAAGAACATCAAGCCATGTGAGATACAGATGTGCAGACAGCTGCTGCTCTAGTTTCCTTTCTTTTGCTATGATAAAACACTCTGAGCAAAAGTAAGGTGTGAAGAGGTGAAAAGATTTATTTAGCTCTCACCTCTAGGTTGCAGTCCATCATTTGTGGTAATCAAGGCAGGAACTCAAACAGGAGATTCAAACAGAAACTCTGTTGCTAGCTCACTCACAGGCTCATACTGAATTAGCTTCCTCATACACCCAGGACCACTTCCCACAGAGCGGTGCCACACAGTGGGCTGGTCTCCATTGAAATCATCAATTAAAAAAAGCTGCTTGGCGTTTCACTGTAATTTTGTTGAATTTGTAGAAAACTCTGTGGGTAATTGAAGCTATTGAATCTTCCAATTCAGTTTTTTGAGGCACCTTTCATATATTTAACTTTACTTATCATTGCTTTGAATTCTCCTAGCTGAGACCTGAACATCTTTAGGAAAATAAAGAGAACAGGACTATGAGAAAGTATTCAAAACACGTATATTGTTCAAAGAACTTTAAATAGACTCTGAAAAAAATGCAACTCATTCTAAAAATTGCCTCATTCTAAAATGAACAAAATGAATGGACTCTTTGTATAGGAATGTGTATGGGATAGGGACACGTATCTAGAGTGTAGTAGGGGTTGTGCTGGTTTAGCAAAGGGTGATTGCAGGTTCTCCCCCAAGACCCATGACTTCACTGGCAGATGGAGGACACTGCAGAAAACTGCAACCAATCAAGATGTAGAGTTGCAGAGTCTAGTCCCAACGGATATGTCTACAATATAATTCCTGTACCTAAGGCTCGGGAAACACTGAAGAAGAGAGGAGGGAAGATGACAAGAGCCAGGCTATCAGATCAGCTGGGAAACTGTCTCCTAGGAATGTTAGCAGGTATACCTATGAAGTCTCACCAACACGACTGTCTAAATATGAGCCGAAAAAGGACAATAGATACGCTAAAGCTTATGGGGGAAAGTGCCCAAAGCCTCAGTCTTAGACGATGAAGACTGACGACTAAGGATTGCTGATAATTGGAGAAATAGTCTTTTCCAGGGAAGATCATACCAATTAATTATCTGATATCAATTGGTCAGCCCTGGAAATATACATACAAGTAACTATACAGAATAAGCAGTTGTGTTTATGTATTTAAGAATAGTATATATAAATATAAATATATATATATATAATATATTATGTATGTAATAATATAATATAATATTATATATATACATATACATTTAAAAGAACAACTATTAATGAAAGAAGAGGCCATCAATTCAACAGAGATCAAGGGGGGAGTTATATGGGAAGTTTTTCAAGAAAGAAAAGGAAGGAGTGATTTATGTAATTACAATCTAATGTTAAAAATAAAATAAATAATAAAAAGTGAAAGAAAAAATGTTATGGCTTAATAATTACTAGCATATAAGTGGTCTTTATAAAGAGTTAATGAAATATGACTCATGTCAAATCCAGATAATTGCTTATTGTATAAGTGTTTATTGTAAACAACAAGCTTTGTCATATCCCCCTGTCTTATGGAGGGCTTCTCTCATTTTTCAGAATGGAGTCATTTCAGGTTCGATAGGAAGCCAGGGAATTCTGATGACACATGGAGAAAAGGCTGGAAGTGAAAGGAGGGACAAATATGCCACAGCTGACCTCAACAAAGACAAAATATCTTTCTGTCTCAAAAGTACCATCTCCAGAGAAAGACCTGATGTCCTCTCAAGGCGTGGGCTTTTAAGCTCAGGAAACTGTTGAGTGGAGACCTTTCTATTCGGCCACAGAGGGGCAGTGCTGCCTCAGAGCAGGGGAAGTTTGTGGTTCTTCCACATACTTCTCAATGAGCTAGAGATTATGATTTAAAATAAGTAAATTATTATCTCCTACATTGCTTTAGCTTAATTAGAGAACAAATACAGGCATCTGTCTAGCCATTTACCTATATTGTGTCTGCTTATCCTGGGCTTACAAGGTTGGCAGGGATTCACAAGTGAATACTATGAAGATAGATGCTATCCTTCAAGGCCCAGGCCACATTAACTTTTCGAATGTGCATTTCTAAGGCTGCCACCCACGCCTGTCCAATGTCCTGCAACACTGATATGACCTGTGCCTAGAGTTATGTTGTGCATCCTTTCCACTGGGAAATCTATGGGTGATCTGAAGCAAGTTCAATCTTCTCCTCCATCAGGATCTTCACTGACCGTATCAGGAAGCGATGCCTACGTGCTTTCCTTCATCGTCTTGTCTAGACACACAGGTGTCTTTGGTGGCTTCCGATTTCTGTTTAGCTTTGAGCTAGGTTGAAGATTAGAACTGTGCCCGTCATGAAAGACACCCAAGCCCTGCTCAGACAGTAGGCACTCAGGCACTCAGCAGATACACAGCACTTCTTCAACATAGTTTAACGTTTCCATTTTCCATGTCCCCGCATTCACTCAATATCAATCAAATATCAATCAAAAGTTCAGAAGTAAGCAGTTCATGTGTTTTAAACCAGCCATCCTTCCTGGTACTGTCAGAAATTCCACCAGTAACTGAGCATCTTTGTCCAGCATCTCCCTGCTGCCCAGGCTCCCAGCCTGTTTTTACTGAGCAGCCACCTGTGTCATTAGAGTGACTGTCCAGGTTTCACAGGGCTGTGTGGTGCTGCAGTTTAGATACGCCAGATAAAAGACCATGTGCCTCCTTCAGGTGCAAAGGTTAGAGCTTTCTGTAGCTGCATATGTATGTAGAGGGGAAAACAGTGTGTGTATTGTTCAGCACTACTTATGAGTTGAGGCAGTCAAGGGCATCATAGACTATATACCTCACTGAAGCTGGGTGTAGTATAGCTGGAGGATGTCTGGCTTAAAGGAAAAAGAGAGGACTCCAAAAAATTTAAAAAGCAACAAAAATCCCTAGGATGCTGAAATACAACCTGTTTAGATAGATTTTATTCTTTTCAAAATTATTCATTCATTCATTCATTCATTATTATTATTCTTCTCCTCCTCCTCCTCTTCCTCCTCCTTCTCTTCCTCCTCCTCCTCCTCTTCCTCCTCTTCCTCCTCCTCCTCTTCCTCCTCTTCCTTCTCCTCCTCCTTTTCCTTCTCCTCTTTTGTTTTGGGACAGTTTTAAGTTTCCAGACTGACCTCAACCTTGTTATGTAACTAAAATGTCCTTCAATTTCTGATCTTGCTGTAACTACATTCCAAGTGCTGGAATTATAGCCATGCCATTTATATGTGCTGACAACCAAAACCAGAGTCTTGGAGGTTCACTGTAGTAAATGATTGATATTTCCATTCCATTCTTGGAGACTTAGTGGAACATGAACGTTGTCTGCTGTTGGTCTGTGATATTATTCTTTGATTACACCTGTAATGACTTCACATACACAACACAAATCCTCTCTGCTATAGCTTCCTTATATTCTTTTAACTTCTATTATTTATAACACAGAGGCTATCTGCTTTGAGAGATGCTTTTTCATTTTTCAAATCAGTGAGAGCAAGTCAGTAACCAGCTTTCATCTAAGTTTTATGCCTCTTGTTACAGCTTGAATTCATGACTTGGCTTACTTCAGTGATGGACTATGGTCAGAAATGTAAGCCAAATACATTAATTCCTCCATAAGATGCTTCTGGAAATTATATTTATCTTGGCAATAGAAAGCAAACTAATTCAAACACCAAAATAGCCAACCCATTTCTTGCACTGATCTTTTTGTTTGTTACTCTGTGATTTCTAGTAGGTAAATTCTTGCCCCATATACAGTAACTCAATTTTAATTCTTTTTATGGATGTGTGTGTATCTGCGTCTACATCTTGGCAATCATGAATGGTGCTATGAGAAGCTTGCATATGCAGCTATCTCTCTTATATGATGACTTCAGTTCACCTGGGTAAATGCCCACAAGTGGTATTAGCTGGATCATGGGTCTCTTCTTTCTTGCTTGCTTTCTTGCTTTCTTCCAGGAAAATACACACTATTATTCTTTGTGGCTGTATCAACATACATTCTGCCAACAGTGTCTAATGGTAGAATTATGAGGAAGGTACTTCTGATTGTCAATGACTGTATTTCAGCAACACTAAATTTGAGCAAAATGGAGAAGCACTTCCTGTGTCAGAAATAGCTTTAGACAAAGTATGTGGAAGGGTGGAGCCTGTTGAAAGAGCTAAGGTGCCTGTGAAGTTGGAGTCAGTGTTCTGTGGGGAGACAAGGCCACCTGATTTCTCCCTGAGCTTCAGTCTAGGAGGAATGGACAGAATCCTGAAATCATCACTTTTAGTCCTCGGCCTTCACCTAGCCTGTGAGTCATGGAGGAGAACCCTAGGATATGTGATTAATCAGAGGCATGAGAGAATTGGGAAACAAGACAAAATCATGAAGGCAGAAACTCTCAACAGGAATTACATAGCTGGGAACCTAATGACATTTGTTATCTCTACACAGGGGTGAGTGGCCAGCAGAAGGAGAGAAGTGACCAGCAGCAGGTGAGACAAAGTCCCCACTCTCTGACAGTCCAGGAAGGAGAAACTTCAGTTCTGAATTGCACTTATCAGAACAGTGCATTTGACTACTTCCCATGGTACCAGCAGTTCCCTGGCAAAGGCCCTGCACTCCTGATAGCCATTCGTTCAGTGCAGAATAAGAAGGAAGATGGGCGATTCACAGTCTTCTTCAGTAAAAGTGAGAAACAGCTCTCCTTGCACATCAATGCTTCTCAGCCTGGAGACTCAGCCACCTACTTCTGCGCAGCAAGTGCACAGTGCTCTCCAGGCACCTGCAGCCCACACACAAACCTGCAGCTGAGGCTCTGCCATAACCCTGCTGTGGGGCTGAGCCTGTGAGATGCATAGTTCTCAATTTCAGGAGCAGGTGACAGGTGAGTGTAAGGATCAGACTCATTCAGGCCAGAGACAGAGAAAGCTGAAGTCACAGCTTGCTTTCCTCCAGTCTTCCCTTGGTCCTCAGGAACAGCTATATTCTTAGATCTATTTTCTTAACTAGTTTATAGGAATTGTTTTCCTGAGTGGTTGTACAAATAGCTCTGTGTGGTTGGTTTGTCCCAGCTGGAAACTATAAGGGCTCCATTCCCCTGTATTCTTGTCAACAATGTTGTTAATGTGCTGTTATTACAGCGACTTTTGCTTCTGTGATAGAAATCACATAGCATTTTCTTTTACCTTAATTTCTTCTGATAAGCAGTGAAATGGTGATTTACATGACTACCATCACTTCTACTTGTAGTTGTAAGGCACTGTGTAGGCTCAGCAAGGAAGAAACAGAGACATTTTTCATATTTGAAAACTCTGCCAGACCTCATCAGAGGGAACCACCATCATGGCCAGTGCCATAATCACAATGGAACCCTGAGAATCAGAGCTCAGGTGTTTTTATTGATTTGGAACTCCTCAAGTGCAAATCATAAGCAATCAAACCTCCCCCACAGACATCTAACACCTGCAGATAATACAAAATGCCAAGGCCTATGCATTTCTTTTTCCAACAGTGCACAAAAACAATTATTTTAAACACAACTAAAAATAAACTTCCACAACAATTCCCCATATATATATATAAATATGGGGAATATATATATATATATATATATATATATATATATATATATATATATATAAGCTTTGCCTTTACAATACAATTTAACACTATACCAGCAAAAGCATTTATAAGAGGAACAATTATGAGGCTTCTAATGCACATGACCAAATGATACCAAACATCTATCAAGATTTTCACAATGTCTTTGGACAGCAGAAAAATATTATTAATGTCCAATTATCTGGAATTCACTCATGGTCTTTTGAGCTCCTCCAAAGGGCTTGGATCACTTCTCTGGCTCTGCTATCTGCAGCACACACAGCTTGTCCTGTTAAAATAAAGTTATGGGCACTTAACGGAGAGTCCAGACGTTGAAATTTCCAATACTCTTTATTAGTCACAAACCATGTCAAACCTCAGGGAATTCTATACCCGGGCAGCTAGGCAGAGAGCTCACTCCAATGGCTTCCTCACCCCATGCTCTTCTCTTGGTTCTCCTCTCGCTAGCTTCTTCTTCCTTGTTCTCTGCTGTCTGTCTCTCCTCCTCTTCTCCCTGCCCTTGCCCTAGTTCTTTTTTATTCCAAAATCCTCTGTGTCTCCACCCAGCCTTCCAATATACAAATCAATGGAGCCTAACCTTCATCTGCCTTAAGGCTAAGGACTGTCCCATTCTTGTGGAGAGCCATATAGTCACTCCTTTCTTTACTGATAGTCTGTGAATCCTTTACTTGCTTCAAGGACAGCTTACTAGAACATTATCCATAACTAAAATCTCCCACAACATTGTCCTCCAGGGTCTGGCTTGCTTCACTTCACTGTTGCTGCTGTTGGTGGTAGTCATTCCATGGTACTGGCATCTTCAGAATGCTGGGGTCTTCTGCTGCAACTGGGTGCACTTTCACCAATAGCTTCTCCTGGGCTCTCTTTACAGTGCCAAGTCTCAACTTCTTTACATGACCCCTTCAATCAGGGCCTTCAACTACTATGGAGGCTGCACCTTCACCAATTGCCTCTCCTGGATTCTCACAGTACCAAGCCTCAGATGTGCTCCATGACCCCTTCATGCCTTCAAAACAAGCACCATCTGGGTGTCTCTTACAGTACCAAAGTCGATTGCCAGCATAAGATACAACCTTGGCCAGTTCTGGAAGACAGTTTCTATGTGCTGATCCTGAGGAAAACTTTCTAGATTTTAAGACAGAGTCTAGTTTGCAAGAAAAATAACTAGCCCTTGTCTGCAAAAAGTGTTTCCTCATGAGTGGAGTTCTCATCACCATCACCAGTGCCTGGACCACTTGTAATCAGGTTTGCAGAAAAAAAAAAAAAAAAAACTGTTCAGTTTAATTAAGAGGCTTTTTTGCTCTAAGCCTAGGCTTCTACAACAGCTGGGAGTCCTGGGCCAGTGGGAAGAATCTTTGGTTGACATTGTGGTGGTTTGGTGGTCTTTCCCACCACCACTAAGGGGAAAAATATTCCCTTCTTCATAGACCTCAAACGCAAGATCTTGAGCTTCATATGCATACAACACAGCTATAGAAAACTCAGTTTGT
This sequence comes from Cricetomys ansorgei, assembly GCA_026225945.1. NCBI lineage: Eukaryota > Metazoa > Chordata > Mammalia > Rodentia > Nesomyidae > Cricetomys > Cricetomys ansorgei. The sequence continues at coordinate 1,719,605 of JAMJFZ010003384.1, forward strand.
GAAACAGTATGCTACCACCAGCAGCAGGAGGGAGCATTGTGTCCATAATCAGGAAAAGTAGCAAGAAGCTTGCTTTTTACTGCTCCCAGCTGAATTCTTTATTTCTAAGGACTTCCATTCTGTGGAGCTTTTCCCCTCTTAATTATTTATTAATTTCACAGCCTTTTCTCTTCATAAAGGCTTATTTCTTTTCTCTCTCTCCTCTTCCTTCAGGAGCCTTCAATTAATATCTTAATCTCTATCCTCTGGTAGCTGCCCTAAGCATACTTTACCATACTCTTCGAGGTCTGGAGTTTCTTTCTCTTGGTTCCATATTGGATTAGTGGACGTGATGTTGTGCCCCACATTGCAGGCGCCATTTGTAGTTGTAAGGCATTATGTGGCTCAGCAAGGAAGAGACAGAGGCATTTTTCATATGTGGAAGCCCTACCAGACCTCAGCAGAGAGAATCACCGTCATGGCTAGTGCCATACTCACAGTCGAACCCTGAGCTCAGGTATTTTATTGATTCAGAACTCCTCAGGTGCAGATCATAAGTAATCAAACATTCCCCATAGAAATCTAATGGCTGCAGACAATACAAAATGCCAATGCCTGTGCATCCCCTTTTCCAACAGTGCACAAAAACAATTATTTTAAACACAACTAAAAATAAACTTCTGTAGCATTTAATTTCCCTTGTTTTGCTTTTATATCCTTATCTACCTTCAAAATTCAAATATAAACAGGACACATTCACAAGGATGCAGCAGGGAAAGAACAATAAAATTTACTCATATAATGAAAATATATAACTTTCTCTAAATAAATGATCTCATACATGTATTTCATAGATAAACAAATATAATTTTGCATGTAATAAATTTTTCAGCTAATAGAAGCAGCTGTAGACTTTATGGCTATGAAGTGCACAGAATGGAAAATGTCTTTCTTGTTGCCTAATACTCTGTGCATTGTAATCACGTACTGCTACATAAATGCCAGCAAGATTCTGCTGAAAATTTTTAAAAATTAGTGTATAAATTTAAATGTGTTCATGCCTCACAGATAATGGTTGTGGTAGCACTTGAGAGGACCAGCACCCCCTAGTGGCGGGCAGCAATGACCTTGCCTCTCTGCCTACTGTCAAAAACTCATCACTCACTAGCTTCCTTCGGAGATAGGACAGCCAATCCAGTATTCAGATTCTGAATAAGAAGGATCCTTTAGGTGCCACCTACTTGCTTTATAAGGCAGCACATGGCCAGTTCTGGGTGCTGAGCCATGTTTTTTTAATTGGCTAGTATGTAACCCACGGAAAATAAAACTGAAATCTATGGCCATACTCATGTTTCTCATTGTCTAATTGAGTTATTAATTTGAATCTAACACACTAACTACCTCGGATGCCAAGGCAGGAGGAATGCTTGAGGCTAGAATTGGGAGGCTAGCCTGAGCAACACAGTGAAACTCTGCCTCAGAAAACCAAAACCAACAAAAACAATATGGAAGATATTTAACTAAAAAAAAAAAAAGTAAAGACTTTAACCTCTTTCTCATCCATAGTGAATAGTCTTTCAATATGCAAAAGAGGAAGTTAAAAAAGGAAGCAAATCAGTTGACTTTTAGCAGTAGGAGACATATCACCTGCGTGTGAAATCCCCACAAAAGGATATATCCTTTTCAAGTACTAAACTTGAGCCAGAAATTTGTAGCAGCATTTGTATCTATTGGAATAGGCTTCACTGAATACAAACACCCAGCTTGGAAGTCAGCAGGATAGTAATGCAGCTTAAGGATGCAGAACAGAGATCTGGAAACTGGGAACCTCAAGGCAGAACTCAGATTTCTGGAAAATGAGAGACTTGAAAGAATTTAAAGAGACCTAAGAGACAATGAGGACAGGATGACTTAGAATAATCCAATCATCACCACTGGGGTGTCTTAATGAGGTGGTCAAATAAAGTCTAATTTTGGAGCTGCGGGTTTGACATAAATTCCTTCATCAATTGCATTTTCAGCACACAGCCAAGTGTCTAAGAACAGAAATGTTTATTTCTGACAATGCTCATGTATTCACAGTTTTGTGGATCTTTTTCACAAGGGTTTTGTTGTCCTGAAAACAATAACTACAACCACAGAATAGTGTCAAACACCGGCATGCTCCTGTTGCAATGAATGACATTACAGAACATCTTGACACAGAGGCTCCTCACTCTCATTCTTCTCCTTCCCCAGACTTGGGCAAAGATTCCCATATTCTTGCATCATCACAATAAGCCTTTGAAGAGGCCATTGGCTCTCCATGACCCAACCAGAGACTTTAGACTCACAAGTCTGTTTTGAAGTCCCAGTGGTTTGTAGTGAGAAGGAAGAAAAATGTGGATGGTGACTTCTGGTTTGTCTCTGCAGGGAGGCTAGGATTGATGATTACATTTTACCTCCAATCAAAGGCAGGAGAATAGTTGAAATGAATAAATATAAGTAACACATTAAAAATTCATGCTGTCCTTCCCACCTCCCTACCCACCACGCCCAACTTCCTGTTCCTCTTTTTCACTTTCAAAAAACCAAAAACCAAAACAAAACAGAAGACATGTAAAACAACAATAACAAAAACTCACAAAATGAAAATCAAAACAAAAAAGCAAAAGGACACTATAAAAAAAAAAAAGCCAGCAAAAAACAAAACAGATCTATCAGGAGTCAGGGAGGGGATAATCCTGATCAAAGATCTATTGTATGAGAAAAAGTTTTAATTAAAAAAAAAAAAAAAGAAGCTACTGCAATTGTACTTGCTGGGAAGTGGAAAATTCACTTTTTCCCAATATAGTAACACTAGTACATCAATGATGACTTGACTAAGGTAATGCCATTTTGTCCTGGCCCATTTTGTGTCTTGGACAATTCTAAGTCTTGTCTCCCTTGGCAACACACTTGGGATTTTCATGTCTCTGACCATAGTTCAGACATATTAACCCAAATAATTAATGTTTACACAAACTTACCATAAACTAAAATAAATGAAGAAGGTTTAAGTTCATATTAATTGTCATGTTGTGCTTAAAGTAACTATGATGTTTTGTCAAAAAATACTGCAAGGTTACTCTGACCCTCATTGAATGTGGATCTAACTGTGTCTTTTGCCAAAAAAAAAAAAAAAACAATGCATTTCCTCTGAGCTTCAATGCCAAGTGACTCTGAGGCATTAGCTATTCTTGGACACTGGACAAAAATTGAAAGATTCTTTAACTTTTAATTATCCTAATTAGCATGGCAGTCTATATATTTCAACCATACTCCAGGGAAGGACCCATGCCCAGGAGGAGTTGGGTAATGTAAAATGGACTCCATGTACTTTATGAGCTTTTGTTTTGTTATCTTTTGTCTTTTTGCTGCTTTTTAATCTGTTAGTTTTTTGTTTTTTATTTTTATTTTTTATTTTGGTTTTTCAAGGCAGGGTTTCTCTGTTGTAGCTCCAGCTGTCCTGAAACTCACTCTGTAGACCAGGCTGGCCTCAAACTCACAGAGATTTGCCTGCCTCTGCCTCCTGAGTGCTGGGATTAAAGGTGTGTGCCACCGCCTGGCCAATCTGTTAGTTTTTTAAATTTTTGTTTGAGAGAGAGAGAGAGAGAAAGAGAGAGAGAGGTCATGAAGTTTGGATAGGGAGGAAGGTGGGGAGGACTTGGGAGGCATTGAGGTAGAGGAATATGATCAAAATACAGTGCATGAAAAATTTATTTTGTAAGACAATAAATAAATAAAAAAAGAATTCATGCTATTTTGTTCTGAGAGAGTCCCTCAGACCTTATCACAGACTGATTTACTAACTTTGGTTTTTAAAAATTTATTATTTTTATTTTAGTTAAAATATAATTACATCATTTCTCCCTTCTCTTTCCTTCCTGAAATCCCTCCTGTGTCCCATACCTCCACATCTCCCACAATCCCTTCAAATCCATGCATCTTTTTCTATGATTATTGTTGTTTTTACACACACACACACACACACACACACACACACACACAAGTATAGAAATACAGCCTGTTGAGTTAGTATAGTGTTGCTTCTTTTTACATGATTTCAGAGCTGACCACTTGGTCTTGTATCATGAATCCAGGACTCTTCCCTGGGAATGACCATATCTCCCTCTCTCAGCAGTCCTTAGTTGTCTCTAGTCCTTTGTCTAGGGATGGGGCCCCATGACATTTCTGAATTCCATATGATGCCTTGCAGCACATAAAGGACTTGCCTCATATTCCTGTTAACACCTCTGTGCTAAAAACAATGGAGTAGCCCCCTCAGATCTCCATATGAACTGGCCATTTGTTTACCTTAATGCAGATGAAGGATCTCTATCACCATCAAAGGTCTGCAGCCTGGTGATCAGAGAAGACTCCACTCACCCTCAGCTTGGGCTAGGTGACAAGTCTACTGACAGACATTGAGAAGTGCAAGGTTCCATTCATTTGTATAATAAAAGCCTGTGTGGAAAGAGGAGGGAGTTTTTGAATGAATAAAGCACCTAGGGACTGAGGCAGAGGGAGAACCATGAGTGGAGATGAGCAGGGCAGAACCATGGAGAGAGCCATGTGAGGAGGCCATGGAGAGGATATAGCATGAGCTCTCTGCCTAAGCTGCCTGAGTATTGCATCCCTGAAAGTAGTCATGGCTTGTTATTAATACATCGTTGTCATATTAGTAAACAATACTTTGACAGTCACCCAAAGCCACATCTCAGATGCTGTGGCTCTGCTGCATGGCGAGTTTGCACCTGCTCTATGGAGAACTAGGGCAGGGTCACAGCCCTGCCATTGTGAGCACACTGGGTTGCTGTGGCTCCCATGGTCTCCTGCTTATCTACAGAGATTGCAGTTAGCACTCAGCAATGAAATGGGCAGAGGAATACCTGTGATATCAGAAACTAGTCCTTGATATTGATTGGTTATTTAAACTCATAGTGAGAATTGGAGCTCTTCCAGAGACCTTGTTTGTACCTTCTCTTCTGATTGACTTTTGGTTTATTTCAATTCATCCATTGGAATAATGAGAGCAAATGAAAGATAAGAGCTACATTCTTGTTGTGGAAGTTTATTTTTAGTTGTGTTTAAAATAATTATTTTTGTGCACTGTTGGAAAAGAGATGAATAGACCTTGGCATTTTGCATTGTCTGCAGGTGTTGGATTTCTGTGGTGGATGCTTGATTGCTTATGATCTGCACCTGAGGAGTTCTGAATGAATAAAAATACCTGAGCTCAGATGCTCGGGGGTCTATTGTCCAGTCAGGCATTGGCCATAATGGTGGTTCCCTCTGCTGAGGTCTGGCAGGGCTTGCACCTATGACTATGCCTCCTTGTTGTCTTTGGTGAGCCACCACAGCAGCCTAACAACTGAAAGTGGCACCTGCAACATGAGGCCCAAAGTCATGCTCATCCAACATGGAGACAAAGAAGATCAACAAAGAAACTCCAGACCTCACAGAGTCCAGTAAAGTACGCTCAGGGAAGCTCCTAGAGGACACAAATTATTTGCAAAAATGAGTAAAAGTCTCCTGAAGGAAGAGGAGAGAGAGAAAGAAATAAGCCTCTATGAAGAGAAAATTGTGAAAATTAAGTGAGAAAGAGGACTCAAAAATGAGAGCCACAGAAAAGAGGCCTTTAGAGAAAGACATTTTCATGGTAAAAACAAATGATTCAGCTGTGAACAGGAAAAGACATGGTTCTAACTGCTTTTCCTAATCATGGAGCCAATGCTCCCTTCCATGGCTAGTGGTAGCATACTGTTTCACAAACTGAGTTTTCTGATAGCTTTGTGTGTGTGCGTGTGTGTGTGTGTGTGTGTGTGTGTGTGTGTGTCTGTGTGTGTGTGTGAAGCTCAAGATCTTGTGTTTGAAGTCCATGGAGAATGGTATATGTTTCCTCTTAGCAGTGGTGAGAAAGAACACCAAACTGCCAGAAAGTTTCAACCAGAGAGTCTTCCCACTGGCCCAGGACTCCCTGTTGCCATGGAAGCCTTGGCTTAGAGCCAAAAAGGCTCCAGTTAAACTGTGATCCTCTTGTCTCTGAGTCAAAGAGCTGGGACTACAGATGTACTCCACAGCATCTGGATTATTCTTGTTGTTGTTTATTTTATTCTTCTCTCATACAATACACTCCTTCTGCCATTCCCCCACAACCCCCATTCCTTCCAGTCCCCTACACCTCCCCTCTCCTCCAGGTCCACTTCTCCTCTGTTTTCCTACAGGCCCCCCAGGGATATCAACCAAACATAGCATAATAAAATACAACAAGACTATGCACAAACCCTCATATTGAGGTTGGAAGAGGCAACTCAGTAGGAGAAAAGGGGTCCTAGGAGCAGACAAAAGAGTCAGAGACACCACCACTCTCGCTGTTAAAAGTCCATCAAAAGCACCGAGCTTAGAACCACAACATGTATGCAGAGGACTTAGCACAGACCCATGCAGGCTCTGTAATTGCCACTTCAGTCTCATATGAGCCCTGCTTAGTAGATTCTGTGGGCCTTGTTTTCCTGGTGTCCCCTATATTCTCTGACTCCTACAATCCTTCCTTCCCCTCTTCTGTTGGGTTCCCCAAACTCTCAGGGAAGGGACCCAATAGAAACTCCAATTTAGTCTCTCTCTCTACCTAATGTTTGTTGTGGATCTCTGCATTTGATCCCATGAGTTGCCGGAGGAAGCCTCTCTGATAATGACTGGGCTAGACACTGATCTATGAGTATAGCAGAATTTCATCAGGAATCATTTAATTGCTTTTTTTTCCCCAGATGCATTTGGTTCTACCCTAGGAATCTGGGCTGTCCAGTCTCTGGTTTCTGGCCATCCAGGCAGGGTTGGGCATGGGATCCCTCTCTTGGCATGGGCCTCAAGTTAGACTGGCATCTGGATTCTTATGTGGCTGCTAGAGATCCACCGTGTCCTTATGGTGCACGGAAGACAACTGAGCATCTCCTCAGTCTCTGAAGACTATTACTTTATTTCTGTTACAATTTCCCAGAACGCAAGGAAATGAAGATCTAGAATTCTGATGAATGAGAAAAAATAACCTAGCAGTCAGTAAGAGAAGGTTATTTCAGTGTTTCATAGGGAAAGCACAGACCTGTCGGCCCTTCTCTTTATTAAGTTTTATTAGACAATGAATGGAGAGAAGTAAACATGACAATGGCCTGTAAGTTCACTAAAGACCACACATAGCTTACGAAGAATTTGACTTTGATTCCCCAAAATTATCTCACTGAATAAAACCCATGTGTTCAAAGCAGCTTCCCCTTTAGGAGGGATGAATTTTCTCAGACTCCCTTTTAAGTGCTGTCTCTTTTAACTACCAAGAAAGACAAGGAAGCAAGTAAAAGTCTGAGGTGAACATATTTTTTTTTTCTGTGTACTTAGAACTTGTGGTCTGTGATCACATGAAACCCCATTTCCTGTGGGGTGCAGTGTAAGAATGCAGACCGTACACATTCACACTGCCAGGCACTCAGACACTGAACACCGGGCTGAGCAGAGCAGACACACTCATACAGAGGGTCATGTGCCGCATGCCTCTCCAGGGACTGCTCTGTGTGTTGGTGGCCTTGGCCTTCTCTGGTATGGATGCTTCACATAGAGCTAGGGATGTTAAGTAGGAAGCATTGCTCCAGGCATATGGCATTCATGTGGACTTGGAGGTGGGGAAGAGGGATTGGAGTAAGTCAAGTAGAATGTGTCTTTGGTTGGGTTTGTCAAGGTACCTCATTCCAAAAGTGGTTTGTTTGTTTTTTTTCTTTTATGCTATCTCAGAATAAGTTTTTTTGTTCTTTTTTCTGATTGTTCTGCAGGATCTACTGCAGGCCAGAAAGTGACTCAGCGCCAATCAACTACAAGCAGTACAGAGGGAGAAAAAGTCACCCTGGACTGTTCATATGAGACAAGTCAGAACTTATACTATCTTTTTTGGTACAAGCAGCTTCATAGTGGAGAGATGACTTTCCTCATTCGCCAGATTTCTTCTTCTTCTCAGTCTGAGAGAAGTGGCCACCATTCTGTCATCTTCCAGAAGTCAGCCAAGACCATCAACCTTGTCATTTCAGCCTCACAACTAGAAGATTCAGGGACTTACTTCTGTGCTCTCAGGGAAGTAACAGTACACAGTAACACAGTGTTTGAAGTAACAGTACAAGCTGAACAAAAACTGGAGCTCCTTAACCTCCTTTCAGGGAGCCCAGCTGAGAAACACACCTGCACATCCCAGACAAGGAGGTCCCAGCTGTGGCTGCTTCATCTGCGGTCTGCACCAGAAGTGTGTTTCTAAGTAAAACCTCATCCTATGTAATTTAGTAGTAGTTATGGCTAGTGGTTTTCTTTAACATACTGTCTTGAGAATATTTAATTAAAAATAGATCATAGAGAAAATGTATAGTCTTTCTGACAGTTGGGAATCTCACACCACAATAATTTAAAGTATTAGTTTCTATTTAAGTTCACAATGGCATGTATCACAGACTAGGTATCTGGAAGAGCAAAGTACATAATTTCCCAGTGAAAGTTACAGAGAAGCAGAGCCGTCATGAGAAAAGTAGGCAAAGGTTAATTATAAGGAGTTCACCCCATGATTTCACTGGAGGTGACTGGGTTGTCTCTGCAAATCTTTGTTTTTATATCTGGTACTGAGCATTGTGTTGAAGGTCAGCTAGACCAGCAGTGGGAAGGACAGCTGTATGAGAGCAGCACCAGGGTCTACTGAGCCTTGTGAAAATACAGTGAGACCCTTAAGGCAATTGGAATCTAGAAAGAAAAACCAGCCTTTCCTCCTCAATCTCTCTTGCTTTGGGGAACTTCAGAAAACGCGGGGTCATTTGCCATCATGCTGCAGACTTGATCCAAGATAAAGGAAAGCTACAGAAGAAAGGATTCTTACAATTACCATTAGCTGGTAATGGTAAGCTGAGCTGGAAATTCATTGACATCGTATATGTCTGGGACATAAATCTGCCCAGTTATATATAAAATACATATATCATGCCTGTTTCTAAAGTTTTTAACATTTGCTTTTTCCATGTCCAATCTCAAATTCAGCAACACAGGGAAGTATGTTCTGTTAAATGCTTTTAAAGATTTATTTATTTTTTAATATCATGTGTGTAACTGTTTTGCCTGCTGTACATACACAGATTACATGCATGTCTGGTGCTCATGCAGGCCAGAGAGGGTGTTAGATTCCATGATATTGGAATTATTGAAGGATCTGAGTTGCCACATGGGTGCCAGGAACTGAATCTGGGTCAACTCTCCGGCCTCTGTTTCCAGATAGTTTATATGGAGAACACTAAGCTACCACAGGACTTCTGGGTAATCTGAAAAAAAGTTAATGTAAAACTACAATAAGTCATTTAAGACAAAGGGCCAAAACAAATAAAAATGAATTGAGATTGTGCTTTCTCTACAAAGAACCAACCAAGCAACAGAGTCGTAACATGCTGCCCTGTGAGGCTCCACCAGATATATCCAGCAGTGAAGTGTTTGCCTGCATGGGCTCCGCAGAGAGAAAATCCAGCTGTGCTAATGGGCTCGTTCAGTTCCTCCCTCCAGGTTCCTGCCCTGAGTTCTTACTTGGTTCCCTCAATGATGCCCATGAGTAGATGTCTGATCCAAAATAACCTCTTTCCCACGCAGGGTGGCTTTGGTCAAAGTTTCACACAACAACCCAAACCAAACAAGAACAGGGGCCTCACATCAAAAACGTCTAACAGAAAAGTGGTCTTTAATCAGAGAAATCCTCACCTGGAATGACACACTAACTGCTTGTCTGGATTCATGAGACTAGCAGCCTTTTCTATCTGTGGAGACTAATAGAAAATCAACGCAAGCATAGAGAGAAACCACGTAACCCTGAAGAGAAGGAAACAATGGCCGTGAGCATGATGCATTCTACTTCATGTTATTGGTTCTTTTAGTGTTTTAAATTTACTATTATTGCACAGTTTTAATTGCATTCCCCCTCAAATCTCATTCTTTTCAACAAGTCTCATTTGTGTCCTCATTTATGTCTTGTGACCCACTGCACTTAAGTAGGATTTATTCCACGAGCATGGACACAGGCAGGGGAGTTACAGGAGCAAAGACAACTGACTTATCGGTACTGACACCACTGAGGAGCATGACTTCCCCTCCCCCAGCAAGCACCAATGGAGTGCAGCTCCTCAGATAGGGTTGGAGCCTCAGGACAATGACAGAATGTTGAAAGGTCCCATCTTGTGCATGTAGCCACTGCTCTTAGGTGTTCATGAGCGCAACATCCATATTTTTTCCAACAGACTGTACTTATTTGTATCTATAGGTTTATACTCTGTTAAGTTGTGTTTTAATTTAATTTTGCTGTCAATGTTTTTGTGATTATAATCTTTCAACAGTTTCTCTACTGCTCAAAACTTACGACCCACAGGCTTCCTTTCTCCTTTTCATTTTAGTCCTTCTTTTTCTCTTTTCCCTTTCCTTACTCATTTCACTAGGCAAATATTATCCCAAAACAATACATCTTCACCAAAGAATTGTCATTAAAATCTAAGGGGGATTTAAGAAAAATACCCTAGAGCTTTCTACTGCAAAACAGCACTGGGACTTCGGCTAAGTCATTGTGTCTGGTAGTGCAGTCACATTCCCTGCTAAACAGCAGTAGGTAACATAAATCCAAGCACAAATCACCAAGAGAAGTCACACACATCTATGAGACAGCTGCCCACTCTGACATCTGCTCAAACTCACAACTCCTCAGCAGTGGACACCAAAGAGGAGACAGCCAAAATGTCAGGAAAAGACACATGTTCTCATTTGACAGAATGTAAATACACATATATGGGAGTCAAGTAAGCATTGAAACAAAATAGGAGACTCAGATCAGGAACTGGATAAGAAAGTTATCAAAGTGAACAAAATATTTGTTGCCAGCAACTTGGAGAAATTAAAAAAATAAATAGAGGAAAGTTTCAGCTGAAAATTGAGATTCTGAAACTGAACTAATCGCAATTCCCAAAAATGAAATGGAGAAATCAACCATTCAAATAAAATACAGTGGAAAGCATCATTAACAGAAAAGTCCAGGCAGAAAGATGAATTTCAGAGACAAAATACAAAGTGTAACAGCAATAAGATCAGAAAAATATATAGAACAATAATGAATGTATTTCCAACTCCCAGGAACTGTGGGACACATCCAAGAGACCAGACCCAAGAATCCATGGGGCAGAAGAAGGAGCTGAGAAGAATTTGAAAACAAAATTTATTTAATCAAATGATAGCAGACAATCCTTCAAACTGAGGGAAAGAAATGGAGATCCAAACTAAAGAGCATCTGAAACCTAAACAGACATGGTCAGAAAAGAAGCTCCCCATGACAAGTGAGGAAACACTGTCAAGAACTCTAGGGGAACACCAGTCCACAAGTCAAGGCAGAAACAGCAGAAAACAGAAGACAGCTCATCAGAGCCAAGAAAGCATGGGTTGATGTGTTTGAGGCTTGAAAGTAAATAATTATCAATCAAGACTGTGATACTAGGCACGTGATCCCTTCAATTTGATAGAATAATAAAAACATTTCAAGGAAAGCACAATTAAAACAATCCTTAACAACCAAGCCAAGACGGCAGAAAATTCTTAGGGCAATACTATAAGTGGTAGAGGAAACGCAGTCTCATTCATAATAGCACGCACCAAAAGTACATTTCATGAGAGGAAATGAGGAAAGGAAGGAATCGATCATGTCCAACATGACAAACCAGCAAACCCTCTAATATGGAACAGAGAGCGAAGAAACCGACACTCTAAATCCTTGAAGATTGACAACATGACAAACCAGCAAACCCTCTAATATGGAACAGAGAGCGACGAAACCGACACTCTAAATCCTTGAAGATTGACAACTACATCATTAGTTGTAGGGTTGTAGGCGTGAGCCAGCATGATGTAGAAAGTGGATACATCTACTGATTTAAACTCCACACGGAGCCTTTTATAATAACCATTACTGTAGCATGATCGTTGTGTAGGTATCAATTAGCTCTTCCTTTTTCTGTCGAGGGGTAGGACTAGGAAGGGGAGTGTGCTGGGACTGTGGGCACTGACTGTGCGGAGGAGCAGATACTAGGCATGCGTTGGCATCAATCCCAGGAACCACTAGCAGCTGTGGGGCACCACCAATGCAACATGAGTGCAGGTGCCTCATGGTAAACATGGCTGGCATGTTCACCTACGTAATATTCTGGTACTGTAGTTGAATGACATTAGTATATTAAATAAATTGAATATAATAAAGAAAGGTGCCAGGTGGTGGTGGCATATCCCAGTACTTGGGAGACAGAGGCCCGTGGCTCTCTGTGAGTTTGGGGCTAGCCTGGCCTACAGAGTGAGTTTCAGAACAACCAGGGCTACACAGAGAAAAAACATCTCTTGAAAAACCAAAAAAGAAAAAAAGAAAAGAAAAATACTTTCAATACTATCTGTTGCCTCCAAAAAGACATCTCTCATAAACAAGAACGAACATCAGCAACTGACAGTCAGGAGATGGAAATTAGCATGCCAAATAAATAAAAGCTATAAACGTGGCACAGCAAGTCTCATTTCTGAAAAAGTAGACCTCAAATGAAAGCTAATCAGAATGATAGAGAAAGCTCCTACATATCACCAGAGGATAACCGTTATGAAGATCGGGACATGGAACCTTGGAGCTCCCAGTTCCACAAAATAAATACTAAATGACATAAAATGTCACATGCACTCCTAATCGGTAATAATCTGAGACTTCAATGTCTCACTGTGACTTTAGGGAGCCTTCATGAACTATAAACCAACAAAGAAACATCAGAGCTACGGGGTTCTGCAAATCCACCACTCACTTTGGAAGTGTAATTCTAGACAGGCGTGGGAAGGAAATGCGCACTGAGAAAATTCACTAAACGCAAACAGTGAAATCTTGTTAACGAATGTAAAATTCAGTTCTCCACTCTGAGAAACAAATGCCTTATACGTCAATAGAAGTGATAGAAGGCAGCAGGGAAAATAATTTTTAAAGAGTTTAAAGACAAATGAATAAACAACTCTTGTTTGTTTTGACTCCATTCCCCACATAACTTAAAGATGGCGATGGGTCACAAAAGAGCAGCCAGACATAAGTTAAGTTCCAGCTTCTTACACACAAAGGCCTGTTTCCTGGAAATCCCTCCACAGCACCCTGCCTCTCTCCCAAAAAGTCTACATCTCCTTTTAAAATTCTCCTCTCAGCCAATCAGAAACAGCTACCTCAACTCTTCTTGGACTGTACCTCCCCTTCTTCCCTTCCTGGATCTTTAAAATCTGCCATCTGCCCACTAGCCATGACTGTCTGAACTCTATCAAGAGACAGTCCCTTGTCTTTATGCCTGTCCCCCGTCCCTTGTCCCTTGTCCTTTATCCCTCTGGTACAAATATATCTCCTTTGTGTTAAGAATCTGGGGTCTGGGTGTGTTCAGCGCTGACACGGGGCTTTCATTTGTGCTGTGACTCAGACAAGTCTACAGAACCCCTGACCCAGCTCTTGCTCATTTCTGATCCTCTGGTGTCTGCTCTATCCAGCCAACATTGGCTAATTGGTGAATTTTTCCCTATCAACCATCCTAAAACGCCCCCAGGTTATCCTAAACACCTAAACACTTCGCCATGACCTTCATTTGGATCAAGAGGATTCCCTCAGAGGGCTGATAAGCACATACCTTTCAGCCTGATGAAGTTGGCAGTTTTCCTTTCACCTTTGGTGGTTGTGCTCCAGGAATTTGCCCATCTGAAAATCTTGTCCATAGGTCTCTGGATTTCTTCTCAGACATTTGTGCTCCATTCTTGGTGACAAAGTTTGGGTGACAACCCTCCCTCCCAGAGGACTCCTTATCAGCCACTTGAGACTCTCTGGGACCCCTTTAGCTCTTGACCTTGACTTGCAGGCTGTCATTAGTGATGGGAACTGATTCTTCCATCCTGACAACTCACATCCTGCATTACTCAGGCATCTTAGCATGCTCAGATGGCCCTTATACACTCTAGATATCCAAACCAAATGTCCACTTAACAGCTCCCTCAATCCTGACATTATTAGGGATTTTTTTTTATAGCTTTTATGGCTGTACAGAACATTGGAAGGAGATTGACTCCGATTTTTCTGCTCTCTGCTTTAAACCCATCCATCCATTATGTTTCTGCCTTCTCTGCCCTCTGGTCTCTTGCCTTCCTCCCCCACTACTGGAGTCGAGCTTGGCAAACCAGCACCTGCTGCTTTCCTCTACACCTTCCATCTTTTATGTCCTATTGAAACCTCCACCATCGGCCACACTGCTCTGGGAGTGTGCCCATCACTGCCCAGTGCTGCAAGCACAATGTAACACAGCTGCTCTGCTCCCTCCCACCCTGAAACCCAGTCCCCTACACCCAACATTTATCACTACTGATGACTCCCCCTCTTTACTGCCTTTAAGCCACCCTTGCTGACCTCTTCAGATCCTCTCTCTTCCCCCATCTTTCCTGCCTCTGCCAGATCCTTCTCCTTGCCTTCTGCCACTGCACAATCAAATGATCTTCTGAATATGACATTTAAACTGTTTAATAAAAAAAGCTTCCCACAATAGACAAAGGCCTCTCTTAGCAGGAACCTTTAAGGTCTCCAAAGAAAACAGATGGGATACCGTACCAATGTCTCTGCCTGGGTTGTGGTAATGCTAGCCACTGGGCAAATGGTCCCATGCCTCCCCTGCTACCAGGGTCCTGCATCAACTGTGGACACATTTGTGTTGACTGCTCTACTCTGTTTTGTAAAAGTAAGGTCAGTTTTCCCAAGTTCCTCCACAGGAGAATTTCTCGGAAGTGGGAGCCAAAGCTTATGCTGCTCTGTGCGGCAGCTGAAGATTAAATACTGTCTTGTCTGACAGCTGAATACTACTTCTGTTCCCAATGAACCGCATGAGCCTAGAGTAACCATTTAGGTAAGTCTCTGTCATTTAAATTGATACAGAGGCCATTTAGATTATACTTCCTGATCGAATTTATCCTTCTCAGATCTCTGATGATGTTGATGGCTAACTATAGCTTCATTAGCTTAACAACAGCAAACATCATGCTGTCTGGTCAGTATGTTTCGTATATAAAAGTCAGCTCTTGCTTTTTCTAGAACTACTAGGTCTCCTGATAAAAAGGCAGGCTCATACAGTTTTCCTTGCTGACAGGTTTCATACTAAAAGAGATTTGGAATAAGAGTTAAAAATGCAAGTTGTATATGTTTAAGTATACAAGAACTTAAATAAATTACACAAGTCTAAGAAAGTAATTTGAGATAGTATAAAGGTCTGAGGATATGAAGATAAGACGAGGATCTGAGAAAGTGATTTAAGGTATGTAAATGTATATTATAAAGGTCTAAAATGATTCAAGGTATATATAAAATGTACTATTGTCATATTAAGACTTCAAAAGTTGAGAATTTTAACACTGATCAATGGAGTTCATTCTAATACCAAGTCTCTTCTATCCTTCCTCTGAACCCTCCTAACTCTCACCCTGCCAGATAAGACTTTTCTACATAATCTAACCCAAACCTGTGATGTATGTTGTCATAATAACCCTACCTCCACTATACAACACCTACCTTTCCCACTCACCAGGCTTGGGACTGCTTCCTGCCTGAGACTGGCAGACTGATGTCACTCACATGCCTGCTCTAAAACACTTTAAATATATTTTAGTCTACATTGATACATTCTCTGGCTGGGTCAAAGCCTATCCAGCCACAAACAACAAGGTGTCAACTGTCACCTTCTGTTCTCTAATTCAGTCTCTCACATTGGATTACCTGCCTACCTTCAGTCAGACAATGGCTCAGAGTTTGCCTCTCAGGTTACCCAGGGCTTGGTTCAGGCTCTACAGATACCCTGGCATTTTCATATGCCATACCATCTATAGTCCTCTGGTAAGGTAAAACATACCAACAGAATGCCAAAGGAAATGCTTACCAAACATACTGTAGAACTTCATGTTGATTGGATTAAACTTCTCCCCCTAGCTCTCCTCCAATTTGCTCTATGCCTCACAAACTCTTAAATCTTTTCCCCTTTGAGTTGATGTTTGAAAGACCCCTTCTTTGACCAGAGCTTCATCCTTTGCCTTCCCCCATCCCTGACAAATTCCCAATCTCTCTCTTACAGGCAATCTGATCTCAGGCTGCTCACAAATCCTCAGACCTGTCCCATATGGCCTGGAGATCAGGTTCTCCTCACACCCTAATCAACAAACCCTGCTTCTCCAACCCAAGTGACAAGGACCCTGTACTGTAATACGTAAAACCCCAACTACAGATAGGCTGCAGGAAATCCATTCTGGGTCCATCTATCTCACGTAAAACCTTTTAATACCTCTCTTCCTTCTCTTTCTCCCATTTCTCAATACTCCCCTAGCCCTGCCCTATGTATTCATCCTCATCCTCTGGTCCGTGCTCCCTCAAGATCACCAGCTCCCCACTGTCTCCCATTCCCAAACAAGATAACTCTCACCCCTGTTCTCACATTCCTGTTTATTCTCTCCTCAAATTATTGCTAATATGTCTGGCAATAATTCCAAGTCAGGAAAACTCTTGCCAACCAAAAAGACTCCACCCACATTATTGGCAAGACCTCCTGCCCTGAGGTTGGATGCAGTGCTCCTATTACAATCCCCGTTCTGTCTTACCCTTGGACATCAAACACTCCAAACAACTCCTACACACCCCATTATAGGACTCAATCAAACCCAATCCACTACAGCCATCTCCTCTCCAATACCCACACTCCAATGGCCAGACCCTCACTTGGGTCAAAGTCATCCAACAAACTCTTTATCTTCTTAGCTTTACTGATCCTTCCCTTAAATGCATCCCGCTGCTTTCTTTGTTCCTGCCTTCAACATCCCCCTCCATCCCCAGTCCCTCCCACTAATGACGCCTCAGACTCCAAATTCCCCATCACCCACTACTGGCTGCCTGTGCCCAACCACCCAAGCTCTGCTTTGGGAACCAGAGCTAAGTTCAGTTCCTCCACATCAACTCCCCAAGCCTGTTACAGACTGCCCCTCTCACTGTTTGCCAAGATCGACCCCAATCATCCATGTTCTCAAAATGTCTCAATTTCAAAGCCCATCTGGGCACCCCAGGAAGACAATTCTGATGTAATGGAAGCCTCTCCAATTGTATTCTTTCCAATGCAATCACATTTTTTTTTTTAACTCGAGCTCTACAAGCTGGTTCCAATCACACCTGATGAATTGGACCTGACCCCTAATGGGCCCCTTCATCATCACACTCTTTGTTACTCCTTGGCCCTGTATTTCTTAACTGTCTTTCCTCCTTTGTGACCAAACAAATACAACAAATAAATAACCAGACTTTTAATCAGCTCCTCCTCAAGCATTATCAACCCCTTGCTTCCAAAAACAGCATCCTTTCCCATCCGGCCAATGAACACCTTAGATTTCTGGCTTCTGCAGATGCCCTTCTGTGAGCCTAATGACCTGTATGAGGCAATCACCAACCTGAGACTCCAAGGATCCTTCTAAATCGTCAACCTGTAGTTTACTAAATTTTGTGCACCCAAGATGGTGAGGGTCACAGAAAGACAGTCAGACATAAGCTAAATTCCAGCCTCTCACACACAAAGGCCTGTCTACCAGAAATCCCTCAGCAGCACCCCTGACTCTCCCCCCAAAAGTCCATACTCCTCTCCTTTGTTCTCCTCCTAGCCAATCAGAAACTGCCACACAAACCACCAACTGTATCTCCCTTCTTCCCTTTCTAGACCTTTAAAACCTGCCATCTACCCATGGGCCACAGCTGCCTTCACTCTATCCTAAGGTAGTCTCTTGTCCCTTGTCTCCTATCCCCTTGGCTCCCTGTCCCTTGTGTTCCCCCTCCCCCCACCTCTGTATTTTTTTCCTCTAGCACAATGCATCTCTCTGTGCTAAGAATCTGGTGTCTGGGTGTGTTCTGTGCCAACTCCTGAGCTTTCAACTTTAACATCCTATTAACTCGAAACTTGTTTTCAACTGTCCTTGTTAAAGGTTACTCAGATTACTCAATGGCTCCTGCTGTAATTTTAAGAGATTTGTGCACCTGAGGCAGAGGATTGTCAGTCGGAGGCCTCCCACAGGAACACCTACAGTCTGCCTAAAAACAACAGCAAACTTAATAAGGAGGGAAGTTCACTCACACGCTGGAAAATTATTTTTGCAAAGCATGGCTCTTCACTTTCTCTTAAGAAACAGAGTCTTGCCCTGCTGCCCAGTCTGACCTTAGATTATTACTCTGTGCTCAAGTGGTCCTCTGCCTCATCATCCTGAGTCCTGTAGGTGAGAGCCACACTGCCAGACTCTGCAATGTGCATTTCTGAAATGGATTCACATACAGAGAATGTAAGAAGTTTATAAAATCAGTAAGACAGAAAACAGTCAATAAAAATGATACAGCTTAGCTGCTTCAAAAACCATCCCCAATAAATAAGCATATAAAAGCACCTGACATTGTTTTTCATCAGGAGAATGAAATTCCAGAGCAGCATACATCTGCTATCTGAGTTCTTTAAGCACCTCGAGCACATTACTGCAGTTATGAGAAAATGACACCAAGAAGATAGGGAAAAATCATGACTATCTTTAAAGAACAGATGATTAATCTTCTAGAAACTTCCACCATCAAACCCATATGAAGAGAAGGGAAAGTAGAAATGAACCACAGATCTGGTCATTGAAGAAAAAAAAAAGGTTTCTTTTTTTTTTTTAACTGAAAAAAAAGTAAGTTTATTTATTTTATTATTTATATGTATGACAGAATACAGTACATATTTCAGGATCTGTCTACTCCAGACATCATACTCTCTGTAATACAGGTCTGATTTTTTTCATTTTCAGTGTGTTCGATAGAGACACAGCTTTCTCTAACTTTGAATAGCATCTCTTAGTTTTATTGTCAACTAGAGTGTATCAGTGGAGCAGTTCCTAAGATGGAGGTATTTGTTTTGGTTTTTTGGCTTTTTTTTTGCACTGAGAAGCAAGGTGACTGGGTGTCTCAGTGAAGGTGACATTATTGATTGTATCTGACCCTAACAGAATTAAGAAAAGGTTACCAACCTTAGATATACATTACCCACATATCAACAGATCTAGCAATCATGAACTCACTTGTTAACTTCGCTGAATGTCTCAGCAAGTCTCCTCAAAGTCCTGTGATGTGAAGTATCAGGTACAAGAGGGAGAGATTATCCCAGAAGCACACTGGGGTCAGGTTCCAGTCAGGACCTGTGTGCCTTTGCCCTGCCTGCCTGTACTGCTGCCCATCAGATCCCGGAATGGTGAAACACTTCTTGTATGTCTTAACTCACCATCTGTGAAGACTGTCTAGATCTTTCCAGTTTCCTTCCTTGAAAATCAGGCTCTGCATACTCCAAATGTGGAAGAGGAAATTAGTTATTTTTAAAGTTTTAATTTATATCTTAAATACTTTTATTGTTTTGGTGGTTGTTGTTGTTTTTCAGGACAGGGTTTAGCCCTGTGTAGCCCTGGCTGCACTGTAACTCACTTTGTAGACCAGGCTGGCCTTGAGCTCACAGAGATCCACCTGCCTCTGTTTCTTGAGTGCTGGGATTAAAGGTATGTGCCACTACTGCCTGGCTTCTTTTATTTTTGTTTTTAAAAATAGCACCAAAGTAATGAAATTCTGAAAGAGTTAGATGGAAATGGGTGGATGGAAAGCGTAGGTGGTCCCCTGAAATGGAGGCTTCTAGCTCTAGAAGACAGATGAAGAGAAGTGGCTGGAAGGTATGGCTGTAGGTATCTAAACAGGACTGACAGAGGAAAGGGAAGGACCCAGAGGGCTACAGAAGACTCAGCTTATCAGGTTAGTGAACTCCCAGCCTTGGGGCATCTCCCATAAAGCTTCACGTTCCCTTCCTCTGAAGCTCATCTTCTGTCTTTGCCTGGCATCCAATCCTCTGTCTGTCCCAGGTAATGTACTCTGCAAAACCCCACATGACCACCGGCATTACTGCTACACCCTTTCCCTTGTGCTCTACTACTGGCTCCCTGTCTCTCCCTATTCTCCGCCCCCCCCCCCCCCCCCGCTGTCATGTTGCCTGTACTCTGTTACTCTATTATTTTCTGCTTCTTTTCCCTCCCATAAGATCTTTTTTTCCCTCTCATGGTCCTCTTCTAGCCATATATTAGCCAATGACATTCCTCCACAAATCTATGTATAAATAAAAATTAAAATGTAGAATCTACATATGAGAAAAAATATGCAATATTTGTGTTTTTGAGACTCAAAAAAGAAATTGCTTTTGACTGAACCTCTGCTAACAGGGGTCTAAGTGGATTTTTGATATTTGCGCTGAGCTCCTTGCTGCCTTCTAGTGTTCATGAGTTAAAGTGTGAGACACCTAGTGGCAACAGCAGCTATTCTGGCTGAGTTTGTTAGAATTTTGCTATAATCCTGGTAGGGAGGATTAGTGAAGACAGCCATGGGGTTTGATCTATTGCTGTCAGATGTGATGGAGATTCATATAGAGGTGTCAAATACGATGCATGGTTGCTTTGAGCTGAAGAGCAAAAGAGTGCTTTAGATTCAGAGCTTGGCATCATTGCCCAAGGTGGGGTGTTTTAGCTAAATGAAATTTGTGTCTATATATTGTCCTCCTTTATACTCCAGGAATATCCTGAGATGTGGGAACAAGTCAATGACGGGGAAGAATCAGCTGTAGGTAACACGGCATAGTGAGCTCTTGCTGTCCTCAACTCTGCCTCCCAACCTCTCAATTTAATGCACAGAATTCCCATTGGCACTAAGATGGACCGTAAATGCCTGTGAGAAGCCATGAAAGCTGTCATTCATTAGGATGCACTGCCAAGTAGACTTCAGAAGAGCTCCATGAACTTTCTCTTGTAAGCAAACACTGCATCTTCAGAGTGTCCCCGCTAGTCTTCCAGTACGTGGTAAGCAGTTCTAGCTAAGTGTCTAAGGTAAGGGAGCTACTGTGCTATGTGATTTCCACACATTCCCTGTTTGATACTTAGTGGGCATGCCAGAGTTGTTGAATCTTCCCTCCTGGAACAGCTTAGCAACATTACAGAGACTAGTATTTAGGGCGAAGTCCTGGGCCTACTAATTATTAGCTGAGGGAAATTTTGCAGACTGCGTCATAATGTTCCTGATTAGTTTCCTCATTCCTACATGCGATTGCTGGCAACATCGACTGCAAAGTTCATTTGGAGAGATAGATGAAATGATGGCGGCCGATGCTTAGTAGCCTCAGCCAAAAAGACTAACAAAGTTATTTACAGAAAGAGAAATGGTATGTTTGAGGAGCTGAATACTTTGCCCAGTGCCACACACTGCCTGTCACAGCCTAGCCTTTCCGAACTCCTATTTAGAGACTGATGTCAATTCTCACGGGAAACTGAGTTTGTTGTCTAAATGAATGACACCCATGCACTTTTCTACATTCCTTTTTAATTATCCGTTTAGCAGAATTCTCGTAGGAGAAGAGAATAAAGCTACCACAAAAGTCTTATTCTTACTAGTCAGCGTGCACACTGTGTTCTTTATGGCATTTTCATTCAAACATTATTTGCTCATGTTCGCCTCAGCACCATCCTTTGTTCCACTCTCACCTCTGCTAGCATTCTCCTCCAAATATTCCCGGTATGCATTCATCACATGGCCCTCCCTCTTTCTCTCATTCTCTCATGTACATGTAACATACTTAGTCTATTTAATATTGTCCATATGTACATGCGCTCAGGCCTGACCAGGTGAGATTGGAAACCTATGAGGGAGCTTGTCCCTGGAGGAAAGTGATTCTGCTTCTTTCATCAGCTTTGAGCATCTGTAGCTCTTCATCTAGGAGTGGAACCATGTGGACTCTGCCCTATCCAAGCTGGCACGACAACTGGTGTTGTCGTGATTTGGTTTTGCTCAGGCCATCATGTGTCTGAAATCCATGGGTGCATTTTCCTTGTCATGTCTAGGGGAAACTATGTAGCGGCAGACATTCTAGTCTTCTGGCTCTTACAATCTTTCTGCCACCTCTTCTGTCATTTATTTATTTGTTTGTTTGTTTGTTTGTTTGTTTATTTATTTATTTATTTATTTGAGTCTTGGCTGTGGGGGTTGCATTGCAGATGTGTCAGTTGGATTTGGCACCATAGGGTGACTTATTATGTGTATTTTACCCAGTTCTGGATTACTGGTCTATGTAGAAGAGGGATGTTCACAGATTTGTCTTTGGGATTGTCTTGGTTGTTAGTAGGTGTAGGGAGGTCCAGCCTACTATCTACCTGACCATCCCTAGGCAGGTGGTCCTAAACTGTATAAGAAAGATAGATGAGTATAAGTTGACCTGCAAGCCAGATAGTAAGCCACATTCTCCATGGTTCCTGCTCCACCTCTTTGGCTATAAAGTGTATTCCTTTACTGAAATTAATGCTGCATAGAATAGCAAGCATGCCTGATGCCTGATTTTACATTTCTGCACTGAATTCCCTAAGTGATAGACTGTGATCTGGAACTATAAGCTAAAATAAAGTTTTTCGCTCCCAAGTTGCTTTCTGTCAAGTCAAACAGAAGTAAAAAAAAAAAAAAAAATCAAGATTACCTGGATGTGGCTAGGTTTCCATTACCAGGCAGGATTTTCCTCTTGTTGAGTTACTTCTTATGTCCAATTAGAGATCTGTTGGTTACCCAGAAGATATGAGTTCCACTAGAGCATCCTTAGAGTTTCCATACCATGTTGGTCTTTGTAGTTCATAGGCATCACAGCTGGGTAGGATGACTGGTTGTTTCTCTCCCTGGGAAGCTTACATGTCACCGTCTGGTATCATGAAAGTTAGCCATCAGGAGGGAGGATTTCAAGTCAGATCTTCTACATCCTGTGTTCAAAGTGCATGGTGTCACCAGCAATAGTGATTTACTGATAAATTCTGGGATGCAACCCAGGACAAGAGTAATAGTCCATAATGTTTTAGGAGTGTCTTGAAATTCCCTTACAAAGAACTTAAATGAGGGATTCCCATGACTGGTATTGAAGATTTTGTTAGATATCTATGGCTCATTGGGGGAGTATTATCATTATCAGCCCCAGACAGGAACATGTAACTTAAACTATATGTGTATACACATGCCCATATACTTGTATATACTTATGTAATCTTAGGTAAATATATAATAACATGATTCCTTATAACCGTTTCAGACATGGTTACTATTATTTTACTCTCTTCCCTTGCTCTTCTTGTGTGTTACATCTCTTGCCCTCCCAACTACCTCCCCCTCAGTTTTCCTATTTCTCCCATTAAATTACACTTACCCTGCTATTACCCTCTCTAGTGCTTCTCCCTAACCATGTGTTCCCTTTTGTATCTTCCTGGCTTCTGTGGTTACTCCAGGTTATACATTTACATCTGAAGATTAGGAGTTAGGGGCCTCCTCAATTTCCATTGGAGTTAAGAGTTTGGTGACAGAAGATGTGGCTTGTGTCTGGGTCAACTCATTCTAATAATTTCTAGTTCTATCCATCCAACTGCAAAGTTTATGATGTCATTTTTGTTTGCATTGAATACTATTCCATAATGTCTAGGTACCATATTTTCATCATCCATTCATCCGCTGACAGGCACTTAGGTTGTTTTTATTTGCTAGTTATTGTGAACAGGACATCATTGAACATAGCCAAGCAAGTATCTGCCAAGCAGCATGTGGAGTTCTTTGGACATATTCCAAGAAGTGGCATAGCTGGGCCATATGGTAGGTTTATGTTTAGTATTTTGACGATTCTCCACACTGACTGCCAAAGCAGCTGTATCAACTTTCACTCCCCCAAACAGTGACTGTGGCTTCCTCGCCTCCCCCAACCTCCTCAACATTTGTTGTCAGTCGTTATGACTTCAGACATTCTACTGGGCGAGATGAAATCTCAAGGTGGTTTTAATTTGCATTTCCCTCATTGCTAAGGAGGATGACCAAGTTTGAGATATTTCTTAGTCATTTTTATTTCTTCCTTTGAGAATTGCATCCAGAAGTCCTTCCTCTGGCCATCTGCATTCCTTCACCAGAGAGTGAATGATGGAGTGAAGAGGGCTGGTTTAATGAGCTTTGTGGAGATGGCCTGAAGTCACTTTGTTGGTGTCAGTCCACCAGGGGGCACTGCAGGCTTCCTAGAAATTACTTTTTCTTGAGTAACCTAGAGGTTTAAAGATCTAAATGGAGACATGAGGCCATCAACTCACAAAGCAAGGAGTAGGGGTTGAAAGAAATGTGCACACCACCGCGCAGCAGGAACAGGGTCTCATGTAAGAGGTTTATTGGGGTAGGGTGAGACACTAAGTGTGGGCTTAGTGGGGAAGAAGCGGGGACGGGAAGACAGCATGGTGAGAGGCAGAGAGGGGGCAGGGTGGGGGAGGAGGGGGGGAGACAGGCCAAAGAGGAACAGAGAGGGGACCTAAGTGGAGGAGCCCTAACCCCACCGGGATTATGTGGAACTAATGATAGAGGACAGGTACCTGCATAGGGGCAAGTACAGGGCTGGGAGGGGGCAACCTGGCCAGAGGGTGGGGGAGGGGCGAGCTCCAGGAAGGGAGCTGTGGCCAATTCACAACAGGGGTGATAGTGTAGAGCTCACCTGGATCCTTAGCTCTCAATCATTCTATAGAAACCACAGATGTCTAGAGTCTGTTCACTGGTCCCCTGTGTCTATAAGTCTCTTTTAAGAGCAACTCTCTGAACAGCAATAGAATTTACTGAGCATGGTGAGGATGGACACTCAAGAGAAAACATCTCCATTTCTTTCTTTTTGTGGCGGTTGTGTGCAATTTACCAAATTAAAAAAAAACCTAGAAATTATTTCTATGCCCTTTATATATTGCATTTATGTATATGTATATATGTATAGCACACATATATAACTAAAAAGAACAAAGAATAATTCTTGAGAAGAAAACTGGGAAACATAAGATATGAAAAACAGAAGGGAAGGCCTTACTGAACTTGAGCAGATATACATAGCCAGACCAGAATCAGCTGTGTTTTCCCGCACTACAGAGACACTCAAAGGTAGGCCCCGTGCCTAGCAGTAAAGCGCCAATAAGAAATGAACCCAGTGCTATTTTGTATCACATTTTGTAGTTTGAGCATTTCTTTGTCTTTCTGGCCTTTTGTCTGTATTTTATGGTTTCCTGTTTTGTATTTTTATGAGTTATGTGTGAGTGTGTTTCTTCTTTTTTTGTTAAAAAACATTCTGGCTTGCCCATGTTTGTTTGCTTGCTTGTTTGTTTTCTTTCTAATGAGAGAGAGAGAGAAAGGGAATGGAGTTGGGTGGGTGAGGAGTGGGAAAGAGCTTGAAAGAGTTGGGGGAGGGGAGACCATGATTAGAATATATTATATCAATATATATTTTTTTATATAGGTCAAAATACTTGCTGGGATTCTACAAGCCTCTGCTTAACTCACTGGAGCCATTGGTGTTCCCACCAGTGTTCTGCATCCATACCTTCCCCTTCCTCACACACTTTCCTCCAAACTCCCCTATGTTAAGTGGTACATTAGAAACACAGGGTCCTGGGCTCTGCACCATTGTCCTCCACAGTCCTGGAGCAAGTACAGTGCAGTGTCATGAGGTGGAGGTGGGTGGGGAAGCTTGGTGATTCAGAGAGAACCTGTTGCCTGCAAGCACAAGTGTGTTTGGGCACAAGACTTGACAGAGCTGGAGGAAGACCTCCCAGCAATTGGACAGGGGCCATGGAGAGGAACCTGGGAGCTGTGCTGGGGATTCTGTGGGTGCAGATGTGCTGTGAGTTGTGTTTACCTAAGTTGATGTTAGGGGTTCTCCAGAAATGTCAGTGGTGTTGGGGAGAGAGCCAACCCAGAGCTGCTGTGCAGTCATTCACATGGGTGTCTTCTGGGATATTTGACATGTGTGCATGAAAACCTCTCATTGATTCTTGTTTGCTTTTCTGTTTCCAAGCAGGGGTGAGAGGGATACAGGTGGAGCAGAGTCCTCCAGCCCTGAGTCTCCACGAGGGAGCCGGCACTACTTTGAGATGCAACTTTTCTTCCGCCATGCAAAGTGTGCAGTGGTTCCGACAGAATCCCGGGGGCAGCCTCATCAGTCTGCTTTACATAGCCTCAGGAACGAAGGAAAACGGGAGGTTAAAGGCAACAGTCACTTCCAAGGAGCGCTACAGCACCCTGCTCATCAGAGAGGCCCAGCTGGAGGACTCAGGCACCTACCTCTGTGCAGTGGAGGCACAGTGCTCCCAGCAAGCCTGGAGCCTGGCCCCAAACTGCAGCTGGGTGTGCAGCCACAGCCCCTGCCACAGGGAGACTCTGCAGGAGTCTCTGCACAGCTGTGACTTTACCAGATCTCCACCAATTACAAAAGAGGTGTGAGGAAGCCTAAAAATAGTGGTGAAGAAGTTCACGAGACTGGAATGACCCTCTCTTGGACACTAAAAGCTCAGGAACATCAGCCCGCATGACTAAAATGTACACTTTATTGTATCAAATGCTTGTGCTACTGTCATAAAATATAAACCCCTTTCACACACTCCAGAATCACTTATATCTCAAGTTCAGAAACTAAGGGCAACTGTTTACATCTTGTGTTTATAAAGCACCCAACAGTACTTCCAGCTAATCTGTTCAAAATAAAGTTGATAAAGGAATTAATTTTTGTGGTGAGCCCTTCAGACTTTGGGCCTAGACCCTGCTGTGAGCCTCTGGCTATCAGGAGATCTTCTGAGCTAAACTGAGTCATGAATAATTAAGTACTGCCCGAGAGCGGCTTGTTTACAAGGAAGCCAAAGCACCCTGAAGGGATACTTCTTCTCTGGCTAAACCTTTAACTTCACCTGGAGAGCTATTGTCCTAAGCATCTAACTCCACTGGAGAGAGGCTGTCTCCCCTAGGTAAACATCCCGCCTCAGCAGGGAAGTTGTCCTGCTCTGATACTTATCTCATTCAGGATGTTTTACCTATGCACTGTCTCACCCTGTAATTAACACCTTGGTTCTAACCCCTGTAGCTGCACGTAGCCCCCTGATGAAAGGGGTATAAGATTGGAGGGAAAAATAAAATTTCAGCTCCATTCCATCTGAGCTCAATGATGCTGTGTGTGTCTGGTCTATTTCTTTCCCCTCGCGTCTCTTCCCCCTCTCCTCATTAGACCCTTCAGTCCCACTCTCCATCCAGGTACTGTCCGACTTGCCAGGCCGGCCCTGGCAAATTTTGAAGATTCTATTGTTGGACTTCAGAGATCCAAACTGGGACCCCCAGGGCCCAAACTGGAACGCCACATCCCCACAGAGACTCACAGACGGGATATCGATGCAAATAGCAAGAGGATTTATTCCAGTGCACTGGGACCGTTCTAACACGCAGGATAGAAGTGGCCCCAAGGAGCAAATGGTGAAGCTTTTTGAGGCATTACCGGCGCGCGTCCGGGTCCCGCCTATCCCACGCAGGAGATGAGCATGGTGGGCCCCGATCCCTTCCCTCCCAGCCCTTTTATCGGGTTAGGGCAAAGGGGTCTGGGGATGGGGGCTCGTGCAGCTGATTGGCTCCGAGCTCTCTATGTTAGACTAATTGGTCGGGAGTTTCGCGCGCACGCGCGGGATCCAGGGGGGCGTGGTCAACCTGTGCTCTTGGACTAGCCCCTTGGGACAGGGTAGCTCCTGGTATGCTGGGGAAGGACGAATCCTACTGATAAGCTTAATGGTCATTTCCCTGTGGGTGGGGAGGAGACTGAAGAGTACTGTTAATGGCCGTACTTGGGAAGGCATTTCCCCCTATATGTGACTGCATTCCTATGTTTCATATTTCTTAAACCCTTTCACTATAAACTAAGTTGTAGCAAGGCAGAACAAAAAAAAATCTTAGTAAATCAAGATATCATTTCCCCAATGTCTTGATACTTTTAAGATATAATACATTTATTTATGCAATACAGAACAAATACTTTACATCAAAAATTTTCAGTCAAAAACTAAATGACAAACTAGAGACGTATTTGAAATTTATTTCACAATCATACTCGCTGCAATTGAATCTACCAACACATTTGTATATCTGCAACGTAATACATATCCAAAACTTCTCATTAACCACTGCTTTCAAAAGAAAAAAGAAGTAGAAACCTCCTAAATGTCACACAATAGGCTGATAGCTCAGCATATGTACAAAACTTAAAACATTGAATGTGATCCAAACAACTGTTTTCGTTTAAGGACTGGCCAATTATATTCCACAGTTGCGAAGATCTGCCCTGCCACTTGTTTTTGTAAGGACCCGGAAAGCGGTCACGCTTCCTTGTTCACACACTGTATGTCCATCTCTCTTTCTACATTGAAACAGCAGCTTAGTGGTTACAACCGCGACTGGATAGCTAGAGCATCTACTTTCTAGAGCATCACAAATTAACTGACCCACTTATGATTCATTCAGCTTCATTCCCTTGGAAACTACTTTTGTTTAAAATACAGATTATGTGACCTTCTCAGATAATAAGCAATTCTTCATCACCAATGAAACTTATGTGAGCATGTCTAGAAATGGTAACACTAGAAGTGACAGCCTATTAATTCACTCATCTAAGAGAGTTTACAAATAGCAAGCATGATAATCCTAGCTTCTTGATAGCTTATGGCTGTGGAATCAGGGGAGATTGGAATGTGTTAACTAGGCACAGAAAGGGGTGCTGTGTGAAGGCTTTCCAAATGATCATCTTTTTCCTAATCTGTGGTTTTGTGTAGGCTGTATTATTCCTTAAAGCAGCACCTCAATCAAAGCTTTGGTATGTGGAACTTTGCCCTGCTCTAAATTAGTTTCTATGTAATTATCAATAAATACACTTCAGAGGAGCAGTTCTTGGTCAGTCTCTTGCAGGCTTGCCTTCTGTTTAAAGCTTAGCATCCTGAGACTGCTTTTAATTGCTTCATTTAATTGTCTCTGTGACACCATAGCACCAACACTCTATGATCCACTAACGATCCATTTATGTTGTGGGTATGCAACCCAGGTCGGATCTTATCTAATTTTTAGTGGCCCAAGGACCAGTCAGGGAAATGGCAGGCATGTTAGATGCCTGGAATGTGAATGGTCTTAGGTTTGCATACTATGAGACGATTTCTCCACAGTCCCATACTGCTCTCTGCTTGACACTGTTGTCTATAGGTATTTTCTGTGTTCAGTACCATAAATGAATTTCAAAGCCAGAAGAATATACGAGTCCCTCATCCAGTTACATTACAAGGCAGAAACTGTGAAAACGCTAATGTAAAATGATTAGATGATACATGAACATGAACAGCAAGAAACCCTGTTTCTAGATTTCCTCCTTAGCACTGTGTCTCCACCTCATACCTGCAGGAAAAATCGCCCCATGGAAAAGCAACCATTTTCAGCTCTGCATGTTGGACCTGGAAAAGGCATGCTCCAATCTGTCTGACAGCAAGAAAGGAGAGCTCCAATCTGTGTGAACATGGCGCGCCTAGAGAGAGAACACTCAGGCTGCACCACTGCTACTTTTTTTTTTTAATTGAAAGAACAATTTTTTTTTCCTACAATATATTCTGATCAGTTTTCCCTCCCTCATCTCCTTCCAGATCTTGCGCAGCTCTCCACACATCCAATTCCACCCTTCTTTCTCTCTCTTTAGAACACAAACAGGCAAATAAGCAAACAAACCAGAATAGAGCAAAAACAAACTGGAAAAAAAAAAACCACAAGAAGCACATACACATGAACATACAGAAAATCCATGAAAGCACTAAGAGCCATTATATATAAATCAAATACCAATATGGTTAAAAAAATGTACAGAAAATCATTATGAGACAAAAAAAAAAAAAAACCCTCCAAAAATAGCGTTGAGTTTTTTGAGTTGGCCTTCTACTGCTGGGAATGAGGCCTGCCCTTGAGTCTGGTTTGTACATCCAGCGAGACTCTGTTGGAGAAGATTAAGTTTTCCATTGTGTAGTTGTCGATTGGAGATAGCTTCTTGTTTAGGAATCGGGGATCATGTCCACTTCTCCCTCTCAGAGCTGAGATCCCATCTGTATTGGTCCTGTTCAGGTCCTGTGCATGCTGGTGCCATCTCTGTGAGTTCACATGTGATTCAGTCTTATTGTGTCTGGAAGGCATTATTTCCTTAGTGCCTTCAATGCTCACTGGCTCTTACAATCTTCCAGCTCCCTCTTTTGCAAAGTCCCCTGAGGCATGAGGGGAGAAGTTTGATGAAGACATCCCATTTAGGACCATGTGTTCCAAGGTCTCAGACTCTGCACCTTTTCTAGTTGTGGGCCTCTGTGTTTGTCCATCTACTGCAACTGGAAGGTTCTCTGATGCTGGCTGAACAAGGCACTAATCTGAGTATAGCAGAAAATCATTTGACATTGTTAGATTGCTATATTTCTTTAGGAAAATAATGATATTTGCTTTTTCCCTGGGTCCATGGCCTACCTAGTCTCAGGTTCTTGGCCATCACATCAGTTTCATACATGGGTTTCCTCTCATGGAGTTTGCCCCGAGGTGATATAGCTGGAGGACATGGTATATCTATTTTCACTTTTCTGAGTAACACCCAATTGGCTTCTCTACAGCTGCGCTAGCTCACACTACCGCCAACAGTGAATAGTGTTCCCTGTCTCCATATCCGCATCAGCATCTGCTGTCATTTTTCTCTTAGCCGTTCTGACTGGAATCAGCTGAAACCTTAAAATAGTCTTAATTTTCATTTTGCCAACAAATAATGATGTTGACCAACTTACTTTTATTTCTTATATTTGTATTTCTTCGTTTGAAAACTCTCTGCTTATTTCAAAACTCCAATTTTTTATTAGGTTGTTTTTTTTTTTCTTGGTATTTAGTTCTTTATTTACACTGCTAGCCTTCGTTCATGCACAGATGAACCCTTCTCTAGGCTGCCTCTTTGTTCAAATGATGGTTCTTGGCTACATGGAAGCTTGATAGTTTCACAAAGTCCTGTTGGTTGATTGTTGGTTTTAGAGCTCATGCTACTGGAGTGCTGTTGAGAAGGCCTTTCTTGTGCCTTTAAGTTGAAGCAAATTTCCTCCGTTCCCTTCTAACAGTTCAATATATCAGGTCTTATGCTGAGGCCCTTGATACATTTGGAACTGAGTTTTGTTCAGAGTGAAAGATAATGATCTATCTATGTTTTGTAGGATGGTGTTTTCTAGGTCACAATTGATTCAATCTTTTTGAAGTGTTATGGAAGTGTTCAGTTTGCAAGTGCTTCATTGAAAATTTTTGTGTCTATGTGCATCATGGAAATTGGTCTATAATTTTCTCTTTTGTTGGATCTTTATCTGGTTTTGGTATCAGGATAATACTGAATTCATAACATTTGAAAATGTTCCTTTCTTTTTTTATTTATGCAACAATTTGAGAAATATTGGTGTTATTTTGAAGGTCTGATAGAACTCTGTGCTGAATTGATCTGTCTCTGGGCTTTTCTTGGCTGAAGAAATTTTATTTTTTTTTATTTTTGAGACAGGATAGCTCTGGCTGTCCTGAAACTTGCTATGTAGATCAAGTTGGCTTTGAACTCACAGAGATCCACCTGCCTCTGCCTCCCAAGTGCTGGGATTAAAGGCTTGTACCACAGTGCCCTGCTAGGTGTGTGTGTGTGAGGGTAGGTGGGTGGATTTATTTATTGCTTGCATCTTATTGATTGTAATGCATGTGTTTAGATGTTTTTACTTCATCTTGACTCTACCGTGCTGTTATAAACATGGAGAAATTTATACTGTTTCCTTTAGATTTTCAAGTTTAGTAGAATATAAATGTTTATAGCATATTCTCATTCTCTGAATTTCCTTTGTGTCCCTTGTGACATCTCCCTTTTCATCTCTAATTTCATTAATTTTGGTCTTATTACTTTCTCTTGGTTAATTTGGGTAAAGACATGTTAATCTTTTCAAAGTCCAAGTCTAGGTTTAATTAATAAATTGTGTTGCTTTTTTAAAAATTATTTTCATTCCAGATTTGATGATCTCTTCCCATCTATTATTTTAGGGGTGTTGTTTGTTTTTGTTTCTCTAAGGCCTTCAGTGCATATTTAGGTATGAACTGGAGATCTCCATAAATTTTTTGTTGTAGGTTCATACTGTTATAAACTCTCCTCTTGGTGGGCATAGTGGCACATGCCTTTAATCCCAGGACTTAGGAGACAGAGACAGGTGGATCTTTGTGAGTTTGAGGTCAACATGGTCTACATAGTGAGTTCTAGGACAGCCAGGACTACACATAGAGAGATGCTGTCTCAAAAAAAAAAGAATAAAGAAATAAACATTTGTCTTGTGAATACCTCCATGGCACCTCATAGGTTTGTTATGCCATGTTTTCATTTTCTTCCATTATAAAATTTTACATTTTCCTTTTTGATTTCTTTTGTGACTCTATTGCCACACAATAGTGTGGTATTTCGTCTCCATGAGCTTGTGTGCTCTTTGTAGTTTCCACTGCTGTTATTCCATTGTGATGGGACAGAATACTGGAAGTTATTTCAATTGTCCTACATTTGTTTACTTGCTTTGTGTTGTCATGTATGGCCAATTTGTAAAAATTTCCATGGGCTATTTAGAAGTATGTGTACTCTTCAGTGCTTTGGTTGAATATCCTCTAGATTTTGTTAAGTTCAAAGTCCATTTGATTTATCACTTCATTTAACTCCAGTATTTCCATGTTTAGTTTTTGCTTGTGTGACCTATTTGTAAGAGTGTAGTATTGAAGTCAGCCATTATCATTGTATTGGGGTTAATCTGTGGTTATAATTCTTTATTTCTTTTATGAAATTTGGTGATCCTGTGTTTGGTGTATAAGTTTAGATCTGTCAAATCCTCTTGGAAGAATGTTTCTTCAGTTATTATGAATTGTTCCGTTTTTATTTCTTTTAACTTGTTTTGGTTTGAAGTTTATTTTTCCAGATATGAAAATACTTATCCCTGTTTTTCCTTAGTTATATTTGCTTTGAATACTTTTTATTTCCATCTTTTTACCCTATCTTTGATGGCCAGGTATGTATCTTGTAGATAGCAAAAAAACAGTACAATCTTCTTTTCTGTATTTCAAATTGTTGGAGGAATTGAGACCATTGATGGTAAGAGCTATTATTGGAAAATATGTATTAAACCTGCTGCCTGCTGTTTTGTGGTGTTGTTATTTTCAGAACTAAGATGTTTTTTATTTTAATACTTGCTCATGTTTTCTCCAATATAGAATGGTCACTGTATAGATGGAGGCTGAATGTCAAGTTGAAAATGTACCATATTTCTTAAATATACTCAAGCCTCAATATGAACATCAAATCTCCAGACAACAAAACCCAGCAGAGGACCTGGAATCTCCATTCATTACATTTTGGTTTCTGATTGGCAGGGGTGGGAGCAATACTGGAAAAGTAATGGCTGCTTAACAAATCTATACAATCTGATTGCTTCCAGAGAGATGGATATAACTATACATTAGTTTAAAATACTGATTTATAAGAAAGAGATTTCATGACTAGTATATCTCAGGCTGTGTTCTCTGTGCCTGAGATGCTCCAATTGCAAAAATCTCCATTAAGTTTTCACTTAATGAATGTGAATAAATAAACAACAGAAATTATTTTAAAAAGCACTTGGGGTAATCGAAGATGGACAAAGTGTATAAAGACATTTGTTGTGTATACCAGAAGACCTGAGTTTGAATCTCAGAACTCACACAACGGTGGAAGTAGAGAACTAATAATGCACACAAACACACACAAACACACACGCACACTCACACACACAATCTCATGCACACATTCACACATACATTTATATACACACACACACATGCACTAACACACACACACATTCACACATATGGACACACACACTTTCAAAAACATACTCACACACACACACATTCACACATACACTTCCTCACGTGCACACACACACACAGAGTCACAAACACATTCACACATATACTCACACACACACACATACACAGTCACACACACACACATATATTCACACACAAACACATTCACAGACAGTCACACACATTCACAATACACTTACACAAGCATACACACACATACACATACTCACACACACATACACTCACACAAACACACACATTCACACATACACTTACATATGCACACATATACTCTTACACACACACACTTGTGGTGTTTTCTTAGATGTATTTTGAGTAAGTATTCTTGCATTGTTTATCTGTTCCATGTGATCTCTTAAGTGTTGTTCAAATTAGCTTCTCTGTTTCTAAGATAAAACGCTGACCAAAAACAACTTGGGGCAGAACAGTTTATTTGACTTACATTTCCACAACACAGAGAAGCCAGGGCAAGAGATCAGAGTAGAAACCTGGAGGCAGGAACTAAAGGAGAACCACAGAGGAGTGCTGATTCCTGGCTTGCTCTCCAGGCTTACATTTAGCTACCTTTTTTATACTTCCCAACACCATTTGTGCAGGGTAGCACTGTCAATAGTAGTGGCTGAGGCCTCCTACATCAGTCATCAGTCAAGAAAATGTTCCTACAGACTTATCTACAATCCAGTCTGATAGAGGAATTTTCTCAGTGGAGGGTTTCTATTCTCTAACGGATGTAGATTTATGTCAAGTTGACCAAAACTAATCAAGACATGTGTGTTCATCTTTGTTTTTAGGCCAAAGGATTTCTTCCATTATCTTCTGTAGTGTAGACTTAGTAGTTACAAATCCCTTTAATCTGTTTTTATCATGGAAAGCTTTTATATCTCTTTCTGTTTTTTTTTTTTGTTTGTCTGTTTTGGTTTTTTTGATACAGGGTTTTTCTGTGTTAACTGGCTGTCCTAGAATTCACTCTGTAGACCAGGCTGGCCTCAAACTTACAGAGACCTGCCTGCCTCTGCCTCTCTAGTGCTGGGATTAAAGGTGTGTGCCACCTCTACCTGGCAGTCTCTTTCAGTTTTAGTGATAGTTTTGTTTTGCTGGGTACAATAGTCTAGGCTGAGCATTGTGATCTTTCAGAACTTGGAATGAATTTTCTCAGCCACTTCTGGCTTTCTAAGTTTCTGTTGAGTATTTGTGTGTTCTTCTGATGGTCCTGTCTTTATAAGTGGGGGCAGCTTGTAATCCTTTTTTTAAAAAAATCTGTGTTTTTAATGTTTAACCATAATATGTCACATGGAGTTACTTTTCAGGCCCTATTTATTTGTTGCTCTGTAGATACCTTGTACCTAGATAAGCCTTCTTTGAGATTTAGGAAATTTTCATCAATGGTTTATTTGAAAATATTTTCTGTGTCTTCATGACTGTGTTCTTCTTTGTCTGCGTCCAGAGTTCAAAGATGAAGAAATTTTTCTTGATGTCTCAGATCTCTTCTGTGTTGCATTCATATGTTTTATTAAGTTCATTTTTAATTTTTATTGAATGATTAAAGTTGTCTTTTCTTCCAGTTTGATTCTCTGTTTTCTGTGTGATGCCATCTATAAACGAGGCTTTCTGCTGAAGTTTTTAGTTGGCCTATTGAGTGTTTCGTTACCAGCGACACTTCAGTTTAGGTTTCCCTCGGCAATTATATATCCTTGTTGGACTGTATTTTCTTGCCTTGGATCGATTTTATTTTTTCATTTGTCTCTTTGCTTTTGTTTTTCTGGAGTGTATTCATGTCTCCTGTGAGTTGTTGAAGCATACTTAATCACTCTTTTGAATTCTTTGTCTGGAAATTCCTCTAGGTCATCTGTATGTATCATTAATCTGGGATTAGTAATTTGTGGAGGAGATACTTTGTGTTGGTTTTTCATCTCGTTTCTGTTTCCATGTTGGGAATTACACATCTTCAGCATGTTGTTGTTTGGAGTTTTTTCTTCTTTCCTCTCTTCTTCCCTTTGTTCCTTTACCTCTTTCCCCTCCCCCTCCTCCTTGTTTTTCAGACTGCCTTTCTTCTTTCAGTGGAGGCATTTATGTTTAGGACTAAGTGATAGGAATGTTGTGATGCACAGTGTCCTCCATGGGGCTGGTGCAGAAAGTTCCAGTTAGGTGTATGTTAGCCTCAGAAGGGTAATCAGTAGCCTGTCTTGCTATGAGAGACTGTGTGCATTGGGCCCATTGAACAAAATTCCTAGAGGTTTCAGATAGGTTAGTGCTGGAGAGAGACTGTTGGCTATTTTCTGGATGCTGTACACTGGCTTAAGCAGGGAAGACAGGTTCTTTATTTGCTATAGGAGGCAGGCAGGTCTCTGTGAACTCAAGGGCAGCCTGGTCTACATGCAGAGTTCCAGGACAGTTATAACAGAGAAGCCCTGTCCCCATAAAACAAAACAAAGCAAGCAAACAACAAACCATCAATCAACCAACAAACAACCAACCAAAAAAAAAAAAAAAAAAGAGTTTTGGAGCAGCTGATATAGCAGATAGGATCTGTCCACAAGGTGGCAGAGCACCACCATTGCTGCAAACTTAAAAAGGGGCTTAAGGTTGATTTCTGTAAGCAGGCTACAGTCCCAGCCTTCTGTATGCAGAGCAGACAACTGAAGAACCTGCAGTGCTGAGGACAGAAGAGGAGAGCTGACCACAGAGGCATCTTGCCTGGCTGAGGGCCACAGTCTCACAGAGAGCAATGAAGACACTGGCTGGACCTTTGTCCCTGTGCTTGTGGCTGCAGCTGATCTGTGAGTGAGAGCTTTGGGGAAACAAGGCATTTGGCAATGTCCATTGTCAGTCTGAGGAGCAGACTGGCCTTCTTCAGATTGCCTGAAATCACTGCAGGAAGGAAGCAAAGTCTGGAGAATGCTGTCCTGATGCTCTTCCCGCTTTTCCTTTGGCACAGGTGTGAGCCGAGGCAAGCAGGTGGAACAGAGACCCTCTTCCCTGAGTGTCCAGGAGGGAGACAGCGCTGTTATCATCTGCACCTACACAGACAGCAACTTCTATTACTTCTATTGGTACAAGCAAGAGCCTGGGGCAGCTCTCCAGTTCCTTATGAATGTTCTTTCAAATGAGGACAGAAAGGAAGAACAAGGACTCATTCTCTTGCAGAATAAGAAGGACAAGCAAGTCTCCCTGAACATCACAGCTGCCAATCCTGGGGACTCAGCCACATACTTCTGTGCAGCAAGTGCACAGTGCTCTCCAGGCCCCTGCTGCCTGAACATAAACCTGAGACCATGGCTGGAGACAGACATATTTTCTACTGATGAGACCAGGACTTTTCTTTATTTTATTCCTAGTGTGTGGATATTCTAAGACATCTAGAAATTCTGTTTCTAAAGCATGAGTGCTAAAACATTGTGAATGACATTTTAATGAGAGTAACTACTTAGATACCAACACTCTAGATTTGACTTTCAGGTGCCATTTAGCTTGCCCTTAGTCAAAGGACATCTCTGTGTCACTGGTAGAGAGCATTCAGTTTGATGGAAAAGCTTTGATCTTTTAATAATGGTACTTAATATGCTTTTTTAGAAGGTAATTACTGCACAGTGTAGGAAAGCCATTAAGATATAAAGCAAAATATTTTTTAAAGCATTGGTAAAATAGCAAGATACAGAGCCGTTTTGAATTCCATGTGTACCTTGGAATAACTATTTCACAATTTCCAATCATAAAGCTTATTTTTGTCGGGCAGTGATGGCTCACACCTTTAATCCCAGCACTTGGGAAGCAGAGGCAGGTGGATCTCTGTGAGTTCGAGGATAGCCTGGTCTACCGAGTGAGTTCCGGGACAGCCAGAGTTACGACAGAGAAGCCCTGTCTCGAGAAACCAAAAACCTAAAAAAAAAAAAGAAAGCTTATTTTTATGATTTTATGAAGCATCTTGAACAGTACTCTCTTGTTTCTGTTGTCATCATGTTTCCTTTGTGCTAAAAGCCAGCGCTTGTAGTGTGGTGTGGCCTTTCACAAAGGTAAATCGGCTCTTGAAGTTACTAAGGTTTCTCTAGAATAAGAGTTGTGTTTTTCTACCGAGCTCTAGCGTTCACTGGAGCACCGCCCCTTCCCAGGTGTTCTGTCATTTTCCCACTTACACCCAATTTTTAAGGAAATTTAACATATGTTTTTAACATAGTAAGTTAAGGTTTCCTTTCATCATGGGATGTGCTGTACTTACTACAAACACTCCAGGCACAGACAAGAAGGCTGAGCTGGAATTGGAATTAATATCAAGACAGAGTCCAGCATGTTCCACAGAAGGGCCCTCGCTGTATAGTCTCCAGGGTGGTTTACTGTACACCTGTGTAATTTGGAAGTTTCTGTTTCCTGTGTGATGTCATCATCACTATGAGACGTGTATTAAGAACTTCAAATGATTGGTTTAGATCATTAGTAGTGGCAGTGTTGTTGGTGTTCATTAAATGGCATGTAATCAAGTCACATCTCTTCTTTAGGGTACGTATATTTAAAAACCAATTCAAATATAGACCATGATGACCTCAAACTCAGAGATTCACTTGGCTCTGTTTCCCGGGTGCTGGGATTAAAGGTGCATGAAACTGCACCTGGCTACCCCGTGGCTTTTAAAAACATCCTTAGTGTTGCACATTCCTCCTTCTTACCCCTTTCTCTCCATATTGCTCTCTCTCCACCATCTCCAATGAAACGTCTCCTGCCTGCTTTCTTTGTTACTGTTTTATTAATTTATGCTCTGCTTTTTATTATTTATTGGTGTTTACTGAATTTGTGTTTAGTTTGTTCTTGTTTTTTGAAATCTTGGCTTGTATCATTATGTCATTTATTTGTGCTGTTTCTGATTCTTTCTTAATTTAAAGACTTAGAACTATATGTTTCTCTCTTCAACTGTTTATAATGTGCCCTCCTGGTTTGTTGTGCTATGTTTTTATTCTCATTTAATTTCAGGAGCTAGAAAATTAATTCTTTGCTTATTTGATGTATTCATCACTCAATCATATGTTATTTATTCTCTGTGTGTTTGTTTATTTACTGGATATTTATATATTATTGATTTTAATAGGATCAAATAGGATATATGGAGTTATTTCAATTTTTATGAATTTGTTAAGATTTATTGTATGTACCTGTATGTGGGATATTTTACAGAAGCTTTCCATGGAGTGCAAGTAAAATATCTATTCTTGTTTAGGTGTAATATTCTTTAGATCTCTATTATATCTATTTGATATATGAAG
The DNA here is from genome assembly GCA_026225945.1 of Cricetomys ansorgei. Taxonomy (NCBI): domain Eukaryota; kingdom Metazoa; phylum Chordata; class Mammalia; order Rodentia; family Nesomyidae; genus Cricetomys; species Cricetomys ansorgei. The sequence continues at coordinate 1,758,797 of JAMJFZ010003384.1, forward strand.
TTAATTAATTATGATGCTTCTCCAGTAATTTCTCTGAATAACTTACCTATTGGTGAAAATGACATATTAAAATCATCTGTTCTTACTGAGTTGTAGTTATTCTGTGTTTTCAAGTGCAATAGTATGATTTTTACAAAATTGGGTACACAGGTGCATATATATTTAGGATTGTAATGTTTCTTGGTTAATCGTTCCCCTGATTAGAATGAAATGTCCTTCTTTATCTCTTCTGATTAGTTTTACTTTGAAGTCTACTTTGTCAAATATTAAGATAGCAAGATTTGCTTCTTCCTGGTCCCATTTGTTTGAAGTACGTTTTTCGTCCTTTCAATTTAAGGTGGTGGCTTTCTTTCTTTCTCTTCCTTCCTTCCTTCCTTCCTTCCTTCCTTCCTTCCTTCCTTCCTTCCTTCCTTCCTTCCCTCCCTCCTTCCTTTTTCCTTCTTTCTTTCTTTCTTTCTTTCTTTCTTTCTTTCTTTCTTTCTTTCTTTCTTTCTTTCTTTCTTTCTTTCTTTCTCTCTCTCTCTTTTTTGAGATGAGGTTTCTTTGTGTAACCCTGGATGTCCTGGAACTTGCTCTGTAAACCAGACTGGCATTCAGACTGGTATTTAAAGTCCAAAATGAGCTTGCTGTAGACAAATGGAAGATGAGTTTTGTTTTTCAATCCATTCAGGTAACCTAATGTCTTTTGACTGAGGATCACAGGTCATTAATATTTAAAGTTATTATTGAAAGGTGTATATTGATTGCTGTCACAGTATCTATCATCTATATATCTATCCATCTATCATCTATCTTTTATTTTTGATTGTTCAATGTCTCTATTTTCTGTCCTGTCTTTTGTTTCAATAATTATAGCTTCATTTGTTTTCTTTCTATAGTATTTAGGCTTTGCTTAACCTTTCTCCATCTAAAGTGTTCTTCCAGTATTCTCTGTAAGGCTTGTTTGCTGAACATGAATTCTTTTAGTGTGGAAAACAATTTCTTTCTCCTTCAACTATGGTAGACAGTTTTTCTAGGTACAGATGTCCAGGTTGGCATATTTGTTCTTTTAGTACTTTGAAGTGTGTATTTCCAGGTTCTTCTGGTTTTTAAAGAATTAACTGAAAAACCACGTAGTCTTCTAATGCATTTTCCTTTATATGTGATGTATGTTTTACCTCTTTCAGCTCTTAATACTCTTTCTTTATATGGCATGGTAAGTTTCTTTTGTAGTCTTATTTGGTGTTTTGTGTGCTACTTATATTGTATGCATGTATCTTTCCTCAATTTGGGGAAGTTTTCTTGTGTTATCCTGTTGAGGATCAGGTTTATGCCATGGCCTGGGATTCTTCTCCTTCATTTCTACTTATAATTTTAAAGATTTGGTCTTTTCAGAGTATCTCACAGTTCCTGCATGCTACTTTCATGTATTAAATTTTTTTCATATTCTTTGCTTGTGTGGTGTGATCCATTGGCTTGATACTTCCTACTTTAAGGTTTTCCCCTGAGTTTTCTAGTTATGTTATTGACTTGTTCAATTTCACTTCTATCTCAGCTTGAGTTCTCTTCAGTACTTCTACCTCTTCGTTGATTGTGTTTCAAATCCTGGATTATCTTTATTCATTATTCAGACATATGTTTGCATTTTGCGGGCAGCACTTAGGTGTTTATTGCTATTCTCAATAGAACTGTGTTTTCTTTTAATTATTTGGTGAAGTTTGTGATTGTTGACTTACGTTCTGTGTCCTGGCATTCATCTAGATAATTCTTATTGGAGAACATTTCTATAGGACATATAGGTTTAGGGAAAGATTTATAGGTTTGGCCTTGTATATTGTTTGTTTTTCTGGTGATACCTGGGTGTGTGTATTTTTTGCTTGTTGTGTAATATTCTAGGCTGCTCTGTTGAGTGGAAGTTTTACTTTGTTTTGTTGTTGTTGTCCAACCTTTGTTAATTTTAGATCAACTGTATAGAGTCAGTAGACCAGGTTACATACTCAGTGTTTTTTTGTTGTTGTTGATTCAGATTGTAGGAATGAGAGTGATTGCTATTTAGTGGTATGTAGGTGAAAATGAGAACCAGACAAATGAATGGATACGCTCCATCTTGTGTGCAAGATGTGCTACCTGAGCTATGCCTGGGAGTGCAAGCCATAGATGGGCTGAGTCCTTAGGAAATTACCACACTAGGCCAGCATATAGGATGCATAGCCAAGGGATAGCCTAGAGATTGGAGATAGTATGGCACCATGTTGTTGTGACTCACCAATCTGGATTAGTGCAGATGTTCATCCTAGACTAGACAAGAATGTACCTGGGCATTGGATGTGGTCTGGGAAAGGCCTGGAGATTGAACATGGTATAGATAATGTTAAGTCAAATGAGTTGACCAGATTGGGCTGTCACACCCAATGTGCTTCCAGTGTCCACCTTTACTTTGTGAGTCATGGCCTCTCAGTGGCCTGGAATTCATTGACGAAGCTAGACTGACTGGCCAGCAAGACCCAGGGATTCTCCTGTCTGTCTACCCAGTACTAGAATTACCAGGATATGTTAAACTACTTTTCGAGGTTTTTGTTGTTTCGGTTTTTGTGGTTCTGGAAACTAAACTCGGATACTCATGTTTGTTCACCAAGCACTTTCTGAATTGAGACATCTCTCCAGCCCTGATAAAAGAATTAGTACAAGTAAATCTTTCCTTTAGAAATTAAATTTAATTATTTAAATTATTTCTTATTATGTACAAAATTAAATTAAGCTTATTACTTATTACTATTTTAAGAACAGTTCATATCTTCTAAATAATTCTTATATACACAAAACAACACTGTGAGTATCATAGTAGACAAATAGATAGATAATATAACCAAGGAATTTATGTATGGTAAAACTGAAGTATGATAGAAATCCAGAAAAATTATGGGGCCATAAGAAGAAGAAGAAGAGGATCTCCTTGATCTGGAACTGGGAAGCAAGAATTCAAGCCCAATAAACATTTCCTTCAAAGGATGCCAGTGTAGATTTACTATCCCTTGCATATATTGATCTGTTTTTTGTTAAAATGGCAGTAACCCATGCTTACAGCCTGAATATATATGACTCTGACCAGGGCCCCATTTGAGTATGGGTCGTATCTACTCAAATGTGTACCTAATTATATCCAGGTATGAGTGTAAGTGATCTGATCTGCCCTGAACTGTTTTGAGTGCATGAGCAATAAAGCAAAGTATATCTTTTGAGTGGATAATACAGGCTATTGCCACTGCACAAGACAAAAAAATAGGGACAAATTTTGATGGTACCATGTGAAAGCATGAAGATACACTGTTAAAAATGCAATACATAAAACTTGAGTCTAAATGTATCCTAGGCTAGAAATGCCGTAACAAAGCTATAAAGCATATATGAGGAAACATAGGTGTGTAACCCTGTGAAACAGGTTGTACAAATCCTACTAAGATATTATACTGCATGGGAGGAAAAATTAAGATAGATAAATTGATTGTTATGGTCCAAAGCAGATAATCAATAACATGAAAACAGACCCCACAATGAGAAAAAGGATTTGCAAATCATTTATCTGATAACATGCTTCCAACCAGAATGCATAAGCAATTCCATATCCCAGAGATAAGGTGACAAGTAACGTAGGCTAAAAAAGCAAAATGTGGATAGACATTTCTCCAAGAATGTTATGGAAATGTTGATCAGCATGCAAAAGAATGTCGAGCCCTCTGAATTTTTAGAATCCAACAGCAACAGGATGCCACACAGCTCCCACTAAACAGGCGGTATAAAATAGAGATAATGGAAAAGGTTTGTCTAAAATGTGGAGAAGGTGGAATCCTTATGCCTTGAGGACAGCTCAGCTGCTTTGGGAAACAGCAATTCATTTCCTAGTAATTCTACTAAAGAGAAACGAAAGTGTGCATCACATAAGAAGTAGTATACAAGGGCAAATGCATGTGCATATCTGCATATTCATGACAGCCCAAAGTGACTGTCATCTGATGAATGGAGAAATGTAGCCTCCCCACAGAATGCAATGCCATACAGCAACGGAAAGGAATGGCTTACTGATTCCTGCTGCAAAGTGAAATTAAGAATACACAAAATCAAGAGAGATATGCCAACTCTAACAGACCACATGGGATGAATATCTATTTCTATGGAATACCTAGTATTAAAACCTCTTTCATTGGCGGGATTGGAGTGGAGGAGATGAGGGTAACTGTTCCTACATACAGAGTTTTTGTTTTGTTTTTGTAGTGGGGAACTTCGTTAAAATCTATTTCATGATACTAAAGTACCTCATGAGTTAAACAATAATCATTGGCTACACTTTAAATAGCTGAATTGCACAGTGTCTGAATGGTATTTCAATAGAGCACTCACAATACAAAGCTCTAACAAATTGAAAAACTTTAAGAGTAGACATTTGTGAAGTAAAAGCCAAACTTTACTTTCTAAGCTTATTAAGACTATCTATTTCCGTCATCTCGATTGACATGCCCACTGTCTCCTGTCTAGAACCTTCACAGCCTGTTCACTAGATGTCCAGCCTCTGTCCTTGCTGGAAGACTGTTTTTTAGACAGGGTCTGTCCTAGTTATCTTTCTATCGCTGTGATAAAATACAGATCAAAACAAACTTTAAGAGTAAAGGATTTATTTGGCTTACAGGCTACAGCCCATCATCAAAGGAGGCTAAAGTCAGAACTCAATACAAGAACTAGAGTCAGGAAGTGTAATAGAACCATGGAGGAATGCTGCTTACTGGCTTGCTTCTTGTGCCTCACTCAGCTTGGTATTTTAACATAATGCAAAACTACCATACAGGGAGTCCCACTGCCCAGAGTGGGCTTGGCACTCTCCTGTCAATCATTAACCAAGAAAATGCTCCACAGACTAGCCTACATGCCAATCTGATGGGGGCATTTTTTTCTCAGTTGAGGTTCCCTCTTCCCAGATAATCTTCCTTGTGTCAAGTTGATAAACTCAGCACAAGTTGACCCTTTTTCAATTTGACACACAAACCATCACTACTAAAATCCTGAACTTCCATTTCTCATTTGTTTCTGAAATTTAATGTTTACATTAATACTATATTATAAAACATAGTATAACTTTAGAAGTTTAAAGTTTATTTAAAATATCCATTTTTTCTTATAAAATTATATATAAAATAATATATATTTCCTGTGAGGTGTACGTGTGTTTGTGTGATGTGTGCGTGTGCTGTGTGAGTAGGTGTATAATGCGTGTGTATATTTATGTCCATTGTGTGAGTGAGGACATTCATGAGCCCTGGTGCATATATGGTGGTCAGGGGATAACCTCATATGTGGGTTCTCACCTTGTTTGAGATAAGGTCTGTTTCCAACACTTCAGGCTAGCTTCCCCAAGAGCATCCTGGGAGTCTATTGCGTCTTTATCTCTAATATCGCTCTAGGAGAAATAGGATTACAGACATATGCTGCCACGTCCAGCCTTACATGTGCTCTGGAAATCTGAAATCAGGCCTTGTTGTTACGTACCAAGTGATTTCAAGCCTTGAGCCATCTCCTAGCAGATTTATCAACATTTAAAAATAAGAATATTATGTTTATAATTCAAGTGTGTTTCTGATGTTCTTCACCTCTGGGAAGTGAATTCTGCCAGCACAAGAAGTGGAGAATCCTCTGTATTCTAACAGTGACAGGAAAGCTGCACTGCTCTGAGCATCAGACAACACGGTGCTCTCGGATCTCACACATAGTGGGCTTTGAAGTCACGACAATAAGTTGAAGCCAGCATGAATTTCTGGCCTCTGTTTTCGATATGTTCCCTTCTGTCCTAACTTCAGTATGACAAGTCCTTCTGTCTTCACAAAGTACTTGTAAATCTCACTTCTTCTAACACTTGGGGATTCAGGCAACAGAATTTCAGTTTTCTCTGTCTTGGTCTTCATGGAAATGGCAGCTGGCATCTCCTGGAGGACTTCATTCTTGACAAGCATAGCCAACTCTTTCAACTGAAGGTAATTTTAGTGACATATATGCATATATCACACATCTGAGTGAAATGATTTAACCTTAACTGTATATGTACGTAATTGTACCTGTACACCACTTTTTACTGGTTGAGGTGTATGCATGCTACCTAATCTAGAGTGACAAAATATTGAGCATTTTACAGTTAGGCCTCTATATCTAGGCTGTGCTTCACACAGTAGCAGTTAAAATGGACTCCTATTTTAATTTTCTAGAAATTTCACAAGACACAACTGGTTGGATGACTGAAACTACATGAAGTTCTTTTCCCAAAGCCTTAGGAATGGAAGTCCAAGACAGAGGTATGAACAGGATCTGATTTTCCCAAAGCTTCTCTCTGTGGCCACATTTAGTGATTCCTCACAGGTTCCTTCTCAGAAGATGCGTGTGTCTGTGCTCATCATCAGTCTTATTGGAGTCCAGCCTTCCTACGTAAATTCATTTTACTTTAGTTGCCTTTTAACTCCCTGTCTTCAAGAACCATCATACCGAAGTCCTTAGTGTGAGGGCTCTAGTATATATATTTTGGGTACAACATGGTTTAGTCCTTAACAACATTTTAAGAGGATTAATGTCAGGTGTATAAAGATTTTTGAGGCCTCCTTGATCCAACATTTTATGAATTTTTGCTGTGCATGTACACATACACACACACACATACACACACACACACACACACACACACACACAGACACACACCAGGAAGAAGCCTATCTTATCTGCTTAGCATTTGACTTGTTTTGTTTTAGATTTTTTTCTAACCCATGCTTAACAAGACATAAAATGATGACTCAGCAAAAAAGTTGACATTTTCTTTGCAATTTTATTATATGTGCATATGTGTGTGAGTGTGTATGTGTTTGTGTGTGTGTATGTGTGTGAGTGAGTGTGCGCGTGCATACATATAACTGAGTGCAGTGGGAATGACATATAAGTTTGATGATTAGTTTTTCCTACCATTGCTTGCATGATTCTAGAAGAACTAGAAACAAAATTATAAATAACTCATAACAGAAGCAAGTTATAAAGGAATGGAAGTAGAGGAACCAGAGATAGTAACTGAAGCTGAGGGGCTACTATCCAGAATTCACTATGTGGTTCTCCACCGTCTCAGTACATGGAAATGTCTTGGTTTTAGTTTTGTTCTTTTCCGCTCCATTTATTCTCACTATTTTCCCTCTGCCTGTTTTCCATTTCACTTTCTTTCCATACATTGGTTCAACCTTCACTTGCACTTGTCTGGTTGCCTGAACCGATCCTGACAAGCTTGCCATTCTCTTTGCATGCTCCTCCCTCTCAACTCGCGGGCTGAGCATGCCTTAGAGAGAGACAGCTTTTGTAGGTTTCACGTGTTGGTGGGCTGGAGGGGAGGCTTCAATCCATTCAACAAGGTCAGCGGGCAAACCCAACCCTATGTTGTCTACTCAGCATTCTTGGTTTTATATGTAATTTGTTAACTTTCATATTTGGGTTCAATTTTAATGTTTTAGTGGTTTTGGGTAATCTTGATTTTTTTCTTCGTTTGACTTCTGTTGTTTTGATAAAGCTTTCATTGTCCTCTTTAACAACATATAAAATGGAGCATCAACATATGGAACTGTATTTCTGTTCCTTTGTTGAGTGCCACAATTGAAACTACATTAGTGCATATATTGTTATGCAGAAATATAATATTTCTCTAAATCTCGTACTGTTTGTGAGGACTGGATGTACAAACTGAGATGAGTCCTTAATACAGCATAAGGCAACCACAGAAGCTACAGCTGCTGCTAAGATGAGAAAGACTCATTTGTTTGTCATAGTGTTTGTTTGTTGCGGGACAGTTTCGTGGAGTTCAGGCTGACCTCAGTCTCACTACTCAGCCAAGAATGATGTTGAACTTCTGATCCTCCATCCTCAACCTCCCAGTTGCTGGGGTCTCAGGAATGTCTCACCATCCCCAGCTAAGATCTTTGAACTTGCAAAGGAAATTATAACAGGGTCTACACAAAATGTGCTGTTTTGTATCAAACAGAAAATGAGACATGAAATATTCTATGTTTCCCGCTGTTCTGCGTATTTAATATATGATTATGATTCCTCAATAAAGCACCAGGAACCATCACCTTCAAACTGATGAACTGAAGGAGGTGTTTAGGATGGTGAATGATGAAATCACCAGAACGGATCAGGATGTTCAGGTGTATGGGCTTTTAAACCTTAATGTAATGTTCTTTTTGTTTGTCATAATTAAAGTATTCATGAACTTATCCAAATATTAAGGCTAATAAGTTGTTAAGGAACAATGAAGTTTTCCCTATCTTTTCACTTTTTATAGTAAGAAAGAGGGGGAAAGAGAAAATATACAGCTTTTTAATAAAAAAATATAAATAATGTCCTGTGTGCTCCATTTTACCTGCATCCATGCAGGTGGCACAGGGAATTTGGAGGCGAGAAACTTTCATTCTCTCCTTGCGGCCCCAGACCTGTGTCCACCTTCTTCACAAGGTTTTGGCCAAATTCCTTTGTGTCTGTCTTTCACATCCATGGAATAGGCCAGCTCACAAGGTCTTTTTCTTAGATTATATTGTAGAGATGTGTACTTGATACTTCTCTACCTTAAAACCCAGTGTCTTGTACCATTTTGTGTTCTTTTTTTTAAATTTATTTTTCAAAATTAAAATATAATTATTTCATTTCCCCCTTTACTCACTTCAGTCTCCCCTACATACATTCCCTCACCCCAATTCATGGCCTCTGCCTGCCTTTTCATTAATTATTGTTACATATAGATTCATAGATAGGTAGATAGACAGACAGACAGATACAACCTGCTCAGACCATATAAAGTAACTAGTATGTATATTATTTCAGGGATAACTACATGGTATTATTCAGTAGCAAATTGGAAGGCTCTTCCCTCAAGAAGTCTATTTCTCCTGCTCTTGGCATTTCTTAGTTATCTGGTTCTTTGTCTAGAATTGGGGCTCTGTGAGATATCCCCCTTAAGTGTTAGCATGTCTGTTGGTGTCATCCTTGTTGAGGTCTTGTTTAGGCAACCATATCATTGAGACTTCACAGGTACAGCTTAACCTGACATGTTCAAGAGTATGCAATTTCATAGAAAACCTCCTGTTCCTCTGGCTCTTACAATCTTTCTGTCACATCTTCCTCAGTGTTTTCAGAACTTTATGTGCAGGAGTTCTGTTGTAGATGGATTAGTTGAGGCTGAACACCACATGATCACTTGCTACCTTTTGATTGCTTATTGTTTTCTGTATACTGTCTCTGTCTTTTGTAAAGAAGAATTTGTTTGATGAGGCATAAGGTCTAAACTTATCTGTGGGCACTATGATGGGTATATCACTGATATATCATAGATGGATTGTGCTGGTTTAATAAGGTGACAGTTGTAGGTTCTCCTCTAAGATCTGTAGCCTCGCTAGCTCTGTGTAGTTGGCTAGGTTTCCAGTGCTAGGCTTGATTTTCCTCTTGTTGAGTTATTTCTTATGTCCAATTAGAGAGCTGTTGGTTACCACTGAGATATGAGTTCCACTATTGCATCCTTAGAGTTTTCATACCATTTTGGTCTTTGTAGTTCATAGGCATCAGAGCTGGGTAGTTGGTTGTTTCTCTTTCTTGGAAGCTTACATACCATTCGCAAATACTATGAATGTTAGTCATCAGGAGGGAGGTTTTCAAGTGAGATCAAGCTGGGATCCTCAGTATCCCATGTTCAAAATGCACTGTGTTATCAGCACTAGGGTCTTACAGACAACTTCTGGAACACAACCAAAGACAAGAGTAATAGTGTATGAAGTCTTAAGAGTCTCTTAAAATCCTCTGACAACTCGAGAGATTCCAATGACTGGTATTGAGGTTTTTGATAGATACCTGTAGCTATTGTCAAGCCAAGTGGGAACATTTAATTTAAACTACATGTCTATGTTTGTGTGTTGTGGGATATTTTACTCCTGTGTGCTGCTTTGGTTTGCAAAAGGGCTTTGATCCCTTGTAGCTGGGAAGCCAGATGTCTTGCAGCAGATGCAGGCCTTGCTTCCTACCTATTCACACCCTTGTGCTAGCCCTGCTGGGATCTCCACAGATAGAACTAATTGTCTACAGTTGAAGGTGACCCATGACATGAAAGAACTGCAGGCAGGTGATCAAAGAAGACTCTGATCACCCCTAGCCGAGTATGCTAAGGTACTATTGTATTGTAATGAAGGCCTGGATGTGGAGAGGGGCTAGGGAAAAATGTTAAAAGGGGGCTGAGGAGAAGCAGGAGATTGGTGAAAGAAATGAAGTCTCTGCTTAGCCTCCCAGGTATGGGATTCCCTGAGATTTGACATGGTTTGTGATTAATAAAGAGCACTAGAAATTACAACGACTGGACTCTCCAATAAGCGCCATAACTTTATTTTAACACTTGGCACACCAACGCATGGCAAGGACACACGAGAAGAAAGAAAGAAGACAAACGAAAAAAGAGAGACAACGCGGGACAGCAGAATCCAGACACAGAGTCTACAAGGAAACGACAGACAACGCGGGACAGCGAGAGCCGAGGCAGAAAGAAAGAAGAAAAGAAGAAAGAAGACACAGGAAAGGAAAAGTATGATATAAGATAAATAAATAAAAAAGAGTAAGGCCTCCTATGGAAAGAGGAGAGCTGGAGAGAAAGAGACAGAATTAAAGAAAAAGTGCACACAGGTGCAGATTAATGAAGTTCCAGGAAAGGAACCACAGATTTACAGACCTTCCGTAAGAAGAGAAGGTAATAAAAAGAATGCTCCTTAGAAAGTGGGAGCCACAGTAAGAAAGATAGAAAAAATAAAAGAAAAATACACAGGAGTCTCCTAAGGAAGGAGAGGATATGTAAGAGTGGAAAAGAAAAATTTTCCATGTTATAAATGGAAAATATTGTGACACAGGGCACTTGGGCTCTGTATAGTCTTGTTATGGATGTTCTAGGAATGAAAACAGTAGATGAAGAGATAAATACTTCATCTGAAACTAGCATAATACAGATTATGGTTTTTGTTATTCTGGGATTTCACATGGTATTATCAATAGCCATCATGGTATACTGTGCTCTTTCAAGGAAAACTGTCAGTGCAGAAGGAAAAGGGAAATCTCTTAGCCCTTTACGGGAAATTGACTCAGATACAGGAGATAAATTCAGAGCAAAATCAGAAAATTTTAAAATGATGGAAAGAAAAGCAGAATCTACTTGCTTCTCACAAGAAGCAGCCTTAAAAGAAATAGATGAGAAGTGGAATGCGAAAATGCAAACTTTGGTAGCAAAATTAGAACACTTGATGGAAGGAAGTAAAAGCCTACCTCAGTCAGAGAATTCAGAGCATACTGCTCCACCTTATAACGCAATGTGGCAGCCAAAGATTTTAAGAAAACCAACTATGGTTTATCCAGTAACTATGAACAGGAGGCCCCCTGATGAAAGATACCCAGAGGGCTATGATGAACTTGGATGGCAACCTACAGAAATGCTAGATTAAAGAGATTTAAAGAGACATTAGTAGCCTATGGAATGCGCTCTCCTTATGTGAAACAGATTTTGAACAACTGGGCTGTTCAACACTGAGTCATTCCTCAAGATTGGAGGGACTTGACAAAAGCTGTATTAGAAGCCAGTCCTCAATTACAATGGATTACATGGTGGAGAGAAGAAGCTTTGGCAATAGAACAACGTAACCGAGCTAGAGGAGTTAATATTTTCAGAGATCAGTTGATAGGGGAAGGTCAATATACTGAATTGGAAGTACAGATCCAATTTGATAATATTTTAGCACAATGTCATACAGCAGCTTTAAATGCTTGGGATAAAGTTGAAGAGCCAGGAAAAAAGTCTGAGTCATTTACTAAGATCATGCAAGGCCCAAATGAGCCATTCACTGATTAATTACAGAGATTGACTTCTACTGTCCATAAGACAATTTCAGACTCAGAAGCAAGGGAAGTGTTAATTAAATCTCTGGCGTTTGAAAATGCTAATTCAGAATGCCAAAAGGCAATAAGGCCATTAAAAACAGCTTCTTTGGATCAATGGATTAAAATTACTTCTGATATTGGATCCAATGCTTACAATGCCACTATGATAGGACAAGCAATTGTTCAAGGTCTTAGAAATCAAAAGGTCTGATGTTTTGGCTGTGGAAAGTCAGGTCATTTTAAAAAGGACTGTAGGCAAACAGATCCTAGAAATAATGTTTTCTCTGATAGTAAGTCAGGAAGAAAACCTCAGTTTCCTGGTATATGTCTGTGGGGAAAACACCCTAGGGGGCCTGGCTTAAGTGCTTATCACAGAAAACATGAGCCAATAATTTCTTACCAGCAACGGATTGACTCACCCTCAGAGAGATTAAAACAGGTAGTGCCTGCAGCTAAAGACAGTCATGTTTTAGACTTTGTTATCAAGGACAGAGATGATAAAACAGGTGAATTAAAAGGTACTGAAAAAACAGGTATTTTGGCAAGCAACAATAAATCAGAGACCTAAGTTAAAAGTACAGATAAATGGAATTTTGATTGAAGGATTGTTAGACACAGGAGCGGATGTAACAGTCATTTCAAAAGACTCCTGGAGTCCAAACTGGCCTCTTCAAGAGGTATCTACTCAGCTTTTAGGAATAGGAACCTTATCTCAAGTAAAGCAGAATGCAACGTGGGTAAAATACATAGGACCAGAAGGTCAAATAGGAAATATAAGACCATATGTGGCAGACATAGCTATGAACTTGTCGGGAAGAGACCTCCTAAAACAGTGGGAAGTTCAGGTTAACATTCCTTCAGTCTCGGAATAGGAGATGCTCCTGATAACAGTAATAAAAGATGTTATCAAAAACAATCACAGGCTGTCCAGGTTGTCCATGAACAGGATATAATTAAGTATTGAGACACCGACAGCCTTACCTCTAAAATGGCTGACTAACAAGCCAATATGGGTAGAACAGTGGCCTTTAACAAAAGAGAAATTACAAGCGTATCCTCTTATAACAATAGATTTAAAAGATTGCTTTTTTACAATACCTTTACAAGAACAGGATAGAGAAAGGTTTGCTTTTACTGTACCAACATATAATAATTCCCAGCCTGTTAAAAGGTATCAATGGAGAGTCCTTCCCTAAGGAATGTTAAATAGCCCAACATTATGTCAATATTTTGTACAAAAGCCACTGGAAATAATTCGTAAAAAATTTCCTCACTCCATAATATACCATTATATGGACGATATTTTGTTGAGTGATTCTAATATAGACACTTTAGAAAAAATGTTTGATGAGGTGAAAAGAATCTTACCTCGTTGGGGGTTACAGATAGCCCCTGAAAAGGTACAAAGAGGAGATTCTGTCAATTATCTGGGCTATAAAATAAGCCAACAGAAAATACAACCACAGAAGGTACAGATCAGAAGAAATCGGTTACAAACTCTTAATGATTTTCAAAAACTGCTAGGAGATATCACCTGGCTACAGCCCACCATTGGGCTAACTACTCAAGAGTTAAGTAATCTATTCCAAACTCTGAAAGGTGAATCTGTTAGGGCAAGCCAGGCGGGTTTCTAAGGAACCACGAGACACGGACCGCTGTAACATACATGAGGCATTTATTGATTACCGGCGCACTTCCGGGTCCCGCCTATCCCACGCAGGAGATGAGCATGGCGGCCCCGATCCCTTCACCCCCAGCCCTTTTATCGGGTTAGGGCAAAGGGGTCTGGGGATGGGGGCTCGTGCAGCTGATTGGCTCCGAGCTCTTTATGTTAGACTAATTGGTCGGGAGTTTCGCCCGCGCGGGATCCAGGGGGGGGCCTGGTCAACCTGTGCCCTTGGACTAGCCCCTTGGGACAGGATGGCTCCTGGTATGCTGGGGAAGGACGAATCCTGCTGATAAGCTTAATGGTCATTTCCCTGTGGGTGGGGAGGAGACTGAAGAGTACTGTTAATGGCCGTACTTGGGAAGGCATTTCCCCTATATGTGATTGCATTTCTATGTTTCATATTTCTTAAACCCTTTCAAATCAAGTTTAAACAGTCCTAGGAAGTTAACAAGAGCAGCAGAGAAGGAATTATCTCAGGTAGAGAAAAAATTACAAGAGTCAAATGTAGATCGCATAGACCCAGAACTTGATTGTATATTTGTTATTATGCCTTCTGACCATTCCCCTACTGGGCTCATTATGCAAATGGAGGACCATATTTTAGAATGGATTTTTTTTACCACATGAATAAAATAAAAAATTAAAAACCTATATAGAAAAGGTTTCTGATTTAATTATTAAAGGAAGAAAAAGGCTTCGTCAGCTGTCAGGTACAGATCCAACCGAAATTGTAGTACCTTATACAAATACTGAAATTATATCCTTGTGGGAAATTAATGTAGACTGGCAAAGAGCTTGTAGCAATTATCTGGGAGAACTTAACAACAAATATCCAAAAAGCAAGCGACTTCAGTTTATAAAGAGAACTAATTGGATTCTCCCTCGTATTGTAAAAAGGACACCTATTTCTGAAGCCCTTACTTTTTATACTGATGCTAATAAATCGGGTATGGCAGGTTATAAATCAGAAAGTATAAGTAAGATAATTCAAAGCCCTTATATATCAGTTCAAAGATCAGAACTGTACGCTATTCTTATGGTTTTGACAGATTTTTCAAAACCTCTTAATACAGTCACTGACTCTCAATATGCAGAAAGGGTTGTTTTGTTAGGGCAAGCCGGGCGGGTTTCTAAGGAACCACGAGACACGGACCGCTGTAACATACATGAGGCATTTATTTGATACCGGCGCGCCCCGGGTCCCGCCTATCCCATGCAGGAGATGAGCATGGCGGGCCCCGATCCCCTCCCCACCAGCCCTTTTATCCGGTTCAGGGGTTAGGGGTCTGGGGATGGGGGCTCGTGCAGCTGATTGGCTCCGAGCTCTCAGGAGTTTCGCGCGCGTGGGATCCAGGGGCGGTGTGGTCAACCTGTGCCCTTGGAAGCCACCTTTGAGACAGGGTGGCGCCCATGGAGCCCGGGAAGGAAGAATCCCTGCTGATATGCAGGAGGGAGGAGGCTGGGGAAGAAGGAATCCTGTTGACAGGTGTTAAGCTCAATGGTCATCTTCCCTGTGGGTGGGGAGGAGACTAAAGAGTGCTGTTAATGGCCGTGCTTGGGAAGACATTTCCCCCTATATGTGATTGCATTTATTTCTTAAACCCTTTCAGTTTTAAATATAGAAACTGCTGAACTTATTCCAGATGATACAGAACTAACATTGTTATTTATGCAACTGCAACAGACAATTAGAAATAGAGACAATCCATTGTATATCACCCATATTCGATCTCATACGGGCTTGCCAGGCCTAGTAGCACAAGGAAATGATGAGATCGACCAATTATTAATAGGAAATGTGTTAGAAACTTCAGAATTTCATAGAAAACACCATGCCAACAACAGATGCTTAAAAAGAAACTTTTCCATTACTTGGCAACAAGCCAAAGAAATTTTAAAGAACTGCCCTAATTGTTCTTTGTATAATCAGCTTCCATTACCCGTTGGAATTAACCCTAAAGGTACCCAGAGAAATGAAATTTGGCAGATAGATGTATTTCATTTTACAGAATTTGGGAAAATAAAGTATGTACATCACACAATTGATACCTATTCAGGGTTTGAATGGGCAACTGCGTTAAATTCTGAAAAGGCTGATTCTGTGATTACACATTTATTAAAAGTAATGGCTATCATGGGAATACCATCACGGATCAAGACAGACAATGCTCCTGCATATGTCTCTAGTAAAATGAAGCAGTTCTTTGCCTATTTTAATAGATAGATTACATAATGCTTTACTGACTTTAAACTTTTTGAATGTCAGTGAGACAGGCACAACAGCTGCTGAGAGACGCTGGATTATAGAGAAAACTGCTGAACTAGATCAGCCTGTATACTTTAAAGATGTATTAACCTCAGAATGGAAATTAGGGAAAGTGCTACGTTGGGGGAGGGGTTTCGCCTTTGTTTCCACAGGAGAAGAAAAACTGTGGGTACCAACAAAATTCATAAAAATTTGATCTGAGTAAGAACCTTCAAAATATGTCCTGCTGACAAAAATTCAGCCAACTGGTCCTGGTCCTCCAGGGAATTGGTATTTGGTTTTATTTGATTGACAAAAAAGATTTATTTTACTTGTATTTGGAAGTTTGTTTATGGTTAATGTTTGAAAAAGTTTCCAAACTTCAGGTTGTCATGGACTACAAAACCCATAAGGCATTGCAGTGACTAGATGTTCAGTTATCAGCCACAGCTACAACTCCTGAGGCTGACATGTTAAATGAATGTCCAGCAAGCAGGGACAAATTATTGGATTTTAATATTATACATGATAAATAAAACTTCAGCTAAAATTTAAAAAAGAAAGGGGTATAGAATATATCTATAATTGACTATTTAACCTCAAATTTAAAAAAAAAATTAATTTCAAAAGATAATGTTTAAGCATTTTGCTCTAATAATAGCCTGGAGTGTGAAGACTCCACCCCATGTCGGGGAAAGGTTGTGCTTTTGTCTTTTCAGAAATGAAACATCCAATTGAGAGTACCCAGAGAATACTCAACTGAAGAGAGACATCAGAGTGTGCGGGTTACTGTCCAGCCTTCAACCTAAAAATGGATCCTTGAAGGCCTTCCTAGCTGCCTTGCTCCTGTGCTGCATATAAACCAGAGGCCATGGATTACAAAAAAGATTGAATTCCCCAGCTAAATACAGAGGCTGGCAGTCAGGGACAGGATTGAGAATCATGACATGAATTTCCCCAAGACAGAGTGCTGATCATGCTATCAGTAACTCGGACAGGTAATTTTCATTGTTCATTATTTCTCTCCTAAGACAGACGCAGTCATCTTGAAAAGGGGAAATTTGGGAAGCTACTGGCTTCATATCTTGTCCTCTGAAATCATCTTGGAGATAACTCTGCAGCTGAAAAGGGAGCCTGTTTTGAATATTTGAGGCAGCTTTCACAGTGCTCAGCTGTGATAGAGATGCAAATACCTGCCTTCAGGGAGTCTGTTTTGCCAAACAGAGCAGTGGAAATTGAGGCAGCTTTCACAGTGCTCAACTGTGATGATGCAGATGCAGATACCTGCTGATTCTTACTGCATTGTCTTCTGATACCTCTGATTTCTCTTCAAAGACATTTGAACTGCACAAGCATTTTGCTAAACTTTGAACATTTATGAATAATTGGTGAACTTCTATGAACAGTTGGTGAACTTTTATGAACAATTCGTAAATTTTGGACTTGATACTTGTTGTTATGGGACACTTACAGTCACAAAGACATTTGAACTGCATGAACAGTTTGCTGAAATTTGGACTCGATATTTGACAGACTATAACTTTATATCTTAGTTTCATTTGATTGAGTCAATATTGTTCTTATTGTAAGTAAAAAGGGTGAGATGTTGTGGGATATTTTACTCCTGTGTGCTGTTTTGGTTTGCAAAAGGGCTTTGATCCCTTGTAGCTGGGAAGCCAGATGCCTTGCAGCATTGCAGGCCTTGCTTCCTACCTATTCACACCCTTGTGCTAGCCCTGCTGGGATCTCCACAGATAGAACTAACTGTTTACAGTTGAAGGTGACCCATGACATGAAAGAACTGCAGGCAGGTGATCAAAGAAGACTCTGATCACCCCCAGCCAAGTATGCTAAGGTACTATTGTATTGTAATGAAGGCCTGGATGTGGAGAGGGGCTAGGGAAAAAAGTTAAAAGAAGGCTGAGAAGAAGCAGGAGATTGGAGAAAGAAATGAAGTCTCTCCTTAGCCTCCTGGGTATGGGATTCCCTGAGATTTGACATGGTTTGTGATTAATAAAGAGCATTGGAAATTACAACGTCTGGACTCTCCGCTAAGCGCCATAACTTTATTTTAACATTTGTGCATATACACTGATGTATATTTTATGTAATTTTAGGAAAATAGATACTAATATGATTCCTTAAGACATTTTCAGACATGGTTGCTGTTATTTCACCCTTCTTCCTCTCTCTCTCCTTCTGTGTTGGCTTCTCTTCTCTCCCAATACCCTCCCCTCATATTTATTATTACATTCATTAAATTATGCTTACCTGCTATCCATCTCCTCTCTAATGCTTCTCCCTAACCACGTGTTCCCTTTTGTACCTTCCTGGTACTCCGGGTTACACATTTACCTCTAAAGATTAGGAGTTAGGAGCTTCTACAATTTCCCCTGGAGTTAAGAGTTTGGTGACAGAGCATGTGGCATGTGTCTGGAATAACTCATTCAAATAATTTCTAGTTCTATCCATCCACCTGCAAAGTTTATGATGTCATTTTTCTTTATATTGAATAATATTTCATAATACATACATATCACACTTTCATTATGCATTCATCAATTGAAAGATATTTAGGTTGTTTTTTATTTACTACTTGTTGTGAATGGAGCATATTTGAACACAGTCAAGCAAGTATCTGCAAAGTAGGATGTGGAGCTCTTTGGTCATATGCCAAAAAGTGGCTGAGCCATATGGTACATTTATCTTTAGCCTTTTTTTTTTTTTTAAATGATTCTCCACATTGACTACTAAAGTAACTTCATCATATTTTCAACTCCTCCAAACAGTGATTGTGGCTTCCTCTCCCTCCCCCACAACCTCCTCAACATTTGTTGCCAGTTGTTATGTTGACTTTAGACATTCTGACTGGAGTGAAATGAAATCTCAAAGTTGTTTTAATTTGCACTTCCCTAATTGCCAAGGATGATGACCAATTTTGAGATATTTCTTAGCAATTTTTATTTCTTCCTTTGAGAACTGCATCCAGACAGTCCTGTCTTCGGACCATCTGCATTTCCTTCGCCAAGGAGTGATGGAGTGAAGAGGGCTGGTTTATGATCCTTGTGGAGATGGCCCCAAGTCACTTTGTTGGTGTCAGTCCACCAGGGGGCACTGCAGGCTTCCTAGAAATTACGTTTTCTTAAGTTACTGAAAGTTTGAATAGCTGAGTACAGACAAGAGACAGTCATCTCACAAAGTAAGGAATGGGGTGATAGTGTAAAGTTTACCTGTATCTTTAGCTTCCAGTCATTTTATGTGAAACCACAGATATCGAGAGTCTGTTCACTGGATCTCATGTGTCTATAAATCTATTTTAAAAACAATTCTCTGAACAGACATGAGATAAATAGAATTTCACCAGGCATTAAGAGTATGTGGACACTCAAGAGAAAACATCTTCCCTGCTTTCATTTTTTTACCTTTTTGTCTAAAATTTCTCAAATTCAAATAACTGGAAATTATATTCCAATACCCTTAATATTGTATACACACACACACACACACACACACACACACACACACACACCTATATATGCACATATTTACTCTAAGCTAGAAAAACAAAAATAACCAGTTGAGAAGAAAACTAGGAAATGTAAGGAATGAAAAGGCAGAAGGGTGGGGACCTTACTGAGCGGATAAACATAGCCTGACCAGAATCAGCTGTGTTTTTCTGAACTGCAGAGGGAAAAAGTTTGGCAGAAGGCAACAGATGGAAAATAAATCAAGGAGGAAACCAGGAATGATTTGTTAATCTTACAAGCAACGTAACTGTTGTTTGGAACGTTTTTTATGTAATTGATGATCTGCTAATTTCAAGAAATTCTTTTTAATTCCTTATAGTGCATTGCATGATGATTTGTTAAATTGTGTAATTTCAGAATCCTGCTAGGACTTTCTCATTGGGTATATTAACCACACATAAGGGTGGGCCACATGCAGAAGTAGATTGGCAACACAAAATGATATTTTTGTATTATGTTGCTTAGTTTGAGCATGTTTTGTTTGTTTGTTTTACTGACCTTTTGTCTATATTTTATGCTTTCCTCTCTTGAGTTTTTGAGGGTTTCAAGTGTGTGTTTCTTCTTTTTTGAAAATTTATTTATCTATTTATTTAGTTATGTATTTATTGATGTACTGGTTGTTTGAGTTTTGTTTGTTTGCCCATTTGTTTGCTTTCTAAAGAGAGAGCATCGAGTTGGGTGAGTGAACAAGGGGAAGGATCTGGTAGAAGTTACAGGAGTTGAGACTGTGATCAGAATATATTGTGTGAAATTTTTTCAATAAGAAATAAAAGATTAAAAGTCTTGCTAGGATTCTGGATGCCTCTGGAGCCTTTGGTGTTCCCACCAGTGTTCTGCATCCATGCCTTCCCTTCCTCACACACTTCCTCCAAACTCCCCTATGTGAAGTGGTACATTAGAAACACAGGGTCCTGGGCTCTGCACCATTGTCCTCCACAGTCCTGGAGCAAGTACAGTGCAGTGTCATGAGGTGGAGGTGGGTGGGGTTTCCTGTTCAGATGAATGGGGAAGCTTGGTGATTCAGAGAGAACCTGTTGCCTGCAAGCACAAGTGTTTCTGGGCACAAGACTTGACAGAGCTGGAGGAAGACCTCCCAGCAACTGGACAGGGGCCATGGAGAGGAACCTGGGAGCTTTGCTGGGGATTCTGTGGGTGCAGATGTGCTGTGAGTTGTGTTTACATAAGTTGCTGTTGGGGATCCTCCACAAATGTTAGTTGTCGATGGGGAGAGAGCCAACAGAATCCTCCTGTGAAGGCGTCCTCACAGGTGTCTCCTGGTTTCCTGGGATATTTATTTGATAGCTGTGGGTGAGAACCTCTCATTGATTTGGTTTGCTTTTCTTTTCCAAGCAGTAGTGAGAGGGCTGCAGGTGGAGCAGAGTCCTCCAGCCCTGAGTCTCCACGAGGGAACCAGATCTGAACTGAGATGCAATTTTTCTTCCACCATGACAAGTGTGCAGTGGTTCCGACAGAATCCCGGGGGCAGCCTCATCAGTCTGATTTACATAGCCTCAGGAACAAAGGAGAACGGGAGGTTAAAGTCAACAGTCACTTCCAAGGAGCGCTACAGCACCCTGCTCATCAGAGAGGCCCAGCTGGAGGACTCAGGCACCTACCTCTGTGCAGCAGAGGCACAGTGCTCCCAGCAAGCCTGCAGCCTGGCCCCAAACTGCAGCTGGGTGTGCAGCCACAGCCCCTGCCACAGGGAGACTCTGCAGGAGTCTCTGCACAGCTGTGACTTTACCAGATCTCCATCAATTACAAACGAGGTGTGAGGAAGCCTAAAAATAGTGGTGAAGAAGTTCACCAGACTGGAATGACCCTCTCTTGGAGGTTAAAAGCTCAGGAACATCAGCCCGCATGACTAAAATATACACTTTATTTTACCAGATGCTTGTGCTACTGTCATAAAATATAAACCCCTCTCGCACACTCCAGAATCACTTGGGTTATTACTCAAAATCAGAAACTGAGTCTAGTAAGAACTCAACAATATTTCCAACTAATCTGCTCAAAATAAAGTTGACAAAATACGAATTTTGAGGATCTAATAAATTAAGTTAGAAAGACAAAACAAGCAACTCTTATTGTTAAATCCAGACATTATTTCTACAATGTCCTGATATTTTAAAAAAATAATAATTTAATTATTCGATATAAAACAAACACTTAACATCAAAAAATTTAAAAGCCAAAAGATAAATGAAAACTAGAGATATACATTAGCAATTTATGTCGCAATAATTCTTGTTATAATTGATTCTACAAAAATATTTATCTGCAATGTAAGATATAATCTAAACTCTTCATTAAAACACTGCTCAGAAGAAATCTGAAAGCCTTCTACATGTCACACAACAGTGACTAATGCATTATATAGTAATCAAATATGACCCAAACAACTAATTTTTCCAAGGATTGGCTAATTATAGTCTACAGTTGTGAAAATCTGGCCTGCCACTTGTCTTTGTAAGGACCTGGAAAGCAGCCACACCTATTCATTCACGAATTGTGTGTTCATCTCTGTTTTCATGTTGAAACAGCAGCTCAATGGGTACAATAGCGATTGGATTGCTAAAACATTTACTTTCTAGAGCGTCACAAATTAACTGACCCACTTATGATTCATTCAGTTTCATTCCCTTGGAAACTACTTTTGTTTAAAATACAGATTATGTGACCTTCCCAGATAATAAGCAATTCTTCATCACCAATGAAATTTATATGAGCATGTCTAGAAGTGGTAACACTAGAAGTGACAGCCTTTACAACAGGAATTATTAATTCAGCCGTCTAAGAGCATTTACAAATAGCAAGCATGATAATCCTAGCTTCTTGATAGGTTATGGCTGAGGAATCAGGTGATATCAGAATGTATTAACTAGGCACAGAAAGGGGTACTGTGTGAAGGCTTTCCAAATGATCATCTTTTTCCTAATCTGTGGTTTTGTGTAGGCTGTATTGTTCCTTAAAGCAGCACCTCAATCAAAGCTTTGGTATGTGGAACTTTGCCCTGTTCTAAATTAGTTTCTATGTAATTATCAATAAATACACTTCAGAGGAGCAGTTCTTGGTCAGTCTCTTGCAGGCTTGCCTTCTGTTTAAAGCTTAGCATCCTGAGACTGCTTTTAATTGCTTCATTTAATTGTCTCTGTGACACCATAGCACCAACACTCTATGATCCACTAACGATCCATTTATGTTGTGGGTATGCAACCCAAGTAGGACCTTATCTAATTTTTAGAGGCCAAAGGACCAGTCAGGGAAATGGCAGGCATGTTAGATGCCTGGAATGTGAATGGTCTTAGGTTTGCATACTATGAGACGATTTCTCCACAGTCCCATACTGCTCTCTGCTTGTCACTGTTGTCTACAGGTATTTTCTGTGTTCAGTACCATAAATGAATTTCAAAGCCAGAAGAACATACGGGTCCCTCATCCAGTTACATTACAAGGCAGAAACTGTGAAAACGCTAATGTAAAATGATTAGATGATACATGAACACGAACAGCAAGAAACCCTGTTTCTAGATTTCCTCCTTAGCACTGTGTCTCCACCTCATACCTGCAGGAAAAATCACCCCATGGAAAAAGCAACCATTTTCAGCTCTGCATGTTGGACCTGGAAAAGGCATGCTCCAATCTGTCTGACAGCAAGAAAGAAGAGCTCCAATTTGTATGAACTTGTGGCGCCTACAGCACGAAAACTCAGGCTGTACCACTGCTATTTATTTATTTATTTTTGTTTGGTTTTAATTGAAAGAACAGAATTTTTTTTCCTGCAATATATTCTGATCAGTTTTCCCTCCCTCATCTCCTTCCAGATCTTGTGCAGCTCTCCACACATCCAATTCCATCCCTTCTTTCTCTCTCTTTAGAAGACAAACAGGCAAATAAACAAACAAACCAGAATAGAACAAAACAAACCAGGAGAAAAAAAAACAATGTATGAGAAGCACTTACACATGCAGAGACAGTGAACATACAGAAAATCCATAAAAAATTGAGAGTCATAGTATATAAGTCAAATACCAATATGGTAAAAATGTCCAGAAAATCATTATGAGACAAAAATTCTCCAAAAATAGCATTGAGTTTATTTTGAGTTGGCCATCTACTGCTGGGCATGAGGCTGCCCTTAAGTTTGGTTTGTATATGTACTGAGACTGTGTTGAAGAAAATTAAGTTTTCCTTTTTGAGCAGTTGTCAAGTGGATATAGCTTCTTGGTTATGGATGGGGAAATCATGTCCACTTCTCCTTGTCAGAACTGGGACTCTGTTTTGGACCTGTGCCAGCCCTGTGCATTCTGGAGCCATCTCCGTGAGTTCATATGTGATTCAGTCACTGGAAGGCATTATTTCCTTAGTGCCTTCCATGTCCCTGGCTCTCCCAATCTTTCTGCCTCCTCATCTGCAAAATTCCCAGGGACCTGAGGAGAGAAGTTATATGGAGATATAACTTTAAGATGGAGTATTCCAAGGTCTCTCACTTTCTGCACATGTGTGATGTAGAGTTGTAGGTCTCTGTTTGCTCCATCTACTACAAATAGAAGCTTCTCTGATGATGGCTGAATAAGACATTGATCTATAGGTATAGCAGAAAGTTATTAGAAGTCATTATATTGCTACAATTCTTTAGGAGAACAATAATATTTGGTTTTCCCCTGGGTTCATGCCTATCTAGTCTCAGGTCTTGGACACTGGAGCCGTACCATACCTGGGTTCCTTCTTACGGGCTGGGCCTTAAGCCATTTCAGAGTGTGTTTGGTTATTCCGGTATTATTTGTGCCATGATTGCACCAGTGTGTCATTTAGGCAAGTCAGTCTTATCAATCGATGGATTATTGTTTTCCGTTCTCATCTGGTAGTGTTCAGAATATCTTCGAGTACCATGAACACTTGGGGTAAAAGTTCTAGTTAGGCACTAAGTAAACTTCTCTGTTTTAATAAGATATGTAGGTATTGACTGCAGCAGTTGGGCCTTAATATCAGGTTGCAGAGAGTATCTAATAGCCTTGGCAATAGCCTGGGTTCTTTGAATATTTCCATTGGACCCCTTTGGCCAACATCTCAATTAAATGTTACCCATTCTTGGCACTAGAGATTTCATTAGATGGCAAGAGATGTCTAGTTTGTGTTTTGTCTCCCTCTTATTCAGTTATTTCATTTAGGTTTCATATATATATATATATATATATATACACACACACATATACACATATATGTACACGCACATAAATATACACACATACATACACATACATATACATATATGCATATATACATTATATATATATATATACACACACACACATACATACACACAATATGACCCCTGAGGTGACCCTTAGCTTTTTTAGCTTTCTCCCCCCCATATCCCCTCCCATATCCTCTCTTCCATCTCTCTGTTTAATCCTTCCATTCCAGCCTCCCCATCTCTTTAACTGTCTATTCTGCTTTTCCACCTATTAAGGAAATCCTTCCCTCTCCTCTAGTCTCACATTCTATGCTTAACCTCTGTAGTTATATAGATTGCAGCAAGCTTATTGAAGGATTAAAAGCTAACAACCACATATATGAGAATAAATACAGTATTTGTCTTTTTGAGTCTGGGTTACCTCATTCAGGATGATTTTTTCTATCTCCATCCATTTACCTGTGAATATCATGACTTAATGGCTAAGTAATATTTGATTGTGTAAATACACCACATTTTAATTATCTATTCATTTGCTGATGGACATCTATGTTGTTTTCAATTTCTGGCTATTACGAATAGAACAGCAATTAACATTGATGAGCAGGTGTCTGTATAGTAATGTATAGAGTCTTTGGATATATGACCAAAAGTAATACAGCTGAATCTTGAGGCAGATCTATTCTCATATTCCCAAAGAACCACAGCACTGCTTTCCCTAGTGGCTTTAAAAATTTGCATTCTTATAGCGATGAATGCATGTTCCTCATACACTGCATCCTCACCGGCATGAACTGCCGTTTATTTTATTGGTTTTGGCCATTCTGACTGGTATATGATGAAATCTCATAGTATTTTTATTTTGCATTTTAATAAGGATGCTGAACATTTCCTTAAGTGTTTCTCAGACAACTTCATCTCATCCTTTTGAGAACTCTCTGTTTAGATTTATACCCCATTTTTAATTGGGTTATTTCTTTTCTCGATGTTCAGTCTGTTTAGTTGTTTCTGTATTTAGATAAAAGCCCTCTGCCAAATGTATAATTGGTAACACTACTTTCCAATTCTAGACTGCCACTTGGTTCAAATTCTGATTTCTTTTGCCCATCCATATGCTTTTAAGTTTCATTTCTTAATTATTGTTTTTAGTGACTGTGCTATTGATTTCCTGCTCAGAAAGTTTTTTTTCTGTGCCAATGAGTTCAAGATTATTTCCTACCTTCCATTCTATTAGATTCATAGTATCTGACTGTATTTTGATCTACTTGGACTTGAGTTTTATACAGGGTGGTGTAAATTATTCTATTTCCATTATTTTACATGGAACCTTTCAGTTTGACCAATACCATGTTTTGAAGATGCTGTCTTTTTTCTGTTGTGTATTTCTGTTGTCTTTATCAAAAAATAAGATGTTCCTAGGTGTGTGGACTTATGCCTGTGACTTTAATTTGACCCAGTTGATAAACACATCTGTTTTTATGCTGATATCATGCTGTTTTTATAATTAAAACCAGTGGTCTCAACATGTCTAGTGCTGCAACCTTTTAATACAGTTCTTCACGTTGCAGTGACTCCCAAGTATAAAATTAGTTTTGTTGCTACTTCACAACTGTGATTTTGGTTCTTTTATGAATCATACTGTAAACACCTGATAGGCAAAATGACAGGGTACCACTGTGAAAGGATTATTTGACTTCCAAATGAGTCACAGACCACAGACTGGGAATTGCTGACTATAACTTTGTGGTACAACTTGAAATCTGTGGTGGGGATACCTCCAGCAGTTCTTTTATTGTTTATGATTGTTTTAGCTAATCTGAGTTTTATGTGTTTCCATAAAAAGCTGAAAATTATTTTTTTCTACTTCTGTGAACAGTTGTATTGGAATTTTGACAGAAACTGCATTGAGTCTGTTAATTGCTTTTGGTGGGATGGCTGCTTCCATCATAGTAAGCTTTCCAGTCCTTGAGCTAGAGAGATGACTCAGCAGCTAACATATAAAATAAACAAATTAAAAAAAAATTATTAAAAGAAAATTTAAAAAATTGTACCAATCCACGAGCGTGGGATGTTTTCACATGTCTAATAACGTCTTCTATTTTCTTCTTTAGTATTTTAAAGCTTATATTATACAAGTCTTTTGCTTGCTTGATTAGAACTTTTTAAAGATATTTATTACTTTTGAGGCTAGTGTGAAAGGCATTTTTCCATGATTATTTTCATAGAGTATTATCATTTCTACATAAGAAGGGTACTGAATTATTTGTGTTAACTTTGTATCCTTCTACTTTGCTGAAGGTGTTATAAACTATAGGAGTTTCCTGGTGGAGTATTTAAACATATAAAATTATATCATCTTCAAATAAAGATACCTTGACTTTGTTTTCTACTTGTGTCTCCTCTGTATCCTTCAAGTATCTTATTGCTCTAGTTAAGACTTCAAGAACTACGTGGAAAACGTATGTACAGAGTGGACCACTTTGCCTTTTCCTGATTTTAGTGGAAATGCTTTGAATTTCTATACACTTAGATTGATGTTGGCCACGGGCTTGCTGTGTATTGATCCTTTATTGTGTTAAGGTGTGTTTCTTGTATTCCTAGTCTCTCCAGGAGTATTAGTTTGAAGGCATGTTGGATTTTGTCAAAGGCCTTTTCTGTGTCTAATGAGGTGATTACCTGGTCTTTGTCTTTCAGTATGTTATGTGATATATTGATTTCATTAGAGATTTATATATGTTGAACCATCCCTGAATCTCTGGTATGAAGCTTACTTCATCAGGGTGGATGGTACTTTCGATGTGTCTTGTATTCAGTTTGCAAGTATTTTACTTTGAATTTTTGCACCTATGTTCATAACGGATAATTGGTCTATAATTTTTCTCTCCTTTTTGGAGCTTTGTTTGGTTTAGATATCTGGGTAATTGTGTCTAAATAAAAAATAAACAATGGTCTTTCTGTTTCTATTTGCAGAATAATTTGAGGCTATGATAACTAGTGAATTGTTCAGTTTCCACAAGTTTGTACACTTCTGTTGTTTTTGACATGCAGCATTAATCCATGGTGATTATGTAGAATGTAAGGAGTCATTTTAATTTTTTTGTATCTTTTGAGATTTGTTTTGTATCCAAATTTGTGGTCAATTTCAAAGAAATTTCCATGAACTGCTAAGAAAGAAGGAAATTTTTTTTTGAGTGAAGCAGTCTGTAAATATCCGGTAGGTCCATTTGATTTATTATATTATTTAATTCCAACATTTTTCTGGTAAGGTTTTGTTTGGGTACTATGTCTCTTGGTGATAGTGGGATATTAAAGTCATCTACTATCACTACAAGGGTCAATATGTAATTTTTGCTGTAGTAGAGTTTATTTTATAAACTTGAATTGCAAGGTCCTTTTGGTGGGTATTTCCTAAGATGAATATGGAGTGTCCTTCCCTATCCCTTCTGATTAGTTTTGTTTTGAAGTATATTTCATCAAATATTAAAACTACTACAACTGCTTCTTCTTGGGTTCATTTGAACAGAATATGTTTTTCTGTCCTTCTACCCTGAAGTGACATTTATCCTTCATTATGAGGTGTGTTTTGTGGATATAGCATGAAGATGGATCCTGTTTTTAAATCCAACCTGTTGGCCTTTGTCATTCTATTGGGGAATTGAGACCATTATTACTAAGAGTTACCAATGAGCAGTGTTCATATTTTCCTGTTATTCTGTTGCTATGATGTGGGATTCTCACCTCTTTTGATTTGCTGGTTTGGAATTATTTATATCTTATGTCTTCCTGGATGAAGTTAACCTCTTCATATTTCCTTCTAGCATCTTCTACAGAGCTGGATTAGTAGATGGGTTCTGATTAAGTTTCATTTTTTTGTGGAAAGTTTTTCTTTCTCCATCAGTTGTGATTAATAGTTTCCCCGGGTTTAATGGCATGGGCTAGGATCTGTGGGCTCTCAAAGGTTGTGAAATGTTTCTTCAGGATCTTCTCCATTGAGTTTTAGAATCTCCATCGAAAGGTCAGGTATTATTATAATATATCTGCCTTCAAATTATTTGGTATTTTCCCCTGGCAGATTTTAGTGTTCTTTCTTTGTTTTGTAGGCTTGGTGTTTTGATTATTAGGTGCCATAAGAGAATTTCTTTTCTAGTCTAGTCTATTTTGTATTTTGTACACTTCTTGCCTGGATAGGCACCTCCTTCTTTAGGTTAAGAAAGCTTTCTTCTATGATTTTGTCGAATTTATTTTCTGTGCCTTTGGCTTGGGTTTCTTCTCCCTCTATATTATTTGTAGATTCATGGTGTCCCAGATCCCAGGGATGTTTTGACCCAGAATTTTTTTATATTTAAGATTTTCTATGACTGAGGTATTCATTTCTTCTATAGTGCCTAAGATTCCCTCTTCTATGTCTTGTACTCTGTTGGTGAAGCTTACCTCTGGGATTTTGGCTTGACTTCTTAATTTCTCATTTCAAGTATTATCTAAATTTGAGTTTTCTTTAATGATTCTATTTCTGCTTTCATGTCTTAAACAGTTTTCTTCATTTTGCTCCACTGTGCTTTCAAAGACCTCATTAATGAATTTATTCATATCTTTTTTAGGGTCTTTGGACATATTCATAATTATTTGATGTCTTTGACTTGTGGTTCTGCTATATTGCATTGCTTATTTTAGAAGGGTTACTGGGTTATAATGGAGATACATTGCCTTGGCAATTAATGATTGTGTTTTTGTTTTGGTGCTTGGGGTTGGAAAGATTGTGTTTCTATGCGCTGGTATCTGGTATTGTCTTTGTTTAGTGGGTGTTTTCTTCCTTGGCTTCTGTTGCACTCTCTGGATCTTAGTGAAGTGTGGTTGTTATTGATTGCCTGATAGGGAGTACTTCTATGGGCCAATGTGTGGCAGCGAGGAGTAAATGTGGGCTAGGAGAAAAGGCTAAGAGAGGCTTCCATAGCAAGCTAAGGAGATCCTGTTCACACACAGAGGTAGGGTCCGTATGGAGTTGGAGGTGTGGTAGAAAGAGGGGATACTGCAAGTACATTGCAGTAAGGCAAGTAATTCTTTGGAGAGACAGGGATGAAAGGGCTAAGGACCCTGTGTCTGAACAGTGAATGAAGTTGAGGAAGGGGACCTGTACACAGGATGTTAACAGGCTGAGTGTGACAATGGAGAGATTGTAATGGAGGACCAGAAGGATAGTGTGACTATCCTAAATTCTACTTGAGTCCCTGTCAATGTGGTCACTGGAGGTACAAAGTGTTTTATATATTGGAAGGTGACACAAAGGAATGGGAATGGAGTAGTGTGGATTCTGAGTGGGTCCTCAGGATGGAGGGAAGCTGGGCCTCTGCAAGGTTTGATGGAGTGTCTAGGGAATGGAAAATAGAGGAAGACAGGCCCTGAAAGTGGCTTACTACAGGGCTTTGGATGAAGCTGAGAAAAATGCAGTGTAGGACAGGAAGAAGAGTGAAGACAGAATACCTGCTCCCCAGGCAGGTGTAGCCACCTGCTTCCCAGATGGAGTGTCCCTACTGGCATTTGACAGAAAGGAGTGAGGGTCAGGGAGGAAAGCTGGGACTGTAGCAATGTTCAGCTGAGTCTCCAGTGAATGACACAAAGAGAGAGCACAGGCCTATGCAAGTGGTCTGTTACAGGTCTGGAGATAATTCCAGGGGAACTAAAATGGAGGACAGAAAGGACAGTGAAGATGACCTACTTGCTTCCCATGCCTGTGTGGGCACTGAGTTCCCAGATAGTCAGTGTTTCCAGTTATTGGCAGTTGACATAAAGGAAAAGGAATGGGCTAGAAAGTGGGGAGTGGCTAGGAGGGCCCACAGGAAGAAGGAAAGCTGGATTTGCTACAAGATTTAGTGGAGTTTTCAGGAAGTCCACTACTGATTTGCTACAGTAATTCAGTCTATCAACCACTGGATCAAGTGGTGCCCATCTCAATTCCAGGTGAATTCTGAAAACTTTCCAAGATGCATGTAAGACAGACTTTCTGGAAGGTAACAAGCATAACAACATCACATCTGTATTGTCAGCAAGAAGTCACTAAAATAGAAAGAACACTGTTTTCCTGCAACTGAAAGCCCATTAGAGAGATGTAAAGGCCTTCTCTTGAGTGTCATCACAAGGAGAGTTGACTTAAGTATTGACTTAAGTATCTCTTTCCAAGAAAAGGGAGGGTTGCTTGATGCACAATCTTCACATTCTGTGATATGGGATCAGGTTAGTAAATACAATTCTAGAGAGAAGAAATCACACACACACACACACACACACACACACACACACATAAACACATCACATATATTCATTTATATATGAAAATATCACATATGTATACATTCATATATGAAACATAATATATGTGCTGTTAGATTTAAAGATAAGAAATACCCCCTCTAGGTTGTACAATTCAAGTACCAAGATATCAAGTTCCATTTTTTGATCTCTAAGCACCAGGACCTACTTGATGTGACATATTGCTGTTTTCATGTGTTTGAGTCCCTTATAGGTTCAGAGAACATTTAATCAGAGACTTCATTGGTTAGGGATCCAACCACAAGGTGGTAGTAGACCTCAGCTGATGGGGAGTATACAGAGAATTCACTTTCATATATGCTGTTTGTGAAAACTTTCCATCAGTGGCTAAGCAGAAGACTCAAGAACTAGAGTTGTTGCTGAGAGAGAAGAAGAACCTGATATCTGTAGCTGACCTGCTAGTCATCACAATCTACACTGGATTTTAATTTAACTGGAAAGAACAATGAAGACATATGTTCCTACTTTATTCATGTTTCTGTGGCTGGAGCTGAGTGGTGAGTTAATATTTTAGAGCAACAGAATAATACCAGTAGTATTACTGAGACATTGAGGGGAACTCTATTTTATTCAGGTTTTCTCTAGTTATTGTAGAAAAAGAATCCTGGAAAGTGATGACTTGACATCTCCTTTCTCTCCATCTTTCTGCATAGGGGCGAGCCAAGGTGAACAAGTGGGGCAGCAACCTTCCACCCTGAATGTTCAGGAGGGAGCCATCTCTGCCATCAACTGCACTTATGCAGACAGTGCCATGAACTACTTCCTTTGGTATAAGCAAGAACCTGGAAAGCATCCCAAACTCA
Organism: Cricetomys ansorgei; assembly: GCA_026225945.1. Lineage (NCBI taxonomy): Eukaryota > Metazoa > Chordata > Mammalia > Rodentia > Nesomyidae > Cricetomys > Cricetomys ansorgei. The sequence continues at coordinate 1,790,502 of JAMJFZ010003384.1, forward strand.
TTATTGACATTCGTTCAAATGTGGAAAGCAAGCAGAATCAAAGATTTACAGTTTTATTGAATAAGAGAGCCAAACACTTCTCCCTGCACATTACAGACTCCCAGATTGAAGACTCAGGCAACTACTTCTGTGCTGCAAGTACACACTGCTCCCCAGGCACCTGCAGCCTGTCCTCAAACCTCATATGGGCCTGGAGCCCCATCACATCCTGTGTCACAGGCCTTTCTGTGCAGTATTTGCCAGTTGTTAGTTTGCAAGTGCCAACTCTAATGTAGATATTAACAACACAGAATAAGAAAGTTAGCTTCAAGTCACTCAAAACTATTTAGGACAGTTTGCTCTTTCTTTTAAAAAATATTAAAAATTAAAAAATAATTTCATCATTCCCCTTTCTCTCTCCTCCCTTCTGCCCCTTCTGTATCCCCTTCCTCATTCCTTCTCAAATCCATAGTATCTTTTTCTTTAACTGTTATTATTAAAAATGTGTATAAATACAACCTGCTGAATTCATTGTTGCTTGTATGTATATAATTTTAGAACTGACCATTTGGTATTTGCAGTGGTTTGAGTAAGAATAGGACCCATTGACTCATAGATTTGAATGCTTAGTCACTACAGAGTGTCACTATTAAGAGGTATGTCCCTGTTGGAATAGATGTGGTATTGTTGGATGAAGTGTGTCACTGGAGGTGGGCTTTGAAGTTTCAAATGCTCAAGCAAGGACAAATGTCTCTCTTTCTTTTTGCTACATGCAGATCCAAATGTGGAACTCTCAGCTACCTCTCCAGCACCATCTCTTGCTGCTTGCTTCCATGCTTCCTGCAATGCCAATAGCAAATGAAATCTCTGAACAGAAAGCCAATGAAATATTTTCCTTTACAAGAGTTGCTGTGACTATGGTGTCTCTTCACAGCAATAGTAACTCTAACTAAGACAGTATTGAATTGCCAGTTAGGGGACTTATTCTCAGGGATAAATAATTCTCCCTCTTTCCCTTAATTGTCTGTAGCTCTTTGTCAAGAGAGTGGGACACCCTGAGATTTAAATGATAAGACAAGAGATGAATATCAAAGGGATACAAATAGGAAAAAGTAAATCAAATTATCAGATCATATATATTATACATAAGTGATCCCCAAAACGTTACCAGAAAACTTCTAGAAATTACCAATGAGTTCATCAAAATGGTGGGATACAAAATCTACTTACAAATATCAGTAGCCTTTCTATACACCACCAACAAACATGCTGAGAAAGAGATTGTGCATACATTCCCATTTAAAAAATTAAAATATCTAGGAATAAACCTAATCAAGGAAGTTAAATACTTCTACGAGAAAAACTTTAAATCTCTGAAGAGACAGGTTGAGGAAGCTTCTAGAAAATGGAAAATCCTCAGTTTATGATTAGTGACATTAATATTGGGAAAATAACTATTCTTCTAAAACTCATTTAAAGATTCAGTGAAATCAAAATCAAAACCCCACAACATCTTTCACATAAATAGAAAATAAAATATCTAAAAATTCATATGGAAGCACCCCGAACACCAATAAGATAATACCATAAAATATGTTCAATGGCATATACTAGTTAAAACACTAAATATACATAGAAAAGAAAGTGTATTGAAACCTGCAAGAGAAAAAGCCTAAGTCACATATAAAGAAAAACCTATATAGTAGTAGTTGATATCTGAATGGAAATTTTGAAAGACAGAAGAGCTTTTGTGGAGCCATGTCTAAAAGACTGACAACCAACCTAAAATGGTATACCACCCCCCCAAAATACTAACTGCCATGATTGAAGGAAGGAGAAAGAAGAATTATATCTAAGAAAGCAAACCTAAAAAAAAATTATAAGAAGCATTATTTTGCCTAAAGACAGAAATTAGCATACCAGAGGCAGAAATACAAAGCCATAATTAAGAAAACACATAATCCCATTGAGAACACAAATATCAACAACACAATGGCCACAGCTAGCACACACATTTCTATGGAGGTCCAGGCCCGGCAGGAGTTCAGTGACTCGAGAGGGAGTGGCAGAATCAGCAAAATAATAAGATTAAAAACCACATCTCTTATGGATGGGACACACTTCTCTCTGTATTCCTTCTGTTCCTACCTACTCTTGCTTCCTACTGTTCCTTCCTCTACTCCCACTTCCACTCCTGCCATTGTTCCTTTTCTTCTGTTCCTCTACTTCTACCATCTGTTTTCACATGTATCTTACATATATTTAGACAAAGCTCCTCATGGGGAAAGATCGCATTACAATCACATCTTAATCATAAACTTAAATCAGTGATTACAAGCTCCATATTTTTTAAAAACAAGTTATCTCAAAACCCACACCTGAACACCTAGCTTTCCATATATATTTTCCCCATAGTACAGCTATATCCTAGGAAGCAATAGTTTTTCCATTATAAATTAACAGTTTTAGCAAGCCAACTAATTTCACAGCCAGCTTCTGTTGTAACTGGTGGGTTGCTAGGAAACAAGTACGTGGCATAGTGTCCTAACATACACAATTCTTATTTAGTTAACACCGAGAAACAAATTTATTATAAATAGAAAACTTTAAATCAGGGATCTTTTTGTTTTTCTTAGATAAAGAGAATGTGCTGCACAGCTCTATATCCCCAAAGCATACCCCAAACTCATCAGTAAACTTTTGATTATAGAGACCAAGAAAGAGTCAATTTTATTTGTGGTCGAGGAAGTTCAAGCCTAGCAATGGGCACTGAGCCTCATTTGTTATTACTTGATCTTAGGTCTGTTTTTCATAGGTGAAACTCGTGGGCCCTAGCGATTAAGCTTTCTTTGTTCTAGCTTTCCTAACCCTGACCAAACAAGTCCCTAGCAAAAATATGTTTTCTTCTTAAGTTACTGATTCTAAGGCAGCTGACAAAACATCCTAATATAACCCTGTAACTATGTGTGAAAAACACCTACTGTTTTTAACTATACATGTTTTTTAGTTATTGTTTCTGGAATCAGAATAGATAGAATAGAGTCAATAATTCAATGAGTGGCACTTCCTTGCCCAAGTGACATTGCTCGAGGAAAAATCATCACCATTGCTATGTGTGCAAGCAACACTGCCCAGTGAAGGGTCAGAGACCCCCATAGAACTTTCATACCACAAGAGAGATAGGGATACCATGGTAGCAACAAGCAGGATAAGGCCCAGTAGTAACAAAGGGAATTCGGGAGACAATCCCCTGGTAGGCCAAGGTAAAAACCTGTTGTTGCCTTGCTAAACAGTATGATGTCTTTCTGAAGCTCCAATGCTGGCTGCTGTTCCCCTGGCCTGCTCCCAGCACATTTCAATAATAACTTTAAACATTAGTGGGCTCCATTATCCAATCAGAAGACACAGGCTTGATCAAAAGATCAAGAATCCATATATCTGCTGCCTACAAGAACCACATCTTAGATTTAAAGTTAGGCACCACTTTAGTGTAAAAGGACGAATAAACCCAACCTATTCAAATAGGACCAGGAAGTAAGCAGCCATTGCGATCCTAATACCTGACAAAATAGACTCCAAACTAGAGCTAATTTAGAAGACATAAAGAGACATAAGCATAAAATAGATTTCACTCTAATCAAGGGAACAGTTAACCAAGAAGACATTATTATCCTAAATGTATATGTACCAAACTCCAGGATGCCCAATTTCATAAAGAAATCTACTACAGCCAACAGAATGAAAAAGAATGTTTGCCAGCAATATACCTGACAGGACTGATATCATAATATACAATAAACAGCAGCAAAAAAAGGACACATTTGTGAAGGTGGACTTGGGACCTGAGCAGAGAATTCTCAAAAGAAAAAAAAAACAACAAAAAAAAACACAATGACTAAAAGTATCTAGAAAGAAGCTAGTCGTCCCTGGGGGTTAGATAAATGCAAATCAAATCAACTTTGAGGTTTTTGTCTCACTCCAGGCAGAATTGCAAAGATCCATGGAACAACTGACAGCAAATGCTGGAGAGGACGCAGGGAAAATGGAGTGCTCATTCACTATGGATGGGATTGCAAATTGCTGCCGCCACTATTGAAATCAGTGTAGATTAATCATCAGAAAGCTAAAAATTAATATCCCATATAACTCAGCCATACTACACCTCAGCTGTGCCCAAAGGACTGGATATTCAAGTATCCACAGATACTTGCTCTGCCATGTTCATTGTTGCTTTATTCACAACAGGTAGGGGATGGAAACAACCAGTACCCCTGATGTCTGGTTAACAAACTTGTAGTACATATACACTATGTGGTACTCTTCAGCTATAAAGAAAAATGCAGGAATTTTGCAGGTAATTAGATGGAAATAGAAAATGTCATATTGAGTGAGGTTACCAAGACTGGAAAAGGCAAACAGCACATGCTCTCTCTTATTGGAGGCTCTTAGCTCCAAATCTTCAGTTGCGAGTTCATAGTGTATAGTAATAAATAGACACCAGAAAAGTAAAATGGAACCATTGCCAAGGTGTGGGACCCGCAGGCTGGAAAGCAGTAGAAGTCAAGGCCAAGTGCCCCTACTCCCTGAAAAAGGTGAGGAAGGATGAGACGCTTGGCAGACTCCTGCACTCCCAGCCCGGGAAGGTCCCTAGCCAGAATAATATAACTTGCTCGCTTCACAAGAAGCTAAAGGAACATGTTTGTCTGCATTGGGGCGGGTCCCTTGGTTAGGAACACTCCCCTTGCCATGCTAATTAAGGCTTCCCCACTGGAGGGGAGAAGCCACGCCCTTATGGGGAGAGGTTATTTATTTGGGGAAGAACCCCTTGAATATACGAGTTCAGGTCCACCAGATGCCACCTCCGTCTCGTGTTCGTTCTCAGCAAGCGGGGTCAGGCGACACCACACGGTCCTAGGAACCCAGGTCCGGAAAGTCCCCGGTGCTTTCCCACGGCTCTCGGCTTGCCTTTTCTCGCCCCTGGCCAGGGCGGAGAACCAAGCGGCTTCCCAGCCAGCTCCGGGCTGGGATACGGTGGTGGCTGAACGTGCCAGGGAGACCAAAAACAAAAAACAACAGCTGGCGTGCCAACGTGGCTGGATCGCGAGTGTACCGCCTCGATCTACACGCGGAGTGGGTGAAAACTCCCCTCTTAACACACATACACACTCGCAAGCACGGGTCCAGAGGGGTAACACCTGTAACAGCCTGCGATCTCTATCAGAGATCAGTCAACTTTCTTAAGTTTCTCAAACTTTTTTCTTCGACTTTCTGACTGCCCATTCTTGGGTGACAGAAAGCCTTCTAGAAATCTCTCTCATCAAAGCAAAAACTGGACACACAACCGACCAAGTAAAAACTCTTAGAGTGGTCGCCAGATCTGAATGTCGAGGCAAGGCTTCTGGCTTTGGGCATGGGAGAATCCCTTAAACCCACTCACGTGGGATTAAGAACGTTGTCCCTCGTTAGAGTCAGTTCTATTCTTTTCTCTATCAATGGGGAACACCAAGTCAACCCAGAAAGAATCTCGTATCAAGCTTATTCAGACAATCCTTAAGGGGCACGGATATAAGATAGCCCATAAAGATGCTAGTTCCTTTTAAGAGGCTCTTAAGGTAGCATCCTGGCTTGAGAAGGCAGACTTGGAGGATAGAAGCACGTGGAGCAGGCTTGCGTCTGAAATTCAAGACAGAGAGGCTAAGGGAGAAATTAAACCCTCCAAAAGCTTCTTGCGCATAGTTGCAGCCATGGCTAAGGGAGTAGATTCCTCTAAGCCGGACTCTCAGCCTTCCAAAGAAAAGGAAAATAATAACCCAGGAGACCGGAATACTTCTGATCCGCCGGCTCTGCAGAATACCATAAACTTTACATTAAAAACTGATAACTCTATGGCCCCTCCCAACCAGCCAAGAGACAGGATGTCTCCAGCTCCAAACCCCCCCAGGGTGGAATTCCAGGAATTCCATAGAACTCCAACCCAACCAGACAGCATAACAGCCCAACCCCAAGGCCTCCTAGGAGAGACAGGCAGGATTATGGGAGGCATCAAGCTCCATTCAGAGAGGATTTGCATAATTGCCCCGGGACTGGTAAACAATATCCAACCTTTTCAGGGGAGGAACTTCCTGGTGCTTATCAGCACAGGTCTTACTCCCAGCCCCCCACGGGAAGCCAATGGACTCCAGCTTGCCTGGCACCCCTGAGGGCTGGCACAGGCCGGGAAGGGCCAGAGGAAGTGCAGGCCTTCCCGGTGAATGTGGAGACCACTCGTAGAAAGCCCCTGACGCGGTATCCATATCAGGCAGCAGAACTGAAAGAATTAAGACAGGGAGGGAAGATGGAGTCCATGCACCATGGACCAGAGCTTTCCTTCAGGCCCATACTGGTAGCTTAAATACTCCACAGGATTGGAGGGACATTTGCCGATCAGCCTTACCAGCACCGCTGTTCTTACAGTGGGAAGCCCTGTACAGAGATGAGTGTTTACAACAAGTAAAGCACAACCAAGGGGTAGCGGAAGTTGTCTGGGAGTATGACGAGTTATTTGGGCAAGGAGCTTTTTCTACAGGAGAGCAGCAGTCCAGGCTTCCGACAGGGTACTATGAGCAAGTGAGGAAGTGTGCCACTCAGGCTTGGGAGCATATAGCACCTCCCCCTGACATGCAGGAGGATGTTTCATCCCTGCTGTCTCTCCGCCAAAAACCAGGCGAACCTCTGGCAGATTTTGTGCTGAGAGTTAGGTCGAGTGTAGAGAGGAAGATTCCTGACTCTGCGAGTCGTGACCTCATCCTTAGGAATGTTGTGTGGGACGGTATGACAACAGAGACCAAGCTGGCTTGCCAAGGGCTAAAAGATGAGCATTTACACAGGTGGATTGTAGCCACGCAAGATATAGGAACCTCCATCCATGTGGCTACGTCTATAGCCCAGGCTGTAGCCACCGCTATTACCACGCGGGGAAACTGTTACAGGTGTGGAGAAAGAGGGCATTGGAAAGACGAGTGCCCGCAAAAGCCCTCTGCTAAACAGAAGGCACCCAAAAGCATCTGCCCCAGGTGCCGGAGGGGATATCACTGGAAAGCCCATTGCAAATCCTGCTTTGATAAAGATGGCAAGCCACTGGAGCCTTTAAACTCCCAGAGGGGCAGCCCTCAGCCCGACCAGTAAGGGGGACCTCTGACGTAGATACTTTATGGGTCTCTGACATCTCAGCAGGCTCTCGCCCCAAGATCACCCTGAGAATAGGAGGCAAGCCATTCAAATGCTTAACTGATACAGGAGCTGACAAAATCATATTGAGATTGAGAGAGGCCCCCCGGGAGTGGGAGTTAATTCCTGGGCCTCAGCTCTTGGGGATCGGAGGCCGCTCCCAAGCCTCGTTACCAAAGATGAATATGAATGGGAGGACCCAGATGGGTCCAGGGGCAGGATACGCCCCCTCATAGCAGATATAGAAACCAATCTGCTGGGGAGAGATATTTTACAAGCATTAGAAGTAGTGATAACCAGTCACCCAAACAGGGGTTGCTGGGGTGCTGATGTAGACATTCAGAACCACCCCCAATCCTAAGGGCCGCTGTTAGATACGAGACTCCCTGCCTAGACTGGAAATCAGATGAACCAATCTGGGTCGAACAGTGGCCTTTGTCCAGGGAGAAACTCGAGGTGCTTCTGCAATTAGTTGAGGAACAACTAAAATTAAACCACATCCGCCCATCCCGCAGCCCATGGAACACACCTGTTTTTCCTATTAAGAAAAATTCAGGAGGTTGGCGGCTGCTACAGGACTTAAGGGCAATAAACAAGGTTATGCAGGTATGGGGATCCCCACAGAGAGGATTACCCCTTGTGTCTGCAATCCCTGCCAATGTTCCACTCTTGGCAATAGATATAAAAGATTGTTTTTTCTCCATCCCTCTCCACCCTAGAGACTGTAAGTGTTTTGCATTCTCAGTGCCACCCATTAACAATTCTGGGCCGGCTACTAGATATGAATGGACAGTCCTCCCTCAGGGCATGGCAAATAGCCCAACAATCTGCCAAGAGGCGGTAGCCACAGCATTAAAACCTTATCTAGAAAAGGGTCTTCAGATGTTCCATTATATGGATGACATCCTAATCTGGGGAGATTCTTCCACCTCCCCCACTCATTTAAAAGATCAATTAATACCCTCGCTTTCCGCCCTAGGATTTAAAATAGCCCCTCATAAAATACAACTTATCCCACCCATAACGTTTCTAGGGACAAAAATATCACTCACTACAGTAAGCCTGGTGAAGCCTAAGCTTACTTTTCCCCAGAACCTTACTCTAGCCTCACTCCAGAGCTTTTTAGGTAACCTTAATTGGCTCAGGCCCTGGCTCCCAATTCCCACTAGCAAACTTCAACTGCTCTTTGACCTCCTTAAGGGAGACAAAAAGCCAAATTCCCTGAGAGTACTCTCTCCTGAGGCAGTTAAAGCCCTGGATGGTGTCAATTTGGCCATCAGAAATCTGGCACTCGCCAGGTACGATCCAGCAAAGCCTGTGCAGCTCCTGATCTTTAATTCCTCCCCCACCGTGATAGGAGCAATATACCAATTACAAGGGGTTTTAGAGTGGCTACACACCCCAGTAGGAGGCGCTCCTAGAATCTTAATGGAGGTCGATGCACTAGCAGCAATGATTAAGAATGGCAGGGATAGAGCCCTGCAGATTCTAGGCAAGGAGCCAGACATCTTGGTCACCCCCTTTTCTCTCTCTGATATTCAGTGGCTAATTAAAAACCACTCCCAATTTGCAATCAGCTTAATAGGGTTCCCTGGACAGATTGATAACCATTTCCCTAATGAGAAATGGGCGCCTGCTTTACCTTTACTGCGTTGGTTACCACCAAGAATGTTTACAAAGGAGCCTATCGATGGGGCTTCCTCAGTATTCACTGATGGAGGAAAAAAGGGAGCTGCAGCCATAATATACCAGGGCCAGGGACCCCCAAAAATCTGTTTCAGAGAGCTGCCTAGCCACTCTCCTCAATACAAAGAGCTTTAAGCTATGTATTTGGCTCTCAAGGATCTTAAAGAGCCTTTCAACATGTTCTCAGACAGCATATATGCTGTCAATTTACTTCCATGGCTGTCAAGATCATTTGTGAAAACAGACAGCAACCCCCTTTCCCCGTTACTTATAGAGGTATCCATCCTTCTACAAGGGAGAACCAACCCCCTGTATGTCCAACATGTGAGGTCACACAGCCCTCTGCCAGGTCCCATAACTGAGGGAAATTCCCTCGTGGGGATTTTTATTAGCTCAATTGACCAAGCGAGTCAATTTCATTCACGCACGCACACTAACTTGCACGGGCTTCGTGCTCGCTTTCCCAACATTCCTTTAGCCCAACTCCAAAGAATCTTGAGGACTTGCTCCTCCTGTGCTTCTCTTATAACTACGCCAGCAGTACAGACTATGGGCGTTAACCCCAGAGGACTCAAGTTCAACACCCTCTGGCAAATTGATGTTATTCATATCCAACAATTCGGCCGGCAGAAATACGTGTTCGTTACAATAGACACGTATTCTCACTTTCTGTGGGCGACAGCCCAGACAGGAGAAAGCGCAAAAAAATTAATCAACCATATGCTCTCAACCTTTGCCATTATGGGAATACCGCGGGAGATAAAGACTGACAATGGTCCCGCCTTCACTAGCTCCCATTTTAAAACATTTTGTTCAGACTGGGCGATAGTTCATCACACAGGAATTCCCTACAACCCTCAAGGCCAAGGAATTGTTGAGAGAGCACACCAGACCTTGAAAAATCAACTTAAAAAACAAAAGGAGACCAACTACCCGCCAAATATCCAATTGGCAATGGCTTTGACCACGCTCAATATATTTAACATTTATAAGAATTCAAAACACCCACCCATTTCTCTCCATTGGCACGCTCCAGGAGCACTTCCTTCTATAATGGTGAGATGGCGTGATCCTCTGGATGGTGCCTGGAGAGGACCGGACCCCCTGATAACAATGGGGCGGGGTTTTGCCTGTATCTTTCCACAGGAAGAGCCAAAGCCCATCTGGGTCCCGGCCAGAAATGTCCGACATTGCCCAGCAGACAAAGAGGATGGCCCAACTCTCCCTGGCGGACCCACCGAGGAAACACCGACGACGCCACCCCCCGTGGCAGCAGCCGCAAGAAGGTCACCTGGATTGACCTTCAGGAGTTAGTGGCCACTGCAAAGAGTATGTGCCCTCCCGAGGCACCTCTGACCTCTATCCTTGCTGCAGTGTTCGTCATCCTTGATTCTAATTCAACTAACACCACAGGACGGGATGACTAAGGTTTTCCTTTCACAGCAATTGAGAATGGAGGAGAATCCTAAGCTCACACGTGGTGAAAAGTCAAGCCTCCTGTCACTACTAAAATTGTATGAGGGGAAAATTGTATGAGAGAAGAGTATATTTTTTTAAAAAAAGATGCATGAACAAAATGGCCACTGATCTTGTTATTTAGTTCTGACTTCTAAGATAAAATGGTCCATAATGAAAATTAAAATGATTACCACAAAAGATATCTAAACAATCACATGAAAATAATTATGAACATGGTGACAAGAAACTAGAAGAACATGTATCATTGTTCATTTCATCCCAATATTTTCTTCTTAGAAGCAGGGAAGGAGATTTTCATTTTATTTACATGGAACTTACCCTAGACACTGAGAGGAGCCCGGTGACGGAAAAGGCAGAAAGCGAAGTCTCTTATGTAGATTCACCCCAGAGAGCAAGTCAGTTTGTATTCACAGGAAATGTTTTAATGGAGAAGAGGAACTTTTTAAAAAGTTCAGATCGCACTATAGAGTTCAGTAACTACGTGTTTTTTTTTCACTTTTCCTGATACTCAGAAATATTTGAGTATTTTTATGCAATGTGACTTGCCCTGAAAAACTTTAATGAAAACAAATTACTTAAAATTGGCCTTCTTTTAGAACAGAGAATATATGACCTTTGAAGTAGCAGTGATCCTTCAAACCTAAACCGGTCTTTTAGCAAATAGTCAAAAATTTAACCCAGTTTATTCTCTGGCCACCAGGGGGCATAGCTTCCTAACACTATAGCAGTTCCTGCGCGGATTTAAGTTTAGACTGAAATACAGTTTCTCTGTATTTTCAACATGCTAAGAATCAAGAACACTGTCTGGGTGGCATTAAAGATGGACTCTTCTCCAGGCTTCGTGACTGTGATACTCCTCATACTCAGTAAGTAAAGTGTCTTTAAAATTTTCAATCTTTTATTTCACAAAACCCTTGAGCCCTGAATTTATTTAAGGGCTTTGTCTTTATGTGACATACATATCTGTTTTATGTCCCTCCAGCGAGGACCCATGGAGACTCAGTGACCCAGATGGAGGGTCAGGTGGCCCTCTCAGAAGATGACTTCCTTACTATACACTGCAACTACTCAGTCACAGGGTACCCAGCCCTGTTCTGGTACGTGCACTATCCTGGGGAAGGTCCACAGCTCCTCTTGAGAGCCTCCAAGGCCAATGAGAAGGGAAGCAGCAGAGGTTTTGAAGCCATATATGATAAAGAAGCCACCTCCTTCCACTTGCATAAAGCGTCAGTCCGAGAGTCAGATTCGGCTGTGTACTACTGTGCTCTGGGTGACACAGTGGCAGAAACCACAGTGGGAGCTGAGCACAAACTCAGCACCAGAGACTCAACTGCTGAACTCCTGCCTCTGGGATCACTTTGGTTCCTGGTTGTGCCATGTACCTCACTGATTCTCTGACTGGCACAAAAATCACACAAGTAGCCACAAGCAGAAGTAGAGTCTTTTATACTCAATTCTTCACTGGGACCCACCCAAATCTGATGCAGAAGTGCCTCATGCAAAGCTAACATAGCCTCACAGTAAAGTCAAGGGAATAAGGAAGTAGTCTGTCTGTCATAGCAGACAAAATCTGTCCCACACATTTTCTTCTACAGCACTCTGGTAGAGCTAGATGTATTTTATATTTTCAGGGAACAGGATATGCAGGGCAAAAGGGGTACTTCACGATGTCTTTGGAAAGTATGGAGGGAGAGGTGATAGGAGAACTCAATGTCTGAAGTCCTAGAATTTCTATAGAGAAGGAAAGAAGAGCAGGAAGGAGGACAGAGGTCCACCTGCAACACAAGCACAGAGAGGAAAGGGATTTAATTGAATAAAGTTTCCTTTGTTCTTAATAAGGGCAGGCTGATGTAAACACACAAGAGGAAAGACAACGGAAGAACTGAGGACAAACTCAGAGCCCAAAGCTGAGCGCACCTGGGCAGTTACAGGGTCATCTGGCTCTCTAATATGCTTCAGAAGCAGTTTCAGTGCTTGGGGGAGGGCAAGTGTACAACTTAATACCCTATCATCTAAAATACACACAGCGTATTCATCCCTACTAACTAGCTTTCAGGATGCTGGAATGCGCTATTAATGTTCCTGGAGGAGAAAAGAAAATTTTATTCAACTGACAACCCAACCCTGAGAGCTATAATAATGATTGGCCTGGCAAGACATGCCAACTGGTCCAACAGTAACATGAACATCTTATGAGCAACTGGCCACATTCTTTTTTGATTTAAGTCCTGATCCATAAGGTCCCTATGTTAACAGCCATCTATTGTGAGAAGCTTCTCTAATGAGGATTGTATGATGAACTAATTTGTGGATATAGCAACCTGTCATTAAGAACATTTTCAAAGCTATGTCTACTTAGCTGGATTATAGCATTAGGCTCTCTCCAGTTTCTATGCCCTATCTATCTGTTCATACCTCATTGATAGTTCCAGTTATGGGTTCCATCTTTCTTAAATCTAATCAGAACCAGTGGGAATATCTTACAAGAGAATTTTTCTGCACATGAACTTTGTCTAAATAAAAATCAGAAGATAAAAATGTGTCCTCTAGCAGGAAATAGCCATCAGCATATGCAGAAGCCAGCGGTATAGAAAAATCTCCACAGCTGCGAGCAGATCCTGACAAAGGGTGAGAGTTCAATGGCTGGTTTCTTGATGGATAAAGCTTAGCTGTTTCATGGCCCCGTGTTTCTAAGTACTTTAAAAATTTCTGCCAAGTGTTGTCAATAAAGAAAGCACTTGCCCTGAGAGCAACAGAATGGTTCATTAGGTATAGCAGAAACCACTTTCTTCTGCAGGGTCACGAGAACAAGGAGTTAAGCACTATGGTCTAAAGTCAGACTGTGATGCGTAAGCACCTGGAGTGATTCTCCCCCTAGGTTTTCACATTCTTAAGAAGATGATGCAGTGTCTAGTTATCTGACTACCCTGTTCCTAATGCCGCTTTTCCACCTCAGATACCATACCATTAACCTGCCTCTTCTGGTTATAATGGCGAAGGACTCTCAGGAGGTTAGAGAATGTTGTTATTCTAGTGATCAAGAATATCTTTACAGATGTCCACTGGATATACTGTGAACTCTTGTACCTTGGTGCTATGAGTACTTCTCCCAATGCAACACTCCCAGTCTCGCCAAGGATGGCTTAGGTTTCTACCCATTGAGGATCCATCTTTTCTGAGACTAATTCCAGATGTAATTGAGAATATGCATACTTCCTGCTGGCAATGGGCATGTAGTAGGCAACTAGCAGTAGCCTGAGTTTAGGTCCAGCAAGTGTTTGAAAACTGGCTGACTGAATTTAAAAGGATCCATGAGTGGCATGTGGCCTGTCCCAGTTGGGTGATGCTAGACCCAGAACCAAGTCACAGTTGAGGAGTTTGTATCCCCTAAAAAAAGATCTTCAGCATGCTCATCTGGGAAATGATGGGAGTGCTATGGGAACCAGAGGCAAACCTGTGAGGGAGGGGCAGCCCTGCCTGTCAGCTGTGGCTGATAATGAGCTAATTCAGACTGGTTTTCTGGGATGGGTTGGAGCCTACCTACTTCCTTTCTGCATCTGGCTGTCTCAGCAACTCTGTGAACATGGATGAGCTACTGATCACTGGAAACGTTTTTATAGACTCAGTAATTAAACTGAGCTTCTGATGCCTTCCCCAGTTTGTGAGGTTTATTTAATTGATTTCCATTTTTTCTTGTCAAAGGCTGGTCTTAATATCCTCTGGGATTGATTTCCATGAAGGCACTGAGGAAGAGTCTGGACTTGCCTATGTTTTCGAGACTTCTTATTAGCTTAGCCTAAAGAAAAACAGCAATATTAAGTTTTTCAGATTTTTAGCTCTTTTTGGAGGCATAAATTGATTGCAAGTGTAATCTTCCCACTTGATCGCCACAAGTCTAAGCAGTGAAGGTCCAAGTTCTAGTAAAGGCAGATACTTCTGTTGGCTGGATCCTCCTCCAACACAGGTGCTCACTGTCACTTACCCCTGACCTTCTGCTCCAGTCAATCCCTGTCCCCAGTGTTCAACTCAATAGGTGACAAGAAACTGCTGGTTCAGTTTTGTAGAGAAACAAGCGCCTTGTGTGTGTGCATTAATTGTCATGTCTGTTTGAGCTCAGTGAGATGCTTTCTCTGTAGATAGGATTTAGGCCTCCCACCGCAAAACCAAGCATATTTGTCTAAAAATGTCCTCCCAAGCACTCTTCTTTGAGTGAGGCTGGTCCCTTAACTGTAACATGGAGGAAGATGAACAACAAAACTGTCAAAGAGTATAGATATTCTGAGTATTATTGATCTCACTGTATAAAGCTTTTTGTCTATGTAGTACTTGCACTCATTCAAAACCAAAAACACAGTTAAGGTAGATTGCTCCGTGCAGTGTATAAGTACTGTCTTATGTTTTTCTATAAGGTTATCCTTGGAAGTTATCAAATTCTATGGTATGACAGTGTCTACACGGGTAACAATAATTTACTATGTATGCAGCTTGGATTGAACCTTGTTCTATAAAGTATGTATTAACAGCACTGTCTTCCAAGACAAACAACTGCCATGACATCAGCTGTGCCTACTTGGAAAAGATTACCATGGCTGGGCTTGTTGGCGGTTAATTTATGAATGATACTTTGTCAAATAAGATGAAATAGAAATGACTAGAGGAGGAATTAGAAAACTTAAACAATTTACAAAAGTCTAAGCAAGTTATAAAATGTATGAAAAAGGTCAAAGTTCAATATATTGTTGTTAAACCTCTGCTTAAATCAATAGAGTTATTGGTCTACTCTCAATCACAATTACACGGATCGGCTTAAAGAACAAAAAATGAATGGATAATCAGAGTTTATTTAGGTACTTGATTTTGTTCAACCTTTATCTAAATATATCACAGTAGTTAAAAATACTAGACTGGTGGAACTTACTTTCTGCATGTTCAATAACAATACTTGGAGACTATGCTAATGTAGTCAGTGGGATTAAACTGGAAAATATTTTCTGACCTCCCCTCCAAGATTAATTCAGTCACAAAGGATATGGTACATCCCTCAAAATGTTCTGTGCCTGTGGGCTGGAGAGATGACTGAATGATTAAGGAGACTGAGTGCTTTTCAAGAGGAACTGCATTCAGCTGTCAACGCCCACATGGTGGTTAACACCTGTGTGTGACTTCGATTTCAGGGGATGAGACACTGTTTTCCTGCACCTAGAACAATAGGCATGCATGTGGTACTGATACGCTAAGAGATGGCAAGGGTAATGCCATCCTAGCTTAGATTTTAGAATTCAGGCTGAAATAATAGTGACTTAAAGTTCATGCTCTAAAGAAAGTTTAAACACGAAAGAGTCCCAGTCTGCATACCACTCTCCAAGTCAAAACAGAAGAAGGGGCACCTGCACATTTTATAAAATAAGGCATGTCACGTCTAGTCATAGTCACTCTGACTCTGATTACTGGCTCATTTTGCCAGAAAAATCAAAAAACACAAAACAAAAACCCAACTGTTTTCATTCTTGGATAATGGTCCACTCTGACCACTGTTCTGATTCTTTACGAATTATAAGCTTACTCTCTGCTCACATTGGCATGGAAACCCATTTCAGTTCGAACTATAGCTTTTCCATATAAAAAGTGTAAAAGTTTTCCTCTGGGTCGCAGCCCTGAGACTGATGTCTTAATCTGTGTCTCTGGTACCAGTTTTGCCTTATACTCAGTAAAGACTTTTTTTTTTTTTTATCAAACTATGTGTTAGTATTTTATTGGATCAAAAGGACCCCACAACAGACAAGCTTGCAGGGAAAATCTCCATGCATAGAAACTAAGCTAAACTGGTTGTTCTATGACTCTGGGGAATCACCTGCTCTATTGTTCAGGAGGCCCTGGAACACTCTGGAATGGTGATCTCTAGCCAGTGTCCAGTCTATGAAGAGAATGGTCAACCCAGAAGGGAAAAAAATTCCCTCTATTTCAAAGCAAAGATGTGGTCAAACACAACCCTGGACTTACACTCACACAGATGGGATACCTAGTTAAAGAAAGACTAGAGGATCCAAGGGTTCCTCTCAAGCCCAAGTGATCCTCAAAACCTAGATCCTTAACTGGATTTGACAGTTTAAAAAAGTGATTAATTCTGGCACCTGAATTATCTTAAACTCCCCACAGAAAAGTACAACTCAAGAATAAAATGATTGGCGTGTTTTCTTTAACAATCTAATGGATGAGACTTCCTAGAAATTATCCTTAAATCCATATAAGACCATGATTTCTTCTTGTTTTTCTTCTTGATAAGAAAATGCTGTCCAGATATAGGAGATCTTGACTTTCTGTCAACTCTGTTGAGACTTTGTCTCAACTCTGCACCTGAAGAGACAGGCTCACCATTGTTTTACCTAAGTAAAACCAAATGATTTTTAAATTTCTTCTCTCTTTTCCTCTCTTGAATCATCTGGGAGGGACCCCACATTGTAGTTCTAACCATTCTATCTATGATAACTACCAAAGCTATCAAGATCAGCTCTTGAGGTCAAAATTACCTTTCTCCTGAAAATAAAAGCCAGCCAACTTCCAAGGCTAAACATGTCACTTGGGTCTTCCTACCTCAAGTATTTATAGCTGGCCCCCACTCATTTGGAGTGTCCTTGGACCAGGCCATGATGGATTGATTGATCAAGTTCCCATACAACCTTGCTTCAATGTGTACAAGTTCTGCTATTCTGTGGAGCATCTTAGAAGAGCCTCGCTCAGGAAAATGAGTTCCTTCCCAACTTTCTAGCCATGAGAGTACATAAGATCTCTAGAGAAAAGGCTCAATTATGCCAATCATGAGTCACATTCTTGGGGATTTTACTTGAGAGAGAAAGATACAACTTGAGCTCTGAGTAGATCCAACAAAGGAATCTGTCATGCTCTTCAAGACGTGGGAAGCAGACCCCTGGACTAACCCCAGAAACCCATCCCATAGAAGTCTTCTCATGGATGATGCCCTTAAATTCCAACCTCTCTCCTCATTAAGCAGCCAGAGCAGTCATGACCTCATCCTTGACAGCAGTTGACGTTTATCTCTGGCAGGATGGGGCTAAGGAAGAGTAGAGGAATATAGGTAGCTGAGAAAGCACAAGCAAACTCTTTGAGATGACAACTCTGTGTTAACAGAAGACAACTTGTGTTGAGCTGGTGGGAATGTATGGGATGACTATCGAAACAGGGCAATAGTGGAAAGGAGAAGACACATAGGCCTAGGAAAACTCCCAAGCCAAAGCCCAATTAACTGACTAACCTCAGGGAGCCTTCGGTTGCAATGGATAAAGCTAATTTCTCCACAGCTCCATCTTCTGTCTTTCTAGGATGTTCTATTCTTTGTGTGCCCCTAGATGGAACACAGTGTTCTCCTGGATGACTACCATCATCTCAGACACAGATGCGTGTGATTGGTGGATGGAGAAGTCTAAGCACTTCTGGTATCACCTTGCTAAAGATACAATTGGTCAAATACATTTTATGCTGAGGACCCATCTTGCCCCCCCCCACACACAAATAATGACTGTTATCTAGAAAACAGAAGGCAACAGATGCTGTTGTAGACATAAGGAAAAATGAAACCTTACATAAAGTTGTTCGGAGTGAAATTGGTGGAACAACTGTGGAATTTAGTGTAATGTTTTCTTTATAAAAATCTCCTGAAAATATAAATTCCATATAACCTAGCTTTACCACTCCTAGCTGTGTGCCTGCAGGAATCAAACTCAGTGTACAATGAGGATATGTGCACAACCATGCTTGTTTTGACACTATTCACATTGATCAAATTATGGGATTAGCTCAGGTGTCCATCAGGGAGAGCAAGAGAAGGAAACGGGAGTAAGTACTAGTAACATCTTATTTATGTGTATAAAAAAGTTACTATAAGCACAATGTTTTGTATAATTGACACTACTAATAAAGAATGAATTGGAACTGGAGAGATGGCTCAGTAAGTAAGGTGTCTATCTCACCAGCATGAAGACCTGTGTCTAGACACCCAGCACACAAGAGTATCCAGTACTACACCCATGTCTGTAGCCCTGGACCTGGTGAGGACATAGAGAGTCCTGGAGTTCACTGACAAGGCAGCCTCTGTTGACAGATGAGCTCTAAGTTCAATGGGAAACCCAGAGGCAATTTCTCATGTGGCCTTTTATGTCCGTGTATATGAAATAAAGAGCAGGGAAGAAGAAAAGAGCCTGTTGATATAGAAGTGAAATCTAGGCCCATTTTTCCTGCTTAGTTAAATGTTTTTTTTTAATGCACCTTAAATAATAAAATAAGATGACAAATGATCAAAGACAACACTGATATTGACCTCTAGCCTCTACATGTACACACACACTCACTCAAATTGTGCATACACAGACACACACATACATAACCTGTACAAAAATAAACAAATGAATAAACAAACAAACACATCAATAAAACATAGTTAGGTTGTGAGCTGGAGCTACATGTGTTCAGCCAATTTAAAGTTATTTTATTTTAAGTTTATTTTTAGTTGTAGAAAAAGTCTTTAAAAAAATTGATCATGAGTGAACATTACAGGGGTGTGTGCGCTGACACGGAGAAGAGATAAAGAACATAAAATGTTATTTGATTGCAAGGCTTATTCAGAAATATTACAGAAAAGTGACTAGTGAAATAACTTTTTTATTGAGAAAATAAGTTGCTATTTTGTGAAAATGCATAGATAAGCACACACATGCATAAACTTGTGCAAATGCCTTAAACTTCTCATTTGACTAAACCACCACTTGTTTTAAAAGTTTGCATGAAGAAGAGTCTGCACTTCAAATACTTCTTTGACACTATGGTGAATCCACAGGATGGCAGTATCCTCTCAGAGACCCAGAGGCAATTTCTCACATGGTCCTTTGTGTGTGTGGTGGGGGTGGAGGGAGGAGGCGGGCTTTTGATGTAGCAGTGAAACTAGGACCTTTATTCTAATTGGATGAACAGTTTGGGGTTTTCTTTTTTATGCACTTAAAGCAGAAAAATTTGAACTGCCTAAATGCCAGTCCTTTTGTTAAGGCTTGAAGTGAAAACAATAATGCAGCCCTTAAGTGTTTCACTGGTGATCCTCTGGCTTCAACTGAGTGGTGAGTTTGACCCTTCTAGGGGAAAATAAAAAATACAACCTATGAAGGTGTTGGCTATTTTAGGCTGGACGGTGGAAATGCTAATGTGCTCATGCTGTAAGAAAAGCAGGTGGGAGGCCCATGAAAAGCCATGCTGGGGTGTTACAATCCATGAGCATCCAGCCCTGTTTGTCTGACCTCTGTCTTTCTGTGCAGGGGTGAGCAGCCAGCAGAAGGTGCAGCAGAACCCAGAATCCCTCAGTGTCCCAGAGGGAGCCATCGCCTCTCTCAACTGCACTTTCAGCGATAGTGCTTCTCAGTTCTTCTGGTGGTACAGACAGTATTCTGGGAGAAGTCCCCAGATGCTGATGTCCATCTTCTCCAATGGTGACAAGGAAGAGGGCAAATTCAGAGTTCACCTCAATAAAGCGAGCCTGCATGTTTCCCTGCACATCAGAGACTCCCAGCCCAGCGACTCTGCTGTCTACCTCTGCGCTGTGAGCACACAGTGCTCCCCAGGCACCTGCAGCCTGCACCCAAACCTAGTGTGCCCCAACAAGGTCTGAGCTAGCATATAAAACACAGGGTGGAGAAATTCTGCTTATTTTCATTGTCCTCCATATGTAATGGGAATTAAATACAGGAGGAAGGCTTTGACTTATAGGAAAAATACTTTATTAGTTTAGAAGGTGTGAAATATGTATTGGAGTGGCTGAGGTATTTTCCACTTTATTTTAACTGAAAAAAGTTATACACTATCTTCTGATTACAGTTTCCTCTCCAACATCTCCTTTCATATTCTTTCCACCTCCTCACACAACCAACACCACATCTTCTTTCTTTCACTTTAGAAAACAAACAGGCAAATAGAAAACAGAATTCAAATGAAAAAAGAAAGAAAGAGTACAAGAAGCACACATATAGAGACACATACAAACATAACCCATAAAATCACAAAATTGGAAACCATAATATGTAAGCAAAAGACCAGCAATATTAAATGTCCAAACAATGCCATATGAGACAAAAAATATTATACAGTATACCTGAATACTGAATTAGTTTTGTGCTGGCCATCTCCTGCTAGGAATGGGGCATACCCTTAACTATTGTTTGTATACTCAGTGAGACTCCATTAGAGAAGACAGATTTTTCCTTTGCAAACAGATGTCAATTGGAGATATCTTCTTGGCATATCTTAACGATGGAAGCCTGTGTCCACATTCACCTCTCAGCACTGGCACCAGATCTGGCTTGAACCTGTGCAGCCCCTGTACACGTGTCCACAATCTCTGTGAGTTCATACATGAATAAGTCCTCTTGTTATCCATCACCTTGGCTCTTAGAATCTTTCTACTTCCTCTTCCATATGGCTTCCTCTGTACCAACAAAAGGTTTTGATGATGACATCCCATTTAGAACTAAGTGTTCCAAAGTCTCTCACTCTCCACACATTGTCCAGTTGTGGGGCTCTATATTAGCTCCCATTTCCTACAAGAGGAAATTTCTGTGATGGTTGCTGAATGAGACACTGATCAATGGGAATAACAGAATGTCATTAGGGGTCATTTCCTCCCTTTTTGCTCTCTTCCATCACCCTCTGTAGTTGGATGCTTTGCCAAGAAGTTTTTTTGTACTTTTTTGTGTCCAATCAGTTCTTCTGATAAACTGAATTCGCTTGCTTTAAGGATATTTAGTATTAATTTCTCCCAAATAATTGATTGCTACAAGCACTTTGCCAATCTTCGTTGATTACCCACAATGACATAATCTCAGCATTCGTGGATGGCAGTACTATTTCTGCTGGCTCTGTTCCTGATAATTGAAAGAGCCATATTCTTCCTCTTATAATTAAACCTGCAATGCTTTCTATATAGGTCTTTAATTTTTTTTACTCTGGTTAGGTGCCATAAATATCTATTCTAAGATATTATCCTCTCTCTCAATAAGAATTCCAGTAGGGGAAAGTTTTGAATGAATGATGACCAAAATACAATTCAAATGAGGATCTATGTGATCCACACAGACATCTTGTAGTTTCTTTTCTACCAGAGTTAATTTTTGCTCTGCTTCAGTGGTTAAGTGTCTTGGACTATCTAGGTTGGAGTCTCCTTGTAACATTTGAAACAACTTGCTTAGCTCTTGCATAGTGAATTCAATTGTGACTCTTAACCAATCGATATCTCCTAATAATTTTTGGAAATCATTAAGAGTTCACAACTGATCTCCTCTGATCTGTACCTCCTGTGGATGAATTTTTTTTGTTGACTTCTCTTATAACCTAGATTGTTAATAGAATCTCCCCTTTGAGTGTGTGTGTGTGTGTGTGTGTGTGTGTGTGTGTGTGTGTGTGTGTATGTGTTTCAGGAGCAATTTGCAAACCCCAACTGAGTAAGATTCTTTGTGTTTCATCAAACGATTTTTCTAAAGCATCTTCATCAGAATCAACTAACAAAATATCATCCATATAATGGTAAATAATAGATTGGGGAAATTATTTTTAAATTTGTTCTAATGGTTGCTGCACAAAATAATGACATAATGCTGGAATATTTAACATTCCCTGGGGAAGGACTTTCCATTGATAACTTTGACATGTTGAGCATTGTTATAGATAGGGACTGTGAAATCAAACTTTTTCTTATCCTGCTCTTGCAAAGGGATAGTAAAAAACAGTCACTATCAGATGCGATGTTTTAGGTAAGAATGAAGGAAAAGGAATTCCAGGCTATAATGGACCCATGGGCTGAATCACCTTGTTGACAGCCCTCAAATCAGTTAACATTCTCTATTTTTCAGATTTGTTTCTTCATAACAAATACAGGTGAGTTCCATGAGCTGGTAGAGTCTTCTAAATGCTGACCCTTTAACTGCTTGTCTACCAGCTGTTCAAGCACCTCTAACTTTTCATTTTTTAAGGGCCACTTCTCTATCCAAATAGGTTTGTTCGTTAACCATTTTAAGGATAGGGCAGTTGATATATTTTCAGAAGTGGCCCCCTTTATAAATTTGGAAACCTAATACCTGTTTTGTCTGGCTTTTGGACAGCCTGTACAACCTATGCATTCCCCTTATTAAGAGCATCTTCCTTTGTGACCTTATTTTATGTATCTTTTCTGGGATTAAAGATTATTAAGATGAGTTTCCATTGCTGCAATAAATCTCTTTCCCCATAAATTTATAGCTATGTCAGCTACATAAAGCCTTAACTTTCCTTTTTGCCCTTCTGGCCCCAAGCTTTGAATCCAGTTCACACTTTGCTTTATGTGGGAAAATTTCCCAATCCCTATAAATTGTGTGGCTACTTCTTAAAGAGGCCAATTTGAATCCCATGACTCTAGGGAAATCATTGTTACATCTGCACCTGTGTCCACCAACCCTTCAATTGCAATGTCATTTATTTGCATTTTTAATTTTGGCCTTTTACCATTAATGACAACCGACCAAAACACAGTTTCTCGGTGCTTCCAAACCCTCCTGATCTCTCTACAGGAACAGACTTTCTTTTGATACAGCAAAATAGTAACAACTGTGCAATCCTATCTCCTGCATTGAACTGCAGACCTCTTGTAACATAGGCCATTATTTTAATTTCTCCTTTAAAATCTCCATCTATAATTCCAGGATGCACAATAAACCCCATTACTGTCACATTGGTCTTACCTAGGACCATTCCTACTGTTGCTGAAGGAAGAGGATTATAAACTCCAGTAGCAATTTTATAGCACTGAACCTTTGGGGGTAGGGTAAGCTGTCTGTCTATAGCCAGATCTAGTGAAGCACTGTCTTCAGTAGCATGCATCAGATCTCCAGCACTGAGTTTGGGTTTTTTGGTTTGTATGCTACCCCTGTTCTGACAAGACACAGACAGCTCATTTTGCCTCCAGGGGCCCAAGATCTGCCCCCTGTGGTGTTTCCTGACTGCAATGAATTCTCTTGGATCATTCCCTCAGTGCTGACTGTTTCTACACTTCTGCACATGCCCTGAAATCTGCTCCTTTTTTTCTGACCCATATTCAAAGAAACTGTTGCCTTTAGAAGCATCTTGGTCACAATCTCTTTGCAAGTGGCCATGTCCCCAACAGTTAAAGCATCAGACATTTTGGTATTTTATCCTTTTAACTATAGCTTGTCTTATTACAGAAGCCATGTAAGTATTGGAACCAATATCTGCAGTAGCTCAGATCAGATCCATTGATCCAACGGTGCAGAATTTGATTTTAATGGCTTCAAAACTTTCTCACACTCTGTGTTTGCATTTTCAAATGTCATGGTTTCAATCAGCATCTGTCTTGCTTCAGGATCTGAAATGGCTCTATTAACTGCTGCAGTTAACTTCCTCAAAAAAATCAGTAAAGACTTCAATTGAGCCTTTTATGATTTTTGTGAATGAGGTGGACTGTTGTCCTGGTTCTTCCACTTTTTTCCAAGCTCATAAAGCTGCTAAATGATATTGCTCTATGGTCAAGTCATCAAACATAATCTGTTCTTGTAATTCAGCATACTGACCCTCACCGAGGAGTTGATTTCGGTTTATATTTATTCCTTTAGCCATCTTTGTTGTTCCATATTTGCTGCTTCTTCCCTCCACCAGGTTAAACATTGGAGCTGAGGACCTGCCTCTAGTAAAGCTGATATTAACCTTTTCCAATCAAATGCGACTATCTGGCATTGTAATGCCCTGTTATTCAGGACCTGCTTTGCATAGGGCAAGTGCACGCCATCTAAAGCCACAGCTTCCTTCAATCTTTTTAAATCACTTATTTCTATTGGATGTCATTTCGTTTCATTAAAGTCTTTGGGATTATCCTTATCAGCTGGAATTGCTGAACCACTGCTGGAAATGCTGGAGGTGATTGTGTGACCCTAGGCTGCTTTTTCTGATCATTTTCCTATACAGACGTATCTTCCTAACAGGACTATCATCCTGTACAATCTCCTCCCTTTATCCACATGGGGGAAAATGTCTCTGTCACCAGGAAGGAGGCCAGCTGTGTTCTCAGTTCCTCAGTTTGTGTTCCCGATTCCTCAGTTTTTCTTTTTTTCCACCATCTCCAATTCCCCCCATGTTTGTGTTCGCAGTTCTTCAGCCTCCATGTTTTCCACCCATTCAAATTCCCCCATATTTCTCTTCACAGCACCACCAATTCCTTTTTTGAAGGGACAGAAAAAAAATTGAGTCCTTTGTTGTCCCTTTTGCTCTGTTTTTCCTGTCTTGACCCTTTTCAATTCCCCCTGGCATGCTTCTAGTTGCCTAGCTGCTTCCATAATCTTTCTTGAATCATACGGCATACAGCGGCATAGAGCATATTGCCAGTACACCACACAGTCCTACAAGACAAGCAGGAAGATCTTATCAGATATTAAAGGATATGCTTGTAAGACAAAAAGGAATAACAAAGACCCCCAGAGACAGACTACATAGTGTACTACTAACTTTAAATTTCCTGAATGTTAATCAGACAGGAACGACAGTGGCTGAAAGACATGGGACAATAGAAATACTTGCAGAGTTGAATCAACTCATATATTAAAGAATCATATTAACATCTGAATGAAAACCAGGACAACTCTTGCACTGAGGGAGAGGATTTGCTTTTATTTCCAGTGGAAATGAGAAGTTGTGGGTATCATCAAGACTGGTAAAGATTAGATTTGACCCAGGAAGAGTTCCTGAATAATCTGACTGTTGAACGGAAAAGCATAACTATGGAAAGGAAAATTCTTTTAAAAAGATAAATAATTCTTATTGAGATATTTGTTAATTGTAGTTTGAGTTAAATAGTTATCATCTGTATTGCTCACCTGTGAATCCTTAGCAGCACAGAACCAGAGGCCCAAAGACAGTCAACTCCCTCTCTCCCTTCTTTGTATTCAGTAACTTACTTGATTTCTACCTTCTACCCAATGAGCTATGATAATGCTGTAATGAAGAAGAAATGTAAAACCTGGGCCAATGAAGACTTCAGTCCTCTTGTTTCTGGAACTGTGTGGGTAAATGCTGAGAGTATGGCAGGAGTTAGCAACCTACCAGCAGAGGTAAAACATGAGGCTGTGTCACCTATTTTCATAGATGGAATTTTTGTGGAGAGAAGCTGAGCCCACTCATGAACGCACTGAGCATCTGAGCTTATGCCAGAGTGCTGAGTTGAATACTTGCAACAGAAATCAAATTACTCAGAATCTGAAATTTACTATTTAGCTTTCTGAAGGAAAGTTTTCCAGAACTGAGGTGTTGAAATATTTGAGTTTTCTTTTGGACAAAAAAAATTAAATTTTTTTTCAAATTTTTATTTCATTAGCACACTATTTTTATGTGTTATTAAATTTCAGTGACATGATTCCATACACAGATACAGTATGCACTGATCAAATATCATTCCCCTTATACACCCCATGCAATGCTCTTTCAGTTTTTAGCAACACTTAGCATGTTTTCATGGGAAGCATTTTTTAACATCCTGCCAGAAAAATATGGGATACTTGTTTGTTGTTGGACACTCTGTCCCATTTTACTACTATTTTTGCTGAAAATGATTACTTTTTGGCTGAATAGCCTTCTTGATTCCATATCTGATCTACACTGAGTAGGGCTACATAAATGTATATGTGTGTCACTTTGGTATGCTAATTTCATCTTCTTTGAGTATGCTCCCAGAAGTAGGATAAACAGCAATTTTACTTTGATTCTTTTGAAGCATTTCACGTGGCTCTCCACAGTGCCTCTACTTATTTACACCCCATCAGCATTCCTGAATCCCTTTACCGTGCATCCTCATCAGCACTCACATCTTTAAGGTAGTGAGAGATCAGGTGTCTAATTGTGGTTTTGTTTTACAGTCCAGCAATAATTAATGACATTCAGAATTCCTCATGTTCTTTGGCTGGTTTTGTTTCTTCTCTGTTCTGTTCAGTTTTGTCTTTAGTCTTTTACTAATTATGTAAATTCTTTTTTTTTTTTGTTGTTTTCAAATTAACCCTGTGACACAGATGAATAGCTGGAAAACAATTACTCCTACTCTTTAGGTTGTCTCTTCATTCTACAAATTGCTTGATTTTTATGCAGAAACTTTTTGATCTGATAGGATTCCATCCCTCATTTTTTTGAATGAAAACATGTTTCTAATTACTTGGATGACTAACTCAGGAAAGAACATGTTCCTTGATTTGGGGCTTTTTAATATAGTTATCCACAAACTAAGAATTGGTGGGATAATAACATTCCACAAGTCCATGGATCATAGGTGTTTCTTTTGGTAAAGTTTTCAGAACAGCATGAGTATGACTTACGTTATGACCTACACAAGGGCAAACTCTAAGGAATCTCCGTTAAGAGTAGTGGAATATTTAAACTTATTTTAAAATATTATAAAGCTGCATGCACTTCTATGCAGTAATATGAACTTTGAGCAACTGCTGTATCTGGCAGCTAGAGCTGCTGCCAGAGGTCACCTTCCTTAGCTGTTAGAATCCGTGTGTGGATGGGCTACAGTGTTCTCGAATGTAGAAAGAATACTAGTTTGGCATACCTACAATTGTCTACTCAATTTCCCATGAATGGAGCAATTATTGTTCAGATTCAACTTTGCCCACTGAGATCTTTATGTTGAAAGCACCCAATTGTATTGTTGCTAATGGAGGAGCCTTCCATGGTCTCCATGCCCAGTCTAAGTATCAGACAGGGAATACCTTATCCAGGGTCTTGATTTTTTCCAGTAAAATGGCATCAAGTTGGACAGTGGAAGTTGGGGGTTGGTGCACTGTGGAGGTTCTATTCATTAAGCAGTTAAGTACTTTGCATTGGTGGGTGCTGTACTTCCTTAATAAATTACCTGGAGGCCATGTGCTCTGAGTCAGTCCATCAGAGGTAAGACCCTTTGCCTAGGCCATTGAGGCTTGAATCTTGGAGAATTGTCTCTGTTCTCCATTGAAACCAGCCTATGATATTAATATTCCCATCTACAATTAACCATGCCACTATTGTCTTCCCATTGAAAGAAGATGTATTGCCCATATTCATTGTTTTCATATAATGTATGCAATTAAATAGACACAAGTACCAATTAATGTGAAATATATACTTTCTTCTGATGGTTCGTTTTGGTTTCTTTAAACAATAAAATTGTATGATGAAGATTTCTTATTAACAAATTTTGAATTAATTTATAGAATGAAAAGAACGTATTTACCAATGACTCCCAACACAGGAAATACAATTTCTAACTTAGTCAGGTATGCAGTTATCTGTCGATAGATTTCTTGCTATAACTGCCAATAAACTTATTAGCTTTATCATCCCTTTCACTAACACTGTAAACTGAATTTTATCAATGTTTTGTGTTTTGTTTGATTTGGTAACTGGGTAAACTCTGTGACGTAAACAGTTTGTGGCTAATTTTACCTGTTTTGTGTAGGGGGCTAGAGTAACGGTCCCTCAGAGGGGATATTCACTCTGTTTAGTTCTGACAAGTGCTGAGGCAGCTGTTCCCCAGGTCATCAGCAGAAACTGGTCACACCGTGTTTTAAAACACACATCCTCACAAGCTGTACCTTACAATGATGACTTTGACCAATTATACCCATTGATATTTATAAATAATTATGCATTTGCTCATTTTTAGACATTCTGGTGTATTTTAGGAACTAAGGACCTTTACAGTTTTGAAAATTGGACTGGTGATATTAATAATATTAATCACCTGATATGAAGAATGCCAAGCGCTGATTGAGAAATGGGAAGCACAGGATATCACTTTGATGTTTTACGTGTGGTGGGATAAGAGATGGGAAGGACTCCCTCTAAAGTGATTATTGGGCACTTTCATGAGAAGGTCAGGAGGTGGAAAACTTATTAGTTCTTAAAGAATGAGTGGGAGATATGGGAGGGCATCAAAGGATGGGACACAGCCTCTGGCTCCAGGTGGCATGCCTCTAAAAGAGGCCTTTAAGAGATTTCTTATGATCACAATCAACTAAGATGATAAAAATTATCATAAATAGACCTAGGACATACATTACATTCAGGGACTCGGGGGGCTTAAGGAGCCCTATTTCCCTGCACTTCAAGGAGATGACAAAGGGAAATATCAGGGTGCGTGATTCTTGCAGCTCAGTAGGACGACAGACACCTGTGTTTCTTTCCAGTTGTCTACAACTTAAGATCCACGGTAAGATCCACATTCAGCAAGAAAAGCATACTGCAGCCCAGGGAGGAAGCACCAGGAAGAGGTGCCCCTTTATGTTGTTGGTAAATGCGAATTCACTCAGTGCTTCTAAACACATCTCCCCACTCTCCATTCCCAATGCCCAAAAGCCAGTGGTGTGATTTTGCAGGAAAGTATCTGTCTTCCTTAATACAAGAGCCAGACTTTCTTTTATTAAAATCCTGTAAAGCATCAAGTATAATTAGAAGAACTTTCAGTGTTGGTGTAAGCAAAAAAACACAAGACAAAAAACAAAACAAAACAACAACAACAACAAAAAAAAAAACAAAAAAAACAAGAGCCCACTGAATTTCAGCCAGTGATTCCTACTCAGGACAGGTGACTTGTTGAACTTCAGGCAGTAACATTAGCTCAAAGTTTCCAAGATGTTCTGTTTCTTGGTTTTAGTGTGACAACACCATCAGATTTGAGGATGACCTCTTAGATTCCAAGTACAAAAAGCTTTTTTTTCCCCCTATGAGGAACCCTGGAGTCTCTGTGGTCCAGACAGAAGGCCACTTACTCTCTCTGAGGGGAAGCTCTGCGCCTGAACTGTATGGACCCGCCCAGCATCTTCTTTTCCCTCTCTGATATCTGCCATGCCAAAACAAATCTTCTGAAGTTTCCATTCAGTAATTCATTGTTCGAGGAGTCAGGGACTAGACATTTTCTTCCTATTCCTGCTATGGACCACAGCTACTTCCAACCAAAGTAGCAATTTGTGCAGAGGTCAGACTTGGCCACGTATTCTGTGCACCAGAGGCATGTGCTTCCAGGGCTCTGAGGCTAGCTCAGGAGGCACAGGTGCCTGGGTGTGAGCAGCACAGACAGAGGCTGTTTCTTCTCCAGCACTGTAGACTAAATTATGATCCAAGTCCTCCAATTTAAATGCCTCCTGGAGTTGCACTAGAGTTCTTGCATTACTTTCCCAAGTGGCATTTAGGGGAGCAGTGAGAAAAGATCTCTTTGCTCAGGTATATTTCTGTTTTTTGCCTGTCTCCTATGAAAAATACTCCTGAAAAGTGTCATTACTCTGATAATGTGGTGATACTTTATTACCAAAATGTATTTTCCATTCAAGGAGTCTGAAACTTTTTTTTGAATATACAGTGTAGCTAATAATACATCTTGACGTCACTTAAGACTGCTATCCTGCCGTATGTTCAGTCTATCTGTTTATCGTGCCTTTAAGAGAACAACATAACCAACCCTACTCACCTTGGATTTCTCAAGTGATCAAATTTTACAGTATATGCTAATGCATAACAGTAATCTTAAATTGTGTACTCTTCTATGCCACTGACCCAAAAAATAATGTGTGTGTGCTTGTATGTGTATTATGAAAATGATTTGTTGAAAATAGCAAATAGGTTGAACCCAACCTGATGTAGCCAAATATCCACCACAAATACTGAAAGCAGCATATTAATATTATTTGACAACTGAATAATTGCTTTTTTAGTGCTTTGGGGTCAGTTGGAGTAAATAAATGGATCCCTTGTAAAATTCTGTTAAAGAGTTCTGTAACTTGTCCCCCATTCCTTCCCCATATGATGCTTTCTGTGCTTTTTAATAGAAAAGAGGACAAAGCCCTTGTTAGAGACAGGCAGATTCACAAGGCACAATGCATGTAGGCACAGATTCAGGCATATACAACCGATAGATTACAGACAGGACAGGAAGCATAAGCTACAGTGTGACAGAAGACACAAGGGAAAAAGTAAAGAATTAAAATCTGGGCAAGCTCATAGTCAGATGGTTCCAAGAGGAGGTCTTTAGTAATTTCCTTAATGTAACATGATACATGTTGGTGGCTCTGAGTCTATCAACAATGTGCTTAACCAATGCAGAGCATTTCAGTTGATATTAATTGAATGATTTCCTAGTTTCTCTTCTCTTTATAAATCTGTCCAGGAAAGGAGTTAATAGACCAATGTGTGACTTTAAATTATTTTTCTCTTTTATACACCTATCTTGGCTATATCCAATGAATCTCTGATTGAACTTAAGACCAACTCAACAAGAGGGAAACCATAACTGGTACTGGAAACATAGTTTACTATTCAGTGCTAGTGAAGCCATGGTTATTGGAAGAGAATCTACAAAAACAAATTTACTAAACCAGCATAATTCTTAAAAACAATCTATAAACATTTTTCTTATATCTATGGATGATTATAGTCATCACCCCTCATCAAGGAAACTTCTCGTTGCAACAGAGGAAGAGAGACAATGACAGAAAGCTATAACCAATCAGTATGCAGAGTTGTGGAGTCCTGTCCCAGTGGAGATATCTATGACACACTCTCACTCCTAAGGTTCAGAAAACATCATGGAAGAGGGGCAGGAATAGTGTGAGAGTCAGAGACTCAGGGAGTTTGCAGTTCTTCTTGTCTCCACAGGCTTCTTCGCATGTGGGCACATACTAACATAGATATATAAACATTTACATAAATAAAAATTAATTTAAAACTTAATTTTTAAAATCGCAAACTACATCCATAAAGTCTCACCAATGTTTTTGCCCAAATGGGGTATCTGGGAGGATTTGAGGGAAGAAAGGGAAGGGAGGAACGTTACAATAAAATACAGTATCAAAAATTTAAACAAAAAAGGGGGGGCGGAAAGAAAACGACTAGGAATAAAGCTAAGCAGAAGTGTAGGATCTCTACAAGGTAAACTTTAAGACACCAAAGAAAAAGTTTAGAAGACACACAAAGATGGTGAGACTACCTATCCTCATGGATTTGCAGAACTAATTTTGTGGAAAGTGGCTACACAGCAGAAAGTAGTCTACATATGCAGTTCAATCCCGTCACAATTTCATAGACAGATTTTACAAAAACTAGAAGAAAATATTTGAAAATTTCAGATAGAAACCCAAAAGACCTGCCAAACCAGTCTGAAGCAGAGAAAGTAAAACTGGAGGCATCACAATGCCCTAGTTCAAACTATACTGTAAAGTTGCAATCACAAAATAGCATTGTGTTGGCATAGAAGCAGACAAGTAGACCAATACAATAGGAAAAGTGAACTAAGTGAACACATCCCTCGCTACCGAACATTGACAAAAATGTCAAGATAGATTGCCAGAAAATGTGACAGCCTCTTTAATAAATAATGATGAAACTAGATATCCACAGGTGCAAGAAGGGAACCAGATACATTTTTCTTACCCTGCACAAAAAATCAACTCAAAATGAATCCAAGAACTTAATGTAAGACTTGAATCCAGACGAAATATAAAGAAAATACTTTTACATATAGGCGTAGTCAAAAAACTTTCTGGAAAAGATTAATTGCAGCACAGGAAGCAATCCTATGCGTAAACAAATGGGTTTACATGAAATTAAAAAAGCTTCTGCATATCAATGGTAGCTACCAACGGGGTCAACAGACAACCCATTGGGTGGGATAAGTTATTTGCCAACTCTGAATCAGATAGAGATTAATACATAGACTATATAAAGAACTTCAAAATTTAATTATCTAATTATATACATCTTTATATATATAATTATCTAATTATACATATGCAATTAAATTATCTAATAAATTTATGGGCTACTGAGATGAATATAGAGTTCTCCAAAAAAGCATTACAGGCACTATTGATGACTAGGCAGTTAAAAACACTTCTTTTCCAGGGTATCTGAGTTCATTCCATAGACCCCACTTTCAGCAAGTCACAACCAATTGTATCTCCACTTCCGGGAGACCCAGCACTTTATTGTCTCCATGGGCACCTTCACACTGGTGGCATATGCTAACAAAGACCCATGAACATGCACATGAAGAAAATTTAATTAGTTAATTTTTTAAATCAATATGAGGAGCCAATAAATATTTGAGAAAGTGTTCAGCATCTTTTGCCATCAGGTACTCATTCCACCTAAATCCAAAAGATTAAAAAATCCAAATGACAAGAGATGCTGGTGAAGACAAGAGGAAAGAGAAACCTGCACATACTGCTGGCGAAATGAAGGCTGTTATGAACACTATGCAACTCAGTCTGTGTATTTCTCAAAAAGGTAAAATAGGGACCCCTCCCCATGAATCAACTATACTCGGTTGTAAACCTGAGAGATTTTGGATCAGTATACCACTTTTACATCAATGCTTATTGTTATACTAGTCACAGTAGGCAGGAAAAGGGCACACCCTAGATGCCCTCCAATAGTTGAGTGGATAAAGAAAAGAGAGTACATATATACACAATGGAATTTTATTCTGACAGAAAGAAGAATGAAACCCTGATATTTTCAGAAAAATGGGTCCAACTGTAAACCATGTTAAGCAAAGAGACAATGAATAAAGAATAGAATATAGGGAAAGAAGAATCCTTATTCACTGTTGCTAGGATAGCAACCTAATGCAGTCCGCTAAGAACTGTGAGAGCTACGGCTAGGTTTTAGGTTTTAATTACTGTGCCTAAGAGGTCTGTAATACAAAAGACAGACTATTCCAGAATCCCCACTTGCCTAAAGACATTGTCCAATGTTGGGGGCTGTTTAAATAAGATAACAAGCCACAAGTTTTCAATTCCTTAAGCAAACTTGGTTGATCCTACTGTACTGGATGTGCTTGCTCACAAGTAGGTGGGAGATACATAGGCAGAAAGTACATCAGGATATATGCTTGCCCTTGATTAAACCTGGTGGGAAATGTGTAGCTTTATGGGTTCTGCCTTTATAGACCTCTGCAAATGTGACTCATTGCCATTTTCTGGGAGCCTTGGAATAGTCCTGGCCAGAGTCCATCATCTTGGCCAGTGTTAAAGCTTGCTTCAAATTTGGGTCAAATATTCTGATAATGGTGTTATTATTCATCAGTGGGATTAATATTTTCTGGAGGCCCCAGTGAGATTCAAACCACCTACCCAAATTCTGAAGCTGGACTTCTCTTCAGAATTACGCGGCTAAAGGACCACTTCAGGAGGCATGTGCCTTGAAGCATTCCAAGGTTCGAAGGCATCCTGTCAGTTTTGTGTACTATCAGAGAGAACTGCTGTGCTGAGAAAAGCAGTAAGCATATATGGAGGCCTCCTCATAAGTCATAGTCTCGTTCTTTTCTGTGAGATCCCAATCTGGGACATGATGGGAGCTTGATAGAGCCCCCAGTATTCTCCCATCCAAGGCAAATAGCAAGATGTTGCCACCCACCAGGTTCTAATTTGGAAAGTTTTCTCTGCCTGTTCTGTATGTGCAGATGTGTCCATTTTCTGATGCATCCGTAACTTTTGTTGCAAGCATGAGAGCTGATGCAGAAATGTGTCAAATTTAGTTGAATGTATGAATGTATTGTGGTCATCGCATGTTTCATTTCTCACTGCTCTTTTTGGAATGTGTGAGCTTTCTGTGCTCTGTGTTTCTTGGTTATATTTCTTGTTATCTGTCTTTGCTGCTCTGCTGCCAGCCACCAGCCACCAATGCTACCATGGCTGTTTTCATAGTTGGGGCTCTCTGAGCTTTCTGGCCACTGGATTCAGTTTAGCAGGGATTCAAGTGTCTTTTGAGTGGAGACAATATTAGAATAGTTTCATGCTGTTCTACTTTATTGAAAAACTGACTCTTGAATTGCATTATGGCTCTACCTTTTTCAGACCGAGACATGCTTTTAAAGTCTCTATGTCCAGGGTAAGGAAAGCCACTTGACATTATGACAGGGAGAAGAGAGTAAAGCAAAACAGCCACAAATATTAGACTGTTGGTTTATGTGAACTTACTGTACCTCAAGATTTGTAAGCTAAATGGATATGGTTAAAAGTCTGTAAAA
The DNA here is from genome assembly GCA_026225945.1 of Cricetomys ansorgei. NCBI lineage: Eukaryota > Metazoa > Chordata > Mammalia > Rodentia > Nesomyidae > Cricetomys > Cricetomys ansorgei. The sequence continues at coordinate 1,824,931 of JAMJFZ010003384.1, forward strand.
TCTGTTTTAAAAGTTGGCATAAAGCTTGTAACACAAAGGATTAATAGTTAAACAGCTATGCATAGGCAATCTTAAAGGAACCATGTGGTGTGATGCCAGTTTTGGGTATAAGCAATAAATGGCTTTCTGTCATCTTGGTTGTTGTTCCCCATGGGGAAGGAGGCAGCCACATGGCTGGCAGCCATCTTTATTAGTTTTTGGAGATGGTAGATGTCATGTTTACTTCACTGCCATCTTGGTTAAAGGTGATCACATGGTATTATCCAACTAAGGAGGCAACAGGCCTCTAAGATATTTTGGACTAATATGGGTTTTATATGGTAATTCTTGTCCTGAAAGTTAAGTCATAAAAACAAGATTTATGAAAGATGGGATTTAAGAACAATGCTTATTTAATAAGGTATTAAGCTACACCTCCATGCATTCATATACAAGAAGGTACCTTGAGCTTGCAGCCAATCTCTGTAATGAGTCACCTACATAGTACTGGTTTGAAAGATATAGAAGGAGAAAAGCTGAGGTTTGCCACTGTGTACCAGGGCTAGAGTTCCTAAAGAGAGCCCAAGAGAAGGCCCATAGCAGTATTGAGATGCCTGTGCCCCGTGATTGTCACAGAGACACAATGAAATGGAGCCAGCTGGGGCCTAGAAGGCAGGAAATTTATGCTGCTGAGGGTGGGGTGAGAAAGATGACCCAAGCCCCTTGGAAGCCCAGAGGAATGTGGATGAATTGCAGATATTGAGCACTGGATTGTTTGTACTGTTGGAGTTTGGTTTTGCTTTGTGATTGTATTCTGCTTTTCCCTCTTGAAGTAAAAAGGGTACTTCATTTTTGGACATTGCAGAAGTTCACATTCGAGAGATTTTAAACTTGTTCAAGAGAAAATTATGGATTTTTACAGAAATTTTAAATTAAAAAAAACCTGAGTATTTTGGAAGAAATATATTTTAAAACATTTAAGTTAATGAAGCTATGGGATTTTTTTTTTCTTTTGGGGGTTTTTGAGACAGGGTTTCTCTGTTGTAACTCTGGCTGTCCTGGACCTCACTCTGCAGACCAGGCTTGCCTTGAACTCACAGATATCCACCTGCCTCTGCCTCCCAAGTGCTGGGATTAAAAGTGGGTTCCACCACTGCCTGGCTAGCTATGGGATATTTTAAGTTTATAAAATGTTTTATCAATATGTGATCTTAAAAAAATAACTGAAAAATTAGGGCCACAGCTATGAGCACCAAACATTAAACACCAGAAACATGGATATTCCTATCTTACAATGCAGCAAGAAAATAATCTAAGGAGTCTGGCAAAGAGATTGGAGCAGAAGCACACAACCTACGGTTGTCGGGGGTTGAAAGATCCTTTCACAGGGGTCACCTAGTACTGTCTTTATGTCAAATGTTTGCATTGTGATTCATAACAGTGGCAAATTTGCAGTTGTGGAAAAGTAATGAGAATTATTTTTATGGTTGGGGATAGCCACAACATGGGGATTTGTGTTGAAGGGGCATAGAATTAGGAAGGTTGAAAACTACTGGCTTAGAGAATGTGTCTCCTTCCCTCAGGTCTATTCAGGCTTAAGAATGTATAGGTATCTGCTTTGTCTTTGCTAACTTTGTTAAGCTTTAGCCATTTTAATAAACTGAGTCCTACAAGAAACTGTTATATTGTGTAGAAGTGCACTATGTAAGGTAAGGACCAGGAAAGTAATGTTGCCAGTCTTCCTATGGGCTGTATCTATGATTAAAAGTTTTATTTTGATAGTGTTAGTTCCGTGAAATAGCTCAATTAGACGCTGAGAGAAACATGTAGTCCATTTAAAGTTTATGCAGTTTATTTCCTGTGGGATATGTACTGACATGCCAGGGCTACCAATTAGAAAAACATGGCAGCCCTGAAAGCTGGCCACAAGGACCATTTAAATCAAACAGGCAGTGTCTAGGGGATCCTTCTGATGGTCAGGATCTGAACACTGGATTGGCTCATTAAATATCATAAGGAAGCAAGCTGGAAAGCCAATACTTGACAGTAAACAGAGAGGTAAGGTCAGTGCCACCACTAGGGGGTACTGGTCCTCTCAGATAGTAAAAGAGATTCAATGCAGAAAAGTGTTATTTTTTAAGGCTAAACCCAAAAGGGATAGGCTATAAAATCTTAGTCTTATAAAAGCTACTAATTTACTGTAAACTGTTAAAGATAATTAAAACATGTAAGTTAATGATCCATCACTTTATAAATGATCAAATTATTTAATGTGTTTAGAACTATACTCATAATCCTGCTAAGTACGAATGTAATTAATTACAGAAATAAGCCCTATTTAGCCACCTGTATAGGCCATTTGGATTATACTTCCTGCTATATCCTTCTCATAACTGATGGTATTAACGGCTAACTGTAGCTTTATCATATTATTTATTTATATATTAAATTTATTTTTTCTCTGGTATAATACATCTGGAGCCCTTCCTCCCCTTCTTTCACTCCTCCCACTTCCCCTCTCTCCAAGATCTATCCCCTTCCAGCTTCTCCTCAGAACAGAGCAGGTCTCCCAGGCATAACAAGATGGAAAAAGGCCTGGCTCAAGGCTGAATGAAGGAACCCAGAAGAAGGAAAAGTTTCTCAAGCACAGGTAAAACGATCAGAGACCTCTCATACATGCCAACTTGTAGGAGCTCTATTAGAACACCAAGCCAGATAGATATAAATATATGTAGGAAACCCTGCAGGCTCTATGTCTGACACTTCAGTCTCTGTTTGCCCCTAAGAGTCCTGGTCAGGTGACTCTGTGCTGCTTGTTCTCCTGGTGTCCCTGGGGCAAGCATCTTCTCCCACCTCGGGCTGCAACTGCCTTGTTAGTTTATTACATATGTAAAATCAGGCCTTGTTTTTCTAGAGCTACCAGATTTCTTGCTGAGAAAGGCAGACACATTTGCCTTACTAACAGGCTTCATATTAAAAGATAAGCAGGTTTCAGATGTAACTTTTTACTGTTCCTTTATTTAAAAGAACTTTCTTCTCAATGACTGCTCTCAATAGTAACTACTCATGTCTCTGGTGAAAGATTAGATGGAAAGAAAAAGGTTTTATGTTTATATACGTTCAGAGGGTCTGAGAAAGTGACTTAAAGCATATGGAAAGTGAGAAATGTTTTGAGACTTCTCTTCCCCTTCTATGCTATTGTTATCTAAGACGAAAGCTCAGAGTTTTACCATTCATCAATGGAGGTCTGATAAGCTGGTCAAGCACTCGACTATTCAGTGCAAGCTCAAGATTTTCCTTTTCCTTTTGGCTTTTTTCTAAGAATAGACTTAAAGGTGTCTCTCATCAAGCTAAAACCATCTCTGTCCTCTCTGGACAAAGGGAAAAATATTAAGTTTTTTAACTCAAAACCATAGCTTTTGCTATGACTCCAAGGTGTGAGTTTACTCCAGCTGTTTTACAGGCATCTGTTAGCTGCTGTTTCTAAAATGTGAATTTAAGTACAGATTACAATCAGTGGTAATGCTGATATACCTAAAACTTTTATCTCTTTTTGTAAACTAAAAATTAATTTAGGCTTCAGGAAGTCCAGGGACTTAGATCTACCTCTCACAGGTCAGGTAGGCTCCAGATAAGACTCCGCCCTCCCCTTTCTCTCTCCACTGGTCATGGGACTCCTCTCCTCCTCTAATTAATAGGACTATGGGCCTGAAAGTTCCAAATGTAAGATTTTCCTTTAAGTTCCTAAACTTTACCTTCTGTCCCTAGTCTGTGTCTGTCTCAGCAGACTTCCACTTGGCTGACAGACACCACGCAGGAATCAGCTATGGATTGCAAACGTCTCCACATGACCGTGAGACCTGGACTTGCTGAAAGCTGATGGGAACCAGTCCAGCTGTGATTGCTCCCTTTCTCTTCAGATGGGTCAGCTAACCAGATGCAGCTGATGAATTCCCCATTTCCTGAATCCCCTCCCAGATTTTGACTAACATTCTGACCTTCCTGGGCCCCCCGTCTTCCCCTGTCTCCTCTTGCCACAGACTCTCTGAACTCATCACTAGCCTCCAACCTTAACTTTCAAGTCTTCAGGGCCCCCAACTCTCTCTGTGCTCTGCAGTCAAAGTCTCAGTGCTGAGTCAGGTTGCTCTCTTTGGCAGTCTAGACAAGTTCAGACCATACAATTTGTAGCATGCTCGGTATCCTTTTTCATCTACCAGCTGTGACATTTGTCACAGCTTTGGGAAGAAATGAAGTTATAGAAGAACACTTGCCCCTCTTTCTCTTATCCACTTTCTTCATTCATCAGATTTCATAATGTGTCTTCCTCAGGCTCAGCTGCATGAGGACTCACTCTCAGATGCCTTTCACATGATCTCATAATACCTCATCCTAGAAAAGAAATCACACCATAGAGATCAATATGTTTTTCTATCAGCATCTGGAAAAAAGTATACATCAGTCATTCTCTGTTGCCTCAAAAGGGAAACTTTCACATCCAAGCTCTTCTGTACTGTGGTGGTTTGAATGAAAATAGCCCTCGTGGGCTCACAGCGAGAGGCAGTATTTAGAGGCGTGGCCTTGTTGAAGGAAGTATGCCACTGGGAGTGGGCTTTGAGGGTTCAAGTGCTCAAGCCAGGCCTAGTGTCACTCTCTTTTCTGCTTCCTGCAGGGATGTAGAACTACCAGTTACTTCTCTAGCATCAAGTCTTCTGTGTGCTGCCATGCCTCCTGCCGTGACAAGGGACTAAACCTCTGAGCCTAAAAGCCAGCCTCTTTCTTTATAAGAGTTGTGGTGGTCACGGTGTCTCTTCACAGCAATAGAAACCCTAAGACATGTACTCCGAGAATGAAGCACAGTACCGTGGCAAATGACAGTTTTAAACCATTTTTTAACCTAATTTTCCCACTTCTGAAACATTTCCTAAACTGCCCCTCCATTTACCAGTCTCGTACAGCCTTTCAAACTCTGGTACTCTGGAGAAAAACAACAAACAAAAATACCCTTTTTGTTTCTCTTTGCCTTGTTCACCACCTTCTCTACCTCTGCTCTATTGACGTTACACCGCTGCATGATGCTCTCTGTCCAGTGGCCGCCGTGGAGTTTACCCCCTCAGCTCCGGTCCTGGGCAGTCACCATTTACTCACATGACCCCCATTGTTGGTTCTCTGTCCCCCTCTCTCTGTGTTGCTCTCCCTGTCTCTGTCTATATCTGTCTCTCTGTATGTCTGTCTCTGTTTCTCTCTCTCTCCCTTCACCAGCATGATCCCCAAACTCTGGAATACGTTCCAGGTAGTTACAACATGTTCCACACAAAATATTATGTACTATTGATAACAAAATTTACTTAAATGTGTGTGTTAACATAGAACATACATGATCAAAGCTCATGTGAACTCAGAGACTGAGGCAGCATGCACAGGGTCAGCATGGTCAGCCTCAGGCCCTTTGTGTATATATTACAGCTTCCAGTTTAGGCTTTTCATGAGATTCCTGAGTGGGAAAATGAGTCAGTCTCTCTTTTTTGTGTCTTATCTTGGGCTGATTTTCTTCAGTTTGTTTGTTTTGTCCAATTCCAATGTGTTAATTTTTTTTATCTTATTGTGTTTTATTTCATTATTAGCCCTTAGGATTATCATCTCTTAGAACTTATTTGTTTATGAATGAGAGACAGAAATGGGGGATTCTAGATGGGAGAAGATACGGGGAATAACTGGCAGGAGCAGAGGGAGGGGAAACTGGAATCAGGATATATTATATGAGAAAAAAATCTATTTTCAATAAAAAAGGATTAAAGAAATAATAAAGTAAAATATCATGCACAGAATTCTACACTACTGTGGGTTTCATTCAGCCACTGGAGTACTGGAATTATATAATTAAAGACAATCATAAAAAAGACTTTGGTGCAGTTTGCATGGAAACCAGCAGGGATCACTGCTGTTCAAGATGTGGCTTCATTTGTTTTGGGGGCATTCTAGTGGAACACCTATTTCCTCGTAGTCACAAAAAAGACTGCTGTTGTACACAAAGAGTTTCTTGCCTATGAGAGAGTAGGTTCTAGGAAATCCTTCTGGAGCCTAGCTCTATAGGATTGGGTGCACTGCAGGAATCAAGGATCACTCCCTCTGCCCAGCATGCTTTCTCTCATCTGCTCCAGTATTGTGATCCTCTCGGTGTTCGGTAAGTAACATTTTATCTTCAACACCAACGGCATCATTTTCCTAAATTCAAAACGACCTTCATTTGTCTTTCCCTATAACAAAGCAATCTCATTTCTTTCTAGAGAAGAGCAATGGAGATTCCGTAACTCAGACAGAAGGTCCGGTTACTCTCACAGTTGGGGAACCTCTGATCATGAACTGCACCTATCAGACTCTCTCTTCAGCTCCTCTGGTTTTATGGTACATCCAATATCTCAACAAAGCCCCTCAACTACTCCTGAAGAGCTTGACAGATAACAAGAGGACAGAGCACCAAGGGTTCCACGCCACTCTCCTTAAGAGCAGAGCTCCTTCCACCTGCAGAAGTCCTCCGTGCAGCTGTCAGACTCCGCCCTGTACTACTGTGCTGTGGGGGACACAGTGAGGGAGACCGCAGGGGAAGCTGCACAGGAACCAAGGGTGCAGGAAGGCTGGGGGCAGTGGCCCCGTGTTTGTGTGTTGGGGGTGGGGTGGGTAATTTGCCTTCTTTCAGTAGTGCTTGCTTAGCTAGCAACAAATCGCAGGTCAGAAATTTCAAGGAGAAAATTCAACATTGTCCAACCTATGAAAACTGAAAAGAACTGTCAGCTGGGGCTGGGCTTTACAGAGCACTGGTTAGATCCAGGCTTGCCAATGTGAGCCAACCTGAGTTCCTCAACACGCTGAGTGTTGATTAGTTTTTTGATAGCAACTTTTTCCACAATAATAATTCTTCTGGAAAATGGAGAAGAGAAGCCAGGGTTTTTGTTCCCCCCAGCTAAATATCCCAGTAAAATATCAAACTAAAACATTTCAACATTCCATATATTCCTCTATAATACAAGAAACGTAGTGGGAAAGATCATGGTTGCTTCTAAAAAGGAAGGCAAGACATGTTTGTCTGCATGTGCAAAGGACAGTAAAGTCAAACAGAATAAATCTGTGTTTGTGATCCATCTTGTGTTCTTATGTCCTCATGAAATCTCCTAAAGCTGGCATTAAGGAACTCATTGAGACAATAATGAAGATACACAGAGTTTAACCCTATATTCGTTGCCTTTCCTGGTTATCTTTGGTGTGTACCCCTTTTACCAGAATCCATGCTTCTGTCTTCAGCATCCTACCCTGCACTGTGGTTGTTCACCACCTGTGAACTCTACCATCCAGGTCCATTCTTACAATCTTACTAGAATCTGACTAGAGACCAGTTGGCTGCAAGAGAAGCTGAGCATTTTTTCTTGCCCTGTGTGCTGACCTATGGTGGTCCTGATGCTGGCAGCCTCCCTCCCATCTACGGAGCATATGATGAAGCTCATTTTCCACATCCCAGCACCTTCCCATCTTATTTTTGCCTCTCGTTCCCTTTAACTGAAGGTTGTAATTACTTTGTGTGGTGATCAGGCAGTGTCTGCACGTTGTGCCAGCATTTTCTGAGTCTTATTCACTGCCCTCTGCATAGCTCCTCTACTGAATTATCTTTTATTCCCAGGTGAACTTGCCTCATCAGGAGAACAGCAGAAAGTAAAGTGCAGGTGAAGTCCTACTGCTGCTCACACAGGGTCTCTCAGTATCACTTCTTTTTTGTTTGTAACCTCGACTACACCCATGAGGCACACCTTTACAAAGACTGCTGCACTTGATCTGGCTTCTGCTGTGATCCTGACTCTTAACTTCCTCACTCACTTGCCCATGGTATGTTTTCCATTGGGAATTACAATTCTAATGCTGAGGAAGTTTGTGATCTACGTCCTGACTACATCTACTTTGTACCTCTCATGAACTTTGATTAGCTGTGAGGCGTTACAAAGAACCAGATGTGTTTATAGAAAAATACACGTTCTATTCCTTATCTCTTCTGATAGTGGCAAGTCTTTTCTATTCTTATTTGAGAATTTCTGAAAGTGATTATTTAAAGATTATCTTACATTTATTTATTTTGTGTGTGATGTGGGGCATTTGTATGAAGCATTGTGTACATGGAAGCCAGGAGACAATTTTTTAAGAGTCAGTTCTGTTCCTCTACCACATGGATTATGGGTATCAAACTCAGGTTGTCATGCTTGGGGACAAGTGCCTTTGCTTGTTGAGCCATCACATCAACCAAGAAAGGGGATATTTCATTAGTTTCTTCCCCAAAAGTCAATGTGGTGGTTTTAATGAGAATGGCCCCCCAAAGGTCAAATGTTTGGATTCTTGGTCCCCGAATAGTGGAAATGTTTGAGAAGGATTAGGAGATGTGGCCTTATTGGAGAGCATATGTTGCTGAGGCTAGCCTTTGAGGTTCCAAAGCCCATTCTAGGCCTAATCTCTTTCTCTTTGTGGCTGCTGCCTTTAGGTCAGGATATAAGCTCTTAGCTACTGCTCTTATATCATGCCCGCCTCTACCACTCTCCCCCCCCATGATGGTCACAGACTTGCCCTCTAAAACTATAACTAAGCTCCCAGTTAAATACTTTCTTTGGTAATAGTGTCTTTTTTCCTTTGATAGTAGTGTCTCTTTAAGGCAATAGAATGACAACTAAGAGTAGATTATTATTGTTATTCTCTGTGTTAAGTACTAATATGGTTTCTTAAAAAACTGGGATTTATAGATTTACAGATTTATTGATTATTTATTCTGCCCTAATCCTAACCCTAAATAAGAGGAAATCAACCAAAGGTTCAAGGAACTCTCATTTTTTTAATGAAGGACTTGTCTTAGTTACTGTTCTACTGCTATGAAGAGACACCAGGACCTAGGCAACTGTCATAGAAGGAAACATTTAATTGGGGACTTGCTCACAGTGTTAGAGAGTTAGTCCATTATCATCATGGTAGGGAGGAGACAGGCATGGTGCTGGAACAGTAGCTGAGAGCTTTACTTTTTGATCTATAGGCAGCAGGCAGAGAGAAAGAGAAAGACTGGACCTAGTGTGGGCTTTTGAAACCTCAAAACTCACTCCCAGTGACACATCTTCATCAGAAAGACCATACCTACTCCAACAAGGCCACAGTAATCATTCAAATAATTCCACTCTCTAGTAACTAAGCATTCAAATATATGAGCCTATAGAGCCAATCCCATTCAAACCACTACATTCCACTTCCTGTGCCCCATGGCCTTGTAGCCATAGTATAATGTGAAATGCATTTAGTTCAGCTTCAAAATTCCCAACAGTCTTTCACAGTGTCAACACTATTTAACAGTCCAAAGTTCAGTCTTTTCTGAGACTCACTAACTCTCCGAACTGTAACCTCATGTAAAAACAAAAAGCAGATCACATACTTCCAATATGCAATGACACAGAATATACATTACAATTCCAAAAGGGAGAAAAGGGTGCATAGTTAGGAAACACTGGACCAAATAAGAACAAACAAACAGCAGACCAAACTCTAAACTCCGCAACTCCAAGTCTGATGTCAAAGCAGTCTTTAGAACTCCAACTCCTTTCAGTTTTGATAGCGGCAACACATTTTTCTCTCTTTAATCTCTTCATTGTATACTTCGGCGTTACCATCAAGATTTCATAGCCTTTAGCTAATGTTGTCTTACATTGTGACCATTTACCTGTTTGGTTCCTTAACTCAGAGTCATGTTGGTTTGTTTTCAGTTTCCAGGGTTCAAATCTGTATCTCCCCTCCCTGACTGCCTCCAATATTTCTTTCTACTCTCATTGTTTATTGCTACCACACTGTGCACTCTTATCTTTCTAAAGATGATTATGTTCTTTGTGTTCCTCAATGGCAAAAAAAGTCAACTAACTGAATGGTACCTGTTACAGTTAGGATGACTTCTTCTTTATAAGGCAACATATGTCCAGTTTTGCCACAATATAACACTCAAAATACCTCCAGAGAATAAGGACATTAAATGCAGTAGAGGAATTAGACAGTGATGTTCACAATGCCAGCCCCCTGGTGCACACGCATGGCATGGTCTCCTTCAGTTGGAAGGATCTAGAACATGAAAGGTGACACTCCTGGGTTACATTTCACAAGAAAGTTAAGAAGATTTTGCATGAGTGACAGAGTCACTTATCAGTCTGACACATGATAAATTTGACTTTGACTGTATCAAAATGGAGATTATCTGTAACAGGCCATTAAATATGCTATTTTCTCGGACACTTCAGTAATTCATTTGGATCAGTACTTCCTAGCTGGCTCTTCTTATGACAAGACATTTGTTATGTTTCCCGTGGAAAGAAAAAAAATGGCAGTTTTTATTCCTAGCAGCATCAACCAAATTCTGTACTCAAGGTGCATTTTGACTATGTCATTTAGTCTTTAACAGTAAATTATCATGTGATTTTCAGGATGCTGTGATTTTCTGACAGTTTCCTTTAAAATATGTAAAGATGTTATTATCGCAAAGTAAAACAGTTTGTGCCCATTTTAGTTTCTAGCTTTATGCTCTTCCTTTTTTTAAGGTGTCAAATTTGATGCCCTAGAAAGATCTTGCTCTGTATCTGATTGCAAAGCTTTGAAATTCAATCCTAGAAGTGCAGGAAAGACAGCTTGAAAGCGCTCCAAAATTGGGAAATTGTATTTCTCAGTTTGGCCCCAAGGAGGCACTGCTCCCTAAAGAGGAAAGCGTTTTCATGCTTTTAGATCAGACTCCAAAATCTACTTTCTTTACTATATAAATAGGATGAGGATGCTAGGAAACGAACCTTCTGGAATGACAAGAAGTACACTTGTCTACTAAGCCATCTCTCAGGCCCCAGTAAAGGATCTCGAGTCAGAACATGCACCTGTTTCCTGAGCTAAACATTGAAATACTAAACATTAATTTAATATTTAAAAGTTAAACAATAGCTGTTGTTTCTCTGAGTGTGTCTGGCTCTGTTTGTAGCTGAGGTATGTTCCTCTTGTAAGGAGCTGGTCCTCTCCTGCTTCCAGAATCCCTAACTCCATAGGAACCGCAGATGATCTCAAATCTCCCTCTTGCCACTTTGTGCTCCACCCAGACTCTCAGCCAGGGGAGGAGCTTCAGGCTCAGAAGGCTGGGAGGGAACTCTGCAGTGTCTGGCCTGGCAGGGTTCCTGGGTGTCTGGCCTGGCAGGGTTCCTGGGTGGAGCTGACTGGTTGCAGGAGGAGGGACAGTTCAGCAGCCATCGGGACACCACAGCCCAGGGGTTGGTGTCTGGCTTCTGTCTCCAGCAGCCAGACAAGCACCATGAAGACACTGCTGTGCTCTCTGCTGGGGCTTCTGTGCACCCAGGTTTGCTGTGAGTCTGGCTGTCCACATTCAGGACACCTGGGAGGATTTTGCTCAGCACATGGAGGGGTGGAGTCCTGCGGAGCTCCCACCTTCTCAAAGGACATGGGGGTGCATTCTGGGCTCCGTGGACGCTGGAGTGACCACCATCTGTGTCTCTTTCTCTGTTTCTCATCAGGGGTGAAGGGGCAACAAGTGAACCAGAGTCCTGTGTCCTTGGTTCTGCAAGAGGGAGAGAATGCAGAGCTGCAGTGCAACTTTTCCATCTCTGTAAACCAATTGCAGTGGTTTTACCAAAGTCCTGGGGGACGCCTTGTCAGCCTGATTTACAATCCTTCTGGAACAAAGAAGAGTGGAAGACTGACATCCACGACAGTCACTAAGGAGCGCCGCAGCTCTTTGCACATTTCCTCCTCCCAGACCACAGACGCAGGCACTTATTTCTGCGCTATAGATGCACAGTGCTCCACACACACCTGCAGCCAGTACAGGAACCTCTGCTGGGTGGGTGTGGCCCTTCCAAGTACAAGACACCAGGGAGCCACCACAGACCATCTGCCTGGTTTAGTAGACTTTTTCTGAATTAGTAGAGTTTTAACCTCAGGTGAGTTTTAGATCTAGTAGGTTCAGCACTTAACTTTATCTTTATTTATGAATGTGCACTCCTTCTTGAAGCATAAATGTCCAACTTCGAACTAACAGAGAGACTGTGTGTGGGAGGACTGAATCAATGTGAACATTTAAGCCACAATGTGCGGAACTCACAGAGGATAAAGAGCAAAAGGAATTGAAGTCAAAGGCAGTCCTTGAGGAAAAACTTCTGTGGCCAGGGTTCCAATTAGTGAGAAGGAAATGAGCTGCAGTAGTAGCAAGAGCATCAAGCCCCATGAGATACAGATGTGCAGACAGCTGGTGCAGTAGCTTCCTTTCTGTTGCGGTGATAAAACACTCTGAGAAAGAACAACCCAGAAGGGGAAAGGGTTAATTCAGCCTTCACTTTCAGGTCCATCATTAGCAGTAATCAAGGCAGGAACTCAAGTGGGGGATAAAAACAGAAAACCATGGAGGGATTCTGTTCCTTGCTCACTCACAGATTCCTAGGTAATTAGCTTCCTCACCCAGCAGGACCACGTCCCACAGAGTAGTGCCACCCTCCATGGCTGGTCGCCATTAAATTCATCAATCAGACAAAACAGGTGCTTCAAGTTGTAATGCTATTTTATTGAATTTATAGAAGACTTTGGGGAAAATCGAAGCTATTGAATTTTTCTAATTCATTATTTTGAATTAGTCTTTTCTAAATGTAACTTTAAAAGTTAAATTTAAAAACAGTTTTAAATTATTTAATTAATTAAATTAATTCAATTAAAAATTAAAAAGTCCATCGCTTTGGACTTTTCTAGGCAGAGATCTGAAGATCTTTAAGAAAATAAAGAGAGCAGCAACTGTGAGAAAGTACTCAAAACATATGTTCTGTTCAAAGAACTTTAAACAGAACATTTTAAAAGCTCTTATAACTCAGCGTTAGAGAAAGAATGGCTCATTCTAAAACGAGCAGACCCTTTTTTAAGGAATGTGCGTGGGATAAGGACACACATTTAGAATGTGGTAAGGGTCGTGCTGGTTTAGTAAAGTGGTGGTTGTAGGTTCTCCTCCGAGATCCATGACTTCACCAGCAGATGGAGGACACTGCATAAAACCACAACCAATCACAATGCAGAGTTGGCAGAGCCTAGTCCCAGTGGATATGTCTACAATATGACTCCTGAACCTGAGGCTCGGGAAACACCAACAAGATCGGAAGAAAGATGGTATGAACCAGGGAAGTTTGCTTTGAAATTGTGTCTCCTAGGAATATCGGAAGCCACACCCATGAAGTCTCACCAGCATGACATCTGAACATGAGTTGGAAAAGGACAACAATAGACATGCTCAAGTATGTACAGGGAAGTGCACAAAGCCTCAATCCTAGACAGTGACTTGCTGGCAACTAAGAAATGCTGATAGTAGGAGAAATAGTCTTTCCCAGGGAAGATCATACTAACTGGTTATCCAGTTCTGATTGGTTAGCATTGAAAACATATATATAAGTAATATCATACAGATAAGCCAGTTGTATTGATGTATTTAGGAATAAATATTTATATTTCTATACCTATATATATACACATATGATTAATGAAATAAGAGGCCGTAAAATTTAATGAGAGTAAGGAGGGGATTGTGGGAAGTTTTAGAAGGAGGAAAGAGAAGGAAGTATTGATGTGATTTTATTATAATCTCAAAAAATAGGAGAAATAATAAAAATTTTAGTGAAATAAGAAGTATGTTTATGGCTTAATAATTACCATGTATACAAATGATCTAAAAGATCTAAAGTGATCTAAAGATCTAAGTGATCTAAAATGATCTAAAAGAGGTCAATAAAATATGACTCATGCCAAATCTAGTCATTGTCTTATTTTTATAAAGCTTTTTGGAAATAACAAGCATTGCTGTATCCTCATGTTTTATGAATGGCTTCTCTCATTTTTCAGAATGTAGTCATTTTAGGGACGATAGGAAGCCAGAGAATTCTGGTGACATGTGGAGAAAAGGCTGGAAGTGAAAGGAAGGACAACTATGCCACAGCTGACCTCAACAAAGACAAAATGTCTTTCTGTCTCAAAAATACCAGCTCCAGAGAAAGACCTGATGTCTTCAAGGCGTGGGCTTTTAAGCTCAGGAAACTGTTGAGTGCAAATCTTCCTATTCGGCCACAGAGGGCAGTGCTGCTTCAGAGCAGGGGAAGTTTAGCCTCCACATACTCCTCAACAAGCCAGAGATTATGATGTAAAATAAGGAAATGATTATCTCATACATTGCTTAAGTTTAATTAGAGAGCAAATATAAGCACCTATCTAGACATTTGCCTATATTCTGCCTGTTTGTCTTAGAACCATAGAGTTGACAAACAGGAGTGAACACCATGAAAGTACATGCTATCCTTTAGGTCCGTGGCTATGTTAACTTCTCTAATGTAGTTGTCTAACGTTCTTGCTCATACCTGGTCCAATCTCCAGCTAAGCTCATGTAACCTGTGCCTGGATGTATGCGTCGCGCTGGAAGATCTACTCATGGTTTGAAGCCAGTTCGCTCTTCTCCATCAGAATTTTCACTGACTGTATCAGGAAGCAGTGTCCACACCTTCTCCTTCATCTTGTCCAGATGAAGACAGGGTCTTTCCTAGACTTCAGTGTTCTGTTCTAGAGAGCCGAGACTAGGTTAAAGACTGTCACTGTGCCTGTCATGAAAGACACCCAAACACTGCTCAGACAGTAAGCTGCTAGGCACTCACCAAAAAAATAGCCCTTCTTCACCCTAGTTAAATTTAAGTTTTCAGGTCCCTGTATTCTGTCATGGCCTTAAAATATCAAATGGAAACTTCAGAAATAAGCAGTTCATTTGTTTTAAATCAGCCATCCTTCCTGGTACTGTCAGAAATTCCCACTAGTGACTGTGAGCATCTTTGTCCAGCGTCTCCCTGCTGTCTAGGCCCCCAGCCTGTTTTTACTGAGCAGCCTCCTATGTCATCAGAGTGACTGTCCAGGTATCACAGTGCTGTGTGGTGCTGTAGTTTAGATACGCCAAATAAAAGACACTTCTGCCTCCTTCAGGTGCAAAGGTTAAAGCTTTTTGTAGCTGTATATACAGGAGAAATCGAGCTTGTTTGGGTTTCAGCACTGTTTGTCATTTGAGGCATTATTGGGCATCATGGGATATATCCCCACGGATAATGGATGCAGCATGTTCTGGATAGAGGTCTGAAAGGAGTGAAGGAAATAGAGAAGACACAAAAAAATATAATAAAGCAACAAAAATTCTTGGGATGCTGAAACACAACCTGTTTGGGTAGATTTTTATTCTCTCTCTTTTTTTTCTTTTTTGAGACAGTTTCAGGTGTCAAGATTGACCACAACCTTGTTTATAAGTAAAATTTCCTTAAATTTCTGGTCTTCCTGCCTCTACCTTCCAAGTGCTGGAATTACAGGCATACGCACCATGCAGTTTATATGTCTGGCAACCAAACCCAGGTTCTTGGAGTTCACTCTACTAAATGAACTACAGCCCCAGTCCATTCTTGGAGACTCTGTGAAACATGGACCATTGTCTGCTGTTCAACTGTGATGCTATGATTCTTTGAATAGACTTGTGATGACCTCACATACACAGCAAAGTCCTCTCTGTGCTATAGATTTCTTACGTTTTGATAACTTCTATTATTTATAGCCTTCTAATTTAGGAGATTCTTTTCATTTACTCTCTACTTCTACTGCTAACCTATGTCGATATCAACATGCAAAGCCAAATTGGTTTTTGTATTTGTATTTCATCTATGAAATTAAATATGAAGAAGATACTAAGTGTTTTCTCAAACTCGGGAAGAGAGAAGCCAAAATGCTGCGATCTTGAAGGTGTGTATCCTGTGCAGGTTGTAGAATGTTTTCTACCCTCTTTCACCCCCTGAAGACCAAAGTATGTCATCCAGAGTAGATCATTCGACTAACTTCTGATGTCTTTTCCACAGGTATATTCTTAGATGCATTTGGTTAACCTGTTCTTTATTTTATAAGAATATAATGAAATTTGAATTAATTTAAGACTATCATTGTAATGTCATGTAAAATATGGACATATGTGAATGTTTATAATAAAATTTAAGGTCCCCGAGAGAGTGAAGCATAAATTCTCTATTTCTCATTTGTTCATGACCTTATCTGGTAATGACATATTATATTCATTGTGTGTCATCACTATATCTTATTAATATTTTCAATCAAACCCAAATGCTCAGATTCAAAATGGGAGCAGGGCAGCAGCAGAGTCCTACAGGGCTCCAGATACTGCTTTGTAGCCTCTATCAAGGTGTTCCTGCTCCTCAGATATTTGTGGAACAGGAGATGCTACATGGGCACTGAGTCTGGAGAGGAGAACTCTGAGAATCAGGAGTGGTCACAAAGACACAGCAGGAGTGACGGGCCTGGAAGGACCACTGACTGAGAGTTGAGATAGGACACAGGGTGAAATGAGCCAGTGGTTGGATCTGAGGCGTGGAGGAGACACATGGGAGAGAAGTCTGGCGGAGCAGCATGTCCGCTGGGTGGCCTGTTCTGCCTCATAGCTCCCTGCAGGGCTGTGGCTCCTACTCAGTCTGAGGGTTTGGTCCACAACATTAAGAAATGAGCTGGGAGGAGAGTCAGGAATGGAGTAATAGGGTGGGGCACCTCATCAGAGAGACCTGGGAGTGCTCCCACTCAGCCCACACATGTTGCCTGAGACACAGAGGAGGCAGGCTGTGAGAAAAGTCTAAAATGGAAAAACAGCCCTGAACAGGACTTAAGATAGCAGCACAGTAGTACTTAAAATCTGGCAGAGCTCTGGCTGCTGCCTGCTACCTCCACTTAGGTTGCCCCCAGTTCCTCACATATTTGTGGACTGGGAGAAGTACTCTGGTGCCTAATCTGGTGGGAAGAACTTTGTGAATTAAAAGTTGTTGGAAAGATGCGATAGCAGTGATCTGCCTGAAGAGTAGACTGGCTGTGAATGGAGAGAAGGGAGAGCTGAGGAAGCCCACAGGCTCAGCCAGCCTGTGCGGAGGACACTGAACTGGAGACACCGTTGCAACAGCAGTGCAAACAGAATGGAGGACAAGGAGTTAGGCATCC
This sequence comes from Cricetomys ansorgei, assembly GCA_026225945.1. Lineage (NCBI taxonomy): Eukaryota > Metazoa > Chordata > Mammalia > Rodentia > Nesomyidae > Cricetomys > Cricetomys ansorgei. The sequence continues at coordinate 1,841,998 of JAMJFZ010003384.1, forward strand.
TCAAGAGGGATGGGTGGTCAGGAAGCCAGGAAGCTGACGCCACAATCTGGCTGCCCTATTGTGACCCCTCTGGCTGGAGCTGCCACTCAGAGAATGGAGTATACATACTAAGAAGAGAGGTGAACCTGGGGACTTGGCAGACAGGGGAATAGCAGCAAGCACAACTAGGAGGACAAGTGACTGGAGGCAGAGACAGACATGGGCTGGCACCCAGGGTGGACAAAGGATCAGTCCTCAGGCTGCCATAAGATCCTCCTGGCCTCTTTACTGCCCACCAGGTAGGCACTGCTGCTCCTGTAGCCATGCCCCGATCTTACTGCTCTCCATGATGGTGTGGGGAGAGCATGGGATATGGTGCTACTCATGGACTGCAAGCACAAAGGCCAAGGCAGCAGGATGGACAGTGATAAGGGTAGGGGAGGGCGAGCAACAATTCAGAGCTTAAGCAAGTTGTGCCCCCAAACCTTCTGCCAAACCTTGGGGATCACACTGATCCCTAGCAACAGTATGATGTCCCAGATGAAGAATATTCCATACTTGGGTTTGAATTTCCTCCTTTTGGGGAAGTCTTGAAACCTCAAAATGCTCATGAGGACCAGGACAATTAGAGATCTGTCTACAACACTGACACTGTCGGAGTTCACCAGGTACTTGAGCCTGGCTTCAGGAGACACTCCTTCTGGCAGGCTGTCTGGCACTTTTATGAAGTCTGGGTGCCTACCTGATGTCTGTGTGCCTGTGTGATGCCCAGATGCCTGGGAAAGGACCAGATCCCTGTGAGATAGTCAGGTCCCTGCAGGATGGCAGGATTCCTGTGGGAGGTCCAAATCCCTGTGAGATAGCCTGGTTCCTACAGGAGTCCCTGGTGCCTGTGGGATGTTCTTATGTCTGCAGGATGTCTGGGTATCTGTGGCTTAGCCTTGTGACTGCATGATGCTCAGGCATCTGCAGGAGTGCTTGTGGGATGTCTGGGTACCTGTGCCCAGGTGTCTGTGTGAGACTCTGGTACCTGAAGGAAACTCTGGTGACTTCAGGATGTCAGCATGCCTGTGTGATGCCTGGGTGCCTGCAGGTGTGTGCAATGAAGCACACTTTCAGGTGAAACTTTGTCATAATTAATCTCAGGCTAATATAGGTCAAATGAATGTCCATGATCAGAGCAGCCTGCTGCCTCCAAAAACCATGGTGGTGCATATGATCCATGCTCCCACCACACAAGCTGGATTCATTTTATTTATTTATTTGTTTGTTTGTTTTTGAGGGCACAGGGATAGGAGAGTAGACCAGGAATGGGAAGAGGGTGCTATCAGGATACATTGTATGCAGCTCAAGTTATTAATAAAAGATATATACCAAATGCTCAGGGCCTGAAGTCCAGCTGTTAAAAGAGTATTCACACTTACTTCGCTTGTCCATGTTAGGATTTTGTCTGACTTAAGTTTGCTCAGGTCTTCTCCAGGCTACCACAAAAACTGTGTCTTCATGTTTATTTCCAGAAAACACTCTTTCTTCATAGTCATCCACTACCTCTGGCCCCAACACTCTTTGGTGTTTTTTCTTCTATAATGATCCCTGACCCTTGGGAGGAGGGTTTGTGATACAGATATCCCATTAATGCTGATCATTCCATAATCTTTTATTGTCTGCCTATTGGCCAATAGTGGGACACAGTTTTAATAATCAACTACTGCAATTAGTTTCTCTCATGAGGGTTGAGAGTCCATTAATCTATGTGTACAATGCTAAGTCATTAGAAGTTGGGTTTACAATTCATCCATTTAGTATAATACTAATAGTAAGTTTTCTCCTAGAGCATATGACTTGCCTAGCCAGAGATTGCTGACTTGGTACCAAGTATGGGTTTCGTCTGATGGAGTATCATCAGAGAGTGGTTGGTTACTACCATGATGTTTATGCAACTATTACACCAGTGTGCATGTTTTACCAGTGCAATTTTTAATGTATATCACAGTTTTCACAGCTGGTTGAGACAGACGATTACTTTTATCCTCTGGTAGCATGCATAGCACATTCCAGCACTATGAAATTTATTCAGCAAGGATGAAGTTTTCAGGATAGTACCAGCTTGATTTATCCATGTTCTATGATTCCTGTACATGATATCTTCAGCAATAGATTCTTACCAAGTTCTGGAGGGTAAGCAATAGCATTTCCAAAGTCTTGTAATATTTGACAAGGGTTATCTATAGGACTACACTGGCCAACAACAGTGTTCTGGTTATTTTCTTCAAATTGATGCAAGAGATAACATCAATGGAGCAACTGTTCCCCTCAGATTGGCCTATGAGCATATTATGAGAATATTTTCTTCATTGATGACTGAAATGGGAGGACCTAGCCCACTTTGTGCAGTGCCACACCCACCTGGGCAGTTGATCCTGTTTTATATGAGAAATCAATCTGAGCAGATTGTGGAGAATGAGCCATTAGCAAGTGTTCCTTCATTTTTTTTCTGCTTAGTTCCTGTCTTGTCTTCCTTCAGTGATGGATGGTAATCTGGGAGTGGTAACATGTAATAAACCTGTAATAAACCGTTTACTTCCCAGGTTTATTTGTTTGCTTTTGCTTTTGTTTTTGATTTGGTCAGAGTTTTATTACAGCAGCAACAAGGATTAATACAGAAATTGATACCAGAAACATGTGGGTATTTCTGTGATGAACTTGACCATTCTGCCTTTGGGGAAGATTGTAGAAGGATTTTGCAACTTTGTGCTAGAAAAGGACATTTGATGCTCAGAGTTTAATGAGTTCTTTGGGGAGTTTGGAACATAAAATATTGAATGAGGTACAGACAGTGGAGGCTCAGCTTGTGAAGTTTTTAAGAAGTACAAACTCTATCAGGATTATTGATGAGATATTTTGGCTTAAAAACTTGTAGAAATAAAAACTTTGTTTTATTGGGACAATTGATCCTGATTAGCTGCATCTGAAGAACCAGCTGTAATGAATAAGGGACTAGCTTAACTGAAGAAAAAAATTCTGAGAATTATCTCCTAAGATTCAGCACACAGAAGCTGTGGTCTGGGGAGGTCAAGGCTGAACTTCAAGATGGAAACCGAACTTGGCATTGTGTAAGAGTCTCCCATGTGATTCAGGTTTTGGCACAGTGGAAGCTGCAGGACTGAAGGGGACATGGGAAGAATCTAAGGCTAGGCACCACAAATTTGCTTTTTCTGAGTGAAGCGCTCTTACCTCTTGGAATAAGAAGTTTGTAAGTTATTTTGGATTTTACAAGAATTTTAAAAGACTTTAGATATGTTAAAAGATATTTATTATATTAATATTTAAAGGTTATACTATGTTTTATATTGTTATACTAAAATGAGATTTTGGGGATCAACAAGAAAGAAAAAATTGTGATTTAATCATGCTGTATTTATGTGTCAGGTTGTCAAGGGGTCAATTGTGCTGGTTAATTTTGTTGAACTTGACACAAACTAGACACAAACTAGAGATACCAAGGAAAAGGAATCTCAGTGAATCACATTTGTCATAGTATCTTGTGGGCATGCCTATGGACTTTTCGTTCATTAACAATTGATGTGGGAAAGGCCAGACCACTATAAGCACTGTCATCCCTGGGCAGGATGTCCTGAGTTCTATAAAAAATGAAATGAGCAAGGCATGGGGGAGGAAGCCAGTGGGAGCAAACCAGTAAGCAACTTTCATCTGTGCTTCCTGCCTCTGATTCAACCTGAATTCCTGACTTGCCTTACTTTATTGATGGACTATAATCACAAATGTAAGCCAAATAAAGTATTTCTTCCATAAGTTGCTTTTTATTTTAGAAATAGAAAACAAACTAATTCAAACACCAAAAAAGGACACCCATTCCTTGCACTGGCCTTTTATTTGTGGTTTTAGAGGAGAATATTAGCAAGTGACCTAGAGACCATGCTTGTGATATTTTGGCAAAGACTGTGGTTGCTTTTTGCCCTTGTCCTAAAAATATGCCTGAGCTAAATTGAAGAGTATTGAATTAATGGCTTTGGCATAGGCGATTTCAAGACATCCTAGTATTGATTCTGTCATGTGGTTGTGTTAGTATTCACTCTTCTGCAAATCTCTAATGAGAAGGAACAAGCTTGACAAAGAGAAATACAAAAATATATAGTTTGAGGAGAAAGGAGTAACAGGGAGTATAATGGAGCTAAGTTCAGTGCTCAAAAAGTTAAAAAGTTTAAAGAAAGCTTGATGCTAAATGGAATAAAGGGAGTGGCAATCTATGGGCAAGACCTTACCTAGCTAAGCTTCCAAGCTGTGAAAGGAATTAAAGAAAAGCTTAAGCTGCCAACAACAGGAAGGTGATGCAAATGTAACTGAAGGAGGGGGTCACGTTTCTGACCCAGCAAGCAGCAGAACTTGGCAGCTTCAGCCCTGTGGTCCTGGCTTTAGAGTTAAGAATACGAGAAAGAGATTCTGAAATATCCCTCCCCCACTAAAGAAATATGAAGCGGCCTGGCATGTGTCAGGAGTGTCCCTGCATGGTGGCGCAGAGACACTATTGCATGAAACTCTGAAAGTGAAGCCTGGATTGTGGTGGAGATGCCAAAGTGTTGGAGGTGCCAGAGACATGGGATACCTGGCAAGGAGAGTTGCTGACTGGGTGTGAAACCAGTCCAGTCCAAGAGAGAAAAGTATGGTATAGTCAACAAAATTGAAAGGAGCTGGAAATCTAAAGAATGATTTGACATCAGTCATGGAAATGCAGAATTTGGAGTTTGCCCTGTTGGTTTTAGGTTTTAGTCTAGTGATTCCTCACTATGCTCTCCTTTCTCCCTTTTGGAATAGTATATATATATATATATATATATATATATATATATATATATATATATATATATATATATATTCTTTGTCCTTGCATGTTGGAAGTATGTGATCCCTTATTTACTTTGTGTTTACAGGAGCTTACAGTTAAGATATTGCTGTGAGTCTCTGAACACTCTGAACTTTGGACTTTTAAACACAATGTTGAGACTGCGATAGACTATCAGGACAAGTTGGACTGAATGCATTTTTGCATTATGATATGGCTACAAGTCTATGGGGACTAGGGAGTGAAATGTGGTGACTTGAATAAGAATGACTCTCATAGGCTCATAGGCTTAATTCACCAGGGAGTGGCACTATTTGAAAGAATTAGAAGAATTAGAGAGGTATGGACTTGTTAGAAGAAGTTTGTCACTGTGGGTGGGCTCTGGGGTTTCTCTTTCTCTTTCTCTCTCCCTCTCTCTCTCTCTCTGCCTTCACATCAGTATCTCACAGCTACTGCTCCAACTTCTGACTGCATGTCACCATGTTCCCCAACATGATGATAATGGAATAAGTCCCTGAAAGCATAAGCAGGCTCCCATTGTGAGCTCCTGGGGTTGCTGAGTTTCCTATGGTCTCCTGCTTAGCCAGAGAGTCTGCAGTTCAGGGACTAGACTGCCTGTTAGCACTCAGTAGTGAAAGTGGCAGAGGAGTTTACCTCAGATACCAGAAACTAGTCCAGGACATACAGGCTGATTGGTTATTTAAACTCATAGCAAGAACTGGAGCTCATTGAGGACCTTCGTATTCTCTCTTCTGATTGCCTTTTCATTTATTTTAATCCATCCACTAGAACAATGACAGCAAATGAAAGATTAAGAGCAACATTCTAAATGATCATACAGCACTACTCAGAAATTCAGCCATCAATCTATGTGGCACTAACATGCCCTAACATGTTAGGGACATTAGCATATCCCTAAGTGTGTGCAGGTTATATGTATCATGTAAATGTAATAGGCTCCAGTCACAGAGAGACCTGGAAAACTTACTATGAGACATTTTTTTTAATTAAAAAATACACAGAATTCAAGAAGTGAGAGTAAATATTTTAGGACAATGATATAGAAAATTCTAGGACATATAATAAATAGAGTTATTTGTGTGGAGAGAACAGGACATATCTTATGAATAAAACTTGGTGTTAATCAGTTTTTGTAAAAGTGGATTTTTGAATTATTGTAATCTCTCTGTCTCTGTCTCTGTCTCTGTCTCTATCTCTGTGTGTGTATGTAAACTAATGGTCTACATTGGGTGTCTCTCTCTATTTCAAAACTGTTTAGTTTTGAAAGATGTTCTCACTGAACATGAAGTTTGCCAACTGAACTAGTCTGACTGACTAGTGTGACCAAGGCTCCACCTGTCTCTGCTTCCCAGAACTGAGACTTCAGGTGTACCCCAAGCGTCTGGATTCTTAAGTGGCTGCTGGAGAGCCACAAGCAGGTCCTGGTGATGCACAGAAGATAACTGATACACTGAGCATCTCTCCAGCCTCTAAAGTGTATTCTTTTATTCCTGTTACAATTTCACAAACATAAGCAAGTGGAGATCTTCTGGAATTTTAATGGATTGCCTTTTACCAAGCAATTTAGAAGTAGCTTTGCTAATTGCAGAATTTAAATAGACCTAGCACTCAGTAAGAAAGAAAGATTATTTCAGGTAAAGTGTTTCACAGGGAAATGCATGAACCTATGAGGGCTTTTTCTTTATTAACTTTTATCAGACAGTGGATGGAGAAAAGAAAACACACGGCGATGTTCTGTAAGTGCATTACAGATCACACACAGCTCATGATGAATTTGACTTTGGGTGCCTCAAATTACCCCACCGAATAACACTCATATGTGTAAAGCAGCTTCACCCTCAGCTGGGATTGATTCCCTCATGCTCTATATTAAGTGCTGCCACTTTTAACTACCAAGAAAGACAAGGGAGTAAAATTATGTGGTGTGTATATTTTTTTCTCTGTACTTAGATCTTGTGATCTGTGATCATATGAAACCCATTTCCTGGTTGGGGTACAGTGTGAGAATGCAGACAGTGCACACGAACACTGCCAGGCACTCAGACACAGAACACTGGGCTAAGCAGAGCAGACACACTCATACAGAGGGACATGTGCCACATGCCTCCCCAGGGACTGCTCTGTGTGTTGGCCTTGGCCTTCTCTGGTATGGATGCTTCACATGGAGCTTAGGATATTAAGCAGGAAGCATTGCTCTAGCCATAGAACAATTCACGTGAAGTGAGGGAAAACAGGGATTAGAGAAAAGCAAGCACAATAGCACAATGTATCTTCAGTTAGATTAATTAATTAATTAATTTATTTATTTATAAATTAGGTTTTAAGATACCTAATTCTAACAGCATTTTGTTCACACTACCACAGGATAAGCTTTTCTGTTCTTTCTTCTGATTGTTCTGCAGGATCCACTGTGGGCCAGAAAGTGACTCAGCTCCGATCAACTACAAGCAGTACAGAGGGAGAAAAAGTCACCCTGGACTGTTCGTATGAGACAAATGAGGACATATACACTCTTTTTTGGTACAAGCAGCTTCATAGTGGAGAGATGACTTCCGTCATTAGCCATCTTTCTACTCTGCGGCCCGAGAGAAGTGGCCGCTATTCTGTTGTCTTCCAGAAGTCAGCCAAGTCCATCAGCCTTGTCATTTCAGCCTCACAGCCAGAAGATTCAGGGACATATTTCTGTGCTCTCTGTGAAATGACTCACAGTGTTTGAAATGACAGCACAAGCTGATCAAAAACTGAAGCTCTTTAAGAGTAGCCTCTCTTGGGGAGCCCAGCTGAGAAACACCTGCACATCCCAGACAAGGAGGTCCCAGCTGTGGCTGCTTCATCTGTGGTCTGCATCAGAAATGTGTTTCTAAGTAAAACCTCACTTTATGCAATTTAGAATCAGTTATGTTGAGCAGATTTCTTTAATACTTTGTCTTGAAAGTATTTAGTTAAAAGAAGACCACAGATATCACGTGTAGTATCTTCTACAGTTGGGGATCTTGCACCACAATGATTTAAAATATTAATTTCTCTTTAAATTTGTAATAGCACATGTCTCAGACTAGGTATCCAGAAGAGCAAAGAACATTTTGTGACAGTTACATTCATAGAAAAAGAGCTTATGAGTGAAGTAGTCAGAGATTAATTATAGGGAGTTCACCCCATTAGATTACTACAGAGACTGTATTATCCCTTCAAATCTTTCTTTGCACCTGTTACTGAGCTTCTGCTACCAAAGATCAGAAACCAGCAGTTGGGAAGGCAGTTGCATGAGGCCAGCACCTTGGTGTACCGAGACTTCTGAAGATATAAAGAGACCCATAAGGCAATTGGAATCTACAAGGACATACCACCTCACCTCTTCAATCTCTCTTGTTTAGTAACTTCAGAAGAAGCCATGTCATTTGCTACCATGCTACACACAGATTTAACCCAAGATAAAGAGAAGCTATAGATGTGAGGAGAAAGGAATTATTGGTAAGCTGAGCTGAAACTTTATTGACATCATATATGCCTGGGGCCTGAATCTGAAGAGCTGTATATAAAGTAGGTATATCACACCTGTTTCTCAAGTCTTATACCACTGCTTTTTTCATGTCCAACTCCAAAGAGAACAACAGGGGAAGGAAAGTCTGGAAATGCTTTTGGTTTGTTTTTTTTTTTTTGCCAGATATGTTTTTAAACATTTATATTTTTATATTGTGTGTATAACTGTTTTGCCTGTATGCATGTGTGTGAACTGTTGCGCATGTCTGGTGCTCATGGATGCCAAAAGACGACATTAGATTCCTTGAAATTGGAGTTACTGAACGGTATGTGTTACCATGTGGGTACCAGAAATTGAGTCTGGTCCTCAGACAAGCAAAGAGCAGAAAAGACTTTTAACTGCTGAATCAACACTCCAACTACTGTTTCCAAGTAGTTTGCCTTGAGACTACAAAGCTATCACAGAACTGCTGGTTAGGATATCAGATTAGAATTTAGGTTTCTGAGATAAGATGAAAAACGTTTAGGGTAAAACCACTATAGATCATTTAAGAGAAAGAGCTAAAGCAAAGAGAAAGTAGCTGAGATGGTACTTTCTCTACAAAGAACCAGCCAAGCAACAGAGCTGTAGCGTGCTGCTCCTGCCAACTTCCACCATCTGTAGGCAGCAGTGAACTGTTTGCCTGCATAGGCTCCTGGAGAGCCACAGAGAGAAAATCCAGCTGTGTTGATGTGTTCTTCCGTGGTCTCTGCTTTGGTTCCTGCCTCCAGGTCTCTGCCCTGAGTTCTGACTTGGTTCTCTCAGTGATAAACTGTGAGTAGTTTGATCTGAAATGATCTCTTTCCTATCCAAGTTGGTTTTGGCCAGTGTTTCACCACAACAAACCAAACCAAACCACAACAGGGGCATCACATCAAAATCTTCTGATATAAAAGTGTGTGTGTGTGTGTGTGTGTGTGTGTGTGTGTGTGTGTGTTTTGTCACAGAAATCCTCACCTGGAAGAACACACTGAGGATCGTTTTGATTCATGAAATGCAGTCCAGTTGCTGCAAGAGAGCCCAGCATTCTGAAGATCCCAGTACCATGGGATGACCACCAAGAGCAGCAGCAGCAGTGGAGTGGAGGTAGCCAGAGCCTGGAGGACAAGCTGTGTGCTGCAGAGGGCAGAGCTGAGAAGTGATCCAATCCCTTTTGAGGAGCCCAGAAGATCATGAGTGAATTCCAGATAATTAGACATCGATAATGTTTTTCTGCTGTCCAAAGACTGTGAAATGCTTGATAGATATTTCGTTTTATTTGTTCATTAGCAACTGTCATGATTCTTCCTCTTGTAAATAATTTTGCTGGTATAGTATTAAATTATGTTGTGGAGATAAAGCAATTTTTTTCTTATACAGAAAGGGAAAAATGTTGTAGGAGTTTATTTTTAGTTACTTATAAAATAATTGTTTTGTGCACTGTTGGTTGAGGGGCTGCCTAGGTCTTGGCATTGTGTATTGTCTGCAGGTGTTGGATTTATGTGGGGAATACTTGATTGCTTATGATCTGCACCTGCTATCAGTAGACCACCTGAGAAGTTCTGTATGAATAAAAACACCTGAGCTCACATGTTCAGGGTTCTACCATCCAGTATGGCACTGGCCAAGATGGTAGTTCCCTCTACTGGGGTCTGGCAGAGTTCGTACCTATGATTATGCCTCCTTGTTGTTCTTGTTGAGCCACAACAGCAGTGTACTGCTACATACCTCTCATAAACAATAACATCAAAAAATGACAGTGAAAAGGTAGAAATCAGCATGTCAAGTAACAAAAGCTGTAAACATTACATACTGTCTTATATCTGAACAAGTAGATTCCAAATCAAAGCTACTCAGAGAGATAAAGAGAACTACTATATAGTAATAGAGGGTAAGCAACATGAATATGAATGCATGGAACTTTGGAGCTCCTCATACAGTAAAATAAATACTAAATGACATAAAATGTCACATGGGTCCCTAATCAATAATGACCTAAGACTTCAATGTCTCACTGTGACTTTAGTGAACCCTTCCAAATGAAAACCAGCAACCTTCAGAAGGGGTTCTGCAAGTTTACCTCTTTTGTTTTGGCAGAAGAATTCCAGGCAAACAAGGAAAGGCAATATGCACTTAGAGAACCTACTGAATGCAAATAACAAAATCTTGTTAACGAATGTAAAATTCATACATGTTACATTTACATACCTGCTCTGAGAAACTAATGCCCGACACGCCATTAGAAGCCACAGAAGTCAATAAAGAAAGCTACTTTTAAAGAGCTTAATGAAAAATAAGTAAATCACTAGAGATAAGGTCCTATGAACTTGAAACTTGTTTCAATTCTCCTTGTTAAACATTCCTCAATTTGGGAACACTGGCACCTGCCTGAAGTTTTAAATGCCTCCTGCACCTAAGGATTGCCACTTTGAGGCCATCTACAGTAACAGCTATACTCTGTCCGAAACAAAACAACAAACCTAGGAAGCTGGAAAGTTCACTCACACACTGGAAAATTATTTTTGCAATGCATAGCTCTTTACTTTGTTTTAAGAAATATAGTCTTGCCATGCTGCCCAATCTGACCTCAAACTATTACTCTGCTCATGTAGTCCTCTGCCTCATCATCCTGAGATAACAAGGAAGAGCCACAGTGCCTGTCTCTGCAATGTGTGTTTCTGAAACAGATTCAAATACAGAGGATGCAGAAAGGCTGTAAGAAAAATAGTAGGAAAAGAAACAATGAATGAAATGGTAAACTTTAGCTACTTCACAATCACACCCAGCAAATAAGCATATAAAAACAGCCTGCGTTGTTTTTCATCAGGAGAATGAAACTCCCAACCGCGTTATTTGTAACGTCTGTGTTCTTTTGTGCACTTGGGGACTATTACCGTAGCCAAGAGGAAATGACATCAAGAAGATACAGAAAAATAACGACTGTCTTTAAAGGAGAGATGCTTACATTTTCTAGAAGCATCTCTCATCAAACCCACATTGAAAAAAAAAAAAAGATGAAGCAGAACCGAACCACAGACCTGGCTTTCTGATTCCCCTCTGCACCCCCTTCTGCTTTCATGTTGCCTATATTCCATCACCATTGTTTTCTGCTTCCTTTTCTTTTTCAACCCTCTCCTATGATAGCCTTTTTCCTCTGTCATTTTCTAGTTCCACGGCCAAGAACATTCCTCCACGTAGCTATGCATATATCAACATTAAAATCTAGGACTTGTACATATGAAAAAATCATGCAATATTTATCTTTCTGATACAAAAAAGTCGTGTTTGGCTTAACTTTTGCCACCAGAGGTCTAGTTGAAAATATATGTGTGTGTGTGTGTGTGTGTGTGTGTGTGTAATTTGTGCCAATCTCCTTGCTGCCCTCTAGTGCTCATGAGTTAAATTGCGACAGCTCCTAGTGGCTACAGAAGCTATAATTGCTGAACTGAAGTTAGAACTTTGCAATAATCATGCCAGGGAGAAATCAGGAAAACGGTTGTGGTGTTTGATTCCCCCAGTCCTGACATCTTCCATGTGTTTGAGTCTCTACTGCTATTGAGGCTGCACCTTCATGAACGGCCTCCCCAGGCTTCTCATCATGACTGCTTTCCTGGGCTCTCCACTGAAACTGTTAGGGCAAGCCGGGAGGGTTTCTAAGGAACCACGAGACACGGACCACTGTAACATACATGAGGCATTTATTATAACCGGCGCGCCCTGGGTCCCGCCTATCCCACGCAGGAGATGAGCATGGCGGGCCCAGATCCATTCCCCCCAAGCCCTTTTTATGGGGTTCAGGGGAAAGGGGTCTGGGGATAGGGACTCCTGCAGCTTTCATTGGAGACTCATTGGTTGGGAGTTTCGCATGCGCGGGATGGGGAGGGCGTGGTCAACCTGTGCCCTTGGAAGCCACCCTTGAGACAGGGTGGCGCCCGTGGAGCCTGGGAAGGAAGAATCCCTGCTGATATGCGGTGGGGAGGGGGCTGGGGAAGAAGGAATCCTGTTGATAGGTGTTAAGCTCAATGGTCATTTTCCCTGTGGGTGGAGAGGAGACTAAAGAGTGCTGTTAATGGCCGTACTTGGGAAGGCATTTCACAATAGGAGGCATTTCCCCCTATATGTGACTGCATTCCTAGACTTCATATTTCTTAAATCCTTTCACTCCCCACTTTTTCTTTTTGCACTGCTCCAATCATGGAACAGCTGTTTCTAGCTCCTGATCACTAGAATTGATTAATTTATAGTCAACCCCTGTAGGATTCTTAAGAAACTGATACTGTTGTCTGAGAACCATAATCTGTACTGTACTGATTTTATATTGTCAACTTAATGAATCTGAGTCTATCTGGCCTCAACAGGGTAATGTTCTGGCATGCTAATAGGCACTATACATACCATATCCCCAGTCCTACAGAGTTCACTTTTGACTAAAAGTTCCAGCCTGGGGAAATGGGGCGTTGAAATCTCTTAGACTGCTTCCTGCTGGGACTGGGTGTCGTGGGGCCCCAAAAGGCTGCTTTTAGTCAAAAGTTGGGGGGTTAGGCTGTGGAGTACATCTAGTTCGCTGATCCAGGGGTGGTCACATCAGCTGGACTGGCCATCAGCTTTTAGCAAGTCCAGGGCTCACAGCTCATAGGAGTTGAAGCAACTTAATTCTTGGATGGCATCTGTCAGTGAAATGATGATCTGTTGAGACAGATAAAACTGGAGGAAAAAGTTAAAGGTCACTGAAGCCTGCATTTGGAAGAATCACCTCAGACTCAGGCCTATCTAGGCACTCAAAAACATGTTTTTAGGGTCCTTAGGTGGGCCATGATTTATGCTACACAGAATCTGTATTTTAGTTCATTAACATCTGTGTACAGAGTACAGAATCATAAAAAGTTCTCAAGCAACCAAAACCGAGAAAAAGTAATAAAAGCATGCTTTACACCACTAAGACAAAATCTGTCCTTTTGAATGCAGACACAATAGTTTTTGGCTCCTTTTAGCAATGAACTATGATTATATATATCCAGAAGAGAAAGGGGAAGCTAAGCCAGACTCTAGACCTGGAACAATCTGGATAAAAAAACAAATATACCAGCTCAGCAGAACATGTATCTAGGGTGTTAATGTTGCAACTCTGAACTTGTAAAGTTTACCTAAAATCACTTATTCAGACTTTCACAATTTACCTAGACTTTTATCTCTGTAGATTTTTAACATTTTAAATCACTTTCTTAGGCCTCTACATTTCAACTCTCATAATATTTTTTTGATGTTAATATATATGCATATTTTTCTAGACCTTAAACCTTTTCTTTTCTTTTCTTTTTTTTTTTTAATCTGACTACCCACCAGAGACATGAGCTGTTATTACTGAGTTATATCAAAAACCTATTTGTCTCTTAGCAGGGAGCTTATTTATCTCATTTAGAAAGGGACTCTAGTAGCCCCAAAGGGAACTGGTTGTCACCACCAGAGATCTGGGAATACCAAATCATAGCAAAAAGTATAATTCAATTAAAATGTCAGAGACTATCCATACCTAGACAGATGACCCTGGACTCTCCGTGTTCTTTTCGACTTTATGGGGAACAGAGACCTCAAGTCTTCTGTTGCCAGGCCAGTCTTCAGTTGCCAGACCAGTAGGTATCTTTCTGTGGATAAGACTCAGAGGGATCGAACCCCGCTCTGTCCATCCAAAGCAGGGTGATCTACTCTCTAGTGTCTTATTTGTCCACAGTTTTAGCCAGGTCTATGGCAGGTGAGGCATTGGGCAGTTTGCCCAGTGGTGCATTGCCACAATCCGGGTGAGGTTATTTTGTCCCCATCTGTCTTCTCTGGAGGCATTGGGGTCACTGTTAGGATCTGAGGTCTCTACTTGTAACTCCAATTAAAAAAAAAAAAAAAACATTATCAGCAGATCTCTGAGGGATGAGGGCCAACTATATTAAGTACCCTTGATAGATTTTTCCTTAGTATTATTTAAAGCTTATTTATTAAGTGTAGAGACTATTTAAACCCTGGCTCTGTCATTGGTTAAAAAATGTGCCCTTGGTGATTATCATTTAACTTATTTAAAAATCATCCTCTCCATATGTAACTTGATGTCTGTGCAAGGGCATAGGAATGCAAATTAAACTGGACACATACACAGTGCCTGATACATTGCAGTAGGTGTCTTATTTTTCTTTTTTATACCCTGGAAAATTAAATACTATATGCACAGATGTTAATGTTTGCCAAAAAGATAGCTACATGACAATTCCACCAAACTGTCTCCATCACTGTCTCTGCATATAGAATGCAGTGACAAACAGTGGCCAGAGACCTCTCAGACACTCTCTTGGCCTCTCCTGAACTGCACTCATCCTCTTTTTTTTCTTTTTCTTTTTCTTTTTTTTTTCTACATTAACATGACACATCACATTTCAAATTATAGCCCTTACTTTTAAATAGTTCCCAGAATCAAACTGTTACTCACTTTTCAGCCCTTCTGCCCCTTCAAACCATCTCTTACCTTCTTTGAGATGTTAAAATAGATCTTTCCTTTTTCTGAGTCTTCACTGTGGGTCTCCTACAGTACACAGGGCTCAAAGGAGAAACTGTTTTTTGTTTGTTTTTTTTTCTTTAAAACAAGAAGGCACAAGAACATAACAAACTTAACTTCGAGTTTATAAATAAAAGGAAAACGAGCATGAGAAAATGTTCTATTATGCAGTTCAAAGTTAGCAGACAACACAACAGACCCTGCATAAGCAGAGACATTTTCTAAGCTCGTGGACACTTTTAACACAGTTCTCGTCTGGCAGTGACTAAGTATCCAAATTTTAAATTTTATCTTTTCGGCCCACTCGAGCAGCTGTAACCACCCCGCCCCGGCCTGCGGGGAGGGAGGTGGTCCCAGAATGGAGCGGGCAGCGCTGGCAGCGAGGCGGGGCGAGCGGCGCTAGAGCATTGCGCCTGCACCCTTCCCCCCACCCCACCATACGCGCCGCAACTTCCCTCCTGGTGTGCCTGCGCGCTCTCTGGAAGAGCTGCAGCCACCAGCCTCCGCTCTTCGGAGGCGCGCCGGGACCAGTCGTCTCCCATGAGAGTTACCCAGTCAGTCAGTTTAAGTCCCAAGTCCATAGACACACAAACACACCAGAAGATAACACAAATATCTCACACACACCGAAATTCTCATAGGCGAGCCAAACCTTGTCTCGGAAGCCAGGGGAATCCGGTCTCAGATTCCAGCAGACCATGTGGAGGTCCTCCAGACCCCACCCAAACCATGTGCGCCGGCTTCTCTCTGCCAGGGCGCTTACACACTTCAGCCCCACGCTGAATTCACATGCACCGGTCACTCTGCCAGGTGCTTACACACTTCGGCCCCACGCCGAGTTCACATGCACATACAAAAAGAGACCAGAGAAAGAAAGACAGACATATAAGACACTTAGACGTACACACACCTGGCTCGAACTTGTAATGCCTCCGATCAGAAAGCGTCGTGGTCTTAGAGCCGCCGGCTATCTCACTGGGGCCTCCATTATGTTAGGGCAAGCTGGGTCCCACCTATCCCACGCAGGAGATGAGCATGGCAGGCCCCGATCCCTTCCCCCCAAGCCCTTTTTATGGGGTTCAGGGGAAAGGGGTCTGGAGATAGGGACTCCTGCAGCTTTGATTGGAGACTCATTGGTTGGTAGTTCGGCGCGCGCGGGATGGGGGGGCGTGGTCAACCTGTGCCCTTGGAAGCCACCCTTGAGACAGGGTGGCGCCCGTGGAGCCTGGGAAGGAAGAATCCCTGCTGATATGCGGTGGGGAGGGGGCTGGGGAAGAAGGAATCCTGTTGATAGGTGTTAAGCTCAATGGTCATTTTCCCTGTGGGTGGAGAGGAGACTAAAGAGTGCTGTTAATGGCCGTACTTGGGAAGGCATTTCACAATAGGAGGCATTTCCCCCTATATGTGACTGCATTCCTAGGCTTCATATTTCTTAAATCCTTTCAAAACGACGTCTACCTTTATGTCATTATCCTCCAGTTCTAATTATTATGGGCCTGTAGTATAATTTGAAATCAGGTATGAGGATGCCTCCATCAGTATTCTTGTGGTTTATTTCTCTGGGTTTTTGGTCTTTTGTACCTCCATACAAAATTTTATATTCTTTTTCTATATCTATGAAAAACGGCCTTGAAATTTTACTCATAGGTTAGAAAAATTAACCTTGTAAAAATGGCTATCGTACCAAAAAGCAATATGTAGACTCAACACAATCACAATAAAAATTCCTAGTATATTCTTTAAGTGGTTTCCCTTTCTTTCTCTAACAGTATTAGTGTTTAAGGTCTTACATCGAGGTATTTGATTCATTTTTAATTATTTTTTATAGGGAGACTGAGGTGTAGTTTTATTTTTCTACATACAGATGCCTATTTTTCACCAGCATCATTTACTGAAGAAAATGTCTCTTTAACGTTGTTTTGATGTAGTCGTATTGTTTTATTTCTGAGTCCTCAAGTCTAATTCCCTGGGTCTGTTTGCTTCTTTCATGGCAGTAAAATGCTGTTTTTGTTCCCATGGCTCTGTTGTATAGTTAGATATCAGATATTGTGATCCATCCTCCTGCACTACTTTTTTTTTTTTTTTTTAACTTAGGATTGGCTTTGATTATTCTGGGTATTTTGTAATTCCATTTGATATTAAGGCTTTTATATCCCTGTGAATCACAGTATTGAAAACTTGATAGTGATTTTATTAATCATATAAGTTGCTCTCAATAGAATAGTCATCTCACAATATTAATTTTTGTGAACCTATTAATACGGAACTATTTCCATTTTCTAGTGCCACCTTCAAATCTTCATTGTTTTAGAGTTTTCATTATAAAAAATTATCCACCCACTTACTTTAAGTTCACTCCCCATTGCATTTTTGTTGTTGTTGTTTATTTGTCTTGTGAATGGAGTTTCTTTCTCAGCATGTTCAATATGGGTGTATAAAAGAGCTTCTAATTTTTCTACGTTGAATTTTGCAACTTACTACTTTGCTAAAAGTGTTTATCAGATATAAGACCATTGTGGAATATTTAAGCTTTGTTTGGAATATTTGTGTTAGTTCATTGAAGGTCTGGTACAAGTCTGTGCTGAATTCATCTGGCTCTGGGCTTTTTTAGTTGGGGGATTTTTTTTTAGACAAATTTTCCCTATTATGTAGCACTGGCTGTCCTGGAACTCACTATGAAGATCAGGATGGCCTTAAACTCATAGAGATCCACCTGCCTCTGCCTCCCAAGTACTAGAATTAAAAGTATACTCTATACCTAGCTAGATGAGGGAATTTTAATTACTGCTTCCATCTTACTGATTATAATGAATCTGTTTCAATGTTTTTACATCATCTGATTTAACTTTGGTAAGTCATATGCATCTAGAAATTTGTCTATTTCCTTTAGATTTTCCAGTGTAGTGGAATGTAAATGTGATACACACACACACACACACACACACACACACACACACACACACACACTGTTAAATATATGCTCTTCTGATTCTCTGAATTTCCTTTGTGTCTGTTGTGATATCTCCTTTTTCATTCTAATTTTATTAATTTTTATCTTACCACTTTCTTTTGGCTTATTTGAGTAAAGCCTTGTTAGTCTTCAAAGGCCAAGCCTGGATTTAATTAACAAATTGCATTGCTTACTTTTAACTAATTTCAGCCCTGATTTGATGAAATCTCCCATCAATTATTTTAGGGGTGTTGTTTGTTTTGCTTTTTCTAAGGCTTTCATGTGCATACTTAGTTATGAATTTGGAGATTTCCCAAATTTTTGATGAAGATGCATAGTGTCATAAACTCCCCTCTTGCCAGGTGTGGTGCTGTGGTGGTGTTTGCCTTCAATCCCAACACTCACGAGAAAAGGGCAGAGGCAGATGGATCTTTATGATTTCAAGGCCAAACTGGTCTCTGTAATGAATTCCTGGGCAGCTAGGACTACACATACAGAGTCTATTCTCAAAACACCAATAAACAAACAAACAAGCAAACTTTCCTCTTCTGAGTGCCTTCACTGTGCCCCATAGGCATTGTTCTGTTGTGGTTTCATTTTCATGCAATTCTAAGAATTTAAAAAATTCCTTCTCAATTTCTTCTTGACTACATTGCCGTTCAATAGTGTGGTGTTAGCTTCCATAAGCTTGTGTGCTTTCTATAGTTTTCACTGCTGTTAACAGCTAGCTTTATTCCTTTATGATGAGCTGGAATACAGAATGTTATTTCAATTTTCTTACATTTGTTGATATGCTTTCTGTTCTAATACATAGTCAATTTGTAAAAATTTGTGTGGGCTGCTGAGAAGTATGTGTATTTTTCAGTGCATTGAGTATACTGCAGATGTTTGCTATGTCTATTTGAGTTATGACATCATCTAACTCCAGTGTTTCTGTTTAGTTTTTGCCTGAATGACATATCTATTTGGAAGAGTGTAGTATTAAACTCAACTATCATTATATGAAAGTATTTATTATTATAAACCTTTCTTTTAAAACTGCTTTAAATTTTTTTTACACAGAAAACTTACATTTTTTTTTTGTGTGTGTATGTATACATAGAAGAGGAGAGAGAGACAGCACATGTATATCAGGGCATATGTGTGTAGGTCCAAGGAAAACTTTAAGGTGTTGTTTGTATATTCCACCAAGAATGTTTCCAGAATTGGATTCAGGTTGTCAGGCTTAAAGCCAAGGTTTTGTTGTTATTGTTGTTTATTTTTGTTTTGTTTGTTTGTTCTTTTCTCATACAATTCATAGACCCATTTCCCCTCCCTTTATCCCACCAGGTCAGTCTTCCCCCACTTCCTTTTTCCTCCAGTTCCACTCCCTCTTCACTTCCCTTTCGAAAGAAGCAGGCCTCTCAGGGGTATCAGCCATACATGGCACAACAATATCAAGACTGAACTCAGCAACCCAGTGGCAAGAAAAGGGTCCCAAGAGCAAGCAAACAAGTTAGAGTCAGACCCACTTCTACTGTTAGGAGTCCCATAAAAATAACTAACTAATGACCATAACATACATGCAGGGGGCCTAGTGCAGACCCACGCAGGCTCTATGATTGCCACCTCAATCTCAGTGAGCACCTATGAGCCCTACCTAGTTCATTCTGTGGACCATATTCTCCTGATGACCTCATCCCTCTGGTTTTATAATCTTGTCTCTTCCTCATCTGTGGGGTTTCCCAAATTCCCCAGGGAGAGATCCAATTGAAATATCCCATTCAGACTCTCTCCACCTAATTTTTGGCTGTGGGACTCTGCATCTGTACCTGTTAGCTGCTGGTTGGAGCCTCTCTAGTGATGGTTAGGCTAGGCTTCAATCTATGAGTATAGCATAATACCATTAGGACTCATTTCAACTATTTTTGTCTAGTTATGTTTAGTTCTGCCCTAGATCATAGGGCTATCCAGCCTCCAATTCCTGGCCATCCAGACACTTTCAGGCTTGGGTTATCTCTCATGGCATGGGTCTCAGACAAGTCACTGGTTGACCACTAACACTAGTTCTGTGCCACTATTGCCCCAGCACCTCTTGGAGAAAGGACAGTGTTGTTCGAAGGTTTTGTGGCTGAGTTGGTGACTTGGTCCCACCACTGGTATGTTAAAGTAAAGTTCGGGTGCTTAATGAGAGTCCAACATTGAATATTCCAATGTTCTTTATTAATCACAAACCATGTCAACTCTCAGGAATTCTATACCCAAGCCGCTAGCCAGAGAGCTCACTCCAAGGCTTCTTCATCCCATGCTCTCCTCCTCGTTCTCTTCCTACTCCTCCTCCCTGCTCCCTCTTTGCTCCACCCCTCAAACCCCAGGTGGTTTTCTTCCTGTTTTCTCACAGACCCACAATCAACAAATAACAGGAACCTCCTGTAGGGGGGGAAGCTGGGGATGGCACAGAGGTGTAAACAAGTAAAAGACGAATCTTAACTAAAATATTATCCACAACTAAACGTACCACAACATCTCACTCTTTTTGTTTAAAATAAGAACAATATTGATTCAATCAAATGAAGCTAAGACATAAAGTTATAGTCTATCAAATATCAAATCCAAAGTTCAGCAGACTGCTCATGCAGTTCAAAAGTCTTTGTGACTGTAAGTGTCCCATAACATCAAGTATCAAGTCCAAAGTTAACCAATTGTTCATATAAGTTCACCAACTGTTCATAAAAGTTCACCAATTGTTCATATAAGTTCACCAATTGTTCATAAAAGTTCAGTGTTTAACAAAATGCTCATGTAGTTCAACTGTCTTTGAAGAGAATCAGAGTAGCAGAAGACAATGCGGTAAGAATCAGCAGGTATCTGCATCTGCATCATCACAGTTGAGCACTGTGAAAGCTACCTCAATTTTCACTGGTCTGTTTGGCAAAACAGACTCCCTGTAGGCAGGTATCTGCATCTGCATCACAGTTTAGCACTGTGAGAGCTGCCTCAATTTTCAAAACAGGCTCCCTGTCAACTACAGAGCTGCAGAGTCATCTCCAAGATGATTTCAGAGGACAAGATAGTTTTACGAAGCCAATAGCTTCCCATATTTCCCCTTTTCAAGATGACTGCGCCTGTCTTAGGAGAGAATTAATGAACAATGAAAATGACCTATCCTTGGGTTACTGATAGCATGATCAGCATCCTGCCTTAGGAAAATTCATGTCATAATTCTCAATCCCATCTCTGACTGCCAGCCTCTGTATTAAGCTGGGGAACTCAATTTTTTGTAATCCATTGCCTCTGGTCTTTCACCATGCTGTAAGGAGACCTTTATGCAAGCACAGGAGCAAGGCAGCTAGGAAGGCCTTCAACAGTCCATTTTCATGGAACTATTGAGGTTGAAGGCTGGACAATAACCCGCATACTCTGATGTCTCTCGACAGTTCAATGGTCTCTGGATACTCTCAGTTGGATGTTTCATTTCTGAAAAGACAAAAACACAACCTTTTCCTGACATGAGGTGGAGTCTCCACACTCCAGGCTATTATTATTAGAGCAAAATGCTTAAACCTTATCTTTTAAAATTAAAATTTTTATTATTTCAGTTTCAATAGCCAATTATAAGTATATCCTATACCCCTTCTTTTTTAAATTTAAGCTGAAGTTTTATTTACCATGTATAATTTTAAAATCCAATAATTTGTCCCTTTCTTGCTGGATATTCATTTAGCATGCCAGCCTCAGGAGTTGTAGGTGTGGCTGATAACAGAAACATCTAGCCACTGCAATGCCTTATGGGTTTTGTAGTCCATGACAAACTGGGAAGTTTGGAATTTTTTCCAACATTAACCATAAACAAACTTCCTAATATAGGTGAAATAAATCTTTTTTGTCAACCAAATAAAACCAGATACCAAATCCCTGAAAGACCAGGACCAGTTGGCTGAATTTTTGGTCCAAACTCCTGAACATAGCGAGGCTTGTTATTTAACAACCATAGCCAAGCAGCTGCTGAAAGAAAAACTCTAACACAGGCAATGTAGATTCTGCCCAAGCTTTCTGAGTCATTTTTTGCAATGATCCATTTTAAAATATTGTCTTCCTTTTGTATCATGAGCTCAGTAGAGGAACAATCAGAAAGCATACAATCCAGCTTTGGGTCTACGTAATTTACATCTGCATTCTGTAATCTTCTTTCTACCTGAGTTAACTCCTTTTCTGCTGTTGTTAAACTTTCTGTCTGTTTAAATCTGAATTACCGTTCAATGCTTGAAATGAATTACTTAACTCTTGAGTAGTTAACCCAATGGTAGGTTCATTTCTGTCCCGCTTATGGACAACTTGGACAGTCTGTGATTGTTTTTGATAACTTTTTTAATATCTTTATCAATAGCATCTTGAATCTTACAGGTTGTCTCTGAGATTAAAGGAATGTTAATTTGTACATTACATTGTTTTAGTAGGTCCCTTCCCCGTAAACTTATAGCTAAATCTGCCACATATGGTCTTATATTTCCTATTTCACTTTCTGGTCCTATGCATTTTACACGTACTATATTTTGTTTTACCTGAGAGAATGTTCCAATTCCTAAGAACTGAGTATTTACCTCTTGAAGAGGCCAGTTTGGATTTCAGGAGTCTTTTGAAATGACTGTTACATCTGCTCCCGCGTCTAACAATTCCTCAATCAAAATTCCATTTATCTGTACTTTTAACTTAGGTCTCTGATCATTTATAGTTGCTTGCCACAATACCTGTTTTTTAGTACTTTTTAATTCACCTGTTTTATCATCTCTGTCCTTGATAACAAAGTCTAAAACATGACTGTCTTTAGCTGCAGGCACTACCTGTTTTAATCTCTCTGAGGGTGTGCTAATCCATTGCTGGTAAGAAATAGTTGGCTCATGTTTTCTGTGATGGGGCCTGAGCCGAGCCCCCAAAGGCGTTTCCCGACAGAAAGGAATTACCTTGAATATCGGTTACAGATCTATATTCATTAGGCCAATGCCTGCCTTTTCCACACCTTCTACATATTCCAGGAAACTGAGGTTTTCTTCCTGGCTTATTTTCAGAGAAAACAGTATTTCTAGGATCCGTTTGTCTACAGTCCTTTTTAAAATGACCTGACTTTCCACAGCCAAAACATCTGACCTTTTGATTTTTAAGACCTTGAACAATTGTTTGTCCAATCAAAGTGGCATTGTGAGCATTGGATCCAATATCAGTAGTAATTTTAATCTATTGATCCAAAGAAGCTGTTTTTAATGGCCTTATTGCCTTTTGGCATTCTGAATTAGCATTTTCAAACGCCAGAGATTTAATTAACACTTCCCTTGCTTCTGAGTCTGAAATTGTCTTATGGACAGCAGAAGTCAATCTCTGTAAAAAATCAGTGAATGGCTCATTTGGGCCTTGCATGATCTTAGTAAATGACTCAGACTTTTTTCCTGGCTTTTCAACTTTATCCCAAGCATTTAAAGCCGCTGTATGACACTGTGCTAAAATATTATCATCAAACTGGATCTGCACTTCCAATTCAGCATGTTGACCTTCACCTATCAACTGATCTCTGAGAATATTAATGCCTCTGGCTCGGTTACATTGTTCTATTACCAAAGCTTCTTCTTTTCACCATGTCAGCCATTGTAACTGAGGACCAGCTTCTAATACAGCTTTTGCCAAGTCCCTCCAATCTCAAGGAATGACCTGGTGTTGAACAGCCCAGTTGTTCAATATCTGCTTAATATAAGGAGAGTGCATTTCATAGGCTACTATTGGCTCTTTAAATCTCTTTAAATCTAGCATTTCTGTAGGTTGCCATTCAAGTTCATCATAGCCCTGCGGATATCTTTCATCAGCGGGCATCCTGTTTATAGTTACTGGATAAACCATAGTTGGTTTTCTTAAAATCTTTGGCTGCCACATTGAGTTATAAGGTGGAGCAGTAGGCTCTGAATTCTCTGACTGAGGTAGGCTTTTACTTCCTTCCATCAAGTGTTCTAATTTTGCTACCAAGGTTTGCATTCTCATATTCCACTTCTCATCTATTTCTTTTAAGGCTGCTTCTTGTGAGAAGCAAGTAGATTCTGCTTTTCTTTCCACCATTTTAAAATTTTCTGATTTTGCTCTGAATTTATCTCCTGTATCTAAGTCAATTTCCCGTAAAGGGCTAAGAGATTTCCTTTTTCCTTCTACACTAACAGTTTTCCTTGATAGAACACAGTATACCATGATGGCTATTGATAATATCATGTGAAATACCAGAATAACAAAAACCATAATCTGTATTATGCCAGTTTCAGTTGAAGTATTTATCTTTTCATCTACTGTTTTCATTCCTATGACATCCTTAACAAAACTATACAGAGCCCAAGTGCCCTGTGTCATAATATTTTTCATTTTTAACATGGAAAAATTTTCTTTTCCACTCTTACTTATCCTCTCCTTCCTTAGGAGACTTCTGTGTATTTTTCTTTTATTTTTTCTATCTTTATTACTGTGGCTCCCACTTTCCAAGGAGCATTCTCTTTATTACCTTCTTTTCTTACAGAAGATCTGTAAATCTGTGGTTCCTTTCCTGGAACTTTATTAACCCGCACCTGTGTGCACTTTTTCTTTAATTCTGTCTCTTTCTCTTTAGCCCTCCTCTTTCCATAGAAAGCCCTACTCCTTTTTTATTTATTTACCCTGTATCTTACTTTACCTTTCCTGTGTCTTCTTTCTTCTTTTCTTCTTTTTTCTCGTGTGTCCTTGCCACACGTTGGTGCGCCAAATGTTAAAGTAAAGTTCGGGCGCTTAATGAGAGTCCAGCATTGAATATTCCAATGTTCTTTATTAATCACAAGCCATGTCAACTCTCAGGAATTCTATACCCAAGCCGCTAGCCAGAGAGCTCACTCCAAGGCTTCTTCATCCCATGCTCTCCTCCTCGTTCTCTTCCTACTCCTCTTCCACCTCTTCCTCCATGCTCCCTCCTTGCTCTACCCCTCAAACCCTGGTGGTTTTCCTCTTGTTTTCTCACAGACCCTCAATCAACAAATAACAGGAACCTCCTGTAGGAGGTGGAAGCTGGGGATGGCACAGAGGTGTAAACAAGTAAAAGACGAATCTTAACTAAAATATTATCCACAACTAAACGTACCGCAACACTGGTAGTCTTGTCTGATTACAGAAGATAGTTGGTTTGGGCTCCATATTTTTAATTACTAGGAGGGCTCACAAAGGTCACCATTCTACATTTCAGGGAGTTTCTTTTGCACTAGGTTGCCACATCTCCTCTGAGATGCCCCTTAATTCTTGTCATCTCTCTCTATACTCTCTCCCTCTCCCTTCCCCTTCCATTTGATCCCTCCTGTTCCTATCTCCATCTGCCCCCATTCTACCTGCAAAATCTGTTGTATTTCCCCTTCTGAAAGAGATTTATGCATCTCTTCTAGAACCCTCCTTGTTCCCTAGTCTTTCTGGTCTGTGGATTGTGACATGATTGTCCTTTACTTAATAGCTAATATCCACTTATAAGTGAATACATATATCCCGTGTTTATCTTTTGGGGTCTAGGTTACCTCACTCAGAATGATTTTTCTAGTTCCATTCATTTGCCTACAAATTTCATAATGTCATTTTTTTTAACAGCTGAGTAGCATTCCACTGTGTATGTGTTCCAAATTTTCTTTATGTACTTTTTTGGAATGTTCCCTAGAGGGACATCAAGGTTGTTCCCTGTTTATTATGAATAAAGCCACTATGAACATAGTTGAACAAGTGCCCTATGGTAGGATGGGGTGTCCTTTGGGTATATGCCCAAGAGTGGTATGGCTGGGGCTTAAGGTAGATGGATTCCCAAATTTTTAGGACTTGCCATATTGATTTCCATAGTGGCTGTACAAGTTTGCACTCCCACCAGAAACAGAGGAGTGTTCCCTTTGCTCCACATCCTCACCAGCATGAACCGTGACTTGTGTTATTGATGTTAGCCATTCAAACATGTGTAAGATGGAATCTCGAAGTAGTTTTGGTTTGTATTTCACTGATGGCTAAGGATGTTGAACATCTAAGTGTTTTTTGGTCATTTGAGATTCTTCTATTGAGAATTCTCTGTTTGTATCTATACCTCATTTTTAAATTGGGTTATTTTGTTTGGTGATATCTAGTTTTTTGAGTTCTTTATATATTTTGGTTGTTAGCCCTCTGTCAGATGTGAAGTTTATGGAGATCTTTTTCCATTCTATATGCTGCCACTCTGTCTGATGGATAGTGTCCTTTGTCGTGCCAAAGCTTTCCAGTTTCATGAGGTCCTGTTTATTAATTGTTGATCTTAGTGCCTGTGTTATTGGTGTTCTGTTTATGAAGTTGTCTTTTGTGTCAATGAGTTCCTGGCTATTCTCTGCTTTCTCTTCTGATCCATTCATTGTATCTGGTTATAAGTTGAAGTCTTTGATCTACTTGGACTTGAGTTTTGTGCAGGTGATAAATATGGATCTATTTGTATTTGTCTACATGTGGACAGCCTGTTAGACCAGGACCATTTGTTGAAGATTCTCAATTTTTTCCATTGTGTATTTCTGGCTTCATTATGAAAAATCAGGTATCCTTAGGTGTGTGGAAGTGTAGTTTCTCTGGCTATTGACTTCTAATTTTATACTACCACAATCTTATAAGAAAGAAGAGATCAGTTTAATACTTTTGTGGCTTCTAAGAAGAATGTATTCTCCGAAGTTTTGTGTGGGATGTAGAGGAACACTTGGAAGAAGTTTTTGTTATTTTGGTTTCTTTAAAAATGCAAAACAGCATTTGGATTAGGTTTGTGTGCCTATCTCAACTGTGGTATAGTTGTTTATGAGTTGGATTTGGAATGCTTGATGCAGGTGGCTATAATTTGGTTAGATGCAGTCCTTCTGGTGTCTGTAGCTTGTTTTGGGGATTGTGTGCTGCATGGGTAGATGGGAACGTCTGGCTTGGGTTATAAAAAGTCTGAAGCCTGAGAGTTGGGGTAGGTATTGGTTGGTAGTTTATTGGTTGGGTTGCTGCTGTTAGTGTGATAATTTCTAAAAGAACAAAGGTTGGAGAGATTGAATTTATAGATCATGAGCTGAGATGCTAACTGTCAGCTAGTCCTCTACAAGCTTAGGACAGCCTAAAAGAGACTGTGATGATTTCTGCCTTTCTCTCTTTCTATATCAATGCCACTTGCAAAAGTGGTGAAGATTTCTTTTTATCTTTCTTTTCTCCTTCCATAAATAGAGTGTAAAGGATTGTAGCATACTGCTATCGTGGAATATTGTGTAAATGTCCACTAAGTCCATTTGACCCATGGTACCTTTGAATTCTGAAATTTCTCTTCTGATTATTAGTTTCATGGTCTATCTAAAGATAAGTGGGGTGTTGATGGTGTAATGGTGAATATAACTACATTCCAAAGACGTGTGGGTGTTGCAGTTATCAAATGTTAAACACAAGGACCTGTGTGTGTGTGTGTGTGTGTGTAGGTGTGGTGGTCCAGGGCCAGTTGCTCAAAATGACTCCCTTCACTTTAGGCAATTCCTCTTTCTATGTATTGGAAATGTTTCAGATCCTTATCAGTTTACAACCTATTTGCTAGACAGGTTCTCACTGGCTCTAGAAGCTCCCCCGATACAGCTTGGGATGTCTAATGTATAAACTAGATATTGTCTCATGAGTATGGTGGGATGCTGGCAAAAGAGTACCGAAATCCGCTACTGGAGGACCTATCTCAATATTTATAATTCTGCTCAGAAATAAATACCATGTAGGGTGGATGAGGTTGCTAGGATTGTCTCCGAAATATTTATTCTTAAATGATAGCAAATCTATAAAACTATGTGCTATACATATATTCAATCAATTCTCAGCTCTGCATTCTATATTCTTAAGGACAATTATTGACTACAGAAATGAATAAATACACAAAAATATGCAAGAGTATTAAAGAGGATTGGAGCAGCTCGTGCAGTGGGTAGGATCTGTCCACAAGGTGGCAGAGCATCTCCACTGCTGCAAACTTACAAAGGAACTTTCTGGTTGACTTCTGTAAGAGCAGGCTGCAGTCAGCAGCTTTCTGTGTGCACACAGCTGAAGAACCTGCAGTGCTGAGGACAGAAGAGGAAAGCTGACCACAGAGGCATCTTGCCTGGCTGAAGGCCACAGTCCCACGAAGAGCAATGAAGACACTGGCTGGACCTTTGTCCCTGTGCTTGTGGCTGCAGCTGATCTGTGAGTGAGTGCTTTGGGGAAACACGGCATTTGGCAATGTCCATATCTGGACAATGTCTGCTCCTCAGACTGGCCTTCTCCAGATTGCCTGAAATCACTGCAGGAAGGAAGCAAAATCTGGAGAATGCTGTCCTGATGCTCTTCCCACTTTTCCTTTGGCACAGGTGTGAGCCAAGGCAAGCAGGTGGAGCAGAGACCCTCTTCTCTGAGTGTCCAGGAGGGAGACAGCGCTGTTATCATCTGCACCTACACAGACAGCACCTTCTATTACTTCTATTGGTACAAGCAAGAGCCTGGGGCAGCTCTCCAGTTTATAAATGTTCTTTCAAATGAGGACAGAAAGGAAGAACAAGGACTCATTCTCCTGTGGAATAAGAAGGACAAACAATTCTCCCTGACTATCACAGCTGCCCATCCTGGGGACTCAGCCACATACTTCTGTGCAGCAAGAGCACAGTGCTCCCCAGGCGCCTGCCACCTGCACACAAACTGGAGACCAGAGCTCAAGACAGATATATTTTCCACTTTCAAGACCAGGAGTTCCTGTATCATATTTTTAGTAGATGGATATTTAAAGACATCTTGAAATTCTATTTCTAAAACACATGAGTGCTAGAGCATCTTGAATGATATCTTAATGAGAATACTTTCTTACATGTCAAGATTCTAGAGTTGACTGTCAGGTGCCATTTAGACTGTCTGCAATCCAAGGAATCTCTGTGTTGCTGGTAGAGAGTATTCATCATGGTGGAAAAGCTCTTATCTTTTAATGATGGTACTTGATGCATTTATTAAAAGATTATCAGTGCACAGTGTAGGAAAATCATTAAAATATAAAGCAAATAATTTCCTTAAAGTGTTATTGAAATTAACACTATAATGAACAGCTTTGACTTCCATGGTGTGCTCTGGCATAACCATTTCACAATTGCCAATCACAAAACCTATTTTTATGATTTTATGAAGTATTTTATACAACACTGTATGTCACCATTGTAATCACCTTTCTTTTGTGATGAAACACAGTACTTGAAGACTGATGTTGCCTTTCTCAAAGTTAATTAGCTCTTGAAATCATTTAAATGTCTCTAGAATAAGAGTCCTGTCAGCCTCTCACCCATTTCTACAGAGGTCTTTCATCTACTGGGGCACTGAATCTTCTCACCTTTTTCATAATTTTTCAATTTCCATATCATTTAAAGAGGAAATTTGCATTTCTAGCACAGTAAATTAAGATACAGATTATAATGGGATATCCAGTACTTATTACAAATATTCTAACACAGACAAGAAGTCCAGAGTGACCTTTGAAATAACTATGAAGACAGAGGTCAACTTGCCTGTTCCTAGCAGACATAGTCATTCAGCCATGTCTATACCACAGAAAGGCCCTCACTGTACAGTTTCCTAAGTTGATCTACTGTACACCTCTTTAATTTGGATACTTTTGTTTCCTGTGTGATGGTATCATTACCACGAGAAGAGTATTAAGTGCTTCAAATCATAGGTTTGGATCATTAGCAGTGACAGGTTTGCTGTTGCTGTTCACTAAATGGCATATAATCAGATCATATATTTTCTTCAGGGTACATATATTTAAAAATAAACTCAAATGTTTATTTTCTGAAATATTTTATACTGCATAGTTGATGTTCGACATACTTATGATTTTGTTGTTGTTATTTTTTTTATGACTACATGTAATCACTTCCTCCTGTATCATAATGTCTCTGTATCTTAGTAAGGGTATTTATTGCTGTGCTAAAACACTTTGACCAAAAGCAACTTGGAAAGGAAAGAGCTTATTTCAGTACAGTCCATCAGGGAGGGAAGTCAGTGAGTGCAGGAACTCAAATAGGGCAGAAACCTGGAGGTAGGAGCTGATACAGAGGCCATGAAGTGGTGCTGCTTATTGGCTCTCTCTCCATGACTTCCTCTTTTGTGCAACTTCTTTTCCAGATATAGAAGGCACAGTCTCACGGTAGTTGTTCTGGCTTTTACAAACCTTCTGCTCCCTTTATTCTCAGTGTTCCCTATGACTTAGGTATAGTAGTTGTGTTGTAGATATTGGGCACCTCAAACTGCTACAAGAAAGCTTCTCTGAGAATAAGGGCTGCATTTATCTGTGAGCATAAGGATAAATATTTAGAATGTGTGGTTTTAAAAATCCTGCCTTAGCTTCCCATCCCATGATGTAGCTCCACTGGCCTGTGGTAGCACTCCAGGGCAGGAAGCTGTGTGGCTTGTGTCTAGGGCGGGTCCATGTGGTCTCAGATCAGAGAACTCTGAACAAGCAGAATGTACACTATTCTCTAGAGTCCATGGCAGGGGGTATGACTCAACTTTATTGAGGGATCAGGGTTACATATATAGCCAAAGGAAGAGTCTCTGGTATCCAGGAATGTCATAGGAAACCTATTGGCTTAGGATATTGGGGATCACAGCCTAGACCTAGGTATTTTCCAGGGACCAGAGGGAGAGACCTTATATGGTTATATAAGGAGAAGTGCTACAGCTCCAGATAAACAATTCTGTCAGGTCACATACCTTTGAAGGGGCAGTGCCTTGCTGCAAGCAGGCAGCATAGCTTGTGGCCTATCAGAACTGCAAACGGGAAGGGTCAAGCATCTGCCACTCTCAGAGCGAGAATTCGGGGAGTTCTAGGCATGCCTTCTACCTCACCTCAGCTCCGGGACAGTCCCTCAAGAAATTATCCTGGGTGAAGAAAGTGGTAGTAGTAAGTTCACCTCTAGGTTCCATGACCTCACCAATCCCAGAAAGTTGTTGGGTTTATAGCACCAGGCAAAAATTCCATCCTAGTGAATGGGCCTTAGTACAATTAGATGGCTGTTGGTTACCACCAAGGCATGACTGACACTATTGGATCTTTGAGGATATCTTGTGCTGGTCATTGTTGTGGTTCAAAGGCTTTACAGCAGAGTAGGACAGGGTAGGACCATCAATAGATTGCCTTTTGTCCTTGGCAACTTTCAGAGTACCTTCCACTGTTTTTAATAATAGGAGATTAGCTTCAAATTCTAGGAGGCAACCATAGATAATTGCAATAGCCTATACTGTATGGGGAAAAGAGTCTCCTCATCCTGGAGCCTGGCTGAAGTATCTCACAAACTAAGAAGCAATAATCCAAGCACAATGGACATTTACTTCCAATGCTGTCAGTGTAGTTTACTATCCCTTTCATACATTGATATTTTTTATTAAAATGACATCCACCAAGCTTACAGCCAGAATATATATGACCTTGGCCAGTGCCCCATTCAAGTATGGGCAGTTTCTACTCAAATGTGTTCCTAGTTATAGTAGCTGTTCAACTACTGTAGCAACTCGCCAAGGATGACATAGAGGCATATTCATAAGTGCAAGCCCTGCTAGGTCTCAGCAGAGGGAACCATCATCATGGCCAGTGCCATACTCGACAGTGGAACCACGAGCATCTGAGCTCAGGTGTTTTTATTGATCCAGAACTCCTCAGATGTAGATAATAAACAATCAAACATCCTTCAGAGAAATCTAACAGTGCACAAAACAATACTTTAAGCACAACTAAAACTAAACTTCTATAACAAGTTATATCCAGATCTGAAAGTAAAGGAACAGATCTGTCCTGAACTATTTTGATTGTATGAGCAATAAAGCAAAGTGTGCCTTTTGAATGAATAATACAGATTATTGGCATTGTACAAGCCATTACA
Source organism: Cricetomys ansorgei (assembly GCA_026225945.1). Classification (NCBI taxonomy): domain Eukaryota; kingdom Metazoa; phylum Chordata; class Mammalia; order Rodentia; family Nesomyidae; genus Cricetomys; species Cricetomys ansorgei. The sequence continues at coordinate 1,873,759 of JAMJFZ010003384.1, forward strand.
CAAGACAAAAACAGGGACAAATGGTTTTTGATGGTTACATATGAAAGTATGAAGATACCACTTTTAAAATGCAATACATAAAACCGATATCTAAATGGATCCTAGATTAGAAATGTAATAGCAAAGCTATAGACTTATATGAATAAATATGGGGTATATATCCTTCTTGGATATTATACTGAAAGGAGAGGGAAAAATTAAGGTATGTAAGTTCTTCTCTATGTTTCAAAGTAGATCATCAATAACACAAAAATGAAATGGGAGAAAGTATTTGCAAATTATTTTTCTGACACCACAGTACCAACTACAATGCATTGTAGTAGTTAGCCACTGTGAGGGCTCAGCAAAGAAGAGATGGAGGCATTTTCATGGGTAGAAGCCCTGCTAGAGCTCAACAGAGGGAACCACCATCCTGGCCAGCACCTAACTCAACAGTGGAACCCCGAGCTTCTGAGCTCAGGTGTTTTTATTGATTCAGACCTCCTCAGGTGCAGATCATAAGCAATTAAGCATCCACCATAGAAATCCAACACCTGCAGACAATACAAAATGCCAAGGCCTAGGCTGCCTTTTTCCCAACAGTGCAAAAAACAATTATTTTATACACAACTAGAAGTAAACTTCTACAACAACGCATAAGCAGCTCCATAACTCATTGATAAAGAGACAAATAACCTAGGTTAAAAGTGAGCAAAAATGTGGATAGACACCTTTCTCAGGATGATATGGAAATGTTTAATAGGTACCTAAAAGAACGTTGAACGCTGTGAGTTTTTAAAAACAAACAAAACAACAGGTTCATGCTACAAAATGCATTTCAAAATACACGAAAGTCAAGTGAGAGATGCCAATTGAAACGGACCACATGGAAAGATGTCTATTTCAATGCAATGACTAGTATACAGCATTCTACCACTATGCAGGATTGGTGGGAAGGAGATGAGAGTCAACATTTGTAGGTAAAGAGTTTATTTTTTGGTGGGGAACATTGTTAAAATCTATTTGATAATGCTGAGATAGCTCTGTAAGTAAACCAATAGTCATTGAATACGCTTTAAACTTCTAAATTGTACTGTATCTGAATGGTATTTCAGCAGAACATTCACAATACAAAGATCTAACAAATTGAAGAACCTTAGCTCTGAGAGTAGACATATATGAAGTAAAAACCAAGCGTTACCTTCCAAGCCTATTAAGACTGACCATTTGTTTCTGTAATCTCAGTTGACATGCTCACTTCATCCTATCTGGAGCTTTCACAGCCTGTTCATTAGATGTCCAGCCTCTGTCCTTGCCGGAAGACTGATTTTTAGATGGTAGCTAGCTGTCCTATACATCGCTGTGATAAAATCTAACCAAAACCAACTTAAAGAGTGAGAGGTTTGTTTGGCTTACAGGTTACAGTCCACCATGAAGGGAGGCCAAGGCAGAAACTCAGGGCAAGAAAGAGTCTGAAACTGAAATAGAACCATGGAGGAATGCTGCGTATTGGCTTGCTTCTCAAATCTCATTCAGTTTGTTATTTTTATGCAATGTAGAACTATATGACTGGGAGTCCGACTGCCCACAGTAGGCTTGATACCCTCACATCTATCACTAACCAAGAAAATGTTCCACAGATCTGCCTACATGCCAATCTGATGGGGGCATTTTTTTTTTCAGTTGAGGTTCCCTCTTTCCAGATGACTCTTGCTTGTGTCAAGTTCACAATAACTAGCACAAGTTGATCCCCTTTCAACTTGACACAAAAACCATATCTACTACAATCTAACCTTCCATTTATTGTTAGTCCCCAAGATGTAATGTTAACATTAATACTATAATATAAACATAGCAATACTTTAAAAGTTCTAGGTTTATTTAAAATATCCAATGTCTCTTTAAAATTCCAGTCTTTATTGTCAGCTCCTATAAGATTAAAAACTTAACTATATATATTTATATATAGTTAATATATATTATATATACATATATAATGTATACACATATACACATATATGAAGTGTGTGTGTATGTGGTGTGTGGGAGTATGTGTGTGTGTACCTTTGATGAGTGTGTGTATGATGTATATGTGTGGTGTGTGGTGTATACGCAATATCTATGTGTGTGTGGGAGGTGTGGTATGTGTGTGATATGTGTGTTATATGTGCATGGTGTATGTATGTGAGTGATGTATGTGAGTGACGTGTGTGTGTGTGTGTGTTTATGTGTGAGTGAGGGCATTCCTGTACAGTGTACGTATAGTGGCCAGAAAACAACCTCAGGTGTTGGTCCTCACTTTCTACCTTGTTTGAGATAGGGTCTTTTCTTTAGCACTCCAGGCTAGCTGCCCCCAAGAGCATTCTGAAAATCTATTCTGTCCTTACCTCCAATCTTGCTCTAGAAGAAATAGGACCACAGTCATATGCTGTCATGTCCAGCCTTACATGATTTCTGGAAATCCGAACTCAAATCTTCATGTTATGCACCAATTGCTTTTAAACACTGAGCCATCTCCTAGCTGATTTACCAACAGTCTTAAATAAGAATGTAGTGTTTGTAATTCAAGTGTGTTTCTGATGTTTCTCAACTATGGGAGTTGGATTCTGTCTGCATGAAGTAGTGGAGAATCTTGCTGTATTCCACCTGTGACAGGAAAACTGCCCTATTCTGAGCACCAGGCAATATGGTGCCCTTGGATTTCACACATGCTGGACTTCGCAAATCACCACAATAAGTTGAAAGCTTATTGGTCTTTGTTTCTGATGTTCTTCCTTGTGATCGAACTTCAATATGACTCTAACTTCCATCTTTTGGAAGTACTTGCAAATCTGACTTCTCAGATGATGTTTATTCTTCTAACATTGTGGATTTGGGTTCATTCTCCTGTATACTTTTGTTCTTTAAGTTATGGAGAAATTTGAAAGAAACATGAACACACACAGACACATACACACCACGATCTGGTTTGTCCTTGGGAGCATGGCATTAAGGTCCTTGTGCCTACAGATCTTCAGAGAATCCAGGAATGTTAAACAGTCAGTTTTGTCTTTCCAATGTGAAAGGTGGAAGGAAAACCCTGTTTTTCCATCTTGAAAGCTGGGAGTTGGAAGTGATTAATACCCCGGTGATCTGCATAATCTGTTGGGTCAAGCCATATCAAGCTCCTACACCCAGGATTGGAGATATCTACTAGTCTAAATGACCCTGATAGTCAGAGGCTCGTCAAGCTCCTAAACCAAGACTAGAGGTGGCTTAGAGCCCAAGTAACCTCTATGCTATCTGTACAATCTAGACATGTAGTCTGTCTCTAGAACCCATCTTCTTAGGAAATGACATGCTCCCTGAGTTGAGTTTCAATGTAACTACACATTCTTGTTTCAATGTAATTACACATTCTTGTTTACCTGGGATTGTATTATACCAGGAAACCGCCCCCCCCCAATTACACTAGACTTAAATATATGGGGAATAAAACACCTGGTATTTGAGTCCCTGAAGTCTGATCTGGGTTGATGAAGTAAATCTGAACCAGGTTTTCATTCTCATCTCTTCACATGGTTCACTTCTCTGCCTGACATCTGCAGAGACCCTCTCACTTTATAGACTAAACATTCACAAATTGTTGGGATAGGTAACCCATCTCCATTGAAGACAATCCCTGCAGGAAGGAAGAGGCAAGAAATGACCCAAGGGAAGAACTTCCTTCTTGTTCCTGGAATTAAAGAAATGCATATTCCGATTTAGTCAATGCTTTACATTGACCCGGAAAAAATGACAAGTTATTCATATCAAATTTCCTTATTCCTTTCTTGGAGGACAGTGATTTCACCAGCCATAGAGGTCTCGGAGTTGTAGTTTCTCTATCTCTAGCGGTAAAACCTTCCCATCTAGAGTGACAGCTTGTCATGTGTAGCAGAGGCAATCTTATTTCATGTATTTTCCTGTTGCCCCTGTGCTGCAGCGCATCCACCAAAGGCAGTATCGGTACCATCAGGGTTCAGCGCCATGGCTGTAGTGGCTTTTCAAACTCAGCCTGAGACAACTGGATCTGAAGTCTGGGGTACCTTTCATGTTTATGAAACATGGTTTCATAATGAACATTGACAACCATTCCACTTCCGGCGGATGTTACAACTAATACCTCATCAGAGATTTGGAAAAGATGTGTTTTGTGAAAGTTTTACCTTGTGAATTAGGAACACAGCAGGTGGCCTACTGTGGATCCCCAGGACATGTGTTTCCTAACTTTGCCTGTAGAGGGCGCTGAGCACTCACTAGAGTTTTGTTCTTTACCACCTGCTCACAACTCATTCTTGAAGCTGGCTCAGTTTTTCGCAAAGGCAAGTGACAGAAATCAGATATTCAAAACCTTCCAGCCTCGTGGTAGCAGCTCCACTGTTTTTATCTGAGCAGGAGACTTCTCCATCAGACCCTTACTCACATTTATTTTCAAGCTCTTGCTTTCTTCAGCCACGTTCCTGCCAGTCCCAATTCCAGAGAGTTCTTCCACAACAGAGCTGCCGCCTTCCCAGCAATCAGCCATGCTCCTGGTGCTCCTCCCTGTGCTGGGGGTACACTTTCTCCTGAGTGAGTACAGCTTCCTTGTGGTCTCTACACCCCAGATTCTCACTGTCCGCAGTGAAGTCTGCATGCAGTTACTGACTTAAGATTCCTTTCCAGGAGACTCCCGAGCACAGTCAGTGACTCAGCCTGATGCTCTCATCACAGTCTCTGAAGAAGCCTTTCTGGAGCTGAGATGCACCTATTCCTCCAGTGTGTCACCTTACCTGTTCTGGTACGTCCAGTACCCAGGGCAGAGCCTGCATCTTCTCCTCAGGTACTTTTCAGGAGACTCAGTGGTTCACCGTGTGAATGGCTTTGAGGCTGAGTTTAAGAAGAGTGACTCTTCCTTCCACCTGAAGAAAGCCTCTGCACAGTGGAGCGACTCGGCTGTGTACTTCTGTGCTCTGAGCGCACAGTGTGTGGGGCTGCAGGGGGAGCTGAACGCAAACACCCATGACAGAGGGGTGCTCAGACTCAAGGTCTCTGCTTGCAGTCTTTGAAGGATCTCTTTCAACTTGGTGGCAAGGAGAGAAGGAAAGATGTACAGTCTGGAGAGAAGGAAAGATGTACAGTCTGGAGAGAAGGAAAGATGTACAGTCCCAGCTGCCCTTGTATGACCTATTTCCAGCTAAAATATCCACTGTCTGACTGGCTTTGTGTCAGAAACTCTTTGCTTATTTTCAAAATTATCTAATGCTCAATCATAGCTCTGTAGAGTGGAGGAGATGATGTTCTCCATGAGAATCATGTCCTTAGTGGACATTGCTGGGACAGCGACTACACTAAGTGGCTGATTTGAGTCCGTGGGAAATATCAGAAGCTGGACCTGAAAGGGTTTAAGAAATATGAAACATAGGAATGCAGTCACATATAGGGGGAAATGCCTTCCCAAGTACGGCCATTAACAGTACTCTTCAGTCTCCTCCCCACCCACAGGGAAATGACCATTAAGCTTATCAGCAGGATTCGTCCTTCCCCAGCATACCAGGAGCCACCCTGTCCCAAGGGGCTAGTCCAAGGGCACAGGTTGACCATGCCCCCCCCCCCTGGATCCTGCCCGGGCGAAACTCCCGACCAATTAGTCTAACATAGAGAGCTCGGAGCCAATCAGCTACACGAGCCCCCATCCCCAGACCCCTTTCCCCTGAACCCAATAAAAGGGCTGGCGGGGAAGGGATCGGGGCCTGCCATGCTCATCTCCTGCGTGGGATAGGCGGGACCCGGACGCGCGCTGGTAATCAATAAGTGCCTCATGTATGTTACAGCGGTCTGTGTCTCGTGGTTCCTTAGAAACCCGCCCGGCTTGCCCTAACAGACCCTCGTGTGTCATTTTTGTGTCGTTTACACAGAAAGTAAAAGCTGTACCCGTCACTCTTTGCCCTAAAGTTTGCCTTCTCTGCCTAGTCTTTCACATTGATTTTCCTTTGGCTGCTAAGTGTACCGATCATAACTGGTCATAATGTTTAAGAACTTGATGCATTGTTAGGCAATACAGGAATTCACCAGAACCATGAAAGCTTATAAATCTCTCATAAAAGGACCTGCATACTGTTTTTCAGTGGTTGATGTAAACATGCTACAAAAAAGTTCTAGAAATGTCCCCCGAAAACCCTGAAGAGCCAGGCCTTGCATTTTTCCCCTTCTCTGTAGGTATTCGAAGCAAACTTTAGGTATAGTGGCACTTTGCTATAAAATCTGAATCTAAAAATATCTAAAGCCTTGCTGGGGAAAAAAAAAAGGTGGAATTTCACTCATTTGCCATTATCATTATGCGCATAATACATGAAACACACACTCCACTCTTCCCAGCACCTTTGACGGAATTGTTAAGACCATCAGAGGTTTAGACAGAATTCTCATGAGGATTTCAGCAAGAATGGTGAGCTTTTATATGGGAGGAAACTGCTCTAAAATAAAAGTATAAAGGTAAAATGATAAAACGTTGAGTATTTCCATCTGTACAATTGGGCTGTCAAACTGTTTTTTTTGGGGGGTGTGGCTGTGCTTCATACATAACATCCAAAACTGGACTCCTATATTAATCTTCTGGGGATCTCACAGCATGCCACAGGTTGTGTGGCTGGAACAACACAAAGTGATGGGTCAGCCTGACTAAACTCTAAAACTAAAAGCCATTTGCTCACATGGTCAGAGTGAGTTCGCTTCCATTTGCTACAGAATTCAAGTTTGACCGTGCTTTAACCTATTTAACCTGCTCAAAAGCTTGACTAACACATACTCTTCCTTCATAAGGCATTCTGTCAAGGAATCTGAGATGTTCTGCCAAGATGAACTGTCAAATAATTTAATCTGCTGTCTGCTTCTGTAAAATTTGCTTGCTAAGTCCTTATGTTACAAAGTTCCCTTGAAAATCCCCAGTTTTCACTTTTTCCCTGTAGAAGGAGGCCTGGAATGTTAATCTCCATGGCACACTCTCAAAATCTGCTTTGGGGAGTCAGTCCTCTGCAAAGAAAATAAAGCGAGCTTAATTTGACCAAAGAATTTGGATAATGATCTTCACTCTCTTCCAGTGGGATTAACAAAAGTTCTTTTCTCAAAGCCTTAGAAGTGGAAGTCCAAGATGGATTTGTGATCAGCATCTGCTTTTCCAAAGACCTCTCTGTGTGGCAGGTTGAGTCCTCACAGGGCCTTTTTCAGAGGATGTGCACATCATCGGTCCTGCTGGAGTCCAGCCCTCCCGTGTAAATTTATTTTATTTAGTTACCTTCTAATATTCTATCTTCAAGTTCCATCACACTGAAGACCTTACTGTTTCAGCATAAATATTTTTGGGTGGGAAATGGTTCAGTCCTTAAATACCTTTAAGATTAGTGTCAGGTGTATAAAATTTTTGAGGCCTTCTTAATCAAGCATTTTCTGGATTTCTGTGCTGAGGCCTATGAGTATCCCTGATGCTAAGTAGAGTCTGCCTGACAGAGATCCGGACTCTTTAGTGGGGAAATATTAGTCCATCAGCTATATTGCTCCCCTTCCTTGCTGAATTTTCATCTTTAATGAGAATGTCTACATGGCCTGCCCAAGCTGGCCTTGGTGGCTGGGAAAGGAATGCAGCCATTTCACAGGGAAACCTTGCAGGCCCTTTTTTTCCCTTAAGCCCTAGCATACTGCTGTTAATGCTCCAGGAAGAGATAGCCTTTAATATTAGCACATCAAAAAATGATTCTGCACCAGAAGAGCTGAGATCAGCCAGCAAAACCCTCCAAGCCATTGGTGGCTCAGATGTTCCTTTCAAATGCTCTTTGTAATCACCTCAGGTTTTCCAGGTTTGCAGGCCACCAGGAGGAATGATGTGGCCTCTATCCTAGACCCAGCCCCATCCTAGATCACACATGCATACCAGGAAGGCCCCTGCTGAGATGATTGGGCCCTTAAAGTCCTCAGTAGTCAGCAATTCCCTCTCTTTTGGTGCAGCTCCATTTCTAGCAGTGTGCTTTCCTACCCTATCTCCCCTTGACATGTACACTGTTAAATTTTCTTATTAAAAACACTTCTGTGTTTTTATTTCTAAAGCGCAAGTGTGTGTGTCATTTCTTAAAGCGTATAACCCTACCGTGTCTGAGTCCCATAAAGAATGAACTACTGTGTTCATTTGCCATAAAGAATGAACTATCTTGTTCGTTTGCCATACTTTTCCTTTTCTCCCGTATTCCCCTCCTGAGTGGAGTCCCACGAACCTATCTGCAGAAAAGGATGGTTCCCTCTGCATTTCTGCTGAGCACATGACCACACACACACACACACACACACACACACACACACCAATAAGAATCCTATACTATATTCTTAATATTATGGGTTGTTTTCCTTTAGGTTTTTCTAAAGCAGTGTATAGCAAGACTTAAAATGATGATTCAGCAGAATAGTTGCTTTTTATATGTGATTTTATTACATGTATGTGTGTGAATGTTGAATGTATGTGTGTAAGGAAATTACAAAAGTGTAGCAGTACACTGTTGTGGTAGCTCACCAGAGAAGACATGGAGGCATTCTTATACATGCAACCCCTGCCAGACCTCAGCAAAGGGAACCACCATCATGGCAGGCACCATCCTGGAGAGTGAAACCGTGAGCATCTCAGCTCAGGTGTTCTTACTGATACAGAACTCCTCAGGTGTTCTACTGCCAGCACGTGCAGGTCAGGATTACAACATTCCCCACATAAATCAACACCTGCAGACAATACAAAGTGACAAAGCATAGGCAGTCCTTTTCCCAAAAGTACACAAAACAATTATTTATACACGACTAAAAACTTCCACAACACAAAAAGGGTCTACACGAAATGTAATATTTTCTATCAAAAAGAAAGTGAGACATGAAATACTCTATACGACATATTTCCTGTTGTTTGTGTATTTACTATATCCCTATGGTTCTTTAATAAGACACCAGGGAACTGACAAGCTGAAGGAGGTGTGTAGCACTGTGAGTGGTGAAATAACAAGAATGATTCAGGATGTTCAGGGGTATGGGCTTTTTAACCAGAATGCCATGTTTTGCTAGCTTTTAACAATTCATATGTTCATAAGTTTATCAAAATAGTAAGACTAATGAGCTATAACGGAAAATGAAGGTTTCCCATAGTTCACTTTTTATAATAAGAAAGAAAGAGAGAGAGAGAAAATATACAGCTTTATTAATAAAAAAGTATGAATAATGTCATGAAAGCCTCCCACTCACCCTACCCTGTGTACACGCAGGTAACACAGGGAATTTGGAGATCAGAAACTTTCATTCTATCCTTCTATCTCCAGACTCACGTCTACCTGTTTTATAAGGTTTTGTCCAAAATTCCCATATGTCAGCCTTTCACATCTTTGGGATCAGGCAGCTCACAAAGGTCCTTTTCTTTGACTATATTGTAGATGTGTATAATTGTGTCTTCTCTAAATTGAAAGCTGGTATCTTGTTCTTCTTAAAATATTTTTTGAAATTAAGATATAATTACTTCATTTTCCTCTTTCCCTTTTCTCACTTCAACCTCTCCTACATCCTACCCCTCACTAATGGCCTTGGCTTGATTTTTCTTTAATTTATGTTACATATAGATTACTAGATATAGATATAGTTACAACATGTCCAGATCAAATAGTGTAACTCGAATGTATATGATTTCAGGACTGACTACATGATATTCAAAAACAAATTGGGTGGCTATTACCTGGGGAAGACCATCTTTTCCTGCTTTCAGAATTTTCTAGTTGCCTATATTCCTTTGTCTAGAGTAGGAGCTCCATGAGATTTCCCCCTTCTGGGTAACATGTCTATTGGTATCATCCTTGTTCAGGTCTTGTCTAGGTAACCATACCATTGAGACTTCACGAGCATAGTTTTCCTGACAGGTCTAAGAGGTGCAATCTCACAGAAAACTTCCACAATCTTTCTGTCTCCTCTTCTTCAATGTTCCCTAAACTTCAGGTGAGGAGTTCTGCTGTAGATTCATCAGTTGAGGTTGAACACCATGTGATCTCTTGCTCTCTGTATTTTGATTTGTTGTAGTTTTCTGTAATGTGTCTCTGTCTTTTGTAAAGAATTTGATTGATGAGGGGTGAGGACTTCATTTATCTGTGGGTACAATGATAGATATGTAGAATGTAATTAGGGATCATGCTGGTTAAGTAGGATGGCAGTTGTATATTCTCCTCCAAATCCATAACCTCACTAGCCCTGGGTAGTTAGCTATATTTCCAGTAACAGATATGATTTTCCTCTTGCTGAGTTACTTCTTAGATCTAATTACAGATAGGAAAATTGGTTGCTTCTCTTCCTTGGAAACTTGCATATCGCCCACTGGTATAATGAATGTTAGTCATCAGGGAGGGGAATTTCAAGTCAGATCAAGCTGGGATCCTCTGGGTCCTGTGTTGAAATGCATGATGCCATCAGCAATAGGGATTTATTTACTAACAATTTCTGAGATGCAATCAAAGACAAGAATAATAGTCTATTGTTTTTGGAGTCTTGTGAAATCCTCAGACCAAGAACTTAAATGAGGGATTACCATGACTGGTAGCAAGGTTTTTGTTAAATATCTATGGCTCTTGGGTGGAATATTGTTAGCCAAGTAACATTTAATTCAAACTATATTATATATATGTGTGTATATATATACACACAAATATATATATATTATAATAATATACTATAACATACACACACACACACACACACATGCTATTTGCCTAGAATGATTCCTTATGACTTTTTCAGACATGGTTATTGATATTTCACCCTCCCTCTCTCCTTTTCTGTGCTGACTTCCCTTCTCCTCATAACTACACCCCCCCCCACTTTTCCCATTTCTATTATTAAATTATGCTTACCCTGCTATTCATTCCTTCTCTAGTGCTTCTCCCTAACCCCATGTTCCCTTTTGTACCTTCCTGGCCTCTGTGGTTACTCCAGGTTATACATTTACATCTGAAGATTTGGAGTTAGGGGCCTCTACAATTTCCATTGGATTTAGGAGTTTTGTGACAGAATATGTGGCATTTGTCTTTCTGAGTCTGGGTCAATTTATGCAAAATAATCTTTTGTAGTTCTTTCCATCAGCCTACAAAGTTTATGACTACAAAGTTTATGCTGTCGTTCTTCTTTACATTTAGGAACATCTCATAATATACATGTGCCACATTTTTATTGTCCATTCATCAGCTGAGGGGCATTTAGATTGTTTACGTTTACTAGTTATTGTGAACAGAGCACCAGTGAACATAACCAAGTGAGCATCTGTGCAGTAGGAGAAGTTCTTTGGACATATGTCAAGAAGTGGTATAGCTGGGTCTTATGGTAGGTTTATCTTTAGATTTTTGAAGATTCTCTCTCACTGATTGCCAAAGTAGCTGCATCAATTTGCATTTTCCCCAACAGTGAATGTGGCTTCCTCCCCTCCCCCCACTGCAGCCTTCTCAGCATTTGTTCTCAGTCTTTTGTTGATTTTAGACATTCTACTGGGGTGAGACGAAATCTCAAGGTTGCTTTAATTTGCATTTTTCTAATTGTTAAGGATGATGAAACTTTTTTGGATATTTTAAGACCATTTTTATTTCTCCCTTTGAGAACTGCATCTAGACAATCTTGTCTTCGGACCATCTGCATTTCCTTCACCAGGGAGTGATGGAGTGAAGAGGGCTGGTTTATGATCCTTGTGGCAATGGCCTGAAGTCACTTTGTTGGTGTCAGTCCACCAGGGGGCACTGCAGGCTTCCTAGAAATTACTTTTTCTTGAATTGCTTGGAAGTTTGAAGAGCTGAGTAGAAACATGAGGCGATCATCTCACAAAGCATGGAGTAGGGCTGATGGTGTAGAGTTCACCCAGATCATTAGCTCTCAATCATTCTGTTTAAACCACAGATGGCTAGAGCCTGTTCACTGTCTATTCTAAGGACAATTCTCTGAACAAACATAAGCTAAATGTGATGTCTCTCGGCATTATGAGAATGTGGACACTCAAGAGGAAAGATCTCCACCACTTTCTTTCTTTTGTTTTTGCTTTTGTCTAAAATTTTCCAAGTTGAAAGAACTAGGAATTACTGATATATGTATATATATATGCTAAACTAGACAGAAAAAGAATAACTATTTGAGAAGAAAGCAGGAAACTATAAGGTTTGAAAAAATGAAAGGGAGGGCCTTACTGAACTTGAGCAGACTTTCATAGCCTGATCAGAATCAGCTGTTTACCTGCACTGCAGAAGGGAAAAGATGGAAAACAAATCAGGGTGGAACACAGGCATGCTTCATTAATCTTATAACCGATGGAACTGTTGTTGGGACATTTTCTATGCACATGATGATCTGCTAATTTCAAGAAAAATCTTTTATTCCTTATAGCATATTGTATGCTGATTTGTCAAATCGCATAACTTCAGAACCCTGCTATGACTCTCTCGTTGGGTATATTAAGCCCAGTTAAGGCAGGCCCCATGCCCAGAAGTAGGTTGCCAACTAAGAAATCATATTTTTTTGTATTATATTGCTTAGATTCAGAATTTTTTTGTTCCTTTGTTTTAGTAGTCTTTTGTCTGTATTTTATGGTTTCCTGCCTTGTGTTGTTATGGGTTGTGTGTGTGTGTTTCTTCTTTGTTATTTTTTTTAAATTTCTGGTTTGTATGGGTTTTGTTTGTTTGTCTTTTTCCTTTCAAAAGAAAGAAAGAAAGGACATGAAGTTGGGTGGGTGAGGAGTGGGAAACATCTGGGAGGAGTTGGGGGAGGGGAGACCCCATCAGAATATATTGTATGAATTTTTTTTCAATAAAAATGGGTAAAAAAGTCTTGCTAGGATTCTGCAAGCCTCTACTTGACCAACTGAGCCATTTATTTTCCCACCAATATTCTGCATTCCCTGTCTTCCCCTTCCTCACACATGTTTCCCAAAACTCCCCTTATATAAAGTGTTACATTAGAAATATAGTGTCCGGGCTCAACATCATTGTCATCCACAATCCTGGAGCAATTATGGTACAGAATCATGAGGTGGAGGTGGGTGGGGTTTCATGTTCAGATGAATGAGGAAGCTTGGTGATTCAGAGAGAACCTGTTGCCTGCAAGCACAAGTGTGTCTGGGCACAAGACTTGACAGAGCTGGAGGAAGACCTCCCTGCAATTGGACAGGGGCCATGGAGAGGAACCTGGGAGCTGTGCTGGGGATTCTGTGGGTGCAGTTTTGCTGTGAGTTGTGTACTCAAGTTGCTATTAGAAATGTCAGTGGTGGAGGGGGAGAGAGCAAACCCAAACTTCTTGTGCAGTCATCCTTATTGGTGTCCCCTGGTTTCCTGGGTGAAAACTCCTCATTGATTTTGATTTGCTTTTCTGTTTCCAAGCAGGGGTGAAAGGGGTGGAAGTGGAGCAGAGTCCTCCAGCCCTGAGTCTCCATGAGGGAACCAATTCTGAACTGAGATGTGATTTTTCTACCACCATGACACGTGTGCAGTGGTTCCGACAGAATCCCAGGGGCAGCCTCATCAATCTGTTTTTCATAGCCTCAGGAACAAAGGAGAACGGGAGGTTAAAGTCAACATTCAATTCCAAGGAGCGCTACAGCACCCTGCTCATCAGAGAGGCCCAGCTGGAGGACTCAGGCACCTACCTCTGTGCTGCTTCAGATGCACAGTGCTCCCAGCAAGCCTGCAGCCTGGCCCCAAACTGCAGCTGGGTGTGCAGCCTGAGCCCCTACAGGGAGACTCTGCAGGAGTCTTGCACAGCTGTGACTTTATCATATCTCCACCAATTACAAACGAGGTGTGAGGAAGCCTAAAAATAGTGGTGAAGAAGTTCAGGAGACTGAAATGACACTCTCTTAGAGGTTAAAAGCTCAGGAACATCAGCCCACATGACTAAAACGTATGCTTTATTTTATCAAATGCTTGTGCTTTTGTCATAAAATATAAACCCCTCTCACACACTCCAGAATCATTTGTGTCATTTCTCAAAGTCAGAAACTGAGGCAACTGTGTCCATCCTGTGTTTAGAAAGCACCCTACAACATTTCCAGCTAAGTTGCTCAAAATAAAGTTGATAAAATAATTAATTTTGAAGATCTAATAAATTAAGTTGTAGAAAGGCAACACGAACAAACCTATTATTCAATCAAGAAATCATTTCCACATGTTGTGGTATTTTTAAAAATAATGCACTTAAGTATGCAGTAGAAAACAAATATTTCACATCAAAATTACAAGAGCCAAAAGAGATATATTTACTAGAAAAATATGTTTACAATTTATATCACAATCATACTTGTAGCAATTTACTCTACCAAAATATTTATCTATCTGTAGTGTAATATATACCCAAAGCCTCTCGTTAAATGCTGCTTTCAAAAGCAACTGGACACCTGTCACTTCAGTAGGAGACTGATTCATTGTATGTTCAAAAATTTAATAATTGAATGTGATCCAGAGAACTGTTTCTTTTTTCCCCAACAGTTTGCAAATTATATTCCACATTTGAAAACATCTGGCCCGACACTTGTTTTTGTAAGGAACTGGAAAACCACCATGCTTCTTCATTCTCCCGTCATCTGTCCATTGCTGTTCTCATGTTGAAATGGCAGCTGATTGTTACAACAGTGGCTGGATAGGCTGAAACATTTACTTTCTTGAGCTCCACAAGTTTACCAAGCCCCTTGTAATCACTCAGCTTCATTGCCATTGCAACTACATTTTTTAAAAATACAGATTGTCTGAGCTTCACAGAAGATTGTTGGTTCTTAGTTGTCAATAAGATTCACATGAGTATGGCTAGAAGTTATGACACTAGAAGTGACAGCCTTTACAAACAGCAGCCATCATAACCCAAGCTTCTTAATACGGTGTGGCTGTAGAATTAGTCGAGATGGGAACATAGCAATTAGATGCAGAAAGGGAGTACTTTGAAAAGGTTTTCCAAATAAATTTTTTTCCTAATCTTATTCCTGAATATTATTGACTGGAAAGTGCTTGCTTAATAAACAAATGAGCCTGAGGACTAAATATAGCAGTTTTAGAAAATTTCTAGCCAAGACATATAATAAACTTTTTTTTGAGACAGGGTTTCTCTGTTGTAACTCTGGCTGTCCTGGAACTCACTCTGTAGACCAGGCTGGCCTTGAAGTCACAGAGATCTGCCTGCCTCTGCCTCCAAAGTGCTGGGATTAAAGGCATGTGCCAATACTGCCCAGCATTTTCTTTTTCTTTTTCTTTTTCTTTTTCTTTTTCTTTTTCTTTTTTCTTTTTCTTTTTCTTTTTCTTTTTTCTTTTTCTTTTTCTTTCTTTCTTTCTTTCTTTCTTTCTTTCTTTCTTTCTTTCTTTCTTTCTTTCTTTCTTTCTTTCTTTCTTTCTTTCTTTCTTTCTTTCTTTCTTTGACATAATTAAATGTCATTTAATTCTGACAGCCATCATGACAGGACCGTGGTCTTCCTCCTCTATGCTTCATCCTATGCTTTCTGAAGGTCTGTAAGCTCCTGTACTTTAAGTTGATAATACTCATTTTATCTTTTAATCTGGTCCACAATAGTATCTGTCTGATACACAATATCTTTCATTGTGTTGTATTCATTAGTTATCTTCCCCTTTTCCTGTACAAGCACTTCTAGACTTTTTTCTTATTTCTTAATTCTGAACTTCAACTTTCTCATTAGCTTCCATTAAGGTCTGAATTACATCTATATACTAAACAAGTTCACAGTTCTTTTTATACAACTGTGATCAGTAGCCATTGTATTCACCTTTTCCCAATCAAAGTGATTCTTTTTGTTAATCTATTTGATTCTGGTACTCAGTGATGTCCTGATGAAGTTGTTCATTCTCTATTCTTAATTTGCCTTCTATTTTTCCTCTTCCTCATTTTAAAGAGCCAATTGTTCATTTACCCTGAATCATGGTATTGGCCTTATTTAGCTGCCTTGAGAGGAATGGGCCATGTGTTTCTGAGGTTTGAGTCTAAGCTCCTGTGATAGTCTGTGTCTTTCAGTTCCTATGAAACACAGGAACTCCCTCAGAGAGTGAAACATTCAGATCACCTGTGGGTTTTTTTTTTTTATGTCCCCTAAAAGCTGGCGAAGTATGTAGAAGTTTGGCAAAACAATTAGTCTTAGACATTAGTCTTATATGCCCTGTCTAGCCTGCATATGCCATTATATCCTGACACAATGAGAATTGGGAATGTCCTCACTCTGACTCACTCTGAAAACCCTTCCTCTGATTCACCAGTTTGCCTGCTCTTCACTCTCATTCATCTCAGACTTCACTCTGTCAGACCTTCACATTGACTTACTCTCAGACTTGGGATTAAAGGCATGTGCTCATTCTTTAACTATGAATTGAGAGCCATGAGCTGAGAGCTGTGGCGTATTTCTGAAATGACTGCTTTCTTTTAGATCACTAGGGTTGGGATTAAATGTGTGTGCTACATTCCAGCCAGTTCACACAGGCCTTGAATATGATCCTTTCCTGGAGCATCCAAGTTGCTGAATTAAAGGATTAAACATTCCTCTACGTCTTCCTATATACAAACAACAAATGGACTGAGAAAGAAATCAGGGAAACAACACCCTTCACAATAGCCACAAATAACATAAAATATCTCGGAGTGACTCCAACCAAGCAAGTGAAATATTAGTATGACAAAAACTTTAAGTCTTTGAAGAAAGAAATTGAAGACCTCAGAAGATGGAAAGATCTTCCACGCTCCTGGGTTGGCAGGATTAACATAATAAAAATGGCCATCTTTCCAAAACCAATCTACAGATTCAATGTACTTCCTTTCAAAATCCCAATACAATTCTTTACAGAGCTTGAAAGAACAATAAATCTACTTCATATGGAAAAGCAAAAAAACCCAGGATAGCTAAAATAATCCTGAAAAATAAAAGAACTTCCAGAGGTATCACCATCCCTGATCTCAAGTTGTTCTACAGAGCTATAGTAATAAAACCCACATGCTACTGGCATAAAAACAGACAGGTTGATCAATGGAACTGAATCAAAGATCTATACATAACCCCACACACTTATGAACACCTGATCTTTGATAAAGAAGCCAAAAATATACAGTGGAAAAGAGAAAGCATCTGCAACAAATGGTGCTGGTCTAATTGGATGTCTGCATGTAGAATATTGAAAATAGATCCATACTTATCACTCTGCACAAAACTCAAGTCCAAGTGGATCAAAGACCTCGACTTAGAACCTGATAGAAGAGTAAGTGTGGAATAACCTTGAACACACTGAGTCTGCTTTTTTTTCCCTAAGAGTGTAGCCCCCAATAAGTCAACCACAGTCCAGTGAAAAGCCACATATCCAAGAATATTTGGGCTGCACAAGTTAGCCTTGAAATGGGAATGAAATATTACGTAGAACCGCACACAAAATTAGATGGGAATGAATAGGTATGTGGATCTTGGAAGAGTTGAAGGAAGGAAAATGAATATGTTCAAAACATATTGTATGAAATTCTCAAAGAAGTAATAAAATATATTAAAATAAATCAAGAGGAAAAACCCTGAGAATAAACCTAAGCAAGGAGTGAAAGACCTCTACAGTTAAAATTGTGAGGAAAGCAATCTAAGAACACACAAGAAAAGACAACCCCCATTTATAGTTGGTGAAATTGATATTGTAAAATAACCATATGTCTTGGTTTCAATTGCTGCAAAGAGACATCATGACCACAGCAATGCTTACAAATGAAAGCATTTAACTAAGGATGGCTTATAGTTCAGAGATTTAGTCCATTACTGTCAGGGAAGGAAGCATGGTGGCACAAAGGTAGACATGGTTCTCGAGAGGTAGCTGAGAGTTCTACATCTGGATAAGCAGGCATCAGGAAGAGAGAGTGACTGGGCCTGACTTGAGCATCTGAAATCTCAAAGTCCACCCCTAGTGATACATTTCCTCTGACAAAACCACACCTACTCCAACAAAGGCACACCTCCAAATAGTGCCACTCCCTATGAGCCTATGAGGGACATTTTCATTCAAACTACTATATCATCTTACAAAAAGTAATTTACAGTTCAATGCAACCCAAATAAAAATCCTTATTACATTCTTCACAGAAAAAAATATAATATTACATTTAATATATAAACCCAAAAATCTTCATATAGCCCAAACAATTTTGAACCAAAAGAATAATACTGGAAGGATTGCCATATAAAAACTTAACTATGCCACAGAGGCATAGTAATGAAAACAACGTGTTATTGGCGTGAAAACAGACAAGTAAATCAATAGAGTAGACTAGAAGACTCAGACTTAAGTCTGTGCAAGTAAGCTACTTGATTTTCAATAAAAAAAGGTGCAAATACACACTGGAGAGAAAACATCATTTTCAAAAAATTACATTAGCGATCCTGGATGTCCACATGCAGAATAAAGAATTTGGATTTTCATCTTTCACCCATTAAAAAAAAATCAACACCAAATGTATCAAAGACCTTAACATAAAAACTGAAGCTGAGAACGCTGAATGAAATATGTAACATAGGTAATGACTTTTACAGAACTTTATTCATTTAAGAATTAATGCTAAGCATTAACAAATGAGTCCCCATCAAACCAATAGCAATGCAAACAGTCATTCTAGTGAAAAGGAAGAGAAAATCTCCAGAAATATATCCTATAGAGGATGAATATCTAGAATTCTAGAATATACAAAGAACATAAAAATAAAGCATCAAGGAAACAAGAAATTCAATCAAAAACACACTTAAGATTTCAAAACAGAGTTCTCATAAGAAAAAATACAAATGTCCAAGAAATATATTTTTAATGTGTTCAGCATTATTAGTCATCAGGGAAGTGTAAAATAAAATTACCTTAAGACTTCATCTTACCCCATTCAGAAAGACTATAATAGAAATGGCAACAATCATTGGTAACACTTGAGGAAATGGGACCCCAAGAGGTTTCTATTGTTTGGTAAAACACTGGGCAAAAACAACTGGAGGGGAAAGAAATCATTTGACTTTGTAGGCCACAATCCATCATAAAGGGAAGTTGGGGCCAGAATTTAAGGCAGGAACCTGGAGGCACGAACTGAAATGAAGCAGGGACTATGGAGAAGTGCTGCTTAACTAGCTTGTTCCCCATGGTTTACTCAGCCTTCTTTCTTACTCATCCAAGGACCACATGCCCAGAAGTGGTCCTGCCCCCAGTGAGCAAAGTCTTCCAAATCAATCCCCTGTAGTTATTAATGAAGAAAATGCCCTATAGACTTGCTGACAGGTGATCTGGTGGTAGCATTTTTTTGTTCATTTTTTAAATTAAGGTTCCTCTTCCCAGAAAACTCTGACTTATTTCAAATTGACAAAATAAAACAAAGCAAACCTGCCAGGATATGCAGCCACTATGGAAATCAGTATCTAGGGTTCTCAAAAAGCTAGAAATGAATCTACCATATGAATCATCCATTCAACTTGGGGATATTAGTCCAAAGAGCTCTATATCTATTCTATTACAGAGATACTCACTCGTCTATGCTTACTGATGTTCCAATCATAATATCTAGGAGATGGAAACAGTCTACATGGTCACGAACTGAACAATAGGTAATAAAAATGTGGTGTGGTACAAAATGCAATTTTAATGCACTCTAAAGAATAATGAAATTGGGGCTAGAGAGATGGTTTAGCAATTAAAAATACTTTCTCCTCTTGCAGAGGACTCAGTCCTGTTCCCAGCATACACACTGGCAGCTAGAAACTGTAACTCCACTTCCAGCTGATTTGAGGCCCTCTTCTAGCCCCCATGGACACTGCACTCATGTGGACCACAGACATACATGCAGGCAAAACATCTATACATACATACATACATACATACATAAAATAAATAAATAAATCTTTTCTAAAAAGAAAAGTTGAATTTTGAAATTTGCAGGAAAATGAATCAAACTGAAAAAAATTTATACTGAGTGAGGTAAACTAGTTGCAGAAAGGCAAATACAATATGCATATGAACTCATATCTATCCTACCATTGAATCTTTTGATTTGTGGGTTTGTCTTGAAGGATGTATGGAAGCCAGGAAACAAAACAGTGCTCAATAAACAATGGAGAAGAGCTTAAGGGAAATGTATAGGAGAATACAGGTTGTTTGATAAAGGAAAGGAGAGAAGGGAAAACTCAAATGGGGAGAAGAATGGGAGGAAAAGGCACATGAGAGTGTGGGATGAGTATGTTTAAATGACATATGAAACCTAGTATTCATACATGTCTCTTATATCTATACTTTATTAAGCTATATAATTTATCAAATCAAAATTCCAGAGCCATGTTTGAGCTACCTCCCTTCAATTTGTTGGTCAGGAGAACTCCAGATATCCCCTCCAAACAATAGAAGGCATTGTCATTTCTCTTTGTCAACTACTCAAACTTGTCTATCACACACTTATGTCACAGGACATGGAGAAATCAAGCTAGTAGTGTCCTGGGGGCTTTCTCCTTGCTCACTAGCTTTCAAAGTGCTAAAAGGTCTTTGCAATCTGCTGGGGTGAAAAGTTACAAATGGGATTAATCTCTTGTGAACTTTGAAACCTATAATAATCACCAGCCTTGCAAGATGTGCCCATTGGTTCAAGTGCTATACCAACGTTATGGTGGTAACCAATAAGTTTTTAATTGGATTGAAAGCGCTCTTCAAAGTATGTATCTCATACCTGGTATTGTAAATCTGGCTAAAACCTGTGGTTTTAAAGGGCATACATCCAGGGGTGAATCGAACTACTTTTATTTGCTAGGTAGATATAGCTTCCAACTACTTTCTAAATACGTATTCTTATATGTGTAGATTAGTTCAGCTCTCATCCTTGATCAGAGAAGCATCTTGTTGTAAGTGACAACAGTCAATACAGAGACTCACAACTTGTCAAAGGCAAAAAAAAAAAAAAAAAAAAGACTGTGGCATGCTCAGCCCAAAACATTAACATAAAGGGATCGAAATGGTGAAAGCCAGAAGTCACAGAAGACTGATATAAAATAGAGTCTTCTGGATATGACGGGTTTTGCACTGATGAACTAATGAGCATAGCGGATGTGGTTGCCTAGACATGATCAAGCCAGCCAACATTCCAGGATGGGTGAAAGAGCTGCTTTCCTGGCCATTACGGTAGCTGGAAGATGTAGACAGTCAATAACTGCTGGGGAAGACAGAGTTCACTGTTTTTTCAGGAATATGTGTTGTGGTGGGTTATCTGTGCTCCAATGGATGGTTCCACACTCATGTATGTTCTCAGAGGATTATAAAGAAGAACATAAAAAGAAGAAACTCTGAATGTAGAATGTAGAAGAGCGTGGCGAAGAAGTCATCTGGGAGAATGTGAAGGAGGGAGTAGGGTGTGGATATGATCAAAATATATTACATGAGTATACGAAAGAGTAGATAAAATAAAATTTTGAAAGAGGAATGAGTGCTTCTTACAAATCAGGAAAATGTCAATGAATGTTTGCAAAACTATTTTTTTTCAGAAATGAATCTTAATCAGTGAATGCTGATTTCATGGCTTTTGGGTAGAAAGGGGTCTGATACAATGCTGGCTTTTAGCTGATAGCATGTACAAAGACATGAGGCATGTTGTAGCACAAAGGATATATATCCTGCGTTTTGTTCTCTGAAGGCCCAATTAAGCTATTCTTTTAGATGCTGCTCTGAGAGTTTGCCTATCAGATTACAATGGAGACATGAAGAAGGGCTTAGGGGTGTAGGTGAGGGAGACCCACAAATTCACAACTTTCAGAGACTGGGGCTTTTCAATAGAAGGAAAAGAAGAATGGAATTTAGAAAATGTAATATGTTCACACGGTGCTGTGTAGAGTCTAGGTGCTGGGATCAGCTGCATTTCTCCTGCACCAACTTAAGGAAGTCCCATTTTGACTCAGGTGTAAGGAACAGTTAGAGGAATGCAGGCAGACTAAAAACAGAAGTGCTCCCTGAGATGGAGGCCCCTGGTTCCCAGGACACATCACCAGGAGAAATGGCAGGAAGGTATAAAAGGATTGGTAGTTACCTAATCAAGACCAGTACAGGAAAGGAGAGAACCTAGGGTCCCTATAAAACACTCAAACCATAGCCCGTTTAGTGAACTCCTAGCCTTAATGTCCCTCCCATCCCTAAGGGATAAAAAATTTCTTTACAGATTGGTCTTCTGTCTTTCTAGGATGTTCAATTTTTTTGTCCACCTCATGGTCAAAGGTGATGCTCTTGATGAGTGCCAGCACCCCCATTACATTTTTTAAGGCTTTCACCCGGGATTTGAGAAGAGCTCAGTCAAACTGAATAAAAGCAGCAGAGGACTCAGAAGTGGCTGTGACAATCCAGCACTCTGAGACTGTTAGGCCTGAACAAACCCACCCCCACCCTGGTTCCTGGGAAAAACTGCAACAGTCCCTTCCTTGAACCAAATGACAGATTAACAGGAGCCAGGATATACCTGCCAAATGGGGCTTAGATAACCTGGAAAAGGACCCCCACTCTGAGGGCAACCAATCTGAGAGAAGAAGCAGGGTAGGAGTGGCCCCTACCTTATCTGGCAAGATGGACTAGGGGCCAAATACCAAATGTCTTGACTTTGATGGCTAACCAGATACAGCTGAAGAATGTGGGATAGTTAGCCCCTTGAGCATGAGCCAATCAAAACTAAACATTTGTAAACTGCATTTCTGTCCCCCAATTAGAAACCAGGCTACCTCACCTATGCTAAAACCCTCTCTTACTCTCTATAAAAAGGCCAGCAAGCCTTTGTTCAGGGTCAGCCATTTCACCTAGTGCCTGACCCCAGCATGCTGGTTTACTCTGCAGAATAAAGGCTCCTTGCTTTTCCATCAGAACTGGGCTCCTGTGGTACTTGAGGAGGGGGATTTTGGACACTGGATACAACAATTTTCTGTCTTATAGTTGGGTAGTCTTCAGCAAAATCCCCCCTTGACTGTGTCCTTAACTATTGAAATCTCTTGGATCCATGGGCTGTAAGAAAGGAATACCTGATATTTTTCATTTATTTTAAAGTTTATAGTAAAACAATTTTAAATAATATTTTATTAATTCTCATAGAATTTCTAACAATTTTATTCATATTTTAATCGTATTCACCCTCCTTCATGAACTCCTCTCTGATCCATCCAACCTCCCTACCTACCCAACTTTGTAGACATTTTCTTTCTCCTCCTCCTCTTCCTCTTCCTCCTGCTCCTCCCTCCTCTCTGTCTGTCTCTGTCTATTTCTGTCTGTCTCTGTTTCTCTCTCTCTCTCTCTGTTTTTCTCTCTCTCTCCCTCTCTCTCTCTAATAGAATATGGTTTCTGATGGGAACTTCTGACTACTGTTGCATGTGGGGCCTGGCCTGCTGTGTGGTCAATATACCAGAAATAACACCATTGAAAAACAGGCTCTCCTTCTCCCAGTACCTATAAAACGCCAGTTTCTCTCAGCCAGGGATGGGAGTTCATGTCTCCTTCCTACTTTCCATACTAGAATTTCTTCTGTATTGAGCTTGCAGAGGTCTTGTATATGCTGTCACAACTGTTGTTAGTTTATATGTTTATATGCCCGGCTTTATTCAGAAAACAGTTTCCATGAAGTCATCCACTATCCTGGCTCTTACAGTCCTTCCATTACCATTTCTGTGGATAACACTGAGTCTTGATGGAAGGGGTAGTTTAGGACTGTTCAGGACTGAGCACTTTAAAGTCTTCTTCTCTGCACATTGATCTAAGTTCTCTATGTTAATTGCCATCTATTATAAGAAGCTTTTCTAATGAGGATTGTGTGATGTACTGATTTGTGGATAAGCAACACATGCATACCTGGTTTCCTCTAGTTCCTATGACCTATCCATCTAGTCAGTTCTTGACCTCATTGATAGGTCTAGCTATGTGTTTGATCTTCCTTAAATGCAATCAGAACCAGTGGGAAAATATTACAAGAAATTTTTCTGTACATGGGCTTTCTCTAAATAAAAATCAGAAGATAAAAATGTGGCCTCTAGTGGGAAATACCCATCAGAATATACAGAAACCAAGACTATAGAAAGTCTCCACAGCTGTGAGTAGATCCTGACATGGGGTGAGAGTTAAATGGACTGGTTTCTTGGTGGATACATCTTAAGTAGATGTTTCATGGCTCTGTGTTTAAGTACTTCAAAATTTATGCCAAGTGTTGTCAATAAAGAAAGTACTTTGAGAAATGCCCTGGGTGCAATAGTGCTCATTGGATATAATAGAAACCACTTGCAGGGTCATGAGAAAAAGAAAAAGTTAAGCACTATGGGTCTAAGTCAGACTGTGATGTTGAAGCACCCAGAGTGATTCTCCCTCTAGGGTCTCACTTCCAAGATTAAGAAGGTGGTGCAGTGTCTAGTGTCACTGCCTACCCTTTTCTAATTTTCCACCTCAGTTACCACAGCTGTAGACTGCCTCTTCTGGTTAAAATGGCAAGGATCTCAGATGGTTGTAGGATATAATTATTCTAATGTCCAAGAATGTCCTTGCAGATGTCCATGGGATACACTGTGGACCCTTCTATCCTGGGACTAGGAGCACTTTTCCTCCCAATGCAATGCCCCCTCCCCATCTCAACAGGGATGGTTTAAGGTTTCCTCCCATTGAGGATCCACCCCTTCTGAGACTGCTTCCTAGACTGAGAAGGTAGATATGAATGTCTAGTTCCTGTTGAAAAATGGGCATGTAGTGGACAAACAGCAGTGGTCTGAATGCAGGTCCAGCAAGTGTCTGAAACCTGGCTGAGTAAGTCTAAAATGACCCATGAGCAGCATGTGACCTGTCCCGGTTGGGTGGCGCTAGATCCAGAATCAAACCACAGTTGTGAAGTTTGTATCCCTCTACCAAAAGGCCTTTGGCATGCACATCTGGGAATGAGATGGGAGTGTTATGGGCAACAGAGGCAAACCAGTGAGGGAGGAGCAGCCCTGCCTGTCAGCTGTGGCGGATAATGAGCTAATTCAGGTTGTTTTTCTGGGATGGGCTAATGGGCTGTAACCTACCTACTTCCTTTCTGCATCTGACTCTCTCGTCGTCTCTGTGAACATGGATGAGCTACTGATCACTGGAAACATTTGCATACCTCAGTGAACTCAGTAAATGGGGCTTCTGATGCCTTTCTCGGCTTTTAAGGTTTATTTTATTTATTTTATTTAATTTGATGTTTGTCAAAGGGCATGGTCTTAATATCCTCTGAGACGATTTCTATGTAGGAGACTCAGGAAGAGTTTGGACCCAGTTATGTTTTCAGAGCCTACTCTAAGAAATAAAAACAGAGAATATTAAGTTTTTTAGATTTCCTGCTCCATTTGGAGGAACAAATCGATTGAGAATACAGTCTTCCCACTTAATCATCACAAGTCTAAACAGTGAATGTTTAAGATTAGATAGAGATCAATAAAGGAAGATAATTCTACTGGCTTGATCCTCCTCAAACACAGGTGCTCACTATCACTTACCCATGATTCTTCTGCTCTTGTCAATTCCTGTCCCCAATGTACAACTCAGTAGGTGATAAGAAATTGCTGGGTACAGTTTTTATACGGGAACACATGCCTTTTATGTGTGCATTACACACATACATAAACTGAAGCAAATGTCTTAAACTTCTCTTTTGACTAAACCACCACTTGTTTTAAAAGTTTGCATGAAGAAGAGTCTGCACTTCAAATACTTCTTTGACACTATGATGAATCCACAGGATGGCAGTATCCTCTCAGAGACCCAGAGGCAATTTCTCACATGGTCCTTTGTGTGTGTGGTGGGGGTGGAGGGAGGAGGCGGGCTTTTGATGTAGCAGCAAAACTAGGACCTTCATTCTAAGTGGATGAACAGTTTGGGGTTTTTCTTTTTTATGCACTTAAAGCAGAAGACTTTGAACTGCCTAAATGCCAGTCCTTTTGTTAAGGCTTGAAGTGTGAGTCTTCAGTGAAACAATAATGCAGCCCTTAAGTGTTTCACTGGTGATGCTCTGGCTTCAACTGAGTGGTGAGTTTGACCCTTCTATGGGAAAATACAAATGCAATCTATGAAGGTGTTGGCTATTTTAGGCTGGACAGTGGAAATGCTAACGTGCTCATGCTGTAACAAAAGCAGGTGGGAGGTCCATGAAAAGCCATGCTGGGGTATTAGTATCCATGAGCATCCAGCCCTGTTTGTCTGACCTTCGTCTTTCTGTGCAGGGGTGAGCAGCCAGCAGAAGGTGCAGCAGAACCCAGAATCCCTCAGTGTCCCAGAGGGAGCCATAGCCTCTCTCAACTGTACTTTCAGTGATAGAAATTCTCAGTACTTTTGGTGGTACAGACAGCATTCCGGGAAAGGCCCAGAGATGCTGATGTCCGTCTTCTCTAATGGTGACAAGGAAGAGGGCAGATTCAGAGTTCACCTCAATAAAGCCAGCCTGCATGTTTCCCTGCACATCAGAGACTCCCAGCCCAGCGACTCTGCTGTCTACCTCTGCGCTGTGAGCACACAGTGCTCCCCAGGCACCTGCAGCCTGCACCCAAACCTAATGGGCCCCAACAAGGTCTGAGCTAAAGTGTAAAACACAAGGTGGAGAAATTCTGCTTTTTTTTTACTGCCCTCCATATGCAGTGGGAATGCACAGGAGGGAGGGTTTGACTTACGGAGAAAATACTTTATTATTCTGAGAATGTATGAAACTTTCATTGATGTGGCTGAAATATTTTATACTTTATTTTAATTTTAAAAATTTAAACATTATATTCTAATTATGATTTTTCTTCCCCATCTCCTTCCAGATCTTCTTCACATGCCCATGTAGTCTCTCTCTCTTTAGAAAATAATAAAAATAATAATAAAATAAATCTAATAAAAAAAATCAAGAATTAAAAAATAAAGAAAGAAAATTAACAAAATACTCACATGTGGAGACCATAAAACAAAACCCAGAAAAATATTAAATTGTAAACTATAATATACAAGCAAAAGACCCAGTAAGATTAAAAACAATTGTATACACAAAGAAATATGAGACAAAAATTCTACAAAATTACTATTGAGTTAATTTTGTAATGGCCATCTACTTCGGGAATGAGGCATACCCTCATAACTGTAGTTTGTATACCCAGTGAGACTCCATTGAAAAGAAAACCATTTTTTTCTTTGAAGGCAAAGCAATGTCAGTTATACATATCTTCTTGGTTATGGATGAGGCCTGTATCCACATCCCTCTTTCAGCACTGGGACCATGGCTGGCTTGAACCTTTTCAGAACCTGTACATGCTGCCATAATTTCCATGAGTTCATACACGAATATGTCTTGTTGTCATCCATCCTTTATGGCTCTTACAATCTTTCCAGTTCCTCTTTCATATGCACTCTTCCTTGTGTGTTGATGGAAGGAATTTGATAAACACGTCCCATTTAGAACTAAGTGTTTCAGAATCTCTCACTCTCTACGCCTGACCAGTTGTTGTAGTAGCTCCCATGAACTGGAAGAGGAAGTTTTTATGGTGATAGCTGAGTGAGATACTGATCTATGGAAATAGCAGAATGTCATTAGAAGTCATTTTATTGCTACATTCCTTTAACAGAACAAAAGTGTTTAGTTTTTTCTAGGCCCATAGTCTATCCAGACTAACGTTCACCAACCAAGCAGTGTCAGGCATGGGTTCCATCTCGTGGCCTTAGTTCCAAATCACACTGTGGTTGGCTACTCCCACAATTCTTGTGCCACTATTGTACCAACATATTATGCTGGCAGGTCATGATTATAGTTTTCAGGGTTTGTAGCTGGGTTGGTGTTTAATTTTCTCCTCTGGTAGTATGCAGAGTGCCTTACAGTATTAGTCAGTAGGGTCCAAAGTTCTAGTTCGGCACCAGCTTGACTCCTCCATGTAGGAGATATGTAACGATTGCCTTCAGCAATAGGACTTTACTATCAGTTTGTGCATAATAATCAATTGCCTTGGCAGTAGTCTAAAGGGTTTGGGGTGTTTTCATGATGCCCCTTTGTAAGACTTAACTAGATGTGACCCATTTCTAGCACTAGAAGTTTCACTTGGTGGTGAAACCACCAGCTGGGTATCTCTCCCATTTTTGGTGACTCCATTTAGGTTTGTTTTGTATATGTATATATTTTAAGAAGCTTCTACGGTAGTAGGTTTCCATAGGACTCTTCAAATGGCCCTTAGTATTAGTTGTTCCTTATCCCTATCCTCCATCACCCTCCCCAATTAATTATCCCACTCTAATCCTCCTGTATCTCCACGACTCTATATTCTATTTCCACTTTGTAGACAGATCTTTCCCTACCTCCTAGTCCCTTACTCTGTATCTAAACTCTGTGGTTATGGATTATATCATGCCTATCAAAGGCTTAAGAACTAACATCCATACATAAGAGAATATACACATTTGTAATTTGGTATGTAGGTAACCTCATTCAGGATGAATGTTTTAGCTCCATTCATTTACCTATGAGCTTCATGATTCTGCTGTTGTTTTAACCACTGAATAATCCCACTGTGTAAATTTACCACATTTTCATTATCCATTCATCCGTTGATGGACATTTAATCTGTTTTCCAATTTTCTGGCTATTATGAAGAGAGCAGCAATGAACATGGATAAGCAAGTGTCCCTGTACTAGGATGTAGAATTTAGGGCTATATGCCCAAGAGTGGTAAAGTCAGATCTTGTGGTAGATCTGCTCCCATCTTCCTGAGGAATCAACACACTGATTTCCATACTGGCCATGAAAGTTTGAACTCCCACAAGCAATAGATGATTACTTCCCATATCCTGCATCCTTGCATATCCTTAGATATGGATTTCCCATTTCCAGCATGTGATATCCTTTTTTTATTGACTTTGGCCATTCTAAGTGTTGTAAGCTGAAATCTCAAAGTAGTCCCCCGACCCCTTGGGAAGACAATCCTGCATATTTAACATTGCTGGCTTCTCTGGAGATCTGTGGGAACAAGGACCTTTGTGTTGAGACTTGGGTGGATATAGCAGCTTTAACCCACCACTACATACCAGTCCCATTAAAGGTCTCTATTGATTTAGAAAGATTCTGGGAAAGACTCAGGTAGCACATCATCCTGTAATTACTTGGGAATTAAAACCAGAAAGGCAGACTAATATCCACATTGCCACCGAAATAAGTACCTCTGTGCAGTAATGCTTCTAAACATGCAGGCTCAGCCTTTTATTTCAAAAGACTCCCTAGACACCTGAAGCCTTCGCCCATGTCCTAGGAGGGCTCTAGAATAAAGGCAGACAGGCAGTCTATTGGCTTCTTACAGAAACGAGTGTATTTCCTCAGCACTCATCTATTGATTGATGTTTGTCACAGGTGACACAGAAGAGAGAGAAACTTACCAACATGTTCTGCTTTGAAATCAATGAGCAGAGGGGACACCCCTTTGCAGACTGACCCCATCTGGCTTGCTACACATATTTTTATTCAGTAATTACACAGAGTCAATTAGAATTGGAAAAAGTTTCAACTAACAAAGTTTATGTTAAACTTGCTGCCTGAAAGAGCAAACAACCCACACAAATCTCAGTCCCTTTGACCATGGATAGCCATAATCAAATGTAAGAACTCCAGGTTTACCAGGAGTATCTTAGGATCAAGGTCTGAGAAGCTGCAAACTCTTACCTAGCACCAAGTACAAACATCACAGAGTCAACAATTCTTCAAGCAGTCTCAAAACAAATTTTCAGCCTCTATTGATTAAGCCAAACATAGCAAAGGCTTTGCTGAAATATTTCACTACAAAGCCAGACACAAAGGCATATATATATATATATATATATATATATATATATATATATATATGACAACATCTTTCCCCTTTTTATTTTTAAGGAGGTTTGTTGAGGGTTATAATTATGTTGGAACTTATGAAGTTGTACCATGAATATGGTTTTTTGTCTATTTAGTCATCTAACAGTTCTATGCAAATAAATCATCATATGTACATTCCAAAGCCAGTAAATCTATCAAAACAAAGAGAATAATAAAAATCACCAGAGCAAGGAACATACCTAAATGATACACGGGATTAAATGGAGCTACAGCATCTGCAAGGTGTTCTCTAACATCTGCAAGGTGTTCCCTAACATCCATCCCTGTTACATCTGGCAGCTTCTTTGAAAAAACTTCTATAATTTCTTGCTACAAATCAAAAATCATTTGAGGAGAATGAAGATGACCCACAAATGCATTTTAACCTATTCCCAATCATATTTGCTATCATTGAATCTTAAAGGCATAATACAATAAAAAGTAACATTCCAGTCACATTTATTCAAAAGACAGCTAGTCAGAGTGAGTTCAGTCAACAGTAAGTCTTAGAGGCTGAAACATTCTAGGCTTAGGTTTATAAATTAGATTGTATGGAGGCTGAAGCCTTATAGGTCTAGGCTTAAGATTAGATTGTATGGAGGCTGAAACCCTCTAGGACCAGGGATTGAATTAGCAAAGACTAAACTGTCTCTTTAATGAATCCTGTTTTGGAATGCATTCTGTTAATCTGTGTCTTTTTATTGGGGAATTGATTCCATTGATGTTGAGAGATATCAAGGACCAATGATTGTTAGGCCCTTTTATTTTGTAGCTGTTGTTGGTTTTGGTGTGTGTGTGTGTGTCTTTTCTGTTGGTTTTGATGGTGTGTGGTTATATATTCCCTGTGTTTTCGTGTGTGTAGTTAAGCTCCTTGGGTTAGAGATTTCCTTCTAGTATTCTCTGTAGGACTGGATTTGTAGATAGATATTTTTTGAATTTGGATTTGTCATGGAATATTTTGTTTTCTCCATCTATGGTGATGGAAAGCTTTGCTGGGTATAGAAGTCTGGGCTGGTACTTGTGTTTCCACAGAGTCTATAGCCCATCAGTCCATACTCTTCTGGCTTTTAGTGTCTCCATTGAGAACTCTGATGTAATTCTAATTGGTTTGCCTTTATATGTTACTTGATTTTTTGGTTTTTTTTTTCTCTTGCAACTTTTAGTATTCTTTCTTTTTTTGGTAGGATTAGTGTTTTGATTATTATGTGGAAGGGGGATTTTTTTCCTGGTCTATTCTACTTGGTGTTCTGTATGTTTCTTGTACCTTTATAGGAATCTCCTGTTTTAGGTTTAGAAAATTTTCTTCTATGATTTTATTGAAAATATTTCCTGGGCTTTTGAGCTGGGCTCCTTCTTTTTCTACTCCTATTATTCTTAGGTTTGGTCTTTTCATAGTGTCTTGGCTTTCCTGGATGTTTTGTGTTAGTAGTTTTTTGGATTTGATGTTCTCTTTTACTGATATGTCTATTTCTTCCATAGTGTCTTCAACTCCTGAGATTCTCTCTTCCATCTCTTGATTTCTATTGCTATAGCTTGCCTCCATAGTTCCTGCTCACTTTTCTAGGTTTTTCATTTCCAGAATTCTGTCAGAATTTGTGTTTCCTTTATGGCTTCTATTTCTGTTTTTAGTTCTTGAATTCTTTTGTTTCCTTTAATTGTTTGCTTGTTTGTTCTTGAGTTTCTTTAAGGAATTTACTCATTTCTTCCAATTGTTTGTGTTTTCCCGAGTTTCTTTAATGAATTTACTCTTTTCCTCCCATTGTTTGTCTGCCTTTTCATTGATTTATTTGAGGGATTTTTCATTTCCTCTTTAAAGGCCTCTATTATCTTCATAAAGCTGGTTTTAAGATCTTTTACTTGTGTTTCAGCTGTGTTAGAATGTTCAGGGCTTGTTGTAGCAGGGTAGTTGGGCTCTAGAGGAGATATTAACTCTGGTTGCTGTTAGTTGTATTCTTACACTGGTGTTTAGGCAGCTTAGTTTGAAGTGATTAAAGGTTTAGGTGCTGAATTCTTAGGTTTGTCTTTAATGGATGAATGTTTTGTTTCTTGGTTTCTTTATGTTCTCTGGTCTTCTGTGTTTTGTGGTCTCTTGTTCAGCAGGGATTCTCTGATGTGAGAAAGGAAAAAATACTTGACAATCAACTAGGCATGCGCAAAATTTATAGTAACCTTGGGCTGTTTTGCCCTGGCTTGGGAACCTGGCCACTTCTCAAGGTGCAGCTGGTAAACATCAGCCAAGGACATATGAAGACATACCAGGATTGGGGGATGCTCTCTTCGGCCCCGGCCTCTGGCCAAGACCGGGGTTAGAACTGGACATCATAACAATCCTGGTTGTATAACTAATTGGCAACATGCCTGCTTTGTTGAAAGTCAGTATAAAAAAGGGGGGATTTAATATTAATTTTGAGCCCAAAACTCCGAAGAAGGGCCCTGCCTGGTGTTGCCGGGTCTTTTCCCGTGAAGAATCCCAGTGACAGGTGCTGTGAAGGGACAAATGAAGGTAAATCCCCTGGTTGGGGCTATCTGTATATGCTGTTTAATCATTGTATATATACTTTGCAGTAAATTTCTTTCTATCGCTATTCAAGTGTGTATGTTTGTTCTTTGGATCACGAGCCTTTAAACAATCCATGCACGGCACAACATAAAAAGTTTGCGTTACAAATTGGCGGTAGTAGGCAGGATCCAGAGGGCAACGACACATTCTGCCGCTTTTTAAGAAAAGATTAGATACTAAGTGTGTTGTATGTGATGTGCCTGGATGGGAGGATCCTCAGTTCTCAGCCTTGGCTAGAGAGTGGGCAAACGGTACAGGTCTGGGGGAAAATTGGGATGGAAAATTGCGGAATGGGAGTCCTCCACAGGTTATAGAAGTATTGCAGACCGTGCCTGTTGAAAAAGGAACTGAGAATGTGGCTGTATCCAGACGAGGGTGGATCTTATTATCTGTATATCGGTGTGCTCAGAAGAAGGTAGATAAATTGATACAAGAAAAGCTGGGAATGGAAAAAAAACTAAATAAATTACAGAGTAAATTAGCTATGTTACAGTGTCAAAATTTTATTTTGAGTGATCAAGCTCGAGGCTATCAGGCTGTGGCTGAAAAAGCAGCAGTACGATGTACACAATATAAATATAAAAAGAGAAGGAGAAAGGTAAATCAAAAAAAAAGTACATGCAGTTATTGCCTTTGCGGGACCCAACTGGGACCCTGATGTCTGGGATGGGGATATATGGGATGATACCGATGATGATATAGATTGGGATGATCTAGAGAAAGCCGCTAGAAAGTATGAGGAGGAAAAATATCCACCCTTGCAAACAAAGCCATACAGAGGAGGCAGGAGAAAATTAGAGGGAACCAAAGAGACTTTACTGTTATTACTGAAGATTTTTCCCAACAAGAAATTTCAGAATTACTGACAAAATTTTCCCCAAAATCACAAGAGCCTCTGCTACAGTGGATGATACGAATAGCAGATACTGGGGCCGGAGGTGTTCACATAGATCATATGGATGCTCTTAAGTTTGTAACTGTTTCAACTAGTCCTTTTGTACAAACTGCTTTCTGGGATCATCAGCATGCTGACCCGAATGGGGCCAATACTACTTTGTTGGCCTTGGCAGCCTGAGGATGTGTTGCTCAGTATCCTATAGACTCTTCTTGGCCCGCTGATAATCGTTCATGGTACACTATTCGTGATGGCATAGGACGATTATAGGCTGAGGCAATGAAGACTGCTATAATAATGGGACAGGCAGATCAATATCTTACAGCACCTCTCACTGCTGCACAAAGGAGCATGGTGGTGCGTACTGCTCTGCCTCATTATAAACATCTGATGATAACTCTTTTGCTGGCTGAGACAGGGACTCCCATAGAAACAGTGTTGGAAAAATGGCAGAAGTAGGTGATATGGGAGATTAAAATAAAAATAAACCTACATCAGAAACAAGATAATTGGACTATTCACCAAAAACCTATATGGGGTCAATCTTTATGGAAAGAATTATGGGAATTAGTACAATGTACTAATGTTTCTGTGTTTCACGTAGATGCTCATTGTCCAGAAAACACCACGGATCGTAAGTATAATGCTGAACCTGATAAATTAGCCAGCATTGCGGAAGCTTCAATGACCCCCAACCTGGCGGCATGGGTGCATCAAAGGACAGGACATACAGGACCGGATGCTATGCACAGGTGGGCCCAGGACCGAGGGATGTATATACCAATATCAGACTTAAAAGAAATAAAAGATAAATGTATTATATGCCAAAAGGATGAACAACGGCCATTGCCTAAGATAGTAACCGGAGAATTACATAGAGGGCAAAGTCTGGCACAAATTTGGCAAATTGATTATGTAGGGCCATTACCTACTTTAAAAAACTGTCAATATATCTGTACTATGGTAGATACATACTCTGGAGTTTTGGTTGCCTGTGCATATTGCCGAGCTACTCAGAAAAATACAATTAAAACTATTGAAATTATGACGTTATACTATGGGAGCCCTATGCAAATACAAAGTGACAATGGCACTCATTTTAAGGGAACTAAAATAAAACAGTATGCAACCCAAAACTGTATAGAATGGATATATCATAGCTCAAGAAACTAATAATGTAGTGTCAATAATGATATCTGGTGAAGATAAAATAATAGATGTACCTACTAACCATTTATATCTTCGAAATTAGCTTGGTATATTGTTTTACGTGATTCCAATGTTCCTGACATGGACCCCTGGATGGCATCTTACTTCCCATGGGAATGGAACCTCCTTCTTCTTAAGATATGGATGCTTAAACAACACCAAGAACAGACAACAAGATAACTATACTTGTGAAGCCAACCACGTATGCTATTTTCTAAATATCACGGTATGGTCTGATGCTGAATTAATGACATGGAAAGGAACAGATTCTAAACAACGACGAGTTGTAGCTGGAACAACAGATATTAATGTAACTTTTAGCTTAATGTCTCTATAATATGTTGTACTGCTAATATAACCCTGCAATATAACTATAGAAAAACTCTCATGCAAACACTACAAGCATGTAATGAATCCCAATATAATATAACTAATGTTATTACTGTTAAAACTTCTCAATTTCTCTTATGTACTAATGGTTCTAACATAACTAATAGGAGTGTTTGGGCAGATCATATTTGGTTCTCGATTCGACATACCAATGTACAACAACCACAGATAATTAGGATTCCTAAGAGTAGGATAAATACAATTGCTGCCCCCAGAAAATTGATTCATTTCATTTTAACATTCCCTAATATACCAATATGTACTAGAAAAAGAAGGGCTTGGTATGATACTTTATTAGGGAGAATTGGATCCGGATTAGGTGTAGTAAATTCTGTAGATTTAGAAGTATTAGCTAATAAACTAAAAAATACTGGAAGAGATACAGGGGAAGCTATAAATTTAAATGCCAAATGGCTATTTTACCCCATTTTACCCCATGAACACACGCTAAATTATCAAAAACATATGTTACAAATAATTAATACCTCTGCTATATCCCAATATTATTTAAATTCTAATATATCTTGCTTTGTTAATTGGACCATCTGCTCTCTACAACATGTGTGTGTATTAATTCAAAAGGAAATGCTCAACGAACTTTGCTACAAGGAGATATTCAAGTATGGAAAAAATCTCTAGAAATGCCATCTGATGAATGGGTTAAAAAAGAAAATTTTAATATTAATTGCACTGCGCAATGGTGTATTGGTTATTTCCCAATTATAACTAAATTGTTGTCCACCTTCCATGTTCTTCCTATATTACTACAAAATCATTTTCTTCAACCCATTATAGAAGGCACTTATTTAGATGACAATAATGTTACCTATAAATTAACTGAATGTATTTCAACTGGTAAGGGAATGGTTTGTAATAGATTAACATGTATCACTGAGCCTTGTTTATTAAAACATAGTATAAATATATGTCAACTAATTATATATCCTGTTGCTAACCTATCTATATTTTATGAAGTAGGACCACAGCATGTTTGTATTACAGGGGCCAATGAACAAGAATTACATAATATGGGACTTCCTTCTCCTTTTGTAGGGTGCGTGGAGCAAATAGAAATATTATATTGGAATAATGATACATATTATTTATTCCCTGATATAATTGATAAAATAAGTGTAACCTGGATCCCTCAGGTGTTACTGCCTCCTACAATATATTTAAATTTGTCCCTCAAAAATATTTTACAACAATCTGAACAATTAAAAAGACATTTACAATATAACATAAAAACATTGGAACAACATCAAATAGCTACCACTATAGTATCCAATAAATTAGTAAAATTACATAGTATAATTGCCACCGAATCTAATCATCGATGGTGGGATTTCCTGTTCCAGAGCTCCACTACACAAAAAAATATTTCTAGTACTCTACTATTCGGACTTGGATTATGTATAATGCTTCTAATCATATGTTTATGCAATTGTTACATGTATCGACAAATAAAGAACTTATACCTACAACTACCCTGGAAAGTACACTCCGTTAATTGATCTATCTGATCGTAAGACCGAATGTGAAAAAAGAAAAAATACATGACGATCAACTAGGCATGCGCAAAATTTATAGTAACCTTGGGCTGGTTTGCCCTCGCTTGGGAACCTGGCCACTTCTCAAGGTACAGCTGGTAAACATCAGCCAAGGACATATGAAGACATACCAGGATTGGGGGATGCTCTCTTCGGCCCCGGCCTCTGGCCAAGACCGGGGTTAGAACTGGACATCATAACAATCCTGGTTGTATAACTAATTGGCAACATGCCTGCTTTGTTGAAAGTCAGTATAAAAAAGGGGGATTTAATATTAATTTTGAGCCCAAAACTCCGAAGAAGGGCCCTGCCTAGTGTTGCCGGGTCTTTTCCCGTGAAGAATCCCGGTGACAGGTGCTGTGAAGGGACAAATGAGGGTAAATCCCCTGGTTGGGGCTATTTGTATATGCTGTTTAATCATTGTATATATACTTTGCAGTAAATTTCTTTCTATCGCTATTCAAGTGTGTATGTTTGTTCTTTGGATCACGAGCCTTTAAACAATCCACGCACGGCACAACATAAAAAGTTTGCGTTACATCTGCCCAAGGTTGGCTCTGGAATTCTGGTGGCTGCCTTGATCTTTGGTCCATCAGGTAGTGAGAACTCGCTCTTGGAGAATGTTCTTCTGGGTAGCTAGTATGGCCTGAACTAGAGCAGGATCAACTTGCCTGGTTTCCTGGCTGCGTTCTGTGGTTAGTGCTAGGGCAGAGGTTGTTTGTCCGTGTTGGTCTCTGGGCTGTTCTCCTGAAGCTGGCTTGCTCTGCCTGTAGCAGGGCAGGGATTGCCTTCCTCAGTTGGTCTCTGGGGCTCAGAAGCAGTGGCTGGAAGGGGTGGGGGTGGGAAGATGGAGATGGTTTTGGGCTTTGGGGTTGGGATGAACAAGTGTAGTGGGAGGGGTCATTGGACAGGATTCTTACCTGATCTCCTGGAGCTGGCTTGCTCTGCCTGGGCCAGGGGAGGGGCTGTCTGCCTGAGCTGGTCTCTGTAACTCAGGAGCAGTGGCCAGAAGTCTCCCCATACTGAGGACCTATTGGCAATTAATGGCTACTGGGAGACTGAAAGCCACATTTCTTCATGCCCTTGAGGGGCTATTTGTGGCCCACCAAGTGGCCACAGCCATGCACATACTTGGCAGCACTAAATTAATTCAATAAGTAGGAGGAGAGTACATGAAGTTGAGAGGGGAAGTAGGGGTGAAGAGGACAGGAACATGAAAGGTTGGTATGTGGGTGGATTAGACCCAACACATTTATATGAGTATGAGTATTTCAAATAAAATATTTAATAAATATGTTGTCAAAAAATGAATAAATGAAATATACCAGTTTCATGGAAAAAAAGATATTATTCTTGGAACATGTAGGTAATAAACAATCCAAAGTACTTCCTTGTGATTAGAGAAAGTTAATGTGAGCTTAATGGAGCATATGCTTCAGACTGCTTTAATCATACAGGTCCAAGACATGAGAAGAGCCTAGCAAGTGCTCACAAGGTGTAAAGTTGTGTATTGTTCTCAAAAAGTAAAATACTTCGAATGATTTTCTTTTCCACATTCTCCTCAGTTATAATTTTTACTTGCCAGGGGATGATAAAATGGCCATAAACATACTTTGGATGTGGCTAAGGTGAGCGACTATGTTGGACATACTCACGTAACCCGTGGAGTCTTCATTGTACTTGTAGATGCTGTCACGAAGATTTCACAGATTTTAGCTACTGCTGTTTTATTGTGACCACTTGTCTGCTCGGTTCCTTGAGTCAATGTCATGCTGGCTTATTCTCGGGCAGTTTCAGATGGTGGAGTCAGTACCTTTCCTCCCCAACTCTCTTCAATAATCATTCCTGCTTTCAGCACTCACTGCTACCACACTGTGCACTCTGGTCTGAATGAAGAGGATCCTGTCCTTTGTGTTCTCCCTTTGGAACAAAATTGCCTCACTGAATGGTACCTGTTAGGGCTGAGGATGACTTCTTTTTTATAGGGTAATATATGTACAATTTTGCCATGTAGCATTCAAAACTACCTCCCAAGAATGAGGACATTAAATGTGGTGGTGGAATTGGAGGGTGATGCTCACAGTGCATGCCCCCTGGTGTGCATGCAAGGTGTAGTCTCCTTCAGTTGGAAGGATCTAGAACATTAAAGGTATCACTACTGGGATTAGGTTACATTACACAAGAAAGGCAACGTGATTTTATATAAGTAACTAAGCCCCTAATCAGTCTAACACATGATGGATTTGACTTTGACTTTATCAAAACGGAGATTATCTGTAACAGGCCATTTAAACATGTTATTTTCTCGAGATACTTTCATAATTGATTTTAGCTCAGTACTTCCCAGCTGGCACTTCTTATGCAAGCATATTTGTCATGCTTCCTGTGGAAAGAAAAAGAAGACGCAGTCTTAATCCTAGCAGCATCAATCAAATTGTATACTCAAAGTGCATTTTGATTGTGCTGTTTAGACCTTAGCGATAAAATATCATGTGATCTCATGACTACTGTGATTTTCTGACAGTTTCTTTTAAAACATGTAAAGATGCTGTAATTATCTCAAACTAGAACACTGTGTTTCACTTTAGTTTATATTTATACTCTTTTTTAAGATCACAAATTTGATGCCTTAGAAATCAGAAATCACAAGTCTTGCTCTGTATGTGATCGCGAAGCTTTGAAATTCAATCCTAGAAGTACAGGAAAAAAGTGAGAAGGAAGCACGCCAAAATTGTGAAATTGCATTTTCCCCTTTGGCCCCTAGGAGGCACTGTGTTCTAAAGAGAAAAGGGCTTTTATAAAGATTAGACCAAATACCAAAAGCTACTTTCTCTACTACTTAAATAGGAGTTTGACTGAACACACTTTAGGTAGTGACACAGGGAATCTCTGACAGCAGAGACAGGCTGATTGCCAATACTGACACCGCTTAACAGTTCAACCAATCAGTGTTGCTCTGGAGAAAGTATCTAAACCCCTTTGTCTTCCTCTTGAGGTTTGTTTTGTTTCATGGGACTCTTCTAGGAAGGAGTAAACTGCTTCTTGCTCATGTTGGTGACCTGACTTTGCATCCTGAGGTTCAGACTTGCCCTACTGCTCACTGTCACTCCACTTTAGCCCCTCATCCGCAGAAGGAACACTGTGCTGTTTCACCCTAAACAGAGA
This sequence comes from Cricetomys ansorgei, assembly GCA_026225945.1. NCBI lineage: Eukaryota > Metazoa > Chordata > Mammalia > Rodentia > Nesomyidae > Cricetomys > Cricetomys ansorgei. Next base: position 1,913,387 of record JAMJFZ010003384.1, read on the forward strand.
CCCTCCTATTGGCTGAGATTCCACCCCTACCCTCCCCCCTCCCCCGCCCTCCGACAGTGCTGATGTTGCAGGAGGGTGAAGAGCACAAGAGGTGTCCCAGCCTGGTGCATCTGCATCTGTGCATCTGCAGCGACTGCTCGGAGCTGAGGGGCAGCTATTCCTCCCTTGTTCCTTAGTGTGCTTTTGTGCGTGTGCAACACACCCGGGTCTCCAGTGCCTCCTGCAGCGCACTCTAGGAAGCCAGCCTGTCTCAGGCATGAAGGACTTTCAGATGAGTGTAGGAAGGATGGAAACTCCATCCACATGAGGATCCCCTGACAAGGGGACTGAGGGAGCTGGGTGCTCCTTTGACCTGAGTCACAAGTGCAGAGCTGGACACAAACCACCTGAGACTTGCAGAGTAAGAGACCAGGGTCCTAGCCTCGGGTACTTTCAGAGTTGGCTTGTTCAGTAGAGGCCACAGTACAGAGGAAGTGGAATTGTGGGAAGTGCTTCATCCCTACAGGGTAGATCTGAGTTGCCATTTACTTATTTCTCATTTTGCAAAGGAAAAAAAAAAAATCTCATTTCCAAAAGTCAGCATTTTTACTGGGGTCAGTTATTCTATCCAAATTACCTAAAGTAGAAGACATTAGTTGCTCTAAAACTGTTTGAGCCGGTGATGGGCTGAGATGGCATAAGGTCGGCTATGAGTTATTTTTTTAGGGAATTGTGTGTTTGTTACATTACGAGTCTCATTTCTCAAGAAGTCATCTTTATGGTGAAAACTTTAAAATCCACCCGTCTATTGTTATGAATGGACAGTGCATTCGTGTTCCCCGACTCACCGTGTGCAATATTACAGCAGAACTGCTGCCCCCCTGCCACTCTGGCATGTGATACACCTACATTACCTTTCCCCAGTCCGCTTCCTTCTTAATGGGATAATTTTTTAAACAACATTTAGAGCAAGCCTAGGTTGTTGCAGGAGTGTCCCACATTTATTTTTAATGCATTGCAACCTGAGGAAATCATTACATTTTTCTACTGTGGTGATTTCACTTAGTTAATTTGCAGGTGACAGTCACTGGATGTGGATGCTGAAAAGTGAAACTTCTGAAAGGACAACAAGCACTCTTAACTGCTAAGCCATCTCTCAGGCCTCAGTAGAGGATGTCTAGTCGGAACACATACCTGCTTCCTGAGTTAAATATTTAACTATTGCTTCTCTGAGTGTGTCAGACTCTCTGTGCAGCTGACCTATATTCTCCTTCAAAGAGGCTGATCCTTTCCTGCTTCCAGTATCTCTAATTCCATACAACCAAGGATCATCTCAAACTTTTCCTCTCCCCTACTGTGTTCCACCTAGACTCTCAGCCAGGTCTGGTTTGGGAGGAGCTTCAGGCTCAGAAGGCTGGGAGGGAATTCAGCAGTGTCTGGGCTGAGAACCCTTTCCTGGGTGGAGCTGATTGCAGGAGGAGGGACAGTTCAGCAGCCATCCTGACACCACAGCCCAGGGGTTGATGTCTTGCTTCTGTCTCCAGCACCAGACAAACACCATGAAGAGGCTGCTGTGCTCTCTGCTGGGGCTTCTGTGCACTCGGGTTTGCTGTGAGTCTGACTGTCCCCACTTAGGGTACCTAAGAGGATTTTGCTCAGCACATGGAGGGGTGGGGAAAGCAGCTCTGGAGTCCTGCAGAGCGCCCATCTTCTCAAAGGATATGGGGGTGCATTCAGGGCTCCGTAGACGCTGGAGTGACCACCATCTGTGTCTCTTTCTCTGTTTCCCATCAGGGCTGAAGGCGCAACAAGTGGAGCAGAGTCCTGTGTCCTTGGTTCTGCGCGAGGGAGAGAATGCAGAGCTGCAGTGCAACTTTTCCACCTCTGCAACCCAATTGCAATGGTTTTACCAAAGTCCTGGGGGACGCCTTGTCAGCCTGATTTACAATCCTTCTGGAACAAAGAGGAGTGGAAGACTGACGTCCACGACAGTCACTAAGGAGCGCCGCAGCTCTTTGCACATTTCCTCCTCCCAGACCACAGACGCAGGCACTTATTTCTGCGCTATGAGTCCACAGTGCTCCACACACACCTGCAGCCAGTACAGGAACCTCTGCTGGGTGGGTGTGGCCCTTCTAGTCACAAGACACCAGGAAGCCCCAAAGGGCATCTGCCTAGTTTAGTATCCCTTTCCTAACTGGTAGAGTTTTAACCTCAGGTAGGATTTTGCATTGTGGTTTTCAGGACCATGGACTTTATCTTCACTTATCAATATATACTCCCTCCAGAAGCGTAAACGTCCAACCTATAGCTAAAATCAAGCTATGGGAGGACTGAATCAGTGTGATCATTTAAGCCACAGTGCTCTGAACTCATAAAGGATAAGGAGCAAGAGGAATCGAAGGTAAAACTTCTGTGGACAGGGTTCGGGTTAGTGAGGAGGAAAGGAAGAGCAGTAGCAGCAAGAGCATCAAGCCAATGCGATACAGATGTGCAGACAGCTGCTGCTCTAGTTTCCTTTCCGTTGCTGTGATAAAAACCCTCTGAGCAAAAGCAACTCAGAAGGTGAAAGGGTTAACGCAGTTTTCACTTTCAGGTCATTGACTGTCATTGGTGGTAATCAAAGCAGGAACTCAAGCAGGAGATTAAAAAAAGAAAGAAAGAAAGAAAAGAAAGGATGGAGGAAACCATGGAGGAACTCTGCGGCTAGCTCACTCACAGGCTCATACTGAATTAGCTTCCTCATACACCCAGGACCACTTCCCAAAGAGCGGTGCCACACAGTGAGCTGGTCTCCATTGAAATCATCAACAACAAAAAATAATAATAAAAGGCTTCTTAGAGTTTTAGTGCTATTTTATTGAATTTATAGAAAACTTGGGGGGCGGAATTGAAGGTAATGCATCTTCTAATTTAGTATTTTGAGTTATCTTTTCCATTCATTTAACTTTAGTCATCATTGCTTTGAGTTTTTTAAGGCAAAGATCAGAACGCCCTTAAGGAAAAAAAAAAACAAAAAAAAAAACTACCAGCGACTATGAGAAAGTACTTGAAACATAAATATTGTTCAAAGAACTTTAAATAGAATATCTAAAAAGTTCTTGCAACTCAAGAAAAGAGAATTCTAAAATTAACAAAATGACTAGGCTCTTTGGATAAGAATGTGCTCGGGAAAAGGACACGTATTTAGAATGTAGTCGGGGTTGTGCTGGTTTAGTAAAGTGGTGCTTGTAGAGTCTCCTCCAAGATCCGTGACTTCACTAGTAGACGGAGGTCTGTAGTTGTTAGCTGCTGTGAGGGTTCACCAAGAGAGACCCAGGGGCATTTCCGTAGGTGCAAACCCTGCCAGACCTCAGCAGAGGGAACCACCATCATGGCAAGAGCCATACTGGACAATGGAACTCCAAGCATCTGAACTCAAGATTTTTATTGATACAAAAGTCCTCGGGTAGTCTACTGGTAGCACATGCAGATCATAGCGACCAAACATCCCTGAATAGATCCAACACCTGCAGACAATACAAAACACTAAGACCTAGGCAACCCCTCACCTAACATTGCGCAAACAATTATTTTATACATAACTAAAAGTAAACTTCCACGGCAGAGGCCACTGCAGAAAACCAAAGCAAATTAATGTGATTATATTATAATCTCAAAAAAAGAAATAATAAAAAAAATTAGTGAAAGAGAAAGTGTGTTTATGGGTTAATAATTAACAGTGTATACAAGTGGTCTATATAAGAGGTTAATAAAACATGACTCATGTCAAATCTAGTCATTTGTTTATTTTATAAAGCTTTATTGTAAATAACAAGCATGACCTCTCTCATGCTTCAGAATGGAGTAGTTTTAGGCACATCAGAAAGATAGAGAATCATGACACGTGGAGAAAAGGCTGGAAGGGGAAGGAAGGACAACTATGCTACAGCTGGCCTCAACAAAGACAAAATCTCTTTTGATGACAAAAATACTGGCTCCAGACAAAGATCCAATGCCTTTCTTCAAGGTGTGGGCTTTTAAGCTCAGGAAACTGTTGAACAGAGACCTTCTTATTTGGCCACAGAAGGCAGTGCTGCTTCAGAGAAAGTGAAGTTTATCTTCCACATACTCCTCAACAAGCTAGAGACTATAATTTAAAATAGGTGCTTAAACTTAATTAGAGAATGAATATATTCACCTATGTAGCCATTTGCCTACATTATGCCTGTTTATCCTAGGACCATAGGGATGACAATTTGCAATTGAGCACAGTGAAGATACATGCTATTCTTCAAGGCTGGGACCACATTAACTTTTCTAGTGCACATTTCTAATGTGACTTATACCTGCTCCAGCCACACTGACATGATCTGTGCCTACAATTATGTTACATATCCTTTCCACTGGGAAATCTACCCATGGTTTGAAGCCAGTTCAATCTCCTCCATCAGGATCATCTCTGACTATATTGGGAGGCAATGCCCACACTCCATTGTCTTGTGAAAACACACAGGTGTCTTTCTTGACTTCTGTTTTCTTGTCTTTCGTTCTTGCTTTTTTAACTTGCTACTTCATTTTATTTTTCGTGCACAGTGTCTGAGAGCATTTATAATAGTTCCAAGAAATAGTTCAAAGAAACAATACAACAGTCTCATGGAGGGAACAGAAGTGTCCTTTGATCTCAGAAAATACAATTCAATTTTATAAGAAACAAATCTGCTGTCATGTGATAAAATAAAGATTTTCTAAGGAGATTATTAATAAAGGTAGGAAATGAAAGCAAATTCTCATTCCTGTTCAAATCAAAGCTTCATATGTGGTTCACAACTTAATTTCCATAAGGGCAGAAGATATTCTCTATGTTGTACACTAATGTTATTTTATTCTATTTCTTTTCTTTTCTTTGATTATTTTTAATTTAATTTTTCTTTTCTCATATAATACATCCCAACCCCCTTCCTTCCCTCCCTCCATTCCTCCCCATCTACCCTCTCCCTCAAATCCATCCTCACCCCCACCCACCAACCCTACTCCACTACACACTTCTCCTCTGAGAACAGAGAACACTGAGAACAGTCCTCTCAGAATTATCACACAAACAGGGCATGTCATAACAAGATGGAACAAGGCCTGGAACTACTCCCTATATCAAGGGTGGACTAGGCAACCCAGCAGGATCAAAAGGGTTCCAAGGGCAGGAAAAAGGGATCAGAGACTCCCCCATTCCAGCCTGTAGGAGTTTTGCAAGAACACCAAGCCAGATAATCAAAAGAAAGATTTAGGGGACCCTGTGGGTTCTATAGCTGCTGCTTCAGTCTCTGTGAGCCCATTAAGAGTGTTGGTCAGTTGACACTGTATGGCTTGTTCTCCAAGTGTCCTCAGCCCCTCTGGTACCCACAATCCCTCCTTCCCCTCTTCTGTGGGGTTCCCCGAGCTCTTCACAATATTTAACTCTGGAACTCTGAATCACCTCCCATCAGCTGCCAGAAAGTCTCTATGATGAGAACTGGGCAGGGACCAATCTATGAGCAGAGCATGACACCATTATAAATCTTTTCAAAGTTATCCAGTCTCTAATTCCTGCCCTGCCCTGCAGTTTCAGACAGGGGTTCCCAGAAGATCCTGCAGGGAAGGTAGGCCAAAGGTCAGAGGCTTTGTGGCTGAGTTGGTGTCCTAGTCCCACTATTGAGAGCCTTGTCTGGTTACAGGAGATGGCCAGTTCAGGCTCCCTGTCCCTGATTACTAGAGGTCCTCACTAGAGTCTCCCTCATAGATCCCAGTGAGTTTTCACTGCACTAGGTCTCCTGATCACCCTCCAATTGTCTCCCAATTTTGATCATCTCTTCATACATTCTCTCCCTCTACCCCTCTCCGATTCCTCCTCTACAATGCTCCCATTCCCGTCCTCCCCGAGCCTGCCTGCACCACCTGTTCTATTTCCACTTTGCCAGAGAGATCCCTGTGTTACCTCACTCCGGATATTTTTTATAGTTTCATCCATTTGCCTGCAAAGACATTTTCTAAATAGCTGAATAACACTCCATTGTGTAAATGAACTACAATTTCTCTATCCATTCTTCAGTTGAGGGACATCTAGATTGTTTCCAGTTTCTGGCTATCATGAATAAAGCTGCTATGAACATAGCTGAGCAAGTGTCCTTTTGATAGGATGGAGTTTATGTCCAGGAGTAGTATAGCTGGGTCTTGAGGTAGGTCAATTTCCAGTTTCATGAACAATTGCCAATTTATGGCTATACAAGTTTGCACGCCCACCAACATTGAAGAACTGTTCCCCTTTCTCAGGAAAACTGTTGAGTGTTCATTGATTAACATGCTTGTTTTTATGCTAATATCATGCGGTTTTTATTACTATAGCTCTGTAGTACATCTTGAGATCATAAATGGTGATAACTCCAAAGTACTTTCATTTTTCAGGATTATTTTAGCTATCCTCAGTTTTTGTTTTGTTTTTGTTTGTCTGTTTGTTTTTCCATAGGAAGTTGAATATTGTCCTTTTAAGGTCTGTAAAGAATTGTGTTGGGATTTTGATGGAATTGCATTGAATCTGTAGATTGCTTTTGATAAGATTTTTAATAGGGTAATCCCACCAATCCAGGAGCATGGGAGATCTCTCCATCTTCTGAGATCTTCTTCAATTTATTTCTTCAAAGATTTGAAAATTTTGTCATACAAATCTTTCACTTGCTTGGTTAGAGTCACCCCAAGATATTTTATGTTATTTGTGGCTATTATGAAGTGTGTTGCTTCCCCAATTTCTTTCTCAGTCCATTTGTATTTTGCATATAGGAAGGCTACTGATTTTTTTTAAGTTGATCTTGTAACCACTTCACTGAAGTTGTTTATCAGCTGTAGGAGTTCCCTGGTAGAATTTTGGGGTTGCTTATGAATACTATCATATCATCTGAAAATAAGGATGCTTTGACTTATTCCTTTCCAATTTGTATTCCCTTGATCTTCTTCTGTTGTTTTATTGGTCTGACCAAAACTTCAAGCACTGTAATTGAAGAGGTATTGAGAGACAGGACAGTCTTGTCTTGTTCCTGATTTCAGTGGAATGCTTTGGTTTCTCTCCATTTAGTTTGATATTTTCAGTAGGCTTGCTGTAAACCGCCTTTATTATGTTTAGGTATGTCCTTTGTACCACTAATCTTTCCAAGGCTTTTATCATGAAGGGGTGTTGGATTTTGTCAAAAGCTTTCTTGGCATCTAGTGAGATGATCATGTGCTTTTTTTTTCCCTTCAGTTTGTTTATGTGGTGGGTTACATTGACTGATTTTCATATGTTGAACCGTCCCTGCATCTCTGGGATGAAGCCTACTTGATCACAGTAGAAGACTTTTTGATGTGTTCTTGATTTGGTTACTGAGTATTTTTGCATTGATGTTCATGAGGGAAATTGGTCTGTAATCCTCATTCTTTGTTGAATCTTTGGGTGGTTTGGGTATCAGAGTGACTGTGGCCTCATAGAACAAGTTTGACAGTGTTCCTTCTGTTTATATTTTGTGGAATAATTTGAGTAATATTGGCATTATTCTCTTCTTTGAATATCTGATACAATTCTGCAGTAAAACTATCTCACCCTGGGCTTTTTTTTGGTGGGGAGACTTTAATGATTCTATACCCTAGTCGTTTGTAGGTCTATTTAAATTTTCTATCTGCACTCAGTTTAACTTTGGTAGGTGAGGAAATTGTCCAGTTTTTTAGATTTTCCAATTTTATGGAGTACGGGTTTTAAAAGCATGACCTAGTGATTCTTTGGATTTCCTCAGTGTCTGTAGTTATAACTCCCTTTTTGTTTCAGATTTTGTTGATTGGATATTCTCTTTTAATTAAGCTTTTCTATCTTGTTGATTTTTCTCAAAAAAAACAAATCTTTGTTTGATTATTTGTATTTTTCTCTTTGTTTCTAGTTTATTGATTTCAGCCTTCAGCTTGATTATTTCTTGCCATCTACTCCTCTTGGTGTGCTTCTTGGGTTTATTTTCTTTGACGATATTTTCCCAGTCCATTAGGCTGAGGTATGTTTATCTTTGATGTTAAGGTGTGTTTCTTGCATGCAGCAGAAGAATGATCCTATTTTAAAATCCATTCTGTTAGTCTGTCTTTTTATTGGGGAATTGTGTCCATTGATGTTGAGAAATACCAAATACCAATGATTGTTAGGTCCTGTTATTTTGTAGTTGTTGGTTTTGCTTCAGTGTGTGTGTGTGTGTGTGTGTGTGTGTGTGTGTGCGTGTATCTATTCTTTTGATTTTGATGGGGTGATTTATTATATTTCCTGTGTTTTCATGGGTATAGTTGACCTCATAGGGTTGGAGTTTTCCTTCTACCCCTCTATAGGGTCAGATTTGTAGATAGATATTGTTTAAATTTGGATTTATCATGGAATATTTTTTCTCAGTCTATGGTAATCAAAAGTTTTGCTGTATATAGTAGTCTAAGACAGTATTTGTGTTCTCTTAGAATATGTAGCATATCTGTCTGGGCCCTTCTGGCTTTTAGAGTCTTCCCTGAGAATTTGAGTGTAATTCTAATTGTTTTGCTTTTATACATTACATAATCTTTTTTTCTTGCAGCTATTAGTATTCTTTCTTTTCTCTGAATGTTTAGTGTCTTAATTATTATGTGGCAAGGGTACTTTCTTTTTTGGTCCAGTCTATTTTGTGTTCTGTATGCTTCTTGTACCTTTATAGGGATCTCCTTTAGATTTGGAATTTTTTTCTTCTATTATTTTGTTGAAAATATTTTCTGGGCCTTTGGTCTGGGAATCTTCTCCTTCCTCTATTCCTATTATTCTTAGGTTTGGTCTTTTCATAGTGTTCTACATTTTTTGAATGTTTTGTGTTAGAGATTTTAGATTTAACGTTTTCTTTTACTGATGGCTCTATTTCTTCTATAATATCTTCAACTTCTGAGATTCTCTCTTCCATCTCTTGTATTCTGATGCTGTAGCTTGCCTCTGCAGTTCCTGATCACTTTTCTAGATTTTTCATTTCCAAAATTCCCTCTGTCTGCATTTTCTTTATGTCTTCTATTTCCATTTTCAAGTCTTGAACAATTTTGCTTGTTTCACTTAATTGTTTTCTTGTTTTTTCTTGGCTTTCTTTAAGGGATTTATTAATGGTTTGCTTGTGTTTTCCTGGTTTTCTTTAATGAATTTACTCAATTCCTCCCATTGTCTGTTTGCCTTTTCATTGACTTTTTTGAGGGACTTATTCATTTCCTCATTAAGGGCCTCTATTATTTTCATAAAGTTGGTTTTGAGATCTTTTTCTTGTGCTTCGGCTGTGTCTGAGTTTCTGATAACCAACAGCATTCTCAATATCCTGTAATATTTGACCAGGGTTATCTATGGTACCATACTGGCCAACAACAGTGTTCTGGTTTTTTTTTTTTTTTCAAATTGAAGCAAATTAAAGATATTCAGGCAGAGATAACCTCAATTGAAGAGTTGTTCACCTCAGATTGACCTGTGAGTATGTTATGGGGCATTTTCTTCATTAATGATTAATATGTGAGGATCCATCCTACCTTGGGGAGTGCCACCCTTTAGCAGTGGTCCTGAATTATATCAGATTTCAAGCTGAGCAGAGCATGGAGAACAAGTCATTGATCAATATTTCTCCATTTCCTCAGCTTTAGTTCCAGACTTGATTTCACTCAGGGATGGATTGTAAACTGACAGTGGTAACAAGTAACAAACCTGCAATAAACTCTTTCTTCCCCAAATTATTTTTGCTTAGAATTTTATCACAGCAGTGGAAAATAATTAATACAGATATGGATACCAGGAATATATGGGTATTGTTGTGATGCAATTGACCATGTTGTCTCTGGGGAAGATTACAGAAGGGTTTTGCAACTTTGTACTAGAAAAGGCCGTTAAATGCTCAGAATTTAATGAGTTCTTCTAGGAAGTTGGGACATAAAAATATTGAATGAGGTAAGACAGTAGAGGCTTGGCTTATGAAGCTTTTAAGTAGTAAAAACTCAATCAGAAATTAGTGATGAGATGTTTTGGACTAAGGATCTGTGGAATGAAAACTCTGCTTCATTGAGATAATTGATCCTGATTAGCTGGATCTGAAGCTGCAGTAAGTAAGGGATTCAATTAATTAAAGCAAATCTTCTGGGAATTATCTCCTAAGATTCAGCACACAGAAGCTGTGGTCTGGGGAGGTCAAGGCTGGATTTCAAGCTGGAAACCAAACTTGGCATTGTGTAAGAGTCTCCCATGTGATTAAGGTTTGGGACAATGGAAGCTGCAGGACTGAAGGGGACATGGGAAGAATCTAAGGCTAGGCACCACAAATTTGCTTTTTCTGAGTGAAGTGCTCTTACCTTTTGGAATAAGAAGTTTCTAACTTGTTTTGGATTTTACAAGAACTCATAGTTAGAAGACTTTAGATATGTTTACAAGATTTTGCACTTTTAAAGCCTTTGAACTTTTAAAAGTCTTATATTTATTATATTAATATTTAAATCTTACACTGTGTTTTATATTGTGATGCTAAAATGCGATCTTGGAGATCAACAATAAGGAAGGATTATGGTTTAATCATACTGTACTTATGTGTCATTTTGACACGGTATCAATTGTGCTTCCTAATTTTTTGAACTTTGTCCGGGCCTGCGAGATCTGCAACAAAGACTCTAGGAGAGGGCGTGGGAATGGGGGTATGGGTCAGGGACACGAGAGAGATGGAAGGCAAGACAAGATTTCTGATCAAGCCTCCAATTTATTGAACACATAGTACCAGTATTTAAAGGCAGTTTCGAGGTGGGGAGAGGAGAGGGGGATGCATAAGCAGGTTTCTATGGTAACTCTATCTGGCAGGCTGACTGGTCTTGTCTATCTGGTACCACTAGGTTGAGAAACCGAAGTGTTAAGATGCCCTAGAGTGATAAGATTTCTCCAGGGCTTCCTGTGTAATCTATAAGGGTAGAAAGGTGGAATGAGGAAGCAATAAAGTTGGGTTAGTCAAACAGGCAGTTTCCCAGAACTAAGCGGCTTCAGGCTATCTGACCTTTGTCCGAGTTCTGTCCATTAGGACCAGAGGGAAACGGAGCTTTTAAACAAAATGGGGTGCCTTTGTATTTCAAGCCAGCATATCCAGAGGGACCGCTTCCCAAAGAACTTGATATAAACTAGAGATAACCAGGAGGAGGGAACCCCAATCCAAAAATTGCATTTGTCATTCTAACTAGTGGGCATGTCTGTGGACTTTGTCTTCAAATTTACAATTGATGTGAAGCCCAACCCACTGTAGGCACTGTCACCCTGGGCAGGAGGTCATAGTTAGAAAAAAACCCAAAACCAGTCAAAAACAAAACAAACAAACAAACAAACAAAAACAAAACCAAGACAAGCAAGGCACAGAGTGTAAGGCAGAGGGAGCAAGCAGTAATGAAAGCAGCAGCTTTCCTCCATGTTTTCTGCGTCTGTTCCAGCTTGACTTCCTGACTTGGCTTACTTCGGCAATGGATTATGATCAGAAATGTATATGAAATAAATTATTTCCTGCATAAATTGCTTCTGATCATTATATTTATTTTAGCAATAGAAAGGAAACTAATTCAAACACCAAAAGAGGAAATGCATTCTTTGAACTGATCTTTTATTTGTTAGATTGTGTTGCACAACAAGCATATTCTTGCCGCATTATTAGGGTAACTCCATTTTAACACTTTTTATATATGTGTGTATAAGCTTCTTGAATGGAGAAAAATTCAAGTTGATCCTTTCATCATGTAATTGTAATTATCAGAACACATTAATTATAAAATTAGTGGGGTTTTAAAAATTTTTACGTCTGCATCTGTGGTGATTTTCTCCTATTCATCTTGTTTTCGCCCTTGTTGTCCTCTTCTTTCCCCTGTTACTGCCCCCCTTCTCTTACTCGTTTGCCTAACTTTTATATCCAGATCATCTTTACTTCTTTCTCTCTCTCTCTCTCTCTCTCTCTCTCTCTCTCTTTCTCTCTCTATCTATCTCTATCTCTATCTCTTTGGGACAGGGTTACTCTTTGGTAACTCTGGCTGTCCTAGAACTCACTCTGTAGACCAGGCTGGCCTCACACCCAGAGAGATCCACCTGCCTCTGCCTCCCAAGTGCTGGGGTTAAAGATATGGGCCACCACCACCTGGTTCTTTCTCTTTCTTTTGTTGTTTTGTTTTCACATTTGAGAACACATAATTGATGTATGTCTCTACATGTCTGCTTTATTTTGCTTAAGTCATGTCCTTCAATACATCCATTTTCCTAAGTTGGCATGAGTTCATTTTTCCTTGTGGCTGAACAACTCTGTTGTTTCAGATATACTTTTTCTTTCATTCATCTATTGATAGGTGGTACGTAGGCTAAGTCTACATCTTAGCAATCATTAATGGTGCTATAAATAAACATCCATATGGAGGTATCTCTTATATGATGACATCAGTTTCCCTAGATAAATGCCCACAAGTCACAAGTGGTATGGCTTTCTTTTGTTCTTTCTTTCTTTCAGAAAATCCATACTGCTATTTTTGGTGGCTATACCAACATATGTTGTTACTACCATGTGAAACTTGTCCTTATAAAGAATGGAACTTCTGATTGGCAATGACTGAATTTTCTACAAAATTTAATTTGAGCAAAATAGAGAAGTGCTTCCTATGTCAGAAATAGCTTTAGACAAAGTGTTGGTGGAAGGGTGGAGCCTGTTGAAAGAACTAAGGTGCTTGTAAGGCTGGAGTCAGTGTTCTCTGGGGAGACAAGGCCACCTGAGCTCTCCCCGAGCTTCAGTCGAGGAGGAATGTACAGAATCCTGAAATCATCACTTTTAGTCCTCGGCCTTCACCTAGCCTGTGAGTCATGGAGGAGAACCCCAGGATATGTGATTAAATTGGAGCTGAAGGAATTGGGGCACCAGATGAAATTATGAAGGCAGAAACTCTAAACAAGAATCACATACCTGGGAACCTAATGATATTTGTTATCTCTACACAGGAGTGAGTGGCCAGCAGAAGGAGAGAAGTGACCAGCAGCAGGTGAGACAAAGTCCCCACTCTCTGACAGTCCAGGAAGGAGAAACCCCAGTTCTGAGCTGCACTTATGAGGACAGCACATTCGACTACTTCCCATGGTACCAGCAGTTCCCTGGCGAAGGCCCTGCACTCCTGATAGCCATTCGTTCAGTGCAGAATAAGAGGGAAGATGGGCGATTCACAGTCTTCTTCAGTAAAAGTGAGAAACAGCTCTCCTTGCACATCAAGACTTCTCAGCCTGGAGACTCAGCCACCTACTTCTGCGCAGCAAGTGCACAGTGCTCTCCAGGCACCTGCAGCCCACACAGAAACCTGCAGCTGAGGCTCTGGCACAGCCCTGCTGTGGGGCTGAGCCTGTGAGATGGAGTTCTCAGTTTCAGGAGCAGGTGACAGGTGAGTGTAAGGATCAGACTCATTCAGGCCAGAGACAGAGCGAGTGAAGTCACAGCTTGCTTTCCTCCAGTCTTCCCTTGCTCTTCAGGATCAGCTGTATTCTTAGATCTATTTTCTTAATAGTTTATAGGAATTGTCTTCCTGAGTGGTTGTACAAATAGCTCTATGTGGTTGGTTTGTGCCAACTGGAAATTATAAAGGCCCTATCGCCCTGTACTCTTGTCAACACTGTTGTTTATGTTTAGTTATTACATCTAATGTCGGTAGATATGATTTATGTTGTAGAAATCTTGTAGAATTTTCATTTACTTTAATTTCCTCTAATTACCAAGGAATTGAAGATTTATGTGACCACCAACCACTTCTACTTCTCTTGTTTTACTTTACTTCCTCATCTACCTTTAGGAGCTAGAAAACAAAATCATCCTGAGTAAGGAAACTCAGCCCCTGAATGACAAACATGGTATACTCACTCATATATAGATATTAACTGTTAAGTAAGGACAAAAGTGCAGCAACCCACAGACCCAGAGAGTCTATGCAACAAGCAGGGCATGGGTGAGGACACGGGGAACTCCCTGGTAAAGGGGAAACAGAACATAACATACAGGTGTGATAGGGAAGGATGGGAATGGGACGAGAAGGGACCAGGAGTGGGGAGAGGGATGGAGGGAGAGAATATATGGAGAGATAATCCAAACTGGAGGACATGCAGGGGAGAATTGTGAGACCTAGTGCAATGGAAATTCACTAGAATTAACAGACTTTAACAAAGACCTCTAGTAATGGGGCATAGGGGACCTAAACAGGCCATCTCCTGTAATTAGGCAAGGCTTTCACCGGTGGGACTGGGACACCATCCCAACCACAAAATCTTCATCCTATAACCTATCCTCCCTACAAGATCTGCTGGGACAATGGAAGGGCAGAAACTCATGCTAAAGGAGGGAACCCAGTATTCCAGGTCAGGCCAGGAATTAGAGTCTGGATGACCAGGAGAGTACTTCTAATGGTATTTTGCTCTCCTCATAGATTAATGCTTAACCCAATCTGCAACAGAGAGGATCCCCACTGCAACTGAAGGGAGCAGATGCAGAGACTCAGGGCCAAACAAAATGCAGAGCATGGGGAATCCCACAGAAGAAATGGAGGAGGGATTTCTGGGACCAGAGAGTTTAAGGACACCAGGAGAACAAACCCCACCCTCATGGGGTCAACTGACCAGCACCCTTAGGGGCTCACAGAGCCTTAAGCAGCCTACATGGAAACTGCTGGATCCCCCAAATATGTCTTGAAGTTGACTGGCCTGGTGCTTTTGTAGAACTTTTACAGACTAGAGTAGGAGTATGTGTCTCTGAACCTATTGCCTGCCCATGAGACCCTTATCCCCTTTCTGGGTTGCCTAGACCAACCTTGAAGTAGGGATGTGTGCCTGAGCCTGTTCCATCTTGTTGTTCCATGTCTGAGCAGTAACCCTTGGAGAGACCACCTTTTCTTGAGGAGAGGTGGGAATGAGAGTGGGAGGATGGGAGTTAGATCTGGGGGATAAGAGAGATGAAAGGAGCTGGGAGGAGTGGAGGGAGGGGAGAAAGGATATTGGGATGTATTACATGAGAGGAGAAAAATGAAAAATAAATAAAAAATAAAGAAATTCAAATTTGTAAACCAGGATGCACTCAGAAGGATGCTAGTGTTTTTACAATTGCTAACTGACATCAATTGGGAAAGAAGAATAAAATTTATATTCACATAACAAATTATATATATATATATGCAGATCATATGCAATCAAACATCCCCCACATAAATCAAACACCTACAAACAATACAAAATGCTAAGACCTAGGCAGCCCTTTTTCCAACAGTGCACAATATAATTATTTTATACATAACTAAAAATAAACTTCTGCAACATTTCTCTTTTTCTGTATAAGCCAATCGAAAATGTTATTTTATCTCTACAATACAATTTCATATTATATCAGCAAAACTATTTACAAGTGAAGCAATCCTGAGGGTTGCTAGTGTGCAGGACCAAAAAAAACCAACCATCTATCAAGATGTTCACAATGTCTTTGGACAGCAGAAAAACATCAATATACAATTATCTGAGATTCACTCATGATCTTCTAGGCTCCTCCAAAGGGCTTGAGTCGTGTTTTGGCTCTGCCCTCTGCAGCACAATTTGTCCTCCAGACTCTGACTGGCTCTGTTCCACACCTGCTGCTGTTCTTGGTGGGCATCCCAAGATCCTGACATCTTCAGAATGCTGGGGTCCCTTGTTGCAACTGGGCTGCACTTTCACCAATAGTCTCCCCTGGGCTCTTTTCATGGTGCCAAATATCAATTTCTTTATGTTACCCATTCAATTTGAACCTTCAGCTACTACTGAGGCTTCATTTTTACCAATGGCCTCTCCTTGCCTCTCAGAGTGCCAAGACTTAGTTGCTCTCCATGACCCCTTCATGCCTTCAAAATCAGCATGACCTGGGTGACTCTTACAATACCACATTTGGCTTCCAGCAGGAGATACAACCTCAGCCAGTTCTGGAAGACAGCTTCTATGTAGTGACCCTGAGGAAACACTTCCAGATTTTAAGATAGTCCAGTTTTCTAGATTTTTATCTAAAAATTTTAAGATTTTAAATTTTAAGATTTTCCTGGTTTTCAGGAAAAATAACTGGTACCCTAGTCTGCAGGATGAGTTCCCTGGTGGGGTGGAGTTCTCATCAGCATAGCAGATGTTATGCTGCTGTGTAAGCTCACAAGAACAGCAAGGAGGTATATTTCAGAGGTGCATACCCTGCCAGACAGCAGCAAAGGAAACCACTATTGTGGCAAGCACCACACCGAACAGTGGAACTTTGAGTGTCTGAGCCCAAGTGTTTTCATTGATCAGAGCTTCTCAGGTGTTCTTCTGATAGCACTTGCAAATCACAAGCAATCAATCATCCCCAACATAAATCCAACAACTGAAAACAATATAAAATGCCAAGACCTAGGCAGCCCTTTTCCCAACAGTGCACAAAACAATTATGTTAGGCATAACTAAAAATAAACCCCTGCAACAGAGGAAGGATTTGTAAGAAGCAAAACAATGGGTTCTATTCATTGAGAATGCAAAGTATATGGGAACTTTTCCATAAGGATGAGTTCTATCACTGGGAGACAAAGCTCTGGGCAGGGGCCTGAAAAATGCTCAGAATTTGGGAGGATTCACGTGAAGGTTGCTCCATAGAATATCAAAAGATCATCAGGTTGTTAGACAACATCCATTCCAGGCTTCCAGGTGAACATGTGACAGTCATTTTCTTCCCTGGAAGAAAAAAGCATATGTGTTTAACAATTCTGGTTCCTCTGCTGCTTTCTATATGCTGTGCCTTTTACACAGACTTGTGTTGATGTTCTTTGTCATAAGAATGCCCAAACAAGAGGGACACTCCAAGATGAATTAAGTCGTGAAGGAGCAAGGAGTTACAACCTAAAGAGACTAACCACAAATTGCCTTCCAAATGCATATTTATTGCTAGTTACACAAAAACCAATTTAGGCAGGGCAAAGTTCCTTGTATCAAAGCCTTTGCTCTACATGTTACTTGAAGGAATACACAAACCACACAAACCTCAGTCCCTCTATTGAATATTGCTCAATAGAACAAGATTTCCAGGTGTGCCAGGAATGTCTTGTGAACTAGGTTATGCATAGACTCAAGCTCCCTCAGCAAAAACAACTCCATTAATCACAGAAAACAATCATGATTTGTAACATTGGTTTCTTCAAAGCCTAAGTATGTCTGAAAAGAACTTATTCATATCTAACTGTTAAGTCAGATACAAAGGCTTACTAAAATTTCCACTACAGACTTGTGAGGCTGCAGTCTCTGGTTTAATCATAGACAGCAAAAGGCCCCATCAAAAGCTTCTTGTGATGATACGACTCTGTGGGAATCTCACAGAAGTCTTGGGAAGGAGAAGCACGTAAGCAAGGAGCCTCCATGTCCAGATGTTCAGTGATGTCACTCATTGCCACAGGCACATGCCCACGTTGACACTACTCTGCAGTTAATGTTATAGATTTCAGGGAAACAAAACCTCTCTGCAGACGATCTTTCATCCACAAACTGTAAATATATGACATTGTCTGAAATATACATTTCTCTCTTCAGACACTGAAGGAATGATGACTCTTCTTGACTGCATGCTGAAAATGCATCTGGTGAAGAAATTTATGTCAAACTCCAAACTCCAAAATTATACTTTTGCTGGACTACTACGTGAAGGCATCCCAGCAGTGATTATTAGGTTATTCTAAGTCATCCTGTCCTCCCTGTCTCTCAGGTCTCTCTAAATTCTTTCCAGACTCTCATTCCTCATAAAGCTCACACTTTGCCAGGAAGCTTTTTGTGCTGTGCAGCCTTCCTTCCTTATGGTTACATGCCACTTGGACTTCTGGGAACAGCTTGGAGAGAGGTATATAAGAGAGAGTGTTTCTGTTGGAAATCAGTTGGGGTGGAAACAGGGAAAGAGCGAGCACCAGTTGTGGTAGAGACAGGAGAAGAGTGAGCACCTGAGTTGGTTGGGTGGTGACAGGGAAAAGTGAGCTCCAAAAGCTGATGATAGCGAAAGCAAGAAGAAACAAGGCTCAGGTAAAGACAGATAGTTCTAGAGAATAAGAAAGAAGGCAAACAGTTGCTGGGAAGCCTCAGAAATAGATAAAGAGAGCCAGAGGGGGTTGAAAAGGTTTCTCTTTTCCTTTCCTTTCCTTCTTGACCCTTTGAGCTAAATGAGGTTTTAAAAAAGCTTACAAGTTGGAGCTTTCTCAGAAACTGCCAGGAGAAACTGAACCAGAAGTGGGGTGGAGTTCCATTAGGAGTCCATTTAAGAATGAAAGTAAGTTACAAGAGTCTTCAAAGTTTAGATACAACGTTTAGGAATAGCTGCAACCTTTAAGATCCCAGACCCAAATGGCAGAAAACAGTTATACATTAATTTTAAAAGAAAAACCCCTTACATTGCTCTGCCTTGAGGTTCCCAGTTTCCAGATCTCTGTTGTGCATCCTGAATGATGCCTTCACTGTCCTGCTGACTTCCGAGCTGGGTGTTGTATTCAGTGAAGCCTATTTCTGCTGCTCCAAATTTCTGCCTCAAGTTTAACTCTTGAAAAGGATATATCACTTTGAAAGACATGGGGAGTTTACCTACAAGGTATTGTGAGATATCCTACTGCTAAGAGTCAATTGCCTTTATTTTCCTTTTTAACTTGCCCCTTTGCATATTGAAAAACTATTCACTGTGGATGAGACAGAGCTTAAAGACTTTACATTTTAAAGTTAAATATCTTCCACGTTGTTTTTGCTGGTTTAGGTTTTCTGCGTCAGAGTTTCAATATGTTGCTCAGGGTAGTCTCTCAATTCTAACCTCAAGCATTCCTCCTGCCTCTGCTTCCTAGTTATTCAGGGTTACCAAAACCATCAACTATGTGGGAAGAACACATTTAAATTTATAAACATATAAAATTTTTTCCAGTGGAAATCTTGTTGGCATTATGAGGCATTAAGTGATTATGCCATGTAAAATATTAGGCAATAAGAAGGCCCTTTCCACTCTGTACACTGCCAAACTCCTAAGGAGTTCAGGATCAATAAAAACACCCAAGCTCAGATGCTCAAGTTTCCCCTGTCCAGTATGGTGTTTGGCATAATAGTGGTTCCCTCTGCTGAAATCTGCCAGGGTGTGCACCTGTGAAATATACCTCCTTGTCGTTCTTGTTAGCCTACACAACATCATAACAGCTATATTCCCCCTTAGGCCTTTTCCTTGAATGGGATTTCTCTATGAATAATAATCCATTTTTATGATATAGGTCACTGGTGCTTCACTAAAGAGATATGCTTGTTTTCTCTTTTGGAATGATATACTTATATAAATATATACTTATATATCATATATTATATGAATATATGATATATTAATAATATATAAGTTACATATATATATAATATATATAATATATATATGTATATATATATTACAGTAAAATGGGTAGAAGAGAATACCTGTGATATCAGAAACTATTTGTACATGTTGATTGGTTTTTTAAACTCATAGTGAGAATTGGAGCTCTTCCAGAGACTTTGTACTTTCTCTTCCGATATCATTTTGGCTTATTTTAATTCATCCACTGGACTAGTGGGAGCAAATGAAAGATTAAGAGCTACATTCTAAATGACTACGCAAAAATTCAACCACCACTTTATGTGCCATTACCATGCCCCAAGTGCTTGCAGGTTATAGAAGTTTAATATGCCCCTACGTGCTTGCAGGTATCATGCAAATGTAATAGGCTTGAGTCACAGAAAGACCTGGAAAGCTTATCATGAGACAAGTTTGTAATTTTACAAATATACAGATTTTGACATCTGAGACTGAGTACTTCAGGGAAATAGTATAGAAAATTCTAGGACATATAATAGAGTTCTTTGTGTGGAGAGAAAAAATATGAAAGCTTGATGTTAGACTTTTAAAAAACTAATCAGCTTTTGTAAAAGTGTGTTTTCAAATTATTGTAATCTATTTCTGTCTCTGTTTCTCTGTCTCAGTCTCTTCCTCCCCCCACCCTTCCCATCATGTGTGTGTGTGTTTGTGTGTGTGTGCGTTTATGTAAACCCTTTCTGTTGTTGTTGTTGTTGTTGTTAGATGCTCTCACTAAACCTGAAGTTCATTTATGAGTTTCAGGACTAGATGACTGACTACTGAGACCCCAGGATCCTCCTGTCTCTGCTTCCCAGAGCAGGGACTGCAGGCGCACCCATGACACCTGCATTCTTTTAATGACTGTTGGAGACTCATGATCCAGGTCCTCATGATGCATAGCAGGCAATTGACACACTGATCATCTCCTTGGCCTCTAAAGACTATTATTATTTTTTCCTGTTACAATTTCACAAACATAAGCAAATGGAGATATTCTGGAATTCTGGTGGACTGCCTTTACCATGTGACTTAGAAGAAGCTTTGTTAACTGCAGAATTTAAATAGATTTTCGCACTTAGTAAGTAAGGAAGATTATTACAGATACAGTGTTTCACAGGTAAAAGCATGTACCTGTGAGGTCCTTTTCTTTATTAGCATTTATCAGACAGTGGATGGAGAAAAGTAAACATACTGCAATGTTCTATAAGCACATTACAGATCACACTTGGCTCATGATAATTTGGGTCCCCCAAATTATCCCTCTGAATAACACCCATGTATGCAAAGCAGTTTCATCCTCAGCAGAGATTAATTTTCTCATGCTCCCTGTGGTAGAAGCTTGTTTTTAGTTGTGTTTAAAATAATTGTTTTGTGCAATTTAGGTGAGGGGCTGCCTAGGTCTTGGTGTTTGTATTGTCTTCAGGTGTTGGATTAAAGTGGGGGATGTTTGATTGTTCGTGATCTGCACATGCTATCAGTAGAACACTTGAGGAGTTCTGAATCAATAAAAACACATGAGCTCAGACACTTGGGGTTCTATTGTCCAGTATGGCACTAGCTAGGATGGTGGTTCTGTCTGCTGAGGTCTGGAAGGATTTGCACCTATGAAAATGCCTCCTTGTCATCCTTGCTGAGTTGCTGCAGTAGGCATACTGCTACAGCTCCCTTTTAAGTACTGCCAACAAAGACAAGGAAGTAAGTAGAAGTCTGTACTTACAACTTGTGGTCTTGATCATACGGAACTCCATCCTGTTTGGGGTACAGTGTAAGAATGCAAGCTGTACACACGGCACACTGCCAGACACTCAGACACTGAACACTGAGTTGAGCAAAGCAGATACACTCATACAGAGGGACACGTGCCGTGTGTCTCCCCACAGCCTGCTTTGTGTGTTGGTAGCCTTGGCCTTCTCTGGTATGGATATTTCACATATAGCTAAGGGTATTAAGCAGGAGCATTTCCTCAGGCATATGGCAATTCACATGGACCTGAGGGGAACAGAGATTGGAGAAAAGCAAGCAGGATGTGTCTTAGTTATATTAGTTTTGGGTCTCATGGTACCTAAATCCAACAGTGTTTTATTCCCACAGGATATGCTTTTTTGTCCTTTCTGATTGTTCAGCAGGATCCACTGTGGGCCAGAAAGTGACTCAGCTCCAATCAACTACAAGCAGGCCAGAGAGGGAAGAAGTCACCCTGGACTGTTCATGAGTCAGAACTTACACCATATTTTTTGGTACAAGCAGCTTCTTAGTGGAGAGCTGGTTTTCCTCATACACCAGATTTCTTTTTCTCATCCTGAGAGAAGCAGCTGTTACTCTGTTGTCTTCCAGAAATCATCCAAGTCCATCAGACTCATCATTTCAGCCTCACAACTAGAAGGTTCAGGGACGCATTTCTGTGCTCTCTGGGAAGTGACTCATGGTGTTGAAGTGACAGTAGAAGCTGGACAAAGACTGAAGCTCCTTAAACATAGGCCTTCTCAAGGATCCCAACTGAGAAGAACGCCTGCACATCCTAGACAAGGAGGTCCCAACAGTGGCTGCTTCTTCTGTGGTCTGCACCAGAAGTCTGTTTCTAAATAAAACCTCCTTCTATGCAATTTAGAAGTGGCTTTGTTTAATGCTTCATCTTGAACATATTTAGTTTAAAAAGGATCATAGATATGTAGTATTTTCTACAGTTGGGAATCTTGCACCACAATAATTTAATGTAGTAGGTTCACTTTAAGTTGGTGACAGTGTATATCTCAGACTAGGTATCTGGAAGAGCAAAGACCGCACTTTCCTTGTGAAAGTTACACTCAGAGAAACAGAGCCATCGTGAATGAAGTCATCAGAGGTAGATAAGAAGGGGTTCACCGCATGAAATCAACGGCGGTGACTATATTATCCCTTCACATCTCTTTTGTACCTGTCACCTGTTTTGTAACTCCGACTTGAAGGTCAGAGACCAGCAATTGGGAAGGACAGTTGCAAGGGGGCAAAATCTGCATCTACTGAGACTTGTGAAAACACAGTGAGACCCAGAAGGCAATTGGAATCTGAAAGGACAAACCTCCCTTTCCTAATTTCTTTCATTTCAAGGAACTACAGAAGAAGCCATGTCATTTTACCCAAAATAATGAAAAGCTGTAGAAGTGAGGAGCAGAGAGTTAATGGTAAGCTGAGCTGAGAACTCATTGACATTGTTATGTGCTTAGGACCTGAATCTGTAGAGCTATATATAGACTATATCAAACCTGTTTCTCAAGTCTTCTACAGTGGTTTTTTTCACGTCCAAGCCCAATCCAAGCAAGATGGAGAAGGAAATTCTGGGAAATGTTTTTCCATACATGTTTTTAAATATTTATTTATTTTTTACATCATGTGTGTAAATGTTTTTGCCTGTGTGTATGTGTGTGGACTGTGTGCATGTCTGGTGCTAGTGGAGGCCGCTGGAGGATAGTGGAGCATTTGATTCCCTGAAATTGGAGTTAGAGAAGTGTGTGAGTTACCACATGGGTGCCTGGAACCGATTCTGGGTTCTCTCCAAAAGCAGCAAAGGCTCCTAATGCTGAGTCAACACTCCAACCCATTTCCAGGTAGTCTACCTTGAGACTTATAAAGCTAACACAGGACTTCCATGTAAACTGTCAGATTAGAATTTGGGCTTCTGAGACAAGATGAAAACAATTAAGGTAGAACCACAACAGGCAATTTAAGAGAAACAGCTAAAGGAAACAGAAGATAGCTGAGATGGTACTTTCTCCACCGAGAACCAGAGAAGCAACAGAGCTGTAATATGTTCCTCCTGACAGTTACCACCAACTATAGCCAACAGTGAAGTCTCTCTGCACGGGCTCCTTGAGAGCCATAAAGGAAAATTCCTGGATCTTTGCTTTAGTTACTCCAGGTTCCTGCCCTGAGTGTTGACTTTGGTTCCCTCACTGAAGGACTATGAGGTAGAAGTTTGATCTAAAATGATCACCTATCCAAGTTGTTTTTGGTCAGTGTTTGATCACAGCAACCCAAACCAAACCATATAAAAGCTTTCTGACAGAAAAATCATCTTTTGGAGTAGTACACCTACTGTGTAGGCGCAGCAAGGAAGACACAAAGGCATATTTATTGATGCAAATTCTTCAGGTCTTTGCCAGACCTCAACCAAGGGAATCACCTTCATGACAAGCACCATACTCAATGGTGGAACCATGTGCATTCCAGCTCAGATGTTTTTATTGATGCAGAACTCCTCAGGTGTTCTACTGATAGCATATGCAGATCAACAGCAATCAAACATCCCCCACATAAATCTAAAACCTGCAGACAATACAAATGCCAAGACCTAGGGAACCCCTCACCCAACAGTAAACAAAAGTTATTTTATACATAAGTAAAAATAGACTTCTACAACAAGTCCCCTTTTCTGTATAAGCCAACCAAAAAAATGCTTTATCTCTACACACAATTTAACACTATACCAGCACAACTATTTACAAGAGGAACAATCATGAGGGTTTCTAATGCACAGGGCCAAATGAAACCAAACATTTACCAAGCTTTAAGATTGTCTGGATTTCTTGGAAACAATTGATCCTTGACTTCAGGAGGAAGTTGCCTTGTGGGGTGGAGTTCTCATTACTATAGCCCCTGTGTCTTGTCAGGATCACCTTACCTCACCAGTATCTGGGCAGATTTGCAGAAAATGAAACAAAACAAAACAAAACAGACTCTGTAAGTTCTGGAGTTTCTTTCTCCTTCTTCCTTGTCTCCACATTGGATAAGGTGGCATGATGGTGATGTGGTGCCTCATGGTGTTGGTACACCATATATAGTTGTATGCTGCTGTGGTGGCTCAGCTAGAGAGACAAGGAGGTGTATTTAATAAGGGCAAACCCTGCTAGACCTCAGCCGAGGGAATCACCTTCATGACAAGCACCATACTCAACGGTGGAACCGTGTGCATTCCAGCTCAGATGTTTTTATTGATACAGAACTCCTCAGGTGTTCTACTGATAGCACATGCAGATCATTATCAATCAAACACCCCCCACATAAATCTAACACCTGCAAACAATACAAATTTTCAAGACCTAAGGAGCCCCTTACCCAACATTGCATAAAACAATTATTGTATATATAATTTAAAATGAACTTCTAAACTGTCTTTCATCACAAAAATCCTCATCTGGAAAGACTGACAACTTGTTTGGATTCCTGAGATGCACAAATACAGTGGATAAACACAGAATCTATGACACAGCTGCCCACTATGACATCTGCCCAAACTCACAACTCCTCAGCAGTGGACACCAAAAACAAGTCGAAATACCAGAAAAAGGCATAGTGTTCTCCTTTGAAAGAATATCAGTGGTGATATGTGGGTGTCAAGTAAACATCAGAACAGTGAAAGAGACTCAACTCAGTTACTGGATAAGCAAATTATCAAAGTGAACAGTATAACCAGTAACTTGGAGAAAATGGAAAAAAAAATGGAGGAAAAACTTCAGCAAATAATTGACTCTGAAAATGAGCCAAACATGATAGCTAGGAATAGAGGATTCAACCAATTAAATAAAACACGGTGTAAAGCATCATTAATACAAAAGCCCAGACAGAAAGATTAATTTCAGAGACAAAAGACAAGATTTAGACAGCAATACAATCAGAAAAAACATATAAAAACATAATGAACATATCCCAGACATGCAAGAACTATGGGACACATCCAAGAGACCTAACGCAAGAATCTATGGGGCTGAAGCCAGACCCAAAAATCCATGGGGCAGAAGGAGCTGAAAAAGTCTGAAAATGTAGGGCTTATTCAATCAAGTGATAGCAGACAATCCTTCAAACTGAGTGAAAGAAATGGAGATCCAAACTAAAGAGCATTTGAAACCTAAACAGATATGGTCAGAAAAGAATCTCTCCATGACAAGTGAGGAAATGATTCTAAGAAGTATAAGGGGAAAACCACCTACCCACATTCATAGGCAGCAACATCAGAAAACAGATCACTCATAAGAGACAAGGAAGCATCCAATTTTAAGGCCTGAAAGTAAATAACTATCAACAAGATTGTTATACTTGCAAACTTATCTTTTCAATTTGATAGAGAAAAAAAAAATTTCAAGAAAAGCACAAATTAAAACCATTCGTAAGAATGAAGCCAAAAACTACAGAAAATGCTTGGAGCAATGTTATAAATGGAAGAAGAAAGGCAGTCTCATCCATAAGAATGCAAAAATAATACATTTCATGAGAGGAAGGGGTGGAAGATGGAGAGCCAGGAAGGAGTCAATCACGTCCAACTAGCAAACCAACAAATTCCTAGTGTGAACACAGAAAGGATGAAAGAGCACCAGTGAGCCAACCATTGAAAACACCTGACACAACCTTGACAGACACTGTCAATAAGTTAAAAGTAAAGCTATTCTTATTAAATTAATATGTGTTGACCTAGTTAGAACTCTCTAAATCTTTGAAGCTGGAGAACTACATCAGCAGCAGATGGTTGTATGTGTGAGATAATGTAAATGGAAAATAGAGGCATTTACTGATTAAAGTTCCACACAGATTCTTTGACAACAAGCATTACTGTAATGCGTATAGGTATCATTACTGTAGAGCAACTGCATACAGGTGTCAATTAGATCTGCTTTTTATGTTGAGGGGAAGGATTAGGAAGGGTAACTGTGCAGCAATTGTTGGCACTGACTGTGCAGAAGATCAGACAACAGTGCTACTTTGACATTGATGGCATGATCCACTAGCAGTTGAGGGCACCACCAACGTAACATGAGCACGGTGCCTCATGACAATATGGCTGTCACATTTGTTCAATTGTATAATGTTCTGGCACTGTAGTTTGAATGACATTATTATATTAAAGGATTTTATATAGTAGAAAAGGGTAAGGTAAATGGCTTCAACTGGCCAATTAAAAGGCAGCTAACTGGCTGTATCAACATATAATACCCAACTATCTGTTGTTTATGAGAAACACCTCTCATAAACAAGAACATCAAAAATAACAGTCGAAAAGTAGAAATCACCACGTCAAGTAAATGAAAGTTGTAAACATGGCATATCAAGTCTCATATCTGAAAGAAATAGACTTCAAACCATACCTACTTAGAAAGATAAAGAGAGCCACTACATAGCAATAGAATCTAGGCAATACGAATATGATTGCATGGAACTTTGGAGCTTCTAGTATAATAAAAATAAATACTAAACAACATAAAATGTCACATGGGTCCCTAATCAGTAATGACCTAAGACTTCAGCACTTCACTGTGACTTCAGTGAGCCCTCCCAAATTAAAACCAGCAAAGAAACTTCAGAGCTAAAGGTTCTGCAAGTCCACCTCTCCTATTTTGGCAGAAGAATCCCATGCAAGCAAGAAAGGCAATATGCACCTAGAGAACTCACTAATGAAAACAGTGGAATCTTGTTAACAAATGTAAAATACATAGTCTTTGTTGTGAGAAACAAATGCCCGAAACTCCATTAGAACAATAGAGGTCAACCAGAAAAAAACATTCTTAAAAGAGTTTAAAGAAGAAATGAGTAAATTACTCAAGATAGAGTCCTATGAACTTGAAATTTGTTTCAATTGTCCTTATTAGATATTCCTCAAGTTGGAAACACTGGCACCTGCCTGTAGTTTTAAATGACACCTAAGAATTGACAGTTTGAGGCCACCCACCATTACAGCTACACTCTGCCCAAATAAAACAAAAAAACAACAAACTTAGGAAGCTGGAAAGTTTACTCACACACTGGAAAAAAAGCAGATTCACATACAGGTAACACAGAAAATTTATAAAAATTAGTAAGAAATAATTGAAAAATGGTAAAGTTTAGCTACTTCACAATCATACCCAACAAATAAGCATATAAAATCACCCAACACTGTTTTCCCATCAGAATAAAATTCCAGACCAGATTACTTGTTCTTTTGAGCACCCAGAGCATATTTCTATAGTCAAGAAGAAAGGAAATCAAGAAAATACATAAAAACAATGACTACCTTTAAAGAATATAAGCTTACATTTTCTTGAAGGTTCTATGATCAAAGCCACATGAAAATAAGATGAAGTAGAGATGAACCACAGATTGGACATTGAAAAAATAAAAGGTTTTGCTGAGAAAAAGGAAGTTGACTTATTTTTAGTTACTATTAACATGTATGAGAAACTACAATACATATTTCAGAATCTGTCTAATTCAGACATCATAACCTCTGTAAGACAGTTCTTACTTTTCTTATTTTGGTATTCAGAATTCTCTGAGGGATTTTTTTTTGTCAGCCAGAATGTAGCACCTGAGAGGGCTCCCAATGAATTGGAAAACAGTGGCCCAGAGCAGAATGGCTTGGTGTCTCAGTGAAGGTGACATTATTGGTTGTATCTGACCCTAACTTGTGGATCATGACCCATTTGAAGTTTGAACGACCCTTTCACAAAGGTTACATGACACCATCTGCATATCAGATATTTACATTATGATTCAAAACTGTAACAAAATTACAGTAATGAAGTAGCAATAAAAAGTATTTTATGGTTGGAGTTCACCATAACATGAGGAACTGTATTAAAGAGTTTCAGCATTGGGAAGGTTGAGAACCATTTGCCCTAACAGGATGGAGAAATAGTTGCCAACGCACTGCCCCCAAATCAACAGATCTACAATCAGTAACTTGCCTGCTAATAGTGCTGAACGTCTCAGCAAGTTTCCTCTGTAGTCCTGTGTTGTGAAGTATAAGGAACTAGATGGAAAGATGATTCCAGAAGCACCCAGGGCTCATTTCCCTGTCAGGACCTGTGTCCCTTGCCTTTGCCCAGCCTGCCCATAAAGCCATCCCATCAAATCCCAGCATGTTGGTGTTCTGCACTTCCTGTGAGTCTTTCCCAAAATGCAAACACCTGTGAAGACTTTTTCTCATCTTTCTGTTTTCCTTTCTTGAGAACCAGACTTCAGCAAACTCCAAATGTAGAAAAGGAAAGTAGTCATTTTTTTAAGTTTTATATATATCTTGAATACTTTTATTGTGTTTTCAATAGTATCCAAAATAATAAGCTTCTGAAAGAGATAGACGGAGAGATGTAGGTAAATGTAGAAGCATAAGTGGCTCCCTGAGATGAGGCTTCTAGGTCCTAGAAGACATGTAAGGAGAAGTGGCTGGAAGGTAAGGGTGTAGGTACCTAAACAGGACTGACAGAGGAAAAGGAAGGACCCAGAGGGCTACAAAAGACTCAACTCAGAATCACGTTAGTGAACTTCCAGCCTTAGGACATCTTCCATCCCCAAGGGATAAAGCTTCATGTTCTCTTCCTCTGAGGCTCATCTTCTGTCTTTGCCTGGCATCCAATCCTCTGTCTGTCCCAGGTAACGTACTCTGCAAAACCCTACATGACCACCGGCATTACTGCTATACCCTTTCCCCTTGTGCCTCCTACTGGCTCCCTGACTCTTCCTATTAGCCGCCCCCTGCTGTCACGTCACCTATATTCTGTTACTCAATTATTTTCTGCTTCTTTTTCTTCTTCAGCCTTCCCTTAAGATCTCTCTCTCTCTTTTTTTTTCTGTCATGGTTATTTTCTAGTTCCATGGCTGAGGACATTTCTCCACATATTTATGTATATATAAACTCTAAAATCTAAGACCTATATATGAGAAAAAATGCAATATTTGTCTTTCTAAGACTCAAAAAAAAAAAAAAAGTTTTTGACTGAACCTTTGCCACCAGAGGTCTAACTGAAGAATTTTGATATTAATGCTGAGCTCCCTGCAGCCCTCTAGTGCTCATTAGTTAAACTGCAAGAACACCAAGTGACAATTGCTGCTGTACTTATTTTAATTTTGCAATAATCAAGCCAGGGAGGATTCAGGAAGAAGGCTGTGGCGTTTGATGTATAGCTGTCAGAGGCAGCAGTGATTCGTGTGTGAGAGGTCAATGTGATACATAGGTGATTTGAGGTACAGAGAAGAAGAATGCCTTAGATACTGAGCATTGTTGCTCAGAGTAGGACAATTTTCTTTGCTAAGTGAAATGTGTGTCTATATTCTGCCCTTTTTTATACTTCCAAAATATCCTGAGATATAGGAACAGTGGAGAAGAAGCCACTGTAGGTAACACGGCATAGTGAGCTCTTACCATCTTCCACTCTGCCTCCCATATTCCCAATGTAATGCACAGTATTTCCATTGGCAGTAAGGTATGTGATGGACCATGGATGCCTACGAGAAGTCATGAAAGCTGTCATTAGGATGCGTTGGCTCGTAGACCTCAGAAAAGCTCCATGAGCTTCATCTTGTGGGGAGATACTGAACCTTCAGAATGTGTCCACTTGTCCTTTAAGAGAGTACATATTAAGCAGATCCAGCAAGTTAATGAGGTAGGAGAGCTACTATGCTGTATGATTTCCATATATTTTCTTGTTTAGTACTTAGTGGGCATGGCAAAATTGTTGAATCTTCTCTCCTGGAACAGCATAGCAACATTTCAGAGACTAGGACTTAGGTTTAAACCTTGAACTTACTTATGATCTGAGGGGAATTTGACAGACTTCTTCATAATTGTCATGCTTAATTTCCTCATCCCTGCATGTGATTACTGGCAGTATCTACTGAAAAGGCATTTTGAGAAATAGTGCAATGATGGCTTCTATGCTTATTATCCTATGGGTTTAAAAGTGCAGCTCATTCATCAATAGAAGGAGAAATTGTATGTGTGATGAACTGAATACCTTGCCCAGTGCCACAAAGGACCTGTCACAGCATAGACTTTCCTGCACTTCTATTTAGAGACTGCTGTCATCTCTCACTGAAAACTGAGTTTAGTGTCTTAAGAATAAAATCCATTTTCTGGCCTGCATTTCTTTTTAAGTATCTGTTTAGGAGAATCCTCACAGGAGAAAAGATTTGAGTAACTAAGAGAATCACATTTTTTTCCAATAAATGTGCACAATAATGTATTTTGTTATGACATTTTTTATCCAAACATGTCATTGTTTCTCACATTCACCTCATCACCATCCTTTGTTCCATTCCCACTTCTGCTAGTCTTCTACTTTTCTGAATATTCCCAGTCTACATCTCCCCCGCCTCTCTCTCATATATACTTATATATATGTGATATATATGATGTGTGTGTGTGTGTGTATGTGTGTGTGTATGTGTGTGTGTGTGTGTGTGCCATGTGTGTGCCGTGTGTGTGTGTGTGTGTGTGTGTCCTACTAAGTCCATTTTGTGTTGTCTGTATGTACATGTGCTCAGACCTGACCAGATGGGATCAGAAAACCTATGTGGGAGCTTTTCCCTGGAGGAAACTGATTCTGCATGTCTCAGCATCTTTGAGCATCTGTAGCTCTTCATCTAGGAGTAGAGCCATGTGAACTCTCCAATATCCATGTTGGCATGACAACTGGTGTTATGATATTGGTTTTGTTCAGGCAACTGTATTTTTGACATTATTATTGCATTTCCTTGTAATAATAATATCTAGGAGAGATTTTATAGCAGCAGATATTCCGGTCCTATGGCTCTTACAATCTTTCTGACACCTCTTCTCTTCTCTTGAGTCTTAGGTGTAGAGATTTCACTGCAGATGTGTCAGCTGTATTTGGCACTATAGGGTGTCTTACTCTGTGGATTTTTGGCCTATGGAAAGAGGGAATACTCACAGACTTGTCTTTGGGAATTGTCTTGATTGTTAATAGGTGTAAGGAGGTCCAACACACTATGGTCCAGACCATTCCTAGGCAGATGGTTCTAAATTGTATAAGAAAGCTAGATCAATATAAGTTGACCTGTAAGCCAGATAGTAAGCCATATTCTCCACTGTTTCTATGGTATCACCTTGGATGTAAAGTGTATTCCTTGGCCGGAGGTAATGTTATATAGAATAGCAAGCAGGCTTGATTTCATGTTTCTGCATTGACTTCCCTCAATGATGGACTGTGATCTGGAACTATAAGCCAAAATGAAGCTTTTCCTCTTTTAAGTTGCTTTTTGTCAAGATATTAGCCATAACAACAGGAAAGAAACTAAGATACCAAGTTTCATGAGTCCTGTTAATATGTGTATGGGTACAGGCCATCTACTAAAGCATGGGAAACTTACAAAAGTCTATAGCATCAAAGAAGTACTTGTTATGTTATGTTATGTTATGTTATTTATTTATTATTCATTTATCCAGCACAGAGAATTTATTTGGCTTACATTTCCACAATATATCATTAAGAGTAGCTGGGGCAGGAGCTCAGGTTAGAAACCTGGAGGCAGGAAAGAAAGCAAAACCATGGAGGAGTGCTGCTGCCTTTGCTTGCTATTCTAGCTTTCATATATTTCCCAGCACCATCTTCCTAAGATGGCACTTTGCATAGTGTCCTGGGTCCTCCTACATCAATCATCAATTAAGAAAATGTATCACAAACTTGTCTACTTCTCAACTGGTCTCCCCACTTCCCTGATAACTCCAGATTTGTGTCAAATTGACCAAAACTAACCAGAACAGGTGTGTTTAATTTTGTTTTCAGACCAAAGGATTCTTTCTAGTATTCTCTGTAGAGCTAGCTTGTAGTCACAAATTCTGTAAATCTGGTGTTATCATGGAAAGTTTCTATTTCCCTTTTAGTTTTAATGATAGTTTTGCTGGGTATGATAGTCTAGGTTGAGCATTGTGTTCTGTCGGAACTTGGAATGCATCTTCTCATGCACTTCCAGCTTTTCAAGTTTCTGTTGAATAATTGTGTGTTTTTTTCTGATGGGCCTGTCTTTGTAAGTGATTTGATTTTTCTCTCTAGCAGCTTTTAATACTTTTTTTAAAGTCTGTGTTTTTAATGTTTCACCATAATGTGTCACAGGAAGATTCTTCAATGGCCCTTCAGTCTCTGTGAGCCCCTATGAGTCCTGACCCATGTATTTTTAATCTTTACTGGATGACCAAATTTTTCCATCTATTCTTTTAGCCCCAATTCTCTGATTTGTACATGAACTATTCCATGGGAAAGGCTTTCTACTGAAGTTGTATTTGGCTTATTGAGTGTTTCATTTCCAGAAACAACGTTTCAGTTGTTCTTAGCAATTATGTCCTGCTGCTAACTACATTTTCATGTCTTGAATTGACTTCCTTATTTCATTCATCTCTTTCTTTTTGTTCCTCTGGAGTATATACATGCCTACTTTGAGTTGTTTAAATAGACTTATTATCACTCTTGGAATTCTTTGAAAATTCTTCCAAATCATCTGTACGTACCATTAATATGGGTTAGTAATTTGTAAAGGATACTTTGCCTTGGATTTTCATCTTGTTCCTCTGTTTCTGTGTTGGGAATTGCACGTCTGGAACACATTGTTGGATGAGATTTGGCCTTCCTTCCTCTCTTCCTTCCTTTGGTTCTCATCTTTATTCCTCTCCTCCTCCTTATCCCCACCCCTCTGTTTTACTCTAAGCACCCTTCTTCTTCGGTGGAGACATTTATAATGTTCAGATGAGGAACAAGTGATAGCAATGTTGAGATACATATTTTCTCCATGGGGCAGGTGCAGAAGGCTCCAGAGAGGTGTATGTTCCAGAGTTAGCCTAAGCAGGAATAGTCAGGTAGTTTACTTGCTATAAGAATCTGTGTGGACTGGGACCCTGGAACTTGATTTCTAGGAGTTTTAGATGAGTCTAGTGCAGTAGATTGGCCAGGGCATGGAGGATAGTTTCCAAATAGTGTACATTGGCCTCAACAGGGGATGACAGGTTCTTTATTTGCTGTAGGAAGCCTGTGGGTTCTGTTTCTTGTGAACTGAGTTCCTGGATGGTATAGTAAGGTCTAAGCTTAGAGATTCAGGTTCCTCACTTGAAGTAGGTGCCTCTGTGGGCTAGACTCCTGGAGCAAAATTCCTGGAAGCTGTAGGTGGGCCTGGTTCATGAAGCCATGGACAATGGACAGTCCTTGAAGTCTAATTTCCAGGTGGCAAAAGTGGGTCTCAGTAGGAAAAGAGGGGCCCTCTCTGGTATTCCAGTGAAAGCATTTATAATTATTATCTTTCTTTTAAAACAAATTTAAAATTTTTACACTTAAAACTCATATATATGTGTATATATATATATATATATATATATAGCTTATATATATATATATATATATATATATATATATATATATATATATAGAGAGAGAGAGAGAGAGAGAGAGAGAGAGAGAGAGAGGGAGGGAGAGAAAGAGAGAAAGAGCACATGTGTATCAGGGCATATGTGTTCAGGAGTTATTCATTTCCTTCTACCGTGAATGTTTCAGGGGTTGAATTCATGTCAACAGGATAAAAGACAAGTGTTTTTACTCATTAAACCATCAGTTGTATGTAGAACAGATTTTGGTGGATCCAAACATTCTTGTAATTCTTGGGCTTCATTTTTCATTTGATTCTAAGAATTTTAAAAACTTCTTCCATGTATCTTTTTCAATGAATCACTGGCATTTCTTTCTATCTCCATGCAATTATGCAGTATCTCTATTGAATTCTAATTGCATCCTACTACAATCTTTAAATAAGTAATTTTAATTCTTTTGTATTTCTAAGGTTTCAGCTATGGTCAATAATGAGATCTGTTTTAGACAATGTTCCACATGCTTCTGAGAAGAATATGTACACTGCACATTTGTGTGTCATGGTCTATTAATGTCTCCTAAGCCAATTTGATCCATGATGCCTTTTAATTGTGAAATTTCTTTTCTGATTATTACTTTGCATGATCTTTCTGAGGATGACTCTGGTGTTGGTGGTGTAACAGCATAGCTACCTCCCAAAGATGAGTGGGTATTGCAGTCACCAAGTGTTAAGCACTAGGACCCATCTTCATGTGAGGTTAGGGGAATGGCCCGTTGCTTCAAAGCACTGCAGTCACTTTAGGCGATCCCCCTTTCTGTGTACTAACATGTTTCTGATCCCTGTAAGCTTATAAGCTATGTACTAGGAAGGCTCTGACTGGCTCCAGGAACTCCCCACTTTGTACACCTTGGGATGCTTAATATCTAAACCAGGAACTGTCTTCTGAGCATGTTGGGGTGTTGGGGAAGCAGGAGAGCAGTGAAACCTGTACTGGAGAAACATTTTCAATATTTTCTAACTCTACTAATAATAAATACCTTGTAGAGTAATTGAGACTGTCAGGAATGTCTCCAAAATATTTGTTCTCATATTCTAGTAAACGTGGAATTGTGCGCTATAGCTAAACAGTGTTCAATCAGTTCTAACTTCTGCATCCAATATTCTTAAGGACAAATATTGACTAAAAGTATAAAATAAATACATAAAAGCATATAATAGTTTCAAAAGAGAAACAACTGGTGCAGCAGGTAGGATCTGTCCACAAGGTGGCAGAGCACCACCACTGCTGCAAACTTACAAGGGACTTTTTGTTGACTTCCTTAAGAGCAGGTTGCAGTCAGCAGCCTTCTGTGCAGACAGCTGAAGACCTGCAGTGCCAAGGACAAAAGAGGTGAGCTGATCACAGAGGCATCTTGCCTGGCTGAAGGCCACAGTCCCACGGAGAGCAATGAAGACACTGGCTGGACCTTTGTCCCTGTGCTTGTGTCTGCAGCTGATCTGTGAGTGAGAGCTTTGGGGAAACACGGCATTTGACCATGTCCATATCTGGACAATGTCTGCTCCTCAGACTGGCCTTCTCCAGATTGCCTGAAATCACTGCAGGAAGGAAGCAAAATCTGGAGGATGCTGTCCTGATGCTCTTCCCACTTTTCCTTTGGCACAGGTGTGAGCCGAGAAGAGCAGGTGGAGCAGAGACCCTCTTCCCTGAGTGTCCAGGAGGGAGACAGTGCTGTTATCATCTGCACCTACACAGACAGCAACTTCTATTACTTCCGTTGGTACAAGCAAGAGCCTGGGGCAGCTCTCCAGTTCCTTATGAATATTCTTTCAAATGAGGACAGAAAGGAAGAACGAGGGCTCATTCTCCTGCAGAATAAGAAGGACAAACAAGTCTCCCTGAACATCACAGCTGCCCATCCTGGGGACTCAGCCACATACTTCTGTGCAGCAAGTGCACAGTGCACCCCAGGCCCCTGCTGCCTGCACACAAACCTGAGACTATGAATGGAGACAAGTATATTTTTCCACTGTTGAAACCAGGACTTTTCTCAATTTTAGTCTTAATAGTGGGATATTCTAAGACATATCAAAATTCTGTTTCTAAAACACATTGGCCGCTAAGGGCATCTTGAATGACATTTTAATGAAGATAACTTCTTAGATGTTAAGACTCTAGAGTTGACTGTCAGGTACCATTCAGATTGTCACCACTCCAAGGACATCTCTGTTTCAGTGGTAGAGACTTAGTGGAAAGGCTATCTTTTAATGGTGGCATTTAATATGTTTATTAGAAGGTTTTAACTGCACAGTGTAAGAAAGCCATTAAAATATAAAGCTAATTTTTTAAAAAGTATTACTAAACTAAGAATCATATAGAACAGTTTTGACTTCCACATGTACCCTGGCATAACCATTTCACAGTTGCCGATCATAGATCCTACTTTTATAATTTAAGAAGTATTTTTGCATAGCACAAATTATTCCTATTGTAATTATCTTTACCTTGTGTTGAAAGATGGTACTTGAAGTGTAATGTTGCCTTTTGGCACAAATGAATTTCTTCTTCAAGTCATTTAAGTTTCTCTAGAATAAGAGACCCCTCCCCTGTTTCTCGGGGACTCTCTCATTCACTGGGGTGCTGAATTTTCTCACCTCCTGCAATTTTCCCCCTTTCACATAATTTTTGAAGGAAATTTGTGTTTCTAGCATAGTAAGTTAAGCTTTCTTTTCATTGTGGGGTGTACTGGGCTTATTACAAACATTCCAGGCACAGACAAGAAGGCTGAGTGGAAACTGGAATTAGTTATCAAGACAGAGTCCAGCATGTCTGTCTCTGGAAGAAATCGTCACTCAGCCATGTCTGTACCACAGAAGGGCCCTTGTAGTATCGAATCTCTCACTCACGCATATCCCTGGCCACAGCTTTCCTTGCTCAGTGGAGCAGCCATAGCCGCCTGCAGCTGGCTGCCATCAGGCAGAAAGCTATGTGGGAATGAAGCATGGGTGGTGTGGTCTTTCAGCAAGTATCCTGTCTTTGGTTGGGGCCACTGTGAGCCCAAGAGCACAAAAACTCGGGAGACAATTGTCAATGAAGCATTCTCCTTTATTGCAGGGGTTAGGGTATATTTATAGGGTGCAGGCAGGACAGGGTCATTGGTCCCAAGTATGGGATCCATTGGTTAAGACAAGGATACTGGAAGTAGCCTCACCTGATGTGGAACTCAAGCCTCCCTATGCTTCCAGCTACAACACAGATAAGCACCAACCAACCACATTCTGTGAAGTAGGCTGTATTTAATATTAGGTGGGTTCTGGCTGGGGCCAAAGTGAGGAGCAGTCAAACTCCTACTGCTCTCAGGATGAGAAAATCTGGGGTTCTAGGCCAGCTTCAACTCACTCTTAGTTCTAGGACAGTCCCACAGGCCCTCACTGTACAGTCTTCCAGGGTGTCCTACTTGTGTATACTTGTGTAATTTGAATATTTCTGTTTCCTGTGTGATGACATCATTGCCATGGGACCAATATTAAGTACTTTAGACCATTAGTTTAGGTCATTAGTAGTGACAGTGTTGCCGTTGGTGTTCACTAAGAACTGACATACAGTATGATCATATCTTTTTTCAGGATCCATGTATTTAAAAACAAACTCACATGTTTATTTCCTGAAATATATAGTAAACAGTTAATGGTATACACATCTATATTTTTGCTTGCTGTTATTGTTTGTTACTACTATTTTTTATTATTACATGCAAACTCTTCCTTCTTTTTCACAACGAACCTGTATCTTAATAAGGTTATCTATTGGGTTGCTAAGACACCAGGACCAAAAGCAACTTGGGAGGAAAGTGTTGATTTAAGCTTATAGGTCCACAGCAAAGTCCATCAGTGAGGGAAGTCAGTGAGTGCAGGAACTCAAACAAGACAGAAACCTGGAGGTAGGAGTTGAGGCAGAGACTGTGGAGGGGTGCTGCTTCCTGGCTTTCTCTCTATGATTTGCTCAGTGGTACAACTTTCTTGTCAGATATAGAGGATACAGCCTAATAGCAGTTGTTCTGGTCTTCTGGCATTTGAATTTATCTGTCCTATCTATCCGAATTGTTCCCTGAGCCTTAGGTGCAGGGGTTGGGCACCCCCATGTTCAGTTGTCTCTGAAATTTTGACCTGTCATGGGTCTTTGCAGTATTCTCCAACTGCAGAGAAGGAAGCTTCTCTGAGGATAAGGGCTGCACTCATCTGCGGGAATAAGGATACATAGTTAGAACGTAGTTTGAAATTATACCGGCTGAGGAAAGTGGCAGTAGTGGGTTCTCCTTTAGGTCCCATGGCCTCAATAATCTCAGGAAGTTGGCTGGGTTTGCAGTGCAAGGCAATAACTCCCTCCTAATGAGTGAGCCTTAAGTACAATTAAATGGCTGTTGGTTACCACCATGGTATGGCTGACACTATTGCTTCTTTGGGGATATCTCATCATGCTGTTAATTGCTGTAGTTCAAAGGTTTTACAGCAGGGTAGAACTATGGATTGTATTTTGCTCTTGGAAGCTTGTAGAGACCTTCCACTGTTTTTGACAATAGGAGTTCTGGGAGGCAACCATAGGCCATTGCAATGGCTTAAACTGTTTGGGGGAACTCTTGGACTCCCTTCACCAACAACTCGAAATGAGAATTTTCATGTTTGGCACTGGGTTTTTGTGAGATACTCTATTGCTCTTTGAGTGATACCTTGGTGTGTATATGTGTTATGTGTGTGATATTTAATATATTTGCATATACTAGATATTACTTTAGAAAAACATAAAACATGATCCCCTATGGCTTTTTATTTTTATTAAGACAAAAAATTCAAATTTTCAAAATTGAAAAATCCAAAAAACTTTATTAGATTTTTTTCTTGGCTGTGCAGAAGGTTTGCAGTTTTATGAAGCCCCACATGTCAATTGTGGGCCTTAACTCTTGGGCAAATGGAGTCCTCTTCAGAAAGTCCTTTCCTACATCTATACAAGGTAGAGTACTATTTATGTTTTATTCAAGTAGTTTCAATTTTTCAGGTCCACATTGAGGAAGGTATTTGATGCATTTGGAGTTAGTTTTTGTGCAAGGTGATAGATACAAGTGTAAGCTCATTCTTCTACATGTGGACATCAAATTTTTCCAGCATCATTTGCTGAATGTGCTGTCTTTTTTTTACAATACATTTTTTAACATCGTTGTTAGATATTAAATGACTGAACTCTTGTATACTTGTGTTTGGGTCTTTGGTTTGTTCCATTGGTGTATCTGTTTTAGTATTAGTATCTTATCATTTTTGTTACTGTAGCTGTGTGATATAGCTTGAAATCTTGAGCGAAAATTTCTAAAGCATTGCTCTTTTTGTTCAGGATTGATTTGACTATCTGGGTCTTTGTGGATCCATGTAAATTTTAGTACACTGTTTTTTGAGTCTTTTTCATGTTTTTTCTGTCTGTGAAGAATGGTGTGGTAAATTTGATTGGAATTTGTTGAATTTGTAAATTGATTTTGGTATAATATTCAATTATGAGCAAAGGGCCTTTTGCGTTTTTGAGGGATTTCCTCAATCTCTTAAAGCTTTCATCACAGCAGTCTGCACCTCCTTGGTTAGATTTCTTTCTAGATATTTTGGAGGCTATTGTGAACGGCAGTGTGTTTATGATCTCTTCTTTAGCGTGTTTATTGATATAAAGAAAGACTACTGATTTTTCATTGATTTTATAAAATGCTACATTGTTAAAAGTATGGATCATTTCTAGAAGTTTCCTGATAGAATATTTGAGATCTCATGTATAATTTGTATCATCTGCAAATATGGGATAATGTGATTTCTTTCCCTATTTGTGTGCCTTTAAATTTTTTTTCTCTTGGCTGATTAGTCTAGCTCAGCAGTTCTCAACCTGGGGGTTAAATGACCCTTTCACAAAGGTCACCTCAGACCATTTGCATATCAGCTGTTTACATTCTGATACATGACAATAGCAAAATTACAATTATTCTCTCCAGTTCTGCTCTTTCTGGGACTTTTGTCACGAATGCGTGTTGGACTTTGACAAAGGCATTTTCTACATCTACTGGAAAAGATCATGTGATTTTTGTTGTTTAGATCATTTACATGATTTTTTATATTTATTGACTTAAGTAGGTAGAAATATCCCTGAATCTCAAGTTTAAAACCAACTTGATCATGGTGGGTGATGATATATATATATATATCTTTCAACTTGCAGCTATTTTATTGAGGATTTCGCTTCTGTGTTCTTTAGGGATATTGACTTGTAGTTTTTCTTTGTATGCTGTGTATTTGGTTATTAAAATAGTACTTGCTTTGTAAAAGGAGTTTAGGAATGATCTTTCTTTTTCTACTTTTAAAATAATTTTAAAAGTCTTGGTTATAGATCTTCTTTGGCAGTTTGGAAGAATTCTGCTGAGATACATCTGGACCTGATTGTTTGTCAGAAGTCTTTTTATTACTGTTTTTTAAATCTCTTTATTTGTTTAGGTTGTTGTTCTCTTCTTGGCTCAATTTTGGTAGTATGGAAAAATCTAGAAATTTTCCATTTCTTTTTTCTTTTATAACTTAATGGAGTATATGTTTTAAAAGTATTCCTGGATACTATTCTAAATGTCCTTGATATCTATTGTAATGTTTACCTGTTAATTTCTAACTCCCTTAATATGGATTATCCCTTGCCTATTTTGTCAGACATTAGGATAGTAGCACCTGCTTCTTCCTGGTCTCATTTGCTTGGAGTATTTTTTTCACCCTTTCACTTTAAGGTGGAGACTTCCCTTCTTCCTTCATTTCTTTTCTTTTCTTTCTTTCTGTTTTTTTAAAGACAAGATTTCTCTGTGTGACCCTGAATGTTCTGGAACTCACTCTGTAGATCATGCTGGCTGCAAATTCAGAGATCTTCCTGCCTCTGCTTCCTGAGTGGGATTAAAGGCTTATGATCTTCTTGTAGACAACAGGAAGATGAATTTTGTTTTTCAATCCATTCTGCCAACCTGTGTCGTTTACTGGGGAGTACAGGTCATTAATATTTAAAGTGATTATTGAAAGGTATGCTGATTGCTGTCATTTTATTGAGGATTTTTTTCCTGGTTGATTGTTTGTTTGAGTTTTCTGTTTTAATCCCGTCCTATGTTTCAATACCTGTATCTTCACTTGTTTTCTTTCTATAGTCTTTAGGCTATGCTCATCCCTGTCTCCTGTCTGAAATGTCTTCCAGTATTCTCTGTAGTGCTGGTTTGGTGGACATGGATTCTTTTAGCCTGTTTATATCATGGAATTGTTTTCTTTTGCTTTCAACTATGGTGGATGATTTTTCTAGGTACAGCAGTCCAAGTTGGCATATTTGTTCTTTGAGAACTTTGAAGTGTGTTGCTCCAGGTTCTTCTGGCTTTCAAAGATTTAATGGAAAATCACATAGTCGTCTGATGTATTTTCCTTTATATGTGACATTATATTTTAGCTCTTAACATTCTTTCTTTATGTGCCATGGGGGGGGGGCCTTCTTTTGTGGTCCTATTTGCTGTTTTATCTGTTTCTATAACATACACATATATCTTTCTTTAATTTGAGGAAGTTTTCTTGTGTGATCTTGTTGAAGATGAGGTTAATGCCATTGGCCTGGGATTCTTTTCCTCCAACTCTACCTATAATTTCACAGATTTGATCTTTTCATAGTGTCCAGAGTTCCTGCATGTCCCTTTCATGTATTAAATTTCTTCATATTTTTTGCTTGTATGTGATGTGGTCTTTCCAGGTGTCAGAAAGGAAATGAACAAAAAAGATGTAAAAATGAAAACTCAGTTCAGATTGCCTTTGTCAAAATGGATCAAAACTTGTAGAGAATCTGATGCCAGGTAGTTTATTGCCAACAAATTTGAACACGGTATAATGTAGGGAAGATAGTTTCTTGGAGTAATACAATCCCTGGTGCACAAAGAAGCATAATTATGCCAAAACTCAGGGTACATGCCATTTCTTCCAAGAAGATAGGTTCTAAAGATAGCTACGTGTACTAGCTTAACAATCTAAGGTGGATCTGGCCTGGTCACAGTCATATAGATAGCAAAGAGACCATCTGGGCTATTAGCCACTTTTTGTCCCAGTTGTGGGAGCTTGGGGGAGGCCCTGGCTATTCAGATAATATATTTAATTTTTGTCTGGATGACCTGTCATTGGTGAAAGTGGTATTGTGGAAGTTTATGCTTAGTTATGTATAAAATAATTGTTTTGTACATGTTGGGAAAAGGCTTGCCTAGGTCTTATCATTTTGTATTATCTGCAAGTGTTAGATTTCTGAGGGGAATGTTTGATTGCTCATGATCTGCATATGCTATCAGTAGAACACCTGAGGAGTTCAGTATCAATAAAAACTCCTAGGCTGGTACCCTCAGGGTTCCACTGTCCAGTATGGTGTTTGCCTTAATGGTGGTTCCTTCTGTTGAGGTCTGGAAATGCTTTTACATATAAATATGCCTGTGTGTCTTCCTTGCTGAGCCACTGCCACAGGTGTATCACTACAAATGGCACACAACATGATAGGAAGAAAGCAAGGAGGGCAGGATATCATGCCAGGACTCCAATGTAGTGACAAGGAAGACCAAAAAAGAAACTCCAGACCAAACTGGGTCCAGTTAAGTATGCTCAGGGCAGCTCCCAGAGGGCAGAGACTATATATATGCAGAAATAATAAGTAGAGGTCTCCTGAAGGATCCTCCTTGAAGAAAGAAGGCTATGAAAATTAAGTGAGAAAAAGAGCTCAAAACTGAAAGCCACAGAATAAATGCCTTTAGAGAAAGAAATTTCTATGATAAAAACAAAGAATTCAGCTGGGAGCAGGGAAAAAGCAAGGTTCCAACTACTTTTCTGATCATAGAGCCAACACTCCCTCCTGCTGCTGATGTTAGCCAGGGCATTAGAAATGGAAACCAGAGCATACTGTTAACACAAACTGAGTTTGCTGAGAGCTTTTTTGTGTGTGAGTGAAGCTCGAGATCTTGTATTTGAGGTCCAAGAAGAAGGGTGTTATGATTCCCCATAGCAGTGGTAAAAAAGAATGTCAAACCACCAAGATGTTTCAGCAAGAGAGTCTTCCCACCGGCCCAGGGCCCCCTGCAGTAGAAGCCATAGCTTGGAGCCCAAAAGCCATTTATTTAAACTGACCAGTGTTTTTTTGTTTTTTGTTTGTTTGTTTTTGTTTTTTGTTTATGCAAACCTGATTAAAAAAGACAAGCACTCCAGATCTCGG
Source organism: Cricetomys ansorgei (assembly GCA_026225945.1). NCBI lineage: Eukaryota > Metazoa > Chordata > Mammalia > Rodentia > Nesomyidae > Cricetomys > Cricetomys ansorgei. Next base: position 1,956,122 of record JAMJFZ010003384.1, read on the forward strand.
TGAGATGGTCCTGAAAAAACACATCTACTACGGCGGATGAGAACTCCACCCCACCTGGGAACTCTTCCTGCAGACAAGGAACACTTGTGAGAAAGAAAGAAAGAAAAAAAAACTTGCTAAAAGAATCAGGACACTTAGTTATTTTCCCTGCAAACCAGACTCTATCTTAAAAACTGGAAAGTGTTTCCTCAGGGTCAGCACACAGCAGCTGTCTTCCAGAACTGTCCGAGGTTGTGTCTCGTGCTGATAGCCAAACTTAGTACTGTAGGAGTCACCCAGGCGTTTTTGAAGACATGGTTTTGAAGGCATGAAGAGGTCATTGGAGAACAGCTGCTGGAGGCTTGGCCCTTGGTAAAAGTGAAGCTTCAGTAGCAGTTGAAGGCCCCTATTGAAGGGGTCGTACAAACAATTTGAGGCTTACCAACATGAAAAGGGCCCAGGAGAGGCTATTGGTGAAAGTGCAGCCAACTGTAGCAGAAGACCCCTGCGTTCTGAAGTTGCCAGTACCGTGGGATGACAACCAAGAAGAGCTGCAGTGGTAGAGGAGAGCTAAACAGAACCTGGAGGACAAGCTGTGTGTACTGCAGAGGGCAGAGTCAGAGAAGTGATCCATGCCCTTTGGAGGAGCCAGAAGATCATGAGCAAATTCCAGATAATTGGATATTGATAATATTTTTCTGCTGTTTGAAGACATTGTGGAAAAGTTTGATAGATGTTTGGTTTCATTTGGTCCTGTCTTTGTGATTGTTCCTCTTGTAAATAGTTTTGCTGGTGTAGTATTAAATCATGTGGTAGAGATAAAGCATTTTTTTATTATTCAGAAAGGGAGAAATGTTGTGGAAGTTTATTTTCAGTTATGTATAAAACAATTGTTTTGTTCACTATTTGGAAAACTGCTGCCTAGGTCTTGGCATTTCGTATTGTCTGCAGGTTTTGGATTTATGTGGAGGATGTTTGACTGCTTGTGATTTGCACCTGCTATCAGTAGAACACCTGAGGAGTTCTGTATCAATAAAATCTCCTGAGCTGGAATGCTCAGGGTTCCATTGTCTAGTATGGCATTTGCCATGACAGTAGTTCCTTCTGCTGAAGTATGGCAGGGTTTGCACCTATGAATATGCCTCCATGTCTTCTTTGGTGAGCCACCACAGCAGCATACTGCTACAGAGTGAGATACTGAAATTGCCCACTATCAGCGTGTAAGGGTCAACGTGTTTTAATCTTTAGTAATGTTTCTTTTACAAACACAGGGCCCTTGTGTTGGAGGCAATGATGTTGAGAATTCAAATTTTGTCTTGGTGAATTTTTCCTTTGATGAGTATGGAGTGTTCTTCTCCATCCATGTGCCTTGTGGTAGATCTAGGCGTTTCCACTAGGATTGATGGGTGGAGTGTGGGAGGGTGTGGGCTCTCAGTCCTGCAGTGAGTCTTCCCTGGAGTTGTGGAGGTTGGCTTGGCCCCTGGTCCAGCAGGGACCTTCCACTTGAGTTGGGCTGTGGGTCAAGGTGGAAACAAGGAGGGGAGGGAGAATGGGAGAGAGGATGGGAGCACTAAGAGTGTGGGGGTTTCTGTGGGCGGGGACAGCATGCTGGAATTGTAGCAGCTGGGGTGGCCTCTGTACAAGCGGGGAGCCAGCAGAGGCAGTCTTACTTCATGTGTTCTCCTGTTGCCTCTGCTGCAGTGCATCCACGAAGGGCAATATCTGTGCATCAGGCATCAGCGCCTTGGCTGTAGTGGCCATTCAAACTCAGCCTAAGACAACTGGATCTGAAGTCTGGGGTACCTTTCCTAAACTGCTTTCAGAATGAATATTAACCGCTATTCCATTTTCAGTGGGTGCTAGAACTAATACCTTGTCACAGATTTAGAAAGGAAGCAATGTGCTTTCTGAAAGTTTTGCCTGTTTGTGAAATAGGAACAGAGCAGGTAACAGGCTGTGGACTCTCCGGACCGTTGGCTCCTCTCTTGGCCTCTAGAGGGCGATGCTGCACTCACTAGCATTCTTACTTCTAAGGAGGAGTCTCAGCATCTGCTGACAAGTCTTCTTTGAAGCTGACTGAATTTTTAGCAAAGTCAAGCGACAAGAATCAGATATTCAAAACCTATCAGGCCCACATTAGCAGCTCCACTGTTTTTAGCTGAGCAGAAGACCTCTCCAGCAGACCTTTTCCCACATTTATTTTCAAGCTCTTGATTTCTTCAGCCACGTTCCTGCTAGTTCCATTCCAGAGAGTTCTACAACAGAGCTGCCGCCTTCCCAGCAATCAGTCATGCTCCTGGTGCTCCTCCCTGTGCTGGGGGTACACTTTCTCCTGAGTGAGTACAGCATCCTTGTGGTCTCTACACCCCAGATCCTCACTGTCCGCAGTGAAGTCTGCATGCAGTTACTGACTTAATGTTCCTTTCCAGGAGACTCCCGAGCACAGTCAGTGACTCAGCCTGATGCTCTCATCACAGTCTCTGAAGAAGCCTCTCTGGAGCTGAGATGCACCTATTCCTCCAGTGTGTCACCTTACCTGTTCTGGTACGTCCAGTACCCAGGGCAGAGCCTGCATCTTCTCCTCAGGTACTTTTCAGGAGACTCAGTGGTTCACGGTGTGAACAGCTTTGAGGCTGAGTTTAAGAAGAGTGACTCTTCCTTCCACCTGAAGAAAGCCTCTGCACAGTGGAGCGACTCGGCTGTGTACTTCTGTGCTCTGAGCGCACAGTGTGTGGGGCTGCAGGGGGAGCTGAACGCAAACACCCATGACAGAGGGGTGCTCAGACTCAAGGTCTCTGCTTGCGGTCTTTGAAGGATCTCTTTCAACTTGGTGGCAAGGAGAGAAGGAAAGATGTACAATCAGGAGAGAAGAAAAGATGTACAATCCCAGCTGCCTTTGTAAGACTCATTTACAGCTAAAATACCCACTGCCTGACTAGCTTTGTCTCAGAAGCTCTTTGCTTATTTTCAGAATCATCTAATGCTCAATCATAGCTTCGTAGATTGGAGGAGATGGTGTTCTCCATGAGAATCACGTCTTGAATGGACGTGAGTGGAGAGTTGCTTGGACAGTTAACTACACTAAGCAGCTGATTGTGTCCACGGGAGATGCCGGAAGTTGGACTTTCATGTATCATTTTATATGTCCTCTACACAGAAAGTGAAAGGGGGACCCTTCAGTCTCTGCCCTGAGGTTTGCCATCTCTACTGACTCTTTCATACTGATATTCCTATAAATTCTTCCTTTGACACTAAATGTATTGATCATAATTGATCATAATATTTAAGTACTTCTAGTTAGGAAAGAATGTGATGCATTGTCAGTTGGTATAGGAACACACCAGAACCAAGAAAGCTTAGAAAGTTATTAGTTCTAGCGGCCATTAAAAATAAAACAGGAGAATAAGGAATTGGAGCTCATGGGTTTTTTTTTTTTTTTTTTTCCCAAAGACTTCTTCAGTTAAAAATGTAGTATCTTATTTTTTTTTTTCCCTCTTAAATTTTTCAAGTCTTTCTGAGAATTTGTGGTGCGATTCTTTCTGCATCTTTTATTGCTACTCACCATTGCTTTCACCCCGGTTTATTTCATTTTGCTACTGGAACATCAAAGATAGATTCTTTTAACCTAGCATAGTGATGCCTTGCTGAAAATACTGGCAAGAGTTGCAGTGGACATTAGGGTTCACTGGATCAAGTACGGAACTTCAGTTCTTTCTCCCTCTGGGAGAATTGTAGAAGTTTTTACAGTTAAGTGCATACACCCTGAGAGGATAACAACACTCAAGAGAAAAAGAGAAATAAGGGAAACGTTTCACACACACACACACACACACACACACACACAAACTGGTCAGAACCTAAGGAACAACATTCAATGTTTTTCTCTGGTCTCTACAAGTACACATACACATATACATACATACATATATACATATGTGCTTGTATATTCTTCCACCCACTTGAACCCATATATACAAGAGCACATTTACATTCACCTGCACACATAAATATTTTGACATAGAACACAAACAGAATTTATCTGAAGATTTTAATACCAAGTGATTTATCTTGCATAGTACCCTGTTAATCTCTTAGTTTTGATTTTCTTTCTGATGAAATGAGAAGGCATTGTAAGCAATCTAAAGGCCCAATCCCTATGTCACCCCAGTAAATTTCATGTACACACTTCCAGTCAACTCACATTCTGTGGACAACACGTTTTCCCATTTTTGTTATTGCACATTTGGCCTGGTTGAGGGCTTCAAGTCCAAGGAGTTATATGGCAGGCCTTCTAGAGTTTGCCGTTCTGTCCACCCCATGTACTACTGAGGTTTACTCATGTTCTTACGGGCATCACTGTTATTGCTACACAGTTCCTAATATACAAATATAGCACACTCTGTTCCACTGAGTCTCACATTGGCTAGATGAGGAATTTCCGGGATTAAATATTTGGTTGTTAGTGGATCGAGGTGTAGGCTAATCTAGATTTTTATACCAAGTGTGGGGAAAGGTATATCTCTAAAATACTTTAGTCAAATAACCAACCTAAGTACCTTCATTTAAAGATCTTTTTCTGTTTGGCCATACTATGTAACATGCCACTGCTCTTTCTAATGAAGCCTACTGTGTGATATTCCTCATGAAACATAGTGAAACTTTGTGTATTGATCACATTTTAGGTAATGTAATTTCAGTTTCCACTATCATGGTCTTCAGCTAAAAAGGCAGCTGTCAACCCCTGGAGAGTATGACGAGCTTAGCTGACTCTTTCAACTGAGAGTAATTTCAGTGGCTCATATGCATATATCTCCTGTCTGAGCCGAAATGATTTAACATTAACGGAACATGTGCATAATATAGCCTATACACCACATGTTAACGGTTGAGATGTATGCATGCTACATAAAAATTTTAGAAATGGTGCCTGCAAACTCTGAAGGTCCAAGCCATGCAATTTTTCCCTCTCTGTATTTATTCCAAGCAAACTTAAGATGTAGTGATGGTTTGTCAAAGGCATCAAATCTGAAAATATCTAAAGCCTTGCTAGGAAACTACAAGAGGATTTTCATTCCTTTGTCATTAGGATTGGGTACTCAATTAACGAAACACAGACTCCACTCTTCCCAGCACCTTGACAGAATCGTTAAGACCATCAGATCTTTAGATACAGTTCTCATGAGGATTTCAACAAGAACGAGGAACTTTTATTTGGGAGACAACTACTGCCAAACAAAGAATAGTAGTAGAATGATAAAGTGTTGAGCATTTTCATCTGTACAGTTAAGCCTTCAAACTGCCTTCTAAGCTGTGCTCCATTCAGTGACATTTAAAATCAGACTTGTAATCACTTTCGGAGGATTTCACAACACACCACAGGTTGTACTGTATACACAAAGTTCTTTTCTCAAAGCCTTCGAAGTCCAAGATGGAGGTTTGACCAGCATCCGCTTTTCCTGAGACCTCTGTCTGTGGCCACAGAGAGAACTCCTTCAGTGAGTCCTCACAGGGTCTTTCTCAGAGTATTGCATTCCTGTGCTTATCATTAGTCTTATTGGAGTTCAGCTCTCCTGTATAAATTCATCTTAACTTTAAGTATCTTTTAATGTCCTGTTCTCAAGAACCATCACATGGAATTCCTTAGTGTGAGGGCTCTAGCATACATGTGTTAGGTAAGGCATAATGTAGTCCTTAACAACCTTTTGAGAAGATTAATGGTAGTCAGGTGTATAAAGTGTTTTGAGGCCTCCTTAATCCAACATTCTATGGATTTCTGCTATGCACATGGTCTCCCCACCCCATCCCCCCCACACACACCAGGAAGAATCCTATCCTTTATGCTCAATATTATGGATTGTTTTCTTTTATATTTTTCTAAAGTAATGTATAACAAGATTTAAAATGATGATTCTGCAAAACAGTAGTCTTTTATATGTATGTGTGTGTGTGCCTGGGTGTGTGTGTGAGTGTGTGTGTGTGTGTGAGTGTGTGTGTGAGTGTGTGGGTGTGTGAGTGTGTGTGTGAGAGTGTGTGTGTGTGTGTGGTGTGTGTGTGTGTGTGAGTGTGTGTGTGTGAGTGTGTGTGAGTGTGTGTGGGGGTGGGGGTGTGTGAGTGTGTGTGAGTGTGTGTGGGGGTGGGGGTGTGTGAGTGTGTGTGAGTGTGTGTGGGGGTGGGGGTGTGTGAGTGTGTGTGAGTGTGTGTGTGTGTGTGAGTGTGTGTGAGTGTGTGGGTGTGTGTGTGTGTGTGCATGTGTGTGTGTGTGGGTGTGTGAGTGTGTAGGTGTGTGTGTGTGTGAGTGTGTGTGTGTGAGTGTGTGTATGTGTGTGAGTGTGTGTGTGTGTGAGTGTGTGTATGTGTGTGTATGTGTGTGAGTGTGTGTGTGTGTGTGTGTGTGTGAGTGTGTGGGTGTATGCATGGACAAAACTGAATGCAGTAGGAATCACTTGTAAATTTTATGATTGCCTTTTCCTACCATCACTTGCATAATTCTAGAACTAGAAACAAAAGTATAAATAAGTCATAAAGTAAGCTAATTATGATAGAATGGAAATAAAGAGACCAGTGATAATAACTAAAACTGAAGGGTGATTTTCCAGAAATAACTATGTAGTACTCCACCATCTCAATACGTGGGAATTTCTCAGTTTTAGTTTCATTCCTTTCTGTTCTATTTATTCTTGATGTTTTTCCTCTGCTTAGTTCCCCGTTTCCCTTTCTGCTTAAATGTTAATTCAACCTTGCACCCCCCTCTCTGGTTTCCCTGTTGCCTGAACTAACACATCTATCAAGCTTACCATCCTTCTCATGCCCTTCTCCCTCTCCACCTGTGGTCAGGAGAGACACGGTTTAGAGACGGCTTTGGTGGGCTAGTGGGCTAGTGGGCTGGAGAGGAGGCTCCAGTGTATTCAACAAGGGCAGTAGGCAAATCCTACCCTATGCTGTCTACTCAGCATCCTTGGTTTCGCTTAGAGTTTTCCAAAGAAGTACGTACCGAGGATTAAATAAAGTCTTGATTCATCCAGAAGGTTGCCTTTCCTATATAACTTCCTAAATTTTATATTTGGGTTAAGTTTTAATATTTTAGTGTCGTTTAGTAATCTTGATTTTTTTTTAACTTCTGTTTGACTTCTGCTGTTTGTAAAGCTTTCATTGTCCTCTTTAACATGGACTATCAGCACCGTGAACTGTATTTCTGTTCTTATGGTGAGGACTACAATTGAAACTACATGTATGCATAGATTGTTATACACTAATATATTTCTTAATATATATATATATATATGTATACACACACACACACACACACACATATATATACCTTAAGCTATTTGTGCAGACGGGATGTATAAACTGACATGAGTCCCTAATACAGCACAGGCAACAGCAGAGGCTACAGCTGCTGCTAAGACAAGAAAGACTCATTTGTTTGTTTGTCGTGGTATAGTTTCATGGCCTTCAGGATGACTTCAAACAAACTCACTACTTAGCTGAGAATGATATTGAGCTTCTGATCCTCCTTCTTCAACCTCCCGGTTGCTGGGATGCCAGGAATGTCTCACCTACCCCAGCTAAGACTTTTAAATTTCTGAAGGAAATTACAAAAGTATCTATACAAAATTTTCCATTTTCTATCAAACAGAAAATGAGACATTGGTTATTTCATATTTCCCATTGTCATGTGTGTTTAATATAGGACTACGATTCTGCGATGAAACACCTGGAAGCATCTCCTCCAAACTGAGGAGCTGAAGGAGGAGCTTAGGATGGTGAGTGATGAAATCACCAGAACGGTTTCAGGATGTTAAAGGGTATGGGCTTTAATCTGAATGTAATGTTCTACTAGTTTTTAATAATTTATATGTTCATGAATTTATCCAAATAGTAAACCTAATAAGTTATAAGGGGCAATGAAGCTTTCTCCATCTTTTCACTTTTTATTATAAGAAATAGAAAGAGGAAGAAAGAGAAAACATATACCTTTCTTAATTAAAAAAATATGAATAATGTCCTGTGTGCCCCTCACTCTATCCTGGGTACACGCAGGTGACACAAGGACTTTAGAGGTCAGAGACATTCATTCTCTCCGTCCACCTCCAGACCCACATCTACTTTCTCCACAAAGTTTTGTTCAAAATTCACATGTGTCATTCTTTCATGTCCTTGGATCCAGCTAGCAGCAGCTCACATGGTTCTTTTCTTAGGTTATATTGCAGATATGTGTATTTCTGTCTTTAGATTAAAAGCCAGCATCCTGTACCATTTTGCATTTTTCAAAATATCTTTTTGAAATCAAAATTTTCATTTTCCCATTTCTCTTTTTTCACTTCAATATCTCCTAAACAGCACCCCAAATTCATGCCCTCTGGCTGCTTTTTCTTTCATTATTGTTATATAGAGCTAAAACCCGCTCAAACCAAATAACATAACTTCTACGTACATGATTTCAGTCCTGACCACATGGTATTCAAAAAACAAATTGGGAGGTTCTTCCTTGGGAAGAAATAGAGGACTATTTCTCCTCCTCTTAGCATTATATACTTTCCTGTGGTTCTTTGTCTAGAGTAGGAGCTCTTTGAGATTTTCCCCTTCCACGTTAGCGTGTCTGTTGGTGTCATGCCTTGTTTAGGCAAATATATCATTGAGATGTCATGGGTATAGCTTCTCTGACATGTCTAAGAGATGCAAGCTGCTCTGGCTCTTGCAATCTTTCTGTCCCCTCTTACTCAGTGTCCCCTGAACTTTAGGTGTCGGAGTTGTGTTGTAGATGGATCAGTTGAAGCTGAACACCATGCGATCACTTGTCCTCTGCATTTTGGTTGGTTGTAGTTTTCTGTAATGAGTCTCCGTCTTTTGTAAAGGAGAGTTTGTTTGATGAGGGGTGAGGACTTCATTTATCTGTGGGCACAATGATAGATATTTAGAATGTTATTAGGGATTATGCTCATTTAGTAAGGTGGCATTTGTAGGTTCTCTCCAAGATCTATAACCTCACTATCTCTGGAGTACTTGGCTAGGTTTTATTTCTTACGTCCAATTAGACAGCTGTAGCAATTTTGCTACTATATGGCTCAGCGAAGAATACATGGAGGCATTTTCATAACTGGAATCCCTGCCAGATCTCGGCAGAAGGCACCACCTGTCACAGCAAGGACCATCCTGGACCAGTGGAACGCTGAGCATCTTGTGTCAGGATTATCTCTTGTCTCTTAGGTTGATACCTAAGCTCCTCGGGTGTTCTATTGATACCAAATGCAGATCATGAGCAATCAAACATCTTTTACATAAAGCCAACACCTGCAGACAATGCAAATGCCAAGGCCTAAGCAGCCATTTTCACAACCGTGCACAAAATAACCATCTTAAGCACAACTAAAAATAAACTGCATCAGAGAGATGTTGGTTACCACCAAGACATGAGGTGCACCCATCGCATCCTTAGAGCTTTCATATCATATTTGGTCTTTGTAGTTCATAGGCATCAGAGCTGGGTAGGAAAATTAGTTGCTTCTCTTCAGCGGAAGCTTACATGTCACCATCTGGTACCAAGAAAGTTAGTCACCAGAGAGGAGGATTTCAAGCTGGGATCTTCTGAGTCCCTTGTTCAAGATGCATTGTGTCATCTGTAATAGTCACTTACTGACAACTTCTGGTATACAATCGAGGTCAAGAGTAATAGTCTCTAATGTTTTAGAGTCTCTTTAAATCCTCTTACCAACAACTTGGATGAGGGATTCCCATGACTGGTATTGAAGTTTGCATTAGATAACTATAGCTCTTGGGGAGTATTGTCAGCCCTAATACGAACATTTAATTTACACTATATGTGGAAATGTATTGACATATACTTATATGAATTTTATATAATTTTAAGTACATAGACACTAATATGATTCCATATAACATTTCCAATATGGTTACTGTTATTTCACCCTCCTTCCTCTCTCTCCTTCTGTTTTGATCTCTCTTCCCCTCCCAACTACCCTCCTCTCATTTTTCCTATTTCTCCCATTAAATTATGCTTCCCCTGCAATTCCCTTGTCTAGTGCTTCTCCCCAACACTATGTTCCCTTGTGTACCTTCTTGGCTTCTACAGCTGTTACTCCTACCAGATGAGAGTAACGAGAATCATCCAAGTTATTTGATCAAACTAAGCAAGCTTTATTTACTGTCAGACAGTATCATCTCCATAAGGCAGGGGTTGAGACAATGGAATCAAACACAGGAGGCAGTAGGGTTTATATAGTCCCAAGGTTAGGGCTTTCCATGGGTTGGGGGATTTCCAAAGAAGTTTTGGTTGCATAGGAACTTAGTCGAACATTCCAAAATTATTTAGCAGAACAACTTATCAGGGTGTGTGCAAGGTGAATGTAAAATTCCATAGGGTAGAGAGGGATGTCAAATCCCAGAATCAGGATAAAACAAGTCCAAGCCTGAATTTTGCAGCAAAAAGAAATGAACTTATTCTGACCTTTATAACAAAATGGATTCTAATCTTAAGGTGAATCAGGCTGAGCCATCACAGTTACTCCAGGTTATATATTTACATCTGAAGATTTGGAGGTAGGAGTTCTGTGACAGAACATCTGGAATTTGTCTTTCTGGGTCTGGATCATCTCATTCAAAATAATCTTTTCTAGTTCAACCCATGGACCTACAAAGTTTTTGATGTCATTTTTCTTCACATTGAAGAATATTCCATAATATTTATGTATCAAATTTTCATTGTCCATTCATCAGTTTAAGGACATTTAGGTTGTTTACATTTACTAGTTATTGTGACTAGAGCACCAGTGAACATAGTTAAGCAAGTATCTGTGCAGCAGGATGTGGAGTACTTTGGGCATATTCCAAGAAGTGGCATAGCTGGGCCATATGGTAGATTTATCCTTAGTTTCTTGGAGATTCTCCACACTGATTACCAGGGTTTGCTCTCAGTTGTTTTTGTTGATTTTAGACATTCTGACTGAGATGAGAAGAAATCTCAAAGTTGTTAAGCTTGCATTTCCCTGATTGATAAGGATGATGAACAATTTTGAGATATTTCTTAGTCATTTTATTTCCTCTTTAAGAACTGCATCTAGACAGTCCTGTGCTCTGGCCATCTACATTCACTTCATCAGGGTGTGATGGAGTGAAGAGAGCTGGTTTAATGAGCCTTGTGGTGATGGCCTGATGTCGCTTTTGCTGGTGGAGTCATTCCACTAGGGGGCGCTGTGGATTTCCTAGAAATTACTTTTTCTTAAGTACCAACCTGGCAGTTTGGTGACCTGAGAAGAGACCTGAGGCAATCAACTTGCAAAGAAAGTAGGTGGGGAATGGGAAGCGTTTACATTAGCTCCCAGTCATTCTCTATAAAGCCACAGATATCTAGAGCCTGTTCACTGGAGCCCATGTGTCTGTAAGTCTACTTTAAGAACACTTCTCTGAACACATGTAAGCAAAAAAGAATTTCACCAGGGATTATGAGGATGTGGGCAGTAAGGAGAAAACATTTCCACTGCTTTCATTTTGTTTTTGTCTAAAATTCCCCAAATTCAAAGAACTAGAAATCATTCCAATATCTTTTATACTACACACACACACACACACACACACACACACACACTCTAAACTGGTAAAAAAAAAAAAAGAGAGAGAGAGAGAGAAGAAAACTTAGAAATAAAAGATGTGACAAAACAGAAGGAAGGGGGCCTTACTGAACTTGAGCAGGCATTCGTAGCTTGATCAGAATCAGCTGTTTTCCTGCACGTCAAAGGGAAAGAGCTGGGCAGAAGGGAAGGGATGGAAAATGAATCAGGGAGGAAACACAGACATGCCTCATTTATCTTATAACCAATGAAGCTGTCATTGGGAACATTTTCGATGCACATTAGGATGTGCTAATTTCAAGAAATTATTTTTACTCCTTCAAGTGCATTGCATACTGATTTGTCAAACTGCGTAATTCAGAATCCTGCTAAGACTTTCTCGTTGGGTATATTAACCACACATAAGGGTGGGCCTCATACCCAGCAGTAGATTGCCAACACAAAATGATATTTTTGTATTATGTTGCTTAGTTTGAGTAGGTTTTGTTTGCTTGATTTACTGGCCTATGTCTGTATTTTATGGTTTCTTATCTTGTGTTTGTGTGGGTTTCATATGTAGTTTCCCTTGAAATATTTTTAATTCTGGTTTGTTTGAGTTTTGGTTGTCTGCTTTCTGAAGAGAAGAAAGGGCATGAAGTTGGGTGGGTGAGAGGGTTACAAATATACGGAAGGAGTTGGGGAGGGAAGACCCTGATCAGAATATATTGTATGAAAAAAAATGTTTTTGAAGGGCAGTCATGAAGGTTGAATGGCAATAGAAGATTATTCATCCTCATATTGAGAACTAAGAAACTATGCTAGTATTGTACATGGGAACACATAAATGGGTCTTAGGGCATTCAAAAATGAAAATAATAAAGTATAAATTTCTGAAATGAGAAACCAAGTCTTATCATAAATAATTATGAGACGTCTAAATAGTATCCACAACACATTTGACCTTGTCCTAAATACTTTGGGTTTTAAGTTTATTTTTTCATTATTACACTAAGATTAGTACCTAATGCAACACCACTTTTGGTAGATCAAACAGCACTAGCTATTTTAATGAAAAAATTTTTTCAATTAAAAAATATGAAAAAGTCTTGCTAGGATTCTGCAAGTCTCTGCTTAACTCACTGGAGCCTTTGGTGTTCCCACCAGTGTTCTGCATCCATGCCTTCCCCTTCCTCACACACTTTCCTCCAAACTCCCCTATGTGAAGTGGTACATTAGAAACACAGGATCCTGGGCTCTGCATCATTGTCCTCCACAGTCCTGGAGCAAGTACAGTGCAGTGTCATGAGGTGGAGGTGGGTGGGGTTTCGTGTTCAGATGAATGAGGAAGCTTGGGGATTCAGAGAGAACCTGTTGCCTGCAAGCACAAGTGTGTCTGGGCACAAGACTTGAGAGAGCTGGAGGAAGACCTCCCAATAATTAGACAGGGGCCATGGAGAGGAACCTGAGAGCTGTGCTGGGGATTCTGTGGGTGCAGATGTGCTGTGAGTTGTGTTAGGGGTTCTCCAGAAATGTCAGTGGTGTTGGGGAGAGAGCCAACCCAGAGCTGCTGTGCAGTCATTCACATGGGTGTCTTCTGGGATATTTGACAAGTGTGCATAAAAACCTTGCATTGATTCTTGTTTGCTTTTCTGTTTCCAAGCAGGGGTGAGAGGGATGCAGGTGGAGCAGATTCCTCCAGCCCTGAGTCTCCAAGAAGAAGCCAGCTCTACTTTGAGGTGCAATTTTTCTACCTCCACGCAAAATGTGCAGTGGTTCCGACAGAATCCCGGGGGCAGCCTCATCAGTCTGCTTTACATAGTCTCAGGAACGAAGGAGAACGGGAGGTTAAAGGCAACAGTCACTTCCAAGGAGCGCTACAGCACCCTGCTCATCAGAGAGGCCCAGCTGGAGGACTCAGGCACCTACCTCTGTGCTGCTTCAGATGCACAGTGCTCCCAGCAAGCCTGCAGCCTGGCCCCAAACTGCAGCTGGGTGTGCAGCCACAGCCTCTGCCACAGGGAGACTCTGCAGGAGGCTTTGCACAGCTGTGGCTTTATCATATCTCCACCAATTACAAACAATGTGTGAGGAAGCCTAAAAATAGTGGTGAAGAAGTTCAGGAGACTGAAATGACACTCTCTTGGAGATTAAAATCTCAGGAACATCAGCCCACATGAGTAAAATGTACACTTTACCAAATGCTTGTGCTACTGTCATAAAATATAAACCCCTCTCACACACTCCAGAATCATTTGTGTCACTTCTCAAAGTCAGAAACTGAGGCAACTGTGTCCATCCTGTGTTTAGAAAGCACCCCACAACATTTCCAGCTAAGCTGCTCAAAATAAAGTTGATAAAAGAATTAATTTTGAAGATCTAATAAATTAAATTGTAGAAAGGCAAGGCAAACAAAAGCAAATCCTACTTTTAAATCAAGACATCATATCTACACATCTTGATATTTTAAAAAATGTAATACATTTACTTGTGCAATATAAAACAAATGTTTCAGATAAAAAGTGATCAGAGCCACAAGATAAACTAGAGAGATGTTGGCAATTTATATCACAACCATACTTTCAGCAATTCATTCTCCCAAGATATTTATATATCTGCAATGTAATACATTCCCAAAAGTTCTCATTAAAACGCTGCTTTCAAAAGAAAAACTGGAAACTTCCTCAATGTCACTCAATAGGCGACTAATTCAATTTTATGTACCAAAATTAAATAATTAATTGTGATCCAAAGAATTGTTTTATTCCACAGATTTGAAAATTATATTCCACATCTGGCCTGGCTCTTGCTTTTGTATGGAACTAGAGAGCAGCCATGTCTCTTCATTCTCTTGTCTGTCTTTTGCTGTTTTCATGTTGAAATGGCAGCTGATTGGTGACAACAGTGACTGCATAGGGCTGAAACATTTACTTTCTTTCGCTTCACTCCCCTTGTAATTCATTCAGCTTCATTTCCATTGCAACTGCATTCATTTAAAATGTAGATTATCTGATCTTCCCAGATAATTATCAGCTCCTAATTATCAATAAGATTTATAGGAACACTGAAGGGCTCAGAGTCAGCACAGAACACACACAGATACCAGATTCTTAGCACAAAGGAGATGTATTTGCCCCAGAGGGACAAAGGACAAGGAACAAGGAACAAGGGACAGGGGACAAGGGAGAGACAAAGGGTAAGGGATATTTGCCCAAATGGATAAAGAATTGCCTGTGGATAGAGTAGAGACAGATAGGGTCCTTAGGAAAATGACGCATTTTAAAGGGTCCTAGGTGGGAAGAGAGGAAGGAGAAGTACAGTCAAAGAAGGGTTGGAGTGATTGTCTCCAATTGGCAGGAAAGAGAACAAAGGAAAGGAAACATGGACTTTTGAGAGAGAATGGTGGAGGAGGCACAGTGGAAGGATTTCTGGAAGGTGACCCTTTGTGTGTGAGAGGTTGTTAACTTAATTTATGTTTGCTTGTCTTTTACTGAGCTATTGCCATGTTGGGGTTACGTGGGAGATGTATTAACATTCCACCTTTTGTTATTTGTAAGTGAGATTTTAGGGAGCAGGGTGGCATGTCAACTGACTATTTCCTGCTGGCATTGAGGCATTGTTATTGGGGACCCAAGAAAGCTGGGTTGCTGGCCAAATCCAGGAAGAATAGGCTATTTTATTTGCCTTCCAGGCTCTCTGAGGTCATCTGAGGCTAGGGACCTGTAGTCTGTCAGGCTGGACCATCTGGAGCTAGCCACTTTGAAGCTGTCAAGAATGTAGACTCCAAGGAAACAGCTGGGGCTGGCGAGTTGTTGGAGCAGTCTGCTACTGATCTGAAATCTATCAGGACAGATAGACTAGAGACAGAAGTTAAGGAGCTTAGGAAAATTTTTTTATCTCAGATGTATAAATTTTATCTGGGAAGAGGAGATCTGGTGCAGAAAGAAGTTTGTGAGTTTAAGGAATTGTTTGTGGACAGGAGGAAGGGGTTCATGAGGAGGCCCGGATCAGCTTGGTATATACAGGGAATGTACCAGAAGTGAATATCCAGGAACCCATGCAGAGAAAGTTGGCCATGTCTAAGAAGGAAAGCATCTCAGATTTTGTTGGGAGTGGAAATAACGAGCAGAGATGGGCAAGGGAGTCCAGAGTGAAGTGTTTATGGGTCGTGGTAAGAGAGAATCTTAGATAGGGGACTTAGGAAGAGGACAGTTGAGCTTTGGAAAGAGAGAACCAGTATTTCCTAGAGCTCAGGAAAGTGTCAGTGAAATAGCCAGAATGGCTGTCAGAGAGGGAAGGACTGTAAGGACAAAAGTCATCCAAGTACTGGAGCAGGGGGGAGGCAGGACTGGCTGGTGGAAGAGGTGTGGGCTATCCCAAAGCCTTGGGGGAGGACATTCCAGGTCAGTTGTCAGGACTGTTGAGTGTCAATTCATCCATGCAAAGAGGTTTGAGAGGGGGCGTTTAGGAGTATTGAGAAGAAAGTGTCTTTAAGGCTTAGGATTGAAAAGTGAGTGTTGTCATGAGTAGTGGAGGGGGTAGACTGAGGCATCATTAGTGAGAGGCATTAGTGATCTGAATGGCCTTGACCCAAGAGAGGGTCTGACCATGGGAGAGAGAAGGTGGCTATAGCGGATTGGGTTGGATTGAGTTTTGTAATTGGGTATGTAGGATTTGTAGCTGGCATATCAGGCCCCACACTGCAGGCACCATTTGTTGCAGTACATTTAGGGTGGTGGTTTAGCAAGGAAACATGGAGGCATTTTTCATGGGTGCAAACCCTGTAAGACCTCAGCAGAGGGAACCACTATCCTGGCCAGCACCATACTGGACAGTGGGACTCCGAGCATATGAGTTCAGGTGTTTTTATTGATTCAGAACTCCTCAGGTGTTCTACTAATAGCACATGCAGATCATAAGCAATCAAACATCCCCCTCATAAATCCGACACCTGCAGACAATACAAATGCCAAGGCCTAGGCAGCCCTTTTCCCAGCAGTGCACAAAACAATTATTTAATACATAACTAAAAATAAACTTCCACAACAGAGATGTATTTGCCCCAAAGGGGCAAAGGTCAGGTAACAAGGGACAGGGGCCAAGGGAGAGGGGAGGAAAGGAGAATGAGGTAAGGCATATTCGCCACGGAGGGACAAAATACTACCTCTGGATAGATTTGAGACAGATATGACCATTAGGCAAACGCAGTGTTTTAAGGGGGCCTATGTGGGAAGGAAAGAAGGGGAGGTAGAGTCGTAGAAGGGTTGGGGTGGCTTGGAAGAGAACAAAGAAGAGGAAATGTAGACATTTTGAAGAGAGGTAGGGGTGCTACGGAGAGGTTTCTGGGAGACAGGCCTGAGTGTGAGTCTGGGACTTGCTTATGTCTGGTTGTCCTTTTTCACCACCCGTCACCATCTCGATGCTGTGTGGGAAATGTACTAACAATCATGGCTAGAAGTGGTGACAAAAAAAAAAATGTGACAGCTTTTACAATTTAGTCATCTCAGGTAGTTCACAAGTCTTCATCATCCAAGCTTCTTGATAGGGAACAGCTGTAGAATTAAGTGAGATTGGAACATGGCAATTAGACACAGAAAGGGAGTACTCTGAAAAGGCTTTCCAAATAGATCTTTTTCCTAATCCCATTCCTGATTACTCTTGACTGGAAAGGGCTTATTTAATAAACAAGTGAACCCAAGTACTACAGACAGCAGTTTTAGAAGTTTCCTAGCCAAAGCATATAATAAATTTTTTAAAAGCAGTATAAATGTTATTATATACTGTCAACCCTTATCCTTAAAATGAAAATCAAAATTAAAGTTAAATCAAAATAAAAAATGAGGAAAAGTTCTATCAATTGAGAAAAGCACCTTCCCTTCTTCTGTGTTTGCACTGACGGCCATCATGACTGGCCCATCCTTTTCATCCTATGCTTTCTGAAGATCTGTGAGTTCTCACACTTTCTCTTTTCAAATCTGGTCTGATGCACAATAGCTTTCATTGTGTTATGTCGATCATTCATTTCCATTTCCTGTACAAACTCTTCTAGATTTTTCTCATTTCTGTGTTCTGAGTTTCAATTTTGTCATTAGCTTCCATTAAGGTCTGATTTCCATTCAGATATTGAACAAGTCCCCAGTTCTTTTTAGACATTTGTGACCAATAGTCACTGTTTCCTCTTCCAGAACAGCGATCCTTTCTATGAATCTATTTGATTCTGGTACTTGGTAATATCCTTATGGAGCTGTTCGTTCTCTCTTCCTAATTTGCTGATTTTATTTTCTGCCTCCTTGTTTCAAAGAGCCAATTGCTCATTTGCAGGAAATCACAGAGTTGGCCTGGTCTCGCTGCCTCAAGAAGCATGCATCATGTCTATTTTAGGTTTGAGTCCATGGCTCCTAGGGCACTGTGTGCTTTTAATTCCTGAGAAGCTGAGACAGTGAAGCAAGCCACCCATATCTCTCTGTGTTACTTAAAAGTCATCAAAATATGTAGAAGTTTGGCAGAACAATTAGTCTTAGACATTAGTCTTATATGCCCCATCTAGCTTGCAAGTTCCATTATATCCTGACAACCACCATTGTTTTCTGTTTTGATAAGTGTATTAAAAAAGTTATTACTTGGAATAAACATGTCTTAGCATCAGTCTTGCTGAGACCCTTCCAACCAGCCTGGTTTTAATTACCACTGACCGTATCAGGAGACCCTGGTTTGGTAGATAAGTGCTGGTATTTGCATTCATTAATTTTCTTTTCATTACACAACTCTTCTTTCATATTCTCTAATTCTCTATCTTTTTGTTCCAAATAGTTTTCAAGTTGGCAAATTTCAGTACATAAAAACTGAGTATCATGTCCACCTGAAGACTGCTGAGCCATCTCCACTCAGTTTTCCAGTTTCATTGCTTCTGTCTTTAGTTTATTTCAAATATTACTTTGTTCTTATCAAGACTTTTCAAGTTCCACCAAAGCCAACTCTACTTCATGAGCATTCATCTCCATTAGCAAAGGAGTAATTTTGAGTAAATGTGTCATGTTTTATTTTTTATTTATTCTCTCTTGTATAATAATCCTGATCATATTTTCCTCTCCCTCCATTTCTCCCCCTCCCCTAACCCCTCCACTTCCCTTTAGAAAGGAGCAGTCCTCCCAGGGATATCAGCCTAACATGGCACAATAAGATACAATAAGACTAGGCACAATCCCTCATATCAGTGCTGGACATGGCTACCCAGTGGAAAGAAAAGGGTCCCAAGAAAAGGCAAAAGGGTCAGAGACACAGTACTTCCTACTGTTAAAAGTCCCATAAAAACACCAAGCTAACAACCATAACGTGTTTGTAGTAGGATTACTAGGTTCTCCTGGAGACATATTGTCTTGGTTATTAATGATTGTGTTTTGTGCTGGTGTCTGGGGTTGGTATAATTGTGTTTCTATGTGCTGGGATCTGGTACTGTCTATGTTTAGTGGTTGTTTTCTTTCTTGGTCTCAATTGTACTCTCTGGATCACAGTGAAGTGTGGTTGTTATTGATTACCTGGTAGGAAGTGCTTCTATGAGATAATATATGGCAGAGAAGAATGGATGTGGTCTAGGAGAAAATGCTGAAACAAGCTTCAGTCACAAGCTAAGAGGATCCTGTTCACACCAAGAAGTGGGGCTCATAGGGAGTTGGCAGTGTGGTGGGAAGAGGGGATCCAGTAAGTACGTTGCAGTAAGAGAAAAAAATTATGTGGAGAGATGGGAATGAAAGAACTAGGGACCCTGGGTCTGCACCAAGAGTTGAAGTCTCCAGTGAATGAAGTTGAGGAAGGGGACCTGTATGCAGGAGGTGACTAGGCTGGGAGGTGAGAATGGAGAGATTGTAACGGAGGACATAAGGGGTAGTGTGACTAACCTAATCGTCAATGTGATCACTAGGAGTAGACCATATTTTATGTATTGGAGGGTGACACAAAGGAAAGGGGTAGACTAGAGGGGCTGCTGGGAGGCTCCACAGGAAGGAGGGAAGCCAGGTCCTCTATAAGGTTTAATGGGCTCCCTAGGGAATGGAAGCAGAGAAGAATGACAGGCCCTGCAAGTGGTCTGCTATGGGTCTAAGGATGTAACTGAGAAAATTGCAATGTAGGACAGGAAGGAAGCAAAGATGGGACACCTGCTCCCCAGGCACAGGCCCTGCAAGTAGTTGGTTACAGGGCTGGAGATAGTACCAGGGGAACTAAAATGGAGGACAGAAAGGACAGTAAAGCTGGCCCATTTGCTTACCATGTCTGTGTGCTCCCAGATAGTCAGTGTTCCTAGATATTGGCAGTTGATACAAAGGAAATGGAATGGGCTAGAAAGTGGGGAGTGGCTGGGAGGGCCCATTGGATGGAGGAAAGCTGGGTTTGCTGCAAGGTTTGGCAGTCTCCAGGGAGTCCACCACTGCTATCCTACAAGTAATTCAGTCTACCAGCCACTGGATGGTGTGGGAAGGAGCCAAATGGATGGTGCCATCCTCAATTCCAGATGAATTCTGAAAACTTTCCTAAAAGTAGCTAAATGTATCTGTGGTTCCAGACAGACTTTTCTGGAAGGTAACGTATAAGCATAACAACATCACATCTCTGTTCTCAACAAGAACTCACTAAACTAGAAAGAACAGTCCTCTTGCAACAGAAAGTCCATTAGAGAAATAGATATGCCTTTCCTGGGTGCCATACTCTCAAGGAGCATGAATTTAAGTACTGACTTAAGTATCTCTTTCCAAGAAAAGGGAGAGAATGATCTGAGTATTCTATGATATGGGAGTGGGTTAGTAAATACAGTTCTACACAAAAGAAATGCTACACACACACACACACACACACACACACACACACACACACGCTTATATATAAACATATCACATATATACATTTATATATGAAATTGTCACGTGCATATCTATATGTTAGATTTAATGATAAGGAATGGCCTCACTAGTGTGTAAAAATACTATTCTTGATTTCTAAGTACTAGGTCCTACTTGATGTGACATATTGCTGTTTTCATGTGTCTGGTTCCCTCATAAGTCAGAAAACACTTAACCAGAGACCTCATTGGTTACAAATGTAATTACCACAAGGTGGTGGTAGACCTCAGATGATGTGGAGTATACAGAAAATCCACTTCTGTGTATGCTGACTGTGAAGGCTTAGGACAGAAGCAAAGTCTTTCCATCAGTGACTAAGCAGAAGACTCATGTACAGCTAGAGTTGTTAGTGAGAAAGAAGAAGAACCTGATATCTGTAGCTGACCTGCAAGCCATCACAATCTACACTGGATTTTAATTTAACTGGAAAGAACAATGAAGACATATTTTCCTACTTTATTCATGTTTCTGTGGCTGGAGCTGAGTGGTAAGTTAATATTTTAGAGCAACAGAATAATACCAGTAGTATTACTGAGACATTGAGGGAAACTCCATTTTATTCAGGTTTTCTCTAGTTATTGTAGAAAAAGAATCCTGGAAAGTGATGACCTGACATCTCCTTTCTCTCCATCTTTCTGCATAGGGGTGAGCCAAGGTGAACAGGTTGGGCAGCAACCTTCCACCCTGAATGTGCAAGAGGGAGCCAGCTCTGCCATCAGCTGCACTTATGCAGACAGTGCTTCAGACTACTTCCTTTGGTATAAGCAAGAGCCTGGAAAGCATCCTAAACTCATTATTGACATTCGTTCAAATGTGGAAAGAAAGCAGAATGAAAGATTTATGGTTTTATTGGATAAGAGAGCCAAACACTTCTCCCTGAACATCACAGGCTTCCAGTCTGGAGACTCAGGCAACTACTTCTGTGCTGCAAGTACACACTGCTCCCCAGGCACCTGCAGCCTGTCCTCAAACCTCATATGGGCCTGGAGCCCCATCACATCCTGTGTCACAGGCCTTTCTGTGCAGCATTTGCCAGTTGTTAGTTTGCAAGTGCCAACTCTAATGTAGACATTAACAACACAAAATAAGGAAGTTAGCTTCAAGTCCCTCAAAACTATTTAGGACAGTTTGATCCTTCTTCCTTTTTAAAAAATTTGTATTAAAAATTAAAATATGACTTTATCAGTCCCCTCTCCCTTTTCTCCCTCTAGCCCCTTCTATATTCCCTTCCTTGTCTCCTCACAAATCCATAGTAACTTTTTAACTGTTATTATTGCATGTGTGTATAAATACAACCTGCTGTGTATGTATGTGTATACATATGTATGAGTACGTGTGTGTGTGTGTGTGTGTGTGTGTGTGTGTGTGTGTATGTGTGTGTGTAATACACATATAAGATTTTAGATCGTATTACTTGGTATTTGTAGCAGTTTGAATAAGTACGGCCCCTATAGGCTCATAGATTTGAATGTTTGGTCACCAAAGAGTAGTACTCTTAAGAGGTAAGGCTTTGTTAGAATGGATGTGGTCTTGTTGGAGGAAGTGTGTTATTGAGGGTGGGCTTTAGGGCTTCAAATGCTCAACCCAGGCCCAGTGTCTCTCTTTCTTGCTACTGCATCCTGGTCCAAATATAGAATTCTCAGCTACCTCTCTATCACCTTGTTTGCCTGTAAGCCAGCATGGTTCCTGCCAAGATTATAATGAACCTTGTAAACCTCTCAACTGTTATTATAAACCTAAATAAACCTCTCAACTGTTAGCGGCTCAATTAAATGTTTTCCTTTACACAAGTTGCCACAGCTGTGGTGTCTCTTCACAGCAATAGTAACTCTAACTAAGATATTATCGGATAGCCAACTAGGGGGTTTGCCTCAGGGGTGAATAATTCTTCCTCTCTCCCCTAATTGTCTTTAGTTCTTTATCTAGAGGCTGGGGCACTATGAAATTTGAGCAATAAGACAAGAGATGGATATCAGAAGAATATAAATAAGAAAAAAATACATCAAATTACCATATGATGTGATATTATAAATAAGAGATTCAAAAATCACTTCCAGAAAACTTCTAAGAATTATCAACAAGTTCAGCTAAGTGATAAAATACAAAACCTACTTATTAAAACCAGTAGTTTTTCTATACTCCACCAACAAACATGCTGAGAAACAGACTGTACACATTCCCATTCAGCAGAGCTTCAAAAATTAAAATACCTAGGAATAAACCTAACCAAGGAACTTAAATTCTTGTGTAAGAGAAACTCTAAATCTCTGAAGAGACAGATTGAGGAAGACGCTGGAAAAATCAAAAATCATCTCATGCTATGGCTAGTAGAATTAACATTGTAAAAATTATCATTCTTCTAAAAGTAATTTAAAGATTCAGTTCAATCCCAACCAAAAACCCACAACATCCTTCTTAAAGAGGAAAAAGAAAACAAGGAACAAAACATTTGTCCAATAAAGACAAACTCAGGAAGTTAGCACCTAAATCTATAATCACTCCAAATACAGATGCCTAAATACCAGTGTAAGAACACAACCAACAATAACCAAGGGAGCATGTCACCTCCAGAGTCCAATCATCCTACTACAACAAGCCCTAAACCTCCCACAGAACAGAAGCACAAGAAAAAAATCTTAAAACCAACTTTATGAAGAAAATAGAGGACCTTAACAAGGAAATGAATAAATCCCTCAAAGAAATTAATGAAAGACAAACAAACAATAGGGGGATTGTAAATTCTTTAAAGAAACAAAGGGAAGCACAAGCAGACAATTAGAAGAAATGGATAAATCCATTAAAGAAAGCCAAGGAAAAAAAAAAGCAAAAGATGGAAGGAAATGAACAAAACTATTCAAGACTTAAAGACAGAAATAGAAGGCATAAAGAAAACACAAAGGGGGAATTTTGGAAATGAAAAATCTAGAAAAGCAAGCAGGAACTATATAGCCAAGCTACACCAATAGAATACAAGAAATGAAAGAGAGAATCTCAGGAGTTGAGGATACTATGGAAGAAATAGATACATTGGTAAAAGTAAATATCAAATCCAAAATATCCCTGACAGAAGGCGTCCAAGAAATCTGGGACATTATGAAAAGGACAAACCTAAGTATGAGAGGAACAGAGGAAGGAGAAGAATACAAGCTCAAAGGCCCAGAAAAAAAATGTTTTCAATAAACACATAGAAGAAAAAATTCCAAACCTAAAGAAGGAGATTCCTATAAAGGTACAAGAACCATACAGACCAGCAAATAGTCTGGAACAGAAACAAACAAACAAACAAACAAACAAAACACCCTGCCAAAAAATAATCAAAACACTAAACATACAGAACAAAGAAAGAATACTAAAACATGGAAGAGAAAAAGAACAAGTAACATATAAAGGCAAACCAATTAGAATCACACCTGACTTCTCAATGGAGAATCTAAAAGCCAGAAGTTCCTGGACAGATGTGCTGAAGAATCTAAGAGACCACAGATGGCAGCCCAGAACATTATACCCAGCAAAACTTTCAATTACCATAGATGGAGAAAACAAAATATTCCATTATAAAGCCAAATTTAAACAATATCTATCTACAAATCCAGCCTTTTAGAAGTTACTAGAAAGAAAATTCCAACTCAGATAGCTTAACTACACTCATGAAAACACAGGAAATAAATACCACACCATCAAAAACAAGAGAAAGGAAAAACACACACAAACACACAAACACGTACAGACACACACCAACAACAACTACAAAATAATAGGAACTAACAATCACTTATCTTTTATATCTCACAGCATTGATTGATTTAATTCCCAATAGAAAGACACAGGCTAGCAGAATAGATATGAAAACAGGTTACTCCTTCTGCTGCATACAAGAAACACAAAAACCTCAAAGATAAACATTATTTTAGGGAAACACACCCTTCACAATAGCCATCAATAACATAAAATATATTTGGGTGACTGTAACTAAGCAAGTAAAAGTTTTGACAAAAACTTTAAATATTTGAAGAGAGAAATTGAGAAAGGCCCCAGAAGATGGAAAGATCTCTGGTGCTCCTGGATTGGTAGGATTGACAAAATAAAAATGGCCATCTTACCAAAAGCAATCTACAGATTCAATGCAATCCCTATCAAAATCCTATATACAAATTCTTTATAGATCTTGAAATGACAAGATTCAACTTCATGTGGAAAAACCAAAAAAACCAAGGTTAGCTAATATAAGCTTAAAAAAATAAAAAAAAAAACTTCCAAAGTTATCTCTATTTCTGAGAGTTATTTTAACGAAAACTGCATGGTGTTGGCATTAAAAACAGACACATTGATCAAAGGAACCAAACTGAAGATCCAGACATAAATCTACACACTTACAGACACCTGCTCTCCCATAAAGAAGCCAGAAATATACAATGGGGAAAAGAAAGCATCTTTAACAAATGGTGCTGATCTAATTGGATCTTCATATGTAGATGAATGCAAATAGATCCATATTTATCACCCTACACAAAACTCAACTCCAAGTGGATCAAAGACCTCAATATAAAACCAGATACACTGAACTTGATAGAAGAAAAAGTGAGGACTAACCTTGATCACATTGGCACAGGAGACAACTTCCTGTACAGAACACCAATAGCTCAAGCACTAAGATCAATGATTAGTAAATGGAACCTCATAAAACTGAAAAGCTTCTTTAAACCAAAGACATTGTCAATAAGACAAAATGGCAGCCTACAGAATGGGAAAAGATTTTCACCAACTCTACTTCCAATAGAGGGCTAATACCCAAAATATATAAAGAACTCAAGAAACTAGACATCAACAAAACAAACAATCCAAATTTAAAATGGGATGTAGATCTAAACAAAGAACTCTCAAAAGACTCAGAAATACTTAAAGAAATGTTCAACATCCTTAGCCATCTGAGAAATGCAAATCAAAACCACTTTGAGATTCCATCTTTCACCTGTCAGAATGACTAAGATCAGTAACACAAATGACAGCTCATGCTAGTGAGGATGTGGAGGAAGGGGAACACTCCTACATTGCTGGTGGGAATGCAAACCTGTACAGCCACTGTGGGAATCAATATGGTAATTCCTCAGGAAATTGGAAATTGACCTGTCTCAAGACCCAGCTATGCCACTCCTGAGAATATGCCTAAAGGACATTCCATCCTACCACAAGGATACTTGCTCAGTCATGTTCATAGCAGCTTTATTCATAATAACCAGAAATTGGAAACAACTTAAATGCCCCTCTAGAATGGATAAAGAAATTGTGGTACATTTACACAATGGAGTATTACTTAGCTGTTTTAAAAAATGGCTTCATGAGTTTTGCAGGCAAATGGATGAGATTAGAAAAAATCATCCTGACTGAGTTAACCCAGCCCCAGGAAGACAAACATGGTATGTACTCATTTATACTCATGGATATTGACTGTTAAACAAAGGACAAAGTGTTACAATCCACAGACCAAGAGAGACTATGCAACAAGGAGAGCACCACTGGAGACACAGGGATCTCCCCAGTAAAGGGATTGTGGAGCAGACAGTGCAGGTGGGCTAGAGGAAGATGGGAATAGGAAGAGAAGGGACAGGAGGAGAAGGAGGGAAATAATACATGAAGAGACAACCATAATTGGAGGACATTTAGAGGGGACTGGGAGACCTGGGGCAGTGGAAATGCACTGAGATCTACAAAGGAGACCCTGGCTAGGACATCTGGCATCTAGGCGGGGAGAATGAAAAGGCCATCTACTGTAACTGGCCAAGGCTTCCAGTTGTGGGTCTGGGACACCATTCCAGCAACAAAATCTTCAACCTATGGCCTATCATCCCTACATGAGTCTCTGGGCCAATGGAAGGGCAGAAAACTGTTGTTGGAATGGATATTGAATGGTAATTGGCCAGAGGGTACACAGACAATATGTGGGTTCAATAATGACAAGTAAGACACTCTCCAATATTCAAGCCTGATCTCTCCATGGAACAACCTCTGAACCTCTGGGCTAAACCTCTGGACAGAACCTCGGGTGCCAATTATAGTTGTTAGATCATATTGAATGGATAACCCAGACTGGAAAAGGCAAGCATAACCACATGCTCTCTCCTATTGGAGTCTCCTATCTCCAAATCTCCGGTTGTGAGTTTACAGCGTGTAGTAACAGACACCAGGAAAGTAAAATGGGACCATTGCCAAGGTAGGGGGTTAGGGAGCAATAGCAAGATAGTGAGGAGAATATCAGGGTAGAACTTATCTGACCAGGAAAATAGAAACTGCAGGACTCTTTAGATGGGTATGTAGAAGGTAGGAGGAGAGTAAAGGGGAGGAATATCAGGATACAAGTAATCTTATAAGGGAAATTGGTAAAAGGGAGGCTCTTTAGGGAAGAGGGAGGAAATAAATGCAAGAGGGGAGCAGTAGGTAAAGTAACTACATTGATGTCTGAAAAATGCCAGGAGGAACCATATTATTATTTACTTAAAAACCCTATCGTGCACCGAGTTTCATGTATTAGTATACACACATAATTCTAGTCAACTTTTCTCACAATGCTGCTCCCTCCAAAAGTCAAAGGTCATCTAACAAAAACTCCAATGCTATACATGAGCCAGGGCTGTCCAAGAGACTCCCAAAACATACAGCCTATTGTTGTTGCCCTTGGTTACCCCTCAAAGGTGGTAATTCCCTATTGCTAAAAATATACCAGTCACTTCTGACACAGGACCCAGAAACCACTGAGCTCTATCTGACCTGAATGTTCCTTTCTAAGGGACTAGCTTTCTTGGTACAAAAAATGCCATGTAAGATTTCAATGGAGGGAGGCAACCAAGAGTCCTACCCAGTTGCTATGCCTATGAACCACATCAACAACCAGCATGGCACAATAATCCAGCGGGTGCAGTAATGGCACACACAGCTTGGCAGTACTCAATAGCCCTCTAATTGGTCTGAAGACCCACTCTACAATAGGGATACCATGTTGATACTGTAAACCTAGCTAATTTATTCAGTGTGAGTGAAGTCTGGTTATTGGAATAGAATCTACAACTACTATTTTACTAAAAGAGCATAATCCTTAACAACAACCTATAAAATATAAAATATATCAACCTTATACAGACAGGTAATTGTAGGTTACTTGTAGGTCACAGGTAACTGTAACCCCTCATCAAGGTATCTTTTCTTTGCAACAGAGGGAGACCATTATAGAAAACCACAACCAATCAAAATGAAGAGTTGTAGAGCCCAGACCTAATGGACATATCTACAAATCACTTTTGTACTTAAGCCTCAGAGAACATTGCAGAGGAGGAACCAGAATGATCACAAAAGCCAGAACGCCTTTGAGTTTGCTGTAAGTTTCTGTGATTAATAATATCAGAAGTTATAGCCATAAAGTCTTATCAGCAAGACCATTGAAATGTGAACTGAACAAGGATAATACCAATAATCATGCCAAAGTAGACAGAAAACAGCCTCACAGGCTGTTGTAGGGAATACACTGGAGAATTTGAAGAGAAGAAATGGAAGGCAGTAATGTTATCATTAAATAATAATCTCAAAAATGGTAATTTAAGACCAATGATGGCGGTGGGCAGTGGAAAGAGTCCAACAGGGCTCAGGCTGCTGCCCTGCTGCCTCCAATCAGGTCACCACTGTCTTCTCACATGTTCATGGACTGAGAGACCACTATAATGGCTCTGAGTGGGTTGAGAGAACTTTGAGAATTAAAGTAGCTGGAAAGATGCAGCTGAGGATCTAGAAAGTTAGCAAGACTGAGAGTACAGAGAGGAAAGTTAGCAAAAGGAACCCACGGGTTCAGCCCATGGGCATGGAGGAAGCAAGCTGAGAGGGGAGTCTAGTGGAGAAACACCTCCATTGAAGAGCCCCTGTAGTTCTCCATAGCTGCCCAAAGGGCAGGGCCTCCCCACTCAGCCCTAATCTTTTGCTGTGGCATGGAGAAATAAGCCAGGAAGAGAGTATTAGACAGAGGAATAGGGCATAACAGAGAGATGCTGAGCAGTGCCTGGCCTCGTTGCTACCTGCCAGGCTGGGGCTCCCACTCAGCCCACAGGCACTTTGCAAGGCTTGGAGGAGGCTGGCTGTGAGGAGAGTCTAGGATAGAGGAAGAGGTCCCGGACAGGACTCAAGATGGCAGTGGGGCAGGAGGCAGAGTCCAAAAGGGCTCAGGTTGCTGCCCCACCACCTCCACTCTAGTTGCTACCAGCTCTTACGTGTTCATGGATAAAGGGAGCTCTACGCTGCTGCCAAGTTTGGTGGAAAGAACTTTGAGAATTAAAAGTGGTTGGGAAGAGGCAGCAGCACTGACAGATCTGGAAAGTCAACTGACTGCAAGTGGAGAGAGGAAGGATGGCTGAGCAAACCTGAAGGTTCAGCCAGCAGACATGAAGGGCACTGAATTGTACTTGGAATGCCAGAAAACTGCTGCCTTATTACTACTTGCCAGGCCAAGTCTCCCACTCAGAGAATGGAGTGGCATAGGTAGCAAAGAGAAACAGAGCTGTGGACTTGGCAGGCATGGGAAAGGCAGTGAGCACTGCTAAGGAACACATGGCTGGAGGTGGTTTCAGGCATGGGTGAGCACCCAAGGTGGACGAGGGATAGGTCCTCAGGGTACCACTAGACCATCATGGCCCTTCACTGTTCACCAGAATGGTACTGCTCCTCCCATAGCCAAGGCTGCAGTTCTTATAGCTCTCCCTGATGGAGTGAGGAAGATCATGGGCTGCAGCACTATCCACAGGCTGCAAGTACAAAGGCCAAGTAGCAGGTTGATGATGAGGGCAGGGTAGGGTGCAGAAGTCTGGATCTTGACCAGATCCTGTCCCCAAATGTACTGTCAAACCTCAAGGGCACCCTGATTTTGAGCAACAGGATATCCCAGCTGAAGAAAGTCTGGGCTGAGTCTCATTTGCTGGGCTGAGTATCCACACAAGAGACCTGTCCTCAAGCTGCTACCAGACCCCCTGGCTTCTTTACCACCCATCAGGCCAGTACTGCTGCTCCTGTGGCCCCAGGTACCATGGTATTGTTCTCCCTGATGGGGTAAGGGAAAGCATGGTCAAAGCTGAAGAATATTCTTCAGAGTTGAATCTCCACCATTTGAGAGGGGTTTTAAAACCTCAAAATGTTCATGTGGACCAGGACAATTGGATTTCTGTCAACATTGCTGACACCATAAGAGTTCATTGGTGCTTGACCCTGGCTTCATGAGTCACACATTCTGGCAGGCTTTCCAGGGTCCTGTATGATGTTTGGGGGTCTATAGAATGCCCAGTTGCCCGTTGGAAGGACTGGGGCCTGCAGGATGACAAGGGGCCTCTGGGGTGCTGGTGCCTATGGGATGTCTGGATACCTGTGCCCTAGTGTTTGTAGGATATCCAAATACCTGGGATATGTCAGGGTTCCTACAGGATATGTGAGAGCCTGTGGGATGTCTGGGTGCCTGCGTAATATCTGGGTGCTTGTGGAATGTTGGGATGCCTGCAGGTTGGCTGGGTACCTGCGGGATACCATGGTGCCTGTGTGATATTGGGGTGCCTATGGTATATCTGGGTGCCTGCAGGATATCATGTTACCTGTAGGATGCCATCATGCCTGCATGATGTCTGGGTGCCTGTGGGATGTCTAGGAAACTGGGAGAATCCATGCTGCCTGCGTGTTGACTGGGTGCTGCTGGATGCCATGATGATTGTGGGATTATTAGGCGCCTACAGGATGTCCAAGTGGTTGTGTATTTGGGCCGTAAAGGCCAACTTCCAACTGAATTTTGTCATACTTAATCTTAGGATAATATAGGCCAGGTGGATGTCCATGATCAGAGCTGCCTATTGCCACCCAAAACCAGGGTCATACCCGTGATCTATTACTCCTGCCACACATGCTTGGCCTTTTTTCCTTTTTCTTTTTTTTCTTTCCATTTCCTTTTTTTATTTGGGTGAGGGAGTATGGGAGTGGGAGTGTGGACCTTGGAGGAATGGAAAGAGGGTGTGATTGAGATACACTGTATGAAATTCAAGCAATCAATAAAAGTATTATGTTTTAAGACAAAAATAGTAATTAAAAAAATTAACATCTGATATAAAAATATCAGGATGATAGCCTAAGATGCAACTGTTGCTTCTTATTCCAGTCAGGGTGCCCTGTGTTTCTGACTTAGAGAAGCAAGTCCATTACGGATGACCCAATTTCCCCACATCTGACAACTCCATGAAAGGGAAACACATCTTGCTTCTTAAATGCATTTCTCTGTTAAAAGAGAAAGGTTGCAATTATCATGTGATTACTGGTATATTACATGATGCTGCTTCTCCTCAGAAGAAAATACAGAATGTGCAGGTAAATATCCATTTCTGTGGGGTATTTATTTATTTATTTATTTATTTATTTATTATTTTAGACTCAGACACATTTAGGCTTCAGAGGATCTCGCTACATTAGGTGTATGCATTTCCATTGTTTCTAATAGCCATGGTAACTTAGAACAATGAAACTTCCCAACTCCTCTGTTGGCTAACACCAAAGGCTGAAATCAGTTTCATTGGCCTAGAATCAAGGTGTCATCAGAGGCTGAAGTAATCTATTTGGCCTCTTTCAGATCTCGTGGCTGCCAGCATTTGTCAGCTTGTGATTGCATCATCATGATCTCTACCCAATCTCAGTATCTCTTTCACATTCAAATCCCTCTCTGTTGGTCTCTTTCAAGCACACCCAATAATGTGCTTTAAGGTATATGTATTCTAAAATACTCTATCTCATAATCTTTAATTCAATCATATCTGCATGTAAGACATATAGGGGGACAGAATCTGTCACAGTTGGTATGCCTAGGGCTTTTCTTTTCCACAAAAGAGAAAATAAAATATGTATTGAGTTCAACAAAAGCAGTAGAAACTACAATTATATGTTCCTACTGCTTTAAATTTTCTTATGGAATTATTATGAATACAAAGTAAGACTTGCTACAGAGTTCTATAAATACATCATGTACATTCATATGTGTGAGTTATGGGTGTTCTGGAACAGGGAGGCACCTCTAGTGGGTGAGGGCAACAGAGCCACCAGGCCCAAAAACTCTGACTCTGGAGACAAGCCTCATGGTGCAAATATACTATATTGCGGAAGAAGCAGGGTTTTTAAAAGGAAGCAGGGCATTGCATAAGGGAGAGGTCCAATCTCTTTGGTCCATACTAACTAGACACTTCAGTCAGCCTATCTAAGCCTGTTGTTGGGGGGTGGGGAGGGTGGCTTCCCTCTGGGATCAGGGACACTTCGGTGAAGTCCGGGGAAGTGGCCGCTGACCATGGCAGGGTTTTCCACTGGGGCTAAACTGGTCAGCCAGTATTCACCATTCCATGAGATCTGTCATGGGCTGGGAACTCACTCCGCCAGAGGGATCAGTATCCACATCCTCACACATCCCCACACAAGTCTGCCAGCTCCCCAGGGTGTCACCAACATCTCCCCCTTTTCTCTTATTAAAGACTAATATCTACATAGGTGTCCAAAGCAGTAGACTGTAGGGCCACAGATTGGGCCATCACCTTCCCAGTGGTCACATCAACAATGATGGAGACTTGCCTGTCAATAAATTGGGTAAGGCAGGGAGCAAACATCATAAAAAAAGCACAAAATAAGCAAGGAGGTTAAAATGGGTAACAGGCAGGTAATCAGTGATCCATCTAGCCAGAAGCTTGACTGTGGCTGGGAATAGTGATCAAGCAAATTTTTGTGAAGGGTCTTCAGTTGTTTAGCATTAGATTCTACCACATTTGATTCATTAACATAAAAACAACATTTCCCCCTAATACAAGACAGGCTCCCCCTCCAGGGCTAGGTGGTTCTCCAGTTAGATAGAGAGTTCGCTTGTCTCTGAAGAGACTCCAGGCTCATGGTGGTTGAAGCCATGGCCTGGTCCATTTGGTCATTGAAGTCTGCAGCAAGGTGGTTGGTCTGGACAAGAGCAGTCCTGAAGACACCAGCAGATCTGTCGGTTTTTCATGCTCAAGGAAAGGGCCTTCCATTGCTTCTCATAGGGGCTCCATCTGTCATGGTTGTATGGACAGATGGCTCAAACCGGGACCCAGACAGGCTTACCTCTGGAATGCCTTTCCAAATTGTGTTAATTGCTTTTAATTATTAATGTTTAATTATTACTCTAACACAAAATCAAAGAGAATGCAGGATAATTACATTTATATTGTCTTTGGACATATAAGTAATCTCCACATCTGCTAATATCTTCTGTTTTTCCTAGATTTGAGTGTTTATAACCTTCAAATAATTTTCTCAAAAATGCATCATTTCAAGTGCTTAAATTCCCTACTGATTTTATTTCTATTTCTGAAAAAAATTACACTGACTGTCAGAGGACTGGTAACATACATTTTATTGTGTTTCCCTGAAAGTAGGTATTTCTTAGAGTCTACTCTTTGTGTGGTGCCAGTTGTATGAAGCCCCAGCCATAAGTAAAGTCGAAGTTGGCAAGGGCATGTGAGATTTAGATGAGAAAAAGATTAATTGGCTAAGACATAAGCTGTGTGTGCTTTTTTTAAAACAGCTGTAACATGGCCAGGAACAGTAGAGTTGAAAGGGAAGATTTTATGTCACTTATGATGTAAAAAAGCAGAGAAATGCTCAGCTAAGGAAAGTTCTGGTATACAAAAGGCTGATTCCACACCAAAGTGAATAAGCAAGCTCTCATGCACAGATCTAGGGTAAGGAGAAATATTCCTAGAGAAATGACCCAGGCCAGGGGTCTCTGAGCATCCCTATCAGTAATTACTTACATGTTCTGCTGAGGACTTGGGGGAATTTTAGACCTTCTACTTATCCACAGAGGCACATTGTATTCTGCAAGCTGCTGGACTCCTTTTATTCTGAGAACTCTTGCCATAAAGATTGTAGGTCACACACAGATGTAGGCAATAATTTGGCTATTTAAGTGGCTAAGGTAGCCCAAAGTTATTTGTCTCTGGATCTGCAAGATTCCGACTCTCTTCAGTCATCAAACCTTAAGTGTTTAAGACATGTGTGGATTTTTCTCTGGGAATTTTAGTTCATGGTTCTTCCTGTTGGCCAAGCATCGTGTTTTCTGCGTGCAGCAAATGCCTCATGTTCTCTCGCCTCAGGAAGATTCTTTTCTAGGATGTGACGTAGATGAGGCTGAATAGGTAGGAAGCAGTCTCTAGGAAAGTAAAATTCTAAAGAAGACATTAAGAGTAAAATATCTGTATCACATGAGATCGGTTAGGCACACGATCTGGGTCTGAGTTCTCTCTTTCTTTCATCCTCTGTATCTGAGGTAATATTTGCATTTGACATATAGAAGGATATTATATTATATTATTATATATTATATCTTTAGATATATAAATTATCTAAATATATATATTAGATTATATAACTTTAGATATATATTATATCTAAAGTTAGAATCATCTAGACAAAAGAGGACCCAAGAAGCAAAGGCGATCAAATGAAGGAACCTACACCCTATTCTACTGAAAGTGTTACTCAGGCACTAGTTATCTCTCAGGGCATTGAATTTTGATTTCAGAAATTTTAATAATATTATATGTAGTCTATATTTTCATCATCCCCTTTTAAGGTTCAACATCCATAATCATTTTAGAGCATACCTTAATGTTATTATTTAGTCCTTATCGCTTTTC
The DNA here is from genome assembly GCA_026225945.1 of Cricetomys ansorgei. NCBI lineage: Eukaryota > Metazoa > Chordata > Mammalia > Rodentia > Nesomyidae > Cricetomys > Cricetomys ansorgei. The sequence continues at coordinate 1,990,262 of JAMJFZ010003384.1, forward strand.
CTTTTTGGGTTGTCTTTTAAAATAGACAAAATTTCATTTGACCATAAAAAAATCTGGCCTTGTCCCAGATTTTCTTATTTCTTTAAATCTTTTATCACAGAATGTAGAAACCACTCAGTGGTCAAAACCACTTGCTGCTCTCCTAAAGGACCTGGATTTGATTCTCAGCTCTCACGTGGCAGCTCACTACCACCTCTAACTCTAGTTCCAAAGAATTTTATACTCTCTGCTGATTTTTGTGGGCACTGCACCCACGTGGTGCACAGGCAAAAACACCCATAGACTTAAAGTTAAAAAACAAAACCGAAAATAGGTGTGGTAACACATGCCTTCAATCTGAGCACTTCAGAGGTGGAGATAGGCAGATCTCTGTGACTTTGAGGGCGGCCTAGTCTACACAGTGAGTGCCAGGGCAATCAGAAGTACATAAAGAGATCCTGTTTCAAAATGAATGAATGAGTGAATGGATAAAAAACTAAAAAAACCTCTTAAATAAAACTCAATTTTAAAAGGTAAGGCTGGATCTCTCTTTTTTATTTGATGGTTCTTTTATTTTTGTATATAAAATCCCAAAGATATGTTTACTCAATAAAACAATTATATTTTAAATGAAAACTCTGAAAAGTAAACTTGAAACAGAGACAATGTACATTGTATCTCAGAAATCTGATAGTCATATACACTGACAAAACATTTCAAGTTGTGGAGGTAACCCATTATCCCAAATACATTGCAAAAAAATTTTATTTGTGATGTAAGGAAACACATTGGGATCATCTATAAACCTTATGATTTCTTTACATGTCTTTAAGAAAGTTAAATAGTTTTTTTTTTAAATGACCATTTTTATTAGTTTATAATTGTATAACTTTCTTCTCTAAGTTTGCTAAAAATGTTTATATACATATACACAAACATACACACATAGTCATTGTAAAATTAGTCACACCCCAAAAGTAATACCTCTCAATAACTTTGTAAAAGATGCATAATTATCCTTTACTTAACAACTAATACCAACTTATAAGTGAATACATATTATGTTTGTCTTTCTAGGTCTAAGTTATCTCAGTCAGGATGATTTTTTCCCTAGTTCCATTCACTTGTTTGAAAATTTAATGATTTAATGTTTTAACAGCTGAGTAATAATTCATTTTGTAAATGTACCACATTTTGTCTATTCTTTCTTAGGTTGTGGTGCACCTAGGTTGTTTCCAGTTTCTGAGTATTATAAATAAAGTCGCTATGAACATAGCTGAGCAAGTGTCCTTCTGGTAGGATGAAACATCCTTTAGTTATATGTCCAGGAGTGGTATAGCTGGGTTTTGGGGTAGATTGATTCCCAATTTTCTGAGAAACTGCCACATTGATTTCCATAATGGCTGTACGAGTTGGCACTCCCACCAGCAATGGAGGAGTGTTCCCCTTGCTCCACATCTTTGTCAGCATAAGATATCACCTGTGTTACAGATCTTAGACATTCTGAAGGGTGTAAGATGGAAATCTCAAAATAGTTTTGATTCACATTTCCCTGATGGCTAAAGATGTTGAAGATTTCTTTAAGGGTTTGGGATTAATCATTTGGGATCCTCTATTGGAAATTCCCTGTTTAGATCTGTGCTCCGTTTTTAATTGGATTATTTTGTTTGTTGATATCTAGTTTCTTGAGTTCTTTATATATTTTGAATATTAGCCCTTTATCAGAGATGGAGTTGCTAAAAATCTTTTCCTATTCTGTAGGCTGATGCTTTGTCTGGTTGAGTGTCTTACAGAAGCTTTTCAGTTTCATGAGGTCCTATTTGTTTACTGTTGATCTTACTGCCTTCCCTATTGTTGTTCTGTTCAGGAAAGTACAGAGCCTGCATGGGGTACACCAGGTCTTCTGCATATATGTCAAAGCTACTAGCTTGATGTTTTTGTGGGACTCTTAGCAATGGGGTAGGGATATCTCTGACCTTTTTTGCCTTCTCTTAGGACCCTTTTCTCCCTACTGGATTGCCTTGTCCAGTTTCAATATGGGGGTTTATGCCTTGTCTTATTGTATCTTGTGCTGTGTTTGGCTGATACGTGTTGGAGGCCTGCTCTTTTCTGAGGGGAAATGGAGGTGGAGTAGATCTGGAGAAGAGGTGAGGTGGGGAGAGCTGGGAGGATTGGAAGGAGGGGAAAGTGTGGTAGGGATGTATTATATGAGAGAAGACTCTATTTCAATTTTAAAATGATATATAAATAGAGTGGCCACAGACTTTGTTATTTAGCTTTGTCTTGGGCATAGAATGTCCCATAAAGACAAAACACTTACCACGAACGACATCTAAACAACTATATGAAAACAATTATGAACGTGGTGACATGAAACTAGAAGAACATGTACCATTGTTACATGAAATCCCAGCATTTTCTTCGCAGAAGTAAGGAAGGAGATTCATATTTTAAATATGTGGCGTTTAACCTAGACACTGAGAGGAGCCCAGTGAGGGTAAAGGCAGAAAGTGAAATCTGTTATGTAGACTCACCTCAGAGGGCAAAACAGTTTGTGTTAGCAGGAGATGTTTTAATGGAGAAAAGGAACATTTTTCAAGAGTTGAGCTCACTCCATAGAATTCAGCAACTACATTTTCCTTCACTTTTCCTGAAATTCAGAAGTATTTGAGTATTTTTTATGTGGTATGACTTCTACCCTGAAAAACTTTAATTAGAAAAATGTCTTAAAATTGGCATTCTCTTAGAACAGAGAATATATGGTCTTTGAAGTAGCAGTGACCCCTCAACTCAGACATGCAATCCTGTCTTTTAGCAAATATTGTCATGATCATTTAACTCTGTTTACTCCCTGGCTTCCTAACACTATAGCAGTTCCTGCGTGGATTTAAGTTTAGACTCAACAGTTTCTCTGTATTTTCAACATGCTAAGAATCAAGAACACTGTCTGGGTGGCATTAAAGATGGACTCTTCTCCAGGCTTCCTGACTGCGATACTTCTCAGTATCAGTAAGTAAAGTGTCTTTAAAATTTTCAATCTTTTATTTCACAAAACCCTTGAGCCCTGAATTTATTTAAGGGCTTTGTCTTTATGTGACATACATATCTGTTTTATTTCCCTCCAGCGAGGACCCATGGAGACTCAGTGACACAGATGGAGGGTCAGGTGGCCCTCTCAGAAGATGGCTTCCTCACTATACACTGCAACTACTCAGCTGCAGGGTACCCAGCCCTGTTCTGGTACGTGCACTATCCCGGGGAAGGTCCACAGCTCCTCTTGAGAGCCTCCAAGGCCAATGAGAAGGGAAGCAGCAGAGATTTTGAAGCCACATACGATAAAGAAGCCACCTCCTTCCACTTGCACAAAGCCTCAGTCTGAGAGTCAGATTCAGCTGTGTACTATTGTGCTCTGAGTGGCAGAAACCACAGTGGCAGAAACCAGAGACTGGACTGCTGAGCTCCTGCCTCTGGGATCACTTTGGTTCCTGGTTGTGTCATGTGCCTCCCTGATTCTCTGGCACAAAAAATCATATGAATAACCAGAACAGCAAGAGAAGAAGTAGAATCTTCCATACTCAACTCTTCGCTGGGACCCACCCAAATCTGATGCAGAAGTGCCTCCTGAAAAGCTGAAGCAGCCTCACAGTAAAGCCAAGTGAATAAGGAAGGAGGCTGTATTGTTGCAGCTGACAAAATCTGTCCTACACATTTTCTTTCACAGCACTCTTGCTGTGGAAATTTATTATTAGTTATGTATAAAATAATTGTTTTGGACACTGTTGTGTGAGGGGCTGCCTAGGCCTTGGCATTTTGCATTGTCCGCATGTGTTGGATTTATGTGAGGAATGTTTGATTGCACATGATCTGCATGTTCTATCAGTAGAACACCTGAGCAGTTCTGTATCAATAAAAACACCTGAGCTCAGAGACTTGGGGTTCCATTGTCCAGTATGGCACTTGCTTTGATGTTGGTTCCCTCTGCAGAGGTCTGGCAGAGTTTGCACCTATGAAAAATGCCTCCTTGTCTTCTTTGGTGAGCCGCTACAGTGACAGACTACTATACACTCTGGTACAGCTAGATGTATTTCGTATTTCTGGGAATAGGATGTGCCACGAAAAGGGGCTTCTGCATGGTATCTTCTGAAAATATGGAGGGAGAGGTAACATGAGAGTCCAATGACTGAAATCCTAGAATTCCTGTAGAGAAGGAAGGGAAAGAAGGAAGGAAGACACAGCCACACCTGTAACACAAGCACAGAGAAGAAAGGGATTTAATTGAGCAGAGAAGGTGTTTCTTTGTTGTTAATAGAGCAGGCTGAAGCAATCACACAAGAAGAGAGACAAAAGTGGAAATGAGGAAGAACTTAGAGCCCAAAGCTGAGCACCTGGGTACTTATGGGGCAGCTGGCTCTCTAATGTGCCTTAGAAGCAGTTTCAGTGCGTGGGGGAGGGCAAGTGCACAACTCAATGCTTTATCATCTCAAATACACACAGCATAATACAGACAACATCTATACTCCCCCAAAGTATTTAAATGGTTTTCTGTCCCTTCTAGAACACAATACAAAATCTGGGCTGTGATGCACATTGTTCCACAGGATTTGTACGGGCCTGAACTGTCAACATCAGCTTCTTGTGGGGAAAGTCTCTGTGAAGCAGTAATGGCGGTCTCTGCTCAACTTCCTGAACTTACCAAATGTGCACCTAATCTTTCTGAATAAGAAACACTTTGGTAAGTCAGACTCCTTACCATCTTCAGGTCTCAGCTCAGATATCACTTCTGTGAAGATAGAGTCTGCTGATCTTCCCACTTAAACTTGCACACCCTTATGCCTTCATAGTCCTCCTGTTTTTCTATCAAAGCCCTTTCTACTCTATCACCTCCCTTCTCCTAACCTACCATAGTCTACCAGTTACTCTATTACACCCCATCTCTATCAGCATCATAGCCCTCACTTTACAATCATAACCCCCTTGCTTTGTTACCGTAGCCTTCGTCCATCTCTATCACGTTCCTTCCCTTAAACCGCCATAGCTCCCACCCACGCTGCCACACCCCCTTACTCTATCCTCGCTCTCCCGGATTCTGCGTATTCTATGATAGCACTCAGGTCCTTTCTCTTGTGTCGAGACTCATAAAATTGAACTATGCGGTGCATAGTGTGTCAGTGTGTTCACTGTCCATTTCACGAATTAGAGTACAAATCCTAAGATGTCAAAATGTAATTCTTTCAATTCATAGCAGCTTTATTCTTAGCATGTAGACTTGAACATAGTCAGCTTTGCTCAGTTCAGAAGTACCTACCGAATGCATGAGTTAGTAGGCAAACAAATGAATGTCACTTGACTCCCTTCTGTCCTGTTTCCCTACCTCGTATTCCTACCCGAACACCTCTCACTTCCTGTGTGTTCTCTGAGTGGTTACATGGTATAGTTTGGTGCTCTAAGAACCTTCCACCCACACTTAGCCTTCCTGTAGCCAGGGATATCTATTAGTTACATGCATGCAGAGTCCTAGGCTTCCCTCACACAGCTCAATTCACCTTAGCAGCTGGGGCCAGAAGGATTGAATCAAACCCTAACGCAAACAACCCCAATGGAGAAACTAAAAAGTAAAAGAAGGCAGAATCAAAAGATGTGAGGAAATATAAAATAGCTCTAAACTCTATGGGGCCTGAGAATCGGCGACAGGGTTCCTGGGGAAAGGTGATAGACTTGTATGGGATCTGGCTCTCTTATACTGAGTCCAACCGAATAGGCTGGAGCCCTGGCAGAAAGGGTCCTATGACATGAGGAGAAAGACACACCAGGAACTTTGAATTACTATTGAAAGAGGTGGGGTTCTCAAAACTGGTCTGACTTTTCATGAAGGCTAGAAGATATATTTCTGTAGGGACATTAATTACTACTTCTGTTGTCACACATGAACAAGTCTATGATTTACTTCAATAGTAAGAACTCCTGTGACATTAGTGTCTCATACCCAGAGGACTAGTGACCATGGGAAGAATCCAACAGTCTCAGCAGAGAGAGTAATGGGAAGAGTTTTAACCAGTCCATTGGCCACAAGAGTAACTTCTAACCATATGCTTTTAAAATCAAATCTCCTGAGTGAAGTTTCCCTGTCATTTCTAAGAGATACAGTCTCATAGCAACTTTCAAATATGTTTATAGCAGCTTGATTTATAACAGCCAGAAATTGGAAACAACCTAGATGTCATTTGCTAAAGAATGGATAAAGAAACTGTGGGACATTTACACAATGAAGTATTATTTAAGTATTTAAAAAAAAAAATGACCTGATGAATGTTGTAGGCTAATCAATTGAACTAGAAAAAGTCATTCTGAGTGGGGTGACCCAGTCCCAAAAAGACAAACATGGTATGTACTCATTTATATGTGAATATTAACAGTTAAGTAAAGGAGAGAGGTATTACAATTCACAGACCCAGAGAGACTATGCAATGAGGAGGGCCCCAGTGGGGACACAGGTAAAGGGGAAATAGAACAGATGCTGCAGGTGGGCTGTGGGAAGATGGGAATGGAAGCAGAGAGGGCAAGGAGGGGAAAGAGGGAGGGAGGAAGAGGATATATGAAGAGATGACCAGAACTGGAGGACATTTAGGGGGTGATCCAGAAACCTCATGCAGGGGAAACTCACCATCATCTATGAAGGTGACCCTAGACAGGACCTCTGGTAACTAAGGATAGGGAGCCTGAACTGGCTATCTCCTGTGGTCAGGTAAGGCTATCATTGGGGGAACTGAGACACCATCCCAGACACAAAAACTTCGACCTATGGTGTATCCTCCCCGCAGGATCCTCTGGGACAATGGAAGGGCAGAACTCTTTGTCAAAGGAGGGAGCCCATGCCTGATACTGTGGGTCAGGCTAGGAACTAGAGACTGGATAGTCCGGAGATGATTTCTAATGATGTCCTGCTGTGCTCATGGATTGGTTCCTAGCCCAATCTTCATCAGAGAGGTGTCCTCCAGCAGCTGATGGGAGCATATTCATAGGTCCAGAGCTCCAGAAACCCTACAATAGAGGGGAAGATATGCTTGTAAGGATAAAGGGGCCAAGGATACCAGGAGAATAATCCCCACAGTCGATTGACCAGCACTCTCAGAGGCTCACAGAGACTGACGTGGCAGACACTGAACCTACTGAGTCCCCTGAATATATATTATGACTGTCTGGCTTGGTGTTCTTGAAAAACTCCTACAGGCTGGAGTAAGGTAATCTCTTGCCCTTTTACCTGCTTTTGAGACCCTTTTGCTCCTGATGGGTTACCTAGTTCACCCTTGATGTAGGGAGTAGTACCTGCCCTTGTTTCATCTTGTCATGCCCTGTTTGAGCCACACTCTTGGGAGGACTGCTCTTTTCTTGGGAGAAGCCTGGGGGCAGGGGGATTGGTGGTGGGGTTGGGTGAGTTGGTGGGGGATAGGAGGTAGGTCTGGGGGAAAGGAAATATGGAAGGAACTGTGAAGAGTGGAGGGAGGGGAGTAGGGAAGGAGGGATGTATTGTACTAGAAAAGAAAAAATTTTAAAATTAAAAAAAAGAACTAATGTTTTACCCCTTCTGATGAGAGTACTCACTCATCACATTTACACACAGACTAGGAACCCTTCCAAGAGGTGGCACCCTCCACAGTGCTTGGCCCTCCCACATCAACTGATATTCAGAAGATGTGATGCGCACTTGGTTACAGGCCAATCTGATGGAGACAATCCCTCTGTTAATGTCCCCTCTTTCCAGGTGACTGTAGTTTGTGTCGAGTTGAAAAAAACTAGCCCGCACAAGGATTTTTTTTCTGTAACATTCATTTCATTAGCACGTTAATTTGTGTGTTGTTAAGGTTATGTGGGATAATCCCATGCATGCATGCAGTTTGTACTGATCAAACCTCAACTCTCTTTGCACATCCTCCCATGCCCTCTAGGCTTTCAGGTGATATATTTAACATACAGAAAGAATAACATGCAGCACTTGTGTGTTATTTTGTTTGTTTGCTTGTTATTGTTGTTGTTGCTGTTGCTTTGTATTGTTTTTGTTTTGCAGGACAGGGGAGTGAGGAGTCTGGCTTCTTTCATTTACGTTTTCCAAGGTCATCGGTTTTGCTGAAAATGACAGTTTAGTTCTTCTTTTTGGCTGAATTGTGTTCTCTTTTGTGTTTTTGGTACATTTTATTTGTCCATTTGCTGACTGTTACCTAAGTTGACTTCATATCTGAACTGCTATGAATAGAACCATATAGACATGAAGTGTGTGTGTGTCGTGCTTGACTTTGGTATGCTCCCAGAAGTAGGATTAACAGTGGTGGTGGTAGTGGTGGTGGTAGACTCTCCATTGTGTTCCCATTTATTTACACCCCCCCATCAGCATTTCTGAATCCCTTTACCACATGTCTTCATCAGCACTTACATCTTTAACCTAGTGAATGATCTGGGGTCTCATTGTGATTTTGCTTTACATTCCACCAATGGCTAATGGCATCAAGCATTCCTCATATGCTTCTTGGATTTTTGTGTGTCTTCCCTATTCTGTTTAGATATTTTTTTTTCATTATTTATTGTGTAACTTATTTTTTTTTGTTGTGTATAACCCTGTGACTAGTGAATAGTTAAAAAACAATTTCTCCTACTCTGTAGGTTGTCTCTTCACTCTACAAATTGACTGCCACACAAAATCTTTTTAATCTGATATAATCCAATCCCTCATTTTTTTGCATAAAATCATATTTCAAATGCCTGGATGAATACCTTAGGAAAAAACATCTTCCACAATTTGGGACTTTTATTGTATAGTTCTCAGCAAACTAAGATGAGTGGGATCATTTTGAATAAATATTCTACAAATCTATAGTTCATAGGTGTTTCTGTTGGTAAAGTTTTCAGAATAGTGTGGGTATGACATTGGTTAGGGGTTACAGAATGACAGACTTTAGGTATCTGCATTAACAAGGTTACTACTGCTTCCTGAGGGGGGTCTCTGTAGGTGTCAGACAGAGAAGATCCTTTATGAGATGAGAATGAAACTCAGTGCAGATTGACTTCATCAACCTGGATCAAGACTTCTAAAGAGTCTGAGGCCAGGTGGTTCATTGCCAGCATATTTAAAACACAGCACAATTTTTGAAATAAGCCTTTTGGTATAATACAATTGCTAGTACCCAATGAAGCATAATTATATCAAAACTAGACTCAGAGTATACATAATTTTCTCCAAGAAAATGGCTTCTAGAGACAGGCTACCTGTGCTAACTTAAGGGTTTAGGGAAGGCTTTGGCTTGGTCTCAGTCACACATATAGCACAGAGGTCATCTGGGCTATTAACCATCTCTGGTCCTGGTTGTAGGACCTTGGGTAGTCAGCCCCTGTCTGTAAGGATCATTTAGATTTCTAGACACCTCTAGTCCTGGTTGTAGGAGCTTGATATAGCCTGGCCCAACAAATAGTGCAGATTATTTTATTATATAGTATTAACACCAGGCTATTAATCACTTCCCGTTCTCAGCTTTCTGGATGGACGAACATCCAGAACATAGATATATAACATACATATAATGTATATGCTTATATAATGTTTAAGTATAAATATATGTATATATGTATATGTACATGCACAGACATGTGTGTGTGTGTATATATATATATATGTATATATATATATATATGTGTGTGTCTGTGTGTGTGTGTGTGTGTGTGTGTGTGTGTATTTCAAATGGAACATATTTCCCATTGGAAAGACACTCCTTTGTGGTTAATATTACTGGTTCCTCTGGATATGCATGAGTGCTGACCTTCATGCTGAGACTTAAGCAGATATAGCAGCTTCATCAACCATTACACAGCAGTTCCATTAAAAGATTCTGTTGGTTGAGGCAAGATCCCAGGAAAGATCCAGATGGCACATCATTCTATAATTTCTTAGGGATGAAAATGAGAAAGGCAGACTAATACCAACACTGCCACTGAAATAAATATCTCTGCGTACCATTGTCCATACATCTACATACATGTGCATACATCTGAGGCTCCCGCTTCTTACCTCTGAGAACTCCAAAGACAACTGAAGCCTTTACTCATGTACTAGATGCATGCTAGAATAAAGTCAATGAGACAGTCTACTGGCTTCTTGCAAGAAGAAGTGTATTTTCTCAGCACCCAGAACTTCTTTCTCATGAAGCCTAAAACCTCATGGAGAGACACTACTGTCCACTCTACTTGTGCATTCTAGACTAATATACATAGTATCAGGTGTCATGCAAACATCCAAAGGAGAGATTCAACCACTAGTCCTGCCCAGATTTAGTGCCTATAAACCATAACAAAATCCAGCATGGCATGATAACCCTAAGGGTACAGTAATAACATATATAGCTCTCTAACTGAACTTAAAACCTGGGAAAAAGAGGAAAATATTGTCTGGGAAACATAGTCAAATTCTTAGTTCTAGTGGAGTCATGGAAAACACTAAAACAATAAAATGGTGTGTGTAAATACACATTGTTCAATAAGTAACTCGGTGTTAACAATCTCAATGCCCTAACATAGAGCAAAGAATAGTAGGTTGGGTTAGTAAACAGAATCCATCTTTTTCCTGCTCAAGAAACATACCTCATCATCAAAGGCAGATACCATTATAGGATTAGAAAGATGTAAAAAGTCATTCCAAGAAAATGAGACCAAGAAACAAGCACAGGTAGCTATTCTAATATTTTACAAGATAGACGTCAAACAAAAACTAGTCAGAAGAGAAAAGGAGGCACTGTGTACTGGTTAGAAGAACAATCTACTAAGGGGATGTTACAATTCGAAACATGTGCACCTAGTACAGTGAACCCAATTTCATTAAAAATATACTATAAATGTAAAAACCACAGGTTAACCACAACACAGTATTAATGGGTGATTTAAACATCTTCTTATCACCAACAGACAGGTTCTCTGGGAAAAATACTAAACAGAAACTCTATAAACAAATGGCATAATAAATCAAATGGGCCTAGCTGATATCTACAGAACATTCCACAAAACACTATAGAATATTCATTCTTATCAGCAGTCCATGAAACTTTTTCCAAAATTGATCACGTATTAGGACACAAAGCAAGTGTCAGTCTACATAGAAAAGCTGAAATAATGCCTTGGTTTCTATCTGAACTGAGTGGAATAAAATTGGATATCAACATAAATAGAAGCCATAGAAAATATACAGACGCATGGAAATTAAATAGCACACACCTGAATGATAACTGGATCAAGGATGAAATCACAAAAGAAAAAATTTAAATCCTACAATTGAATGAAAATGAAAATACAACCTAACAAATTTTAAAGGTCACAAGGACAGTATTCTAAGAGGAAGCTTATAGCCCTGGTGTCTACATCAATAAACTTGAAAAATATCATATTAACAGTATCTAAAGGTCTTGGAAAAACTAAAAAAAAAAAAAACCAAAAAAAACCAAAAAACCAGGACTCCCAAACATTAAACTATAAAAGCTCATCCAAATTAGGTCTGAAATTAAAGAAATGGAAATGCAGCCAGGCGGTGCACACCTTTAATCCCAGCACTCATGAGGCAGTGGCAGGTGGAGCTCTGTGAGTTTGAGGCCAGCCTGGTGTACAGAGTGAGTTCTAGGACAGCCACAGTTACAACAGAGAAACACTGTCTCAAAAAACCAAAAAAACAACAACAACAAAAAGAAAGAAATAGGAATGCAAAAAAAAAATGCAAAAAATTAAATGAAGAACTTATTCTTTGAAAAGATCAATAAGATTGACAAAATTTTAATGAAATTAACCAAATGAAAGGGAGTGAAGACCAAAAATCAATAAAATTCAAAACCAAAAAGGAGACATCACAATAGATGCCAAGGAAATTCAAGGAATAATAAGGATACATATTAAAATTTTATAGTTCACTAAGCTGGAAAAACTGAAATAAATAGATTAATTTCTATCTATACATGATCTGCCAAAGTTAAATCAAAATGAAATAAATAATTGAAATAGGCTGTTAGTATCCAATAATATAGAAGCAGTAATTAAAAATCTTCCAACTGGAAAAAGCCCAGGACCAGAAGAAAGCAATTGCCAAAACAAAATAGATTATTGCCGTTGCCCTCGGTTGCCACACAGAGGTTAAAGGTAAGTCTCTATTACTGAAGACACCAACCAGTTCAGACACAAGACCCAGAGGATCTGAGCTGGATCTAACCTGGAAACCCCTTCCCTCAGTACTCAGAGGTGCTATGCAAGCATCCAAGGGAGAAAAGCAACCAATAACCCTACCCAGCTACAATACTTAAGAACCACAACAACAACCAGCATGGTACAATAATTCTAAGGGAGCACCAGGCATGTTCATTTCTTGTGGTAACCAACAGCTGTCTAACTCAATTTCACTAAACAGGATTGATATCAGGCCTGTGCTGGAAACCTAGGTAACCACCAGGGGCTAGGAGGTCATGGATCTTCAGCCACCTTACTAAACCAGCCTAATTTCTAACTGCATTTTATATCCTTATACCCACTGAGAAGTGTAATTCTCATTCCTTGGTGTTCTTCTTTTGGCACAAAATTGTCTCACTTTAGGGCTTAGGATAACTTCTTTTTTATAGGGCAATGTACAATTTTGCCACTGTGTAACATTAAAAATACCTCCCAAGAATGAGAACATTAAATGCAGCGGTGGAATTGGAGGGTGATGCTCACAGTGCCTGCCCCCTGGTGGGCATGCTTGGCATAACATGAAAGGTGTCACTCCTGGGATTACGTCACATTCCATAACAAAGGCAACAAGATTTTGCATAAGTAACTAAGTCCCTGACACGGGATGAATTTGACTTTGAGTTCATTAAAATGTAAATTATCTGTAGCAGGCCATCTAAACAGGTTAATTTCCTGAGGCACTTTATTCTTAATTTTAGCGAGCACTTCCTAGCCAGCTCTTCTTATGACCACATGTTTCTCATTTTTCCTGTGGAGAGAAAAAGAAAATGCAGTGTTTATTCTTAGCAGCATCAATCAAATTGTGTACTCAAAGTGCATTTTGATCGTGTTGTTTAGTAGCAATAAAATATCAGGAAAGTTTCCAAATACTGTGATTTTCTGACAGTATTTTCTTTTAAAACATGTGAAGATGCTGTAATTGTCAGTTTGTTTCCATTTTCAGTTTATAACTTTATACTCTTTTTTTTTAAGTCTACAAATTAGATACCTTAGAAAGCACAGGATTTTGCTTTGTATATGATCATGAAGCTTTGAAAATCAATCCTAGACAGGCAGAAAAAATGTGAGGGAAAAAAAAGCACACCAAAATTGTGAAATTGTATTTTTCAGATTGGCCAATAGGGGGCACTGCTCTCCAAAGTGGAAAGGGCTTTTATGCAGATAAAATCAGACACCAAAATCTACTTTCTCTACTACTTAAATAGGAGGCGTTTGACTGAACATATATTAGAGAGTGACAGAAAGAATTTTAGATGCCAGAGATAGGCCAATTGCCAAGACTAACACTTTTTGATAGTTCATCCAAACAGTGTTGCTGAGGAGAAGGTATCGAAACCCCTCTGTCTACCTCTCCCACTCTTCAGGCTTTGTTTGTTTCCTTGGAATCTCCTAAGAAGGAGTGAGCTGCTTTCTGCTCACGTTGGTGACCTTGCTGTGCATCCTGAGGCTCAGACTAGCCCTACTGCTCACTGTCACTCAGCCTTAGCCCCTCATCCACAGAAGGAACGCTGTGCTGTTTCATCCTGAACAGAGACCTTCCTATTGGCTGCGCCCACCCCTACCCCCACTCCCACCCCCATACCCCCCATCCCCTACCCCCACCCCCCTACAGTGCTGATGCTGCAGGAGGGTGAAGAGCCCAGGAGGTGTCCCAGCCTGGTGCATCTGCATCTGTGCATCTGCAGCAACTGGAGCTGAGGGGCAGCTATTCCTCCCTTGTCCCCCTTGTCCCTTAGTGTGCTTTTGTGCATGTGCAACACACCCGGGTCTCCACTGGCTCCTGCAGCACACTCCAGGAAGCCAGCCTGTCTCAGGCATGAAGGGCTTTCAGATGAGGGTAGGAAGGATGGAAACTCCATCATCATGAGGATCCCCTGACAAGGGGACTGAGAGAGCTGGGTGCTCCTTTGACCTGAGTCACAAGTGCAGAGCTGGACACAAACCACCCGAGACTTGGAGAGTAAGAGACCAGGGTCCTAGCCTCGGGTACTTTCAGAGTTGGCTTGTTCAGTAGAGGCCACAGTACACAGAAAGTAGAATCCTGGGAAGTGCTTCATCCCTATGGGATAGATCTGAGTTGCCATCCACTTGTTTCTCATTTTGCAAAGGAAAGATCTGATTTCCAGAGGACAGCATTTTTACTGGGGTCAGTTATTCTACTCAAATTACCTAAGGGATTCCCCTCAAGGACATTAGTTGCTCTAAAGCTATTTGAGCCGGTGATGGGCTGAGATGGCACAAGGTCAGCTGTGAATTAATTTTTAGGAAATTGTGTGTTTGTTACACTAGTAATCTCATTTCTCAAGAAGTCATCTTTATGGTGAAAACTTTAAAATGCATTCCTCTATTGATATGAAAGCACAGTACATTGTTCCCTGCAGTTACCAAGCACAACAGCACACCAGAGCAGCCTCCTGTTGCTCTGGAGGTCAGCATTCCCACATTAGTTTTTCCTACTCCATCTCCTCCTTATGGATTCATTTAACAAACAAACTAATTTATCACAAACCTATTAAAATGTGATTGTCTACTAAAATAATCTTTGCCTCTGTTTGAACTCATCAATAATACCCTCAGAGTACCCAAAATGTTTCAGTGTCACCTTAAGGAAAAGAAATTTGAAAGCACTCCCTTTGGTGTAATAAACGAGCAAGCCTGGATTTGAATTCTCTGCTTCTTCCTCCCTGTGCATGCCATCACTGGTGTCTGTACCTGTCTGTAGTAGGAGACTAAGTCTGTTTCTCCGTGAATGCTGTTTTGTCTTGTTTGTTCTTTTGTCTGTGTCTGTGTCTGTGTCTGTGTAGGTATGTCTCCAACAAAGGATTTCCGATCTATATTTACTGAACAGTACGGAAAGTGTCACATGGAGAAGGAAAGGGGGATACATTACATAAACCTCTAACAGAATTTTACAAAGGAATAAGTCATAAACTCCAGCTGACACAAATCATCCAGATAACAATAGACAAACATTACTGAACAATATATGCATGTCTTTAACATTTATGGCAGATATTATTTTATAAGATTGATTTTTAACTACATTTGCTGCTTCTAGCACTTATTACTATAACATTCACATATATACATTACTCTAGGTCAGGAGCATGGAAGTGTACGTGATTTAAGGTTACAGCTGACATTAACTTAGGTTGTAAAATTTGATTACCATGGAATCCAAGGGAGGTAAGGTTGGTTGTTACACTGTTACCTTAAAGGCAGGTTAAATACACAGGTTGAGTACACTCTAGGATAATAGTCTTAAGTCTTAAGGAACCTTAATGTGTATTAGTAAGTCTAGTGAGGATCCTACAAAAGTTCCAGTCTCTTAGAGTACAAGAGATGTATTTATAGTGCTGTATTTGGCACAATACGTATTTCCTCTATTCCGAGATTAGGAAATCGTTAAAAACAATTAGATGCTTCTTACTTTGCATGATTGGAATGCTCCTCACATTATTTAATTCATAGTCAGTCAGTAAAGATTCTTTAGTCAGAACATGTATCTGTTTCCCTCCATAAATATTTAGTTGTTCCTTTTGTAATGTTCTCCAGTCTCTTTTTATACAGTTGAGACACTTTTTCCTTAGAAGGAACGGATCCTTTCTTCCTCAAAATTCTCTGACACTCTCTATAATCCCAGAGTCATCTCACAATGTCCCTCTTTCTGCACTGTGCTCCACCTAAACTCTCAGCCAGGTCTGGTTTGGGAGGAGCTTCAGGCTCAGCAGGCTGGGAGGGAACTCTGCAGTATCTGGCCTGACAGAGTTCCTGGATGGAGCTGACTGGTTGCAGAAGGAGGGGCAGTTCAGCAGCTATCCTGACATCACAGCTCAGGGGTTGGTGTCTTGCTTCTGTCTCCAGCAGCCAGACAAGCACCATGAAGAATCTACTGTGCTCTCTACTGGGGCTTCTGTGCACCCAGGTTTGCTGTGAGTCTGACTGTCCCCACTTAGGGCACCTGGGAGGATTTTGCTCAGCACATGGAGGGGTGGGGAAAAGCAGCTCTGGAGTCCTGCAGAGCTCCCATCTTCTCAAAGGACATGGGGGTGCATTCAGGGCTCTGTGGACACTGCAGTGACCACCATCTGTGTCTCTCTCTCTGTTTCCCATCAGGGGTGAAGGGGCAACAAGTGAACCAGAGTCCTGTGTCCTTGGTTCTGCGGGAGGGAGAGAATGCAGAGCTGCAGTGCAACTTTTCTACTGTTTTGAACAATATGCAATGGTTTTACCAAAGTCCTGGGGGACGCCTTGTCAGCCTGTTTTACAATCCTTCTGGAACAAAGAAGAGTGGAAGACTGACGTCCACGACAGTCAATAATGAGCGTCGCAGCTCTTTGCACATTTCCTCCTCCCAGACCACAGACGCAGGCACTTATTTCTGCGCTATGAGTCCACAGTGCTCCCCACACACCTGCAGCCAGTACAGGAACCTTCAGCTGGTGGGTGTGGCCCTTTCCAGTCACATGACATCAGGAAGCCCCAAAAGACATCTGTCTAGTTCAATGTCTTCTTCCAGTATTGTCACTGTTCCACCCTTAGGTAAGCTTTTGGCCTCTTAGGTTCAGGACTTCCGGTCTTTATCCTCATTTCTCAATATATACTCCTCCTGAAATACAGATGTCCAACTTGGAACTAACAGAGAAGCTGATGGGAGGAATGAATTAACATGAACTTGAGATTTTAATGTCATTACAACATTCTTTCCTTTCCTCCCTCCAAACCCTCCCTTACACCATATACCCATCTCCTTTCTCCTTCAGATTATGATCTCTTTCTTACTATATATATATGTGTGTGTGTGTATGTATATATATATATATGTGTGTGTGTGTATATATATATATATATTTACACATATATGAGCAGATATATATATATATATACACACACACACACACTCCGCTCAGTCTATTCCCGGAGCCAGCTGGAAGAAAACAAATAGGTTGCCCCCCGAAATTGAGAGTGAGGATGAAAGAAGACATAAGATGTCTGAAAGTTGAGAGGGCTCAAAGCCACACTGAAAGCTTTATTTTTCTAGTCCCTTTAATAATCAATCCCCCAATACGTTTCCTTATGGTAGGTAGTGAATCTTCCAGTGTATACAATTAAGTCATGTGAGCAAAGAATCAGGGTGGTAAGGCCTTGAGCATATACAGAACTTAGATAAGATTAAGACAGGTGGACAAAGGATCAGGGTAACCAAACAAATACTTCCTTTGATACAAACACAATAGCCTGAAGGTAAGGCGTCTTCTATATAGAGAACATCACATGTCCTTGTCACTCAGTATCTAAATCTGCACAGACAAGTTCCTTTAGAAACTGCAAGGTCATTGCTAAAGCAACATGGCTGGGTCTAGCTAATCGCTATCCACAGTCTATACAATGTTATTTATTTGTGTGTTATGTGTGATTTCAGAACTGACCGTTTGGCACAGGACAACCAATTATTGTGTTATCAATCTATAAACATTTGTCCCTATACCCACAGATAAGTGCAGTCTTCACCCCTCATCAAAGAAACTTCTCTTTGTCACAGACAGGGACCAATACAGAAAATCACCACCAGTTTAAATTCAGAGTTGTGGAGCCCAGCCCTACTGGACACACCTACAAGACACACCCACACCTAAGGCTCTGGGAACAGTATGGAAAAGGTGGCAGAAAGATCACAAAAGCCAGAGCATCAGGAAGTTTGAGATGAGATTGTGTCTCCTGGTAGCATCTGAAGCTACACCCATAAAGTCTCACCAGCATGACTGCCCAAACATGAGCTGAACAAGGATGATGGACATGTCAAAATGGACGGGAGAAAGCCCACAGGGACAATGTGAACTTTTAAGCCACAGTGTCCTTAACTCCTAAAAGGTAAAGAGCAAAAGGAAAGAAATGCAGAGTCAGTCATCAAGGCGAAACTCCTATGAACAGGAGTGCAGATTAGGTGTGTCTCAGGCACACTCAGCGCTGACCACAGTGTGCCACAGTAATGGCTCACAAATGCATTTGGCCTGTTGACACAGGAAGAAAACACTCCCAAATGTTTCTCTACTGTTAATCAGATGTGAGCTACACTTAGGTTTAATTTCCTCTCCCTAAATCATGTTTATATCCTTGGGATTTCTCTGCACTAGAACCTGGTGAACTCCAAAGAGTGTCACCTGCGTGCTTAAGAATATATCCTTGACTGGTTGCCTGTGAGTTCTCCTTGATTCACAGTGTTTTCAGAGTCTATGTCTTTTCTGTTCTGACCAGATTTCCTATTATTATTGTTAACACTGGTTACTGAAGTCTCCAGCTACTACTGTTTCTGCTAATAGTTCAGTTTTGGGGTTTTGCTTTATGAGGGCTATTGTTAGATATAAATATGTTTATAAGTATTGTATTTTCCTAATAGATCTGCCCCCCACCTCTACCACCACTTTTTCCTGAGGATTCAACCCAGGGCCTCGTAAATGCTACAAAAGCCCTCTGCCAGTGAGCTTTGGATCCTCAGTACCCAAGTAAAAGGCCAGGAACAGTTAGCACAGCTGTCGCCCCAGTGCTGGTATGGTGGATGCAGCAGGGACTCCAGGGCTTGCTGGCCAGTGAGAGATCTTGTCTTAAAACATAAGGTAAAGCACTATCATGGAAGACATGTGATATCAACCTGTGGCCTCCACACACAGATGTGGACGCACACAGGCATATAGATCCACATCAACACAGACATATACACCCGCACGGAAATATGCACCAGTACACCAGTATATACCACAAACGAATTTACACACATCATCACAGGTGGACACACAGAAGCTCATGTAGATATCACACCAGCTCATGATAACAAGGATGGAAACAGCCTAGATGTCCAACAACTGATGAAGTAATAATGAAAAAGTGGTTCACTTACAAGCTATAGCTTTTAAAAAATGAGTTCAATTGGAGCTACCCTCCAATGCTAGTATCAGAAGACATGAATCAGTCAATAAAATTAAAGTACAAACAAGGGATATTTTGAATGTTAAGGGATTTTTTTTTTTTACGTTTACAAAAAGGTATAGATATCGCAGGTTACCACTATTTGTAAACTGTACTGACATGTCGACACATTCCTTTGAGTTATAGCAAAAGCTATGTACTGAAGCATATATTATAGAGAAAGCAGCTAATAGGTGTTTATAAATCAGTTGGAGCAGATTTGTAAATGGAGCGGATCCAGACCTTTGAGTCATCAAAAGCCATGGCCCTGGACCAGGAGTACAAATCAGAAAGAAACATTTTAGTCTGGTTAGAAACAGCTCCGTGTCTATATTTTCGAGACAACCAAAGGAAAGTTAAAGTCCTGTAAGAGTGGTACCAGCTTATCAGAACACCATTAAGAACATTTACCTAGAATTTCGTCAATATTAAAACCCTGAGTCTATAAAATCCGAATATAACCCATCATTTATAAATAGCCTAATACTTTTACAATTCATATCTACGTACTCTTTAAACATCCTCTTTAGCTCCTCAGAGCTTGTCTAGACCTTTGTTTAATCAGTTACCAAGAAAGAGGTGTAGACATTGTAAGGCAAGCTCCTTTGAATAAAGAAGCAGCAAAAGGTATCTTCTAGCTGAGTTTACCTCCTTAGGTCTGGGAACAAGGAAAGCTGTTCTTCTCAGCTAGAGGCCTCATTTTAGATGTGGAGAGAAAAGAGAAGGCAGCTGAAGTCTGGTAAGGGGAGCTATAAGGGAGGACTGGGGAAGAAAGCATTTTCAACGACAAATGTGCTAGTAAACTGGACAGCGATATCACCTCATACAAAAACTTAATTCCTAATGAATCAAAGACCACAATATAAAACCTGAAACATTTGAAACTGCTAGAATAATACATACCCAGCACCCTACAGGATACATATTGAAAATAATTTCTGAATGTGACTCCATTAACTCAAGAATTAAGGCCAACAATTGACAAGCAGGACCTCGCAAATCTAAACAGCTTTCGTATGTGCCAGGGCCGGCCTGGCAAGTCGGAAAGTACCTGGATGGAGAGTGGGACTGAAGGGCTTTATGAGGAGAGGAGAAAAGAGACGCGAAGGGAGAGAAATAGACCAGACATACACAGTATCATTGAGCTCATATGGAATGGAGCTGAGATTTAATTTTTCTCTCAATTCTTATACCCCTTTCACCAGGGGACTACATGCAGCTGCAGCAGTTACAAGGTCAATGATCACAGATATAGTGAAGGTTCCAATCACTGGGTAAAACATTACATGAGAAGAGCATCCCATTCTCTGAGTTAAACCTAAGCCTAGGAGCTTCCTTCTTACTGCGGGAGAAGGATGTTTATCCTGGGAGATAACCTGTCTCAGGGAAGCTAGATATTTGCCCAGGGAAATAGCTTTTCTGGATGAAGTTAGGAGCTTGCCTAGAACAATGACTTCCCTGAGTGAAGTTAGGAGCCTGCCTAGAACAGTGGCTTTCCTGGGTGAGGCTAGGTGCTTGCCTAGGAAGACAGTAGCTTCTCCGGATGAAGTTAAATGTTTAGCCAGAGAAGGAGCATTCCTTCAAAGGACTTTGACTCCCCTGAAACAAGCCACTCTCGGGCAGTTATTAATATTTTCATGATTCAGTTTTGCTCAGAAGATCTCCCAATAAAGGAATTAGGCAATATTAGCCAGAGGCTCACAGCAGAGTCTAGGCCCAGAGTCTGAAGGGCTCAATACATGTATAAATAAAGAAATAGCTGGGCAGTGATGGCACATGTCTTTAATCCCAGCACTAGGGAGGCAGAGGCAGGTGGATCTCTGTGAGTTCCAGGCCAGCCTGATCTACATAGTGAGTTCCGGGACAGCCAGGATTACAACAGAGAAACACTGTCTCGAAAAAACAAACAAACAAACAAACAAACAAACAAAAAAATCAAACAAAAGAGTCAGTTAAGGAAAGAGGAAGACCACAGAAAGGTAGAGAATTTTTAGCAGCTATATATATATTGTTATGATTTGAATAAGAATGGCTCATATATGTGAATGCTTAGTCACCTGAGAGTGTCACAATTTGAAAGGATTATAAGAATGAGGAGGTATAGTATTTTAGGAGAAAGCATGTCACTGCAGATGAGTTTTGAGGTTTCAAAAGCCTATGCCAAGCCCAGTCTCTCTTTCTCTGCCTATGAATCAGGATGCAGCTCTCAGCTATTGCTCCAGCACCTGCCTGTGTGCTCCATGCTCTCCACCATGATGACAACGGACTAAACCTCTGAAACTACAAGCAAGCACCCGATTAAATGTATTTTTCTTGTACGAATTGCCTTGGTCGTGGTGTTTCTTCACAGCAATAGAACAGTGACTGAGACACATATGATAGAGAATTGATATTATATATTTAGTATATATATATATATATATATATATATATATATATATATATATATATATACTAAAAAAAGAAACAGAATTAAGAAACAAACAAACCCATTTAAAGAGTGGCTATCCATCTGAATAGAGTCTTCTTAAAAGAGGGGAAAAAAAAAACTAGAAATAGCTCAAAAAGTGCTCAATACCCTTGGCAGTTAGAGAAATGCAAATAGAAAACTATTTTAAGATTTCACCTTTTCCCAAGCAGAATGGACAAGATTAAGGACAAGATTAAGGGGCTCCTCATTCATTGTTGGTGGGCTTGTAAACTGGTACAGCTACTCTGGAAATAAGTGGAGAATTCCCAACAAGTCAAAAATAAATCCACCACATGGCCCAGCTCTACCATTCCTTGGCATATACTCAAAACCTAGACACTCTATTTCATAGACATTTGCTCAGCCATGCTCATTGCTGCTCTAGTTACAATACAATACAATTGCTGCTCTAGTTTATAGCCATAAAATAGAAATGACCTAAGTAGCCTGCAACCGATGAATGAATAATGAAAAGTGGTACATATACATTGTAGAGTATTATTCAGCTGTGAAGAAAAATGAAATCATGAAATTTGATGTGAATGGATGGAACTAAGAAACACTGCAGTAAGTGAGGTAACACAGACCAGAAAAACAAATGCTGCATGTTTTCTCTTTTGTGGTTTCTAGCTGTGGTTTCTATTTTTTCAGATATGAGTATGCAACATGGAGTAAACTTAAAGACCAGAAATGAACAAGGGAACCATTCCAGGAGAGGGAAAGCACCAGACAATAGAATAGCTATAAAGGAGGGAAAAAGGAAAATGGGGAAGTCTCAAACTGGGGCTGAGTGATATTGAGGAAGAGAAAGGGAGGAAGGATAAATAATACTAACGATGCTCAAAAAAGCCACAGGGACCATATTATTCTATCATTAATGAAAGTTACTTATTACACACATGCACACATACATGTTTAAAATTAAGTTATTCTACTTGGAGTGATAATGCTGTCCTTAAGAGACATAAACTACCTAACAAAAGCCCCAGTACCAGGCATGGAAAACTTCCTTTTGAGTTGTTGGTCAGGGAGTCCAAGAGACTCTGAAAACAATATAATCTATTAATACTGCCCTTGGTTGCAGACCATAAGATGAAGGTAAGATCCCTCCTGCTGAAAATATCACATACTTTGGATATAGAATCTGTCAAAATTGAGCTTCAACTAACCTAGAGTCCTCCTGAGGACCAGCAGTCATAGTATTCAAAGTTGTTATGCAACCTGCCAAAGGAGAAAAGCAATGAATAGTCTTACCCAGTTATATATCCTACAAACTACAATGATCAGGTGCATGGTAAGATATACTCAAGGGTGTGATATGGTACTAATATCTTGAGGGTAACTATTAGCTGTCCACTTGAATTTAAGGCACACTCAATAGAAGGGCTGTAGCAGTTAGCTGGTATGCAAGCTCAGCAAGGAAGTCATGGAAACATATTCATAGGTGGAAGCCCTGCCAGACCTCTGCAGAAAGTCCTGCCAGATCTCGGCAGAGGGAACCACTTTCATGGCTAGTGCAAAACTCTGACAGTGGAACCCCTAGTGTCTGAGCTCAGGTGTTTTTATTCATTCAGAACTCCTCAGGTGTTCTACTGATAGCATATGCAGATCATTAAGAATCAATGCACCTACACAAACCCAACACCTGCAGACAATACAAAATGCCAAGGTCTATGCATATCTCTTTTCCCAACAGTGCACAAAAACAATTATTTTAAACACAACTAAAAATAAATTTCCGCAACAAAGGAGATTTATGCCTAACACGAAATCTACCTGATTACTTAGTGAAGCTATAGACCCTGGAGGAGAACATACTACTGTCAATTTCCTAAACCAATACAATTTCTAACTGCATTCTAAATATGTGCCCCTATACCTACAGATAAGGCTGGCTCACAACCCTCATCAGAAAACTTTTTTGTTTTGTTTTTGAGAACCTGGAGGAAGAAGCTGATACAGAGGCCATGGAAGAATGCTGCTTATGGCTTGTTCTCCATGGCTTGCTCAACCTGCTTTCTTGTAGAACCCAAGGGTGGTCCTGCCCTCAATGGGCTGGAACCTCCTATATCAATAACTAATTAAAAATACCCTACAGGCTAGTTGGCAGCCTGATCTTATGGAGAAAATTTCTCAAATGTTATTCTCTCCTCTCTAGTCATAGGTGGAAGCCTTGCCAGACCTCTGCAGAGGGAACCACCATTATGCCTAGTGCAAGAAGAACAACTGTCTTGTGGTGCCCATCTCCTCTTGATGCATCAACAGCATAAGCCCACCACCTCAGGCTCAGAAAACACCACATAAGAAGAGGCAGAATAATCATAAAAGCCAGGACCAGGACATCTGCTGAGAGGTAATGTCTTCTATATATGAGAAGGAATAGATCTTAACACTATGGCTGCCTAAATAAGAGCCGCACAATAACAACACTGGTTGCCATAATGAAGTGGAAGAGGGATGATGTGGTTTGAATGTGAATGATCCTCATAGAGTGATGAGTTTGAATACTTTGTCCCCAGATGGCAGCTGTTCAGCATGGATTAAGAGGTGTGCCTTGCTGGGGGAAGTACATCACTGGGAGTGGTCTTTGAGATTTCAAAGGACTCTTGCCATCTTGAATTAGCTCTCTATGCCTTCCCTTTGCAATTAGGAATGTAGCTCTCAGTGCTGCTCTGCTGCCATGTCTCTCTACTGCCATGCTTCCTGCTAGGATGGTGATGAACTCCTATCTTTCCAGAACTATAAGCCCTAAGTAAGCCTTTCTTATATGGATTGTCTTGGTCCTGTTATTTTATCACAGCAAGAGAAAAGTAAATAATGCAGGGGAAACCCCACAAGGCCCGAACTTAGATGAATAGCTACAGAAAATTAATGGCTGCTGATTGAGGGAGATTTAGTCTTCTCTAGAGAGGAGCTCCCTGATAGGTTGTCTCCCAGTGCTCAGCCCTAAAAAGATGTACATAAGAACAACACTAAATGGACTCAGTAGGATGCATTTATAGAGAGATATAGGCATATATACATACACAAATGTACATATATGCAACAATAGCAATCGAAGAAGAGTTCATGGATTTGAGACAGAGTGGGGGACATAGGGATTGGAGGGGGGAGAGGGAGGGTTGGAAATTATGCAAATGTAGTAATAATGTTTGAAATTATAAAAACGTTAATTTTAACTGAAACAACTTAGAACATTGTAAATAATGGTTGTGAAGTTTAAAAAACAGAGAAATAATAAATGCTGGTGACTGCTTGGCAAAGAGCATAAGAACATACTATAGATACTCTAGTCCTACCTTCTTCATAACTTCAGTTCCTTTCACATTTCTCAGTTTCCTGTGATAGACATGGCCTTCTTCGGGTTTCATCTCACACAACACTTCCTAGGTTCCTCTTCCAACTCTCTCTAACCACACCTCCTCCGCTCAACAATCCTTCCCTTCCCTCTATCCTCTCTTCATCTTTAATTTCTTTACTTCCGTCTCCCATCGCTCCTTTATACACAGAGTATCTTAAATGCAGTGTCACACATTCACTGACACGCTGTGGAGGATCTTGTCTTCGTTCACATTGCTCAGCATCAAGTCCCCTTTTCCTGCAGCAGCAACAGAATCTGAGACATGCCCTGCTCTAAAGGGAACCTTGCCACGTCTCTGAAAAGGTGGCACGGTACTATTACTACTCTGGAGAGAATGCAGACAGCTTCTGGATGGTAGATCTTGACTTACCTCGAGGATCTGACTGGAAAACTATCTTCCTGCCACAGAAACTTAAAATCCTAGGTACTTGATACTTGGCAAAAGTATCTCCGTGGCAATCATATGCTGAAACCCCAATGCTCAGTATCTTAAATATGGCTGAATGTGGATATCTGTATCTATGTAAAAGAGGAATGAAGAACACAAATGAACAGTGGGAAAGATGGTCATATGAGGACACAGCAAGAAGGTGGTAATTTTCCATTCCAGGGGAGAAGTCTCAGAAGAAGTTGAGGCCACTAAATTTGACATTTAAGATGAGGTTATCAGAATTATGATATAATACATTTTTATTGTTTAATGTGCCCAGTTTATGGTATTTTGCTACAGCTGTGCTGGCATAAATAATACTTCACAGCTCTAGCTGCCTAGATATGGACACAGGGGTTGGCCCTAATGTGAGATGCATTACTTTCTGACTTTGACTTTAAGGTCCTCACACAAAAAAGCACTAATGAGAGTGCCTTTAGCAGGGTGGATTTAACTTTATCAAGAGGGAGAAGAAAGGATGTAAGGTCTTTTACCTAAGGTCTTTTTATGAACAGCTTTGCACACACCACTTAGAGTCAGCAACTCAGATTAGAGACAATAGATCCTCTGAAGACTGGTCTGTGCTGTGATTTTTGTGCTGTTCCTGACTACGCAGCTGTTGATCCTGATTCTCCGACACTACTGTGGATTTTTAATCTAACCTATTATTCATTTAATTTATTAATTTTCTGCTTTATCTAATACGGCTCTATTTCTTCTGCACTTTTCCTTTATACACAATATCATTTAAGCACTGGAAAAACAATATTTTTCTAGGAACCTCACAAATACATTTTAATTTATGTACCTCACTTATTGTTTGTGTGTGTGTGTGTGTGTGTATGTATGTATGTATGTGTGTGTGTGCACACTCATGCACGTGCACATAGTCAGGCATGTGTGTATCATGAAATGTATGGAGATCAGAGGAAAACCTCCTAGAGTTGTGCTCTCCATTCTTTGTGGCTTCTGGAGAATAAACTCAGGCCATCAGGCTTCTGTGGCTAGCACTTTACCCAGTGAGCCACCTCTCTGCCCTCACAGGTACGTTTTCAGAAATTGTGATTACTTAGAGCTTTTCAGAAGTATTCTGTAAGTTCTGGGCTCGCCATTCTTCTTCACTGACTTCTTACTAGAACTAACCATGTGTCCTCTCAGTCTGTGCTGGAAGAAGACAGAGTAGCATAGGCTTGTAATCGCTGCAGTCAGCTCTGCACAGCAATCCATTCCAGAATACACTGTAGTGGCAGAATGCTGTGGCCACCACCACATGGCAGTGCTTCTCTGTCAGAAAGATGGGGGTTGGGTTTGGTTGTGTGTCTGGTGAACTGAGTCTGTCTCTGACTGGTTAGGCAAAATCCTGAGGCTCTGGGGCACAGATGACTAAACATAAACTCATCAACCAGAACTGACTCTTCTCTTGCAGGAACCAGGCTCCACTTCAGGATACAGCACAGTGTTTCCTGTGACATCAATAAAAGAAGAAGAATGAACAAATTCCTGGGAGTGGCCTTGGTTACTCTATGGCTTCAGCTGGCCAGTGAGTTGGGCTTGGTAGTGATGGGAATGGGGAGATCTGAGTTCAGAGGCCACATGCCTGAGAACATTCATTGTCAAAAGTAATTTGAAAACAATCATTGACTCCTGTTCTCTGGCCTCTGTTTGTATTTAGGGATGAACAGCCAACGAGGAGAAGAGGATCTTCTGACCCTAAACATCCAGGAGAGTAAAAATGTCACCATGAACTGCAGTTACAAAACTTATACAGCCACTCTACAGTGGTACAGACAGGACTCGGGTAGAGGTCCTGCCATGCTCATCTTAATACGTTCAAATGAGAGAGAAAAGGCCAGCGGAAGACTAAGAGCCACGCTTGACACCTCCTCCCAGAGCAGTTCCCTGACCATCACTGCTGCCCAGGCTGCAGACACTGCTGCTTACTTCTGTGCTACAGATGCACAGTGCACAGAAGGCACCTGGAGCCCTGACACAAACCCTCAGCACTGCTCCCTAGACCCCAGCCGTGGGTGGAGTGGTGCTTATGTCGTCCCATAATGAGTGTCTATGAATAACTGGAAAAAATAACCTGTTTAATTGTGTCACTTCTGTTTATGTCTCACGCCTTGAACTGGGGCAGAGAGCAGTAGGATGAAATGCCTGGGTTTGTTCTGCAGGTCCTGACCACGTCATCGTTCGTGCAACCGCTCCAATTTCTCCATGTAAAATCTGGGCCACTGAGGCTAAGGAACCTTCAGGTTTGGGTTTTAATAAGCACTGTATCCTTGTGCAGGATGAGGGAGATCTCATCTGTCCCTTGTACAGCCCTAAGGTTTAGTTGGATCCTTCAGAGGCTAAGATCATTCCTACATCTCTCCAGTTCCAGGTCAGTGAACGCATATCAGACATTAGACTGAGAAGCCCTCCAAGCACCTCAAGTTCTCCTTTTTCAGCTGAGCCTCTGGGCAGTAGGGAGACAAAGATCTGAACCTCAGGGGAGAAGAAACAAACATCTGAAACGGATTCTGTCTTTAAGACTTCTGTGATTTTCAGGCACTGATGTAGTCACTGGAAAAAATGGAAAGTTGTAAGAAAGACAGTTCTCCATCCAAGTGGAGAAGCATGCTCCCTGTTGCCACATTCTGACATGCTATAAAGAAGGAAGTACACTGAAATTGCTATGAGGGGATGTGTATGAAGAACAAGCTCCTTAAAGAGTAAGCAGTGCAACCAGTTTTGGATAGCGCATGAGAGAATAGCAGTGTACCCCAGATGAGGAAAGAGCCTGGGAGAGGAAAGACCAATGGGATCGAGGTGGAAGTTTCTGTGTGACAAGATCCTTCATCTGACCTTGCCTAGATCCCTGCACTCATTCTTTAAGAACTAATGTTTTTCTACCTTCTGATGGGGGTACTCACTCATCACATTTACATACAACCCAGGAGCCCTTCCAAGAGGTGGTACCCCCCACAGTGCTTGGCCCTCCCACATCATTCAATATTCAGGAAGATGTCCCACACACATGGTTACAGACCAAGCTGATGGAGGCAAGTTTTCAATTGAGTCTCCTTCTTTCTAGATGACTCAGCTTGTGTCAAGTTGAAAAAAAAAAAAAAGCTAAGTTGCACAAGGATTTTTTTCTGTAATATTAATTTTATTAGTGCATTAATTCGTGTATTGTTAAGGTCTCAAATGGCTGAGAAAAACGTAAGGAAATGTCCAACATCCTCAGCCATCTGGGAAATGCAAATCGAAACCACTTTGATATTCCATCTTACACCTGCCAGAATGGCTAAGTTCAATAATCCACATGACAGCTCATGCTGGCAAGGATGTGGGGCAAGGGGAACACTCCTATATTGCTGGATGGGAGTGCAAACTTGTACAGCCATTATGGAAATCAATATGGGGAGTCCTCAGTAAACTGGGAATCGACCTGTCTCAAGATCCAGCTATACCACTCCTGGGCATAAACCCAAAGGACTTTCCATCCTACCACAAGGACATTTGCTGAAACATATTCATAGCAGCTTTATTCATCACAGCCAGGAATTGGAAACAGCCTAGAATGAATGAATGAATGAAGAATGGATGAAGAAATAGTGATACATTTACACAATGGAGTATTACTCAGCTATTTAAAAAAACGACTTCATGAATTTTGCAGGCAAATGGACAGAGCTAGAAATAATCATTCTGAGTGAGTCTCAGTCCCAGAAAGACAACCCTGATATGTATACACTTATATGCGGATATTATCTGCTAAGAAAAGGACAAACATGCTGCAATCCACAGACCCAGAGACTGCAACAATGATGGTTTCAGTGGGGACACAGAGATCTCCCTGGTAAAGGGGAAATAGAACAGATGGTTCAGGTGGCCTGGGGGAGGACGGGAATGGGAACAGAAGGGACCAGGTCGGGGGAGAAGGATGGAGGGAGAGAATAGATGGAGGGACAACTGGAATTGGAGGACCTCATGAGGGGAGCTGGAGACTTGTGGCAGTGGATACTCACTGGAATCCAGATGAAGACCCTTGAGACAACATCTAGCAATGGGGGATGGGGATCCTAAACAGGTCATCTACTGTAACTGGGAATGTTTCCAGTGGTGGGACTGGGACAGCATTCCAGCCACAAAACCTTTGACCTATTACTTATTCTCTGTACAGGATCCACTGGGAAATGGAATGGCAGAATCCCATGCCAAAGGAGGGAACCCATGTGTGATATGTAAAGTGTTTCCTTAGGGTCATCACACAGAAGTTGTCTTCCAGAACTGACCGACATATCTTGTGCTGTCAGCAGAATGTGGTACTGTAAGAATCACCCATGTGGTACTGGTTTTGAAGGCATTAAAGGGTTTTTGGAGAGCAGCTGAAGCTTGGCACTCTGAGAGGCCAGGAGAAGCCATTGGTAAAAGTGCAGCCTCAGTAGCAGTCAAAGGCCTAGGTTGAAGGGGTCATGTATTGAAGTTTGACAACATGAAGAGATCCCAGGAGAGGTTATTGGTTAAAGTGCAGCCCAATTGCAGCAAGATACCCCAGCAGTTTTGGAGATGCCAGTACTATGGTATGACCACAAATGACAGCAGCAGCAGTGGAGGGGAGGCAGCCAGAGCCTGGAGGACAAACTGTGTGTGTTGCAGAGGGCAGAGCCAGAGAAGTGACCCAAGGCCTTTGGAGGAGCCCAGAAGATCTTAAATGAATTCCAGATAATTAGACATTGATAGTGTTTTTGTTGTCCAAAGACATTGTGAAAAGCTTGATGTTTGGTTTTATTTGGTCCTGTGCATTAACAAGCCTCATAATTGTTCCTCTTGTAAATAGATTTGCTGGTATAATGTTAAATTGTGTTGTAGAGATAAAGCAGGTTTTTTGATTGACTTATACAGAAAAGGGGGAAATGTTATAGAAGTTTAGTTTTAGTTATGTTTAAAATGGTTGTTTTGTGAACTGTTGGGTGAGGGGCTACCTAGGTCTTGGCATTTTGTATTGTTTGCAGATGCTGGCTTTATGTTGGTGACACATTTGATTGCTCAGATCTACATGTGTTATCAATAGAACACCTGAGGAGCTTAAAAATCCATCTTAAAAAAAACCTTGAGATGAGACTCTCAGGGTTCCACTGTCCAGGATGGCTCTTGCCATGATTGTGGTTCCCTCTGCTGAGGTCTGGCAGGATTTACATGTATGAATAGGCCTCCATATCTTCTTTGTGACTGATACAGTAGCTTACTGCTACATAAATAAGTAAGTAAGTAGATAGATAGATAGATATTTAGATATTTAAATATTTAAAAAGCATGGGATACTTGTGAAGTTATTTTTTTGCAGGGTTGGGATTTGGAAAGTCTGACTTCTTCCACTTAATGTTTTCCATGTCCGTCAGTTTTAATGAAAATGTCAGTTTTATTCTTTTTGGCTGAATAGTATTCTTTTTTGTGTTTATGCTATATTTTGTTGAAAGTACCCTAATTGACTTCATATCTGAACTGTTATGAATAGAGCCACATAAACATGGTGTGTGGGTGTGGGTGTGTGTGCGCGCGCGCATGTGTGCTTGTGTGTAACTTTGGTATGCCAATTTCATCTTTGTTAAGTGTACTCCCAGAAGCAGGGTTAAGAGTAGTTCTGTTTTTGGTTTTCTGAAGCATTTCACATGGCTCTCCATTGTGTTTCTATTTATTTACACACCCCATCAGCATTCCTGAATCCTTTTACCACAATCCTCATCAGCATCAACAGCTTTGACATTGGGGGTGATCTGGTATCTAATCTAATCATCTCATCTAAACAAATAATCATTTGTTTTACATTGCACCGATGCTAATGGCATCTAGTATTCCTCATCTGCTTCCTGACTGTTGTTGTTTCTTCTCTGTTCTGTTCAGATCTTTGTTCATTGTTAATTCAGTAAAACTTCTTTTTCATTGTTTTTTAATTAACCCTGTGACAGATGAATAATTTCTCCTACTCTCTAGGTTGTCTCTTCACTCTACAGATTGTTTGATTACTATGCAGATCCTTTTTAATCTGATATAATCCCGTCTCTCTTCTTTTTGGCATGAAATCGTATTTCTAATTACCTGGATGACTAACTTAGAAAAGTGCATCCTTCTTGATTTGGACTTTGATTGTACAGCTTTCAGCAAACTAAGGACAAGTGGGATAAGAACATTACAAAAATCCATGTAACATAGGTGCTTCTGTTGATAAGCTTTGCAGAACAGTGTGAGTATGATTTTGGTTACCGCCTATAGAAGAACAAACTCTAAGGAATCTCCATCAACAATGTCACTATTGTCATCCCATTGAAAGAGGAGATTCATTATTTATATGCATATACTTGAAAATTAATAGACATAAAATAACATTAAAGGCACAATATATACTTTCCTGAGATGACTTTTGTGGCTTTGTTAAATGATAAACTTGTATACTGAAGATTTGCTAAAGAACTCTTAAATTAATTTCAAAATTGAAAAACAAAGATCAGGGAAAAAAAAAATCTTGTGATGCAGTTAACAGTACCAGGCATGAGTTACAACTTGCAGAATGGGGATTAAATCCAATCATAAAGCGTTTAGGCTGCCTGAGTCATGGACTAATTTTTTTTTCTCTGCTAAATGGACATAGCAATATATTACACTCCTAACTTCTCTGCTTTATTCCCATAGATTAATGCATCTCTCAATTATCACTTGAGAAGCTACTTTTTACAGTAGATAGCAGTCAATACAGAGACATACAAATGGCCAGTGTGCAGAGAATAAGAGAGTTTGGAGTGCCCGCGTCTACGTGGGATAATATCAAACCCCTATTTCCTAGGATCAGGAGTCATCTTGGAAGAGTAAACAGAAAGCTTGTAAGAGTCAGAGGGACTAGAAATCTCTGGTGTTTGTCACATGAAGTTGAGTTGGAATAGTGGTGATAAGAAAGCTATTATTTTCTATGTCATGATTAGTAGTCACTGGGCTTACTTATGTATTAGTGCTTTTATTGTTTTAGAATTTCTCACTTGTAAAACATGAGTTTTGATCAAATCCAAACTCACTTCCCTCCTCTCCAGTTTTCCCCCTTTGCCACAAACCACTATTCTAACTCAACTTCATGTGACAAACACCAGAGCTTCGTCATCCTTCAAATTAACATCTTAATTTGAATTCTGTTGATTTTATCATTTTTGAGAAACAGGCTGAGAAATGGGGAAAGAGGATGTTTCTATGACACGGTAAGGCCAGGAACTGATATGTGTACAGGTGTGGTGGGCAAAGATACAGGCATGAACTTCCTCTAAAGGGATAAGGGAGCCCTCACATTAGGGGTCAGGAGGTAAAAACACATTAGTTCTTAAAGAATGAATGGAATGATCCAGGCAAGACAGGGGACAAGTGGGATAATATCTATTCGAGGGTTACAACCCTGAGTCCTGGAAATCAGTGACCGTACATCAAGAAGAGACCTCAGAACATGCTTTGTCATGCTCACATGACAAGCTGTAAGATACTTAAATTATCCTGAAAAAAAAAGTAAGCAGACGTTACATTCAAAGACTGGGGAAACACAGGAAGCACTTTCCCACACACACAACAAAGAGATGACAAAGGTATTGTTCACAGCCTGCAATATCCTTGTAAACTCTGTGGAATGTTTCTTGGGTATCCTTCTTGCAGCCCCATCCAGACCACAGTGTTACCCTTCTCTACTATCTACAACTTAAGATGCAGAATAACCCACAGAACTCAGGGCACCCTGCAAGCTCCAGGGCATCCAGCAGACACCCAGACTTCCCAAAGAGACATCCTCGTGCCTGCAGGAGGTCTAGGTGCCTGTGGGATGCCCTAGTACCTGGGGGATATCCTGGTGCCTGCAGGAGGCCCTGGTGCCTGCTGGATGTTCAGGTGCTGCCAGGATGCCCTGGTTCTTGAGGGATGTCCAGGTGCCTGGGAATATTCAGGTATCTGAATGGTGTCTGGGTATCTGTATGATACTTGGGTGTCCACAGGTTGGTCCAGTGTGTGCATGATGCTCAGGCATCTGCAGATTGACCTGGAGCCTATGGGATGCCCTGGTGCCTGTGCAGTGTCCTGGTACCTGCAGGACACCCTGATGCCTGTGGGAAGTCTGGGTTCTTGTGGTATATCAGGGAGCTCCCAGGATGTCCTGGTGCCTATGGGAGGTCCTACTGCCTGTGAGATGTCTTGGGGAAGCTATGGAATGTCCTGATGCTTGCAGAATATCAGAATTCCTGCTCTGTATCTGAGTGCTGGAATGATGTCCAGCAATGAGGCCCAACTTCAGATAAAACTGCATCATGCTTGGTCTTGGGCTACTATGAGTGAGGTGAATGTCCATGATCAGGGCAGCCTACTGCCTCCAAAGACCATGGTACTTCCTATGATCCATGCTCCTACCACACTGCTGGACTTAATTTTATTTTATTTGTTTTTTCCTGGGGGCACAGGGATTGGAGGGAAGACCATGTTATCAAGATACATCATATAAAACACAAATTATTAGTGAAAGTATTGTTTTATTGTTGTTTGTTTGTTTTTTGTTTTTGTTTAAAAAAAAATCCAGGATGAAGTACTACATTCAATGACCATGCTGCAGTACAGAGATGAACCACTAGGGGGGTGCCCCTTTATGCTGTTGATAAATATAAACTCACCCAGTTCTTCTAAACACAGTCCCATCTCCTTTCCCTAGCCTTCAATCTCTATACAGTGACATGATCTTGGAGGGAAGTATTTGCCTTACTTAATATATGAGATGGATTTTTTTTAAATATCATAAATGCTTTGGTGCCAGTTGTGTTTTTCTGGAATATCCTCCATTGCTGCAAAAAGAAGCTTCTTTGATGAGGGAATATATATAAATGAGATTATGCCAGTTGTGCTGACAGTGACAATGTTCCACATAAGAGCCATAGAATAACAAAAACCCCAATACCAGGTGTGAGAAACTTCTATTTGAGTTGTTGATCAGGGTTGTTAAAGTGACTCAAAACAGTATAAGCTATTTTTGTTGCCCTTAGTTGCCTCTCAGAGACTGAAGTTAAGTCCCTATTGCCGAAGCCACCACACACCTTTGAATGCAGAACTCCAAAAATTCAATAGGATCTAACCTGAAAGTCTCCTTCCTGCAGTCTGTCTTTCTGGGTACCAGAAGTTGCTATGTAAACTGCCAAGAGAGCAACTAACAATCCTATCCAGCTGTAGCATCTGTGAACCACAACACTGGCAAGATATACATGACAAGCAACATGACAAGATATACCTATTTTGCAATAATGGTATTCATGCCTTGGTGGAAACCAGCAGGTGTTTAATTGGATTTCAGACCTACTCAAAAAGAAGGAAATTGTGCTGTTACTAGAAACTTAGTCAACTATCTGGGGCTAGTGAGGGCACGAATCTTAGAGGAGAATATACTGCTTTCACTTTATTATAGTGAAACAGTTTTTAATACTGGCAGTTCTACAGAAATGGATGCTAGCCTAGAGAAAAGGAAAAATGGCTGGTGTGCTGATTTTATGAGAGATGAAAGTCCTTGATTATGAGAAAGACACGCCACCTTGTCATTTAATACAATTTTGTGCACTTATTTATTTTTGTTCATTCCTCTAAGTGTGAAACACACACATACATGTAGAAAGATAAACAGATAAGTGTGTGTGTGTGTATGTGTGTGTGTGTGTGTGTGTGTGTTTTCTTCCCTTCTGTTATTTGACATGGTACACATATGACAGATTTTGTTACTTGGGGAACATGATGTAAAAGCTTTTGGTAAGAATAACATATTTCTAATATAAATTTACCAAATCCTTTTATTAGAAATGTAGGTTGAAAGGCTAAAGGAGAAGTTTCACATTCCTGTTAAGCTGTCAACC
This sequence comes from Cricetomys ansorgei, assembly GCA_026225945.1. Classification (NCBI taxonomy): domain Eukaryota; kingdom Metazoa; phylum Chordata; class Mammalia; order Rodentia; family Nesomyidae; genus Cricetomys; species Cricetomys ansorgei. The sequence continues at coordinate 2,025,595 of JAMJFZ010003384.1, forward strand.
TTTTTTTTTTTTTTCCTCTAGGAAAATGGATAGATCAATAAGACCAAAAGGTACATGGCTATGTCATCCACTTATTACTAGATTTCATAATAAATTGCATGTTCTGTATTATCCATCAAAGAAGAATAACCCGAAAATCAGACCCTATTACTATTGATAGTCTCCAGCCCATTTTAATGAGACCAACAGGTCCTCAAGACAGTCACTCAGGCCTGTATAGGAAAGTGTGACAGGGCACAATTAAACCTGTCCCATAACTGCCAACCGCACTTCCTGTTTGGGAGGTTGAACCACATAGACCAGTTACTTTGCTTGTTCCTCTTGTGAACAAGATACGAGTTAAGAACTGAGTTGAGACAGAAGGCAGAAAATTTCACTCAAGACAAGAGCTAGCAATATGCTGATTCTTAGCCTGCTGGGAGCAACCTTCAGCTTCATTTGTTTTGGTAAGGATGTTCCCCCAGCACAGGATCAGGCCCTTATTCCTGAGGCCTTTGAGGGAGGAGGCCATTGTTCTCTGCTGAGGCTAAGAAAGGGAGGGATAATCAGAACTCTGGCTCATAAGCTACTTAATCCTTTAGACTCCTGTTCTCTGTCCTCTTTCCAGAAGCAACCAGCATGGCCCAGAAGGTAACTCAGGCTCAGACTTCGATTTCTGTGATGGAGAAGAAGACTGTGACACTGGATTGTGTGTATGAAACCCGGGAAAGTTCTTACTACTTATTCTGGTACAAGCAAACAGCACGTGGGGAAATGGTTTTCCTTATTCTACAGGAGTCTTACAAAACGGAAAATGCAACAAAGGGGCATTACTCTCTGAACTTTCGGAAGTCAGAAAGTTCCATCGGACTCACCATCCTAGCCACACAGATTGAGGACTCGGCAGTGTATTTCTGTGCTCTGAGAGAGGGCACAGCGACAGGAACATCTACAGGATTACCACAAAAACCTCAACCAGATATAGACTCTGAAGAGAGACTCCACACACGAGGAGAGTCTGGGGCTCTGGCAGCACAGAAGAGGGTCTGGCAAGAAGCCTTAGTTCAGTTCATATGGAATGCCTATCTTCATCAATTATCAGAAGTGTGCATGTTCAGGGCTTGCACAGGTCTGTACCAGGTCCTCTGCATATATATTCTGGCTTCTAGTTTAGCATTCTTATGGGATTCTCAAGTATATGAATGAATGAGCACATCTCTGATTCTTGTGTCTTCTCTTGGGCTCTTTTTTTTTTCCTTTTGGTTTTATTTTCCAACTTCAATGGAAGTTTTTGTTCTATCTTATTAATTTTATTTTGTTATATTTTATTATTATATATTAGAAGTCTGTTATTTTCTAGTGAAAAACAGAAAAAAGAGTGAATCTGGGTGGGAAGGGTGGTGGGGAGGAACTGGGAGCCACATGTAGTAAGTAGTGTACTTCTGTAGTCCCAGAGCTCCTCTGGGGACATAGGGGGCAGAGACAAGAGAATCCCCAGAGCACATGGGCTGTGTGGCCTGGCATTCGTAGCACTGCATGGCAAGAGACATCTTGTCTCAGAGTGAAAGATGAGGACAGATACCCAAGGTTGTCCTCCTACCTCTGCACTCCCATATGTGCAACACACACACACACACACACACACACACACACACACACACACACACAGGTTTCTGTAAAATAGTTGAACAGCGAAGAAGGCTGAGATGCAATGTAGTAAATGAGAAGTTGCTTGCAGCTGAAGAAGAAGGGGTGCACAGTTGACAAGAGTAGCCAGGGCAGGAACAAGGAAGATGGTGGCAATAGAGAAGATAGGGAGCTGAGGCTCAAGACAGTACTGGAAAGAGCAGAGATGAGAATCTCCAGCTCCTGCTTGCTGGAGATTTAGAGAGCTACCAAGCCTTCAGGCTAAGGATCTTAGATCCCCAAATCCCAGGAGCCTTCACATTGGCTTCTGTAAAGGGCCAAAACTACCAATTTCTAGATCCACCAAGAAGTTGCAATGACAGCTGTTGCCGATGCAAAAAACAAAAAATCCAGACTTCCCAAGCCTACACAACAAATGTCATATTCACAGAGCTAATGGTTCTGGGACCCTTTGCCTATCCTGGGTTTCAGCTACCCAAGGCCTCACAAAAGTTGTAACATTAGAGGGAGCCCTCTGTTGCTGTTCCAGCCTGCCTACTGACACCAGTTCCTGTTACCAAACAAGGAGGTGCTCAGAAGTGACCAAAGATCAGCATTTAAAAGTGTCTCCTCATCTGCCCACAATTTGTATCCTGCAGATCAATAGGACTCAGTCATTTGATTACAAACTATCAGGGCGGTGGTGACTCAGACCTTTAATCCCAACACTCAGGAGACAGGAGGATCTTTGTGAGTTCAAAGCCAGACTGGTCTATGGAGCAAGCTCCAGGACAGCCAGGACTACACAGAGAAAACTTGTCTTGAAAATAAACAAACAAAAACAAAAAAACTATCTGGGATAAAATGTACAGAATATGCAGGGGGGAAGTAAATGTAGTTCAATACATTTTCTTAATCTAGTGTTGGTCTTATTGAGGTGGGAAAACTATTAAATTACCTTTGAACCAAATGAGTTCTACTGATCAGTTGTTAAACTTGCAGAATCCTTCACACATTTCTGAATTATTTGTATAGAATGCCTTAGCAACTTTTAAATTAGATGTCTTACACCGATTGTTTTCGAAAGTAGAATTGTGACCCAATGGGGTATAGAATAATTTATTTTAATTTAGACCTCTATCTTTAATCATATTATGAAAGCCTTTTGCACAACAAGAATAAATATAGTGTTCCACAAATTACCTCTTCTGAATAAAAAAAAAAAACAAAACTGAAACTACCTCAAACATCATTGCTCTCATTTGGAGCCTTCTTGCTGGGGAAATATTTCAGGTGGGATTTGTGCTAGTCTGTCCAGTGTCTTTTCTTTATAACCAGTGTGTAACTGAGAAGGAGTCAGGGGCAGAATGACAGCTACCATGTCAACAAACAGCAAGTGGTAGAGAACAGTGTCTAAACAAATGTCCTTTTCCTCAGATGTTACAACAGATGCCCAGAAACAAGGGTTTTTAATCTCTTTGGTCCATACAAGTCATTATAAACATCTGATTTAACTGTCAACATAAAAACGAGATACCATATTGATAAATACATTTCTAGATTATCTACAAAAATGTACCTATAGACACTCGAGGGAGGGTTCAAAGTTCTCTTTGATAGTATAATGATATATCTTCACTTCACTTACAAAGCTATGCAGGTTCCTGTTTGTTTTACAATGTGAACTGATTTAAATATCAAATTATTAGTTATGAGATGTAAACAAAAGCATAATACAACTAAATTTGTATTTCTTAACATAGTATCTGTTTTTACTCCATATTTCATACCACAGTGTATACCTCAACTTGCAAAACTTAAGTGTGGTTAATTATTTAATGAATGAATTAGTTCAACAAATATTCAATTTCAATGTAAATGTGGGAAATCTTTAATTAACAAGACAGACATTATTCCTGACTTTGTGGATGTCATGCTCAGTAGGATATAGGAACAACTAATATAAAATAGGAGGAAGATTATTAACCTAAATTATTGAGGTTAATTGCACACACAACCTATGTGACCATAAGGGATATTGTTAATTTCCACAAAACTCTCTTTTCTTAACTAGGAACTGTCAGGTTTAAGTTAAGCAGTTCCTAGTGAATTGTTCTTTCCAAACTTTTACTGTCCTCATAAAAGAACACATTTCACTGCATTTCCGACCTGCAGACACCACTGGTTGTCCATTCTACTAGGAAGCCAGTTATTGTAGAGAATTCCATGCTGGTCCACAAACTGTGTGATCGTCCAACAGTAATGAGAAGAAGCCAGGCAAGCAGTGAGAGGAGAATGGCCAAGAAGTCCACCTGCTGCCAGCACACAGGGACTACTCCTGTTGTATGTAGCTAAGGAGGAGGAGAAGACAGAGAAGAGGAGGGGGAAAAGAGAGGAGAAATCGAGGTATCAAAGGAGATGATAGGAAAATGGAGTTAAAAATAGGTATTAATGTTTAAGTAAAGTGGCTTTTCTCATTGAACTGATTTTATGATTTCTTTCACAAGACATTAGATACTTTCTTTAGTATGTTAGGCTGAGGAAATGTGGAAGATGAGACCACATGGACACTCTGACTTCACCAGCTAGGCAGATTGCTGGTGGCACTGTCTGTCATATGAAAGATGAGGACTCAGGTAGGGAGACTTATTAATCATAGAGATTCTAAATTCCCCTTTATAATGTGAGAATTCCATCCCTAGAGGTATTAAGAACATTGCCCCTGGGCTTGGGGTCACTTCAACATCAGAGCCTCAGCTAGGGCTGGGTACAAAGGTTAGAGTTCACAGGTACTGAGAGCAGATAGATGGAATACAGGTGTTGCTGGACAAGTTTTTAGAAAAGATATGACCTGATACTGTCCCCTGGCACAGGGCCTTGATTTCGGAGGATGAAAGAGGATTTAGGGCCAAACAACTATTTTTCAGAGTATAGTGGGTGGGCCAACAGGGTATCCAACAGTGAAATGGTTTCACTTTATACCCAAGTCCTAACTGATTCAGGCTGCAAGCATGTTTAAGGTGGATAGACCAATCCACAGAAGACATGGCAGAGTGCATGTAACAGGGTTTAGGCCATGAACTCGTTATCACAGACCTCAGGACACCTGAGGGTTATTCCAGCATCTATAAATAAGGTGATTGGTAATGGTCATCAGGCCCCAGACTCTTCTACAGTCTAGTGGCTCTCTTGCTATTTCAGGGGTTTTCTGGAACTATTCATCATAAACCTCACATCTCAGAGCCTTTAATCTTGCTCAACATATCTCCGCTTTATTGTTATAGTGTCCCTAGATAAAGCTTTTTTTTAGGTCCTTGTTAAGCAGGAGAAAGAGAAACCATTCTGTTCTTAGAACTGCTGCCCTCCTTCAACTTTCCGGAGTCCTGAACCCTGGCTTACCTGGCTTTCTATTCTGCATCCAGTGCACTGGTATATGTTTTTATTTTGAAAATATAATGAACTAATTTGATGTAAAGAATTTCTGATCATTACCCATTAGCCCTGTTACATGTCTACTTATAAACACTGCCTTTGTCTTGCCCTGTTTTGACCTGCCCACAGCCTGTGCTATGCTTCTTCTAGACAAAAAGACACAGGCTGAGTAGCTTGATCTTCCCTTACTACAAATGACATGATAGTACGTAGGAGTACATAGTACAAGGAGCTCTTGAAAGACTGGAAGCATAAGCTCAGTCAGTAAAGTGCTTATCGGCCAAATATGATTACCTAGTTCAGTCCCCAGCACCACAACAAAACAGTCAAGTTGGCCAATAACAAATGGTCAGCTCTGAAAGCATATATATATATATACAAGCCATATTAAGTGGACCCAGCATATTGTATTTATGTATATATTCTCACATAATATATAGCATATATATATATATATATATATATATATATATATATATATATATGTTGAAGAAAGAAGCCATGGATTTGAGAGGGAATGGAAGAACACAAAAGAGAATGGAGGGAGGAAAGGGAGGGGGAAATGATGCAATGTTATTGTAATTAAAACTAAAACTTTAAAAATAAAATAAATATAAAGCTAGGGTTAGTGGCAAGAGCTTGCAATCTGATCACTAGGGAAGGAGAGCCCTGGGGCTCACTGGCCAGAGAGCTCAACTGAATCTGTGATCTCTAGGATCAATGAGAGACCCTCATCTCAAAAGATAAAGTGGAGACTGGTTTCAAAAGACATCTACACACATGTTCACGTGCACATACATGCACACACCCGTAAAACACACACTCGGGAAGAGAGGGAGAGAGACTCCTTTGCACAGATTTCAGTGATACGGTTGTTTCTCGTGTTCCCAGCACACCTGAGAGAAACCCCCAGCTAAAACATTAGCCACCCCAGGAACTATGACCTGAAAACCTCGTAAGGGTAAGTGAATCTGCCTATCTCATCAAAGACAAAGCTAAGTGTGGCTAGCAAAGGCTCCAGGTATGCCAACAAAGGAAGCCATTAAAGAAAAACAGCTCTGGTAGACATCAGACACTTGTCCAACATAGATTCAGTGCTAGGATAAACCAGAGAAAAAACATTAGTCATGGGGAAGTCCCCTCTAGTGCTTATAACCCACTTTCTCCAAATTTTGAAGAGCCACAAGGAAGCTGCTTAAAGACTTCTTTTGAAGTGAACATTTAGCAGTGTATTTATTTCACGTACTTAACAAACTTTAAAAAAAAAATTCACCCCCTTTACACATTCACCTAATTTTGTTCACATACTGTCTTCTTCCTATTTTTATTGCCAACAATTTCTCTGTTTTCCTGTTATGCTTTAGTGGCATTTCTGTTGTTTATAGTTTTTACTTCCCTTCTCACATTTATTTAACTTTCATTTTTAACTTTCTCATTACTGATACTCTTTTTGTTTTATTTCTTTTTCTTTCCTTTTGTTGTATTCTTATATATTGCTCTTTTCTGTTTTCCCTCCATTCCTCTTTTATGTCTAAAAATTTTTACCCTCGTTTCTCCTCTATTTCTGCCCTTCCCCTACTGACAAGTAGGCTGCTGAATACAAACGCCCCAAATAAAACTGTCAAACAATGTATGTCCAAATAACATCACAGAAAATAAGAAATATGAGAAACACAACATTATACCGCCAAACCCCTAATTCTTCAACTACTAAATTCAAAGTTGAATTCAATACAGAGCATAGAGAGGGAAGTCAGAAACTGCAGAAGGAAGGGGTCAGTATGAGAAAATCAGCAGTATGAATGAAAAAGCTTGCTCCATAAGCAACATGGAAGAAAAACTCATGACCCTACACCCATACATGTATTGATAGCACTTTCTGGAATTAATTAGTGGCTTATCAAAGGAGGAAGAGAAGGAGGAGCATGAGGAAGAGGAGGAGGAGGAGGCATGAAGTTAGGAAGTATTGGGGGGAGGAGATAGTAGGAGTTGGAAGAGGAATTGGAAGTGTATATGGTACATCTCATTATATACATGTATAAACTTCTTAAGGAATTTTTTAAAAGTGAATTATGTATTGAAACATCACATAAAGTACTCAGAATGGAAGTACATTTGTCTGTCATTATACCAATGGATATTGTACAGAAAATGGGAGTTTATTTATGAAGTTGAAAATCTTTGCTCAAAGCTATTTAAAGAAAAAAATCTTTTAAAGCAAAGTATGAGCTGAGTAAGAATAAGTGAAATTATTAGTTTAAAAGAAGCTTACATGAATAAGAAAAGGTTTGTACTGAACAATGATGGTGATGATGATGATGATGGTGGTGGTGGTGGTGGTGTGGAGAGGAGGAAGATCATAGACCATGATCTGGTTATTTTCATTCCAGGGTTGCAAGTTTGCTTCAACATAGAGAAATCAATTTCTGCAGTTCATATGTAATTGCAGAAATAATAAGATTATTTTGCTAAAGGCTGAAAATGTCTTTGACAAGTTCAACCTCTCCTTCCTGACAGATGTTCTCAAAATTCTAGGGATAAAACAATTTTATCTCAACGTAATAATGGCTATTAAAAAACAACACCCCAAAAACTATATCATCATTTTAGTGAACATGGAAAACTAAAATGTATTTCTTCTTAAATCAGTGTAAAGGTTAGTGTGCCCACTTTCCACCACTGTTACTCAATACAGCGCCTGATGGTATCAGTTAGAGGAAAAGTACAGGAGCAGGGAATAAGAATGCAAGCAGGAAGAAAGAAGTTATTTGGAGAAGTGATCCTTTTCTTAGTGATTTTCCTATTGTTCTGATGAGCACATTGACAAAAACAACATAAGGAAAAAAAGGACATTTTTTCCCTAAGTTTGTTGTTCTTGTTTTGTCTTTTGTTTTTCAAAACAGGGTTTCTCTGTTGTAACTCTGGCTGTCCTAGAACTCACTCTGTAGACCAGGCTGGCCTCAAACTCACAGAGATCCACCTGCATCTGCCTCCCGAGTGCTGGGATTAAATGTGTGTGCCACCACAGCCTGGCTGAAAGAACATTTTTTTACCTGACAGTTTGAGGTACAATCCAGCATGGTGGAGAAGCCAAGGCACCAAGAGTTTGAAGAAGTGTGCCACATTGTAAGTGCAATCAGGAAGTAAAGAACAATGAATGCTGGGGGTCAGATAGATTTCTAATTTTTATGAACTTCAGATCCAAAGCCCAGGAAATGGTGACATACATAGTCAGCACAAATGGTGGGTCTTTCTGTCTCAATTAAACTATTAATGATAATCCCCACAGGCATGCCCAGGTGCCCTCTACCAGGTGATTCTAGATCTTATCAGGTTGACAGTTGAGATGAACTATCACGATCTTATTCTTAGAGCAAAATAAGCCCAACCAGAAATCTCTTAGATCTGATAAACACTCAGTAAAGTATGGGAATAAAGAAGTCAGCATACAGGTATCAGCAGCCATTCTGTTTGCAAATAATAGACTTGCCACGAAAGAAATCAAGAAAAAACATTCACAACAACGGCTTTAAGAAAAATAAATGCATAACCAAGGAGGTAGATGATCTCCACAAAGGAACCTTTAAGATGCCAGAGAAAGAAATTGACAAAGACACTAGAATACTACCTCATTAAGGTTTCTGTGATAAAACACCACAACCAAAAGCAACCTGGGGAGGAAAAGGTTTGTGTTTCATCATCCATGAAAGCCAGGGCAGAAACCTGGAGACAGCAACCGATGCAGAGGCTCTGGAGGATAACGGCTTACTAGCATGCTCAGCCTACTTTCTTATTCCTTCCAGGACCACTTGACTGAGCTGGGCCCTCCAGTATCAATTTTCAGTCAAGAAAACATCCTACAGACTTACCTACATGCCAATCCTATGGAAGTATTTTCTTGTCTTCTAAGCCCTCCCAGAACAGTCCATTGAGCTCTGATCCCTCAATAGCTTTTCCAGCCCAAAGTTCAAATGACACCACAATCTTCTCCAAAACATATAGGCATGTCTGTCACAGCAATACCTCATGTTCTGTTACAATTTCTACCTTAGTTTCTATTGTTGTGATAAAACACCATGGCCAAATGAAACTTTGAGACGCAAATATTTATTCATCTTACAGCTTATAGGTATTCATCCATGGAAGTCAGGGCAGGAACCTGGAGGCAGGAAGTGCAGAAGCTGGAGGAGTGCTCTGTACTTGCTTGTTCCTAATGGTTTTCTCCTCCTGCTTTCCTATTCCATCCAGCAGTTCCTACCCAGGGGTGGCACTGCCCAAGATGAGCTAGCCATTCTGCATCAACCGTAAATCAAAGAAATGACCAACGGTCTTGCCTACACCTCAATCCTATGGAGCCATTTTCTCAATTAAGATTCTTTCCTCCCAGGTGACCATAGCCTGCATCAAATTGACATAAAATGTAGCCAGCAGAAAGATGAAAAGCCCTCTCATGCTCATGAATTGGCAGAATTAATGATGTGAAAAGGCTATATTACTTTAAGTGATCTACAGATTCAATTCCATCTCATTCAAAATCTCAATTGCATCTTTCACAGAACTAGAAAATAATTAAATTTATATGGAAGCCAAAAAGACCCACAAACACCCAAACAATCTGGAATAAAGAATAACGCTGGAGGCTGATATCATCATGCCACATCTCAAACAGCACTCATAACTCTTGGATAAACACATTGACAAAAGCAACATAAGGAAGAAAGGATTTCTCTGACTGACAGTTTGAGGGTACAATCCAGCACAGCGGAGACACCAAGGCACCAGGAGTTTGAAGAAGCAGGTTACATCGTGCGCAATCAGGGAGAAAAGAACAGTGAATGCTGGGGATCAGATAGATTTCTAATTTTTATGAAGTTTGGGTCTAAAGCCTACACTCAAAAAGCCAGCAGCAGGTGTGTGTACAGTGGAAAAGAAGGTAGGATTAAAACTGGATGAATATAGCTATAGACACCCAACTTTTTATTCTTTGAAAGTTCTGTACATTTATATGATGTATATTGATCATATCCACCCACCTTTTCCTCCCCCAACTCTTTCTATTGGCCTTCACTCTATATCCCTCCTTTATTAATGTCCTTATTTATTTTATTATGAAGAATCCACTTTAGTCCAGTTAGTGCTGCCCAAATACACACAGCTGTGTGGCCACCCAGTGGTGCCTCAGCAACTTGTCAACAGCCACATCCCCAAAGGAGAGTGACTCTCCTTCCCTCAGCAGCCATTAACTGTGTGCACTTAATCTTTGACAAATCCATTTAAAAAAAAATTCCAAAACAGTGACAACTCATTTAACCAATAGTGCTGGGAAGACAGTATCTCCGCATGTCGAAGAATTTTTGAAACGACATCCATATTCCTCACTCTGCACACACAAAAAAAACAACAAACCCCAACTCAGCTTAAAATGTGTCAAAAACTTAATGTAAAACTGGAAATCTAGAAACCACTAGTTTCAACAATAAAGAAAAATAAAACCTCTTCAACACAGATGTAGGAAAAAGTCTTAAATAACAGCATAGGAAACCAACCCAGCAATAGACAATGAAGATTATGGGAAATTTAAAAAAATTTTGGCAGGACAAAGGAAACTGTGAATAAAGTCGACAGATAACTTACGAAATGTGAGAAAGCTCTTTTTCAGCTATGTTCAGGCAGTGGATTAATATCTAGAACATATAAAGAACTGCAAAAATCTAAAAACCTGAAAACGAAATCCTCTTATCAATTTGTGAACTAATGACCTGGGTAGATACCCAAAAAACAATACAGATAGCCCATAAGTATTGGAAAAAGTGTTCAACCTCTTTAGCTCTCAGGGAACAGCAAATAAAAGTTGCTAATTTCACTGCAGCCAAGTGACGATCGTTTTCAAAGCTGACAACAGATGCTGCTGACGGTGTGAGGAAAGAGAAACCGTCATATACTGCCCGAGGATAAAAACCGGCATGGCCCCTATGTCCACCAGAGTGGAGGTTCCTCAAAAGGTAAAGTTAAAACTTTATGATGATCCATAGGATCCAACTACATGACTCAGGGATATTTCCAATAGACCCGACATAAATGTGTGTATATCTATGCTTATTGTTATACTCCTCACACTAGCTGGAAAACAGGTGCAATCTGTGTCCTCTGATAAAATAAAGGATAAGTTGTGCATTAGCTTAAGTTATAAAAGCCTGTTGTTTTGTCCCAAAGCTAGCCTTTCTCTTGAAAAAAAAAAAAAAACAAAACAAAACAGTGATACGAGTATTCCTTATTTTTCAATTGTATGAGTATTAATGTGATAAACTGATATCTAAAAAATGATCTAAAAGATTTGATGTGGAATTAGTGAAGCATATGCTTCAGAGTCCCTTACTTTAAGGGCTAGGCCCAAAGAGTCCAGTGGTGTGTTCACATGGTCTTGAGTTTTATATTGATTTTAAAGTAAAGTATTTTGTTCTTAAAAGTAAAATATTTTAAAGGCTTTACCTCTCTGAATTTCCCTTTATTGCAATTTTATTTCACTTTCCATAAACTTTATTATAAAAAGTAAATGACAAATAAATTGCAAATAAATAAAAACATCACACACCAAAATTAATCAGAGCCAAAATCTACCAACTAAATGAACTTGAACACACTTAGAATTTCCTGATGCCATTATTACAACTTTTATTGCTACATTATCATTATTATTATTATTATTATTATTATTATTATTATATTGTATATTACTATATACAATTTATTATATCTTATATATTTTATATGGATATATTATATTAATTACAACTTTAATATAACTTTTATCACAACCTACATTTTCCAGGTGAAGAAAAAGTGGCCATAAACATATTTTGGATTTGGCTGCAGTGAATAATTGAGTTGGACTGAATTATGTGACAAACATTTTTTATTGCACACTTAAGTTGTATCACCAAATTTCACAGCTTTAAACTACTGTTATTTTACACTGTGACTGCTTTCTTGTTTGGTTACTGAACTCAGAGTCCCAGTCTATTTCCCACCAGTGTTGGAATCTGTATCTCTCCTCCAATATTCTTTTCTAATCTCACTGCGCACTGCTACCACATTGTGCAGTGAGGATTTTGTTCTTCGAGGTCTTCCTTTGGTACAAAATTACCTCACTGAGTGGTACCTGTTAAGGCTTACGATAATTATTTTGATTCATCAATGTTGATTGCGTTAATTAACATTCACAATGCCTTGCTAGAGCTAAAGTTGTGGTTGTAGCATTGGAAGGTAGCGCTCATGATTCCTGCCCCTGGTGTGCATGCATGGAATGATCTCCTGTTGGCAGGACCTAGAATATGACAGGTGTCATTTCTAGGATTAGGTTACATTTCATAAGAATGACAAAAAGATTTTTGCATAAGTAACATGTTGAATTTGACTTTGAGTTAGTGCATCAAACTGGAGATTATAAATTTTAGGCCTGCGAAAATAGTCTTATTTACTTGATTTACTTCTGTAATTCTTTTTTTGGCTCCATAATTTTTAACTGGGTCTTCATATGACAGCACATTTATAATGTTTTCCATAGAAAGAAAAAAAATGCAGTCTTTATTCCTAGCACCTTCAATCAACTTTTTACTAATGGTGCACTTTGATGATGTATAACGCTTTAGTAGTAAAATATTATATAGTTTTCTGAATACTGTGATATTTCTGATAGATGCCTTTAAAACATATTAAGATGCTCTACTTTTCCAACTCTAAAACTTTTGTGCGCTTTTTCAGTTCATAACATTTTTTAAAGTCACAAGGTTAAAACTCAGAAAGTATACATTTTCCTTGGCAGATGACAGTCCTAGTTACTTTTCCTGTAGCCGTGATAAACCGTGGACCAGAAGCAACCTGGGGATGAAAGGGTTTTCTTCAGCTTATGGGCTATAGTCCACTATTGAAGAAATCAGGGCAGGAACCCCAGCAGAACCAGGGAGTAATGCTGCTTTCCGTCTTGCTTCCTGTGGCTTGATCAACTTGCTCTCTCATACAAGTCAGGACCAGGCACCTGAACAGGAGTGGAATTGGTCACAGTGAGATGGGCAGTTCCAGATCAGTCACTAAGTGCTTCCACAGACATTCCCACAGGCTAATCTGAAGGAAACAAATACTTAATTGGGGTTTCCTCATCCCAGTTGACTCTAGTTTGTGTCAGGTTGGCAAAAACTAACCCATAGAATGGACCCTTGTCAACTTGACACCCAGAGACATCACTTTTAAAACACAACCTTTCCTTTCTTGTGATTTCTAAGATCTCATGTTACTATCATGATCTAAAGCGTGGAACAATTTTTAAAGTCTTACTTTTGAACACTATAAATCTTCAGTCTCTTTAAAATACTCAGGCTGTTGTGCAGAACCAAAGACAAGCAATGTAAGTCCTTATTTCAAAGCAAAGGACCAAGGCACAGATAAGGTTAGATCAAAGTAAAACCCCAACATTCTCCAATATGAATCAACTAAGGTACCTCAGTGACTGGCCTCTGGATTTCACTCCTGATCGGAGCTGCAAAGGGCTCTGACAGTTCAATTTCTCGGACTCTACAAGGCACCGCACACATAGTTTGTCTCATATGCTTAGACAAGCTCAGCTGCTTATGGGCTGCAGCCCTTGGAGTAGCTGTTAACATCTCTACTATGCTGCGGCCTCCACTACAACTGAGGCTCTGCCTTTACTAATAGCCTCCTCGGACATCTTCAGGGATTCTAACCCCACCTCGAGGCACCAAGTTTCAAATTCTCTACATGACCTCTTCATCATTATGGTTTTCCTGAACGACATTTAAATATTGTTGACCACATTTGACTGCTATCTTGAGATGCAGTTTTGGCCCTCTCTGGACTACATCTGTGTGCAAACTCTGATGAAATACTCTCTAGATTTAACCTTAATGATAATGGCCTCTTATGAATCGCAGCTGATTTTTCAGACCCACCTAAACAGCATCAATTTTCTTAGTAAAGCGAAAGTTTTACTGCAGAGGTGCTGGTCTCTTGTCAATCACAGCTGATTCTTCATCCCTAACTGACTGGAAACCACATATTCTAATTTCAAATATTCACCCGAGCATTTCAAATAGAGTCCTTAAAGGACTTTCAAGCTTCCCTCTGAAACTTTGAAACCAGGCAGTCATTATCTGCAATGGTATCTTGCAAATTTCACAAAAGCTCAAAATCTACCTTTCATACACAAAACACCACAAGGCAAAACAAACAAACAAAAAACATGGTCAGGGCCACCAGAACAATGCCCACTCTCTACAGCTCCCCTGGTAGTCTGGAGCCAAGGAACCACCCAGTTCTGAAGTGGGGAAGGTGACCCCAGTGGAAGTATTAACAGCTCTGAGAGGAAAAGTACCCTAGCAGTTACAAGCGAAGGAGCCACACAGAAGGTCTGAAGAGGGCGGAAGTGACCCCGTTGGATCTCTGAGAAGGAAGGTATTTTGGCACACAGCTCTGAAGGGAAAAGTGTCCCCAGTTAAAAAAGTGTTGCAGCTCTGAGGGGAAGATGTTCCAGTTACAATGTAACAGCTCTGCTCCAACCAAAGAGGAGGAGTTTCCACCAATGTTAAGTGTTACAGGCTCAGCTGCTCGCCACTTTGCTCTAATGACAAAGACACCTTCATGCAGCAAATATCACAGAACAGATTTATTGAGAGAAAAAACAAAACAAAACAGGAGGTAGCTATCTTCACTAGGGAGGAAGGCAGCAGCAGTTGCTGCACCAAGAACTAACTAAGCAAGATGAAGCTCTTTATATAGAGTTTCTTGGGGTGGGGGAACAGAGATTTCAAAGGCTGACCTGGGATTGGTGGAATTTCAGGCTCAGTGATTGGTAGGTTTCTGGCTCAGTAACTGCTCAGTGATTGGTGAGTTTTTTCACCCCAATTCGCCCTAAACTGGCCACTTTCCTGCCTTTAGGGCTGGGGCCTAGGGGTGTGTCTTAGCCATTCTCCTGCCTCAAAGGGCAGGGAAAGTAAGTTAGGGCTTTACAGAAATCTTGGAGTGCAGCCTATTGAGGGACTGGAAATATTATAGCCGTTAGAGAGGCCCAGGGAGGCAGAGTCTATCCTCTTGTGAGCTTGCAAGGGCCTACAACTTTCCCTATTGTTGAGATAAAACATTGACCAAAGGCAACTTGGAAAATAGTATTTATTTCAGTGTATAGACTATAGTCTATCATTGAGGAAAGTCTGGGCAGGGAATGCAGGAAGAAACTGAAGAAGAATCATGAAGAAATGATGCTTCTGTTAGCTTTCCAGGACTTGCTCAGCTTGCTTTTTTATACAATCCAGGATGGCAAGGCCCACAGTGAGCTAGAGCCTCCTATATTAATTATTAAACAAGAAAATTTCCCACAGAAATGCCCACAGGCCAAACTAATGCAGGCAATGTTTGAGTTGAGGTTTCCTTTTTCTGAGTAACTTCATCTAGTTTGTGTCATGTTGACAAAACTAACCATACGGTAAGAAACACAACAAAATTGGAAACTTCTTATTTTGTAATTTTTCCCCTGAGAGAAGCTGTTCTCTAAATTGGAGACTTTTCTGTAGATTAGAAGAAAGATATAAAACCTTGCTTTTTCTACTGCTAAAGCAGGAGTTCTGATAGCATACTTTAGACAGTAATGAGGGAAGAATCTCAGATGCAAGAGAAAGACTGATTGCCAAGAATGGCTCTTCCTGCCAGTCTCTTCAATGTCCCCATGATGAAGGTATCTAAATCCCCATAAACTCAAAGAAACCTCTGTATACTTCTCTTAGTTTCCCAGTTGTATTTGTTTTCTGGAGATCTTCCAGGAAGGAGTGAGCTACTTCCTGCTCATCATGGTGACCTTGCTGTACATCTTGAAGCTTGGAGTGCTCTGTGAGTGTCACCCTGTCCTAGTTCCTCATCCACAGACAGAACTCTGTGTTATTTCACCCTGAACAGAGATGAGTTCTCCCACACAGCACTGATGCCACAACAGGATTCAGAGCCCAGCTGGTGCTCCAGGCTGCTGCCTGTGCATCTGCAGCAGCTGCTCTGGAGCTGGGGGCGGGGAGGGGGCACCTACTCATCTCTTGTCCCTCAGTGTCCTGTCCTGCATGTGCAACACCCTCATCTGGGGCTCTGGTGCCTCTCCAAGCTCACACCAGGAAGTCAGCCTGTTTCAGGAATGATTGCCTTTCAGACTGAGTGTAGGAAGAATGACAACTCCTTCCACCTGGAGAAACTCTTTGATCTTGGGACTGAGACAATTGAGTGCTTTTCTGCTCTGAATCACACAGAGCAAAACTGAACAATTATCTGAAACATGCAGATTAAGATACCAGGATACCAGTCTCAGGTACTTTCAGGGATTTGGTGTTTTCTATAAAGGCAGCAGTAGAGAGAGAGAGAGTGGAATCTTGGGGAGTGCTTAATTCTTATGTGATAGATTTTGGGTGTTTATTTACTTGTTTCTTATTTTGCAAAGGAAGGATCTGATTCCTGAAGGACAGAAGTTTTACCTAAGAGGTCAAAATTAGGTTACAGGAGTCTCTACTAACTGAAGGATATTAGTGCTCCAGTACCGTTTAAGAGAATGATGGTCTTAGGTCACATAGAGCTGGTTGTGGGTTATGTTTGGACAACTCACTGATTCATTACATTATCAATTTCATTTGTCAAGTGGCCAACTTTATGGTGAAAACTTTAAAACACATTCCTCTATTGTTAAGAATGTGCAGTGCCTTGCTGTTCCCTGCAGTCAGCTGTGCAATAGCACACCAGCACTTCATGCTCCTGTCACTCTGAAAATTATGGACCTTGATTTGATTTTCTACCTCCTTCATAGGGGTTCCAAGAAAAAGAAATCATTAAATCTATATCACATAATAATTATTATCTTGTTACTCTGTGTGATTGAGGCATCTCATTTAATTTAATTCATCGATCAAAAAAGACACTCTAGTCAGAGCATGCATCTATTTTCTGGATCTAATATTAGCTGGTTTTTCTATACCATTCTCCATGCTCTTGTTGACACAGTTGAGATATTTTCTTCTTAGGTCCCTTCCTCCCCAAAGGAGAAATTACAATCCCAATGTCATCAAAACAGAGCCCCCTCCCCACCACCATGCTTCACCCAGACTCTCAGCCAGGTCTGGTTTGGGAGGAGCTTCAGGCTCAGCAGGCTAGGAGGGAACTCTGCAGTGTCTGGCCTGGCAGGGTTCCTGGGTGGAGCTGACTGGTTACAGAAGGAGGGACAGTTCAGCAGCCATCCTGACACCACAGCCCAGGGGTTGATTTCTTGCTTCTGTCTCCAGCACCAGACAAGCACCATGAAGAGGCTGCTGTGCTCTCTGCTGGGGCTTCTGTGCACTCAGGTTTGCTGTGAGTCTGGCTGTCCACACTCAGGTCACCTGAGAAGATTTTGCTCAGCACATGGAGGGGTGGGGGAAGTAGCTCAGGAATCCTGCAGAGCTCCCATCTTCTCAAAGGACATGGAGGTGCATTCAGGGCTCTGTGAATGCTGCAGTGACCACCATCTGTGTCTCTTTCTCTGTTTCTCATCAGGGGTGAAGGGACAACAAGTAGAGCAGAGTCCTGTGTCCTTGGTTCTGCGGGAGGGAGAGAATGCAGAGCTGCAGTGCAAATTTTCCACTACTTTGTACAATATGCAATGGTTTTACCAAAGTCCTAGGGGACGCCTCACCAGCCTGTTTTACAATTCTTCTGGAACAAAGAAGAGTGGAAGACTGACGTCCAGTACAGTCAGTAAGGAGAGTCACAGCTCTTTATACATTTCCTCCTCCCAGACCACAGACTCAGGCACTTATTTCTGTGCTGTGGATCCACAGCACTCCTCACACACCTGCAGCCAGTACACAATCCTTCTGCTGGGTGGTTGTGGCCCTTTCCAGTTACATGACATCAGGAAGCCACAGTAGAACGTCTGTCTAGTTTAACGCCTCTTTCCTGTATTGGTCGAGTTTCACCTTCAGATAAGCTTTTGACCTTGTAAGTTCAGGACTTTGGTCTTTATATTCTCAGTGTATACTCCTTCCTAAGACATAAATGTTCAAGTTAGAACTAACAGGGAAGCTGATAGAAGAATTCAATCAATGTGACTATTTCAATCACAGTGTCCTGAATTTCTAAAGGCTATGGAGAAAAGGAATGAATAGCAAAGGCAGTCATCAGGGTAAGACTACTTTGGACAGAATGTGCCTTAATTGCACCTATTGTATTAATTGTATCTAAAGCACATTCTGTCCTGACTGCAATGGGCCACTGGCTAGGGCTGGCACATTCATCTGGCCTGTTGATGCAGTAGGTAAACACAAGGGTCCCTGCAAGCCTCACAGCTGGCAGTGAAACAAATCTATGAAGCAAGAAGGAAAACTCGGTTCAGTCTGACCTAGTTGCTTAGTTACTTAGTTCAGTTATTTAGTTACTGATCAAACTTCTGGAGTCAGGCCAGGTGGTTTGTTGCAAGCATATTCAAGTACAGTACATTTTGGTAAAAAGTTTCCTGATGTAATACAACCCCTGGTATACAAGGAGGTATAATTACAACACGATTCAACTCAAAGTACATGTCATTTCTTCTAAAAGGATGGGTTCTAGAATAGACTACATGTATTAGCTTAAGGGCCTAGGAGAGGATCTGATGCAGTCTTGATTATTCAGACAGTGTAGAAGTCATTTGGGCTAATAACCAGTCCTGGTTGTTGGGGTTTGTAGGAGCCCCTGACTACACAGATAACATAAGGGTCATTTAGACTACTATCCATCCTTGGTCCTGGTTATAGGAGCTTGATATGGCCTGACCCTACTTCTGCTTTGAGGACTACTGAGGGAAAATCTGATGTTATTCTATTATTTCTGTTTCTGTGTATACTGGGGTTTTCCCTTATGACTTTTTATATTGTTTCTTTGTGTTGTATTTTTGAAATATTGAATAAAATATATCAAGGACTATTTCTTCTCTGGCCATGTCTATTTAGGGTTTTAAGTGTCTTTGGTGTTTAAATATTTGCTTTTTTCTCTAGACTTGTGAATATTCTATTCTAATGTTTTGAATAGTGTCTCTATATTAGTGTTTTCTCAGCTCCTTTTTTTGCCATGAGTTTGGGGATTTGGTCTCTAAGTAACTTCCAAAAAGTCTTGGTCATTGAGGTTATGCTCTTTTATTTTTTCATTTCCTTATTAATGTTTGGATGTCGTATTCACCACCTTTGTCCCCTGTCCCTGTCATTCATTCTCAGTAATAATCCCCTTCAGTAATAGTCCCTTCATGCATTCATTCTGTTTGGTTGAGTCTTTTAATAATGCTTTTCACTGTGTGTTTTGATTCATTATGTTTTTCACTTCTAACAATTCTTGTTTGCTCTATTCTTGTTCCATTTTGCTGACTTTTTCCTTTTTACTGCTGACTTTCTTCCCTAGGTCCTGGATTCAGCTTATCTGCTCTTTCAGGTCATCGCTCATTTTTACCAAAAAAATGTTTCAAAATGACACTGATGCAATAGTGCTAGAAATATCATGGAAGTAAGCAACCAGTTTCTGATTGGATGTAAATCCCACTTCACAAGATGAAACCTATACCTAACACCATTGGTAGGCCACAACCCTGAAGTTGTCCTTTGTTTGTTTTTTATTTTGTTGTTGTTGTTGTTGGTGGTGGTGGTGGCTTTCATACAATACATCCTGACCATAGTTTCTTTTCCCTCTCTCCAGTCTTCCCAGTTTTCCCCACACTTCCCCTCCCCCTCAGATCCTCTCTTCCTCTATTTCCCTTCAGAAAAGATCAGGCATCCCAAGGATATCAATGAAACATGACATAACAAGATACAATAAGACTAGACACAACCCTCCTATTGAGGCTGGACAAGTCAACCCATAGGAGGTAAAGGGTCCCAGGAGTGGTCAAAAGAATTAGAAATACCCCCATTCCCAATGGCAGGAGTCCCACCAAAACACCAAGATAACAACTATTACATACATACAGAGGACCTAGCACAGATCCATGATTGCCCCTTCAGTCTCTGTGAGCTGATATGAGCCTTTCTTAGTTGGTTCTGTGGGCATGATTTCTTGGTGTCCTTGACTTCCTTTGACTTCTACAATTCTATCTTTCTCTCTTCTATGGGGTTCCCTGAGCTCTGAGGAGAGGGACCCAATGGAGATCTTCATGTAGCCTCTCTCTCCACCTAATGTTTGGCTGTGGATCTGAATCTGCTCCCATCAGTTGCAGAAGGAAATCTCTCTACTGCAGATTAGGCTAGGCAAATATAAACATACCAGAATATCATTAGGAATAATTTTATTTACTTTTTTGCCAGTCCTGTTTGGTTCTTGCCTAGGTCTCTGGGCTATCCAATTTCCAGTTCCTGGCCCTCCCAGGCAGTACTGGGGATGGGCCCCTCTTAAGGCATGGATCTCAAGTTAGGCTAGTCATAGGTTGGCCCTTCCTACAAGTTCTGCACCACAATTGCCCCAGAACATCTTGCAGGCAGGACAGATTGTGTAGAAAGCTTTATGGGTGGGTTGGTGTCCCAGTCCCATTACTGGTAGCCTTGCCTGGTTACAGAAGGTGGCCTCTTCGGGCTCTATATCCTCCATTACTAGGAGTCCTCACTAGGGTCACTCGCATAGATTCCAGGAAGTCTCTACACTGTACTAGGTTTCCATATTACCCCCAAAAGTCCCCCAATTCTAGTCATCTCTCTTCACTTTCTCCCTCTACCCCTCCCCCAACATCTTATGTCTTTACATTGTTAGGGCTATCTAAGAGACACCAAAACGTTACAGCTATTTATACTACCCTTGGTTGCCCTCCCAGAGTTGCAAGGTAAGTCCTGATTGCTAAAAATCACCATTCACTTCAAACACAGGGCTCAGGGGTCACTGAGTGGGACTGACCCAAAATCCTCCTCCTTGAGGGCTAGCTTCCTGGTACCAGAAGGTGTCATGCAGGCTTCCAAAGGAGGGAAGAAACTAATATCCCTACCTAGGCATGATGCCTATGAACCACAACAAAGATGAGCATGGCTTGATAGCCATAATGGTATAGTAATAGCTTATATAGATTTCCAATTGGATTATGGCTTGGTCAAAAAGAGGAAAGTCATATCTGCTATTAGAAACCTAGCCAACTACTCGCACTAGTGGTGTCATGGAAAACACTCCAGACAACAAAATGATGTTTGTAAATGCATATTGTTCAATAAATAATTCAATATTAACAGTCTTAATAGCCTAACTTAGAGACAAAGAATAGCATGTTGGATTAGAAGTAGTATCAGCCTTTTTCCTGCCCAAGAAACATACCTCATCACCAAAGATAGACACTGTGCTAGGGTAAAAAAGCTGGAAAAGGCATTTCAAGCCAAAATGACCCAAGAAACAAGTGTGTGTAGCTATTCTAATATCTTACAAAATAGATTTCAAACGAAAACTAGTCAGAAGAGAAAAGGGGGATCACTATGTGCTGATTAAAGGAACAATCCATCAAGGTGATATTGCAAGTCTAAACATAATGCACCAAGCACAAGCACACCCGATTTCATAAAGGAAATACCATTCAACGTAAAACCACAGATTAATCACAACACAGTATTAATGAATGATTTTGGCATCTTATTCTCACCAATAGACAGGTTACCTAGAAAATAATTAAACAGAAACTCTATAAACAAATGACATAATAAATCAAATGGACATATCTGATATCTATAGTACATTCTATTAAATATTAATAAACATACATTCTTTATAGGAGTCCATGAAACTTTCCCCAAAATTGGTCACATATTAGGATAAAAAGAAAGTGTCGTTCTATATAGAAAAAGAGAAAAAATATACAATTGATTATCCATTGTAATTGACCAAGTAGTCAGCTCTGAATTCATTTACACGTTACTTGTAAGTAATACAGATGGTCTGAACAAGTTGTATTTATATATTTAGGCATATAAATGTCTATATTTCTATAAGAGAGGATGTGATTTTGAGAGAGAGCAAAAGAAGAGGTTCCTGGGAGAAGATGGGGAGAGGAAGATAGGAAAAATGATGCAGTTATGTCTTTATTAAAAATTAAAGCCCCATGGTCTTTAAAAATTAAAACACTCAAGTTTCAAAGTTTCTTTAAAGTATCCAAAGTCTCTTAACTGTGGGTTTGTGTAAAATCCAAATAAGTTACATTCTTTCTTATTTCAAGAAAGAAGACCCAGGCATTAAAAACAACAACACCTAAGTAAAACTAAACTGAAGCAGTGTCAATCAACTCCTGTAGCTCAATGCCCAGTATCTAGGACTCATTTGTGATCTTTGGGCTCCCAAGGGCTTGGATAGCCTCACATCTCCGCTCTGCCATCCACAAGACAGATAGCTCATCTGTGAGACTCAGGCCTGCTCCACAACACATCTGCCTCTGTTCTTGGCAGTCATCCCACTATCCTGGCATCTCCAATATGCTGATGACTCCAGGCAAAATGAGGCTACAACTTCACCAATGGCCTTTCCTGCCAGAGTCCAGCCTCAGTAACAGGATGAGGGTCAGGGAAAGACCCGAGGAAGGGATAAGTGGATCGGTGACAGAAAGAAAGAGGTGAAAGCACGCTTGATAAAGTAAAAGCTGGTGAATGATTCAGCCAGGGAGTTCACTAGTGTTCTGTCACTTGGCCAAGATCACCCCAATCTTTTATTACGTAAAGAGCTTCTTCAAAATCATTCAGGTGTAGCAAAAGAGGTACATCACATAGAAGTTTTTTTTTTTTTTTCAAACATCATTACATTAAGCAAGCTATCAATGTTTTACTTTACATTCTCAGAAGCTGACCACGTAGCTGGGAGTCAGCCTCTGGTTGGCATCATGCAGTTACAAAATCAAACAGGCAATAATAAGAATTCATAAAGATCGAGCACATTCAAAGTTACATAGAAAAATCACATGGTTACATTTTTTTTCTGGTTTTTCACACTTGGTATACTGATCAGGAACAATTTTCATTGTAACAGCTTATTTATTAACCTGTTCTCAGAAAACCTCCAACACAATGGTTGGTTCACTGGGTGCCCTGCTTGTGGTTTCAACATATTTCAGAAGATGGAAGGGCAAAAGGGTGTCAGAAAGAAATTTTCATATTTATGGATCTTAAGCTTTCTCTAGCTCTTCTACTTCTTCCCTATCTCTATCCCAACTCCAATCACATATTTCTTTAACAGCATCTATTTCTCTTTTCCTTGACTACCAGGCTTCTCGGTCCCCGTCTTTCCTGGGGAATCAGTGCCCTCTGTGCCAGGTTTGGATGGCATAAGGTCGGCTGTGAGTAAATTTTTAGGAAATTATGTGTTTGTTACATTACGAGTCTCATCTCTCAAGGAGTCATCTTTGTGGTGAAAACTTTAAAATCCACCTGTCTATTGTTACGAATAGACAGTGCATTCATGTTCCCCGAGTCACCGTGTACAATATTACAGCAGAACTGCTGCCCCCTGCCCCTCTGGCATGCGATACACCTACATTACCTTTCCCCAGTCCGCTTCCTTCCTAATGGGATAATTTTTTAAACAACATTAGAACAAGCCTAGGTTGTTGTAGGAGTGCCCTACATTTATTTTTAATGCATTCCAACCTGGGGAATCATTTTATGGTACCAGTGTGCTGCAGCTTCTTTTTCTACTGTGGTGATTTCACTTAATTAATTCGCAGGTGAGAGTCACCAGATGTGGATGCTGAAAAGTGAAACTTTTGAAAGGACAAGCACCCTTCTCTGCTGAGCCATCTCTCAGGTCAGAACATGCACCTGTTTCCTGAGTTAAACATTTAGCTGTTGTTTCTCTGAATGTGCCAGGCTCTGTGTGCAGCTGATGTATGTTCTCCTTGGGAGGGGCTGATTCTCTCTTGCTTCTAGGATCCATATCTCCATACAAACCATGGACAATCTCAAATCTCCCTCTCCCCACACTGTGCTCCACCCACCTGCAGCCAGTACTCAAACCTACAGCGAGGCGGGTGTGGTCTTTCAGAGTCACAAGACATCAGGAAGCTACTACAGAACCTGGTTTAATATCCCTTTCCTGAATTGGTAAAGTTTTCACTTCAGGTAGGATTTCACCTTGTATTTTTGGAAGTTTGACCTTTATCTTCACTTATCAATATATATTCCCTCCAGAAGCATAGCAGTCAAATTTAGAACTAACAGAGAAGCTGATGGGAGGACTGAATCAAGGTGATCATTTAATCCACAGTGTGCTAAACTCATAAAGGATAAGGAGCAAAAGGAATTTGAATGCAAAGGCAGTCTCCCAGGTAAAACTGCTGTGGACAGGGTTAGGATTAGTGAGGAGGAAACAAACTGCAGTAGCAGCAAGAGCATCAAGCCAGTGGGATACAGATGTGCAGACAGCTGGTGCTCCAATGTCCTTTCTGTTGCTGTGATGAAACACTCTGGGCAAAAGCAACTTAGCTGAAAGGGTTCATTCAGTTTTCACTTTCAGGTCCCTCATTAGCAGTAATCAAGGCAGGGATTCAAATGGGCAATTAAAACAGAAGCCAGGAGGAATTCTGTTGCTAGCTCACTCACAGGCTCACCCTTAACTAGCTTCCGTATACAACCAGGACCACTTCCCACAGAACGGTGCCACACGGTGAGTGGGCTGACCTCCGTTCAATTCATCAATTAAAAAAAAAGAAGGCTGCATCAAGTTTTAATGCTTTTTCGTTGAATTTATAGATGTCTGTAGGAATTGGAAGCTATTAAGTCTTCTAATTCATTATTTTGTATAAGCTTTTTGTAAATTTACTTTTACACATTGTTGCTTTGAAATTTTTAGGCAAAGATCTGGACATCTTTATGAAAATATAGGGAACAGCACCTATGAGAAAGTATGTGAAACATGTATATTGTTCAGAGAACTTTAAGTAGACTATCTGAAATACTCTTACAACTCAATAAAAGGGAATGAATGCTCCATTCTAAAATGAACAAAATCAATAGACCCTTTGTAAAGGAATGTGTATAGGGTAGGGGCAAACATTTAGAGTGTGGTAAGGGTTGTGCTGGCTTAGTAAAACGGTGGTTGTAGGTTCTCCTTCAAGATCCATGACTTTACCAGCAGATGGAGGCTACAGCAGAAAGCCATAACCAATCAAGATGCAGAGTTGCAGAGCCTAGCCCCAGGGGATGTGTCTACAATATAACTCCTGAAGCTAAAGGCTCAGGGAACACTGAAGAAGAGAGAAGCTCCCACTGTCATGGAAGCTAAAGGATCAGGGAGTTTGCCTCACCAACGTGACTGTCTAACCATGAGTTGAAAAGAACAACAGTGAACATGCTAAAGTTTATGTGAGAAAGAGAACAAACTCTCAGTCCTAGACAATGACTTTCTGGCAAATAAGAAATGCTAATAGTGGGAGAAATAGTCTTTCCCAGGGAAGAGCATACTAATTGGCTATTGAATATTGATTAGTTATTCCCGAAAATATACATACAAGTAATATCATGCAGATAAACCAGTTGTATTTATGTATGTATACATATATACATACATATATATATATATATATATATATATATATATATATATATTCAATGATTAATGAAATAAGAGGGCATAAATTTTAAAGAGAGCAAGGAGGGGAATATGGGAGGTACCAGAAGAAGGAAAATGGAGGCAGGATTAATGTTATTATAATATAATCTCAAAAAACAATAAAAAATGAAAGAAAAGATATGTTTATGACTTAATAGTTAACATGTATACAAGTGGTCTATATAAACGGTCAATAAAATATAACTCTTCAAATCTACTCATTTGCTTGTTTTATAAGTTTTATTGTAAATAACAAGCATTGTCACTTCCTTATGTCTTATAAACGACTTTTCTCGTATTTCAGAATGGAGTAGTTTTAGGCACAACAGAAAGATAGGGAATCATGACACGTGGAGAAAAGGCTGGAAGGGGAAGGAAGGACAACTATGCTACCGCTGACCTCTACAGAGACAAATCTCGTTCGATGTCAAAAATACTGGCTCCAGAGAAAGATCCAATGCCTTTCTTTAAGGCGTGGGCTTTTTAAGCTCAGGAAATTGTTGAGTGGAGACCTTTCTATTTGGCCACAGAGGGGCAGTGCTGCCTCAGAGCAGGGGAAGTTTATCCTCCACATACTCCTCAATGAGCTAGAGATTATAATTTAAAATAAGTAAATTATTATCTCATACATTGCTTAAGTTTAATTATAGAACAAATATATGCACCTATGCAATCATTTGCCTATATTCTGCCTGTTTATCATAGGACCATAGGGGTGACAACTTGCAATTGAACACAATGAAGATACATGCTATATTTAAAGGCTGGGGCCATGTTTACTTCTCTAGTGCACATTTCTAATGCTGTAACTCACACCTGCTCCAATCTGCAGCCACACTGAAATGACCTGTGCCTAGAATTATTTTATGTATCTTTTTAACTGGGAAATCTACACATGGTTTGAAGTCAGTTCAATCTGCTCCTCCATCAGAATCTTCACTGACTGTATCAGAAAGTAACGTCCACACCCTTTCTGTCATCTTGTCTAGACACGCAGGTGTCTTTCCTAGACTTCTGTTTTCTTGAGAGGTGAGAACAATTTAAAAACTGGAACTGTGCTTGTTGTGACAGACATCCAAGCCCTCCAACAAATGCATAGCACTTCTTCCTCATCTTAATTAAATGTTTTCAGTTTCCAGGTCCCTGTATTCAGTCGCAGTCTTAAAATATCAAATGAAAACTTCAGATACGAGCACTTCATATGTTTTAAATCCCCACCAGTGACTTTGAGCGTCTTTATCCAGCATCTCTCTGCTGCCCAGGCCACCAGACTGTTTTCACTGAGCCACCACCTGTGTCATCAGAATGACTGTCCAGGTATCCCAGGGCTGTGTGGTGCTGCAGTTTAGATACGCCAAAGAAGAGACACATGCGCTTCCATCAGGTGCAAAGGTTAAAGCTTTCCGTCGCTGTATGTATGTACAGGACAAAGTAGAGCGTGTTTGGGTTTCAGCATTGTTTGTCATTTGAGGCATTCATGGGAAGCATGGAATGTATCCCCTACAGATGATGGCTGTACTGTGTGGTGGATAGAAATCTAGCTGAAAGGAGTAAAAGAAAAAGAGAAGACACAAAAAAATGTAAAACAGAACAAGAAAAGCAAGCAAACAGAAACCTCCTCGGACTCTGAAGTACAACCTCTTTGGACCGATCTTTATTCTTTTTCCCTTTTTGAGACAGTTTCAGGTGTCAAGATTGGCCACGGCCTTGTTATGTAACTAAAACCTCCTTCATTTTCTGGTCTTCCTGCCGCTCTCTTCCATGTGCTGGAATTACAGGTATCCGTAGCATGCCCAATTTATATGCGCTGGCAATAAACCCAGGTCCTTGGAGGTTCATTCTACTAAATGAATGACATCCCCAGGCCATTCTTGGAGACTCTGTGGAACATGAACCATTGTGTGCTGTTGGGCTGTGACACTGTGATTCTTTGATTCCACCGGGAAGACCTCATTTATAAAACAAAAGTCCTCTCTGTGCTGTAGCTTTCTTATACTCTTTTAACTTGTATTATTTACAGCACAGAGACTTTCTAGTTCAGGAAATGCTTTTCATTTACTCTTCACTTCTAGGCCTTGATCATATCAACACATAAAGCCAAACTAATTTTTAAACTTTGTATTTCATTTATGCAACTAAATATGAAGAAGATACTAAATGTTTATTCAAACTCAGGATGAGAGCAGAAAATTTCTACATTCTTGAAGGTGTATCAGGTTCAGATTGCTGAATGTTTTCCACCCTCTCTCATCCTTCTGAAGATCAAAGCCTTTCTAGAGTAGATCATTCTACTAACATCTAATTTCTTTTCTACATGTATATTCTTAGAAGCTTTAGTTAATCTGCTCTTTATTTTATGAGACTATAATGAAATTGGAATAATTTAAGCCTTTCATTTGTAATATCATGTAAAATATGTACACGTGAATGTTTATAATAGCATTTAAGTTCCCTTAACGGAATGAAGCATATATTCTCTATTTTTTACTTGTTCACAACCTTATCTAGCAATGAGATACTATATCCATTGTGTGTCTACAGTATATCTTACTAATATTTTCAATACAACCCAAATGCACTGAGCCTGAAGAGATGGTCCAGGGGTTAAGAGTACTTGTTCTCACCGGGAGATGGTGGCACACATCTTCAATCCCAGGACTCAGAAGGCAGAGGCAGGTGGATCTCTGTTAGTTCAAGGCCATCCTGGTCTACAGAGTGAGTTCCAGGACAGATATAATTACAACAAAGAAACTTTGTCTCTAAAAACCAAAAACAGGAGTCTCTCTCCCTTCCCTCCTTCTCTCTCTCTCTCTCTCTCTCTCTCTCTCTCTCTCTCTCTCTCTCTCTCTCTCTCTCTCTCTCTCTCACACACACACACACACACACACACACACACATTCAGAAAATCCATCCTCCTTTTTTTGGTGGCTATACCAACACATAATGTTACCACTAGTGTGTAGCATTTCCTTATAAGAAGGGAATTTCTGATTCGCAATGACTGCATTTTCAGCAATACCAAATTTGAGCAAAAGAGAGAAGTGCTTCCTATGTCAGAAGTAGTTTTAGACAAAGTGTTGGTGGAAGGGTGGAGCCTGTTGAAAGAGCTAAGGTGCCTGTGAAGCTGGAGTCAGTGTTCTGTGGGGAGACAAGGCCACCTGAGCTCTCCCCGAGCTTCAGTCGAGGAGGAATGGACAGAATCCTGAAATCATCACTTTTAGTCCTCGGCCTTCACCTAGCCTGTGAGTCATGGAGGAGAACCCCAGGATATGTGATTAAATTGGAGCTGAGGGAATTGGGGCACCAGATGAAATTATGAAGGCAGAAACTCTAAACAGGAATCACATACCTGGGAACCTAATGACATTTGTTATCTCTACACAGGGGTGAGTGGCCAGCAGAAGGAGAGAAGTGACCAGCAGCAGGTGAGACAAAGTCCCCACTCTCTGACAGTCCAGGAAGGAGAAACCCCAGTTCTGAGCTGCACTTATGAGGACAGCACATTTGACTACTTCCCATGGTACCGGCAGTTCCCTGGGGAAGGCCCTGCACTCCTGATAGCCATTAGTCCAGTGCGGAGTGAGAGGAAAGATGGGCGATTCACAGTCTTCTTCAGTAAAAGTGAGAAACAGCTCTCCTTGCACATCAATGCTTCTCAGCCTGGAGACTCAGCCACCTACTTCTGTGCAGCAAGAGCACAGTGCTCTCCAGGCACCTGCAGCCCACACAGAAACCTGCAGCTGAGGCTCTGGCACAGCCCTGCTGTGGGGGTGAGATGGAGTTCTCAATTGCAGGGGCAGGTGACAGGTGAGTGTAAGGATCAGACTCATTCAGGCCAGAGACAGAGCAAGTGAAGTCACAGCTTGCTTTCCTCCAGGCTCCCTTTGCTCCTCAGGATCAGATTGAGTCTTAGAGCTATTTTCTTGAGTGTAAAAAAGCAAATGTCAGATTGAGACATACTTCATGGCACTATTTATACAAAATTTCAGGAATATAAATACATTACTGTGCATTGATATTCTCAAATTTATTGTAATTGTTATTATTATTATTATTATTATCATTATTATTATTATTGACATGTGTGTGTATCCATGCCACAGAGCACCTGTGCAGGTCAGAGGACAGTTTTATAAAGTCAGTTCTGTCCTTCCTCTGTTACCAGAGTTCCTGGGATTGAACTCAGTTCACCAGGTTTGCAGGACAAGTGCTTTACACACTGGCCCATATCACCAGCTTTATATCTTGCTTTGTGTCCCCACATGTAAATTTCAAATCCCCTGTATAGAAACTTCCCAATAATGGTTTCTCTTTGGACCCAAAGTAGAAGGAATAGGATTGACTGCTTCACATACATTTTCAAAAGCAAAAAGAGAGAGAGAAGGGAGAGGTCTTCATGAAGCAGAATAATTCAATAGCCTCTTGCTCTTGTTGCTATGTGCAAAGGCATCACATATGATGAATGTTCTACATTTTAAATGTGAAAATTATATAATACATTAAATATATATTTAAACTATATGCTTAAACCTTTATTGTGTGTGTGCGTGCATGTGCTTGTGTGTGTGTGTGTGAGAGCATGCATGCACGAGCGTGTGTGTGTGTGTGCGTGCGCGCGCTGTGTATGTGTGTGTGTGTGTGTGTGTGTGTGTGTGTGCTGTGTGTGTGTGTGTGCTGTGAGTGTGTGTGTGTGTGTGCTGTGTATGTGTGTGTGTGCTGTGAGTGTGTGTGTGTGAGTGTGTGTGTGTGTGCTGTGTATGTGTGTGTGTGTGTGTGTGTGTGAGTGTGTGTGTGTGTGTGCTGTGTATGTGTGTGTGTGCTGTGAGTGTGTGTGTGTGAGTGTGTGTGTGTGTGTGTGTGCTGTGTATGTGTGTGTGTGCTGTGAGTGTGTGTGTGTGAGTGTGTGTGTGTGTGCTGTGTATGTGTGTGTGTGCTGTGAGTGTGTGTGTGTGTGCTGTGTATGTGTGTGTGTGCTGTGAGTGTGTGTGTGTGTGCTGTGTATGTGTGTGTGTGCTGTGTATGTGTGTGTGTGTGTGCTGTGAGTGTGTGTGTGTGTGCTGTGTATGTGTGTGTGTGCTGTGTGTGTGTGTGAGAGTGTGTGTGTGTGTGTGTGTGTGAGAGAGAGAGAGAGAGAGAGTGTAACTGAACAGATGCTTGGACCATGTGTGGACTTTGTAGGGCATCTTGTAGTGTAGGCTCTCCCCTTCCATGTTGTGACTTCCAGGGGTTGAACTCAATTTATCAGACTGAGAGGCAAGGGCCTTACCCACTAAGCCATCTTACAGGTCTAAGAGTTTTTTACTTAGTAGAAGCAGCTGCCGTCATTATGGTCCCCAGCAGCGCACAGAATGGAGGAAGGACAGGTCATTACCTAACGCTTTGCAAGATCCACTCTCATGATGTTACATATTTGCCAAAAAAATTCCATTGGAAAAATCTTTAAATTTGTTCATGACACACAGTTCAGGACTCCGATAGTTCCCACTACCAGGAGCTAAGGCAGGAGGATTGCTTGTATCTAGGAGTTAGAGGGTAGCCCGTGGAGCATATTAAAAGACTGTATCAGAAAAACAAAACTAAAACTAAAGAAAGAAGAAGTTGTTTAGCTTAAAATGAACAACATACGATATCTCCTCAGCAATCTAGAACACATAGCTTTTCAATATGCAAAAAGACAAGGTAAAAAATAAAATAGGTCTGAGCAGTAAGAGATATACCACTCAATGCCAGTATGTGCACTACTTTTGTTTTCAAAGTTGTTCATTTTTTGCCAAGTTTAAAACAGATCAGAAACTTGGACAGTAATGGTATATAAGTGGAATAGTTTTCTAATCTCCACTGAATAGAAAATACAAGGGTGAAATAGAATACGGTATACAGGTTACAGTCAGCATGAGAGCAGAGGCATTATCCAGGATGCAGAGGGAGAGTTGGCAAGCTCTGGGCTCCACAGTGGGAGTCTGTGTTTTATAAGGAATGGAGATTGGGGGTTTTATAAAGGAACAGAGAGTCTGTGAGCTCAAGTAGATGTAGAATAACCTAATCCGCACCTTGGGTGTCTTCATGCCGTGGTCAAGCAAAAGCCTGCTTTTGGAGCTTGACATAAATTCCTTCACCAGATGCATTGTCAGCATACAGTCAAGGAGTCTTCATTCTCTCAGTGTCTGAGGAGAATTGTTTATCTGGGACAATGCTCACATATTCGTAGTTTTGTGGATGAAATATCATTTGCAAAGAAGTTTTATTATTCTGAAAACCATAACAGCTGCAGAATAGCGTCAAACACGGGCATGCTCCCGTGGCAATGAATGACATCACTAAACATCTGGACACAGAGGCTCCTCACTCTCGTGCTTCTCCTTCCCAAGACTTCTGCTAAGATGCCCATATTGTTGCATCATCACAATAAGCCTTTGCTGGGGCCATTGGCCCTCCATGACTCCGCCGGGAAAGAGCAAATCTTTGGCTTATGTAAAGTCCAGTGGTTTGGGGTGAGCAGGAAGTAAGGTATGGGTGAGAGTGTCTGGTTTGTCTCTGCAGGGAAGCCAGGATTGGTGGTCCTATTTCACCTTCAATTAGACTGGAGTCAGGAGATCAGGTGAAATGAATAAATATGAGCAACATGTGGAGATTTCATAATACTTTATTTCCAGAAAGCCTCTGGGACCTTATCACAGATTAATTTAATAAAAATTTTCTAAGCTTCCTTAAATGTTTATCTTTGTTCTTTTTTTTCCAAGATTTTACTTTTAGGTGTTTATTTGTGTGTGTGTGTGTGTGTGAAAGAGAAGAGAGAGAGAGAGAGAGAGAGAGAGAGAGAGAGAGAGAGGAGAGAGAGAGAGAAGGAGGGAGAGATGGGAAGAGAGGGAGAAAGAAAGAAAGAAAATGCACATGTGTGTGTACATGGTTTGTGGGGTGTGTGTATGTGTGTGTGTGTGTGTGTGTGTGTGCACATGTGTTGGGGTGATTCTGTTACTTCTTTGAGGCAATAAGAGGATGTCAGATCCCTTGGAGCAGGAGTAAGTGAAATGAACGATGTGAGACAGTAATTGACAACCATTCTGATTAAGTCATTTAAAAGTTTTAAGTCCTTTTAACTGATGTCCAGACAAAGAGTGGGCTCATGCCTCTGAAAAGTATCTTAGTACTCAAGCTCAGGGATACAGATATTTTAAAAGTAAAAACCACAAAGACCATATTTTACATCAAAGTTAGATGAAAGTAACATCAAAGTAACCTTGAAATGTCCATTCCTAATAGAGCATAGTGATTATTTTAGACATAACATGCCAATTATGTTTGAGTTATATCTTTTCTAGTTATTTTAGTTTATTCTAATTATCCTGGTTAATACATTTGGACCACAGACAAGGCCACAGGAATCGCAAATGTGTTGACAAGGCAGATGTGATCGTTGTGGGGAGGGAAATAGAGGGCCGAGGATTGTCTAAGCAAACACAGAGTGGAGTCAGAACAAGATGGCGTTACTTTGGTCGTTTCAGTAATAAGCAGCTGCTGGACAGTGGGAAAACTGAAATCTGAACTCCCATCCTCAGAACTGAGCATCAAGTGTTTGTAATCACCAATCCATCTCTCAGACTCTTTAAGATTTAGTCCTTACCAGACAATATTTCTTGCCAGTTAAATCATACAGAAAGGCAAAAGAATATTTATAATGAGACCAATTTGCCAGCCTAATTCGTTTAACCTGTGTACTCCAAAACCACATTTAGAGGCCCTGGGAGAGTTTTCACCTGCTCTGTCAAGAGCATAGAGTAGGAACAGACCACTGCCACCGAGAGCACCCCAGGCTGCTATGAGCTCCCATGGTCTCCCACTTAGCTACAGAGACTGGGTTACAGGACATGGGCTGCCTGCCAGCCCCCAGAAGTCAACCTGCCAGAGGAGTAGACCTTAGATATCAGGAACTAGTCCCTAGAACACTCATTAATCTGTTATTTAAACTTCTAACAAAAAACTGGAATTTTTCAAAGACCTTGTTGATACTTTTCTCTGAGTGCCTTTTGGTTTCTTTTAATTCAAGCATTAAAAGAGGGAGAATATGTGAAAGATTAAGAGACATACTCCAAATAATTTATGTAGCAGTGCACAAACAAAATCACTGATTTATGTGGAATTAACATGTCCCTAAGTACTTCTAGGTTATCATGTCCTGTGGGGGCAAATAAAAGGCAAACTTAATCTGAAACTGTTTTGCAAATAAAAATAGAGAGAGAATCTAACAAATGAGACTGAATACTGGAGGGTGAAGGTGCTATTGTTGTTGCTGCTGTTGTTCCGTACTAT
The DNA here is from genome assembly GCA_026225945.1 of Cricetomys ansorgei. NCBI lineage: Eukaryota > Metazoa > Chordata > Mammalia > Rodentia > Nesomyidae > Cricetomys > Cricetomys ansorgei. Next base: position 2,059,531 of record JAMJFZ010003384.1, read on the forward strand.
GGATTTATGCAGGTACACATGTGGAAGCCAGAGGTCCAAGTTGGACATCTTCCTCTATTGCTGTCCACCTATTTTATTTGGAAGACAGGGTCTTTCGTTGAACCTGGAGCGTGCCTATTAGAACATACTGAGATGCTTCCCAGAGCTGGGACTGCAGGAGCACCCACAACATCTGGATTCTTATGTGGCTGTTGGAGATCCACATAAGGAGATCTCCACATTCAGAGATGCACAGCAGACAACTGACACACTGAGCATCTCCTCAGTATCTAAGGACTACTATTTTACCCCGTTAAAACAGAACATAAGCAAATGGAGGTCTTCTGGAATTCTGACGGACTGACTTTTACCATGTGATTTAGAAGTAGCTTTGTTAATTGCAGAATTTAAATAGATCCTAGCACTCAGGAATAGAGGAAGATTATCTCAGATCCCAGTGTTTCACAGGTAAATGCAAGAACCCATGACTTTTTTTTTTTATTAAACTTTATCAGACAATGGATGGAGCAAAGTAAACATATCACACACGGCTCATGATAAATATGACTTTGGGTCATAGCCCTTCTTGGGAAGCCCAGCTGAGAAGCACACCTGTACCTGCACACCACAGACAAGAGGGTCCCAACTGTGGCTGCTTCACCTGTGCTCTTCATCACAGTGTGTCTCTAAGTAAAACACCTTTCTATAAAACTTGGAAATAGTTTTGTGAGAAACTTTTTCTAATACATTGTCTTAAATATAGTTCAGTAAAAATTATATCATAGAGGACACGTGTAGTATTTTCTACACCTGAGAATCTTGCATCATAATAATTTAAAGGATTAGTTTCTCTTTAAGGCAGTAACAGTGCATACTTTGGACTATATCTCTGGAATAACAAAGACAATAATTTCCTTGTGAAAGTCATACTCAAAAAAGCAGAGCCGTCATGAGTGAAGCAGTTAGAGACAGATTATAAGAAGTTCACCCCATAAAATTACTGGTAGTGACTGGATTATCCCTGAAAATCTTTCTTTGTCTTTGCATCTTGTACTGAGGCTGAGGTACTAAAGGTCAGAGACCAGCAGTTTGGAAGGACAGTTGCATGAGGGCAGTACTTGAGTCTACTGAGACTTATGAAAATACAGTGAGACTCATAATCCAATTGGAATAGAGGAAAAAGCCTCCCTCACCCCCTCAGTCTCTCTTGTTTGGGGAAAATTCAGAAGAAGACATATGGTTTGCCAACATTCTATACACAGAATTGACCCAAGATTTTTAAAAATGCTATAGGAAATGAGGAGCAGAGAGTTAATGTTAAGCTGATCTGGACCCTCATTGACAGTATATGATCTGCCCAGGCTGCCATTCCTGCTCAGGGTGAAGCTGAGAGAATTGCCTGGGGCCCAAATCTGCAGAGTCATACAAAGCATAAATGCTTTATCACTCCTGTCTTCCAAGTCTTCTACACGTTCCCCTTTCATGTGCAGCCCTGAGACAGAGCCACGCAGGGGAGGAAATTCTAGGAAGTCTATTTCTGGGTAGTTTAAATTGAGACCCTAAAGATACCATAGGGCTTCTGGGTAAGATATCAGATTAAAAGATATAGAAGATGTGTTTGTGCTTGGCAGGGATGCCTCCCAATCTCAGAAATTGGGAGGCAGAAGCAGACAGATCTCTGTGAGTTCAAGGTCAACCTGATCTAAAGAGTTAGTTCCAGGACAGCCAGAGTTACAACAGAGAAACCTTGTCTTGAGAAACAAAACAAAGGAGGAGGAGGAGGAAAAAGTGGAGGAAGAGGAGGAAGAGGAGGAGGAGGAGGAGGAGGAGGAAAAAGAAGTGTTTGTGTGATCAAAAAGGTTTAAGGCAGAAACACAATAGATTTATTCACATAAGACAAAGCAAAAAAATGGAAATTAGAATAAATCATCTCAAATGGAAAATGATAATAAATAAATCAACTAAAATGGAAATTAGGAACAGCTACTTTCCAAACAGCAATGAGCTGCTTCTTTCAGCTGTCATCAGCTGTTGCCAGTAAATTTGTCACATGCTAGAGGCAGAGGGAAAGAAAATCCAAGCTGAGGTAACACAGCCAGAAGCTGAATCAGGCATGCACAGAGACTTGGGAGAAGCAGGGTGGTCACAGGAGAAGGAAGCACAAATCCGGTATAAGACCCCAAAGCTAAGACTGATGGATATTTGCTGGAGAAGGCCACCTCCCCCCTCCATTACCTAGAAGAGGTTCACAACATCACAAGACATGTGCTGTGGACACTGACACAATACCCTGAAGGTTCGACAAAAGTAAATTCAGCACTGTGACTGTAACTCAGTGGTAGAGTGCTTGCCCATAAGCATGAGACTCTCCTTTGAGTCTCAGTATTGCAAGAAGAAAAATGGCCAAAGGTAAACTCAGTTGGCCAGGCTTCCCTTACACCCTTGGAGCATCAGTCAAGGAAAGGTCTGTGTGTGGAGTTCCCCAAACACCAGAGACAGGTTGCAACTTTCAAGTAGAAGATCTCACATCTGGGAATTTTAGCATAAAGTGGTCTTAGCCACAGGAATCCTCGTCTGGGAGAACATGTTGACATATTTGGTTTAGATTAATGAGACCTTTCTCATGTGTGAAGACTGAAAGGGAAACCTCATCATCCAGATGAGATCAGAACATTTGACAGTGTGCATGGTGCCTTCAACTTCATGTTAGTAAGTAATTCAATTTTTGTTTATCCTTTTATGATTTCATATGTATGTATCTGTAAGATTTGACTACATCACCGCCATCTTCTCTTATCCCTTCCCCTTGAAGCTCCTCTTCTTCCTGACAAGTCATATTCCTACTTCCATGTCCTTTTGTATGTGCCTTCCTGGATTTAACTAGAGCTGTTTGCACTAGCATGTATGGGAGGTTATTTACTGGTGCAAGGCAGTTTACCAGTAGCTGTACCTCTGAAGAGTATGCTGCCTTTTGCAGGCAACCATTAACTCTGCCTATAGTTGGTTCCTCAAGAAATGATGGTTATCTCATCAGTTCTTTTCCCATCAATGACAAAATCTTAATGAGCCAAGCCTGTGCTTATCAGTATAGGTAACGCTACTCTTGTGAGTTCCTGGGCTCAACTCCACATCATGTCCAAAAGATACATATTTAATTTTTATTATTATTTGCAGTTTTATACTTTGGTAGGTTGTTGTGTTTTAATTTAATCATGCTGTCAGTATGTTTATGACTGTCATTTATTTTTTCAACAGTTTCTTTAGTGTCCATAACCAAGATTGACATGCCTCGTTTTCATTCTAGTTTTTCTTTTCCTCTTTTCCCTTTCATCGCTCATTTTGCTCATTAAATATTAGCTGAACCCAGTGGCACCTGCCTGCAGTTGTAAATGATTTGTGCAGCTGAGGCAGGGGGTTGCCAGTTTGAGGCCACTCTGGGTAACAGCTATGCTCTACCTTAAAATTTTTTTTGAAGTAGGAAAGTTCAATAACACACTGGAAAACCATTTTTGCAATGCATAGTTCTTTACTTTCTCTTAAGAGATAGTCTTCCCATGCTTCCCCGTCTGATCTCAAACTACCACTCTGTGCTCAAGTGGTCCTCCTGCCTCATCACCCCGAGTACTCCGGGCAAAGCCACAGTGCCTGTCTCTGCAAGGTGTGTTTCTGAAAAGGATTCAAAAGTGGAATATATAAAAAGTTTATAAAAATCAGTAAAATAAAAAAGAGATAGAGAGTTAGCTACTTCACAAACAATACCCAATTAGTAAGCATATAGAAATGATCAACGTGAGTTTTCATCAGCGGAATGATAATCAAGTCCCATTTCTATGTCATTTGTGTTCTCAGCATGCTGAGGTTGGCACTACAGCCAGAAAGAAATGACCCTAAGAAGACAGAGGAAAGCAATGGCTATTTCTAGTGAATCGGTGCTTAAGTTTCCTAGCCACTTCCATTATCAAACCCATGTAGAAATGTGCTACAGATCTGAACAATGAAGGAAGAAAATGTTTCAATAAGTAAAAGGAAGTTTATGGTTTAGTTACTATTACTATGTATGGGAGACTACAATACATTTACAGAATCTGTTTAATTCAGACGCCAAAATCTCTGTAAGGCCTCTCTTATTTTTCTCATTTTTGATGTTCAGGATTGAGATGGAGCTTCCTCTAGCTTTGAATAGCATCTCTGAGTATTGTTGTCAACAGAGTGTAGCACTAAGAGCCCCTGAGGAGTAGGGATTTTACAATGGGAAACAATGGCCCAGAGTAGGGTGTCTGCACGTCTCAGTAATAGTGTCATTATTGGTTTTATCTGACCCTGACAGAATTAGAAAAAAGATGCCAAGCCTAGATGCATATTGCCCAAGGATCAACAGATCTAACAATCATTAACTCACCTGTTAATTTTGCTGAAGGTCTCAGCAAGTCTCCTCTCGGTCCTGTGATGTGAAGTATAAGGAGCCAGATGGAAAGATTATCCCAGCAGCACACAGGACTCATGTCCCTGTCAGGACCTGTGGGCCCCTTGCCTTTTCCCCTGCCTGCCCATAGTGCTGTCCACCAAATCCCAGCATGCTGATGCTCTATGTTTCCTGTAAGTCCTTACTCAAATGTAACCTCCTGTGAAGACCTTGTCTAAATCTTTCCATTTTCCTTCCTTGAAAATCAGGCTCTATTGTACTCCACACGTGGAAAAGGAAAGTAGCTATTTTTAAGTTTTATTTATATCTTGAATACTTTAATTAGTTTTTTAAAATCGATGCCCAGAGTAATGGGCTTGTTATAAGTTTTTCAGTCATCATTTTTGTGGATCATTTTCCCACTCCCCTTCTCCCGTCCCTTGCACCCCTCCTACTGGCTCCCTCCCTCCCTGTGAGTTCCCTTCTGCTTTCATGTCACCTGCATTCTGGTATTCTACTATTTTCTGCCTCCCTCGCCCAGCCCTCCATTAAGATTTCTTTTTCTCCCTCGTGTAGCAAAACACTTGGAAGAAGATTTTGTTTAGGTTTCTTTAAAAACTCGAAATGGTGTTTGGACTAGGTTTATGTTCCCATCCCAGGTGTGGTGGATGATTATGAGTTTGATTTGGAATGCTTGATGCCGGTGGCTATAATTTGGTCAGGTGCAGTTGTTTTGGCAGGTGAGGCTTGTTCTTGGGATTGTGTGCCACTTGGGTTTATGGGGACTTTTGCTTAGAGTATAAAAGGTTTGAAGCCCTAAGAGTCAGAGGGTAGGTGTTGGTTGGTGGTTCATTGGTTGGTTTGTCCATCTTGTCTGTCATTAGTATGTTGATTCTTACTTAAAAGAACCAACGCTGGAGCGATTGAGTTTGCAGATAGTGAGCTAAGACACTAATCTGGCTCACTGTCATCTAGTCCTTTCCAAGCTTGGGACAGACTAAGAAAGGCTGTGAAGATTTCTACCTTTCTCTCATTCTATATTAGTGCCATCTGCAAAAGCAGTGGAAATTTCTTTCTGTCCTTCCATTCTCTTTCCCTAAATTGAGCTAAAAGATTGTAGTTAACGACTACACCCTCATGGTCCTTTTCTAGTTCCATGCCCTATAACTTGCACACACATATATGCACTTTATAAAATTTAAGTCTATGTTCCACATATGAAAGAAAATGTGCAATATTTGTCTTTCTGAAACTCAAAAGGAAGTAGTTCCTGACTGGACCTCTGCCCCAATTCTGAGGTGCTGAGTTCCCTGCTGTCTTCTAGTGCTCATTAGTTAAATTGCAAGAATATCTAGTAGCAACAGCAGCTATCCTTGCTGGTGCCAGGGATGTTTCAGGAAGATAGTCATGGTGTTTGATCTACTGCTGTTAGATGCAACAGTGGCTTATATAGGTGTTGGCCAGTATGATACAGAGTGCTTTAGATATGGAGCTTAGGCCCTTATTGCCCAAGGTGGAGTGTTTTTCTTTGCTAAGTGAAATTTTGTGTCTATATTCTGCTCCTTTTTATACTCCAGAAATATCCTGAGATGTGGGAACAAGTCACCGGTAGAGAATAAACTTCTGTGGATAACATGGCATAGTAAGCTATTGCCTCCCATCCTCCAAACGTAACGCACAGTATTCCTAAGACGTGTGACACATCACAGATGCCTGTGAGGAGCCGTGAAAGCTGTCATTCATTAGGACGCACTGCCAAGTAGACTCAGGAGCCCCATGAACTTTATCTTGTGGTCAGACACTGAACCGTCAGAGTGTGCCTGCTAGTCCTTTAACAGAGTACAGGTTCAGTTTAGCGTCTGAGGTAGGGGAGCTACTACACTATGTGATTTCCACATGTTTTCTTGTTTAGTACTTACTGTACATGCCAAAGTCCTTGAACTGTAGCAACAATCCAGAGATTAGGACTTGGCTTGAAGTTCTCGACCTACCACTTATTATCTGAGGGAAATTTGGCAAATTGCTTCACAGTTTTCTTGCTTGATTTCCTCATCCCTACATGTGATTGTTGGTAATATCTACTGAAATGGTTACTGTGAGAAATAAATGAAATGACAGCCATTACTTAGCCTGTGAAAAACGAAAAAAGCACAAAGATTCACACAGTACCTGTCAAAGCACAGCTTTCTCTTCCTCCTATTTAAAGACCACTCTAATCTGTCAGAGAAGTCAAATGTTTGTCTTACTTCCATTTCATCCCTTTCTCTCATTTTATACACCTTCAGATAGACAAGTAGATAGAAGAATAGATGGTAGATAGATGATAGTAAATAGGTAGAATAAAATGATGGTAGATAGAATAAATAGGTGATAGATAGACAGACAGACAGATAGATAGATACTTAAAAGAATTCTGAATTCTCAATTTCAGAAACAAGTGCTAGTTGTCTTTTTGGGTCTGATTATCTTGTTTCAGTCTGTTTCTCTGCAAGGATATAATTTCCTCCTTTTACAGCAGAATAGATTCAGTTGTGTGTATTTATTTATGCATTCACTTGATGATGAGCATCTAGACAGATTCATTACGTTGGTTGATGTGACTAGTGCTTCAATAAACACAGGGAGCAAGTATATCACATGGACTTGAATTTTTTGGGGCGTGAAGATAAGAGTTAATCATACAATTTGCACATTTGTAAGCTTGTGATAAGCTCTGTAGTGATCTTCACAGTATCTGTGTTTACATTCTCACACACAGCGTATAGGATTTCTGAGTACCGGCATCCTAGGGAGCGCTTTGCTGTCTTGGTGATGACCATTCTAACTAAAGGGAGATAGAAGTTCAAATTGTTTTATTTTACATTTCCTTTATGGTAAAGATATTGAAATTTTTCTTTCATACTTTTTTAAACTTTTCTTTTATACATATACTTTTTGGTCACTTGCATTTTTTTCTTTTGAGAACCCCTATTCAACTCATTTGCCTATTTATTCAGTAGATTATTCAGAAGGATTTTTGATGTTTAACTGTTTGAGTTCTTTATAGATTATAGATAGTAATCACCTCTTCGATGTGTAGATGGCAGGTTTTCTCCCATTCAGTATGTTACCTGTGCTGGCTAGGATTATGTCAACTTGATACAACCTACAGTCACCTGAGAGGAGGAAACCTCTGTTGAAAAAAATGCTTCCATATGATATAGCTGTAGGTAGGCATGCCTTAAGGGTATTTTCTTAATTAGAGATTGATGTAGGAGACTACAGAGCATTGTGGGCGGTGCCACTAATGACTTGGTAGTCCAGATGTTACAATAAAACGGGCTGAGCAAGCCATAGGGAGCAAGGCAGGAAGCATCACTCCTCAGTGGCTTCTGCATCAGTTCCTGCCTCCAGGTTCCCCCCCCCACCCACCAGAGTTTCTGCTCTGACTTCCCTGATTGATGGACTACAAGCTATAAGATAAAATAAACCCTCTCATTCTCAAATTGCTTTATCACAGCAAGAGAAACTCTAAATAAGACACTGCCTATCTCCTCTATTATGTATTACATTTACTACACAGACACTTTTTAATTGCATGTGATCTCATTGGTTAAATATCATTATCATTACTGGTATTGCATGACAGGGAAGGGACACGCATGCCACAGTGCACATGCTCACATGGAAAGCAGACACTTTATGACATAATTTCTCTCCTTCCACGTTTACATAGGTTGTGAGGATCACATTTTGTCACCAGGCTTATACAGCACATGCCCTTACTGACCAAGCCACTTGGCCAGCTCCCATTCTTATTAATTCTTGGAATTATTTCCTCAACTATTAGAATGTTTTCGAAAGTCCTTGCCTGTGCCTATTCTTGAGGTGATCTCTGTTTTTCTCTAACATACTTAGAGTTTCAAGTCTCATATTGATGTGTTCAATCCTGTTTGAATTAATTTTGTACAAGATAATAGACCTAATTTTATTCTTCTACATACGGATATCTGTTTTTCTCAGCACCATTCTTGAACGTGTCTTTCATCAATGTGTTTTTGAAACCTTTGTCACGTTACATAGCTGTAGTTCTGTTGCTTTATTTCTGTATTCTCAGTTCTATTCAACTGATCTACTTGTCTCCTTTGTGTCAGTAAAATGCTGCTTTTGTTCCTATGACTCTGTACTCTACTTTGAGATCAGATACTATGATAACTCCTGCCTTACTACTTTTACTTAGAAGCAAGTTGCATACACCTTGTGATTCTATATGAATTTGAGGATTGTTTTTCTAGTTCTGTGAGTAATGCTATTGGCATTTTTGGTAGTGATTTAATTCAAACTGTAGATTCCTCTCATGTAGGACATTTTCACAATATTGATTCTATTCATCTGTAAATATTAAGGTCTTGCTCTTTTCTAATGTCACCTTCAATTTCTTTATTCAGTGTTTTAAAGTTTTTATTGTAGAAGTTATTTACCCTGTTGGTTCAATTTATTCTTGACTATTTTCAAATACTTGTGAATGTAATTTATTTCCTTGTTTCTTTCTCAGAGTGTTCATTATGATGTATAAAAGAGCTACTGATTGTATATGTTGAGGTTTTGTAACCCACTAGTTTGCTGAAAGTGCTTATTAGATATAAGAAGTGTTTTGTTTGAAGTCCTTAGGGCCTGTTAAGAACATAGCATACCATTTGTGAATAGGGGTATTAAACATCTTCCTATCCTATATATGTCCCTTAAATTTCTTTCTCTTGCCTTATTGCTTTAACCAAGATTTCAAGAACTATATTGAGTAAGAAAGGATGAATTGCCAACTCTGACAGTTCAAATGAGGAGCTCCTCCCAACCGCAGGTAGGCTCATGCATTTGAACATTTGATCCCCCGTTGGTGACGCTATTTGGGGAGGTTTGAGAGGTACAGCCTTGTTAGAGGAAACATGTCACCGAAGGCAGGCTCTAAGAGTTTAAAGACTCACACTGTTTCCACTTCATTCTCTCTGCTTAGAGCGTGCAGTTCAAGGTGTGAGCTGCCAGCTTCCTGCTACTTGCCATCATGTCTGCCTCTTGCTGCCATGCCTCCTTCACCATGGTAGACTCTTATCCCTCTGGAAACAAAAGCCCAACTGAACTATTGCTTTATAAGTTGCACTGCCTATGGCATTTCATCACAGCAAAAGAAACTAATTAATACACCAGCTTTATCCTGTTCTAGATTTTAGAGGAAATACTTTTAGTTTTCCTCATTTAGTGTATCATTGGATGAATCTTAGGCATGCATAAACTTTATTACACTGGGTCTGGTTCCTTCTCCTAATCTCTTCAGGAATTTATCATAAAGGGATGATGGATGTTGTCAAAGATCTTTTCCTTCATCTATTGGGCTCTTATGAACAGATATCAATCTGTCTCTAAGTCTATTTATATGATGTATTCAATCTGCTGATATTTACATATTGATCCATACTTGCATTGAATCCATGGAATGAAAACAAGTTGATTGTGATGAATATTTTTAAAATATATTGTTGGATTCAATTTCTAAATATTTTGTTGAGAATTATTCCATCTTTATTCATCAGGAAAAGCAATCTATGTTTCTCTTTATTATGCTGTGTCATTATCTGATTTGGGTATGTAGGTAAAGAGATTTCTGTTGGTAGAGGCTTGGATTAAGGTTTTGGCATGACCTGAGTTCTCTTCTTCTCCTTCTGGGCTCCTGGCCAGTACCTGAGAGGGGAACAAGGAGGATGGTTGAGAATATCAGATAGGACATATGAAGCACTTCACCCCCCCACCCCGCCATGTCTCTGGCCAAGATCCAGGTGTGGATGTGACTGCCAAGTGTCCTCTTGAATGCATGCCAGAAATCTGGGCAAATTGCCTCCTTTGTCTAGAAAGCCTTGAAAAGTCACACTCCCAAAAGCCAGAGCTGATGCTGCCTCAGGCCTGGGATAGACATGCAGTCCAGCAGAATGACTGTCTAGACCCGTGATGAGTTGGTGATGCCTCTATTTCCCAACGTGCTGGTGTTGAAATCAGCATGCCTAGCAGTAATTTTCCAGGTCGAGTCCTTCTAAAAGGAGGATTCCCTCTTTCCTCCCCCTACTCTTACTCTTTGTACTGTATCACTTCTCACTAACAAATCTACTCTAAATATATCTGTGGCTCGTGGACGTTCTTTCAGCGGATCGAATCAGACAAAGTGCTAGTCCGTGCACAGCAAATGGCATAATTTATTTGTCGTTACAGGGTATCAAGGTAATAATGGTTTCATAGAACAGCTTAATATAGTTATTTCAATTTCTACTTCATGAAACATTTTGGAAGGACATTGATATCAATGTCAGCTCTTCCTTAAATGTAGAATTTGACATTGAATCTATCATCCTAGGCTCTCATTTGGAGATTCACATTTTTACTGCCTCAATCTTCCTACTTATCTCGGATCTGTTTATGTTATTTATATTTTCTAGATTCAATTTTTGCAATTCATATGTACCCAGAGTATTATTGATGTTAATGCTTTCCAAGTTTTTTTAGAATATAGTATTTCAAAGTTTTCCAATAACCCATGGATCCAATTGTTTCTTGTAATGTCCTATTTAAATCTATAAGTATATTAATTTGTGTTAGTGTCTTTTCTTTCTTTTGGTTAATTTGGCTAAAGGTTTTTCCATATTCTTTATCTTTTATCGGAACTCTTTGTTTCATGATTTTTCTATTTTGTTTACATTTTTAATTTCATTAATTCCTACACTTTTGACTTCTTATAGTATAGTGTTGTAGGGTTTTTTTTTTCTTCATTCTTGTTTTTCTAGTTTCTATTTTCTCAAAACAGCACATTTCACACCGTGCCTTAAATGTGTGTGATGGGTAGCTTATTTGTAAACCTGACACACACTTGTTACCTGGAAAGACAGTACTTCAGTGGAGGAATTTTCTTCATCAGATTGGACTGTGAGCATGTTGGTGTGGAGTTTTCTTAATTAATGATTGTCATAGGAATGCCTATCTCACTGTGGGAGGTGCCACCCATGGGCAGGTGGCCCTGGGCTGTATAAGAAAACAAGCTGAACAACCCATGGGAGTAAGCCAGTAACCAGTGTTCCTCCACAGTCTCTGCTTCAGTAACTGCCTCTGGTTCCTGCTCCCAGCTCCTGCACTAGCTTCCCTAGATGATGAGTTGTGACGTGGAAACGTGAGCGAAATAAACCCTTTCCTCTCCAGATTGATTTTGGTCAGTGTTTTAGCATAACAACAGAAAACAGACTAGAAACGTTTGTTTTAATTTCTTTAATTACTGTGTCATTACATTCTGCATATTTTATCTATATCCTGTGTTTGAACAATTTTTACCAGCCAGTTCTTTGAAGTTTTGCACAATGTATTTTGAACATTTCATCCCTTCCCCCAACTCCTTCCAAATACATCCCCATTTTTCTACCCACCAAACTTTGTGTCCCCTTCTTCTTCTTCTCCTCCTCCTCTTCTTCTTCTCCTCCAATTCCTCCTCCTCCTCCCCCTCTTCCTCTTTCTCCTCCTCCTCCTCTTCCACCTCTTCTTCTTCTCCTCCTCTTCCTCCTCCTCCCCCTCTTCCTCTTTCTCCTCCTCCTCCTCTTCCTCCTCCTCCTCCTCCACCTTCTTCTATCCATCAAGTCAGATCTGTGCTATCCATTCACTCTTGGGTTTGTCCTTCTAGTGAACTATGGTCAACCTACCAGGAGCCACACTCTTAAATAAAACTGACTCTCCTTCATTGCTGCTCTATTTGCAGTAGGCAGAAAATGGAAACAAATGTCTATCAACTGATGAATGTACTGTGAAAATGTGACAAGTTTATGCAACAAAATATTACTCAACTATAAAGAAAAATAAAATTAAAAAATTATCAGGTAAATGGGTGAAACTGAAAAGAATCATTCTGAATGAGGCAACCTGGGTCCAGAAAGATAAACATCACATTTTCTCTCATTTCTGGATGTTAGCTTTGAGTCTTCAGATGCATATATTTAATTTAGAATATCAATAGAGGTCAGTGAGTTAATACAGGGATGGGAGGATAGAATTCAGTAGCACAAAAGGTTAATGGGGAAATATAGCATGAAGGGCTACATTGGGGTAAGGCCTGGGGAGAAGATAGAAAAGAGAATGTAGGGAAGGATAAATAACAGTAATGGTCTATCAAAGAACTCATATGGAAACCCAGCACTGTAGAAGCTTCCTAAAACACACATTAACAAATATGTGTGTGCATTTATTGATATATACACACATATGTTTGTTAATTGTTCAAGTTAAAAATGGAGTTACTCTATGATAGGGTGATAAAGTTCCTACTAAATACTAAATAAAAGCCCAGTGCACAGAAAAGGTTACCTCTTTTGGTGTTGTTGTCCACTGAGATCTCATAGATCCCTAGAAATTACAGAGTACTGCCAATGTTCTTGCTTGCTCTGGAGAACTTGATGGTAAGATGCAGAGGTGGTAGATGATTATTGGAAAACAGTGTTTTCCAGACACAGCAGGGAAATCACACACACACTCACAGCAGTTCTGACATCACAGAACAGCACAAGCTCAAGACAGACAAAATCTCAACAATAAGGGGGGATGTGAGCACAAATACCCCCTCCAGCTGATGAGCCTTGGGCAATTTATAGATTCTAGGAGAGAGCGTGTCTACTCTCTAATTTTCTAATGAAAACATTTACATTTCTTTTAGAATGTGTTTTTAATTTTTTACATGTTTCAAAATGTATTTATTTTGTGCTTGTGTTTCTTGTGAATTTGTCCTGGCATGTGTATGATGTCAGCGGAGAACTGTGAGTCCCAATCCTCTCCCTCAACCGTAAGAGTCCTGGGGATTGAACTCAGGTTGTTAAGCACGGCATCCAGTGATTTTACCCAGTGAGTCAACTAGTCAACTAATGGTTTGACGCATCCCAAAGGTGGTAATGATGTATGCTTGCATTTTTCACTTGATTCTTTGAAATTTTAAAGTTTTCCCATTGCTTCTTTTTCAATGAATCACTGGCATTTTTCTACATCCATGTGATTGTGTAGTTTCTGTAATTTTTCTTTATAGGGTTTCTAAACATATCCTACTATGATCTAATAATATATAAGATATTGTTTCATTCTTTTATATTTGTAAAAGCTTACATAATGTGATCCATTTTAGAGAAAGATTCACGTGGTGCTGAGGAGATTGCATACTCCACAGCTCGAGAGTAGAAGGTTCTGAAAATGTCTACAAGAAAATAACTGTTTGACACATGGTACATTTTAGTTCTGAAATTTCTTTCCTGTTTTTTCTTTTAATTGACATTCTACTCATCTCCAGATGACTGGGGGTTTAGTATCATGGCGATCAATGCTACCTTCACAAGATGAGTGAGCCTTGAAGTCACCAAGTATTATGCACAAGAACCTACCTGTCCTCTTTGTGGTTAAGTGTCTGTTGCTCAAAACTATTAATCATTTTAGAGAATTCCTTTCTTTATATTCCAGGACACAGCTCAGATAACTTAGTTTTGTGACAGTTTTCCAGGCGGGTTAATCCTAGCTCCAGAAACTCCCCAATTGTCAAACCCTGGGTGGCTAATGTCTATGATACATTGTCTCCTAAACATGTTGGGGTGTGGGGGAGGCAGGAAAGAGTGTAAATGTTACTAGAGGATCCATCTCAATGTTTCCTAGTCCTGGTCAGTACTAAGAACCCCGCAGAGTAGATGAGGCTCTCAGGAATGTCACAAAAATATTTATTCTAAGACTATAGAAAATATCTAAAACTATGTGATATAGATAGATAATGCTTTACTAGTTCTCAATTACCCATTCTATATTCTAAAGGGTAATGTTGACTAAAGGCTTTAAAGGAAATACATAAAAATATGCAACAGTATTAAAGAGGACTGAAGCTTCTGGTACAGCAGATAGGATCTGTCCACAAGGTGGCAGAGCATCTCCACTGCTGCAAACATGCAAAGGAACTTTCTGGTTGACTTCTGTAAGAGCAGGCTGCAGTCAGCAGCCTTCTGTGCAGACAGCTGAGGAACGTGCAGTGCCGAGGACAGAAGAGGAGAGCTGACCACAGAGGCATCTTGCCTGGCTGAAGGCCACAGTCCCACGGAGAGCAATGAAGACACTGGCTGGACCTTTGTCCCTGTGCTTATGGCTGCAGCTGATCTGTGAGTGAGAGCTTTGGGGAAACAAGGCATTTGGCAATGTCCATTGTCAGTCTGAGGAGCAGACTGGCCTTCTCCAGATTGCCTAAAATCACTGTAGGAAGGAAGCAAAACCTGGAGAATGCTGTCCTGATGCTCTTCCCACTTTTCCTTTTGCACAGGTGTGAGTCGAGGCCAGCAGGTGGAGCAGAGACCCTCTTCCCTGAGTGTCCCGGAGGGAGACAGCGCTGTTATCATCTGCACCTACACAGACAGCACCTTCTATTACTTCTATTGGTACAAGCAAGAGCCTGGGGCAGCTCTCCAGTTCCTCATTAATGTTCTTTCAAATGAGGACAGAAAGGAAGAACGAGGGCTCATTCTCTTGCGGAATAAGAAGGACAAACAAGTCTCCCTGAACATCACAGCTGCCCATCCTGGGGACTCAGCCACATACTTCTGTGCAGCAAGTGCACAGTGCTCCCCAGGCCCCTGCTGCCTGTACACAAACCTGAGACCAGAAAGACAGACATTTTTCCACCTTTGAGATGATGATATTCCTGTGTTGTATTAACAACAGGACATTTTTAAATGTCCTGAAGTTCTGTTTCCAAAAGATACAAGGAGTGGTAGAATATTTTAGATTAACTCTAGATGACAGTGAATTCTTAGGTGTGGAGATCTAGAATCAACTGTCATGTTCCATTTAGAGCCATTCACTCCACCAAAAAAATTCAGTGTCACTAGCAGAGAATATTCACTCATCTTGATGGAAAGAGTCTTAACTTTTAATCACTATTCATGGTTTCTTATTAGAAAGTAGTAGACAAAAGAAGTAAAATATAAAGTGGCAAATTAAAGTGTCTTCTGATCCTATCATACAGATACATCATTTATCTCTGTGTGTGTGTGTGTGTGTGTGTGTGTGTGTGTGTGTTTATAAAAACATAAAAGCACCATATACTGCATTTGGTTTCAGCCGTGCATTAGGAGTTTTGAGACATGCCACCTGTTGACAATGTCTACTGTAGAATTACAGACAATGAAAGACAAGACTTCAGTGTAGTTTGCATGGAAACCACCAGAGATCACTAACGTTCTAGATGTGATTTCATTTGCACTGGGGGCATCCTAGTTAAACAGGCCTATTTCCTTTGTAGGCACAAATAAGACTGCTCTTGTGAAGAAAGTTCTTGCCTATGAGAGACTAGGTTCTAGGAAATCCTTCTGGAGTCTAGCTCTATAAGACTGGGTGCACTGCAGGAATCGAGGATCACTCCCTCTGCCCAGCATGCTTTCTGTCATCTGCTCCGGTATTGTGATCCTCTCAATGTTAGGTAAGTAACATTTTATCTTCAACACCAATGGCATCATTTTCCTAAATTCAAAACGACCTTCATTTGTCTTTCCCTATAATAAATCAGTCTCATTTATTTCCAGAGAAGAGCAATGGAGATTCCGTAACTCAGACAGAAGGTCCAGTTACTCTCACAATTGGGGAACCTCTGATCCTGTACTGCACCTATCAGACTCTTTATTCAGCTCCTCTGGTTTTATGGTACATCCAATATCTCAACAAAGCCCCTCAGCTACTCCTGAAGAGCTCAGCAGATAACAAGAGGACAGAGCACCAAGGGTTCCACGCCACTCTCCTTAAGAGCAGAAATTCCTTCCACCTGCAGAAGTCCTCCGTGCAGCTGTCAGACTCTGCCCTGTACTACTGTGCTGTGGGGGACACAGTGAGGGAGACCGCAGGGGAAGCTGCACACAAACCGAGGGTGCAGGAGGTTTGGGGGAGGGGGCCCAGTGAAGGGGTGTGTGAACCTTCTCTCAGTAGTGTTACCTTAGCTTTCACACTCCCAGACACTTGAAGGCCATGAACTAATTACTCTGAGGAGTGATGGAATTGAAGTCAGTGTTTGATAGAACCAACATTGAGATCCACAAACTCAGCCAGAAAAGCTGCTCAGTCCTTGAGAGTGCAGGAACTCTCACAGCAAACACGTTCAGGGAAACCCTGATTGTGATCAATCTTCTCCAAGATACGTTACAAAACTAGCTTTTAAAAATCTTTTTTAAAATTTTGTGGCCCTCTCACACACTATTATGACCCAAATAAAGACATACAATCTTATCTTTATGAATCTACCTCAGCCTTCACAACTGAGACCCTGTTTCTCTTTGGTTCATGCTGCATGGTTCAACCTAACTCCCACCAGCCTTCACTTCATGGGGAAGTTTAGGAGGCTGAGATGTCCAAAGACTCTCCATGAGGTCCCAACAGACAATTCTTCCATGTTCTCACTACATACTGCATGAGGAGGCAGCCCTGTAAGGAAATACTATGTCCAGGAAGTTCTTCCTCTTCATGGCAAATCTCCGCTGCCATCATCTGACCTGGAACCCAAGGACGTGCCCACTGTAGACGCTCACCCAGAGTTATACTCGGGTTCTCTGATAACTCTGAATAAGAAAGAGGCTAGGGTTTTGTTCCATCCCAGATTTCAACAAAAAGTAAGCTAAAACATATCAACAGTCTATATGTTTCTCTACCACACAGGAAGGATAGTATAAAGATATGGCTCCTTCTCATAAGAGAAAGAGTTTGTCTCCGTGTACACAGAGCAGTGAGATAAATGCTGTTATCTTATGACGAGAGAGCCAAATGGAATGGCGAAAGCTGTTTCTGGGTCAACAATAAATGTCAGTCTTGTGTTCTTATCATTGGCCTCATGAGTTCAGCTAAGAGATGCATTAAGGAACCCACTGAAATAACAATGAGGATGTACAGAGTTTAACCCTCCACCCTTCTTCTTTGCTGGTTATTTTGGGTTTTATTCTTTTCCCTCAAATCTATGCATCCCTTCTTAACTGTGCTATCCCGTACTATAGTAGTTTAACCCCTGTGAACTGCAACATCTAGATTCATTCCTTTCATAATCTTACTAGTCAGTCAGATTCTGCATAGAAACTGGAGAAACAATGGGCTGGGAGAGAAGCTGAGCATTTCTTCTTTCCCTGGATACTCAGCTTTGGTGGTCCTGGTGCTTGCAACATCACTTTTAACTACAGTGAGGAAGCTCTTTTCCACAGCCCCATAACCCATGCTGTCTTCTCTTCACCTCTTGCTTCCTCTGACTGAATGGTAAAATGTTGTTTGTTTTTTTTTATAGTTATTAGGCAGTTCCTGCGTGTTCTGCCACCATTTCCTGAGTCCCTGAATTGTGCTTTCTGCCCTGTTTATAGCTCCCCTGCTGAATTCTCTTTAATTCCCATATGAGCATGCCTCCTCTGCTCAGGCCTGCACCAGGAGCTGGAGGTGCAGGTGAAGTCCCGCTGCAGCTCACACAGATCTCTCAGCATATGTGCAATTCGATGGTCTTTGCCCTGAGTATATCTATTCTGTAGTTTTCATAGACTTTCATAGGCTGCATTCCAAACAGCTGTGTCTAGTTAAGTATGTCTTCTCTTCATTGTTATATTGTTATTTTCTTCTGATTGTGACAAATTCTATTCTCATTTGAGAATTTCAGGAAGATATTCTAATGTCATTTCCTCCAATGTTATATTTCTACATGCATTTACTATGTGTAAATATATACATATTTGTGTAATGTATGTATTATTGATATTGATTTAAATAAAAATATATAATATATATGTATTTACAAATAGTATACAAATTCTACCATATACCATATAAACTTGAGAGTCTATTAGAGTATATTGTTAAACTATTTATGCATGTATATAAAAACATACACATGCCTCCTCATGTAGATGTATTTGAAATATATTTGCAGAAGTACATTCAAAACAAATATTCAATAATATGGACAAACATGCTTCTTGGGTCTATGAATAATTATAAAATTCATTAGCAGGTCTTTTCCTTGATAAATTAAGAATTTCACACTTTAAAAAACTCTGTCGTGCTGGGCGGTGGTGGCACATGCCTTTAATCCCAGCACTTGGGAGGCAGAGGCAGGCAGATCTCTGTGAGTTCAAGGCCTGCCTGGTCTATAGAGTGAGTTCCAGGACAGCCAGAGTTACAACAGAGAAACCCTGTCTTGAAAAACAAAAATAAATTCTGTTGTTTAGAGTTATCCAGAAACACAGAACCAATAGGACATATTTATAACATATAGATAGATTTGTCTCATTAGATTTTAGAGGCTGAGAAGTCTCATAATATACTAGCCATAAGCTGGGAGCCCAGGAATGCTGTTAGGTTAAATTGTCATCCGAAGGACCATGAACCCAGAGCACTCACATCCAAGGACAATGTGGATGATAGATAACATGTGTCTAGCAGAGATAATACTTGGGACTTGGTGACTATTCTTCTGGTTGGCTGTCATGGCCTGCACTGTTTTTCTGGATGGTTATCATGGCCTGTGGTAGCATGGGTTGTACTGAATCTGTTTCTTCTGGATGGCATGGGCTGTGCTGAATCTGGAGGCTGTTTCTTTTGGATATGGGCTGTGAGGGGTTGGGGGCAGTTGGGAGTTGGGATCTAGGTTGGCAGGGCTGGAGGAGAGGGGGGAAGGGCTACAGGGGAATGGGTTGTGGGAACAGAACCAAGTGTTCTGTGGGTAGGGTACCTACCTTGTTCTTCTGGATGGTGTGGGCTGTGCTGGAGCTGGGAACTTTCTGCCAGATCTAACTGCATATCTTTTACCTACAGCAAAGTGTAGTGCTTGCCTCCTATCAAAGAAGCTTCTTTTTGCAAAAGATTGAGACCATTTCAGAAATCTGCATTTGGTCAAAATGAAAAGAACAACTGACTATGGAATTCCCAGCCCCCGTTGATAAATCTACATCACAAACCCTATACCTAATGCTTAAGGAACATCATGGAAGAGGAACTGAAAAGATCATAAGAGCAGAAATACCACAGCATCGGCTGAGAGATTGTATCTTCTATATAAGACAAGGAGCCTGCGCTAAGATTTCTCAACAATATAGTTGACTGAATTAGACTTGAAAAATGACACCCTTTGACGTCCCAGCACAGATGGAGAAAAGCTCACGAGGCCCCGCTCCTAGATGAGGAGCTAAAGACAGTTCACAACTGCTGAGACATTGAGACTCAGTCTTCTGCCAAAATGAGCATCCTATGTGGTTGGACAACACTACATCCAATAATTTGTGAGCCCTAAGCACACTGTAGCTTTGTGAGACCTAGTTCAGTTTTACCTGACTTCTGACCTACAGAAATTGCAGAGCAATAAATAGATTTTTCTTATAAGTTCCTAAATTTGTGGTGATGTGTTACACAACAGTGGAAAACACAGAGTTAGTGAAGTGAGCAATGAGTGTTCCTAAGACTTATGACCTATTACATCATAAGAATACTTGAAAAGTAATGAAATGCTTTACGGGCATTCCTCTCAATGTAACTATATCTCTGAAATTACACAAAGTATTATCATAATTCAACATGAATAAAAAATTAATGATGCTAGGGAGAAAGACTGTGTTATCTTTCTTTTATCTTCATTGAAAATGTTATAACTAAGTTCTCACATGAATAGATAATGAGGAATTATGGAAACAAAAGAAGCATACAGTTGCATTGCCTCTTAAAATTTGTCATCTATTATGAATTTATTTTTCTAAAAATTTCCTGTGTGCCTATTTTCAATCCATAACTTGTACTTTTCCTTTCTTTATGTATATTATAATCTGAAAGACTGACAAAACACAAACTCCCCTGTATGTGATCATAAAGCTTTGACATGCTACCCTGGGAAGGACACATAATTGAGAACTTGTTCAAATTTTTCTATTCAGCCGCCAGAGGGTGCTGTTGTGAAATGGGGAAACTTTTCTCCTGCTTAAGGGAGAACTCTCTGACTTTTGTTAGGTTGTCACCGGAAGAATCTCAAACCCGGTAGATGGTCAGGAAAAATACAGATCCCTGCAGTGTCTGGAAGAGGACAACTAGGTCTCCTGTCATTCCTTCTTAACCTGAGAGCCACATGGGTCCATTAGAGTCATTAAATTCTATTTCCTAGAAATATCCCATGAAGGAAAAGTCTGCTTTATTGCTATTTGTGCACCATGTCTTTGCTGTGCATCCTGAAGCTTGGAGTGCCTCTAATATTCAACGTCACTCTGCTATAGCACATAATCCACAGAAAGAACACTGTGCTGTTTCACCCTGAACAGAGACCCTCCTATGGGCCGAGTTCTCCCCACACACACTGATGCTGCAGGGGTATTCAGAGCCCAGATGGTACCCCAGCCTAATGGCTGTATCTGTGTATCTGCAGCAGCTGCTCTGGTGCTGAGGGGCTCATTCCTTGTCCCTCTATGTCTTCTTCTGGATGTGTGACACCCCCACCTGGATCTCCAGGATATCCTGAAGTGCACAGCAAGAAGTCTGCCTGAAAAGCATGAAAAGCTTTCAGACTGATACAGGAAAAACGAAAACTCCTTCTGCCTGGGGAAATCCTTTGATCATGGGACTGGGGAAGCTGAACACCCTTCTGCCAGGAGTCACACAGTACAGAAATTGAACAAAAATTATCTGAAACATGCAGATTATGGAACCTTGGCTACTTTAAAGGAGTTGAAGGTAAAGCTTACAGAGAAAGAAGAATCTCAAAGAAGTGCTTAGCTCCTATAGAGATAGATATTAGTACCTGTGTGTTTTCTATTTTGAAAAAATAAAAGGGGTTTCTGGTTCATGAATGACAATATTTTTCATCCTAGAGCTGAGATTCTAGAGAAAATCAGGCTACAAATACTTCAACATGCTGGAGGAAGTTAACTGCTCCAATATCATTTGAGAAAATGGGAAGATGGCTGGTGGGTATAGTGCTTGCCTTGAAACAATGGGGGCGTGAGCTCGGATCCCCAGCACACAAGTAAAAAGGCAAGCATGGTAGCACCTGTAATCCAGTGCAGGGAAGCAGAAACAGGTGGATCACTGGAGCTCACTGACAAGTTAGCCAAAACTGAAAGTTCCAAGTTCAGAGACCCTGTCTCAAAATAAGGAAAATGATAGAGGGAGACACCCAGCATCGGCCTCTAAAGTCCACATATGCACCCACAGTTGAGTGTACAGACAGACAGACAGACAGACACACACACACACACACACACACACACACACACACCAAACACACATATGATGGGGGAAGGAGAGAGAGGATAGTGATTGACCAAGATGGCATGAAGCTGGACATGAGTTATTTTCAGGGCAAATGAGAGATTTGATTTACATTATTAATCTTATCCCCCCAGCAGCAAAGAAGCCCAGGACAGTTGACAAACTGTCTTCTTTTTCTTTTTTTAAAAATATCCTATTTATTTTTTTATGTACAATGGTATTTTGCCTGCGTATATGTCTATGTGAGGGTGTCAGATCCCCAGGAATTGTAGTTACAAACAGTGGTGAGCTGCATGTAGGTACTGGGAATTTAACCCTGGTCTTCTGGAAGAGGACCACTGAGTCATCTCTGTAGTCCCATATTTTTCAAACTGCATTATCTCTTTGCATTCTACCTGGTGTCTTGAAATTCGTGATCTGAAACTTCTGATAAAACGGATTTCTGTTCACTCGCTAAAGTTACCTGAGACTGGAGAAGCTGGTTAAGGCTGTCTCAACAATGTGTAAAAAACATCTTTCTAGAAATACATACTACAAAGGAAAAAGGACCTTATCCAGTGAGCCTAATGAACGAACATTGCTACTTAAACACAAAGACTCCACAGCGCCTCCCACGGGACCTTGAGTTGACTGGTCTATGAATGAGCTGTATTTTATCTCACCCACACAAGTAACTTCTGTCTCTTTCTCTCTCACTTCACCATTTAGGGGATGCTGAGGATAGGCTCCAGGGGCTTCCATCTGCAAGTGAGTGCTCTCTCTTTGAGCTATGCCCCCAGGGCCTTTTTCTCCCTTTTGGATGGATTTTGCTAATGTCTTCTGAGTACCCACTGACTGCTGGTGGCCCCTCTAAAGGCCTTTGCTTTTTTGTACTATCCCCCACAGTGCCCTTCACAAGCTTTTGCCGTGTTCTTGAATAGCTCTTCTGGACTTCATTCTTTGCAGCCAACTTTGTCTTTTTACTTCAATAAAAATACAAGGGAGGACCCACATTTTTCATTCTCCTTATGTTCTCCTCTATCTACAATGGGTTCTCATTAGTGACTGGGGCAGGAATATAAACTAAATCTTCCTGCGTGTTGGATGTGCACGTATGTGTTTTAGTGAACACCCATCTGGGGAGGCCAGAGGAGGATAGCGGGTGTCTTCCTTGGTCACTCTCCACACATGTTTGAGGCAGGGTCTGTCAGTGAACTTGAAGCATGACATTTAGGCTAAGCTGGCAGGCCAACAGCCTCCTGGGGTTCATCCGACTTTGTCCCCAGTGACAGTGTTATGGACACGTGAGGCCATGCCCAGCTTTTACATATATACAAGAGGTTTGGAGCCAGAACCTCTGGATTTCACAGCTAGAGCTCTTACGGAGCCCTCTCCCGGACCCTAAAATTATTTTCAAATAAACTTTCTATATCAGCATCTTGTTTCTTTCAAAATACTTAATATTACCTATTAACGCAGAAAGAAAAGTTGCAAAAACTGAAGCGTTAACATTTTCAATGAACATTGGAACTTCATATTCCAAATACTCACTTCTAGGTCACTGAAGCACATAATCAGTCTAACCTTTCCTGAGATGAGGTCTTCATATGTAGTCTAGGTTCATTCTGAATCCATTATAATGTAGCCTCAACTGGCTTTAACTTGCTGCCGTCTTCCTGTCTCGGCCTCCCAAGCATACCCTGCCCTGCTCTACAATATGGCTCTTCCTTCAGGCTAGACAATTTAGAAGAGAAATCTTGAGCTATGTGAATGCTGTCCTAATGTCACGGTCACCTTCCTGTGCTATACATAAGTGCAGAAGACAAGCAAGAAGTTAGATCATCAGAGCCGCGGGAAAATGGATGCAAGAATCCACAGTACTCACACCATCTGGGATAGACCGTTGGACCACCTAGTTAAGTTTTCTTTCTCCTCCCTAAAATTCATTCGAATTCAAATTCAAAATCAGAGTTTCCAGGTGTGCTGGGAAGAGGAAACTTCATTTGAAAAATGCCTCCACAAGATCAGCCTGTGGTGGGCAAGCCTCTGGCACATTTTCTTAACCAGTGATTAATGTGAGTGGTTCCATCCCACAGAGGGCAGTGCTACCTTTGGGCAGGTGGTCCCAGAGTGTATAAGAAGGCAGGTTGAGCAAGACTTGGAAAGCAAGACAGAAATCGGCACTCCTCCATGGCCTCTGCATCAGTTCCTGCCTCCAGGTACCTACCCTGACCTCCCTGGATGATGGACTACAATTTATAAGATGAAATAGACACTTTCCTCCCCAAGTTGCTCTTGGTCATGGTGTTTTATCACAGCAATAGAAACTCTAATTAAGACCCCAGAACGGCCTGCAAAGATTCCTCAGTTTTAAGAACAAGTATCTGGTACCTTGGTATGTAGAGGAGCATTTTCTTTGAACCCAAAGGGTGTCTATTGGGTAGCTGTATGTGTGTGAGACTCTGGAGCCCTCTTCCCAGCATCTAAGACTAGTAATGTCTATGTATTGCTTACTTGTTCATTGTATTAAATTAAGTCTTGGTGTTCAAAGGCCACCCAATGTTGTTTCTGTGTCTTTTTTTTTTTTTTGTAATGTCCACAGAAGGCATGCGACATTATGTTGTCCATCGATGACTGAGTTATATTCATGTCCTGTGAATATAGCTTGAAGTGGCGTCTCTGTCTTGGTGCTCATGTGGTGTTTGTGGCATGCAGTTATTATAACATCTGGTGAAGCTCTTTGAATTTACACCAACGTTTCTCTCCCCCCCCACCCCATCCCCACAACATCACAAGCTCTCTGAAGGAGGTAATAATGCTGAATCTATTTTGTATTCCTCCAGGTCTAAGTCACACTTAAGTATATTGGCTGAACTGGATTGGATCATACTCCAAAACTCACATTTTAAGTTCAAAGGTAAGAATCAAAAGGATTGTTTCATCTTACCACATTAAAGGTACCTGTTTGGGACTAGAGAAATGGCTCGGTGGTTAAGAGCACTGGCTGCTCTTGCAGTGAACCCACACGGCAGCTCACAACTATATATAACTCCAGCCCAGAGGATCTGCTGCCTTCTTCTGACCTCCACATGCATGCACACGGTGCACATGCACACACTCAGGTACATATGCATATAGTATACACACACACATAAATAAATAAATATTTTGGAACTTTTAAAAAGTATTTATTTGCAGAAAAATAAAAGATATATATGGTGATTTCAAGTCCCACATAGGTTATCCCCTTTCCTGTAGACTCCCCCTTGCCTTCAAATTGATTTTGTCCTGGTAAAGGTCAAGTGGGCTGTCTTTCAAGGCAGGAAAAACAGCAAAAAGGAATACTAAACTAAAAACAAATTCAGGAAAACAAAACACATTGGCAGCCTAAGGTACTTGTAGAAATTATATCTGAATTGGCCCCACTTTTCCCAGTTCAGTTGGGTAATTATTTATTTTTATTATATACAAGAAAGATCATTTACAAATATTAAAGATGTAGCCCAGCTGCCCTTGAGTGTGAGACCCTCCTTCAGCCTCCGGAATGCAGGACTGCAGTCATATGGCAGGGGCCAAGCTTCATGTATGTTCTTATAAAAAAACCAAACCGTGCATATCAGTGGGGTATCGTGTGATAGTTCAGTGTACATTGTTTAATGTTTAAGGTGGGTTAGACATAATCATATCCTCATTTTTTTAATGTTAAAAATTTAAAATGATTTCCTCTAGCATTTGAAATTTGCAGTGCTTATTGTTAGTTATGGTTACTTTACTGAGCCACATAACAAACCAGAAGTCCCACTTCCTGAGTATACCAAAGTATTGTTGACCAGCCTTTGACCTTCAGCAGGCTCCCCTTTAAAGTAATATTTATCAGAAAGTATGGTTATTCCAGACATGTCCCAATGTACATGTTTTTCATATTCAAAAATTAAAGGCTCATTAAATGTTTACTTTCTAATATTTCCATTCTAGTTATCGTGTATGTCTGGAATGACTTTCACTAAATCAAAGATCAGTAAACTCTATTCACAACACATGCCTGTTTCTTGATTTCAGCATGTGGATGTTCTGCCTACAGGCTCTAGTTAGTATAGCTATCACATGTCCTTCCTCTCCAGAGGCCCTCACCCTCCAGACAATCCCAAGGTCATTGCAAAATATTCTCTTCCCTCCACTGTGCTCTGCCCAGACGCTCAGCCAGGACTGGTTTTGGAGGAGCTTCAGTCTTAGAAGACTGGGAGGGAATTCAGCAGTGTCTGGGCTGAGAACCCTGTCCTGGGTGGAGCTGACTGGTTGCAGGAGGAGGGACAGTTCAACAGCCATCCTGACATCACAGCCCAGGGGTTGGTTTCTTGCTTCTGTCTCTAGCAACCAGACAAGCACCATGAAGAGGCTGCTGTGCTCTCTGCTAGGGCTTCTGTGCACTCGGGTTTGCTGTGAGTCTGGCTGTCCACACCCAGATCACCTGAGAAGATTTTGCTCAGCACATGGAGGGGTGGGGGAAACAGCTCAGGAGTCTTGCAGAGCATCCATTTTCTCAAAGGACATGGAGGTGCATTCAGGACTCCATGGATGCTGCAGTGACCACCATCTGTGTCTCTCTCTCTGTTTCCCATCAGGGGTGAAGGGGCAACAAGTGAACCAGAGTCCTGTGCCCTTGGTTCTGCGGGAGGGAGAGAATGCAGAGCTGCAGTGCAACTTTTCCATCTCTACAAACCAAGTGCAGTGGTTTTACCAAAGTCCCGGGAGACATCTCACCAGCCTGTCTTCCAATCCTGGAACAAATCAGAGTGGAAGACTGAAGTCCACAGTGGTCACAAAAGAACTGTGGAGCTCATTATCCATTTCCTCTTCCCAGATCTCAGACTCAGGCACTTATTTCTGTGTTGTGATAACACAGTGCTCCCGAGCCACCTGCAGTCAGTACACAAACCTTCAGCTGGGTAAGGCTGGCCCTTCCGGTCACAATACACCAAGAAGCCCCATACTGGCATTTACATAATTTAATATTCCTTTCCTGTGGTCACTATAATCCACAGATATATTTTGCCTCAAGTGTTTGGGACTTTGGTCTCTATTTTCCCTCCTGATATTTTGGGGGCTTGTGCACTACAGATATCTAACTTAGAGTGAGCAGAAAAACAAACAAGAGTGCTGAAATGAAATAAACATTCAACTGCAATGTCCTGGTTCACCAGGAAGCAAAACCAAAAGGGTTGGAAAGCAACGAAATCAATTCAGCTCAGTTGGGAGTCTCAAACATGTTCAGGTTTCTCATGCCAGGTTTGCTTGTTATTCTGTCCAGTTGTTATTGAACTCAATGTGACTATTCCTCTTCACAATTCTGTTAACTTTTGCTTCATATGTTTTGGGATTTGTTGTTTGTGATACATGTTTATAACTTTAACAATTTCTTAATGAATTTACCATTTTTCTAGTATTAAAGAGTCCCTCTTGTTTTTACCATATTGTTATTTAAAGTACATTCTGCACAATGACAAAGGCATAGCATATTGATGTGTCTTGAGTTATGGGGAGCAGAGGGGTCATGATGGGCTGGGGAGATGGCTCAGGAAGCAAAGTGCTTGCTATACAAACATTGAGACCTGAAGTCAGATCTCCAGCAAACATGTAAAAGCTGAGCATGGTGGTACATGCCCATAACCCCTACAGTGGAGGGTAGAGAGAGACAGGGAGATCCCAAAGGCTTGCTGGCCATTCAAGCTAGTTGAGTGTTAAACTCCAGGTTCAGTGAGAAATCCTGTATCAACAAACAAGGTGAAAAGAGATTGTGGAAAATATCCAATTTTGACCTCGGGCCTCTATACACACACACACAGATGAGCATGGGCACACAAAGAGAGACAGGGGTGGGGACATTGCCAGATGGCCAGCCTACTAGCCTCTTCCTCTCTGCTCCCTGGCTGCCATGAAGTGACCAGCTTTTATGCCTGTGTCCCTGACATGATACACTGTCTTACTCAAGACTAATCAGCCACAGATCAAAGCTTCTTAAACTGTGAACCAAAATAAGCTTGCTCTATTATAGGTTTATTATCTGGGGTATCTTGTGGTATCTTGTTATGGTGACTGAAGTTGACTGTCACAGAAAGCTGTCATGAGACAGAATTCACAATAGCAAGACCCTGTTTGAGTTTGTGTTTCCTCCTTTCATACAGTCTAACATGAACCCAGTGACAACAGGTCATGTTCAAGGGGATCAGTAATTTATAAATTTGAATTATCAATGAATAAAACATCTACTTTCTCTAAAATCTTTGAGCCTTTTTAAAATCCTTTTTTATATCCCCAAAGCACTGGGTAATGGGATGGATGATAGCCATTGGGAAGGTAGGTCCATGAAATGTTCTTACCAGATAGACCTAGATAAGAGGAAGAATTTCCTGAAGCATGTCCCCCCACCCACCCCTTTGAGATGTTTTCTGGAGCCTTAGCTGCAGGTTTGTGCATTGATTGCTGGTGTCTGTAGTGCAAAGTCCTGCTGTGGGGCTGAGCCCCGCAGAGGTGTGGAGGAGTTTTCATTTGTACAAATATGTGAAGTACACAAACTCACTAGTGTGGTAGTATGACAGTGTGGTCAATAAAGTAAGTTAAAGAAGCTTAGTTTAATAAACTAGTTCCAATACATTTTCATCATATGTTAAATTATATTATGGACAGCTGCTTATACATTAGTGATGAAATACAAAGTTGTATGATCTCACTGAAAGTCATTGGCAGATTTCTGTAATTATACTTATGGATATTCATTAAAAAATCAAAAGAATATATGCACACATTTTTTCTGTGTTACATTTTTATGTATTTTTCTTATTTGAAAACTGCAGACATGTGTACAATATATCTTGTTCATATCCACCCCTCACTACTCCTTCCAGTTCCCATCAGGACCTCCCGATACACATCTCTCCCAAATTACAACTTTTTTTAACATCTCACTGGATTCAATAAGCACTGTCCACATGTGCATGAGGGTGTGGTAGCCACCTCGCCAAAATTAGCAGAGACTCTCTCTTCCTCAGGGGCCGTCAACTGCCAGTAGCTTCTCAACAAGTCTTGTGCAAGTATCCACAGCTGCTGTGAGTCCATGTGTGGGGTGATCATGTCATATCCAGAGGACAGCATTTCACAGTGCTCCCCCATCTTCTGTTCTTCATTCTTTCTACTCTTTCCTTTGCAGTGTTTCTGGAGTCTTGGAGGGGGTAGGGATTCCCAACTATACCTGATCACTTAAAGTCACTTATTCAGCACTTTGAACAGTTATGAATCTACTACATTAACCCACTGTAGTAAGAAACTTTTTGGACTGAGGTTGGGAGCAGAAAAAAATCTATGGTTAGAAACATTAACATTTAGAAAGCAGTTTGACGGTCTGATCACTTAACAAAACAGTATCAGTTGGTTCTTCCTTGTGCCTATGGCATTCCCAACCATGGTTTTTGAACAGAATTACAGAACTAGGAATGAATTCTGTCCCGTGGAGCAGGCTTCATATCCAATCAAGAGAAAAATTAGAAGCATCCATAAATAGGTGGGTTAGTGGTACATCCTTCCTGGTAGCTCAGTTGTCTTAGTCAGTGTTCTATTGCTATGAAGAGACACCATGATCATGGCAATTGACTTCAGTACTGTTTAAAAGTAGGAAATACAGTAGTTCAATGAGATGTAAAGATAACTTATTTGTACAATAAAAATAAGTAATCATTACAAGCAAAAAAAATGTGGGTCTGAACATATTTTCTTTCAAAGATTCTTAAAAGTAAAATGTTGACATAAAAGTAAAATGGATGGCCAACATGTGGCTACAGAAGATGAATGGTTCATACATGGTTGTGAAGATACGGACGATTCACACATGGTTATAGAAGATATTGATGGCCCACAGGTGGTTAGAGAAGAAGAGTCTCTCACAGGCATCTGAACTTCACAGGGACCTTACAGGAAAAGGAACCAAAGAAATGCAAACAAACTGACTTCTGTTTGATCTCCATTTGTTTGCTAGGGTCTTAAATTGATCCAATTATTACAATATTTTATTCACTATATCAGAGAATCATTTGTGTTTTCTGTTTGTTCCCATAGGATCCACTGTGGTCCAGAAAGTAACTCAATACCCACTAGGCACAACCAGGTAATAAGGGGGTATGATGGCCCTGGGTTGCTCATATGAAACAAAAAAAAAATCAGAACCCATATAATAATCTTGGTACAAGCAACTTCCCAGTGGATAGGTGATTTTCCTTATTTGCTGGAGTTCTTTTTATTGTAATTCTTGCTTATTAATAATTCCAGTTTCATGCAATGCATGAAACTTCCCATTCCTCCCTAATCCCCCATCCTACCCCTGTGCCTTCAAAATCAAACAAAGAAACAAATAAGCAAATAAAAGAAAATTGAGTCCAGCCAGTGTGGCAGAAATATGGATCATGGGCATCACCACAGATCCTGGAGGCCACGGATTTCTCTAATGATGGACATTCACTTGGCCCACACCAGCCCAAGACCAAGCACAATGAAGCTCAACCTGAAGTGGGCCCCACTGCCCAAGCACACATGTATATGAATATCACCCAGGCATTTGGATCCCAAGCAGGCACCCCGATATCATACCAGCACCAGGGTATCCCACAGGCACCAGGACCTCCTACAGATACCAGGGTCTCCCACAGGTACCCAGACATTTCACCAGCACCAGGATTTCCTGCAGGCACCAGAGCATCCACAGGTACCTGACATCCTGCAGGTATCAGGATGTCCAGCAGGCACTGAGCATCCCACAGGCACCCTGACACTCCATAAGTACCAGGGTCTCCTGCAGGCACCAGGACCTCCTGTGGGTATCAGGGCATTCCACAGGTGTCCAGGCATCCCACAGGTGTCTGGACATCCCACAGGTGCCAGGACTTCCCACGGGCACCAGTACATCTCACAGGCACTGAGCATCACTGGAGTTCTTATGATCAGAAAAATAGAATAGTCGTTCCTCAGTGTATTTCCAAGAAGCAACTAAAACTAGCAGACTCATCATTTCAGCCCTGCAAGATTCAGTAAAGTACTCCAATATTCTCTGAGAACTGACTCATATTGTTTAACCTGTAGTGTAGGCTGAACAAAACTCAGGAACTGAATAAGAGAAACTCTCCTGCCGTAGGATTCCAGCTGAGGTGCACACCTACAGACCCCCACAAGGACAATAGTGGGTGTGGCAGTATAGCTTTTGATTTGGATATGATGGTGGAATTCTTATTTAATTCCAATATGAGTTTCTATTTATTTTTTTTACAAAAAGAACAGAGAAATAATGAGAATAATTTACCTTAGAATAATTCAATTATTCCAATTTGAGTTTCTCCATAGACTGGTCAAACAAAAGTGTCATTTTGAAACTTTGGATTTGACATAGAAACTTTCAACAAGTAACTTTTTAGCATGAAGTGTGAGATACTCTCCAGTAAGTGCCTAATCAGATACACAGCTGTGTTTGGGCAGCTTTATAATGTGCATATTGGAAATGCTGCACAGATTAAACGCTTGAGGAGAGACTCTGTTTTCCTGAAAATTATAACAGCATAGAAAATAGCTCCAAACAACACACTGTGCTCCTGATAGCAGCATGGCTGAGTACATGAATTTAGAAGGCTCCTGATTCTCCCCATTTCCAGACCTCAGAAAATGTGAGTACAAAGCTGGTCTTTGCAGGCTGGGCCTCTGCAGATGCCTCTGTGCTCTGACAAACACCTGTGGAGACTTCAGAACCAGAAACTGTTGGAATCTCAATGAGAGCAGAGGCTGTGTTGCCAAGAGGACCTTCATCCGAGGCTTGGAGTGAGAGGAAAGGCAGGGATGTGAGTACCTCTCCTTTGTCTCCATGGAGAAGCCACAGGCATGGCTCACCTTATGGTCAGACTAAAGGTGTGACAACAGCCAAAAGTTGAGTAAATATTGTCAATCACAGCCAGAATCCATGGTGTTTGTGCATTAGAGCATAGGTACAATTTCTAGAGTCTTGTTTCAGATAAATCTCTCACGTCTCATCACAGATTAATTTACTACACTTACAAATTTTCAATATAATTGTGTTGAACTCTTCCTAAGACAGTAAACTCTACCTTATATCAGATACTATCCACTTACCAAATAAATCACATGGAAGGGCAAAACAGCACTTAAAATGCAGTAAATTTCCTAACCTAGGTATCGTAGCACTCAAACTTGACCTCTCCCTCTCAGGGAGCAGCTCTTATCCGCTGTCAAGGGATCATGCACCAGCTCTGTCAATAACACCAAGCAGGGCCATGTTGACAAATGGGAAACTCTGCCACGGCGCTGTCCCCAGGGCTCCATGGACCTTCAGAGTTTCCATCTGCTAGAAAGAGAAACTGTGAACCAGGACATTAGCTGACTGTCAACACTGGAGCTGAACTGCAAACAAGAGCAGACAATAAACAATAAAGCAAGGCACTCACTGCTCTGCTGTTCACATCTGCATCAAACAACTGGGACCTGTCAGAGACCTCCTCTGGACTTTGCTCTCATTTTGCCTTTTAGCCTTTTTGTGGCAATTCATTTATTAAAATCATGAAATCAAATAGAAAATTCCAGACACATTTAACACAATGACAGCAGGTCACAAAAATGCAGCCACAAATTTTAGTGGTGTTATTATCCATTAAGTATTTGCAGCATGCATGCACGCACACACACACACATGCACACACACACACACACACACAGCCCAGTATACTTGGTGTACACGCACATATGTGTATATACTTACATAGATGCCACATTCTGTAGGGGCATATTCTAGCACTGAATCACAGATATGCTTGGTGTGCTCACTGAACTGATTTTACAAATTAAAGCATACAGACTTTACAATTAGAACCAAATATTTTGAATCAACAGAGTAGAAAGTATGTATCAATGCCATCCTGGGACTTTATCTCAAAAGGACAATTCTTTGGGGAAGGTTACATAATAACATCATCATTTTAATAGCTAATAAATAAAACTCTGTGTTGGATTTTCAAAGAATAATATTTTAATTCTTGCTATAACTGCACAACACACAAGCAATAGAAATACTGGCTTTTATAATTTGCTTTAGAAGAAGCTTTATGAGCTGCAGAATTTAAATAGACCCTGGAGGCAATAAAGAAGGAGGAGGAGATGCTGTCATTATTTTGGACATAATAGCCTTTCACTGAGACAAAGACCTGTGAGTGTTTGACTGCTCACAAAATTTATCAGATTTTTAAATGAAACCCTATATTTAAATAGTGATCTGCAACTAGATTACACGGAGAGTCTTTATTCATGATGAATTCTCCTTTAAATGTATCCCCCAATTATCCCATTGAATAGCACTGAAGAATGCCATCTAACAGTCTGTGTTTCCCCTCAGCTCCAGTCCCCAAAGCTAATAGCTTTCCTAACTCTCTGTTTTCAGTTACTACCTGACTTCATTACCAGAGAGAGCCAAGGAGATAAGCAACGGTTTGTGGTAGTCACGCCTTTTCTCATCTGTGTTCAGTCTTCCTGTGGCCTGTGAACCTACGGCGATCCATTTCCTGGTGGGTGCATTGCATAAGAACCCAGGCACTATAGTACTCCTAGAGAAAGTTCACAGCAAGCTGCCTGGGATGACGTCTATTCAGTGACCACAAAGAACTCAGGTGCAGTGACATTTCTATTCTACAACTTTGGTTGTTTTAAATTAGTTG
The DNA here is from genome assembly GCA_026225945.1 of Cricetomys ansorgei. Classification (NCBI taxonomy): domain Eukaryota; kingdom Metazoa; phylum Chordata; class Mammalia; order Rodentia; family Nesomyidae; genus Cricetomys; species Cricetomys ansorgei. The sequence goes on from JAMJFZ010003384.1 coordinate 2,092,912, forward strand.
GAGGAAGACTTGGTGACTGCTTGAGCAATGATCTTTTTTTTTTTTTTATTATTTCCTCTTAATTGTCAGTGACACACAACAGAAAACTCTGGCTCAAAGGAAAGCAAAATAAAGGAAAGGTAACATGTATGCACCAGAGAGAAGATGGAATTGTTGCAAAAGAAAGGAAATACTCACACTTGATATTATTCACCTAATCCTGTCGCTACTTCTACTTTCTGCGTGCTATTTTGTAAGATGTGACCATACATGTTTCTGTTTCTTGCATTTAAATGTGACCATAGATGCAATTATTTCCTACATTTTGACTTCAGATACTCAAATATTGACAGAACGCGGGCTGCACACTAGTCATTATCCTGGACACTTGGATCAAGCAGTGACTGAACCACTGGGTTAGTTCCTTGTAGCTGACTAACATTAATATAATCATGCCTTCTTCCAGAACTCAGCCAACTTCATTAGCCACACCATGTAGCTTTACATCTGGAAGACTCAGTGAACTCTTTCTTTGCTCCCTGAAACCCCACAGTGTTTGAAGTGCCAATAAAACCTGGACAAAAACTCGGGAGCTCCCTAGAGCTAGCCTCTGCTGCAGGATCCCAGCTGGGACGCACCCCTGCCGATCCCTGACAAGACTGGATGCTGTGGCCGCTCTCTCTGTGGTCTGGATCAAACGACATTTCCAAGTAAAACTGTCTTCTCTGAAAACAGGTGTCAGGAGCTACTTTCTTCTAACGCATTTTGTCTTGAATTCTCCGATCATAAGTAGATCATACAGAACTTGTATAAAGATTTTCAAAGGTCAAAAACTATCCCATAATAAAGTGTCACTCAAGATGCTCACAGCACAGATCTGGGCACAGCTGTTGGGATGAGCAATGGAAGTCAGGGCCCTGCTCTTTTCCCAGTGGACTTTGCGTTAGTTATATGCAATCAAAGACGTACGACCGCCACGAGTGATAAGAATGAGAGATTCATCGTAAGATTTATAAGTCCCACGATGTCTAGAGCTGGTGGAGAGTCTATGAAAAGCTATTTTCCTTGCCTGGATTTACTGAGGAGCAGCTAGACTAAAAAGAAAAGTTGGATGATGACAAACACTTAGCTGAACTAATGATGAGGATGACAGTTGCAGTCCTCGAGAACCATCTTCGTCCAATGCTGTTTGGAGGATGACTTTGAGAAGCAGTTACCTAGCATTATTGTGCATGCGCACATGGTCCAAGACCAAGAGAAGCTAAAGGAGGAGGCATAGTGGGAAGTGGGGGGAGGGGCTTCACTGAGAGAGCTGGTGAGCTAAGCATGAGCTCAATCCCCATCTCTCAGGGATGAAAAGGCAAAGAAGACTTAAAAAGAAAGAGGAGCCGACAGAGTAAAAGCCATGTGCGTGGCCCTGATGTACCTGGACTCAGTCTGCAGAGCCAACACCTGATGGCTGCTGCCGCACACCCACCTTTCAATCTTGCACTGTTTTTCTTACGCTCAGTCCTAACACAAAACTATACAGGCGAGCAAATTCTGGGAAGTATCTGCAGGTGGTTGAGATGATACAGATCTACCACAGTGCCCACTTGTGAACTCGGCATCGCCATGCACCTCTGTGAGCAACACGTATAGTTCAAATGAAGAAAATAGAAACATTGGACTTCCTGCTTGCAGCATGACACTCCCCGAAGAGAACATGAAGGTCACATCTGTGGGTGATGCTCAGTCTTCTCGCCAAGTCACATTTCCCACTGATATCCTATGGCTTGGCTACTAAAATCTAGTAAAATGCAAGATTGACTTTTGCCAGGCAGTGGTGGTGCACACCTTTAACCCCAGCACTGGGGAGGCAGAGGCAGGCTGACTTCTATGAGTTCAAGGCCAGCCTGGTCTACACAATGAGTTCCAGAACAGCCAGAGTTACAACAGAGAAATTCTGTCTCGAAAAAACAAAAGAAAAAAAAAATTAACTGTCATTAGCACGTCTTATGTTAAGACACGCAAGTAAATGAAAAGCTAGGAATACATGAGTAGCATATTTGTAAATATGCTTGCACTGAATTGAATTCAAAAGCCGTTTCATAATGAGCAAGGTCTTTGTTTCCAAAAATACTGGCGTGCCTGTTGCTGGATTTACAAATGGCTTTCCATTCAGCGTTTTGTAATCTCTTAACTGAAGCCCATACTCACTCCTGTCCTGGATTCTTTTTGAATAGAACATCCTTGACCAGGAGAAATGTTACATAAAACATCATAGATTTGATGAGGAGTTCCTTAAGCCAGCCCCTGTGGTTTAATCAAATATTGTGGAGAACGTGAAAGAAAATCAGGTCTTCAGTGTTTGTTTAGGTGAAATCCTCGCCAAGTAAAATCCCTCCTTCCTCTCCACAGAGCATGCTCATTAATAGCGAGGGAAAGTTGTCCTGTGTTCTGGGAAATGTCGTCAAGAGACTCTTAACACTGTGAAGCTGTGAAGCAATGGAGGTCATTCAGGGAAAAACATTCTAACTGTTCTTAAAGAAAACAAATTAAACTTTCAAGCTAGCTTCCTACAATATATATATATATATATATATATATATATATATATATATATATATATATATGAGCAGCATGACTGGATGCCTCCACACCAAGGAAAGGGAGTAAGTAGTTCTTCCCTGAAGCAGTCAATCTGAGGTTAATCTTTCCTGTCTTTACTGCTGGCTTTGCTGCCCTCTAGTGTTCGTAAGCTAAACTGTTTTGAAGCCTGGTGAAAGGACCTGCTGCCTTCCCCTGCAGCTTTCCCCTGCAGCTTTCCCCTGCAATAAAGCCTGAGGGCTCGGAAGAACTGGCTGGCTGATGATACAGAGCCTTGTTACATGGGTGACCCTGGGTGGAAAGGAGAGCTGTGTCCTGTAAATAAGTCTTGACATAATTACACAAGGCGGAAGAGATTGTTTTGTTTTTTATTTTTCTCGCGCTCCTTCCCTTACTCTCTTCCTCCCTCTCCCCTTCTCTGCTGCTAACTTAATTTATGTCTATTGTTCTTCCCTTTTTGTATTGTAAAAAACATCCTGATAAGTGGGAATAAGAGTAGAGAAAAGTAGGCGACTGTAGGGAACATTACAAAATACACAATTTGTAACAGGCCCCAGACCTTAGCACAACTGACTCCACAATGGCTAATAAAGACTTTCCATTGGCTTAAACTCATGTCCGAGTAGTTTTCTCTGGACAGCTTTACCAGTGATATTATACTCACATGGTGGAAGCAGGAAGGAAAGGATTCCAGAACATACTGCAATTCCTTAAGTACTCTAAAAATCACTGATGCAATCAGAAGTCGGAAAAGCCCTTTCCACTGGACAGGATGGATGAAATGAAGAAGCAGGACAAACGGATGAGTCAATTTGGAAAAACAAAAAAGACATCTCTGTGTAGATGAGGGCTACCCAAGCTAAAGTTATGAAGACTTGCTTCTGCTAGGTGGCATGATGCCCCAAGTACCTGTTTCCTGTCCCCGCTCCTTGCCCTGAGACTTCTGGTGCTGCTTCTCTCCCCACAAAATCTAGGAGGGAGAGAGAGCTGAAGTCTTACACTGCCTACCTACATCAGTGTAATTGCCCTTCATGGCAGTGGGAGTGTATGCGGAGATTCACTAAGACATGGAGGAGTTTAACAGCTGTATTCCCCAAAACTCAGCTGTCTTCTTCTATACAGATAAAGAATTTCCAGTTATCCCTGAATCAATGCATTTTGAGAAATTATGATATGCATACTTGAAATAAAGTCTATCTAGTAGTGATTTGCCAGGATTTTGAGATCCTAGCCCAATGCCACCATGAATGATTTGAAAATTAGACATTTTGAAACGTGTTCAAAATTGAAAAGTGTATCAGAATCTTTCTGAGGAGCCAACTTTGCAAAACTAATCTCCAGCACTGTGCAGCCCCAGGTAATGAAATGATCACACGTGAGTCAATTATTTAAAGAGACCACAGAGAAGGATGCTCTTTTTAAACAAGGATCTCAGAAGAAACTGGAAAGTGATTGAGGAAGATGTACCCTTCTGGCAGCAGCTATATTCCCTAAGCCAACCTAATAGTGATGGTACAAGTTTGGATGTTTATATTAATTGGTCTGAACATTGAAAAGAAATATTAAGTCATAAATTTTCAGAGGTCCAAATATTTTTTACTGGTTTGTTCAACTATGGGACACTTGGGAACTTATAAGATCTTTGCCTGAAAATTAGAACATAAACACAGCTTTACTGTAGAAGTCAGATAGCACAATGGGAGAGTTCTTCCCTGATGGAATGGACAAGTCAACGTTTTATACCATTTTCATGGAACTGTTTTTAGCCTTAGTAATTGTACTGCATAATTTTATGTCAACTTGACACAAACTAAAGTCATTTGAGAGGAGAGAACCTCTCAATTGAGAAAATGCCTGCAAAAGATCTGGCTGTAGGCAAACCTGTAGGGCATTTTCTTAATTGGTGATTGATGAGAGAGGGGCCAGCCCATTGTGGGTGGGGCCATCCCGGGGCTGGTGATCCTGGGTTCTATAAGAAAGCAGGCTGAGCAAGCTAAGAGGAGCAAGCCAGTGAGTAGCAGTCCTTCAGAGCCTCTGCAGCAGCTCCTGCCTCCAGGTTCCTGCCATTTGAGTTCCTGTTCTGGCTGCCTTCAGTGATGAACTACAATGCGGAAGTATAAGCCAAATAAACTCTTTTCTCCTCAATTTGCTTTTTGGTCTTGGTGTTCTGTCACAGCAATAGAAACCCTAAATAAGACAAGTTGGTGCCAACATAGTGGGATATACCTGTGACAGACCTGACCATGTTTTACAGGGGATTGTGGAAGGACTTTGAAACTTTAGGTGCGAAAATCCAGTGAGTGTTGAGAGCTCAGTGAACTGTTCTGTATGAGCTTGGAAGATATGAATATTGAGAGAGCCAGAGTTCGAGGCCAACCAGGTCTACACAGTGAGTTCCAGGGCAGCCAGAGTTACAACAGAGAAACCTTTATCTTGAAAAAAAAAAAAAAAAAAGGAAAAAAAAGAGCCCCTGAGGTAGTCCTGATTTTGAAGGCATAAAGGGGTCATGGAGAACAGCTGAGACTTGTCACTGTGAGAGACCAGGAGAGGATATTGGTGAAGGTACAGCCTCAGTGGCAGTTGAAGACCCAGAATTGAAGGGGTCATGCAGAGAAGTTGAGTCTTGGCACTATAAAGAAAGCCTAGGAGAGGCTGTGGTGAAAGTACAGCCCAGTTGCAGCAGAAAACTCCAGTAGTTGGAGATGATACGGTCATGGGATGACCACCAAGAACAGCAGCAGCAATGGAGGGGAGCCAGCCATAGTCTAGAGGACAAGCTGTGTGTGCTGCAGAGATGGAGGAGTGACCCAAGCCCCCTGGAGTGACCCAGAAGATTGCTGAGTGACTAGATTTGAGTTATTTAGACTGTTGGCGTTTGCTTTTGCTTTGTTCAGATTGTGACTATGCTTTGGTTCTTGAAGTAAGAACATATTTAATTTATTTTTTGTTTTGCAGGAGCCCACAGTTGAAAAACTGAATCTTTAAAGAGTCGTTGAATTGTAATAAAGACTGATTTTAAAGTGTTTGTGTTTTTAAAGACGCTGGAAATTTTAAGTTTGTCAAATATTTTATACTGTGATATTAGTGTGTCATCTTAGGGGTGAACAAGGAAGGCCTAAGAGTGGTAGATTTGTGTGTCAAGTTAACAAGGGGTCAGTTGTGCTGGATAGTTTTATGTCAACTTGACACAAACTAAAGTCATTTTAGTTTGAGAGGAGGGAACCTCAATTGAAAAAAAAATGCCTCCATAAGTTTGGGCTGTAGGCAAGCCTGTACAGCATTTTTTTTAAATAATGGTTGATGGGGGTGGGTCCAGTCCATTGTGGGTGGGGCCATCCTTGGGCTAGTGATCCTGGGTTCCATAAGAAAGTAGGCTGAGCAAGCCATGAGAAGCAAGCCAATAAGCAGCACTCCTTCATGGCCTCTGTATCAAATCCTGCCTCTAGGTTCTTGCCCTGTTTGAGTTCCTGTTCTGGCTTCCTTCAGTGATGGACTACAAAGCAGAAGTATAATCCAAATAAACCCCTTTCTCCCCAACTTGCTTTTTGGTCATGGTGTTTCATCACAGCAATAGAAACCCTAAGACAGCAATTATTGTAATGAAAATGTTTAACAAAAGGATTAATTCAATATATCATAAGAACAAAGACATACAAGCAGTGCATGTTACATGTAAGGGTAAAAAAAAATATGTACTATTAAATTCACATAAAAGATCTTTTGAAAAAGTCATATAAAAATCTATGGTACAGAATCTTCCTAAAATATTTACATATATAATAGGAGAGTAAATGGAGTTAGCCTATAATGGGGTTAATAGACATCATAGGCTAACACATAAAAGCCCAATGCCAGGAATGGTCATCTCTTTTGAAGTTGTTGGCCCATGAAATTTCATTGAACCCCAAATACTGCTTTGGCTTTGCCAATGTTTTTGATTACCTTCTAGACCTTGACTATAAGGCCCTATTGAAAAAGACATGGCATGCTTTAGCCAAAAGATGGAGAAATCAAGCTGGAACTAATCAGAAAGTTCATCCCTCCTAGCTAGTTTTCATAGGGCTGGAAGGTACTATGTAAGCCCTGAAAGCTACAATAGTGGCACACCTGGCAAAATATGCTCAATTGTACAATGGTGACATTGATGTACTGGAGTAACCAACCACTTTCTGCTTGGATTTAAGGCCCATTCCATGAGGGAGAACCTATACTTGACATGGTTCTTGGGATCAAGAGCCTATAGCTGAACAGATCATAGAGTCTAGGGTAGAACTACTACTATTATTCTGATAACTAGATATACCATTAAACCAATTCCTAATGATTTTTTGAACTTGGACATCATCAAAGAAGCTTCTTTTACTGTAGATGATGATTAAGAGAGAGACCTACAACAGCTTAAATGCAGAGAATAAGAGATTGTTGAGTGCTCAGCCCTAACTGGGACATCACATACCCTCCTCCCAAGGACCAGAAATCATCACAGAAGAGTGGATATAAAGACACATGGATGTAAGAACCAGAAGCAGTGGATGACTACAAAGGTCCAGTGTTTTCTGGATATAGACGGAAGTTTCACATATGATCTCATAGGCTGTTGTTAACGCCATGCATAGGACCTGGGCAGGCTCAATTTTGATATGAAGAAGAAGGTGGGTATTAAGTTCCATCCCTAGTCACATAGCTACTGGTAATTGATGGCAGCTGGGAAAGAAAGAGTTCACTTTAACTCACTTTCTTTATGAGTGTGGTCACTGAAAGGTTGACCGCATTCTATTAGATAGCTAGACAGAACAAATTGCAACCAACGGGTGTTTTTTTAAAACCTGAAAACAATGTTGGGTGGGTATAAAGGAGTGGTAAATATGGGGGAAATGGGAGAATGATCTGAATATGATCAAAGTATAATATACGAAATTCTCAAAGAATTAATAAAAATATTTTAAATGTGTTCTTATGAAGAAAAATACGAGAACACACAACAGAAATACATTGTAAAACGTGGCATAACCATTTGGTAAATCTCTTATCCAGAATAAAGTTTATGAAAGTTTTACAAAATTATCATAGTAAAAGATACAATTTTTCAAAATGATAATGCTTTCGTTGAGATATGATTCACACGATTCACCAATTCAAAGTATAATATTCTTTTCTAAAACTTTCAGAATCACATCTACACATATTTATGATGTATAGGATAATAATTAAACACACACAATGTATATAATAACCAAATAAGGAAAATAAACACTTCCATCTCCTCAATATTTTATGATTTCTTGGGCTGTAAATCTGCAATGTCTTGTCTTCCAGTTCTTTAAGTGTTTTATGAGTATTACCAACTGTAGTCACCTACTGTAGAGCATCAGAATCAGTTCTTCTTTTTATTGTTTTCTGATACATGTTATCTAGCTCTCTTTTCCTTCCTAAACTTTTAGAGCTAAAGGGGTTTTTTAAAAGTTAGGAGTTAAGAATCTTTCTTAGAAACAGCCAACAGCCAGGAAAGAGAACAGAGGGGTGGAATTCCAGCAGGACTCCTGTTAGGAGTGAAAACATAACAGTTGCAAAAGGCTTCAAAGCTTAGATACAACATTTAGAAATGGTTACTACCTTTTAAGAAAACATTTACCTTTTGCCCCCTCCCCCCAAATAAAGGAGTCTTGACAGATCCAGATCTAAGCATCAGAAAACAACACACTTTAAAAACACCTTTACAGTCTGATTCATTTCACCTACTACACCTCCAATTCAATTTATATTGCTGCAAATGAGAAGATTTCACTCTTTCTGTGGCTCAATAATGTTCCATTATGTGTACGTACCACAATTTCTTTACTTATTAGTTCATTAATTGGCACCTTGATTGGTTACATATGTTGTCTGTTGCGAATAGCATTCCAATAGCCATGTACACACAGATACCTATTTGATATATTTTATCCTTTCAGAGTATGCGCTCAGCGATAGAGTTGTTAGATCTTCTTTTCTTCTCTCCTCCACAGTATTGGCTCTCTGCACTTTGCTCTTCTCAAAATGTGTACCTTTTCCTTTGTCTTGAGACTTTTACCCCACTTAGTTTTTCATCCCTTTTCTTCTTCGTTTCTTATGCTTTGCATGTTCCATCACATAAATCACTCCAGATGTAAAAGATAAACCAGCAGATGCTTACTCGTAAGCATTAGGAAATAGAAATGAGTTCTAAGCCACTTTATAACTCATACTGGTAAGCTGAAAGAATTGCTTGTGTATCCAAGGAAAGAAATTATTTTATTCCTCAAAACACCTACAAAAATATTGTTTACTTTTGAGGGGGTAAATCTATATCGTTAGGCCCTAGTTTGAATTATCTTTAAATCTAAGCAGAGTCATGTCTGACATTTTATGGTCCTTCCCCAGTTATTTTGTTCTTTATTAATTTTTAATAAGTATGAGGGTATATTTTAATTAAATACAATGATATACTCTCATCCTCTGACTGTGTCATTTTCTTCCTTGGAGATACTATCTATTGAAAGGAGACTTTGATTGACAGTTTTGCCTTGACTCTAGTGCTGGTGGTTCTGGCCTCCTCCCGAAGGTCTTTGTTGGGAGATGCTTGCCAGGACCTCCTCATCCAATTGCAGTTTAAAACATGTAAGTAGAATTTACTTAGGACTTTATAGAGAAGTCATTAATCATATTCCCTTTGTCTGTCACATCAGTATGTTTCCCCTCCTGGGCAGAGTGATTCTCCCACTCTCTTCACCGAGGCTAGCTTCCTATTTACATTTCTTTCTTTTTCCCTCACTCATAAGATGTAATATATATATATATATATATATATATATATATATGTATATATATATATATATATATAACAGTAGTGTCATTTTATGAAATGAATAGAATTTCCAGTTTGTAAAGGGAAGACTTGAAATCTCAACCAATTAAGTAGCTTTCCCTAAATGAATAGCCAAAATCTGAAATCTGATTATGTTGAGTGCTGAGGAAGACACAGATCTCGTCTGCACTTTGCTCTGAACACGCAGATTTGCGAAACAGAACCGGCCTCTGTTGGGAGAGGCCTGCATCCAGATAGCACAGTGGGAGAAGGGCGGAGCTTTCAGACAAAGGAACCCTGAATCCTCCTGTTTACTTAGAAACACTATTTAGCTCTGTAAAGACTTGTTTTTCCTTTAATTAAATAAGGACAACTGACTGACGCTGTAAAGGGCTGTAATGCTAAACATGCATAGTGGTCAGTCAGTACTGTTGGGGCTTCTTGGTCATAGTAATGAGAGAAACTCTTGGCCTGTCTCTTTTAGTGACACATCCTTTCTTCCAGTCTTCAGTTTCCCCACTTCTAAAACGAGAATGATAACACTCTCTAACTCATAAGACTAAATAGCACTACTTGATTCATAAAGTTAAATTATCTTCTTAAAAAGCGCTCTCACTGGATTTTATTGCTTAAGAAAATAGACCTAACAAAAATTTTAAGATGTAATTTGTTTTCACTTTTGGCCTCCAGAGGGCAATGTTGCATAGACTGAATGTCTGCGCTGAAAAAGCTCTGTCACTCCAGAGAGCCTTTTTACTTCACAGCTTACTGAGGTACAGTTGTAAGTAGAAAGGGCACCAGAGCAGTCATTGCCAAGGAAGCATCTCTCAGCTAATCGTCTCCAAGCCCTGTCCACAGGGAGCTCTTGATTCCGCGTTCTTCACATTCCTGCTCCGGGAGATTTCCCAGAATACATCTCTCTGCCTTCTCACTGACTAACCATGTTCCCAGTAACCATTCTGCTGCTTGGCATGCTCTTTCCACTGAGTAAGTATTGCTTTACTCCTGCTTTTGTCTCCAGGGAAGTACCGTGTTCCTAGCTAGAATTTACACAAGTCTCAATACAGGGAGGTCTGTCCTGGTCTCACTGATGCTGCATTGATGTTACAGGAGGAAACAGAGCCCAGACAGTGGCCCAGCTGGAGGCTCATGTCACTGTCTCTGAAGGAGCCTCACTGGAGCTCAGATGCAGCTATTCCTACGGCGCAACACCCTCCCTCTTCTGGTACGTCCAGTATCCAGGCCAAGGCCTCCAGTTTCTCCTCAAATACGTCGCAGGAGACACCCTTGTTAAAGGCATCAATGGCTTTGAGGCTGAGTTTAGGAAGAGTAACTCTTCCTTCAACCTGAGAAAATCCCCAGCCCACTGGAATGACTCAGCCAAGTACTTCTGCGCTGTGAGTGGCACAGTGCCTGGGGCTGCAGGAGGCGCTGAGCGCAAACCCCAGACTCTCTGTGACTTGAGGGCACACAGTGGATGAGTCACAGCAAGGTCACTAGTAACACAAACAGGCAAAGTGGAGCAGCAGGGATGTGGCCAGTGTTTGCCTCCTAAAAAGGAACAGAAAATTGCCTTGTTTCGCTATGGAGTCATGTCAGAATGAACTTAGGAGAGAGATCTGTGAGTGGAAGTCCTTCTGCGTGGAGACCCTGCACTCTAGAAGATCAGGACTACAATATATATATATATAGTGTGACTAGATCTGATCTCCTGATTGTCCCCTGGTCACCTACCAAATGCTCCTTAGATCACCAGCATTTGTATTTCAACCGGTAGTAACAATGACGCCTCTGTGTATAACACACGTTATCAAAGATTTTGCACTCACCCCTCACATATAACTCATTGAGAAATCAGGTTAGCCCTACCTTAAAAATCGATCTACTCTCCAGCCACTACCACCCCCTTGACCAAGCTGTGATAGATTTCTAAAAGGCCATACCGCATGTTCTACTACAGTCTATTCTGAACACAACAGCCAGGGTGGTTCCTTAGTACAAGATCCTGTCACACTTGGCTCAGATCCTTGCAGTAGTGGCCTGCTTTTCCTAGGGTAAAATCAAAGTCCTCACAGTGTTCTACCGTAGTCCCTGTAGCAGGCAAAGTCTTGACCCATTATATTTTAAAGGCTATTAAGAAATGTCAACCCTAACTTCTAAAAGCAAATGAAGATATCCTGTAGATGCTATAGTAAGATATAGACATTTTCAAATAAAAACAAATGGTGAGTATCCGTGCTCAGAGTTCTAAAAGAAACACTTCTGTGTCACAAATACTCCAATCTCTTTTTCTTCCTCCCTCCTCCCTTGTAATTGCTTCGTCCCCAACATGGCCCTTTCTGTTTCTGTGGTACACACACACATACACACACACACACACACACACACACACACACACACTTTTCTACATATGAGAAAGAACCTAGAGCGTTTGACTTTCTGGATTTGGCTTGTTCTTAGTATGGTTCTCAGGGGTGAGGAAGAGGGCAAGAGATAGGCAGGGGGATGGGAGGAGGCCGCTGAAGGGGAGTATGAATAAGAACAAAACACAATGATGTGTGTGTGTGTGTTTGAAAATACCATAGTATACATAGTATAATCCATTGCTTTTTATCCCAATTATAAATAAACAAGATAAAAATGAATATCATAATTTTTAAAAAGAAGTCAAGGAAGGAGGCTCCTCGGGATGGAGGGGGAAGGAATCCAAGGATAGTGAAGCCTCAAGAATGAAGGGAGAGTGGCAGAAACAATACATCTACAGGAAAAAGCAATAAACAAATCTTCTCTTTTTAAAATACATCTATTAAGATAAAATGGTACATGAAAGCTGCCCATATTTAATATACAATTCGATGTGTTTGGGCACACGTACACACCCTTAGAGCTATGATCACAGTCACTTCTTTGGACACTTATTTGTTGACTTTGTTGCTATTTCTAAACATCTGGCACACAGTCTGTCTACATAGGTCCGGTTTGCAGTGCTTGATTTGGCACCGGGCTGTGCATGCCATAACCACTGGCCGGTAACTTCCCATGTGTCCCTCTCTATCCCAGTCCCTGGAACACTAGTTCGTGTCCAAGAATTTGACATTCTAGATACTCATGTACGTGGGTTCAATAAGTATTTTTCCTTCTGTGACTGACTTATTTCATTTAATACAATGCCATCCATGTCCATCTACTTCATCACCAATACCAGAACGCCCTTCATTTCGAGGCTAAATAGCGTCCCGCTGTGTCGGTTCAGTCCATTTTATTCACTCATGCACTTCCAGACTGTTTCTATTTGTAGGCTAAATTTAAGATTGGCGTAACACAGAACCTCGGTATTGTATCATGCACCAAAAAAAGCTCAAAATGAATTAGACCTGAACATAAGACCTGCAACTCTAAAACTACTGATGAAGATATGAAGGGAAAGCTTCATTCCATTGATCTTGGGAATTACTTCTGTGTACACTATCAAAAGCACAAGCGAGAACAGGAAAACTAGACAAGTAAAATGGCACAAACGTAAAGCCTCTGACCACAAAAAAGAAACCTATGCAACAAGAAACATATTTGCAAGCTGCCAAGCTGTACAAAGAGGTGTTCAGTATCACTAAACAATAGAAAAGTGCAAGTCAAAATTACAGTGGGATATCACATCACGAATGGTAAGACTGTCACAGAATTGAGACCCTTGCACACTCTTACTGAGAATGTTGCATGGTACAGTAGCTGTAGATGACATGGGTATTACTCAAAAAGTTAAAAATAGAACTATCACAGGATTCAGCAATCCAGTTTCTGGGAATATATCTGAAGGGGCTGAAGCCATAGAAACTATATGTAGTTTCTCTAATGTATAGATAGATTAGATATAGATATAGATATAAAGAGAATCTGCATTCCTATGGTTCACTGTGCATTCTGAAATTTTCAAGGTCTGAAAGTAGAAGACGCCTGAGACCTACATCCTAAGGAGAGAAAGATAAAGTAACCTTTACAGTTTTAAGAGTTAGGTATTTGTCTTTAAAAGGTGAAGTAACAATAAGCAGACTATGAATTGTTAAGTGCTATGCATGACACAATCCTCAGAAAAACTACTAAAGACAGAGAGAAATAGGCAAAAACAGGTCACCTCATGTTCATTAGGTAAACAATCCACCAACATGTTATTACCAACCTAAACATGCATCCGCAGAACATTGGAAAACTGAGTTTCATAAAACATCACTGGATGGAAAGGCACAGACTGTCCTTAATACAATGATCTATGCCCTACTCTCATCAATAGGTCACCCAGACCAAAACGAAAAAAAAGCAGAGAAATGAATATTAAATGTCATTACAGAGTGAAGGTTGTAATGGACATCCATAAAATATTTCACCTAAGCACTATAGAGTATGTACTCTTCTCAGAAGACCTTGAAACTTTTTCTAAAGAAGACCACATTTTAGGATACACAGCAAATTATAAAAAAAAAAATTGAAATTTTTTTATACTATGTCTCATCACAAGGAATAAAACTAGAAATTAGCAACAAGAGAAAACAGAATTCATACAAACTTACAGAGAACAGGAATGAGAAAAAGGTGCCTCCTTGCTCTGCTCTTAGTCAAATCCCAGTGAGAACAAAAGGGAAAAAAATAAAAATGGATACGCACAGGAAGAGGAAAAGTCAAACTATCCTCCTTTGTATACAATATTAGTATATACATAAGAGACCCTAAAGATCCCCCAGAAAACTCTTCTAACTGACAATTTCAGCAAAGTAAGTGAATACAAAATTAAAGAGAAACAACATTGCACTAACACCAAAACTGATATATAGATCAATTAATATGGTAGAGGACCCAGAAATGAACTCACACAGACACAGCCAGCTGGCCTCTGGAAATGTCCAAAACCGTACATTGGGAAAGTGGCAGCTTCTTCAACATGGTGCTGCAAAAAGTGGACGCTTACACATTGATGAGTGAAACCAGATCTCTGTGTTTCACTCTGAACAAAAACTCTGGTTTCAGGAGAAACATGAAAGACTTTGAGACTTTGAACTAGAAAAACAGTTGAACACTGTAAGCAGAGCCTGATGGGCCATCCTAGTGGGGGCTTGGCAGACAGTAACGCTGACAGCATGAACGGTACAGGTCCAACTCAACAGGTTTCTAAAGGGAGCAATGCTAGAAACCGAGCTAGAGACCTTTCTTTGTGAAGTTTTGGCACAAAATGTGGATCCTTTCTATCCTCGTTTTAAGAACTTGCTTAAGGTTAAATTTAAATGTAATGGACTTATTTCTTTGGAGGAGGAGATTTTAAAACAACCTAATATTTACCTAATCACTCTTAGGCAAATCTCCAATGAAAAAAGAATAATTGGAGAAAAAATGCAAACGTAGTTTCAATAGAAAAGGGGGAACAGTTGAAGAGATAAGGGGTTCAAGGAAGGGCCTGATCTACATTGGGATAAAAGAAAGGGTGCACTCAGAGCAATATTCCATCCAGTTGAGCTTCCAGCTCATGAAAGGAAAAGATCTAGGAAATTTTCTGCTCTTAAATAGCGAGAAGTCAAGGCTGCTGTAAATGTGATTTAAGGGGGCCAGGGTTCACCTTAAGTTGGTTGTCAAACTTGGAAGTGTCATCCACACGGTGCTGGCTTTAGAGTCATGAGGAATACATAGACTCTTCTCCATGGTTAAGGGGAGCCCCCGAGGCCAGGCAATGTGTGGCAGGGCAATCCCTGCATGACGGTCCTAAGAGGGCAAGAGACCATGATGGGTTATTACACGAATCTGTAAAAGTGAAGCCTGGATTTCCCTGGAGACCCCAGGTTGTTGAACAGGCCAGAAACATGTGGTGTCTGCCAAGGAGAGCCACATACAGGGAGTAGAAGCAGCTCAAGAAGGAGAATCATGGTGCAGGGGGCCAAGCTGGATGGGCAAAGCCATTGAAGCCTTCTAACATCAGACACGGAGCTACAGGACTTGGTGTTTTCCTTGCTGGTTTTCCATCTTGCTTTGGTATAATATTTCCTCACTACACTGCCATTCCTTTCTTCTGGAATGGCAATGGTTATTCTATGCCATTGTATGTTAGAAGCAGGGAATTTACTTTTTGAGTTTTCAGGGGGGTTGCAGTTGAGAGATTGCCTTGAGTCTCAGAAGATATGTTGAACTTTGAAGTTTTAAACAGTGTTCCAACTGAAAGCCTATGGAGAGTTAGGAAGTTGGATTCAAATACAGTTTGCATTATGATATGGTAATGACCATGCGGGGACCAGGGACCAGGATGTAGTGTTTTGAATGAGATTTGCCCCCAGAGGCTCATATGTTTGAATCCTTAGTTGGTGGGACTGTTTTGAAATTAGTAGGAGGTGTAGCCTTGTTGTAGGTGTGTCACCAGATAGAGGCTTTGAGGTTTCAAAGGCCTTCTGCCATCCTCGTTGTGTTCTCTCCTTCCTGTCTGTGGAGTGGGAACGTGAACTGCTGCTGCTCCAGAGCCACGCTGGCCTGTCTGCTGCCATGCTCCCTGCTATGAGGTGATGGACTCACCGCTTTAGAACTCTAGCCTCAAATAAACCCTTCCTTCTACAACTTGTCATGGTCATGGTGCTTTATCATCACAATAGAAAAGTAACTGAGACAGAAGATGCAGGTTCATCATATTCAACTAAATAAATGGTATTCAGAAAGATAAATATTACATTTTTTTTTCTCATTTGTGGGTCCTACAGTTTACATAGACATATGTATATGAACTAGTGGGGTCAGGAAGAAGGAGAAGGAAAAAGAGTGTGTGGGTGAGTGAAAAATAAAATAAGGAGGAAATGAAAAAAAAGTAAATGGATAAGTTTTAATGCAATACTAAGAAGCAAAATGATAGCTTATAAAAATGGGTAATAAAATTGTAGACACAAGTTAGTAACATTAAAAAATACAGTATGTACTGTGTAAGAAAGCATAGGCTTTCTTATATAGTAATGTACTCAGAAAGGATATAGGAGAACTTAGCTTTTTTTCATTTGTTTTAAACTACCAACTACGGAGACAATCTGATACAAATGAATGCTTTTATATACATGATCAGTTCTACTAGGCAGAGGACATCTGGGAGTACATCTCCATGTCGCACAAGGCGGGGCCTCACTAAGTGTCTTTCACACATATACTGGAAGTAAAGGATGGGAGAGCGGCTCAGGGAAAGAGGACCCAGGCAGCATTGTGAATCCACAGGACACATATTACCTCAGACATTCAATTACACGGCTAGATACATTCCCTGACATCTGTTGAGGCTGGGCTTGCAAATCTGATAGAAGGGAGCCTGGCACGGCACTCTCTAACCTTTGATTGATTTGTTGCTCAGACCTGGTCCACTTCTCTCTGCAAGGTTATAAAAGCCGTGTGCTTTACAGCTACTCTTCCTCCGGCTGATGAAACAGGAAGTCATTTCTCTTCTGTCCTGACACATCCCTGATAATAAACTGCAGGCACATCTTTGCTTCTATACAATCATGGTGTCGTTTCCTTTTTATTCTCAAGAAAGCATTCAAGCCAACCGGTATGAGAGGAGGTGAGGGTAGTTACTAAATTTTGCCATTTTTTAGCAGGCGAACCTCTATATAATGAAAGGTGACACTGGCAGTTTTTCCGTGTACTCCTGAATTTCCTTCGTTCAAACCTCCGCCTGAACAGGCTCTGGGGACTTTTTTCTCCAGTGGGCACTCTATAGCAGCAGGTGCTTTCCTGGAAAACTGTAATGTCAGAAAGGACTGGTGTGTACCATATATTATCAAAGACATATTTATAGGGTCTAGAGAGACTCCATGGAACACTTCTGCTTTGAATGCAGACATCCCTTCTCACCTCCTTTCCTTAATGTGTCAGATTTTAGGATATATGTCATCTGAGACCATATATCCCATGGGAAGACAACTCTCAGTGTTCCAATGCAGTTTCTACTTCAGGAAGGATAAAAGAGCAAGCCTAATGTGTTCTTCTCCCAGGACTGCACATTCACAGCTTTCTTCTTTCCATGGTTCCTCTCTATAATTCCCTACACACCTGTGATTACCTGCACAAACCTGTAAGTGATTGGGCTCTTCTGCAGTCCATCATGGATGTGGCAGGGTTCACTAGTAGTGATTGGCAGATGATGGTTGCTCAGGGAGGGGAGGGTGCCACTTTCTTAAGTGGTACAATCGCTAGTAAGTTGCTCATACTACAATAAATAGCCACTTTGCCCATGTTCATGCAAACAATGTAATTAAAGTCAATGGATCAAAAAAGATGTATATGGGGAAGTAGGAGGGGAACTGTTTGGGAAGAAGCAGAAATCAATAGGACTGGTAAGAGATAAGAGATACTACTAGGAAAATATGATCACAATATGTTGTATATAAGCATGAAATTGTCAAAATACCTAAATAAGCAATTTTAAAAGATATTTTCCAACTCAAAGATACAAAAGGCCTGTGATGAATGATATGAACAGCTACTCAAGTATTCCAGGCACAAAATCCAGGAAGCTGAGCCTGCTTCAGGTGAACCAGAGAGAGGCAGCCATGTATGACCGTGCTCTGAGAGGCACAGAGTGATGGATGAAGCTGTCTCCATGTAATGCCCTCCGATAAAAATGGATGACAATCTGGGAAGAGAGTGAAAGAATATACAAAAGTCTGTTCTCAAAGCCAGAGCACTGAGAAAGTCCATCTGAGGCATACTTCCTTGGTGGCCAGTTAAAAATGATACGGGAAATGACGTATATCATTTAGCGTCTCGTATATCGTGTATTGCGTTCATTGGCAGTAAAAACACAGCCAAGTGTGGTGGCAGAAAGCCATAACACAGCACTAGGAAGCTGAGACTGGAGACTCGCCAATGCAAGAATAGTCCAGACTTCATAGTGAGAACCTGTCTCAAAAAGAAAAATACATATTAACTGCACAATTTAAGAAATAAGAATAAAAACAGAATAAATCTTTGAAAAGCATGAAATAGTATTGATAAATGGGAAAGCATAAAAATGATGATGAAAATTAGAAAGAGGTTCACTTGACACTTGAAAATGATTCACAAAATTAGATGAGTCACTGACAATGGATTCATTTATTAAAATGAAGCAAAGACAAATTAGCATCATTGAAAATAAAAATAAAAAATAGATGAAAGAACCATTTATAAGCAATAGTGTTTTAGCACTAATAGACAAAAATTTAACTTTGTATAGTAGAAAGCCATGTGCATCTTTGTGTACATAAACATGAATCTGTACATACACATAACTTATTGTGATTTTACTGTATGAGTTTGTATTTATTTCCCTTGATTTTCTTTCTTTCTCACCTCCTTTCCAACAGGCAGTGTCGCCATGCTTCACCTGTGAGGAGGTCTGACAAACTGCTGGTCCAGGGCTCCTACCCCTGCAGAGGACTTGGCTGACATGTATGAGGATCTAGGCTGAACTCAGGGTGAGAGACAGAGGAAGGAGACAGGAGAAGAGGGACAGGGATTGAACTCACCCAGTGGGTCCTCAGGCTTCTTTTGTAATGCTAAGTTTAGTCAAGAATGCTTAAAGTTTTTAGACCCCATAGAGGTGGAAAATGGCTTGAGCATGAAATCGGAAAGATAAAGCAGCTTTACGAGGAGAAAAGAGAGAAGGCTCTTCAGGTCCCACAGCAGCTGGGATCAGGTCATGGTTTCTTAGCAGCTCTCTTAAGAGTAAGAAGGCTGATTGATGATTAGAAATGGTTCCCAGCTTTGCAAACCTCAAAACAGAATCATATACATGGCACTGTCAATCGGATAGTTTATGAATCCCCCTCAGAAGGTGATGGTCGTATTTCAGCTCAGAAACCCTAATGAAAATTTATTGACGTATACAAGTGACCATGGGACGGGCAGTACGTTGTCACAGATTGTCCTTGTATCCACAAACCTTATTCTGTTTCTGGAAGTATGAGAGGGTAACAGTTAACTTTGAATTCCTGGGTTGAATGATTGGCTAAAACCAAGAAGACCAAATTCTCAGTTCCACCCTGTGGTCTTACATTGGGTGTTATACACAGAAGCTGTCAAAGACTTCCCAAACAGGCCAGGGACTTGGTACATAGCCACACTGATTTGAGGCAATACACAGTCCGCTGCGAGAAAGTAATACAAAGCTGGAAATTCTGTCTAATGCCAAACTTGTATTTTACATGATGTTGCACATCAATGATGACAGAGTTCCTGATCTCTGTGTACAAAACAGAAAGGAGAGATCAAAACTCTGTTCCTGCTGTTTCACGCTTTAACACACACAGAGAATGCAAGAAGGATAGCAGATGCATGCTTATAATGAATTTGGATTAGACTAAAAAGGAAGAGAGATGGTTATTAGTAGGGAAATAAGCTTCCTCTGAAGTTCAGCCGTGCGGGCAGTCTCCGCCTCCTACCCTCATTCTTTATGTTCTTTTGGCACACGCAGCCGCTCCCTGACTCTCTGTTGTGACTGAGGCACACCGTATCAAGCCAGTGAAGTTATTCTCAACAAGTGTTTTGAGGACAAACTAGTGAATTAAATATTTTTAATATTCGAAAATTGATCCAGGAAAAGGAAAAAATAAGGCATTAAATAAATATCTATGAATAATATGGATTGCAATCTGTTTTTCCTCTCTGCTTTGACCATGGTTATGTTAGTACTCAGTTTCTCAGTTTTGGTGTTACATGGTATGACACTGGAAGTTTTCCCAGCCAATACCCTGGATTGCAGCAGCAGCTTCTTGTTTTAGTGTCTCTGCCCCCTTGGTGTTGGCTTACAAAATTATTTGTTGCACAAATGGAGGCTGAAATATGTTCCTTCTTTTTTTTCAATTCCATACAATACATTTTGATCATATTCATCACTGCTCCAACTTCTCCCAGATCCACCTCAACTCCCTACACACACAACTTTGTATATTTTTTATTAACCCATCAAGTCCAGTTGTGCTGCCCAAGTAATCTTGGCTGTGGAAGATGCTCTAAGTATGGAGATAAACACAAAGTCCCAGCCCTAGCTGAGGAGCTGTTGACAATCTGCACATTCTTCTCTTACACATTCTCACACACATAGACATAAATCTCAATAATTACTACCAATGAATGTCCACTGATCTTTTTCATTTTTAAATATAATATTTTTATTAATTATATGAGAATTCCACATAGGAATATAATGTGATTGGATTATATTCACATCCCCATTCTTCTCCATAACTCAATTTAGGATCCACTCCCTAGGTCTCCCAGATTCACATCCTCTTTTTTCTTATAAGCTACCCTCTCCAATTCGTGATTCTCACACTTAGGAACATAGGGCCATCCACTGGAGCATAGTCAACGTACAGAAAGTCACTCCTTTAAAGAAAACTGACTCTCCTTCCTTAGTAGCCGTTAGCTATCAATAGCTCCTCACCCAGGCTCAGGGGCTGGCCGGCCCTTTCCCCCTCCGTGTAGAATGTCAACCGGCTTGCTCTTGTGCAGTCAGCTAAGTTCAACTGCTGTGAGTTCATAAGTGTGGCAGTCCTGCCATGTCCAAAAGACACTGTTTCTACTGGTCCTCCCTGACCTCTGGTTCCTATCACCTTTCTGATCCCCACTTCTGCGATGTTCCCTGGCCCCTGGGGATAGGATGCATGATATGCATATCTCATTTATAGCTGAACACTCCACAGACATTTCTCGGCATTTAGACTAGTTATGAGTTTCTGCGTTATCCACTGTCTCCTGTACCAAAAACAGTTTCTCTGATGAGGACTGAGGGGTGCATTAATCTATAGGTATAGAAATAAGTATCTTGAAGGCAGTTTGATATTATATCCACTTAGTTAAGAAAATAGTACTACATTCAATGACTGTTCTCCACCAGCATCCTACATAGTACTTTCCAGACTGTGAGAGCTAGCCAGCAGGGAGAAGGCAATGCCAACTTTATTTCCCATGTCTTCAACAACAGGGTCCTACCATCAAATCCTGGTGGGCAACCAAGGATGATGGTGCTATCCTATATCGTTTGGAGGGTCTCTGAGACACCATTGACAGCTTGAGAGAGAATATTCCAATCCTGGAACTGGACTATTTATTATGTGAACTATGGCTTCTGAAGGATTTTTTAGTATTGTTTATTATTTGATAATTTCACACAAGCATACAGTGTATCTTGACCATATTTACTTACAAATACCTCTTCCTCACCCAAAATACTCCCCCAGACGCACATATATCCCTCTGTGGTAGTTTGAATTAGAATGCCTCAGTGTTTGAATACTTGCTTCCTAATTGGTGAACTGTTTGGGGACGATTCGGTGGAGTGGACTTGTGGAGGAGGTGTGTCATTGGCGGCAGATTTTGAAGCCCATGCCATTCCCAGTTGACTCTCTCTGCCTCATACTTGTGGATCAAGATGTAAGCTCCCAGCTACTGCTCCAGCACCATGCCTGCTCACCTGCTGCCATGCTTCCTGCTCTGATGGTCATGGACTCTAACCAACCTGCTGAAACTATAAGCTCCAAATAAGCTCTTTCTTCTGTAAGTTGCCTTGGTCACGGTACTTGATCACGGTAATAGAAATGTCATGAAGATGCCCTCCCATCTCCACGGTCTTTCCGATTTTTCTTTTCTTTCTTATTTTTTTGTAACCCACTGAGTTACAATTAAGTGCTGCCTGCTCAATATTGAAATCTTGTTGTTTTGATATTGTGGAGGTCTTGCCCAGGTCACCCTAGCTGCGGTGAGTTCGTCAGTGCCCTAGCCACATGTCTGGAAGACTGCATGTCGCAGCCTCCCTGTCCTTCCTCTGGCTCCTGCATTTGTTGCGCTACCTCTTCAGCAACGTCACCTAAGCTTTGGAGCGCCGATACAGATGTTTCACCTGCAGATAAGCAATCACAGTCACTTATTCTCAGCACTTTGACCAGTTGTGAGTTACTCTATTAACTGTAACCCATGGTAAAAAGTTAGTTCTCTTGCCAAGGCTGACAAGGCACAAATCTATTGGTGAAAACATAAACACATAGAAACTAATTTGACAATAAATCAATTCAGCAAAGCGATAGTAGCCCCTCCCACCAAGACGGTGACTACTTTAGCCATTGTCTTTTGATCAAGTTTACAGGACAAAGTATGACTTCTCTCCTGTGGAGCAGGTCTCAAGTCCAATCAGAAAGCAGGTGGCAACCTTGTAGCCGTGCCACTATTGCACCAGTAGGTACCTCTTACCAGATAGGTTGGTATATAGCAGTCAGCGTTCACTACTGGGTAATGCAGATGATGGCTTTTCCCCCAAGTGGCCTGCATAACCTTTGCCACTCTGAAAGTGTGTCATAACTACAACAATAAGGTCTTACCATATAATTCTGGTAGAAAACCAAGAGCAATGACGACGGCCTTTTGAGGGGGTACCTCTCTGCCCTCCCTGACCAAGAGGGAAGCATTCCACACTTAGCACTGCAATTTTAATTTAATAACCCATGCATTCTGGAGGAAGCGTTGTCCACTGCTGCAGGGTACCTGTGTTCAAACTACTTATCTTGTCATTATATATTTTTAATTAATGTCATAATTTCACACTGAAGAGATAATAAAATACAAAACTATACTAGGAGGAGAAAGGGAATTATTTGGCTTACTGTTTCAGGTTATAGTCTATCCTGTCAGGGAAGTCACAGTGGCGGGACCTTGGAACAACTAGACAAGTGTATAGTCAAGAACAGAGAGAAATGAGTACAAGCTTGATTAGTACTAACCTATCTTTCTCCATTCTTATGCAATCCAAAGCTCTGCTCGCTATGAGATGAGACCTCATCCATCAAGTACTGTATAATGAAGACAAGCCCACAAGCATGCACAGGGGTCAACATGATCTACACAATCTTTCATTTAGGCTCGGTTCCTAGCTTGAGTATCATGTAAAATTAACCATGGAACTAACCATCACAACACCAGCCCTCGTTTACCTGACACACAAACCTATCACCTTTAAACCGTAACCTCCCACCCCAGTGTCTCATGTTGCTGCTCTTTTCACAACATAAAACACAGTCCAATTGAAAAGTCCCACGAAATTTTAAAATCCCAACACATTGAAAGCCCAGAGTTCCTTAACTGTGAGCTTCTGTGGTCTAATTGTTTCGTTTTACGAAATTGAGTGCACCTGTGTTTGTGCAGCATATGTTCGTAATTGTCATGCCCTCTTGATGGATCGCTCCCTTAATCAATATGAAGTGACCATCTTTATCTTTGCTCAATAGCTTTGAAGTCTATTTAGTCAGAACTGCTTGTTTCATTGGTCCACTGGCTTGGAATGCCTTTTCCCATCCTTTCACTGTAAGGTAGTATCTGTCTTTTGTGGTTGAGTGAATACTTAGAGGCAAAAAAAAAAAAGAGAGAGATGGTTTCTGTTCTTGTACCCAATATACTATTCTGAGGTTTTGGATTAGTGAATTAAGACTATTAATATTCAGAGTTATCACTGAAAATTGTGTATGAGTATATTTTTATGTTCAATCTGATATTTTCCTTCTATTTTTTTTTCTGTAAAGCAGCATTAATGTTACTAAATTCCTTTAGCCTATTTTTACCAAGGAAAGTCTTATTTTTTCTTCAATTATGACAAACAGATTTGCTGGGTATAGTGGCATGGGTTGGTAGTTGTTGTTTTTCAGAATTTAAAGTATATCTGTCCAAACCCACCTGGCTTTTAAAGTTTCGGTTGAATGAAATGTTGTCATTATGATGACCCTGCTTTTATGCGTGACTTAATGTGTCTCTTGCTCTTTTCATTATGTTTTCTTTGTGTTTTGTGTTATATATTTAATGCTCTTAATATGAGTCGAGGAGGATCTTTTCTGGTCTTATCAGTTTGGAAGCCTCAATGCCTTTTGGATCTAGATTGGATTTTTTCCAACCTCTGAGATTGCTGACTCTGCCTTTGATGCTATATTCTTCTTCAGTGCTTATAGTCTCTAAGTTTGCTCCTTCTGGAGTGCCACCTATATCTTGGAATTCCCACTAGCACCTTCTTGTTTTTCTTTTTACCATTTTTTTTTTTGTCTTTGTTGAATGGTTCTAGTTCTTCCACCTTCTCTTCAAACCAATATAGTCTGCCCTTTCCTTGACCCAATCTGTTTTGCTGACACTTTCCACAGAATCTTTTGTTTAATAACTGATTTTGTTTGCCTGTTTTTTATCTCTGGCATTTCAGCTTGGCTTTCTTCGGTAATTCTATCCCTTTATTGAACTCCTCTTTCAATTCTTGTGTAAAATTATTTATTTAATTGGTGTGTATGTGTTCTCTTCCAGGAGTTTATTTTCTTCTTTGATTTCTTTCAACACACTTATTACTGAGTTCT
This sequence comes from Cricetomys ansorgei, assembly GCA_026225945.1. Lineage (NCBI taxonomy): Eukaryota > Metazoa > Chordata > Mammalia > Rodentia > Nesomyidae > Cricetomys > Cricetomys ansorgei. The sequence goes on from JAMJFZ010003384.1 coordinate 2,117,665, forward strand.
GTTTGGGCTCTCACCTGACTCTCATTTGCTGCCATTACTGTGAGGTTAGTGATTGTAAAAGAAGTTACGCTATCTTGATTTTTTTATGTTTCTTGTGTTACTGTGAGGAAATTTATGTATCTTATGTTGTTTCTTTGGTTTGTTTATGTCTTTTAAATAGCTATAGTCTTTCAGTTGAAGTATTAGCAATGTTCACGTGGGACTTGGATGTAGTAGAGCTAAGTACATATTTCAGAAAGTAGCTCCTCAAGCTAAGAATGGAGGATGCCTAATATAAACTCTATAATATTTCTTGAGTGTGATTGTACCTATGAGAGCAACGACCTCTTAACATTTCCACTACATAGATATCATACTAGCCAATTAATGACAGTGTCCTCTTTGACTTCAATAACCACTGGGAGATTTAACAAACAAGATTAGTATGGCATGTGCTCAGATTTTAGTTAATAAAGTTAGGAATGAGAGGGAAGTAAAAGATTATTAAAGTAGCTAGGATAGAAAAGCTAGGATATTGTTAGGGTTGCCAGAGTTAGAGATTATTAAAGCTACAGAGGTCACAATCAGAACTTAAAGAGGAGGAAATAAAGATGAAAAGAATAAGAAAAGGCACCAGAATATGAGATGAAGTGTGTGATAATTGGCTGGAGAAAGTAGTGAGAATGGAGTGGTGGTTTGAATGAAAATGGGCCTCATAGGTTCACAGTCAGTGGCACTATTAGGAGGTGTGGCCTTGTTGGAATAGATGTGGCTTTACTGGAGGAAATGTGTCATTGGGGGTGGGCCTTGAGATTTCAAAAGCTCCAGCCGGGCTCAGTGTCTCTCTCTTCCTGATGCCTGCCAATCTGGATGTAGAACTCTCATCTACCTCTCCAGTAGCATGTCTGCCTGCCTGTTGCCATGTTCCCACCATAATGACAATGGACTAACCCCTGAACGTGTAATCAAGCCTAATTAAATGCCTCCCTTGAGTTGTGTGGTCATAGTGTGCCTTCACAGCAATAGAAACCCTAACTAAGACAAATGCCTTATAGTAAACTGGATGGAGAAACATGAACAATAGTCCAAAGTCTAATTGAGAAATGTACAAACAAAAACAAATCAATCATGAGATGTGTGTGCAAAAGTGAAAATTCCATAGTAGAAAGGAAATAAAAAGAACATTTAGGAAGTGAAATTTTGTGTCTGCTATGTTGAGTTGGAAGGAACTCTCAGATCCCTCTGGCTCCAACAGGCCCCAGAAAGTATTGTGGTGCAGGAGGCTTGAGGAGGTGAGATGGATTCTTGTATGAGGGAGGGATGCTGTAAGTCTTTTCCTGATATTTTCCTTGGATCCCTACATGCCATAGTGGCTGATTCTGGTCCTGCAGAGGGCATGAGGAGCAGAAATCACTGAGTTTTAAACATGTGGTTATTTCCATTCCAATTTCTCCTCTTTCATCATTACACACATTTCATTCATTGTCCTTTCTCAGCATTTCCCTCTCCTGCCTGTCTATGATTCCCTGAGAGTTTAATGTAAAGAGAAAATGACTTCTAACTGGTCAGCCCATGCTTATTCTGTTAGTTGAATTAGGCTTTCTCCTCTATTATATGAGATCAAATTTTCTCACATAATCTCTTATAGGATTATTATATTATCTTTTAAAATAGATGTGTCAAAAATTATAAAGAATTATATAAATTATGGTAAGGGTCAGTTATAGATGAAGCAAAATGTAAATTGTTTTTGAGATGTATTGCACATCATGCTGTAGTATTCTCAGATGTTTGACCCATTAAATATATAATTATTCATATAAAGCAAAGAGAAAGTTGTTGATGAATTAACCAGGACCATGGGCCAACTAATTAATTTATAGTGCTTGGTAACATCCAAGAAATTTAAACTCATATTGTCCCCAAATAAAATCTAGCTTTTATACTGTAAATAAAGCCTAGCTTTTACACTGTAATGACTGTTAAATCTAAAGGATAGAACACGTGACAATGGAGTACCCGGCCCAACTTACACACTTGTCTCACAACCCTACACCTCAGACTCATAGAAAATCACGGAAAGGGGGGCAGAAAGATTAGAGCTAAAGGACAAGGATGTCTCCTACCAGATAGTGTCTTCTAGACATGACAGGGAAGCTGTGGACATAAGACATCAACAATATGGCTGCCAAAAGAAGATCCGTATAATGAGAACATCAGTTGGCTTGACAATGTAGACGGGAGAAATTTCACTAGGCCAACCCCTAGGTGAAGAGCTATAGTCAATCAAAGGGTTCTGAGGGAGAGAAACTCAGTCTTCTCAAGGGATGAGTACGTGGAAACTACTGTAACAGCTTCCTAACTTGTCCTAGATCCCCACTGTGCCTTTTTTACTCTCTAGCTCAGGAAAGAGAGAGGAAAGATAGGAAGAAAAAAAAAAAGAAATCTTCACTATTCTTGCAGGCAGCCTTGAAAGAGAGAAAGAGAAAAAGACAAAGACAAAGAAATGTTCAGTGCCCTTCTTGGCTGTCCTTAGCCTGGAGGACAGGAGCTACAGAAAGAACAAACATCTATCAAAAAACAAAAACCCACCAACTTCCACCTGACAACTTCCCTCACTCTCCCATACATTCTAAGCAGAGTTCCCAGAAGTCCAAGTAGCATGTAATCATATGGAAAGCTGCATATGACAAAAAAAAAAAAAAAAAAAAAAAAAACTTCTTCAAAACGTCCTGCTACAGATGAGTGCCCTGGTAGGTTATCCAAATACAAGACCTTACAACAATAAGTAGACTCAGCAGGATAATATACATATATTACATACAGGGAATGTGTGTGTTTAATTACTCATACAATTCAAAGTAGTTAAAGGTAAGTGTGTATTCTGCCTCTTATCACCTAGCTTGGGTGTATATTTATTCTCACCAAATGAAACTATGATCTGGGACTTTTGTAGATGCCACTTGCAGGTTTGATTTGATGTGGCTAGCCTGAAAGCTTAAAGTAGACATGATTCAATGGGACTTTCACAGCAAGCTACTAGCCAGTGCTGATGCTTTTCATCTGCTGAACTCTTGTGCACAGTTCGCTCTGTCTTAGTGAGAAGAAGGTATTTGAAGCATTGAACTGCGTCTATTCTTGAGCCAAGAGGCCTTGACTAGAAGCCTGGCTCTACCACTTGCTCACTGTATGATCTTCGGAAGACTGATTAACTCCTTAGTCATGGTTTCCTCATCTGAAAAGAGGGAAGACACTAGCAACCTCCCAGTGATGCTCTGTGGGCCAAATGAACTGATGTGTACTAGATTCTAGTTGTATATGTATATATGGCTCATCTAATTTACTTGATTTAAAATGCACGTACATTTTAACCTACTTTAAATAATTTTTATCACTGTTATTTAAAGCGATAAAGTAACTAATTTGGGATTTTTGTGTTATTGTTCCACCTGTTCCTACAGGCTTTGCAAAGATCAAAATACTCATGCAATCTGGGTTTGTTTGTTTTTTTATAAATACCTGGTGATGTATCTTAGATTTTTCTGGGCAAGGAAATATAGCTGAGTGTATTTGATGCATGCCTGTTGTTGATGAGCAATGAGAATATTATTGTTGAGCTTCAGGGAATTGTCTACATAGATTTACTGAAACACAATCAAGCTTATATACGTAATCTCCACATATCCTGAGGACACGTAAAAAGTCACACAAACCCATTTTTCCCTCACAAAAGCATTACATAAGTGAGTTCATTAACTTGAATTGGCTGAAAAATGTCAATCATAGATTTTTACTCTAAATTTGTTTGACTCCACAATCAAATCAGTACGGCAGCCATTAGCATTGCTTCGTCGAAAGTTTGAACTGTTAGAAGTACTTACAAAAGCTTTCCAATCTGAAATGTTTTATCATTAGTATTTTGCCTGCTCTGATGAGACCTGGCATATGCAGGAGGGTTTGCAGCACTCAGCAGAGGCTAGCACGGCACTACAGCTGCTTACCCCACTCTGCACCCTTCATCAGCTCTGGAGGTCCGGTGCAGCTCAGAATGGAAGGTAACAGTGCACCTGAGCCAGAAGCCAGAACTGACACTTATTTCTAAGGCATTTAGCATGATGGTGGGTAATTATGTGTAATATCTGAAGAATGGGAGAATGACCCAGGCCCGTATTTGACCCCACCCCTTTCTTCTTTGTCTAATGTCCATAGGGCTATTCTAACCCTACTGTTCCCTTACGTCTTAGACATTCTCAATATCACAATTGCATATCTCATGTTTGCTTTGTAGTTAGTTTAAATATTCTTAACATATTAGCTTTAAAAATTATTTCTGACAGTAGCTGCTTTTGATTCTGAGACTACAGAAGGCAGAGCTCATATCTTGTTATATTTTTGTCTCTATAACCTAGGATAGTGTCTGAGACTGTGTTTGTTGGACAAATAAGCAAATGGGTTAGAAAGTCAGAACCTCAGAAATTGCCTTGTATGGGACTTTAATGGTCTCTTTGAGTTCCATGTTGGGTGGGATGTGATATTTACGAGGTGGGAGAAACTTTGGCAGACATGAGTGACTTAGACCAACATGTATATTGGTTTCATTGTATCAGTTAATGCATTAAAGAAAAGCTCAGAGAACACTAAAATGTGTTGATGTAACATTAAGGAATGAAAACAAAGCTACTTCCCCTTGGATTAATTTGACCGAATTTTGCACTTTCCACTTCTCTGTGTGTGTGTGTGTGTCTTCCATAATCTATAGTTTGCTGTTCCTGGTGTGTCTGTTGTGTGTGTCTGTCTTATGTCTTCAAATTGTGACTATTCCTGTGTCTTTCCCTAACAGAGGTCTTTGTTCTGTATTTCCTGAACAGCAGAGAAAATATGGTATGAGAAAGGAATTGTTTATAGAAATCTTGAACAGAGTTTTACAAGAAGAGAAGAGACTCTACTGAACCCAACTGACACAGAATAGCACTCAATACAACAAAGACATTATGAACCTATATATACATGTTGCTTCCATCATTTATGGCAGGTATTTGTTTTTAGGTTGCTGCTTCCAACCTACTAGCTCTCTGTGGCAAAAGTTTACAAAATATACACATACATACATTGTTCTCGGTCAGAGACAGGGAAGAGAACTGTAGGGGGATGCTTTACCAAAATGTTTTTTGTACTGCGCAGCCTTCCTTATGGATACATGCCACTTGGACTTCTGGGAACAGCTTGGGAGGGCTTCTCAAGAGAGTGTGTCAGTTAGAGCTAGCTAGGCAAGGACAGGGAAGTTAGTTCCAGAGGATGAAGATGGGAAAGCAGGCAGGCAGGAACTAGGCTCAGATAAGGACAGTTAATGGGATAGAAGATTTTAGTGGCAAGGGACAGAGGAGTTAGAGTTAGAGGTAGTAGCAAGGGAAAAAGTAGAGTTAGGGTTAGAGAGTTAGTTAGAGTTAGAGTTGTTAGAGTTAGAGTTAGTTTACATTTAACATAATTTAATATTAAAGCTATGCATTAGTTTAGGTTGTAAAAGCCAGTTGCCTGGAAAATTCAAGGCATGGTTGGTTGCATTGCTCTCTTAAAAGCAGGTTAAGCTTAAACAGGCTGATGCATAGTAGGATAGCAGGCTAAACACATAGTCTTAAATAATCTCAAAGCAAAATACTAATTTGGTATGAAAGTCTGGAAAGTTCAGTCTCTTTGAATGCATAAGGTATTTTCAGAAAAATGTAGGCTTATATTAAACATAAAAATCAATGGAAAGGTAATATAAATGGTGAAACATACAAAGGAGTCTCTCTGGGTCACTTAAGGCAAATAGGGCAAGATTAGTATCAAATTGAAGTTCCAAAAGATAAAACTAATGAAATACTTAACAAAGTGTTAGTGTACATCTGGAAGGCTTTAAAGATTGAGCAGCAGTTCATAGAAAACATAAGTATCAGCAGTGCCCATAAAAATGATGAAGCTTGACCTAGCAGTGAACAATTATCTCCCTACCCTATGTGAAGCAGAGTACACTGGGAATGGGTATGGTTTGCCCAGCCCCAGGTCTTTTCAGCATTCAGATGAGGCTGATGGAAAGTTGCATGCCATAGTGTTGACACAGAGCTTGGCAGAATCGGAGAGTGGGTTCCAATGGCAGGCACAGCAGGCACGAATGTGGCCTTGGTCCTGCTTGGGCTTGAACCTGGGTAGCTGAAAAAGCCAGTCCTCTCAAGCTGTCAGTGATAAATAGGTACACAGCAACCCTAACACAGAATCAGCAGCTTAAAACGGTAAAGCTAAGTGACTCAAAGGAAATATCTGAGAATTATAGAGGGCCTGATGAGGTAAGATCCTTAATTCATGCTGCCATATTCAAGATTGCTCTTTTGACTAAACAATTAATAGAGGTAATGAGATCTTTCATATTTTATTTGAACTTGCTAAAGTGGTTAGCAAAGGTCTTTCTTCCCTACACTTAGCCACTCAAAACTAACTTGTGCTAATTCAGAATGGATGATCATGGGTCTTCAGACATACTACCCACTCTCTATAAAAGGTTTTATCACACAGTGTTAACCCTTAACTGTCTTCTGATTTGTACAAACATCTAGAAAGACATCGAAAAGAATTCAGTCTCTTCAGAAGGAAGAAACATTTCCTAGGAATGAAAACCTTAACTCATTTGAGGCCCTGGTCCCAGCCTCAGAGCAGACCTTGCCAAATCTGCCCTGGGCAAGGACACAGAGCTAGGTTCTCTTTGTCTGCTCATCAGACCTCCTGAGAAATACTTGGGTCAGCCCAGTTCCCAACACAAGGCCATGTTATCTTCCTGTGAGTTGTTGACCAGGGAGGCCCTTGAGGCTCTACAAACCATAAAGTCTATTTCCGCTGCTGTTGGTTGCATGTCAAAATGGTTGCTAAAGATAACACTCATAGTGGCTGCAGTGTATGGAAAGAAATGAAGCTAATACTTGTAGCCACTTATTAATCTGGTGTTATATTAATAAAGACACACAAGACATGCTTACATTTAAGCCTCAAGATCTCAGCAGAGAATGCAGTCAGCCATCCTCCAACTCCAACTCCTTTTCCTGGCAGTTTATTCTTATCTTAAAAGCCTCTGCTTGCTCTCTCTTAGAAGTCTAATTGCATGATGAAAGACATATGGTGGTTTTATTCTTCCCAAACTTTTGACCATCAGACGTGTCCTAATTTATAGTGCAGTGACCTCCAACACAAAAGGGTCCAGGCCACACTGCAGAGCCATATCCACATCTATAGTGGGGTAGCTACAAGACTACAGTGGAGGGCAAGCTATACCTAATGCTGCCTCCAGCCTGCTGGAGTACCCACATGACCTCTTTATCAACAAGTTTGTTTACACTGAGCTAAGGGATATCAGCTTTTATTTATATTAGAAAGCAAGCCTATTCAGTTAAGGAATCGCCTGTCTTGCCAGCACTTCAGGCTGCTGGTACAATGATCTTATACTTGGGTACACACAGAAACCAGTGAATATAATATTTAGAAATATGGTCAAATATACTCCCAACAAAGACTAAACTAGAAGCTCCCTCCCTGCAGTGTGCTGGAAGGCACCAGGCAGGCTGCCAGGGGAGAATTTTCACCAACATTTCTGCTCACCTACACACATGCTATAGTGCCAACACACCAGGCCAGACACACTTACTGGTGCAGTAATAGCATGACTGTTATGGGTGCAACCAACTGCCTTCCTGTTGGATTTAAGGCCTGTACCATATGAAGAAATTCATATCTGATACTATAACCCAGGATAATAATCTGTGGCTGGGGAAATGATTGGCTTCAGCAGGTAAGCAACTGTTATAGTTTTGTTGAAGTGATGTGAACTGCTTTCTAAACATTTGTGTTTATGTCTGTAAGTCACTGTTGCCAACAGCTTCAGTGAGACATGGAAGTAAACTCTTTGCAAATGATTGCTTACTTAGAAGTTCATAAATATATTGGACTCTCCTGAGAACAGCTGACTATTTCTAAGGCAAAGTGGTCCAATTGTTAGTGATAGATGGACATCTCTAATCACCCTTTCCAAGGCTCAGGGAACATTGCTGAAAAGATGGCAGAAAGAGTGTAAAAGGAGCTGGAGAGAGAGCCCATTGGTAAAAAGCATTAGCTGCTCTTTCATAAGATTAAAGTGCAGTTCCCAGAATCTGTGTCAGGCTGTTCACAGCTGTCTGTAATTCCAGCTCCAGGGAGCACCTTCTTCTAGCATTTGAAGTATGAGTATGTGCACACATGAGCATGTACGTGCATGCACACACATGTACACACACACACGTGCGTGCTAATGAAAATAAAAATGAATCTTTTGAAAAATAGAAAATAATATAAGCACTGAAGGGAGGGGAGAAAAGTGTGTAGCAATTTCCTCCAAGCTGAAACATTTCCTGGAGGGAGATACATTAAGTAAGCAGTTCAAAAATCTCAAGAAGTCCCTGAAACTTTAAAGATTTACAAGATTCCTTGTTCCTACAGTTATATAAGCAGCAAAGATTACTAAGGAGGATACTGTGACCTTTTGAGCTGCCTGGAGGTCATGCATGGAGCTCCAAGGATTCAGTTTCGTGAGTCATCACCCGTGCTGGCATAGACATTTGATCATGCAGCTGCCTTTTGAGTTATCAATGCTCTTGTAAGTAAGTTTGCATCCAAGTTCTTGCTAGCAATTTCAATAATTCATTCATTTATCAAGATAAAATAATAAACCCAGCCTGGGTCTGTCTATCTGGGGTGAGTATATATTTTTCCCCTTTCTCAAAAAAGTCACACAACAATATGATACTTTTCTGTCTGTCTGCGCCTGTTTTGCTTAACATGATCTCCACTTTCCTGCCCATGGCATGATTCCATTATTCCCTGTAATGGGACAGTACCTGCCTGTTTACATACACCGCATTTTCTTACCCATCCATGTTCCGTGAACACCTAGTTTTAACTTTTTATTTTTCTATTTTATTGAAAATACATTTTTTCTCATATAATATATCCTGATTACAGTTTCACCTCCCTGTACTCCTCCCAGTTTCTCCCCATATCCTCTCCCCTCCAGAGCTATTCTCTTTCCATCTCTTATTAGAGAACAAGCAGACTTCTAAGGGATAATAATAAGATAAAATAAAACACATCACAATTGGACAAAACAAAGAGAAGGAAAAGAGTCCAAGAGACAGCATAAGAAACAAAGACCCACTCATTCACGCACTCAGGAATCCCCTAAACACACTAAGCTGGAAGCCATAATATACACTTGGAGGACCTGGTGCAAACACATGCAGGCCATGTGCATGCTGCCTCAATCTTTGTGAGTTTATATATTGAATAAGTATGGAGAGAGTGGACAACCTTGTTTTGTTCCTGATTTTAGTGATAATTGCTTAGAGTTTCTCTCCATGTAAGTTAATGTTGGCTATCTACTCTGTGAACTGCCTTTATTTTGATACTATTGATTTAGAAGGCCTTGTTTTCTTGGTGTCCTCATCCCTCTGTCTCTTACACTCTTTCTCTTCCTCTTCTTTGGGGTTCCCTGAGCCCTAAAGAAGGGTATCTGATGTAGACAACCCATTTAGGGCTGAGAGTCCCAAGATCTCACACTGTGTGCATAATGTCTGGCTTTCTGTGTTCCCATCTGCTGCAGGAGGAAGCTTCTCTGATGATGACCGAGTAAGGCATTGATCTATGAAAACAGCAGAATGCCATTAAGAGTCATTTTATTGCTACATATTTTGTTGTTGTTTCTTTGTTTAAGAACAGTAGTATTTGGTTTTACCCTAGATTTCTTGTTCTTAGTCATCCAAGCAATACCTGGTATTGGTTTCATCTTATGGAGTGGGCCTTAAGTCAGATCACATATTGGTTGGTTACTCCCACAAGCTTTGAACCACCATTACTCTGGCATATTTTGCAGGCAGGAAAGCATGGTAGATCAATGAGTTTCTCTTTTGGAAGCATGCAGAGTATCTTTCTATATCAAAGACACTAGAACATGGGGGTAAAGGCTCTATATAGGCACCAGCTCAACCTCTCCATGTGCAATGAGCTTTGTAAGAATTGTTTTCAGTGATGTGGCCTGTAGTCAAGTTTATGGAGAACTATCTATAGTCTTTTCAATAGCCTGAATTGTTTGGAGATTTCCATGGGACCCCTTTGGCCAACAACTCAATTCGATATAACCCAACCTCGGTACTAGAAGCTTCATTTGGTAAGAAGATATGTTGGGTCAAGTCTCTGCCTCCCCCATTATTTAGCGGTTTCAGTTAGATCACCCTCATATATGTACATATTTTCGAAACCTTTTACTGTATTAGATTTCCATACATATATTCCATATATGTATTTCTATACATATATCCAAATGGCCCTTAGTTTTAGCTGTCTCTCTCAGTATTCCCTCCCTCATCCCCTTCTCCCTTCCTACTTTCCAATTTATCTTCCATTCCAGCCCCACCCCCATACATTCATAATTATTTATTCTATTTCACTTTCCTAGAGAAATCTACATATATGCCCCCATCCCTTACTCTATACCTAACCTCTGTGGTTCTATGACTGTAGCTTGGTTGTCATTGATTTAACAGCTAATACCGACATATAAGCAAATACATACCATACTTGTCTTTCTCAATCTGGATTACTTCGATGAGGATGCTCTTTTTCTAGTTGTATCCATTTACCTGCACATTTCATAATTTCATTTTCTTAAGGGCTGAATAACACTTCATTGTGTAAATGTACCGCATATTCTTTATCCATTCTTCTGTTGAGGGACATCTAGCTTGTTTCTAATTCCTGGCTGTTATGAATAGAGCAGCAAGTGTCTCTGTGGTGGGATGATGCACTCTCTGGGTATATGCTGAAGCATGATCAATTCCCATCTTTCTAAGAAATCGCCATACAGATTTCCATAGTGGCTGTATGAGTTTGCACACCCACCAGCAGTGGATGAGTGTTCTTCTTACTCCCCACCCTTGCCAGAATGAGCTGTCATCTGTGTCACTGATCTTAGCCATTCTGACAGGTGTGAGGTGAAATCTCACAGCAGTTTTCATTCCCATTTCCCTTATGGCTAAGGATGTTGAATATTTCTTTAAGTGTATCTCAGTGCTTTACTGCTTTAGTTGGTGGCATGAGCCTGGGAAAGCAATGCCTAAAATGAGGCAGAAAAAAGTCTCATGCAATCTCCAAGTTTATTCAGAGCATCAAGCAATTTATATTCTGAGGGTTAAGAAGAAGAATCACATGAGTGAGGTGTTCAATCACAAGGACAAGCCACACGTGGCAAAAAAACATGTTTTTCCATAGAAGCACTGAATAACAACAGCTGAAGTAAACTCACTTCTGTCCGCTACACCTGGGAGGAGCACAAAAACACGTTCCAAAAGCAATTCTGTGTTTTGAAGAAACCGACGTCACAAGATTCTTCTCTTGTTATCGTGGATTTTTCTCACAAGCACTCAGAATTCTCACATGACTCCATTTTTGGACTATGCTCCAACACTCATTTGAGTTTCCTCTTTTGAGAACTCTGTTTCAATTTGTACCCCATTTTCTAATTGGATTATTTGTTTTTCTTGATATCTAGTTTTTTTAGTTCTTTATATATTTTGGATATTAGCCTTCTATCAAATATATAGTTAGTGAAAAATCTCTTACCATTCTGTAAGCTGCTGTTTTGTCTGAATGAAGGTGTCTTTTGCTGGGGAGAAGCTTCTCAGTTTCATGAGGTCCTAGGTATTAATTGTTATAATAAATAGGTCTTGATGCCTTGCTACCAGTGTTGTTTTCAGAACATCTCTTCCTTTGCCAGTGACTTTGAAGCTGTTTCACCGCCTTCTCTCAGCTTCTGTCAAACTACTTGCTTGTGCAAAACCTTCTCCTGCAATCACAGAGCAAGACACTGGAACGTGGTTTTGCCTTTAAAAACCCCTTCCTCTAAATGTTGGGTGCTATACGTGGGCCCCTAATACCTGAGCATAGCCCCATCCAGCTGGAATAAAGACTTTCAATTGGCAATCAACTGTTTCTGAGTGGGGCTTCCTGAATACTTATGCACTGTTGCTGAAAATGAAATTAGTCTAGACACTAGGGAAACTAGTGTGAAGGTTCTATAAACCTCTTTCTACAGCGAGACCATCTGTGAGACAATCAAGAAGACATTTTTCAACCACTGAACACAGTCAGTAACAATTCCATATCACCTCAGAATATAAGTAGCTGCATAGTGTAACAGTTGCTATATATTCTAAATATCTCAGCTCATAGAATATGGCACTGTAAATGGTGAGGCAGTCATAACAACTCAATGGTACTCAGACAATCATCCTGACACCCCCATACCGAATACAACTTTTTGGGGGTTGTTGTGACGCCCAGAGGAACAAAAGTCAAATCTAAAGTACAGTGACTGCACAAAAAGATTCAAGATCTGTTAACCAACGATACAGTGTTTCTAGCTTTTTGTTTTTGGAAAACTTGACTTCTGAATTCTGACTGTTGGGTCACATATTTTGATACCATAGGTTATATCCAGTTATTTCCACTTATTCTGTAGTTATACAGAGTTGAGAACATTAAACCAGAATAAAATCCCATTAGGAAAAGTCACATGTACTTTGCTTTCAAAGCTTCCTGGTATGGGAGGCAACATTAAGGAAACATGGATTCTTCACCGTAAGAACAGAGCCATCTATTATGGTAAAAAGGGACAGCATTTGAAGGACATTATTGATGTGGACAGCTAGTTTATTGAATACATGCCCTCTAGTACAAAAAGAAGGAGCAAGAAAGAAGAAAAATATATTATATCCTTGATTTCTTCTAGGTCTTTTCACCATGGCTCTTCTTGGAGATTTTAGAATCACCGAAACGTGCCTTCTGCTTAATAATGCCATTTGAAGTTCAGGGTCAAGTAGAATAACGGACTGAGACCTCATTTGTATTTGGCCACATTGCTAGCTTTGGGCAACGCTGTGAGTAGTTTGGGAGTATCCATCAAAGCAGTAAACAAATATAGTCAAATGATTTGGTCCTGCACATACCAGTTAACATTCCTTCAGATTTCAGCCCATAATATGCAGCAGATCCATAGTCCAGGATCAGAGCTTCAGAAAGCAGGACCAACCTGACCCAAAATTAATATACCGTGAACAACAAATCAAACCTTCTTATGAGCTATTATGATCTTGCCAATGTTACATTAAGAATGTCTGCAGTCACTCCAAGTCATGTTACTACTTTTGAAGAAAGAAAAAAAAAAGTCTCCTATTTAGGTGCTGCTTCTCTACTTCCTGGTTACTATCAGACTCAGACGTTCACTATCTTTCCATGCATTGCTTGTAAGACCTTTTTCATTGTATTTCCTAGCTCTTGATTCATACTTCTCCGATATACCTCACTCCGACTCATTCTAACGCACACATCTAACTTGGTCTCGCTGCTGCTTCAGGACCTGCAGTACTCTCTGTTGTGCCAAGGAACACATCTCCAACAAAAGTCCCTGTGACTTTTCATCCTCGCCGCCATGTTTACTGCATGATTTCAGGCAAATGAGCTCAGTCCCGCTTCTTCTTTGATGCATCAGTCTTCATAAACCTCGAAAAGCACTCCCCACTAATGAGAACTCCACAAATGCCACATCCTTTTAAAAAGCTTTTTCCCAGACTAAATGATATTACCAAATTATGCAATTACATTTACAAATCAAAATTGCAGGTACTTGCCCTTTTCTTCCTTCGGCATTTCCTAGGCAGTTTTACATTAGCACATTTCATCCAATTATACCCTTTTTCTGGCTCTTACATCTTTATTAAACTAAGTTGCTCAGGGATAGAGGGCAGTTCCTATTCATCTGGTTAAACTCAGCTTTTAATGTTATCTCTGTCATGTAAGTAAGAAACACTTATGCCTAATCTCCCATGCTCCTTGACAAGGGGTCTTGATTCAATGAGAGCTGGTTTATGATGGAAACACTGAACTTCAAGAGTACTTGGAGGTGTCTCTGGTTCATTATACCGCTCAAGTCAACCCATCATTATCCTTCCCTCTCTTACACCTGTCAATTGCTATTTAGGTCATAACCCAGAAAGAAGGCAAGGCTCCAGGCATGCTCTTCTGAATTCCATCCTCTCCATAAGTTGTGGCAAGGCTTTTCTTCTGGGTGAATCTGCTAGGCGAATTGGGTATTTTAAAAAGGCCATTCTAGATTCCCGGTCAATATAATGGCTATGATTTCATGCTAGTGCTGAAGAACGTTATTCTCATCTCCTTGAAGTTAAATCAACTAGTCCACTAGAAAGAAATCTGTATTGTTTTCTAAATGCCGTGAGTTATGAGATGTCTCAAAGAATTACCCAACAGCCTAGGTCAACCCCTTGGCATTTCTTCAGTGTTCTTGTCATCATGAATCATCCCACTGTTTAATCTTATTTGGGAAATTTAGATTATGGCAACCTAACATGGAACAAAAGTTTTAGAGAATGTATTTGCACTACTAGAACATTTGAGATACAACTAGTCAGAGGGCCAGCATCCATCACCTTTACTGATGCTTGTGGGCAGACACACCTTCATTTTACACCCACACCACAACTATACCCTCGAACCACCGCACTCCTCACATACGGGCATACCTACATGCATTTGTTTAGTATTTGGTAACTGTGAGTTCAAGTTTTTTCCTGGAAATTTCTGAGGTTACATAGGTGAAAAAAACATGATCCTTTCCTTAGGGTACCTGCCAGATTGATCCAATGAATACAATTATAATAAGGTGTGGTCAGGGCTTTGCTCCATGTAAACCAGGACCTAATGGCAGAGCACTGCAGTATGGTGCCAGCAAAGTATTCAAAATTAAATAATACACAACAGAAATGCTTATCTTTAATTTGGCAAAATTATCTGCATAATTAATGTACCGTGAACTGGAAAATCTACAGCACACACACCACACACACACACACACGCATGGGGCAGGAGAGAGGGAGAAAGAATGTTCAAGCATTACTCAGAAACATGCTTCTTGAGGAGATAAAAAATGATGAAATGATATTCCCATTGTCCTCCATTTCTCTACTATTCTGGCTTTAAAATGATCCATTTTAAAAAGAGATATTTTCTATTTCTCACTAGACTCTACATAAATCTTGATGATGAACTATACCAAATGAAATTGGGGAATCAGGAGCATTCAAAATAAATTACTTTCCTGTCTCTCCACTGGAGGGTAGCATTTCAAAAGGCAGAAAGCAGACTCTGAGACTGGATGGGGGAGGGTGGCTGTTGAGTCAGTCCCTGGTTGCCTCACATAGGGCTTCTATATCAAGTTTGAGATCAAAGTGCTAGGAACACGTGATCCAAGCCAGAAAAGCCTCTTGCAGGAGGGTGCTAGGTCCAGCAACATTGGCTGCCTTGTGACTAGCAGAAAAGATGCTCCTGAAACTCTCTGTGTTGCTCCTTTGGAATCAAGTGGCTCGTAAGTTCAGGAGATTTTCAGTTGAGTTTACAAAAACTTGTAAAGAGAAAGTCAATCCCTGTTGATAAGTTGTAAATGTGGGAGGGGTAGATGGAAAGATGTGTAATGGAAAGAACTCACCTCCACTTTGGAAGGAATCCCTAAATCCTTTTTGCCTTTGGGTTTTTTCTCTTTATTAATATGTATGATCTTCGTAATGTGGGCTTTGCTGACTTCTATACTGTCTGCACTGGGCTTATCCATACGCCACCCTTCTACCCTGCCCAGTGCAGTTCCTGGTCATGAGTGATCTCCGTTCTACTTCTAGGCCCACCATTTCTTTTTGAAACTATACACATGAGCAAGAGCATTCAAACTTGACTCTCTGTGTCCTGCTTTGTTTTGAAACAGGTTTGGACACCCAGCAGATGGAGCAGAGTCCTCAGTTTCTGAGTATCCAGGAGGGGCAAGATCTCACTGTGTACTGCAATTCCTCAAACACTCTCTCCCAATTCTACTGGTACAGACATGTACCTGGGGAAGGTCCTGTCATCGTAATGACGTTAGTAAAGGGTGGAGAAGTAAAGGAACAGAAGAGGATAACAGCTAAGTTTGGTGACGCAAGAAAGGGCAGCTACCTGCGTATCATTGGAGCCCAGCCTGGAGATGCAGGCATCTACATCTGTGCAGGAACACATTGCTCTTGTGGCATCTGCTGCCTGTCCCCAAACTCTGCTGCTACAGATTCTTACCACACTGATGCCATGAGTCTCTAGTTCCTCCTTCCTCACATATAGGCATGATCAGTGAT
The DNA here is from genome assembly GCA_026225945.1 of Cricetomys ansorgei. Classification (NCBI taxonomy): domain Eukaryota; kingdom Metazoa; phylum Chordata; class Mammalia; order Rodentia; family Nesomyidae; genus Cricetomys; species Cricetomys ansorgei. Next base: position 2,133,921 of record JAMJFZ010003384.1, read on the forward strand.
AGCATCCCAAACCTTCATTGCTTCATGGACCCATTTTTGCTGCCTTTCTAGAAAACATAGCCCACAAACACAACCTTTCTGCTCTAAGACAAGACTGTGATGTGGCCTGCTATTAAAAATCAATAACAATGTGGGAGAACAGTCACCCAGGACTGGAAATGATGAAGATAAATCTGAGAGACCAATAGAAGTTATAAGACAGAAAGTTCCATGGTTCAAAAACCCAATACTCCATTCCACACTCACTCTTAGAGCCTGAGCTTATAGTCTATCAAAAGGTTCTGACCAATGAAATGTGATCACTGATCTGAGGATTGCCTATAGAGCTGTTCTGACCAATGAGATGTGCTTACAGATCTGGGGATTGCCTGTGGAACCACTATGATCAATGAGATGTGATCACAGATCCTGTCTGTGGTGCTTTTGTAATAAAATCCTCAATCCAGTTCTCCCTATCCTCTTTTCCTCTTGGATCACAGTAGTAATCGCTTTGCCGTGAAGGACAGTGCAGGTGTAACCATGGCTAGCTCCACCCAGACAGAATGAACATCACCCCAGATGAATCTGGGCACAAAGCAATTTAAAGAACCAGTATGTCACTGAATTGCTCGCTACTGTATTCGAACACAATACTAACTATGGTAAGTCTTGGTTTCTCCTTACATGCATAAGTACAGAAGGATGTGCAGAACATTGTGCTTTTTTACAAAAAGATTTTTATGGATGTTATATTTTTCTCAAAATGTTAATATTCTTACAAAGAAAAAGCCTTTCATTAGCACAGCCTCATTTTTTTTAAATTCCTCATTAATATCCTACATTCATGGAAAACTCTAAGGGTCTAGTTTTGTTTTTTTACATTTTGATTTTAAAAGTTACTTTCCATATTTTTTTAGCTAGCATTAGCACAGTAGCTCACTCCAAAATCAACTCTTGAAAAGGTTTCATGCAAAAAGTTTAGAGTAAAATATGAATTTTATAAATAAAATTTTAAAAAACTGGCTGGAGAAATGGCTCCTTGGTTAAAAGCAATAGCTTCTTTTGCAGAGGACCTAAGTTCAGTTCCCAGCACCCACATTAGGAGGCTCACAACTTCCTGTAATTCTAACTACAGAGAATGTACAGTCCACTCCTGGTCTCCTCAGGCATCAGCATAAAGAAAGGGAGAGGGGGGAAGAGAAGAGGAGAGGAGAGGAGGGGAGGGGAGGGGAGGGGATGGGAGGGGAGGGGAAGGAAGGGGAAGAGAGGAGAGGAGAGGAGAGGAGAGGAGAGGAGAGGAGAGGAGAGGAGAGGAGAGGAGAGGAGAGGAGAGGAGAGGAGAGAAGAGAAGAGAAGAGAAGAGAAGAGAAGAGAAGAGAAGAGAAGAGAAGAGAAGAGAAGAGAAGAGAAGAAAGAGTGGGGAGAGAGAGTAAAAGAATTTTAAAAAGCAAGAGAACAGTCTTAGTCCTCCCTGGCGCTGTCTCTCTTCTTTTCCTCCAGCGCTGGCTTTAGAAAACTTCCTGTGAATTCATTCTGTGTCTCTTTGAGGCATACATAAATCTTTTTAAAGGTGAAATAAGCCCCTTGCCAGTTTTATTAACCTGCAGCTGTCTTCTCAAGGATCTGAGAGCCATAACTGTGAAATGCCATCATCAATAAACGCAGTGCCCCTTCGCTCAGCTCTCATGGGCAGCAAAGTGGCTAGCCTTGGAGGTACTTTCTCCAAGTTTAAGACTTACCTCCTGCCATAAAGGTAAGAGTTATTTTTCCTTCAGAAAAGTGACATTCAGAACATAGCTAGCTTCAATCAAGAGGTAAACTGAGGCTGTATCAAACATGCTATTGAGCTGCTTATTTGAGAACTCAGCTCTTTGTCCCGAAGAATCATATGCCTTTTGGCCCACCTAGCTTTATGAAAGGGTGAGATAATCTTTCAGTCTTTGCCCTGCTTTTTTGCAAATTGCCTGGGATATGCACACATTCTGGCTTAATGCTTATTAAATAATAAAGCTGTTTTCATTTTGTTCTACCTTTTTGGAGAAATGTTCTTAGCTGCAAAGGGCTTGCCTACATTTCTCCCACAAGACTCCCTAGTGCTCACCAGTCTATCCCATTGAAAAACAATGCAGACACACTAAGAAAGAAAGAAAAAGACAGAGAGAGAAAAGAAAATGCAAACAAACAATGAAGGGTATTTGCCATTTACTGACAGTATTTGGAGAATGCTTTTTCCCTCACAAGATCTGTGCAAGGTAAGTATAAGTGCTTAATTCATGGTACTTTGTAAGGATTGGCAATGTTTGTAAATTGCTTACCACGACCACAACTTTCATAAGATGCACTCAATTTTCATTTGTATCCTGCTATCTATTCTACACAGAGAATGAAGAGCTTTAGCATGCCTAAACATGATAGACATGACATCTGCCCCCTGGAAACAAAGGACTCAGAGGGATCCCAAACTCACAGCAGCTGTGGTTGCCTGCTCAGACCTGCACAAGATCAAGCTCATCAACATTCTAGCATGGAGTAAAGCCTTAGTAGGTTCTCGATCATAGCACAACTGACTCCATGATGGAAGTAACATTCAGGCCATAAAACTCAGCACAGCATGTAGACAGTACCACTTGCCAAAACAAAGACAAAGACCTAATCTATCAAAGTCCAAATAGTTCTGGGAAAGTCTCTGTTGTACTAACCTTTCATTTTGGCTTCTGTAGTTCTGCTTCTGGCTACTGTTCTTGTTAACTGAAGTATATCAACCCAGGACATGGTTTTTGTGCTTAAAAGATCACCCTGAGAAAGGCTGGGGGCTACACTGGGATCCTGAACACCCAGTGTAGCTGGCTAATAACAACTTTCTATTGGTTTAAACCTATGTCTGAGCATTGTTTCTCTTGAATACCCCACAACAAAGTAGGAGCCCATGGGGTCCAATGCTGAGCTGAAGAGCCATTGATAACTGATAGCCAGGGGAGGGAGACTCGGGGTCTTCAGGGACGGGCCTTTGGATGTTTCTCATGTTCCAGTGGATGGCCCCACACCCATGTATATATGGGCAGAACTAATTACGTTTAGTGGGTTTTTTTTTTTAATAAATAGAAATAAGAAGAGGACACAAAGTTGAGTTGGAAGGGAAATATGGCAGGGAGGAATCTGGGGGAGTAGGAAGAAAGAAGAAGGGAAGGATATGATTGAATACATTATACCCATATGTGGAATCCTCAAAGAATAAGTTAATTTGTTTAAAAAGTCCAAGTGTGTGGTTGCACTGCTATTCAGAATGTGGCACTAACTCTAGGCTTAATCCTCAAGGTATTACTCTAATTAGGGGGATGAATCCCTTGGCTTTGAGGAGAATTACTGACTAGTAGAGAATGATAATCTCTAAACCCCAGGAAAGATAATGATGTAATCTGAGGATTAGGGTTAGGGTTAGTGTCAAGGGTCCTAACAAGGTAGACTATGAACCAAAAAATCAATAACAATGTAATCCTACATTCTCATCAGGAATTCTGCTTTTTTATATTCAATATGAGGCTTAGATTAAACAAAGCATTTGTTGAACAAGTACTTTATTTTAGACTCATGAATCCATATTCCTTAGATCAAGGCCGGATATGAGATTTTTGTCTTTGTCTGGAAAACAAAAGGATTGCTCTTAGAAGTCATGACAATTCTATGTCTAAGATCAGAAGGCCATCATCAGAAAAAATGAGAAAAGCAAAAACGTAACTAAAGGAAAGGTAAAGCATCTCTGGGAGGAAGATGAAGGCATAAAGAAAGACAAGAAGAAAAAGGCCAGGCACTGGCTGGACGTGGGCAGCAACATTAGTCTACCACACAGTGACAAAGGAGTGAGCAATTTAAGGACAGAGGCTGCCTTGGGCACTGAGCTAACTTATACTTCCATATAGTCAAGTGGCATTTGCAGCTTCTACTCCCCAGATGCTGGCAGCACCCCACAACCATGGGAAACACGAAATGGCCAGACACTGGCTGTTGCTGGAAACTAACATTCTAATGTTAAGTACTGAAATGGCAGAACACAATCAGAAAAGTTTCTCTGTCTGATCACATTTTGACCCGTATTTTACTTAGCTTGGTAAATAATCTTATTCCTAATTGTTATATATTGTTTCTACTTTCCCTCTAGGAATCCTTCTTCTTCATAAACTATTTTATAAACATCCTGAATTAAACTTCAAAGAAGTAAAAACTTCCTAATCCGTGAAACCGTAGCCCCCTCATTATCCTCAAGCAATCTTTCTCTCCCCGTCCCTCTCCAATCTCCCCATTCTCTTCCCCCCTTCCTCCTCTCTCTCTCCTCCTCTCTCCCCCATCTAGCAAGCACACACTACAGAATTCAAACCACAGGTAGGCAGAGCTTACCAATACAAAGCTGGGCAACAAAGCCCAGGAAGGGCAGCTGTCTGAGTTTCATGAAATTGAAATGCTACAGGAACAAAATCAGTCCAAATAAAAGCTAGAATGCACACTAATAGTTGAGCTTACTTACCTTAACGTGTGTCCTGACAATTGTAAAGATATAGAGTGTTGCCGGGACTCCTGTGGGTACAGATCCACTGTGAGTTAGAGCATCCTGTTGGAAGCCGGGGGTATTATTGCCTGAATTGGGAAGTTCAGGAGCACCACACAGGAGAGAGGGAAGAAATGAAGAGAAAAGACAACCAATCACTTGGGCCCAGTGTTCCTTGTACCTTCGTGGGGAAGTTAGAGAGAAATTCCCTGCGCTTGGAAATGGGCGATAGAACTTTATAAATAACCCCCACTGACGGCCCTGTTGCTTCAGCAATGTCCTGAGACTTTCCCGTGAACTCAGATCACACTCCAGCAGCTAGAGGTGCCTTATTACTTGGTCAGTTGGTTGGAAATTCCTTCTCTGACCCTCCAACTGCCTTAGTTTTCACTTGCCCTGTCCTTTCACAAGTGTGTAAGCCCAGAACTCCTGCACCAAAGAATCCATTAACTCTAGGCAAACGCAAGTGAATACAATGGAACATCTCTGTCTTAAGAAATGTGCGCTGAGGTGTCTATGGGGTGAAAAGAGACGCAGAAATGAAAATCTCTTCAAAGAATTCAGTTAAAAATAGAAATAGCAAAGAGGAAAAAAAATGTCATTTGTTTCTACGAAATGATGGATTTGAGAAAATAAGTGTATCACCATGCAAAGATCCAGGGATAACATGCTTTTAGCAAAAATTCTCACTAGGAAAAATTACTTTGATACAATTTTAAAATATCAACATAATTCTGAATTGTTACAATAAAGGTATTAAAGGATAAATTCTCACGCTTTACAAACTCCTGGCAGGATTACCAAGCAGTCTTTATTAGGAGGCAAGAGTTCATTATACATACTCATTTTTATAAATCCTTATATACACACACACACACACACACACACACACACACACATCCCAAGTGCAGTCTATACAGATACAACTGTAGAAACATTTTTCCAACAACTCATCACACTGGCCAGACACATTTTCTGAATGGAGATGACTGAATCTCCCTTATTCGGTGATTCTGCATGAAGATTATCAAAACAAAAATTAAATAAGCTGAGGTCCAGGCTTTCAAGACTCATTATGTCTGTAGGAACACGGCTGCCAACATGACTTCAGCAAGCTTCATTCCTAATGAGAGCTCAACATTCCATATACTTCCTAAGTCTACCTTGGAACATTTCCACCTCCAAGAAAGGAACCTCCTGATCTTATGTGGTTGTGCTAGCATCAGCTCTTATAACAATCACTCAACAAGAACACGTTCTATTTTACTCTAGCAGTTCTAATATATGATTTAGGGTCATTTTAATAACACATTCTACAGTATATTGATCTCCCCACTACAGCCACCTCCATAAACCAGTGTAATTCCTTTCTGCATTGTAAATATTTATCTCTCTATACTCGTAAATAAGTGTGATCTCACTCCTTATCAAAGAAGCTTCTTTTTGCACCAGACAGAAACGAGTACAAAAAACTATAACTGGTCAAAATACAGAGAGCAACTGACCGCGTGATACTCAGTCCCAGTCAATAAATCTACAACATATTGCTTGCACTCAAGGCTCAGGAAACATGAAAAAGGGGGTGGAAATAGTGTAAGAGCCAGAGGACTAGGAATCTCTTGTGGGGCCATGCCTTCTGGATATGACAGGGAAACTACAACCATGGAATTTCAACAACACACTGCACAGAAGTGACTTGAGCAATTTGAACACGAGATGATGTCCCAATATAGACGGGGGAGTCTCACAGGGCCTCAACTCTAGGTGAAGAGCTATAGGCAATTAACAACTGCTAGGGGAGGGAGAATTAGTTCCTCAGGAATGAACCTGATTGGTTATCCACTACTGATCCAGGGTCAGCCCTGGAAACAGGTACATGAAGACAGCACTGAACAAACTCAGAAACTCATGTACTTTTCATCTATCGGTATAAGCAAAAACAATGGTTAAGGAAGAGGCTGTGGATTTGGGGGAAGGCAGACATGAGAGGGGTAGGAGGGAGGAAAGAAAAGAATTGTGTAATTATATTTTTGTTTGGTTTTCTAAATTTCCATACATCACATTCTTTCTCCTCCCTTAGCCCTTCCAAGATCCTTCCCACGTCCCTACCCACCCAAATTCCTATTCTTTCTTTATCTCAAAAATTAAAAAAATGAAAACACAAAAACATCAAACCATAACAAAAGAAAGCACATAAAAAAGTATAGAGTCCATTTTGTGCTGCCCAACTACTCCTGAGCATGAGGTCTGTCCTGGAGTGTGGTTGATATACCAAGTGTCACTCCACTGGGGAAAACTAATTTTCCTCTTTTAGCACAAATTAATTGCAAAGAGCTTCTTGGTTTCCCTTCTGTATTTTGGGATTTTATCTGGCTTGAATTTCTGCAGGGTTTATGCATGCTGTCACAGTCTCTGTGAGGTCCTATGTACAAGAGCTAGTCATCCTCTAGCTCTTACAATTTTTCTTCCTCTTATTCGCATAGATACTTGAATATTCAGGGCTGAGTGCTCCAAGAGCTCTCACTGTGTGCACATTGCCCAGTTGCAGGTTTCTTTATTAATCTGTCATCAGGAGTCATTTCATTGCTATGTTCATTCAGCAGATAATAGTGGGTTTTCCCCTAGGTTCTGTGATCTATCTAGTCTCGAGTTATTGACCTCAGTGTCAGATATGGGTTCCATCTCTTGGAGCAGGTCTTACATCCAATCAAAATAATTGGATATTCCCACATTTGTGCCACTATTCACCATTATGTCTCTGCTGTAGATCACAGGCTTTGTAGCTGGGTGATACTGATGATTTCCTCTGGTAGCAAGCAGAGTAAGTAACTTCCAGCAGTATGAATCCTATTCAGTAGTGGTGAAGTTTCTAATTGAGTATGAGCTAGATTTCTCCATGTTCTATGCCATAAATATGTACTATCTTCAGCAATTGGGCCTTATTATAATTTTGTGGAGGATAACCAATGAAAAGTGTGCATGGAGTGATTTAATTCTATTTAAAGTTTTAAAAGCTAAAGTTACAGACAGGCAGAAATAAACAAAGCTCCCACCTCGTCTGTTCTCAGCTCTGACATCCTAGAGGAACACACTCTCCTTAGCAGTGACTCAGCCTCTGCCTCACTGGCCACAGGCTAGCAAGTGATTTTCAACTGCTCCTGTCGTGTTCCCCGTGGTCTGCTCCATCTACCAGTCTATGCTTGTCTTTACTTGAGACACGCCACAGAAGAAAGTTTCAGAGATGACATGGGTGGTCTTCTTCCATCTCAGACAGAGCCAGGTGAGAAAGAAGACTACCACACACTGTTGACTCCAGGACTCCTCATTAGATCTGTAAAGCCAGCCTTTTTAGCTTCTAATGCAAAGCTCTTCATGACTTACATGTGACTGCTCTTTCCATTATCAGCTTATACACTTGTTATATTCAAACCCTAAACTACTGCCATAATGAACTTGAATTTTTAAAGCACTTCTGGCTATAATTTGCTTGGAAATGGTCAGGAATGTTCTTTTTCTTGCATGACCATACTGAATGTTCCCTAGTCTTTAACACTAAGTTAAAGAGTTAACCCAGCTTTCTGAGCTCTTACCTGACTCCACAATGCAAGCCTTCTCTGTGGAATTAATTGCTCATTTCTGCTTCCTCTTCATACACATCAAGTTCTGGACCAAGTACCTTTCAGAAACTATTAACTGACTACTCCGATTCACAAATAAATCAGAGAAGCTTTCTTCACTTGGAAGCAGAGATGGCTCCATGCTAATGGGTGCTTACAATCTTTCAGAAGACCCAAATTCAGTTCCCAGCACTCATATCAGGCAGCTCACAAACACCTGTAACTCCAGCTACAGATGACCTGAGACCCTCTTTTGGCTACACAGTCACCTTCACACACATGTGCACATACCCACACACAGACACATACATATGCATAAATAAAAGATAAAATAAATATTTTTTTAAGAAGAAAGCTTCTTCATTAGGAAGCTTGATTTTCATGGGTTAAAAATATGAAATAAGGAGCATGGTTTAATATTGTGACTTCCAAGCATATTAGCTTATCATTAACATTTAAAAATAAAAAAAAATAGTTTGCCACAGTAGAATATATAACTGACATTATCTCATCATTTTTTTCCTTAAAACTAATTCTAAACAAACAACTTGGAATTTATAATTAGCTGCACCCATTCACTACCCTATGAATTTGGCATTAAAAATACAATAGATTCTTGTTTTATTTCTATTATTAAGCTGAAGAAATAGACTAAATGTGACCAGGACTGAAGCAAATGTTGCCTCTGGCATCTTCTCACTTTGAAGATGGTATAGTGTTGTGGACAGCTGTTTTTCTCATTGGAAAACACAGAAAACACTGACTAATCTCATCCAAGTTCCAAATGGATAACCCAGCTGTGAATAAATACAAAAGCTAGATTTTGTGCATTCGTGTGTGTTCTTTAAGAAGCCATCCGTAATTTAAATCCAATTTAATTACCTGTGTTATTTATTAACCAGAAAAACAAAACAAAACAAACAAACAAAAAAGACACATCGGAAGAGCATGCTAGGATTCAATTACATTCAAGACAAAATGACTGAGCATCTGGTGTTCTAAATGTATAATAGTTTTATTAAATAGAACATTATATTGTTATGTGGTCCTAATGAAAACCAGATCTTTGTATTATTTTAAACAAGGTATCTGCATAATTTTGTCATATGACAATGTGCTAATCATTTGATGTATTACAATTATTTACATTCTCAGCCTCATTTCCTATCATTTACACACACACACACACACACACACACCACTTGAACTCTGTGTACCTTCCTGTCTCTTCTGACCCCTTATTTTTACTTTTGATGGGGAAAACATCGCAAATCGAACTTTAGAAAATGAGAAATACACTTTCAGAAGTTTTCTACATACGGACTAGAGGGGGCAGTGCTTTCTCTGGCAAAGGCGAATGACTTAAGAACAGTGTTCTTCATAGGTAAGTCAAAGGAAATGAAGTCGGTAGAAGAAGGTGAAGTCAGAGCTGCAGACGCCAGTGTAGAAGACCAGACAACTTCAATCTCAGAGAAAGAATGGCCAACCTCCTGAGAGCCGTGCTGTTGGCTCTGTGCCTTCAGCCAGAATGTAAGTTGAAAATGGGGTGTTTGAAATGATAGGCAATCTCCAAGGACATGAGATAACTGGGAGATTTTTCTTTGTTTTGTAGGAGCATTAAGAATAAAATTTTCAGCCCATTGCTCTCTTTCCTAACAGGGATAAAGAGTCAACCAAAGAATGACGGCCAGCAGATTAAGCAAAACGTTCCGTCTCTGACTGTTCAAGAAGGAGGGATTTCTATCCTGAGTTGCAATTATAATAATAATATGTTTGACTACTTTGCTTGGTACAAAAAATACCCTGCCAACAGCCCCACATTCCTGATATCTCTACGTTCAAATGTGAATAAGAATCAAGACGGGAGATTCACAGTCTTCTTCGACAAAAGCAGCAAACACTTCTCACTGCACATTTCAGCATCTAGTCCTGGAGATTCAGCAATGTACCTCTGTGCAGCAGGTGCACAGTGCTCTGTGCTGCTGGCTGCCTCTACCCAAATTCACAGCTGGGCCCTAACCAAGGCCCTGTTTTGGGTTTCAAACAAGGGAGTCTGTAACCTAATTTCCATTGCACATGGCAGCATAATGGAGCGTGACTCGAGGAAGGAGAGGCAAAATCAGCTTAAAGGAAGGCTATACCCTTCTACAAATAAATAGACCCAGGGTTGGTGGCGTGCGCAAACCCCAATATTTGGGAAACTGAAGGAGGAAGAATATGAATTCATCTGTATAATGTATAATGAATTTTAGGACTGGGGTATATAGCAAAATCATGTCTCAAAACCATACATACATACATACATACTCAAACTAATACACAAATGTAGTAAGTTCCCTGATCTGGGTTCCGGGCAGTTGACTGACTCTCTTTCTACTCTCGGAGGGAGGTCGCTGAGTTTGCCAAAGCGGAAGTCTCTCAGTCTGAGCCTTTTGTGTCCCTGTTCTTTTCACTTTCGTCCCGCCCTTTTCTTTTTTGCTGCTTTTGTATTTGGGGTGGGATTTTGATTATTTTGTTTTCAATTTTTTATTGTTTTCTTTTTTTTTTCAATTTTCTTATTGTTCTTTTGTCCATTTTACTGTTTTTTTCCTTTTGTTTTACTTACCCTTTCATCCTGGACTAACAACACCCTATTTCTCTCCCTTTCTCTCTCATACACACACACTTTGTCCCTCGGGTTAGAAAGGTTTGTGAATAGGCAGAGAGAAAAACAGACATCAGTGATGGTTGTTAATGGTCGGTTGAGTCTCTGTGACGGGCTCTGTATGGATCGAGCCCCAGACAGAACTCCTTGCTTCCATTTTCTAGTCTGAATCATAGGAAACTGATGCCCACTTGATATAAGGCCACCAGACACAGTTCTTATGGAGACTTTATGGAGCAGTACACTGCTGCTCAAGGAGGCTCAAGGAAGACGAGGAGGCATTTTCATAGGTGCAAACCTTACCAGACCTCACCAGAAGGAACTGCCTGTTAGGGTTACGGCAAGTGCCATCCTGGACAGTGGAACCCTGCACGTCTCACCTGAGGGATTGTATTGACACACAAGCTCCCCAGGTGTTCTATTGACAGCATGTGCAGATCATGAGGAATCAAACATCTTTTACATAAAGCCAACACTGCAGACAATACAAATGCCAAGGCCTAGCAGCCCTTTCTTGGTTTTTGTTGTTTTTTTTTTTTTTGCTTCTTTTGTTTGTTTTTTGTTGCTATTGTTGTTCTTTTGCCGTTTTTGTTTTGTTTTCACAAACCAACCACTTTAAATGTAACTGGAAATAAACTTCTACGACAACTTTAGGGAAAGTTTCCATTTTATCATCTTTAGTAACTGTACAATAATGGTTTTCCTGCAACATTTCATAGTGCGTGTAATGTATCCTGATCGTATTTGCCCCCTTTCCCACTTTTTACCCCCTCGCCTTTCCACCAGTCCCCTTCTTCCCATATAGTTCCTTATATATATGAAAGAGACAGAGACAGAGGGACTTTTGTTTCAATTGTATTTAGAGATAAGATACGGAACTGTGAGCGATCTACAAAACACCATAGAGGCCCTGCCCTTAGCAGCTGAATGCAGTGTGTTGTTACCCCGCCCCCAGCACAGCACACACTGTTCAGTGAGCAACACACATTTGCCACTGCTGTGCTAGTCATGTGACAGTCATGGTGCATAACTCTCTGCCTGCCTGATCCTGGAACTTAAAAATGTTGGTAGTGAGCAACCATCCCCACCAACGGTCAACACGGGGTATTCATGGCAGTTCTATTCACAGCATTAAAATTCGAAAGTAACCTAAACACCTACCAACAAGTAAGTGAATAATCAAGTAAATCCAAAATTTGAAATTTAACATAGTAACTTTTTAAAAGCCTTTTATATTTCCTACTAAGAATGACTTTTTTTTTAAAGACTAAAGTTAACAGTGTTGGCATAAATGTGGGGAAAAGAGAATTCTCACACTTTTTTTGGTAAAAGGTATATTAGTAAATCCATCATGGAAATAGTATGGAGGTTGCCCAAAAATTAAAAATAGAAGTCCCATATGTTTGAATGATCTCACTTCTGAACACCTAGCCAAAGGAAATAAAATCAGTGTGCTGAAGAGATGCGTGTACTCCTGTGTTTGTTGAAGCACTGTTCACAATAGTCAAGAAATAAAACCAACCTGCATGTCCATAAAATGATCAATGAATTGAGGGAAAGTGGTACACATGCACAATGGAATACCATTCATCTACAAAAGGAAGAAATACTGTTATTTGCTACAAATTGATGGAACTGGAGATATTAAATGAAATAAGCCAAGCACAGAAAGACAAATGACTCATGATTCCAGTCACGTGGGAAACCTAAAAGGAGTTTTTGTTTGTTTTTTGATGGCAGTTGAGAGCAGGCTAGTGGACGCTGTGGAGAGCTGGGAATACCGGGAAAGACTGATCAACGAGTACTGAGCTATTGCTAAATGGAACGAGAAGTTGTGTGTCTTATTGCACACAGGGGATTATAGACAACAAGACTGTAGCGCATGTTTCAAAAAAGCTAATAGGAAGGAGGTTAAAAGTTTTCATCACAAAGAAACTGTCAGCTACTGAGAAGAGAGAATAATACCCTCTCTCTCTGCTTACCCTGATTTAAACACTGCACCATGTATGTGTGTGTGTGTGTGTGTGTGTGTATGTGTGTGTGTCTATTCATCACATGGCACCCAATTAATTTGCACAATACCTATATGTCAGTTAAGAAAAATCTTACTGATATACACGACAAAGTGGATTAATCTGACTGGTGTGGTACCATATGAAAGAAGACAGTGCACAAAGTACACTCTGTACAATCCAATGTGTGTGAGTTCTGGGGCCAGACACTTATTTTGTAGTGAATGGAATCAGAACAGTGGATTTTGCTGGAGGAGTGGAAAGTAGTGGATGGGTACAAGGAGTGTTCTTTGATGCTGAAAATGTTCTGTGTTTTGATCACTGTGGTAGTTACACAGGTCCTGGGTGCAATTCATTTAACTGCACACTTAATATCCTTAGTCATTATATGTGGCTCTTTAAGAGGAAAGAATAAAATGAAAATCAGAGACAAAAGACATGCATAATGATGGTAATTAAAAGGAATATTTCTTGAGAGCAATTCAACAGCCATGAAAAATGGAATGCCATCTTCAAAGTATCCTTAGACAGTACTGAAGGCTTTTCAATCATTAAAGTCTCTGTAGAATGAAAGAGAATCCAGGATATTCTTGTACAAAGGCTTAAGATATTGCTACAGGAATGGTTAGGGATTTATCTTGCAGCTAATAAGAAGAAATGATACCCACAGAAATGTGATTTGTATCATATTTTAATGTTAGTGAATGTAAACATGAATATGTCCAGAGGATATCAATAATAAAATGGTCTTATTCTATTATTGGCACTATGATAAATTTTTACTTTACGAAGCCATTTATGTGTGAAAAAAATGTTAAGCTTAGCCTGCTAAAATTGAATTACTATAACATAAAACATTGCACAATAAACAAAATACGCAAAGCACTATGAATAAAATATAAGCACAATGGTATCAGGGATAAATGTATGAATATATAAACATAATATATAATATAATTCAATGCAGAATATGTTACATTATGCTAAATTATAATTTTTCTTCATCTAGCTCCCACTATGTGGACTGTGTGTGTATTTTACACATTAACATACACTGTGGATTATTCATATAAGGAAGTATATTGCATAGTGGTAGAATTATATTATATAATATAATAGGATGAACAGGAACAAGCAGCAGAACAAAAGAAAGCAGAATTTTAAAAACTCCTGAGTGGATAGAAGGCCCAGTATGAATTAGATGTGGAAGAAATAAATAGATCAGAATGTATCAGTCTTAATTAAGAATATCAAATTGAAACTATTAAAGATATAAATAAATAATAAGGATGTTTTGTCAGGGTTCCCTAGAGGAACAGAACCGGGGAATGAAATATGTATATATCAGAATTTAATAATTCCCATGATAGCTGTCTCTTAGTGGGGGGTGACAGTCAGTAGTTTCTCAGTCCATTAGGCAGGTGCAGCTCCTCAGTAGTCCCAGGCCGGTGCCAGGAAGGTTCCAGAGAGCCTGTTTTCCCCAGTCCAAAATGAAAGCTTGAAAAGACTGGTTCTGGTATCAGTATAGAAGCAGTAGAAGCAACAACCGGACAAATCACCTCAGTAGCAAAATCCGGCAAAAGATGAGCTGATCTTCCTTTTGAATACCCTTTTTATCTGGGTTGTTTGCCAGAAGCTGCAGCCTCAGTTGGGGTGGGTCTTCTGTCGAGGCATTCAGGGTACTTTTGAGCCGAAGCCCCCTACACAGGTGATTCCAGCTTGTGGCAAATTGTCGATAAAGCCAACTACAATAGAAGGAAAAGGCAGTTCGGGTCTCAGAGACTGACTTACACGCCAAGCCCAAAGCAAATAAATCCATCGTGATTCCAACCCGACAAGAAGTAAGGCAAAAATACAGTAAGATCTACTTTAACTTTTCCCATGACGCAAAGAATTCCCTTAGGATGTGCTTCCAAAGGAGCACAGTGAACATCTAAGATGAATTACTAATACATCATACTAGTTAATACTTGACAATTAACTAATTATTAGAACTAAGTCACTAGCCTTTTCTTCTGTTTTATGGGTAAGTTTGGGAGACACACAAGCCTGAAGAACCCTTATCACTCAGAATTACAATGACCCTGAACAAACGCTGGGGAGGAGTCGTGTCTGAACACTGGTTACTCAGTATTAAGAGCCCAAGTTCAGTATATTGATTAAGTGGATCTCATATTTCAACCCTTTCCAAACCCTTGCTCTTTGTAGTGGGGTTTCGAAGAATCTTCTACTTTGGGTCCTCATCGATTCTGAATTAGAATTGCTTCCATCCATTTGGAATCAAGTGATGGAAGCAGAGGCCTGGGGAGGGCTCTCAGTCCTGGCTCTCGTTCTCCTCCTCATGACTGCACTAGAGTGGGCCAGACTGAGACTGCTGGAGGATGAAGTGGGTTAGACGGAGTTGAGTATTTACAGTTTCTAGACTGACTGATGATTGATCTCAGACATGAGTGAACTCTGTCAATCACAGAACTGCCTAGCAGAGCCCACTTTAAATTGTCATTCCACACATTATTGACAAACTGTATCATTATTAAGACTCAAAGACTTACATCTACCTTGCTATGCAAGGTAGTTGCTTAATATTTTCCAAAATTGCAAGGAACCATGGAGATGACTTGACCCAGCTGCCTGGAGAGGCACTTTTAGGTTTCTTGAGTAAGAGCCCATGGCTCCTGTGGGAATGATGTGCTTACAGCTTCTGAAGGGATTGGCATAAATTTCTCTCAGGTCGTGGAGCTTTTCCAGCCATTTAGTATTTCTCTGTATGTTCCCTTAGTAGTCAAGGAAGTGTGAAAGCTTAACAGGACAATTAGACATTAATCTTGTATACTCTGTATAGCTTGCAGACATCATTGTATTCTGGCAACCATGACCTTATTGATCCTGGCAATTGCCATTACATCCTGTTTCTGATAAAGGTATAAAAAGTCTGCTGCTCTCAATAAAATATGCCACAGCATTGATTGCTGTGTACCCTTCAATCCTGGCCTGGGGTCTTTATTCCTTGACCAACCATATCAGGTAACCTTGGCCCAGTAAGTAAGCACAAGTGCTTACACAAAATAGCTTACCAATTCACAATTCCTCCCCCACTGTACACAATCTATGCTACTTTAGAGACTAAAATTGTGGAGGAATGTGATTACTTGAAGGCTTAATTTGAAATTTCCTTTATGAGTGATGATACAGGGCAGGTCTTTTGAAGGCTTCCCAACATATTCTGCATATGTTTTATTGGATTGATTGTTATTAATTTTTTTCCAGTGCTTTAAATATTTACAATTATCTTGTTTCATTACTATGTATTATAGGAAGCTATCAAAGGAGATATATTGATGTCTTCTCAATCTTCAAATGTTATACAATTATACCAGACAAGGGAATGCAACACAGATGTTCATCTTGATCTGTTCATCAAGAAGTTCATCAAGCTCTTTGCAGTGATTCTAGCTGTGTATTTTCTTCAGTTTCAGTCATTGGTCATATCTCCTCATTTGTGATGATTGGTATTCTTGCAAAGAGTTTCTTCCTAGCTTTTATCTAGTCATATATGTGATATATAACCTATAGAGAATCACCCTCATCAGTAATGCCTAGACAATAATTTCTAGTAACATAAATTTTATCAATCTAGAATTATTCTTTAAGTCTTAACATGTGATCAAATTTTAAAGTATTAAAAAAGAGAAGTTTGTAGAAATAGCTTTAATCCTTTAATCCATCAGTATGGGTGCTCTAGGGTAGAAAGAATGTTGGTACCCACCTTTAATCTCAGTATTCAGAAAGCAGTGGTGGCAGACACCTTTAATCCCAGTATTCAGAAGGCAGTGGTGGCACACACCTTTAATCTGAATATTCAGAAGGCAGTGGTAGTGTACACCTAATCCCAGCACTTGGGATATAAGAAGCAGAGCTGAAGAGTCAGTGTCACACAGGAAGTGACATCTGAGATAAGTCAGAATGAATGATAGGCAAAGTGATAATTCAAAGAAAGAGTTAGCCTAAGTTTTATATATCATTGTAATTGTGATATCTGTATCTATAGACAAAATATCATGCTTTGTAAGTTTTGTCTCATATGTAGACTATATATATATATATATATATATATATATATATATATATATAATCATAGAAGTCAAAATGAGACTATAGGGAAAAAGGAAGAAACCAATTATTCTTTAATCATACATGTGGTATGTATGTGTCTATGTATGTCTGTGTGTATGTGAGTTTGTGTGTGTGTCTGTGTGTCTATGTGTGTAATATCCATTGTATGAGAAGATGTGAACAAATGTCTATTCACCCCAGATACAGAACTGAGGGGAGACCAAAGTGAATATACCATAAAAGTCCAACTTGGTGAACCAATGAGTTTTATTAACATTACTTTCAAGAATACAGGGTGAGAGTTTACTTATAAGCACATAAATAACTCAGCTGTGATACCAAAAGCCCACTGCAGCAGCATGGATGACAGCTCATGAAAGCCAAAAAAGAAAAAGAAAAAAGAAAAAAAAAGAAAACCTGGAGCACAGTAGACTGTCTCTTTTAGACAAATGGGCTAGCCTCTGCTTCTTCCAAGTGACTTGGCTAGCCTTTGTGTCTCTTGGCTTGCCTGGCCTGAGCCTCCTCTAAGCAACTCAGCTTGTCTGAGCATGCTTCTTAGCCGTCTTTATAGCTTATGTACACTTGAAGAGAGAGGGACTAGTGAATCTGTTCAGTTTCAGGGAATTCCTGAAGACTTTGAGTTGTTTACTTCCTGAACTTAAGGAGCTACCCAGTAGGATGGAAGGTTTAACTTCTATTACAATATGCTGTGTCACAATGAGCTTTTCTCCATGATAGGATGTTTCATCTGGAAGGAAATTGTATAACAATGTATAATGGGATTTTATTCAGCCGTAAATATAATAAAATCATGTGGTTTCCAGGAAAATGAATGCAGTGGAGATCACTATTTTAAGCAACTAAGTCAAATTTATGAAGGCAAATATCACATTTTGTCTCAAATGTGGATCCTAGATTTTATACATACTCAAGTGATTCTATATTACACAACATGGAAGTTGAAATGAGATTATCAGGGAAAGGAAGGAGACAACTGTTCTTTAAATACATGCTGATTTCTACATACATGTTACATGCTGGGGGTAAACAAAAATTACGTAGTATTTTGTCTCATTAAATTTACACTCTATGAATACAGGCATAGGTAGCTGATCAGACAGAATAAAGACAGACAAAAGTTTGCTTGGAAAAGCAAGGGAAGATGAAAGCTTGTAGAGCAGGTCAGCCTCATACTAGCCTTGAAGGTGAGATAGGAATTTTCAAATCAGTAGAAGTCCATTGAGTGGAAAGATAGAAGTGATGAAGGAAATAATCTTTAAAAAGGAGCAGCACTATGAAGCAACAGAAATCATGGAGAACTTGAGAGTCAAACAATGGCTATGCTATGTACATATACATAAATATTATCTTAATTAGGATTTCTATTGCTGCCAAGAGACACCATGGCTGGGTGGTAGTGGTGCGTGCCGTTAATCCCAGCACTTGGGAGGCAGAGGCAGGAAGATCTCTGTGAGTTTAAGGCCAGCCTGGTCTACAGAGTGAGTTCCAGGATAGCCAGAGTTACCACAGAGAAACACTGCCTCAAAAAACAAACAACAAAAAACAAGCAAACAAACAAACAAAAAAAAAAAGAGAGACACCATGACCACAGCAACTCTTATAAAGGAAAACATCTAACTGGGAATGGCTTACACTCAGAAGTTTAGAAGTTTAGTCCACTGTCATGGTGGAAAGGGTAGCTGAAACTTTTACATCTGGATCCAAGGCAGCAGGAAGAGAAAATGACACTGGGCATGGCTTGAGCATCTGAAACCTCAAAACAAGTGACACACTTCCTCCAACAAGGCCAGAACTCCAAATAGTGCCACTCCCTATGGGGCCATTTTTATTCAAACCACTACAAATATATAAATATACATAAAATTTATTAATAAAATATGTAATATACATATATATATATACATATATCTCATAAAATTGCAGTCAGGTGCATAGTTCAATTCCATGTTTTTAATATACTTGTCTGTGATGGTCATGAAACTGTCAGACCTCCATTTAACTTTACAAATGAGGAGCCACGCCTTTGTGAAGTTTCCAAATGCATCCCCTATTTTCTTGCGATTCCATAAATAATCTGCAGTTAATGACTAGTGTGTGCCGTAAACTTGAGTACAGGGGATACAGTTGAGATAACAAACCTCATTTCAGTCTTCAAGGATCTTGTCATACTATGGAGTGTATTTCAACACGGTGTAGTAATTAAAATCTACCACAGAGGAAGAAAGTGACACTTAACAGAGGAAACCGAATGAAGAAAAAGGAATTTAAGGAGATAACATCTAAATTCAGAACTATAAAACAAATCATCCAATAATAAAGCCAAAAAGATTTATAGAAAAAGAAGAGTAGAATGTGCAAAGACATGAAGGCAAGCTTTAGTTTGGGGAAATGACTGAATGGTGATTAATACTGGTGTGGTGCTCCACTCAAAAATTGATAACAATTGTAAAATAAAAGCAATAAGCAGAAATCACTCTGTGAAGAATTATAAACCATTATAAGGTGCTTGTGCATTACACTGAGACAGTAATGAATGCTGGAAAGAATATGAGCAAACAAATGGTATAATGAAAATGTTACTGTTTGAAAGATTGCTTTCATTTCATATTTGCATACAAATTTTTCTGTATTTGTGTTTGTGTGTACATAGATTTCCTTTCTCTTACTAATCCTGGGATTTTTTTCTCTATTACACACTGCATTAATTGACCCTTCCATACAGCAAGAAAAAGATTTATGTTGTGATTTATGTAATTCAAGAAAATCAAAAACCCATTTTGTTCTATTCCATTTTTTAAATTCCTTATTCTTTGACAATCTCATACATGTATTTGATGAATTGTAGTCTGTTTCACCCCCCATTACTCTATCTCATATCCTTTTCTTCTCCCACTGAAACCCTTATCCTTTTTGACAAGCCCACTCCATTGTACTTTTGAGTAATTATTACGTTTGTGACCCACTGAGCTTGATTAGAGTTAGTTGCATACACATGGGTCAGAAGTTGCATGAGAAATTATCAGTGGCTACTCCAGCCACCCAATAACTATCAATAGTCTCTCGGGGAAGTGTGAGACTGCATAAGCCCTTCCCTCTCCCATGGGGAAATGTTGATGGGTCCTATCTTGCGCAGGTCTGTGCAAGGAACAGCAGCTGCAGTGCACGAATGAGTACAATAACCGTGCCATATTAAGAAGACATCTTTCTTCAGCTCATCTCCTGATCCTCACACTCTTTCATTCTTTCTGTTCACTCTTAATGTTCTGAGAGCCTTGGAAGGAATGATAAAGACAACACATTTAAAGCCAATTCCCCATCATCGCCTAGTCTTAGAACTTTGACTAGTTATATGAGTCTTTGTCTTAACTATCACAGATTCCAGTAAGAAACTTCTCTGATGAAGACTGAGAGCAGTATTAATCTATGTTGATGTAAAAACCACAACTCTCATTTTAAAGGGAATAAGAAGTAGTTTGTTTTGGAGCCATTTTGAGTGACCATGGCTCCAGAACACTAATTTAGTGCCAGGGGCCAGCCCTAGCAGTTGTCAGGGTCCAGAGAAGAGATAAGCAGTAGGCAAAGGGAGATTGAGTCAGAGACAGAAGCTGGGAGGATCTTGCTGCTCTGACTATAGCTGTGACTGACTAGGAATCAGGGTGCTTTTTTATTTAATCAGATTTCACAAGACAAAGACAAACTCATGGTTTCCAAGGTCATACAGATCATATTATTTAGTAAATATCTCAGCCAGTTTAGGTGATTTCCTAAGCCTTGAACAATGTATAATAAAATTTTGGTGGTTTAAAGTATAACCCTGAAAGCATACTCAGGCCTAAAAACCTCTGCAGCTGACTTGCTTTTATGATCTCTAGAAAATCTATTTGAAAAGGAGAATTTAGTTTGTTTCCTAGGTAAGTGGCCTCACTATAACCTGGTGTAAACTACTCTTTTTATAAATGGCAAGCCCTTATGCCTAATTTTTTTTCTTTTATATCAAACTACTGTGTAGGGCAACAGTTGTTTTAGCCAATCTAACTTAGTTACTAAGTTTATTTTTCTCTGGAAACACGTTACATATGCCCCCCCCCCCCATCTCATAAACTACATATCCAGGAAACTCTGAGCTTACATAAGAGGATGCCTATGATCTACTGTCACTTCTTCTGGCTGGCTGGAGCTTATCAGCTTCTCCCAAGTTTACATTGCCCTGATTGCCTCGTCTCTGAGTTTGCAGCTAGTTTCATGACTTTCACTATACCCATGGGTCATGGCTGTGCCAATTTAGGTCACCTCAAATTCCATGTTCCAATGTAGAAGTAGTTTCATAGGGTTTTTAATAGTTGTGCAGAACAAACTCAAAAATCACAAGTTTAAAATAAATTGGTGAGTACAGCTGAGAGGCAGGTACAGTAAGATGGGAAAATCTTTTCTAGAGGCCTAAAATGACATTCATAATTCTTGGATTGGTGGGAGCTAATGTTCCACTAAGTTAATAGCTTCTAAGAGGTTTTTATCTATTATCACAAGGTATGATAAATTTAGATACAGAGGGAGTCAAGGAATAAAACTAGCCCAAGATAAAGTAATTAGCCTCTGAACCTGCAAAATTTCAATCTCTCCCTGGTACTGAAATTCCTGTTGGTCCATTAGTCTCCGCAGACACAAAGACTTCTTCCAGTAGTTTTTTGTTACAGCTAGACAAAGCTTCTTTTCAGGAATTTTCATTAACAGATATAAATGTAAGTATTTAGAAGGTAGTTTTGCCACTTTGCATCTGGTAAAATGATAATAGTGGGTCTTCCCTTCTTCCCTCTCCAGGGCCTATGGTGTCCATTGTAGCTTTAAAGGTTTTTGTCATGTGCAGCTTTCCTTAGAATTACATGCTGCTTGGACTTCTGGAGATTTTGCTTAGAATATGAAGGAGAATGGGAGTGGGTTGGAGTTGACAGTTAGTGGGTTAGTTTGTTGGATGCTAGTTTAGCTCTCTGTCAGCTCCTTCCTCTAAGCTAAAGACAGCCAAAAAGAGCTGTGAAGATTTCTTCCTTTCTCTTTTTCTCTCTTTCAAGGCTGCTACAAGAGCAGTGAAGATTTTTCTCTTTCTTTCTTTCTTTCTTTCTTTCTTTCTTTCTTTCTTTCTTTCTTTCTTTCTTCCTTTCTCTCTATCCTTCTATTCTCTTTCTGAGCTAGAGGGTAAAAACGCACAGTAGAATCTGTTACACTCCATAACCACCAGCATTTGACCCAGTATTAGTTCTCCCCTGTTCAGCATCAAAGCCCATATTATGAGTAACACCTTCCACCTTAGCTACAGGAAAGAACTGTTTTTAAAGTATTCTGGATAGATGCAAGTAGTGTGTGCCCAGAATTAAAGTGCTGACCTGCCTCTGAGGGTATTAGACCATCCATCCCAAAGTCACTGCTACTGAGGAAGCCCTTTCTGAAGTTGACAGGGAACACCGAGTCTGCTGGGAAGACAGGGGTTGTGGATGGCTGAAAGTCCTTTCAAGAACCCTTTTATAGCAATTAACCTGAGGGCAGTCTGAAGAGTGACTGAACCGTGAGAGCACAAAAAAGTTCAGCTTTGTCCTCAGGAAGAAGTGTTTTTTGAGAGCTAGGTGTAGGAAGCAAGTAAAAGCTGCTGTGTTCTTTACAGGAGAGGAGAACATCCTTTCTTTTAGAAGACTGAGCATCTAGTATGCATTTCTTAAGTCTTCTCATTGTCTTTCTAAAGAATAAAGAATCACATCAGCAACCAAAGCAGTCTTTAGACTTTGACTTTCAGAGTGTTGTCAGCTGCAATTCCTTAAGAACTTCAAGCAAACAGAACACAATAGATGTCATGTGTTCTGATGTGATTCTGAAATGTAAGAAAAAGAAGCAAAGTTCCCTAGGCACCTACTTCTATGTAACAGAAACACAGTGGTACCCAGATCTCCAAATACCATTCAAACTTGAAGCTGGGCTGCAGGGTGCTCTCCTGGGTCTAGACTCCTACCCTAAGGCTCATCCACAGAAATAGAGAAACCTAAGGGAAATTTATCACTTTCACGTGTAATGCAACAGCTTTACATTAAAACTAATTATACAATTGCTTGATAGTTCACTATAAAACAGATTACCTAGACTAAGAAAAAAAATCACATAAATTTTAGACTCAAAACCATACTGAATTAGCATATGACTTAAACTACATGTGTGATCCTCTTCTAAGTTCTTGAACTTCTAGCTAACAGCAAAAACTAGCCTTTTTCTTCTGCTAGGTACTCATAGCTTATCATTAGAAAGATAGAAAAAAAAACTCTTTTATCTGGTTCCTTATATGGATTGGGGACAGTAGATATTAAATTGTTAAAGTTGTCACTTATCTGGAAAAGTCACTAGCCATCTTTCTTCTAAGGTTTTAAATATCTGTCTTTGGGAAATGGAGTTGGGAAGCACTTACAGGTTTAAACTGGCACTAGCTTCTTCACTGATTTCTTCTAATTCTGAGCTCTCTCAGATATTGTATGCCATCAACACAATCCATCTTACCTGTTTGCCCAAATACAACCACCAAGATCCCTTAACAGCAAACCCAGCACAGCACCAGGAAGTTGCAAGAGAACAACAAGTTCTTATTAACTGATTTATCGATAAGAATTTAGTGTAGCAAAGAGAAATATTCTTCTTTAGTAGAGAAGTCATTGATTGTCATTTTATAACCAAAAACTACTAGAAAAGTATGCTTCATAGTCAGGAAAAATCAACAACAAACAAGAAGTAACTGAGATGCCTCAGTTTAATAGATAAAGCATTTCAAATCAGCTGTAATAAATTCGTGCAGTGAACTAAAGAAAAATATGTCCACAGGATGGAAGAAATATACGTTCTTAATTAGTAAACGAAAATAAAATCTCAGCAGAAAAGTAGAAACCTTAAAAATAAGCAAATAGAAATTTTAGAACTGCACATTGCAATGCCTTAAATGAAAATTTCATTGCCTGCCTCAGTGGTAGATTGCAGGTGGCCAAAAAAAAGAGTGAATAAGTCATTAAACAAACAGGGGTTGCTCATTATGTTGAATACTACTCAGAAATATGGGGAAATAAACTCCTGCCCACCAATCAGTGTGGATGGGGTTTAAATGTTATCCTGGAGAAAGTTAAACACAAAACAGCATATACCATACAATCTCACAGAAATGCAGAGAAAGGAAATCTATTCTTTGGTGAAAAAATCAGATCAAAATTGCCTGAAGATAGAAAGGGAAGGAAGGCATTGGCAACAGTAGGTAGCTAGGTAACTTATTAAGTGATAAGAAATATTTTATAATTAATTAATGCAGTGGTTACACAGGTATGCCTCTCTGTCAAAATACTTTAACTGTAACACTTGAAATATCACAGTTTTTAAAGACAGTGTTTCTCTGTTGTAACTCTGGCTGTCCTGGAACTGTCCTGTTCTGTAGACCAGGCTGGCCTCAAACTCACAGAAATCCACCTGCCTCTGCCTCCCAAGTGCTGGGATTAAAATGTGTGCAACTACCAAGCGAAATATCACATCTTATTCCACATAGATTACAACCAATAAAATATTGATTTTAACAGGAAAGTGTTTAGGTTCTAGATCTCATGATAGTCTTTATGTGTGCATGCATACATGAAACTATGCATGTGTATGCATATAAGAAGGCCAGAGATGAACATCATCTTTGCCAACTATTCTCCAATATATTTTGGTTACAAGTCTCCCACCGAACCTGAAGTCTTCCAATTTAGCCACATTAGATGGACAGAAATTTCAGGGATCCTCCATCCCAGCCTCTCCAGTGCTAAAATTACTGGTGTGCACCATCAAATGCAGTTTTTACATAGGGGCTGGGATCAAATTCAAGTCCTCCTGCTGGCAAGTAGTCTACTAAATGAACCGTCTCCCCAGATCTCAGGATACTGTTTAATACAACTTTTAAGCCAGTTGCAAGAATTCTCATGGTTTAATTTGGAATATATAGGAACAATAAAACTAGAAATTATAGACAGGGTAACAAGAGGTCATATGAAGACAGGAAGTTCAGTCTCTTACATGAGAGCACAGTCAGATTCAGGATCCTCCATTTCCCAGCTGTGTTCTGGAACAAATGAGACTGGGAACTCCCAATAAATATCTTAGGAAATTATCAACATGGTACGGAAACTTGCAATTCTTTTTGTTTTCTTTCTCCTCCTGGGCAGTGTGTAGAGAGGAAGGTCAGAATAGAGTATAAACCAGGAACTGTCCACCAACTGGGATCATAGCAAACACTTCGTGACAGAGGTGATCTACCACAGTTGGGCCCAGGGCAAACAAATTGAATAGAATGGAAGGGTTTGTTTTTTAAAATGTGGTTGCTCAGATTACACAAGAAAGGGAGCCAGAATTCAAACATTGCCAGAAAAATGAATGGACTCTGAAAGAACAGGTTGAAAACATGCACCTAGAGGGAAAGGAAACAGGAAGGCATGGCAGGAATTTCGTGTATAACAATACAGAGAGCCACAACCGGCCAACATACAGAGAACAAGAGACTGAAGTGTCCAGCCCTAAATGGAACATCTATATCACTTCTCCCCTAAAAGCCCATTTCCCTTATCACAGATTAGGGAAAAGGAAAAATTGTAAGAGTATGAAGTAGCAGACATCTTCAGCAAAACATCTTCTAGGTATGACAGGGCCATAGCACACATAACCTGACAGCAGAAGTGACTGCATAAGTACGACCTGTTCAAGATTAATCCACCAAAAATGCCATCCTGGGTAGAAAAAAGGGTTCACAAAGTCACTCCCCTAGCTGAGAAGCTGTAAACAATTGACGGCTACTAGAATAAGGGAACTCTTCTTGGTGGATGTGGCCCCAGAAAAGTTACTCATGCTTAGTAGATAGATACCCCTAACCTATGCACATATGGGGAGCACTAAGTAGATACAGCTTGTTTTGAGAGAGAGGAGGGACATAAATTTGGGAGAAAAAATGGTGCCGTGGAGAGAGGAGGACTTGGAGGGGAGACAACAGAGGTTATGTTTGATCAAATACGTTGGATTCATGCATGGAATTCTCAAGCAATGAAAATAGAATAGCACTGTAAAACTGTACTTGAGACAGGCTCAGTGGTACATGCCAGAACCTAGGAGCCAGAGGCAGGAGGACCACAAGGAGAATATCTCCACACTACCTGAGAGTAGGATGGAAAATACTTGGATAAAACGAGAGCAAAAAACAGAGAGTAACATCCTGAAAGGGCTAAAGATTGGCCAAAGAAATGCAACCTTGGCTAAAATTATAGACTGCAGTATATTGATTCATGTAGAATAGCCATCAATTCTGAGCCAGACAAACTCTGCCTTTATGTGTCACTTCACTGGAACGCTTGCTAACTCCCACTTGGTTGTACTGTTCCTCACATCCTCATGCTTTCTGCCACGGACACCCTGTTATTGAGTGTCTTCCTGAATCCTGAATCCCCATCCATAACACAAGTTTTGTTTAACCACAACTGTGGGGGGGAGGCATGTGAGGTGACAGCGCTATGGACCTTGTGTCTGAACTTGATCTGATAGCTATCCAGAACTGAGAAAGAGAGGTGGTTTCTCAGTCAAACTAGTCTGTTATTTATCTACTTCTTAGGACCAGTGCACAGGACCCATCTTCTGACTGCGTCTGATGAGCATTTTTTTCTTGCCTTTCCTGTGATTCCACTAATGAGGATGACAAACAGATGCTATTACACATTGCTGATATGGTGTCTAACCCCTAACTTTTTTCTTCCAATCTTCTTCACCTCAGGAACTGACAACATGATGGAACCATAAATAGAAAACAAAATGTCAGCTCTCTCTTGTCTTTTAACTATTTCTGAGAAATTTGGTTATTTCTCTCTTGAAATTAAATCTAACTGTGCTCAAAGTAATATCCCTATGCTTAAATATTTGCTTTCATTGTTCTAGTGAATCACTTCTATATTCAAGACTAGGGGTTTACATCTTATTGAAACTCAATTGAAACTCAAATTGCCGTAAGAGAATTATTGCAATTCCCTTGTGTGGATAAAATGTTTCTCTTAGCCAGGCACTGGCTTTTAGACCCAGCACTTGGGAGGCAGAAGCAGGTGGCTCTCTGTGATTTCGAGGCCAGCTTGGTCTCCAGAGTAAGTTCCAAGACAGCCAGAGTTACCACAGAGAAACCCTGTCTTGAAAAAAAAATGTTTCTCCTGATAGCCTTTGGATCAAAACCAAAGTGAATAATAATGTGGAGTACACCCCTGAAATGTCATAGAAAGGACCAACATGAACTAGAATAAACTCAAGCTATCCAGGTCTTCAGCCTACCAGCAATTAACTTGGGTGTCTCCTCATTGAGTTCAAATGTATTTTCATGACTAATGACCTAGCAGAAGCCACAGAATTAGTGACTTCATCAATCCTCCATCAGCATGAACTCTAAGAAAGGCTCTATTATCTATGAAAGCTTTCAAAACTGAAACATAAAATTAGCTTAGTTTAAACCTTAGAACCAATAAAAGACAAATACAAGCAACAGAAGAAAAAGCAGCCCCTTCTCTGCCTCGGAGGGAAGGACAGTTCCAACTATGATTTGTAGTTCACAATGACAGCATGATCTAGCATGTTTCTACATTTCAAAGACAATGCTGAAAAAGATCCAGCATTCCTAGAATCAAACTTCCAATGTTAGATGCAGTGGAAGTAGATGGATGAATAGCTAGTCCATGTAAATTGCCAAAATCTGAGTCTAAAACCTGTTTCTACTCAGGCTTTCTAATTGTGAATGAAAACTGAGTGATGAAAAGAAAAGACAAAGTCCATGTGCTTGACTTGGGAAACATAAAAAAGACCATTTAGGGAGTGGCTTATAAGATTTGGAGACAGCTTATCAGGTATCCTGTCTTCTGACATGTTAGATGAATAAAGGAAGTTTAAAGGACGTATCTGCTTTCAGTGTTTAGCATTCTGACATAATTGAACTCACCCCCTGAAACAGATTAGAAATATGGTACAAAGAACGCTTTCCTAAAATATTTGAAACTCACTAGCATTTCTTTTTTATTACTATTGTATATGTCCATAGATGGTGTGCATGTGCATATGTGTCAGCTCTCTCCTTCCAAAGATGAAACTTAGGTGTCTGATTAATGCAACAATCTTGTCTACCTGCTGAGTGACCTCACTGGCCCCTCATCAACATTGCTAAGTGGATGCTCTCAGAAACAGATTTCTGGGCGAGCAATGTGGCTCATGGCTCAGCCAGTAAAAGGACACACATACATAAAGACATACACATACAGACATACACACACACACACACACACACACACACACACACACACACACACAGTACATGAGGTAAAATTGAAAACTAAATATCTGGAACTTTAGGAGCTTTCACAAAAACACAGTTTCTCACTTTCAGATGCTAAAACTTAAGGATTAGAGTAAGATATTTGAGCTTGATTCTAGCGGGTAGATGGTTCAGGCCAGGCAGTCTCATGAATCTGGGGAGCCTTTGTCTCAGAAAGTCAAAGCTAAGAAAGCTGATACAGATATTTTGATCACAGTGCCATTGGCACCATAATTTCATGAGGTTATGTGTAAATGTATCTATCAAGGACCATATGTGGCCATTTCTTGGATAGACTATACAGACTGGACTAGCAAAGGAAAATGAGCTTGTGAAGTGGCTAGTTATGTGCTGTCTTGCACACATACACAGACTCTAGCTGAAGCTCCACTCGTTATTGAAGAGGACCTGAAACTGAAGTACTGACAACATCCCTCATTCATAGCTTTTCCATGATTCTGGAGCTCAATTTGTCTCTTACGGTTACTAACAATTCAAACAGAGATCCCATTAATATCAAATACATTTGCATGGCATTAAAAGCATCTGTAGAAGCTCTGTGATCTTGTAAAGGGGAGCTGTGTGTTGAAGAATCAGGGAACTAGAATTTTAAATGCTATGAGTTTAAGAATCCATAGGATGCTTGGGGAAGGAGCATCAGGAGATAGAGGAAAAATTCTGATGCCCCTCCCCACAAGGCTCAGGGGAATAGTGGTCAGAAAGATTATAAAAGTCAGAGATTGAGAAAATGTGCTGCAATCATGTCTTCTGGACATCATGGGGCTCACATAAACTCCTTGCAGCTGTGGTTACCTGCAAAAAAAAAAAAAAAAAAACACTAGTTATGATTGGGCTCACCATTTCATCATGCAGGGGAGGGGGCTGGTGAGACCCCACTCCACAATGAGGGATCCTAGGCAATTAATGGGTCCTGGAGAAAGGGTTTCATTTTCTTAAGTGGTGTAGCCATTTCTTATTACAGTAAATAGCACCCAACTCATGCTCCTGAAAGCAATTATAATGAAACTCACAAGAGAGGGAGGATGATGAGATAGGGAATTAAATGGCAAAATGACCAAAATTCAATAAATACAATGTATGAAATAGTCAAAAAATTCCAATGTGACATGAGACATCATCTTCTGCAGGTAGACCCCTCGATGCAGCGGAACTTCTTCTAAGTTTACAGTTGGGAAATCGTACTGAAGCTTTCAGGTAAAAGATCTATTTGTTCTTCTGTCCATTGCATTCTTAATAGAAGAGAAGCAGGCAGCAGTGTAGCCCATCTTGTGAGGACTGCCAAACAGAAATGCCTGTCAGCTAATGATTTAAATATTTAAATAGTGTTTCTATTTCAGGAAGCAATTATGAAGCATTTCTATGGAACTAAAATACACACATTCTCCAAAGGTTTTACAAAACAAGACTCTTTCCAAATCCATTCTAAATTACTTATTTCTGGTATTTTAGGCACTTGGCAAATTCTGCCAAGCTTTATCTAATTTAATTTTACATGCTATGCTTTTCTTTCCAGAAAGCATAAACCATGCTCCAACATTTTTATAAATAAGCCTATTGATAATAAGAGGCGAAACTAAATCTGCACACCACTTCACTTCCTCATGAGGAGAAAGCTTCCCAGTAAACTTCACTGAGAACCTGCTTTGAAATTTTGCTTAAGCATCTTGAGTACAGAAGACCCCTAACTTTCCCAAAGGAGACTTATAGCCAATGGCATAACACAAATTTTATAGAGCTGATTAGAAATATATTTGTAAGACAAAGTCAGAAATGGCCCAGGGCTGCCAACATTTCTAAACTCTGCAATCTGACACCACTTCTCTGAAAGACGTGAGACCACTGGACTCCTGTAAGAGAAGAGAAGACATCATCGTTTAGCTTCTGTTAGTTGATTTTTCCTATTGGATCTAAAATGGTTACTAAAAACTAAAGATTGGGCTGTTCTAGATCAGACCAAGCAGGATCTGAGAAATTCAAGTGGGTAACTGAAATGGTCTCTCTGGAGACTTTATCTTGTCTCTTCTTCAGACACAAATATTAATATTTAATAGAAATATTAAAATGAAGACTCTTTAATTAAATGTCTAGATTTCTTCACTTGGGCTTTCTTCAGGAAGCCAGGAACAACCATTTCAAGGTAACAAGCTGTCTCTGGAGCTGTCAAGTGTCAGGATCTCATATCGGTGTGTCTGACAGCTCCTTGGAGTCTGCTACGTCTTCATACTCAAGAAGACACATTGACATTAAAAACTTTCTCAGTGGTGCTGAGTCTTAGCGCCAATACTTCCTGTGTTCAAAGGCAGAGCTTACATTACCAGGCACTAAAGACTTTCTGTCTGGAATGGATACTTGTTTCTTTATAAACTGTGTACAGATAGCATCCGTGAGTGACGTTCTTTGTGTTTCTTAGTCTAGCTCGTGATTCTAGGTATGTTTTTACTTTGCACTGACAGATTTTTTTTCTTTGTATGCAAGTCTTCAATCTCATAAAGAACTACTATTGAATGGAAAATTTTAAAGGCAAAGTCTGCAATACAGTCACTAGAAACATTTGTTCTTGCTTGTGTGGTAAGAGGTGTTTCTAGGTAGCAAACAGATATGCCAAATTTTCTTCCAAAGACAGAATGCCTGAGCACTATGCCCGATTTGTCAGCAGTAAGATCCACACACTAGGGGGCAGCACTTCATTTCACATGCATAGGAAATGTGGGCTCACTCAGCTCAACCCAGTGTTTGTGGGCTGAGAAGCTTGTTTCCTATTGGCTCATAGCCTAGAGAAGAAAGAACAGAACACAGCATAAATAGAATCTGCACCTTTCCAGGAAGTATAGACTACTGTTGATTCGAAGAAGAACGGAAATGTCCTTTGAAGCCTTGTCCATGCTCCTCTGTGTTCATCTGAACTGTAAGTCAGTCCTAGGCTTTCCAAAAGGCTCATCACGTGTCTGGAAAGCAGAGGGCATCATCCTGATAACCCCTCCCCCCCGCCGCCCAAGCTTCTTGTAGATACTCTAGAAATAAAACGCAAATTATGAAAATGACCCAATAATTCAATTTTACTATCTCAACAGTGGTGAATGGTCAAGCAAACTCTGTGGTACAGAGTCCTCCCATCCTGAATGTCTGGGAAAAAGAAACAGCTGTTATCAACTGCACTTACACAAATGCGGCATTTAATTACTTCCCCTGGTATAAGAAGGAAGAAAGGAAAGGCCTTACTCTCCTCACAGACATCCGCTCCAATGTGAACAGAAGGAAGGAAGGAAGATTCATAGTGATACTGGATAAAAATGTTAAACATGTCTCCCTGCATATAACAGCCACACGAACAGAAGATTCAGCCTCGTACTTCTGCGCTCCAAGCACACAGTGCTCTGCAGACGCTTGCAGCCTGTACTCAAACATGCAGCTGCTGCTGCTGCAGTAACTGTTTTGTCCCTAGCCACACTTTGAATTATAATGGTTTTCTATAAACTGAAATGAATGCAGATAATAAATCTGATGAATGACCATAAAAATATCACCTTCAGGGCAATG
Source organism: Cricetomys ansorgei (assembly GCA_026225945.1). Lineage (NCBI taxonomy): Eukaryota > Metazoa > Chordata > Mammalia > Rodentia > Nesomyidae > Cricetomys > Cricetomys ansorgei. The sequence continues at coordinate 2,165,773 of JAMJFZ010003384.1, forward strand.
AAGGCAGCTAAGTTAGTAGAGGCAATTACTACCAAACCTGAGGTCCTGAGTTTGACTCCTTGCAATGTACCAACTCCTGAAAGTCATTCTCTGACCTCTATTCACACGTCACAGCAAGAGGAAACCACACACACAACAATCACATACACACATTGAATAATAACAAACAAATGTATTTTTTAAATCTCTTTCAAAATAACTCAGAGATTATGCGTACACAAAAAATAGAATGACATTTTATACTATGGATCACAAAGATCAATACTTTCAAGAGGTTCTTACTATTATATCCATTACAATTTCTATTGAAATAGCAAAGACAGTCTTTTAAAAGTTTTTTTTTTTAAATTTTAATGTGCATTTGTGCATATGAGTGCAGTCCCTGAAGGAAACAGAAGAGGGCGCCAGACCTCCTAAAGCTGAGTTACAGGCGGTTATAAGCTACCCCACATAAGTGCTGGGACTAAACCTTTGTCCTCTGCAAGAACACTGTTCAGTGAGCATCTCCTCAGGCTCCCAATGCCATTCCTTATAGAATTAAAGGGGAAAAAAAGTCAAAGGAACCATTAGCAAAAAAAAATAAATATGGGAATAATAAGGGAATAATTATAAATAGAAAATAAATAAAAAATAGAAATACATAAATAAATAAATAAATAAATAAATAAGGGGATGATGATGATGATGATGATGATGATAATGATAATTATATTACCCAGAACTTGGCATTACCTGGAACTTGGCATTACCTGGATTTAAAATGTACTACAAAGCTGGAGAAATCAAAACACCATGATTTTACTAGCATAAAATCAGACACATGGAAAGCCAAGCATCTACAACCAACTGAACATTTTTACTGCCAACAGCAAGGGCATTTTACTAAAAATCCAGTGCAAGGCCAGGCCCGGTGGTTGCCACCTTTAGTCTCACCTCTAGTGAGTTCAAGGCCAGTCTGGTCTACATAGAGTTCCAGGAAAACCAGGGCTACATAATAGAGAGACATTGTCTCAAAAAAATGTCCAATGTAAATCATGAAATCTTAAGACATTTGTAATCCCACATAATATATGATGTGTATGTATATGTACATACACATATTACTTACATGTGTGTATGAGTTATTAGTAATATAAATGCATCCTGTGTCATATAGTGCTATGTTTCAAGTATCTCCTTAGTGTTTATGGAGAAAGCTTACTAACTGAATTTTTATAAAAGTGTTCATAATATACTTGGGAAACGATTTTTTTTTCAGTAAATGCTATCCACTTGCAGAAAAATTAAACTAGATTCCTATCTCTCACAAGTTATAAAATTCAAGTCAAAATAGAGTGAAGACTTAAAGGTAAGGCCTGAAATTGTGAAACAACCAGAAGAAAACAGGAAAATGCTTCAGGGCACTGGAATTGGCAAGGATTTTATTTTCTTTGGACAAGACCCCTACATCACAGGAAATAAAAGCAAAAATTGGCAAATGAGATTACATAAAAGACAAGTTCTTGCCAAGTGAGGGAAATAATCAACAGAATGAAGTGACAACCTACATAATGGGAGAAAATTTATTTATAGACTATATATCTAACAAGGGGGTAATATTCGAGAATGCAAGAATGTGTAAAACATTCAACTCTCAATAGTACAAAAGCAAGTAGTTCGCATTTTAAAATCTTTCAATTTTTGAGATTATAATTACATCATTTTCTCTTTCTCTTTCCTTGCTCCAAAACCCTCCCATAGACCCCTCCCTGCCCTATTTCAAAATCATGGCTCCCTATTCATAAACTGTGCGTATGTGTATATATATCAATACATCAATGCATCCTGCTCTTTGACACACAGATGCCATTACAAAAATCCACAATCAATCAAAAGGCCAAGTTGTAGAACCAGTCCCAATGGATCTATCTACAGGACACTCCTTCACCTAAGGCTATGTATGGTCATATTGTAGAAGAGGGGGCAGAAAGACTGGAAGAGCCAGAAGAACAGAAAATTTGCATGAGGTTGTGTCTCCTAGGAATGTCAGAAGCTACACCCATAAAGTCTCACCAGCATGGCTGCCTAAACATGAGCTGAACAAAGACAATAACAATAGACATGCAAATGTGGACAAGGGAAAGGCCAGGAGTCCTCAACCCTGCACAAAATAGCTCTGTTTTTAAAAGAGGTAATAAGGTCTGAAATCTTAGTATATGCCTGAAATCCCAGTACTTGGACATTTGCGACAAAAGAATCTTGAGTTTGAGGCCAGCCTGAGACACACACAAGATTCTCTTTCAGAAGAAGGGAAAGGAAACAACAGAACTCAGTGGACATTTCAAGTAAGATGACACAAAAATGGCTAATAGAGAACCAAAACATTGCCCAGTCTTACTATCAGACAAATGGAAATCACAAATGGGCCATCACCCAGGCCAGTAAATCGCTCCCAGGAATTATCAAAGATACTCAAGATAGCAAGTTCTGGTGAGGATGTGGAGACAATGAAATGCTTGCACACTTAATAAGCATGAAAACTGGGGCAGGTGAGATGGCTTAGTGGGCAAAATGCTTGTAGCTCAAACCCAAAAACATGAGTTCAATCCCAGGAACCTAATACCATAGAGATGGTCCTGACCATACATGCATCCCACGGTACGGGGCATCCACATGTCCACATCATACACACACACATTAAATAAATCAAAATGATTTTTAAAAGAATGAAAATTAGTGCATGTATTACGGTACAGATACATTTAAAACATTTAAAAGTAGATCTACTGTATGATTCAGCAATTCCATCAGAAGATATATAACTACATGATATGAAATTGGTAGGTTAAAAAGACATATACACCCCCTCGTTTGTTGAAGCACCATTCACAATAACCAAGAAATGGAAACAACTTATGCATTTATTTACTAATGAATAAAGAATGGTTCATATGCACAACACAACGCTGTTCACCAGCAAAAAGAGATGAAATCCTCTTGTTTACAACATGAAAGAGATCATTACGTTAAGTCAGATAAACCAGCCACACAAAGACAAGTACTGAATGATGTCATCTGTGGGACATAGTGAAAGGATGATCTCACAGAAGTTGAGAAGGGAATGGTGATTTCCTGAGGCTGAGAAGAATAGAGGAGGGACTTGGGGAAAGGCAAGTATTGATCAGTGTATATTAAGTCATAGACAGCAGGTCTGACAATTGATAACAAGTGTAGTGCGTATTTTCAAAAATAGAAAAAATATTTTGAATGTTTTCATCATGGCAATTGTTTTGAGAGATGGGTTTGTTTTTCCCAACTTTAAATGCATGGTGGGAAACATGTACATGTACTGAAACATCATATACTATTTCATTAATATATACAATTTTTATGTTTTATGAGTCAGTTAAACAAATTCAAGTGAATTAATAACTCAGGAGGACCTTGTAATGTTTGCACTAAATCTAGTGTATTCTTGGTATCCAGTTAGTAGGAGGGTGGAGGTCACACAAAAGGGATCAGACTAGGCTAGACCCTGGAGGAGAACATGGGACATGCGGGTACCAAGTGAGGTGGGTGGTAGAGGTGGTGCAGAAGAGACCTGTGTGGTTGCAGGTAGAGCCAGTCCTGGTGAAAGCCTAGAGCAGTGCAGGCAGGCATAGAAAGACCAGACCAGGCAAAGGATGTGGGACTCTGCAGAAGCCTAGTGGTTGGCTGATGTGAAGGCAAGGTGGCCAAAGTAGGCTGGGGCACAGTCTGTGGGACCAAGACCAGATCTAGCAGGTTTCAGAAAATGTGGAGTGGAGTTGTGAAGGATGTGCAGAAGGGACCTTTGAGTGGTTGCAGGCCAAGTTTTGTTTTTGTGTGGGCACTTAGTGCTTTATCTTTCCACTTACGACTGTTTTCATTGTGTCCTATAGGTTTTATTTTGTTGTAGTTTTGTTTTCATTCAATTCTAGGATTTTTTTCAATTTCTTTCTTGCTTTCTTTCTTGACCCAGTTAGCATTCACTCAGTGGTATGCTGCTTTGCTTCTTTGAGTTTGTATACTTTCTGTAGTTTCTATTTTTGTTGGTATCTAGCTTTATTTCATGGTGCTCCAATAGAATACAAGATGAGATTTCAATTTTGTTCAAAATCACAAAGTGCACACTCTGAAAGGGAGATAGAAATATTCTACTTTGAAACACACCAAATAGTACAACTTCAAAATGTCACATAAATCAATAGAAAATTAAGTTATCAGAATTTACTGATTGAAAGATAGACAAATGAATAGATCATCATAGTGATATAAACATATTTCAGTAGAAAAGTATAGGCAATATAACCAAAATAACCACTATTCTTTACCTAATTTGTGTGCATAAAATATTACTTCAAAACAACAAAAAATAAGTTATTTTCAATTTTGCATAGTGTTGTAGAAGTTTATTTTTAGTTAAGTTTAATTGTTTTGTGCACTGTTGGGTGAGGGGCTATCCCAGGTCTTGGCGTTTTATATTGTTTTCAGGTGTTGGATTTCTGGGGGTGGGGGGTGTTTGATTGCTTATGATCTGCACCTGAGGAGTTCTGAATCAATAAAAACACCTGAGCTCAGACACTTGCGATTCCACTGAAAGAGTATTGATAGAATATGGCACTGACCAGGACGATGGTTTTCCCTATGAGGTCTGGAAGGGTTTGCAATTGTCTTTATGACTCATTGCCTTCTTGGTGAGCCACCACAGCAACACACTACTGCAGCATAGACTATCAAAATTTTCAGTACTTTGGATCATAAAGCAATCTAAATTAGTACTGAAGAATTTAATTTATTTTGGTCACACTCTCTCACCACAATGATATTAAGGGGAAATGTAATAACAAAGATGCCACTAAATTTTATTCCTGTGCCTTGGCAGACATAAGGCCACATTTAAAGATATCGTGCCCTGGGAAAACACACACACACACACACACACACACACACACACATACACACACACAGTCTGTGTTAAGATTCCTCTTTTGCTGTCTGAACAGAGCAGTGCAATAGGCTACTTGTGAAGATTTATTCCGCATTTCAGACAGAACCACCTAACAGACCCAGAGCTCTATACTCTGGTGCTCGGAGAAGGGCTGGCCTGTAGGATGGAGTAAGATTTCTACCATTCTCTGACCTGGAGTACTGTGGACATTCTTGACTCCTTATGACTTCAGTATGTACGGCTGACTCCTGTGTTTGCATAGATGTAACCTACTAGAGATTTCTCACAAATAGCACTAAACTGAGTCCATTTGAATGGATTAGTAATAAACTCAGAGTCACCATTAGCACATCAGCATCACATACAATACAAAAAAGCAAGGCATTTATCCTTGGTGTCAGTTGACCAAGAAGTTCAGATTTTAATGCTTTATTTTATTCATCTTATATTTTCTGTTGTCCTATCTGTCTGAGTCTGAATCTGTACCTGCCTGAATGCTGTCTTGTGACTGTCGCTGTGTCTGTGTCTGTGCTTGTATGACAGTATGTGTGTGTCTGTCTGTCTGTTCCTGTGTGTCAGTCCCTAACAAAGGGCTTTGCTCTGTATTTATTGAACAACACAGAAAACATCACACAGGGATGAAATGGGATACTTTACAGAAATCTTTAACAGAGTTTTAAGAGAGATTAAGTCATTGACGCCAACTGACCCCAACTGACCCAGATAAGAATAATACAGACATCATTGTTTATCAAGCAATATCTGCATGTTGGTTTCAACAATTCCAGGGCATGTTCGTTAGATCATTTTCAAGCAAAAGATTAAGATAATATACATATAAACACTCACACTGCTCTCTGGGTTAGGGGTGTGGAAGCAAGTATAACTTGTGGTTACAGCTAGTTTAGGTAAGAAATCCAAGCCAAGTAGGATTAGTTGTTACATTGTTTTCTTAAAGTAAGCTAAACAAACAGGCTGGTTATATCATAGGAAATCAGCCTTAAGTTTTAAGTGACCTCAAGGTATTAACTTTGGCAATGAGGTCCAGCAAGAGATATTCTTACTATAATGCATCAACACACGTGCAGGTTAGTCTTTCTTATCAACAACACAAACTAGAGTCATCTGGGAAGAGGGAACCTCAATTGCAGAAGCGTCTCCATCAGATTACCTGTAGACAAGTCTGTGGTCCATATTCTTGATTGGTGACTGATGTGAAAGGGGCCAACTGATGAGGAGATAGCACTCTTAGGTGGTATAAGAAAGCAGACTGGGCAGCCATAAAGATCAAGCCAATAGGTGGCATTGCTCCATGTCCTCTGTTTCAGTGCCTGCTTCCAGGTTCCTGCCTTGAGTTCCTACCTTAGCTTCCCTCAGTGAAGGGCTCTGATCAGGACATGCAAGCCAAATAAACCCTTTCCTATCTAAGTTGCTTTTGGTCACAGTCTTTATTACAGCAATAGAAAGCAAATTAGAACAACTCCCAACATGGCTCCTCACTCTTAGAGCTTGACATTGCGAGGTGCAATGTGTAAGTTTCAGAAGCATGAACAGAGGGGAAGGAAATCTAGGCAGTTCTTTTATTTATCACTATTAAATTAACCTGTTCCTCATAATCCACCTCTGACAGTTAAAGGGAGCTAGTTCTACCTCTTCCTATTTATACACTAGGCTCCAACATGGATACTTTTCTGTTGCTGCAACAAGACACCAGGGCAAAGGCAACATAAAGAAGAAAGTTTATTTTGGCTTAAAGTTCCAGAGGTTTAGCGTCCATGATGGCAGACAGCATGACAGCAGGCAACAGATGTGGCAGCAGGAGCTGAGAGCTCCCATCTTAACCTGAAGTTACAAAGCAGAGATTTTAAAAAAAACTGCAAATAGGCCATCCCCGGTGTCATACTTCCTCCAGTAGGGTCATATTCCTACACATCCCCAAACAGCTTGGGGGTCAAGTGTTTCAGTGTCTGAGACTGTGGGGGATATTTCTCAATCAAATCACCACACTGAGGACAGGAAGGTTGCAACCTCTTTACTGCATGCATGAAAACAGATGAAGCGTTTATACTTTGCACTGGTGCGAGCAATCTCTCAGTGTATATCTGCTTAATCCTTATCTATCATCAGTATTCTACCCCTAATACAAACCTTGATTACCACATTATGAACCCGAACAGAGGGGGAGGGGGGGAAATCTATCAAGGTCATGATCTCTTCTCAACAACTGGTAAACTCAACAAATTACTTCTGCATTTTCTGGGACCCCAAAGACACAAGAATGACAGTGAAAGATAAAAATCTAAGTTACAAAAAAGCAGTTGCCCTCTGAGAGTGAATATCCAGAAAGAGTGGTCAGGAAGAACACTGGCTTCATGGTGTCACGGCCAAGATTATATTGCAGCAAACTTTTCATACATATTTCATATAAATTGCCCCCGGTGCTGGTGAGATGGCTCAGTGGTTAAGAGTACTGACTGTTCCTCCAGAGAACCTGAGTTCAATTCCCAGCACCTGCGTGGCAGTTTACAACCATTTGTAACTCCAGTTCTAGGAAATCCGACATCTTCTCCTGGCCTCTGCACATACAAGGCTTTCAAGTAGTGCACAAATGCACAAGCTAGCGAAATACCCAAACACATAAAAGAAAAATGTTATGTTCCCATAGTGAGCTTAACATAGAATATTATTCTCTGAAATTCCTGGATATTACATTTATATTATGGAATAAAAAACAAGCTATAAAGTGCTTTTCTATTGTTCCTAAATAAACTGAACAAATCCATTTATTTCAGGAAATACAGGACTTTGGTATTTAAATAGTAATAAAACTATTCATTTTCATACACACAAGAAAGACATGAAAGTTGGAAGAAGATTTGTTCACGAAAAAAATGGGTGGTTAAAATGTTTAAAACATATTATATATAATATATATAATTATTATGTAATTGATAATATATATAAATATTGTATATGTTTGATAATATTTAATAATATAAATATTATATTATATATGTTATATGTAATATATGTTATATGTAATATACATTATTTATATATATTTATATATATATATGGATGAAGTTGTCAAGGAATAAAAAAATAAGTAAATAATAAAATTGCATTCTCCATAAATTACAATGTATGCATGCTATGTTAAAAGAAAGCTATGCGTTATGTTTTCTAACAGCATACTGATTTTAATTGTGACTATGTGAGCAAGAAATATCAGAAAAAGAATATATCTCACAAGGCTAAACCAGAAAATGTCCAAACAGAATCTCATTAATGGACTTCATAATGACACCGGATAAATTTGATATACAAGAGAAGCAAATCACTGATCTTTGAATCCATTGGGATTTTGGAGTTCATTATTACAGGCTCATTCCTCATCAAACATTACTGATTAACAAACCTTAACAAGACACAGACAGAAAGAAGAAACATTCACTGTTGTTTTAGAAGGCCAGTGTGATTTTTATAATAAATCTGAATGAAATTTGCTTTTAATTACCAGACAACCTCACTCAATTTTCATGAACTCAAAATTTCTAAATAAAATAATTTTTAAGTTTATGAAAAGAACCACAAATGAATTGTAATTTATATAACAGTTACTTAACATTCTAAATAAACCCAGATATACTGTAAGTACCTTTAATCCCAGCACTTGGAAGGTAGAGGCAGGCAGATCTTTGCGAGTTCAAAGCCAACCTGATCTACAAAGCAATCTTCAAGCTAGTCACAGCTTCATAGTGGTACTCTGTCTCAAACAACTGATGATAAGTCCCTATTGCTTAAGACAACACTTATATACCACATCAAATGCAGAACAATACTTACATATCTCATTGAAAATGAAGACATTGAGCTGGTGCCTAACCAGAGGCTTCAACCCTACTGACTAGTGTTCATGGTACTGAAATGTACTCTGCATGCTAACAGAGGAGAAAGTTAGTAATCAACCCAGCTACAAACCCTGAAACCTACAACAGTGACCTACCTGTAAGATATACTGGTGCAACAGTGGCACAAACATTGTTGGAGTAACCAACCACTGTCTGGTTAGACTTAAGGGTCACTCCATGGAACTCACGCCTGTGCTAACGTGGCCAATAACCTGAAACTGAATGGCCATGAATCTAAGGAAAAACAAAATACTATTTCTTTGCTAAAGAGACACAGCAATAAAATTACTCCTAACGACATTCTGTTATACTCATAAAGCATAGCATCACTCAATGCTCATCAGAGAAACTTCTTCTTGCTGTATATAAGACTCAAAACTGAACAATGGAGTCTCACTGGGTATAGTAACCACACTTCAGGGTAGGCCTCCTGCCATAACACAAAATGAACTCAATGGTATCTTTATGAAAATTTTGTCTCAATTGCTTTTTTTGAGCATTTTTTGTCTTATTGGTATTTTGCTTGCATATTTTGGTTTCTGATTTTGTGTTTTTGTGGGTCTGTGTGTGTGTGTGTGTGTAAGTTTCTTGGATTTTGTGTTTGTTTTTTAAAGAGAAAGAGAAAGAAAGGGCATGTAGTTGGGTGGGTAAGAAGGTAGGGAGGAGGATCCAGGAGGAATTGGAGAAGAGGGGAAGTGTGATCAGGATATATTGTATGGAAAAAAATTCATAAAAAGCTATATGCCAAAAAAGTAAAAATAAAAACAATCTCTGAATAAATCAAATAACTTCCGTTAATAAAATCATAATACAATCATCTCAATAGTTACCCAAAGTGTTTAATTGGTGATCATCATTTATTTACAACAAAGAAATAAATTCCCAAGTAATTGAGTATAGAAGAAAATCACTTCATTCTAGTAAAGGTCATGTACGACACACAAAGCCATAGTGAAATGTCATTGAGCTAACTGAAGTAAGCTAAAAGAACAATCTTTCCATTAAACCAGAGGTTCTCAAGCTTCTTAATGCTGCAGTCCTTTAATACAGTTCCTCATGCTGTGGTGACCACCAACTGTAAAAATTATTTTAATTGCTACTTCATAACTGTAATTTACTTTTGTTATAAATCATAATGTAAATATCTAATATGCCAGAGAGTCTTAGGTGACCCCCTTCAAAGGGATCATTTGATCCCCAAAAGGGCAGTGACCCACAGGTTGAGAACCACTGGCAGGTCCTGGAAGTTCTAATGACTACAAAAGAAGGACTACAAATACCTTTCACCACATGTGATATAATGTCATATAAAGGAACAAAATAATGTAATCTTTACATGTGTTGAATCACTAAATTAGCCTGTAAGGCAATATTTTAAATTGGTGTTTAATTATAAATAAGATAATTTAAATGAACTTTTAAAATCCATAAAATAAAATTGAAAACCCAAACACATAACAATAATTTTTAAAATATTTGCAAGGCCTAAGCATAAAAACATACAAAGCATTCCTAACAGGAATCAACAATCTAATAAGTGGGAGAATAAACCATGGTCATGGAATACATGATGAAAAGACAGCACTACCGTTTCGATACTTGGCAAGTCAGCAATTTTCCTACCTGCTAGTATTTGATAGAATAGTATGTGCATCTAGACCACGGAGCATAACGTTTGAAGAGCAGTGCTCCTCGTTCTAGCCAAATACAAATGCAATGTGAATATCCATTAGACAGAACGAACAACTGAATGTGATGCAGAGAAAACAGACAGAAAGTCGGTGTTAAAGTGATCTCCCAAGTGCCTTGAACAGACAAGCCGATAAGAGAAAACACAGGGCTCTGGGAAAAACAGTTGGTGTGGGAGGTCAGCTGGCTCCTATTCCCAGGAATGGGGATTCCTATCTACCTACCCCCAGAAACATAGGCAAACAGGAACACTGCTTTTCATACATTCTTGCTTCTAATGCAGCTAATTATAACAGACGAATGACTTTTCTACAAAGCCTCCACCTACTCCAGAAAAGAGACTGCTCCACCATGGCAAGGAGCTTAACAGGGGCTAAGAAAATTCCAGTCACATCTTGGTAGCTGTGAAAAAAACTACATGCAAGCCACACGAACTAGAAACAAAGCATGGATTAATCAATGGCTACTAGATAGCTCCTTGCCAAGGTTGGACACCAGCGGCACTTGCCAGATTAACAACCTGCAAAGTAGATCCAGGCTAGTAGTCAATAAACAGCCTAGGGGAACACCTAAGAAAGCAAATCAGGTAAGCACAGAGGGCTTCAAAATGCCACCATTCCCTTAAATAGGTGAATAGTATTATCTCCCCAGTTAGGTCAGAAGAAGAGGAACAGAGTGTGAAGCCCTTAACTGTCTCAGCCCACAATAAGCACAGAAAAATAACCAATCTCAAAAGAAATGGCCTCTGCCTTTGTCCAGCTCCTGCAGTAAGTGGTATAAAGCCCCAGCTGGGCCATTCTACAGATATTCCTCTCTCCACCCTCCCACTCATGGAAGTTCTGCTTAATCTTCTTTAATTTCTCTCCTGTTCTTGAGTTTCCTTAACAAAGCCTGCTTTTACTTTGCTTGTTTCCACTTGTGTCCGCATCCTTTATTACCAGCAGCTGAGCACAAGACCTGCCGTCTCGGGTCACACATTATACGACTGCATTTTTGTGACCTACCTAGAAATTCTGCGGAGACAAAAAGTAGATGAGTGTTGCCTAGAGGGGATTTCGTGGATGAAAATCACCTGTGACTGCTGATGGGTTAAGGCTCCCTTAGAGGCAGGTGCAAGTATCCTATAATTGATTGTGGGGATGGTTGCATGCTTCTGTAAATATACTAAAGCTGTGGAATTATCCACCTTACCTGGATGAATTATGTAGCATGTGATTCCTATCTCAACAGAGCTATCACATAGAAACAGACAATAACCAATGATACCAGAATACTTACTGTTCTTTTAAATCAGTCTTATTTCCCTACGCCATTTGAGCACAGCAGTAATGAACACTGGATGAAAAGTTCTAATGTTGGTCTGATCTCTGGAATTTCTAATTTCTGTTCTCTATCCTGGGATTTTTTTTTTTTTATGGACTGGCATTTAATGGCTGTCGTCATCTGGGCTGACACACAGTAGGGACACAGTGAATATGTATTAATTATGATTACATCATTATGTTATACATTGTTACGCTGTCACAACCAGGCTTTCCCTGTTCTAAGTTTATGATTTTGGAAGATGAGGGATGAGAGTTGGTGTGGTGTTTGAATTTTACATTGACTTTTAGTGCTAAATCATTTTATTCAAAATCTCCTCTAAGTAAGTAGAAGCTTCGATGTGGAGTTATTTGGAATCTCTGCATACAACTTCTTGTCGTGTGTTGAATAAGCTTTAACTAATGCATCCAGTTGTTTGATTATTGCCAAATGCTTAAACTGTCAATTTCTATGCCTTGTGATAAAGAGCATGGTCTTGGAGTTGCCTTCAAATCAGAAGACAAGAAATCAAGATGGACAAATTTAATTCAGTCCTTGAGAAAACATCAGAGAAACAATTCTGGATTCCCAAAGTCTCAAATAATTCAGTCTTTCTTAGAAGACAGTGGCAGAAAGCTCTCCATTGAGCCTTTTCACTAGAGGGAGGGACCATATCAAAGAGACTGAGACTGGACCTCTAAGGAGTTCCTTTGAACAGTCACCAGAGGGGGCTGAGCACCTAAGCACTTTCCAGGCTGAACCAAGTTTGCCAATACAGAGAACTAATTTTCATCCCTTCTGTCACCTTGTGATTTTGTAAGAACTGCGTGAGTGCATGCATAGCTTTTAAGACATGAGAAAGCTCATTGTCAAAGGCAAAGTAAACAGGTGAGCCCGCCTCTCACCCAGGGAAAGTAAGAAGAGGAGTTGGTGTGGTCGTACAGCTACTTGGAAACTAAGTTTTTGGTCACTCAAGGCTATTGATTTTTTTTTTTTTTTACAGATCATCTTTCTTTTCTTTTATATTTTATTTTTGGCAGTTTCATACATATATGCAATGTATTGTAATGATATTCATCACCTCTCCCCTTACTCTCTGTCAGCCCCTTTCCTTTCCCTCTGGGCTTTTCTTCCCAACTAGTCTCCCACTGGCTGCACCATTGAAGAAAATGACAAGCATTCCTAGTCACCATTGACAGTAACAGCTGTCAGAAAAGTGGGCATGGAAGAAAGCCTGAGCAATATAATAATATAGTGGGACTAAGTCTCAAAAACAGTCTGATTTGGACTGGCGATATAGCTCAGTGGCAGAACATTCGCCTAGCGTTCAGCAAAGCCGTGAGTTCAATCTCCAGCTTCACACGTAATCAATAAGACAGGTGGTTAATAAAGAGTTCAATTTTCAAAGACGAAATACGGATTGCCATAGAGAACCGAAAGTCCAGTTTTGTAGCAGAGAGGAAGATTTAACTCTCATTCTTCCCCATATTTTTAGTAACCACTTCTGAGAAACGAGAGAAAGTATTTCTACCTCTGGTCAAATAGCGTCACTTCATTTTCTTCTCCCATTCTTCGTCCTGCCCTTTCTTTCTTTTCTTTTCTCATTAGTCTCTTCAGGGCATACCACTGCTGGGTATGGCTAGCGATGAGGAGACATGTGTTAGGGCAGGGTTCACAAGGATAGTCATGGCCACGTAAGTCATTTGTGTCTACGAGAGGACCAGAAGTAACCAGCAATTCCAGCGAGATGGAGACCGGCTCTGTCGCAGTAGTCCACATGGGAGACTGGAGCACCAGAGAACTTGCCTTTTAGTGCGGCTCTAGCTTTAGCTTTTTTTCTGCCACATTGAGCGCTTAGGAAACTATTTTCATTATACACATTGCAAATAGTTTGTTTATAGTAATTTTGTTGGGGAAAAGAAGTTAACGTCTTTAAAAGTTAATTATGTATTACTGTCTCTAGGACCTGTGTACTGTCAGTGCAAATAGGAAGTCTCCTATACCTTACAGCACAGAGCTCAACAGAATTTCCTGAAATAAAGTATGATTCTAACCAGTTCAGTGGAGCACTAAATGATTGATTGGCACTGAACTTTGCCTTTCCTATAAATAAGGGGTGTATAGGTTCCTTTGAAAGGTTTGATGCATTCAAACGAAACCTTGTTCGGTTTGTACCTTGAAATGATCCCGACTGAAATTCAAATTGGGGATTATGTAAGAAAAATATTTTCCTCTTCTTTTAAATTTTATATTTAAACTTGGCGGGTGAGGATAGACCCTATCAAGTGGCACTTGACTGGATCCACCCACAAGGAAGGCTTCCTGAGGAGGGCACTGCTGGCAGCTGCTGGTTTGTTGCTTGGGGCCTCCCGCACTCACATCAGACACAGATTCTGAGCTCCTAACCCTAGACCACCATTTCCTCTTAACTATGAAGTTCGTGAGTGGGATTGCCATTCTCCTGACTTTGGGTAAGTGTTCTGGGCCTAAGGAGGGATGACTTTTGTGCCTAAAGACAAAGAGGATGCATCTGCTGCCTCTATTTCTCCCTCTGTGGTTTTCCAAACTGCTGGAGAGAATTGGTGTCTGTGTGCTTCTTTATTGAATCTGAGCATTGTCAGCATGAGCAGCTACAAATCCCACTCACAGATAAATAAATATCAGCAATGTCCTCTGATCCTGCGCAACATACAGCACTCAAGAGCAGAGCATGGGAGAAGAGTTCTGGGGCATTTGTGAGTCTGACATTTAGACACTCTGATATTTAATGATCCAAAACTGATCTGTTGTTTCTTTACTCCTTAGGCATCATGGGTGATGCTAAAACTACACAGCCAAGTTCGATGGAAAGTACCGAAGAGGAAACTGTACACTTACCTTGTAGCCATGCCACAATCAGTGGGAACGAGTACATTTATTGGTACCGACAGGTTCATCTTCAGGGTCCAGAATACGTGATTCACGGTCTACAACAAAATACAAGCAATAGAATGGCCTTTCTGGCTATTGCCTCTGACAGAAAGTCGAGCACCTTGATCCTGCCCCACGTCAGCCTAAGGGACGCTGCTGTGTACCACTGTATCCTGAGAGTAGCACACTATGACAGACAGGGCTGCACCTGTGCAATATCTGCCTGATGGGGGAGGGGAAGCAGTGGCATCTCGAGAGGCCTCTGCACAGGAATGAGCAGAAGCTCAATAGGAGAAAGAGAAGACAGTGAGGAACCTAGCAGGGATGGCGAAAGGGATGCTGAGTGGAAGGATGGATGCCTGCAGGGCAACTGAAAGCACAACTTCCAGTCCTGTAGAAAGAGAGAACTTTTAATAAGAAAAAGTTCATTTCTGTGTAGACTTGAGTAAAAGTGATGAGAAAATCCTTCTGGAGCCAAGTGTTCAAGCTCTGAGGATACATCACTACATCCTTCTACCATCCCTAAAATGGAAAGAAGCCTTCATTTTCTTCCATTTTCTCTTAAGAAAAATAGAAGTTTTTTCTCTTGCTCCCTGTGGCATACAGTCTGAATTAATAATTTTTAACTTTTAATCTGAGTTGAAATATTTTTATTATGTAAAAGAATAAAAATTATTTTCATTGTTACTCAAGTGAACACTGACCCTTCTGTTCCCATCCCCCTTCCTCTTTAACTCCCATAATAACCAATGTTGACTGTTTGAAGTACATCCTGGCCATCATATTCCTTTCCATATTTACATAGATGCACACAGTTATCCAATTCTATTACATAAAGTGAAGTGTAACACGCATTTTCTGCTGCTTGTTTTTATGAGTTCATTTACAATTGTTTGAGGTGCACTCATACATATATATCTTTTTTCAATACTCCAAAATGACTTCATAGTGTGGATAAATAATGATTTCGCTTGCTTGATTTTAATAATATTTATATTTTCTCTTAGCTATCATAAACAGAATCATAATTTTACGCACATACATAGAGTTGGGAGAGAGAGAGAGAGACACCCTCAGGCTGCCTTCAAACTAACAATTCTGCCTCAGCATCTCAAGTGCAGAAGTACAGGAATGGACCGCCACGCCTGGCTACAGTTCTTTTATTTTATAGATAAATCTAGGAGTTAATGTTGGTATAGAACTTTTTTTTTAAAAACAAAAAAACTATCAAGTAATCTCAAACATACACAGGAAACTCTTTGACAAAATTCAGTGTTGATTCTTTGTTTTAAAAATTTCCACAAGATAAGTACAGAAGTAAACTTTCTTAACCTGATTAAGACAGCTTTATAAAATCTAATCTGAAGTCATCCACCCAGTATAAGGAACAAAGTAAGAATGTCTGTCCTTGCCTCTTCTATTCAGCATTGTCCTGGAAGAGGAGTGTCTTTAACATTTGAAATGACTTTTCTCAGTAATGTTACTTTTTAGTGGGTAGAACCTTAAACTAGTATACAAATGGTACAAATTTCAGTAATTTAAACAATGCACAAATTCCATGCTTCATTGTTCTGCGGAACACGGCTCCCTCCTGCTGTTTACTTACCTTTATTATCAGAAAGAAACTGAGTCATTCCCTATGCCTTTGAGGGCATGTTAAGACATTTCATGACTCTTGGCAAAGCAATATTGTTAGATACAAGAGTCATTATAGGTAACAGATTCTTTAACAAGTTGACAGAAAGGCAGATGAATAGAGACCTACCCCAGTCTTAGCCTGGCTTCCAATTCTCACTATGCTTCCATTACATCCCATTCTCTCTGTATTTCCCCAGCACATTGAACTCAAAGATCTTTTTCCCACTTTGCTTCAGTACAATCACTAGCTTACCTTCACCTACTCCCTCCACATCTGCTACAGAACTGGCCCTGTTTCTGAGCATTGACTGAACACCTGAGCTAAGCTAAGATCATAGGCCAGAGAGTAGTTCTTATACCTCTTGGATATGCTAAAATGCTTGAGCAAGAAAGAAGTCAGTTCTGTTTCTTACAGACCATGTGAGAGTCAACCTATATCTATAAATTTTTAAGGGTCGATTTCCCACTTATAAAACTGAGCCAATCCTACTATTTTGCTCATATGGATCACATATGTTAAGCAACTGAAACATTGTCTACACTTAATAGTTAATACAATATTTTCCTCTTTGAAGTGAGGTTTATTAAGAGACAGGACAAAGGACAGGTCGCTTTCCTCAAGGTTGCCAGTGACCTGCCCAGATGGCTCCACTTTGTGTGGATGTGTGTCCCACCCACTTGTCCTTGGAGACCTTGAGCAGCTCCATGGCACACAAGCTGCACACATCTGGAATCATGCAGCAGTGCCTCAGCTTGCTGACTGCTTTCATCACCCTATGACCCTTACCAAGGCCCTGGGGCAGCAATGGTGGCTGTTACTTGATGGCAGCAGAGGCAGGAAGGTCCTAAAAATAATATTTTCACCATCAATAAAACTCAAATTGATCAGGAAAACTAGTCAACATAATTCCAATCTAGTGGGATTCTCTGTTCTTCAACTTTAGAAAAGAAAATAGAATGTTCTCCTTTTCTCAGAAATTGCCTGGTTGTGGATGAAATGGAAGTCATCTTTTGTGTTGGCTAAGGCCAGTGCAATTAGCTTATGTTTTGTATAGTATTGGGTTTAGCACATATTTTTGTATAGTATTCAGTTTGGTTTTTTGTGGAGGGAACCAGCCTTTCCCACAAATGAGTTCACGGAAACTCTACGCAGAAGGGAGTACAAGCATAGGAAAAATGAAGAATGACAAACAAACAGGGTAGTTCGTTCTTTTATGGGACCCAAGGAAACGACACGCATGATCGTGCTTTAAGATGACACGTGGAACATGCTTTAGAAGTAAAACGCAGGAGCGTTTTTAGTAGGGGAATTAACAGTGTACATATTAAGAAAAGAGAGGGATAAGAGAGAGACTGACCATGCAATGTGCCTTGTCAGTGGAAAAACCACACCAAGAAGAGAAGGAGGGAGAGACTGACAATATACATTACCAGGGAAAGGGGCTACACCAGAAAGAGAGAGGATTGCTCTGGGAAGAGGTTTAAAAAGCCAAATAGTTTTTTGATATGCAGATGTTGCTCAGGCCTTCACAGGTTTCATATGTAGATGCAATCACGCCCAGGATGGGGGTTGGGAGTCCTTCCTCCTGCGACTTATCTTGTTTGCTAAGAAAGAACATTTGACTTAATACTGTTAGCTGAATAATATCTCCATCTGCCTCAAACAGAGCAGAGTGCCATGTAGGCAAAGAAAGTTTTTATTTTACAGTTTTTAGCTGTTTGGTGCGTATTTATTTTTTCTCTATCTAGGCCCCTTTTGCTTCTGTTACTATCAATATGAATGGGTAGCTTTACACATGCCAGGACTTAGAAGCCTGCAAGATATTTTACAAAGACAATTACTTTTGAGTAAAAAATGGCTGCTTCTCCTTCTCAGCTAACACTGGCCAGCTAAGGTATCACTGGGCCATGCAGACATAATGAAAGACTTTTATCGCCATTACAGCAAAGAGGAGGAAGGAGCAGAATGGCTGGTAAGCTGAAGTTCCCTGCTGGGGAGTCTGGAAGCTTGTCAACAGACTTCAACCTCATTGCCAGGGTATTAAGGCTCCATCATTTTTTTGTTTGTTTGGGGATGGTAGGTGTTATTGTTTTAGGTTGGATGTTTCCTTTTGGGGGGATGCTGGGTGTTGAACTCCAGCTTTATGTATGCCGAGCAAATGGTTTACCACTGAGGTACATCTTTGTCTTGAATAGTTTCTGTTTTAAAATAAAAGTGTTGTTAGGCTGAGAAAATGGTGCATTCAGTTAAAGTCCTCACAAGCATGAGGACCTGACCATCAGCACCCTGCAACATGTCAAGGATGCAGAGATGGGAGACTAGCTTGGGCTGTCTGGTGAGCCAGCTCAGCCTAGCAAATTAGCCCTGGGTTCCAGTGAGAACTTCTGTCTTCAAAAATCAGGTGAATAGATCTTGAAGAAAGGAACCTGAGGTTGAAACTCTGGCCTTCACACACACAGATGAATGTGAACACACATAAATACACACATATCCACATTCACTATAGATCAGACAGACACACAGCATGCACACATTCACTTTACACATACACACATGCACACACATCATACATACATGCATCATACATACAGACACACATGCACACATACTAAACTCTTCACTTACAGGGTGTTATTACCCAGATCATACTTTGATTCAAAATCAATAAATCAATAAATAAATAGACAAACAAACAAATAAATAAATAAACCCCCACTAAACTAACCAGAAGAAAGAAAAAGAAAAGAAGTCCTCCAAAGAAAATTATGGAAAATGTGATAAAAGGAAAAGCAAAAAGCAAAGAATGAAGGAGCCTTATTTTCATAAAAGTGTGTAATTCGAATTTATCCACACGTGTGATATACACTTGTACAAATACACATCGAGGGTGTGCATATCTGCATTTTAGCCTAAAGCTTCATTTTTTCTAATTGAGAAATAAAATTATTGTCTGCAGAAGAATGCTAGAAACACTAAAGATTGCAAACCCAAAGAGGAGTCATGGGTATTTAAAAATTAAGCTGCAGGGTCCCACGAGACTGGTAAGCGATTGTCATCGAAAGGAAGGTGTTGTTAAGTCCCTGTGCTAATGGGCTACATGGCATGCGATGGGAGCTGATCCTTCTCCCATCCCCACCATAAAGAGCTTTCTGTTATAAAAAAGCATTCTGTGATTCTGCTTCAAATGATCCAACAAAGTGAATAAGACTGAGCCACAGGCATCGCTTTAACTCAGAACAGCATAAATTTCCATAAGGGACATGAACTCAGAACAATTTTTCTTAGCATGCCACAGCAGTAACCAACTCTGACACCCTAGGGGTAACCCTTTGTGGGAATATAGAATTGGACAAATGGAAACAGTAGGTGATCAGAAGAAAAATAAAGTTCCATTGTGCTACATAAATATGTACGAGCATTGTGTGTCTATTATGAATAAGAAATATTAAAACTAAAAATTGATGTTTTAAGAGAAAATCCACAGAATTTATCACCAGCATATCCACACTAAAAACAATTCCAAAGATATCTTGAAAAATATCCCAGGGAGAAGTTGATAGACAAAAAGAGAAATAAAAAAATAGAAAAACATATGAAACAAAATATGGAGAGGATGGAAGAAAACAAATTAGAAAACATCGTAAAATCTTTATACAAATAAATATCAACGGAGAGTAAGTTAGGAGAGGCACATGACAGGGGAAAATGGGGAAACTGTAGGGGAGAAGTGGAGGCATGTATGACCATATTTCATTGTAAGCATGTATGAAATTCTGAACAATAAATGAAATTAAAGGAAAAAGTCAAAAAGGATCTTGGCACAACTGGTGCTAGTCCATAGGGCTGAAGTTCCAACTCAATAGAAGGATAAATATACCGTAAAATCAGTTTTGCAGAAGTGTTGTGAAACGGCCAAGTCATCTTTAGGTTCAATACAATTGTGCACAAAATTCCAATAATGTTTTTCACATAATCCAAAATTCATATAGAAGTCCAAAAGACACAAAAGCAGAAAGCAATCCCAAGGATGACAAGCAAAGCTGGAGGTGCCACAGTATCTGCTTTCAAATTGTGTAAGAGCTCAGTTCGAGCAGGGCACCAGCACAAAACAGACCATAGATGGGCATGGTAGAATAGAATCCAGAAAGATACCATGTAGCTACATCCATGTGACTTCTTACAAAGATATCGAAAATATACATTGGAGAAAAAACAACTGGGCAAACTTGATATCCACATGGAGATTGGAGCTAGCTACCCTCTACTCTGTACCAAAATCAATTCAAAATGAATTTTAAAAACACTTTACTGTGAGACCTGAAACATTAAAACTATGTACTCAAGGAAAACAGGTAAAAATATTTGAACACATCGACATAAGTAACCAATTTATGCAAAGGACTCTGACTTGTCAGAAAATAACAAGAATTGATACATGAAATTTTAGTAAATTTAAAAGCTTTTGCACGATGGGAAAAAAAAAAAAAAACATGAAATTTGCAGGTAAATGTAGAGCTCATCTCTCATCCAAAAAGTGTCTTTTTACATCAAGAGACCATTGCAGAATCACACTAGTCAAAATACAGAGGATGTGCCCATCCCCAGTTGATGCATCCACAACACAACTTCTACATCCAATGCTCAGGGTACGTTGTTGATGCAGAGAATGAGGAAGTCTACCATGAGAGTGTGCCTCCTGGCTATGTCAGGAAAGCTACACCCATGAAATCTGAATGACATGGCTGCCTAAACAAGACCAAGAGCAGCTGATATCTCAATGTAGCTGGAAGAATCTCATAGGCCTCACCTCTGATAAAGAGCTTCAGAGAATTAACAACTGCTGACAGAGGAAGAATTAGTCTTCCTCAGGAACGAACTCCTTATTGGTTATCCAATACCAAGTGGTCTGCCCTAGAAACCTGTACCTGCACACAGCACAGAATGGACTCAGCAAACTGTATTGATTGGTTGATCCATTTATATGTAACAGCAATGGTTAAAGAAGAAGTCATAAATTTGGAGGAGGGGCCAACATGGGAGGAGAAGGAAGGAGGAGAGGAGGGGGAAACTGATGAAGTTATATTTTAATTAAATAAACATTTAAAGTTCATTATAGAAAAAAATTTGAAGTTCAGAGATAGAATACAGAATGAGAAAATTCTTGCCACCTATTCATCTGACAGGGGCTTGACATCTAAAATAGAAAGAATTCAAAACTCAAAAGAATTCAAAATACTCAAATAATACAATCAATAAGCAGATAAATGAATTGAATGGACAGTTCTCAAAAGAAAAAGAAATGTGTATCTCAGTGGTAAGGTACTTAAGCATGTGAGGTCCTGGGTTTGATTCTCAAAACAGAAGGAAAAGAAAAAAGGAAGGAGTTAAGAAAGGAGAAAGGACAAGATGCTACATCAATTTCATTCCTTAAAGGTTCTGTGGGTTTTCCTTCTATAGAAATGAGGTTTCCCAGTTTCATTTGCTTCTCTGGAAAAGCAAGAGTG
The DNA here is from genome assembly GCA_026225945.1 of Cricetomys ansorgei. Taxonomy (NCBI): domain Eukaryota; kingdom Metazoa; phylum Chordata; class Mammalia; order Rodentia; family Nesomyidae; genus Cricetomys; species Cricetomys ansorgei. The sequence continues at coordinate 2,187,676 of JAMJFZ010003384.1, forward strand.
ATCATACCACTGTGTTAAGAGTCAGTGGCGGCCTCCTCTCTGCCTCTGTTGGAGTCTTCCTTCTGTTTTGGTTTCTGCTTTTCACGTTATGAGAGGTTTAAATTTCAAGTGATCCTGGGGCAGTCATACATACTTAATGAGTTGTAAATCTGAGAAAAACGATTTCTACTTCTGTTTTCAAATACTTCACTGTCAACTAAACCTAGTAGTCCTGACTTATATGCCTGTGGACCTTTAGAAAATAAGCTTTCTTCAATAATGGGTGTGGGTGTGGGTATGGGGGGATGTCTGTAAAACTGGACACCTGCCTTTCCCAGTCACAGTGGAAGACCTGAAAGTCTAACTCCACTTTCTACTACAACATGGTTTTCATCATTCACAGTTTCTGGGTGATCCACTGCCCAGCCCTAGGTCTCTGTCTTCTGAGGTAGCAACTGCCCTGATTATCAAGGCTATCAGAGGGCCCAAGTTTCTGTTGGCATTTTGCTCTGTGTGCCTGTAGAATCTGATTCTGTGACTAGTGAGACCAGCCCCATCCTACTCCCCAAGCACCTCACACATCCATATCCCTTGACTGTTCTGTATGACCTCAAACCACATGCTTTCAAAACTTTATTCTCAGTGCTATTAATTCACAGAAAGGAACACAGTGGAAAATACTTTTCTAAATGCACTCTAATCAGCTGTAAGTCTGTCTCCTACAGTGGCATCTCAGAGATAATATAAGTTGTTCATGGGCCAATTCTGCTTTTGTCCCTGTCTATATAGTCCTGGGTACTTGCTAAGTGTGCTCATTAAGGGAATGGGAGAAATATAATCAGTAAAAGAGAGTGGAAGCCGGGCCAAACTTTAGTGTCTAGCCATAAGGGAACAGTGTCTCCATTCATAACTAGCTTTCTAGGTTAATTCTAACCCATGGGGAACCATCCAATGAATGATCAGGTTAGCTGATACACAGAACAGGTTATTTTTAATGCCACAACAGTAATTATATAATGTTACTCTAAGCCTGGTAGTTTCTTGAAACAGAAAACCCATTTAAAACAGAATTAACTTGTTGAGGAGATGTTCCTTGAAGGTCTAGAGGGAGAGGGAGAGGGAGAGAAGAAAGGGCACAAAGATAGATCTGAGGATTTCTGGGATATTGTGTCTTCCATGGGTCTGTAAGGGGGTTTAAAGCCAAATGAACTTCTCTCTTTGTCTTTCCATCCAGTGGTGAGCGGTCAACATCTGAGTCAGAGTGCTTAGTACATATCCACCCCAGAAGGAAAGGGTGCTTCAGTGAGCTGCAACTCCTTCACTAAATTTAACACCTTTCTGTGGCATAAGCAGGACCCTGGGGAAGGTCTGGTCCTCTTGGAAACCTTATATAAGAGTGGTGAGCTGGTCAGAAATGGGAAACTGACTGCTGAGTTTGGTGGAACAAGAAAGTACAGTGTCCCGACTATCTCAGCCTCCGAACCTGGTGATACAAGTACCTACTTCTGTGCAGGATGGCACAGGACTCCCCATGCACCTGCAGCCTGTAATCAAACCTGCAGCTGGGACTCTGGTCACAACATTGCCTCTGGTTACAGCTCCTTTGGTGCAAAATGAGATGATGCATGTACCTGTGTTTCAGAGCTGAAAACTCTCATTTACTCAAGGATCTGCCCTCAAAAGATAAGTCCTTTGACTGGTGAACTTCCCAAATTTGTGCCTTTGAAATGTCTAGGATAGATTTGTCTACTTAAATAAGTAAACATAAGGAAAATTGATGAATACACAATTATAATATGTGATGTCAACATGTATCTCTTAAAGAGATGCAATTGGGGTCAAAATGAGAGGTCAGTAACAAAGTCATGTATTTTTTGCTAAATAAATTTCAAGATCATGACTGAGAAAAGAATTTCCACTTGAATAAATTCTGCTGAACAACTGAAAAGCCATATGAAGGAGCATACAATTAGTTCTCTTCATCATAAGAATATAAAACTTAACTCAAGTAGATAAAAAATTTACTATCAAAGCTAAAACTATAAAATCTTAGAAGAAAATACTGGTGCAGATGTTGATAATTTCTTAGCTGTGTCATCAAAATGAAAGCAACAAAAGAAAATATGGTTAAAGAGTGTCTCATCAAACATAATAAGTTTGGGGCAGTATTTCCATAAATTTCCACAAAGGAGGGTAAAGAGATTCCACAAGAATGCAAATGATGTGTCTGATAAAGATCTAGTGTTGAGACTATGTATTTTAAATTTTCCAATTCAACAATAAACTAAATAACTATTTTAAAATAACCAAGTCACTGCTCTGAAGAACATACACAAATGACCAAAAAGTACCTGAAAATATGCTAGACATCATCATTCACTAAAGAAATGTAATCCAAAGCCAAAACACATGATATCTCACCCACTAGAATGACTCTAAATTTAAAGGAAAGGGAACCATGGAGGGAAAAGGAGGAAGAAAAGTTGGGGATCAAAAAAATCTTCATCTAGAAGAGATTCAAGATGGTGATGTGGCAGCAGGCAGAGTCTGACAGGGTTCCAGCCACTATCCCACCCCCTCTACTCAAAGCATTCCAAGCTCCTTGTGTACTCATAGAATAGGAGATGCTACACCATCAGAGTTCACCAGGTACTTGAGCATGGCTTCATGAGACACTTGTTCTGGCAGGCTTTCCAGCACCGGCATAAAATCTGCATACTCATGTCCAATGCCCGCAGATTGCCCAAATGGTTGTGGGAGTACCAGATCCCTTTGGGATAGCTGTATCCCTGCAGGACGGCCAGATTCCTGCAGAAGGTCCATGGGCCTGTGTGATATCTGGATGTGTGAGGGATGGCCAGGTGCCTATGGGAAGACACGGTGCCTGAAGAATGGCCAGGTACCTGTAGGTTGGCCAAGTACTTCATGATGCCCAGGCTTCTGTGAGATGTCCTGGTACCTGTGGGATGTCTGGGTGCCTACAGGATGTCCAGGTGCCTATGGATGTCCTAGTACCTGTGCGAGACCCTAGTGCCTGAGGGATGTCTACATGCCTACAGGATGTCAGAGTTCCTGCAGGTTTGGACAGTGAAATCCAACTTCAAACTTCAGGTTGAACTTCATCATACTTAATCTCAGGCCAATATAGCTCAAGAGAATGCTCAAGTGATTAGAGCAGTCTGCTGCCTCCAAAAACCATGGTGAGGCCCAGGATCCATGCTCCTGCCACACAAACTAGACTTAACTTTCTTTTATTTGATTTTTTGTTTGTTTGTTTGCTTTAGGGAACAGGGGTGGGAGGGTGGACCAAGGAGGAATGGGAAGAGGGTGCCATCAAGACACATTGTATGAAACTCAAGCTATTAATAAAAGTATTATTTAAAAGAATTTAATCTACCATGGTAGTAGTATAAAATGACATAGCCAGTTTGGAAAACAGTTTGGCATTTCTTCAAATAGTTAAACATAGACTTCCCATCTCTGACACTCCTAAATATTTATGAAGAGAACTAAAAGCATGTCCATGCAAAATCTTGCATGTGAATGTCCATAGCAGCACAACTCCTAGAGGTCAAAAAAGTAGAAACCACCCAAGTATCCACCCACTGGTGGGTGAGTAAACAGAATAGCAAGTGTAGTAAATCTAAATTCCCATTTGGTTTCCATGTTAGAAATATGTCAAACCCTATAGCCGGCAATTAGGGAAAACAAACTGTTTTCCATTATTTGTGAGCTATTTAGAAAAACTGATCTTTCACTTTTAGCTAAAAGAATACAAAACCAAAGACACGATATTTTTTAAAGTAACTGTTAGGAACAAATAGAGACAGAGAAAAAAAACAAAACAAAAACTGCAACAAATTTTTCACATAGTCAGAGTACAAATTATAGCATTAAAGAATTTAAACATTTACGAAGATGTAATAGTGGTGTCCAGTTATTTTAATTCATAACAGTAAAGCTCCCATCTAGCAAACCTTCAGTGGCACAACTCAGATAATCTCTAAAGAGGCATTTCTAGTCTACACATGTGCAGTCAAACAGAACACATTTCATGGAGCTGTTGAGATCTCTCAGTGGTTAAAAGCACTTGTTGCTCCTGCAGAAAACCTGCGTTTCATTCCCATAACCAACATGCCACCTCACAACCATGCTTAAATGCAGTTCCTGGGAATCCAACCCCATCTCGGACCTCCTCGGGTACTACATGCACATGATGCAGGCATACATACAGGCATACTCATGCACTTAAAACAAAAATAAGCCTTATAAAATAATAAAGCCCAAGTATTAACTGGGAAGACAACTCAAAGCAGACAAATTGCGACACATCCCAAAGAAAGCAGACGTAAACATGAAGCGGAATAAAAGCATGGGAAAGTATCTTGTTTCAAAGGACGAATCACACTGATACCTCTCTATCCAAATTGGCAATAGAAAGGCAGCTGTTAAAAAACACAATAGTTAGGATGACAAAAAGAGCACAGTAAACGTTCAGGGAGTTCATAAAGCAGACAGTAGAAACAGTTTTGAGAGTGTCATTTTGAAGCAGCTAATTTCAGGGTCACTGAAGTGCTCAGGGAGTAAAGATGCTTGGACAAGGCTGGCAGCCTGAGTGACATCCCCAGGGCCAACACAAAGGCAGAAGAGTACCAATGTTCTTGTCCTCTGACTTCTATATATGCTATGGCACATGTGTGCATCCACAATCACACACAGACACCACACACACACACCTACACACAAAATAATAATAATACTAATAACAATAATAAAAATACTTTTTAATTTAAATGGTTGAGTTTTTTAATGCTAAAAAATTTAACAGTGGCTCAGAAAAAAGAAAGAATATGGCTACCAATAAAGAAATCAATGGCCAAGTCATGTTCACACACACTCACACATCATTCCCAAATCAAAGTTTATGGACACACAATTATTTCTATGCATGTACATGTGGGTGCACATGTGTGTGAGTGAATGTGTATGTATACGTAAATATGTATGGAGACCAAATGGCAGCCTGAGACACCATCTCTCATTGGCCTGGAGCTCACCAATAAAGCTAGACAGGCAGGCCAGCTAGCCCAGGCAACCTCTTGTCTCCATCTCCCCAGTGCTGGGATTACAAGTGTATACTATTATGCTAATATTTTTTACATGTGTTCTGGAGATAAAACTCAGGTATTCGTGCTTGCAAAATTAAGCATGGCTGAGTCCTCTCATCTCTTAAATGTACATTCAAGTGGTCATTTCATTCAAAACATATACAAAAAAGATAAAGAAAATAAAAGAAATTGTTGTGGGAGATTTTAGTTATGGATAATGTTCCAGTAAGCTGTCCTTGAAGCAAGTAAAGAATTCACTGCCTACCAGTAAACAAAGGAGTGGCTATAAGGCTGTCCACAAGAATGGGACAGTCCTTAGCCTTAAGGCAGATGAAGGTTAGGCTCCATTGATTTGTATATTGGAAGGCTGGGTGGAGACAGAGAGAGGATTTGGAATAAAAAAGAACTAGGGCAAGGGCAGAGAGGGAGACAGACAGGAGAGAACAAGGAAGAAGAAGCTAGGAGCAGGAGGAGAACCAAGTGGAGAGCATGGTGAGGAAGCTTGGAGTGAGCTCTCTGCCTAGCTGCCAGGGCATTAGAATTCCCTGAGATTTGACATGGTTTGTGATTAATAAAAAGCATTGGAAATTACAACGTCTGGACTCTCCAATAAGCGCCATAACTTTATTTTAACACTTGGCGCACCAACACGTGGCAAGGACACACGAGAGACAAAAGAAGGAAAAAAGAAAGAAGACAAACGAAAAAGACAGATAACGCGGGACAGGAGAATCCAGACTCAGAGTCTACAAGGAAACGACAGACAACACGGGACAGCGAGAGCCGAGGCAGAAAAAAGAAGAAAAGAAAGAAGAAGGAAAAGGGAAATCTCCTAGCCCTTTACGGGAAATTGACTTATGGAAGGAAGTAAAAGCCTACCTCAGTCAGAGAATTCAGAGCCTACTGCTCCACCGTATAACGCAATGTGGCAGCCAAGGATTTTAAGAAAACCAACTATGGTTTATCCAGTCACTATAAACAGGATGCAGGGCTATGAAGGCTTCAACTGAAACTAGCATAAGATACAGGAGATAAATTCAGAGCAAAATCAGAAAATTTTAAGCTAGGAGCAGAAGGAGAACCAAGAGAAGAGCATGGGGTTGAGGAAGCCAATGGAGTGAGCTCTCTGCCTAGCTGCTGGGGCATTAGAATTCCCTGAGATTTGACATGGTTTGTGATTAATAAAGAGCATTGGAAATTTCAACGACTGGATTCTCCGTTAAGCGCCATAACTTTATTTTAACAAGAAATACTACTGTATTTTTTATGGAAAATTTAAAAGCCTACGCAAAATAGAAAGAATCATACAAATGGCTTGCATTCCTCACACCGCTTCAGTGAGTCTCAACACAGGAAGATTATTGTCTTCCATATTTCTCACCGCCCTCACACAACTTAAATTATTTTAAAACAGAACTGAAACACTGCCTATTTCACCTGTAAGTAATTCAACATCTATCTCTTGGATAAACTCATATTTTTTGAATTATCAGAGTTTCACAGTCACACCTGAAGGATGCAGCAGTACTATTTGTTGGCCACTGAATGATATATTAATAGTATAGATTCTTTGTGATGTCAACAAATTTCCTTTAGGACTAACAAGTTGTTTTTTTTTTTAATTTTATCTTTGAGGTTGCAAAATAATTACAATATCTTTCCATTTCCTTCCTGCCTCCAAACCCTCCCATATTCCTTTCTCCACTTGCCTTCAAATTCATGGCTTCTTTTTTCATATAATAATTACTATATGCATATATATTCATTTCTTTATATTACTCTCCATTATTCAAGCCGGATTTCTCCATGGCAGAAGGAACACTCTCTGAACCTCTGGACTGAACTTCAGGTGTCAATTATAGTTGTTAGTCTGTCTCTTGTCTCAGATGCAAACTGGATCAACCTAGGCAGACAGTTGCAGTCTCCTAGGTTTAGCTCTGGACTCAACTGAACTGCCAACAGAGCCCTTGAGCCTGATTGTCCAAGTGATTTATAGATTGAAAACTCTGCCCTCAGATACAAAGTCTTCTTTTGCATTAGTGAACAGAATCCTATAATCCACTTCCCACAAATGCCAGGCTGGCTGACCTGTTACCATTAGGTGAAGGTCAAGACTGAGAGACATAAGTGTTTCCAAATCTCCCTATTAGTTGCTGAGGAGGGATTACAGAAATTCCTTTCATCAACATTAACACAAACAGATGAAGATAACAGAGGACAGGATAATCTGAGAATCAATTGCTTAAATAATAACTGGTTCCTCAGACTAACATTCTTTCTGCATTCCAAAAAGCTACACATAGAAAGCTGGATCACACAGGCCATTGAAGGTGATCCTTACTAGAGTAGCCATGCTGACAGATCAAAGGATCAAAGATCAAATGTTCCTTTCACTACACTATGGTACCATAAAAACTAATCCTCAGAGAGGAGTCTTTCAGGTCAGTTCTAGCTCTGAGCCCTGTTTCTGAAGTACACGGAGGTTTCAGAAATAGTGACTTACTTTCTCTCTCTGGCGAGTAAACAAGGATAACATCAATGGGCTCAATATTTGGGAAATCTCTTAAACAAATCTGGCCAACAACCCAAAAGAGGGCTTCTCATGTCTGGTGTTGGGGTTTTGATATATGGTGTCTGTTTCTTGGAATGACCATTATTTCATTTGAGCTATATATGTATATTTATACACAGATACTGTATTGTAAGAATTTTTAGGATGATAGTTAATAATATGATTCCTTATGACTTTTTCAGAAATTCTTCCTGTTTTTTTAATCAACCTCTTCTCATATTTTATATTTATCTACCCTCCCCCATTTGGTAATTAGAGCCTGTCTCATTTTTCCCATTACCATGTTAAGATCACTTGTACCTTACTGTTCCTCACTCTACTGCTCTCTCCACTCATCCATCCTTTTAGTCTGTGTCTTTTTTTTTCATTTTATTCTTCTCTCATACAATACATCCAACCACAACCTACCCTCCACTCCTTCCAGCCCCCTCCACTTCTCCTCTCCCTCCGATACACTCTCCTTCTGCTTCCATTCAAAAAAAGAGCAGGCCTCCCAAGGATATTAACCTGAACACAGCATAACAAGATTCATTAAGACTAGGCATAAACCCTCATATCAACACCAGACGAGACAATCCAGTAGGAACAAAAGAGTCCCAAGAGCAGGCAAAAGAGTGAGAAAAACCCCCATGCCCACTGTTAGGAAGCTAACAAAAACTCCAAGCTAACAACCATAACATATATGCAGAGGACCTGTTCACACTAATTAACTAATTAACACTGTTCACAATAATTAAATCAGCAGCTACACAGACCAAAAAAGAGTAGAACCTATAAATTTTATTCTGCTATAAAAAAATGAAATTATTTCAGAAAAATGTTTAGAACTAAAATGCATTGTGTTGTATGAAACCTAGATTTGATGTGTGTATGTATGTGTGTGTGTGTGAGACATATCTTGAAAGGGGACCTGAGAGGCTGAGAGGGGATCTTGAAGGAGGGGAGAAAGTTAAGGACAAGAATACAGTGAAGTATGTGTGACATGAAGGCAGAAATGGGGAAGGGAACAAGCTAGAGGAGATCGGAGGGTGAGGGAGGGGGGAGCAATTGAAGCAAAGTCTAATGAAAGAAGTATGAAATGCCAAAACTAAATCCATTACTTTGTCTACTAATCTTTTTTTCAGTTGATGAGTCTGTTCCTTGACTATTTTGTTACACTTTGGGGCACTTAATAATTCACAAGTATACATTGTAACTCATCTAGAACCTACATCTATTTCAGAGAAAATTACTTCAGAATAACTAGTCTGCCCTTCAGCCCAGGAAACAATTTTTATCTTTGCCTTACTGACTTTATGCACATGGCAGCATCCAGTGTGAAGCCTTGCTCTAGGGATCTGCTCAGTATATTTTTAATCAAAATAAGCTTTCTAGGAGGCCATTTGCCTTAGTTAGGGTTTCTATTGCTGCAACAAAACAGCATGACCAAAAAGCAACTTGGGGAGGAAAGAGTTTATTTGACTTACACTCCACATTAGTGTTATCACCAAAGAAGTCAGGACAGGAACTCAAGCAGGGCAGAAATCTGGAGGCAGGATCTGATGCAGAAGCCATGGAGGGGCGCTGCTTACTGGCTTGCTTCCCAGGACTTGCTCAGCCTGCTTTCTTATAGAACCCAGGACCACCAGCTTAGGGATGGCACCACCTACAACCTACCTACCTCCGCATTAATTACTAATTTTAAAAATGCCCTACAGGTGGATCTTATGGAGACATTTTCTCATTTAAGCTTCCCTCCTTTCAGATAACTCTAATTTGTATGTCAAGTTGACATAAGACCTGCCAGAAAAGTTCTGTTTCACAACAGAACTTCCTGGTATTTGGCTCTTAAAATGTTTTGACCCACTCTTCCACAACATTCTCTGAGCCATGGATACATGAGTTAAAATATATCTATTGAGGCTGGATCCCCTGAAATCTGTTAATATCTTCATTGTGCCCTGTTGTGGTTTCCTATGATGGTCTGCATTTGCTATAAAGAGAAGCTTCTTTGAAGAGAGGTGGTAGCTGTACTAATCTCTATGAATATTGTGCCATACTGGTTATTGTCATGGCTGGGACTGTTTAATTGCTTCCCTTGGCATCTTGCATAGTATTTTCTGGTTCCATGGAGACTGAAACAATGACAATACCAATAGACATATTAATATGTAAGGAGAAAATTTCCACAGGGCTCCACTCCTGGACAAAGAACTATGGGCAATTAATGACTGCTGGGAATAGGGGAATTAGCCTTTTCCAGGGATGAGCCCCCTTTCTGGTTGCTTGTCCACTGCAGCATGTTCAGCCATGAAACCATATATACACAAACAACAAAAATAGACTCAGCAGGTTGTGCTTATGTATTTGTGCATACATATACATATATGTGTGTTTACATGAATAGACGTAATAATCAAAGAAAAAGAGGTTATCAACTTGAGAGTTGGGGAGGGGTATGGGCTTGGAAAAAGAGTACCTGAGAGGGGACAGATGGAGGACCGGGGCAGGGGTGTGTATGTGTGATGTAATTCTACTTCAATTTAAAGCATTTTTAAAATATTTGAATTGATTTTTAATTAAAAGAAAAAGAATTCAATAGAACTGAGCTGAATGGATCTTAACTGATTTGAACTGAATCAAATTGAAATACTAACACCAATAGGAAGCAAGATGTAAGAGGCATGTATCTTGCAATACACAGTACAGATAAGTTATCTAAAAGCAATGCAAAAATAAATTCCCAAGTTCTACGTCAAGGTGATAGAATATTGAAGTAAGTATTCAGTAGTCAGGGGTTCGTCCTATTACAGTGGAAGCTTTGTGTCATTTATAGTGACTCATTTGTGATGCCCTGGTATTCCAATTGTTACAAATCTACTACGTTATAAAAACATATAACAAGCCTAGTATGTTATAAAAACATATAATCAGAATATGTGGTTCAAAGAAAAGTGGTGCAGAGAGTGGAGTTGAGCAGCTGTCTTAAGGGCTTCCTGACATCACAGAGGAAGGGAAATGATGCGGAGATCCAGTTGAGCTCGGTTATTATTATGCTGTAGGATCTGGTGTTTTCTCTGAGGTACCCAGTCTAGAGTAAAAAGTCAACAGAACTACATACAGCCAGACATACCTCCTGGTGACAGGGGAAAATCTGTGACAAAAAGCACCTTATCCTCTCTGTTCTAAGTCTTTCACACCACTCTTTACAGAATGGCAGCTGTACAAAGACACTCTGATACAAATGCTTTTCAGGAACTAGATGTGTCATTTCAAACAAAATTGCTAGTATGGAACAATCTCACTACCAGATGAATCATTCCAATAAAAATGACCCTTAAAACTCCACTTTTCCTCTACAGTTAAAATTCGTGGATATCAGAATTGTCTGGTAAAAGCAACAGAAAGGCTTTATAAAACATGTTTAAGGAAAGAGATCATTGATCATCTCACAAAACAGACACAGGCAAGTGAGATGTAGAGGCTCAGTGACTACATCACATCACACTAAAAGCCAAAGCTGAAGCTTGTAACCAACACCTTGTCAGACGTCTTCGTTGCTATGTGATCACAAAATGGTGATATATCCACAGGGACCTTAGGTAGTTTCAGAAGACGTAAGAAAATAAGCCGTGGTTTCACTTTCCATCTTTTATCGGGAGAGTAAGACCCTCTCAAAAGCATGTAGGATGTTTATTTAAGTGAGTTCAAGAAAGTATCTGATGATTTTAAAATTAAAAATAAAGAACACATGGTAACTCTATACATCTAGCAAAAATTATCCACTAAAAACGTCTCAGTAAACAGACTGAGAAACTAGAAGCAATCAGTACGTGAAGTCAGAGACTGCCAATGGCTAGACTACGACATACTCATATTGGATATGTCTTATATTAGCCATTCAAGGAAAAAACAGAGGATATCTCTATGAAATAATATAGCAACATATTTAAGATAGATTATTCAGACAAAATTTAAATGACAGGAGGATATATCGTTTCATTTTCTTTCTTTTTTTTTTTGTGGTTTTTCAAGACAGGGTTTCTCTGTTGTGACTCTGGCTGTCCTGGAACTCACTCCGTATAGCAAGACTTCGAACTCACAGAGATCGGCCTGCCTCTGCCTCCCAAATGCTGGGATTAAAAGCGTGTGCCACCACCACCACTGGACAGCGTCACCACTGCCAGGCTCATTTTCTTAAAAACTGAACATTTCTTCAAGACACATAACCAAAGCTGCGCATGTCAGATTTCTTGAAGTGGAATCTTAGCTGCTTATTTAAATCACTATAGAAGGAAGTAGGCTTACTCAAAAACAATTGCGAATATATTAATTCAAGCATGCTGTATACGTCTTTAATCCCAGCATTCTAGCGGTGAAGGTGGGAAAACAGTAATTTGAGGCCAACCTGGGCTATATTGCAAGACCTGTGTTAGAAAAACATTACAAGATGAGGGCAGGGTAGACACATGAATTAATTGCATTAGGGTACCATGACCCACAACAGTTGGGGGAATACTTTGCTCTCTGTGTAAATGTTCAGCAAGCACCCCAGTGTACATTCTACTGCAGCTTGTGACAGTTTAGAAAATATTTAGAAAACAGGAAGAGAGACCTACTTTACTTTTTATTGCACTTGTTCTTTGACAAATCACACATGTATAAAGTGCATTCTGATTACTGTAACCCCTCACCCTTAGTAATCTCCCTACCTGTCACCCCTCATCCCTGTAATGCCATTTCAAATATTCATGTCTATAGTTTTTCCTATCCATTGGCACATGAGTGGTAGTTCAAGATGAGGAGACGAAGTGACTTTATGAGAATAAGTGCTTTAATTTTAATGAAAATGCAATAAAATTTATTATTAAAATACTAACAAAAAAGGAGTCCTGGGAGAAGGCATGCTGGGAAGGCTGTGGTCAGTTGTGCTTTTTTTACTGGTTCCTTGATGGGGGAGTTCCACATTTTCTTCAATGCCTCTGGAGCCACTGAGTGCATAGTCTGTCCTTCAACAGACGGAGAATGTCAGAAAACAAAACAAAACTACCATCACCAGTAATAGGAGCAAATACAAATTTCCAGGTATTCTGTGCCAGCTCACAAGATGGCAGTGTTCCATTTGTAATGGTGCCTACAGGCAATTCAGTGGGAAGAATTTGAATTTAAATTGGAGCCAAATAATATTTTGGTTTTTGGTTAAGATAATATCTAAATAGCTGTGTGAGTGTGTGTGTGTGTGTGTGTGTGTGTGTGTGTGTGTGTAAAGGAACATGGTGTGGGCTCCAAGAAAAAAGAGAAACAGGGCAAATAATCACATTTCACAGGAAAACAAACCTAAAAATCAAATAATAGAGTGGACACAGATTTCACTAGTGATCTTTTGCCCTCAACTGAGCCACGGAGTCAGGGGCAAGCACATAAACCAGAGACCTGATCATTAGAAGTGGGAAAATGGAATTCATCTTGCATTTGGGGGAAGCCATATACCTTAAGTGGAGAATAGTTATGATCTCAATGCAGATGATCCAACATCACTCTTCTTACTCTTACTAAACAGGGGTGAGCAGTGATAGCAAGGAGGTACAGCTCCCGCAATCGTCTGTGAAGACCATGCAACTTTCACTATGCTTATGTGCTGACCACTTTGCAAAACCAACACTGATACAATCAGCCAGAGAGAGCTCCCGGTTATTGACTTCAAGTGAGATAAGCCTAGAGGGTTATGTAGCACCTTAGACAGGAAAAACTAATCAGCACCCTGCATGTCACTGCCTCCCAGTCTCAACTGCCTCCTTCTGTACTGTGGAGGCATTGAACTCTTAGTCCTCTGTATCCTGAACTCAAATGCCACCACTCAGGCTCAGAAGTGTGTATATACGAACCACATTACCATGCATTCTGCCCCATGGTGAAATGAAATCCTCTGATCAAGCCTGGTCCTGAAATCAGTATGTGCATTGCCCCTCCTGTTACAGACGTGTTATCTTCCACCTAGACTCGACTAGACATATAAGTAGTAATAAGAGAGCCTGAAGCTTTTATTGTTGGAATTAAAAATAACAAAGGGTAGAAACCATTGCACATTATTATTTCATTCAAGCAAAAATCTTTATCTTCACTTGCCAAATTCTTACTTATACTCTTCATTTTAACTTGCTTATATCAAATGCTTTATGAAAAAGATAGACTTTTCTGAACATATCACACACTATTTTAAACATTTATTATCATAAGCAGCCTACAAAAATATAATACATCCTGTGAAAGTCTTCTCACTGTTTTTGGTGCAAAGGTATGAAGAGCTTGTAAAATAGAGACTAGAGATGTAGATCTTCTTGAAGAGTTTCTGCACCTAGAATGGAAGTTTCCTTTATTCTCTCATGGAGCAGTATGCTAAATCTTCTACCCTCATTTTAGGGAAGGATAAAGGAAAGATAGAAATCTTCACTGCTTTTACAAGCAGCCTCAATACAGAAAGAGAGAATGGTAGAAATCTTCACAGCCTCTTTTTAGGCTGTCTTAAGCGTGAATCTTTCCAACCTTTGTTCTCACCTTAACTAACCACAGAACCCAACCAACAAACCACCAACCAACACCCACCTCGACTTTCAGTGCTTCAGACCTGGTATGCCATAAGCCAAAAGTTCCCATAAACCTATGCAGCATCACAATCCCAAAGACAAGCTACAGGTGCCAGAACAACTGTACCTAACCAAATTACAGCCACCTGCATCAAACATTCCAAATCCAGCTAATAAACATCTACCACACCTAGGGTGGGAACACAAATCTAATCCATACGCCGTTTTGCATTTTCAAAGAAACCAAAATAACAAAAACTTCTTCCAAGCATTCCTCTACACCCTTGCCTATTTCACATCCTCACAGGTACCAAACTGACATCTTAAAAGATTAACCTGTCACCAAAATAAAATTCTTCCAAAACTAATATTAGTCATCTATCAAAGAAAAATAGAAGAACACACAATCTCAACCCATAGAAATCATCATTGCTAACGTTTATCTACTTACCTGTGTTTATGAGCATGGAAAAGTAAATCCAGATAGATACAACATATTCAGACTATCTCAAATAAGCAGGGAGTATTTCTCAAGTGGTTGGAGAAGAATTATTTCAGTTCCTTAAGATAATTCTCTAGTTCACTTGAGCTCCTTCCATTTCCCATACATGATAAGAACCAGCCAGAAGCCCTCCCAGTACCTTGACTGTGAGAGTTGCAAGCCTGAACTGTCCACTGAAAGATCTCAGACCAGGACTTCAGAAGAAACAATGCATAGTGAGTTGATCTTCACTTCACTTCTAGTGCTGGCCTTCCCAGGTAACAGTCCAGTCCAGTACCTGAGCTGCCTTCTTGGATGAAGGCATGTTTAACGCTCTCTGCTGTGGGTTTTATGTTGCAGGGCTTCGAAGAGCAGACTGGACCACATCCCAGGTGACGGAGGTATCTGCAGCAGAAGGGAGGTCTGTGAGCTTGCGGTGTAGTTACAGTGTCTCTCCCACAAACTATGTTGTCCTCTTCTGGTTTCAACAGTATCCAAACAAGGCACCAAGTTATATTCTCCACAGAGGGTGGAAAAACCCTGAAAGGGGTGTTGCTAATTTTGCCTTAGAAAGGTTCTATTCAAAGAGTACGACAAATTCCATAGATTTGCAAATCAAAAATCTGATTCCTGCTGATACGGCCCTTTATTACTGTGCGTTGGCAAACACAAAGATAGCACCTCTTTGGGCAGCCACACAAAAACCTCAAGCAGAAGGTTTGGCGCACATAAAATGTAAGCCTGTGCTTTGCTTTGCTTTGGTTTTGGTTTTGGTTTTGGTTATGATAGATAGGAGACACTGGATCAGGAGAATTGTGCTCTGTTCAATAGTAAACATACAATGACTGTATCAGTATAAGTAGAAAAATTTCAGGATTTGGGAATTTAAATTGTTGTTATAATAGGTCATAACTCTAGCTGATAGGCTATTGTAACACGTGGCGTAATCATTTGGGCTAAGCGAATTCGTTCCTCTTTCCTACTTTGGCCTTGTCTTAGTTTGCTCAAATTATAACACATTAGAGATAAACTCTGAGTTATCAAAAATGCATCAGTGTCACATGAAGGAAAGATATAAAAACACTTCCCCCTGAAGTCATCTAGCCAAAGGTGAATCCAGATTTGAATTCTCTACTATCCTACAGGACAGACAGACTGTCCTCTGTCTATTGCATGAGACTGAACCCGTGTTTGTCTGAGGGCTCTCTTATGAATCTGTTTTTCCTTGTGTCTGTGTGTCTATCCCTATGCATCTGTCTGTTGTATAAGCTGTCTGTGTCTGTGTGTGACTATCTCTGTGTGCTGTGATTGTGTCTGTCTGTTAAATGAGCAGTGTGTGTCTGTGTGAGTGGTATCTGTAAACGTCTGTCTCTAACAAAGGGCTTTGCGCTATATGTAGTGGACAGCACAGAGAGTACCACCTGGGGAAAGAGTGGGATATTTTACATAAATTTTTAACAGACTTTTACAAGAGATTAAGTCACTGGCTCCAAATGAAAATTGTTTTATAATTATTTCAAAATGTGTATGTATTTAAGCTAATTTAACTCACATAGAAAAAAATTATTGCCTTCTTATATTTTTGAAGTCAATAGATAAAAATTTAGGGCTTCTCTCCCCAAGGTACTCCCTTATCTCCTCCCAGAGGCCAGTGCTACTTTGAGTTTCTGATGTACATTTTAGATTTAATTATCTATACACACACACACACACACACACACACACACACACACATTCATTAAAATAGAAGCTATGACTTTGTGGCATCTTTGCATATCTGTAAATACTTAGAAACAAAATCTTTTTTCTTTCGTTCCCTCCATCTGTCATGGCAAACGCTCATTATTACCGATCCGTTTTGGACTCTCCCATCAGAATTCACTTCTTTAGTCCCCAGATCCTCTGCACACTTTATCAAATGGCACTGATTTTTCTCCCACATCTTTTCACGTTCCTCACTTTCGTCCTGCTCGGGTGCCACTGAATATCACAGCACCCCAGAAAATGTAAAAGCAATGGCTATCAGAGTGTGAGGAGCAGGCCTGAGGTAGATAATCGGGCAAGTTCCCACAGACGCTCCTGTGCCCCCACTCAGAGGAACCCACCAAGGAAAACACCACAGTATACATTCTATAAGGCACTGTACTCATGATGGACATATTATTTCCTTTTCTTGCTGTTGTAACAAAATAATCTGACCAAAAATAAAAGCAGCTTAGAGGATGGATTATCTGGGCTTGTGATTTGAGAGGACATAGTCCACTGTAGCACAGAATGCGTAGAATTACAAATTTAAGGTGGATTTTGATAGACTCTCTGCTGGCAGGAAGCAGCATGGGCTTGTCTTGTCATGGTTATTTTTTGTTGTTAACCTAACTGGGTTTTGCAAACACCTAGGAAACATACATATAGGTGTGTTCATGACGGTTTCCAGAGCAGTTTGACTAAGGAGGGAATACTCATCATGAATGTGGCTGTCACCACAACATGGGCTGGGATCCTGCGTGGAAAAAAAATGTAAAAGGAGAAAGTAAGCTGAAAGCCAGCATCCATCTCTCTCTGCTCCCTGACTGAGAACACAATGTGACCAGCTGCCTCATGCTCCTGCCACCACGGTGAGAAACACACTTACCGTAGTGTGTGTCCTGCCATGATGTACTCTACCTCCAAACAAAGAGTCAAAATCAGCCCTCCTTTCCTCATCTTACTTTCGTCAAGTGTTTTGTTACAGCAGTGAGATATAATAAGCCTCCTTACATTGTGCTAGAGAACGTGTCCAAACACTGAAAGTCTACAGCGAAGAGGAAACCCACCGGAGTTCACATTTCTAAGCAACAGTAACTCTCAGTTTTACCAAACATTGCTGTATCAGAAAAATGGAAACACCTATGAGGAAGCTCCACAGTTAATCCAGTGAGTAAACTCTCACCTCTGAGCCTATGCTGCTCCTCCTCCACCCTTCCTCACGTGTTACTAAGCATGATATTTGTAATAGTCTGAATATAAAATGTTACAAAGGCTCATGTACTGAATTCTAGGGACCAAGATGATGGCTGGAAATTTTAGGAAAGGAGGGCTTCTCTAGAGGTAGTAGGTCTCTGAGATATGTCATTCAGGCTATAGCTTGGCCTGGCAATCTCTATCTATCTATCTATCTATCTATCTATCTATCTATCTATTTATCTATCTATCTATTTATCATCTATTTATCTATCTAGCTATTTAATTTATCTATCTATCTATATCTATATCTATCTCTCGGCCCCCCCTCCCTTTTCTCTCTCTCCCTCCCTTCCTCTCTCCCTTTCTCTCTCTTTCTCCTTTCCTTCATCTCCCCACCCTTCTCCCCCTTTGTCCATCCCTCACATATCCTTGAGATGAGCTGGCCCATACTACCACATGCTCTCATTTTTCAGCTCACCTCACACCAGTGATGGAACCAACCTACTTTAGACTCAAGTCTCTGAAACTATAAGCCAAAATAAATCCATCTTTCCTCAAATTGTTTATTTCAGATATTTGTCACAGAAGCAAAAGGTCTGACTAATTCACACATGAAAAAAATCAGTTACAATAAGTCAGATTTTGCTTTCACTAGATCTGATCATGTGGTTCTGTAACAGGGCCCCAGACTTTAGTAAACCCCGAGATCTCAGCACAACTGACTGCATGATGGAAGTGCCATTCAGGCTGTAAGACTCAGCACACAGACAGCACCACCTGCCAAAACTAAAACAGAGGCCTAATTCATCAAGTCCATAGAGTTCTGGGAAAGTCTCAAAATGTACTCACCTTGCTTTTTAGCTTCTGTAGTTCTGCTTCTGGCTAACCGTTCTTGTTAATTGAAGTATGTCAACCCAGAACATGGCTTTGTGCTTAAAAGCTTCTCCTGAGAAAGGCTCAGGGCTACACTGGGATTCTGAACACCTGGTGTAGTCTTGGGCCAGCTAGTAAAGACTTTCTATTGGCTTAAACCCATGTCCAAGCAATCTTCCCTGGTGAATACCCTACAACAGTTCTTATGCTTTAGAATCAGTTTGTTGGAGAAATTTGGGGATATTTAGGGAGTCAGGGTAAAAGAGGCTTAGAATGTTAGAACTTAATGTGTGATCAATGTGATTCTGGTGGGAGCTTTGGGAGAAGCTTTGGGGGACATTTGGGAGAAGACCCAAATGTCATGCAGAAAGTGAAGAGCAGCCATGATAGATGGGATGGGAAACTCTGCTAAGACCTGGACTGGATGTTGTTCACATCACATTCTGACAAAGAATTGTCTCCATTTTCTCCATGTCTTAAAACTTCATGGGAGATTGAATTGAAAAGTAATGGACTAACTAGAATAGTAAAGAAAATTTCAGGGCAGGCCACCATGCAGGCTGTGGCTTAGTTTGCCTGGCTGCTTTACACCATGTTTCCACTGAAAAAAATCATAAACAAAAACAGAGGGGAGAAGTTCTACACTGCCACCTGAGGTTTTCTTTTCAGAGACCTCTAATAAGGAAAACTAGTTTTGGGCTATGCTGTGAAAAACATTTTCAGGATGAGATGACACGAAGTAGAGTTTATTGAAAGAGATTACAAAGGAGACTTCAAATATGGGAGTGAAGAGAGACAGGTGCTCCAGACAGATAAGACATAGCCACAAATAAGTATGAGCATCTCATAGAAGATGCCTTAGGCCTTTTTAGTGTGTGTGTGTGTGTGTGTGTGTGTGTGTGTGTGTGTGTGTGTACATATAATCCTGTGGCTCTCTAAGTTACCTTGCTCAGAGTGTAATTTCCAGCAAGGTTTAAAGATTAAAGAATTTCCTCTTGTAAACAAGATCAAGCTGTCCTTGCTATAAGTTACTCCATGTTGTGTTAAATAGCTGTTTTCCAGGCAGTGCCTTGTATTGAGAGACTCATTTTGTAAGTGGCTTTTGACTATACTTTGAGGACATGCACCAGGGCAGACACATGATCTGTCTGACACCACCTATGCAGCACAGGATGATAAATGACTTGCTCCTGGGAGTAGAAAGGGACCACTTATAAGTTTATTGGAGTGAGTTGAGACTTCAGGCACATGGGTGTATTAAAATCCATCAGGAAAGCCAGGCCCAAGAATGTATTGGACACAGTAGACCAAGGGAAGGTGTAACTCCCTCACCTGGATCCCATAGATAGGTGGAAATCTTGCACTGTGATGACAACATTCCCTACCAACCTATCATCTGATCTGACCCTCTCTTCCCAGTGTTAGTGTTGAAACCTGACAAGCAAAGAACTCCCATCAGTCCCAAGGGTTTCAAGTCAGTTGGGTCCCTGCCTTTGATCAATTTCAAATTTCCATCTGTCCCCCTGTGATGGCGAATCTTAGTTGTCAACCTGATACACTTGTAAAGAGGAATCCTCAATTAAAGAATTGCTTACATCAGATTGGCCAGTGGGTATGTATGTGAGGCACTTCCTTGATTGTTAATTTATTCAGAAGAGCAGACGTTAAATTATTCAGAAGTGCCCTCTGTGGTAGGCACCATCCCTAGGCAGGTGGGCTTACTCGTCAAAGAATGGTAGCTGAGAATCAGCCTGGCAGCAATCCAGTGAGCAGCATTCCTCCTTAGGGTCTCAAGTTCCTGCCTTGAGTTGCTACCTTGGCTTCCTTTGATGATGGACTGTAACCTGTGAGGTGAAATAAATCTTTTCCTCTCCAAGTTGCTTTTTGCCACAGTGTTTGTCACAGCAATAAAAGGTAACTAACATAGCATCTTAGTGTTCACCCATCTGGACCTGCCATCCATCATCCGCTTACCTCTTCTTTTGTGTGGACCCAACTGTGCCGTTTCACTGTGGAAGCTACACTCAACTCTGCATCTCCACTCTCAAACACCTAACCTACAGCAGCCTGCTTCATAGCCCCAGCTGTTTCTCCGGCTGTTGTCTATCTTATCCCTTACAGACACTATTTGTACTGTACCACTGTCTACCGACTTTCCTGATTATTGGGATATCTGAAACACCTTGAACTCTGCTGTGGCCTCTCACTCCTTTGTAACTTGACCTAGGAAACAATATTAATTGGAATACAAGAACCTGTGATCAATTCAGCCAGAACCGTCAAGAAAAGTGGGAAGATCAGAAAACTGTGCCAATGAAACCATACCTTCCTTGTAAATGTATTGTTATTCAATAAATTCTGATGTTATGAAAGGACACGAAGTGCTTATGTTTTCAACATACTGCATGTACAACAAAACTGTAAGGTGACTTGTGAGACTTATTATCAGACTTAGTAATGAGAAGGGAGTGTTCAAAATTCAGTTATAGATAGATCATTTTGGTCCTAAGTAAGCATGGCATATTTATCATCTTTGACATTTTCATTTGATATGTTGTTGTGTGACACACTTTTCCTGAAAAATACAGCACATACATCAACTCACCCCAGATAGGGAGCTCACAACAGACCAAAGTATGGATATCACCAAAGTCCAACTTGGTGAACCCATGAGTTTTATTGAGATTTCTTACAGTGATATGGGTGAAGGGTTACTTAGAACTCAGAAATTATGCAAAGACAGCTGCATCACCAAAAGCCCACCTCAGCATGAGTGACAGCCCACAAAAGTTGTGAACCTAGAGCACACTGCACAACCTTCAGACAGATCAGCACCTGGGAGAATGCCCTTTCCAGCCAACTCAGCTGATTTCTGCTTCCTTCAGACTGCTTGGCTGATCTCAGAGTTGTCTCCAGAGCTTGGCTCCTCTGAGAGTCTGAGAGTGACAGCAGCCTTTACTGTTTACTCTTGGGAACAGAGAAGCCTGGTGAATTTGGTCAGTTTTAGGGACTTCCTGAAGCTATTTTGAGTAGTTTTCTTTTTGTCTTAAGGAGTTTCCCCTTAATGGATGGAATGTTTCAATCTTGAGGAAACTGTTACACAATATATATCTTTAAAGAAACATATATTGTCTCCATAAAGACAAACATATATTGTCTTTAAAGAAACATATAAGCCTTGTATTTTGCTTTTGCCAGTGCTATCTGAAGCCTCCTGGCTGTCACCAGTGAATTCAACCCAGATCCACAGATGAAGCGTCTTTCTTCATTCCCATATTTACCCCACACGGGTATGGCTTGTGCTCAAACTGGTAGGAGACATCAGTATTATCCATCTGATTCTGATTTTGCAGATATACAGAATAGACGGGATCACAAAGGCTTCCCCTAGATATATAGAAAGGCCTGGGAGTCCAGGCAATATGTGGTAGGGTCTGGATCCCTATAGGTGGTCACTGAGAGATTGGCTCTGAAAACACAGTAAAGAAGCTGAAAAGTTAGAGATCCCAAGATAGACACGGGTTAAGGAGCAGGGCTGCTACTGGGAGGTCACTTTCTGGATCAACTTTTTCCATGTTCTTAGCATTTTGTTCAGAAATTGTAAAGGCACACACAAATAGAAAGCATCAGAACATTTATTTAAGGAGACAGAACAGGACATGCTTCAAGGGAGCAGTATGCTACATGAGCTGGAATGAATCAGTGCGTTGTTGTTGTTTGTTGCCTCTTTATATGGGATCCAGGGGAAGAAGGAATTGGTTGCTAATGATGTAGTGCAGACGGTTCTGTTTTGATTGGTAGGGTTAGATCATATAAGCCTTTGTTCACTGGGCATGTCCTTTCTCATGATGCATCTGATTTTAATCACAAGCACACATAATTATGCATAGACATAAGAAAGTAAGAAGGAGAAATTTCTCTAAAAGTTCATTAGGATTAGGAGGGCACAGTTTCACTGCCCTTATACCCAAAACTGGTACAGGTTTGGATTATCTCTCTGCCACTAGCTTACAGATGTGTGTCTGGGCATATTTAAATGGAAACAGGACACTAACATAGCAACTCACTCTATTGTCTAAAGTAATGTATATTCAGCTTCATACAGAAGTTCCCAAATTTCTAAGAGAGCATTGTTAGGAAGGGAAGAGAGAGAGAGAGACAGAGAGAGAGAGAGAGAGAGAGAGTTGCTAAGCTGTCCTGTGTTGACCATACGCTGAGAAAACAGAAAGCCCATAGAGACATGTTGCCCAAGCCTCAAAAAATCACAACACGAGCTACCCCAGATTCCAGACTTGAACTTACAAGAGTTAATATTTGCCTTCCGGCTTTAAGTTGTGCCATACCTTTACTATTTATACTCATTACCTCCCTTTCAGAAAGGCTTTTCTTGGTCCATGGTAAGTGGGAGGTATGTCATTTGTTCTGGAAATACGTTATTGTTGCAGAGAGGGTTGGACATGGGGCCAGACACTAATACTGAGCTCTGTTTCCAGGACATTCACCCTTGATTTACCAGGGGTTCATGGCTAAGATTTTACATTGACTCTCACAAAATAGTTTGAACTAAAACTTTTGAGCATTACTAGAAGTGTTAAGAATTTGGGTACTCTTGGAAATAGTCTACATCCATTTTGCACTTTGAGGTGGCTCTGGGAACTTGTGGGCCCAGTGCAGAATATTATGGTTTGAGTAGAATATTAGGTGGTTTTCCTTAACTCTATGTTCAAAATACCTGACAAAAAGCAACTTAAGTGAAGAGCTATGTTTGTTGCTTCATGGTTTGAGAAGAAAAAAACTCACTATAGTGACATGATGAAATTCCATGGCAGCAGGAACAGGTATCAGCCATTTAATTAATTAATTAATTAATTAATTAATTAAGAACAGGGTTTCTCTGTGTAGTCCTGGCTACTCTGGAACTCACTCTGTAGATCAGGCTGGCCCCAAATTCAGAAATCTGCCTACCTCTGCCTCCAAAGTCCTTGGAGATTAAGGCATACATTACCACCCTCTACACCCACACACACACTCCTGGCTACCATCCTGTCTTAGTTAGGGTTTCTATTGCTGTGATGAAACACTATGACCAAAAAGCAAGTTTGGGAGTAAAGGATTTATTTGGCTTGTACTTCCACCTCACTGTTCATCATTGAAGAAAGTCAAGACAAGAACTCAAACACGTCAGGAACCCGGAGGCAGGAGCTGATGCAGAGGCCATGGAGAAGTGCTGCTTACTTGCTTGCTCAGTCCATGAGGCTGGATGTCTCAGCTGGTCTTCAGTATATGCTGGAATCCTAATGCTCTAATGCCAGTGAAGGAATGGACTTCCTAGTGAAGCTTGAGCAAATAGGAAAAGAAAAAAGACTTCCTTCTTCTATGTCCTTATATAGGCTTCTAACAGAAGGCATGGCTCAGATTAAAGGCATATCTTTCCCCAGATCAAAAGATCTGAATTAAAGGCATGTTTTCCCACCTTGAAGACCCTGGTTAGAAGTAGATCTTCCTACTTCAAATTAAGCAAAATCCCTCACAGGTGTGCCCTCCATTTTTAGGTTTTAGTCAATTCCAGAAGTAGTCAAATGGACAAGCAAGAATAGTCATCACACGGTTGTGGTATGCTAGCATTATGGAAGCAAAGGGAACATGACAGGATAGAGCAGGGGTAATATACACCAAATGACATAGATCCTATGTCTTAGTTTCTGTTCCTGTTGCTTTACTAAAATACCCTGACAAAAGCAATTTAAGAAATAAAGGATTTATGGGGCTCATACTCCCTAAGAACAGCCCATCCTTGTGGGACAGTCATGATGACAAAAACTTGAAACAGCTAGTGACATTTCATCTATAATCAAGAGTAGAGACAAGGAATTATTGCATGCATTCAAGTGCTTAGCTTCCTCTCTTCACTCTTAAAACAACTCAGGATCCTCTGCTTAGGGAATGGTACCACCCACAATAGGCAAGTCATCCCATTTCAGTTAATGTAATGAAGATAATTCCCCACAGACATGCCCACAGGCCATCCAATTCTAGACAACCCCTCATTAAAATTCCTTTCCCAGGTGATTCTTGACTATGTCAAGTTTACAATTAAAACTAACCATCACCCCTCACTTCCTACAGCTTTTATATGCTGATAATCTGAGTCAGAGGAATGACCAAATAATGAGAGACACTCCAAGATGCAAATAAGCTTCAAAAGAAGTTCAGAGGACAGGGCTGAGCCAAGTGCTGACTTGTAGAAGCACTTTTTTATTTGTTTGCTTGCTGTTTCAAGACAGGGTTTCTCTGTTGTATCTCTGGCTGTCCTGGAACTCACTCTGTAGACCAGGCTGGCCTCAAACTCACAGAGATCCTCCTACCTCTACATCTCAAGTGCTTGGATTAAAGGCCTGCACCACTACCACCAGGCTGTAGAGGCACTTTTATTGGCTGTCACACAAAGGCCATTTTTACCTACCGGAACTCCTGATTTAATCTTTATGTCTCCTAAAGAAACATTATTACCGCTGCAATGATATTGGGCACTGTTTGCAGTACTCAATAATACAAGACTTATTGGTTTGCCAAGAACATCTTGTGACTGAGGTCTTGAAAAAGCCATAAAAATTCCTCCATGAACAATTCTAAAACCGAACACCTTTTAACACAAAGAGTTCTTCCCAGCCAAAGTACTTCTAACAACAAATACGTCAACCAGGTGTTTGCACCAAGTACAATGGCTCTACTAAATTTCCCACTAATCTCAGAAAACATTCACTAAAACAATTATTTACAAAGATTACAATTATTACAAAGATTACTTACAAAGATTTCCTCAAGGACTGGGTACACCTAAAATTTTCCCATTACTCCAGTGTTTATGCCCGGTAATGGCTTTTACCAAATTTCCCACTACATCTATAACCTCCATAAACACCACCAGCAGCCTAGACAGAGTATTCAAACATATGAGAATGTGAAGGACACTTTACATTCAACCATAACAAATAGGAAGTGTCCTCCAGAAGACTCCTGTGTTGGAGTGCAGGTTCCCAGCTGGTAGTCCTATTTTCAGAAGTTCTGAAAACTTTAGAAGGAAAGAGTTCCCTGGTGACATGTCCTTGTGTCTACATCCTACCTTGATTCCATCTTGTATCCCAAGCTCTGCATCTTCTTTGTTATGAAGAAAGTTTGTTTTATATTGCCCATGCTCCCTACCATGATGTTCAGCTTCAACTCAGACCCACAGCAATGGAAACAGCGGATCCTGTAATGAAATCTCTGTAATTTAAGTCAAACTCTTTAGCTCAGGTATGCTCTCGCAATGAAAGGTCTGAATAACACAATGTCTGAGAGAAATGACATCTAATACATCATTAACCTCTTTCTTAAAAGCTTATGGACTGTAACGGGGTGGCTGAAATATGTAAAATTGAGACAGTAAATGTATTGGTCTTTCCCAAGCACTGTATTCAGAACAATCCTACAAGTCAATAAGATCCTCATGTTCTCAGAGCTATAGTTATTTGCACAACTGAAAATACTAGAG
The DNA here is from genome assembly GCA_026225945.1 of Cricetomys ansorgei. Lineage (NCBI taxonomy): Eukaryota > Metazoa > Chordata > Mammalia > Rodentia > Nesomyidae > Cricetomys > Cricetomys ansorgei. The sequence continues at coordinate 2,213,729 of JAMJFZ010003384.1, forward strand.
GGCTTTATACGGACATTAGCCACTTGCTTAAATTTTCCATAAAATTATACCAGACTTCTGTGATGATGTCGTAGTTAATTTTAATTGCCAATTTGATAGGATTAGGATCACCAAGTGGACTGTAGGTGTCGATGTCCGTGTTGATTTATTTATTATTCTCTTGGGTTCACAGCAGAGAGTAGTTTAATCTTTGTTAATTCAATCCCTAGTCCTAGAGGGTTGCAGCTTCTATACAATCTAATCGAAATCCTAGACATGGAAGGCTTCAACATCTCAGAGAAAACGTGTGACACTTTTTTTTCTAGGTCTAGATTCCTTACTCAGGATGGATGATTGTTTACACCTCTATCTATTTACCTTTGAAATTCATAATTTTCTTTTGTTGTTGTTGAGATGGGAACTTACTTTGTTGACCAGGCTGGCCTCAAACTCACATTGATCCATCTGCCGCTGCGTTTCCAGTGCTAGGATTAGAGATACACACAATCACCCTGGCTAATTTCATTTTTGTTTTTCTTAGCACCTGAATAATATTTCACTGTGTAATGTGCCACATTTTCATTATACATTTGTCAGCTGATTTACATCTATGATATTTCCATTCCCTGGTTATTGTGAATAGAGCAACAATGAAGAAACACTTTCTGGTTGAATCTAAGGCCCGCTCCACAAGATACAACCCATATTTGGCACTACTGTCAGAGCCAAGAACCTGTGGCAAAATAGTAAAAACCTTCTACTGCTATTCTGATGAACAGATATGGTAATAAACTGACTTCTAATGACTTAATGTTATATGTATAGTGCATCTATCAACCCTCATCACAGAAATTTCTTATTGCAATGGATGGCAATTAAAATGCAGAGAATAAGACGGTGGAGTGGGTGCATGCCCAGCTTAGTTTCTTCCCATAGGCCCTCCTAGCTTTCCTTTCCAGCCTGTCTCCATTCTTTTGTATCAGCTGCCAACACCTACAGACACTTTCACCAGGGATCCCCACTAACCACACGGGGCTGGGAATCAGGTAGGTGATTGTCACTATCCTTCCCATCTTCCATTATGGTCTTCCAAGTTTCATATGCTGTTCTGTAGTAGCCTGCTCCTCCTACCCCAACTCCATTCACTGGAAACTCTATCTCTTGGTACAAACCAGGGTTCCCCCTTTTAATCCTGTCTCTCCAACCAAACATACACTTCAAACCTCCACTCTCAGGATCCCCTAGTTCTTTTCCACAGCACCTCTCAGCCTTTACTCCTAGATTGTTGCTATTCCTCTGTACAACATGTTTCTTGTAGCTCTTTATCTATGACCCTGATGATTCAAGAAACAGAACTGAAGTCTTGTCAGGAACATTAACAGAGGGAAAGGACACCTGTTTAGTATGCTCACTGTTAAAGAATTGTTAGACAATAAATGATTGTATTTTGTAAGTATTTTGTAGCTTTTATAGTTCTTTAACTCAAGGATAAAACCCCAGCAGAACATTGCTATGACGGAATGACACCGTGTGTTCAGAACTACCAACTTCACTCTCAGTTAAGTTGAGGGCTATTATTTTGTATGACAATTAACTTTAATTTCACTGAAGTAAGAGAGAGCTCTACAGAGACAGAGACACCATGGAATGGGATAAATGGGCCTAAATGGGATATCTATATCACACTCTCCCCTACGAGGATCAGAAATCATCTCATAACAGAGGGAAGAAAGTTGGTAAGAGCCAGAAGTGGTAGGTGACTACAATAAAGCAGTGCTTCCCAGGCATATATGAACTCAAAGTGGTTTTGGCAACATGCATAAGACCTGTACAAGCTCAAGTCACAAAAAATTCCGGTGTAGAGGGGGAAGACGGGTATGAAGGCCCACTCCTGGCTAAGGAGCTACTGGCAATTGATAACTGCTGGGAGATGGAGAGGTAAGAGTCAGTTTTGTTTAAGGGTAAGCTTCCTGGTGGGTTGACAAGGCTCCACAGAAGGCCATAGGTCCATGAGTCTATGGGCAGCACCAGCCGTACTTGATGGTTCTTAAGGAGAAAAAAGGACACAAAGTTGAGTATATAGGATGAAGAGGGTGTGGATTTAGGAGGAGTCAAGGGAGGAGTGAATATTATCAAGATACATTGTATGGAATTCTCAAAGAATTAATAAACATTATTTTCTAAAATACCCCATGTGTGCTAGCTAGTTTTATGTCAACTTGACAGAAGCTAGAGTCATTTAGGAAGAAGATACCTCAGTTAAGAAAATTTCCCTACTAGACCAGCCTGTGGCCAAGCCTGTGTTACATTGTTTTTGTTTTGTTTTGTCGTTTGTTTGTTTTGATTAATGATTGATATGAAAGGACCCAGCTCGCTGTGGGCAGTACCACCCCTGGACTCTTGGTCCTGGGTCCAGGAAGCAGACTGAGCAAATTATTAGAGCTAGCCAGTAAAGAGCATTCCTCCACAGCCTCTGCTTCAGCAAAGAGGCCAGGGGATGTAAAGGGGGTATTAAATCTGTGGGAAAATTAGGCACTAGTCTGCTGGTCAGGTCACAGCAAGTTCTCTCTTTATTTTGGCTTTTTTATTTTCCTCTCTTTCAAGCTTTTTCCTCTCCATACAATTCAAGATTTTCCTCTCTGTACAATTATTCTCCACTGTATTTTTCCATAAAATCACACACACACACACACACACACACACACACACACACACACACACACACATCTTGTGGAAGAAGCAAAGCTTCAACACACATACATCTCACATATACACACCATCTTGTAAGCTTTAACACACACATAATCTTACCCATACTCATCTTGTAAACTCCTCTTGTTCTTGTGGAAGAAGCATAGCTCCAACATACACATATCTCACTCATACCTCTTGTAAGTTTTCTTCTGTAAGCTTCTTCTTCCTATGGAAGAAACAAAGCTCACATAGATCTTACCCTCATATCTTGCAAGCTTCCTTCTTCCCTTCTCTGCTTTCTTATTATTTCCCACACACCTATATACCTTTTAAATAATACCCTCTATGTAAGAAGAAATCACATCATAATAAAGAGTTCTATTTTTCCCAGTAAATGATTACAAGTTACATATTTTAAAAAACAAGTTGTTTTCAATACCCACACAGGATTACACTTGAACTTCCAATTTTCCATGTACTTTCTCCATACAATACATCTATTTCCAAAACAATTTTTCTATTATAGATTAAAAGAGTTTAAGCAAACCAAGTATTCTCACAGCCAGCTTCTATTGTAGCTGGCAGGTAGCAGTTTTGCAGTTACTAGGAAACAAGTATACAACATAGTAGTCTAACTTAACACAATTCTTGTTTCGTTAACACAGTGAAATAAGTTTGGTATTAACTAGAAGTCTTTCTGTTTTTCTTAGGTAAAGGAGAATCTATGCAGTTTATATGCCACATGGCCCTATATACAAAAACTCATCAGTAATTCTATAATTGTAAAAACTAGGAGAATATAAAATTAACTGTGGTCAAGGAAGTTCAAGTTTAGCAGTGGGCACCGAAACTCATTGGTTATACTTAGTCCAGTCTCTCGATAGATGAAACACATGGGCCCCAGCAATCAGGCTTCCTTTTGTTCCTGTTTGCTAACACTGACCAAGTCTTCAGCTACCAAGAGTGTTTCCCTATGTAGTTCCCTAAGTTACTTGTTTCAAAGCAGCTTGGCAAACACCCTAATCTGATGTTATTGATTAGTTATTCTTTCTGGAGTTTCAATAGAGTCACCAATTCAACTGAGTGGCACTACCTTTTAGAAAATCACCACTGTTGCAATGCACTTTATTTGCATTATTTAGGGAGGGACTAAAGACCCCCACCAGATTTTTATATTTTTATACCACCAGAGACATAAAGGTGGCTACGAGAACATTAACATGGCAGAGTCCAACAGCAGCAGCAGAAGGGGTCATTCGGGAGACAATCCCCCAGAGGGCCAAGATAAAAACCCACTGTCACTTTGCTAAACAGTAGGTTGTACCCCTGAAGCTCCAACGCTGGCTGCATGGCTGCCCCTGAATTGCTACCAGCAAGTTCTGCCCTGACTTCCCTCAGTAATGGACTTTTACCTGATGTGTCAGCAAGATAAAGCCTTTTCTCCCCAGAATGATTTTGGTCATGGTGTTTTATCACAGCAATAGAAATTCTAAGATACCACGTTATTTGGAAAATATGTGAGAAAATGGAAAAGAAGAGAGAGGGAGACAGGCAGTGCCATAAGATAAGACCAACTTCTTAGTGCATCAGTCTATAAATCCAGTTCCACTTAGAGCTGCAGAAGGCTGGATACTGTCTCATTTTGAAATCCTTACGTTTATAGACATAATTGTTACCGTCAAAAAGAAGATAGACATTTGCACTCTAGTCTAATTAGATCTGAATTTGCAGTGTGCAGAAGCCCTGCCCAGCCAGACTGAGTGATGTAACGCAGACCACAATCATGAGAGATAATAGCCCTATTGAACTTACGTGTGTTTATGAATTGGAGATAGGGAAATTTAGGAAAGTATTAAAATCTACAGTTCTGCCCTGGAGATATGATGGCTCATTATTTGTACTTGTTTCTATATTTTACTTTTTTCTGTTTTTGTTTCTATGTTAGCATTTGTGTTCCCTCATAAGCAATCTCATTTTTCGGCATTGCAAAGTGACTTGGATTCATAGTTTGGATTGTTCACTATGCCAAAACATTGATATATCATAATAAAGTATTTAGTTTTCCTATTTTGATGACTCATACTCAATTGTCAGTCATTTAAATAGCATTATCATAAATATCTTGAAGTATAAGATGTAACCCAAATTTCTCACCATGTCTTTAGGATAGCTTGCTATAGCTGTGCTTGGTGGTTCAGCGAGCAAACACAGCTTGCTGGGCAGCGATCACGCCTCGTCTCTGTTGCTAACAAGATTTCTAAATTCATTCTAAGTTCATAATTTCTACTCCATTGCCCTTTTCTTAGAGAACCCATTCTGTTTAGCTTCTGCCCTGCTGTGATCCTTGCTGAGATGGACAGGAGCTTTGCTATCTCCAAATCCAGTGATCTCATCATTTTTTGCCTTACTGAAACTGCTCAGAAGCATTTGACATAATGCCTTTTCTCTCCTGGAAATACCATTACTTGAGTTCTGGGTGGCTACAAGTTCTGGTTTGCTTATGGGCCCAGGATAACCCCCCCTCACCTCCTTTTCTAGCTCAGTCTCACTTTGCTGACCTTGACATCATGTGTTCTCCTGAGGTTCATCTCTGAAATACATATCTGATCTACATTCATATTCAAATGTTCTCACCCAGAGACGTGGCTTTAATTGTTATCGATGCCCCGGTGACTTTCAACATCTCCATCCTGGTTCTCTTCATTGAAGGACAATTCAACTCATAAATGCTATTATCTATGGCACCATTGCCATGGATGACTAACAGGCATTCAGAATTTATCATGTCAAAAACACAATGTCTAGTTCCCTCCCATTAGATCGTCCTTCACCTTTGCTGATCTCAATAAAATGGCAAATAAGTTACCTAATAATGACAGCTGAAAATCTTGGGATCTTATTTATCTTCTCTTTCTGCCTACATTGTAGGGCAGCTTAGTCATGCAAGATTTATTTTCCATCAGGAAAAGTCTGAGATCATCCCTCTCCCCTCAATCAAACAGGATGTTACACAGTGGGTCCAATGGCCTCCAAGTCATCTCATTCTCATTCAAAAGCAGATGAATGAATAAGTTATAGAACTTAGCCTTGAGTTTGATGTTTAATTGATACATATCCTGTCTTTCCGCATTTCTGTTACTCACAGAAGCCTGCAGCCAATAAATTGTCTCTTTGGTTCGTACCAAGTTCCCTACACCCCACCAGAACACAATGCATTCACTGTTCAGGAAATTTGAGATTTGAGATACATTCTTTCCTTTCCGTGGTTTGAGGGAAAGTGATGATAGAAGATCTCTGAACTTCGGGAATGCTCCGCAGTAGAAAGTCTTCACACATCTCCAAGTTACAGAACTCCTGTAGTCTGTTCAGGCTGGTCCAAGAGGAGATAACAGTTACATTGTCTGCCCCAGCCTCCAACCGAGAAAAGCACAAGTGACCCCAGCAAACTTATTGCAGTCATTTCTCCCACTGAGCTAAGATGCTAACTTTATCACACGAAGAATTTCCATGCCAAATTAGGCCAAAGTAGGGATTCGCCAGTCCATTTATCTAACCTGTCAACCTAGACTCAGTTTTCATTTAAGAATTCTCCCCCCGTCCCTGTGTGTTTAATGAAAGTAGGAAAGGGCAATGGAAGGGTGGGGTGGAGATCTTAGGGGATTCTGAGTGCTTGTGAGAAAACAAGATAGGACTCTTGCGACCCCTGTTTCTTTAAAACACAGAATTGTTCTTGGAATGTGTTTCCGTTCTTGTCCCAGGTGTAGCGGATAGGAGTGAGTTTACTTCTGCTGTTGTTGTTCATATACCTCTGAGTCACGTTGGCTATTGCATGAGACTCTAGTCTGTCTCACTTTTAGGCCCCACTGTCCCAGGCTCTTAGCGACAACTAGAGTGGTAAAGTGTGGGGGGAAATGTCAGGACTTATTTGGAGAGAGGAGGGGGACACGTAAGACGGGCCAGAATGGAGGGGAGGGTGCCGAGGGGGGTGAATAAGAACTAAGATGCCATAGTGACATCCTTTGTTTTGCTGCTGCCTTAGAATTAATAAAACAATTTTCTTTTTCCTATGAAATAGAAAACGTACTCTCTACTTCCGGTTTCTTTTGACTGTCTTTTTGGGTTGACACATGAATAATGTGCAGCTCCTATAAATGCTGCATTTGTTATAAAGCTTTTGTTAGTGGTTTTTGTTCCCTTTTAGGTTTCCAGATGTACAATCACTTGCAAATGTTCCGATGGTCATGGTTCTGACGTTTTTGTTGTTTGCTTCCTGATTGCACTAGCCAGCAGCTCTGAACTGGTGTTAAGAACTGACAGGTGAGGAGCATTGCTTCCTTCTCTCACTTTACTAGAAGGGCTCCAAGAACTTCCCAGAAGGAAGCGCTGTTGCAACTGTGCACATGTGACTTAATATTAAGGAATTTGTTGTCCGTTCTTACTTTGACTGCTTTAAACATTCATAAAGGCCACTTTGTCAAATTCCTTTTCTGAGGAAACAGAAGTGCTCATATGAATTGTCTCTTAGCTCCCGTGTTAACAACCAGGCTACAGCTGTGGCTACAAATGCCTACCTGTTCCTATGCTCTCCTGCCAAAGTAATAAATGCTGATGCCAATCATACACTGCCCCCTGGGAGTTAGTTAATTTTACATCTTCTTACATGACTTTCTTGCCTTCCCAACTACGCAATTAGAATGTGCTTTTGCGTACGTTTTATGAAATATCCCCCACAAGTTTAAATGGAATGGACTTTATGTAATAAAAACAATATCCATTGTTGACCTGCCACAACCCCTGTTGATCATTGATTGAGAAAATACTAGATTTTGTTTAACTAGATCTACTTCGGCTGACACCTGTCTAGAATGCTGAGATTCTATCACAGCTGAACATGGAGAAGCAGCTGTAAGTACTGTGCTCATGTAAATAGACTCCTTCCAGGCAACTGGGCATCTCCCCTGAGTTCTCACTGGCAAAATATCCCTTTCTACATTCCTGGCAAGAATATGACTTACCAAAGAGGAAAATCCTAAAACAACAGAAGTTCTGCTGGCAATTTGTATTCCAGAGATGGCGGTGGCATGAGTTGAGGGTCTGCTCTTGAAGGAAGAACGGTCCCGTGCTTCTCTATGTTGTGAGGCACGTGACCCAGCGCCCCATTCCCCAGTGACTGCCCGCACACTAGTGTGTGTCCGTCATGATTGGTTTTCCTCAAACAGAATAAGGAGGTGAAGTCCTCCCCTACCCAAACCTTGTATCTCTGGGAGAAAGCTAACTCTGTTCTGAAGCACAGGGGAAATGCCAGGAGAGGGGAACTCCCTGTTTTCCACAATTCCATACCTGGGAAAGAGCAGAGGATTAATTTCCACAATCAACACCCAAGAAGATCACAACTCTTTACTCTTCAGACTGCCGGGATGGAGGTTCAGCCACTTACGTCGTAATTATAAGAAGGACGAAGAAAGGGAAGGTGGGCTGGGTGTCCCAGGGCTTTACTCAGGGAATGAATGTAGCTGAGGAAATGCCCTTGAGTTGTAAGCACCTACAGTTAGCAGGATGAGGACCGGATACAAGAAATGCAAAGGAAGGTCCTCCCTTAACCTTTGCTCTTTCCGAGAACTTACTAACCCTTGCTGCAAACGCATGAGCCAACATCAAGTTTCAGATAACTGACGTGTGAAATACAAACAAGTCCTTCAATCTTCCCACGTGCCTGAGACTAAATATGAGAGTTCCTACATTTGCAAATACACTAACGTTTTCAGAGTTAACCATTTGGCAGGCTGCTTCCTCATGCCTAAGAACATAGGAAATCCCTGCTTTGTATCCTTAGAGACAGTTTAAAGTGGCTCAGGTTGAACTATAATAAAACTGTGATAGGAAAATGTCGACTGAGGAAAGGAATCTGGTCTTCTGCAATCTATTCATGCCTCTCCAGATGCAGCACAGTCCGTGCAAGCGAGGGGTCTTCTCAGACTTCCATGAAAGGGGAGCGTGAGGAAGGGAATTACTGGTATTAAAATATCCAGTCATCACTCACCTCATCATACGCATCTTAACACTTTCTTTCCTTTTTTTGCCTTATTTCTCGGATTCTCACATGTTCAATCACACTTGGAAAATCCTGATTATTTGTCTCCATGGTGCCAGGTTTCATCGTAATCTTTAAAGGCAGGATGAAGAATAAAATAACCAACTCTGTCACACACATGTTTACTTATGAGCTAATATAAAATGAGCATTGAAAACAGTCATAAAATGTAAACAAAAAGAAATAAATCTTAATCCCTGGAAAACACAAGAAACATGTTTGTCTTTGAACAAAGAGGAAGAACGGAGATGGAGGTTTAAGTGGAGAAAGGGATGGTAGGGTAGGTGAGAGGAGGGGATTGCGGGAGGGCTAAATAACTCTCAGGGCGCTCGAAGAAACCATGTACAAAGCTGCTATTGTATAAACTCATGTATAGACATAGATAGGAGCTTAGTTAGTTACCTTTCAAAGGGGGGTTATACTCATTCCAGAAACTGTGGATTGCCAAAGGAAAAAGTAGCCCAGTGTCAGATGCGGGACACCTCCCTTCGTGTTGTTGGTCAGAGGTGTCCCAGAGACTCCCCAGATAACAGTGGCCATTGTCATTGATCTTAGTTACTGTGGCAGTTTGAATAAGATGGCCACAATAGCTTCATATATTTGAACCCTTCTTTACCAGGGACTGGAATTGTTTGAAAGTATTAGAAGGGTTAGGGGGCGTGGCCTTGTTGGAGGAAGTATATCACTGGGGGTGGGCTTTAAGGATGCAAAAGCCCATGCTAGACCTAGTTTCTCTCTCTCTCTCTCTCTCTCTCTCTCTCTCTCTCTCTCTCTCTGCTTGCAGATCAGGATAGAGCTCCCAGCTACTTCTCCAGTGCAACTTCTGCCTGCTGTCACACCCCCTGCCATGATGATAATGGATTAAGCCTCTGACACTGTAAACAAGCCCCAAATTAAATACTTTCTTTTCTAAGAGTTGCCCTGGTCATGGTGTGTCTTCACAAAAATAGAACAATGACCAAGGCAGTTGCTCACCATAGCTTGATGACAACACTCTATTTCTAAAGAGACCACACACATCGATCATACCCCATGGGGAACAAGTTGGTGTTGATCGGGAAGCTTATCCCTGCTGGCTAGATTGTGTAGTACCAAGAAGTGTTATATAGGCCACTGGGAACAAAAATGTTATCGACAGTCTTACCCTGTGAACTGCAATAATAATTAGCATGCAAGATATGACCAGAGGTGAAATAATGACCAAATCCTGTGGGAGTAACAAACCCTGTTCTAGTTGGACTTAAGGATCATTTCATAGGAGGAAACCTATGTACTAGAAATATGACCAAGAACTCATGGTTAGGAAGCTCATAGTCCCAGGAATGAACCTATCATTTTGCTAATAGACCTAATATCAAACTGTGCTCTACATTCTTATCCCTATAGCCTTGGGTTAGTCCAGCTCTCAGACCTCATCAGAAAAGCTATGTTGTGCAGCAGATGGTGGACAACGCAAAAACTCACAACTGATCTAAGCATTCTCATAAGAGAATTAGCATTTGTGCAATGCTAGGCCACAACTGGGACATCTATGTCACACCCCTTTCCCAAGGCTCGAAGGCCATTGGAAGAAGGGCCAGAAAGATGGTAAGAGCTGGAGATTAGGAAAGAGTAGAGCAAAGCAGTGTCTTCTGAGCATGGTAGGACCACTGCACTCATAAGGCCACAGTAGCTGTGTTGCCTGTACAGGATCAACCCAGTCAACATTCTGCATGGAGTATAGCTTTATCTGTCCTGGAACTTGCTGTGTAAACCAGGCAGACCTCAGACTCATAGGTCTACCTGCCACTGCCTCCCGAGTGCTGGAATTAAAGGCACGTGCCACCATGCCCAGCCTTGGTTAATTTTTTACTCAGATATTTCCAAAACACCCTCAGAGATGGGTGGAAAGGAAAGATACATTTGGCATTTCCTTCATACAACAACAGGTGCACACAGATTTAATTTGGAATCCTATGGGGGGAAATGTCTAATAATTCATAACTAAAAAATGCTTTGCAGGAATACAGCAAACTTGTTCACCTTCTCAGACAACTACCGGCGAATAGTGTGATAGCATTAGCACCATGTGGATCTCTTTCCCTTGCTTTTCATCTCTCTATTCTGTCTTCCTTTAATTTAATGTATTCAGTTACCTTGTATTAAAAGAAAATGAGAAGGGGCTTTCATCTAAGATTTCTGATCTGTGACAGAAGTAACTGCTGACAGCTAGAAAGAAGTAAAAGAGAGTCACCAGAGGGAGGGCAGGCGCTGTGGTTCATATGACTGACAGGAAGGTTTTCATTGGCTCTGAAAACAGAAGGTCTTTAAAAAAAAACAGTGAGGCTCCAGAACAGGGTCAAGGGGCGGGTCCCAGACCCTTACTCTCCAAGGCCTCAGCAAGAAGGAAGGATGGGTCCTGCTCTGATAACACTGCTGCTTCTCCTTGGTGTACAGCTGACCTGTGAGTGGGGACAGTGGTGAGTGGGGGAGGAAGGTACACAAAGCCTTAGCAATGAACTATAGGGGAGCCAGGGCAATACAGAGCTTATTCTAAGAACTACATGACAAATAAGGGAAATTCTAAATAGGAGTATTAAACCACTTTTTTGTGATGAAAGTCTCTTTCTTCTGCTTAAGCAGGGTCAAATGGACAATCACTGGTGGAACAGAGCCCTCCTTCACTCACAAGCAAGGCAAGACCCGGAGAAGGGCCTCGTCACCGTGATACAAATGTTTCCAACTGTAAGAGAGAAAAACAGGGGAAGATTCACTGCCAGGCTGGATCTAGGAGCCCAGTACTTTTCTCTGCTTGCAAAAGATTCCAAACTGCAAGACTCGGCTCTGTTCTTCTGTGGAGTGGGCACACAGTGCTCCTCAGACACTGGCAGCCTTTACCTAAACCCTGCCAAGAGGCCCAAGATCACACCATTTCATCTGGGTCTCGGGAGCACTTACTTCAGTTTTTATGAGCAAAAGAAGATATAAGGAAGACTCGACAAAACATGGCAAATGCTTTCTTCCGGGACATGTGCTGCTAGACAATGCCTTCAAATAGTGTCCAGTAAGGTTTTGCATCTCAGTGTGAAGCCCAAACTCTCCAGTCAATACCAGAAAAAGAAAGCACTGAAAGAACAGTGTAAAATGCTTGGCTTTGAGCTTCTTTGTAGGTTTTTACAAAGATGTCACAATACAAATCTTGAAAGCCAGAACCATCCAATTCAGTTGTGAAAGAAAATATATTTGACATTTCAAAAAGATTAGCTTAGAAGATCAAGTACAAAAACCTGCAGGAACTGGTATGAAACTTACAAAAAGAGGGGGAAAGGGAGAACAGGCTGTGGTGGAAAGATGCTGCCTTTTCAAACTAGGGGTAAAGTTAAGGCTGTGCTCACAGATCGCGAGCAGTGCGCCTTTGGTAAATAGCAAATGCCTTGGTCTTTTCTAGGTCAGAATCCGGAGCAGATAGAGAAGGAAAGTTACAGGAGACTGTGTGCTGGAGTAGTGGTGTGTGTGGGAGAGCAGTGAGCATAGACAGCAACTGTTCAGAGCGCTGCTTTCCTGTCATAAGCCACCGGAGAGCAGCCCTACAGAAGATGCTCTGAATGGTCCTGTGCATGAGATGATCTGTACGAGGACCACCAGCCAGCCTGTCTGCATTCATCACATTGCTTCAGCAATGCTCGTGGTAGATCATCCAAGATGACAGAACCAAGGTTCTCTCACTTCAGAAGCAGGGTTTTTCTCTTACCAGGTCAGCTTTAGCTACTTCTGCTAACAAACATTCAACCTATCACTAATAGATACTAGTAGATACAGCTGGAACTATCCCCATTGTTACTGATTTTTATCACTGAGACCAAATCCTTCACAAGAAGCAACTTACTATATTGGTGCAGTTTTATGGCAGGGAAGACACGGTGATAGGGCCTGATCCTGTCTACGGTGTCAAAACTTGTAATATGGCCTGATGACATTTCAGTACCGACTAGGAATAGAGAGACTGGGGCTAGAAGTAAGGTCTGGCTGTAGTCTTCAAGTTCCATCCCTAGTGACTCACTTCCTTCAGGTAGACCCCATCTCAGAAAACTTCTACAGCCTCCAAAACAGCCCCATTCCCTGACAGTTCACTGTTCAAAACACATAAGCCTGTGAGGGGCGTTTACTTCCAAACCATAATATTCTGGGTCTAGTACTACATGACTCATGATTGTCTCATAATCCATACATGTTCAGTTTACTTTCAGAATTCCTCATAGTCTTATACTGTTCAAAAGTCCATACTTTTTCCTGAGAATCAGGTTAAACTTTTAGCTATGAACCCTGGTAGAATCAAAAGCAAGTTACGTACTTCCAACAGACAACGGCTTAGATTAAATATTCCCATTCCAAAAGGGAAGGATGGGGGCAAAACGAGGAGGGATCAGACCAAAACAAAAGGCCAACAGTATAAATACCATACTCTGCACCTCCATTTCTAACATCTGGGGCTTTGGGTGACATCATCTGGCCTCCAAGAGGTTTGAGTAGCCCTACACTTCCAGGTCTGCCATCTGCAATACATACAGCCCCTGCCTTGGACCATCCTCCCCCAATGTCTGTAGCTTTCTTTTGAAGATGCTCCATGTTCCTGGGGTCTCCACTGCAACTTAGGCTTTAGAGTTGATCCTGATCATCATGAAGATACAGGGTCACAGCTATTTACTAGGACAGGAAAACACGTTGGAAACCCCTTTGTATATTTATATTTTTACAATTTCTTTTACAATGGCTTTTGAAAGTTTTGTATGATTAGTTACTTTGAATAGCTAAGTGTAGCAGCTATGATCTAACAAGGGCAGAATAACCAGGGATTTAGCCTTTTCGGGAATGGAAGTTTAGATAATTTCTCAAATGGTAAGAATTAAGATCCGATGATTCTGAAGAAAAACCATAAATGAGAATTACAGCTTGGAAGAAACAGTAGCAACTTTAACTGTCCAACTCATCTTTTCTGTCTCTTTTGCAAATACTAGAGTTCTAAGTGGTATGACCGGGAAACACAAAGAGATTTGAGCAGGTCTAGGGATGGATTGTACAGATGCTATTGATGACCCCCTCATATTCATGGTGGGTACCTCTGCCCACTGGGCATTACTTGCTGAAAATTCTATCAACTGTAAGGACCCTTTTCTGTCCGGTGTAGCAACATGGACAGTGTTTAGGTAAAGCTAAAAGTACCAGAGTTTGTATCATAAGAGCAGCTTTTAATCAGTGGTGGAAAAGTTGACAGATAATTTCTCCAGCTTCTTCAAGATTCTTTTGGGGTAACCACAAAGGTTATGCTACCAATGTCCCTCAGACATACCCAACTACGTTGTTCTCCAGTTCCCTATTGTGGCTTTTTGATATGTATTATCTTCCTTCCCTTGCTAATTTACTTCCAACCAATATTCCCTAAATGCAACTGCAATAAGGTACTTATACACAAATCTCTATATCAGTTATTGATGCGAGGGGAATCTAAAGCCAAGATGGAGAAATTCAAATCATGAATCTAGGATGGAGATGACCTTGGAGAAATTCTAGTGCCTCTTCCATCACCATCATCAGAGAGCATGTGATTTCAGTAGTTTCTATTAGAGTCGGTTTCAATCCTCCCATCTCCTTGCCCGTTTCTGTGAGTGGCGACATGCAGCCACCTGTCTGTGCTCCTCAGACAGCACCCATCACGTGACAGAATGAAGTTCATGCTCCCAGCTTGGGACTCCAGCTCGGGAATCCTTGCCACTTGCTCCGGAAGAGAACAAATCTAATGAGTCAGTGGGGGGCTGTCTAGGGTTCTTGTTTCATATTTTCTCAGCGAGAAATGAGTAACGGGATAGAAACTAAGCTATCTAAGGCAATGCAGTGCTGATGAGAATGTCTATAATCTCTATTTCAGAACTTCTTGGGGTGGCACAAGCAAGATCTGACTTCTTGAAAGATATCCAGTGGAAAATATAAGCACAATTAGATCTCATGTGGTCTGCTTCTTCCATTTATTTCTGAATTTAGTCAGTTCTTTGCTCTCGCAAGCATCATTTTTCTCATTTTTCACTTTAAGAAACTATGAAGACGTAAACGGCTGAACGCCTTAGCAAACAGCTGTGTTTCACTGTCCATATTACCGTTTCCCTGGCATACTTAATACGGCTATTTTGTAAGGAATTTGCTAACTCTGTTTCTTCTTTTCTTTTTATCCTGTCTAAGAGAACTCATTATTCATTTTTCTTTAAACTATACCTAAAGGCCTACTTTCTGAGAAACAGAACGAGGGCCTAGAAAAAAAAAATCTCTCCTCGGTGACATGTAATCACCCACCCACCTGTGAAAGCTTTTCCTGCTTTGAAGAACTGCCACTAAACACAGAACTCAGTGATCAGAGAAGGAGACTTCACCCTGCAGGGGACAGCTGTTAGCATGGCAATTGTTGGCTCACTGTGGGCAGTTGTGATCACCACCTGTCTGGGTAAGGAGGGTAGGGGCATTCATTGCTATCAGCCATCTAGAGTTTTGAAGCAAGAGAGATTAATAGTAGATTAATGCTAGATTGACTATTAAAAAACAGGACTATTGACTATCATAAACTATTAAAAACAGCTTCCAGGAAGCATAAGGCTGATATCCATTGCCTGCTGCCAGAATCAAGAGGAAAGGCAGATAAGGATGGGAACCGGACTGAGAGTCTGTTTCTCTCGCTGACAGATACCACAATGGAGTCATTTCTCTCTTCTTTTCCACAGGAGCCAGCGTGGCCCAGACAGTCACTCAGCCTCAGCAAGACAAGTCTGTGCACGAGGCAGAGTCGGCAACCCTGGACTGCACCTACGACACCAGTGATAGTGATTATTACTTGTTCTGGTACAAACAACAAAGACAGCAGCTGACTCTCGTTATTCGCCAAGAAGCTTACAAGCAGCAGAGCACGACAGAGAACCGCTTTTCTGTGAACTTCCAGAAAGCATCTAAGTCCTTCAGCCTCCAGATCTCAGACTCCCAGCTGGAGGATACTGCGATGTATTTCTGTGCACTCATGGAGAGAGGCACAGTGACACAGGCAACAGAGACAGGCTGACAGAAACCTCAGATCTCAGCATCTGAGAACAATGGCAGGAAGTGGCTGGGGTGACAGAATAGAACGTCATCATCAGCTTCTCAGGAATGAGTGCTGCTCTCATCCAGCTCTAAGGAACGCAGGGAAAGGGGCAACTGCAGACTTTGACTTAAAGTGATGGTGCAGTGTCGCTACTCTCACGGCTCTTTCACGGCCGCACTCAACTCTCAGCGCTTCGGATGATGCACAAGACAGATCAGACCTCCTAAGCGTTTCCTCTATTCGGCAAGTCATTATGATTTAGGAGTTCTCTCCAGCAATTTTGTCCAATGTTGTTCCTGTTTTCCACTGACCATTCACATCCAAAAATACATCTCTTCAAACCGTCAAAACTATGGGGTCCTTGCCAAGAAGGGAGTCTGCCGGGCTCACCCCACACCTGCAAGACGACTTAGGTCTGTGGTACCCACATCAGATGGCCTAGAACAACCATGGAATGGCCTGTTCCATGGAAACCTAAGGCACCAACTCAGTAGTAGCATGCTTGGTATTTGTAATGCTATCCTCGAGATCGTGGTGACATTCATTATATAACTGGCTGGTGCCTGGTACTGAGGACGAGTTTAGAAACTAGGAAGAAGACGTAGAACTGACGCACTTCATCTCCCTCCCTGAATCTGCTTTCAAGAACTGTGTTTTCTTTTCTCACAACACCAGGCTCTGCTGGGTTAATATCTTTGTTCCCAAAGAAACCGCGCTTCCACCGGAGAGCTCAGACAGGCTGTGCTGAGCCTGGTTCCATGGCTGTCACTTACTTTGCTTTGAACTCCATATCCATGATCCTCTAGGCAAAGAGAGTAGTTAATAACTCGAGGACTAAGTGGTCTGGCTATCATGAGACACCACGTGCTGTGACAGGAGGAGGGGAAAGAGGAACATAACTGGAATATAAGTGCTTCACAGTGCTGTCTACTGTCTACGTGGCCAACACTAACAGCAAGTAGGACTGTAGCAATAAGAGCTGAGAAGACCAACGTGATCAGGAAGTAAAATCTCTCGGTAGTGAAGATACGGGCCCGTCCACTGGACAGGTAATCAAGGACCACTGTGTGCTCTCCGAGGGTATGGTACGAAGATCTTGAGAGTGTGATACAGGAGATAGGAGACGAGTGGGTAGCAATCACAGCCTTAGCTGTGGCTAAGGAAGTGGAGACTAGGGCTAGACTCATGTCACACAGCCTTGCTATATTCAATGTTACAAAGAGAGTGAAGGCCACTCAGTGGAAACACTGTCGGGCAAGCATGCACCTGAGGAATGCAGAGAGAGCCAGTATTTCACAGGATGTTGTTCATCCAGAGCCCCGTCTCTGATTTTAGCCAGAACCATGGCAGATAACGCTGGAGTGGAGACTCACCTGAAACTGATAAAATCAAGCACAAAATCAAACACAAATGGGCTTCCATCCCTACTTCAGCCTGTGATGCCTTGAGAACTCACACAGTTCTTGAATACATACCACCTGTGTTGGTAACTGCCACCCCTGCCAGGAAACACCAGCCACCAGGGAGTGCTCTGTGTCTTTCAGCTAAACCCCTCTAAGAAGCATCCTGTTTGCTCCCTGCCAGAATCCAGCCCCAGTGTTGCCATGTCCACTCCAGCACCCCTGATGCCGAGGACCCACTTCCTGAACGAGTCACTCTCACCTGCTTCGGCCTCTCTATGGGAAAACAAAACACAGAGATTATTTTTTAAAGTAATTAGGAAAGAAGCGTATTGTGGAAATTTATTTTTAGTTGTGCTTAAAATACTGTTTTACGAACTGTTGGGTGAGGGTCTGCCTAGGTCTTGGCATTTTGTCTTGTCTGCAGGTGTTGGATTTATGTGGGGGACGTTTAATAGCTCGTGATCTGCATGTGGTGTCAGTAGAACACCTAAGGAGCTCTGAATCAATAAAATAAATAAATAAATAACCTGAGCTGAGACGCTTAGGGTGCCAGTGTCGATTGAGTGTGGTGTTGTCCATGACGGTGGTTCCCTCTGCTGAGGTCTGGCAGGGTTTGCAGTTATGAAATGTGCCTCCCTCGCCTTCCCTGCTGAGCCATCCCAGCATAGCTACTACAAAGGTGGGCTTTTTCTGAGCAGATCCCTAATGAGGAAAGGTGAGCGCCTAAGTCACTATGAATAAGGCCCGGGCTTAGCTAGGGGGAAAATTTCAGAATATGGTGTGGCAGGTCACATTTACCAAACTGTGGTCTCTACATGTACATCATCACACCTATTCACCATACAAAGGTTTTTCTTACTGTTAGCACTGGATATTTGGAAAAGTTCCTCTATTTTGGTTAAATCGTGACAAGTTCCCAAAATCACAGTAATTAGCATTTCAGAACTTAATTAATAGCTTGGTTAATATTTATATTAATATATAGCTTAAGTAATTAATTAATATTAATACCTTGTTTTCCTAGACCCCTGCAGACCCCTGCAGACCCCTGCAGACCCCTGCAGACCCCTGATCATAGCTGGCCACAGGAGGTGTTTATCACTGGACACGACTTCACTCTCTCTCTTCACCACTCTTAGCTCACTCCTAGAAATGGCCAGTGACCACCCAAAAGAGGACGCTTCCGGCCCCCTCTACATCCCTCCCTGTTGGTTTCCCCCAGGTCCCAGGCGCTCAAACCGCCTATCTGCCATGGTGGCTGAGTCTCCCCGGCGTGGCCAGCCCAGGCCTCGCTCTTTGGCCAGCAGTACAAAGGCCCGGGTTTGAGCGGCAGGGAGGAGCTCTGGGACTGGGGTGTGAGTCTCGGTTGTTTTTTCACGGGTCCTGACCACCCACGGCCTGAGAACAGGGGACCAAGACGCAAGGAAGTCTCAGGAGCTGAATCTGATGGACTATGAACTCATTTTTTCTTTGCAACCCTTCCCCTTTTATCCCCTCCAGCGGGGGAGGAGTCCCGGTGCTCCAGATGAAGAAGTCTCATTAACATGGGGGCAGGGTGAGCACCAGAGGCAGGAGAGAAAGGCATCTACTTAATGAATGGATTCAGCTACAGTGCAGACAAACATGTTTCTTTAGCTTCCATGAAGCAAGCAATTTGTAACTAATATTTTGGCTAGGGACCCTGCAGGGCTAGAAGAGGAGGAGCTCCCCAAGCGTCCCATCCGGCTTCACCTTTCCAGGGAGCCAGGGCACTTTGCAGCCGCTGCCTCAACTGCTCTCCAGCCCCAGGAGTCCCACATCTCCTCCTTCATTTTTATTTTAAAGGAGAGGTATAATATCCTTACTTGTACCTAATTGAGAGACGCTCCGACATTGGATTAGAGCCCAATGATTGCAAAATTGGACATGTTTATCTGCTATTGTAGGAATGGTATGACAGAGGGGTTTGTAGAACCCCCTTGGGGTTCTTGAGTCAGGTAGATGTCTCATAATTCCCAGCCCAGAGCCTCTTTAGTTTATTTCACTCCCTCCCACAAGTTCTGTCCAGGTGTGGAGCTATGAAGCTGCAGTTCATCTGGTCTGTCATCTTTCTCTGGATGGCGCTGTCTGGACAGGCAAGCTTCAACCGGACTCTGTGGGAGGGGGGATGGGATGTCTCTTCTTTCGTAGTCCTTGATCAGGGTGTTGCGCTCTGGCTGTATAAACCTGTGGATAATCTTTGAAGGGGTTTGAAATCCAGGAGGGGGAAAGTTGGTACAGGGACTGATAGGTCCTCGGTACCAGAGAAGCATTGATGATTTGCCTTATAGAGCGAGCCTTGATTAGGCATAGATATAAGAAATGAGCTGAGAGGCAAGGTATAGTAACGGAAGATTTCACATAGACCTCTGGGGCTAAAGAGCAAGTTGAAGTTGCTAAAGGGTGCCTCGTCCTCCCCAGGTGGGATAGCAGGACGCCTTGCGAGCTCCTTCTCTTCTAGCCCTGGAGGGACTGTAGCTATTCACAGAAGCAAAAGGAAAATAAACCTGGCAAGCTTTTTGCCTGTCCTGTGGCGAATTAGGCACCTTCCTCTGTCTTGGCAAAGACCATGAGGCCAAGTGCCCGCCCTGCCCCCATGCTAATCAGACTTCTCCACCCGGAGTACCGGGACCCCACCTTCTCTGGGGAAAGATATTTAAACAGGGAAAAGTCCGCCAATAAAGGAGTTCGTGGTCCATCAGATTCGGCTCCCGAGACTTCCTTTGCATCTCATCCCCTATTCTCAGGCCATGGGTGGTCAGCATCTGCGAGAAATCAACCGAGACCCATGCCTTGGGTCCCAGAGCGCTTTCCTGCTGCTCAAACCTGGGCCTTTGCACTCCTGGCCAAAGAGCGAGGCCCTGGCCAGCGTGCATGGAGAGACTCAGCCACTGCTGTGGCAGATCTGCGGTTCATGCATGGGACCCGGGGAGAAACCAACACCTCCCCACAACTTTCTCTCTATAACTCTCCCTAGTCTGTAAGTAGACAGTGAGTGTTCTTGTTTCCCCATCTAGAGGTCTCACAGGTTTTCTCAGAGGAAAACTTCTGTATTGGTTTCCTTGCCTGCCTTCCCTCCAGTGGGGCTGTCTCCTCTGCACTCCTTCCATCCATTACAGCTGGTTCAACCTGGGTGACATTTGCGGGTTTTCTCTCCTCTGGAGGTTCTTCTTTTCTGACTGTCTACCAGGCAGACCCCTCAGAAATCCCAACTGGAGAGAAACCCTTCTCTCAGATCAACCTCCCCAGAAGATCTGCAGATACATCCCTGTCCTCTTGAGGACACTCCATCACCAAGCAGGACCCCTCAAGAAAAGCATTTTCTCACCCCTCCCTGCAACTTTGGACCAACAGTATTCTAAATCCCTAGAGACTCCCCTTTGACATGCCCTAGGACTAAACAGCTCTATTAAGTTCAAACATCCCGTATTTTACCGAAGCCAGGCCTGGCCACAGTATCCTCTTCCGAAGGCTAAAATCTTTTGAAGCTTTAAGCCATCCTCCAACAAGGCCACATATCTTAATCCTTCCTAAAGAATTCTACTAACTAGGGGCCAAGAACTCAAACATATAAGCCTATGGGGCCATTTTCATCAAACTATCAGATTCCTCTCACTGGCTCCTGTAAGTTCCTGGCCTCATCATAATGAAAAAATGCATTTGGTTCAACTTTAAAAGTTCCCATAGTCTCTCACAATCTCAACGTCATTTTAAAACTCCAAAGTCGGAAGTTTCTCAGGGTGATCTCTTCATTGCATCCTCTTATAAAATCAAAAAGCAAATTATATATTTCCAGCATACAATGGCACAGGATATACATTTACATTCCGAAAATGGAGGAATGCGGACATAGTGGGGAAATACTGAGCCAAGCAGGCTAGAAACCTAGCAGGGCAAATCCAGATCCTGCAGCTCTATGTCTAACGTCAAAGGGCTTAGATGGCTATGTCCTTCCATCTTTGCTGATTTCAGCACTCCTCCATGTCTTGGGCTGGTTCCACTCCCTATCCGCAGGTCTCCTGGGCAGATACACCGCAGCCCTGGTACCTCTAACATCTTGGAGTCTCCAGTACATTAGGCTTCACTATCACAGCTTTACACAATGACCTCTGCCGTTCAGGCACCCCCTGCCACATGCCTGGACTCAGTGGCTGCCCTTAACCATGGGGGGGAGATTCCACAACCCCTTTACTTCTACACCCTTCATGACTCTGAAGCCAGAATCACATCAGCAACACAAGTTAAGCTGCCTGCTTGGGATGGAACTTGACCTCCTTGGATCTCATGTGCAGCAGCTTTCCTTTGTTATTGTTAGGAGCAGAAAATCTCTTTCATTTATACAAGTTGGAAGCTTTCCTGGGTGGGATCACTAGGTAATCTTGACTACCCCAAAAGCAGCAAAGGTAAAGTTAGTCCACTCAATCCACATCATGAATCTAAAACCCCTAACTCTTTTGGGGACTCTCCTCATGATTATGCCTCTACTCTTATAGATTTAGCCTCCCTACAAATAACCTGCATGACCTAGAGCTTCCCTGACTTATCAACCACCCATGGACTAATGCCAGGACCAGCCTCTCTGTGCCTCTCACTTGCTATCCCCTCTGAACAAGCCGTGATACACCCTTGGGCTTTTGTTTCTCCTCTCCCCCCTTATTCCTCTGCTATTTATCTCTCATAAGCTAAACTTACCACTCCCTATATGGTACTCTCTTCTTTTTCCTCCAACTGCTAGGTCTTTTTGTTCAGTCAAACCCAGTGCTCTTTAGCAATCCTGGCCCCTCTAGCTTCTTGGATAGACTCCCCCATGAAATTTCATATTACCTACTAACTCAGGTCCCTCCCTGGCCCTCTTCCTATTTCTGACCTTGAGAGTCACCTCTGACTTTTCTATCTACTAACTGCCTCTTACTCCTTCTGCAATCCTGACCAGCAGACAACTGTCTTTCTTCACTTCTTAGCTCAATAGGCATATGTCAGGTAATCACCAGGCTCACTTCTGTGATATAGTCAGTTAATGAACACTTCTGAGAATCTTCCCAGTGCTCTCTGTGAGGACCACTCTCTATCCAGACTCTCTGTACCTCACAAGCCGCTCTCTACATACTCCATTTCTCCAACATTTCAGCCTATGCTGCCTGTGTGGCAACCTGCCTGCCCTCCTTTGCATTGATACCCTTCACCTTCCACCCTCTACAGATTAGAAAAACCTAGATCTGTTCACCACCCATCTACACACAGGGAATTAAAAGACCAGACCCTCAATGGGAAGACCACCTCTGCTTCTTGGACACGCCCTTCCTAGTCTCTTAAGAGAAATCTTACCATCCCTGCCAATGGACAACTTTTCTAGCCACTCTGTAGAACAATGCAGTTCCTGGAGGAAAAGATAGGTTCCCTTTTCAGGGATGAGGTCCAGAGCTTTTTGGGTTTGGAGGATGAAACTTGTGAGTGAGTCTATTTTGTTTTGGAGGACTTTTTAAAGGAAGTTGGGGATTGGAGGAAAGGGTAGAGGAGGGAATATGTGGATGGGTAACTAGCACTAAAAGCTTTTTATATATAAGCCTTTATATGGTGTGTGTGTGTGTGTGTGTGTGTGTGTGTGTGTGTGTGTGTGTGTATGTGTGTGTGTGTGTGATTTAAATGAGGTTGCTATGTAATGGGTGAGAAGAGACAATATCCAAACAGATATCATATGCTACCAAGTACAGCACCCAGTACCTGGAGTGGGTTATATCTTTATTGAGTCATTGGCCAAAAGGGGTCCCATAGACAAACACCCCAAATACTAAAGGCTATTGCCAACACTATTAGTTACCCTCTACAACTTTATAGGATGACCCTATTGCTGAAGACATCAAATACTTATGGCATAGAACATGGATAAATCTAGCTGTTAACTCAACTGGAAGATTCACCCATACTAGCTACTACCATCCATTGTGCTAGAGGGTTCTATGCACACTGCCAGAGGAGAAAAGTTATCATCAACCTCACCTAGCTATGAAACCTGAAAGCTATAATAATGATCTGCTTGAAAGATATATCCACTGGTGCAATAGTGAAATAATTTTTAAGGAGTAACCAATCACTTTTTTAAATTAAAATCTAAATTAAGATCTAAAGCCTACTCCACAAGATGGACCCCATACCTAATATCATTAATGAGGCCAAGAACCTGAGACTAGGTAAGTCATAGGCCCAGGGGAGAAATCTATTTTTCTGCTAAATGAACATAGTAATAAAATGACTCCTAATAACATTTGGTATACCCACATATCAGTACAGCATCCATCCCTCAGCAGAGAAGCTTCTTCTTGCAATAAGCGGTGATTAACACAAAAACATCTACAATGGGACAATATGCAGAGAGTGAGATGCTTTGAAGTGCTCAGCCCAGAATGAGACATCATTATCAAGCCCCTTCCCTCGAGGCTCAGCAGTCTAGGTGAAAAAGAAGGCAGAAAGATTGAAAGAGCCAGAGGTGGTGGATGATTTACGGAGGGTTGCACTAGGAATGGCTATTTTATATAGAGAGTATCTGAAAAAGTCTTAGAACGCTGCTGAGGTGCCGATACCAGCAGTCCCTGTACTGAGGACAGAAAAGACACACGGCATGCAAAGAGGGAAAGCAGGTGAGGGGAGTTCTTAGACCTAGAAGTTGAAACTGAGCAGTGGATTGAAGCAGAAGGGAGGACAATTGCCATCTGGTTGTTGGGAGGGAATTCAGTGACTAGATGTTAGAAGGCAGGATACAGTCACTGGACCAAGTGGCCAGGAGACAGACACAGACTGAAGTCCAACAGAGGAAGAAAACTCCTGGAGAGCTGAGACAAAAGGAAAGTGAGATGAAATGAAAATTATTGGAATGACATCCTGGATTTCCCGAGCAGTAACCTCACTTTCCCAAACTGAATGTCGTCCTGCAAGGGCAGCCTAAATAAGAAGCTAATATTGGAAGAATGTATAAAACTCCTGTGTCCTTAGAGTTCAACCTTGAAGTACACAGAGTCCAGACAGGGCAATTGGGTGAGTTAAGTTGTCTGATTCAAACGGTATAAGGTTAGAGCTGCTGCCAGAGGGAGAGGCGGGATAGTGCCTCCAGGAGTAGCTAGGGAATTACTATAGTACCTGTTGTCGGTTGGGTAGCGACAATAAGATTTCTCTAAGAAGACTAAGTAGGGATTGCCCAAGAAGCAGAGGAGACTTTTCCATTTAAAGTCTGGTCTTCTCCTTGCCTGTAAAAACTGATGTGTGGTGAACAGATCCAAGTTTGGGTAATCAGCATAAGCTGAAAGATGAGCAGTGTGGCTGCAAAGGGGAGAAGGGATGTTGCCCACAAAGGCTGAGACCTTGACGAAATGGGACATGTAGAAAGAGGTCTATGAGGTAAGGAGAGTTTAAGTAGCGAGAGGTCACTGTAGAGGGCATTTGGCAGATCAAGTAAGTGGTCATTGTTGGAATAAATGGGAGGTGAGCCTGATGATTACAAGAAGTACGTCTTTTGAGCTAACGAGTTGAAGAAAAACAATGGTCCATTGCATATCTCAGAGGCATGGGAAACCCCTACTGCATGTGGACAGAATCTGTCCTCAGAACTTCAGTGCTAGAGACTGCCCCAGGACAACCACTGTACACCCTCCACCACCTACCTATGAAAACATAGGTAAAAAACAGGAACGTCAGTCATGGCCTCACCATTTTGAAAACTTCTATTTTGGCTAAAATGTGACAATTTCCCCAAACCATAGTAATTAGCATTCCAGAACTAAAATAGTAGCCAGTGTCCACCCAAAAAAAAAAAAAAAGGAAGCTTTTGCCTCTCACTCTCCATCCCGTCCCTCTCTTACCCTCCTACAACCATGCCTAGTTGTAAGCCGATAGCAAGGTCTCTGGCTTCCCAATCTAGAGACCTCCCTTCTGAGGGTTTTGCCTGATTAAACCTGCTCTTCCGGAGAAGATGCTCGTCCCTCGTCTGTCTTTGTTCCGCTGACCTTCTCGCTAAGTCTACACTCCCTTCACTGTCTCTGTGACCTCCTCCCTACACCGACTTGTCTCCATTACTTAAACTGCATTTCCAGTTCTTCCCCAAATTCCCCTCTCTTGCAGGTTATTTTCCTCGCTGACCCACAGCACCTCGAGCTCACTGTCAGCTCCAGCACTTCTCTCTCAGCTGGCAGGATTATCCTTCTCTCCCAGCGTCACGCAGTACTGAATCAGAGCCGATCCACTCAACTCTGAGTGGCATGTTGTCTTGAGATATACTCATCTTTCCTTCTCTACATGAGGCATCATTTCGATGAGGAAAGGTATTTCCCTGCACATGTCAGCATTCATTCTACCCCGAACACAGCGTTCAGCATGTGTTGACAAATCTCTAAGATTGTGCTTAAAATTTATTCTATAATAATTCTATATACTTGAAAGAACATTAAAGGGAAGTATCAGAGGCTAAGCATATAGTTCAGCCAGAAGAGCATTTGCCTAGCATACAGGAAGCCCTGGGTACAGTAACTATTACCACCTAAAACTGAGCAATGTGAGGCAGGAGGATCTGGAATTCAGGGTCATCCCCAACTACATTGGAAGTTCAAGGCTAGCCTAAACTACAAAAGATCTTGTATCAGAATAAGAAAAATTAAAAGATACATCGGTGTATTCGAGTATAGTAGGGAAGGCATGGTGAAAGGTAAGACTTAAAAGCAGAGATAAAGGAAACAATTGGGGTCCTTTTAATTATCAAGTTATTTACATTTAGCATAAATATAAATGTGAGAATCATATTGCTTTCATGATAGTTTTTATTTATTTTTAATTTATATTGTGTGATGAGAAGAGACACGCATCACAGAGTGCATGTCAGAGAATTGTAACAAGATCCAAGACCTTAGCAGGCCCTGAGACCTTAGCACAACTGACTCCATGATAAAAGTGCCATTCAGGCTGTAAGACACAGCACATAGACAGCACCATCTGCCAAAACTAAAACAAAGGCCCAGTCCATCAAAGTCCATATACTTCTGGGAAACTCTCAAAATGTACAACTTTAGTTCCACTTCTGGCTAACTGTTCTTGTAATGAAGTACGTCAACCCAGAATCTGTTTTTTATGCTTAAAGACTCATTCTGAGAAAGGCTTGAGGCTACACTGGGATCCTGAACACCCCGTGTAGTCACCAGCTGGCTGATAAAGATTTTCTATGGGCTTAAACCAATGTCTGAGCAGTCTTCTCTGGTGAATACTCCACAAAAAGAACAACTTGCAGAAGTCAGATCTCTTTCCCACATGTGGGAACCAAGGATTGAACTCAAGTCATCAGGCTTGGCAGCAGGCTTCTTCACCCACTGAGCCATCTTGTTGGCCCTAAAACAAATTTGTGATTCAACCAAATTCTTTCTTAGAAGTAAATTCCAATGATCACAGTAGTTTTGTCCTTAACCTGAAGAGGGCGCTGCTTCCTTGCTCCTTGCACTAATAGTATCTGTAGAAGTTGCTCTCCATCACTGATACAAGTTAAAAAAAACTGATAGAAATCCTCTTGTGTGTAAATAGCTGGGGTCAGATTTTTACCCCAAAGTAAATTTTCCATGAATTTCAAAAAAACAAAGCACAGAGATGCTTCTAGGAGCCATGTCAGTTATCTGGCAGCTTCGGCCTGGATGTAAGCCTAAGATTCATTTTGTCAGGAATCTACAGGACTGAGATCTGATCTCTTTCTTTCACAGAAGACACAAAGAAGAAATCAATGTTTAAATGAACTCTTTAACATTATATTTTTAAGTTAACTAGCCTCCAAGTCTTCACAACAGACCGCCCACAAAGGAATGAGTTATAATTTTCTGAGCAGTGTTTCAGACCCGCACTCAAGGCTGTGTCTGTCCTGGTTATCCAGAGCTGTGTGGGGCTGCTGTCCCTCCGCAGTAAAGTTCCAGATCCACCATTCCCTTCCCATAATATGTCACAGTCAAGAGGCCATGCTACCTATCTGTGCGGTAGAAATCGTGTTGCATGGAGGACACCCGGGCATACCAGGGCTTGGTAAACAGTCTCCATTGCCTTCTCTGCTAAGATAAACTGGAAGCTACCATAGTGAATGACACACAACCTTCTTGGAAAACGTGTTCAAAGTGCTTTGTTCGCTCTATTTTCATGTAAGAATTGAGTTATATGGACACTCCGCATAGATTATTACCATACAGCAGTCTTGATCAGGTCCATGTTCTCTGCCAATTAAAGAATTAAAAGGCAGGAAGAATCCTGAGCTCAGCAGGTAGCAGGAGAGAAATCTGGAACACAGCAAACAGGAGCAGACAGATCAGCAGTTGGAGAAAAGTCTTTGCTGGGGGTGAAGAAACACAAACCTGAGCAGACACACAGAGACAAAGACCTTCCCCAAAACAGAAAGCCACAAAACAGAAAGGGGGCAAAACTCCCATCTATTCTTGAGGACTGGGTTTTTTAGGTTTCTGGGGTGTTTCATGGCTGTTTCTCGAGTTCTATATCTAACTCTGGTGAGAAACCTTGTGACCAGAGTTGCCTTGTGAGATTGCTTGACCAAGCACACACGCTGGACCGTTTCCTGGATTGCCCTCTGCCTGTTCTCACAGGACATTTGCCCGCTGGAAAGTTCAATTGTATAACCATCTTACTAAATCTTTGGAGTTCAATAACTTTACTAGGAAATGACTGGATGGCGAATATCAGATCCTAAAGTTCTGTTGGCTAGGCCCAGTGGGCCAGGGGAAGATGTCAATAGCAAGATGGAGCTTCTGATGTAAGACCTGCCAGGCACAGCAAATCGGGAAACCTTCGAACCTAAGACCCTCAAGGTAAGCTCACGCTTGAGCTGGGCTGAGGTTGGTGTGAATGCAGTCCCGTCGCCTAGAGGTTCCTAAAAAACGCCAGACAGGTAAAGGGAAACTGTAGACCCTTAACATAACAGCTTCCTGTGGCTTCAGCCATAAAACAATAGGTTGGACCAAGAGTATGTTTTAGGGAGTCCTCTGGAGTTGAAAACAACTCTGGTACAAAAAAAAAAATCCCTTGGTGTGCCAAGCTTTCAGAACGGAAATAACAAGCAAGACAAGAGGATTAGCGTCACCACTCTCTACGGCTTTTAATTTGATCTTCTATTCCCTTTGTGCTGTTATGGAGGGGAGAGGCTTTTACAGAAAGCCTGACTATGAAGGTGGCCTTGACTAAGACTGGATGACACAAATTCTGTAGACAGGGAAAATTCATGTAAATGAGATTCACAGTGCTCTGCGCTGTGAATTTTCGTTTTTGCTCAGGTGCCTCAATAATAAAATAAGGACTGTAATTTGTGCCCTTTCTTCTCTCATAGGAAAAAAAAATCGTACATAAAGAACACTGGAGTGCTGATAGCAAGCTGTCAGGCGTGCAGTAAAGGGTGTTCTCAAATAAACTGTGCTGCTCTGTTTTGTTTTCTCACTCCACAAAATCATTAAGAAACATTCACAAAACTCTTCATCAGGATGCTCCCCACCAGTACGGTAAAGGTCACTGACATAGCCAAAGCCAGGTATTTCTCACAAAAAAGAAAAGAAAATCTTCAGCAAATAACAGGGCAACTAGAATCCAAATTCCTGGCTCAAATTTTATCCATTATCTGGACGATGTCACTGTCAGAATTATTTTAATCATGTCTCAAACGATCCAAACGTTATTGTCCAGGGGCTTGAGGAGATGGTTCAGTGGGTGAAAGCATTTGCTGTACAACCTGACGGCCTGAGTTCAAATTCCCAAATGCCACATAAGAAGCTAGATGCAGTAAAATGTGTCTGAAATCCCTGAATTCGTACGGCGAGATGGACGGCTCGGGCAAGAGAAGCCCCTAGGATCCCCAGCCAGCAACCCTGCCATACGCAGAACAGCGGTGGAAATGATGAGAAAACCCTGCCTCACACCAAGGTGGAATGCAGCTCCCGAAAGTTGCCCTCTGACCTCCACGCGCACGCCATGGCACACGTCCACACTCACGTATAAGATTATTTTTAGTTATTGGTCAAAGAATTATAATTATACTAATACGATATTACCGAAACTTACTATTTTATGACATCAACTTTTCAGACAGAAACAGGAGTGGAGGGAGAAAAACGGGAATGGGAGGGGAGAGAAGAGGAGAAGGAAAAAAGAAGAAAAAGATTACAGAAAACTTACTCATTACATTAGCCTTGACTGTCTTCTCATTATCCACACCATTTCCTCCCTCCCAGTGTTTTGTTTGTTTGGACTTTTGCTTTTCTCTTTTAGTGAAGGGCAGGGTCTCTCTACATAGCCCCAGCTGTGTTGGAACTTACTCTGTTGATCAGGCTGGCCTCAAACTCCCAGAGACTCTGCTTCTGCCTCCCCAAGTGCTGGGATTAAAGGCATGCGCCACCACACCTGGCTTTTCAAAGATTATATATATATAACTTACCTCTTTCTCCTCTTCTGTTTTATGCCAGAGCATTTTGGGTTCCGACATTAACTTTTTACACTTGAGAAAGATTTATTCTCTGAAGAGAAAGATAAAGCACATTGACAAGTTTTCTAAGAGAGATGTTATCAACGACAGCCCACTGGGCTTATCATTTCCTGTTTTGAAGGAGCGATGTCATATGAGGCTAGCTGATAGATAGCAAGGACTGAATCAGAAGTAAGCTTCCAGAATGGCGTGGCCCTGCTTGCTGTGGATGCTCTTGGTTTCTACCTCTCTTGGTAAGAAGGCAAGCACTTTTGGAATGGGAAGTGAGAAAAAGGATTAACAGCACAGGGTTCTGAGACCAGCTTCACTGGGCCCAGCTCCCAGGAAGCATAAGGCTGGTATTCATTGCCGGGTTCTGGAGTCAAGAGGAAAGGCAGATGGGAACCCAGCTGAGAGTCTGTTTCTCTCGCTGACAGATACCACAATGGTGTCATTTCTCTCTTCTTTTCCACAGGAGCCAGCGTGGCCCAGACAGTCACTCAGCCTCAGCAAGACAAGTCTGTGCACGAGGCAGAGTCGGTAACCCTGGACTGCACCTACGACACCAGTGATACTAATTATTACTTGTTCTGGTACAAACAACAAAGACAGCAGCTGACTCTCGTGATTCGCCAAGAAGCTTACAAGCAGCAGAGCACGACAGAGAACCGCTTTTCTGTGAACTTCCAGAAAGCATCTAAGTCCTTCAGCCTCCAGATCTCAGACTCCCAGCTGGAGGATACTGCGATGTATTTCTGTGCACTCATGGAGAGAGGCACAGTGACACAGGCAACAGAGAGAGACTGACAGAAACCTCAGATCTCAGCATCTGAGAACAATGGCAGGAAGTGGCTGGGGAACCAGTGGCATACAGAGGAACACTTTCTTTTCATCGGAGGAATAAGTACTCACATGCTACTATAGGAAACACACGTGATTCTACAAACTGTAATCCTGAAAACAATGACAGAACACGGGAGATGCACAAAGTGTTGTGCTTTCCTGGAGTGTGTTCACGTCTCATTTCATTGACTGTCAAAACTCATGTCTTGCATAGGACAGGTCAGACATTTTCATCACTGTGATCCAGCAGACCCCAGAGACTGACCTAAAGCTATCCACTGGGAAATTTGTTCAAGTCTTTCAACTTGCTAATTATCCTAAAAAAACTACCTGTAATCTTACTTTTATGTTATTGTGGTAAAACGCCATGACCAAGGCAACTTATAGAAAAAAAAAAAAAGTTTATTTGAGTTTATGGCTCCTGAGGGCTCCAGAGGACGCTGGAGCTGGAGGCTGAGAGCTGAAAGCTCACAACCATGAGCATGAAGCAGAGAAAGCAAACTGGGAGTAGGGTGAGGCACTAAGCTCTCAAAGCCCACCCCTGGCGGCATACTTCCTACAGCAAGACCACATCTCCTAAGTCTCCTCAAACAATGTCACCAATTGGGGACCAAGTATCCAAACACCTGAGACCAGGGGGACATTTCTCACTCAAGCCACTACACTGCTGCGTGTCTGACAACCACATCAAAGTCATATACATGTGTGTGTGTATGTGTGTGTGTATACATATGTACTGATTAATCTATTTTTCTGACTTGAATGGATTCCTCCTTTGTCTAGCAAAACATGATACTACAGTGCTTGTCATGAAGTAACCTGAAGAAGCCATTTGGATAATCAGGTGTGAAAGTTGGGGTCAAGCAGCTGTCTGGCCAGGGTGACCACACTTATTTATACCCGCTAAAGAATGAGCATTTCTGGACCATGAAAGGTTCCCACCTTATTTAGGCTAAGGGAAAAGTAAAAACAGAAAGTGGGAAGACATCCATCTTTCTTTGCATGTCCATAATCTCCCCATAATACTTGTCTTTCACTATCAAGCACCTGGTGCGGTGTTTCACTGAACCTACTCATCTTAGAGGGTACAGGAAAGAATGCATGATGAGACAGGCCCAGTGGGTGTGCCCCACGCTTTAGGTCTGGAATCATACTTAGAGTGCATAATGTGTTTGGGAATGGCCAAAGCCAAATGCTGAACCATAGTTGAGACTGACAAATCATTTTCCAAAATCCATTCATTCCTTCACTCACTTCGACTCTAAGAACAGCATGCTCCAGCCTCTTCTCCACAAGCAGGCTATTTTGAAACATCAGACATGAGCTGAGCTCTAAGATCAGTGACAGCATTACTCTCACAAGGCAGAAACATTCAAGATTACTAAATTTTATTCTCTCCTTTATCCCCCAGGTCCATTGGTCGTCAAGGCTCAACAGATTCATCCAAATGCCACACATCTTAGCAAGACTTCTTCTCTTTTCCATCCTTGCTCCCAGTGTCTGCATAGAGATCTTCTTATTTGAATCGATGCATAAAAATCCACCTAATCACTCTGTCCTCAACTTCTCTCCGTCAAATGTTGATTCAAACAGCCAATAGAATGATCTGATGAAAATCAGGTCATGAGTATTTCCCCTTTAATAAAGAGTACTTCCTATGAAAGAATTTGTTATTAATAAAAAATATAAGTCCTTCTGGCTGTGGTGGCGTACATCTTTAATCCTGGCACTTTTAAGCAGAGGCATGAAGGTCTCAGTGAGTTTGAGGCTAGCCTGGTCTACAAAGAGAGTTACAGGGCAGCCAGGGCCACACAGAGAAAACTTGTCTCAAAACCAAAAGAAAGGAAGGAAGGAAGGAAGGAAGGAAGGAAGGAAGGAAGGAAGGAAGGAAGGAAGGAGAAAGAATGGAAAGAGGAAAAGAAAGGAAAAGGAAAAAGGAAGGGAGGGAGGAAAGAAGAAAGGGAGGGAAGGAAGGAAGAAGGAAAGAAGAAAGGAAGGAAGGAAGGAAGGGAGGAAGGAAGGGAGGAAGGGAGGAAGAGAACATAAGTCCCATCATAGCAGAGGGCATCACTATGGGTTCGGAAATGTCTTGGTCTTGCAGGATAAATGATCCGAGTCATCAGCTGATGAATTAATTGGTCCCTTACTTACTTACTTACAATTCAGCCTCATTTATTATCACACTCCTGCCCCTCTCCAACTGTAATCTCAGTATGAGTGTATCTCCTAAATTTAGGTTTTTGTTGGAACTTACCCTCATCACTGAACACTCATTTTACTTAATCAATTGGCCAGTTTAAGACGTTTCAAAACAGCAGCCTAGATGTCCATCAGTGGAGGATGGATGAATAATAAAAATATGATACATTCATACAATGGAATGTTATTCAGTGGTAAAAAAAAAAAAAAGGAATTGTGAAAATTCGTAGGTAAATGAATGTAGCTAGAAAAAAAAAAACATTCTGAGTAAGGTAACCCAGATCCAAACAGACAAATATTGTATGTTTTCTCTTATATGTAGTTGTAGTACACATTCAATAGGCATGCTACAATCCATCTAACCACAGTAGTTTGGTATTGAGTAAGGGACTAGGGAGTCGGGGAGGGTCTCCTTCTACAGAGAGACAGTCAGGAGACTAGAGCAGAAAGGTTAACAGAGACAAGAATGGAAGAAAAGAGTAAGGGAGAGAATATGGAGAGACACAACTAACACTAAGGGCCATCAGGGAAGTCATATGGAAACCTATTACTGTAGAAGCTTCTTAAAATATATACAAATATGAAAAAAAACTAAATGGAGTCACCAAATAATGGGAGAGACAATGCCCCAACTAGACATATTTTGCTACCAAGTGAAACATTAGTGTCAGGCAGAAATAGGTTACATCCAGTTGAGTCATTAGCCAAAGAGGCCTCTTGAAAAACCCCAAATATCTTAGGCTATTGCCAATGCAATCACAAAGTAATGATAAGTGCCTATTGCTGGAGACAACACTTACATGTTGCATTGAACATGGAAAAGTTAAGCCAGTTGCTAACTACAGCCTTCACCCTTACTGACTAGTGTCCATGATACTAAAAGGTACTCTGCACTCTATCAGAGAAGAAATGTCAATCCATCTACAAGCCCTGTGACCTGCCTTTATGACATACCAGTGCAATAGAGGCACAAACACTGTGGAAGTAACCAACCACTCTTTGACTGGATTTAAGGTCCACTCCAGGAGATGGAACCCATGCTTGACACTGCTTGGGTGGCCAAAAATCTGAGACTGGATAGGCTGTGAGTCTAGGGAAAAACACAATACTATAAAGTTCTGGTAAAGGGTCATAGCAATAAAATGACTCCTGACGTCATTCTGCTATACCCATAGATCATGCCTTGCTCAGCCATCATCAGAGAAGCTTCCTCTTTGTAGTAGATGAGAACTAAGAGAACTAAGGAAGAGACCCACAACTGGACAAAGTGTAGAGCGTGAGATATTTTGGAACACTCAATCCTAAATTAGATGTCTTGACCAAACCCCTACTCTCTAAGCTTAGGCAGTTATTCAGAATAGGAGGCAGGAAGATTGTAAGAGCCAGTGTGGGGCAGATCACTCCAAGAAAACAGTGTCCTCCAGACAGAACAGGACTTACACATATATTAACTCGTAGAGACTCTGGTAGCATGAACACAACTTGCATGGGTTCAAACCAGACAGGGTCCCAGTGCTGAGAGGGGAAGTGGATGCCAGCTCTACCCCTAACCAAGGAGCCATCTCCAATTGACACTCACTTGCAAAATAAAAATTAGTTTTCTCCAAGAGAGTCTCTTGGATATAATAACCACACTTAATGGCAGGCTACATGTCCAGCAGTAGATGGCCAACACACAAAAAAAAACTCAATCGTATTTTTATAGACTTTTTGTCTCATATTGCTTTGTTTGGACATTTTTTGTCTTAATGGTCTTTTGCTTGTATACTATGGCTGTGATTTTGTGTTTTACGGGTGTGTGTGTGTGTGTGTGTGTGTGTGTGTGTGTGTGTATGTGTGTGTGTATGTGTGTGTTTCTTGTGTTTTTTTTTAATTCTGATTTATTTTAGTTTTCTTCTTTGTTTGACTAATGGTTTCCTCAAGACAGAGAATTAAAGAGCATGGAGTCAGGTAGGTAGAAAGGAAGGGAAGATCTGGAGGGAGCTGGGGTAGGAGAAATGGTCAGAATACATCGTATGAAAATTTTTTCAATAAAAGAAAATTATTTAAAAAATAAAGATATTTTCAAACATCCATGCCTCTGCATTTTGAACGAGTTACTTGCCCAAGTAAAGCCAACCCCTTCCTCCTTTATGCTTTAACTAAAACCCTAAGCATAGTTACAAGACAGCAAACCTAACCATTTACAGTGCATGTGCTATTCACTGGCTCCTCACTAACAGCAAACTTTAGTTATCATGAGCGGAGCCTTACTCATTCCACAGCAGCAGAGCCTTCATTCTGTAAGTCATTAGATATAGAGATTCCATTTTTTTAGTGAAATTAATTGATGGAATTTCTTCATTATACATTATAAAATTGATACAATTTTATATTGGTAACTCCTCTGTAGTTATCTCAGAATTCTAGGCTAGCTCCAAGGGTCATGTGGTATGCTGAAAATTAATATCGATGACAATATTGTGTTGGTAGCAATAGGTACAGTAGCTGACACTCATTGACTATGTATACATGCTCCACATTCTGACAGGTGTATAAAATCTATCACTTTATTCAGTAGTCCCAACAAATCTAGGTACAGGAAATATCGACAACCCAATTTTACATAAGGACTCAATGCTCAAAGAGCTAACCTTGCCTAGAATCAGACAATACACATGTTCACTGGATTCTCTGCTCCACAAAGAGTGGGAATAACCTATAGCGTGTCTTATTAATTTAATAGATATGTAGATAGACTACAAGAAAGATATGCATGAAATGGTTCTGTGCTATCTGTCTACTTCTGAGCACTTCTCACTTAATGGTTAACACAAGATGAACCTGATGTCACTTATTTTTATTAGTAGTACAATGTAAAATTAATATTGCTAGATTATTGATTTTTAACATAAATGTTTCATGTTTTTTTAACATTGGTTTCTCATTATTTAATTTGGATTATGCAATGTGTTAAGATTTTTTTCATTTCATTTTCAAATTACACTTAAAATTTAAAATCTAAAATAGAAGTTTGGCCAGGGATGCTGGCAAATGTTCAGAGTCCTAGTCTATCTAAAGAAAATGACACCCAATGGAGAATACAGACATCATCTCAGGAAATATTTCTGTTTGTGACTTCTTAAACTTATGTTTTCATGTGGCCTCTCTTTCAAGTAGCTGTGAATGTGCTTTCCCAGTTCTTTCCCTCTGTAGAAAACCTGACACGCTCCCACAAAGAATAAAAAGTCTTAGTTCCTGCTCTGTTGTTGAGGTCTTAACCTCATAACCAAGGGTAACTTATAGAAGAAAGAATTTACTTTGTGCTTAGATTGCAGAGAGTTAGAGTTCGTTCATGACCATCACGTGAGGGAGCATGGCAGCAGGCAGGCAGGCGTGGTGCTGGAGCATAGATGAGGGTTTACATCCTGTTCCACAGGTTGGAGGCAGGGATAGAGAGACTGGTTGTGATGTGAATCTTTTGAAACCTCAAAACCCACTCCCAGTGACACAACTTCTCCAACAAGACCACACCTTCTAATCCTCTCCAAACAGTTCCACCAACTGAGAACAAATATTCTAAGACATGAGCCTAGGGGGTCCATTCTCATTCAAAGCACCACATTCCACTCCTGGTCCCCATAGGCTGTGACCATAATGAAAACTGCATTTAGTCCAACGTCGAAAGTCCCCATAGTCCGTCACAGTCTCAACACAGCGTAAAAGCCCAGAATCTCTTTTGAGACTCAAGGCAATCTCTTAATTATAACCCTTTGTAAAATCAAAAAGCAAATTACACACATCCAACATACAATGGCATAGAATACACATTGCCATTTCATAAAGGAAGAATGGGGGCATAATGAGAGAATATCCAACTAAAGAAAAACTGAAACTCAGCAGGACAAACTCCAAATCCTGTAGTTCCATGTCTGATGTCAAATGACAGTAAATCCATGTATGGATAGTCATTATATTTTTTAAATTATCCAAAAATGAAAAAAGATAACTTCACAATTACATAAAAGCTCTGTCGGCCAGAAATTTAGCATGAGTGGAAATTCAGAATCATTTCAAAATGCAGTTGCTTGTCACAGCTTGTTTCCTTAGTAATCTGTTACTGAGAAAAAGTTCAGATGCTTTACATTTCTGTGGTGTGGAAGTTAACCTACAAAACTAAAGAAAAGATTACTCCAGATTGTAATGTGGACCATTACTGTTACTTAGTTACTGTTACTGTTACTTAGTTACAGTACTTAGTTACTGTTCATTTGACATAGTCACAATCAAGGCAAATCACAAAAGAAAGCATTTAATTAAGGACTTGCTTACAGTTTCAGAGGGTGAGTCCATGATCATTGTCATGGGGAGCATGGCGACACACAGGCAGGCATGGTACTGGAACAGTATCTTAAAGCTTACATCTCCTCAGAAAGCTGGATGCAGAGAAAGCAATACTGAACCTGGTATGGGCATTTGAGACCTCAAAGCCTAACCCCAGTGACACACCTCCAACAACTCCACACCTCCTAATCCTCCCTATACAGTTCCAACTAGGGACCAAGCATTCAGATATGGAAGCCGATGGGAGCCATTCTCCCTCAAACCACCACATGAATATGAACAATATCTTATGTACTCATGTACATGCTTTTCCTCTAAGCCCTTATAGAATCAGTATTTCTTATTGCTGACTTTCTCAGTAAAGATGTTAATAAAACTTGGACACAGTCTCGCTCCCAATTATGTGAAAATATTAGCTTTTGTCACACTTAGGGGTATTCTATCATTGCTTTTTATACTTAAGCTATAAAATCCTGATTCCATATCCAACTGGTTTGAACAGAAAGGTAGCTGGCTGCTACTTGCTTAATTTTATCATCCTAACATTCAAATATTCTGTTAGAAGAACTCTAATGAATGCTTTGGGCCATTCTTAATTACTTTTTAATAGTCTGAATTTGGCCTTGAAGGAAAGAGAAAGTTGATTAATTTATGTCAAGAGTTTCAAATCCTGTGAAGTATGTTAGACCTTTCTTCATAGCCATCTGGCACATTCTGGCTTTGAATAGCAACTTCATAGAAATGTAGTCTACAAGCAAAGAAATCAGGAATGAAGCAAATTCCTTCTATTCTATACCTTCATGGAAGTGTTTCATATTTTTGTGGGTATGATGTCCTAGATGTATCAGTGTGAAGTTGCTTCTTACTAAATGTATCCTAATATCCTAGATACAACAGCCTATTCTGACTACTTAGGGGATACCAGAGAATTCAGTTGTCAATTCAATAGAATGAGGGTCCTTCCCTGCAAAAATAATAATAATAAAAAAACAGATTTTCCTCCTCTCTTTCCACGAGCTCCTACTTTCTCTTTCCACTGAAGGCTATAGCACCTTGTCTACCAATTTCTTGAGTTCTGTGGTTCCTCACCCTTCTTCTAGGTTACATGCAAGTTCCAGAGAATCTTATTCATTCCCAATCTCAAGTGCCACCTAACTGCTCTAGATTAAGTCTGTGTCTCCAGTGAGAGCCCCTCAGCACAGGCCTAACAGCACTGCAACCTGAAGGCACTCAACATGAGTTCACCAACACACCTCCTTTGGATCATTTTATGTCAACTTGACACAAGCTAAAGTCATCTGAGGGGAGGGAATCTCAATTAAGAAAATGCCTCCATAAGATTGGGCTGCAGGTAAGCCTGTCGGGCATTTTCTTCATTGGTGATTGGTAGAGGAGGGCCCAGCCTATTTGTGGGTGGTGCCATTCCTGGGCTGGTGTTCCTGGGTTCTATAAGAGAATAGACCAAGAAAGCGAGTAAGCAGCACACCTCCATGGCCTCTGCATTAGCTCCTGCCTCCAGGTTCCTGCCCTGTTTGAGTTCCTGTCCTGACTTACTTCGATGATGAACAGTGATAGGAAGTGTAAGCCAAATAAGTCCTTTCCTCCCCAATTTGCTTTTTGGTCATGGGGTTTATAGAAACAGTAGAAACCGTAACTAAGTCAGCCCTCCAGTGGACCGCCCAGTGAAGGAAATCGTCACCCCTCTGAGACATTTTATTTGAAGAAAGGAGCTCAGTGGCTGTGAAGTGGGAAAGACTGGCTCTCGTATCCAGGAAATCAAAGTAAATTTAGAATGTTCATCCTCTGGTCAGAGTTATTACTCAAAAATGCAAGTATGAGGCACAAATGACTAAACTAATTAGGCCATAAAACAAAAAAATCATAAATTTAAGAATGGGACTTGGGGTGAAGAAGTGTTCTTAGGGATGGGAGAAGAATAAGAGGTGGGGTGAAAGCAATCAAAATGTGTTATATACACGTACAAAACTGTCAAAGAACAAAGTTAATAAAAACAGAAAAGCACAAATAGGATCAGTTTGCTATAAATCCAAAGTCATTCCCATGGCTCACCAGCCTTTCTTGCTCTGGCTTGCTTCTCTGACCTCATCTCCCCGACTCCATCATCTGTACTGAACTGTGTGAACTATCTCCCATGTGACTTTCCAAGTCCCTCTCCCTACCTTCCCCCTGTGCTCAGCCCCCAAGCCACCAATCTGTAGAGAATATATCAATGAAGCCCCTTGACTTCTGATTTCGAGTTAAGAGGGAATATGTATAAAGTCAAGGTGACTCTATCCCTAACTTCTTCCTTGGGACTAACATAGGCTGGCATTGACCCATAATTACCAAGTCAGCTTTCAAGGGAAGATTTTCCAGAAATAGCCTATTTCCAGTTTTGATAACTAATCCTCTCTCATTCAATACCTGGAGTAATGCTTGTCTTGTCCCCGGGTACATTATAGTCTATACCTCACTTATGCTTGTATGTTTACAGTAGATGGCATGTTCCCCCAAATTATACAAGTAGCCATTAATTTCCTGCCAGAATTCTAACACTGTAGTTTTAGATCCAAATGTATGTCAGTTTCAGCTTAAATGTTACTTCTTCACTGAGGCCTTACTTGGTCCCTTCCTGTTAAAACTCTCTCAGTACCTGTATATCTTCTCTAACAATTACTGTCATACTTAATGGCAAACACTAAAAGTTAACGTCACCTTCTCTTAAGACATTGCCCTCCATGACATCAGAAATTAAAGTCTGTCTCTGACTACTGCAGTAGATAAAGGGCTCATGCTGTGTAGCATTTTCTTCCAAAGTAAAGCATTCCATCTTGGTGGGAAACGCATTAAGACTCAGGAAGTAGAGGGCTAGTGGCAAACATCTTTAGGAGGCAGAGCAGCTAGATCTCAGTTTAAGGCCAGCCTGGTCTATAGAGTGAGTTCCAGGACAGCCAGGACAGACAGACAGATAGGCGCACACACACACACACACACACACACACACACACACACACACACGGAAAAAAAGGGGGAAAAAAACCTGCTCACAGATTGATTGGGAAAAACACATTCTTACTGCAAAATGTCCAAACAAGGGATGTATATGAACAGTGGCTTCTGTTTGCTGAGTTCCTCTGTGTTCTCACTCTCCAGTTATCCATTTATCCATTTAGAAGACATAAGACTTCTACCTCTAGCTCTCACCAGGGCAATTTCACTTGACAGCTCATCATTATCTCAATTGTAAAACACTTCGCATCAGAGCATATGATGGTCTGTACTAATTGTCAATTTGACAGAATCTAGAATGGCTTGGGAAACAGGTCTATGGACACACCTCTATGGGATTAACTTCACTGTGTTAATTGAGGTGGAGAGATTTAATCCCATTCCCTGGCTGGGATCCTGGACTGCACACATGGAAAACAGGAGCTGAGGAACAGCATGCATTCACAGTCTCTGCTTCTTGGTTGTAGATGTGATGTGACCAGCTGCTTCAAGCTCTTGCCACTCTGACTTCCAGCCATGATGGATTTTGTATTTGAACAATTGTGGGACTGTCCAAGGGCTAAGAGTATGTCGAAGCTGGCTTTGAGCCCCACATCGCCCCTCGGGTTTGAAAACAGCAGGTGTTCGCTGCTCCACACCTTAGTCCTGGCCTAAACCCAGCTAGATTATTATGAGATATTAATACTGCCTGCTTCACTGAAGCAAAGATACTTTGTCTGTCCTGCAGGCTGGAAACACAAGCTCAAACTCCACATGCAGACAAAGCCACTCCCAGCATCCTTGTCCTAACCAATGAGCATTCTTGGGGTCACTGGCTCCTCCCCTGCCTGTACCCCTATAAATGTACCCTCCCCCTGCCTTGAAGAGAGACTGCCCTATGACACATGTACTCATTGGCTCACTGAGGTCCACCAAAGACAGAGCAAGGATGCCACAGACCCACACTCCGCCCCCTACCCCTCATGCCTTGTTGAAACCAAGAAACCTCAGGCGGGCACCTGTCCCCAGGCAGGGCAGTCATGGTGGGGAAAACACGTGTGATGGGAAAATTTCATAGTATGACAAACAATGAGCCAGAACAAACCTTTCTCCCTTAAGTTGCTTTTGTTAGAATAGTTTGTCTCAGCAACAGGAATAGTAACTCAGACAGTGCACTATCCCATGCCCCACAACAGTTTCTGACTCCTCATGAATGCGACTCTGCCTGACTTTGAGAGTCCTCCAGAAGCAGTGCCTCAGTTTTCTGACCCATTCTGATTCCAGTGGGTAATTTCCCATCTTACGTTTTCTGTTCAATCATTCTTCAGACTTTCTCAAAAGTCATTTTACCCTCTCTCGAATCTTCCTGTGTTTTCTGAAATAACCTTTCACTCTACCTTACTGTTATATAGTCTTTATGCTTCAGTTCATCCAGTTTATCCACTCAGTTCAACCCACTGAACTGCTACCACCTTTCATAATCCCCTCTCTTCTGAACACCCACAGCCTGCTCCTGAAAATTAGAAACCAATGTGGTACTGCCTTGCACTGCCACTTTCTGGTCTATGCATGTTAAACTTCCTGACTAACTTACAGCTCCATCAAGATCAAGATTAGACCTTGTGAAATTACATTACTTCCCATTCTCACCTAATATTTGATGTGTGTATGATACATGATTTTGACTGGGATGCCTTTGATTTCCTGCTAATGTCATTCGTTTTCTCAAGTGGTTTTAAGGGGGAAAATTAGTCCTAGGGTTTTTATCTGTTACAGAATTCATGTAGGAAATGGTGTTTCTGTGGAGCCTAGCTTGAGATCGTGGAGAATTAAGTTTAGGATTTAAAATGTAGAAAAATTATATGTAGAAACTATCTAACATTGACTGAATTGAACATGATGGAAAAAATTCCAGCTGTTTCCTGTGTGCGCCAAATCCTAACAAAGATTGCTAGATATGCATAGAAAAGCATGACATTGGGTGCTAGTCCAGTAAGTGGGTGGAGTATGGACTCCAGTTCCACAACCAAGTAGCTGTGTGATCTTGAGTATTTAGTGTAACTCCCGCAGGCCCCAGTTCCTCTCCTGTAAAGTTAGATGCTGTAATGATATATGATTATCCATTCATTTGACATAATGCTTAGTCTGCAGTAGAATTAAATACACATCAAGCTATTATGGTCTTATTTTGCTTTCTTCCACATTCTTGTGGAATGAGAATGTGAAGAAGCTGACTCTAGCAGTCAAGATAGCACAGAAAAGGTCTACTTCCTACATAAGTAGGAAATGCTTCAGAAACAAACCCAGCTCATCAGAAGCCACTACTTGTGTTTAAGGAAGCCTTCAAGAAACACCCTTCCAAACTATTCCCATCAACACTCCAAAGAGTGGACATTTATTTTTCTTTTTTGTCGATTCAGACTTGCCACTAACTCAGTCTAGCTTGGCTAAAGGATTCAAATTCTGGTTTGAAGAAAGGAAAAATCCTAAGAATGTCATATGGATGTGACGAACTGAACTCATACGGGGGAATCGATGCTCTATCTCAGAAACCCAAAACTTGAAATTAGGAAGAGGAAGCTTGAGGGGTGGGTATACTGTGAGATAAAGCCCAGCAGGCGATGCTTGCAACCATGTGCCCTGCCTTGCGGAGGCATCTGGTACTAGAGGAAGAAGTCAATACACAGAGAGAAGTAGAGAAATGGAGGTACTTGCAAGCCTCAATTCCCTCGCACCCTAGATGCCTGAAACCCAGAAACATTTTTCAAATTCATCAGTTAGTGTGTTTCTCCTGTTTGTTTAAGTTTGTTCAGTCGATGCACCTTTGGGAAAAAGGCTTACAGAATCAATCAGATTCTAAAAAAAATTAATTTTCTAAGAAAA
Organism: Cricetomys ansorgei; assembly: GCA_026225945.1. NCBI lineage: Eukaryota > Metazoa > Chordata > Mammalia > Rodentia > Nesomyidae > Cricetomys > Cricetomys ansorgei. The sequence continues at coordinate 2,256,715 of JAMJFZ010003384.1, forward strand.
AAAAATTTAAACACCTCCATCTTAGAAGTACTTCTTACCAAAGGATCACAGTCATCAGGAGAATATGGCCCCCAGAATCAACTAAGCAGGACTCATAGTGGCTCACAGAGACCACAGCAGCAATCATGGAGCCTGCATGGGTCTGTGCTAGGTCCCCTGCATAAATGTTATGGCTGTCAGCTTGCTGTTTGTATGGGACTCCTAACAGTAGGAGTGGGTGTGCCTCTGGCCCATTTGCCTGCTCTGGGGACCTTTTCTTCCTACTGGGTTTCTGAGCTCAGCCTTGACATGAGGGTTCGCGCCTGGCCTCATTGCATCCTGTTGTGCCATGTATGGCTGATATCCCTGGGAGGCCTGCTCCTTTCTAAAGGGAAGCAGAGTGGGGTGGAATTGGGGAAGGGGGGAAATGGGGGAAGGGGACTCAAAAGAATGGAGGGAAGAAAAATGGGTCAGAATGTATTGTATGGGAGAAGAATAAATTTTCAAAAAAAGATAAACTGGAATGAAGAAATAAATACACGCATACATACAGAAAAATTTTAAAGTTAAAAAAAGTGGGCTGGGTGGTGGTGGCGCACGCCTTTAATCTCAGCACTTGGGAGGCAGAGGCAGGTGGATTTCTGTGAGTTTGAGGCCAGCCTGGTCTACACAGTGAGTTCCAGGACAGCGGGAGTTACAACGGAGAAATACTATATCGAAAAAAAACAAAAACAGAAAAGAAAGAAAGAGAGAGAGAGAGAGAGAGAGAGAGAGGAAGGAAGGAAGAAAGAAAGAGAGAGAGAGAGAGAGAGAGAGGAAGGAAGGAAGAAAGAAAGAAAGAGAGAGAGAGAGAGAGGAAGGAAGGAAGGAAGAGAGAGAGAGAGAGAGAGAGAGAAAGAAAGAAAGAAAGAAAGAAAGAAAGAAAGAAAGAAAGAAAGAAAGAAAGAAAGAAAGAAAGAAAGAAAGAAAGGGTTTCTCAGTAATCTAAGTATCCTGAAGAGGGCACTATTTGCATTCACAACTCTCTCTCTCTCTCTCTCTCTCTCTCTCTCTCTCTCTCTTTCTCTCTCTCTTTCTCTCTCTCTCTCTCCTCTCCTCTTCCCCTCCCCTTCTTTTTATGAAAAGGAAGGCCTGAGTGAGTGCAAAAGAAAAAACCTCTGTATTTGGAGAGCCCTGGCCGGCTCCTAGGGCTCCTAAATCCGAGTGTTCGGTGATCTGGCACAGGGAAAAGGAAAATGAAGACACCTCTGGCAGTGATCCTATGGCTTCAGCTAGACTGTGAGTTAATGGCTCCTTGGAAAGGGCGCCCCGAGGGTGGAGGGATTTTCTGTATAATGTGCAGTGAGAAGCAACAAGGTTCTGGTTGCATCACCTGAGTTCTGCGAGGAAGAACTGGATGATGCAGGAACCAGTGACCCCATCCTTCTGCGATGCTCTCTCTGCACAGGGTTGAGTGGGGAGATGACAGTGGAGCAAAAGCCTCTGTCCCTGAACTCCTGGGAAGGAAGAAACAGTACTATCTACTGCAATTACTCAAGCTCCGCTACAGACAGTCTGGCCTGGTACAGACAAGACCTGAGGGAAAGCATGGAATTTCTGTTTATGTTGCTGTTTAATGGAAAGGTGAAGAGGGACGAAAGATTAACAGCCTGGCTTGACATCCGCGCCCGCATCAGCACCCTGCACTTCTGGGGGCTCCAGCACAGTCACACTGCTACCTACTTCTGTGCAGTGAATACACAGTGCTCTCCTGACACTGTTGGTCTATACCCAAACCTGCGTCTTACCCAAACTCCAGGCTTCCTTAAAACTCAGACTGCAGTTGTACGGCTTGGCTCTATCTCTGCATCTTCCTGCAAGAAAAAAAATCCTGAAACAAATGGAAAAAAAAGATAGTATTTAAGCATTTATTTCTTTAAAAGGAAAGTACATTTAAGAAGGAAGACCCTAAACACGCATGTCTAAAACTATAAAGTCTCATTCTCTGTAGCCTCACATTCAGCATCCGTCAGGCGACCGTCACAGAATGAGTTTACCTTTAATGCCAAACAAATGCAAGCAAATAATTCCTACGAAATATGCTTCATATGTGAATGCAACATATAACACTTACCAGAGAAAGAAAAGGGAGTTCATAATTTATGAGACTATTCTGAGTGGCTCCTCATCTGGTGTTTCCCAATACAGCACTGAGTGCAGTAATCAGGTAAATCATATGAGCTAGGTATCCATTAGCCACAATGTTTGGAGAGATTTTTTTTTTTGTAGGACTTTCAAAGATAATAAGCAGGTTAATCGAAAAGTCCTGAACACACACTGGTGCATGAAATCACTATATCCGCTCTATAACCCTGGTATACAAATTCCCTTTTGTATCTTTAATTCTTCCAACTAATATTGGAGAAAATAACTGGCAAGTAAGCAGGAGCCTCAGTGTCTCTCTCTGGAGAGCTTCCCTACTACTGCCTGATTTGTTTGCCAATACAGGAGACACAAGCCACTGACAGAGGTTGTGCCCCATTCATAACCAACCGCTGGACCTCCCGCTTGATTCTCACTGACATTCAGTCTTCCCCACAGTCTGAAAGGAAATGCTAGACAATTGCTGATGCAGTCCCTGAAGGATGACCCTATACCGTGGGTCACAGTGTGGCCAGCCTCATCTTCCTCCTGGGCTCCCAAGCATGGAGACTGTCAGCACCCTCTTCACAGATACATGGCCACTGTCTGTGCCCGGGAACTAAGGAATGCTGGGTTCAGATGAGTTCTGACAGTCGTATTGTAACAGGGCACAAGACCTTAGTAAGGCCCTGAGACCTTAGCAAACTGACTGCATCATGGAAGTGCCATTCGGGCTGTAAGACTCAGCACATAAACAGCACCACCCACTAAAACTAAAACAAAGGCTTAATCCATCAAAGTCCATAGAGTTCTGGGAAAGTCTCAAAATGTACTGGCCTTGCTTTTCAGCTTCTGTAGTTCTGCTTCTGGCAAGCTGTTCTTGTTAACTGAAGTATGTCAACCCAGACTATGTTTTTTTTTTTTTTTTGTTTTTTTTTTGCTAATAGCTCACCCTGAAAAAGGCGTGGGGCCACACTGAGACTCCAAACACCCAATGTAGTTGCCAGCTGACTGATAGATTTTTCTATTGGCTTAAACCTACGTCACCAGCCTTCTCTGGTGAATACCCCACAATAATATCATTGACCACCAGTGATATCTCCTTTTCCATTTTCTGCCCTTTCTACTTGAATGATAAGTACATTTTGTTTTTCGAACTATCTCATCATATTTACTGTCTCTAGGGTAACAGTAGTAGGGTTGTGCCTGGCTCACTTTTAAAGAAGAGCATTCTTATTAACCTATGAGAACCTGTGGGCAGGCGCTGACCAAGGATTTCTTCAATGACCATGAGTGATTTATAATCCCAATGAGACTCTATAAAGAGACAAATCCATGTTTTCTATGAGAGACGCCCCAGAATGGTTGCAAGGTAGCAACACCTAATGAACACTGTCCTTGGTGAGTCTGTATGCATTTTCCAAGGCTTCCTTCCTGAATATGAGAAACTAACTCCAACTCTATCACTGGGAAGCACTCAGTTTTTGTAATGTAAATGAATTAAGTACAATTTAATGAAATAAAACTGTTCATTAAGTTCAACTCTCCTTTCTAAAGCATTGAGGAAAATACTGTTAAAAGATTTGTTTTAGAGCTTCTAGGTCCGGCTGTATTTATGTGTGTCTGTAATATTTTTTCCAAAAGGTTTACAGTGGGGAGTAGGTAGATAAGAAGCTCTCACAAAATTCAAGCGTGTTTCTGATCTCTGTGCATTCACTGTCATAGACTGAATGTTTGCGCCCCTGAAATTTGTATGCTATAATCCTACCCTCAGCATAGTGGTACTCCAAGGCAGGGCATGTAAGGGACCTTAGGGTGTGTTTGTGCTCTCATAACAGCCAGAGGAGAAGATGTCTCCCATCTCTGGCTCATGCTGTAAGAGAGGCAGCATTCTGTAGCTCTGAAGAGGATTCTCACCAGAACTCTGCCAGGCTGAGTTTGGCTTCCTCCCTGCAGACCTAGGAGAGATAAATTTCGGTTGTTTATAAGCCAGACAGTTTATAACTTTAGCGTAGCAGCCCAGACTAAGAAGCACACACATCTTCTCTGTTCTTAGCAGGGCAGCATGGTTGATGAGTGCCGTGTGACAGACTAAGCTCATCTTTACTAAACAGAAAGTATATTACAAATACACCACAAGAGAGCTTTTGCCTAAAAGTTCTGCTTTTCATTCCAAGTTTATAAATGTAGAAACCCCAGAAATCTTACTGTGGCTTCAACTGGGTTGTAAGCTGCAAAGATATGGAAGTTGATGCCATTCTGCCAGGCACTGGCAGGTGGTATGAAAACAGAAAGAACAGAACGTCAGAACGAGGTTTCCAGCACTCAGCTCAAGTTTCACTGCGGGCTTCACAACAGAGGAAGGACATGACCAGAAACAAAACATGATTATCCACAACCATGCCCAAAGCAGTGTTACCAACAGACTTCTGTGAAACACAGTGAGAAGAGAGCCCTAACAGCTGGTTTTTAAAAGAAAAGTTAGCATAGACATTCCATAGCTTCTCCTGTTGCAGAAAAGTATACCTAGTATGGTAACTCACCAAGAAAGGCAGGGAGGCACTTTCACAAGTTGGAAACTCTGCCAGACCTTAGCAGAGGGAACTACCATCGTGGCAAGTGCCATACTGGACAGTGGAGCCCTGAGGGTCTGAGGTCAGGTATTTTTTATTGATTCAGAACTCCTCAGGTGTTCTACTGATAGTGTGCACAGATCATAAGCAATCAAACATCCCCCACAGAAATCCAACACCTGCAGACAATACACAATGCCAAGACCTAAGCAGCCCCTCAGCCAACAGTCCATAAAACAATTATTCTATATAACTAAAAATAAACTTCCACACATTTTTCTCTTTTTAACTTTAGAAACAGAAAGAAAGCATGTGTACCTACAAAAGCCCTGAGCATGGTGGTGTCTCCTCCGATGCCTGTTGAAACTATAGAAGAGGAGGGGTTATGAATACCAATAGTTACTATCTTTGCATGTGCTATTTCTCCTCCACCACCATCTCTCCATTCATAGATAGGAATCAATGTGCAGCTTGCTCACTCCCAACAACCAATCAACAAAACTGTACCAAAAACGCTCTGGGGCTGAGGACATAGCTCGGCGGTAAAGCACTTATCAATTGTGTTCAATGTGCTGGATCCAGTCCTCAGCACTGGAGAAGAGGCTGATTCTTGCACACCACTCACTGGGCTGTTTTCAGCTGTGATCTCAAACACCCTACAGCCCAGGGAGTCCCCAAGAAAAGCTTCAGGGAGGAATTTGTGGAAAAATGTATCCTCTGGTTCATAGACAGATTTACCTCCTGTAAATTAGAAGAACTGCAATCAGAAGAACATCTTATGTTTCCTATATTAGTTGCCCCTTTTCTTCTCCTTTCATTGTTTTTTGTTTTTATTTTTGCTAAATTGTGACATTTATTTAAACTTTCCATCTTTTCAGACTATATGAAAACAAATTTCACAAAGTGTCCAAGTTAATGTTCTCCAAAAAGCTAATTGAAAACAAGCTCTCCTCACATATCCATGACACGGCAAGCCTGAGTCTACACACGTGGATACCAATGTCCTTTGAATTTTCATTCCAAACTTCTAAAAAATCAATAATCTTCATTCAGTCAGGCTCAGAAAATATTCCAGATAGTACAATTATAAAGAAAAAATGAGCAACATTTCATCATGTCCTAAGAGGAAGTGTAATCACTACAGATGAATAACCCTGACAGTGGTTCATCCCCTCTGGGTTGCCCCAGTGTCTGCACGGGCCAATCAGCTTTCACAGCACCTGGGAAAGGTCAGCAACAACACCTGACAGAGCAAAGGCTCCTGTCTCCAGGCAGAGCTTTTCGGCTCTGGCAACAATAACTTCCATATCCTGACGAAATGAAATTTGACATGAAAAGCTAACTCAATTCCACAGGGTCTTGAGTGGAACACACCAGGCAGACAGAACTCTGACCTTGTGTTTGTCAGTACCTACAAGGTATCATAAATTTCAGCTTCCCTAAACTGCGACAAGAGCAAGGTTTTTTGTTGATGACTGCTCATCGGGAAATTTTTATTTTGCGCTTGTGAACTCAGCTTTTATACTGTTACATAACCAGACAACAGTGTGCTGGGAGAGATTTCTTAGTAGATTTCTGTATACTTTAGCATCAGGTCTTCACATACTAATTTCCATTCTGAAACAACTTCACAAACCAACCATTGAGGATGAAGAAAAGACATCCTCTTCCAACCTAATCTGCTAAGGAATGATACTGAACTCAAGCCTCGTGTTCTCTCCCTTCTCAAAGAGTCTCTGGACCCCTAGTGAACCATTAGGTTGTCTTAAAGTCAAAAGTAAGCAAACCCCTCAAAAGATGAGCATGACTAAGAATTCATCCACTTGAATTTTAGGGCATCATTTAGTACCTCCCTTCCTGTCCCCCTCTTAAATTGAGGAGTACATAGATTTTTTTCAAAATAATTTTTATTTACTATTGAACAATTTTATACATACAAATAATATTTTTTGATCAGAATCACATACTGGAGGAGAGAAATCTTAATTTTTATATAAATTGATTATGACCGAAGAACACACCTTTAAAAAGCAGATTTTACTTGAAGCAAAGTAAATAATTGTTATTAATTTTAATTAAAGCTATAAATGTGTATATGGGCATCTATATCTACAACATTTTTATCATATCATTAAATTCTTATGCATCTTTGATTTGTATTATATTAAATGTTTCACAGTCTTTAAAGGGCTATTGAGGAGCTGGAGAGATAGCTCAGTGGGTAAGAGTGCTTGCTGTGCAAACATGAGGACCTGAGTTCGAATCCCAGCACTCATATACAAACCAAGCATGACCATTTGACAGACTTGTAACCTTAGGACTGCGTAAGGGCAGAGGTCATTGGAGAAGGATTCCTGAGAATTGCTGACCTACAGTCTAGCTCCAAGGTCAGCTCCAAGGAATGATGTGGAGAATGATAGAGTGGGCACCTGATATCCTCCTCTAGCTTTCATGGTCATGCGTACCCCATCACACATGTGCACGCATACACACACCATACTCACACACATATTCAAACACACACACTCACATACACACACACATAAATATGCATAAAAATACTATTGAGACCTACTGATTTTATCAAATTGTTCGAGAAAATGAATTTATTTTACTTATTTAAGTGCATTTTCATGGGTTTATACATATGGCCTGTAACATATTTCTTTATATAGCCATTTTAGCACTGTATAATGTCTGGGAAACCATCCATTTCATCTAGATTTTCATCATGAGGCAGTGTCTTCCATCCTGGCTGAGACTGTCTACTCTTTCCCCCTCAATGATTACCTCCCCTTTCTTCTGCTTCAGAATAAAAGACTGTCTCCCAGACTTCTCTGAAGCATATTCAAGAACCCAGCTTTAATCAATAAAATATAAGTGTGGCACCATGTGGCTGCCTGGAGGGATTTCTCTAAGCCTCAGTCTTCAGGGTCCTTGGTGTTTCCCTGATGCCGTGTCTCCTTCTTCTTCTGCTAGAGTTGTTGATCCTCTAAGACTCCTTGTGAATCATGAAGATTCTCCAGGAAAGGCCATGAACCCCTTTAAGAAAGCAAAGTATTTTCAAATGTGTTTGGAAGACAACATTTAAAAATACTATGTTGCCCCTTATATTCTTCTGTGTCTGAAATGTGTTGGGTAGGATTATTTTTTTCAAAGCTAAGTTTTTCCCATAGTTGAGATAGGAAGCAGGTGAAAACCTTTTGCATGGGATAAACAATCTCATAGTATGGCTTATATTAGCTTATGTGAGCAGCATTCCTAGCTACAAGTTTTAGACTCAAGATTCAGATAAAAACTCTCGACGTGTAAGTTTTCAAATAAAAATTATCAAATGCTTTTATCTCTAAGGATGTTTTCTCAGAAGACCTTCAAGTTCATTTTAATGCCAAGTCAGGAGTCTGACTCTTTGGCCAAGCATGATAGCAAGAGCCTCTAATCCCAGAACTCAAGAAATGGAGGCGTGAAGATCACCACTAGTTTAAAGCCAGCCTGTGCTGCACAGTCTACACGAGTACAGAGACTCAAAAATTTTTAATCTCATTAGGATTTTTTACAATCTCTTTGCCTTAGTTACTTTTCCATTGCCTTGACAAAACACCACAACAAACACAACTTATAAAAGAAAGCATTTAATTTGGGGGTCATGGTTCCGAAGAGTCAGAGAGTCTATGACCATCATGGCAGCAGGGAAGAGACAGGGAAGAGATGAAAAGTATAGTAGTACGTTGCTGTGGAGACTCACTAAGGGGGACAAGGAGGCATATTTATTGGTATAATCCTTTCCAGACCTCATCAGAGGGAACCACCATCATGGCCAATGCCATACTCTGTAGACCAGGCTGGCCTCGAACTCACTCAGATCTGCCTGCCTCTGTGGAATTCTGAGCGTCTGAGCTCAGGTGTTTTTAGTGATTCAGAACTCCTCAGGTGCAGATCAAGAGCAATCCACCATCCCCCACAGAAAGCCAACATCAGTAGACGATACAATGCCAAGGTCTATGCATCCTGTTTTCCAACAGTGCACAAAAACAGTTATTTTAAACACAGCTAAAAATAAACTTCTACAACAAGAGAGATATAGTGAAGGAGGGAGACAGAGAGAAAACTAACCGGGAAGGATTGGGCTTTTGAAACTTCTAAAGCCACACCTCCTAATCTTTCTCAGACAGTTCCACCAACTGAATGCTTAGGGGAAAAGCATTGAGTATATGAGTCTATGGGGCGATTCTGATTCAAACCACCACTTTTCTTTCTAGATCATTGTGATCCACACCTAGAGTTTATGTCAAAAGTGTAACAGGAGGAAAACGATTTTGTTTGGAAAGAAAGTCTCATGTAGTCCAACTTGGCCTCAAACTTACTATGTAGCTGAGAACAACTTGGAATCCCTAATCCGCCTGCCTCCATCTCTTACGTGCTGAGATTGTAGGCATTCGCCAAGGTTTTGAAGTGATGAAAATTGAATTCAGGGCTTCTTGAGTGATAGGTAAAGACTCTCCCAACTGAGCAACATTCACAATCTAGAAAAGTAATTTACAGGAAGAAAAGCATAGTATTGAAACTATTATCCCAGTGTGTTGGAGCTGAAGACTCTTGGAATACAATAGCATACCCATAGGATAGAAAGACAAGGAGCACTCTAAGCACGTGAGAAAGGAGAGGAGCCACTCACCTCAGAATCTGATTAAAAACATTTCTCCAGGCCAGGAGGTGGTGGCAGTGACACATGCCTTTAATCCCAGCACTCAGGAGGCAGAGGCAGGCAGATCTCTGTGAGTTCGAGGCCAGCCTGATTTACAGAGTGAGTTCCAGGACAACTAGAGATATAATAGAGAAACTCTGTCTAAAAAAACCAAAAAACCAACCAAACAAACAACAACAACAACATTAAAAAAACAACAACCTTCACCATGTGAGAAGCAAGGATTCCAGGACAATTAATATCAGCTCAAGACCTTTCTCGTTTCCCACCTATAAACATGGAAATTTCTAGATATCTCAACCCAAACCCCATTTACAATAAAAACCATGTCCTAAGTCCCTTGTGCAATCCTAGAGGTTCCTGGTTCTACCTCATCGGATTATAGTCACATACCAGGCACCTTCAGAGTGGCAGGGCATAACCACAACTCTTACCTCAAAGGGGTTAAGAGTGCTTGGGGCCAAACATGAGTGTGACTATGGCCAGGAACACAGACAGATTCAGGACACCCCAAATTCCTTGTTTCAACAGAGTAATCATTGTGTGGATTTTCTATAGTAACAGAACAAACAAAATCAGAAATCAAGACACTTTTCTAATGCACCGCTGAGAACGAGGGGAGTGTCTACAGCCAAGTGGGGAGACGTCTGCTGTCAGCCTCAGATGCTGTCTGTCTTTCTTAGCTTTTAGGTTGATGGAATCCGGTAGTCTGCTCAGAAATATACAAAAAGTTTGGCCTAGTAGTCACAAGGTTGTCAGGACAAACACAGAGATAGACCAGAAACGGCTAATAAGCAGCCTTCAGTTAGCCAACAGTAAATTATAACTGAGCTCTTGACCGGCACCATTCCAACCTCTCCCAAGCATTGAAGCTCTATTCAGTTAATCAGAGTCAAAGACTGTTCCATGTAAGGATCTTTCTTCCACAGGAAACACCCTATAATCCCACCAAAAAGACAGGGAGGCAGGTAAAATGTTTCTTATGAGATCCACCGAAGGGTACATATGTCTACTGACAGGACACCTAGTTGTGACGCTCCCTTGAGGACCTCGTATCCACATCCCAGGCATCTTTTGTCTTCCTTAACCTTCATGAATGAATATCTATGTTGAAAAGTTCATTTAAAAAACTTCTTTCTATGGGGCCGGAGCAAAGGCTCAGCAGTTAAGAGCACTGGCTGCTTTTGCATAGGACCAGGCTTCGCTTCTCAGCACTCAGAGTGGCTCACAACTGTCTGTAACTCCAGTTCTAGGGGATCCAATGCCTCTTCTGGCCTCCCTGGACACTAAACACACACGTGGTTCATAGACATACTCGCAGGCAAAACACCCATACAAAAATGTAAGTTAAAAATAACTAACGCACTGCCATTCTCTCTGAAAAAGACCCATCTAATTCTCTTGGGTGTGCTTTTGTTCTTTTCTTCAGCATTGGACTTCTTATTTATTTTATTGTGTTTGTTTGTTTATTGTCTGTGTGTATGCGCACATGTCACAGCACAGACATGGAGACCAGAGGACAACTTGCATGCAGGAATCTTTCTCTTCTACATGTGGCTCCTGGGGGTTGAACTCAGGCCACGAGGCTTGGCAGCAATCGCCTTTACCCACTGAGCCAGTCCGCTAGCCCCTATCATTCTATTTTTAATGTAACCACAGCTCTATTTCATACCGGCCAGTCCTGAAATTCTTTTGCGTGTCAAAGCCACAGGACTTGGCTAGGCCTGAATGCTGCTGGGGATGGTAGCATGGCACTGTGTCTCTAGCTACCAGTAACAACATGAACAACACACTGGATGTCAAAATAAATCCCTTGGTGTTTAAACTTCTCTATCATGAGCGCTGTGCTCTTAGACAAGTTTTATAATGTACTTACACCTTCCTTTTCTCATAAAAACATGGAAAAACTAGCACACACTTGAAAGGTTTTATTGATAATGGAATGAAAGTAGGGTCCTTGGATCTGGTGGAGGCTTTCTAACCACAAATGGTCTTAAAAGCGCACAGTCTCACAAGACTCCCCGAGTCACTGATTCTTGGATCCTTGCCTCACACATTTGAAGAATAAATCTTATATAACCCAGGAAGGTGCACTTTAATAAAGGAGTTTATTATGGTTCGTAAGTGGGAACTTGAAAGAAAGCAAACATAGCTCCAGTGTAGCAAGGGTGGGTCCCGGAGGTGGGTGTCATGAAGATGCTCACCTTGAGGCTTTTTCTAAGACTCTATGGCAGAGACTTTGTAGAGACATAGAGAGGTGATCAAGTCAGTCCACATGGCCCATCCATACATATGCATGCATCTTTGCATTCCTATGGCTGGACTACAGATACTAGCACACGCTAGTGTCTCTAAACATATTTCTGACATTGTTGTAGAAGTTTATTTTTAGTTATGTTTAAAAAAATTTTTGTACACTGTTGAGGGAAGGGCTGCCTAGGCCTTGGCCTTTTTATATTATCTGCAGGTATTGGCTTTATGTAAAGGATGTTTGATTACTCATGATCTGTACTTGCTCACTGCTCTCTGGCAGAGTCAATATCAATAGAACACCTGAGATGCTTAGGTATCAATAAAAACCCCTGAGCTGAGAGGCTCAAGATTCCACTGTCCAATATGGCACTTGCCATGATAGTGGTTCCCTCCGCTGAGATTGCACTGGGTTTAAACCTATGGAAAATGCCTCCTTGTTTCTCTTGGTAAACCCATTCAGTGGTTAATAACTACTTGACATGTCCTTCATCTGGCCAGAGAAGAACCAAAAACAGAACATGCATCAATCAGTGACTCTGGCCTGAATATTTCTGGCATTCCTGGCCAAAACCAAGAATCAGAGCTGCCTTTTTTAGGTCACTGTCCCTGTCTGCCTGACTAGTTCCTATCTCCTGTTATCATCACTCTGACATTTAAAATGAAAAAGTATATATGTCATATATGAGAGCTTTTAGAGGAGGAATTTACTAGAGGAAATTCATAAAGACAAAAGAAAGTGTTAATCCCACTGGACAAGAGTAAAAAGCATTACCCAAATTCTTTAATTAAATTAAGCAAACTTTATATACTATCATTCAGGGCTAACTCCCTAAATCAGATTTCAAGAAATTAGCATCAAAGATAGGGAACAATGGGATTTATATTGTCCCCAAAACTGCAAGACTAGGGCTTGGGGATTTACAGAGGAATTTTGATTACATAGGAACTTGGCTGGACATTTTAAAATTATTTGGTAGAACATCTTATTTTAGCAGGGTATGTCCAAGTTGTACATCAAATTCCATAAGGTGGGCAGCAAATCAAATCCCAGAAACACGTTAAAGCATGGTCAGGTTTGAATCTTGTAGCAAACAGAAATGAACTTATTCTGACCTTGTAACAAAATGACTTCTAATCCTTAGATGAAGTCAGGCTGGTCCATCAGAGAGAACAAGTATGTGGCTTCTCCAGAGGCAGCACACGTGCCCATATTTGGGGACATCACATAGAAAATTAACAATGTCAGACACTAAGAAAGAGCTTGAGCCATAGAAACTTTAAGTACTTTACCCTGGCATTGAAGGTAGGCTCTAAATGATGTACTTATAGCGATAAAAGGGAACCGGTAGCCTCAGGCGTGCTCTGAAAGCTCTACACTCCTCCAAAGTTGATGAACTCAAGCACTAGGCCAAAGCACAACTTAAGTAAAGCACACAAGGGCGGTCCACAGAGAAGCAACTTGTGCTGTATGTGAGATCCAACCCAAAAGTACAGATGCAGTTTGAAAAGAATGTGTGTAGTCACAGGGACAATGACCAGCCCTTTGTAATGCAGGAAGTGTATTTGTCCTCAGTTCAAAAATGTACTCAGTGGGTGCTTATTTAGTGTCCACTGTGTGCCAGACTCTATTCTGGGTGCTGTTTTATGACGAAATGCATAAAAATATCAGATTTTATGATTTTATGTTAAATTTAATAAGCTTTGAACATAAGTAAATTGCACAATGTGTTAAATGAATAGAGAGAGAAAAGACTCAAAGCTGGTTAGAGGCTTAGTGGGTGCTGAGCAAGATGGCAGGAAGGTACATCCCCTTGAAATTTTAGGTAGGATGTCAGAGTAGAAGCCTTTGAAGAAGATGAGAGAACACCTTGATACCTGGGACAAGAGCTTTCCCTGGAGAGAAAAGGGACCAAGTCTCAGCCAGTAAATGCCTCACATGAAACGGGAGCCACAGGAAGCCTCTGAGAAGAGAGTGATGTGATCTCCATTCCGTTCAGAAGCCTCATTCAGGCTGTTCTCTGAGAATACAGGTGATCCAGATGAAAGCAGAAGACTGTTGAATTAACATCAGAACAGACGGGGGCTGGAGTTACACTGGGCTCAGAGGCTTCCCTCACAAGAAAAACCCACTCAGGAACAGCTGTTGACACTGCTCCTGCTGTGGAAAGGGATGGAGACATATTAGGTGGCATTTCTGGGGATCCTTTAGCCAAGGATCCCCTATGAGTTGACCTGTGGAGTTTGGAGAAAATAATAGGAAGGGACATTGTGCATCTTCCAAAAGGCAATGATAGTGCTTCCTTCTGTTAGTAAGTCTCCCTGCTCAAAATCCGGTATGTTAAGGACCCTCAAAACTTGTGTTGTTGACAGCAATGGGAAAATTGGAGCAGAAGTGAATGGCTAAAAAAGCTTACCTCATCGTTCTGCACAATGGTGGGTAATTAAGAGATGGAGAAGAATGTTAACTCCTGAACATGCAGGAGATAATCAACCATCAGTGGGACTATCTGTATAATGTTCAGGTCCGATGCAAATGGAAACATCATGCTTCTTATCCAAACTTAAGACGATGATAGCAGGGCTTTAAACCAATTACAGTGCACACAGGATGTGCTAGTCCTGGTCTTCAGATTATCCACATACTGAGGTTACAGATGGGAGCATGGAAGGACCTCACAATAATGTGATAAGAGTTCATAATGGTGACATCCAGAAGAGGCAGATTAGATTCGCCCAATTCTAAGTTAATAAGAAACCCCATTCTCTTTATATAAAAAAATTTGAATATAAGGCCTTCAACCAGCTGCCAGGAGAGAGCTATCCATAGAGGAGGGGTTGTTAGTCAAATCAAATAAGAGGCTGAATTTTTACAACTTCAGCGTGAGAAGTATTTGTTGTCCTTACCCATAAGAACTGTCCAGGCAGGATTGGCAGCTTTGTTCCCTTCTGATAACATTTCAAACTACCCCTCTGTTGTGAGAGATTTGATCACGGATCTGGGGAAGCCCATTAAGAGAAAACTATTTTCCTGGCCTGGGCAGAGACATAATACTCCAAACCTCCTAAGACATAAGAATTAATCCAGTTGAGCTAGTTAATCACCTGGCTAAAATCCATGCCTCAGAAAGGTGGATTCACCTTAAGCCATGTTAGGTATGGGAGGAATAATTATGCCTTTATTGAGATTGCCAAAGACTGAGCTCTTTTATCAATGACACTGCCAACAGAGATGTCAAAAACATCTTTCTCCTCCAAAACTTCTGATACCAGAAACTTCCCCAAGACCTCCAGTGATGATGCTCCCCTTTCCAGCAGGGAAACTCTACGGGAATGACAACTGTGTCCCCTTTCCACCTATGTATATCAGGAATGTTAGCAGTGCCCACTCCATCTGATAAGGAACATCCATTCTGGTTGAATTTTGACAGTTCTAGTCACTTCAGTAATTTTGTTTCCAGATCTAAATTAAGTTGATTTTCTAGATTCTTGTCTTCCCTGTTCTGTTGAACAACTAGCAAGGAAGAATTCTTATCAATCACTTGAGCACCTAGTGTTCTCTAGTTAACTGCTCACTAGTTACCCCTAGCAGCCTCCAACTGCCAGCCTAAACAGGAAATTTACCAACCTCCTCCCTCTCTCCCCTTGAACCTGTACCTTCCCCAGATGCAATCCTACCCTCTCTACCCTATAACTGCCCCAGATCAGACACAATCCCTTCTACCCTGTAAGGGTTTCAGATGCAATCCCCCTCTTTCTACCCCATAACCACCTCAGATGCAAGCAGACAAAGGCCTCCCTCTATAGGTTTTTCCATGCACTGTCTTAAGTCCTTCCCTTGTCTGTCTTTCCTTCTCATTGAACTTTCAAAGAGGATGCACCATTCCTTGAAGTTACTAATGCAGCCAAGGCATGCAGATGGGCTAAGCCTGCTCTCCTTTCTAAATTACTTAGGAAAGTCTAACTGTCCTTTTTCTTCTTTTTATCTCTTTCATTCTTCTTGATACTTGACAAAGCCCAGTCATGCTTTCTCAGACACTCCAGACTATCTCACTTTTCGCTCTGAAGCTCACGCATACAACTCCCACCAGATTTTCGCTTCCCAAAATTTCCAATGACACCTCCAGAGGAGAAATGGCATTATCATTAAAACTCAGTAAGCACTGCTCTCTGACGCTCTCTGCTCAGGCCCTTATTTGTATTCCCTTCAAAACCAAACAGTGAAGACATAAAGAATTAACAAGATAACCATGAAAGGTATATGCACCAGTTAAACTCTTAGGCTCTGAAATAAAATATATTTGTTCAAACCATGTAATGGCATTTCAACCAAAGACAAGCTATGCATATAACAATAGTTCTACAAGATCATAGGAAATTGAAATTCTTCTTTTTATCTTATTCCACTCAGAATAGCAATGATAAGAAAATAAATAGCTAAAAATTCTGGTAATGATACAGAGAGAAAGGAACCCTTATATGTAGCTGAATGTAAATAAGTCTAGCCAGTGTGAAAAATCAATATGGAGGTTAAAAAGAAATCCGCCATATGACCCAGGTGTACTTTCCTCAGTATATACCTGAAATACCTTAAGCCAACATCACAGAAATACTTGTACATTGATAATTATTACCACACCATCCACAATAGCTAAGTTATGGAATTAACCTAAGTGTCAGTCAACAAAGGATTGGAGCAAGGCATTGTGGCACAGGCCTGTACAGAAGCAATAGGATCAGGAGTCTGAGGTCATCCTCAGCTATACAGCAAGTTTGGGGTCAGCTTTGATTACGTGAGATCCTATGTCTAAAAAACATCAAAACCTGCCAGGTGGTGGTGGCACAGACCTTTAATCCCACCAGAGGCAGGTGGGATTTTGTGAGTTCGAGGCCAGCCTGGTCTACAGAGTGAGTTCCAGGACAGCCAGAGTTACAACAGAGAAACCCTGTCTCAGAAATAAATAAATAAATAAAACCATCAAAACCAAATAAACAAATAAACCCCAAAGGAATGGGTGAAGAAAATATGGTACATACACAATAAAATTTTATTTGATCACAAAGAATAAAATTGTGCGGTCTGCAGGAACATGAATGTAGCTGGAGTCAGTGTGATGCAATTAAGACAGATTTAGAAAGATAAATCTAGTGTTTCCTCTTATCTGTGGATCATAGAACACACACATGTAATGTAGATGAATAAATAGATTACATAGATAGATAGATATTAGATGTGGAACTATCTAAAGAAGGGAAGGGAGCTAACAGGAAAGGGGAAGAGAAAGGAGGGACTGGGGAGAATAAGGGGGGAGAATAAGGTCAAAATCTAAATACTTTCATGAAAATGTCCTGATGAAACTCAGCACTGTGTACAGTGAATATAGGCCAATTAAAATGATTTTCGATTTTCTGGGAGCAATACTCATATGTTTGTAGGCAATTCAGGTAAAGGCAAATCTATTTCACTGCCAGGCTCAAAAGTATAATACCTATAGTACAGTACATATAACAGCACACTGTACATAATACTCAACGGCAATAACCATATTTCTGATATATTTACTATTACTATTATTTTTACTATTTTACTATTTACTCTTCTCTTTATCTGCATTTTAGAATGCATTACTCCTTACAAGGTTATAGTTGGAATCCAAAACAAAACTGGATGTGAAATAAAATGAGTACTAGAGAATAAAGGAGGAATACAGAAAAGGTGTGGGTAATGGAGAGTAAATACAGTAAAAGTAATATATGTGTCTGAAAATGTCATAGCGAAGTGCATTGTGGGATAATCTGATGACACCCTTGTAGCTAAAATACCCTATGTATCAACAGTAAAGCATTAACATCCCGGGGAAGAAAAATAACCAGTTCTTGGAACTTGTACAAATGGCCGACTTATTAAAAGTTATACAAATTTTTAACCATCAAAGAAATAACAACAGAAGCCGTTGCTGTTCAGAGCTGTGGAAGATCACAAGGTCAGGCTTGGCCTGGCTGCAGCACAGATTCAAGGTCACCCTACGAAACAGACTGAAAGTGTAACTAAGATCATAAATCAGAAGCAGTGTCTGTGAGGCCAGGAGTTTAGAGGGAAGAAAGCCAAGGAAAATAGCACCAACAGGGAAATAAGAGAAGAATCTACACAAGCAGGACAAGGCAGGACTTACAAAGAAGTGAGCTGGCTCTCAGCCGTGCTGAGCTGGGTCCCACCAGGGAAGTGCAGGCAAGATCTCTAAAGGATGCTGCAAGGGCTGGGAACTCAAATAAGAGGCTGAACTCAGCATCCCCGAGAGGAGAATGGAGCCTGCAAGCCACAGTTACAGCACCAGAAAAGAACATAGGGCTCAGTAAGCAAGGGGTCGCTTGGGAGTGGAAGAGCCTTGCAGTGCTGAGTTCTGGTGCTAGCAACAGACTGCAGTCCAGCTGGAGAGATAGCAGCAGGGCGGGAGGGAGGCTGAAGTTGAGAAAGTCTCAACACCCCGCCCCAGCTGGGTATGTGGCAGAGCTGACTGCAGTAACCCGACAGACAGACAGACAGAGCCAAGGTGAACACCGGCTCCAACCAAGAGGAAACGTAGGCCGTGGAAACGGCACTTTCTTCTTCCTTTCACTCCCCACTTCGGCGTGTGCTGTCTTAATCTTTAATTTGCTTTTGTAAAGACTTATTTTATTTTTCATTATGTATGTGTGGGTGGAAGGAATATCTGGGGGAGCACTGTGCTCCTGAGTGCAGGTGCCTGCAGAAGCCAAAGGCATCAGATTCCCCTGAAGCCGGAGTTACAGACGATTCCAGGACTGGTGCCCTGGAACCAAACTCAGGTCCCCAAAAGAGCGGTGTGTGTTCTTAACTGCTGAGCTATCTCTCCAGCCCCTTAATTTACTCTCTCTCTCTCTCTCTCTTTTTTAATTGCACATTTACTTCATAATTTTCTCCCTTTTTATATTTATATTTTGGTGCTTTTTAAGTGTTCAGTTGAACTGTAGCTTGCACGTCACTGGGAAAGCCTTTTATGTCCGTCCTTCCTTTGTCTAAACCTGATATATAATATTGCCTCTACTTCATTCATAGCTTGAACCCATATACATTTCTCCTCCTTCTCCTCTTCCCATTCCCTCCTCAGTTCACTACCAATATCGACACATTTGGCTCTAAACCAACTATAAACTACATTCCCCAGCGGGTGCTCTACTGCTGCAGTCTCTGACCCTCACAGGGACACAGTGTAGTGCCACAGTTCCTTCTGCACTCAGTACTGGGGCTACTTTCAAACCATGACAGTTATTACTGCGGCAGACTTTCTCCCTGAACACGGATCTAGGCAGTGACCACTTACCTAGGGGACTCACGTAAAATAAAACAAACAAGGAAAAACGGTGCGAAAATGGAAGGAACAAAAAGCTTAAGGACATACATGTCCCAACAGAGGTGAAGATTATAGTAAAAGCACACAAAAGATCATGATGTAACTCTCCACCATTTGACACCTCCCAAAGCTGACAGCTCCTCAATACCAAACATAGGCAATAGTGAGAAAGCTAAAGTCGGATAGACTCCAGAGTCTTAATTCCATAAAGGACCGATAACCATCCAGGGCACTCAAAAACAGAAATCAATTCAGGAACTAGACAAGGAAGTTACCAAAGTGGATGAAATCATGAAAATTCAACAAGTAATTAAGATGCTGAAGAAGAATCAAATAGAAATTCTAGTCATGAATCAATCGATCAAGCAAACAAACAAACAACAACAAAAGCCCCACAGCAATAAACGCTAGCAGCAGAGGAGACCAAGAGAAAGAATGAACTCCAAGGACAGAAGACAAGGTCAGGAGAATACATCATGCCGACATATATAGAGCAAAAGCTTAGCAAACATGACCAGAACGTGTTTTTAAAAAATATGTCTAGGATACACTCAAAAGATGAAACCTAAGACTCCACTGACTAAAAAGAAGGAGCTAGGATAAAAGTCATTACCTTAGACAATCTATTCAATTAAATTATAGCCAAGAATTTCCTAAGAACTACAAGAGACATAAGCTTCCAGGCAGAAGCACTCAGAACCAAATAGATATGACCAGAAAACAACCCCTTTACAACATATAGAAGTCAAGACAACAAAACTATGAAACAAAGAATACTAAAAGCTTTCCAGTAAAAATACCAGCTCACAGACAGAGGCAGAAACATCCACTCTTCATCAGCAGTCCTGAAAGCCAGAAAATCATGGAATGATCTTTCAAACCCAAAAAATAAATAATTAGCAGTAAGGATTGCTATGCCTAGCAAAATTATTCCCTAAAAGTGATAGATATAAAAGATCATCTCAAGACAAACACAAGTTAGCATAATTCACAGCAACCAAGCCAATATGCAGAACATTCTTATGTTCTTATACTAGACAAAGAGGACAAAGAAAGCATTATTTACAAGAATACAGGGAAAGTCTACTTTATGAGAGGAACAGATAAACAAGAGAGCAGAGAAAAAAAAATCAATCATGCCCAACACAAACTAGTAAATCTCTAAGATTACCAAGAGGAGAAAAAAAAGACCCACCAATTAACCAATCAACCAAGACAACATCCAACAAAATAATAATAGTAAACCCCTCTCAATAGCAGCCTTGCATGAAAATGACCTTAACTCACTAATTAAAAGACACACGCTGACTGAATTAGAAAGCAAGATCCAGCTATCCGTTGTCTTCCAGAAATATAACCAGCAAAGACATCCATAAAGAAAATCACGAAATTATCAGGAAAATGAATGGAATTGGAAATTGCTGACGTAGCCTAGATTCAGAAAGCAACACTGCATCTTGTCTCTCATATGTGAACCCCAGCCTCTAATTTTTATATATCGGTGTGTGGGTGTGAATGTAAATCATAAAAACTAAAAAGTAGACCATGAAAGGGGGGAAGAAGGGTGATGTGGAGGGTGACATGTGTGTATATGTGACATGAAAGGAGAATACTGGAAACAGCAGGGTACATGCAGAGCAGGAGAATCAGCCAAAGCAAAATTAGAAAGCCTGTTCCTGTGCATTCTATTTTTAAAATATGAAGAGAGAAAGACTTTTTAATAGAGAAAGAGCTGTCAATTTAGCACCATGATAGAACATTTGCTCGGTGTGCACAAAGCTCTCAATTTAATCCCAAGCACTTCAAAAACTAAGAAACAAACACGTAAATAAATACATTCTTTCCACCTGTAAAGCAATGGAAGTTACAAGCACACTCATATGCATGCGATCATGGAATTCTTTCTCATATCCTCTCTGTTATTCCAAGAGCCTCTCCTAGCCCCTTCCTAGATGAATGCCACTCATCCTGAACCACTCAATACGCAACCTGAGAAATTATTGTAAATATACAAACCTACTTCCAGCCTAAAGGAAAAACCACATTCTTCAAAAAAAAAATTTTTTTTCCAGTTCTAAGAAGTTACAGTGATGGCACAACTGAAGAAGAAAGAAAAAGAAAGAACAAGGAAGCAAGAATCTGAATAAGTCAAATGTGGTGGTGCATATCTGACCCAAGTAGAGAAGGTTCTCTCACACATAAACAGGCCGGTTAGGACATTGTGAGAAGATAAAGAAAAAAATGCAAACACACATATGTACAGACTCATGTGCATACACATACAGGTGCGCGCACACACACACACACATACACACACACATCTCTTTCATGCCTAGATTCTGACATGGTAGGATGTGTAAGTGCTAACGACTATGTGTTCCAGAGATCACACGTTTGTGCCTATTAGGGTAGGTTGCCTCCTGGAGCAGGATACTTTGCCAAGAAGTTTTCTGCCCTGTGAAGCCTTCATTATGATGCTACTTGGACTTTTGGGAACTTTCCTTAAGTTAAAAAGGAGACCATTACCAGTTGGAGTGACAGTTGGCGGGATGGTTTGTGAGATTCTAGCAGGTTCTGTTCTCTAACCTAAGTCAGCCAAAAAGGACAGTGAATTTTTCTTACTTTCTCTCTTTCTGTCTTTAAAGGTCACCTGCAGGAGTCATGAAGATTTCTCTCTTTCCTGTCTCTTTTTAGAGCTAGAGGGTAAAAGGCACAGTGGGAATCTCTTCAAGTTAGCAATCAGTTACAAGTTAAGAATCTGTCACAGTAGCAGTTGGGAGAAGAGGACAGAATTCAGTTACAGGCTCCCCTGCTGAAGAGAGCCAAATTCCACCCAGTGCCTCTTAGGATTGAGCAATAGAGAGAACAGTAGAGTCGGGAAGGCAAGTGAGTGTTTCATAGTCTGTTGACTCGCCTCATGGAGGTGCTGCACACCGAAAATCACCTTTCTTCTCTGCTTCACTTCAGCGAGATCCTGCTGGCAGACTCGAAGACTTGACCCTGATAATGAACACTCTGCACTCTCTAATTCTTATCTTCGTGTTTTGTGAATACATTTTATAAGAATAATTTTTATAGTTTCAAAATCTTAAAAGCTTTCTCCAAATAACATGATTCTGGTCAAGCCTGTAAAATAACCATTTTTCCCTTGCAGGAGGAACTAGTGGCAATTCAGTCAAATGGACCAGCCAAAGACTCACATCAGAAGGAGCAACTGTGACTATGGGTTGTAATTATATACCAAAAGGGAACCCCACTCTTTTCTCCTATGTTCAATATCCCAGCAAAGCTCCTTGGTTTCTTCAGAGAGGGAAAATGGAAAACAGCAAAAAATGTTGGGGCCAAGAATATTAAAGAAAAAAATCTCCACCATTGTGAAATATTCAGTCTGAGCATGAGACTCTGCCATGGACTGCCTTCTGAGAGACACAGTACCAAGGACACAGGATGTGTGGGGGGAGCTGTACAAAAACCTCAAGGTCAGATGAGGTATGCTTTGAAGCTGTGAGACTCAAGCTGGGGAACCTCATTCTGTCTAACACGGACAGTTATTTGGGGATACTATTACAAGGTTTAAAAAAAATTATCTACAATGCCCATAGGCATGGAGGCTTCTCCGACTAAATACAAGGTCAGAGGAAAGTTGCCCGACAATGTCCCTGCTCTCAATTGTACCAGCTCTTGTCCTTGAGGGCACCTTTCACGACGCTTAGGAATTAGTGTCTAATGACTTAGATGCCAGCCCTGGCTGTACTTCTTACTAACCGTGCAAATTTGGCCAAGTTATTTGCTGTCTCAGAGCTTTAGTTTTTGTTTTCATTTTGTGTTGTTTTTAAGTTTATTAAGTGGCCTTTTCTTGTACAAAGCAGTGGGTTTCATGATGACAGTTTTGTTCAAGTACATCGTGTTCTTTGACCATCTCCGTTTCTCATTACTTCCTCCTGTCCCTCCTTCCCACAGAACCCCTCTTCCAAAATGACTCTAGCTAGCTTGTGTCAAATTGACATAAAACCAGCCAGCCCATCAGGTTAACTGGCCTGTGAGCTTCTGGACATTCCTGTTTCTTATCCTCCCATCTTGTTCCATGAACTCTAGGGATATAGTTGTATACCGTTAAATTCATCTTTTTACGTGGGTTCCAAAGATCAAACTCGGATGTCAGGATTATGCAGCAAGCATCTTTACCTGCTGAGTCATCTCAAGGGTTCCATGACTGTCCCCTTAGTATTTCTTTGTTATATGACATCTACTCACCCCAGATAAGTTATTGATGACAAAGCAAAGCAAAGATTCTTCCCATGTCTGCCTCAGTGACCCAGTAAGTTTATTGGAATTACTTAGAGCAGTGAGGTTGGGGATTTACAGGAGCAGAGATTCAGCATCACTGAAAAGCTCACCCAGCATGGGTGACTCGGAAAAGGAGCAGCCCTGGAGCTCCCCACACACTCTACAGCAGCTGGGCTCCTTGCAGGAGCATCTCCTCTCTCTAACAACTGTCACTGCTTATTTAACCTTGCAGGGAGGGGCTTGTGGATCTTGTAAATTTCCAGAGTTTTCAGAGACGTGTAAGCTTTGTTTACCCAGTGCTTTGTACAACAGACGTCCACTAATAAACTTTAAAGAGAGAAACGAAAACCTAAAGCTCAGGGACAGCGATTAACTTTGTCAAATTTGCAGTTAGTGGTTGTCAACTTGGCAAGATCTATATTCATCTAGGAGATCAGCCTTGGGCATGTGGATGAGGGTATATGCAAACTAGGTTAGCCTCTGGGCATATCTATGAGGGACTATCTCCATTAGGTTAACTAAGGTGGGAAGATGGACTTTAACTATCTATAGTGCCATTCAGTGGGCTGGGGTCCTAGGCTGAATAAAAGAAAGAAACTGAGGTGAACAAGAGGATTCATCACTCTGTTTACTGACTGTGCATGCAGTGTAGCCAGCTACTGGAGCTCCTGCAGCCCAGACTTTCCCCACCATGATGGATCACATCCTTGAACTGTGTGTCAAAATAAGCCTCCTCTTTTGTACATTGCTGTTGTTTTGCATTGCACTGTCTTGTATTGTAATAGCAATAGAAAAAATAATTGATATATTTCCTGAGCCTTAATGAGTTTCCCTCCAGAAAGAAATATTTTAATTTGGAGGAAATAGCTACAAAACACTGTTCATCTGTCACAGTTTTCAATTTCTGCCTTTTTCTTTCACAATTTGTAAGTTATTCTGTCTGGTGGAGAAGAGAAGATGAAACCAGGGCCTGAGTTGCCCTGCACTTCCTCTTCCTCTGAAAACATGGGCTGAATCTGCTGAATATGCAAATGAATGCACAAATGAATATGCTGGCAGGTCTTATGGCCACTGGACACACAAGCTAGAGATATCTGAAAGGAAGGAACCTTAATTGAGAAAATGCTTCAGTAAGATCTGGCTGTAAAGCATTTTCTTAATTAGTAATTGGTGGGAGAAGGCACTGCCTATTGTGGATGGTGCTGTAAGAGACCATTCTGAGCAAACCATGGGAAGCAGGCCAATAAAGAGCGCCCTTCCATGGCCTCTACATCAGCTCCTGCCTCTAGGTTCCTGCCCTGTTTGAGTTCCTGTCTTGATATCTTTTGATGATGAACAGCAATATGGAAGTGAAAGACAAATAAACCCTTTCCTCCCCAACTTGCTTTTTTATTATTGTGTTTCATCACAGCAATAGAAACCTGAACTAGGACAAGTTGGTACCAGGAGTGGGATATGGCTGTGACAGACCTGACAGTGTTTTTGGAAGGATTGTGGAAGTACTTCGGGACTTTGGGCTAGAAAAGCTATTCGGTGTTGAGAGCTCAGTGGGATGTTCTGTGGGAACTTGGAAGATAAGAATGTTGAGAGCAGTGCAGATGATGGAGGCCTGGCTTGTGACGTTTCAGAGGGAAGCAAAGACTCTACCAGGCTTTTTGTGTGAAGAATCTATAACTGTGGTCAGCTGTGATTGACAAGATACCAGAACTACTAAAGCGAGCCCTTTGCTTTGTTGGAACACTCAACGCTGGTCAGGTGTAGCTGAGACTTTAGCAGTGATTGTCATTGTGGTGAAATCTCCTGGGAAGTGTTTCCTGAGAGCACAGAGAAGCTGTGTCCCAGAGGCAGGCAAGGCTGTACTTCGTGTTGGCAACCAGACTTGGTAATGTGTAAGAGTCATGAAGGAGTTATGGAAAGCAGCTGAGGCTTGGTACTGTGAGACCAGGAGAGGCCACTGGTGAAGGCAGAGCTTCAGTGGCAGTTGAAGATCCAGGATTGAGGGAGTCACGCAAAGAAGTTGAAGCTTGGCACCATGAAGAGAGCCTGGAAAGGCTATTGGTGAAAGTGTAACCCAGTTGCAGCAGAAGACTCTGGTGTTTTGGAGATGCCAGTACCAGGAGATGACCATCAAGAACAGCAGCAGCAGTGGAGTGGAGTCAGCTGAAGCCTAGAAGACACATTGTGTGTGCTGCAGAGGGTAGAGCCAGAGAAGTAATCCAAGCCCTTTGGAGGAGCCCAGAAGATCATGAGTGGTTCTCAGACATTGGACAAGTGGAGTTTGGTTTTGCCTTGGTTTAATTGTGACTGTGCCCTGATTTTTCTCTCTTGAAAAAAGAAGATATTTGATTTATTTTTATTTTACTGGATCCCACAATTGAAATATGTTGAAATTTTAAAAGAAGTTTTGGATTTTTAGAGAGGTTGGTTATTTTAAAGAGACTGAAATTTTAATGTGTTTGAATTTATAAAGACTGCAAACTTTTAAAACTGTTTATGTTTTTGATGTGAGATCTTGGGGAAGAATAAGAAAGAAAAGGTTGTGGCTTAATAGTGATGCGTTTGTGTGTCAGGTTGACAAGCAGTCAGTTGTGCTGGTTAGTATTATGTCAGCTTGACACGCAAAGTGAAAAGGAGGGAACCTTAATTGAGAAAATGCCTCTATGAGATCCAGCTATAAGGAATTTTCTTAATTAGTAGTGGGGGGGGGCACTGCCCATTGTGGGTGGTACCATTCCTGGGCTGGTGGTCCTGGGTTCTGTAAGAAAGCAAGCTGAGCACACCTTGGGAAGCAAGCCCATAAACAATACTTTTCCATGGCCTCAGCATCAGCTCCTGCCTCTAGAATCCTGCCTTGTTTGAGTTCCTGCCCTGACTTTTCTCAGTGATGGACTGTGCTGTGGAACTGTAAGCTTAAATAAACTTTTTCCTCCCCAGGTTGCTTTGGTCATGCTGTTTTATCACAGCAATAGAAATCCTAAGACACCTGGAGTGCACAGCACAGCAGAAACAAAAGAAGACCTGCCTGAAAAATAAGGTGGAAGGCCATAAACCACACCTCAAAATTGTCCTGACCTATACACAACACACACACACACACACACGCACACGCACACTGGATAAAATAAAGGAAATTTTAAGATTAAAAATATTCTAAATTTTTTATTTATATTAATTCAATTTTTACAACAGTCTTACGAAGTAGTAAGTACAGTGATTATCCCCATGTTAAAAACAAAGAAACTAAAATACAGAGAAATTAGCTTACTTGCCTGAGAAGAAAGATAGTTTACAGATCCAAGTAGATTAGCCCAAAGCCATTTATCTTAACCACTATCTTACATTACTAATTCTCAGCACTGTCTGTAGCCCTCATTGCAAAACTGTGATTTTTGGCATTATTATCCCTATTTTACATAGGAAGACATTAAATAGTGAAGAGCTAGGGAAACCTCTTAAAACACACGTTCTAGTGAGACTCAAACTTAAGTTCACTTGGCACCAAATTATGTTCTCTCGTTTCTTTGCCATTCTGCACAAAGCCATAGTTAGTGGATTATCTAACTATGCTGAAAAACAGCCAAAATCTAAAGGTATAGCTCATGCATAGTACGGATAAGACCTTGGGTTTAAGTATAGTGTTTCAGGAGGATACCTATGGTGGCAGCTTAGCAAATAAGACATTTTCATAGGTGCAAACCCTGCCAGACCTCAGCAGAGGGAACCACTATCATGGCAAGTGCCATCCAGAACAGTGGAACCCTGAGTGTCTCATCTCAGAGGTTTTTAATGATACTTAAGCTCTTCAGATGTTCTATTGATAGCATGTGCAGATTATAAGCAATCAAACATCTTTCACATAAAGCCAACATGTGCAGATAATACAAAATGTCAGGACCTAGGCAACCCTTCCCCCAAGTGTGCACAAAACAACCATTTTAAACATAACTAATAGTAAACTTCTGCATCATTACAGAACCAAAAAGGCCGTATATAAAGATTTGATTTAGAGACACATTGTGCTGTTACACCACAGGCTTGCATTCTTCACTGGGACCCACTCACAGTCATCTGGCATAATTCATATAAATTATGTCCATCAAGTATAAAGTAGTGCATGGTTGAGAATGGTAACCAAATGTCTTATCATTAGTTATACATTGAAAAGCATTTCAACAAATCCAAAAGATGGATTAAAATTTCAGGTGTTTAGTTCATTATCAGCATGGTGGGTAACATGGTGGCACACAGGCAGACATGGTGTGGGAGAAGGAGCTGAGAGTCCTACATCTGGGTCCACAGGCAGCAGGAAGAGCAAGTGCCACTGGGCCTGGCTTGGGCTTCTGAAACCCCAAAGCCCATCCTCAGGGATATACACATACACATATAGCATGTGTGTCTATCTTAGTAATTTATAAAAAATCAGTTGCAACATATAAAAAAAAATCCTAAATCTACAGTAGTTTATATATAGCCATGTAAACTGGCTCAAGGAAAATTACATTTTTTTCTGAAAAGGGAATCTCAGAAAATTCTTTTGGCAAAAATATACCCTATGTCACTATACACGCACACACACACACACACACACACTTAGATTTGGCTATTTTAATCCATGCTTTCCTTTGTATAAGTTCCTGTAGTCATGGCATCTCTTCACAGCAATAGAACTTGGGCAAAAACACACACTATGTTTCTAGGCATACATGTCTCTAAGCATGCAGACATGGTGTAGGATAAGGAGCTGTGAGTCCTACATCTGGATCCAAGGCAGTAGGAAGAGCAAGTGCCACTGGGCCTGGCTCGGGCTTCTAAAACCCCAAAGCCCATCCACAGTGAAATTATTTATACAGTGTCTAGCATAGTAATTCATAAAAATCCGTTGCAACATATGAAAAAAAAAAAGACCCTAAATTACAGTATTTTCTATATAGCCATGGAAACTGGCTCAAGGAAAAGTAGATTTTTCTGAAAAGGGAATCTCAGAAAATTATTTTGCAAAAAAATACAGCTGTGTCTCACAGGTGGAAGGAAACCATTGCCTGGCTTTTCTTTCTGAACCTACTTCTTTGAATGGATAATAGTATATCCTCTTGGGAATCCAGACAACCCAATATCCCGGCTGTCATTTACCAAGAGATGACTCTGGTTCAAACCCCCAGGGTTTTTTAGCTCTACTGACAAATACCAACACAGTCTAGCCACTGACTCTACAGCTCCCGTCCAAATTGATCATCTTAGTTTCTACCTGGATCCAGTCAGCGATTACTATGGAATGAAGACATATATTCTCTCTTAAGAATAACTTCTATTTGATGAAGTATGGGATGGGAAAGAATCTCACAAAACTACCTGAATAAAATAGGACTCTAACAGGAAAGTAACATTTAAAACATATTTGAAGAGACATTGATAAACTGTATATAAACCAACTAAAAGAGCCTGAAATAATATGTGGAAAAATAAGGAAGTTATATGAAGAAAGTGAGGATGTTTATAGGGCTACTCTTAGAAAAGAGAACACATACACCCTTGGGTCTTGAATGGACAGTGTGTGTTTTAGTCAAAGCTCTATTGCTATGAGGAGACGCCATGACAATGGCAACTTTTATAAAGGAAAGCATTTAATCGAGGCTTGTTTGAACTCTCAGAAGCTTAGTTCATTGTCAGCATGCTGGGTAAATTGATGGCACTGGGTAGACATGGTGTGCAGAAGGAGCTGAGAGTTCTACATCTGGATCCACAGGCAGCAGGAGGAGCAAGACTGGGCCTGGCTTGGGCTTCTGAAACCCCAAAGCCCATCCCCCCCGTGACCTACTTTCTCCAACAAGGCCACACCTCCTCCAATAAGACTACATGCCCTGGTCCTTTCAAATAGAACCACTCCCTATGAGTCTATGGGGCTATCTTCATTCAAACCAGCACAGTGTGGAAGGCAGTTGCCCTACTCGATGAAGCACAGCTGGCTGAAGTCAAGAAATCACTGGGCATCTATTCTCCCAGATGTCCCCACTCCCGGGAAAGCTAGTTAGATGGTGCTGTCTGGTTCCATATCTTTCTTTTTCCAGCCAAGCATTTTACCTGTTAAGTAGTCATTGAACTTGCTACCAGATGGTAATGTGAGCATTATATTTAAAAGATGGTGGATGGTTCCCTTTGCAAGTAATCCTATTAACCCTGTGATGATGAGAACATGTGCAATTCTATGGTCTCTGGTGGACTGGGAACGAAGCTGTAATTTAAAAAGACTCCATAGATGAACTAATGCTTATTCCAAAATTCTCTAACAAAGATATTTGTGAACTTCAGCCATAGTAATGATAGCAAAGTTCTAGCAAGTTTCACTGGCTATTTAATGTCTTCAACTAAGATGTAAATCGAAGGATTTTTCTAGATGTGGGAACATAATAACTGAGAGAAAATTTTCTCCTAATTCTGAGGCTGGAAGAGAGGGACCTCAAATGCCAATTCTAGAATGCCCTTCATCAAATGTGCACAGAAATGTATAGAAATGCTATAACAGAGGTGATATTCTGTCTGCTTTGATGGTGTCTTTGAGAACAGGGTCAGTGGCAAAAAGTAAGGAACAAAGCCGGAGAATTTCTGCAGTTCTGGTCACCTGATACTGGGTATGACAATCCTTCAGGAGGCGTTGGTCCTTTCTATACTCAGCTGAGACACATAGAACAGACAAGTTGGTGTCATGATGAACACAAAGGGAAAATCACAGTTCTTTGCGCACGGCAGTGTCCTAGCCCAGAAGCCCACCACTTTCCCTTGTGTTTTGGAACAATGTCCTTGAGGCACCTGGGGCTTTCACTCAAACTTTGAAGTCTAGACCTTCATAACTCTTCTTTTTGCTATGCTTTCTCCCTCCCTTTGAATAGATCATGACAAGGAAATGGCACAATAGAAAACGTGCTTCCAACACAAGCATGAGGACCCGAGTTCGAACCCCAGTAGAATATTCAGTTTATATATGCCTATGGCCAATTAAATGAGTATTGTCACTATCCAGCCAAACGTGTACTATATTTATTTCCCTTTCTGCTACATTCTTTACATTATAAATTACCTCATTTTCCTTATTTGTTCTTCATCAGTGTCTAGTCTGCTTTCTCTTGCTGTTATAAACACCAAAAACCAAAAGCAACTTGGGGAGTTTATTTCAGCTTACAGGTCACAGTTTATCATTAAGGAAAGCCAGGGCAGGAGCTCAAGGCAGGAACCTGGAGGCAGGAACAGATGCAGAGACCATGGAAGAACACTGTTTACTGGCTTTCTCACTCCAGCTTGTACCCAACCAGCTTTCTTTCTTTCTTTTTTCCTTTTTGTACTTTAAAAAAAGAGAATTACATACATTAGTACTGTGTTTATATCATTTCACTCCTTCCTCTCCTACCCCTAACTCCTCCTATTTCCTTCACTTCCCCCTCAAATTCATGATCTATTCTTCTTTAATTGTTATTTATATATAAGCCTGCTGAGTCCATTTAGTGTTACATGTATGTACATATATTTACATCTGACCACTTGAAGTTGAATAACCTATCAGGGAACTCCTCCATGAAGAATTCTGATTTTTCCTGTCTCAGCAGATATGGATCAGCCTCAAACTATTCATTAGGGGTGGGACCTCATAAAATTTACCCTGTCCATATTGGCATGCCAAGTGGTATTGTCATTATGAAGGTCTTGTTTACATAACCATGCGCTTGAGATTTCTACAACATGTTGAATGTGCAACACCCCTATCATGTCTAAAGGATACTATCTAGCAGCAAGCATACTAGTCCTCTGGCTTAAGTTGACAAAAATAATTCTCAGCCCCAACTGATACACTTGCCATGCAACCCCTACCCAAGGCACAGGAAACAATCATGGAAGAAGAGCAGAAAGACGTCTGAGCCAGTCATTGGTACTTTGCTTGGTTTACAGTACCAAGCATAAATCCCCTCCTATTGAGTGGGCCTTAAATCTGATTAGACAGTTGTTGGTTACCCCCAAGACATAAATGCCACTATTGTAATACTGGGGCTATTTTGGCAAAGCAGGTCACAGTTATAGTTGTAGGCTTTACAGCCAGGAAGGACTATAAATGCCTTTTTCCCTCAGGAACTTATGGAACGCTTTCTGATACTGTGAGAACTCATCCTTGGGAAGGAGGCTTCTAGGTCAGAACCAGCTCAAATCCTCCAAGTATTGTGTTTAAAGTGCTCATTTTTGTATCACTTACATGATATTAAATTGGCTTATGAGTGAATGTTCATATAAACTAAATTCTAAAATACCCAAATTAATTTTAATTTACAATAAACAGATTTTAAAGCAAAAATCCTGATTAAATGAAAATTTTAAAAAGATAATTTCTAGATTGTGAAGAGGCAAGACAAGGCAGAGGGTCCTCCATCTTGTATTATTGTTGAGACCTTCCCGGGTTCAACTAGAATCCAATCTCCTTGATGGAGAATCCCATGGAAAACTACCCAGCTCTATTCTAGGAGCCAAAGATCAGAATGTCCTTCCTAATTCATCTTAGTCTTTGTTAAAACTGCCTGTTTGTGAAGACTCTCCTCCAGCTAACCATTTTTCTTAGCTGTCTGTACAGAACCCTCCTCTGTCTGGCTAACCACTTATCTTAGCTTCTTTAAACTGCTTACTCTGTGAAGTGTACCTCACCCCCCACCATACATACACATCTACCCAGAGAGATACATAGAAGAGGTCTCTGGCCTTAAAACCCCTATGTTCTAAACACTTGAGGCCACACCTAGGTTCCCAACACTTGGGTGTGGTCCCAGCCAACTGGAATAAAGACTTTCAATTGGCTATATGCTGTGTCTGTGTCTAAAGTAGTCATCTCTGGTAAGCTTCCTGTAACAAGATCAGAACTCAAGAAGGGGCAGAACCAATGAGTTATCTGACTTAAGGAAACAGAACTGAAAGAGGCCAATGAAGCCTAAGACTAAATATCTTAGGAATTCTATGGCTACAATGATACACCATGATCAAAAGCAAGTTGTAGAGGGAGGGGTTTATTTCTACTTAGTCCTTGCAGTCCTTCATCCAGGGAAGTCAGGACATGAAATCAAGGCAACGAGGGTTAATGCTTTATGGGGAGTCAGACTGACCCAAGACTTTCTCAGAGGCCTTGATAAAAGGACCAAGGGAACTTCAGTTCTGTGTCCTTATTCAGAAATAGACTTGACAAGGCTAGACCAGGGCTGGAGCCAGGACCTCCTCAAGAGCGTCAAGGTTCTGGGGACCCTACTCTTCTCCCTAGGTTACTGTTATCATTCCTTAGGGAACTGTGTCTGAGGTATACTGTGTTCTCTTTGCCAACATTATCTGACTTAGCTTGTATCTTTCCCCTACAAATAGTACATATAATACTGTACTTCTTAATAAACTTGCTTTGCATAAACATTAGTCTATTGAAGACCTCTTGGTCCCAGGTACTATTTTGTTTTGTTTGCTTCTTGTCTTCTCTATTTCTCATTCCTGGCCTCCTGCTCAATACTTCACTGTCTGGGACCCTTATTCCTGCTGGTTCAGGACACTGCTTATTGGCTTGCCCCTCATGTCTTGGTTATCGTGCTCTCTCACAGCACGCAGGACCACCATGCCAGGGGAAGCATCACTAACAATGAGCAGGGCCCATATTAAATCATTAATTAAGGAAATCCCCTACAGGCTTGCTACAGCCAATCCTTATGGAAGCATTTTCTCAGTTGCGGTTCCCTCCTCTCAGATGGCTCTAGCTTGTGTCGAGTTGACATAAAAACTAGCCATCGCACCAAATGCACAAGAGAAAATAAGTGCACAGAGAAAACCCTAGAATTCTGAAGAGGGTGCCCACAAATATTCAATGAGTGCTTATTTATACATCATGTGGAAACTATCTCCAGGGCCAGGGAAAGAGGTGTCCAAAAGACTAGAGGGAGCAGGACTCCTTTGAGTGTACCTAGAACTCAGGAAGGAGATTATTGCTAGACCACTTGCTCCTTAATTCTTTAATTCATTTGTTCCCCTAGCTCTAGCTTCTTACCACCGTTGGCCAGTTTTAAAGGATCTGTTGTGTAGATATTTAACAATGCCCTGTCTGATTTAGATAATAAGTGGAGATAAAAAAATAAATGCTGCTTCCATGGCATGACATAGAAGCTACAGAAAAGGATTTTTTTTCTACCAATAACACAACCGCATTAAAAACTAGTTTCCATTTCTCATCCCTGAATTCACTTACACATACTGTAAGGTATGATAAATGTAAACTGGAAGAATGTGATTTAAGTGATGGGAAGCCAATAAATGCAAACAACTACTGTCTCAATGGTCAATGTCACTTGTACTGTCTGTTGTAACCTTTTAGATATTTTATCATTTTTCTCCTCATTCTTTATCTTCTAAGACTGTCTAGTCCTAATTTTTAGAATCTGTTTAATAGTCCTATACCTTCTTTGTTGTTACATTTTTCTGGGCATCTCCTTTTACTTTAATAAAACAGCAACAACCAAAAAAAAAATGTCTGCAATGGCTTCCTAGAAGGATTCAATGCCATCTCCACAGCAATGGTTCCACACACTGTGAGTCCTGCCTTTAGGACACTGACCTTCCTTTGATAACCATATCCCCAGTTTCCTTACGCTAAAGTGTAGACCTGTAATTGGCTGGCTTTGGGAAGATGAAGCACATGAGTCATAGGTTGAGCAGGACTGTTCCTCTTTTGGTTTGGGGCAGTGGAGACTGTGTGCTCTTGACTTGGCAACAGGTGAGATGCAGATAGTTCCTGTGTGGCCAGCTTAGCTGCATGTTCTGTGTCTCGTGGCACTTGAGGACAGCTATTCCTGAGAAAGGGAAACAATCTCCTTTCTAAGCTTGTTTTATGGTTAGTTCTGGCCACCACTGCTGGAAGTCAGCCTAGAGTCTATTTTTCTAACCTCTCTTATGATATATGAGCCATCTAATACCCCTCTTCCAATATCGACCCGCTTAGACTAGGTAAAGTGGGCTTTTTCTTTCTTGTCCCTTAACGCTCAGGTATCTCGCAGTGTTTGTGCTCTGAGGCCCAGCATGCCTTTATTCTTATTTACTTTAAACTCAGTATCAGATCAGTTAACTTTTTCATCATAGCACAATTGGCTTACAAAAAATAATTCATAGCATTTCACGATGTCTTCCGGATCCCTTACCAGAAAACTGACTGTGCAAAAGAATAAAGCCAGTTTTGATAATAGACCCTAGACACATCGTGGAATGAAAATATCATGCATGACATAAATCACAGGCACAAAGCTCCTGAGAGATAGAAAAGCATCTCCGGTTGCTACAGACACAAGCAGAGTCAAACTGAGAGAGCTTTTCAGAGAATCTTCACCATGTTTCATTTTAACCCTGAGAGCAAGTAAAGATCATTAAAGTCCAATTTTAGTTAGGGAATATTTCCCTCACTTGGAAGGAGTGGAGAGGCATTCAAATACTAAACCTTATATCATGCCATCTTAGTTCAAATTCAGCGTTTTCAGTCAATTGGCCAATATTTACTCTTTTAAGAAATTATTTTACATTTATTTTTTTATTTTTTTTATTGCACTGTGTGTTTGTGCACACACTCACACATGTGCATGTGTTGTGGCACACAGGTAGAGGTCAGAGGACAACCACAGGGAATCAAACTCAAATCATCAGCGGGTAAACAAACATGTTTACCCACTAAGCAATTTCATTGGCCCATATTTACCATTTACCCCTTTTGAAATCTTGAATTAAGTGTCACTTTCTTGATGAATTCTTTCCTGCCCTCTAGTACAAAGTTGTTCCCATATTACTGTTTCAAATGTTGCTAAGTGACTGAGTCCAGGCTGGGAGTTTCCTGGTTCTTGGCCTCTTATGTAGGAATTAAAATAAAGGCTAACAGAGATTACAATAGTAGTAAGAAAATTTAATTCAAAGCAAAGTGACAGAACAGGTCAGATACATTATCAAGAGTGACAGTGGGCCAGATGAGTGAAAGTACCCAAGGGCCCCCGGGTTTTTCCTTGGTGCTTCTAGAGGAAGGTGGGACTATTTACACAAAGGCATACTTTAGGTGGTTCTCCATTTTGATTGACAGACTTGGATTATATAGGCTTTTGTTCATTATACATGTCCTTTTCCATAATGCATCTAATTTTAGTTGCATGAGTAACCAATTATGCATAGCCATAAAGTGGCAATAGTGTATTGTCTCTAGAAATTCACTTACAGGAGACGGTTTTCCCAATACCGGTTCAATACAGATTGGTCCACTTCCTCTCACACCCAGACATAACTAAGATATAATTGAATAGAATTATCTAATCTGTCAAAATTTCACTATAGTTAAGAAAGGAAAATTTACCCCATTGTTTGGAATGGGATGGTGGTGTATGTATAGCTTGATGCAATGATGCAATAGGGGATCCTAGGTTGCTGATAGGTTGTCAATTACATTGTTCAGTGTTAGGTTTGAGTATAGTATGCACAGGTAAATGTCTCAGGCTTCCAAGTGTCTAGGACTTCTTCAACTTCTCACTGTGAGATTTTTCTCCTTAATTCAATGGAGTCACGGAAGGCAGGTAAGTCTTTTCGAAACAGTATAGAGTTGAGTAAGGCAGAGTCTCTCCTATTCTATCCTTGAAACTATTCTATGTCCTGGGACCCCATTGGAAAGAATCTAGGAAACTCAGCCTGCTGGTCCTGAGTCGAACAGGCAATTAATTAAAACCAGGCACAGGTTAGAGGGGCCACAGCAAGACTGAGGCTGTGACAAGTTTATTGAGAGCAACCAGACTTTTTATAACTATACCAGAAACAGAATATAATGGCAATTGCCAGAATCAAGCAATTGTAGCTTTCCAGGATACAATGAAGTTTGTAAGCTATACAGGGTACACAAGATTAATGTCTAAGATCAACTGTCCGGTCAAGCTTGCATGCTTCTTTCATTTCTAAGGGGACATACAGAGAAGCACAAAGTGGTCTGAATGCTTCACTGCCTGAGGAGGTGCCTCAGTTTCTCAGGAACTGAAAGGTATACAGTGCCCCAGGAGCCACAGACTCTAACTTGAAAAACCTGTGATGCATGCCTCTCAAGGCAGCTATACCAAGCCAACTTCATAATTCCCTGCAGTTGGATTCTCAAAGCAACTAGCTGAGTAATCTCATTTAGAAGGAGTTCAGAAGTAAGCAAGGAGATAAGGGAGAGGAGAGGCATGAGCAAGGGGAGGAGGAGTGATTGATCCAGTTTTTCCAGCCTGGGGTTGAAAGGCTGGTGACTAGATTTTCAAATGAATGAGCTCCCAGATGGATATTTTTGATATTTGATATTTTGATATTTGTTGGACTTTGCCAGGTTGGTGAACACAAAAGCAGCATTCCTCCAGGAGATATAAGTAGATTCCTTCCTGTCCTTCAGCGAACAAATCTAAGCCTTTCCTATTTTGGAGAACCCTTCCAGCAAGAGAATTTATTTGATCTTAAATTTGGGCTAGACCTTATACAATTTTCTTCATGGTCCTGTCAGTATCTTTTGATAGTTGTTGTTGAGTATATTGTGATACCCTCCAGCTTCTAAGTCGCCTGACAAAAGCAAGTCACTCAAAGCTATTGCCAGTGGGGTCAGAGGTGCTGTTCATTTTTAAGGATGGATGTTTTTATATAGTGCGAGTGGCCAGGGAGCATGTTTCCAGGCAATGGAAATATCTAGTATCATATATAGGATAGAGGGAAAGTATCTCTCCAAGTGGGGAATGAAAAGGCTTATTACTCAAAGGTCCAACAAAAGCCCAACAAAATCAACCTGACAGGCTCTAGAATCACTGAAGAGACATGCTTCCAGACATGTCTGTGAGTGATTACCTAAATTAAGTAATTGAGATGGGAAGACCTACACTAAATATAGGAAACTTCATTCCATGGGCTGAGGTATCAGACAGCATAAACAGAAGATAGAGCTGGGCACCAGCATTCGCTGCTCTGCTTCCTGAGTATGGAAGCAAAATGACCAGTTGCTTCCTACTCCTATCCCCATACCCTCCTTGCTATGATAGACTGTAAGCCAAAATAATTTCCTCCCTTAGGTTACCCTTGTCAGGTATATTGTCACAATGATGAAACAAGTAATGAATGCAGAGAACTGGTACCAAGAAGTAGTCATTGCTATGATAAGCCTGACCTACAGAACTGGTTTGCAGGATGGTTGTAGAAGAGTTGCAACTTTGGGCTAGAGAAGCCTTCAGTTTCTGCCAAGAAGAGCTTAATGGGCTTCTTGGGTAGGAATTTGGAAGACAAGACCACTGAAAGAAATGTAGACAATGGAGCTCCTGAAGTTTCAGAAAGGAAGAGGGACTCTCTACCAGGAACTGGACAAGAGGTCATTTGTGTGACACTGGGGCAGAGAGTCTGGCTACATTGTCCCTGTGCCATGCCCTGAGAATTTGAATGGAGCTAAATCTAGGAGTAATTGACTAGTATGTTTGGCAGAGCGCATTTCAAAGAGAGTATCAGGCTGTAACACTCCACTTTTATCTGTGTCTACATTGAAAAAGATCAACAAATGGGGCAGAAAGGTATTCTAAGACGTGCAGTTTGCCAATTTAGTTAGGAGGCTCTACAAAACACAATGTCAAGTAATACACAACAGTTAGTTTTGCAAAGCTATAAGGCTTTACAGAAACACTGTTGGGTTCATGTTAATAGCTGAAGTAGACACTGAGAGATGTGTATGGCCATACAAAGCAGCTTATTTTCCATGGGTTACATACTGACATCAGGGCTATCCAAATAAAGAAAGCATGGCAACAGCCTCAAAAGTTGGCCATGTGGTCCCTTTTAAACCAAATAGGCAGTGCCTAGGGGATCCTTCTGATTCAGGATCCGAATACCGGATTGGCTGTCGTATCTCAAGGAAGCAAGGGGCTTCTGGGAAAGCGAGTACTTGACAGTAAGCAAAGAGGCAAGATCAGTGCCACCTACCACTAGGGGCGCTGGTCCTCTAACACCATCAACAATAAAACTATGTTGAAAATTAAGCCATTGTGTGGCTACACTCAGTCAGTAACAATTATCCTCATGATACAGAAGAACTAAACAGAGACTACTTCTAAAGCACTACTTTAGAACCTTTCATTTAGTACAGAAAAACAGAATAGCAACCTTTTTAATGTTCTTTCGAAGTATGTAAGACATAAAGAGGTCAGCACTACACCACACCCGTAATGAAACAAGCAGTAACTACATGAGTTTACACAATCTGGAAAATAAAAACCTACAGAATCGGTTGATTGGCTACCCTGTGTCTCCTAAATCACACATACAGAGAGAGATGAGAAGAAGACACAAACACAGACACACTAAAACCAATGAGCAGGTCAAAGTACTGAGACATTAGCGGGTCCTAGGGAGCAACCAAAGCAAGATGGAACGTATTTGTAGAGCTTATGTTAGATGTAAACTACGCTGTTTAGGTTTCTCTCTCTTTCTCTCTCTTTTTCCCTCCCTCTCTCCCAAACAAATCTGTTTCATTGTGAATAGCTTTCCTTAAGCCCAGCCACAGGAAGTAAACAAACACTTGCCAAACTCACCATTGACTTGCCACTGTTAATGACTTGCAAACTAAACTTTGCTCAGCTTTTGAAGTCTTCTTTCCTTTAGTATGATAATAGGAATACAAGATTTTGTTACACGTGAGAAAAATTCCAGGAGATTCAGAGTAAATCTCCATTCTTCATGGAACTGTCACTGAAGAACTAAAAACTCATCTTAATGTGGGGCTTTTCCCCATTGATTTTTTTCCCCATAAAAAGCAACCAAGATGACCTCCCATTTTGAAAATGGAGGCTGCTATGGTTTCTACTCCATTTTTCCAGGCAGGAACTCTCACTACCATACTCTCTTCCGATCTGTTTTGGTAAAGGCTGCAGGCAGTATGACCTACATGTACTAATAACAAGCCTCCTTTGGTTCCCCGCTGCCCTCCCCCAAAACTAAACGTTCTTTGAGTTTCCTTCTGAGCCCCGTTTTCCAATTCCCACATCAGGCAGAGAAAGGGAATACTAACAACCAGATACTAAAATACATTAGTTACAACACAGTGTACTATCTCTTAGAAACTATATCAAAGCAAAAATTAGCCCTTCTCAACATTGTCAAATCACGCACCTTTTAAGTAAACCGAGGCAAAAGTGTAAGTGTTTTTCTGACATAAGGGCATCTTGACAGTCAGGAGCCAAGGTTTGTAAGTGTTACAGCTCTAGGGGGAGAAGTTTCCCTGGTAGAAGTGTTACAGCTCTGAGGTGGGGAAGGTAAATGTTAGAGTTCTGGAAGGAAAGGTTTTCTTTCCTAGAAAGCCTAGAGGCAAGCATTAACACATAGTCACACCTGCAACAAATCTCACACAAGAGATTTATTGGGAAAAGACACAGGAGGGTGGCTGCTTCTGCTCTGGAGAAGGGCAACAGGGAACTGATCAGAAGACAGACCTTATATAGGGTTTGGAGGCAAGGAGTTTTCCAGAGTGAAATTTTCCAGGATGGGGATTGGGTGGATTTCAAGCCCCGAGCTTGGGCAAGCTCAGGGATTGGTGGGTTTCTGGCTCAGTGATTGGTGAGATTTTGAGCTCAGGACTTGGTGGATTTCTGGCTCAGTGGTTACTTAGTGATTGGTGGGATGTCTCAAAACCCAGAAATGAGCTAGAACTTTTCAATGAGCTTGGACTTTTCACTCTATAAAAAGAACCTCTGAAATAAGATCAATCCTAAAATTAATATTTTAATTTCACACTTTACATTTGTCTAGAAAAAGCAGTTCAGATTTTTTTGAGTACTTAATAAAAATATGTTTAGCTATGTTTAGGTTATCTTTCCTAAATTTTGTAGTCAGATTATCTTCTCAACCAAAGTTTCCATAATTAACATTCAAAAGTACCAGACCCCCCCCAAAAAAGTTTAAAAGATAAGTTTAAAATTAACATTTCAATTAATTTTAGATAAAACTTCCTGAGGTTAAAGAAAAAAAAACAAAATGGTTTTTTACTTTAAAATTTCTTAATCTTTGGGTTTTGCCTTTTAAAAGCAGACACATCCACCAACCCTCAGAACCTTTTTCCACCAGAGACCCAAAGCTGCCACATTAGGCTGGGACTCAGGTAAAGGATCTTCATCCTCCTTCCTGTCCTCCGTCCAAGTCTCTCCAGACTACTCCAGTCCTGCTGCAGTCAGCCAGCCTGAGCCCCTCCTCCTGGTTCACCTCTATTCCCTCAGGATTCTGCCTCAGCGCAGACCCAGGGCCCACCCTAATTTTCCTGCAGCCTCTTTTAGCTCCTCCTTCTAGCCCATCTCCAGTCCTTATTCCTTGACATTCTGCAGAACTGCTCTCTACCAGGGACCCCATAGCCACCACACATTATTAGGACCCAGATTGGGCAACAGCAATCAAAGATCTGGAGGAGGAGAAAAAAATCAATTTCACCCAGCTACAAAACTCTGTGTCCTACAACAGAGATCTGTCTGCAAGAAATACCAGTGCAATGGTGGCACAAATGTTATAGGAGCAACCAACTGAATGAAAACAAGCACATGACCTCCTCAAGGTTGAGGAGAAGCTTTTTGTTGTAGACATGAGGGAGAATACATCTAGAGGCATCTGGAAGGATCCAGACTGAACCAAGCCATGAGGGGAGGGGAGCAAGAGATGAAGGAAAGAAGAGGGAGAGCAAGCAGACCAAGAGAGGAGTCTAGAACCAAGAGAAAGAGAGAGAGAGAGAGAGAGAGAGAGAGAGAGAGAGAGAAGAATGAGAACCAAGAGGCCAAGAGAGCACATGGCTGAAATGGCTGGATTATATAAGAATCAGAAGCTGGGGGAAGGACAATGAAGTTCAGCCTCTGACCTGGTTATATTCAGGGTAGAGAGTGGGAGGAGCCACAGGTAGAGTGAACCTTGTCCCTGTTTTCCATGGGACCTGACACCAACCACTTTTTTTTGGATTGAAGGCCCACTCCATGAGACGGAACCTATTCCTGACATTACTAAAGTGGCCAAGGACCTGAGGCCAAATAGGGAATGGGCCCAGGGAAATATTTACTACTATCATCTTGCTAAATGACCATAGCAATAAAATGACTCTTAAGGATACATTGCTGCATTCACAGGGCAGAGCATCGCTTGACTCTCATCACAGAAGCCTCTTCTTATAGGAGATGAAGACAAAGAGACCCAAAACTGGATAATGTGTAGAGGTTGAGAGACTTTGGAGCATTCAGCCCTAAATGGGATGCCTCTTTCAAACCCCTCCCCTCCATGATCTAGAATCTATGCAGAAGAAGAGGCAGGAAGATTATAAGGGCAGAGTTGGCGATGACTCCAAGGAAACAGTGTCTTCCAGACACAACAGTACTAATACAAATATGAACTACAGACTCTGACAGCATGCACAAGACCTATACAGGTTCAAACCAGACAAAATCCCACACTGAAAAGGAGTTGGGGGCCCAAAGTTCCTCACCTATCTAAGAAGCTATCTATAATTGATAACCTGCTGGGAAAGGGAAAATCAGTGCTCTCCAACAGTGTCATTGGGTATATCAACTACACTCCAGGGCAGGCCCCATGCCCAGGAATGATTGACCAACACAAAAACTATGTGGATTTGTATTTGTTTGTTTGTGTGGGATTTTTTGGTCATTTTTTTTTTTTTGGTCTTACTGATTTTCTTGTTTTTAGTTTGTTTTTATTTTAGTTTTTTCATATGTATATAACAACAATATTTTTTAAAGAGAGCATGAATTTGAAAGAGAATAAGAAGAAGTATACGGGAGAAGGATTTGGAGAGAGGAAAGGGAGGGGAGAAATGATGCAATTATATTATGCCTTAAGAAGCAGATGGTAAACAGAGAGAGAAAGAGGACATGTATTTGAGTAGAGAGGGAGGGAGGAAATATCTGGAAGGAGTAGAGAGAGTAGAAAGATTGTCATCAAAATATATTGTGTAGAAAAGTTCTTAAATAAAAAAATTAATAGTCATCGAAGCAATTGTGCTTATGTAGCCAAAATGACCCCAAACACATTCGTATACAAAGCAGGAAACTGAATCACATCTTTAACAGAAAGCTTGAAGCAAAGAGTCAAAATTTAAATCTTTACTAGTTTGATAGCCCTAGGTAAAATTATAGCTGACTAACCTCTGATGAACAATCTCTAAGCCAGAGCTCCTGAAGAGAAAACTCTGACCTTTCTACTTTTTATTTCTTTTTTAAAACTTGTTGTGCACTGGTAATCATGATTGGCATGCCTTTTAAAACTACTCTTATATTTTTTTTGCGATCATAATGTAATTGATCATAATATAATTACATCATTTTCCCCTTCCCTTTCCTCCCTCCAAATCCTCCTATATACCCCTCTCTGCTCTCTTTCAAATTCATGACCTCTTTTCCATTAATTGTTGTCATATACATATATGTATACACATATATATTCCCAAATATAACCTTTCAGTCTTATATTACTTGTATGTATGTTTTCCAGGCTAGACATTTGGAACTGGGTAGCCAATTGGTGTGCTGTTCCCTAGGGAAGACTATTTCTTTTGCTTTCAGCATTCCTCAGTAGTTTGTAGTTCTTTGTGCAGGGTTGAGGCCTCATAGAATGCCTTTTTAAAAATGTTTTAATTGTGTATAAATGTGTTTGTGACATTTCAAGGCATTTGGATTCTGACCTTTTTAATTTTTTTTCATAATACTTTTATTAATTACTTCAGTTTCATACAATGTATCTTGATCACATCCTCTCCCCATTCCTCCTGGGTCTACCCTCCCACTCGTGTGGTCTCAAAGAAAAATAAATAAACAAACAAACAAACAAATAATTGAGTCCAGCCTGTGTGGTAGGAGTATGGACCACAGGACTCACCATGGTTCCCAGAGGCAGCAGGCTGCTCTGATCATGGACATTCACCTGACTCACATTAACCTGAGATCAAGAATGACTAAGTTCAACCTGAAGTTGGGCTTCACTGCCCAAACACCCAGGCACCTGAACACCCAGGTCCAGACCTGGACTTCCCATAGGCATCAGGACATCCCACAGGCATCAGGACATCCCATAGATGCTTGGACATCATGCAGGTACTCGTCCAACCTACAGGTACCTGGCCATTTCTCAGGCACCCTGTCTTCCCACAGGTATCTGGCCATCCCCCACAAATGCAGACAACCTGCAAGCATGATGTCTAAGGATGTTCAATGTCTATGGGAGTCCCCAACTACTTGCTAACAACCTGGGTTTTTTTGTTTTTTCCTTTCTATTTCTCTTTATTTTTCTCTGGACACTGTTCTCATAGATAATCTAAAAAATGGTTCTGTGTTTGATCAGTGTGTTAATTCAATGTACAAATGTAAAAAGTTAATAATAAAAAGAGAAAAAAAGAAGAGAATATAACTAAAGTTACATTCTTCCTCAAAAGATAAAGAAAATCAGATGATTTCATCAACTAAAAGGAAAAGATCATCAAATCAAAGACTCCACCCTGATTGAAAGAACAGGACTGTATCCAGTCTCCTAACTCATTCCTGGGCTACAGAGCCTGAGACAATGAACACTCACATTTTACATATTTAACAGCCTATTTCATTTTATATGATACTTGTGGGTAACAGAAATTATATAATTTATTTTCAAAATATTAATATTAAGGTTTTTCTTACTAAGGCTGGACTACACACACACACACACACACACACACACCTGTATGTGTGTGTGTGTGTGTGTGTGTGTGTGTGTGTGTGTGTGTGTGTGTGTGTGTATTTACTAAAACATCTTTATATTAATTTTCCTATTCACAGTAAGGCTTGTAGAAGATATAATCCTAACAAATAATGGCATTCAAAATCTTGGCTTAGACAAATCTCACTTATACGTTACGATTTTTGTATGTATTCCTTGTCTACATGTGCTTATGTTTTTTATAACATTAACTCAATACCAAATTGGCTTGTAAGTCATCATGTGAACTTAAGTTGTCAACCTTGCTCAGTTTTCTTTAGCTCATAATAAAACTAAAATTTTAAGAGATAAAATCATAACAAAGGACAAAATAAAGTATGTTTAATCCATGTGACTACTTAGTCAAAACAAATAGAGATAGAGCTAATGGCCCTGGAGCTTTCTTTGGAACAATTACCATAAGTTTTAAATTTAACTTTTTAATCTTTTCTAAAGGACAAGATAGATATAATTATACAGTATTAATCAAAATTTCTTCCTGATCTTTGTCTAGATTTTGGTTCTACCTCATGGTCCCTATTGCCTAAGGATATAAATTAATTTTAAGAGATGATTACTCCTATTCAAGATACAGTTTCCCACATTGGCTAATTGCCCTCCTCTGAGATACTAAAGAAGATTAATTCTGT
Source organism: Cricetomys ansorgei (assembly GCA_026225945.1). Taxonomy (NCBI): domain Eukaryota; kingdom Metazoa; phylum Chordata; class Mammalia; order Rodentia; family Nesomyidae; genus Cricetomys; species Cricetomys ansorgei. Next base: position 2,301,425 of record JAMJFZ010003384.1, read on the forward strand.
CTGTACTTTTAGATATGTTTTGTATATGTGTGAACATGTATGTAAACATAAACATCAAGGATTTTAAGGATATTTTGACCACTACTGCCTCTTAAACAAACAAATCATTTTTCAAGATTCCTATTTTAGCTAAGCATATGTAAGAGGCAACTCTATACATTTTTAATTGTCATTTTAAAAATCTGGTAAATAGCCAGGTGGTGGTAACATTACATTATAATGATTTGGGGGACATTCATTCATCTCTGTCTTTTGTTTAAGAAAGAAGGTAAAATAATTTAGGCAAATACTTGTTGAATGATTAATATACTTTCAAAAAAAGGAAACAGGTAGCTCAAAAGAAATACTCATAAATGTCAAACGTTATCCTGCTCGGGATGCCTCAAGCCCTAATGTGGTGGTTTGAATGAGAACAGCCCCGACAGGTTCAGAGATTGGAACATTCGGTCACCAGGGAGTGGCATTATTTGAAAGAATTGGGATATGTGACCTTACTGAAGGAAATGTGTCACTGGGAGTGGGTTTTGAGGTTTCAAAGAGCCTATTCCAAGCCCAGAGCCTCTCTCTTCCTACCTCCAGGGAGGCAGATGTAGAACAGTCAGCTGCTTCCGCAGCGCCATGTCTCCCTGTGTCGCCATGCTTCCTGCTATGATAATGAACTAAAACTCCGAACCTATGAGCAAGCCCCAATTAAACGCTTTCTCTCACAAGAGTTGCCCTTGTTGAGGTGTCTTTTCACAGCACTAGAACACTGCCTAATACACGGAGATTAAATGATTTTTTTAAAAAAAGAAATAATTTCAAAGTTCAAATGGCCTAAATCATCAACAAACAGTTAATTTAAATTGATTAAGAAAACAGAAGCTATGAAAGTATTTTACTTGTATTTCTAACAATTAAATGTCTGGAATACTGTATATAATGTTTTCTGTTTTAGATACAGCCTCCTGAACTTTCACGTAAAGTCATCTCATTAAAATTGTTTTCTAAATTTTGTAATAACAATAATAATATGTTGTAAAACTTTTAAATGCATATGGTTATAAATAAGTCAGATGTAATATAAATATTATTAAACTTTTAATGTCAAAATTCAAAAAGAAAGAAAGGCTTAATGTTCTCATGGTTGCATAAATCACAGCAGATCAAAAACCCCTTGGCTTTTAATTACAAATATTCAACAGAACCCTAGTAGCTCAAGAGAGCCTCAAAACTTTCCTGTGACATAATAGATGTCCCCACATAGCTCAACAGAACTCCAAATTTGCTCAAGAGTTTCCAAGATGACAAGATCTGTCCTACAAGTGGTATCAGGGTTAGATTGCAATGTCAAGCCATATTCTTCCTACTGCTGGCCGGACCCTTCTCCACAGGTCATAGCAGGAAAAAAAGCAAACCCAGGACAAAGAAGATCTAATCATGTCTCCCTAAAGCCACCAACTGCAGAATGGCAGAGTTAGGCCTCACTGTCTCTGTAGTCCATGACATCAAGTTATAGTCAGGTTCCCAATGCCTTCAAGAGCTCGCTGCTTCACCACCACAGTTACTGTGTCTCTCTCTGATACAACCATACCTAATATTGCTCAACAGAAGAACATCAAAAGACAAAGCCAGTCACCAAAATGGAACACCCCCAGTGGTTCAAAGTAACCCCAAATTGCTCAAAAGAATCCAAAGACAAAGAGGAAGGAAACACTTGAGGTATACCAATAAGGGCTAAACTTACCTAGGATGAGATTTTTCTGGAGTACCATAAACACAGTCCAAATTCATTTTTCTACTTTCCCAAGTAGAGGTAAAATGAAGCCGATGCTGCTAAAGTGGGAAGATAGAAAAATGTCCCTGAAAATTTTAGCCTTTTCTTTCCACCTGCTATCAGCTTATTACAAGTGGCAGACACCCCAAACTGTGTCTTATTCTCTCATGGCTGCCATTTCATTATCAAACTCGGAAGCCACAACCTGTGCCCCAAGTCAGGTTTAATAACCCATTCTCAATAATCCAACTAAAAGATCTGAATTAATAGTGGAAAGCAGAAAAGGGTGATTTATTCAATGTGGCCACATTGGGAAGAGGGACAAAGAGACTCAGAAAACTTAGGTCCATCTTCAGGGTCTGAGAGTGAGATCAAAGTTTAAATAAAAAGACAAGTTTGGCACAAATAAGCAGGTCCAGTCAAGGTGTGGTCACACTCACTAAGTTCTAGTCCATCCTGTAAAGTGGTCTGACAAGTTGTTAGAACTATTTGGAATCCCTTCTGTTGGAAACAATTTCTACCTCTGGCAGGTGCTTTTTCCTTCTCCCATGAGATTCTTTGGGAAATCCCTCCATTTTTGGCATCTATTTTTCCAGTCCATTAGTCGTATCTAGAGACACAAGGGTCTCTTTACAATGTCTTCCTTTCTGCCCAACCAGTTACATGTGGAGTCTTGAGACTTATTAATGTTAAGCAACGTGTGGCAGGGTTAGAGTGCCTGCAAAGAAGTTTTAAGACTCCCCTAAATGAAGCTATGAGCGTGAATACCAAATTGTGATGTATTACTTATGTGTTGGAGACACTAGAGCTAAGAGACATCCACTGAGGAAAACTGAGTGAGGCCAGACTATGCATGTTATAGGCAGCTGACTTGCAGGAGTGGGCTTCCTCATGCTCTTTGTGGCTTAAAGAATTCCACCAAACCCCAAATTCTAGATGTGGAGCAACAAGATTCTAGTTTTGCCCTGTTGGTTTTTTTTAGTCTTGCTATAGCCCAAGAACTCCTTGCTATGACCCCATTATTTCCTTTTGGAACAGAAATGTCCACTCTATGCCATTATATTTTGGAAACACATAACTTATTTTTTTAATTTTTTAAGAGCTCACACAATTAAAGAGAACTCTCAGTTTGTACTCTGCGCTAGGACAACAGGAAATGTGCTCTGAGGACAAGACCTCATAATGTCGTAGATGCCTACACAATAGATGTTTGTCAAGGAACGCATTAGACAAGGAAGAATCCCATCCCAAAAGACAGGCTACATTTGCAGCAGGTTGAAGGGCTGTCAAAAGGCTGTTGGAGCCCAGATGGTTCTCTAACAAGCCCCAGATGCTAGACGGAAAGCCACAAGCTTTGGTAATCGCCCTGCTGAGTTCTGGTCCTTCTTTGGTCTAATATTTCCTTGTTATTCCTCTACTCCACCCTTTTGGAATAAGGTTGTCTACAATGCACCACTGTATATTAGAAGTTTACCATTTTTTCTGTTTATTGCTGTTCTTTTGTCTTGGTTTGGTTTGAGTTGGGTTGAGTTTTTCTTGTTTCGATTCATTTGTTTTTACATTATAGAAACACACAAGTAAGAGCTTGTCTTGGGTCTCATAAAAGATCTTGAACTTTTGAACAGCGTTGAGACTATGGGAACTTTCTGGAGATGTACTCAAATGTATTTCCCACTATAAGACAAAATGAAAATTTAGGAGCCTGGGATAGAATGTTATGATTTAAAGTGTCACGTTGAGGAGTTGTAATGGTTAATCTTCATTGTCAACTTTACTGGATTTAAATTACTGTGGACCTCTGGATTGTCTATGAGGGTCCATTTGTTCCTGGGCTAATGTGACTGGGGCCACCCCATGGGCTGGGATTCTGGTCTGAATAAATAGGGAAAGTGAGATGAGCGCCAGCATTCATTTCTCTCTGTGTCCTGAACAGCTATACTGTGCTTCTGCCACTGGACCTTCTCTACCATGGTGGACTGTATCCTCAAACTATGGTCCAGAATCAACCCTTCTTTTCTTATATTGCTTTTGTCAGAAACATTATAATAGCTAGGGTAAAAGTAGCTAGCACAGCAGGCAAAGTGATTACTGGTGTTATAACTAAGACATAGTAGAAAATACCGTTGTCATAGAATGTACATCTGAGAAACTGCAAATTTACAAGCTACATCTCTGTTCACTGGGTCAGCTGTATTCAAGCCTGTTCTGCACAGATAGCAAGTAGCTTTCTCGTGCATTATACATACAAACAGGCCTACCAAGAATTATGTATTATTCTAAGAATAGGAGACCAAAATGTCCTCACTGAAAACCGGTAACCTGCATAGTTACTAAAAGAAAGAGGTTGAGTTGCTACAGGATTGGATGTAAGCCTCGGAGATGGGCATTCAGTACAAGGGGCAGCAAAGGAGGGCCGTGTTCGCTGTTAAGGAACCCTGCTGGCATGAGTGCATTTCAATGAAAGCAGTAACTGCCAAATAATAACTTCGAATAGCCACATAAACAACATTGAGAAACAGTAAACACAGAAGATAACTCATTTGGACACATTTATATGCAGCGTGTATAGGACTGAAAATGACATTCCCAAGTTAAACTGAAAGCATTACTATGCAAATGCCACAACTAAGTCAAATTTCATAGTGAATGCTGGTGTTGCAATTTGGTCTCCCTTAAGGGCACTCAAAGGCGTTAGATTGCAAGCCGCACTCATAAGCCATGCCGTCCTCTCTATCAATCATTTCTGCCTCGGCAACAAACCCATTGACCAGCAGATGTTTGGGAATTTCTCAACAATTGACTTTCAAAACCTGACAAATGTTTCTTCTCCACCTTCTTAGAAACCTCCAAGGAGCCACTATCACCAATCAAAAAGAATTATAAGTCTCACCTCAAAGGGGGGTGATTCCAATAGACACCCTCTTTTCCACAGTGTACAGTCTGTGTCCGTTCTTTCATTGAAGTGGGCCACTAAAATGGGGCATCAATCTGCGGGTGTCACCGAGCACAAATTGGAATGGACCAATGGAAAGATGAAGCCCCCTTTATTTATTCCCTATCGTTACCTGCTAGACTGTAAATTGCTTGCTGACCTCATCTCACTGAGTTATGCTTTGCTGAAGTGGTGAAAAGACCCAGGCCTCACACACTCCTGACGTCTGGAAATAGCCCAGTGAACAGATGTGCTCTTTCTCCCAGCAGCAGTGCTAAGTTTGCTAATGAAATACTAGTACAAGACAAAGACAAAGAGCACAACCATGTAGGCCACACTGTCTAGGTTAAATCTTTCATATGTTAGCTTTATGACCTTGATTACTTGCCTTCTCCATATTCCTGTTTAAAATAAATATGAGCTAGGAAACAGCTATTCCATGGTTGCCTTAGAGGACAATGTGGGCAATACTTACATACACAAAGAACAATCCTTCCGTCATCCTCCCGAAAGGCAACACAGTCAGGTCCAGAATCGCAACAATAGCACCGTTTTCACACAAGTTCTCGTTCGCTCTCTGCTGTGATAAACGTCATGACCAGAAGCAACCTGGGAAGGAAAGGGTCTATTTCATCTTATAGGTTACAGTCCATCCTCAAGGGGAGCCAGGCTAAAGCAGGAACTGAAGCAGAGACGATGCTGCTTAGTGGCTTGCTTCCAGAGTCACATCCAGTTTTACCTTTCTTACCCAGCCCAGGCTTCAATCAGAGTGTGGGTTGATTGTCCCGTTTCTTTTCCCATCACCCAATAATGTTATTCTGTCAGCGTTTCCTGCCTCAATTCATCCACATTTATGTTGTCATTAAAATTTAATTACTCAGGGATACCATTCATTTTTAATGACATGTCAAGGCCAATTTTAAAAGAAGAAGCACTCATCTTGTTCTAGATTCCATCAAAATAGTAGTCTATGTTACCTAAGGTATCCCATAATCCTCTTCAAAATCCTCTTCCTAATACACAATCATTCTCATGTCGCCCTGAGAACCAATTTCTGCAGAAAACCGTCATATATATTTGTATCCAAGCAGACTTATTTTGACTCATATTACAAGGATCATTTTCCTTGTTTCTAATTTTTGCAAAAGAGAAAGTGAAAGCTCCATATTAGAAAATAAAAATGGAGAGGTTTGAAAATGTTAAAGAACAGGACCAAGACGCTTCACGAGATTTTAGGAACATAGGTTTGGCTTTCTGAAAGTGTGGCACAAGGTTAGATGGTGATGAAGGTTAAAGTGTGAATTTGACGAAGTTCCTGCCTCAGTGTCCCGAACAGCTCATGAGCTTCCTGCTCCAGTCTGAAGTGGGACAGTTTTCTCTTTTCCAGTAGGGATAGTCCAGCCTGGGCTGTGTTAATTCTCAGACTCCTGGGCCTTGGGAACGCAGAGAAGTTGTGTCTGCTCTTGGCTGGGGACTTGTGTGGTAATGATTTCCTTTCCTTTTCCAGAGCGGCCCTTTGCTTTCAGCTACTCGGTGTTCTGTAGGCCCTTTGTCCCTTCTAATCAGAGTGACCGTGTTTGCCAGAGGGCTACAGCCATGATTCAGTCTATCAGTAGGATTTATGACAGGAGCTTGGGAATACATCTTATGAATTTTGAGCTCTGGAGGAACCAGACCAAAGGAACTAACTAGAACCATCTGGGTGTGTTAGAGGTCAAAGTTTACCTACTTAGAAAGAATGATCAAGCCCCGATAAAACACAGGACACTAAAGGCTCAGGTAAACTTGCCCAGTCCATAAAACCCTGTACACACCCTTAGTCACACATAACATGGCTAGGGAGCCAAGAAGACCACCCTGTCTTCAGAAACGCCATGTTCAGAACCTGCTCAAGTGTCGTCCTGTGGATCTCTCCCTTCAGATGGTTCTGATTTGTACCTATTTGCTTCAGCAAATCTTTACTCTTCAGTATACTACTTGATTGAGTTCCCTGAGACAGTCTATAGAGCTATTAAACCTCCACAGATGTGCAGCCAGCTGATCAGAAGGACCATCCTGATCCTGAGCATGCAGCTGGTATTTAAAACGAGGGCAGTCACATGGAGGGCTGCGCTTCTAAGCTGTGAAGTTAGCCTAACCCCAGATAGTTGGTGTCAAAACTTGTTATGGGCCAGTCAGAGGGTAGGACTGGAAATTGAGCCAATGGTATCTGACACCAGGAATTCCAATCTATACCCCAGGAAGTCCATTAGGAGAGGCCCCTGTTCCCATCAGATTTCAGCAAGGCCTAGGGAGATTACTGATTCCAACAGTAAATTGTACCGGAAGGAGGAGCTGTGGTTCTGTTCTAATCACCTAGTCATTGATTAGTATTTGAGCACTGCAAATAGCCTTTCAGTGATAGATTTGTCTTCTTCTGTGTAACTAGAATCGTTATTAAATAAATAGTTGCTATTCAGTGAACTCCCAGGAAGAGGTCAAATTTATCAACATCAACAGCTCACAATTACAACCAGAAATCTGTATTTCTGGGCTAAGAAATCGCATAGAATAAAAACAACAAAAACCCCCAGGAGCCAGGAAAGTTGCAAACGCCCTCAGGAAGAGGCTGGTTGATGGAAGTTGAGAGTGGCCTCTGAGGCATGAAGAGGAAAGTCCTGGTATTTTAGGTAAAATATTCTATAGCAAGGCTCAAATAGAGGGTCCTGGTGTTCAGGCTTCATTCTCAGAAGCATCACGCACGCACGCACGCACGCACGCACGCACGCACGCACGGGCATGCATCTAAAACCTGAAGTGATTGGGCAGTAGATTAAAATGGCGTTTTCCCAAAACACAGCAAATAGTTCTTTGTTTTTGTTTCTTAAATGATGGGCAGTCTGAGCATTGTCTCCCTACAGCAGTAGGAAGGCAGGCGGCTCCTCCAACTGTGGCAGACATGCAGCTGGCAGCATGTCCCACATAGAATGCTTCACTCTTCTACTCATCCCTCATCAGGACAGGTATTCCACTGTGGATCCACTTGCAGTTTCCCAGAATCCACCTCCACACACATGCCTTTAGCCCTATCCACTGCCCTAGCCCGTCCTGCTCTCCGATGCCAGACCAGCCTTCCAGTGCTTCTCTCTTCTACTGAGAATGTCATCCCAGAATTCCCTGTGAGTCCAGGCTTTTCCTGAAAACACACTGCGTTTTGCAACTTCCACATTCTTGCATGAGCCATCGCATTTGTCTCAAAAGTTTTCTTATTACTGAAATTCCACTCCAAAGTGTACCTACCCAAAGTCAACCTTGTTTACCCTTACCAAGTCTAAACCTTACAGTGATTGTGTTAACTTTGATTGCATTCACTTGTAGAGAGGTTACAGGCACTGTTACATGCCACAGATACAATGCTAAGGAAAAAGTATGCCTGGCAATAAGACCCTGAAAATTTGATGGGAGAGCTATGATAATGAAACATATAAACAATGTCTATACAAGTAAGGCTGAACTTTATGAAGGTAAAAAAAAAAAAAAAAACTACTAAAAGAGAATGAAAAGTACAGTTAAAGCCAGAAATGTTTCCGTCTTCTGGGAGTGGTGAGCAGGTACAGAGAAATCAGAGCTATACTAATGAACATCCCTGGGCCTGAAAATGCAAAGGAGGTTAAAAAGAGCTTCCGTCCATGGTGGGGGTCGGGGAGCAAAAGTGTCTTGATCATAACCACAAGTCAGCACTCCCATTTCCATGTATTGAAGAACTTAGGTTAGAAGTCAATGTAATCACAGAAATAGATGAAAGGAACCAAGGGAACATAGTGATTTTCCTTTCCACGTTAGTGACAGCCATTTCCCAAGGTAGAGGTGCTATAGAAACTGTACTGGACTCTGAGTATCACGCTCTCTCCTGGCAGGGATCTGCCATCAGTGATCTCAGTCTCAAATGCACACTGATACACATAGGATCTCAAAACACAAGAAACTTAACAGGAAATCAAAGAGAAGCCTGACTTTGGGCTGCCTGGGGTGTGTGGTATGTTAGTCAGTGAGGGCTGCCACAACCAAGTAATTCAGGCTGGTGGCTTGAAGCAAACAGATATTATTCTCTCCTAGTTCCAGAGGCTGAACATACCAGACCAGGGTGTCATCAGGCTGGTTTTATCCTGAAGGCTCTCTCCTTGGTTACAAACACCTATCCTCCGTTTGTGTCTTCAGGTAGACTTTTCTCTGTGTGCAGTGTTCATATGGTGTCTTTTTCTTATAAGGACACTAGTCCCACTGGACTAAGACCTCACTTTATGGTGGCATTTACGCTTAACTACTTGATTAAAGGTCTTCCCCGTGTGAGGCAAGTGCTCCACCACAGCACTGCATCGCCAGCCCAAAAGCGAATCTTGGTCGCCACTGACCCAGTCCTTTGCGTCCATATTCAGTCACGGGTTTCCATATGGCTATCGATATTCTCCTGACTGTTTACACAACTGCCAAAAGCCTAAGTCCATTCTTACTGTCTTTCATGATGAGCACTATTCAAGCTACCCGGCTATTGTCTGGAGTCTGGTTCAGGGACCCCTCATACGGGAACATGTAACCTTTCACTCCCACACTTTGTGGCTGAGTTAAATATATTCTCATTATAAGTTGACAAATGAACGCCTTGACCCACAAACATATCAAAAACAAAGGTCTCCTGTCTCTTATTACAATGGTCACTTGTAGAAAACTTAATCTTTGTAATTCCTATGACTGACCATATAATCTTATGATGTATCTTCATCTTAATTCATTAATTAATTAATCTTAAACAGTCTCACCAGAAACTTTTAACCTATAAAGAGTCTTTACCAGCAGTCTCTGATGCAGCCTCTTCAAAACATCTCCATGACCTCTTGTAACCAATAGTTCAGTGAACATGCTCCGCTTTGAATAGTATGTGCCATACGCATCCATACACTTTCATATGCTTTTGGAATGTTTTAAATGAATGACACATGCTATTTTCTTTCTTTCTATCCTCCCTCCTCCTCCCCCTCCTCCTCCTCCTCCTCCTCCTTCTCCTCTTCCTCCTTCTCCTCCTTTTCCTTCTCCTCCTCCCCACCCCTTCTTTTTTCAATACAAGGTTTCTCTGTTGCAATTCTGACTGCTCTGGAACTCACTCTCCCCCACCGAGTGCTGGGATTAAAGGTGTGCACACCACAACTGGCTGATACATGCTATTTTCATTGTCTATTGTTTGGTAACCAATTAGAAATCCAAGGCAGAACACGCTTATTACCACATGGTTTCAGCAGATCAGGATCTCCCATGCTGTTTAACTAGGTCCTCTGCTCAGAGTATCTCAAGTCTCTAAACAAGATGTTTCCTGAGCTGCATTTTTTTTTTTTTTTTGTCTGAAGGATTAGCTATGGATGAATGCCTTCCAAGCTCATTCAGGTTATAACAGAATTCATTTCTTTTCAGATTATTATAATTTTTTTCTAGCTGTCAATGGGAGCCTGACCTCATTTCCTAGCAGTTACCCACACCTTCTAGAGGTTACCTGCAGTTCCTTTACAACAAGCTTTCAACATGAGTCTATGCATGCCGTTAAATCAATGAGATGAATTTGGCATTTTCTTCTTCTAAGGCAAAGTCTTTTCTAATGCAGCATAATAAGAGTGGCATCCCACAATTTTGCACCTTCTGTTAAAAGAAAGTCACCAGTCTCTCTGATACTCATGGAAGGGTGTTATATGAAACTATGAGCACCAGGAAAAAGGAAACTGTATGTCCACCCTAGTCCAGTGTCTGGTCCCCAGCGATTCCCATCTCACTCCTGAAAAACATGTCTCTCTCTCTCTCTCTCTCTCTCTCTCTCTCTCTATATATATATATATATATATATATATATATATATATATATATATATATAAATTTAAAGGTCTCCAGAGTTTCATTCCAACAGCATCAACATCATGGCCATGGTCAAATGCAACTCCTCAGGGCAATCTATTTAAGGAGCATCTCTGGGGTACAAGTCATCTCCACCTGGCAATGTACAGAGCTAAAGGAACGTTTGATATGTCCTCCAATGCCCACATCACCCAGGTTTGGAACAAACATAACTGGGAAGGCCTAGGATAGCAACTGTAGATATTTGGATTTAAAGGGAGGAGGGGATAGATAGATAGTAAGAAGCCACTGGGTCAAGTCAGCTCTGAAATCCAGCTAGGCACATGTTCCTCGGTTCAACTGTTAAGCCTCAGATTCTTTTCAGCTCTACCCTCTTGGCTCTTCGTTCCACCCCCTGAGCCATCCTTCCTCTGTGATGATGGGTGACATGTTTGCAGTTGAGTAGCGCCATCAGCCTGGTGAGGCCAACAGAATTTGAAGGGTCTGACAACCTCCTTTCACTCAGTTCTCTCTCCCCCTTTTAGTTCCAGACAGCAGTGTTCCTGCTAGAATAATTTTCTCAAGAACTTTTTATGTTTTCCATGGCTTTCAGTTCCTGCCATCAAAACCCAGCAACTGCAACCCCAAAAGCCACATTCACAGACCTTTTTCCGGTGCCCTATATTTTGGGATCCTGTTCAGATGGCTAAGGGACAATATTCTCAAGCTTTCCAAAGGCCCCAAAGCTCCAGAGATTCTTCAAGGCACACTCTTAATCTTTAAAGAGATTCATCTGTACAATTGAATGGTCTCACTTTTTAATCTTCCTGACACTTTAATTAAAAATTACATGGCCGCGCACTCAGATTTTATTCTGCGCCAGTTTTAATTTCAGTTGGGTTTTTTTTTTTTTTTCATTTAGAAAAATTGAAAAGTTTTCCAGATGAATCCACTTCTGGCTCCTCTTCATTTAGCAATTTTTATCTCAGTTTTTCTCTATCAAATTTCACTGTAGGCAACCAGAAGAAACCCATGGCACCTTCATCATGTTGCTCCGAAATGTCCTGTGAGCTCTACAACTAAATCCATCACTTACAAGTCCTGCTTCCACAGAACAAGGGGAAACAATTTTGTAGAGTTTTGCTGCTACCTAACAACGATCCCCTTTCTTCTGGTTTTGAAAGCATGTTTCCTTACCTTCTTCAGAGCCTCCACAGTCTGTGATATTAAAATCTAAATTTTTACTATTGGTCTTTTAAGGTAATTTAGATATGTAACTTTATCATTCTTACAGTTCTGCCTTTCTTCTACGTTTGTCATGTAAGCCCTGCCCCCATTTCCAGATGCCAAAAAATATATCCATTCTGTGCTGCTGCATAGCTGTGGTGCCCCCGTGGAACGGTCACGGCAGCTATGGGTCCAGAGGACACGAGAACCAGCTCTCATCCTAAAGAGCTGGCGGAGTTTGGCCCCTACCCTCTGTGCTGACAGACCACAAGCCACAGCAAAATTCCACCACCTTCAAGGGGAAGCCTACAATTGGCAGAATTGTTTACCTATGCCTATTCCAGCATCCCTGTCCTCACCAATGGCATTACCCTTGAGTATCAAAAGACCCTCTCCCTGAACCCCATAAAATACCATGACCCTTGCATTAAACCTGAAAATGTGCTTCTGATGGTGTCTCTGGAATTCTTCTGTGTGTTCCATCCACTCTTGGTTCCCCGACCTAAGACCTGCAGGATACATCTGATCCATGTCCCACACTTCCTTCCTGGGTCCTTCCTGGGAGCTACCCACTGCTGGCTAGGCTGTACCACCGGCCAATAGCCTGGATGCTTGCTGTGGGAGGGGAACGAGGCCCTGGGGGCCTAGGGAGAGAGAGAAACAACCCCACAATAAACAATCACATGCAATAGTTTTAACATACCACTTGCTTATGTTCTTCCAGGAAAATGCTCTGGATAGACTCCTATGGGCTTCATGAAGTAAGTGCCATCGTAGAAACCTGTGACAGCAAACAGCTGTGAACAAGATTTTTGTCTCCTCCTTGTGTGGGTATGTGTGTGCATGTGTGTGTGTGTGTGCATGTATGTGTATATGTATGTGTGCGTGTGCAAACGTGTGTGTGTGTGTGTGTGTGTGTGTGTGTACACACACGAGTATTTGTATTTGTATGGGTGTGCATGTGGAGGCCAGAGAACGGTAGCAAGCATCTTCTATTGTTCTCTTCCTTATTTCTTTGAGGTAGAGTCTCTTTTTTAATCTGGAGCTCATGTTTTTCAGCTAGACTGACAGCCAGCGAGCCCCAGAGAACTTGCTGTCTCTGCCTCTCACAGTGCTGGTGATAGTCATCCCCAAGACCATACCACATTCGTTATGTGGGTGCTGGGATCCAAACTCGAGTTCTCATGGCTGCCTCATCTGACACACAGGGGAACCTTCCCAGGCCCTTGCCTATTTCTCCTTACAAAAGAAACTACAAAAATTGACGAAGACTGACAAAACCAGAGAAATGACACTGATCGACAAGTCCAACTCTAGAGTCTGGGCGGCATCTGACCTCAGTATAAGACTGACAGAGCTGTGTTTAGGAGAACTTTGCCAGGCTGCCCTCACAGGTGCATCCAGCTTTACTTCAAAATGTCCGGGCCACTCACGAAGTCTCTCCGTGTGTGAAGACTGGCCTGCCTGGGATGCAGCCCAGGGACTGCCTCTCTCCCCTCTTCACCTTACCGGTGTTCCACACCCCTGGTTTTGCATCCAGAAATAAATCACCAAGGGGCGATAGGACTTCTGGCAACATAGGGACAATGAAAGGAGGAAAGCTTAAAACATTATACAGATAATCATAAATGTGTCATGGGAACCCATGCAGTGTAATCTATGCACTGCTGGTGAGTGGCTCAGAACACCTCAAATTATGCCTCTTTGGCATTTTGATTAGAGGAGGAAGGAGGAGGAGGAGGAGGAGGAGCAGCTAGTACAGGAAAAGAGCTTTATATCACTTTCAGCTACATAAGATAAAGCATGAATTTCTCTCTTATAAAGGAAATTTTCATTGGTAAATGTATCTGCACCAGAGAGAGCTACTCAGAAGCAGTTGTTATCACCCAGGGGCTTTTATTTGTGTAATAAAGCAACATTTTCCCTCACCTTCCCATAATCTGTCTCTGTCTCTCTAATCCTAACACCCAAACCCACCTCTGTGTCTAGCTCATGGTGACATAAAAGTCCCCGTCACCTGGCCCTTTTGTTGAGTCTTATATCTTTGTTGGATTCCCATGAACATGTACATAATTAAAATTGACTTTCTCCTATTAATTTGTCTTAAGTCAGTTTCACTAATAAGCCATCCAAAAAGTTTAGCGGGATAGAAAGAAGGAATTTTCTATCTCTGCACAGGTGAGAATGACAGGATTTCTTTACCCTGTCAGTTCAGAGAGTGGAAGAACCAGGTAATAGGAACAGAGCAAAGAATACGAAACCAGCGTGTGTGCAGCAGGTATTTGCTTGCTTGTTTGTTTTGTAAAAATAATGCTTTCTCTTGTTTTTGTGTTTCAATACTTGCTCTTATTTTTAAAATAAGGAAATAGGTCCAGATAGCGTCAATAAAGCATTGCGTTTTTTTTTTTTTTTTTTTTTTTTAACAAGCCTATTATTCCCAAAGATAAAATGTTAATTAGAAATGATGATTTACAAAATCTCAAGAAGCTGTTTGGGGCATGAATGGTGAATCTTTAATAAATTTCAGCTGGGTCAAGGTTCTTTAAGGGATAAAACCAATAGTGTGTGTGTGTGTGTTTGGTCCTTAAGGGTGGGTGGTTCAGTAGTTGGAACAGTCCCAGAGTAGTTGCGTCTTGAGTAGAGGCCAACAACCCAAGAGTTGCTCAGTTCACAAGGCTGTGTCTCAGCAGTCCCCGTCTGGTGCCCAAACCTGGAATGTTCCTAGAGAACTGTGTGGTCCACAGTAGAAGTCTGGGAACTTTGGTTCTGTAGCAGTCACGGATACAGCAGCAGTCACAACAGGGTAAATCAACTCTACAGCCAGCTAGGAAAATGCCAAGCAAGCAAACAGCACCTGATCTTCCTCCTGCCATGCCCGCAGACTGCTACCAGAAGGCACCGCAGCATCAGAGTGGGTCTTTTCACATCAATTAAAGCAACCAAGATGGCCTCAGTCAAGGCTCCCTGCTCAGGTGATTCTAATTTGTGGCAAATTGACATTAAAACCAACCATAATATCTGGTCACTCAGAGTTGCTGACTAATGACAGTGTTTCAGACACCTAAAATCCAGAGGAAAACTGAGTTAGAAAATAAAGACCTGATTTGAGTAAACCAGACAGCTTATATGTACAAAAGTAGTCACCTTCAAAAGACCATCACAAATATGGACTTGAATTTTGAGCCAATAGATAAAGCTTCCTTTGGCCTAAATCATAACAACCTGACCAATAACATCCATAAAGTATTATTGACTAAAAATGCAAAGTATAAAATAAATATTTATGACTCCGTATTGGTTATAAATAAACCATTGGATAAATAAATAAATTGAATGAATACATAAAGAGATATCCATGGGTAGAGAAAAAAAACACAAGCACACACACACACACACACACTCAGAGTGCAGAGAGGATGAGATACAAACCAGAGGTAGAGCGAGAAAAAAATACAGAGAGACAGGGAAAGAGATTTTACTTATAACTAGTATTGAGTCACTCATTACTAGTTATAAGTGCATGATTCGATAAGTGGGGGAAGAATGAATGATTCTTCCAGACAAAAGCATCGTAAGTCATTTATGCAAGCGCCCCACATACAAAGAGATGGGCGTCACTTCCATTCTGCATCAGCCACAACCACTGACTTTCTAAAGAGCAAAGTGTGGGGAGAAGTGAAACATAGTTGTAAGTGAAATCTGGACATTCCCTCAACCCAGCAACCAAAGTTAGCATCCACAGATAAGTTACATTCACAGTGTGTAACATTACCCTTGATCTATGGTGAGAAATAGTACCTTACCAGTCTGGCCTTTTCCCCAAAAACACATAACTCCCATTTAATCATAATGAGAGCACATACAAAACTCTTTTGAGGAAAGTCTACAAAATACACGACCAGTATCTGTCTTACAACTGCAAGGATCATAAGAAACAAACAGACCTAAAAATTGTCAAAGCCGAGCAAAGCATGAGGAGACCTGGTGACTGAGGTAGTGAGGTGTCCTTGGTGGGGTTCTAGAGCAGCACAAGAACAAGAGGAAAGTCTAGGAAGCCTCGTAAAGCATCGGCTCTGAGTGCTATCTGTGTGACCCTGGGTGCGGAGTGTAAGGGATCGCAGAGTGCCACCTTGGCGTGTATCAAACTATTATAAATTAAAATTCTATTTGAAACACAAAGTGCAGGTTTCACAGAATCTGATTTCTGTAGAAGTATAGTTTTGTGTATAGGTACATCACATCGTTCTGTTGAACGCCTGAGCTGTGGCTGATTCCAACTGAGCTGATGTAAGCATGAAACACACTGGATTTCAGAGACAGTGTGAAGACAGCATGGAGGAGCTGAGACACTTTCATCAGTGCTTTGTACATTGACCGCATGTTGAAATGATGGTAATGGTGCATGTTGAGTTAATTAAGACATATCATTAAAATATTTGCATAGCTACAGATACATCTCAGTAGCGTGGCACTAGTCTCACATGAGCAAGACCTTGGTTCAACCCACTGAAATGTTTTAAAATTAATCCTTTTAATGTATTTACTAGAAAAGAAAAATAAATGATGCCGGTGCAGGAAGATTACAGATTTGAGGCCAGCCGAGACTACATTGTGAAACCCTGCCTGAAAAAAAAGAAAAAGAGAGAACCGTGGCTGAAGACGCAGCCAGTTGGCAGAGGGCTTCCGTCTCAAACACAAGTCCCTGCTCTTGTCTCTTGCTAGAGACATAAACCCATAAACCAGGTCAGAAGGCCCACGCCTATAATTCCAGCATGGAGGATAGGAAGTTCACAGTCAATCCCAGCTTCATACAGAACTGGAAGCCAAGCTCATTTGAGGCCATGAAAAAAAAAAAAAAATCAAATAAAAGAAAAAAGATCGAAAACCTGCAGGAGATGTCACACTAAATGATGGGCGCGTTAAGTAGAAATGTTAAGCCACAAAATCCTTTAATTAAGTAATTATTTATTCATTTATTTAAATAAACATAGGTCACGTGTCCGTGTTAAAGGCACGGGGCAGTTACAAACAAATGATCTATAATGGCGTCCTTCCCAGGGTTCACGGTCACTCAGGAAGGGCTGAGAAATGGGATATTTCAAGAAAGCCAGATAAGATGGCGATTTCCAAAGAATCAGCGCATCGCTCCTTCCTGCTTTAAATGCTGCTGTTTTTCTTGCCCCGTCCAAACTCAGTTTACTTCTCTGTCCGTTCAATGACTGCAACTAATTTGTTTACGTCCACGACTATATCTTTAACCATAATTTTGCTCAAAACATACACGTCTAACTGCCTGCAGCCTGGCACCTCTTCACTTCTACTCCAAGCTCCTTTTCCTCCGTTAGAAACTTGTTGAACCAGTTCTTTGTGGCTCTGTTAAAAATTAAATTCTTATGTTGCTTCATTTTTCAAAACTCTTAAGACTTGGAAAGCCGACGTAGCTACCAATCCAAGGTCTGGCACAGCTCTCATCAGCCCTTACACTTTAGAGATGCCAAGCTACCAAACCAGGGACTGTAAGGTAGAACCCCCTTCCCTGAACTCTCCCTTCTATTTGGAATGTCAACCTCATCAACTGTCCCTCCTTATGATTTCCTGCCATCTTCTCACTGAAACCTTTCTGAATCTTCCAGGGAAAATTTAGAGTCTCCCTCACTCTCTCCCTCCACAGTGTCTTTGAACTTTGTACACCTCCAAAATAGAGATTATCTCCATACATTATAGAGCCTACTTCTCTAGAATACTCTAATCCTTGCTAGAAGATACTATGTCCCTTTCAACCTTGTCATCCCTAACACCATACAGACATAGCGAAAAACTCATTTGCTATTTCCTATTTTTCTTCATCTTCATCACCCTGTGACCACATTTAGCCACCAGTAGAGAGATCCAATCTTTTGACATTGTGACATGATATTGCCATCTATAAAGTTATGCTCAAGAACTGAATAATCAGGTTTAAACACACACACACACACACACACACACACACACACACACACGCCTCATGTTTTACGTAAGTTTATGATTTTGTGTTGGACTGCATTCAAAGCCACCCTTAGTTGCATGGGGCCATGGGCCACTGGTTGGACACACCTATGAGGTTCCTTAAGTGCTTAAGCAGCCTTCATTTTGATGCCTTTGTCATGAAGAGTCTTGTCCCAGGTGACCTTCCCCATCATAGAAGAAGTGAACTTGATGGCATTTCACCAGAGACGTCTTTCTTTCAACTCTATGTAAGGTTGTGCTCACCTGACTAATGCATCTTGGCCTTATCTTCTCTTATTTTTTTATAGCAAACATCACCGGCAGATACATTATCTATTTGTGTATTTCTTGTCTGGCTCCTCACCAGGAGATTGGCTTCATAAAGCACAAGATTTTGCCTGAATTATTCAATAAATGAAGTTCCGAATAAATAAATGATGTTCTTTATCACAAAACATGACACTGTCTCTTCAATTTCCCTTTCTCTTTATCTGTTGTTTTTCACAACACGCCATAAATCTGAGATACTAAAAAAGGGAATTAAGATGCAAACTCCAATAATGTGAAAATATAGCAAGACTGAGTTGACAGTAATCTTATAATTTGGGGAGGGAGAGATGGTTTAGTTAGCCATATAATAAATGTGTTTGGAGTATGTTTTTATTTTTCTAAATCACTAATCCAACAAATATTCATATCATGCTTATCATGAGTTTCTTTTTAGTAATTCCTACATTTGTAGCATTGCTGACAATTTGCAAGACCTAGTCTGACACCTCACTGTATACTCATAAATAATCCTTTGAGGTAAGCAGGTCTTCTGAGGAATGAGTTACCAGATTAAGGACCACTGGGTTGTGAAAATTTAGAGCTAGGGATGCATTATGTCATTTTATTGTTGATACAGCTATGACAGAATCCTATTATCAATATTTTCATTTCCCCTCAGAGAGCTATAATACACACATTGTCCCTCAGTATCAGTACATTAATTGTCACTTCTGGGACTCTCAAGCCTATTCTTAGCTTCTCTGTTAATATGAATATTTCATGGTAGACTGCATATACTTTGAAGATAGACACTTTTGTTGCTTTTACTGCTTATATTCAGGATCTGAACATCCTACCGATTTTTCCATGTTTATTGGTGGAGAGATAATCGTGAAGGTAAGAATTAGCCTATTCAAAGCCTAAGTGTCTAGCCACAGATGAATGGATAAAGAAAATAAAGTATCTATAAGCAGTAGAGATTGATTCAGCCACAGAGAAATAAAATTATGTCACTTGCTAAAACCTGAACACAACTAGAGAGAACGGTACCGTGTAAAATGTTCAGTGTTGGATATGAGAGTCTTAAGTGCGTAGTTCTGAAAAGAATTCGGCATCCCGGCAGCTCTGGGTTTCCAGTATGAGCTCTATGTTCTCTCTGAATAGGATGTTAACTTCAAGAGTAACCACAGCTGCTGATATTACCACTATGGAAGTTATACTAGCCAATTAAAAAACATTGGTACTGGGGAGCTAGGAAAATGGCTCAGCAATTAAGAGCACTGATTGCTCTTGCAGAGGACCTGGGTTCAATTCCCAACACCCACATGGCAGCTCACAACTCTCTGTGACTCCAGTTCCATGGCACTGATCCCCCTCCTCTGGCCTCCAAAGGCACCAGGTCTATACGCGGTACACAGATGTACATGCTCACAAAATGTCCATAAAATAAATTTTAAAAAATAGTGGGACCTTTGGCTTCAATAACTGTAAGAGAATAGATATCTAAGGAAAATATGCAATATATTCAGATTTTGATTAAGATTAGGAGTAGAAGGGAAATAGGGTGAGTAAGGATAAGGGTTAAATATTAGATCAACTTGAAAAAAAGTTTTAATTGAAGTAGGTAAAGTAGTCAGGAGAGAGAATCTGGGATACGGTTAGGGGCCAGGGATTGCTAAAGCTATGTATTGAAAGGCTACAAGTAAGGAAAACAAAGAAGGAATGAAGAAGAGAGAAAGAAGAAAAGACACAGGAATAAGAAAAGATTATATGAGAAGTGAAGACTGTAATGAAGAAAGCCTTACAGTAAAACCAGGTGAAGAAACATAAACACCGTCCTAAACCTAACTAAGCAATAGACAAACAAAAGTGAAATTAGCATGAGACACCTATGTAAGAGTGGAAATTGAATAATAGGAAATAAGAAATAAAAAAGAAAACTTGGAATGAATTGCTGGTATGGCTACACTGAACTGAAAGGTGGCATTCTCAGATCTCCTCGGCTCTAGAAAGTTCCATAAGGTGCTGTGTAGAAGGGGGAAATCTCTGCAGCCTCAGTGTTCATGGTGTTCTGACATGGGGGGCGGGGCACAAGATGGTGAGTCTTTTCTGGTAGTTTCCTTGGCCTCCTGCCCTGCACTGTGGCCTCTCCTGATCCTTCAGATCTGGGATATGTGAGGAGCAACACTTCCTTTACAGCCTAGGTTGTATTGTCCTGCACAAACTGTAATTTATTTTATGGGACCTTTGCGATGTCTGTCAAGAATAATTGAGAGTACCAGTCCCTCCAACCCTGTAGATTTCAAGATGTGGGAACTGGAAACACAAAAGACTTAAGAGGTCACTAGAAGTGAGAATAAGGGTCACTCGTGCCGCCACCTCAAGAAGCTCACGTGCTCATCCATTCAAAGAATAGAGGCCCAGGCATTTCTAGTTTGACAAATATATTGAACCTAGAAACGTAGCACCCCATCTTTGTAATGTATGACTCTGGGTCATCATGCTAGACTTAGTGGTCCATTCCAGTACCTCGTGAGTTGGTAGTTTCCGAGCAGCATGGGTCCGATTCAACTGTAGTTACAGGCCCCCATCTCCTTTGCTAGAAAGTGAGTCTCCAGCTGGACGCTACGTGTGTGAGAGTCCATTGTTTGTGAATGCCGTAAAGCCTTACCTACTACTGCTGGTTCAGATTCTGTCGGTAGAAAAGGCAAATCCGTATTTACCACAGATTTGAATCCCACCACAATAAATCACTGAATCTTTTAGGCTGAAAAGATGTCTGTGTAATAAACTTGATAATACTCTTGGGTATAATAAGGCTATCTCAAGATTCAGCACTAAGACAGTATTATGAGTTCAAGGCCATATTGGGCTACCTAGGATGTCTGAGGGATTTGGAGTTAAATTGGTATTGTGAGCCAGCTACCAACAGGATTGCTTTTTTGGTTTGTTAATGAGAAATATCAGTCCTTGGGGTTAACAGGGGGAAAAAGTTTTCATTTACAGAAAGTAACAGATTTTCCAGTTTCTTGCCTCAATTTTGAGCTGAGAAATGTAATGTCCTGAATTCATTATTGTCTCTCCAGATTCTGCGTGGCACTTTGAAGTGATTTAAGAATAGAATAATGCTCCTCATTCCCCTTTTCCCACTGTTGTTTTGTGGTAGTGTAGGGTCTAGTTCATATTAGGGACTACTAGCATCTTGTCTACCACTGAGATCAACACAAAATTTCTATCCTTACCATTCTATCTCTGGAATCACCTTCAGATCTAATTATTCTGTTAGTCATCTAGGGAAAGAAAGCCATTATGAATGGTGCAGAATTAAGAAATAATAGAATCATTATAGAATTAGACCTTACACATGGAGAAGGAGAGAAGTAACAGGAGGAAGACAAGCTGGGAAATGCTAATCAGCCCATCTGCCTGAAGGAAGAACACCACGGACACGCTGGGCGAGGAGGAAACCTAAGAAGGTAAACGCACCACTGCCATGGACTGGCAGCGAGAAGCACACAGAGGCGTGTGTGGAATGCTCCTGTCATCTTTGTGGACCCAGACCCAAGTGTCTGGTGTTGCAGCTGTGGTTACTGATGGTAACAGTTGTTAAAAATAGCAGGAAAAGGAAAGGTTTGGTAGCACATGCCTGTAATTCCAGCACTTGGAAAGCAGGCAGGAGGAAAGCCTCAGCTACATAGCAAGTTCAAAGCCATCCTGGACTCACATAAATCTGTATAAAATCAATAAATAAAACCAATAAATTAGAATGTAAGTAACCAAGAAATTATCATAACACAAAAAAGCAGAGTGTTGGCTACAAGCTAAAGTGACTTTGCCACTTGGCAGGAAGAACAACAATTTACTAACTGAAATGATATAGAACAAGTTTGGAAGCATCACCAAATTGCTAATAGTACCCACAATGCATGGTTATTTGTTCTAATAACACTTAAAATTCTTGAAATGTACGTTGCATGTTTTACTGAAAACACATATTTAATTCCCATAAAAATGTGAAAAGTCTGGAGCTACACACATTCCAAGGATGATAACTGTCACAAATAACTTCTTTTGCAGTTCTGAGACTCATCTAGGACTCCAAGCACACCAGGAACATGTTCTACCACTGAGCCGCACCCTAGGCTCCTATCATAAATAGTTTTTAAATCCAGCTTTTAAATTATCATTCTTACTATTATAGTTTATATACGTGTCTGGTAAATATACTAAAAGTAATAAAAAAAACCATGCCTCTATGAAGATACTATTATTCAAAAGCAGACAAAAAACTTAAAATATGGAAGCTAAATTCTCCAAGCAAAAATCTAAATAATGGAAATTCTTGGTACATTTAATCCCTAATTTTACCCTGGTGACTTCAAATCACTATAATAATTGATTCACTAGATGCTACCAGATTATAACTTTTTAATTCCCTGAGAGACAATTCCAAAATGAGCCTGGCCTTAATATGTAAGGGCATAACAATCCCAGGACAGCCATGGTCCACATCTAGTCAGGAGACTGTTAGGAGATGAGGGTTCTTCCCCTTGGCTTCTTAGAACCTAAGAAAACCATTAAGTACTCTCCCCCCCCCCAGGCCATTTAACAGTGAGAACATTTATAAGTTTGCCTTTGAAAGTGTTTGTATATAAAGGAATGGGAACCACAACATGAATCCACTGCCCTCTGGGTTAAGCTTCACCCTCGTCTCACTTTAGATTTGTCCTGAGCTCAAGCAGATCTCTTCTGCTGGATTGTGAAGATCACTCACCAGAGCACTTCCTGTCTTGGTCACGTAACTAAGGCCCAATAGTTCCACTGAGGAACTGTCCCTGCAGGTTCCTCTAGCCAACAACTAACACCACAATCTTCCAAAGCCATTTGAGAGCAATCAAAATTGTGTACGTGGAGGAAAAGACGTAATTGAACTGTCAAAAGACACATTTGGTAATACTAACGAAAGTAGCAAATGGAACATTCTGGAAGAACTAGTGAAGGGACAAGAACAAAGTAGCCAAACTTTAGTCAGGCTTCTAAGAGCACCAAAACTGTGTAGGCCCAAGTCAAGGGCAAGGTGACTCAGAACAGTTTCTGCAACTAGAATAAGAAAGATAGTTTCTGGGACAAACAAGATATGAACTGCTGACTGATGGCCTTAGGCTAGGAGTTTCCCCCACCTGCGTTGACTGAGACCCTGAGCTTGCATTTTCTAGGCGCCTGTGACCTTGCTGTGTGCCAGCACCAATCAGTTTGAGGGTTGGTACCCACATGACTGTGTAGCCAATAGAATACACCTGGCACTCTGTCACTGGGCTCTGCCTTTGAAAAGCATATATAAATCATGCTCGGAGTGCGCTGATGGTCACTCTCACCTGCCTCAAGTGAGGCACCTGTGGGAGCAGACCCCAAACGCGTTGGAAATAAACCTCTTGCTTTTGCATTGATCTCGAGTCCTGGTGATTTCTCGGGGGTCTCCTTCTGTCTGCTCCTAACACTAGATCTAGGGCCACCTTGACTAGTGGATGTCCAGACAAAATTGAAATTTTAAAATTATATGTAAATTCTTAATAATTGAAAAAAAAAATCAATGGAAATTTTTGATTATTTTTGAAATTTATTTTTGAAATAATTTTTGAAAATTAAAAAATACAAGTGAAAACAACTTCTCACATCAAATTAACATTGGGCTGCACTTTTGGAGAATGTTTTGTCCTGCCTACCCCTTCTTTCCTGACCAACATGAGGTGGGTAGCCTCTGCCACGTGCTCTCACCACTTGATGTTCTGGCTTACTCCAGGCCCAGAATCAACAGACCCAACAATTATGGACTGATTTAGGCTTTAAAATCATGAGCCAAATAAAGCTTTTCTCTTTTAAATAGCTTCTTTCCAACATTTTATAATTTTTTTTTTAAAGTAGTATCAGAGGAGTGGGGTCACTGTTCTGACCATGTGGTTCTTAATCCTCTGGAACTGTGTGTAGGAGGAATTTGGAAGAGCTTGAGGATGTAGGATAGAGAAGCCCAGAAGTAAACAGAGATCATATGTGATTCCTGAAAGGGCTCAAAGGACCTGAACGCCAATAGGAGCGTAGCCAGTAAGGAACGTGTTTGTGACATATCAGACTAAATAAGAACTTTATTGGGAACCAGACTAGAGCCCATCCTTGTTACATACTGGCAAGAAATTGCCTATCTTTTGTCTGTGTCCTAGTAGTTTGTGGGAGGCTAAGTTTAAAGGTGATGATGGATTTATTAATAAACTAGATAATATTGTAAGACATTTCAGAAGTCAGGCTGTGCCATGATTGTAGATAGATAGATGCTTTCATTTAGGTCTACAGTTTGACCTAAGAAACTTGCAGTTTGGTCAAAAAAGGCTATGTGAAGACAAGAGTAAGGAAGGCATGTTTTCTGATGAGATTAGTGGCATTAAAAAGAAGGTAAATGCTTTGCACTGGGACAATGGGAAAGATGCCTTGAATACATATCAGGAATTAGCAAGGTCTCACCAATCCCCAGCTTACAGGTATGAAATATTAAACTCATTGAAAAGACTCCCTTGAGAAGAGAATGCTTCCAGGCCACCATGTTTGTTCACATAGGACCATCTAGGTCCCCCAGGACATGCTTCTCCATGTTCAACTTCCCAAGAGCTGGTCTAGGCTTGGCTACTGCTCAAGATGGTAGAAGACCTTCGAATAATCTGTAGTAATCTGTTTTTACAGGAAATCAAGGTGGAAGCATTTAGGGTTGTGAAGACTTCTCCTGAAGTTTCAGTGGAAGGTCTAGAAGGCAGGCAGCGTGGGAGTCCCTGCAGGCAGCCAGAGGAAGTGATTCATGAAGCTTAACTACAGTAGAGACCTGAGGATCTTGATAGTGCCAGGAATGTGGAGCCTCTGTCAGAGAAAGCCAGAAGGAATCAGTGTAGTTGGTGCAAGAGAAAATTTGTGGGCTGCTAGAGAGGTGAGCTTGTTCAAGCCTGATAAAGCTTACACCATGACCCCAAATGGCCCAGCTACACGTGCTCCAGAGGCCCATGTACCTTCTGGGAGTCTTACTCTCATCTCCCCAATCCTCTTTTGAGACAAGAAAGTTTACTCTGTGCCATTATGTCTTAGAAATATGTAACTTTTGTGCTTCGTAAGGGTTCACAGTTGAGAGTGCACCTAGTGTCTCAGAGGAGAGTTCAGACTTGGCTTGGACTTTGGAGACTCTTGGAGATGGGTTAAATGAAGTTTGTATTATGACATGACCAAGAGTTCTTAGTGGTCAGAGGCAAAATGTTCCTGTCTGAATTTGAAATGTCTCCCTGGACTCATGTGTTAAAGTCTCTGATCCCTGACAGTGGTGCTGTTTGGAGAAGTGGTAGGAATTTAAGAAGGCCTAACTGGGAAAAAAATGGTCACCATGTGGGTCTTGAGGATACCTAATTCCTGGTTGCACGCCCTCTTCCTGACTTCCACAAGGTAAGCCCAACCACATGCTCCTTCTGCCACAGTGTCTGCCTTATCCCTGAGCCTTGAGACAGAGCCAGTGATCTGGGCTGTAACCATGCCAGATAGTCTGTCACAGCAATGAAACAGAAAAGGAAATGATTAATAAAGAAGACAACCCGCAGGATGGAATAAACTACTCTTCATCTGACAAAGGATGAATGTCCAAAGTACTCAATAGAAAGAAAACAGCTCATTGTGTTTAAATGCCAAAGGAATCTGAATAGATGTTCCTCAAAATAAGACATATTAATGCCAACAGGTGTAAAGAAAAAAAAAAAAGACAATATCACTAGTCACCATGCATGGATATGCTAATTAAAACCAGAATCTGGGAAGAGATATCTCAGGGGTTAACAGAGCTGATTGCTTTTGCAGAGAATCTCAGACTCAATTCCCAGCACCTACATAGTGGCTCACAACTATCTGTAGTTCCAGTTCCAAGAATCCAAATCCCTTTTCTGGCCTCCACAGACAATGTGCAAAAATGGTGCACAGACAGACATGCAAACAAAACCCACATATACATAAAATAAATATGAATAAACCTTAAGAAAACACAACCAGTGCACATAACTGTCAGAATGACCTTTACCTAGAAGAGGGAAGGCAGGTGTGGTGCGGAAGTAGAGAAGACGGAGACTTTGCATGCTGTGGAGGGGATGCTCATTAATATAGCCAGTATGAAAAGCTGTATGAAGATTCTTCAAAAGGCAACTAAAAATAGAATTACCACATGATCCAGAAATCTCACTTCTAGGTGTTTACCCAAAGGCCTTGAAAGCAGTGTGCTAAGAGAGTCTGCACTATGTGTTTATTGCAGCTCCAGTGATGGTTTCCAAGTTACAACGTCAACCTAAGTGTCTATACACCACCAACAGATAGAAAAACAAATATACACAAGTAGAACACTATTTAGCTCTTTAAATGAAATAAATATCATCATTTGAAACTGGAGAACAAGCGAAAAAGTCAAGCACAGAAAGACAGACTGTCTTCATGTGCCACTTAGACAGACACAAGAAGCAGAGCACGGAATGTGGGTACCAGAGGCTGGGATGTGAGGAGCACAAAGATATGCTGGACAAAGAGTTCCAAGCCTCAGTCTGACAGGAGATGCATCACAGAGTGTGACGAATATGGTAAATAATGTGCTCATTTTCCATGTTCTTACTACAAAAAAAAGTCTTTGAGATAATAAATACATTAATTATCTTGATTTAGATATTGCATAATGTCATTCATTAATCATCACATCACTTTGTAGCCCCTAAATATATACAACTATAATTTGTCAATTTATGATTAAACATAACATTCAAAAAATTACATTTTGAACAGTTTCAAATCACTGAGGGAAAATAATTTGCTCTAATATAGATGGGAAAGGGTTAACCATAAAATTGAATATGCAATGTGAAGTTCCCCGGCAATGTAAGAAAATACACTTAAAACCCAACACTACAAGGAAAACTGCCAACTGCAGAGCTGCGTTCTCTGGACTGGGGAATCTCTGACGGTTTCCCTTTTTCTTTTTTTATAGTTAGATGTGAATCACAGTTTTCCCCTTGAGGGTTACATGCATTCCCATTATTACACAAGGTTACATAAGGAGATTTCATGCGCATATATAAGGTGCTTTGAGCAATACCCCCTCCCTCTCCAGAAAAAGCAAGTTTTGCTTCTAGTTGATGATATTATGTCCATGATTTTATAAACCTATGAAGATTAGGATCTACAAATGTGATAAAAGATGTGAATTTGTCTTTCTGAGACTGATTTAATTAACTTACTATGGTTATCTCCAGGAGCATCGACTGTCTGAATTTCTGTAAAACACACATTCGTATGCTCTGATCCTGTAACAAGGAGTTGCTAGCATTTGTTACCTACTATAGAAAGCGCAACCATCCTTTTATCCCCAAACTTAACTATGCAAACTTCAGGTAAAGCTCTCCACTATGTCTGTTCAGAAACACAGCCACACGGCTAATCTACTTAATGAGCCACTCTTACTCAAAGGTAAAATAATGCTTTATCTCTAAATCCTTCCAGAGGATCAAGGAAAGAGGGTGGCAAACTGCAGCGGGCAGAGGCAAGACAGGTAGGGACCACAGCAAAGAGACAAAAGGCAATGAGCTGCGGGTCCTTCATCTGTCCCTAAGGCAGCTAGCCATCAGTGTTGTCCTAAGACACTAAAGTGGGCCCCAGGGCAACAATGTTTCAGACTAAAAGACTGAAAGACCAGACCAAGCTAATAGAATATGAAATGGCTACACAAATGACAGAGTAATGCAAGTGGAAACTGTTACCAAGGAAAAGGCTTGTCATATCAAATGTCCTTGGCAAGCCCCAACAATCAGCTCAGGTGTCGGGCAATCTGTCAGAGCAAAATCACAGCATTTTTTCCTGACTTTTAAAAATCACTAATTTGAAGGTCACACAGCCAAGCAATATACCACTAGGCTCCCTGTAGCTTTGAAAATACCTCTGATGTGTGTTATGCGATTGGTTTGCTTGGGTTATTTTACAGTTATTTTACTTGAAGTTCATTTTTGTTTAAACTACACTTTCACCTGAGCCAGTCAGATGACTAAACAGGAAAGTCCTGACCTCTCTCCCTTCATATCATGTCTGACTCCTTTGCTGCCTCAACCTTTGTCTCAGGTGCCAATCTGCATTCCCAATAGATGGATATGAATTTCTTCTGCTCCATTTTCATGCTTTCTATACAAATTGAGCACGTAAAGTCCCTCAGTTTTGTAACTCAGCCAAAGCTAAGCCTTGAGGTCAGGTTGTTTATACAAGATGACATCATAAAGGCCACCATGCTTGTAGACAATAAAAAACGTCCACCCCAAAACACTGCTTCTTCCATTGTTAAGACAAGATGCCCAGTCACTTCTCATCAGTGCAGTCCCGAGAAAGGAGCATAGCCTGTCTTGTTCTTAATCCATGACTCGGTGTCATGTCAATTAGTCTAGATCCAGCAATCTAAATTACCAACAGATCACGTTTGGCCATAATTGCCTGAAAAAATTCAAATAAATTCATTAATTCTGACACCAGTTACACATGTCATTTCTGCTAGGTCATGAGGACTGAAATGGAGTGGCTTCAAAGATAAGCTTGGCAGTTGGTCATAAGGGTTCTTGTCCTGCCTTTTAAAAATGAAAAATGCAGTCAAAGAGTTACTTTATCAACAATTACAGAACAAGTATGGAATAATTACAGGTGTTTTTATAATAAAATAGCAAGTTGAATAAATACTGTACCCCTAACCCCACCATCTAGGAGCAGGAATAATTCACAGAGCTGATGAAGATGCTCTTTGAGAAATAAAATCAACCCTCCCTCTGTGAAAATTTCACCTGTCCTGGCCAGTGTCCTTTCCCACCAAGATGGGAGTGAGAAGAGGTCTCAACTGGACAGATTCAGACCCTCGTTCCAATTCTGACTGCTTGGAACTAGCTGCAGATCTGGACACTCTGTGCATTCTAAGTTTACTACTTCCAGGCTGATGAAGGATAAAGGGCTAAAAGATTTCCAGTTTTCACATCCTTTGAATTTGTGAGGAGTTCCACCCTGGTTGGCACCTGGAAGCACTTGGAGGCTTTGGTTTTAGAGAACCAGAGGCTCTGTACTAAATGAAGATATAGTTTCTTGGCACAGGATTTTAGACACTGTGCAAGCACGTTGGGTCTTTAAAGTAATTAGTTGGTCCCTGGGCTGTCTCTTATAACTTTAATATTTACACTATGACAAAGTGAAAGTGCTCATTAGTGTTTAAGTCAAAGCAAAACCGTCCTCTCCATTCATTCCCATGAGCTTATTTTACATTAGTGAGGAAGAGTGGAGATGGAGGGGCCCACGGGGTATTCTAGACAAAGTGGGTATCAGAAGGAAATATACTTGAAAGGCATTAGCATGGGGTCTAGTGAGCAATTTGTTCTTCATCTGACCTCCACTGATTGAGGCCCCAGATACATAACTTTTGACCTGTCTGTTTCCATAGTTTAGCTAGACCTACCCATCAACTTACTTCAACTCATCTGGTCAACCAGTTCTCAAAGGTATCCAATCAAATCATTCTACAGCTTCCAGACTATCAGAGAGAACTGGAGCAATGGGGGTACCTAGGGCAAAGGGCATGCTCATCAACAGCAAAGCAAAGACCGCTTCCTTAGAAAAACTCAAGGACATCATTGCCCAAGTGTCCCTTCAGACTGCATTTTCTTAGCTATATTCTCTCTAGAGACAATGATCCCACAAAGGAAGGCTTCCCCTCCCATGTTTATGTCACCTTCTACTTCATCGTGAGTAGAATGTTCCTCCAGTGACCTGGTGTGATTTTCTCAGAGGGGTGGAAGTACGGGGTTACATCAGGTCCCACAGTGTCAGGCTCACTCAAGAGGGTGGCTCCACATGTTAGGGACTTGTCATGTCTTCTGGTACATTTATAGAAGGAAATGTGGAACAGTCTGGTCAAAGACTGTTAGGGTTAATTCTGTAAGAGCTTCTTGCTCTAAAGAGTTTCTTCCTCTCTGAAGTCCAAAAGCTTCCTCCTCTTCCTCCAAGGGGTGATCCTGTCTGTGCTTCTGAGCTCTGATGACAGTCACAGCAGCCACGCCAGGGCCTGCAGCAGATAGTGTCTTCCATGCAATGAAGAGAAGGGACACTAGCTGCTGCTCCATAGTTTCAGTAAAAGGCCAGAGGAACATTACTGCTGATCCAGTTGGGAGCCTTCTCTTATATTGAAAGTAAAACACAATTTGCTTTAAAATTTGCCAGATTTTATCACTGTAGGACAGAATTAGCCTTGCCTGTAGAGTTAGCATGCACATGGCAAAATTTAACATGCACAAACACATACTTAACAAAAAGCACTATATACCCATCAACCTGCCTTAAGGTCTGAAATCTATGCATTAGTCATCCTTTGGAGTTCAGTCACTAAAGGCACAAGTTAAAATGCAAATTTGTTCCTTGGAGAATTGGCCAATCAAACTTCGTGAACTGTTAGTGCTCCAGAATTGCTGGAGTATCATACCGAGAAGTTGGGTTAAAAATCCACATTTCAACAAAGAAAGACTGGCTTTATACATACTTCACTCATGAAGATGAGCACATAAATTGGTAGTCAAAAATATAAGCATATTCAAAAGCGTTTGGGCTCACATGACTGATCTTAATATGTTATTAGTGGAAGTGAGTTTGAGGATTAGCGTTTAACCTTTGAAATTAACATGAACAAGGAAGGCTGTACAGTGGCGGAAGCAGAACATTTGATAATCACAGGGTATCAGATCCAGCGTCAGCAGCGTGTACACTAGAGAGGCCTAAGATCTGGTTTTGACTTTGTGTTTAATTTGAGACTCAGATTCCTCACCTACAAAACTGAAATGTAGAACAGAAGACCAAATATAAATTCTCGTTCAGCAACTCCCTACTAAAGACTCCATTTTCCTCCTGCATCTGAGCTGCCAGTGCCAGTCAGAGACCTTCAGTGGGCCAAGACTTATTCCTGAGTTACTGTTGCCTCTGAATTTGGACCTTGGCCATTTCCTTGGTAGGAAAGGATACCTTTTTGTGCTCTCACACCTGAATATCTTGACTGCCTTCACAGTAACAAACATCTACTGATTCAGACTAGAAGTTTCTGGGGACACTGTTTCTTTCTATTCCATGAACTGGTGATGGTGCTTAATAGAGAGCCACATGCAACTGGGGACCGAAGAACACTATATATTGTGATTGTGGGGCCAGAATATCAAAAGACATTCTAGAAGGCACTTCCTCTCTCAACTCCTCTATCAACAGGAGTCTCCGACTCCTGTATTCTACTAAACAAAGTCATGTTTAAACACCACCACAGAGGAAATGAGGCAGAGTTGCCAAACGACTCTATTCAGTGCATCGCCCAGTGTGGCTCCAAAGGTGTTCAAAGTCTGGGAGGGAACCTTTCTGTGATGCCCCTCCCATCTGTACGCAAGGCGAACTGGCCCGCTACAGTGTGCTCCCAGGGGAAGGCAGACTGTGGGGATCCGCACACGGCCTGAGAGCCCTGAGGAAATGAGGTGCGACTGAGCCTTCTGCTCCTAGGCACTTGAGCACTGTCCAGCTAACGCCATGGTTCAGCCTTTTGACTTTATAAACAAAGAAACCGACCCTCAGAAAGGCCTAGAATCTTGCCCAGGACCCAAGGTTATAAAGCAGCGTTGGAGAGGGGAATTACTTGTGCAAGACCCTGATCCAAAGCAGATGACCACTTTTCTTTTGGTGAAACCTGGAAAATCCTCAAAATCCTACCCAGCCCACATAGCCTCATACTGAACCAACCAAAGACTGCTGGAACACTAGAAGACATGTGGGTTGCTAAAGACTATGGTAATGACTAAGCTATCCCTGAAAGCCATGCTGGTCAGGGGACAAAGCCTCAGGCGCTGTGTGCAGTCCCTACTGAAGCCCCAAGCTGAGGATCAGAGTCACTGAGTTTCTGATACTTGGGGGGAGGGGGGGGAAAGGTGGAGACTTTTTGTTTGTTTATTAATTTTTTATTATTTCTTTTATTATTTTTGAGATCATAATATAATTACATTATTTCCCCTTCCCTCTCCTCCATCTAAGCCCTCCCTTGCTCTCTTACAAATTTGTGGTCTTTTTTTTTTTTTAATTAATTGTTGTCACATGCATATATGTGTATACACATATGTTCCTAAACTCGTAAATACAACCTGTTCAGTCTGAATAATGCTACTTGTCTGTATGTTCCAGGACTGACTATTTCTCACCAAACAAGATTGCCTAAACATGAGCTGAACAAGGACAACAATAGACAAGCTGAAGTGGGCTGGGAAAAGCCCGTGAGGAATGCCAAGAACAGGAGAAATAGTCTTCCCCAGGGACCCAGAGTCTTAGCAGTGGGGCTCCAGGACCACAGGATGCAGCTGATGAACAGTTTCTCTGTTCAGAGAAACAGTGGCAGAAAAGCAAGATGGAGAGCTGGAGTTTCCTTCTCTCTGCTGAATCTACATAGTCACAGAAGTTGGTAGGACTTTAGACCAGCATGATACTTCTGTCTCTGACACTAATTAGTTCTAAACCCTTGGGCACATTAACCTCTTGGGGCTTCCTCTTTCTCGAGATGGTAATAAAATGTGCAGCCTGGTTGATTGTTGAGTGAGGTAGGGTGGTAAAGCTGAAGGCACATAGCAGATGCTCAGTGAAAATTCCCTTCCCACTTCCTGGCTTGGGAGTCAGAGGTTAAACTATCAGTCTTGGGGAAGCTGTAATGGAGATTAAGGGAGCTGGTGGAAAACTCAGGGACTGCAGTTCTCAAACATCCACATCAGGCTTGTGGTGATATGACACCCTCACAGCCCACGAAACTCATCGGGGTTCACTTCCCTTTTATGGCATTTTCAGAAAGGGACTCTGGTCTTCCACTCCACTGTGAGTCCTAAACCAGAACCCGTGTATTCGGGAAGAGAGGACAATACCATTGTGGCCCAGCTTGTAGCAGGTCATAGACAAAACAGACAAGCAGCTATGTCCCAGGTCCCAGCACCTACAAAAATTCTAGTACCATCTAGTACCAACCGTTCCTTGGTATACAAACAGGCTCTGCCTTGGAATACAAAGAGCCTCAGCAACAAGATGCCAAAGAGACCAGGCTCTGGGCTCTGGGCTGTTTTCCGTCAGTCCCTGGTTTCATGGGGCTCGCTTTGAAGAAAACTAGGCACCAAGGCAGAGTTGGGGGCTAAAGACAAGTCAGAAGTTGTTCTGACTAGAAGAAAAGATGCACGAGAAAGAAAATGACAAGGTAAGGAAAGGAGTGAGTTAATTTCCAACTTGACCGAACAAATCCTTTTCCTGCACACAGATCCAAGGACTAAGAAAAACGGTAGAACCCTCTGTTGAGCTTTTTCTGACCAAACACTTTTCTGTTTAAAGGTTATGTTCCTGGGGAGCTGGTATCAAAGCTTTTTGTTCTTTGTCGGTAAATTTAAATTGCATGGAGTCTTTCCCTAACTAACTGGTTGGACTCAGAATAGCCCCCTTTCACTGGGCATTCTAGCCAGAGAATATAAACACCTTTATCGTAGCAGCCCAGGCTTTGGAAATTTTGGCATAATCAAATTTCCTCCTCCCAAGACATGTCAAACAATGTCACATTGTGGAGTCTAATTTGCTTTTAACCCATACTAAATCAAGAGGTTCTTTCCTTTGATTGTTTGAAGACTATATCTACATGATAAATGCAATGTTCTCTATGACCACCCCTGCCGGCTGGGAGCCCCAGGAGCCTACCCAGTCACCCTAGGGACTGAGGTTGATAAATTGTGAGAAAAAGCAGCAGGACACTGCAGACAGCAGGGAGAAGGTGGGGACCACATGGGCAGACACCTAGAAGCATCAAAAAGTAAACAGATTCTTAACCTGAAGATGGAGGCAAGAAATGGGAGTGATTTGGCCTTCTCTGTCTAGGAAACTCTGTTAACTGGTATGAAAACTTGGGAAATTTTGTTGTTTTGGTTGTTATGTAAGTAATGTCAGTCCTGGGATAGTATGGGTTCTTGAATGAATAATGAACGAACATGTCAATCAATGAATGAATAGTAATATCGAGAAGGGGGATAAATCTGTTCTGAATAGATGAACTTGAGCTCTAGAAAACCCCACTCCCACCCCCATATCTCTTGTTGTCTTCTTTCCCTGAGGAAAGCTAGACAGCAGGAGAAGAGACCCGAGGATACCGGGCTTTAAGAGCCCATACATTTTAGAGAACACTTTACCAGCTTGATTCCCTGGGCAGTTTGAATTGTTTACTCCTGTGACCTAATCTCCAGTGAGACCCGATTTTCTGTGTAGATGTTTTCCATTTGGAGAATTAATGCCACCTTGACTGTCATCCTTCTTTCTCTCTCCCTGCTCTAAGAACCACATCCTTAAGGATTCAGACTGTGTCGTGTGCTACTTTTCGTGTCTAGTTTGCTCAGTGTTGAAATGTCGAGTACATATGGAAGAATGAATCAATTAATAAAATTAATGAGCACATGCCAAGGCTTAAGGAAAAAGACATTAACTGCTTGGTTTAAGGACAAAAAAGCAACATCATTCTTTGTGTCTAAGTCCCCAGCCCAGGAGTAGTTTCCATCCTTTTCTGTTAAGAGCCCACAGTGGTGCACAAGCACCTGCACCCCATACATAAACCCACAGCTGGTGTGTGTTCTGTCTGGTCGTCACTTACCGTGCTCGAGATTTGCAGTAAGTTCAGCTCTTCATGCTGCATTATGTATCCCTAGGGAGTGTTTCCTAGCCACCCTGAACCCCAAATGGATGAATCAAGGCTGGAAACACATTCTGATGCCAACACAGACAATGGAGCAGATGTCAGACAAGGTCAGACTCAGGAAATATGTTGAATGGAGGCCGTGGCCCCTGGATTAAAACTAACTCTTAAATTAGTTTAAACTAGGTTAAACTAGATTTAAAACTACAGGGACTCTATATAGAAATACAGGGATGGGCAGCAGAAACAATACACAGAGTTCCCTTTCTGCTCTGTGCCTTTTCCCTCCCAACCTTTGAGGGGTTTTCAATACATTAGGAGAGGATTTATCATGAGGTATGGGACTCAGCGTTCTGGCCAAAGAATTTGCCTTGAGGTTCACAGGATCTTCCTAGTATTGTCGCTAAATTTTTATGATTTACTTTTACAGTCAAGATAGGACAGGTGAATGAGAAAATACACTGGGAGGGGCATTCAAGGCTCCGGGAGGCAGTCCCAGGGTGGCCTGGGTGGATATTCACTAATAACAAGAGACCTGATGAGGCCATGATTACCATTTTGTTCTATCTCATTGTTTTAGTGGAACCGTCTTACTCCGCTTCCACCAGAGCTAAGGCTGCATCTGATTCTGAACCTGGAATAAAGACGAGATGAGGAGCCACTAGATGGCAGCAGATGGCAAGAAACGTGATCTGTAGGCAGGCTCCTGGAGAGCTGGGCTTGAAGCCCTCCATTTTGCTTTGCATCTTTAATGAGATATGTGAGGAAAATGAGTCCCTTACATGCCAGCTACAGATGCCACAGCATATGGAGAGATGCCGCACAGCAATCTTTCTCTGTTTATTAAACAGGAGGTAGCTAACCAGTCACTCTCTGCATCCTGGTGCAGTGGTCCTTTAAGTTGCTGAATACTATGGTTTACAAGAGAAGAGGGTTAAGACTGGCATAGACATGTAGACTTCGGGATTAAAGGGCATTGCCAAGCTGGAGTACAGGGCAAATTGCTAGCAAAAGACTAGAGACCCTCGAGGGCTACTTGGAGAGGACCCTGTGTAGCTTTCTGCTGCCACATTCCTCCCCTGGGGTATCTGCTGCTCTCTCATCTCCTTGGTAGACCTTGGGGGCTCATTTATCCAGAACCCCTATTACCACTAGACAAGCTCAGTGGTCTGACCTTTCACCAGAAACCCCAAGTGGGTAAGAGAGCTCTGGGCATTTTAAAGAGCAAACCACACTTGCTGTTCGAGCATACTGAAGATATCGCATGACCAGAATGCATTAGGATACTCCTGCAGAGGGGGCATTTTTTCTAGGTGGCCTAGTCCTGGCGGCTGCAGCAAGGACACAGCCTGGAGGACACCGCTGTTATGTCGCAGGTCTAAAGCCTGCCAGTCTTGCTGCTTCATTCCCATAATGCATCCACTTTCCTTGCACCATCCGCTCCCTGTAACAATTCCCTGTTGATTTCTCTTAACTCAGGGAATTCTGAAGCCTTGGATGGCTGCTGAGAAAAAGTTACAAATCAAGGCATCACCACCTCCTCCGACCTGTTAGGAAACTGGACTGTCCTCCATTAACCACAAAGCCCACGGTTTCCAAGACATCTCAGAGTCATTCGTTAAAATCCTGAAATTGGAATAAATAATTCAGCCACTTTCCACACAGAGGAACTGAATGCAGAATTGAGAAAGAGCTCCATCTCTCCTGGTCCTCATCTCTTTCCTATATTTAGCCCTCAATGGATAGCAAGATGCCCTGCCACCGTTTGCCTTCCCTTGTAGAATATTCAATCTGCAAGCAGCTCTTGCCTGTCTGTGTGACCTTAAACAATTCCTGTATCCTGCCTGTGCCTCCTTTGTAGTGGGTAACTTGAGGTCCTAGAATTAGATAATGGTTAAGCCCTCTTCCAGTTCTACCATCTTGCAGCTTTCTCAAGCTTTTGTCAACCTTCAGAGAGTGGCACACAAGATACTGTTTCCAACAATAGACAAACTCAACAGGAACAAGCAACATTTGTGCAACGGTGGAGAAGAATTGTGGACGCAGCTGGAGTCTTGTTGACAACTTTTGTCCTCTGAATAAAGCAAACTGGGAGGCTTCAGATGTCATTGACACCGAGGACTGGACCTGAAGGTGGTCACACCCTTGCGGGAGGAACCTGCAGAGCTGTCCCTGTGGGTGTGGAGATGCCCAGTCCAAGATTGCAGATATTTTAATAACTATTTCTCAAATTTAAAAAAAAAAGACCTTTTATATTCAGCACGGGGGTGTGGGGGAAATCAGGTTTCCCAGGAGGGCTCTACTTCCACCCATAATAGGGGATTGGTTTGGCTCAGCGGCTCCTACAAAGGCCTGAATACAGCAAGCAACGGCACAGGCAGCTCCCGCAGCTCCATGTGAAAATGACTCACAGCGGTTATGAATATCAAGCCTCCTTTGATGTGTTCCCAGACATGAGGAACGGCCAGGAAGAGGAGGTAGGCTCTGGATGCCTGCTCTGTAGGGTGGTGCACAGAGGCTTGAACACATCTGGCACCATCCAGAAACTCCAGGAGCAATTCAGGCTAGGTAATTACCTAGGACCTCCTAGGATAACACAGCTCCCTTTCATCATTGCAGGCTCTCTGCCCCACCACCACCACCACCACCACCACCAAACACACACACACACACACACACACACACACACACACACACAGTAGGGGAATTAGATTCTCCTAGAAACTGCAACCTGTTTCTATACCTTCACCTTTCCTGAGGCGATGACAGTTCACATCCGTGAATAACAGTTGTTTTACTGAGCATAAAATGAATGCACCTCCTCACCCAGCATCTGTACCAATTGCTGTAAAGCCATAGACCCTGCCCGAGTCAGCCAAGCGGGAGGAGTTTCCTCTGTAATGGCCATTTCTAGACTCTTAGCCTTTCAGGTGGCTGCATGGTACCTTGTTCTTCTAATAGGCTCTCAATGGTGATTGAATACAATGCCTCCAAGACGTTCCTCTGTTGGCGGCTTATGAGACTTGTCCACTGCAGAAGATAGAGTTGTGGCCACCGCATCCTGGCTTGTAGCGAAGGGAAGAGTGAGCCACTTCATGTCTGTTTCTAGGGGGAGTGTATGCATGGGCGAGGGTTTCTCCGATCTTAAACCAAGTTCAATAGCATGTAGGCTGTGGAAACTTTAGCAAAGTCTTTACAGTTATAGAAGCAAATACTACTACTACGTTCCAGTAGATGATCCGACCCATGCTCATATTGGCAGCACCAAGTGGATTCAATGGGTATTTTTGAGAAAGAAAGAAAGAAAGAAGAGAAGAGAAGAGAAGAGAAGAGAAGAGAAGAGAAGAGAAGAGACAGAGATACACCGAGAGAGAGAGTGTGTGCCCTCTATGAAGTTTGGAGGGCGAAGGGGTAAAGAGATATGTCAGAGGAATTGTAGAGGAGGTAATAAGCAGATTTTATGAAATATTATGGGCATGTATGCATATCAGGTGAAATATTTTTTAAAAGAAGAAAGTGTCAAGGGGCATTTAGGGAGATAATTGATTTGATTCTGTGTTTGCTTGTTTTTCTTCTGTGAAATGAAACTGATGTTTACATTGCAGTTAAGTGGGCCTTTGAGTGAAAAATTCTCATGCATCCACAGAGCCCTATGGGCCCTCATACATGGAAACAAAGCAAGTGTCTCTTATATAGGGAGCACTAGCCATGTCCCCGACACAATGCCCAGGACCTCACATGCTTCTTCCTCCCTAAAAACACTCTCATTCTGGGTGATGTGTGGGAGCTGGAGAAGATACTGTGTCTCCATTCTACAGAGAGCAAACCAAAGGCTCAGAAAGCCTAACAGTCTCTTGGGACTCAGCAGATAAAGTGTTAAAGAATAACTTGGATTCCAGGTTGTTAGATTCCAAAGCATTATCTCTAACCACTGGACCATTATCAAGTGCTTACTATACACGAGACACTGGGGTTTTAATAAGGGTTAGCAGAAGAGACAGTTCTTGATTTCACAAAGCTGCTTTTAACCACATCCGCATGCTAGAGCACAGACAGCTGTCTGTGTATACCATTGGTTTAGTTTATGGTGTCTTCTCCCAAGACTTTGACAAGCAAAATGCCCTTATTTCATCCATCCCCACTGTTCTCTCTCAGCCCTCCTGCACTGCATCCACCCCTCTCTATTGCTCCATTACTAAAGTCTTCTACAGTGGAGCTTCAGGGGCTTGAACTTGACAGCAGCCACATGAGCAATCCAACCTTTCATGCACAGCGAACTGGCCACCCTTCTGTTTCATTTTTAATTCATCAGGTCCCTCTTGCCTGTTTCTCTCTCTTTGCAGAGGCACAGCACAAAGGAGCCAAGGGAACAGAGACAGGGAAGACTTCAATCTTGGAGGTCCAGAGAGCCAAATCTTAAGTCAACTGAAGAAGTAAGGCAGAAGAAAATCCAGGGTGGAAGTATGACTTCACTGATTCCTTGACCTTGGAAGACAAATGATGATGTATCTAGTGGATACTGTGTGTTGAGGCGAAACAGAAGGCAGGAAGCAACATTACACTGGTCACAGATCTTGCCAAGAGCAGAGTGGCAGCCAAGACAACTTCAGCCTTGACTCCTGCATCCAAGATCTCAGAGGAAGAACAGCCAATCTAAAAACATCTTTTATCCACAGGAGTCTGCATCTGACTTCATTTTAGCAGATTTGTGCTCGCCACTGCCAGAGAGTCTTAAGGTAGCAAAAATCAGTCAAAATCTTCCTGGGACCCTGAAACAGATACTGGGAGACCAGATGGTCAGCTCTAGGTAGACATTCCCTCCCTTCCCATCAGCCTAGGAACTCTGAGACAGCCTGGCCATTTTGCCAACCAGTTTCTATTTCTTCTGGCAAACTCCGGATTAGGAAAATAAATTGGTTTTTTGTTTCTTATTCTTTCGAGGCGCGGCTCCTAAAGTGCCCGGCCATAAGAGAATAGTGATCTTCAATTTCATCTCTCAGCAGTGGTTTCCAATCTACCTTCCAGACCTGCTTCTGAGGCAGCTGCTCCGGAGTCCCCTCAGTAATCCGCAGACATCCACCCGATTCACTCCGGCAGTTCATCAGTTCCTATATCCCTGCTTTTGACCACTAGGGGGCAATGCTGGATCAGCCAAAGCGCCAGACGCTCCGCTCCATCTTATACTTTGCCTTACTGTATCATGATGCAGCCTCTTCTTGGAAGCCCAAAACAAGACTCACCCTCAGAAAACCTCTTAGCCTACAGCATGGCCAGGCTTCTTGCAATGCCCTTCTCATACCTGGGATCGTAGGAATAAAAGGCAGTTCCCTGGCAAACAGATTCAAACAGATCCAGTCCCATGGGTGACCTTCCCCCCTCTCTGAGAAACAGACTGAGAGAGAGCTTGCCTAATCACATCATTAACCAGGAGCAATCTATATCTTTACAGTCATGTTTGTCTCCACCCATTCAGACGTAAGCTCTTGGGAGTGACATATTTAAATTCCTGGGATTAGTGCAGTATTTATCAGCAAATACTTGTTGGACAAATGAGTGGACACAAACGTGTAAACTGGAATTTATTAGTCCCGGCTTTGCTATCCTTTGCCAGCTGTCTGAACATCTACTGCTCAGTTGCTGGGCATTCATTTTTGAAGATGGCAGAGAACGCTCAGACTGAGGGGCTAAACCAGTGGCTGCCATTGTACAAACGTCATTTCAAGAATAAGTAGGGCTCCAGATCTCTTCTTTTCAGAAGCTCTTTCATAACATCGCCTCACAGTGCTTGGGCCTAACTATACAATGGAATTGACAAAAATGGACACTGTTCCATTAATAACCAAATGTACAAAATCCTGCAGCCTCATGATGTAGAATACATAGCTCCCATCACATTCCTAAGTAGAGGGAATTCCACAGCTCTCAGTGGATCCCCATCATACTCAGGGAGCTCTTCCGTGCTCTGCTGGGCTCTTCTTCAGACCCCTGAAGTCACAGTCCTCGGGCTGCACTCCCCTCTACTTTAATTGCAATGGATCCCATGGCATCAGGGACGCAGCCTGTTCTACTCACTCAGAGCACCACTGAATGCTCAAGGAGAGAAAGTCATGCATGTTTTGAAACCCAAAACCATTTGTAACATAGATGTGTTACAAAGGAGTCCCCACCCTTTATTGGCTCCTTTTAACAGAACTATTCCGTGAGGATTGCAACACCGTTGGGTTTCTGGAGTGTTGGAGTAAAGACTCTGGATGAGTTTTAGAACATTCTTCTTTTCTTAAGAGTGAGACTCTCAACATAAGACTCTCCCTGTCTTCTGGCTGACTCCTCATAGCAGCAACCAGTTCAGTGCCTTCAAATAAAAATTTGTAGGCACTGTGATGTCTCTATGTGTCTAGAATAGAAGATGTCATTTCTTCTCAATCTAAGGCTAACTCTTTCTGTCCTGAAATGATTGGCATGAGGAAAAAGAATTTTCTCTGGGGAAATCTTGCACTTACCCCTGTACTGTCTCTGGCAGGGCCTTACCTTCATAACACTGACAAGGCAAACACGGGGTTCATCTGCGTTATTAGATCTAATACCACCGGGAAGCACCAGCATCCAAACTAAAGTCACAATTGAAAAAAAAAAAATGTCCCTCATTCTAACTAAAAGTCACTACTTAAGCTGCCTTAGTAAAACACCTTGGAAAACCTACCTTAGTGCTATGATCACTTCATGACCTCCAAAACAACCAGTGAACTTCCTAGATGCAAATAAACTCATTCTTAAGAAAAGAAAAATGCTCTAAATCTCATTCAAAGTCTTTACTCCAACCACAGAAACCCAAAAGTGTCTACACTCTTCAAGTAACAGTTCCGTTAAAGGGATCCAAGAAAAGGTAGGGAGTCCTTTTATAATGTATGAAAGTTACAAAAATTTCTAACTTAAACCTACCCTTAGGTCCTCAGAATACACGCCCTTAATCATAATGTTGAAAAACTACAAAAGTTGTTCTTTGATGTCTTCCTGGGAAGCAAACAAACGGAATAAAAATCATTCTAAAATAGCATTTTCCTATTGCTGCCATGGAAGTCAGGTGATCATATATTAAGCATGTTCTACCCTGACTTTCTCCAGATGTCTTGGTGTGGTTATGGTAAAGGTCTCTAGGGTAACATTTCTGTTCTCTACCTTTTTTTTAAAAATGTACAGAAATTTCCATAAGAAAGAAGACTGACAGCCAACAGATGAGACTCAAGAGGCAAGAAACATCTGAAGGTTAGCTTACTGCATTCAAAGACAGC
Organism: Cricetomys ansorgei; assembly: GCA_026225945.1. NCBI lineage: Eukaryota > Metazoa > Chordata > Mammalia > Rodentia > Nesomyidae > Cricetomys > Cricetomys ansorgei. Next base: position 2,343,529 of record JAMJFZ010003384.1, read on the forward strand.
ACTATCTTGGGACCTTGATTTCCACGTCTAAATCTCTGGTGGCTGAGTTGTTTGAGGCTTTGATGCCAAGTCTGATCAAAGGTAATATCTGAGCCATTTTTGGGAGCTGGGTGAGAATGAAGTCTACATGGTTGGAGTGGGGATGGTGTCCTAGGTGATAAAGGTCTCGGGAACCTGGCTAAGGATGTGGATTCTGCTCTATGCCAAATGGGCAGAAATCAGAAGCATGTCAAAGAAATGTCCCTAGAAAGTGTTTTAGATTGGTCACTGTCAGCATCATCTGGGACGGAGAAGCAAGGCTAGCCACATGGTTAATGCAAACCTGAGGTAGGCACTGAAGGTTCGGGTTCAAGAAAGAGCCTGAAAATGGGGGTGGTAATACATGAGGGATAAAGAGAAGGGAAAGGCAATCTCTTCCTGGCATGGTACGTGTACGCTGGAAGAGTCTCTAAGTCTTATATCCTAAGGTCTTATTATTCAAAATTCACTCTCATTCATTGTTAGTGCATTAGATTTAAAGTGCTGGTTCTTCCAGGACTACTATTCTTATGTTTCTGTAATCCAAAGGATTAGTCTCCAAAGGCTGAATTCTAGACACCAAGAGAGAAGATTTGGGAGGCCGGAGCTTTCTTGGAAACCTCAGTCATTACATTGTTGATTACATATTATTTATAAAGCCCATTGCATAAATATTCAGCCACCTACAGCTAGTGTTCATAACTAATTCATAATGTTTGAACATTAAATCCATGTGGAACATCTCTTCCTTTCTGTAAATTCTCTTTTCTCCTTTCCTTGGGGATTGAAATAATGGAACTCCAATCCAGAGAGAATCTGCCATCCTCCCTTCTCTTTCAGTCACAGCCTCGTGTCATCTTATGGGGACATTTCCCCCATACCAGGGACAGCTTTCTCTAATTTTGAATGAACCTGCCTAAGGCCACTATGCAGCATACAAGCATCTTCCCAACCAGCTCCACTGTGCCAAACATCATCAGCACCATTTGAACAAGCCCCTAGAGGAACCCTGGACCTCAGTGTTAACCTACCCAACCTGGTGCAAGCACATCACAGTGGATGCCCACAACTCTCTCCTGTTTTACTCTAAAACCAGACACCCTAGTGTCAGTGTCTCCTTATGTCCAGCCATTGTCCTATCATCTCCTTCAAGTTGTTCATGAGAATGTTTTCAGAAAGATGGGTGGCCTTGGAAAGAAAGGAGAGAAGAGGTAAGAAGGTAGCAGAGGTAAGAGGAAAGACTAAGAAAAACACCAGCAAAAAAAAAACTCCCTGACCTCAACTTCCAAAATAAGATCTTCCCTAAAGATAGCTTAGTATTTATCCTAAATTTAAATGTCCTGGCTCTGCAATCTTCCACCGTTTACACAATGGAAAAGAAGTCATCTCATGAAGGTTCCCACTGTCCTCACAGTGAGAACAGCAGGCAAGCTGATTCTGCTCCAAGAATAGAATGATGACAATGTTAAGTCGTGAACTGCAGAACTTTAACAAATGGAGTGACTTCTTGACAGGGGAGTAGCTGCAAAGGAAAGTGGGAAGAGAGTCCTCTGTTGGATGTAACATGAGCTGTCAGGGAAAGTTCCAGACTGGTTTCCTCCATAGTGAGCTCATGACTAGCAGTGTGGGCTGGAACAATGCTCTGATGGATAGACACAGACATAAGGAACACTCTCTCCTCACCCCTACCCAGGTGTGTATGTATTCACTGTTAACCCGGTGCCTTTTCCTCTTGCCCTCAGATTAAATGCCAGCAGCAGACTTTAAACTCCATGATGATAAAAACGCTGGGCGGCTTTGCTTCCATTGTATTCTTAGCACCCAGAAAAAAGATTGTAAAAAGTTGTCTCACAAGAAACATGTGCTGAAAAGGTGGTTAATTGATTGGCTCATTACAAATAAACAAACTGCTTCCTCCCTAGGTGGCTTCTGAACAGCAACTTTCAGAACCAGAAATTTCCAATAGGGCAACTGAAGCCAGACACGTTTTAAAAAACGGCTGTTGCTTCTGTGCACTTTAGAGTCCTGAAATTTAGGAACAAGGACCCAAGAGAGCATGACCTACCAAGAGTCTTTCAAAAATGATTATCTCCCTAGTTGTTTCCTTTCAGAGAAAAAGCCTCCCGGGACTGATAAGCAAATGTACCATATGCTGAGAACACAAGCCCAGTGTAGTGAAGGGGGACCCAAGCCCCCTCTAAAGGAGCCTGTTGGATTGCTGCCTCCGAAAAGCCTGAGTGTGCTTTTCAATGGCACAGGCACCAGCCACCCCCAAGGACCTCTTTCCTTTATTGCTGCTGCAATGAAGCAGCCACATGGCAGTTGGAGATAAGGTGGCCCAAGTGTATTGTGCATGCAAAGTAGACTGTGTGGCTGAACACTGAGAACCACAAAGTTTCCTGTGCTGGCTCCCTCCTGGTGAATGGGTATGTGTGTTCCCAACACTTCTCATTTTCTGTTTCCTATTCTTTATACTAGACAGCTCCTGCAGAACCAGAATCACAGAATCTCCCAACACGGCTGTCATGACTGGGATAGAGGCAGCTCCCAGTGCCAGTATAGAAATGTTGATGGGGAGTCATGGCCCCATGCTCTTGTATCTGCAAAGAGCTAACCAAAGGCTCACCTATTTCTACAATGCCTTGAAGGCACCGTGGAATCAGATTATGCCCATTTGTCTGCTGAGAGAACATTGTTCTCCAATACCTTGTCTATGAAGTATGTGAAATCAAGAGACAAGGTCATTTACTACTGAACACTAAAAGCACTATGATATTTGCTGGATGTCCTTATGAACAGAAGACTAGGAGCCCCAAGCAGGCACAATACACAAAATGCAGAGAGTCTACCAAGGAGACACAAGCATTTAGTGTCATCCTGAGCTCGCCTCACTTATTTCTCATTCATTCATCCATACGAAGAAGCCTTATGCCTTAGGAATCGATACACTAAATGCTGTGAAATACAAATTAAAAATGAGCACTTCTCAAACATAAAACACACTCAGCAGGTATCAGCTCCCCACTTTTATCTTTTTAAACCATGAGAGGCGAAAATTAAATCCTATTGAATTATTTGAATCTTCCACCTGAGAATAAAAGCACAGTCAGTCCCTGATTCCCAGAAGGACAAATGAATTACACACATGCAAAATCAAGGCCAGCAATTAGCATCTTAATTACAGATCCTTGATAGCCTATCAGTATTTCAACAAGCCTGAAAAACAGTAAATATTTATATACACAGATATAGTAAAGTAGATAGATTAAAATGTATGATAGATTGGTGGATGGATCAGTGGGTAGATGGATGGATGAATAGGTGGGTGGATGGATGGATAGATGGGTGGGTGGGTAGATGGATGGATGGATGGATGGATGGGTGGATAGATGGGTGGGTGGGTGGATGGATGGATGGATAAATGGATGGATGGGTGGATGGATGGATGGATGGATGAATGGATGGATGGATGGATGGATGGATGGATGGATAGATGGATGGATGGATGGATGGATAGATGGTGGGTGGGTGGATGGATGGATGGATGAATAGAGAGTAGGTAGCATAGTAAACTGGCTGAGTTCAAGTTCAGATTTGAAATTCAGATTTCCTCAAAAATGAATCCTGATCTTCTCTAATTAACTCACTTGCCACACGAACCTGGACAAGTTATTTTGCGCTTAATTTGTCTCATCAAAACTTTCATGAGAGAACTATTGCTAAAATTGAATGAACTAACTAGTGTCAATATATTTAGAGCAAGACGTGGTACACAGGAAACACATCAACTGTGGTTTCGATGATGTTTTCATGGTTATAATTACTATATTTTCCTATAGTTGACTGGGTTGAGCTTTTAGGAAGTTGTTTATAGGAATTAAGCCAGTCTCTGGCCTAGGAATATAAATCTGTCAGTAAATTTTCTTTCCCAAATATATGAGGACACGAATTCATATTCTCTAAGCTCATGTAAAAAAGTTGACCATGGTGGTGCACATGTGTAGTTGAACATGGTGCACATGTGTAGTTGAACATGGTGATACAGATGTGTAGTTGAACATGGTAGTGCACATGTGTAGTTGAACATGGTGGTAGACATGTGTAGTTGAACACAGTAGTGCACATGTGTAGTTGAACATGGTGATACAGATGTGTAGTTGAACATGGTAGTGCACATGTGTAGTTGAACATGGTGGTAGACATGTGTAGTTGAACATGGTGATACAGATGTGTAGTTGAACACAGTAGTGCACATGTGTAGTTGAACATGGTGGTGCACATGTGTAGTTGAACACGGTAGTGCACATGTGTAGTTGAACATGGTGGTGCACATCTACAATCCTAGCACCAGGGGGATAGGAACGGGAGGATCCCTGAAGCTTATGGGCCAGCTGAATCAAGTTCCAAGTTCAGCAAAAGACCCTGTTTCAATAAAAAATAAGATGGAAAGCAAGAGAGGGACACATCCAACATCTAGTCTCCATATGTACCCACATGAATACGCACAAGTACACACACATACATAGACTACACACACACACAAACAGACAGAATTAAGTCAGTTTCTTGGATATTTAAGCATTTTTCTATATTAATGTCCTTTCTAGTAGGAACTAAACGTCAATGGAAATTTAGAGAAATAGAATTGAAAAGACCTTCAAGATCATTTTCAAAGGATGATGCGAAGGATGCTGATGAATTATTAAGGGCCCACTATACAGGAAAAAACAAATATGAAGGTAATTTTTGTTTGACCCTCACAAAACAAGCAAACGTGGACTTTGTGAAATATTAAAATACAGCAATGCCTACACTCATTTAGTGGATAGAATAATGGAATGATTTACAAACATACATCCAGAAATAAAATTAAGGCTATTTGTGAACATAAATACAGGTAATGAATTAGTTCTATTAAAGTACCAGCATACTAGATGGCCTAAAAAAGGTCCCACTTCCAACAAGGCAACAAAAGAAGACTAAGTATACCTCACCTTACTGTGTCCTGAAAAGGAAATGTCAAGCTGAGCCCAACGCTCCAGCAAAGACTTCCACATCAGCCTAGCTTATTGCAGAAACCGCCATGGGGATTCCTGGGTATGAACTGCTGAGCTGGAGCCGAGGGTGGGTGAAGACTGTCTTCCTAGGGTAGAAAGCAGGAGAGAAAGGCACCCAACATCAGCCTCTAGTTTCTATATGTACCTATATGCACACACATGACCTGCATGCACACACACATGTACACGTACATATTCTACATACACACATCTCTTCTAAGAATGCATCTTCCCTGGGCTTCAGAGCCTATTTGTTCTTGAATGAAGCTTCATCCCCTGCCATTTTACTGGCTTTCTCATAAGCCCACATATGAACTTAACAGCACTGTTGCCCCCTGAGATCAGCTCTTCCAAGGTACAAGATAGCACAAAATGGGGTTCTCTTGGGAATGAGAAGTTGGAGATAATTCTCTGTTGAATTTGGGGTTGGGATCAGATCTCGAAGGTTTAGCTTCACTGGACCAATTCCATAAATGTTTGGCTATTCCTCTTAGGCTTGCTCTTCCCCCAAGACAGTTAGGGTCACTGAGGACAGGTCCTTAGAATTGCTGACTGAAATTTAAGGTATGCAGTTTGGGGTGCTCTGATGTATTCTATACCAGTACGGAACTCAACTGCCATATGCAAGGTGGAAATGTGACTCTGTCAGGTATCTAATGCTGATGTGTGTGACAGCAATTACCTTTTTTCTTTTCCAAGGCAGGCTACCACAAATGGTAAAGGGGAGTTTAAAGGAAGGACAATGCCTTGGTGAACTATATATTGGGCAAGCACTGCCCAAGGGCAAGTTTCCAGGGACCAAACTGTAGGAATCAAAATGAAGATCATGTCGGCACTGATGGAAACTTTCAATCTGTTCTAACTACGTATCTTCTACCCTTCTCGTCTCTCCGTATGATCTATGAAGGAGAAACATTGAAGAAAAAATGACCAGGAACACTGAACTAATTAAGTGTTCAAGAATCCACAAGTCTCAGTAGTTCTCCACAGCACAGAATTGGTATAACTCATCTTTCATTCAACAATGTAAACTGAGTGTCTACTATGGTCCTGAGATCATGACAAGAATCAAGGTCAAGGGAAGTGGCACAAACGTCCGACTGACTGCGGAGTTCACGCAGTTGGCGGAACACGTGGTGCAGCAGAGGAGCCGTTCCACACATGTGGGAACAAGATGCTGGTTCTCGGCAGTGACTACCAGAGTGTGGGCAGAGTGAAGCACAGATCGGAATTACGACATTTAGGTCCCAGGATGAGCTGCTTGCTGGTGAGAACCAAGAAAACACCCTCGTGGGATCAATCCTTGAGCTGCAATTAAATATGAAAATGTTTATTTATTTACAGGCCAAGGTCCCAAGTCAGCAGCAGCAGCAGCAGCAGCAGAACTAGAACTCGAAGGATCTCAGCTCACCTCTGCACTGCTTTCCTTGGCAGCTGCTCCATTCAGTGCCACGCAGCTGGGTAAGTGAACTGCAGATGGAATATTGGCAGCTAGACTCTGTATAGACATAAATGAGACTGTGCTTTTCCTTGACACCCATAGAAATTCCTCACTAATTTCTCAAAATCTCTCATGTTTGCCTTAAAACAACCTATGAGGCACCGACACTTCAGGAAAACAAATCAGAGAAATAAAGTAATCCCAGCGGCCTACACATTCCAAGCCCAAAACAGCCATAGGAGAAGAATCACTTTCTTACCAAAAGCAGACCTGGGATGCCCAGCAGCTGGGGTCCTATATGGATATGGGGGAAACACAAATGCCACTCCTTTCTTCAGTCATCTCTGATCTTGCTCTTTGATCCAGCCAGCCAATGACAGCAGAGAAACTAGAGACAGATTAGGAGCAGGGTGACAGCTGATAAAGGCCATCCCCAAACAGAAATCTCTCACAGGCACACATCACAGCCTACTTGGCTGTTACTAAGTCTTTATTTCAGAGTTCTGAGGGTAGTGTGTAAAAGATAAACCAAAGGAAGAGCTTTCCTTCACTACATTTACCCCTTTTCCTTCACCCAAAGATTCTAAGAAGGTGGGGCGAATGGATATGTTCTCCAACCAAGGCAAAGTAGGTCCTAAAGGTTCTGATTAATAGAGAGCATCTGCTGGCTCTTCCATGGATATTCAGTTGTCCCTAGAGACCAGCAGATGATACCACAACCCCAGAGAGGAAGAGAAAGAAAGTCAGAAAGAAAGTCAGTAGGTTTGGTGTATATGGAGTAGGAGTTGGCTTTATTCGACCTCTTTTGGACTCTTAAAAACCCTGATCATCGCATACAGGCTGGAACAACTGAGGCTCTCTGCTCTTAGGTCTTTTACTTAGAGGTAAAGATAACAGTACCTCTCTGACATGGCTCCATTCTGCATATTAATTTACCGGCTGAGTCCTACAGACAGACTCATGTGCTTAGGCAGAAACTTCCACGCCTCAGAGGATTATTCTGTATCAGACGTGAAATTACAAGTTCTGTGTCTCCCCTGGTAACTATGATCAGGTCACCAACCTACCATGACAAGACAGAAGAGGAAACATAAAGAAGCCAGCACCTCCGGAGAGCCTGCGGGTACGCACCAAACAAACGCAACTCTGCTTAGCTGTATTTTTTTTTTCATTTCCACCTCACAGCATCCCTACAAAGTGACTAAAATTTCCCTGTTTGCAAATAAGGAAATTAAGGCTTCAAGATGTAAATTGCCTAGTATTGCCAAGTTGCAAAGCAAGACGCAAGCCATAGATGGTCAGGTCTGCAAAATCAGCGTTCTTTTTACATAATGGTGATCTGTTGAGTGACTCCACGTAAACAATGAGCTTCGTGCCATTACAAGAAAGTTCTGTTTAGATAGGTGTGACCTTGTTGCTAATGACATCCACAAAGGTGGGCAGAAAACCTTAAATGCTCTAGATTTTTACCTGTTTGCCTATACATCTTTAATCTCAGCCATCACTAGAGTGAACAAGTCATCTGGGCGCCTTGGGAATCAGAGTCTCCAAGCAGATATCCTGCTTGGCCAATAACTATCTGATGAGCTACTAATATTGACATAATCTATGTCTGGTAATGGGAGTGCAAATGTAAATAACTTTCTGTTTAAAATAATCTTAAAACTCCATGCAAGAAACCAATTCTCAGACAATTAGAATAAAGTTGATTAGTGCCATGGCCTTATTTCAGGGAATCCAGGAGGTTGCCTCCCTCGTGGGAAGTAGGAAAGGGAGAAGGAATTATGATTATCGCTCCAGGAAGGAGGAACAGCAGAAGAAGAACAAGACTATAACACACCTTTGGACTTGCAAGTACTTTCCTGTAGGTACTGAGCACAAGTCGGGAAGGGCCAAAAACTGGAGAGAGGCTGCACAGAGGTTATCTGGAGGTGGAAGGGTTGGCTGGCACTCACAGACTGGATCGGTGCACTTCATGCCTTCTCTCTCCCCTGCCAGAGCTCTCTGGATACAAAAGCTGCCACGCCCTACTCAGCTGTCAGGGATCAACCCAAGCTTCCCTGGTGTAAGCATCGCAGGCGGCTCTCATGCTGTGGGAACACTGGGGCTACCTCTTTTCTAGGACCTAATTCTCCTTTCACTGCTGTTTGCCTGTTTTCTCCCGCTGTCTGCAAACAAAAAGAACCCTGAATTCTTTGAAGCCAGGAGCCATATATCTTTCACCTTTACATCTTCCAAATAATATCTGGCTTGCAATAGGTGGGTGGACCGTGTTTATTGAATTAACATTCTAACAGCTGGTGACCCCTTGCTAGCTTGCCACCTGTCTCTCTGAGGAAGTGGCCAATACCAAACCACCTTAACACCAGATAAGAATCTTCACAGAGACAGAGGCAGAGGTGAGCCTTAGCTGGCAGTCAGGGACGCTCTAGCCTACTTCAAAGTCATCCTCAGTGAAGCCATGCTGTGGAGCAGCCCAGTCTTCTACGTTTTCGTCTTCTGTACAGGTAAGGACAGGTGCTGTGGGAGTTTATTTTCAGTTGTTTAGTTGTGTTTAAAATAATTGTTTTTGTGCACTGTTGGAAACAGGGATGCATAGGCCTTGGCATTTTGCATTGTCTGCAGGTGTTGGATTTCTGTGGGGGAGGTTTGATTGCTTATGATCTGCACCTGATGAGTGCTGAATCAATAAAAAAACACCTGAGCTCAGATGCTTGGGGTCTCACTATCAGTATGGCACTTGCCATGATGGTGGTTCCCTCTGCAGAGGTCTAGCAGAGTTTGCACCTATGAGAACTCCTCCTTGTGTTCCTTGCTGAGCTACACAGTCACTACCTGTTACAGACAGAACCTGGGTATTTTACTCATTGGGAAGTATATCTCTAGAACAATTTTCTGGGGGAGTTAAAAGGGTGAATCAATGCCTAGCATGCACCAAAACTTCATCCCCTTGGGGTGGAGGAAGCTCTTTGCAACCTCTCTGACTTTAGTGGTTTTTTTTCCCCCTTCAGGGGTCTCTTTGGATATAATTTTGGAACCAGTCGCCAAAACTTTAACCGTTCTTGCTGGGAAGTCTGCCACCTTCTACTGCACTGTAACAGGAGGAGACTTAAAGAATTATCAGATGAGCTGGTATAAGAAGAGTGAAAACAATGCTCTGATTTTAGTATACAAACCAAATAACAATTCTGCTGATAACTTAGTGGGTAATTTCAAAGGGAAAATTGACATTTCAAAAAGTCAATTTATACTTGACATTCAGAAGGTAACAACGAAAGATGCCGGGACTTACTACTGTGGGTCAGATGTCCACAGTGCTGCAGTACTGCTTCTGGTCGCTTCAAGAAAGTCTAGGGTCAAACCAAGGTGGCAAGACCCAAGGAGACATTGTCCCAGGCTGAGCTACAGCACCAGGTCTGAGATGAGACCTCCTGATTACACTAACAGTCACCTCTGATAAGAGAGCTGGAGTGGAGTTGAGGCAAAGCCTCATCTTTGAAGTTTCTATACCAGTTGAAGAGAGAAAAGGCTGCTAGAGGTTGCGTGGGGAGACCGCAGGCCTCCAGCCTTCACTACCTACAGGATCCTATTATTAAGACGGCAAGCTGCTGAGCCGAGCTTCTTCCACCATAAGTATTGTAGCTGGTTGCAATCTTTATATGGAAGCTTTCCCGTGGGGAAACTAGATAAAACAAAGCTGGTTTTCCATTAGCATTATAATCAAAGTTCCCAAAGCTCTTAGCAATAGTTTCAACTCTTACTCACTCTGAAGTAAGAATAAGAGTAAGTAGAGTTGTTTTCTGAAATGTTTTCATGATTGTTTCAGATTAAATGCTCCATATATCTTGGCTAGAGAAGCATTCTGAGGCCCCACAGGTGTAAGCAGAGAGTGGTAATGCACAGGCTTCCTTCACACTGGTTACTAGAAGAATCTCGTAAACAGATAGTAGTCATGGCAACGTAGACTGGGTTGACCATAAATCAAGTGAATAAATACCTGGGCTACCACCTAAGAAGGGCTGAGTCCACAGGTGTGAGGTCTGCAGGAGCCTGGTAACAGACTGCTGGGCAAGCATTTAAAAATGCAAACATTCAGGTAATCCGGATTTAGGGGATGTCTCCTAGTAGCCAACTTCTGCTCAGATCTCTATTTGGAAACTTCTCCTCACATAAAGCTAAAGTGTTAGCATACCTAGCAGAAATGTCAGGTCTTTTAATGCCTTCCACTCAACATTCCTTACAATGCCACCATGCTCACACATTACTTAAAGCCACTGATGCAGTTTATGGTGTGAGGATAGGTCACGAGGACAGAAGGGCAGTTTTTCTTTAGAAAACCTAGCATCGGCAATTACAATTAAAGATTACAAAAGGATACAAAAATGCAAGGAATAAACATGACTAAATAATGGTGTGTGTATGAAAATGTCATCTTGAAACTCATCACTTTGCACACTAACTTAAAAATTAGAAATGTAAAATTAAAAAGTATAACACATGCTATATGACAATTAGTATTACTGACTTTGTATGCAATGCCCTAAGAATTCATGAAAGGATCAATTTCTGTAAAAAAAAAAAAAAAAAAAAAATTTAGGATTTTTTAGGCTTGAAAAAATCAAGACCTGAATAAATGAAGAAGAGTTTTTCCCAGTAGGCATACAAATTATCTATTATTATAACTTACTTCAAAATTTAAAGGCTCAAATAACAAAAAATGTACTATGCCACACTCTATGGATCAGAAATCCAAGCATGACTTAGCTGGCTCTTCTGGCTCCAAAGTCTCAGTGGGCTGCAGCATTAACCAGGGCTGTGGGCATCTCAGGACTTGATTGGAAGAAGATCTACTTTAAGCTCACTCATGTGGGTATTGATAGCTTGTCTTAGTCATCCTTCTATTGCTGTATAAGACACCATGACCAAGACAACTTATAAAAGAAATCATTTAATTTGGCTCATGATTTCAGAGGATTAGAGTCCATGATGGATGGTGGATCAGAAGAAAAGCCGAGAGCTCACATCTTGATCTACAACCACAAGGCAGAGAGATAGAGCGAGCGCTGGGAATTGCACAAGCTTTTGAAACCTCAAATCCCTTCCCTTGGTGACACACATCCTCCCAGGTCATAACTCCTAATCCTTCCTCATCAGCTGGGAACCAAATATTTAAATACATGAGTCTGTGGGGGCCATTTTCATTCAAATCGTCTCACAGCCTAAGTCCTCAATAGGGGTCTCTCCATAGAGATCTTCTTAACGTGGCTAGGACTCTGAGGAAAAGAGTTGTCTGAGCTATAAATCACAAACTTACTGCAATCTATCTTGGAAATGACATTCCACTGTCCTGCCATATTCTGTTAGTAGCAGTGAGTCAGTAAAAGAAGCCCACACACTGAAGGGCAAGGATTACATATGAGTACCAGAAGCAGCCTACCCGAGGAGCTGCCTACCACGAGGGATTGGTGCAGAGAATATGGAAAGAGAAGTCTAAAAGTTGGCATTAACTAACTTGTTTAAACATTTCTGCCTATGAGGCTAAAGAGATTTGATATTACATTGCAAACCAATATGTTATTGCCCACCTGGAGATACTGTTTCAAATATATGTTCTTGAGCTTAATGTATACATTCTAATACTATCTGCCTAGGAGCAGACCCAGAATTAGTTAATTGATAATGTTTTGAGACAAGTTGTCTATACGTAGCCTGGTCCAGCCTTGGGGATGCTCCTGTCTTAACTTCTCCAGTGCTAAGATTATCAACGTGTATTATGCTTGACAAGACCATGCTGTTATAGCAAGCACCCAAGGTAACTCTGGTGCAGGTAACCCAAAGACCTGCTCCAGGAATATCTGCCCTAAGCAGACAAGGAAGAGCTGAGGGTCTCATTTGTTTGGTCCAGTGCCTGGGATTGAACCAGGGTCTTGTTTGTCTTTTACCTTGACATCAGAGAAATAGCTGTTAAATATGGTCACTCTACCTCTAGAGCAATGATTCTCACTCAGTTCCATCTTAACAGTTTAAGACACCTAGGGGAAATTATATGAAAACATCAATATCTGGGATATATTCCCAGAAATTTTGATTCAATTTGCATTGGAGCTCTGGCTTCCCAGGTAGTTCAGATGACCCCTTGCTACCTGTCTGATTCCTGCCCTCTAGGATTGAAAACCACTAGCCTAAGCAAACTATTCTATGTGCAGTGCAGATCAATGGCATCAGTATCACCTACATGTTTTTCCAAACGGGGAGTCCTACATATCACTCTGTACCTACTAAATCAGAATCTGTATTTTAACAAGATCCCTGGGCAAGTCATATTTGCACTAAGATTTAAGAGGCACTGGTCTAGGAAATCCATTGTCCTACTCTATTTTGTTTGACTGTAACAGAATACCACAGACTGTACAATTTTAAAGAAAATAAATTTTTTTGTCATACTTGTGGAGGCTGAGAAGAAGCTCAGGAGCAAGGGGTTCACAGTGAAGATCTCAATGCTGTTCCATTCCATGGCAGCAACAGAAGGGTGAGGAGCAAGAAGGAAGGGAATGGAACTGGTTGTTTTATCAGAGACCCACTGCTGTAAGAATTAATGGCATGCACCCGTTCCTGAAGGCAATGCTTAACTCCCCCTTAAAAGCCCCATCCTTCACCACTGTTGCATTGAGGATCAAGTTACTAAAGCATGAATTTTGGGAAATACATCTAAGCCGTCATTATTGAAAAATAGCATTGAGGTAGAGAAATATAAATATGTTTCTTTCCCAATTGCCTTGTAAAATTCTTATTTGTAAAAATTTCCTGAAGTGACTCTGATGTACAAACAGATATGAGACTTATTTAAAACTGGCAGCCTATCCTCAAATCAGGAAAGAGATTATTTGCATTATTATTGCATTATTAAGATATTAAGATAATAACTATTCTTACTGAGTTAATATTGTATCTTAAATGCTCACTAGAAGAGTATATTATATAAATTTTACGTATGCCCATTTCTCATTCATTTGCAAGCAAAAGAATAAATGGATTAATAGATATTGAATCCACACTTTGTACTACACCTTCATAGGCTAGCCACTGAAATCCAGGGTCTTCTTCCACCACCTCAAGATCATGCCAGAAAAAAAAAAACAAAAACCAGGAATCATTAGTGCACAGTGAGGTCTCACTGGAAACAAGAGAGGTAGGAGACAGGAGAACAGTGCTCATCCATTCCCCTTACAGGATGGATAGGGACATTTGAGGTGGGGAATTTCAAACATAAGATGGGCGGGGAGTAAGCAAGTAAAGCAGAGCCTGGATCAAGGGAGAAAGACATCCTACACAAAAGCAACCTCTGTGTCCCCATTGATCTGAGAGAATCCAAACACAAGGGAAAATGGGACAGCAGGGACAGGAAGGAGAGGAGAAAAGAGGGGGAGGGAGGAGGAGGGAGGGGGAGGGAAGAGGAAGATGAGAATTAAAGGTAAAGAGTCAAAGAGTAATTCTAAGCTTACTAGTAGGTAGCTGGGGAAGCCTTTTGTACGATGCCCAAGGCCTCATACTTAGGTGGAGACTGGCCCGCTGAGGATCTTACCTAATGTGAACACAGACCAAAAGTCTCTGCAAAAATCCTGAAGCAGGATGAATGACACAAAGATCGGCTATTTTTTCTATATTGTCCATGCTCTTCCCAACTCTTTCAATAAAGGCAATTGATATCAAACTAATTCGTGTAATTGTTGCTTCCATTCTACTTTCTACAATTTTTATCCATCATGAGAAGGGTTTGGTTGAAAATGTCAAGTGAAAGGAAGTCTCACTTTCTAAAAAAAAAAAAAAAAAAAAAGTCTGAGTTACTTCCTAGGCATGGGAATAGACACACCACTTCCTCCAGGCTCCCGATCAGGACTGTCAGGGCAGACAGAAAACGTCCTACACCCAGGAACAGTGCTGTCAGCAGGCTACGGTGATGGACAGGTCAACCAGCACTGCAGAGCCACCACTGTGAATGAGACAAGAGCAAAGAGGGGAAACAGAAACCATGCGTGTCAGTTTCTTCCTCTCCTCAGGAGGCCAAGGCTCCATGCAGCCCAGAAAGAAAATATGCTTCTGTCGTACAGCACATTGCCTATTCTGAGGGTGTCGCAAGCTTGAAGAAGGCACTGATTGTGGCATTTTAAAAGTGCGTAGGAAGTATACAGCTACAGTCCAAATAAAGAAATCAACTTGAAGGCATCCAAGCTGTGACCTTCATTCTGAACAATTAAGGTTTTTAAATGAGAAATTAAAATCATTGAATTTGAAAGCCAGAAGACATCTAAAAGGTCAATAGGAAATCCTCCACTAATATACATGTTCATTAAATATGGATCGAATAAATGATAACCCAGTCTCCATTCAACTATTTTAAATAACAATTCTTTTTTTTTTTTTAAATAAAACTGCTCAGGGAAAGGGAAAGAATATGATCAAAATATATTGGGGTTTACTTTTTGTTTGTCTTTTAGTTACTTCTCCTATTTATTTGAAATTATAATATAATTACATCATTTCCCCTTCCCCTTCCTTCCCCCCAAACCCTCCCATGTGCTCATCCTTGTTCTCTTTCAAACTTATGTTACGCGCATATATACATATACATTCCTACATACAGCCTGCTCAGTCTGAATAACGTCTCTTGTGTGTAGTTTTTCAGGGATGACCTTTCGGTGTTGGGAAACCGACTGGCGTGTTCTTCCAGGGAGAAGACTATTCCTCCCATTCACACAATTCCTAAGAACCTGTAGTTCTTTGTGCGGGGCTGAGACCCTGTGGACTTTCTCCCTCTCGCTCTGACAGGTCTATTAACGTCATCCTTGCTCAGTTCACACTTAGGCGGTCTATGGCCTTTTGAATAAACTATCCAGCCTCTAGTAGCAGAGCGATATCTTCAATACAAAATGATGACGTCATATCCTCCATTAGAAATTCTTCCCGTTACTCCTAAGAAGACATAAAGCCTTCGAAGTCTCTAAGACCCTGTGCAGTCCCTTCAACCCCATGTGCAGCTCTGCTTCGCCCTCCCTTGTTTTCCATTCTTCTGTCAAGTATGTCTTCCTATTGTCGCTTGAATGTCCAGGCAGGTGCTCGCCACCCAGGGCTTGCCCACATGCTGTCCCCTGTGGGATTTTCCTCCCCTCTCCTTGCTGTCTGACTCTTGCTTCTCAGAGTCCTCTTGTAATCACCAGCAGATCCAAACCGTTCCCTTCCTAGTGTTTTCATATTCTAACCTAGAATGGTACTTCATTAATTTCGTTGTGCCTAGTTTCTCTAGTTTGTTAGCTCTAAAAGAATAAGAACCAAATTTGATTTCACTTTTCACTGGACCTTAAAATTACATAAATGTATCTGTATGAAAAATGGATGCATCTTTCAGAATCGGAAGGCTCTGTGGGAGCCTTTGTGGAAGGCTCTGGGATGCAGTAAGACCCTGTATTTGTTCTTTTTTTTTTTTTTTTTTTTTTTTTTTTTTTGAGTGATCTTAAAGATCCTGAGATGGAATCTAAAGGTTTTCAGAGGCTCCTGATTTCTACCCGCTCTGTGCGACATCCTCAAGAGCACATTCTGAGGCACATAGGACAACGGCAGAGCAGATGGTCCTCTGTAGGTCTAAGATGTCCCCATACAAGGATGCTGACAGGAAGTAAAATATCCCCAGAAAGTCCAGTAGCTTTGAGAAAATCAGAGGAGTCTAATATGATTGTTGTTCTATTTTGTTTTTTATTTTTCAGTGACTCCTAACTGGAATAGTCATGAGCCTTCTGGTTATTTTTTTCCACTTGGCTATTTTCAGAAGCTATATTATTAAAACGCACAAGTCTGTAATTATAGAGAGGCCTGGCCTCATCCCTCAAATATGTACTGAGCAAGCACAATGCTCCTGATGCTGTGTCACGCACTGAGCTGCAAAACAGCCAAAGCTGAACTCCTGTCCCCCACGTGAAGCATGAAAATACAGCCTTAGTAACAGAGCAAGGAACAACTGCCAGCAAAGCCCTGGGGGCGGGGGAGGTGGGGAGCACCTGCCTGGACACACAAGCAACAGCAAGAAGACATATTTGACAGAAGCACAGAAAACAAGAGAAGGTGGAGAAGAGCTGCTCGGCGAGGTGAAGCAGTCAGACCACACAGGGTATTACTGGCTTTGAAGACTTTAGATCTTCCTGTGAGTAATGAATGGTTACAGAGTGAAGTGATCACCCAAAACGGGCTTCGCAGAGCTTACACAGGTTTATAACAGGAAAATGCTGCTTTCCTTGGGTAAGGCATGTTTAGGGGCTCCTTAAGATGGCCCGGGAAGGAAGATGAGCATCCTCAGTGGTGACACAGCACACAAGTAAAGTTTTCTGTAAAATAACTAAGTATCAGTTACTCTTTCTGGGAAGTGGACAGTTCATCAATGTTTCCTGGGAACTGTTCAACCACAGGATGTAGTTAATTGCCGTCAAAAAAAGCTTAGAGGTTTCTTGTTGTTGTTGCTGTTGTTTTGATTTGTTGTTTTATTTGTTTGTTTGTTTTGCTTTGAGAGTGAGTCTCACTGTGCAGCTCCAGCTGGTCTGGAACTAGCTAGGTAGAACAGGCTGGCCTCAAACGCACAGAGATTCACCTGCCTCTGCGTCCCAAGCACTGAGATTAAAGGTGTGGCCTACCATGCCCAGCCAATCACAGAACTTGAAAATGCAGTTATCACACACATCTCTCTCAAGACAGATCACCTAAATGGTGATGGTGATATTCTTTGAGAAGATAAAGAATTAAGAAGAGCAAAGAGGAAAGGGGAGGTTCATTGTTTCTTTCTGGAACAATCACTCCTTTTAATTATTACTCTAATTAAAGAGCTATCCCAAACCTCTGAGATTTTCCAGACCATGATGCTTCTGGGAAACAGAGCCTCCCTTCCCACTAGGAGGGACCATAAGAGAACCTGGAGAGAAAAGTGCACATCTCCAGAGGCGGCTAATGCCATCAGGCCTGGCTGTGAACTCCCACTTTGGTGTATTCTTTGATTTCACGCAGAGTGAAATATTGCCACCTCTTCTCGAATATGCAAGCCCCTCTTCTTGTGGCCTAGATTGAGTTGTTTCCATTCCCAGAGTTGTATTCCGTCAGAGTAAAAGCACTTCCCCATGAGCTGTGAAAATATTCAACTGTAAACTGAGTCACGCTGATTCTACTTCCTGCTTCTCTGGAGCTGTCTCTGTAAGAGCACTGAAAAAAGCATCACTCATATCTGATCCGCCTTCCACATTTCCCTCTCTCCTTTAGAAACTCTGATGTGTTAACAGCACCTCGGACTCAACAGTTTGTATCTGAACAGTTACTGTTTGCTTTTCTCACAAATTGGTGGCTAGAAGTTGAGCCACCTTCCTTGTATCTGCATATTTCAAAGCCCAGGTAGAAAGGTAAGTCACTGCTTAAGACACACTGTTCTCACAGCCGGAAGAGGGAGAGAAGTACCAACGAGAGCAGAAGAAACTTCCCCCTGGCCATCAGCCATGTCCACTCGCACAAAGGCCTTCTGGCCAAATGCAAAAGCAACTGGTTAGAAACCAGTCCCCTTCCCGAGGAAGGCACAGCAAGGTACAGAGCATGGGGAGGCATTTGTAAGGATCAAATTCCTCCGGATAATCCTGAGAACCTACTGTGCCTGACTCCACCCAGTGCCTTGTCCCCATGTTGACTGGAAAGAAGTTTGATATGATTTTGCTTTCCTTAGAATTCCTGGAATGCTCTGGACAACAGTAAGCAAGTTCTTCTTCATATGTCATCATCCCTCCAGACGGTAACTAACAGTAGGTGCACAATTGAAACAACTCTGTGGTGGGAGTAATTTTGGCAAAGGATGAGCATCAACAATGTCCCCAAATATTCATAATTGCCACTGACATATTAAATGTTCTAAAAATCACTACTGCAAATACCGATCTAAGCCAGGATTGGCCACACAGAATAGTGTGTGCGCATGTGTGATTGGGGATTGCGGAGGGGGGCAACTCTCATGAGACTTTAGTGACAAGTACTAAATTCTCAAAGGATCATGGGAGAATCAGCCACACAAATTACTATTGTTTGCTTATTACTGTGCATGTAGATTGAAGGACATTTAATGATATTGAAAGGAGTTACACATGCGGCCAGCGGGTCTGTGCAGGCCTCTACAGGAAGGATTTGTTCTTTGCTGAGACTCAACTTCATATCAGGCACCTGCAAATGCTATTGGATAAATTATAAATGCCTGAAACTGGCTTTATTTCTTGTTCTTTCGTAACAGTTGTATCTTATATTCTCTCCCATGCCAAAAGCTGCGCCAGACATTGGGTATATAACATAAGCAAAACAGACACGGAGTCTGCCCTCATGACTAAGAGAAAGCATACCTAAGGCAAACACATGAGTCGTAGCCAGTGGTCACACCCCTTCCTGTCTGTGGGCCACCAGTTTCTCCTTGAAATACTTTCCATGCTTAGCTTGTGGGATGACACATGTGACAGATCTTTCAACCACAGGCCTCTCGGTGTCTGTTGCCTTTGATGGCTCTTACTCCGCTATGGAGCTACCAGAGTACCCAGGGCTCCTGCTGGGCCCTGCTTCTCTGCCTCCTCCTGAGAGATCTCATTCATTCTCACAGCATTGGATTTCACAGATGTGCTCACGGCTCATGGATTTATATTTCCACGTAAAACTCTCTTCTGAGGATGCATTTGCCCTCAGCAGCGCCACCTAAGTGCCTGCCTATCTTGGTTTATTTCGTGTGTTTTCTCTCTTGCCATGACTGTTTAGCTATTTCCTTTATCTGTCACACATACTCCCCAATTTATAACCCCTCGGGGCAGGGTGCCTGGGTCTATTCCATCTTTGGTTTTCATGGTGCCTTACTAGTAAGTGTTTAATATACATCAAGTTCACTATCTGACCTGGATTTCTGCTTGAGGTATCACTGAAACACAGACATCACGAACGAGGTTTATTTAAAGGAATAATGCCACATTCTCGTGTTTCTAAATGAACAACCTCAAATGAGAGAACACATTGGCACGAGGTGAACACTTGAGTTTAAAATGTTAAATTGAGCTAGCATCATCCCTTGTGGGTACAGAAAGTGCTGCGAAGCTTT
Source organism: Cricetomys ansorgei (assembly GCA_026225945.1). Lineage (NCBI taxonomy): Eukaryota > Metazoa > Chordata > Mammalia > Rodentia > Nesomyidae > Cricetomys > Cricetomys ansorgei. Next base: position 2,363,186 of record JAMJFZ010003384.1, read on the forward strand.
TACAAATCGCCTTCATCCCTGTACTCCAGCTGGTGAGCCGGTGTGTAACAGCAAAGACGGCGCACCCCTCACAAAAGACCACACAGATCTACTCTCTACTCCAAAGTGAAAAGACAAAAGGAAGCAATATTAGGCTTTCTTAAATCTCTCCTGTCCACCAGAGCAGCAATTCCATTCAACCACGCAGTGCTACTCCTTGATTCAGACCTGGGGCCATAGAGAAAGCCAAAAAGAAAAGCTCCCTGGACCAGGAAAGATGTCTCCCTGCCATTCTAATAACAACACACCACAGCCTCGCTTCCTCTGAATTCTGATCCCTTCTCTCACGCATCCTCTTGTACGAATCAAAACCAGTCAGTTCTCAGATGCCCAGAGAGCCCAGGTTCTACTGGATTGTCTGATGCAAACTGAGGACATCTTTGCACCTGGTCTGTCTGTATGAACAAGTCCCTGGTTCATGCATCCCTTTGAATGACTACCATGCTATGTGCAAAGACTAATTGTTTTTATTTAACCTCGGTTGCCATGAAGAAAGTTCGTCATAAGCCTCCATGTGTATGAAGCTCAGGGTTTAATCTCTATCAACATAGAGGACGTTTGTCTGATTGCATCTCTATTGCTAAAGTAAAAATTTTTCAGCTGCAATAGAATTTTGAATTATATTTTCTTTTCCCGTTTATGTCCCTCCTGTACCTCTCCCTAGATAAACAAACAGTTTTGTTATAATATTTATTGTGAAGAAGGAGTCCTCCGGGCCAGCAGCAGTCTCATATCAGGCCTTTGGTATGCTGCCCAGAAGAGTCCCCGGCTATACAGCAGGTTAATTCAGACACAGTGCATTTGTGAATGGAGGTCGTAGTAACACTCGCACACGGCCGCCGTGATCCTCAACTCGCCCTCTGGGTCACTCATCTGGAATTTGAGCTGACATGTTTTAAAATAAAGTGTTCTGAAAGAAATCATTGCCTTTTGAGTCTTTAAAAAGTCCTGTTTCCCACAGCTCCTCTGGTCTATACTCTTGGCATTTGTCATCCCTCCTGCACCCCGAGATTCTCACTGTGGCCTGGACACTGCTGATGGGCAGATTGATGCTAGGTACTTTGTCACGTGAACCTATCACATGTGACCATGACTTCCCTCGCGGTGTTGTTTTAGTTTGATGGATGCCGGGGTTCTTCATCATGCAAAGGCGGTCTTGAAGTATTTCCTTTGCCATCTTCTGGTCGTTTCCAAGTTTCCACAGTCACTATTCAGTCAAGCACGTGCAGCGACTCTCAGACTGCTTTGCAATGAGAGCCCTGCCAAAAGGATCGTTTGTATTCCCGTTCAGTAATCTTTTCATACACTCATACTGAGCGTTCATTTTACAGCTCAATGTTAAGAGCCCTTTAACGTGTCATGCACATGATGTACACAACGGCACGCGCTTTCAAAACTAGGCGCTGGCACGGCAGTACAGTGGTAATTATAAAGCAACCACTCTTAGCTATGGCATCTCAAATTGTGTTGAATGTTACAAACCAATTATATACACCCGTCACTGTCCCTGAACCTGTCTCCACCTACCATCAAAATCCCCTGCAAATCCCACAGTCTCTGCCAGACCATCTGGGGGACACGGGTCATGGCAATGGGACAGCAGCAGATGCAGAGTGAGTGAGGCTCTTGGGACAGGACAAGGACATCGGGTTGTGATGATCTAAGCTGTTGTAGTCCAAGCTGCCACTAGAATACCAATTTTTCCTCTTTCTTGGTTTTGAAACTCTCTTCATCCAACCCCAAGGCTACCCTCAGAGATACCATTTTATTTTACTACACATCTGCCTTCACAAAAGCCCCCACAGGGATTTCATGTTTTCCTCCCATTATTTCCTCGGTCTGCTCTAACTCTATTTTGCCTCATTCCTTTTTCCTTCCAATATGTAATAAAACTAATTGAAAAATACTAGGTATGTGTAGCTCAGACAGAGCCCAAGAGCTGGGCATGCTGTGGAACCATGAGTGACAGATGTCGGTTGGTGGCTGTGGAAACTGGTGGGATGAAGGGTCAGAACTGTCAACAGCTGTTCCAAGGGAAAGAGGACAAGTCCTTTCCCATCTGGCTTGCCAGTCTGATGTCTGAAACCCTACCCAAAAGGCAGGCTCACCCCATTCTCTCCCATTTGTGACAAGTGGGGAAGGTCTTGTTCCCAAAGAGGTTTCTGCTGTTCTCCTTTCCCTTTGATGGAAGAATAAAGGATTGTTATTTGCTTCTCCACGGGAGATGAAGTGGAGTTTCCCTGAGGTTCTGAGAGACCACAGCAGTGTCACCAGCCTGTGCTCAACAGGATAACTAGAGGCAAAGGATACAAGATCTACATAGCCAGATCTCAATTCCACAGCTATGCAATTCTAGCTACAAAATGTCAGCTTCCTGCAAGTACTTAAACAGCCACATCCTACTTTTGTTCAAGTTTTTCCACCAAAGAAGGGAGAAGCATTCATTACTATGATTAGTGTTGATTGACAACTTGACAGAATCTAGAACCACCTGGGAGTGGAGCCTTTGGATGTGCCTGTGCAGGATTTATTTTGATTGCACTAATTAAAGTGGGAAGACCTATCCACTGTGGGTGGCACCATTCCCTACGCTGATCCTAGATTGTATAAAATGGAGAAAGGGAACTGAGAAGCATCACATATGCGCTCATCATTCTCTGCCTCCTGTTCATGTATGAGATGTGATCAACTGTCTCAAGCTCCTGGTACCTTGACTTCACAACTCTGTACTGTGGGCTTTCCCTTGTATGTAGCGAATGCTTCAAAGAGGAAGAAGGGTCTATTTGGGTCTTTTAAAAAAATGATTAGCCATATGCACCTAATCTAAGCTTTTCCATCTTTTATCTCTCTTTCGAGGCATTAATTGGACAGAGGTAGATAATCACGTTTTGTTTGTTTTTAATAACTTGTCTTCAATCAATAAAAACTTAGATTTCCTCTACCAGCAGCATGAAAGCCTGAGGAAATACTAAGCACCCACTGACTGTCCAGCACTATTGTGGGAGCTTAGGGGGCAGACTGCATCAGCAAGCAGATGCTGACCTAAACACTTACATCATGCCTTCTGTTTGTAAGAGGCCAGCTGCACCATCACCAGGCAGAAGCTTTACTGGGGATCCATATTGTTCTGGGGAAAGAACAGAGAACAGAACCTGGCAGCCTGTGAGCTCGCAGCGGTCAAAGGGAGCACTTTTGCCTTATCCCTTGGGCTCAAAATGATATGAGCACTTGCTTTATAAAATTCAGTCTTGGCTTACATTACACTGGAATTATCTGGAAAGACTTTTTTATTTATATATTTTTTTAATTTCTTAAGTGAGTACTGTATTTGTATAATTTCCACCCTCCCCTCACCCCTCTCACCCCTCCTGTGTCCCTCTCACTCCCTCTCAAATCCATGAGCTCTTCTTTAATTTTTATTGTTACATATATATCATATATATCAGGTATATATCAGGTTATCTTGTATATGTGATATATATCACTGTATATATGATGTCTGCATAATATATATCTATTTTATAGATATGCATTATATAGATAAATATCTTTTTAAAATCCAATTTTATGCTAGGCCTCCATCTTGATACCCACTAGCCAATTGTCTCTGACACCAGTCCCTGGAAAGATGAATTCCCAGTAACCCTGACTCAGTGACACCACCCGCCTTCCGCCGCCCAAAAATGTACAGCCGTGACCATCTACCTGTTATGTTATGACTAACTGCTTTTTGGTTTCTGTAACCTGCCTATGCAGACTTTCAGATTCCTTGATTATCTAACCTTGGCAGAGCCAAATAGCTCTTGGTTTACTTGTACAGACACCCAAGGTCTTCTTGCGGTTTTTGCCTTTAAAAATCCTTCCCTCAACCCTCTTTCTCACACAATTTTGAGTTTGGCTCAGAGATTGTTGTCTTAATAGCAGTATTCTTTGAACTATAATTGGATTGAGTCTAAGGTCTTTTCCCAGGGGTCAGGAACTACATATACATATACATGTGCATACACATATGTGTATGCATGTTCGTACATGTGTGCGCGCACACACACACACATACATACACACATATCCTATTGAGTACATTTGGTGTCTGTCACTATATGTACATGTGTTTAAGGCTAAACACTTGGGACTGGATAACCTATCAGAGGGCTAGTTCCTGGAGAAAGCTGATTCTCCCTCTCTTGGCAGCCACTGGTTGGCTGTATCTCTTCATCTACAGCTAGGAGCTTGTGAGATTTTCCTCTTGCACAGTGGCATGTCAGCTGGTGTTGCCATTACGCAGGTCTTGTTTAGGCAGTCATATTGTTTACATTCCATGAATGCAATGTAGGAAGACATTTTTAAGATTCATTTTTATCTTTTGAAAGAGAAAATATACCACATGTGTGCGGTGTCCACAGAGGCTGGAAGACTTCAGATCCCCTCCCGCTGGAGATTCAGGTGACAGTGAGTCAGCCCAGGTGGGTGCTGAGAACAGAACTCAGGTTACTATTGGAAGAACAGGGCATGTTCTTAACTACACAGTCATCTTTCCCAAGCCCCTGGGAAAAAAATTTAAATCTTGATTCCCAGAACCTGCCCAAGACTGACTAAAAAGATTCTAAGCACCCAGGTTTTAGGAGCTCTTAAAATTCCCAGGTATCCCAGTGTAGGACAAAACACGGACAATTTGTGCTAATGCCTCGTCAGCTTCCCTCTGCTTCCCTATCGTGTCCGAGCTGCCCTAGACCCTGCTCTGTCTAATTTGCTCTGCTTTGTCCTTTAGAGGATAATTCTATAAAACTCCTAAGTCTTCTTGTGTTTAGGTGTTTAATCTCTATGCCTGTTCTGCTGATTCATCTTCCCATATGTTTGCTTGGTTTTTGTATTTTCTTTAGTCTATAACAACATTTATAGGGCACTTGATATGGGCAAAATACTACAGAAATCACTTAGCTGCTGCTAAAAAACAAATCTACTGCAATAATGTTCTCTTAAATTCCACACTACAGCCAGGGATTCTTGTCTGATGGACAATTGACATTTTGCAAAATTTATCTCTCTTCCAACGAAACAGCTGCCTTGGTGTATAAATAAAAAAATCCAAAATAAATAGATAAATTGCAATAAAAAATAAAAGAAGCACCCACAAATAGAGGCCAAAGAAGCATTAGTGGCAGTCAGAAACTAAATAGCAGCATCTCCTCTAACAAATTCTGCTTATTCTATGTAGAAAATGCTACAGTTTTGTAGCAGAAAGAAAAGAAGGCCCAGACTCTACAACCAGTGAGGTTATTTCTGGGACAGAATACCTGCTGATTCAAGCTGTTATCTCTTCATCTGTGTGACGGCTACTCTTGCTTGTCAACCTGACTATATCTGGAATTAACTAAGACTTATATATGGAGGGCATACCTGTGAGAGATTTTTGCTTAAAGTAGGAAAAGACACTTCTAATCTGGATCTTTGAGAAGACACACCTTTAACTGAGATCTTTTGAGCTGAGAAAAACCACCCTTAATCTGGACCCCACCTTCTGCTAGAAGCCTATATAAGGAAGGACATGGAAGAAGGAAGCTTTTGTTCTTTGTCTGCTTGTTCTCGCCTCTCTAGCAAGTCTGTTCCTTCACTGGCATTAAAGCCTGCTTCTCCAGGATTCCAACATATACTGAGGATCAGATGAGACATCCAGCTTCAGGGACTGAGCAACTACTGGATTCTTGAACTTTCTGTTCATAGCCAAGCCAGCCATTGTTTAATTAGCTAGACTGTAGCCTGAAAGTCATTCTAATAAATCCCCTTTATATACATATATATGTATATATGTATGTGTAAATATGTATACATATATGATTTATCATACATGTATATATGTATGTGTATATGTATATATGTATATACATATATATATGCATGTATATATGTATATACACATATATATGCATGTGTATATATGTATATGCTCATATGTGTGCATACACATATACATATATGCATATACACATCTACATAGACATGTATATATATGTATATACATATATATATATAGATAGATACACACACATACATATATATACCTGTCTATGTAGATTCATTCTATAAGTTCTGTTACTCTAGAGAACCCTGACTAATATGATCTGCAAGCAAGTCAGAGGCATTTGGCCAGTCTCTGAAATATGGAATATGAGAAGAAGGAGGAAGAGGAGGAAGGAGGTGGTAGAGAAAGAAAAAGAAACGAGGAAAAGGTGACAGAAGAGGAGGGGTATAAGAGGAAGAGGAGGAGAAGGGGCCAGAAGATAGCCCCAGAAGTAGAACCCTCAGTTCTCAGAGGAAGCCATATAGGGCATCTGCCCATTGGTCCTCCCACTGCCCTGCCATATAAGTAAGAGCCACCTTGGAATCTCAGAATCACAAGAATATAATTCCCTGGGTCTGGTGAACCCAGAAGAACATTGTCTTCTCTACAGGCCCAACCTAAGACTGAGCAACTATGCAAGTCAGCAGCTGCCTTCTAAATGGCTTCCATTTAACTCCAAGGAAATTATCCTTGGGCAGAATTTATGGGAAGACTGAAAAGGGAAATGACCTGATAATCTTACACTGATGCCTCAGTTTCTTGCTATTCTAACATTGCTCTTCAATTTCCTGTTTTTAAAAAATGCTTTTATCAGCGTATGCTAAATATACACAATAATATGCTTCACTATATTTTTTCATATATGTACATAATGTGTTTGATCATGTTCATCTCTATTGCCCTCTTTTGTATTCCTCTCAGTCCCATTAGTCCCCTTCTTTTTCCCAATTAGCTCTACTTCTATTTTTTTCTGTATGACCCAATTGTAGGCATAGATGTAAGCATTGATTTTTTTTTAATTTATTCTTGTGGGTTCAGAGCAAAGGGCAGTTTATTCCTTGCTAATACAATCCCCAGTCCTAGAGGGTTTCAACCTCTATACAATCTAATCTTAAGCCTATACCTAGAAGACTTCAGCCTCCATACAATCTAATCTTCAAGATGCAAGCCCAGACATAGAAGGCTTCAGCCTTTATACAATTTAATCTGCAAACCTAGAATGTTTCAGCCTCCAACACTTACTACTGACTGAGCTCACTCTGACTAGCTATCTTCAAAACTACCTCTTTTCACTGTGAACTCTGAACCATCTGCTTCTGAGGCTCTGCTTATTCTAGACTAGGTCTGCTCTTCTTGGCTTCTCCTGAACTGAACTGTCTGTGAGTTGACTGCACTCAAACTGTCTGACTGAACCAACTCTCTGTTTCTCTCTGTGTGTTCTGCCTCTTGTCTGCTTCCACCTCTGCTTCTACCTTGCTTCTCTGAACTCTGCTTCTTACCTCTGTTCTCCTTTCTGAACTCTGGCTTCTCTCTCTACTGACTGCTTCTTTTATATCTCAAGAGTTGGGATTAAAGGTATATGCTACCATTTCCTTCTGAGTTGGGATTAAAGATGTTTGTTACTTTGCCTTAATCACAGAAATCCCTTTTACCTAGCATTAGCACAAACAGAGAACAGGATTAGCCTGACTAAATCCTTTGTGCATTCCAGCTGGATCACACAGGCCTCTGAAGGTGATTCCTTGCCAGAGCAGCCATGCTGCTGGATTAAAGGATTAAATGTCCCTCTAGATCCATTGAGTTTCATTTGTGTTGCCTGCAGGAGTAGCGATGAGTTTGTTTACAGAATTAGGTGCATTTTGCCAGTGGCTACACCAATGAAGAAAATGCCTCCCCTTTTCCCATCATCTGTGCAAAAGCTCACATGGCATGTGGAGGCTCTGTGAGCCACTCCCCTTTCCATGACATGGTGTTGATAGACCTAGTCTTGTAGAGATATTGTACAGGTACTCATTTGCTGTGAAGTCAGGAGTGCAATATTCATGTCATGCCTAGAAGTGAGTGTTCCACACTGTGTCCCATTCCCATTTTCTCTGGCTCTTACATTCTTTTGACTCCTTCCATGATGCTCCCTGGGCTTTTTTTCCACCTAAATTTTGAGTCTCTGAAGTCACCACTGACCATTACATAAAGAAGTTTCTCTGACCTGCAGTTGCTCTGACAGCAGCAGAAATATAGTTTCTATAAGCAGAAACATTGTTCTTTAGAAACCAATATGGCAGGCACATGATGTCCATTTAGCAAAACAACAGCAATAACTTCCACACTAGGACACATGACCTGTAAACTTAGGATGTTGTTTTCATTGCTATCATAGAAATAGACATCCTAGATCCACCACAGACAATGCACAAGACCCCCGTTCTTGTCTTTTATTTGCCATGGGACTCAATTCAAAGTTTCTCCTGCATTCTCTATTTCCCATTATTAATTGACCTGTTTGACTTCACAGATGACTGGCTTTCAACTTCCAAAGGATAATTCCAAAGAATTCAAACACTCCCCTCTTTAAAAATCAATGTAAGCTAGGCAGTGGTGGCGCACCCCTTTAATCCCAGCACTCAGGAGGCAGAGGCAGGTGGATCCCTGAGAGTTTGAGGCCAGAGTTTGAGTATGGTCTACAGAGTGAGTTCCAGAACAGCCAGAGTTACAATAGAGAAACCCTGTCTAAAAACTAAAACAAAACAAAACAAAAATCAGTGTAAATTTAATCTGGCGTAGGATATAGTGGTAGTATCTAACTTTTTTTGAGATAGTATTTTAATTACATTGCTCCCTTCACTTTCCTCCCTCCAAGTCCTCCCATATAGCCCTCCCCACTTTCCTTCAAATTCATAGTCTCTTTTTCATCAGTTATTATTGTATGTATATATGTATTTGTGTACACAGAAATGTTACTTGTATGTATGTTTTCAGGGATAACCATTTGGCACTGGACAAACCAAGTGGTGCATCTAAAAGTTTTACAATTTTTTTGCCTAACTCAGCATAGGTGACTCTTCTGAAGAAGAAGCTGGGGGAAGACAGATAAACTCAATAAAGATCAGGAAACTCTGGCTCAAATTAGGAGACGGCGTTTCTCTGGGTTGTTCTTTTACACAAAGGTGAATCATCCTCACCTAACTTTGCCCAGAGGAGTTTGAAGCAGACACAACAATCATTACAACACCCCAGTCACTGCACACATATCGATCTCCTCCTTTGATGTTTCTTTTGATTGCCTCTGAAATGCCAATGTTCTTCTCTCTATCAACTGTTACATCACAGCAAACTACCCTCCGTGTACAGCTAATTCACAACAGAGTAACAATATCAAATTTTACTTCCGTGGAAGGAAACAGAAACCTTGTCATCAACTCATCAGTCAAATAAGCCACCTGGACCATTGCTTCTCAAGTGGCCTTATAAGGTCACATTGCAAATCTTGAAGGTGGTTTTTTATCATCTCATTAACAGGAGGCAGGCACTGCAAGCCTCCTGGGCTTGGAAAGAGACTCCTCTGGGGCAGAGCATGGTGGTACACACCTGTAATCACAGCCTTGGGAAGTCAAGACAGGAGAAATAAAACTTGAGCATCAAATTGAGTTACACGTTGTTTCCCTGAGCAAAAGGGAAAATGCTCCTATAGGAAAGGGGGAATGGACAGCTTGAAACAAGCTGACTTTCTCAGATGCAAGTATGTCACAGAAAAGGCACTGGGTGAAAGGAGAAGGCAGCCAGGAAGCCAAGGAAGCCCAGTGAAGAGCCACAAAAAGAACCTTCTTCCTGGTTCATCTCATCTTCCTCTGCAGATCAAAATCCAGAGCTTAAAAACAAAGCAAGATTCAGCCACCAAGAGGCATCCAGTGTCTTAGGACGCGTTAGTTATAGACAGTGCCGTTACTCAAAGATCTCAGCCTCAGTCCTCACTGGGCCCCTCTACACCTTGTCTTTCAAGACACAGAAGACGCTGTGCTGACATCTCATGACTGAGCAGTGACTTTGTTGGCAGCCGGACCCACTGGGAAGCCCTCAGGTACCCCACAGAAGGGAAAATTGTAATACCTAGCACAGTAAGACCAGGCTGACTCAGACATTAATTCAGAGAAAGAACCTGTGGCTCTGGTTTCAAGGGCAAGTTCCAAGGTGATATTGATGATCTCAACAGCCAGGCTCCACTCAATATTACTGAGGCATCAGAAGGATCATATTACTGCCTGCCCCCTGGGTTACTCCTGAGCAGCTGAAAAAATATTGAGATCTACGCAAACAGCAATCCAATAAGATCATGGCTTTTCTTGAATATATGACTAATTTGGGGATCAATCATTCTTAACCTGTCTGTACACTTTTATTTGCTCAGATAGGCAGCCCCACTGTGGGTTTCAGCCCAATGTGGGGCAAAGGGAGAAAGAAATTATTGCATTTACTCTAGCAATGTTCATGGAGTTTTACAAAACATTTGGCTACACACCCAAAGTTCTAAGACTATGATGTGATTAAAAAGACACTTCCTGAAGAGCAACTATGGATGGCATCCTGTTCCTCTTCACCATTTACCCCCTGACTCTGAGGGTACTAAGGGAGAGAGATGAGAAAGTGGGTAGGGGCCTCTCTGTTCCTTCAGCTCCAAATAGTTAGTGTGCACTGTCATCTTGCCTAACAGCAAGGGCCAGACTCCATCATTGGCATCCTGCATGACTGATGACTACCAACTTAATAGGGCCTTTTGCTGTCCCTTCCGTCCCCGTCTCCTTACTTCTTGATTGTGTCTGTGACAACTCCATGAGGTCATTATCGGCTCTATTTTATGCATGGCAATACTGAGCCTTGTAGAGACTGGACAACTTACCTCAGAAACAGACCCAGACACTGGATCCAGCTAGAAGACTGGTTTTTCTTGTCCTGGGATAAACTGAAGAAATGCCTTACCTGTCTAAAGAATGGCTGAGATCAAGTGTGCAGAGTCCTATCATCTTTGCTGATGCAAAGGTTGCTTTGGATTCCTTGACCAGTCTCCATAGGGGTAGGGGATGCATATCTAAGTCTTGCTGCCGTGCTATCTTCTGTCCCTACTTTAAAATACCATTTGCAATACCAGCAGCAAGATGTTCTTCCAGGATGCCTTTCTCTTACTGAGTACCACTCGATCCATCTGTCCTGTTCTTCTCCCAAGGCCAAAACGTGAGAAATGATACCATATGCCTCTTCCTGCTGATGCTTGTCAAAGGTAATATCTTACTAGACTCTCATGGATTCATTGCCTTTGTGTCTCCTCGGAGGCGTGGAATGGTGCTGATGAGGTTTGGGATAGAAGTCACAAGGGTTGGGGAAAATTCTGTGGGTTCTGTCAAGTCCACAGAACTGTATCTTTACCACCTGAATATATCCATACACAGAGGCAAAATGTTCAAATTGTCTTTTTCATTTTCATCCACTTATTACTTAGAGGCAGCAAATGGGCTTTGGACCTTATATCAATAGCTCTCACATTCAGAGACGGAGAAATGTGCTCGAGAGTCTGGAGTGGATCACGGTGCAGGAAAAACTGTGCAAAGAATAGAAATTCATTTCTGACCCAAGACTCCTTGCTGTGAGTCAGATCACAAGCACACTGCAGCGTCTCAGGCAATGTGCGCTGGCTGAGAATTTTTCCATTCTGACGAGGTGAGCAAACCCCAGAATCTGCCTCATTTTCTTCTATTCAGTTGGATACATTTCCCTCAATATTAACTGAAATGAAATGATTATAGAGCTCTGAATTTTCTGGCCAGAGACTTCAGCCATTGATAGAGCAGATGATGCCTCTCACGTCTGCCTAGTTATGGAATACAGGTGGGAAGGGTCTTTTTGACTTTGTTGTCTTGTTTTATTTTTAATTTAACTCCAGCATTTGGAAAAATCTAGCGCATGTTAGACATTCACTGAAGGGCTGAATCCAACACCACAAGAGCCGTGTGCACTGCTCTACGCGCATGCTGTGGTCACAAGATTGGTGTTCACTCTGTCCTGAGATGCTTCGCCTCAGCCTGATGTGACCACTACCAAAAAGCTATTGACTGCAACAAGGTTTTCTGAAGACCTGACAGTCCAGCACTCTCAAACATGAGCTGCAGGGATCTGAGCAGCCCGCCCGCAGTCCCACATCCTTAGACACCAGCTGATGGCCCTGTAAAATGGGAGGATGGGTTTCCCTTTCTCCAGGTCTATTCATAGATGAGTCCTAGAGCCCTAGATACCGTGTATCTTTGGCTGTCAGAGAAAAGGTTAATGTTTCTACTTTGTTTCATGAAAGAATTCTGCACTTTCTCCACAAACAGACCTGCAAGCACCTGCTATTGCATAACTAAAACATACAATCACTCATGTTCCTAAGCAAAAGACCATTCTGTCCCCAATACTGAAAGTGTGTGTGTGATTCCTGATAGTCCTGCACCCTATTACTACCACAAGATTTGGGTACTCTTCAAGAATACGGAATCTATTGAGGTCTTTAAATTTTTAAAGCAATGTACACATACATTTATGAATGATGACAATGTATAGTAGCATGCAACAAATATGGAAAGGACTCCCCAAAGGCATGACCTAGATGCTCCAGGGCTCCTGCAGCAGCAGTCAGCGGAGCAGCACGCTTGCCCTGAATGCCACACGCAATTGGAAAAATTCCAAGTGACAGGACAAAGGAAGTTAAGCCAAGTGCAACAGCGATATGAATTAAAATAAGGTCAGATCTCAACCGCCCTGTTTACCAAAGAAATCCAGCTCTCCTAAGCTTCGTCTTTACCTGTATCCATGTGATACAAGCGGGATACAAGTTAAATTATCCTTCCCCAGCCCGAGGGCAGAAACTCGTATTTATAACTCTCACAAACAGAAATGTCAGTATAAATATATCACTAGGACAACAAATCATTAAGAGAGAAAAATCAACCTCAACTACAGACCTTTGGAGATTAAAATTGCTTCCATACAATGTAACAACATTCACCCATTCATTCAGTAACAAATTATTAAGTGCCTACTGTGTGCTGAGTACATTTTTTTTAAATATTGGGACTATGTCTTTTAGGAGCACAAGGAGGTTATATTTTAGTGGAAATAAATGGTAAATTAAATTTAAAAGTAAATGTTACATGGTGATAATGTCCATACAGAAGAACAAAGTGAGAGGAGAAAAAGAGAGAGAGAGAGAGAGAGGAAGAAAGAAAGAGAGAGAGAAAGAAAGAGGGTCCAGTCTCAAGATTCAACAGCAGTTTTTCTGTAAGTCAGAGGGAATGGGGAGTGTTGTGAATTGGCCAGAGCTCTCTCCCTGGAGCTCACCCATCCCCTACACTCCCGACACTCCCCACCGTCTGGCCAAGTACTGCCCCTGTACCTGCCCCAGACAGGTACCTGTCCTGTGTCATCAGTCCCATATAATTCCGGGGGGTGGGGGACAACAGGCTCTTCCTCTTTTGTCCTCTCTCTCCTCTTTTGTCCCCCCTCTCTCCTCCTCTTTGGTCTCTCTCTGCTCTCTGTCCCTCTTCCTCTGTTCTCTCTCTCTTTCTCGCTGGCCCCCCTCTGGTCTCCTCTCTCTATTCTGGTCCCCTCTCTCCCCCACCCTTTGGTCCTCTCTCTCTTCTCCTCTTTGGTCTCTCTTTATTCTCTCTCTTTCTTTCTCCCCTCTCTCTCCCTCTCTTTGGCCTTTCTCTGCAATCTGCCCCCTTCCTCTGTCTCTCTCTCTGTCTCTCTCTGACTCTCTGTCTCTCTCTCTCTGCCTCTCACCATGTTGTCTCCTTCTCTCCCCCCTCCCCTCTTTCTTCTTCCCTCCACTTGGAAGCAGACACTCCGTATCTCACCCCACCCCAATAAACCTCTAGTGTGAGACCCTGCCTGTTGCACGGTGTTGTGCACTTTTCTTTCATTGGTGCCCTCTCTGAGGCAGGCTCTCCTGATGTCTCTGATCTCTTCAGGGAGCTGAGCTACACCCAGAACCTACCTGTCTGCCACACCTGCACAGACTCAACTTTCAACCTGAAGGATCGCTGGGCCCACATGCAACACCAGCCAATTGGTAAGCTTCCCCTCTAGGTCAGTGTATACAACCCTCTGAGTCCTAGGAAGTGACCACTGAGCAACCGGCACCCCTCTGGTACTCTTGGGGATAGAGGTACCCCCAGCCACAGCCTTTAAGATCATGGCCTTTAAGGCTAGCCCTTCTCACCGACAGGAGACCTCTCTCAGCCCACTTTCCTCTTTCTCTCTCTCGTGGTTCATCCTAAGCGTGGGAGACACCCCACTTAGGTCCTGAGCATAACTGTCTCCTACCCATGGGAACAATGCGTCCCTCCTTGGGAAACTTTTTAAACTTTGCACCTCCTTGGGAAACTTTTTAAATTTTGCAATGACCATGTAATGGCACTTTGGATCCCAATATTATTCGGGATCTGTTTAACTTCTGCCAGTCCGGCAAGTGGAAAGAGGTTCCTTACATACAAGCATTTTCTTACCTGTGTTCTAACCCCTCCCTCTGCTCTTTTCTTGTTCCCTTACCCATCCTCCTAGCTATTAAGTCCAAACCAGATGACTTTCACTCTCTTTGACTCCCCTAGTGAGTCACCCCCTTAGCAGATTCAATCCTACCCTACCCCATTACCGCCCCTCCCCATTACCGCCCCTCCCCCTTACCTACCTAGGGCTGTACTCTAACCCCTTGCCAGCTGCTTCAAACCTCTTCCTCAGGCCACTATTCAGCAGCTGGTCCCTGGATAGTAATTCTCTAAAATACACACACACACACACACACACAACCCATTTGGTCTTCTTTTTCTCTCTCCTTTAAAAATCTTTCTCTTTCCTTTTGTTCTAGTTTAACTCTAAAACTTTTCCTAAGCTATTTTTATGATTCTAACACCACCCATGTGGACCATCTTGGCTTTTCCAACCTTAAGGGGGAAAAAAAAAGCCATGTGCTCTTAATGCAAGAATAAGTTTGGATCAACTGTTTCTCTCTTTGGAAGGGTATTTTACTTTGATATTATAGGAACACAGCTGAGAGATTTTAGATTTTAAGAGTAAATGTTGAAATTAATATTCTTAAAGAAACAATGTGTTTTTAATGTAAGAATCAACAGATGATGGATCTTATTGGATTGTAAAGGTGTTTTACTTTTGATATTACAGAGACACAGCTGAGGGATTTTAGATTTTAAGAGTAAATGTTGGAATTAATATTCTTAAAGATGAGCAACTTTTAAATTTATAAAACTAAGGGACATTTTAAATCTATGAACTGTTTTTAAACTGTTTCATATTATGATGCATTTATTAATCTCTTCCCACTTTTAAAGTCAGCCTTAAAAATATGTTTATAACCACTTATGCTTTTACTAACCCTATAAAATTATATGATAAAAAACAGGTATGTTTGATAAATAAGGTTTACAAATTCCTGGGGCCTATTCAGTTTATAATCTGGGTCATAAAAAAAACCCTGATATTCTATAATTACTGTACACTATACAGTAAAGGTGGCTCTTCCAGTGCCTCTATAAACAACATTTTTGTGTTAATTGGTGATATTAAATTGATATTATTATCTGTAACATTCTAATTCGTTAACATCTTAATCTTATTCTTCATAAGACTATGTGCTATTTAATATATAATAATTACTGGATAATTGATACATTATCCATTGTATTATATTGGTTATCTTTCACATACACATTATCTATTGTTTATGTTGGTGATAATTAAATTGATATTTTCTATAACATCCTAATTCTATTCTTTATAAGACTATATGCTATTTAATATATAATAATTGCTAGATAGTTGATACATTATCTATCACATATA
Organism: Cricetomys ansorgei; assembly: GCA_026225945.1. NCBI lineage: Eukaryota > Metazoa > Chordata > Mammalia > Rodentia > Nesomyidae > Cricetomys > Cricetomys ansorgei. The sequence goes on from JAMJFZ010003384.1 coordinate 2,378,946, forward strand.
TACTTAATAAATAATTGATATGGGACATTTAATAATATGTATTAATATATGTTATTTAATTGACATAATTATTGGTTTTATAATATTATATGGTGATTAATAATGATTATTGTTGATTAATAATGTTATTAATATCATTTATAGCTGATTATATATAATTATAATCATACAGAGTACTAAGATTCTTTAATGTGTTCAAATATATACTTATAATTATGCATAGTACTGATACCATTAATACCAGAGTTCTGATACAATTAATTCCAAAAAATAAATTTTATTCGGCCTCCTGTGATATATATTCTAGTCATGCTGAGTACTAATTAATTCCAAAAGCAAATTTCATTTGACTCCCTATGTATGTTTTTAGGTTTAAGTCTAAAGCAAGTAACTGAAAGCCAATATATACTTAATATTACAGATATACTTAGGGTCAGGGTCAGGGTCAGGGTTAGGGTTGCTAAGCTTTCTTTCACAGTCACTGTCCTTTCAAAGTGAATGATGACATTCACAACCTGTCAGGGGGCAAGTGTGAGGAGGTGGCATGGTAGAGGTCCAGAAGAAATCAAAACTTAGGACACCAGAAGGGAAGAAGGCAGGATTAAATAGTGTGTGCTGCTGAGCCCTCTGCCTTGCCTCTCTCCCTGCTTACTTGGCCTTATGCTATGGACTGACAAGCTTACCCTGTCTACTACAGAAGGGAAGTATGCGGAGAATATTACACACTTGCCTCCCTAGTCCCAAGTCGACTCTAGTTTCCCCGGGAAACCTCATCCTTGTCCCATCTGCAGATCCTCCCCAAACTGCTTCAATAAACAGTGAAGCTGAAATCAAACACATTCACCCCACTGAGGTTCCTGCATTTTCCTTCTCTCAAGGAAGCCAGGCACAGAGGAACCAGAAGAATTAGGTGACTCTGAGAAAGCTGGGATGCTTTTAAAATCCCTAGCCAGATGTAAGGCGCTAGGGCTTCTGGAACCACAAGACCCAGAGAAAGCCCTGGAGTTGTGTTTCTATCACTGCCCTTCTCAGAGGCAACACCAGGGGACACAGCTTGGGTGCGGTCACAGCTCTGGCACATCAAAGGCCTCTCCCCTGGATAGATCCTCAGTTATATTTATGTCCCACCGTGGGTTTAACCCTGAGAAGTTGGTCAAGAGTTAACTGCACCAGTTTTCTAAGAGTGAATAAAGCTTCATGCAGCAAGTGATAGGAGAGACCCCAAGTTCTACACAGGGGCCAGAGTATCCCTGAAATCAGAGGCAGCCTGGGGACAAAAGAGCGAACCTTTGAGTTCAGCATCCTAGCCACCACACACTCACCAGACAGAGTATTGGGAGTGAAAAAAGTTCATCACCAATTGGCCCAGAAAATGCAAAATGAACTGTGACCTTCCCATCCACACACAATTAACCATTGGCCAAAAAACACAGCTTCCCAACCTCTGGCTGAGAGCTTCCTCCACCAGGCCCTGACATCTGAGAGCCACTAGAAAGCAAGCTATTACCATCTCCCACCTCCACCCCATGCTGCCAACCACACCCCTGCTAAGGAACTCCTTGCCAGTCAGCTGGAAAACCTTTCTCCACCCAGCCAAGCTGAGCCCTCCCACACACACACTAGTCCCTTCAAAGCTTGGAGAGTAAGAAGTTTCTTCTTCTGTCGTGAGAGTACAAAGCTCTCAGTGAAGTCGGAGTGCTTATCTAAAGCTCAGTCTTCAGTGTCTGACTCTTTCTAAGGAAACTCAAACCCCACCCCGCCCCCTGGGTTCCTCTGCATTTCATCACACTGAGCACAAAGAAGTAAAAGAAGAAAGACAGGACTCCCCTCTCTCATCTAAACCCTGGTAACCCCTGCCCCTCACTGCAGGGCCTCTGACTCAGGCTGCTGAGGAAATAAATGGATCAATGGACAGAGCCTGCCAGAAGCTTTCCCCTCACTTTCATTCAGAGACAAAGAATCTCCCATTTCTTTTACCAAATAAAAGCAAGTTACTTGTCTGAGTTTGGGTTTCTTGCTTCCATGAAACATCATGGCAGAAAAGCAACATGGGGACAAAAGGGTTTATTTGGATTACACTTCCACATCACTGTTTATCACTGAAGGAAGTCAGGGCAGGAACTCAAACAGGGCAGGAACCTGGAGGCAGGAGCTGATGCAGAGGCCATGGAGGAGTGCTGCTTACTGGCTTGCTCATCACGGCTTGCTCACCCTGCTTTCTTTCAGGTCCCAGGGCCACCAGCCTAAGGATGGCACCACTCACAATGGGCTGGGTCCTCCTCCACCCTCCTCCATCAATGGAGGCATTTTCTCAATGGAGGTTCCCTCCTTCCAGATGACTCTAGTTTGTGCCAAATTGACATAAACCTAGCCAACACATTACTAGTATGACAACGTTGTAAAGAAAAGGCCAGATTATTAAAAGTATTTTTAATAAGAATGATGGTTCATTCTATTCAGCACTGGTTGGCCTTCCATAGGCATACAATCCTGGTCAATTTCTGAGTTATCTCAGTGTTAGATTCTCTCAAGAACTGGACAGGATTTAATTGTTGCATATGAAGATCTGTTACAGAATGGGAGAGAAACCCCCATGACTGTGACTTATCTCAACCCTGTGAGAACTCGACCCCATCATTTCTCTTCTCACACCCATTTATGGATGAAGAAGCGGGGCCTGATAGAGCCAAGGCCTCTTCTGGTTCTCACCTTCTGTGATCGGTCGTCCTCAATTCCTGTGAGTTGAAAAAAGAAAACCCTTTCTGACTTTCAGCAGTAAGAAGTTAAATTAAAAATCCCCTTGAAGTGGAAATCATTAGTCACTCCAGAGTTTGCAGTAATGAGGTTAAGAACGCTGCCCAGCGGTCTCGGGGAACGTCTGCATAGAGTAACTGTATGTTGCACTTGTTTGGTCCTCCCCACAACCCACTGCTGTTTCTATCTCTATTTCACAGATGAGGAAACCAGAACATGGGGATGTCTGAGGATTGCCCAAGGTCCGCCACTGAAAGCAGCTGACAGAACACAGCACATGCATCCTTCCTACACATTGCTGTGCCTCACAAGCTCAGAGTCTTTTTTTCTTGGTGCATACCAAAATCTGGCTTTTTAAACCATGTCTATGGCCAAAAAAAAAAAAAAATGGGTTCAATACTTTCCCAGAATCCTCTCTGACTCAGCAGACTCTATCAAAGAAACATGAGCGTGGAAGACAGAGCTGCCTCCTGCTCAGCCCCCCATGATACTTCAAAGACTCACAGCTTCCTGTATACCTGTGGCATTTTAATGCCCTCAGCCTCCAGCATTCAGTATCTGCCTGAACTAACTGCTTTGTGCCGTTTCTCTGTGGTGATGCAGTAGTCACCATCTTAAGACGATGTGATGTAATGTCTGCTTCTTATGAGCCTTACCAATGTCCCCTTTTGTCCAAATGTTCAGTAAACCTTTTGGGGGGAGGGTAACCATGAGATACACTAGCAACTCCTGTGGGTTTAACGTTGGATTTTTCTGTATAAGCTAGTGTTACTGATCTCCAGAAAGACAGCATGAATACATTTGCAAACTTAGTCCTTTGGGAAGTATGGTAGTTTGAATGAGAATGGCCCCACAGGCTCAGATGTTTGAATGTCTGGTTCCCAGTTGGTGGAACTGTTTGGGAAGGATTAGGAGGTGTGGCCCTATTGGAGGAGGTGCATCACTCTGAGGTTTCAGAAGACACATGACATTCCATGTGTGTGTGTGTCTGTGTGTGTGTGTGTGTGTGTGTGTGTGTGTGTGTGTGCGCGTGCGCATATGCTTCTGGAACAGTGAACACTAAATTCACTTTCTTTAGTAAGTTGTTTTGGTCATGGTGTTTTATCACTGCAATAGAAAAGTGTCTAACACAGGCAGTAGTAATCACTGAACATCTTTCATGAAAGGATATTTGCTACCACCAAGTAGAATACTAACAATCCATTGTATTTACAGACCAGGGGACTAAAACAGAAAGATTCAACTGTGTATTGCTGTACTTTTGTGAATGGGAATCCAGAGAAACTACAGGAGTTGAAATTTTCCCCATTAAGCAGAGCAAAGTAAAATCTGCAAGTATGGCCAGGGATATCTTCGCCACTCTTCTGAGATATATCTCTTTTGTGGTTATACTTCCTATTCTCGGAGGATAAACTTCCCCACTTTACCTCTTTTATTTTTTCTTGTCTTTTTCCTTATGAATAACTGCCACCAAAGCTGCCTGGGTAAAGAGAAGCATGATTGGTCACAAAGGTTCTGAGTTACCCTTTCAGAAGTCCTGTTGGCCAAAGAACATGACTGCTAGGTAGACTGTGCCTGATACCTCCGTCTCAGGTGGAGCTGGCTTCCTATTGTAGGTGTTGTCCCTCCTCTTACAGGATATTGGAAGAAACAAACAAGAAGAGCAAACGATGTGAAAATGCCAAGACGAAAGGCATGAGATTCTCCCTGACTCTCAGATAACTTCCATGTCTCATGTCACAGTTTAAATAAGTATATTTTTGTCTCATAAGTGCCAATATAGTATGGATAAGTAAGTGCTACATGAAAGTAAATGGGATAACCAGCCACAAAAATATTAACATGTGTATAAATCAATTTTTTTCATAATTTGAACATTACTGGAAACGTTATTTCATTTATATTAAATGAACATATTTAAGAATTTGGTTCATAAGTTACATGTGTGTTTTTACTAGTGACAATTATCAAACAAAAATATTGAGAATCACAATTCCTCACTTACTAGTTCCAGGACCTTCAAGGAGGTTGTTCAACTTACTTAGCTTTCATTCTATCCTTTGTCCATTAAAAAGAAAGAATAAGTTCACAGGAGATTACAAGAAATAAACAACAGCTAATTAGTTGGGCTGCCTGTGATGAACACCCCCAAAAGTTCTCAGCGGTGCTAACATCCCACAAGGAAGAGTTTTTACCCAGAAAACACCAAAGGAGCTAGAATGGGGAGAAGCTCATTGCCAGTAACTACCAGCATTTTCCAAATGCAAACGTACTGACAGCATGGTTTTTAACAATGGAAAAAAAAGACTTGTTAAGAGTTTTCTTCCCAAAACTACTTTAAATAATTAATTCGCTGTGTTATTGATAGTAGAAGTTCTAATGACCAGACCATCCTTGGGTGTGGGGAGGCATGTTATACACCCTTAATAAATGCTGGTTCTTAAGGCCCTTTGTCTGTATCAGGTGACGTTGTCTCTACTTTACTAGAATAGCAGAGAGAACAAATTATTTTTTAAGATTAATGCATTTGATATACATGAGTGCTCTATCTACATGTACACCTCCATGCCAGAAGAGGGCATCAGACCCCACTAAAGATGGTTTGTGGGCCACCATGTGGTTGCTGGGAATTGAACTCGGAAACTCTGGAAGAGTAGTGAGTGCTCTTAAGCACTGAGCCATCTCGTCAGCCCAGAACAAATTATTTATACTAACTATTATCCAGCAGACTTGGCCAGACATCTGGGATTAGAACTAGACAAAGGGTCTAAATGTTTAGAAAGGTTGGCCTTGCCCAGCTTAGGAATGCTCTCATGAAAGGCCTCCCCAGTCTTAGTTAATGTGTGCTTTTAAGAATAGAGCTTTTTCTGTCCTTGAAATCTATCAAGTTAATTACTAAAATGAAGTAATTTACTCTTCCTTGTGCTGCCCATGTTATCTACAGGAGGTTGGTTTTCACAGTACTGCTTAGCCAAGAATGCTAAGTTCCCCTAAATGAATCTCAAGGATAAATATGTGCCTTCTTCCATTAAAGAATTGTAGGGAACCGGTCCAGGAGAACTGGGGAAAGAGCCAGTGAATCAGAGCTACCGTCTTGCCAGAGAAATGCATGTTCTGATGAGAGACAATAGAGAAGGGTAGTTGTGCCAAATCACGGACCAAGAGAAGCCACGTGAGGATACTCCCACCTGCTAACGGGAGCCAGAAGCTCGTGTGGGAGTCAGACCTCTCACTTTGAACCTTCTGTGTGACTTTGGGCAGGTCAGTTCCCCTCTTTGAGTCCCTGATGGCATCTGTACAATTGAGTTAGTATTGGATTATCTCTAAGACTCCTTCAGTGATGAGCTGTGTAGGCATCTGCCCAGAAATGAGATTTAGCTATGGGACAAAAGGGGTCAACTTTGATAGATCCCCAAGATTTTGGGAAGCAAAGATCCCTACCCGATCGATTCCTTTATGTGCCCCCAATAAGAATAATTTTTTTTTAAAAAAGAAATAAATGAAATATACTCATAATCACAAGTATAATCAAAGGGAATTGAAAGTCATTACCAACCTCACACCTACCTTGCATGGCCTCCTGCACACCTCCCCCGGGACACTCCACCTCTTCTTTAATGCCTTGTCATGATTCTCAAAAACTGTGATCACTCAAGGTTGAAGCTTTTAATCTCCCATGTATAAAAGGAAATGCAAATAGAGTTCAGTTTCCTGTTGAGTCTCTGCCAAGGTCTTAGCCTGGCAATTCTGGGAAAGGGGCCAAAGACCTCGTATTTCTTAGCTGTAATTCTCCCTCCTGTGCTCAAGTCAGCAGCTGGAGCTTCAGGCTGTGCTTTGTCTTTAGTTTTACCCTTTCCCAAGTCTTCTAAAGGAACCTTTCAGAAACGTCTCCAAAATAATGTAATATACAGCTGGCTTCCGAGTAACCAGACAGAGCATTATCTGGTTATATTTTAGAACAGTAAGGAAAAAGTGTATATTCCTATATCATGGCCTCAAAATTCAATCTTAGAAACTATTTGAGGTAATGATAGTGATTAGGTCTGAGACGGGGCTTGCAGTAAGTTATCTGTATGGCCAGAATGAAGTGTCACACTTGTACACGGTATAAGGAAAGCAAATTCTGCAGGTACAATAGCAGCCCTGCACAGCACTCAAAACAGAGGCCTGAAAACACCAGACACCTCACAGCAACTCTGAGCCTAAGGCTCCAGTAAACAACAGAATCAAGGACCAGATGTGCCATCCCATGTCTCCTGATTGAACTCACAGGCATCCAGACCCAGCTTTTCACTGGAACTGAAAACTCACTAATATTCTAATGCTGATTTACATGTTCCAAATTGTATTAAATATGGCCATGTATTAAGCATAGAATTCTCCCTTTTCCTACAAATGCTGTGACTCATTTGTGTTTCTCAGCACTTCCTTCTAAAGATAACTCCCATCAGGACCTTCTTGTGTAGTCTCATTTCCATTAGAAGGCCAATGCACAAGTTAACTTTTACAATCTCTTCAGAAATTTCTGCGGGGAGATTTCTTCTTTCATCTCTGTTATTCTAGGCAACCAAAACCCATTTGTGACAATACCAAAGTCAAAGTCTTCCAAACCAAGTCATTTAGTGGTATCTCCTGCAGCATTTAACTTGTGTGTGTGTGTGTGTGTGTGTGTGTGTGTGTGTGTGTGTGTGTGTGTGTGTGTTCTCAATCCATGGGCCTTTGCCTTTTAAAGTTAGGCTCTTCATAAACTCTATTCAAAGATGTTTATACTCCACATTTTCCACAACTCAGTTCTGCATTCCCGTCTTCCAACAATGACCATCTTCGATTATTTACAGAACAGTTCCCTTCTTTTCTCCTTCTTACTCCTGGGTGTTTTATTTTGGTTTGGTTTGTTTGGGGGGGGGGTGCTCTGGGGTTTGGGGAAGATACTTTTCAGGTCCATCCTATACCACAGGCTGAAAGTTAATGTCATTTCACATCATTTTGGGGGGACTTTTCTCAGGGACTTGTCCACAGCTTAGTTTTGTTTCATGTTTTCATGGCTTGAGTTCCATCAACCTTATAATCCTTGGAAGTGATGGCTCAACAGAATCCAACAGTTTCTAACCATCCCCAGATCTGGCTACTTCATCACAATAGCATATCTTTAGGAAAAGTTGGATCATTGAGCTAACTCTACTGCAAAGGATCATGGCTGAATTTTAGCTTATATCGATTCTGCAAAGCTCCAGAGTTCTGGACCAGTTCCATGGACTTGAAGAAGAACACTCAGATCACAGGCCTTCAATGACAGAAGAAACGTTGACAGTTTAGATAGTTCCAACTCTCTGGTCCATGTTTGCTTCTCTAATACCACACTTTCCTCTTCAATGTGTTGATTACAGGCCTGGTCTAGTTAATAATAACCTAGAATAATAAGTCATCCCCAGCTTGTGTTGATATGGAGACCCAGTGTTAAATAATTGAATCTGACATAGAGAAAAATCTTTCTAATACAGAAACTCCAAAAGTTCTACATAAAGCAGGTCTTTAAACACCTTGTATTACCAGCTAAATATGTTTATTGCAGTTCCTATACATTATTTCTGCATATACAAAAGTGGGTGGTGAAAACTGAGACTCTATCCTTGATGTCAACTATCAACTCATAATAATTATATCCTCCTAATCAACTCAGCTGTCAGCACAGATTGACGTGGAGAGGAAATACTTTGGGACCAAAGCTCACTAACCATTATTTTAATGAAGAAAACATGAGACAAAGCTTTTTTCCCACTCTCGCTTTCTCTCAAGATAGTTTGCCAGCAGGGCTTAGTGTAGTTCTGCCATAGTCTTCAACCCTCATCCCCCAAATCATCTGGCGCCCATCACATCTGGAGGAAGGATCTCCTGGTTCAGCAGTGTGTTTGCCATCACACTGACACCATTAGTCAGACCAGACTCTCCAGCTTGGCTAATGACCCTGGAAAAGCCCATGTTCCAAGAGCAACGGGAAGTGGTGAGGCACACGGGGCTTGTGCTGGGGACCTTCTCACACCGGTTGCTGACTTGGTCTTCTCACTGGCTCCTAATCCAGCAGACGCAGCTTCCTCACGAGGCACCCAAGGTCCGGGATGCTCACATCTTCTATGGTGCTCCACACCCCTAAAACCTCATATTTGAGTTCCTTTCCAGTTCAGAGAAGCAGAACTGCTGGCATGAAGCCAATCGACAACAGATGTGGGCCTTAACCACCAACTACATAAGAAGCTTCCACAGAGGCAGGCATGAGAATCAGTTTCTTAGAAATTCTCATAATCATGATCCCTTCATTCATTTAATGTCTGCTGGGGGTGGGGGGGCTGGTAGACTTTCTCTGGTATTTAATTCATTCTGTTGGGAATTAGGAAGGTTGAAGTACTACAGAGAGTTAAGAAGGCTTAGACAGAAGTGAGGAAGTTACTGGAAAGTAGGTACTGTAATTTTACTTGGACTGCTGGGAAATCTGCAAATGTATCCTGACATAATGTCCCTGTGCCACTGACATTTCCCCTACTCTTTGAATCCCACAGAGTGACCATTCACTAGATGGACATTCAAAGCCACAAGCAGCAGAACTCTGTCTATCTGCAAACAGGACAATAAGGATTAGGATTCTGGTGATCAGAGTAATATCGTCTGCTTGTGCCAGGTCTTGTGAGGGAGTCCTTGATTTTCCGGAAGGAACTATACCCTGGATGTCTTTTAAGTCTTTTAAAAAATATTTTCTCCTGTCAAAAAATAATAATCCTTGTTATATGCCTTCTACTTAGTAAAGACAAGGGAAATAAGGAGGAAAAGGACAAAGAACAAAGGAAGAAACATTAATGCCAGGAAATGTTGTTGTTCAGAGTAGTTATCATTTGAGTTAACATTAACTGACCAGCCCAGAAAATGTCAAGGTCTACATTGCAATGTATATTTTCTTATGGGGTATGAAAAAAAAAAATGAGATGTCCAAGAGTGCCACTGACTTCCAAGGAAGGTAGGGAAGTAAGAGTGTCCCTTCTTCCCCTTCTCACTTGTGCCCTTCCTCTTCCCAAAGGCTCGCCTTCTATTCTTTTCTATTCATGTCTTTTCTTTTTAATTACATGTATGGGAGAGAGTATGAGTGTGTAAGTGCAGAAGCCCTCAGAAGCCAGAAGAGGGCACTGGATCCATGAGCGAGGCCTGGAGGGAGTGGTGAGATGGGTGCTGGGAACGGAACTCAGGTCCTCTGCAGAAGCCATCTCTCCAACCCAGATATGAGAGGAAAAGAAATTAGTGATATCTGTCTTCCTGACATTGGTGTATTTTGCTTAACGTGACTAGCTCCGGTTCCGTTCAATTTTTTGAAAATGGTATAGTTTTGTTCCTTTGTGGTTGCGTCAACAATATATTTTTTTATAACAACTCTTTCCATAACATTAAAATTGTTGTTATCCTATAAGCAAATATGCCTGATCTCTACAATAAACCATTTTAAAAACTTACTTAAACAATATCAAACACTACATAATTCCTATGTTTCTGTTAAACTACTTTAGTGTCCTTGTTGTTGTTAACTCCATCAGCTGGCAGCCATGAGCATCCTGAAACAAGCGCTGATTGTGAGACCATTCTACGTCAGGATGTCTGTCCTCAACTCGGTACCACTGTTAAAAGAACAAATGTTGGGTACGCACATTGCAGAACTGGTTTTGTGATCTTTGAAGAAGTCAAACACAAGCAGCTCCCTCTCTGAGTCTTGATAAGTGACTTCAATAAAAATAAAAGTTTATGATGTCACCAATGTCTCCCTAGCAGGTGAAGACATCACCTTTTCTAGAAAAAGCATTAATTACCAATCCAAGGCAGCGATTGGGTTAACAATGTATTTACATATTCATTGCTAGTGGGTTAAAATATTTTACCAAGTTTGATGACAAAGGATCAACTTTCTTCACTTCTCCAATGTCCATCTCTCTTTTTTTTTAAGCTTTCAATACTTAACTCACGATTGCGATGACTTTGTACACCTGAGCTGTAAGACGCGAAACCACAGAATCAGCTTTGGTGGAAGACTCTGAGGCGTTGTGAACGGCAGAGGGCGGTGATGGCGAAATGCCAAGGAAAGGAATAAAGGGTGTTTTTGTACTGCTGTGTGTCACGGTGTTGGGTACAGCACGCTGGTTGAAGCGTATTAAACCTCCGTTCAGAAACACCCAGCGGCGGTTCCCTGTGTATGTCGAAGCACTGTAGAGAGTCCATTGAGTACTGTGGGGAAATAGTATGTGAGCTTTCTTGCCCCTTGCCCTCACTCTTCTCTTTAGATGTTCACTCTGTATTGTCACTGCAATCGTTTCAGAATAGGAAAGAGTATCACCAAAGTCTTCAGTGATAAAAATGCCAACCACACCGCCCTCAGCGTTTTTCAAGGGGACTGACAGCATCCGAGGACCAGTAGTACCAGCAGACCAGGTCACACAGTGTATATGAGAAAACAAAAAGTTGACTCCAAGCCTGTATATTTTACATAATTCCTTCTTCCAAAGAGCTTAAGGCTCACAGGTAACAAAGCAAGTGCTCAGAAAAGCAGTTGTGAAATTATTTCTGTACCAAAGCATGACATGCTTGTGGAATCCCAGCTTTTTACAACGGCGTATTTCTAAAAGCTGAGGCTGAAAGTGGATCCTGAGGCAGGAGGAGAGGGGGGTCTCTTGATACTGAATTCCCAAATCTTAACAGCTCCTGTGCCTCATTCTGATGAGAAGATTGCCAAATGAGGTAATAATGGAGCAAGAATGTTGCATAGAGCCAACAGCCTGTGTGGTTAAAATGTAGACCCTGCCTAGGAAAAACCCGAGTCACTGGGAAATAGTATGTGGTGGAAGAAAATATTTGTTGGGTCATGACAGCTTTTGAAGATGAACCTTAATGGTCCTCACAGACAGTATGGCATGGCATCACTGGGAACTTCAAAGTCAAGTAATCTCCCTCCCTCACTAATCCTCCAGAAGTTCTCTCATTCTGTAGTGAAGACAATTTCTCTCCACCAACTTGAACTTAGTTTGGGAGCTAAACAATTCTGTTTGCTTCAGAGATAAACCAATTCTAATATCACAGAAATACTAAAGAGGTCTGAGCTCTTTACAGTCTTGGACTCTTCTCCATCCTTGATCCTACATGAGTAGGTTCAGAGGCACAAAAACGAATCTCTTCATCACAGGACGACAATCGCCAGTTAGCACACCAGGTCAGATTCCTCTTTTTCTCAGTCTAGGAAATCAAAATCCACGCACAAGGGAAAACTATGTCAAGGACTCCTCTCTGTGTTGTTGAAAATAACTGGGTAGATGATTCTGGGGATAGAAGCAGCAACCTAATCAAAATAAAATCAAAGAAACCCATTTTCAGAGAATACGAGCAATTTACGAACATAACACTTCTAATGAAATTCTCATTTTTTTTTCCATACAGAAATAGATTGCTTATTTGATGAAAGTGCAAACTTGCAGATATTAACTTTTGAATAGAGTAATGGTTTATAATTTCTTCCTTAAAACAGATTGCAGACATTCACAGTTACAGAAGGAAATGTGATGAACTTTCTGCCTCGCCCTGACAAGCCATGCCAGAAAACTCATGGAATGCCGAGATAGAAGGTGTAAAACATTTGACAGTCTCAGAATTCTTGCTGGTTGGAGTGTGAAGATGTTACCGTACAAAACATCAGACTTGTCTGTCACTATGTTACCCATGTTATCTGTGTTCTCCCCCGCAAGCCACTGTGTCCGTGTTGGCATGACACCATACTCAGCGCACATGACCTTCACAGCAGACTTGTTGGAAATAAATACATTAAATCCAATCTAATCTTCTACTCTAATGAGAGACTAGGAAGCAAGAAGAACCAGCTACATGATTTCACAAAAGGACAACTAAACAAACCCAGACTGCGAGTGCTATGGTTTGGATTTGGTCTGAGTCCCCGAAGGGCTCAGGTGTTGGTACTGGGAGGCAGTGTGAAGCCTTTAATGAGCGAAGACCAGTGGGAAGAAAGAAAGCTGCTGAAGGACCTGAGTTATAAGGAATTAATGTAAGTCTCGGGCCCCAGTCGATTGTTAGTTTTTAGAAGGTTTACTTTCATTTAGCTATTGTATATGCTTCACCTGCCTGTGCAAATGTGCACTACTTGTATCCATAATGGTGCCCACAAAGGCCAGAAGAGGATGTTAGATCTCCTGGAACTGAATTTGTGGTTGGTTGTAAGCTTTCATTTGGATGATGGGAACTGAACCTGTGTCTTCTGCAAGAGCAGCAAGTGTTCTTAAATGCTGAAAGAGAGCTAAGCCCACAGAAGAACAAGGCTGGTCCCTTTGGGCTCTCTCTAGTCTGCTCTGGTGTTGTGTGCTCTCTTACTTGCACACTATGCTGTTTGATGCTGTTCACTGTTGTGTTGACATGGGAACTCAGACCCAACATCCTGCTATTTAAACTACTGCTTCCAAAGCTGTGAGTAAAAAAAGTCTCTCTGCTTTATAAACTTAGCTTGAGTATTCCATTGCAGTAAAGGAGACTGGACTGATAGAGTGAGAAATTCTGTAGGATAACAGGCCCAGTCGTTCCCATAATGATGTAAGGAAGGGGAAGGAGGCACAGAGAAGGCACAGCAACGGTGAAACAGCGGGTGGGAACCGTTAACAGAGCTAAGAGGGACACAGAAACCACAACTGGTTTGACCGAATGAACTATACTGTCTCCAAATAGATCTCCATTTTTCTTAATCTATAAAAAATGGGGAAACTGAACAAATCTGAGTAGAGATGCTGTTAAATGATTCAAGGAAGTTACAATGGACTTTGGTAGATGGGAATGAGACTGTGGTTGTGTAGAAACATATTCTTCTTTGTTAATGTATAACAAAGCCAATCAGAGTGGTTCCACCTGTCGTTCCAACACTAAAGAGGCTGAGCTACCTGGATTGTTGCTGGTCTGAAACCAACATGGGGAGCACGGTAAATTCCAGGTCAGTCTGACCCAAAAAGGCACGTGAAGAAAGTCAATGAACTGTCACATTTGTTATGTATCTTTAAATTTTTAAACAAAATAGAAAATATAGTGAAAAAATATAAAAATTGTGAAGGCAAGGTGACAAATGCATGATATTAGTCTCTTTTGGAATATTCCAAAACTTTTAATAGAATGCCGTTTTGTAATTGGTCAACAAGCAGATTTAAGCAAATGAAAAAGTGAAACGTGAAATGAAATTTTATTTTGAAAATTCACTTCTTTAAGAATTCTTCCTGAATCTATAAAGGTCAGAACCAATTAAAACTCTGTGCTCCCACATATGCTGTGCCAACTTTCCCTGTGGAAATGAGTAAGTTCCTATTCACCCTGGATAGGGTACCAACAACAGACCAAAGACACCATTCCATGCCAATGCTGCTTGTCAAAAACAGTGAGTATAGTCAGCCGGACAGTGGTGGTACACGCCTTAATCCCAGCACTTGGGAGGCAGAGGCAGGCAGATCTCTGTGAGTTCGAAGCTAGCCTGGTCTACAGAGTGAGTTCCAGGACAGCCAGAGTTACAACAGAGAAACCCTGTCTCTAAAACAAACAAAACAGTCAGTGTAGTTGCTGGTACTTACAGGAGTGTCAGGGAGAAGTTACTTATAGGACCACTAGCAATTTATGGACAGCTATACCACTAAAGAAAAAAATCTCTCCCCATCAACTGTAAACTACCTACATATCCTTGAGAGAGTTGAACCTAATGAGACCCTCCTCTCGCAACTGTTAGCTGCCTATAAATTCTTAGAGAGCTATGTGGCCTCATAAGCAGTGAATGTCCCCTACCATGAACACTAGTCAGTGGCTCCTAGCATGTACAGGTCCCCTCCAGATGGTAACAATTCAAAAAGACAATGCATGCCATGCCCAGATGATAGACAAAAACATGATATATTTCTGACCAAACAACTAATTCTGTCTATAACCATACACAACACCAAATAAATAAGAAAGCCACTAATAGTTATGTGTCCATTTTGGATTCTTATTATTCTCTTGCAGGACACAGGCCTAACTAGGGGTGGGGTCCTTAAAATTCTTTCAAGGTCTGAGGTATAATAACAACTGAAAGTCAAGGCTGTGTTGTTGCATTTGAAGTGTAAGTGGGAGCGGGCGGTGTTCCACAGTTCCACCAGTGAGCTCGCGTCCGCTCATGTCAGGCTCATGTCTCCTTCAGGTGAGCAGGCATCGTGGAGATGCTAAGAGGAAGTTTGGTCAGAACCAAAATGTGTCCAGTGTGTCCAAATCTCCCAGACGAGAACTGGACAAGTAAGATGGTTAAAACTGTCAACTTGACAGAATTTAGAGCCACCATGGAAACAAGTCTCTGGGATTATCTAGATTAGGTTGAGGTAGGAAGGCCGCTCTAAATGTGCGCGGCGCGATTCCGTGAGACAGAGTTACAGTCTAAAGCAAAGGGAGAAAGTGGGCTTAGCACAGGTGTCTGTGGCTCTCTGCCTCTTGACTGGACAGAACATGGCCAGCTGCCTCCTGCTCCCGCTGCCGTTTACCTCCTCGGCACGGTGGGCTGCATCCCAGGGAACTATAAACAGAAACAAACCCTGCTTTTCTCGAGCCACTTCCGTCAGGTATTTTGTCATGACAACAATATATATAACTATATATATATATATATATATATAAACACCAGTAAAATTTAAATATCTTAAGGCTACAGATGAGTCTCAGTCCAAAGACCTGGTTCATTTTCATTCCCGTCTAGTTGCTAAGCTATTGTTTGGCCCATTAACCCTACAAACCATGGAGGTTCGTTCTTCCCCTTCACGGTTCTGTAAAACTGCATTACCAGTTCCAAATTCCAGCCACTTAAATAAGTGGATATTTATTTTAATGAGAATACTGAAATGCTGCCAACGAAATACAGTATGTGTATCAAAGATATGCAGTCAAACTCTTGGGTTTTGAACCTTCCTGTGTCAGCAAATTTTTCACTTAAGTGAATGACTACTGATGTTTAATGAAACACTCTATACATATCGAATATAATGCAATCAGACTCTCAGGGCACTGCTGAGCCCTCCTGTCACCAAACGCAGTCACCACGGATCCAGCATCTGACAGCCAGAGCACTGCCCTTCACTCTAGAGGTTCTAACCAAAGTGTACATGCAGATCAAGTCGATCGTATCTACAAACCCAAGAAGCTGCATCTGGTCATTGCTCCCTGACTAGTCAAAGCACATGCTGTGAGCGACCCACAACCACTACCAGGCAGGTAGTGTACTGAAACGCCAAAGAAAGTCGGAATCTCCTGCTGCTCTTGTAGCTTTGACAGCTGGAGCAACAGAGAATTAAGGCAAGCTTCTCAAAGTACAACCTGTAGAGCCCTCAGGACTCCAAGGCCTGTTCAAAGAACCCACGAGAATCAGATCAATTTTCATAATACCAAAACAGTATTTCCTGCTTCACCGTGTTGACATTTGTACTGCTGGTGCAAAGGCGATGTTGGGTCAAATGCCATGTGCCTTATGTGAAGCAAAGGAGTCACATCAATTTTCTAATAATATGCACTGTGTTCTTCACTGCCATGTATTTACAAGGAAAAAAAAATAACTTCCGATAAGCATTTTATTGACTCTATCATCTTTCTGGCGCTGTGTGTGCCTGTGTGCATGAATGTGTGCATGTATTAATGTACTGCATAGTTAGGGCCTGCATTAGTCTGCTCAGGTTGCCGTGGGTGAACACCAAGGACTTAAGCAATAGAAACTCATTTTCTCACTGTTCTTGGGGCTAGAAGTCCAAGATCGGGGCTGGCAAAGTTGGTTTATTCGGAAGCCTCCTCACTCCTTCGCAGGTGGGCAGCTTCCTACCATAATTTCACATGGTCTTTCTTCTGTGCACACACATTCCAAATTCTCTTCTTATAAGGACATCAGTTGAGTGTGTGAACAACTTAGCTCTGACATTGGTCAGGATGTCGATCTGGCTGATGCAGCTGGTTACATCAGTGTCCCTTTCCTCCTTCCTGGTAACTCCATGTGTATCCCCCACAAAGCAATGTTCTTGTTATAAAAGGACAGCCTTCCCTAATAAAGGAGGATCGTCTTTAGGTCAAGGGTATATGAGCAGTTGCTGTGCTCCAAAGCTAGAACCTGCAAAGGAACTGCCAAGGACACCAGTTATATTGAACTAGGTCTCACCTTGACAGCTTCCTTTCCAAGTACAGTCATTTTCTGAAGTTAGAGGGTGTTGCGGAACTCGGTCTTTGGGACATAACATAGATGTTTCTATCTTGAAATCTGAGAGTATATGAATAGCTGAAGGGGACCCACTGACCGAGCGGGCACAGAGGCTCAAAGGGCAGTCTGTGGGGTCCCAGAGAATACATAAGTTGGTAAATAAGTGTACATTAAGTTGACAGTTGCCTAAGGGTGGGAAGCTTTATCTTCAGTGTGTTGCCTATAAAAAAGGAAAAGAAATAAGGAAGAGGAAGGAAGGAAGGAAGGAAGGAAGGAAGGAAGGAAGGAAGGAAGGAAGGAAGGACGGAAGGAAAGGTAGCAAAACCCAGTATTAGAGCAACCTGTGAATATGTGGAGGACTGAAGCACAATCCAGTCAATAATATTTACACACCAGTAAAAACATGAATTTTAATAAATTCTCAACCCTTAATGATATCTTCTCAGTATCCTGTGTGACAAAATTGCAAGTACGCATAAAACACTTTGCAACATCACTTGAATTATGGTCGTCATACTGAACGGAAGCACTGAGAATTCGAGTTGCAAGCTCAGCTAGCCTTTTTCATGAAACAGTATTTTTACTTGAAAGAATGATTGACAGCTATGGCGACTTAAACTTTGAGGCATTTTCTTAAAACTGAGTAAGTTGAGCTAGTCATGTGTTGTATGACTTTTCCTGGAAGGATGTGAACCTATTAACCCTAGATAGGGCACAGATGACCGATCAAAGAAATGGTTCCAAGTCTAGCTTGCTGGGCCAATGGGTTTATTGAGGATGCTAACACAGCCTGGGCGAGGGGTTACTTACAAGCACACTGGCAAACCAAAGGTGACTGCATCACCAAAAGGCGCACGAGCTGGTGATAACTCAAAACTGCGCCCCTAGAGCTCGCTATATGACTTGCAGTCAGCCCCAGCAGGCTCTCCTCTCCCACAAAAATCTTTGCTGCATATATAACCATAAGGAGGAGCCTTGTAAACTATGAGCTTCCTGCACCTTCTAAGTTTCATTAGCTTCAGGCATCTTCAGATTCTCAGTCCATGAGGGAATGTTTCAAACCAGTGAAAATGGCAGCATCACATCAGCCCAGGGAAAACTCGCCACTGAAGGTTAGGGGACGGCACAGCGGTTAAAGTTACTGCTGAGCAAGCGTGAGGCCTGGAGTTCGGGTCCTCAGAACCCATGTAAATGTTTGGCCACCGTGACAACCTCCTATAATTCTGGCTGTGAGAGGAAGAGACAGGATCCTCGGAGAAAGTTGACTGGCAAGGGCAGCCATGTCAGTGAGCTCTGTGTTGGCTCTAGAAACCCTGCTTCAACCAGAGATCAAAGGGAAATTAAGAGTGATTCCAGACCTTAACCGCATGCCTCCACCTACAGGGACATGAATGTGCACAAATACCCCCACACGCGTGCAAAACATGCATACCGCATGCAAACACATACACGCAAAAACAGAAAAGATGCTGGTGGTGGCGACCTTAACTATGGTATTTTCATATTGTATAATACACTATACACTTAGGAATTTGCTTTACTCCCGGAATCCATTATTTCCCTAGTGAATAATGGATGACGTCACAAAGCCATCCCTGGGTGGAAGTTCCATCAGAACTGCAGAAGGCTCATCGTTTAAATACATCATATTATAAGTTCATTAACATGGCCTCAGATTCCAGATTCCAACATTCGAGAAACTGCCCCTTGCCACAATGTTGATTGTATTTTTAAAAGTGCTATTGCCACAGGCCAGGCACGGTGACTCATGCCTGTAGTTCCAACACCATGGAGGCTGAGACAGCAGGCTCACCATGTTCTCAAGGATAGCCTGGGCTACAAAGTGAGTTCCAGCTTGGGCTACACAGCAAGATTCTGTCTCTGAGATACAAGCAAACATCAGCACGCACACTCAAAAAAAGCCTGTAGTCAGAGTTTTTTAAGGGTATTTAATGTGTCCTCTTAGAACCCACCACGATCATTCCGCTAACCAGACTTAGTGTCAAACTGGCTTCAAAATACTTACCCTTAAACCCATAGTGTCAGAGTCCTCCAGGAAAGAAGAAGTCCCAGATCCCAGCAGGACCTTTTGTGTCAAATAAAAGAAGTCTAGGTGCCAGCCAGCTGTCCCTGAGGTACAGAAAGGGCAAGCTTTAGGGATCTCAGGGAGAGAGAGGGAAGTGGTGGGTGGATTGTGGGAACAGAAGTATGGAAGAGTGTGTGGAGAGGCAGCATGGGAGGAAGGCCTGACCGGGTCTGACTCAGGAAGGGGCTCCTCTGTTGGATCCGGATCTGAGAGAACTGGCTTTAGAAGCTGGAGCTAGTAGCCAGGCAGTGGTGGCACATACCTTTAATCTCGGCACTCAGGAGGCAGAGGCAGGTCGATCTCTGTGAGTTCGAGGCCAGCCTGGCCTACAGAGTGAGTTCTAGGACAGCCAGAGTTACAACAGAGAAAGCCTGTCTCTAAAACAACAACAAAAACAAAAATAAACACACACACACACACACACACACACACACACGAAGCTGGAACTGGTAAAACCTGACATGCAGAACTAGGAACAAAGGAAAGAACAGGAGTGGAGATTAAAGGAGGCTTGAAGACAGGAGCCTCTATTTCCTTCTTCATTGGAGGAGTTTTGTCAAGGTCCTACAGCTGAAGGGTTCAAGCATGCGAAACTTAGGCCAGAGGTTTGGGTTGTCGAGGGACATTTTGGGGCCATTCCAAGATCTAACTTGAAGACTGTTTGAAACTAAAAAAAAAAAAAAAAGCCAAAGAACTGCCTTGGGAATAGAAGGGCTACTGCAGGGAACAACCAAGACCTTGGGGCCTGAGACAGTGGAAGTCCCAGGGCCAAGCAGGAGGATGGTCTGTGTTGAGTGTAGCTCTGGGAATAGTAAAGATGGCCACCTCAGGTGCTGGAGGATAAGAGTGAGCTCACCCCTCCTGCCAACATGAATTAAGACAAAACTCTTACTTTGCTCACATGGCAATGAGAGCACTAGAAACTGTGGCCCCAGATGGTGTGAGGTCCCAGGGTGACACACTAGCCAGCAGCCATTCAGCCTTAGCTTTGAGGGTGGATTCTCCTAGGAAAGCTGAGAAACAGAGCTGGGAGATAGGATAAAAGCCCTAAGAAGGAAGGGGTCTGGCGGGGCTGTAACCATCTGGGAGCCATCTGCACCACTGTGTAAGAGTTTATATGTAAGAATTAAATGTGTAGGAAGAAATAAAGGGAGAGAGTTTAGATGGCCCCAAACAGCTAGAGTAGTGCTAGTTAATTCCAGAGAGGTCACCGTGATCAGAACACAAGACCCAGAAACACAATGACCAGAGTTCTGGAGAGTAAGGGACTACGTGCTTCAAGCTAGGGTAAAGCAGGAAAGGAAAGGAGAGTTTTCTTAGGGGCAGATGGGGAAGTTGACGGTTTTCTAGGATAAGCTGTGTTTGAAACTTCAGAGTCTGTTTTTCTTGTTGCAAAGCTGTCTTCTGGGGTCAGGGTCAGCTGCTCTTCTTCTTCAGTATCCAAATGCCTGGCTTCCTCGGACTTTGAGCTTAGTATGGGGCCCTGGCTTAGAGGCAGAAGTCCTTTACTCTCCATCTGTAGTAGCCAGCTATTTCTGTTGTGACTATGTTCTGTAACAAATAGCCCTAAATTTTCAGTTGTTTAATGTCTTGCTCTTGCAGCAGGCCAGATGGATTTGGCTTCAAGATGTGAGTTGTATTGAGGTATACACTCCATGTGATATGAAAGGACCTAGTCAGAAGCAGCAAAGACTTCCTAGAGCCCATTCTTTACATCCTAGGAGGTTCAAGAACACTGGTAGAAATCCATAATCAGGAGGAATCCCTGCTTGGAACTGAAACACTGTCATTTGTATCCAAACACCAATGTCAAGAATAGGGGTACTTCACGCCCATCACCCATCTTGTGGCAATGGATCTGGATATATACGTCTGTGATGAGAGGGAATGAAGAGCTGGGACCTGTAACCACCACATCCTCTTTATGGTTCCCAGCTTTCCCTTTCCTGCAACAACCTCGCTCAGAGCAGTTTCTCATGGCTGCTTCTTGGGAAAGCTTGCACATCAGTGCTAGGAAAGAAGCCCGTGAGTGCCATATGGGCCAGCGGGGAGTTTGGATAGTTCTCCAACACAGTGACCACCCACCTCTGGACATTTCAGGGACTGCAGGAGCATCGTCAAGGGTCTAAGTTACGATCCCTTATTCTCCTCTGGACCTCTGCACATGGTCATTACATCTAGGTGGGGAGGAGATTGCAGTGAAGTAACAACACCTAAATTAAGCCACAGGCTCCTTTAAGATCTCTAGGGAGTGAATATCAACATTTTTCTCAATCCTCCCTTTTGATAAACAATAAACACAAACCTCATAAACTCCCATTAGTATTCAACATTTAACAAAATAACTTTAGATCAGCAGTTTTCAACCTGTGGGTCTCGACCCCTTTGGGGGTCAAATGACCCTTTCACAGGGGTTGCCTAAGACTATCTGCATATCAGATATTTACATTATTAGTAGCAAAATTGTAGTTATAAAGTAGCAATGAAAATAATTTTATGGTTGGGAGTCACCACACCATGAGGAGCTCTATTAAAGGGCCGCAGAATTAGGAATACTGAAAAACACTGCTTTAGATGAACCTGTTGTGCTGCTATGTTTTCATAGTGAGCCTCACAACACCAAGAACAAACAAGGTTAGTATTTGAGAGCTTCCAGGAAAGATTTCAAGGGCACAACTCAGAACGAAACCAGAAGTCAGATATCTATGTAACTAAAACATAACCATTTCATTTAGGCAGTTACTGCCTCTGCTTGCTCTGGTTGTGCCCTGACCAAGGGTACTGGGCCCAAAGAAGTAGCTGGAGTGTGTGAGGCCTTAGTACAGGGCAGCATCAGCTGGAGAAATGAACACTTTTTATAAATCCCACAAAAGAGAGTTCTATTTACCAAGCTGGAACCCATGGGGCCGCCTATGCAAGCCCAGCATGTTGTTGCTTCTAACTCACACAAAGCACCATATGGGCCACTGGCTCCAAATTAAGCATCTGGAAGGTCAATGAAGAGGATAAAACTTTATATTCACATGAAAGCCTTTTGCAGACTGTATAACACGATTCAAGTGAATAAGCAGGGCCGGCAGAGGTGATTCTGAAGCTTAGCAGGAGAGAGGAAAAATCACATCGACCACAGACATTTTCTGCCTAGCCCAAAGCACAGGAGACTTTCAGATATCTAACACACTTCTCTGTGGGAAACCATCTAAGAGAAGACCGGCCAAAAAGTATGGATAGGAGTGGACATGACAATTTCTAAGAGTCCACTCTGACCCCAGGGCAGATCCAGACAGCAGGGCAGTGAGCGTTAGGCAGTAGTACCCAGGCAAGTCTGGCCCGACCTAACTGCCAAACCCTTTGATCTTGCTGTGGTTTAACTTGTAGAAAACATCTGGCTAGGGCTTCTCAGAGACACATGGTGTAAAGCCCAGGGAAGGTTTTTGTAAAGCTCTGTGGCACCGTGATTGGGGGGATACGAGCACAGTGTTACAAACCCCATAGGGGCCTGTACAAAAACAGGGGTGAAGGCAGGGGTGAAGAACCATCTCCTCGGGAGTGTCCCGCCCCAGGCAGGTGCCATGGAGAATAAGCACAGGAAGGCAGCCATCCCTCCTTGCTTGGAAGCCTGGGAAAATGTCAGGAAGTTGACTGGACAAGGGATGATCCCAACTGCTGGCCTCTGCCTCTCATCTGTTTCCTAGGTACAAGTGTTATTTCATCATTTACTTACATGGCGTATGAGGAATACGAAAGGCGTTTGCTAACAGGGCATCTTTGTGCTGCTTTTGTGTTGGTTCTACAACCCTAAAAGAGCTAATTGAGCCATTGTGTGTGCAATTCGTGAAGTTAGGTCCCTAGAGAAATTTGCCTATGTTATTCTCTTTTGCAGTTGGGGAAGGTAGGTTTGAAAGACAGTTGATCTGTATGTGGCCAATTCACCAGCCACACTTAGTAATTTTGAAGTTTCCTATCCCTGAACTAACTGCACTTCATACCATCTTCTCTCTCTCCCTTGCTGTATATTCTCTGACCTTAAAGCCATATGACGAGTGTAAAGGCCTTGACTCTGGGGTAGTAATGGACCCAAGACCTGATCGTGTTGGCTTTCTGAGACGAAGAGTTATGCGTGGGTCTAAGCGATGGAAACAGTTTTAAAACAACAGAAAGCTCAGCTGAGAGAGCTTCGTGTGTGTACTGGGCCTGAAACATTAGTCCCACATGCTGCTCAACCTCCTGAAAGCAAATCTGTCCGTATACACAGTGGTTAAGTCCTGATGAGCCAGTGGACGAGTAACTAGAGCCGTCCGTCTTTAAAGAACGCGAGCATGAAACCCTCCAGCCAGGAAGTCAACAGGAGGAAGAAGACGGAAGAACTACCGAAGTTTTTGGAATGGCCTCAGTTGCTGTGCTACCGACAAGCT
Source organism: Cricetomys ansorgei (assembly GCA_026225945.1). Taxonomy (NCBI): domain Eukaryota; kingdom Metazoa; phylum Chordata; class Mammalia; order Rodentia; family Nesomyidae; genus Cricetomys; species Cricetomys ansorgei. The sequence goes on from JAMJFZ010003384.1 coordinate 2,402,458, forward strand.
CATCTTTGGAAAAGGAACCCGAGTGACAGTGGAACCAAGTAAGTCATTTATTTGTCTGGATTTGGGGCTAAGGGAGGTGGAAGTATGAGGAAATGTGAAAGGAGAATACCTACATCCCTGTAATGACAAGGGAGATGCCTGGGAAGAGGTGGACTCCGGTTAGCTCCTACATGGGAGCTGGGGTGTCTGTTAAAAAGTAGAATTGGGGGGATTTGAAAGAATCCATGCAGCTCAGAAGAACCTTAGAGAATCGTGCTTGTTCTGTGAAATCCAGTCAAACTGTAGGAACCACAGAGTGGGGCAGCTGAAGCAGAGTCAGGATGGATCTGAACCCAGGCGATCCTATAGCGGTGGCTCCAGACTTCAATAATGCTGAGTGCATAGGCCACAGGCCATGGCCTTTCCTTGGCCAAATGCCTGCTCCTGGGAGAGCAGAAGGAAGTCGGTGTCCTGGACCTAGAGCATGAGCCAGAATAAGTGGCAATTCACTAAACATGTGTCCCCACAGTCCTCTGTGAAAGGAAGGTGTCCGGACACTCAAGTCTATTTGTTTGAACTGCAGATAGAAACTGTTACTAGAGAGAAACAGGGATGGACCAGGTGGTTTCTAGTGAGACCAGATCCAAGAATTAAGTGACTATGTGGGACTTCCAACCAAGAGACACTCAAAATTGTGGGAGCTTCCTCGGGACTCAGAATCCATGTTCCTAGCCGCTCCAAAGCAGTCACACTAAAGGTGTTGAATGATTGTGTTCTACACAAAAGGTGTCTCTTAATATCATTTAAGTTGCCATCTAAATTCAATAATTTCTTGCTATTAAAGAAGACAGTGTTTTCCACATGGAAGAAGCTGCCAATTATTGCAGTCAGGTAGACCCTAAGCCAGCGGTCTACTAAACCAATGAGATAAACCCCACTGCAAAGGTCCTGAAGAACTCTAGCGATAAACACCACTGCTCATAAATCACCAGACTGACTTCTAGGAAAGAAACAACATCCTCTACCCTGCTGCTTTGATTGTTCAGTTTGTTTTCCAACGTTAAGAGAAGGCTCTGAAGAGGCTAGGTAGGAGAGTCACTCAAGGAACTGCCAGAACAGGGGGGTGCTGGATATAAAGGAAGCAAAGGATATGGAGACAGGAAGGGAAATCCAAGCCTGTAGACATCCTCAGACTTCCTGAGACCACCCACTGTGGAGACACAGAGCAAAGGAGAGCCAGACCTAAAGCTAAGCTAACGCACAGTAGGGGAACTCAAGATAGCCATTTTTGTTTCTGTTTTAGTAAGAGTTTGTAAAGTCGAGCAACTCAGACTTTTGCCTGGAAGTTTCTTTGACTTTGAAACTTCTCACTAAACTAACAGCATGTCCACACTCCCAGTGAGGTAGTGACCGATTTCCCTAATCTCTCTTTATTCTTCCTAATGAGTTAACTTGCTCTGATCTAGTGGGCCAGGGTCCCCCCAAGTGTAAAATAGCGGAAACCGCTTCTCAAGCCCGTATGCCTTAAAGTTTCCTTTTAATTATATTTTAACTTCAAAAATGAGGGAACTTAAGGAAAATGATTTGGCACACTGTGACAGATGGATATGACCCTCTCCCGGCTCCAAAGAAAAAGATGTGATTAATTGAAGTTTGCCGGACACCCAGCCGGTGCATTCCATTATTCTTTGAGCTAGAAAAGATAAGGAGCACCCAGGGAGCAGGGTCCAGAATAGTTTCGAATGGTGCCTCCCTTTTCACCAGCCTGTGCTGGATTAATGAGGTGCAGCTGCAAACGGGGCCTTTGTCTTCTCTGAAGCCAACTTCCTTTTGATTCTTTCTTTGGGAGGCCTCTTTCAAGATCTTACTCACAAGGTTCCCAGGAAGCCCCAGACTGACCAATCAGATTACACACAGCACAGCACATCCCCCCAGATATTTCGGCCCACCATGAAGAATAGACCTGGGAATACCATGCAATAAGATACCACAGTATAAACATGTGCTTGACAGTGTCCAGAGCAAGAGTTCACAGCAGGGTCGTGGTCCTCAGCCCCATCTTCCTGGATCAAAGCAGCAAGATGATCTGGTGCTGTCTGTCAGCATATACCATCCTTATGTCTAACATGGCTTTTTGAGTGCCTACCTTACATCAGTTCACTTTTCAGTGTCTTGTTCCACAGTGATCTTGTGGGATTAGTGGAATTAGTTCCCGTTTTGTGTTTTGCAGACCAGGAAAATGAATCTTTCCAGGAGGAGTTTACCCAAGATCATACAGTTTAGCCAAACTCGAATTTGAATCACCTGTATGCTTCCAGCAGATCCCTGCTGTTGTGTTAGGCTGTGTCTCCACACCATCGAGGGTCTGATCACTCAGAGCAGCCACCACCACTCCCAGGACTCTGTGCTGTTTCCTTTCTAGCCACCACTCCCAACACCTTTCTCACCAAGGGAGAGATCCAACTGCTATATCCAAACCAGATACCCAGAGGGCCATCCTTCCCAGGAGGACTGGCTTGTCATTCACATTGCAGCCTTGGAGCATGAGAGTTCCTAACATAGAAAGGCCTAGAAGGTGGTCAGAATCTACCTTCCCACCAAGAGGTCCTGAGTAACTTTCCTTTTCCTCCCAGGCACTAGCGTTTCAACAGCCCCTCCCCCATTTCCTTCCCATAAGCACCTCTCAGAACAAGAGTCTACTCGTGCAACTCTCTACATAGAGCCATTTTCCATCAGGGACTATTACAGCTTTCTCCCAACCCCTGCTTAAAATGTGAGGCCTTCCCAACCCCTCCACCCCCCGGAGCCTCTTCTCGCAGTCTATTATTTATAATCCATCTAAAACTGCTGATTTACTATGTCTCTCTTGGTCCACGGAGATAAACACATTAAGAATTACTGTCCACGGGGACATTTAAGACACTGAATGTGTTTTGTTACGTGAATGACTCAGTCCATCAGACGACACCTTAGTTGTGACATAAAGGAAAAGGAAACTGAAATGGAAGTGTGCTAGGAAACTGCAGCACCAAAGCAGAGCCCAGCTCCGAAGCCTGGGCGTGTCACCGGCTCTTGCGCCAAGCACTGCTTTAGGTGCAAGGGGTCAGCACAACCAGAGCAGATCGAGATTCTTATTCTGTAAAGACACATGGCACAAGGTAAAATATAAAATACTATAGGTGGCAACAAGCAAGATTCAGAAAGTAGGATAAAAGGCACAAAGAGAAAGGATCAGTGTGTAATTTTAAACAGAGGAGTCTTGGAGAGGTGGCATTTGGCACAGCAGAGTGAGCCCTGTGGCTATTTGGAGGAATGGGACTTCCAGGCAAAGGGGGCATGGTGCTCTCAGGGGTGTGTGAAGAATGCTCAGGAGGCTCTGGGACGGAATGAAAAAGAACGCCAAGGAACAAATTTGAAAGGGAGACTGGAGAGATGGCTCAGTTGGTAAAGTGCTTACCATGCAAGTACGAGGACTTGAATTGAGATCTCCAGGATCCATGTAAAAAGCCAGGCATAGTGGCACATGCCTGCAATCCTAGTGCTGGAAGGCAGAGACAGGAGGACCCCGGTACTACGGGCCAGATAGTCTTGCCTCATCAATGAGCTCCAGGTCCATGAAAGATCCTGGCTCAAAAAGTAGAGAATGATAGAAGATATACAGCGTCTACCTCTGGTCTGAACGCACACACACAGGAACATACATGCATACATACGGCACGCGGGAGGGCAGAGAGGGAAATCAAGCTGGCAATGAAGTGAGGAACTGTAGAGACTTGAACTCTTTGATTTGAGAGGGAAGGCTAGCAAATGGAACGGAGATCATAACTGTCTTGGACAAATGATCAAGGAAGACAAAAACCTGTAACACTAGGAAGTGAGTGCCATCCTTGTGTCAAAGAACACCAAAAGGGAGGCTCCTTCCTCCTCTGCAACTGCTCCCAGCAATCCTTGCTGAGTCTGAGCTCTGTTCTGACTGAAATTACATCTCTCTTGCTTCAAGTAAAAGTCCTCTTCCCTCAATCTAGACCTAACAACATGCTAAGACTTATGCCAGTGCTTTAGCTTGCAGAACGCTCTTCCTTAATCTCCCATTATCTCATAACCTACCAACAGAGAAGGTGTTTCCCCCACTTTATAAGGAAGCACGTGGAGCGCCCCACACTTCAGAAAGATCATAATCACTAAGGGACCGAGTCAGACCTAGATTTTGGATCTTCTGACATTTTGTTCACCACAACTAAGACCCACCCTTTATTTTAGTGATTCTCGGAGTACTTCAGTTTTCCGTGAGCTCTAAGCTGATTTGAAAATATACCATCCCTCCTTGGGTTTTGAGTGACATGTTTAACGTAAACGGAGTTAATTTAGCAGTCACTTCTAAGTATGAGTATGGCATTGGAGTTTGCTAGAATGTGACATTCATGAGCATATAACTCCCACTCATGTGGGGCTCCGGTACTATTATGCACTAGAAAGTACAGCTGGTGCACACACTTGACGGGGACACAGCGATCTGACTGGACTGAAGCAGAATTTGTAGAAGATCAGGCTGAGTGAAGTCCGTAACTCAGTGGAGCTTTACCACACCTTCATGTTGTCAAAGCTTAAGAACGTTGCTCTAGGACTAACACTCTACCTTCTGTTGCTACTGAAAAAAATTTAAAAACTCCTTGCCAGACTGCATTCCTTGCCTCTCCTTCGGAGGACAAATTTTATTAAAATAAAACATGGGAAAAGCTTGGATTTCTACATGACACAGAAGTTCCCTCCTGTTTGTCTTAAAGGGTGGCCCTAGGAGAAGAGAAAGGAGGCAGGTGGCACAGGAAATCCCACCCACCAGATCTCACATAGCTTGGCATCTGAAGCTAGGGTTGTGTAAAGAGAAAAGCAAATTGGTTTTGGATTAGATTTACCAGTTGGGGAAAAACACTGATCTTCCTATCCAGAGGTTGAATCGTGTAACTCGTAGTCTTCTTTGGCCACTGTTTTTGACCCTAACTTTGCTACCTATTTCCCTAAGTCACCAGATCAGATTTCTCAAATTACTGAAAACTTCCTCCAGCAAGGGTAACTACACAAGGGATTATTTGACGATCAGAGACTAGATTTCTGATCAAATGGAGGCTGGGTTTGTGCTTCAGCTAGCCTTCCTGATCCCATGTCCCTCCTGGCAAGGCTTCATTGTCCTCCAGAAAAACTGTTCAACATCTGTGCTTCCACCACATACTGGCCCAGCCACAGCTGTCATCTTGGTAGGTGGTGATCGCGATGTGTGATGAGGAATTTGTTCAATGACTCAGAATCAAGTTCCGTTCCTTCTCTTTGGCAATTCTGTGACACCACTGAGTTCTAACTTCTTATGGTTGCATAAAAGAGACCCAAGGAACCTTCTGCCTGGGATACACCATGATGTTCTGATTAGTACTTAGACCGAATTTGGCAAGAAATGCAGAAAAGCCAGTGTTGTGAATATCTTATAACCAATCAAAATTCTATGATTTTTTTGTGAAAAATAACATGGGAAGAGACTCAACTCTTTTTGATGTGTCTGTCATTCAGCCTTTATATGATCATAGAGGTTTGAACAAATGACACCTGGTGCTGTTTCCAGTCCTATCACCCATTTCCCTGGCTCAATGAATGGAAATTGGGGTCTGGGTGCTTAAGAAAGATGCCCAGCCACATCTTCTATCTTTACCCCAGTGACACCCCCTGTGGGAGGGATCTAATAACAATACCGTGTCATGAAATTGGTTCCAATGTCTGCTAAAGTAGTATAAACACCAGTATTTGTTAAGTAGTATAAGGTTTTGATGTGAATGGTAGCTTTACATAGTTACTACAAACATGGACAGATCCAACTCTCTTGTGTTAACGGCCCTTGCCCCAGAGCAATTCTCCCTTCCCTGTCCAGCTGATCCACAAGTCTTTCTACAACTATTTCTGCTCACGATGGCCATTTAGCATTTCTGCAAAACCAAAATGTTTCCTTTCTCTTAGGGGAAAATTAGACCTTCACCAAAACCTAGGGATGGCAGGTTGAGAAGCTAGTAGCCAAAAACCTAGGGACGTCCCTAAAGGTCAAAATTTAGAAGATAAAAGGAGTTAAACAGGCTGCCGAATGCAATGCTTAGATCTCAGAAACCTTTACAAGACTCCATTCCTCAGGATACCCTCCCTCATCGTAATCCACAAGCCTATACAAACAGCTGAGGCAGACTTGAAAGGGATGCATAGCAAAGAATTCAACTGACACCTAAGCTAGCTCTGTAACAGTGCAGCTCCTCTACAGAAGGGGGGATCTGCTCATCACAGAAACAAGTTGTGCACATTCCCTTAGAGTTATTGTAGCACAGTTTCAATAAATGGCTTCTCTGGAAAGGGGGGGGGTTCCTAAATTTAAAACTCATTATGAATTAAAACATGAGGACAAACATATCGGGTTTTTCTTAAGAAAATACTCTACGTATGCTTGGAAAGTCTATCCTGCAGATGAGTAAAATTGAATTTTCCAGAACTATCTTGAAAAGCCCTGGGTCAGGTTTCTGGTTCTGGTCCTCTGGCCAGAGACCATAGAGGCTCCAGATGAGAAGAGTCTTTCTCATGCTCAGAGGAAAAGAGTTGCTGTCATGGTGCAGGAAGGGCAGTTAGAAGCAATGAAATACAAGAAAGAAGACATTAAATATCATCTTGGTCTCTTTTCTTTCTTTCTTTTTTCTTTTGGGAACTTGCATTTAAACCAGCAAGACCAACTTTAGACTAACTGACCCCTAAGGTCCCAGCCTAGCCAGGATCAAACTTAACCTCTTTTGTGAGCCCTGAACCTGGAGACTCTGCACAAGGCCTCAGGAACTCACATCTCAGGCAGAAACACAGACACCGACTCCAGAGCAGTAGAGAAGGGGTGGGTTCTCCTGGAAGCATTGTCCACTGGTAACCTGGTCCAGTGTTGAGAAATCCAGAGGCTGTATTCAGTGGTTGGCTACCAGCAGTCAAGCCCTGGAGCCAAGCCAGAAAAACAACAGTCTTTCATATGGCTTCCAAAATGCCAAGTCCAATGGGGCAGCCATTCCCTCCTACCTACCACATTGCGTGTGGGCTTTTCTCACTCTATAAATAAAGAAGTGGGAAAGGTACACGAAGGTGGTAAACCTGACAGTCCTAATGACTGGTACCTTCAGCTCGGTGTCTGCATCTCAGCCGATGATAAAAACTTGTAAGAGTTCTCCATTGCCTATTGCTTCTAGGAAAACCGTGGGATTTGTTGCATGTTCTTATTTCTAAGGAGAAAAACACCAGAGCAATGAAGAGAAGGAGGGAATCAAGATCGTGTTATAGCTGATTGCAGTCCAACTGATGTTTGCCAAATTGCTTCTGAGCAAAAAGTACTGTGTTTCATTTTCTCTTTAAACCATTTCCACTTGAAATTCAGAACTACCTTCTGTGTTAAGAGTCAGATCTTTGGGGCTGTGCCTTTGGGGGTTCTGGGGGAAAGGAGACTGAAGAAATCATTACTAACTCTCGGTTGGGACACTGACCACACTTGCCAGTGATACTCTTTCTTCTCTAGTGTCCCGATCCACAGGATCTTCAACCAGGACTCTAGGAGAGGGCGTGGGAATGGGGTATGGATCAGGGGCGCAAAAAGGAAGGCAAGACGATTTTCCGATCAAGCCTCAAATTTATTGAATACAAGTACCAGTATTTATAAGAAGTTCTCAGGTGGGGAGGGGAGAAGGGAATGCATAAGCAGGTTGTTAGGGTAACTCTATTTAGCAGGCAAGCTGGTCTAGTTTTATTGGGGGTCACTGGGTCAATAAATTGCAGAGTCAAGATGTCCCAGAGCAATAAGGAGGTACTGTGAGATTTTTCCAGTGTAATCTATAAGGGTGGAAACGTGGAATGAGGAAGCAATAAGGATGGGTTAGTTAGACAGGCAGTTTCCCAGAACTGGGCGGCTTTAAGCTCTCTGACCTTGTCCGAACTCTGTCCACTAAGACCAGAGCAGAAACGGAGCTTTTAAACAAAAATGGGGTGCCTTATGTTTCAAGCTAGCATATCCAGAAGGACCGCTTACCACACTCTCGGTTCTGCCTGCAGTGATGGAAGGCAATGTAACGTGCAAAGTTCTGGTGGGGAAAGTGAGAATTTCAAACAAGGTCTTCAGTTCTGAAAGCTTCAACTTCAAATGACGGCTCTCCGTAACTGCCATCTTCTTTTCCCCAGCTCTGCCTTTAGCTCTTGAGTTTAGTGAGGAGATCATGGAATCCACATAGTCCTGCTGATCATTAGACGTTCCTGAGACTTGTATCTGGCTCCAGAATCAAAAGATATTAGAAAACAAAGTTAAATGAGGACAACAACACAAGGACTGGCCTCTCTGACCTACGTGCATGACACAGCACCAGTGGGGTCCTCCCCACCGCAACCATTTGTTACTCAACCCTCGGGTCCTTGGCCCTTTTCTAGGCTCAGTATTTAGAAAGCAAACTCATTGTCACCATGAAACTCACTCTGAGTAACGAGGGGATAATATGCTTCAAATCAAGATATACCACTCATAGCTCAAGAGAAGGGTACTAGAGTACCCTTTAGTCAGGATACAGTCTCTGTATCCAGCTGTCGTGTGTTTCTTGGAAAGACTTCTCGACAAATTGGAAGTTAAATTTTGCATCTTGAAGTCAGCTGTCTGTCACCCTCTCTTGCCCCGCTTCAGCCCTGTCCTAGCACCTCTTAGATGGAGACTTTGTGCACGTTTTCCTATCCGAGCATTCAACTACAATTAGCTTCAAAAGAAAAGGACATTCTGTATGCTCAGCCCCCTGTCTCACCAAGGACAACTTTGTAATTATCTTAACTGTAGGCTCTCTAGGCTGAGACACAAGCTGGGAGGCAAGGCACAGATGTTCAAGCTCAGGCCCAGGGCTGGCCCCAGACTGGTTATCTGTAAGGCAAGGTTATAGTGTGCTCCTGGGACACCCGACAGATGTTTTTTGGAACTGGCACAAAGCTCTTCGTGGAGCCCCGTAAGTTGATTTTTTTCTATATTTCTATGGCTAATTTGAGTCCCGACACTAGAGCTACCATCCAGCTTATATTACAAATTATATCCAGTAGATATAATTCACTTACGTCTGAGAGACAGAGTGGGACAGATGGAAGTGGGCCAGAAGACACTGGATTGCTAACATGCCTCTGTAACTACTTTTATTTCAAAATATACAGACACTAAAACTCTAGTCCTCATTTATTTCTTAAATTCTCAGATCAACCTAGAAAACACACTGAAATCTTTTTTTAAAAAAAATTACACCAATAAATGAATTACTGGGGAAAAGGAGGCAGTACAGGGGCACTGGGGCTCAGACTCCCCAGGAATCTGTTTGCATATACCTTTGGCTGAGGTGACTAGTCCGCATGCCTCCTTACGGAGCACAGATATCCCACAGCTCAGAAAGCTTCAGAGACAGGTGGTCAGCCAGGTCAGAGTAACCAGGGAGAGCAAACTTTAGGGCTTCAGGGAAATCCCATACTGGCAAAGAGCCTCGAAATCCCGAGTGACATTTATTACAGACGTCACAATTCTTAGACAACCAGTAGGATGCTCTGTGCGGTTCTACAATGGATGATATCTAAGTTTGTCAGCCAGAAAGAGCGTTTAGAGAGGCTGTTCTCTTCCCTCTGTGTGGTTTGCCAGCATGTAATTTCAGCATCGTACGAATGCTCATTAGGGGAGAGTCTCTGAAAACAAAACGGTATCGTCCAAGTAAATATACTTGAAAACGTGTTAAATACAGTTGTAGTCACAGAATAGCAAGAGACTGTTCTCAAAAGATAAACAATGGAATTTTTCATTTGACTCTTGTCTTCAAATATTTCTTTAAATCAAAGACAAAGTAGACTAAGGTCCCATACGACAGTCACATGAAGTACATCCTACTTACTTAAAAAGGAAAGTTCGACTCAACCAGGTAGCCATGGTCTCTAGTTGTCATGCCAATCAGATGTCAATGAACTGACTGGATAAAGTTTTCTTTCAATTGTTTTAAACGTATGGATCTTAATTTAGGGAGAGAGACTGAGAAATTTTTTTACAAAACCAGTGTGCTGTGCTCAATTTGAAACTGTGACTAATACATCATTCAGGGCTCAGCTTATGTTTGCATGAACCTCTTCAGACATCCATTTTGCCATGATGTTATTCAGAAGTGATCTCCCTAACCCAAAGTGATCGCTGATGATAATTTCTTGATGGATTTAGATCTTAAAACCCCACACAAGCATCTGGGTCCATTAGCACACACCAATGATATCAGCACTCGGGAAGCTGAGGCAGGGGGATTGAGAGTGGGAAGTTAGCCTTAACTGTGGAGTGAGACTCTGTCCCAAAACAACAACAAATCTAAGTAAGCCTTAACTATCCAACGTATTCAGACGAGGGTAGGGTCTACTGAATAATTAACAAGGTGGGGTTTTGAGTTTGCTTTGGTTAGTTTGGTATTTTTATTGAACGAATGTCCTTTCTAACTCCTAACTCTCTTGAGAATCAACCACAGTACCTCTCAAGCCACAAACAGGATAATGAACAAGAAACACCATGCTTCTGAAAGGAGACAAGTGATGAGGTCTTGTGGTTTCCAGCCGTTAATACTGGGGTTATCAGCTTTGCTGTCAGCGACTCCAGTGTGTAAGAAAACAAAACAGCAAAGGTTTTCTCACGAGGGTTGAGAGCCAATTATTCTGAGAAGTCCCTTGAAAAAAAGAAAGAAAGAAACCCAATCTTGTCTGGAGCTCAAGCTGAAACAGTCAGAGTCTCAGGAGTTAGTCTCCTGCCCCTGAATGCCAGGACAAATCCCAATCTTTCATTTGAGCTTCTTGTCGGAGGGAAAAAAATTGGAGAATTACGGTGTAGTCGCGAGGAAACCTTCTCTGAACAACTTATTCCCTTAGGATGTATCTGACACGCCGTGATCCACCTACACTGTGGAGAGCAGCAGGGACAGTCTCACTGACTGTTCCTCCTCCCAACCAGTTCTGACCAGCTGCTTTGGTTACAGCTTTACTATCATGGACCCCACAGCTGAAACCAAAACCAGACTCCAGATAGAGCATTGGAAAAGTCAGCTATTTTCTACTTGCACGCACATTACCAAGATTTTGTGTTACATGAGACCCGGAGTCTTGCTCATAACCCATTAGAGATAAAAACACATTGTAATTTAATGTAGTTTTCATTTTATATTAACAGCCCGAACTCTTTACTAATAAATCCTAAGGGCCATATTCACAAGAGAAAGTATTGTTGAAAGTCAGGAACGAACCTTAGGGTTAGAAATCTGTTCACAGGTCAGTTGCCTTTCCCTATTGTAGGCTCCTTCTTTAGTGGTTATTTGAAGATAACATAAGTCTCTGCGGACACAAAGGGTATCACAATTCAGAAGCCTCCATCAGGCAGTGAGAGAATCATTACTATCTTTCCCAAAGCATCAAGACTTCCAGTTGTAAGGAAAGAAAAAGCGCATACCTAGAGTAGCAGTAGGTACTAATCAAAGCAAGGTGCAGAAGGAGAGGAGGCAGATAGAGAACCCGGTCCCAGGACCAGCTTTCCATAGCCCCTCTTAGAATAAAACAAGAAACGGGCTTAGCTGGTTTTATGTCTACAAATGCTTTCTGAAAATGGCTGCTGTTGCCCCCTGACGGTGTGTGCCCACAACCCCAGTACTCAGGAGCTGGAAACAGAAGAATCGCATGTTCAAGGTCACATCTCAAACAAGCATAAATAAACAAAAAAAATGCTCAAATCGAATTGTACAGTAGTCAGGCCCTTAAAAAAGAGTCGGTGATCACCCAAATGGAGAGAAATCTATCCTTTACCTTCAGTGGGATCTCTTCCAGTCTACAAAACAGAGCAAACACCCTGTGATAACTTCAACACTGCCACCCTCCAAGTCTGAACTGAATATGCAGACCTTTCTAGAAGTCTGTGCTTTTAATTGACATAATGCAAAATATGAGCACCTTCCATAATCTCATCTAAGGGCTCCTACATTTAAAATTAACCAACTGGCACAGAGAGACAGATATTTATCCTGACCTCAGTTGTCCAACTAACTAACAAATCATAGATAATTAAAACCCAGTTTATTCAAAATATCTGTTTTTTAATGTATGTGTGTGTGCCCATGTGTGTACAGGCACATGTGTGTGCAAGTACATGCACTTAGGAGCACATGGGAGCCAAAAGACAACCTTTAATATTATCCTCAGAAATACTACCTACCTCATTTGAGACAGAGTCTCTTTCTTATTGGCTTGGAGTTCCCCAATTAGGCTAGACTACTGGCCAGCATGCCCTAAGGGTCTCCCCTCTCTGCCCCCCACTCCCCAGTGCTGAGATTACAAGCACATGGGACCATGAAGAGCACTTATGTGTGGGTTCTGGAAATCAAATTTGGGTCCTTGTGCTCTCAGAGCAAGCACTTTACCAACTGAGCCATCCCCCTTCTTTGGTTTTGGTTTTGATTTTTGTTTTGTATGGTTTGAGACAAGATATCATACAGCCGAGACTGGGCTGGTACTCAGAGATAACCTAGAACTCCTGACCTCCTGACTCTTCTTCCCTGCTTATAAGTGGTATATAGCACCAAAAGTAAGTTTATGCAGTGCTAGGAATCACACCCAGGGCACTGTACTAGATGCTCAGTTCTAGAAACTTCTTTATGGCTGTTATATACCCCTCTCTCTTCCATTGGTATCTCATTTCAGCTCTTTACTAGAGAAGTCAAACTAACTTCCACTTCTTTCTTCTCACCTTGGCCATCCTTCCACAAAATGCTATCAAACATACCACTAACAAGGTACAGAATGTTCTAGATTCTAGCCAATACCTGTTTAATTCCCATAAGGCTGTAAATCATCATCTCAGTTGATTATATTTTCAGGAATTCAGGCTCCTTCCAAACCATCTGTTTTCATCATGAAAAATGGAACAAATGTTGCCTGCCTGGTGAAGGATTTCTATCCCAAGGATGTGCATATAAGTCTCAAATCATCCGAGAAGATAGCTGAGTTTGACCCTGCTATAGCCATCTCCCCCAGCGGGAAGTACAGCGCTGTCAAGCTTGGCCAGTATGGAGATTCAAATTCAGTGACATGTTCAGTTCAGCACAACAATGAAATTGTGCACTCAACTGACTTTGAACCAAGTACTAATGCTTTGGGTAAGTATCTGGATTGAAGGAGCAAAGATGGGAAAGCTGGAAGAGAGCGAAGGGAGCGAACATAGATTACATTTGATTTAGCATCATGCTGGGAAAAAAATTAAAGTGCTCATCTCTGGCTAAGAAGGAAATGCTCTGCATCTCTCCTCTTATCTCATCCTCACCCCTCATCTTCACCAACCACTGTCTTTTTCATAGAAATGTCTGGCACCAAGGGTATCATTTAGTCCAGGACAAATCCCCAAATTCCACAGGGGCAGCTGCTTCACCTCGGGATTAAAAACATCCTCGTTCTGCCTACAAATTAGAGAACATCTTGATGTTCTCCTGACAATGCCAGAAACGTCCCAAACAGGAGCAACCCTGTCTGTATAAACAGCCATGTGACCCTCTTGACCTCAGTTTACCAAACTAGAGTCTCCTCCTTCTGCTTCTTGGTTGCCAACATGACCTTGACCACTGACCACTGTTGTTTCTTCCAGATAACATAAAACTACCCGAACCTCAAAATGCCACACAAGCTCCAAAGATTTGCCGTGGCCCAGAAGGTGAGTTCAAGTCAAGCAGTTAATGCAAGCTCTGTCATTGTCACCTGGGACCTAAAAACATCACAGTTCAAAAGAAAACAAAAACCATACTGAGCCCAACTGGTTCCCTCAACCCCCTTCCTGAGCAGAGAGGGCCAGGCTGCGCTGGTGTTTCCCAAACTGGCCTGACGGGGTGGGCACTGCCACCTGAGGGCTCCCCGTGCTGTCTGGCACCAAGCTGGGTGTGCAAGTCAGGAAGAACCATGATGATTTGGAGCAGACTGGTGACAGTTGCTGGTATTGCAGAAAGAAATTTAGTCTCTCCTGAAGCAACTGTCTTTGCTTTTGTTCAATCATAGTTCACACCCAGAAGGTAAACATGGTGTCCCTCACAGTGCTGGGGCTGCGGATGCTGTTTGCCAAGAGCGTCGCCATCAACTTTCTCTTTACTGCCAAGCTACTCTTCTTTTAAGGTAAGATTTGGTCATTTCATATTCCCAGCCCCACTGTAATTATATATAAGTTGTAAAGGAGGTTTAAAAGGGTAATAAACAAGCCAAGTGCAGTGGAACACTCCTATGAGTGTACACTTGAGAAGCCGAGGCAATGGATCGCTGTGAGCTCCGAACCAGCCTGGTCTATAGAGTGCCAAGCCAGCCAGAGCTACATAGCCAGACCTCATTTTAGAGAGAAAGGGAGAGAGAGAGGTGGGGGCAAGGAGAGCTTGCCTACAAAGCTCCTCTTCCTTAGGGCTGGAGAGTTTGCTCAGTAGCTAAGAGAACCAGAGCTCCCAGTGCCCACATGACAGCTCACAACCATCTGTAACTCACATTCCCAGGATCTGACACCCTCTTCTGGACTGTAAAGACACTACACACACATGATTCACAGACACACATGCAGGCAAAACACCCACGCACATACATACAATAAAAGATTTCCCTCCCTTATCTTTCCCAGTACATCCAAATGCTCATCAATTCCTGTTCAAGGAATTATCCTAGATTCTGAGGGTTGGGCTGATCTGTGAGTATAGCCAGTATCTAGCCCCATCTGCTACTTCGCTCACAGTTCAGAGGTCACAGGCAGCATAGCAGTATAAAGAATTCTATCCCAGGCATTGGAAGACTGAATACTAGTCCTGACCTTGTGACCAGCTCCCTGTACCTTGGCTAGTTTGCTTTCCCTCTCTACACCTGGATTTAAGAATGATTACAAGAACTAAGCAGGACTCATAGGGACTCACAGAGACTGAGGAGCAATCACGGAGTGTGCGTGGATCTGCACTAGGTCCTCTGCATATATGTTATGACTGCTAGCTTGGTGTTTTAGCTTGGTGTTTATGTGGGACTCCTAACAGTAGGAGGGAGGATGTCTCTGACCCTTTTGTCTGTTCTTGGGACCCTTTCTTCCTACTGGGTTGCTGCAGCCAGCCTCGATATGAGGATTTGTGCCTAGTCTTATTGTGGCTGATATCCTTGGGAGGCCTGCTCCTTTCTAAAGTGGAAGAAGAGTAGAACTGGAGAAGAGGGAAACTGGGGGAGGGAAACTGTGGTCGGAATGTACTGTACAAGAGAAGAATTTTTTAAAAAAAAGAATGATTACAAGAAAGCAAATGGGTTTAAATACTGTACTGACCAGCAAAACCACTACCATGTTAGCAGCAGCATGTTCCACAATTGATTAATGATGTCTGTAGTAGTACAGAATAGTAGATCCCAGCCATCCCAAAATGATATCACCCTCACAACTCCTTCCGGTCCTCAGGGTCTGTGATTCTGTAACAACTTTCCTTTGCTTGCAGGCTGGCCAACCTGGGGAGACTGCGTTCCCTGAAAGAACTCAAAAGCTCACAAAGATGCTATATCCGAGGCTTCCCACTTCTTAGTGATTCAGACTGACCTGTCACCACCACATTTAAATGGCTGCTAACAAACCAGCTTTTCTGTGAAGGCAACAAGTCTAGCTAATCCTCCAGTCTAGTAGGAAAGCAGATGCCCTGGGGAGTGGGGTTTGTGGGCCTGGCTTTACAAACTGCATTATAAAGGCATGGAAAGTTATGAAAACATAAGCCTATTTTATTTTACCCCTGTAACGGTTACTTTGAAAATGGTGTTGTATCCTTTCCTTTCTTTACCCAGAAGTAGAAAGTGGGGACCAGCAAAACACTGGCTTTGTTATCCAGGAGGAAAATGGTCTTGGGAGAGAGAACATGTATCTTTTTAGCTAAATGTGGGCAGCTGCACTCAACCCTTTCCTAGCCAGTGCCCTCTCCTCCGCTCCCGGGACGTGCATGGCCCACTCGCTGCATTTGCTCTGACCACCATGCTGGAGACGTTTCCTAGCAGCCATGCGGTATGAACAGTTTTAGCACTTTCTGCTTCTTTTAATACTTGACAAATAGAGTCACATTTGTCTTTCTTAATGCTCACCAAGAAGGCAATAAAGCTTCTAAAATCAGATCTAATTGTTCTTCACTCTATTACCAAAGATGAAAGTGAAATAGCAGAGGGAAAGGATGCCTCTTCTTTCTGTGAACTGACTTCACATGTGCAAACTGGCTGAGTCCCAGGCACGGTGCAGAGGGTAAAGAATTAAGACCTGTGTCCAGCCTGCAAGTGATTCACTGCGTAAGTGTTTTGAAAGCTGGAATAGGAACACAACCTCTCCTTCCCTGTGAAAACAATACCTTTATTGTCTTTTGCCTGTCAGTCTGTGCCCATGGCATTTGGCATCGCTGGGCACAGATCCTTTCCCCTCAGTCTTTGATGTTGATGCTTTTCTGCCTTTCTTCTCAGTCCTGCCTCTGTTGCTGTTATTAAGCTGGTCACCTCTGACTTCACTCATTATGGACTACTCATTGCTGGGAGCTATTAGTCTGCTGGAAGCCAGGCTGAGCTTGTCAGTCACACCACAGCTTCCTGGGCCTGAGGCCTGTGGTTCCTGGCTCTGGGACTCAGACCTGGTTTCCTGCTGCTGTTACAACAACAGCAACACCTTCAGTGTAGTGTTCAGCTCTGTTAGTCCCAGCTCAGCAAGGCCCCAGCTTTATTGGGGTATCCACTAAGGTCGCAGGCCCTAACAACTCAGCACTGTGGTTTTCTGGACTCCTATGAGAAGTATAAAGCAGGGGTCATGGTGTGAGGTGTGAAGGAGCAATTATCACCAGCAGCTCCCCTGCCACCATCCACCACAGGCAGCCAATGATGCTGTGCTCTGGAAAGTGTGGATGGATAAGCCAGGTCTACCCAGGGAAAGCAATCACAGCGTTCCACACTTGACCTGGTGTGTAGGAAGGATGCCAGTTCCCAAAGCACTCGCGGCTCCTTTACTTTGCTGTGACATTAGAGTGTAATTCTGAAGTTGTAAGGAAAGACAACATCCTCATTTTTCAAGTGGGGCAAAACATTTACCCTGCCCCACTCCCAAAAGTGTACGTTCTTCGTCGAAAGCCATTTGGTGAGGCGGAAATGGAACCAAGGTCTCAAGTCTGTCAGCCCAAAGTTCCTGTCCCATGAGCTCACTGCATGGCCAAAATGAGGACAGTGTGTCAATCTGAATGTCTGCTACACTGAGCTTCAGGACTGCCTCTTGTCAGCAGCAAACGGGACAACTCTGACCCACGACGCCAGGAAAAATACAACCCTAGCACATCACAGGAATATAAATTCCTTTCACCAAAATGAGCTTCCAAACACTTAATTTTTTTTAGCTGGTATACAAATAACGAGTTTGATTATAAGATTTTCCCACAGGTATCTCATTATATCTTGCTCAGACCTACCCCCATTCCATTACTCCCTCATGTTGTGTGTGTGTGTGTGTGTGAGTGCGTGTGCGCGCGCGTGCGTGCACATGTGCATGCTCATGTGTGATCACAGGTGCAGCTTCTGGGTTTTTCTACGTTAGGAGGGTGGAGGTGACAAGCTGAGTTTAGGACAACTGAGGAAGCATATGAAAAAAGAGGCAGAGGGGTGCGGAGCAGAAGGCTCCAGCCCAAGGCACGCAGTTCACAGCTGGTAGCCAGGCTTCTCCACCCACAGCAGAGTCTCGGGATCATCCCCTTACCACCTCCAGGCTTGAGTTTCCTATCACGTGGATGGGTGGGTAGTCCCTTTCCTTTGCCATGCTTTTTGGGTGCCTGTGTGCTAAGGTGAAGGGGAATCCCTTCTCTAGAGGAGATCAGCCTTTGAATCATCGTTAATAATGTCTGCTCAACTGTTAGAACTTCTTCAAAATGTGGCATTGAGGTGGCCGTGTCCTGGCAGCTGTGATGGTTAATGCCCATGGCCAAATTGCTTGAATTAAGAAATGCTAGAAGGCTAGGTAGGTATGGTGGTGGGTGACCATAATCCTAGCACTTAGTGGGTAGGGAGTGGTAAAGTATCAAAGTTCAAGGCTAGACTTGGCTACATGGAAAATACTACATGAAACCTTAACAAGGAAGAAGGAAAAGAAAGAAAGAGGTAGGGGAGTAATGAAAGAAGGAAACAAAAAAAAAAAAAGGAATAAAAGGGTCTCTGAGAATTAGTGAGTCGGGTAACCCTTTGTGTGTGTCTGTTAGGGTGTTTCCAGGGTCAACTGCTTTAGAAGGTAGGACCCACCCTGAATGTGGGTGGCCACATCCCGCATGCTGGGCTCTTGGACTGAATCAAAACAAAACAGAAAAGAGGGAGCTGAGCACAAACACTGTCCTTTCTCTGCTTCCCAGCCCTGGGAAACTGGAGGGGGCTCGGCTGAACAACCCACAGCCGTGAACTCTCATATGGCCTCCCTGCTGTGACCAACCCCCCCCAACCCTTTCTACTGCAAACCCTTTCTCCCCACAGCTGCTTCTTGTCAGGTATTTGTCACAGAGTTGAGAAAAGTAACTAACATAGGAGCCAGGACCCCAGAATTCAGTTTCAGGTCTGACATCATTTTGCTGTGTAGCCTCTGAGAAGTTGTCGAATGTCTGTTGGCCACTGGTTCCCACATATAAAATAGAAGAATGTATCCCTCTCATCAAAAATGGAAGCATCTGATACCAGTAAACATCAGAAACAGGACATGGCAGTCCGTGTGCTGACAGTGGTGGGTGACCTCGCTCTCTGTGTGCTGGCCTACATGCTATGGGACATGGGCAGTTTGTGTGTTAACACTAACAACGTAACTTCACTCTGTAGGCTAGCCTGGAAGGAGCCAGACTGCTGATAGAATCTGAAAGTTTAAAGAGACCTCTAGGGCCCTCCCATCCTGACTCTATTGATTCTGGACTGCTGAGCGGAAGGGTGAGTCCAGAGTGGTTTTGAACCACTGACTCAAGTGGAGACTCAACTAGGAGCAAATGGACCTAAGGAGTTAGAACGTGCAGATGTCCATCATAGGCAGGTGCTTTGGCTGCATGTGTGAATGTGCACCACACGTGTACCTGCTGCCTGTGGAGTTCCTCACCTCACCATGTCTGCTGCTCCACATAGTGGCTACTTTTCACTTACTGTGTTTGAAGTACAGACAAACTCCTGCCCAAATTCTTTTGATAAAGCTTCCTAGGGTCTAGCTGCCACAGAGTTCTAGAAGTGTAGCATGGCTTCTTTAGCTGTCGTCAACCAGCTGTGAGACTTTTTCTTACTTCTGGGTTCTTCCATGCCTAGAGTTATATCTAATAACTCTGACGGCATATTTAAGATGTGTGTGTGCTATTAGAGAAAGGTAGAACTGAGTCTCAGAGACAGAGAGGACATCTGTTTCAACATCACATGGCCAGTCTCTCCTAGAGAAAACGGCCTTGTCTCAAGACTCCACTGAACTCCAGTCTCAGTACCTTAGAAAATGGTATTCTTGGTTCTTAGACAACTGGCCAGGCATGATCTTCAATGAAATGTTCTTCTGTGAGAGAGAAACATCGTCCAAATGAAGTCAACAAAATGGAGACTGTTAATGTTTTCATTCAGCTCTGACAGAGATAGAAAGGTACCCTGGCAGATGGGAGCCAAGGAACCACAAAACTCTGAATTAGGAAGGTGTCCCCCAATGGAAAGATAACCTGAGTATGGGAGCCCAGAAACCATAGCTCTGATGTGGGGAAAGTGTCCCCAATGGAAGTGTTAACAGCTCTGAGAGGAAAGGTGCCCTGGCAGTCGGGAGCCCAGGAACCACATAGCTCTGAGAAGGGAAGGAGCGTTATAACACTTCGCTCTGCTCTGCTCCGAGGGGTCTCCCCAGTGTTGCAACTCTGAGAGGAAATATCCCTGGCTGAGCTGAGGTGTTCTTCTTCCCTTTTGACAGAAGACAAAGACGGCTTCATGCAGCAAATCGCACAAAAGAGATTTATTGGGATGGTTGCCTTCCCTAAGGAGGAAGGCAGCAGCCAAAGCTGTGTCCAGCATTGAGCAGAATGTAGTCCTTTATATAGTGTTTGGGGGAACAGAGCTCTCCAGGGTATCCTGGGATTGGTGGGATTTTTTACCCTATTTGAATAATCTGGGGGGAGGGGTTCATTGTGGGAATGGCCTTTACAGAGATCTTGTGTGCAGAGCTTAGGCTGGGAAGGGCCATTATGGCCCTTAGAGAGGTCTTGGGGTGGGGGGGACCTAGCCAGTTGTGGGCCTGCAAGTACCTACACCCTGGGCTTCCACCTGTTCCCAGATGAGACCTCCCCCACAGTGTATCAGCACTGCCTGCGGAGGCTTTGGACGGGCCCAGGGTCTGCTGCCAGTCTCCCTGGTGGTGGGTTCAGGTCTGGTCTGGTGGTGACAACCTGATGTCACCACTGCAGACCGGCCCCAGAGGCATCCTCCCAAACCACGCCATGCGGAGACGCTGATATCTGCTGCTCCCTGCAGGCACTGAGAGCCTACAGAGAGCACCCAGGAGGGTTAACATGACTAAACATAACAAGACACAGAAGGAAGCTAAGACGGGTGGATGTAAGAATCCACTTGGGTCTCAAAACGAAGGTATACTAATACTTAGAAATGGGTAATGATGGCAGAGATAAAAATGACTGGGATGTCTTTGGCCCTGCCCCTGTGCCATTCTGATACCCTCACAGCAAGCAGCACAGACCTGGGGACAAACAGACAGCATTTCCTCAAGCTGTAGTTCTCCACAGCCAACCACAAGTGACTCAGGTGGCAAAGGCCCAGTGAACCTGAAGTGAAAGCTGCTCTGCTCCTTGGAAGCCAAAGTCTTCCCTGGCTGTGGCCAGGCCGTTCATTAGTGGCGATCTACAAATAACTGAGAGGATGCCTGGCAACCTGGCGTGTGACTTTCTGTGGAAGGGGGCACTGTGCTCCAGGGGTTTGGGTACAGGCTTCCTTAGCACCTGCATCACAGTGGTGCCCACGGCACAGTAGTAAGTGGCGCTGTCTTCAGCCCTCACTGGAGAGACCACCAGATGGAAGGTTTTATAGACGCTGCTGTGTTTCACAAGAAATCGATCTTTGGCAAAATCTGCGTTGTGGCTCCTAGAGTTGTCCCTATAAAGGATGTACTGAAAGGACAGGTCTGGCCTTTGGCAGTACCAAAATAGATCTGGATTTGAAAAACTCACATCGTAAGTGCAGTTCAATGTTACTTTGCTGCCACTCGCCACTGTCTGGTCAGGGGAGCTCTGGGTCACCGTGATACATAGCACATCCTTGTCTGTAAAGAAGAAATGAGACAATAGTAGCCTTTGCATTCCCAGACACTGAGCAGCTCAGCGAAACCCAATGGGGAGCAGGAACGAAAGTCACAGGCAGGGAATGCCTAAAACCTAAGCATGTAAGAAAAAGAGACCAAGCTCTGAAGATCAGAGAAAGGGAACAGGTAGCAGAGCAAAAGAAATAAGCCTCTTACAGGCAAACAAAAGGCTAAAGGCCACAGCAAGAATCATCCTTTCGGTCAGAGTGGGAGGCATAGCAGGGAGCAGGGCTCCTGGAGTCCCTTTAACCATTCTATGGCTTTAGACAGGAAGGAGATGGGAGGAAAATGAGGGGAGGCAAACAGCCCCTCACGTGACTGTCATGTGACCAGAGAAGCTGAAGCTGTGAGGCAAATATGGCCACCGAGCAACTGTTGTGGTTTACAGAAATGTTGGTCTTCAAACCATATTGAACTGATACTCCTGACAACAAAAGCAAATTCTTTTTTTTTTTAAATAAAGGTGAAGAGGGGTGGAGGGAAGGCCAGAGGGAGGCTGGGAAAGAGGAATAAGGGAAAGAAACTGCCATCCGCACGATGGCATGCTTGGACATCTAATTCATAAAGTAACTTACTCTCCAGTCTTGTATTCTCTGACCACAGACTGGCAGCAGTCCACAAGTAACGCTTCGGGCAGCCCCTGACATCTGTATATTCACTTTGTAGAACTCAGTAAATGGAGCAAACGAATGAGTACCTGTGTAGTGTTCAATATGTAAAATAAATGAATAAATTGATTTCAATACGTAAAGTAAATAAGGCCCTTACTCCTCTGTATAAAGAAGGAGGAAAGATGGTCAGACAAGATTCTTTCTGAAACCTTCCCTAGCCTCAGACCCTAGGAGTCTCTGGGTTCCGATGCTTGATGATCCTGGCAGCTTTTACTGCATTGCACTACATGGCTTCCTGTCTCTTACAACTGTCGACAGCCTATACTTGGCTACAGCTATAAGATTACTGCTCCAGAGAGAGCTTGCTGGCAGGCAAACTGCTATGAGTGAGCTATAAGCTTGCTGGGATACTGTTCTGAGAAGCCCTGTATGCCTGGGGTGGCCGGAGTCTCTGAGCCAGACCTCCCAGTCATGTGCCGTAATGATATGGTTTTCCACCAAAGCTATGACGCTGCCGTTAGCACTGCTCTGGGTTCTGAAACACTAATCCACTTCTCAACCCCCACAAGTACCAGCAATGGTTCTTTTCCTCCCTTTTCCCGGGAAGACTCTCAGTCCATCATCTGCTCGCCCCTTCCCGGCCTCGCCCTCATACAAAAATCATCGGTCTCTTGAGGGACCACTGCAATGAGCTCTAAGTGGTCCCTTTGCTTCTGTTCTCATCCTGGACAGTCTGTTCTCCAGATCCTTAGGATGCTAACTGCTTCTTTGCCCGGGTCTCTGAGGCCTGCAAAGCTCTGGCCCTTGCCTCCTCTCAAGCCTTACTCTCATGTATTCCTTGCTCTCTGGGCCCACTTCAGCTGTAATAGCCTTTCTTCTAGCTCTCTATCTGCTCCCTGTTCTAGCTATCTAAACTCCGATCCTAGTTCTTCATTAACCTCGGCTCAGTGAAGTATCCTGTGCCACTCCAATTAGTTACTTACCCATCATCACCTTTGAGTACAGCTCCGTTGAAATTTTCCCTCAAACTGCCATCTGAAATCATCAGATTTGTAAAAAAATAATTATTACTTCTTTCTTCCATCTCAACACATATGCACTCATGCACACATACGCATACATGCACAGACGTGTGTGTGTGTGTGTGTGTGTGTGTGTGTGTGTTTGTGTGTGTGTGTACGATCCACAAAACTAAAGATAGTATTCATCTTCTCACTGGTGTCTCCCCAACCCCCAGCTTGTCTTTCAGCAAATAGATGTGCGATAAAAGAACGCTGCTTCACTGAAAAGCTCACCAGTGGGACTCAGTGGCGGAGTGCTTGCCTAGCATGCGTGAGGCTCTGGGCTCCATCTCAAGGGAAAAAGCAAAGAAGGTGCAAGAGGGAGAAGGAGGAGGAGAAAGAAAAGAGGGAGAGTTCAGCAGCAACACAGACTAAGATGTCATGTGTTTCAAAAATATAAGAGAGCAACTAATGTTTACCTCAAATAAGTGACAGCTAAAATTTTACTAATATCTGGTGCATGCCATATTTGGGACATCACTATACATTTCTTAAGTGTCCAGTGTTTATCTGGAGAATGATTTTCACTTGGCTTCCCGAATGGTACCTGGCAACCACAGACACAGAGCCTTCTCAAGGGGACAATATCCCTCTGTGAGCATCCCTAAAGCCCTGGAAGTAGGAGGGGAAGACTGCCTGCCTCCTCAGAGGCTGCTGCCTGGAAGGGTCCTTGCACACAGCCTTGCACATGGCAGAAGTCATTTTCAGAGCTTTCAAGTGCCCAGCACAGCCCTGGACTGGCCCATTTTCTTGATAAATGGCTATTCCAAGGTGTGTGTGTGTGTGTGTGTGTGTGTGTGTGTGTGTGTGTGTGTTTGAATATACTTACATGTGTTGTTCACAAACCACAACACACAGGTGCGGGTCGTAGGACAACTTGCAACGTTCCATCCTCTCTACCTTGTGGACCTGGGGATTGAACTCTAGCCTCCAGGTTTGGTAGTGGGAGTTTTTTCACGCAGAGTTATCTCACTGGCCCAAGACTTCACATCTTTATGCTTTCCGTGCTGCAAACACATTGTCATAGATCACTGTGCTCCCCTGAGACCTGAACTAGCTGTGCTCTCCCCAAAGCCCAAAGAAGCTGGGGAGCCTGAGAAACAAGTCTTTGTGTTCACCATTCTTAGGTCTTCCAGAGGTGGCAACTTTTGTGTGACTGAGTGAGCCCAAAGTTCCATCAAGATTTGGTAGCCCAGTACTAACTTAATGCTCTCAAGAACTCTATCCGTCTCTCTAATACATTGCTATCTGCAGCCTGAGCTGCTCTCAGGGCTTTTGCAGTTTTCTGGCATCATCAACTACCTAAAAAGCAGGACTGACTTTCATTAGCTTGAAACCACCACTCAAGAGCAGTAAACAAAACCCCCTTAACGGAGCCTGAACCTGCCATTTTCTGTAACCAGGCAGGACTTCCAGTGGTGAGACTGGACACCAACCTACCCACAGGACCTTTGACTTACAATCTGTCCCGCCTACAGGATGTACTGGAGATAAGGTGGCTCAGTGCTTGTGGGAGTGGCCAATCAATGACTGGTCTGGCTTGGGGTCCCATACCTACCTGGCCCTGACTGCCTGGATGGCCAGGAACTTGAGGTCAGATGGCCTAGAGACCTGGGCCAAAAATACTGCAGAGAGAGGGAGAGAAAGAGACAGGGGGGGGGGGAGAAAGGAGAGAGAAAGGAAGGAAGGAAGGAGGAGGGAGAGGGAGGGAGGAAGGGAGGGAGGGAGGAACGAAGGCAGAAAGAGAGAGAGAGATAAAGAAAGAAAGATCCATGTAATGACCCCCTAATGATGTTCTGCTATACTCACAAATTGGTGCCTAGCCCAATCATCATTAGAGAGGCTTCCTCTGGTAGTTGATGGGAGCAGACATAGAGACAGACAGCCAAACATTAGGTGGGGAGAAAGCATGAATTGAAGATTTCCATTGGGTCCCTCCCTTTATAGCTCCAGGAACCCAGCAGAAGAAGGGGAGGGGAGATTGTAGGAGCCAGAGGTGTCAAGGACACCAGGAGAACACAGCCCACATTATCAACTAATCAGGGCTCATGGGGGCTCCACAGAGACTAAAGCAGCAATTACAGAGTCTGCATGGGCCTGCACTAGGTCCCCTGCATATATATTTTGGTTGCTAGCTTGGTGTTTTTGTGGGATTCCTAGCAGTGGGAATGGGAGTGTCTCTGACTCTTTTGCCTGCTCTTAGGACCCTGTTCCTCTAACTGGTTGCCTCGTCCAGCCTCAATATGAGGGTTTGTGCCCTGTTTTATTGTATCTTGTTGTGCAGTTTGTTTGGTTGATATCCCTGGGAGGCCTACTCTTTTCTGAGGGGAAACGGAGGGGGAGTAGATCTAGGGGAGACCAGAAGTGGTGACAGACTGGACAGAGAGGAGTGGAGGAGGGGACACTTCAGTTGGGATGTATTATATGAAAGTCAAGACATTTTTAATTAAAAAAAAAAAACCCTCCTTTATCCTGTCATCTAAATCTGGATTACTTCTATTACTAAAAAAGGCAAAACAAATTTAAGAACCAGAAGACAGACACAGGGCTGCAAAATACTATCTCCTGGATATGACATGGCCATTATAACCAGGAACTCAGCAGCTACAGTTGCCTGCATTGGGCCTGCACAAGTCTGAACCTATCAACAACCAGTCATGGTGGGGAGGGGACTCCTGGGGCCCTATCTCTCCCTGCTGAACTCTGGAGTAATGATGGATAGCGGGGAGGGGCACCTTCAGGTGTGCACCCAGCGGTCAGCCCACCAGGCTCCACTGGATAGCTCCATACTCATAGTCACATGGATGGCCCTGGCCTAACTCAGTGGGTCACCAAACAGAACACAAAGTCATGACCATGAGAAAGGGGCCTTTAGGGCAGAAGGGGGAGGACTGGAGGAAGGGCAAGATAGAGAGGGCACAGTGAAAGAAAGCAGAATCCATTATAGACGTGTATGAAATTGCCAAAGAACAAATTTAATTAATAAAATAGGGGAAGAGGTTTTTTTCCTCCCAGTGTCCTTTGAGCTGGGTCACTTTGTTTTTGACCTTGTAGCGCCCTCTGCTGCTCTAACTAGCCTAGCTCCATAAATATGTCGTATTGGAGCTCAACAGAAAAAAATAGGTCAAAGAAGGAAAACACTCTTCGCAGCTGATCTCAAAGCTGCTCTTCTATTTCCTTTCCCTTTCGTCCCCAAGACTGACAGCTGCATCTATATTGGTCCTATGGGCCCACCTTCACCAGTCACCAAAGAGGACTGGCTTCAAGGATATGAGATAGTACCCTACGAGACCCAGAGAAGTGGACATTCTTTGCCTACAAAATGCCTAATGCCACAGTCAGGAACAGGGAAATGTGTTTGGATGGATACAGAACACTCGATATATTGTGGAATGCTACAAATGTGAGGCTAAAAGGAAACTCTTAGAGGCATCTGGAATGTGTGGCTGTGGGGCACGTGTCCAGAGAAGGCTCTCTGGCATCGCTGTCTTCCTGTGGCACCTCCCCTTCCAAGATGCCTGGGGACAACCTGACCTGATGGATACCCAGAAGTACACCAAAGAAAGACAAGTGCCAGCACTTCCCCAGGCAAAGGCTCCTGCTGTGTGGAGAGACCCTGTGGACTTGGACAAGAATAAGCATGAAGAACTCTGTCATGACTGTTTTCCTAGTGCCACCCTCTATAAAGCTGGTTTTTAGAAAAACATTCTAAAGATGATGAGAAACGCCACAGTGTCCTCGATGCCGTCTCTGGAGCAGCCTATGGGAAGAACAGTCTTGGTCCAGCCAGGTCAGTGATCCCTTTTAGGATGAGACTGTGCCTGACTTCCGCAGGTCAGATTCTCCGGCATCTGTGGGATCTGCTCCACAGTTGCTCTCCTCATCAGCAAGAGCCAACGGGTTGCATCTCAGTTATCAAGGGCTGACAGCTTGTAGTGGCTCCCTGGAGCACACTGGTAAGAAGCATTCTTGGGTCACATCTACACTCAAAGGTAAAGACGCTCTTCTATTCACAGTGCTGACTATGGGGGTGAGAAGAAGAGACAGGACTGTACTATTTTGTAGCTGCCATCCAGACATGCAGTGCCATTCCCTATAATGAATCCTGCAGAGGGAATACTCAGAGCCAACTCTCTTTTGGATCATCCTTTTGGTAAAGGGCAAATTTTTCAATCTCTCTCTTTTCTTTGGCTTTCCCTGGGTATCCCATGGGCCATTTCCCTTACTATCAATTGCTACTGCCTGCAGCCTTAGCAATAAAGAAGTTCTATCTTTCATTTGCCATGTCCTTCTTCATGATGCCATATCCACTATTTATCCCTGGACAGCCAATAGCTCCTGCAGGGAGCGATTGCCCAGGGAAGGTCTTGCTCTGCTAAGGCACATCCAGGGAGCAGCAGAAGGCAGCATCGCAATGGCCTGAATTCTAGTCCTAGCTATGACTCAAACCTCCCTACAAGAACTTGAGCAAATTTGTCTTTACGTTTCCAGTGAGCACGTTAGGGTAGGCAATCCCTTCCTGGTCCCTCACTCCAGTATAGACCAGTAGGGCTGACCCGAGACTTAAGAGTTTATAACACACTCTGCACGTTGCTTAAATCCCCCATTGCTGAGCAGGAGGAAAAGGAAAACATGATTCTGTATTGGAGGGTAGCAGAATGTCTTGGTTCGATGTGTGTGACTCATAGGAGCCTGGAGGTCCATGTCCAGATGCCAACTTGAAATGCAGTTATTATTGCATCTGGGAGAGAGAAGCGCTGAAAACAGCCTTTGGCAAAACCATCAATTTGGAAAGAAAGGGAAAAAAAGCTCTGCCTGGTGCGAAAAGAATTTGAAATCTTATTTATCATCTTCATCCTGAAATGGACTCTTCTCCTTCCTACATCTACTTCGAAAGAGGAAAGGAAGGCAGCCCCTTCTCAAGAAAGATGAGCACCTCTGGGGGTGTTTCTCCCTAGTGAGGAAAGAGCAAAGCTGTTGCCTTTGAACCATGCTGACACGGTAGGTTTTTGTAAAGGAGCTCGCTCCTGTGGGTACAGAATTAATAGGAAACTGACATTTGGAGTCACGACTGGAAGTATCATGAAACGCAGCAAGTAATATCTTACAGAATTACTTTTTTTTCCTACCTGAAAGTTGTTGGAGAGAGACGGAAGTGTTCCTTAAGAGATAGAAACAAAATTTAAATATTTAATACCATTCAACTTAACAAATACTTATTAAGAACCTACAGTTTTCCCAAGGATCATCCAGACCAGTCTCTGAAAAGACACCAACATGCCCCAAGAGAGACAAACGTTTTGTCAATGGGCCAGGGATGTGGATGAACAGTAGCAGACGTCACCACGAAGCCAGGACATAGTTAACAGTGGCCCTGAGAGACATGGCTTCAGGAAAAAAAAAAGTGCATGACATGGGTAACCTTCAACACCAGGTAATCAACTGTGGTACTTTCTGACTGGCTCTAGCACGTATTTTCTTACTTTGTGGGGTAGAGTTATCTTCCCAATGGCTTGTCTCCTTAAGCTGAAGTCCACAGGGAAAAAGAATGTTGTTTCTGAAGTTGGGCTCTCGGCACCCTAGGAAGGGTGGGCAGTGTTTCACCTCTTTGTGGTAGTGGAAAGGGAAGCCTGACCCACCTCATATACTTGATGGGCCCCAGGGCTCCCCTTCTCTGCTCTAGGTCAGAGGTTAAGCACCAAGAAGTTGCCTTCTTATCATCTATGGGACAGCATGATCAAGAAACAGCCTACTAAGACTTCCAGAATAGAGTCCCCGATCCTTGTGAAACCAGAGAAGAAATCTGGAGCATCCTGACATGCTTGACCATGTCCCCATCATGGCCTGCATCTTGGGTTGCACTAGTAAAGAAAGGTAACCTCCAGTGACAGTTCGAGGTGCTGGGCTCCACTCCTGCCTAATCTTACTAGAGACAGGCCTGGAGCCTCAGAGGTGGGTGTTTCTGTCCACCACTAAGGAACAATCACCATAGAGAGCAGTAAGTTGCTCCACTTTGGAAAAGAGCTTAGTGACTTGTCAGCCTGGCAAGCCAAGCCTCACTCAGAGGTTCCTTGGCAGCTCTAGGTATGAGCACCCTGTGCCTGGAAGCCTGGACCACAAGCTGCATAAGGGATTCCCTTATCCAAGGAAAAAAGCTGGGAGTCGGTCTCCCCTCCTAAGGGGTCTGGGATTCCAGGGCAGACAGCAGCTCTTGCAGATGGGGAGGAGATAAAACTGCATTTGCAACTGGAGAGCTTGAAGCTTAGGAAGTACTGTGTTTAAACCAAAGGGCACAGTTTATTTGCTGGGTTTTTAATTATCTGGATCCCTTTAAGAAAAAAAAAAAAAACTCTCCCTAAGGATACGGTTCCAGAATTCTGACTTCAAACTTCTAAGAAGATCAAACATTAAGGCAGATGGTAGGGTTGGAAAACACCATTTCCCAGTATGCTAAGTAGAGACCTACTTCTCTTTTTTTTTTTTTTTTTTTTTTTTACTTTTTTGTTTGATTTTGTTTAGGAGATGAGGAGAATTAGATGAGCCAGGGAGTAAAAATGGCACAACATTTTTGAATAAATTAAACCCAAAGAAGCAAATGAAAAACTCACAGCTTAGAAAGTTCTTAATGATCACCTAACGCTTTGATTTTGCAAGTAAGGACAGCAAAACTCAGGTGGGTAGTGACCTCACTCAGAGCCACACAGCTGAGCCAAATACCAAGGTCCAGGGCAAATCTCATGACTCTGACCAGCCCAGGTCCGACGGAGGAAAACAGCACAAGCCTTAGAATGGCCGCTACTCATATCCCAAACGTTCTTTATATAAAAGCTTAGCCAAAATAGAATTTCAGGTTCCCAAAAGAAATCAATCGGTGTGTGCTTGTTGGGGTGGAGGTGGTGAAGCTAGCTGAAGCAGGGGCAGCAATTGAACTCGATAACACAAGAAAGGAGCAGCCAGCTACCTGCAGGAACGAGAAAGGCAAAGCCTCGGTAAAACACTAGCTTTGGCTTCAGATAATGCCCTTAACTATCAAACACTGCTCATTGTCTCTGCACAGCTGACTTCTTGCAGTTATATTCGGTGAGATTGCACGGTGTGATTGCTTTGGACCATGGATCACATATATAGAACTGGCTTGCAAAGCCTTCTGGCCCCTTCAAGTAAAAAATCCTATATCTGGGCACTGCTACGGCCATGGCACTCCAGGATACCTAAATGAACAGCATTGCTTAGTCCTCCAGTGGAGGAAACTTCTAGTCCCTGGGAAGCTCTGCAAAGCTGTGCTCACGAAGTTGATGCCACGGGTTTTTGCAAAGCCCTTCATCACAGTGTCCAGCAAGTCAGTGGCTCTGGGTTGTCATTTGGAAAGGGAACAAAGCTCTCAGTGAGTTTAGGTAAGTGTTGGAATATCCCTCTTCCTAAATGTGATTTGAGATCTTTTTACACCAACTAAAGGGCATGTGGCTTCTTGCCCTGTGTGTGCAAAATGCAAGCCCAGACAGGCTTTCAAAAGGACGTGTCCACCTGTAAGTGGGTAAAGCTTTGCCCAAATTTCCACAGAATCGCTTAATCTCCCCCTGTGTCGAACTGCCCGGCAGGGCTTCTGTACCTTTACTGCCATGTTGGTCTTCAGGTAAAGAGACAACTCTATAATTCTATAGTTACTCCCAAACTTTTATGGAATTATAAAAAAAAAAAATCATGTGCAAAGCTTTTGACTTGGAGGGAAATAGCAACGATGGGTTTGTTAAGCATCTGCTACAGACTCTTGTACATCGTCACACTTATCCTCCTTATGTGGCTCTGTGCTTGGTGCTACTACAACTCTCGTTCTTAAAGACAACTTCCCTGTTTTAAGGATGTTTGAGAGGCTAAGTAATTTGGTCAAGTCCATGCAGTAAGAAAGAGAACCCAAGGGGCAGGCATAGTGGTGCACACCTGGAATCCCAGCACTTGGGAGGCAGAGGCAGGAGGATCACCGCAAGTTCAAGACCAGCCTGGTCTAGATTGTGAGTTCCAGACCAGCGAGGGCTACATAGTGAGACCTAGACAAAGAAAAAAAACACTAAATGAATAAATTAAAAAGGAAGAAAGGACGGGCTTGAAACTTAGCTTATGGCATTCAAATACCAGAGGTAAATATTTGCGAGTGAGGAGACTGGGGAGGGGCACTGGGACTCCACTCCCTGTATTTGTAAATTCCAGAAGTTTGCCTCACAGACAGCCGAGGATGGACCAGACAGACTACTGCCACTCAGTCATAAACTCCTAATCGCTAAAATAGCATTGACAAGATGTGGCCATCTTCCCACTTTACAGATGAGGACACTGAGGTCAAGCAAGTTTAAGCACCTGCCCTTGGTTTCAACTCAAGTCCCTGACCTCAAAGCCTTGTGCTCCTTCAAATTAACTGTTACTGCCAACCAACTGGATCGATTACTTGACTAATGAATAAGACAGTGATCTAATTGGCTCTCAGGTAAAGAGCAATCAAATATTTCCCATGGTTCCTTTCAGGAATGGCCATGTAATTGCACAATTGCCCTGCACCATGATTCTGCCTTTGTCTTTTCCCTGGAAGACTTAGTGGAGCCCTGGCTTCTAGCAGTTGGTGGAAAGGCTAGAGATAGTATTTGTAAAGCTGTCTGTGGCTGTGTGAATCAAGGAGGATCTGAGAAGCTCATCTTTGGGAAGGGGACAAAACTGACAGTAAGCTTATGTAAGTTTTAATTTCTAATATCCTAAGTTTCTCTCTGGAACCCTGATTAGCAAATTTTCTACTCTGTCTTGTAACCCAAGTCCACACTGCAACAGTCTCATTGACTGATTCCAGATCAGACAATGGCTGGTGTATTCCCGCAACATGCAGGACACTGCTATTGACCCCACATGCTATTTGCCTGTGAGGCCTGATGAGATTATGACACCAGACCATTGCACTAGGAGTCAAGCTACTGTACATGTGACTTTTAACATTATAATTGGTAGGATTTTCCATGGAACCAAAAGAAAATCAACTGACTCTTTGGACTTCTATTTTCATGTAAAAAGGGAGAGAGGGAAGAGATGGAGCTTGTACCTCTGTGTTGCAAGGCTAACAGTTCCCAGAAAAGCACCCAACGACCATGGGGAAAAGGGAGACCTCCAGTAGTCCACAAATCCCACCACTGCTCCTCATTACACAAAGCTGGCTCTGTCGGGGAGGTTTCTAGACCAAGGGTAAACATTGAGGCTTCAGGGAAGTTCAGACAACTGGGTTTTTGTAGAGTCGTGTGTCATTGTGTGATTGCTGGAGCCAATAATAAGCTGACATTTGGAAAAGGGACAACTCTGAGTGTTATACCAGGTACGTTTTGATGACAGTTACTTGTTTCTAAATATCAGCCATCACCTTTAAAACTTCAGTGAGAAACAACTGAGTCACCCACTTACTAGCATTTCACTGTTGCTCTCTGGTCATGATGGCCCTGTGGGCAGCCCCAAACGAGAGAGTCTTTAAGTCTGCTGTCAACACATTCAAGTACTTGGAAATGTTAAGTCTGCTTCTGTTAAGGGTGTTGCGTCTGACTCTTTATTAAAAGAGTAATTAAAGCGTTAGCATTCAGGGACGAAATGCATCTAGAAAGGAAGGAGAGTGAGGGAGCAGAGGCCTCAAGGCAATGCGGGTAGGAGCACAGGCAGCCCGCTGAGAGAAGACAGGGCGGAGCATGGTGGTCACTGCATGACCTTGACCTAAGTCCTTGCCTAACCCAGGCTCCTGTATTGGCACAATTAAAAAATGAACTATCTGGTCTCTATAATGCAAAGTCTTAGAGCCATGTTAGTTAGGCAAAGTTCCATAAGATCCTTTGGTACTGACAGGGATGAAAAGCTGATAGAGATAACATTTAAAGCAAATATTCAAATGAGTCAGATCATGAGCTTCTGAAACTATGCCCTGGGAAGATGCTCCCTGCTGTGTTCTAACTGGGCTTTTCAGGAACGTTTGCATCCTTGCCCAGACTGAGTGTTGTACATCAGAGGAGACCCTGTGGTAGTCTCACACTTCTGCACTCCTGCTGACAAACTTGGAAATATGAAAAGGATTCTTAGGCCGCGCACATTCACAGCCTCCTCTCCATCCCATGAGGCCCAAAGGGATGTTTTAAGTGCTGTCTCACCGATCTCAAAACAAACTTAATTTCAATTAACTTCAGTGTTGCCAAAAATTTTGCTTTGTGAGACAATTTCTACTTTCTACACCAATGGGAACTCATTCCAATCAATTATTTAGGGGTTAACATTGCTTCATAATTACAAAATGCCAACTTCCCAACTGGGTATCTCAAAGTAAACCCCCTTGAGTGGCTGAATTATTATCTACAGTAGAAAGGCCAGAATCGGAATGTCCTCGTAACTCTTGTGTTTTCTCCATTTGACCTTCCTAAAGTCCCTCATGCCTAAAACAGCATCAAGTAGAAAGCCATTTCCATGCTGGCCTGCGTGTCTAGTGGTTCACAGGAGCCCAAGGTGCAGTATGTCAACTGTCACCCTTCCAGACTGGATCGGCTACTTAGAACTCTCCAAACACTGGACACGTGATCAAAACAATATATACACAATAGATGTACAATAGATAGAAAATATCTATTTTATTTATAATTCTCATACTTTCCAAAAAACTGTTTTTAAATTCTTTCCCAATAGTGTTACAGCCTTCTTCCAGCTTTTTTATTTGTGATGTGTGTGAAGATGAAATGCCAGTTGAGGCTCAAAACGCATCCCTGAGATCTACCGTAAGCTTTCCCCGCCAGAGGGGCTCAGAAAAAGATAGGAAACTGACATTTGAGAACTAGATTAAAGAGGAAATCCAAATTAATCCAAAGGAATGATGCTCCCTAGATAGCTCCTTAGACATAGCCTGTCAATCCCATAAGCCTCGTCGCCCAGCTGCCTGGACTCCCTGTTTGGTCTTGCCTAGAACCGTCATAATAACATGTTCACCCCAGACCTGTCTTGAACGGACAGAAATGTCAGCCCTAAAAAGTCCTTGCGATGTGCTTTGTTTGAGTAGTTTGTCATTCTGCACAGTGTTCTGGAAGTAATAGGAAAGTGCATTAGGGATCTCCTGAAATGGGAATTCAGGTTGTAAATACATGGCTGCAGTAAATAGATAGCAAGACAAAAGACGAAGCGATTAGCAACTTAGCACAACCCTCTAACCTGGAGGGGTGTTTCTATAAATAGTTCGAAACTATTAAAGAGGAGCAGGGGGAGCACAGAGGACAGAGGCAAGCAGAGCGTCTCCTAATCCCCTCACGTTGCACAACTAGAAACTAAGCAGAGAACGATACCATGTCTGGTTCAGGACGAGAGAGCATGTGGGAAGGGTCCTTGGTTTTGAGGACAGCTCCCCGTTAGCTTAGCGACAATCCTGACAATGGCCTGGAAATAAATCCACCTGAGCACAGAGGGACAAGAGTGGTCCTGGTCCTGGGGTCAGGCTCCTCCCTGGCTTTTCCTTGTGCTTTTGATCCTTTCCTGTGCTGTGTTGAGTCTCTGAGGAGGAGGCCCAAGAGTCAGCACGGAAACTTCAAGGAGGAGGCCAGCTTAACTTCATCCGGGAGGCTTTTAAGTGTGAAGATTCTTCTAATCCAGCTGCATTAGGGAAAGCCCTGGAAAGGCTGAATGAAGGGTGAGAGGAAAAAGTTCGACTCTATGAAGGGAAAAATAAAGATGTTAAATGTTTGACAAAGAGACTGAATTTCTGGTATATGTAAAAGTAGTAAAGAGGACTTTGTGAAGGGCAAAATGAGCACAGGTGAGGAGACGAGGCTCCAGCCATGCTCCGCAGCAGACTTGACTGCTGAGAACCTAACCTGGCTTCTTAAAAGATAGAGGAGAGAGGCTGGGGCACGCAGTTTGTATATAAGCCTTATAAAGATGTGGCAGAGTGGCTGCAGTGGCTTCTAGAAGCTGGTGTCTGGACAAGGGGCAGGCTCACCCAAGTGAATGCGTAAGCCAAAGCTGCTTGTGGGTCTTCACAGTCGTCTTCCGAGGCTGTGTTCTCTACACTCTGCTGGAGAGACACATACATGGTCTGCCTACTCCTGCAGAGAAGCAGACAAGGAAGAATGGGGACAGCCCTCAATCTCACATTAGATGTGTGTCCCTGGCCCTCTCACTCCTCTGAAATCTGTTTCCCATGGGAAACAAGCCAGTGAATTGATCATGATCAATTTCAATAAACCGCAGAGAAATAATGACCCCAAAAGTGCAATAAACTAGAAACTACACGGACACCAAGCCAGAGAAAACAATTAGGAAGGAACAGGAAGAAATGGCTTACCAAAACAAAGGTGGCAGCTTAGTCATAAAAGAAGCAATAAAAAAATTATTTAAGACTTAAAGATACGTATATTCCAGGTTTATCTATCGCAGTTCTGCATTGGCCTCTTAACACCCAGGTCTCGCCTTCAGTACTGTCTTCCAGAATTATCCTCTAATAGCCTTCAAACCTGTAGTTTAGTGCAGAGATGAGAGGGCCTTCTTTAGTGAAGGTCCTGGGCCCTACTGCAAGAGCAGCCCTAGTTGCCCTAGTTTTTGTAAAGCCTCCCCAGGCTGTGGGAACACTGGAGGCAGCAGCTACAAACTGGCATTTGGGAAAGGCACTCTCCTGACTGTGAATCCAAGTAAGTACGAAGGAAGTGGCAGAAGGGGACATTCAGACACTCCTCATTCAAAGTATTGCCCCTCCAGAGCATCGCAGCTTAGCTTTTAGATCTGAATGGATTCATTATGGACAGATGGTCCCCAAAGCCACTGTACAAAGACTAAACTGCCTCTAGCCAAAAATATCCCAATCGTTCATCTTTAATGAAATTATTGGTACTCGGAGGCAAATTGAATACAGGATCTAGAGGAATTCATCTAAGGCCAGGAAGGATTTGCCAAAAAGATTGAGAGGAAATTGGCATGTTGTGGCTATGCAAATTTAGTGAATCAAAAATAGTACAAATATTAAAACACCCCCCAAATAAGGTGGGACCCTGAATTTCATTACATGGTGATGGGAATTCTCTAGCCTGACATTTTTTCCTTCTACCTTCTCTTTCTCTTAAAGAAGCTGTTCTCAGTCCTTGCTGGAGTACCTGAGGTCTCTGTAGGGGAGACTGTCTGGTTCACCCGAGCAGAGCATTTAACCCCTTTTATTTTCTTGGTAACCAAAATTAACAATTCAGCCTCCGTTTAGTTCACCTAAGATTGGGGGACTCCATCCATCCTCTGAGTTGTGAGAATGAAGCAGAGCAGAGTTGGCTTCATACACACCTTCCCTCCCTGGTGAGGATGTGTGGATGCTGGAACAATTAGCAATTTTATAGAAAAGTCACTGTGGTTGCTAAAGAATCTGTGTGGCTAGTGGATTTTGAGAATACACTTCAAAACTGACCTGCTCTAAAATTCAGCTAAAGTAAAAATAGGAAAACTTTGAAGGGCATGATTCTCCTTTCTAGCATAAACTGAGTGCCCTGGATGTTGCATAAAAGCCAGATTTCCCAGTTTCATTTACTCAGCTCTGTCTTCTGTGATCAAGGGAAGTGCCACACCGGGGTGAGGTTGCTGTGCAACAGCCCAGGCAAAGCTCTTAAAAAGACTGTCTCCAGGAGAGGGATGCCAGTGGACGGATGCTTCAGGGTAAGATTGTGCAACCGTGAGGAAGTCAGTCAAGTTCCCTGGCACACAGCTTATCATGTTCTGGGTTACACCCAGGCTGTGGAGCATACACCATGGTTGATAGCTTCTCAGCAGGGGAAGAATAGGCCACCCCGCAACAGAAACAATGAACAAAGATGGTGCTGTTAAACCCCATGCACCTCGGCAGTCTCCAGTGGCTTACCAAAGCAAGACTCCTTCCTAGTGAGCACGCAAGGCAGGGGCCTAGGCAGTATGTTAGCTTTTGGTGTCTTGCAAGAAATACATTGGGGTAGAATTCTGTAGCGGGTTTTCCAAAAGGCAGAGAAGCTAAGACACCCTTCTCAGCCCTTCATTGGTTTCTTTGGAGCCTGAGAGTTATAACAACCTCCACATATTAAAATGCTGGTAAACCAGTCTAACCATGCAAAGAAAACAGCTGTGCAGGGCAAGCATGCTTCCGACACTCTGGACAGTAACTGCACGAAAGACTCCGCGTGCAGTGGTCCCTTTCTTTGCAGGGACTACAAGGCAAGGCTGGAGCCTAAGAAACCCATGATGGAATTCTGTTTCTGCAGAACACTGGTAATTACCACAGCAGCACTTCGGTGCCCGCACACCTAGGGCTTCAGCTAAGAGCAGTCGTCCTATTTGACTTTCGTTCTATGAGGTTAAAAAGAGGGGGTTTCAGACGGTAGATAGATGGGAAGGGCAGCTCAGGTCCCCAACCATTCTCCCCAAAGCAGATATATACTTCTTAGCTTCTTTCTCCACCCTTCTGATGACAGTGAGCAAGCTAAAACTTTAACTCTTTGCTAATAAGTAATGGCTAAAGAGACAAGTAGAGATGCTACCATAAACTTAAATTAAAAAAAAAAATGTTTAAAAGTCAAAATGAATTGAAGGGCTAAAGTACATAATATAATAAAACCACATAAATTTTGCTCTTTACATTTTTTTGTGGCATCCATCAGACTAGCCAGCAAAACCCCAAACTCCCTTGTTTATAACTGTCAGCATTAGGAACTTCGTTTGATCAAGGAATGATATTTACAGCTATCTCAAGTAACTATACAGCAATGTTTCCATAGGGACATGGCTTAATTCCCACCGTATTCCCAGGCTTGCTGTATAAGGTTGCACACCTCTGCTGAGATTATAGGATCACCAGATCTTTCCAAGATTGAGAGGCTTCCCAAAACAGCTAATTACAGTTAACATCTAGTTAATTGTCATAAGAAAGCTCAGAGGTAAACTTTCCCAAGAGCTACATTTCATCAGTTCAAGACTAACAGAGAGCTGTGCTATGCTGGGGCTTAGTTTGATGTCCCCATCAAACTTTCCTATGCTAGGGCAAGAAGGGAGCCGAGGAGACCATGTTTCCCAAGGCTGGAATCTAAACCTCATCTAATTCTAGTCAGCCTCCAAACGGCTGAACACTATCCTCCTGTCTCCTTGTAATCATTCATTGTCATCAAAACTGTGTGACACCTCCAGGGGAGGGGAGGACATGCCTTGAAAACTGAACAGGGAAATTGTCCTGAAAATGATGTTGTAAAATGGAAATGAGACCTTTAGAAGACAGACACTGAGCGTGAGAAATCGGTAAGCCTCGTTATGAAACCATAGGAAACAGCGGTGGGAGGCAGGCTCTGGGGGTGCGGGGGTGCCGCTGGTCAGTGTCTCTGGACCAAATGTAGAAATGGTCCCCTGAGCTTCAGAGAATTATACTCAGCCTCATAGGCCTGAGCCTTTCTGGGTGAGTTTATGTTCCCCAAAACTAAAATAGAAAGGCATCTGTGAGCCCCGGGTTCCAGCCCGTGTTTTTGTAAAGGCCTCTGATACAGTGCTAACACTGGAGCCACAGCTGGAAAGCTGACGTTTGGACAAGGGACCATCCTTAGAGTCCATCCAAGTAAGTGCAAAGGGGACATGGGAGCACGAGGGAAATTCTGAAGCATAATTCCTGGCTTCAGGTTTTCCGAATTGTAAGTTCTTTAGGAGCCACACTTTGCTTAAGCGAACTAATGTTGTTCAAGGTCCTTTGTCATCTTCAGGCTCAAATCTACTTCTCTTCCCCTTGTGTGAGTAAAGCTGATCTTGACCTTGGAAAGCTAGAATGCTTATTGCTTTCAGAGCCTTCTCTGGAAGTGAGGCCCTTACTTTTGTGGGGAGGTGGAACCCTTTCCAACTGTCTCCTCCTGAGTAACCCATCTTATATATTCACAGCATTTCCTATCAGAAAGGTCTCCCTTATAACAATCTTAAACTCTTCTTGGCATAGCTAAGATCCTCTCCACTGATACCCTCCACAGTGGAGAGGGATAATCAAGGGCAGAGTGTTAATAGATATGTCATATTCCGTTCAGAAGGGTTTTGAAGGAAGCAGAGAGAGAAAACCAGGAAACTGGATGGGACTTTAAGGTCTCGTTTCAAATCCCTCTTTGTTCCTTGAATGTATCCAACTACATCTATAAATGTAAAACTACAAAAAGGAAGAGAGAAAGGATGGACAGAAAGAAGTGGCCACTATGTCCATTCCCTATCACCAAAACCACAGGCAAAGGATTACAATGAATTCCAAAGAGTTTCAGACCCAAGGCACAATGCCTTTCTTCTTGTGGTGACATGTATCCTTGCTGATACTTAGAGCATATAGTAAGACTTGGCTCTGGTGTGTTTGCAGCTGGATCCCGCTGGGAAGAGAGAGAAACGGGACTATTTTTTAAGATGCATAAAACTCCTTCTGTCATCTGTTGTAAAAACCCCACTGCAAAGAGATGTGTGAGAATGAGATAAATCTGCTCTGTGGGAAGAGACAGCTGGGGAGGCCCGACTCAGAGTCTCTGCCACGTATCTTTGTTCAGTTCCCCACTTCAGGTCTTCTAGATCTGCCTTGTAGGGATCCTGAAGGAGCCAAATAGACATCTATTAAGGAGAGCCTGAAGCTTGGAAAGTGTGGGTGCTTAGGAATCATAAATTCAATGAGTGGCAAACAGGAGAAGAAAGAGTTAAAAAAGAAGAAATAGACATTGCAGTGCAGCTTGATAGGACAGAATCAGAAGGCTGGTATCAAAGAGAAAGGTGTCATCACTGT
Source organism: Cricetomys ansorgei (assembly GCA_026225945.1). Taxonomy (NCBI): domain Eukaryota; kingdom Metazoa; phylum Chordata; class Mammalia; order Rodentia; family Nesomyidae; genus Cricetomys; species Cricetomys ansorgei. Next base: position 2,442,289 of record JAMJFZ010003384.1, read on the forward strand.
AGTTGCTACCCAGGATCTCTACCCAGGGCAGTGTCTTCTCACAAAGAGACACGTGCCCAGCCTTGTTCTGAAGCCGCTGCTCTTCTGCAGGTGGAGAGCCAATATGGAATCCGAGTGTGTGGAGGACGTATCTGGCATCACTCTTTTTATCTGGCCTTAGCAGCATAGATTCACACCAGGAGTGAGGCTGCTACCAATTCTTCTCTGAGGCTCAATGTGGGTTGTATAAATGTCTCAGATGTGCAAGATACATCCTAGTAAAGTCTGCTTCTAATGAGCAGAGTCCAGGTTATTCCAAGAGTGTTCATGTTGTTGTTGCTGCTGTAGTACTAGATTTTCCCAAAGCCCAGGAATGTGAGTGCCAACACTGAGAGCTTGACATTTTAGCTCAGGATCCAGTTGACTGAAATGTGCCAAAGGGGTCTGAAAGGCCAAGAGTTCCTCCAGAGGCTGGCCTTTGTTGCTAACTCTCTGGCAGTTGTCATTTCAGCAAAACGTGTCCACTTAGAAAGGTCAGCTCTTCATTAGCCAGACAAATGAGAACAACATATTGACCAGAGGTGAGGTGTGGAGAATCCACATCTCGGCTTCGGAGAGCCTGGCATTTTTAGCCCTTTAATCACAACGTGCTGATGAGCATATGCTGTCTCTGAGCAGGTAGATCGATGATGCCTGAGGACCTGCTGTCACCAAGCCAGCTTGCAGATGGAAATGAGACACACATGGGAATGCTGTACGGGGGGGGGGGATCCTAAAGACATGGGGAGGAGACAAGGGAGCCCCGTGGCACCTTTTAAAACCTGCAGCATGCCGGAGGTTCTAATGACACCAAGGAGAACTGCATGCCTAGCAAGTGTCCTGTTATCCCCAACACAGCCTGTTCAAAATGCGTCTCCTGCTCAGATTTCTTAGGCTGAACAGGACCTGAGATGCCTCTTAAAGTTGTATAACAATAACAAGAACAAAAAAAAAAAAACCCTAGGATCTTTGCTTTTTAAGAGTCGCCTGCCAGTTATTGTAAAGGGTTGATTTGCTGTGTGACAAGCTGGTGTTTGGGCCGGGGACACCCTTGTCAGTCATTCCAAGTAAGTTTGCACGCTGCCAGTAGAGTGTGGTGGGGTTCATAGGCACAAACTTGGGTCTCCGTGGCAGGATGGGTGAGGACGCAACGCTGAAGGAATTGAGCTCTATTAACTTTGATCAGAAGAAAAAAAAGAAATCAAAGAATAGCAGATACAGGTTTAGTCCTTAAAGGTGTGTGGCCTTGAGAGTGTTGATTTAAAAGCCACCTGTGGCCTACGGCCACATCCTCACCGGATATGGGAGATACGTGAGGTGGGAGATCGGCGGCCTGAGAACCGAGGCGGACTGGAGCCTGGCAACATGATCTGAGCTCTGGATTAACCTAGAGAGAAGGAATTGTTCTAGAAGTTTAATGAAGAAATAAAATCCTCCCCATAGTCAAGAGATATCATAAGGAGTCTTGAGTTTAAAATGTGTTTTAAAATCATATGATCGACAGGAGGGAAATTAAGTCTTAAAGGAAAACAAAAAAAAAACAAACTTAAATACCCAAGCATAAAACAAATGGCCTACACCTGAATTAAACAGTGAGCCATAGCAGGCACATATTCGCTGTCCTTCTAGTCCCCTCGCCAGGGGAAGCCACCCTCCGGCAGCGCATGGCACAGCTGCTTTAAGCCCTGAGAAGCCCCTTCTAATGCCCTTGCCAGGTGTCCTTACAGAGAAAGCCAGCCTGTTGCTCCCCACTTGTCCACATGGGGGGTCCAGGTGTAGACTCTAGCTCTGTCTTCTGCTGGTTTTTGTTGAGGTTCCTGTCACAGTGGAACATGGGTAACCAGAAGCTCTATTTTGGGACAGGGACAAGTTTGACTGTCATACCAAGTAAGTCAAAAAATTCTCAATCACCACTCTGTAAAATCCTGAACCTGCAGAAGGGGCTATTGAAAGCTCGCTACTCCGTTCCCCTGGTCCTGGGTAGACTGTTGTCTGGAACATTGTAAGGGCTCCTTGCCCTCCCGCAAGGATGATTTATGCCAGGACAGGTCTTGATTCCTGTGGGGAGGGGAATAGACAATAGATGTTTGCAGCAATCTCTGCCCCTCTTGCTCACCCCCCCCACCCCAAGACTGCGGTGACCAGAGACATCAGTTCACCACAGCACACCCTCAGGAGCGGAGGTTGAAGGGAATATCTCAACCGAGAGAAGAGGGACAGAGGCCGGGGAGAGCAAGAGGAAACTTCACAGAGAACTGCAGTCCGGGGGTTGGGGTGTGAGGAGTACGGCAGGGCTGTGCTGGCTCACGTCTGAGCTTAGGCATAGGCACAACTGAAAGCACAGACAGAAAGGGGCTTTCTGTCCTCTCTCAAGACAAACTTAGCAGAAAGTCACCTGCCGAGCTCTCCTGATGACGGCCTGTTGACTCGGTTGGTGTGGCGGGACATGTTAGGAAAGAGTCGCTAGTGCTTTGATGTTGTGGAAGCCTTAGAGGGAGCAGGGTTGCAGGAAGTCTGCAGGGTTGGCGCAGTGGATTTTGTAATGGCTCGGCACACTGTGTCAACTATGGAAATGACAAAATGACCTTTGGGGCTGGAACCAGACTCACCATTAAACCCAGTAAGTACTTCAACCCTCGTCAGGAAACCAGCCTGTAAGATTTGGGGGATCAAGCTGGACTCTATACAGGCTTAGGGGATTTCCTTAGGTGACAGCCAAGTGTCTGAGTTTTCTGGGGGAACTCCAGACTCGCATAGTTAACTTATAACTAGAAAGTATGATTCACAATTCCATTTTTGCTGGTGGTATCATGTTCTAAGGTGACACATAATGAGGCTGTAAAATGCCTATGGCTCCCCTTTTATCTTGAGTGATAATTTTAACCCTGGGTGCTGGAAGTGTTAGGAAGAAACCGTAGAAACATAAGCCATCGAAGAGACGAACAGGAGATGTGGAGACACAAACAGAGAACTCCTGACAGAACACGTTATAGAATTGATCCAGTGTCCTGTCTCTTTTTTGAAGATGGCAGAAATACTGGGAAGGGTGTGAACACTGATGCTCTGGGTGAGACAGAGGCACCCAAGGTAGAAAAGTGAATCACTAAAGCCAAAGGGAAAATAAACTTAAGGGGAAATTCCAGGTTTTTTCCCCTCCTCCATGGAGCCTGCCAGTGTGGTAGTTCACCATATGTGTATCATGCCTTTGAGAGTATGGTACACACCAACATAGTGGTGCAGTCCACAGCTAGAAAATTGAACTAAACCTTGGGGAAAAAAAGCTTTCTGTCTCTTTGGATCATGCTGTATACTTTTTGGTGTCTAGATGTGCAAAATTGAAATCTAGAATGAACTGTTGAAAACACTCTCCAAGTGTTAGAGGGAAGGATAATAGACAGCTACACAGACAGGCAGTGCACCCACAGAGAAACGTGCGAACGTGCCAGGTAGAGTTCTCCTGCCTACAGTTAAACGCCGTAAAGTGTAAATACTTTCACCACGCTACCAAAGGCAACATCACAGGGCAGAAAGCTGCACTGAAGGAGCAGGAACCGGAGGGACGGAACCTCTCCAACATGGGACTTCCCAGCTGTCTAAACCACTGTTTCCCAGAGGAAGTCTCTGATTCTCTGCATTGAAAATTAGAAGCCTGAGTCCTGAGGATTTGTATGCCTCAGGACTGACAGTAAAACTTACACCATCAATCACCTTCCAGCCGGGCTGGATAAAGGCACCTTTAGACATCCAGGGTTTTGGGGGTTTTTTTGTTTTTTTTTTTTTCTTTTCTCTCTAGATAAGACAGGGAAAAATGGTCTCCTCACTCTGAGTCCAGGGACATGTTGCAGAGCTCTGAAGAGCTGACAGTGGCAGAGCTAAGCCATGGGAGCAGGGACCACATAACTGTCAGTCTGCTCCCTCCCTGCTGCGAGAGTTGCTAGAAATATTCTGAGAAACATCTCAAGGTGAGACCATAGTACACCCAGGGGACAGGCAACACAGAGCCACTCAGAATAGGATGTTTTACCCAGAAGGAGAAAGAATACCTCTAAGCCAACTCACAGCTCTGGGTATTTGAACACCATGCAGAAGCCACAATGAGCTCATCCTCCAGACAGACGTTCCAGAGATCGTGAGGAGGAGGCTGCTGGTGTGGGTTTGGAGTGGGAGGACGTCACAGCAGAGTGGAGTAATTTAGAACAGGAAGATCTGATAGGATTAATGAGACGAAAGGAAATTTTGGTTAGGGAAGTAGAAAAATGCCTGAGAGAAAAGACACACTGGAGTGTGGGGGAACTGTAGCACTTGTCCTGGTCTGGGCATCGGAGAGCAAACGGGAACCAAATTCCAATACGCAATCGACCATTTCGTGTTCATAAGAGCCTGCGGTTAGTATAACGTCTTTGGTTTCTGGCTAAATACCATCCGGCCCTAAATGCAAATCCACCTGCCCCACGCCACTCCCCCAACACTGGTGCTCAGGTGCAGTTTTTGTACAGGAGTCAGAGGCTGTGTGGGTGATGGATACAAGCTGAGCTTTGGCTTGGGAACCATTTTGAGAGTCAGACCTCGTGAGTATAAAACTTCCGTGATCCCACCCAGAGCGCCTCTGTACACTGAAAAGAATAACATAGAAGTACTTGATTCTAAAAGACAAACCAAGCCCCAGATCACATCACCCGGGTGGCTCATTTAAGAATTCGCATGCATCCTTTGAGAGCATTATACGCACCAATTCACTGGTGTAGCCCACAGCTTGAAAACTGAGTTAAGATTTAAAAGAAAAAAAATTTTTTTTTTTTTTTTTGCCATCTCTTCGATCCATGCCGTTGGCTGTCTGGTGTCTAGACTTGCAAAACGGAAACCTTGGTCTGTGTTGTTGAGCTTAGAGATCTGTCCTTAGCCTGTGTCTTGAGCGTGAGAAAAGATGTACGCTGCTGGCTGGCAGGGCATTCCGGGACACCCTGAGGAGAAAGCCTAGGCAGACAGGTTGGTAAGGAGGGGCCTGTGACAAGTGCAAGCTCTGTCTGTGTAATGCTGTTGACAACAGTGAGAAAAACAGCAGTACAGATATATATATATATATATATATATATATATAGAGAGAGAGAGAGAGAGAGATGTGTGTATTATATATGTGTGTGTGATGTAGATATAGATATAGATATCATCTTTTAAATACTTCTGGCTAAGGTCCTTCATTCTACCTACACAAGGTAGACAGAAGCTTCCAGGTAGTCCATGCTAGACACGTCCAGAAGACAAGGACAGTGTGATATAGTTGGTAGCTACATAGGTCCTGCTCTCCTCAGCCTTTTGCCTTGGTGACAAATGGTAAGTATTTCATGCTGACAGCAAGGCAAAGGAAGAAATGACCAGTAGCATAGACCAGAGTTATAAGCTGGTGCTGCCATTTGTAGAGGCTCCGCAGTAGGGGGCGTTTAGGATGTGTGTTTCTGGCAGAGAGGTTTGTGTTAAGGTTTGTCTCAGGGTGCAAATACAGGAAGTGCAAACCGACTAATCTTTGGGAAAGGAACGAAGCTGATCATTCAGCCCTGTAAGTGCTTCTGCCTGGGAGGTGGGGAATCTAAGTAGGGGGTCTATGCGGACATTTCCAAACCCTGTTTTCAAGCCTCTGGTTCAACTGCCACCACTGATACTGTTCTAAGTGCATAGAAGGTGCTGAGCCTTGTAGGTGAAGGAAGTCATGTGGTCTGTGCTTTGGAGGACTCCGTGGTCACTGTATCTGACTGCATGTTCACTGTGGTACATCTAGACTCCAGCAGACAAAAGACATGAGCTTAAGACTGAGATATAAAGATACACTGGCCACTCAGCCCGCAACATCTCTGCAATGGAAATTATTTTCACAGGAAGCCTTGCCATGGATGTGCTAAAAGAGTCTCATTGCTTCTCCTTTTCCTCTTTGTGGCTTTGTCTAGGCCTGACTTAGGGACCTAAAGTAGACCAGTTATTAATCATTCGGTTTTTCAGCCACATCACTCATCAAAAATGACAAGACAGATCCATTAACATAAAACCCAGAAGAGAAAGGGCAAGGGGCTCAATTCCCGATGTGTTCAGAGTTGAACTTGACAACTCCTTGGCTTTAATTAACTAGCCATCCTATGACCAACTGAGGCTAAAAGGGCAACCAGCAGGATGTGCTCATCAAGCAATTATCTGGCCAGAGCCCTCTGCCCTCACAGGAGTTGATACTGTGGAGTTCAGGAAAGCTTCCTCAGGGCTGCCTGTCTGGAAAGAGGCTGCAAGGAGAAGTCTGAGGCAGGCAGTGGAGACTGGCAGGGCAGCCCAGCATTGGGTTTCTGTTATGGAGTGTCTCACAGTGTAACCACTGGCACTGGCAGGGAACTCACTTTTGGGACTGGAACAAGACTTCAGGTCATCCTTGGTAGGTACTAAGAACTATGGAGAACTTAACTGGGTATTCCTTTAAGAGAAGGAGTATTCTAGAGCTGTCCTGGCTGGGTAGAATCCTCCCTGCCTTCCAGTGGAAGGAGACCTCTCAGAGGACACCAGCCTTCAGTTATCATTTGTGTTATCTTGATTTCTATCACTGAGCCTTTTCCTGGCATCTGTGAGAGCTCCAGGTTTCCCCAGGCTTCTTCAGGCTTCCTTGTACCATGTGTTTTCCCTGGAACAGCGGGCTTGGAAATTAATTTATCACCAGGACTTTGTCACTTAGCAACAGGGCGAAAGTGCTCTCAAATAGAGAATAGCAAGTCACTCTTCCCAAGGGTGATAAGTATAACCCGGGAAATAGGCTGCTGTGACCTCTCCGTGGGCTCTGCAGAGACCCTATGGAGGCTAGCTTTCCTATGCACGTGACTTCTTGGAGGACTCACCTTGCTGGACTCTTGGTGGAGTAAAAGCAAAAGCCTGACGCTCAGGGAACAGAGCCAAAGGACAAATCTTTTCCTCCAAAGTACCTGCTATGTCTTGTCATTTGCCAGTTACGAAATGACTGGTGATAATTAGCACGAAGTAATGAAGATGAATCATTTGAGCATTCTTAACCTACAAGTAAGATGCAAATAGTAGAATTTTTGGAGCAAGCCACCAGGCAGTGGTTCCTGAGACAGTCTGCGTACCTGGGAATGACTTCTTTGTCATGCTGGTTTTTGTAGTGTTCAGAGATGATTACCTGTCTCTGAGTACCGACTTGAGTTCCAGTTAGGTGCGCTGAATGCACTGGCAAATACGGGCACTGGCAGTAGGAAAGTGTGACAAATAGCCCTGTTTCAGTAGAAAGAGTGTGACATGCCCATCCTTTCCATACCTTTCCTTACCATATTGGGGCGATAACTACAAGAGTCTCCCAAGAGGTTTTTGTTAGGGTGTGTACTACTGTGGCAATAACAATAATGCCCCGCGGTTTGGAGCAGGCACCAGACTAACAGTAAAACCAAGTAAGTAGAGAACTGAGCCCAGTGTGAGCGGGTGGCTTTGCTGTTCTGTGCAGTTTCCGTGGGTACACATCGCTGTCTCCCAGATCAGTGTACGGAACCTCGTACGGACCTCTGTTAGCTAATGAATTCTCGCCATTCCAAGGATTTGCTCAAGAGGTAATAAATGATGCTGAGTGGTGGTGGTGTACACCTTTAATTTCAGTACTCAGAAGGCAGAAGCAGGTGGATCACTGAGTACGAGGCCAGCCTGGTCTCCAGCGTGAGTTCCAGGACAGCCAGGGTTGCCACAGAGAAACCAACCATTTCTCAAAAAACCCAAAAACCAAAACCAAAAACAATAAAAAATAAAAAAGAGGACGAGGGAGAGGGAGAGAGAAAGAGAGAGAGAGAGAGAGAGAGCAAGAGAAGGAAAGGAGAGAGGTAGTTAATGTTACTGCTTTCTCTCCCCATTAGCTCAGGATATACAGAAATGCTAAGGGTGATTTATATATGTAAAACTTATGTTCATGTAAGATAAAATTAAAATCTAACAATGCAAAAATCAGGATTTCCTCAACACACACACACACACACTGAGGGCAGTGCAGCTGTATCTGGTTCCCTTCATGTAATGGCTGTTGTATTTGCCTCACTCAAGAAGTGTGGTCATATCCGTTGGTTAGTTGTTTAGTTGGTTTGGTTTCTGCTATTGTTATTATTTGGAAGGGGGGAAAAGCTTTGTCTGCGAAGGAGGCCTGGTGCTGCCAGCCTTAAAGTTGCCACTCTCTGACCCCTACGTTAGTCACCTCTACTTGACCTTTCTATCATCTTTGTAAGTCTTAAGCAAGCGCAGCCCATCAGAATTCAATGTTGTGGCAACAAAACTAGTGGTTTATGATCCAGCTCAGATGTAGCTTCACAGACAGTTGTTGTTTTTAGAGAATGCTCTAAGCTTGCCTGGAACCTGCAAGGAGCGAGACTTCCACTAGAGGGGAAGACCGTGTCGCTACTCTCGGTCTCCTTCTGCGTCCTTCCTGCCTGCTAGTTATTGTAAGGCCCCAAATGACTGTGAATTCTGGAGGAGGCCTAGGAAAGCTAACCTTCGGAAAAGGCACTGAACTCTCTGTCCAATCAAGTAAGTGTTAGAGTCAACAGACTCCACCAGACGCCGTAACTAACGTATACCCTAGAGGGGACACGGTATTCCCCCATCTCGCTTCACCCACACACCCTACAGAACTGCCTTTGTCAACTCCCCTGCTGGTCCCCAGTCCAGACAGGTACTTCTCTGTGCTGGCTGGAAGCACACTCTGGGCTTCGTAACTTTAGCGAGTTAGTACCTTCCCACGGGGGTACTTCCTCAGGAGTAAGGGCTCTCACCGCTGCGCACAGCGACAGTTTCAGCGATGGTCTCACGGAAGAGGTTCCTAAATGAGCCATGAGCTATGACTCTGGGCAACTGGCTTCTAGTTATTAGTTTCTGTGAGGGACCATGGGGAGGAGACGTGGCTGTTGTGAGGAGGGGTTTGTTTCAAGAGAACGTGCTGTGGGTCTCAAACACTAGGGGTGCATCTTTGGCAAAGGCACCTCATTGTTGGTCAGACCCAGTAAGTTCTTGTGGCTAACTAATTATCCTTTCTGGAAAGAAGTCCACTGGGGCCTGTTGAGACACAGCTAAATTTAATTGCCTCGTTAGCATGCAGTTGTTAACCATGTCGGATGTGTGAGCAAGATATGAATCCACGTCTCCCTGGAGGCTGGATTTGGTTATCGGGTCTATGGGCAGTTTGATAAATTGTACTAATACCGCAATCAGTGTTTCTCTCGAAGGTCCACAAAGCACATTATGGCTTTGAGGAAAAGGCAGAGATAAGAAGAAACGCTTAGCGATAGAGGCAGAAACAAAGGAATGAAAGGAGGCGGCCGAAGCAGCGGCGCCCAGCCAGGGAAGCGTGTCCTTAACAGATAAGCGATGAGGACCAGTCGGGTTTCTGCCACGTCACCTAAGCAGAACTGAAACCCAAGGGATACAGGCTGGGGATGGGGACAGGCACAGACGACAGCCGCAGTCCCATGCTCTCTCGTCCTGAGCACCTGGCCCAGCCATGGAACTTTCTCTAGCCAGAGGACAGCCCTAGAGTTGCCACATCGATGGGCTTGTCTTCCTTGGACAGCAGTCCTCTTCGTCCTAGGAAAACTTCACCTCTGGATGGCATTAGCTAAGGTCAACCCTATGGGAGAGGCTGAGGATCCCAGTAGCTTAGACAGCTCCTCGCCTCTGCAGGATTATCTGCGATGACCCAGTGGGCGCGGGTGGGTTGCGAGTTGTCGGGGAGAGCATTATAGAGATAGGTAAATGGAAGCAATATCGAAGACTTACGGGCTACCCATCCTTCCGGGGTTTGATAAGGTTTCTGTTCATTGTTTTACTTTGTTTTCTGTTAGAATTACAGAAGTACCTTCCACAGAGACATTCTCTTTACAGAAGTGACTTCCACTTCGTGTTTTTGTAGTGTTTCATCAGCCATCTTCAGCGTGTGGAATAATGCAGTGACAGGGTTCTGTGCTGACAACACACTTGTGCTCTTTGATGAGTGACCAGTCAAAGCAGCCAGTTGAAGTGGTCCACGCTTTCCCATGCACTATCACGGGCCCTTTCCTCTTCTGAAATGGCCCTCGAAGGCCACAACCTTCTCTTCCTGTAGTAAGCAGGGTGGTTTTGTCCTTGGAAAGTAGATTTCAATCTTATTAATAATCAAATAGTTTTCAGAAAAAAGACATCAATCGAGAAGGGACTCCAGCTAGTTGACAGTACTGTTTGGGATCTAAGATGAAGTATATCTACAAAATAATGTCATCGGGTTGTTTTATGGCTCATACATTGGCTCTCAGTGAGAATCCAAAGAAAAATATTTTGCAGAGTTCAAGCAATTGCTTAGTTGTTTGAGCCCTGGGACATTTGCTGAATCAGTCTCTTGGTGAACACACAGGAGAGTAGCATGAAATCGAGGGAGTTTTGCAAACTCAAACCCAACAGAGAAAACAAAGGCTTCCTATATAGACTGAGATATAATAGCAACTAAATTTCTTTTGGAAAAACATTACCCATGAAGAAAGTGCCTATCATTTTGCTAGCACTGGATATTAATTTGTAATGATGGCAGCCTTACCTTGGTTTATGTAGAGACACTGAACACTGTGCCTAACACAGGAAACTCCAAATACGTCTTTGGAGCAGGTACTAGACTGAAGGTTTTAACAAGTAAGTAGTACAAGCAAGACAGGCTTGATTTTAAAATTGTTGATGTTTGTACGTGAGGAACGGGCTGATCAGGATTGATATTCGTTACAAATGGCGAAGGCTAAAATTACTGCTGTCTGAAGAGGCAACTCCGGGTCTCTCAACTCTGAGCAGAAAGAGTTAAAAGAGCTCTCGGGGATCATTATGATGGACTTTTCATTATTCAGTCAAAGAATGCTAATGAACCAGGCTTGGTGGCACACATCTGTAATCCTAGCCCTAGGCAGGCAAGTGCAGGAGGGTCACAAGTTCAAGGGACACCACCACTAAGACTTTGTCTTAAAATATAACGAACAGGCTGAAATGTCTGACCTTGAGAGATTTCTAATAATAGCAATCCTGTGCTCTCTGTTCTCTTCTTTTCTGACTATAGTCTCAGTCCACGTCTTTCCATTTGTCTTTCCTGTCCCTCTGTATGTCTCTCCTCTCTGCACGCCTTAGTGCTTTCTCTGGGCACTCAGAGTTTTATCTCAGGGTCTGATCATATCTATTACCTGGCCTGTCACTCTCTCTGAAGCCTGGGCATCTCCTGAGCTTTATTTGATTTCTAGATATTTCCCCTTAGTAAATGGTCTGCCCCAGGCAAACTGTTTCCCCTTCCACCCCCCACGAACATTTGCATACACCCATACCTGTGCCCTATGTCCATACATCAGACTTCGGGCCTTGTACCCAGTCAGACTTGTACAGGCTTGTAAACACTTGAGTTTCCTAGTCATGTTGCCTAGAAATTCAGCACATTTGTCACCAGATCTAACGTCACAAGGAAATACAAAAACTTGTAAACTTTGTTTACATATTAAGAAAGCCAGAGTTAAGGCATCCAGCAGACAAACAAAAAGAAGGAAAGAGCTGACTTCTGTAGTGTGATGGGAGGGTTGGGGGGGAAGAATGGGGTTCTTGGGGAGATGGTCCTTGGCTAAGATGGAAATTTATGAGTTGCTGTATTACCTGTATGTTTCTATGCTTCTTACACACACACACACACACACACACACACACACACACACACGCACTCTCAATCTATGCCTGGTTATCATCTGTTAAGCGCCCAGTCCTAAGGTGGTCCCTGATAAGGAAGGTGGAGGAGGCCATGCTGACTCTTGGCAGTGAGTACTGGTACCATGGAACTTTTGACTCAGATTCTCCTTCACATTATGTTAAAATTGAAAGTAGTTACTCCTCCTCTCCCCATGGGGGTGGGGGTACTTAAAAAGAATGGAAGAAATTACCTTCTTAATCATAAGGGGATGACTCCGGGCTAATCGTTCTCCTGTGTTAGTTGCTGGGGAAGAATGAGACTGGAGAAGTCTCCCTTAGAACAAGGAGCATAGAGGTGGAAAGGTTTTTTTTCTGATGACCATCTAAGCAGAGGACCAAAAATATCTAGGACCAGGGGCAAATTCCAAGACAGAGAGTATGTGTGACGGCCTCTTCTTCTTCTGCGTGCTAAACAAGTAAGGCATCCTCTCAGATGTGCTAAGAGCCGGTCTGTGGTCCGAAGCGCCTGCCCCCTCCCGTAGACTCTGAATCACATACACGTGCCACATGTACATATGTGTCTGTATGTATAGAGACTCTGACCTCTCTTGACAATGAGGCAGGGAAGCAGCAACAGATTCCTTCAACCCCTCTCACTGCGGTGACAATCTCCCCAACAGGCTGTGCTTAGGTACCATGGACATAAACTGTTTGTATTTCGTCCAAATGAAGGATGTGATTTTCAGAACCCTGGAGAATTATTATCTAAAATACTGAAGATGTGCTGGGATTTTGGCAGTCAGTGTTCTGAGCTGGTGCATGGAAATGCCTTCTTTAGAGTATTTAGAAAGAGTACCCTTCATTTTTCTAATGTAGAAACAGATCTGAAGTCCAAGCTGGTGCTAGGATTCTGTGCCAGCTTATTACTGTGACAATTACTTAATATTCTCTATGTTCAGAGGATCACTCCTTCCAGAAGACCTTTAGGGAAAACTTAGCCCGGCTTCTAGGAGGTTTTTGCTGAGCTGAAGATCACTGTGTGAATAATAATGCAGGCAGCAGGCTCACATTCGGAGGGGGAACAAGGTTAATGGTCAAACCTCGTGAGTATCTCCGCTGAATCAATAACGAGCACTCTAATTTCATAAGGAAGCCACAGCGCTAAGCTCGGTTTTTCTGCTTTCTCAACTCAGTTTTATTTTTCTATTAATCTAGAGATTGTGTGGTCTCAGTGTGGCGTGTGTTTGTGAGAAGACGGGCTTGTGTGTAGTTGTGTGGCGTAGGAACAAGTGCACTGGAGAAATTAGATTCCTTGTCCTTTCTGCCTTAACCATTTGGAACCCAAGGACTCTTCAACACAGGGGAGAGTGGCCACTGGAGTCAGGGAATCCTGCAGCAACGTTGTCCACATGCCCCCATCCCCATGCTGTGCTGGTCAGAGACAGCTGGGTCTGGAGGTGGAAGGACAGCCTTTAATCTCAGATGAGCCTTTCCACCCTGTCCATACCCTGAACTAACCACAATAACAAACTGTCTTCCTTGTTGCCTCCTTGGCCAGGATCCCAGCTGAAGGAGCATGTCATCCGGATTTGGGGATTGAAAGGGATTTCCTGCTCCACACTGGCTGCTCCGTTTCTGTAAAGCCCTCTATAACTGTGTAATGTTGGTGACAACCGTAAGCTGATTTGGGGTTTGGGGACAAGTCTGGCAGTAAATTCAAGTGAGTCTTCATGTTAACTGTCTGTACAGTTTGAAAAATTGCAGAAACACCTTCTTTTCCATTCCTAATGTTTAAAATATGCATTTATAGATAATATTTCCCTCCTGCCCCCTGAAGCTTTGATTGCTTAACCAAAATAACTAGATCAAGGAATTGGAGCTATGATAGGAAGGCAGGTGGAGAATGAGATTCTTTTTGTACAGGGAAACTAGACTGTCTCACCCCAGAAGGGCTGCCAGGGAGCGCTGAATGCTGGAGAAAGTTAGACTGTACATCCTGTTTCACAGCCGCTTGAACTTCTGTACCACCCTCTACCTGGGCTGTTGGTAAATACTGTTTCTCACTAGACATGTGCTTCTGGGAATTCCCAGAACAGGAGGTCATCTCCAAGTCACTGATTATGGAAGGGAATACATCCCCATCAAAGGTTCTCCATAAACTTTTCAGTTCTGTATTCTCTGTGGCTTAGAGCTGTATTGTGACTGGCTAGAAATAACAGAAGAAGCCAATTTCACTGTAGCTCTGGCCTTTCCTGAGAAGTTATTCTCTCCAGGAATGTTTGGGAGTATCTTAGGGACCACTTCCCCTTTTTGCTTCGCATCACCAGGTTATCATTCTCTTGATGCCCCATTTTCTCCAACTGTCAAATGGGGGTGGTAATGGTAACCAGCCTACGGAGATGTTACAAGGTTAACAGCTAATAGCTTCAAGGTCTTTTCACAATGCTGAGTTTATAGGGGGTACCCTGATTAGAATCTTTTCACTATAGCTAGATTAGGCTACTGAGGATAAGGAAGGAAAAACCAAAAGAAGCCCCATTGACAGTTTTTGTAAAGTGCAGCACTGGGGTGTGACTAGCAACACTGGGAAGCTCTCCTTTGGGACAGGGACCACTTTACAAGTGCAACCAGGTGGGTCATTTTTGATTAGTCTTCTTTGTTTTTTTCTACTTCTAACTGAAAACTCCCAGCTTCAGGTTTTATTTTCCTTTTATGAAGTAGGTAGAAATCATGTGAAGTAGCTGTCAAGCCTGTTCGGTTTCATCTCGAGGCCAAAAGGGACAAAACTTGCCGTGAGTCAGGCCTGAAATTTCTAGCTAAGGTAGAAGAAATAGGAATTTGATGGATTCACAGAAAAGAAAGCGTTGGGGGTTTTTTGGCTTTGTTTTGTTTTGTTTTTCATAATAGTTCTAAAGTAAAAGCCACCACGACAGCCTCCACAATTCTTCAAGTGGTGTCTGTCCTGCAAGGAGAAATAGTGTGAAAATCGGCCAACTTTCCATTCTAAAATCGGGGTGGGGGGGGCTGTTTGTGATTACATTTTTTTCTTAAAAGAAACATAATATAGCGCGTTTTAAATTACATAATTTTGATCAAGTAGGGGCCCAAATGTGTATAGCATGTCCCTGGCAAGCCCATAGAGGGTGAGAGAGCACATTTAGCATAGTAGGAAGGTGCCTTTAAACTGGGCAGAAACAGTGTGTGAACATCTAGACAAACAGCCTTGCCTTTGGGACTAGAACAAGACCAACCATTATTCCTCAAAAGTCCTTTACCACTTGAGAAAAAGGCCCTTCATCTGTAATGGGTTCTCACAGACTAAACGGCTAATGAGCTTCTAAATGCGATTCCATGTGCTCACCTGATAAGACTCCCTGGGGGGAAGGTCACCCTTACCTTTGTAGTTTTAATGTAAGATAGGTGTTATAAGAATAACTGGG
The DNA here is from genome assembly GCA_026225945.1 of Cricetomys ansorgei. Classification (NCBI taxonomy): domain Eukaryota; kingdom Metazoa; phylum Chordata; class Mammalia; order Rodentia; family Nesomyidae; genus Cricetomys; species Cricetomys ansorgei. The sequence continues at coordinate 2,457,435 of JAMJFZ010003384.1, forward strand.
AAATGCCCGTTGCACTGCAAAAATAAAGAGAACAGGTATAAATAGCTAGCCAGTTTTAACATTGTTTATAAAATAGAAGCCTTTTATAAGACCCAAACCAGGATCCATTGTCAGTCTGTGGCCATATGCCACCAACGTCCAGTTAATCTGATTAATGCCAGTAGCTGATCCAAATATTTAGGCAGCTCTCTAAGCAAACTTCTCTGGGCTCACATTGCTTGAATCGACTGCCACATTACCTAAATAATTGCCGAATCTGTTTTACTTTGTGCTGTATAGACTCGGCCTAACAAAAACAAATGCTGCCGTGCTTCTGTCTCTGTCTCTCCTCACGGAAAGGTTTCCCTCTAAACAGCGTCTCTTCACACAAAGAAAAGATGTGCAGCCAGTCATGTGACTTACGGCTGCCGCTGTTTTGCATTTATACGACTCTTTTCCGCGGGAGAGATTAAAGCACTTTAGACGACTTATTAGCTAAACAGATTGACAGCCTAATTAGGAAGAGAGAGACAGATTCTGCGTGTCTTTTTGTGACTGCAATTCCAAGCCACTCATGTAGAACACTTGGTCAGACAGCTCAGTGGCACAGGAGCAAGACAGGAGGTGGTGGCCAGCGTGTTTGGTGTGGGTTTCTTGGCTGCACTGAGAACTTTCCCACGAGGGAGACTCTAAACAAGCAACTGACAGCCAGGGGCCCTCTCTCCTAGAACTCACCCGTACTCACAAAGAATGTCGAGTTCGGGCATCTGCTCAGTGTGTCTACTGGCTTGTTTCCACACTCTGCGACTCCAATTCCTGGTCCCTTCATCTCTAACACCTGTGTGACCCTCTTTTTCTTTCTCTTTTGAATTTCTATCTACCATACCTAGCCACAACCCAAGAGCATACCACTGCCTGACTCTTTGGTAAGCCCGCTGTATTTCTGAGCAGTTCCTTGGCTCCCGGAATGATCATCATATGCTTGGGGACCTGGGAGAGTCCTCTTTGGTGGTCTTCAGGGAGTGTTGTGGTTCTAGGTGCCTGCTAGAAGCCTGGGGTGGAGTCGGGATAAGAAAGAGTCTCGGAAATAAGGAAGAGCATCTCTTTCCTGATGCATATGTCCAAATCTTCTCTCAAGCCTAAGAAGTTTCAGCTTCCACCTTGGACCTTGTGTGGCTCTGAGGAGGTTTTTGTTGTAGAGTCAGCCACTGTGGGCAGACAGGCTTTGGGGGTGCGCTACAATTTGGAGCCGGCACGGAAGTGATTGTTGCACCATGTAAGTGTGTCTTTTCTTGTCCTGTGGGTTTTCATGCCTGTAAGGAAAATAGTTCTTTGCATTCTCAGCTATGCTGTGGTGGGATGCAATCTCTGGGTCTACAGACACAGCCAGTTTAACCAAAAAAGGGTCAGATTTGTTTCTTAAAATAATTTAGACTGGTTCCTTTTAATGCTGCCAACAGCCAAGGGGAATAGCCCGTCCGGGGACTTAATCTATGCTCCTCACTGCTGTGAGGACAGTCGTGTTTTCTCTCCCATCATTAGACTTCACAATTCTGTGGCCTTCTTCCGAGCCTGTCTTCTCTGTAGATCAAGCGGCTGCATCTACCAACTTTATCATGAAAGATACTCACGACAGACACACTATCCTTTATTTATCACTGAGAAAGTCTTCATGTTAGTAGCATTGACAATACATTTCAGCCAACATATTCCCTGTTATTAGGATTAATAGTACCCTGACTTGAACAATTGCATCTTGCCCTGCATTATTCAAAATGCATTAACCAACAGCACCACCAGCCCATTGTGTCTTCACACTCTCTCTAATCAGGTCAGAAGGATCACACATCACCAGATATATTTCGTAGGCAGAAAAGTTGATGAGCAGAAGTGTAAAATAAGTTAAGCCAAGGCAAAAAAATCAGAACAGGGCTTACATCCCCGGATGTGCTGCTTTCACACAGCAGATTATCTTGAGCTGTGAGTTTGTTAATTGGAAACATAAGCACAAGCCACAGACATTTCATCGGGTGAGACTTAGCATTTGGAGCTTTGCTGTACCCCAAATCTCTGCTTCTCGTAGTCACTGGTACCAGAAACAGAAAGAGCAAAGGGGTCAGGGGTTTTTGTAGACCTTGGTACCACTGTGTCCTTCAATGCCAACCAACTTGTCTTCGGGATGGGGACCAGATTACAAGTTTCACCAAGTAAGTTCTGAGACCATGGAGCAATTTGAAAAAGTGTCCTCTATAAATTCCCAGCTTGATTGGTATGTTCAGGCCACCCTGCCCAGCACTGCGTTCTGCAGGAGCCCTCCATGCTTCTAGTTGTTGTGTCCATGGAAGCTAAGGATGTCATTTCTCCCAGATGCAACCTCCTGTAAACAAATAATTTTCATCTGTATGAGAACACAATTCTTCTGAAAAGGAGACACTAGAGGATTGGCTGCCTTAGGATGCCAAGAGAATGATCTATTTCTCGTTTACATTTTTATTTAGAATATCAGGGAAGGTAAAGTAAGTTCAGCTTCTCTAACGTGAAGACAGTTGTGAATTCTGCTTCCCTTATATGCAGAGAGACTGAGACTGACTTTGGATGGTTAGTCATTGGATTTTGTCATCTGTGTCTGGAATCTATAATGGGCAAGGGAATCAGATGTAATTAAATGAACAAATAATCTTCAATAGTCAATATTCCTACATTGTTTTATGTGCTTTGCTCTGGAGTTTTTATCTGGGCTTTATCTCTAATAGGCTCCCCAGAAGGACAGTGAAATGTTTTTGTTAAGGTTTTTGTGTCTGTGTGGATACCAACTATCGGTTGATCTGGGGCTCTGGGACCAAGCTAATTATAAAACCAGGTAAGTCTCAGATATATGACAGTAAGAAAGAAGGCACTAGCTGAATAATGCATGAAGTGGAGCATGCAAATTATATTTTTAAGAACAATCCAGCCTGCTGGAGACAATGCACTCAGCCCGATGGGGTCTTCACTCCCGGAGAGAGGCAATGTCAGCCACCAACTCTCTTGTTTAATCTAGTTGCTTCCAGAATGAATAATGCTTTACTAGCCCTCTAAAATAGCAGAGCCAAGTTGTCAAGGGATGTCTAATTCCCTCTGGTATGTTTAGAATATTTTTCCCAAAGACAAGGCAGCCCGTCCCACTGGGAAAATAAATTCAAAGAAAAGAGAAAGGGCAAAGGACAGTAGGTAAAAAGTAGTGTGGCTGGACCTTTCCCACCGCTGTCCTATGAAGAGCAGGTGCCTAGAAGGCTCTTGGTCACTTGCTGATGATTACTCGGGGTTTGGGGCTCAAGCTCAATACCATAAAGACATAAGTTAGAAGGCACTGTTCCAGGAATGTGAAGGTAAAGGGGTTCCTGGTTCTTGACTTCTGCTGCAGTGGTCCTGTTCTTGACATAAAAGGACACAACGGTCTCCTTACCTCATCCTCCATGGCCCTTCCTGAGAGTTATTGTAAGGGTCTGAAGGGCTGTGTGAATTATGGGAGTAGCGGCGACAAGCTCATCTTTGGGAGTGGCACTCGGCTTTCTGTCAAGCCAAGTACGTGAGTAATGGAATTTGTGTGCTAGATTTTGCCCGTGGCAAATGGAAAATTTTGCTGAGGAGGACAATGGTTGACTCTGTGTCCTTTGTCCGTCACAATATGCCATCGTATGTTGGACTCTCAAAAATCTTCCACTCTTCTGAATGGCAACTTCAGTCAGGGAAGAGGAAGTTGTGCTAATTTTAAGATAGGCCCTAGGAGATGGGGAGAATCTATTGTGGGAACGTCGTTCTCCTCTGCATGCTGCAGGACGTCTGCACCGAGCTCTGCTTTCTAGCCACACACCGACTGCCATCAACCTGTGCAGAGCAACCTCTCTGTGGATTTGTTTATACAGTTCTGTAACAGCTTCCTTAAGCTATATCTTTTTTTTTCCAATAGAGACTCCAGAGTCATCTTTGACTGAGATCACTGGGAGTGGGGGTGGGGACAAAGGCTGGAGTAGGTTAACTCCGTATTTGAACTGTGGTCCAGCTAAGGCTTCTCTGCACTTGTTCCCTTCCCACTTTGCCTAGGAGAAGCCCTTTCTCTCTGTTCTGAACACCTCTTTCTCTCTGACTAGAAAGGGAAAATAAAATCCATTCTGAACTCTTCTGCAAACCTGATGAATCAACATCACAGTTGCCTGGGGGGGGGGGGGGGAACTTGCCCTCTTGACAAACTTTAAATGCTGTCAGTGAAGCCCTACTTTTAACCAAGAAAGTCAGTGTCCTGCTGTCCCTGCCTGGACTGCTCACCTTTAATAAAATGACTTCACACATGTCGAAGCTCAGCCATAGTTCAAGTTGGAGATAAATGAGCTCTTGGCACCCTTGTCCTTGCTTACTATAAACTTTTTCATACTGGAAGATGTTCACTTCTTCCATTCATTTCAGGCCTGAGTCTTCCTGAGGTTGTGAGAGATCACAGATCTTTACTCCCAACCTTTTGTGGCTGGAACCACATAGCAGCCCACGTGGACTTTCTTCTAGGCAATTGCTTAAGCTTATTCCACACGGAAAAGACTCCAGAATAAGTTGGCCAGTAAGTAGGGACAGGACCACCGAGCCTAGGTCAAGTTTGGAAGTGAGTTCTGACGGTTCTGTGGCGGCTGAACATCCCTGTAGATACAGGGAACACACCATTTCTATTTGTGTGTTTCTACAATCTGTACCAGCTTGTCTAGGCACTTGCTTCCTTAGGTCATATCTTAATTTTTCTTCCAAAATATACCTGCGTGTCTGAGGCTGAGCCACACAAGAGATAGGATTGTTAACAAGTTATCTGATTCGGCGTGGGTAGATTTTAGCTTAGAAATGCTGGGGTGGGGAGCCCTAAGAGCTTGTGAGTCTGGTCTTTTAAGAGGAGAAATGGTCAGATTTACGTAGCAGAATCCCTCTTTCTTCCTATGATAAAAAGCCAACTTCCAGAAGCATGGAAGAAAAACAAAAAAGCCTAGCGAGTCTAACTGCCTGCTCTCTGTGATGCTGTGCGTTTGCCTGGGTCCCACCAAGGGTTTCAGTAAAGGCAAGAAATGCTGTGGGAATAACAATAACAGAATATTCTTTGGAGATGGAACGAAGCTCGTGGTGAAGCCCAGTAAGTGTCCGTGCTCTGCTTATATTTGGCTAAACAAGTAAACCCTGAGACTAGAGCAGAGATATGATTTAATACGAAAACAAATGTCCTTTTTAAAATGGATCTTCATTTTAACACATGAAACATTCATGATGGCTGAGAACACAGCAATAATAATAAATAGATGGGAAATGAGACCATCCCAAATGGCCTTTAATATAGTAGCTCGAGTCTCTTTTTCCAGACAGATACTGAAGCCGTGAGTTATTTACAGCCTCAGTATCTCCTAAACTATATTCTGCAATGATTTGTGTGTTTATTATGATTTTGCCCACAGAACTTGTCTTGTATTAAAAATGAGAATCTATCTCATTTTCAATGCTAATACTATTTATAACGCACCTTCCCTTCTCTCCCGCCTAACACATATTTATTCTTCAGAAGTCTAACAGGAAATCCACACACTGTCCTGTTTTGGTAAATGCCCACATCTGGCCTCATCATCCATGTCAAATTTCACTAAGAATGCAGCCGGGAGGGTGGGAAAGCAATCCAGAGAGGAGCGGGTGGTTCGCGGCAGCTTTGTAAACACCTGAAAGGGTATTCATCATACAAAGTGGCAGGCATGACAAGATTCTTGTTCAATAATCAATGCCTCCTTGTATGATAAAAACGTACAAGCATACCTCATTGGAGGGGTGACAGAGAATGGCATCCAGGAGCCTGGCACTCCTAGGGGTGCTCCTAAGGTGTCAGGTTTCTCCACGTTGCTATTTTAGGAGCTATGTCAGACAGTAGATATTAAGAGGCAGGAGTTATCACACTGACTGGCCAGGTTATTAAAGCCTACAGGTTACGGTTGTGACTTCAGAATGAGTGACCAAGAGTTTTAAATGAGGGTCGTTTATCTTCTAGTGCTTTGCTGGGGGAAATGCTGAATGACAGGGAGGTGGGCTGCTGGCTCCCTAAGTTTGTTTTTGAGCTGATAATTTAACTATCTCGTGTTGCTCTCTTTTAATGACTGTGGGGGTCAGGTGGACCAGAAGGGAAGACGACAATGCACCTTGTTCTTTGAGTGTCAAACAGGGATCTTTTGAGAGTTGATGAGCATCTCTTGGTGGTAAGAGAGTGTATCCACAGGCTAGGGGCACACATTTCCCCAAACCCAGGGATCCCTCTGAGCCAAACTGAATGGTCTCCCCTGTCTAGGGAGAGCTATCACAGGTACAACAGATATTTGCTTGACTCGAGGAAAGTGTCCCCGGAGTTTGGTAGTGTGGCTAGTTCCCAAGCTTATGTCTCAGCGCTCTTCGGAGTGGCTGCTCTCAGGTGAACCTCCAGCAGTGAGCAAGCCCCCCTTCATGTCCACATCCTTGTTTCGGCTCTGGAGGGAGAGTGTCTGGCTTGGTGGCTGCCTGCCAGATATCTTTTGCCTGCAATAACAGAATTGTGTTTGCTAGCCTAAATGAGTTTGTTGAGTTGCCGCTTTTATAAGTCACTCTTGGTGTCAAATGAGGTCAATAAGCAGCATAAAATTCAGGCAAAATAACAAGGAGACACAGAGAGCGATGGCCAAATAGACAATGAGGTCTGTTTATTAGGGCAGAGGAGGCCATGTGGGATCTGTTTAGTCCCATGAAGGTGAAATATCCATCAAGGAATATGTAGCTTTCCCAAAACCTGTCACTAGACGTTTGAGGTATGGTCCCAATCACAGTGTGACTCAAACGCTTACAAAATCATCTTTGGAAAAGGAACAAAACTCCGAGTTCTTCCTAGTAAGTGCGGTTCCGTTTTCTGATGCTCTGACAGTGTCTCCCACTGAGTTGGAGGTGTGCTGAGTGTTAGGTGGGAAAGTTTCAATCACTCTGAGACATGGGGTAGGGAGGCATCCCTCAGGTCCAGGCACTCCACAGCCCAGCTGAACATCCTCTTCCTTTACTGCTGAAGAAATTGTTCCCACTCTTCCACCTAATACCAAGATCTTTTTCATTGTTTACCTACTGTGAGGCGTAAAAGCAAAGTCAAGGAAATTTGTCTAGAATCCGTTTTCAAGTCTCTCCACCCCACCCTACCCCCTGCTTGTTCCCAGCTGACTATAAATTCAATGTGAATTTTGGCTCCAACTAAAAATACTCACTGTTTTTTTAATGGTTCCTACAATGTCTCTCCCAGCCCATCCTTTATAAAAGGTCTACTTTTCTGTGTTTGGCCTTTGCTGGTGTTCTGGCTCTGTCCCATGCTTCCTCATGTCCCTTGTTCCAGGGATGGGCAGGAGACAGCTTCCTTGAGAGCTACTTTGATGTCAGAGACAACAGAGATAAACTGCTGGCCAAGTGTAACACCCCGCACTGAGTCCTTTCATGCCATACCGTTTCCCCAATTGTTTTCTTCTTTTCAGAGGCACAGCCACTCCTTTTCATGTCTGTGATATATTGAGACTCAGCAAAGAGCTCATCATGAGGCCAGGGCCAGGGATTTCCTTTGGGATATTTTTCTCAGGCTAACAATGGGCTGGACATTCTCAGGGAGCTCAGAAATGCCTTCCTGGATCACAGCTCCATCTATGGAAATTCTATGGTCAGTGTAGACAGGCAAGTCAGACATGTTTTTATTATACCGTCGTTTACAAGGGTTAGAGATAAGGACTCATAGGGAAAATAAAAGTTATGGTTAAATGGGAAGATTTCTGGATGGCTCTACCAGGGAAAAATGATTAACAAGAGGAGAGGCCCAAGAAAAACACTGGGCCAGCCGCTGGGGTGTGGGTGTGGGGGGCGGTGGACAGGAAGATGGTCACTGTGGGAACACAGGAAGCAGGGAGGTTGTCTTAGGAGCAGAAGCAAGACTTCTATGATTGAAAGTGCCTGGCCAGCTCTATCCTTAATCAACATCCCAGCCACATCCTAGCCAAGTTCCCTCCCCTAATACCAGGAGTCCAAAGCCTTGGACAGAGAACCTGAGACCCCTTGACCTGGAAAAGTACAGAAAGGATTGTCTGGAGCCCAAAGGACAACTTTTAAATGTGTTGTGCATTTCTATATAATTTCTAATTACTGATAAATTTTAGTTTTTCTACATAATGTTGTTAGTGTAAACAATTCCAATTAAGGATAAAGACAATATTTACCATGGCCCTTTCCTTCAATGTCAGTTTCTTCCCTGTGCTCCTAAGCTGTGGGGTTTGATTCTCAGCAGCTGTGGAGTTTTTGCAAAGAAAGGAAATTCTGTGTCTACTCGGCACTGGGAGTAACCAGCTCACTTTTGGGAAAGGCACAAAACTCTCACTCATACCGAGTAAGTCCCTCTTGCTGGCTAATTATTTTCTGCAAGAAGCCCACCCTCCATCATGCAGAAGCTGTCAAAACACAGGTGGTGTTTTCCTTGCTTGGTTTGTGTCGGGTGGTTTGGGACACCAGTTGGAAAACAGGGTTATTAATGCACGTGTTCCCTGAGGCATTGTAGTTGGGCTTTAATATCCATGTAGTGTCTCCCTGAGAAAATATGTGAACCTCCAGGAGGGGGGAGATCCAGGAGAGTAAAGTAGGGGGAGGAAGAACTAGATGGGAACGGACAAAAGGCCTGCAGGAGTAACAAGGCTCACTCTGCCCCAGAGACAGGCGCTAGCCACTCCGTGAATTTCCCAGGAGGAGTTCTCTCCAGGGCTCTTTCTTTCAAGGAAAATTATGGCAAATAGGATGGAGCTGAGAAGTGGCTGGTTATCAGTATTCCTCCCACGCTCTAACCTAATTACAAGGAGATTGTTTTGGCCATGGGCAGTCATTTCGGGTTTTGTTTTCCTGCTCGCCTCCCCCACCTCCACCTGCCTTCTTAAAGGCTCCAGTCAAGGTTATTGCAATAGCACTGAGCACTGTGTAACACCAATGCAAACAAATTAACCTTTGGGGACGGGACCGTGCTCACAGTGAAGCCAAGTAAGTTGCCTTCTTCTTAGCTTGGGCCTTTAGGGGAAATCAATCAAATCATTAGTTTGAAAAATACTTTAATCTTATGCATCTGCTTGGGATCTTTATTAATGTTCTTTCCTCGGGCCAAAAAAAAAAAAGAGAGAGAGAGAGAGCTGTTTCTTTTTCCTGCTTTAAAATGAGGTAGTAATGGGGCGGGGGTAGGGAGCAATAAAGATATAAACAATATTTAAGCCAGTGAGGACATTAGAAAGCAGCTCTAGGGAATCCAGCACTTTTGACTAGACTCCCTGGCAGGCTCTCTGGCCTTGTGGGATGCCCTTTGGCTCTGTCTAATGGTTAAGAGCAGAAAAGTCCTCATGTGTCTCTCTGTAATCACTTCCAAAACCTAGCAACCCTGGCTGCCAGAAAGTACTTTCTCACATTTAATTCTGATCCCCCTGCTACAATTGAAATAACTAAAGAAAGAACCAGGAGGACTTTGTTCATCTGGATTGAGAAAAATACGTATCTTCCATGGAATGTGAGGTTCGGCGCTGAGTCCAATCCTGTGGCTCCTGCGAAATGTCCTACACCCCCTCTAGACGTTTTAAGCTAAAGCAATGATGGGTTGGACAATATCACATGAGCTCTGGAGACAAAAAAAAAAATGTGAATTCAAATCCTTGTTCTGCTCCTTAACCAGCTGAGTAATCTGGGGCGAGTTACTTAATCTCGCTGAGCTTCAGTTTTTCCATCCATAATATGATGATAAACACGTATCTACCCTGATAAATTATTGTGAAGATCAAATGAAATAATACAGCTCACATATTTAGCATGGTGCCCAGAACACAGGGAGTGATCATTAAGCCCTAGCCATTAATAATAATGACAAACGTCATCTCTGATGCATGGTAGAGCTTTTGCTTCACCCGTTGGGCTCTTCTGTCAAGGCTCTGTCACGCATCAGGAACAGAGCTGGAATAGAGGGGAGGATGGAGAATGTCAGCCTGCTCTGTGAAATTCTTCACCTGGGATTTGAAAGTGAAAATAGAAAGAATCCTGACTCGTTTCAATAAAAAGAAACATCCCCGTGTCAGAGGCAGGGGTGAGGTTTCTGCAGAGCTGCACAGCCAAGTTCTGGGGCTTCGCACCTACCCTCAGAGCCAGGACGTGGTCCCCAGGACCACATAGCAGGTATGGCAGAAACTTAAACCTCACACTACAGTCAACAACCTGACCCCAGCACAACTTCCTCCAAGATACCTGGAGCCATTTCCCCAAAAAGGGGGGAACTTCAGAGTAAGGATGACCTATTCCAAATAATCCTGTTCTTCTGGGTGGGTGGTGCTCATCAGAAATTTGGCTACTGAAACTGGTTTGTCTCTGGCAAAGCTTTCAAGCCAGGAGACGAAAACTCGGCAAAGACCTTGGCAGTGAATGGGAACTGTTTATTTCAGGGGAAAGCTGGTGAGGACCAGGTGGGAGCAGAGTCCCGTTTCTAAGTCTGGGAAGGGAAGGGATGTATTAGACAAGACACAGGAGCTTTGCTCTCCAGCCTGGCCAGGACACAGAGCACAAGATGCAGCTTACACTGCAAGTAGGAAGTAAAACCTTCCTAATAGGTCTTTGAACAGTGAAAATGAGCTGTCAGGAGTCATTGCCAGAACACTTCCTCTAGAGGATTTTTGAAAGGAGATGGACACCTCCTTTCAGGGGTGAGTGAAGTGCAGCCCCTGCCTGCAGGCATTTGGGAATGAGAGGCTGCTTTCTGCAGACTCCAGAGCTTCCCTCTGTAAAAATACAAGACTGATTAATGCAGAGCCACAGCCTTGAGGGCACATGGATTGCAGGGCTTGCTTGGTTCCCAAACTCCCTGTGTTCTCAGGATTCGGCAGACAAACAGAATGTCTTTCTCATTCTGAAGCCAGAACCACAGGTTCTGGGTCCTGAATCATTTGTGGTGTTGAGAGGCCCTGGGGTGCAGAGAGGAAGCTCTAGTGAGTTTTTGCTGAGCAGTGAAGCACTGTGGAAATAACTATGCCCAGGGACTGACCTTCGGTCTTGGCACCAGATTGTCTGTGTTTCCCTGTAAGTACACCTATGTGAGATGACACAATGAACACGGTGCTGGCTCAGGGGTGGCTGGAGGGGCTGCAGGCCAGAGGGCTCCTGAGATCTCAGGAGAGACTGAAGAACAAGTCCATGAGAATGAAGTAGGAGAGTTTGCATATTGAAGGGTTGAGACTCAGGCTGTGACTAACACTAGAGGAACTGCATTAGAGGTTCCCTTCCTTCTCTGGGATGCTTTGTGGTGGAGGCTTGAGCTGGGTTTCGATGCTGAGACAAGCACTGTGCAGAAGGACACAGCATCGCCTCTATATTTGGGGTGGGGACAGGCTGCTTGGGAAGCCAAGGAAGTGGCAAATAATTTGAGTTATGTGCTGAATAAGATTATCTCCTAAAAGATGATCTATTTCCCAGGGGCAGGAGGCCTCCTTGAATCAAGAGTCCAGGGTGGGGGGTGGGGAGGGGAGACAAAGGCCCAGTGTCTTATCTTCTTCATCCACGAAGAAGGTAAGGTGTAAAAGAGAAGAATCACACAGGGATTTCACCAAGAACTCAGCTGTGGGGTCTGCCCACTCTGCCAGACTTCAAAGAAAATGTCTCATGACAGAGTCTGGTTCATCAGTAAACTCCAGCGTAGTTATCCCCACTTAATAGATTTTAAAACCGAGACAAAAATAGTTCAGTAATTGACATCGCTCCAACAAGGACAGGACAGATACTGACACAGGTTTTCCACTGGACTCCAGAATCCAAAACACAGGCTCTTTAAAAGAGTTGAGGTCTGCTACGGTTGAATACCAGCAGTTCTGAGGAAGGGGTTTGGGATCAGATAAACTCTGAGAAGGGAGGGTTTCCATCATTGCGGAGTCTCAAAGTGGTGCAGGCTTTATTTACCCCATGATGCCTCTCTCTGGCTGGGCTGCTCAGAAAGCATGCCTCTTGGCACACATCACTTTCAACATCTTGAAAGAAGAGAAATTAAAATAGAAGAGGAAAATGCTTGTATCTCACATCATGCAGTTCCCTCATTTTGTAGCAAGATTGTTTCCCTGTGCGCAGTTTGTCTTCATTTAGCAGCTGTCTTCTCTGGGGAAGCCATTTTGTAGAAGTGTTTGTCACAGTGTGACAACTACCGGTTCAGGGAAATTGCAGTTTGGAACAGGAACCCAGGTTGTGGTCACCCTAGGTAAGCCCAATTCCTTGGAGCCTCGCCGCTCCTTCATCTTAACCTTTGTGTACCGTATGTTTCCAAGTAAGCCTTTGAGAAACACACTGGGAAGGAAGCCATTTCCCAAACAGCAATCTCCAGAGCCATTAAGCAAAAAAAAAAAAAAACCATTTTGGCGTTAAATAGAAACATTTTCTGGATAAATAAGGCTTCTCATTATTGTCTATCAGACTCCTGTGTGAGAGCACTCTTATTCCCCCTTCTAAGAAGTTACAGTAAGGAATGTTGCCATGATTCATGCAGTGGTGTGGGAGCAATCGGCTGTGGATTTGGGGGTGGAGGATTAGAAATGTGTTCAGGCAGATTGGATGTGTTCTTGACAGGGTGTGTAACACAGTGTGAATTATAACCAGGGAGGAAAGCTTATCTTTGGACAGGGAACCAAGTTATCTATCAAGCCCAGTAAGTATAAAATTATATCCTTGGATTAAGCAATGTCTATGGATTAAGGGCTGATTTTGACTCAATTATACACTGTGTAGAGAACGCCTACCGAGGGAGAGTGAGTGTCAAAGAGGAGGCCAAAGTCTCCCCAGTTAGGATCTGGAAGCTCAGCGCAAAATGAGCCATGGAGGGACGTCTCTGGGAATTGCTCCCAGAATATATGTATTGGGACTAAGGATACATGACTGATTACCTTGGGCTTTGGCTAGGATCATAGCCCTGGATTTGTACAGTAATCGGCGACAAGATTTCTAATTCCTTAATGAGCTCTCTAAGGCGCTATTCACTTTGAGGTTACATCCATGTTTAGAATGAATCTTGTAAATAATTACCACTGACCAAAGTAAGTGACTGGTCTCTGTCAAAGCCTGGAAAGTTACAGGGGGAAAAATATATTCGTGTGAACTGAAGGGCACTTCCTGTGTTTGAAGCACTAGGCTAAAAGTCCATATGAGCAGAGACTCTTTAAAAATCATCCTTCTGAACTGTCATCATTTATAAGAAAACTGAGCCCAGAGAAGGCACTGGTCATCATGACACAGCCATCCTCTGGCTGAGCTGGGATTCGATTTAAGTATGTGGCTTGAATTCTGAGAAATCCACAGGCTCCATCTAGAAGATAGTCTTGTGTACCCACCCTATGTCAGGTTCGTGCTCAGACCAGGGGTCCAGCAGCAAACAGGTGAACGTGATGGATGCTCTCACAGAACCTGCACGCTAGGCATGGGTCCCTTCGTCTTCTCCCGCCAACCCAATGCACACCCCGACCCCTCCTGGGCATGGTCCTTGTATATACTATCCTTACTACCTTAGGAGATATTAAAAGTGAATTTTATTGAAGTTTTAAAGACCATTAGCAGACAAATATTATCACAGATATGGGAATGAGAAATAAAATGCCTAAAATTGAAATTTAAGACTGGCAATTTTCTTGTAAGTTGATCTTAACAAAATTATTTCAGTATGAAAGTAGGAGCCAAATGAACTTGATGCCAGCTCCATGCCCACAGCATTTAGGCTCTGTAAGCTCAGGCTAAGGAGGATGCAAGAATTACGGCAATTGTCTGGAAGTGTATCTTATTAGTGCCCACAGTGGAGATTTTCTCTGTTTTGACTTTGTGCATGCTATTTGACATCTAAAACCAAAAAGCATTTACTGTATATGAATTTAGAAACATACATTTGGTGCTCAGAACTCGGTGGTGAAACATGGAAATCAAAGATTCCCCTAAAGGAAAACAGAATTAGAAATACAAGGAAGGGCGCATTTAGAGTTTGTAGAGGAGTGGTTACTCCGGGCTAAGCCTAGACAGAAGGATGCAGGCCTTCTTCGTACAGAACTTACAACTCTGCCCTGTACTCTGCCAGCCTGACCTTCCTGCTGAGGTTCTTGTTGTTGGCCAAATCACAGTGCATCTTCTGGTTCAGGCTGGCAACTCACCTTTGGACCTGGAACCCAACTGACAGTTAAACCTGGTAGGCCACTACAGTTAATTCCTACTTGCGGCCAATTTATTCGGACACAAGTGTGTATGAATTATTTAGAGAGCCTGGGTTGAAATGAGAAAGAGCTACCAGCAATGTATACTGGGAAGGGTAAAACAGGAGACAGTTAGTCACCAAAGACCAAGACTAGAAGGAGAAGCTTGGCAAGGATTCCACAGAAGTAAGTGGAGCAGAAGCCGGGCAGCCCTGGGAAACCTGCTGAACGGCTGCAGGCTGTACTGGGAGCTCATTCTCACTGTGTGTTCACTAGAACCAACCACATGCCGCATGGTGGCCTTGTCCAGCACGATCTAAGGCTTAACAACTGGACCAAGTTAGTCAGCTACAGTTCTAGCTTAGTCCAGCTTATTCTACACAAGTCCTTAAACACGACGGGGCCTATTTAAGATATTTAAATTAAGCTCTGGTTCCTATCGCTCTTCCTTGCCCTTCCAGCAAAGAAAGCATTCCTGTAACACACTGCTTATCACTTCTACAAGTCAGAGCAAGTGAGCCCCTTGCCCTTCAAAGCCGCATAAGTATTATAATTACTTGGCTTAGACTGAAGTCACCTCTATTTTATCCCTCATAACTGTGTTCATTTGTTGAGATCTGTTTAAATTCAAACTGCGTGGGTGTGTGACTGTTGGCACTGGGGTTTCCTTTCTCTTGAAATTGTCAGCAAAATATTTTGCCCATAAATAATGTTTCATCTAAACTAGCAAATGACAGCCAACACTGCAGCTTCTTTTTTTATGTTTCTTTCTTTCTTTTTTTTTCCCCCCTGAAGAGAATCTGCAAGTAGAAGGCAAAAACTGAACTGAAATATAGAGTTTTCCTGTACAGGTAGGAGGGGACAGTGTAGATGTCAATGTGGATGTCAAGATATTTTTGGTTGCAAAGGTGGATTTTCTGATAGAATGGATCAAGTGGTCTTGTTAGACCACACCTGCAGGATCCCTCCCCCCAACCCCCAACCCCGGCTAGCTTGCATAGCTCAGGATGTCCTGAAGAGGAGCCCAAGGTCAATTGCCAAGGACAAGCCAGATCGGAATCCAGGTCCAAAAGAGAGGCTTCAGATAGCCTAGGAATGAAAGGTAGAGTAAGAGTCCCCCACAGTCAAATCCACCCGAGGGGAATTTTCATTTATAATTAGAGGGGCAAGGGAGTAAAGAGCATTTGCTTGCAGCATTCTTGTTCCAAACACCGTGTGCATAGAGCACAGAGGACATTAGAAAGAACCCAAGCAGAAAACTAAGGAAAGGAAATCGATAGACACTGGGGAAAATCAGTTGCCCTTATCTTGCCTGTCTCTGATAATGAATGTGTCTTCTCTGCTCATTCCTCACTGTTCTTGACTTCTCTATAGAACTGCAAAGAATTGGTAGGCTGCATTTGGTCTTCGCATAACTTGGTTAGTCACGTTTTCACAAGGAACCTCCCTTTGAATATGAGGACTTTTTGTAATAGTGCTAAACATTGTGTCTGGTTACAACATGGTTTACTTCGGATCCGGCACCAAACTCATTGTAAAACCGAGTAAGTTACAGTTTCCCACACGCTATACAAAATTTATCCTCTCGGTCTATATTTGCTTTGAGTTCTTTTTATTTTGGGTCCTCACCCAGTGTTCTGTTTTATCACTCTTGTTCCTATAGCTCTTGAGCAGATATAAAATATAGAAGACAAATCCCATGGTTCTGTAAACATTCTGAAACAGACAACTGTGCTCTTGACATCCTTCACAAGGAAAACTCCTTCTATAAAGAAAACTTCTGCTTTTACTAATTAACATACACGGGTAGGGGGAGTTTGGATATAATTTAAAGTATCTCTGAGTCCCTAGAATTTCAGAAAGCAGATGTGCATATTCTATGCACTCATAAAAGATCCCGTGATCTTTATGGGAGGTGTGGTTAATAACCAATTAATAAATCCAAAATTCAGTCTCCCTTTAGGTTAGAACCCTAGCATTTCTAGGGTTTTCCACCCTCATCACCTCTTCCTCAGCAGATGGACTTCCTTCTCAGGAAGGCCTTTACAGTAAAGTATTTGTTGAGGACGAAGTCCCAAAACAGTCAGATAAAAACTGAGAAAGGCTGTCACCCAGCCATGCTAAGAATCTTAGAAGGTAACTCTTTTCCGATATTTGAAGAACTGTTATGTAGATGAGGGAAGGGGTTAACACCAAAGGCAAATCAAAAGCAGTAGATGAAAACATGTCCCAGCTTCCCATGGAAGCTTCTGAGCACACAGAACCCTGTAGAGCAGGCAGGCTACTCTGTGAAGTCTGGAGCTATCCCTTGGAGATCTTCACTCTGGGTCCTCAGAGCCAACGAGCAGCACACTGTGGAAGGGATTTCTATGATATTTTAGACATTGGACTCAATCAGCTCTGACATTCTGTCAACTCTAAATGCTAAGACCCCATGACTCTAGCATAGAAGATAAAAGCATGAGATAGACCTGTTTCTTCTATTCTTATTATTTTGATAGCCAAGAAATAGGCCATCAAATTGTTCATGAGCTGAAGCCTACAGGGATTTTTACACTTAAAAGATAACAAAGCATGATTTCTCGGTGCAGTGAATGGGGAAAGAAGAGGTTCTAGAGATGAAAAAGAAAGAGAAAAAGGAAATGCCTTGAGGGAGGACTGGGGGTTGAATGAGGGAAGCAGGGTGATTTTGCAAAGGACAAATCTGATCTATCAAAGTTTTCACAAGTTCAGCTTTGGAATAGGATACAAATAGGATCATGTCAGTCCTGGTAACTGAGCAGCCTTTTAGACTGGGAAATAGGACCAGGGGGATGGAGGTCCTTCTAATTTAAACTCTCAAAAGGCTGTGTAATCGCTTTCTGATGGGAGAGGACTCCAGAGGTGGAAAGACTATTGTTACCGCAGATCACTCGTCCCTTCGGACGCTGCCTCTCAGGACTGACCGTCCGTCCACCTTAGGCTGCTGCCCAGGAAAAAGATTTAGAGCTGCTTGGGGGGGAGGGAGGGGGAATGTTCAGCCCTACACTCCCAAGCCAGAGAGAGAGCATGGGGAACATTAGGAGAAGGTTTGTGTAAAGGGGGCTAGCACTGTGTAGACAGAGGTTCAAGCCTGGGGAAGCTGTACTTTGGAGTTGGAACTCAGCTGACTGTCAGGCCTGGTGAGTGGGCTCCTTTCTACTCCAGAGAAACATTACTGTAAAGAAAGTGAAAAGGGAGACAAATGAATTCCATTATTCTCAAAAACCAAGGAAATGGGAGCATTTCTTTGCATTATCACCTCCCAGGCATCCTGGTATGATAAAGCAGAGGGGTGAATCTGAAAGGAGAATAGCTCTTCCTACCAAAGGGAAAAGAGGAGGACGGTAATACTAGGAAGGTTTGAAGCATCCCAAGACACCTGCTCTGGACCAGGGCGAATATTTGGAAAAGTCTGAAGCCCACAACCAGAACAGGCAAGCAGCACTGGAGAACAGGTTTACAAGATTGGTTTCTCTTGGGTCCTATGATTCTTGGCAGTCTCCCCATGAGAGTCCCTATCAAGTACTGTGTTGTGGAGAATGACCTCCATGTGGTACTCTGTAAATTCCCCAAGATGCTTGCTTACCATCTTCCCTGGCCCTAGGTTTACCAATGGATTGTATCTAGAAGAATCAGAGCAAGTCTGGATCTAAGCTTTATCCAAGGGGAGTAAAGGTGAGCCACAGTGCACAGTAGACCCAGGCTGAAAGTCTCCCTCTTTCAGAGACTTCCTTGGGCATCAGATGAAATGAAGAATTAGAGTTAGACAGTGCATTGTCCAGCACATTCAGTATTTCCATTCTAGATGAATAACAGCCTGACTCTGAAGGTTCCAGAGTTCTTGGTTCCTTTGTGTATTAAACACAATCAAATAGGCTCCTGAATGAGGTTATGATTCAGACCTATTACCCTTGAATATCGAGGTCTACATGGCCAAAGCTGAGAAATAATCGAATATGTAAAGATAAGATTTAAATGTGTACCCACTTACAGCCATTCCAACTTGATATAAAGTGCTTACAGCAGAGAAGACAGGTTTACCCTGAACATTGAAAGCCTTCCATCTTTTTGAGCATAGAGGATATCCTCTGCCAAGTATCTGCTGAGTGTGATTTCCTTGGTCCCTGTGTTTTTGCTGGGCCTCGGATCACTGTGTGACTAACAGTGGAGGGAACAAACTAACTTTTGGAGGAGGAACCAAGGTGCTAGTCAAGCCAGGTGAGTATTTGGACCTGAACCACAGCTCTACTCCCAAACTTTAAAGAGGAGCCTGATCACCAATTTTAAGTGAAGTATGATATAATAATTTGGCCCAAATTAATCTGTATTAAACTTGGCTTTAAAATGTTTTGTATTTCTCTTATATAAGTGTGGGTAAGTGGATGGATGAATTCAGTACAGATAAAGGATATTGTTATCTTGATGTATTCTAGGGTCCGATCTCCTTTTTTAAAAAGCCTGGCCTACTGTCCCAAGAAGCAGAGAAAGCAGAAAAGGGTGATTCTTTCTGTTCGGAGTGGTTAAATGATTTCAAACATTTTCACAATGGCAGAGCGAGGACTCACATCTTTAGGGTTCAATATATTGCTGTCTGCATCCAGCTGTAGCCTCTATAACCACTATTCTGATTTATCTCCTCTGGCTCTCATTTTTCCCTATTAAGGTAACTGAAATATTGGTAACCCTTATCTCCTGGCTCGCAGAACGTGTGTAAGAATTAGAAAGACAGTGTGCTGTGAAGGGGGGGGGGGGGTTCCCTTTTATTTATTTTCAGTGGGGGAAAGATTTTATTAGATTGGAAGGAGGGATAAGGCAGACAAAGCACTTGAGTGGCAGGATGCTAGGATCAATACATGAACGTGCACAACATGATTATTAAGGCATTCAATTAGGAAGCAGATAACAACAACCCCAGCCCATCCTTCTGATACCCAAGCTTCCATGAGATCTCTAAGCTTTGGTTTATATGTAACATGGACTTCGTGATTCCTGCTCTGCCTGTCCCAGTGGACTCCACAAGACTGAGATGAAATGGTATTTGTGAAATGTCCTTGGGAAGTATGGCTAGTCAGATGATTTTCAAGTTATACTTTTATGCAACATTCCGTTTTAGGGTAAGCTTAAGAATGAACAAGTTTGATGAGAAACTTGTAGCTATAGAAACTACGGCTGAGAAAGGGTGAATTTGGAAATAAGGTGAATCTCTCAGTTGTGAGGGGAAAGAAATCATAAGAATTGGTGACAAAGGCTTTCTCTGGAGATCTGCCAAAGCCTGCAATCACTTTGTAGAGAAAGGTGCAGGTGGGAGAGTACACTAAGCAAACCTTGGGGCTCCCTTCCATTTGAAAGAGCATGAAAGTTTAGTATTTTTCCTGAATTTAACAAATATGTGGTAAGTGTAGGATTAGATCTCAACCAAGCAAAAGAACCCTGGGAGGTGTTGTGTTCAAACACCATTTGGTTTTTGTGGTGGAGAAGATCACTGTGGCATCTTCAGGTGACTGGAAGCTGATTTTTGGAAGGGGGACCATGTTAAAGGTGTATCTTAGTAAGTATTTCTATGGATTCTGGGTTGGATTCATTGTTGAATCCAACAAGCTTTTTGGACATGTAAATAGTCTATCAAATGTCTCTATTTGTCCAGATTTCACAGGAAACAGGGTGCTCTCTGTGCCTTTCCCATACTGACTAGAAACACCTGCAATAGTTTACACTGTTCCCAAGCATAACAGGAAAGCAGAATGGAGGATACCTCTTAGCCCAGCAACCAACCCAATCCCAACCGGAGAGAGCTACTCTGAAATGCCACCTCTCTTCCACTTGCATCATCGTATGATTGCAATGCCCTAAGTAGCCAAAGCTACATCTTCTGGTTCCCTTGTTAGTACCCCAGCCTCTCACGGGTATGGCTGTGCATACATGTGTGCACACTTGTGTAGAGGTCAAGGGGTGTTGTTCTTGGGGGTCACCTATACTGTTTTCTGAGACAAAGTCCCACTGATTAAGCAAGGCTAGATGGCAGAGAGCCCCCAGAGCCTGCACTTCCCTGATGCTGGGTTACAAGTACACACAACTAACCCTGTCTTTTTTGTGAGTCCTGGGTGTGGAACTTGGTCCTCACGCTTGCAAGGCAAGCAGTTCACTGGCTGAGCTTTCTCCCCTGCCCATCTGTCCCTCTTTATCTTTTTCTAAAGAAGCATTTTTGGTGATATTCATATCTAGCACAACATCAGAAAGAGGTGTGATGTAAACGTCTCTCGTTGACACACTGTAATTCAGAGCCAAGCTTTGATCTTTCTGCCCTCAGTTTGCTGTCTGTCAATGGAGGTGATGATTAACTCTTCCATATCTTCAGAGAGACCTTTCCTACCTCGCCAGTCTAACAAGCTATCACACACACCGTTGCCTGGTCGCCCTCGATCCTTGTACTCAACCCGATTTCAATGCGTGCCATTTGATCACCTGATCTTATAAACCTATGTATTTGTTGATTGTTTCCCAGTTCCTAGATGTTACTGTCTCACGGGATAGTGAATGCTTCATTGTTCCCTCAGTGTCTAATGTTAAGTTACTGTGTGAATCAAGTAACATGAAACTGCCTTTCATTCTCAAAAATTATAGTTTAGTTACTGCGTATACAGACACCGAAAACTCAAGATCCTGGCCAATGACAAGGACAGAATATGATTTCGAATGTGTGTAGCTGTAGACACTGTGAGTTTGAATGAGTGAGAAAACGAGGTATTCGCAGGGCCTCGTTTCACTGTGCCTACCAGGGAGGCAGTACATGGATATTTGGAAAGGGAACCATGGTATCCATCAGTCCCAGTAAGTACCTGAAAGCTATTGATTACAATGCCTGTACATACTAATAGCCTATATCACACACATGACTGCATGCCTAGTTATCATTTGAATAAAGCAGAATTGGGGTTTAATGAGGAAAGCGATTACATTTTATTAATGGATGCAGTCCTCCATCCCATGTCTAAGTATATGTTCATAATTATTTTAACAACTTAAAGTGAGAATAGAAAAATTAGTAGAGGGATGTATATGATTTGCTAAACACTGGTAAAATGAAAGTAGATACAGGTATTGGCTCCTAGGTTGCAATGGGGATCAGAAGGGACAGACACCCTTTGGCTAGGAAAAAAGAGACCACTTGGTGAAATTTTACAAATCTTCTTAAAAGCAGTGTGTTTAAGAATTGGCTGGAGAATACCAGCTGGTACCTTCTCAGGCTTTCTGCTACATCTATGGTACCACTATGTTATTGAGCCCTGAAAAGAGGCTTTCATGGGCTTAATTCCCTGGCTTAGCCTTTATTCCAGGAATCAAAAAAGGGGAATTCCCATCGGAGCGCCCATGAGGAAGGATAGCTATATGCTGATCACACTAATCTATGATCACAGCAGACTGGGCATGTTTTCAGACAGCACAGGACCGTGATTTATAACGTATTTATTTTGGGGAGTGGGGCAGGACATCGCTAAAGAGAGGCTTCGGAGTCCCACTGAATTTGCTGTAATATTTGTGAGACACACATCAAAGAGTTAACGATTCACGCAGACTAGTGCATTCCTGAATTGGAAAGCTGTTAAAATAAGGGCACAGAACCAGCTGAGAACAAAACAAGCCATGAGGGTTTCCTAGAAATAACATCTTGGAGAGCGAATCCTAAAGAAAGGACGGCTGAGCCGAATACATCCGGGCGCTCTAAATCTGGCTTGATTAGTGCACTGGACCAGTTTTATCTGCAAAAAGAACGTATTTAATACCTCACAGGTTATTATAAAGATGAAGTTAATGTATGGGAAAATGTTTTATAGATTCTAAAGCTCTACCCATACATAAAATATGTGTCTGTACAACAAAAAATACTAAAAGCTGGGTCAGACAGTAGAATTCTTTTCAGATGAAGAGATCGTGTAAGTTCCTAGTAAAGGGACTGTTTTGTGTGGATCTGTAGCCACGGGCACTGGTTAAAAACACTCTTTCGTGGAAGCACAGTGAGTGGAAAGCTACTCAGATGAAAAGGACTGGGGAAAGAAGCCATTTTGTAAAGACCTGCCTGACAGTGTGAATCCGGGGCTTACCAGAGTTTTGGAACCGGGACAAAACTCCGAGTCATCCCAAGTGAGTCCAGCATCTGAATCATTCCTTCTCCCTCACGTTGTCTTCTCTGAGACGGTAGTATCCGGGGCACACAGGGGATGCCACATCTCGGGAGCTTTAAACAAAGCTATTTATAGGAGCCCTTATCCATCCCTTAACATTTAAGTAGTATTTCACCCACATTACCTCCTAATAGAAAAGAAAGCTAAGACACTGTCTGTGAGGCCAAATGCTAAACGGCAGATTCGCAGAGCCAAAGCAGAGAACTGGTGTTTGTTCTTAACAAACGTGAAGCGCAGTGTTACATAACCAGGGGGGGTCACTGAATTTGAAGGCCGAATGCGACTTGAGTAGGCAGGCCCCTGCTCACGGGACGAAGTTGACTGTGGGCTGGGAGCTTTTACTTATAACAATCTGCAAGCTACTTTGTAAAGGTGCCAATTGATTGACATTAAAACTAGGGAGACAGTGTGGCTAGAATCTGAAAGCGTAACTGTTGTGGAGACAAGAGAAGGGTTAGCTACATCTGCAGATAAATACAGTTGAAAATTGGGAGTTTGTGGCGATAGATCAGGGATGTGGACACAAAAAACAGCCACTTCACTTTTTAAGTCGGTGTGACAAGTGCCCCAGGCTTGAGTTAAATGATGTGTGGAGTATAAAAGAAAGCTTCGGTGTGACCTGTTTGTAGATGAGAAGATACAGCTCCAGGTCTGGGTAGGTGTGCTCATGGCTGTTTTTGCCTGACTAAGAAGCACTGTGGGAAGAGTGGAGGCTATAACCTGGTCTTTGGGACTGGAACTAGACTGCGGGTCAGCCCTGGTAAGTGGGGTAAGAAAGGAACAGTGGGGGGCTGGGGGTAAAATGTCTCTGTAACGAAGGACAAGCTGGGTTTTTTTTTTCCTTTTGAGTCACTGTCACTATACAGTCCCACTAATATCTAGTTCTAGCAACAAAAAAAAAAGTGTGTGTGTGTGTGTGTGTGTGTGTGCACGCTCATGCAATATCACACTAGAAGGGATGAGGGTGAGTCCTCTGAGATTTATGACCCCTCTGTAAAATGCAGATCCAAATATTTGAATGTTTACTGGCAGTGCTAGTAGTCTAGCCTGCTTAGCCTTAGGTCACCTGCTCCTCATTTATTAAATAGGGTAATAATGTCCAAGGTCACAGTCCTAGTGAGGTGATGTAATGTATGTAGATTATACGTCTCTGGACATATCCTATGTTCTCCATAAATGATGAACTTTCTTTCTCCTTCCAAACTACATCATGGGTTGAAAAGCCATAAGCTGCAAGCCATTTTTGTGTATGGGTTTGCTACTGTGTGAATACAGGATACAGCAAACTCACTTTTGGGAAAGGCACTGTGCTGCTAGTCTCTCCAGGTAAACGCTGCGTCCACCCCAGCCTTGTCTCCCTTTGTCTGGGAAGGTGTCTGCATATTCTTGCTGTGTTTGCCCTGTGGACTACATCGTCCTTAATCTATTGTTCGACCATCTGTGAATTTAAGGCTGTACCTTCCTGGGCTCTTCATTCAAACATGAAAGTAAGAGAAGAGTTATCAATAACAGTAGAACTAATTCACTAGAATAGAATGGAGTACGGACACCCTAGATGATCAGGAAAAAGTACTTTCTCTAGAAATAACCTAGCTTCCAGTGTAAAGCCTGGACGGTGTTCTCTCCCTCAGACATCCTGCAGGCTCCTCTTACCTTCTGTATCGCAAATTTAGCTTTTCAGTCTTCGTCCATAACACGTAAAGCTACAGAAACTCGCTGCTAAGAATATCCACTGTTAAAAGTGAAAGGTCGTGAGAGCAAAGGTTTTATATTCTTGCAACATCTAACAAGGTTCTTTTACAAAGTATTACAAAGCACTTGTTTAATTGAAATTGAGCTCCCAGAGATATCAGAATTCCCAGTCCAAAGGGAAGAAAAAAGTGACTCAAAGGGCCCAGGGCATTCAAGGATGTGGAGACAGGGGGACATCAGACTGAGAATCAAGAAGACACACTCTGCTACCAACTACCAACGTAACTCACAGCAGCCTTCTTGCCTTGGACACTCTCTCTCTCTCTCTCTCTCTCTCTTGCATTAGGACTTGGGCTCAAATAGCCTTTCTTGTCCCTTTCTACCAACACTCTGTGAATTTGCTTCATTTGAGCCTTTGAATCGAGAACTTTTTTTCCCTATGAATAAGTCAAAGAGTTATGTTAAATCTCAAGTCATTAGGGTGAGGAGAGGGGTGAGGCCTCAGACACTGTGGGAGCTGGAAAGGAGCAAACACACTCACCTTCGGAAGGGGAACCCTGCTAAGAGCAGGCCTGAGTAAGTGCGGGGTGCAGTACTGACTACAGAATGTTCAGTGACTACATGGAACAGTGAGCAGAAGCCAAGATGTGATTTTGTCATTGTATCTTATTTTTAATTAATTATGATCGAATGCTGAAGTATTAAAATTGTAGCCTAGAGATAGTGTTTAAAAATGATCTGAGCATATTTTCTCTGAGGTAGAATTTAGCGTTCCATTAAGACTTTCCCCCAGAATTGAGGCTGACAGAAGCTCTGTCTGACATTAGAGTTTTCAACCTGAGAATTGTGCTAAGTATAATTGAATGGACCGAAGCTGGAAGGGCAGAAAATTACATGGCCACTGTCGAATAGACATTTTTCTGCTTCCACTACCATGGAGAATGTTCAAGGTCCTTTTACCTTTTGCCCCAAATAAGCTAAACCAAATCACTCCATAGACTAAGTGCCCCTTACACAAACCATTGTCCTCACAGAGTCAGTGAGGTACAAACGAAGCCGCAGGAATCCTAGTTTCAGACAAGAAGCTAAACTTCATTTGGCACCAAGTTGCTGTGTGATATCGGACAAACCATTGCCCTTCTGTAAGCCCCAGACTCTCCTAGTAGATGAGCATGTAGACACCTGTGGTCCAGAAGCTCCCTCCTTTGTGAGCGTAGAGCTCACACAATTCAAGAGTATAAATCCTGGAAAATTTCAGAGACAAATTCTGAGGGGGAAAAGGCATAATCTATAACCTTATCGAAATAGCCTCACTAATCAATAAACTAACCCAGAATATTAATATTAATAACGTCCCATGAGACACCTCAGCAGGTAAAATACTTGATTCACAAGCCTAAGATGATTCAGTTCCCAGAGCACACAGACATCATTAAGGGAAAATGAATGATCATAACCATCATATCAGTGCCTGTGGTGTGTGGGTATAGGTTATATACAATATTGAATGTAGAACTCTATAAGGTAAGGGGCAGTATTCATTATCTTCCAGGGAATGGGGATGATATTGTCCTATGTTACAAGGCTAGTTATCTGAAAGACCTAAGCTCAAACCTGCTCCACCTGTCTGATCTCAAAACACTGTTCTTTCTACTTCTTGTCACGGGCTTTGTCATGCTTCACTTACAAATGAGAGATAAGGCCAATCACAGAGAGTAGGAAAATACATGGAGTTGAGCTTCTCCATCCTTAGATGTTGCCTTAAGACTCAGAAAAGACTTATATCGATGCCCCAATTCCAAGGATCCTCTTCTCCTTTCTGTAATACAGCAGAGTGTGGGGCTGTTAGGATCGCTTACCTGATGGGGAGCCTGGGGAGATGGATGGGGGCAGCTGACTCCCTATTCCTTGTATCTCCCCCAAGCCAGAGCTGTCTGGTTAGCTGTCTGCAAGTGCCTGATTGTTTGTGAGTTGCATGCGCCTTGGATGTTGCTAGGACCGATCCTAGGGCCATATTCTGTGACCACTGTTGAGTGAACAACCAACCATCTTGCAGGTTGAGTGCAAGATTCATTCATGAACAGAAAACATTCAAAGCATTTTACTAACGACTTACTATGGGCTTCCCTGGCTTATGCCCATCTGTGTTGTGAAACTGGCAAGTGAAGGAAATAGCCCATTTTGTCACAGGACAAATCACTGTGAGCAATGACAGAGGCTACCAACTTATCTTCGGGACAGGAACAAGATTGCTGGTTGATCCAAGTGAGTGCAATGAGTAACTGGATTTATATTACAGAAGGACATCTGTTTCCATTAGTTTCTTTCTTTGTCTTCTGAGAGGAGATTAGCTGGTACTTATGGCTTTGTCTGCTGTTTAAATAAGAAAATAAGCAGACAATAGTGTTACATTTCATTCAGTACCCCTGAGTATCATACTTGTAAGCAGCATATCGTAAACAGGGCGTGGTAATCTAGAATGGAAACTCTAATTGTATGAATGGCTTTTCAGACTGAATATGTAAGAGCTTTCATGAAGGCTCCCATATACAAAGCAGAATCTCCTATTGGATGCTGCTTTTTTTTTTTTTTTTAATCTTCCAATAGTCTTAGGAAAATCAAGGTTAAAATGTATGTCCCACACCACTCTGGTGTATGCACACAGACACAGGGATACTTAGTAACAAACCTGAGTGTGCCACTGGAATCCCAGACCCAGCTCCAGGTGCCACCTTGTCTGGATTTATGTCACAGTGAGCCCCGGTGAGTGATGGAAACCACTACTCAGTTGCTTTTCTGTATTTGCCACTGTTGTGCCAGTGTGTAAGTAGTCATTGCTGTGAGTATCTTGTTTCTGGTCACAGTGATGCTGCCGACATAGCGTATACATTTCTGCTATATCATTCTTTTTACCCTTTAAAAGGAATCACTCTCGAGATACTGAGGAGGGGGCATTTGTTTCCTTTGAGTCATTTCTTATTTGCTCCTTCAGGTCCTGCCTCTCTGATGAAAACCAACACTGTCTCCTTATTATCTCTCTTAGAAATCTCTGCTTTCCTTGCCTAAGCTCTTAGATTTTGCAACCCAGCTTTTAACTCCTTCCAAAACTGGCCTCTTTGCCCCAATAATGATGTCCATAAAAGCCAGTTCCACTTAGTAAATGGTCATTGAGTATCACCAACAAACCGAGAGCCATAATTGATTCAAAAGGAAAAAAAGAAACCTAAGATGTGATCTCTGATCTCAAGAACTTCAGTGATGAGGTGTGGTGGCACACACCTTTGATCTCAGTGCTTGAGAGGCTGAGGCAGGCTGAGCTCCTTC
Source organism: Cricetomys ansorgei (assembly GCA_026225945.1). Lineage (NCBI taxonomy): Eukaryota > Metazoa > Chordata > Mammalia > Rodentia > Nesomyidae > Cricetomys > Cricetomys ansorgei. Next base: position 2,484,886 of record JAMJFZ010003384.1, read on the forward strand.
AGTTCAAGGTCAACTTTTTCTATATGGTGTGTTCCAGACCAGCCAGAGCTACATAGTGACACCCTGTCTCAAAAATAAATAAGGAAAAGAAAGGAACTTTAGTCTTGTTAAGAGAATTGGGCTGGAGGTGGACACAGATAACAGTGGACACTTTATAGACTCCTTGGCAGAAGGCAGACTCGATTGCACCCCGTATTTTGGGGGAGGGATTCAAGTCTGTTCTGTACTGAGATGTCTGACTTTTGTGGGGGGGAAATACCATCAGCAATTAACATCCTAGAGCAAGATGAGGACAGAAACAGGAACCAGTTGAGTGTGTGTCACCCATAGGTGTTGCTCAGCCCCAGGGGGAGCGTGGCAGCTCTGAGTCATGCCCTGGCATGGTCTTAGCATGTGCCTCCTAGCATGGGCTGCTCTAGCATGCCTTTAGCATGGGCTGGATGTACTCTTGGTTCTGCTCTTTCTGACAAAGTGAAAAATAACGTTTGCATCTCTCCACAAGGAAGCAGGGCCTTCCGCACAAGTGTAGCAGATAAGGGTGTGAAAATGGCTGCCTGCTCCCTCGAGTCTTTAGAAATTCTCACACCCACCAGGTTCACCAGGTTCACGGAGGAAGCTAAGTCTTTCACAGCATTTTGTGAAGACTCTTCTTTCCAGATGAGGAAGGAAAGGGATGATCATTGGTGGCTGTGATGAAGGAAATGGAGGTCACAGGCAGCACGGAGGGCTGGTGCTGTTTGCTCTCATTACAAGGGCTCCTTTGAGTCCTCACACTACCCATCACAGGAGGTACTTCAGGACCACCTGTTCCTGGGTCTCAGCTTCAGAGCTACTGTGAAGGGTGTGTGTCCTCCACGAGAGGGCAGGGCCAAAACTTGGGCCTTTTTGTGAAGCACTTACTCAGAGTGGGACTACGTGAACAGCGGGCTTACTTTCGGGACAGGAACCCAAGTGGTGGTGATACCAAGTGAGTGAGCCAGGACCCACGCCCACAGTGGCCCTCTACTGCAATCTCCCTCGCCTCTCCTTAGCATGGCGCAGGGACTCCTTCTCCTGAGTCCGGGGCAGTGGGGCGTGTCTATCATCCATCTGTGGTGCATTACTCACAATTAAGGTTCTCGGATGGTCCTAAGCGTCAACTAGCCCTGCTTTCCCCAACCCTCTATCTGGCATCTCCACACTCCTGTTTTCTTTGTAAAGCATTTCTTGAGACTTGAACAGTGGACCACAGAAGCCCAGGCTATGACTTCTGTGAGCTTTTCCATCTCCGAAGTAGGCAACATGATCTCTGTTTCCTCCTATCTTTCAAAGTTGCAACTTTCTTCTCTGCAGACCTAGGATTTCATAGAAACAAGGCCCCCATCTGAATCAAGGTCACTGGAGACTAAGAAAATCAGATGGCCTTGGGTCCCCGTCTCCAGGCTGTAAAGAGGAAAGATTAAAGCCCAAGTCACAAAAAGGGCCTGAATCTTGCCCAGGGTCTTCTTGCTCAGACAGGGTTTCTCAGGAATCATACACCCGGGGCTTCCTTGGTGAGAAGAGTAGGAATAGAAAGCATCAGAGTATGGAAAGGAAAACCAGAGAAAAAGGAACTTCTGACAGTAGTTCAGGGGTGCTTCAGCACAAGCCTGTCTCAAGTCCCCTAGTGTGCCCAATCTCTTGCAGAAGCCCCTTGCATCTAGCAAAATAGAAACAGAGTCAGACCAGACTTGTCTGCTGCACAGTCAAGGGGGTTGGTGGGGGTGGTACTCGGGTATTCCTGCTTCTATGCTGACAAGAGAACGGTAGGTTTTCAGTGGACCTGCGGAGTGGGTGATGAGGAACTCTCCAGAACCCATCTTGGTACTCATCCCTCCCACTGGGTCTCTGACAGTCACAGGAGTGTGGCCAGTGTTTCCCTGGATTGCCGCCCCAACACGGCAGGATCAGTGGCAAAGGGAGGTCACAGGAGATAGGTTTTATCAAAGGCTTTCCTCACTGTGTACCTCGGGGGGAAACTACAGGCTTACTTTTGGAAGAGGGACCAGCCTCATTGTTCGTCCGTGTGAGTACTGCAGAAACAATCACTGGGGAATTGTCGTGAATAGATCGTGCTAGGGAAGGACGTCCTACTGCGAGAGAGCGGAGTGGTCTGCGCTCGTTAGTGGAGTCCTTTGCTGAACAGGAGTAACTGTCGGTGTGTCGGGTCTAATGAGGCTGTGTGAATAATGGATAAGGGCTCTGTTTCAAAGGACAAATACCCAAACCTTGAGAAAAGAGATTTCACTCTCGTCAGGTTTCTGAAGACCTTTTCTTCTTAGCAGGCACAGAGTCTACCCTGCAATTCCCTCTGTGTCTGAGACACTCACCATCTCCTGTCCACTCAATGAGACCTTTTCCCCCAGATCTCAGCATCCCCGGGCAAGATGCTGAGAAATTCTGGACAAGAATGAGTCTTCTCTGGCTGCAAGAAGCCTCATCCCCTTCCCCATTAGAGCGCTGATGGGAATTATAATAATAATAATATTATTATTAGCTACGGCTTACAACATGTCTGACATGCCAGTGACTGGGCTCTGTCCTTCTTAGACCAGTGCACTCCTCTATCCAATGATGAATAATTGATATTAGACTCATTTTATAGATCAGGAAATTGAGACTTGGAGTAAGCAAGTTACCCAAGATCGCATGGCTCAGAAAAACAGAACTGAGGTGGAGTTAAATCTGCTTGACTATAGGATCTAATTATTAATCATACCACTGCCCAGCTGCCACTATGCTGCCCACACTGTGTGAAGGGAGACCCCACACCTCAAAAGCTTTATGGGTATAAATTTTTCCTTCCCCAAGTGAGGAGATTTGATCCAACCTTTACACATCTTGACCCTCTGATCATAGTAGCCATGGCATAGTGACTCAGCATTTCTGGAGGCCTAAGTAAAGATGCATTTGTAATAACAAGATGCAGGTACATTAGAGAGGGAAACAGAAACGTTAGGAGACTGTTGATTGGGTATTAACCTACAAAGAAAGAGGAATTAATATTCAAACCATTAAGTGGCCCACTTAAAAGTCTCTTGTCCCTAAGAGACTCTGAGGGGTCATGGGTAGCCATGCAAGCAGAGGACAGGTATTTGTACTGTGCTGTACCAGGGTGGGGATACAGATGGTGGGCCAGCTCAGTTTTGGGAGTGGAACAAGACTCCAAGTTTATCCAAGTAAGTGCCTAGCCTTAGAAAGTCCCTCTGCTTTCTTAGCTGAATCAGTGCTTCTTGGATTCATTTTGTGTGTTTCCTCATAAGGTTTGGTTGATTCCAATTCTAAATTCCCAGCCAGTGGCTTACTGGTGTATTTTCTGAGGTAGTTGCCAAGAGGAATTAACATTTACATCTTTACAGGGATAGACTCTTTCGTGGCTTCTAGATCTTTATCAGAGAAGAAATTATGACTAAGTGCAACCAAAGATTTATTCTTGTTATCATTTAGTTTCATAGAAGATGATGGATTGAACTCCCCAAAGATAGTGAGCTTTGGACACACTCTCAAGAAACTCCATGTTCAGCTGATAAGGAGGAATGTGAAGCTTACATAATGTCAAAAACAATAAAGTTTGGAAAATTAGACCCTACAGAGGTTGGACAAGCTAAATAAACATAACAAAAGAATATAAGTAACAGGGCTGGGTTGAAAAGACAATATTTAGAGTAAACACCTATGCAATAGCTATGTTTTTAGCAACTCTAGTGTCCCAACCATCATGCTCGATGTAAAGTAGGGAGGGAAGGGAAGGCATGCAGAGTCTCTGCCTCAGGCATCACAAGCGTAAGTGGACGGTCATGGCCCAGGGTTACCCAGATTCCAGGGAGGCACAGATGAGATGCAGTGAATACAAAGATAGGTATAGCCAACCTCTGATCCGGACCGCCTAGCGGTTATCTTCATCCGCCTGCAAGGACAGAGTATTTTGCTCTTTTACTCCTCCACCCTTCATATGTGTCCCAATGGCATGTATACACACACAACATAAAAATAAATAAGTAAATGCATAAGTCATTAATTTTTTTCAAAAATGCCTTCTGGAAGAGTTATTGGGGAGGAAATCACTGTTTAAAACATGTCGGGTTTGGCATTAGTTAAGTATTCTCTAACAGAGACAGTCATTCGGCCTGAAAACAGGGAGATTATAGAGTCCACCCACATGGAGTACGGTACCGCAAGGAGTAGAAATTTTAGATTGCTGAAGAGGCCAGAATCTCTTTGCTGATGGGGGAAGCTTTTCATCTCTCCAGGGAAGGTTCCTCCTTGTGTGTTTGTTTGCTTGTGTGCTCCATCAAGGGCCTCTTCCCTCCCAAGGGTCATTTGGCCTAGATTAGAAAGCCCATCATGTTCTAGAGAACCAGAGTTTGGAGGCAAACGGATAAACATGTCTCTAATGAGGACACAGCACACATGGGTCATGGGTCTTCGCAGGAAAGGAAGAGGTGTGAAGATAAAGACGTGATGGCTGTGTGTCCATCTGAGGGGCCACCCGAAAAAGAGGGATGCTGAGAAAATGTCCCCGTGTCGCTGAGAATCATCTTTGAAATGCACAGCTCCCGGGTGTGTAGGAAATCGTGGAAGGAAGCTCAGAAACGCATGTTTGGAAAAGACTTTCGAGCTGACATTGTTGGAGGCAGGTGAACTGTTGGGGAGATACCATCCTGTGCATGCAGATCCCTGGGGTTAGGACTGCTGAGGGAGGCAGAGGCAGCGCAGCTCAGCTGCCTAGGTGTTCTGCAGTTGTGGGGAGGAAATGAAGCTGTTTCGTAATGATTAGAAAGAAACAATTAGCACCAGCGAGGCCCCTAATTGTGGCCGCAGGACTGAATAGGAGAGCAAGCAGATTCAGAGCACAGAGAACCTAACGGGTAAAATTAGACTAGCTTTTAGAATGGAATTTTAACGTCCTAGAGCTAGAGGAGGCACATCCAAAGACTGAAATAAATACACATATGCACATATGAGATCTTAATGAACAGTAACATTAACCTTAAATAGCAAGCTTGGCTATATGATTTCACAGACTTTAAATGTTAATATGCATTGCCGGTCTTCGGGACTGGAATGCATTATACACTTTCTAAACATTCTGGGCTTCAAATTCTTTTTCCATAGAAATTTAGAAGGACTGAGGCTCTGTGGCATCCTCACTGAGAGATCATACTTGTTCTCAGACTTTGGGGTTTGTGCCCCATGGACACCAATCCTTATCATGGGACTCCCCAGTAAGATCAGGGCTTCCTCCTGGCTTCCTAGCTAGGCAGTGCTCCTTGTGGGTGTTCTGCAATAACTGTAGTCTGCGTACACCCTCAGGAATAATGGGCACCATTGTCTTAACAGAAGTCCATCGTTAGACCTTGCCAGTGTTTTCCATGCGTCACTAGCGCAATCTTCCCTCAAGATTCATTTCATCCCGGACATGGTAGCACACACACATAGTCCCAGAACTCAAGAGGTTGAGTCAGGAGGATCATAAGTTCAAGACCAGCCTTGGCTACAGAGCAAGAAGAGAAAACAAAATGTACTTTAAAAATCATGTTGTCATTAATCCATAGGTCTTCACACTCTTCTAAGTTGCCTCTTAACATCTTCGGTTGTGTTGTAGAAGCCTGAATGGGTACCTACATTTCAGGAAAGCTCTGCTGGCTGCAGGAAAGGTCTATGGAACTATTCCTGAGAAAAATAATCTGTGGTGAGACTTCTCTTTCATCAAAGTAAGGCTGACTTGAGGAAGACTGGTAAACAGAGGCAGGAGGCGAGAGCCCCATTCGGGCCGGTCCAGCCCAGGTTGGAGTTCTTGTAAAGCATCCTCCTGTTGTGTGTTATCTGGTGGCTTCAATAAGCTGACCTTTGGGGCAGGGACCAGACTGGCTGTGCGTCCGTGTGAGTATGACTGTGTCGATGACCAGAGCAGAAAGAACTGAAGCCTTGTTAGTGTAATCTATAGCAAAGTTGGGGTGCACAAAGCATCATTTCCTATTCCCAAAGGCTCTTGTGGTAGCTTAAAATGTTCCCAGTTCTCATACTGAAGTCAGAGAGGCACCAAGAGCCAACTGAATGAATGAAAATCTGGAAAGAATAAACTGTAGAAAAAAGTTTAGAACAATTGCAGATACCCTGTGCTTTCAAGCGAAGCTGATAATATCAGCACCAGGTGACCTGAACATTCAGGAAATTAGCTAAGTGCCCTTGGGGAGGAAGAGATGGGTTAATGGCAGCGCAAATTCTCTTTTATTGCAGCAGGTAGTTAAAGTCCTGGGTTAGCTAATGAGTGTGGTAAGGGACACCAGTTCCCAGAGACTTTTCTCAGAACTGAGTTGAGTCCGAAACCCTCACCCAGAGGTAAAAAAATGGTTGAGCCCTGTGAATAGCAAGTATACCATATGTTATAATAATCTCTATAATATATATAGAGAGAGATGGACAAGGAGGGTGACAGACCTGGGGTGACTTCTGGCTCCATCTTCACCAGCTGTGTTTAATACATTTCCATTTTCAATAACAAAATGATAACACCACATCATAATGTGAGGTATTGCCTGCACATAACAAGACAGCCTTCTCGGGGAGAGTGTCTAATTCATCATTGGTACTGTTATCAGGGCCTTGCCATATCAAAATTGACATTATTGTAAAAAGAGAGAACAGCAGCTTCCTTGGGAAATAGAAGTTGTAAGAAACCAAGAACTCCAGAAAAGTCCGGGGCAGTGTCCTGAGGCTCAGTGGACTCAAGCAGAGTGGGTCAGAAAGGCTTCGCCAAAGCTCTTGCCTGCCATGGGAATTTAGCTCTAGCCCCGAACTAATCTTTCTAGTAGGGTACCAAACTAAGCAATCTGCCATATACGTAGACTGAGGCAAATGTAGAATGCACAAGTACTTCCTCTCCCTCTCTGTCCCAGGCTTGAGTATTTTCTTCTGTAGGATCTTAAATGGCTCTAGAAAGAACCCATCTGACCAGCACTAAGTACTGAGGAAACATTATCCTTGCATTGAACCCTTGGCAATCATGAGATGGGTGATAAGCTAGATCCTTCAACTAGAGCAAGATATTGCTACTCTGAGAAGATAATATTGATCTCATGAATTCTGCTGAGATTATGGAAATCACATAAGTTCACTTTGGTTTGGGGCACCACAGAAGAACTGGACAGGAGGAAAGGACTATTCACAGCAGAGACAGAATTGCAATGCAAGACAGCAAAAGGGCTAAGTCTTGGGGATTTGATTCTCCATCCTGTGAGAGACCAGAGCTGCTTCTGTCTAAGGAGTAGGTAGGTCCCTTAGGCTTCTGTAAAGGCTTCACCTGCAGTGTGAATACTGGAGGACTCGGTGGTAAATTAACATTCGGGAAAGGGACCCAAGTGACGGTAATATCTGGTGAGTCATCCCAAGAGGCGACGTTTGCAACCCTGTAGGCCAGTGTCATTAATTCTTCCCTGGAGATGTCCATTGTTACTATGGCGGGGTGAGGCTAACTGGGGAGATTGTATTAATTGCTTTACAGAGGTCTGCAAAGGGGGAAGGCATCACTATCAATCTTAAATATCTGTGTTTCTCTAGGTCAAACTCATTAAAATGTGACTTTAATCATTCAATGGACACTTTTAAATGCCTTCTAAGTAGCTATCATTCTAGATTATGTTAGGTTGAGGATAAAGAAGCCTAAGATAGATGCCTGACCTGTCTCCAAACAGCATAGAAACTAGCCCAAGGTTTAGAACAATTGTACATTTAGCAACCTTCAAACTATTTTGGTGTCAACAACTGGTGGTGTTAATAAATAGACTCAGATGGGCTAGGGTCAGGGTAGAAGGAGCCCTAGACAGAGGCCATTTAATGCGCTAGAAAAGATTTGTTGAGTTTTGACAGATCGATAAGATCTGTATGGGTAAAGAGGGAGGGAGGCAGAATTCCGGCAGAGGGGCAACAAGATAGAAAAGCCGATCTTGGGATAAACAAGGCAAAGGCCTTTTGGTCTGTACAGGCAGATCTGATAATAAAAGGGGTCTAAGAGAGCAAGACAAAGAAGGTGACTTCTTAGACAGTAGAGATTTAAAAGAAAAAATACTAGAACCTTCCAGAGAATACAGAAATTGGGACCAGGGCCAGCCACAAGAAAACTGAGACTCCATTTAGAACGCAGACCAGATGTGAGGTGAGAAGGGTCAGTTCTTTCCACGGGTGGCCAGGGACTTGCCTCTTTCTTCATCAGACTCTAGGGGAGTTCATCCCAGCCTCCGAGGAAGACAGCCAGGGGCTTCTGTAAGGAGGCCTTAGGAATGGTATGCAGATAAATGCTCCATCTTTGTGGAAAAGCCTGCAGGGCTGCTTCCTGATGGGACCCACATCCATGTCACTAGCTCTCCCTTTTGGGTTCCTGGTGCTTAACTACAGAGCACAGATTTAGTGCTGAAGGAGTCTTCCATGGCTGCTGCGCCCCTGGGGACCTAGAACACTAACACATTCGGACATGTGTTTCTGTATTAGTTTTGAATTGTCTTGACAGGTTAGGGTCCAGAACAGCTGAACTTGTAGTAGGAAAATTGATTCAGTCTTGCTAAAGTGAACTCTGATGCCATCCAAGGTAAAATGTGTTTTTCTTACCAGGTAGAAGTAAGATGTCTCTCAAGGCAGGGCTTTGAGAGAGAGACAGAGCCCCCAAAGACCTCCAATTAAAGGTGATTTGTTTCTGATTTTCAGGAGGAACGGTGAGGTTGCAATAGATATCTCTATGGGGCTTAAAATGAAAGGGGCCAAAACCTCGGGAGTTCTGTGGTGCGACTTCACCTGTTTGTCTGACCCTGGTGCCCACACTCTCTGCTGCTCCGTGGCGGCACCACGCTGCGGGCAGCCGTCTTCACCCAGCATCCTAGAGTTGTGCCAGAGCCTGGGTTCTTTGGTTTAGGATCCAGCTGGAAGCCTGCACTTGCCAAGGCCACCCTGGTTGGCTTCTATACTCCATGCAGAGTGAAGAGCTGTGGGAGTGAGACCCACAAGACAGGAAGTTCTGATCCCAGCCCTGCTGGAAACTCTCTAGGTGGTCTGGAGTTTCAATCCTTCTGGCCAGCCTCTGCTTCCTCCTCGGAAGGTGGGGAAGGTGGGGAAAATAGCTAGCGAGAGTCACATTAAAAACAAAACCCCTCGGAAGTAAAGAACCCTCTCAGCAGCGAGGAAAGGCCTCCAGTAGTCACTGTGTTCTGGAATAAAGAGACAGTGCGATGGTTTGCTCGGTAGTGTGTTTTCATGGTGAAACCCTGGCACATTTGTTCGGGGCTGCGTGTTTTATTAGGTTAATCTTATTTGGAGAAATATTCATTTCTCAGAACAGCCTGGTTGGAAAGGTCACTGAAACAACACATCCCACTTTAAGGATGAAATTTCTGATACTTCAGCTACCTGTTGGATTTAATCCAAGCCGTGGATGGTAAATTGCAGAGTCAGGTCTTGGATGGGGGTGTTTTGGTTACTCAAAAGTCAGTGAGCGAGAAACTGCCTGGTGATAGGATAGATTTTCCAACTTAATGTCAAAATATCACATGCCTGCATTTCCCACCAATGTCCAGCCTGCTTGAGAGAGAGCACTCTAGAGAGATAGCCTGGTCCACTGGGCCCTTCTTTCTAATCTTGTTTTGTCCTGCCAGAGCAAAATTGTTGACTAGACTTGCTGAGGTTTTGAAGATCCTGTTAAGTAGAAGAATGACCAGGATGGTTTAGTGGTCCCACCTTCTGGTGTTCCAGAACGCCAGATGGGACCTGGTGGGGAGTGCCTGCTGAGAGCATGAGATCTTGACCTGGACTCGTGGCTTGGGCCTGTCCCTAAGCTCCAGTCCATCATGACCTCTGCTTTCTAAGATGTCATTTCTGGTATAAAGCCTAAGAACAGGACCGCTAGCCTGCAGAGTCCTGCTCTTGCCTGTCCTAGGATAGAGCAAAAACATAACGAGAACGCCTTCTAACATCAGCCCTCTTGGCCCACAGACATCACGGACCCCGATCCTGCTGTGTATGAGCTAAAAGATTCTCAGTTCAAGAACAGTACCATCTGCCTGTTCACCGATTTCGATTCTCAAATCAACGTGTCCCGTAACATGGAACCTGAAGTGTTTATCTCTGACACAACTGTGCTGGACATGAGGTCTATGGATTCCAAGAGCAACGGGGCTCTTGCCTGGAGCGACCAAACTCATTTCAACTGTAAAGGTGCCTTCAAGGAGAATGCTGCCGACCCCAGATCAGGTGAGTGTCGCCCAGAGCTATCTTCTTGCCTTGGGAGAGGCCCAGCTCAACTGTAAGGTGTCTAAAAGCTGCTTTTCATCATCTCTGCCTCATCAATTGTCGGCAGAATCCAAATCCCATTCTACTAAGGAGTTGTGAGCCCTGTCCTAGCAGGCCACAAATGCCCTGGCCTAAAAGAAGACAAGAGAACACGCTAGAGGCCACCGGCCCAGCGTTGGTCTTACTCTTCTGAGTCCTCACATCCCGCCCTGTCTTTCCTTGATCCACTTGCCCCTCTGTTCTCCCAGGCACCACGATTTCCATGCCCTTCCTGAACATACACACACACACACACACACACAAACATACACACATCCCAGCTGCCTGCCATGATTTCTATGTCTGCCAAAGACTGTGTGGGGACGGAGTCTCAGGCTGCCCCTAGGGAGTACCATTCTAACCAAGGAAGACCATCTATCAGCAGAGGGATGCATGAATTAAGCAAGGCTATAATTAATATATGCATTAACTTAGAGTTGAGAAAAGAACCACCTCAGAGAAGGGCTCTGAGAAAATGCTATTATGATACAACTTAAAGGGTAAGAAGGGACTAGCCGTGCCTAGACCAGACAGGACCTTGTCGAAGCCCAAGGAAGGAGAATGCTGAGAACTCAGAAAAGCTGCAGGATATGAGTTGGAAGACATAGACAAGGGCCAGATCACAGGTGGAGTCAAGAGGATTGGAAATTCAAAGGCATGTTCACCTACACAGCAAGTTCAAAGCCAGCCTGGACTACCTGAGTCCCTGTCTCCAAAAGATAACTTCATAAAATAAAAGACAAGGATGGTTGCTGTGTGGAGGGCAGACTGAAAGAGAATGCAGAAGCGAGATAACGGAAGCCCCACCAGATGGTGGAAGGGACTCCAGTGGCCAACACTACTTGGGTTTCAAAATAGAACCATAGAGATGAGAAAGTAGTGGGTGTCAAGAAGGTTGCAGAGCATCTGAGCCAATGGCACCATACTCTGAGTACGAGATAACAAAGGGATAAATTGGGGCACCAGAACCTTTTGGAATACATGGAAATATATAGCCACTGTCAATATGTCTTGCTGCTTTTATTGGACTTTTATTGGGCTGAAACCTTCCCATGTCCAGGGACTTGGACATGTCTTGACTTTGTGGGTCCATGTCATGCAGCATATACTTTGCACAAGCCAGTATCTTTTTAAAGAATGAAAGAGTGCCCAGAAGCCAGGGCATTGGCTCTATCAGGACCCCAGTAAGTACCCCACCCTAGACAATGTGTGTCATTCCCCCCCCCAGTTATCTCCCAAAGAATCATGGAAAAGCTATGACATGTTTGCCTGCCCAACAGCCAAGAGATCTGTGGTAGAAGAGTCAACACGCTTTAGACTCTAAGAAAATGTCTTTGTTTTTTCCTTTTAGAAGCTTCCTGTGACGCCAAGATGATAGAGAAAAGCTTTGAAACAGGTAAGAGAAGGATCTGCAGCTTTGCATGCTGCTGGGGTGGAGGGAACAGTGAGCCCATAATAACCTTTAGTGCATAGGGGAGGGGAGGAGGTGGATCTGGGGATGGGAACAGTACTTCCCAACGTGCTCCCAGCTGCCCAGGGTCTGTCTTGACCCCTCTAGCACTGTTGACTTCATTTCCTGTTCTAAGTACTTAACAAGATGTGTCTCCAGTTTCACCAGGCCAGTGACCAGTGAGTGGCTCTCAGGCCTCTCTACCTCTTATGTTAGCTTCTGGGAAAGAATAGCTAAAGAAAACTGCTTAGCATCCTGCTGTGAAGTTTGTGACTCCCCTCAGAGAAGCCCTGAACTAACCCTGTCACTCTGAGGACGCAGTCCCTCAACATCTCGGAATAGTCCTTTCTGGAAAGGCAGCGGAACTCACACAGGCTTGGGCAATGGTCCTGTCTCAGTGCTACCTCATTTGCTAATTACATGGCTAATTACTGAGTCATCACTCCTGTGGTTCAGCCATGAGTTTCACTGAGGGGCCCCGGGCCCAGAAGTTGTGACAACTACTCCGACCCTATCCCCATCCCTACAGGGCCTCAGAATATTATATGCACCAAGTCTTCTTGGTGGTTTTGTCTTAAAACACAATGTTCTTGGCCTGGAGGAATACAGAAATATGTTTGCCTTGGGATATGCGCAGAAGGTCGGAGAGAAGTGGATCCGGGAGTTGACGTCACTCACACCCAGCCTAACCAGCGCTCGGGGAGGTCCGCAGTGTCATGAGTTGCTGTACAGGCCTCTCGCGCACACGCCCTTAATGGATGTGACTTCTTGCTTTCACAGATATGAATCTAAACTTTCAAAACCTGTCAGTGATGGGACTCCGAATCCTCCTCCTGAAAGTGGCCGGATTCAACCTGCTCATGACATTGCGGCTGTGGTCCCGTTGAGGTGAGAAGGCATCGAAGCTTGCAGAAGGGTTAGGGGTGCAGGTTCAGGGCAACACCCAGCTCCGAGAGTCAATCTCCCCGTGGGAATTTGCTTTTAAATCCTAAGACTCACCCTCCAGAACTCTTCTACCCCTTCCTGATACATGTTCCTGTGGCTGAAACATGTTCAACAGAACACACCCCTCACCGCCTCCGCAGCTGAGCCAGGCCTCTCCTAGGATATCTGAAGAACAGCTGATTATCCTCATTTTAGAAATGAAGAAAGTGGGGGCAAGTCACAGCCAGGCCCACATAGCCAGAGTAGAGGAATATAGAAATTCAGACTCTGACGCAACTGTACCACGTGCCTATGGCCCCGCGTTTCAGCGTGTAGACCCCCCTTCCTGTGTTCTTTCTCCCTTGAAGGCCCTTTCAGCTTGATGCTCAAAGACACTATATTGGTTAGCCCTAAGCCTGGCTAGAGTCATCATGTTTTTACCCAGAGAAGGGCCCCAGTCACCTTGCACAGCCCCAACAAAGCCACCCCACCACAGCCCTGCCCCAGTCCTCAGTGCCAAGCCTGACCTCTGTTCTTCCTCCCTCCAGGTCGGCAAGGGTGAAAGAGCCTGGGACTCCCAAGCTCCTTCCTCTCCATCACCTGCCCCCTCCTCAAGCAAAAAGGAGCCCGCCCACCTCATAAAGAAGGCTCTCGGGTCTGACTGGCCCCCACGCACAATCCTGCTAACTGGATCTTCTGAAGGAAGATTGCTGAAGAGCTGCTAAGCCCTGCCGCACCCCCTCTGCCCACTTACTGCTGCTGGCCAACCATAGAAAAGGCAGGGGCTGCGACCTCTCCCGGATGTGGAGACCCCTCCCGCGTGATGGATCCCTGCTAGAATCTCTTGGACTGTAGCTCCTGGAGAATGTTTTAAAAAGCATGTTTGTTCATTTTTCAAAGCACTTAGGAAGAAATACACATCACTTTTTCCTCCAGGTGTAGAAAAAAATTATCTCATTGTCCAGACCCTCCCTGCTACCGTGTGTATCTGAGCCACGTTGTATATTATTCTGCTGCCCATGACTTCATTAAAGATGACTCAGAAGAGCAGAAACTGTGATCCTATTTGACTGGGTTGGGCAGGGGCATTTTCCCGGTGCATATCACTAGCTAGGCAGAGAGAAACTGAAGTACGTGTCTACTTCATGCCGCCCAGGCAGCCACCCCCGCAAACCTCTGAGTTCAGCCTCTTCTTGGAATGACCTCTTAAAAATTCCACTGAGCAAGCTGTGCCAAGGGCCAGGAGGCTCCTTTTACAAGCGAGAGTCCCGCTCATGCCACGCCTCAGGGCCACCATAACAGGCTGACAAGGAGGGTTCTGACCTGTAGTTTACCAGACAAGGGTGGCAAGTGCTCCCCCACATCATCACCCACTGGCTCCTGGCCACCAGGGACACTTCACACTCAGATCGCCTTGCCATTGAAACTGTTTTACCCCACAAATGTACGGCTGGGACTTGGCCAAGGAGAGTAGATGCCCTCAACTCTTCCCTCCAGGACAGGGAGACTCCCTGGGGCCTCCAGGCACACAGCTCTCTGCTGAGCCTCTGCTGCCAGGGCAGCCTTCCCCAGGGGCAGAGGTTCTGATTGGAATGCACTCCAGAGACCAATGAACAACTGTCTGTCCCAGACCAAAAAGGAGTGCTTACAAATTCCCGGGACTCCCACACACACACCAGTATTTCCAGGGCTCACCCATGTGTCTATGACCACACCAGCCAGAAATACACAAATTCTCCCAGCTTAACTCGGGCCTGCTTCTTCTCACAGGGAGAGAGCTACCGGCATTAGTGGGTGATCTAGGGCATGCCCCTCCCCTCCAGGAGCTTCGGGATCACCATCTAAGAAATGTCAGGAGGGACTGGAGGCTACCTACGACAAAAAGCCTCGTCCCGTCTCCTGCCCACCCCTGATTAGTATGACCACGGAATCCCATTATTTCTAAACTGCCTTATCTGTAGCCTACACAGAAGAAGCCCTTTAAGATTACTAAAGTGAAAGGGCCTCAGGAGACACCACCTGACAGGGCCACCCTCACACGTGGGAGGGAGGGCACCTCGGTCTCTTCCCCAAGCCCCCCCTCATCCGTCTGGCACGATGCCAGAGACTACCACTGGGAATTTCTTTTAATTAAACCATTTTCTTCCCTGTATTAAATGAAAATGCCCCTGGGAAGGTTAGTAGAGCAAGCCTTTATCAACCATTAAAAACTTAGGGTAAATTAGTTTGTCTTTTTTCCCGCCTCCTAAAGTGATAATTCACTTTGTTCTTAAAAAAAAAAAAAAAAAGAAAGAAAGAAAGAAAAGAAAAGAAAAGATCCAGGCAAAGAAAGTGTGGGTGGGGGAAAGAGACGTGCTCCTGAAAACTGGTGACAGTTATGCTGAGGCTGGAGGGGACATTCGGGGCACGGGGCAGAGTAAGAAGCCTGGAAGGCAATCCAAAGACAGACCCCTCCACTAAACTTGGAACCACTGAACCATGCCAGCTCAGCGCCCCCAGAGAGCAACATCCAGAGGTCACTAGAACCCCAAGGTCACCTGAGGACTGATGTCAGGGGATGGTGCAGGGAGCTGGAGGTCCACCCACGTACTTACTGACCACAAGCCTAGTCAGTAAGGCTTCCTCCTTCTGGGCCCAACCTAAGCTAGACCCTGACAAGGCCCAGACAGGCAAGGGGCCATCGGGAGAGCAGGGTCAATTCCACCTTCTGAGAAACCTCCATCCAATCTCCGCTAGAACCTTCCCTCTCAGCTGAGGCTGTCTCCACAAATGCTGAGCAAGTGTCGGGAACAGGCAGAGACTCCTTCATGTCCAGTTCTGGGCTGTGCACAGCTTAATAGGGAAGAAAGAGGCCACTGGGGAAACATGACGACATGACAGAGAGACCACAGAGTGGCCACAGTGGCCACTGTACTCTGACCAGCCTGGACCAAATGGTAGAGGGAAGGCATCCATCCCCCAGCAAAAATCTTGCCAGGGCCAGCTGTAAAATGGATGCCACTAGACAAACTCACTACTCCCTCAAGGGCTTTATGCAGACTGGAGGCAGAAAAATGGCCCCCTCGTGTCCCAAGGCTGGAACTGTGGAAGGCATTCCAAAACTTTCCCCAGTAACTGCCCCCTGGGTGCAGCCGGACTCCCAGTTCTGGCAGGAAACCGGGAGGCTGCACAGGCATCCAGACAGGAGCCTCGGCTCTGACCACTCAGGCGGCTGTCTGAGGCGTCAGTGTCTGTTTTGTCTCATTTGGGGTTTGGGTAAGCCATAAAATCCAACTCCCAAATCTCATGGGAAATCCCAATACCACTTCATTATCAGCTGACATCTTGGCCGGGAAGTGTGTGGAACTATAGATGGTCCTTGGGCCAGGAGGAGTACTTTGTTCATCTGTACCTCCCCAGCACCTAGCACAGTACTCAACAGACACCGACAAACCACTGAGGTGTCCACACAATTAGCCCCCGGGAAGGGAACTGAGCCCGAGAAGGAAGAAAGGTGGAATTAAGAGTGGAAACGGTCAGGTGAGCCACTGTTTCAGTCTGCCAAGGAACACAGTCACTTGGCAAAACCTATCAGAATAATCAAAACTTGAGCAGCCGTGGCCCCTTGACCAGGGCAGCCGCAGGCAAGTGCTCATTGACCCCTGAGCCCTGGAGGACAGTTACGAGGAAGCACAGGCTTCTACAAGGCTGAGCTTTGGCCATACATGATCACCCACATTCAGGGCCAAAGGTCACTTGATGTCCACTTCAGTTTTTCCTCAGACCCACGCTAATCCCTTCAAACCTACTTCCTCCAGCAACACCTGGGGAGAAGGGCTTCTGGCTCACTTCACGCAAGGGGGGAGGCTGAGGTAGCCCATGCTGCCCTGGACATGGTATGAAGGCTGCATCTGCCCACACACCTCTAAGCCTGGTTCCCCAGGGGATACTCCCAGAAGTGAGTGCCAGAGACCTGTCAAACACCGTGACTCTTGCTAATGCATGAGCCACCTTCTGAAGGACCAGACCTGCTTTGTGTAAAGGCCACAGGAGCAACACAGCAGGCTTCAGGCCTGCTTTCTCACAGATATGTAAGGCACGGGATCTCCTTCAAGAATCACAAAGACAGCTGCACCCTGAAATAGGAAGGTTGGTCAGATATTGATTGAATCAGTCGCCAGAAGTAGAACAGGAAGTGGAAAAAGTTTCCCACTTCCCTCCAGGTGTTTGGGGAGAAACAGCCTCCTCCCATTTCCATGACGTCATGGCTGCTGACAGGGGCAAACAGGGCACCCTTTGAAGCTCTCCCGCAGAAGCCACATCCTCTGGAAAGAAGAGTTAAAAATACAGGTTAGAGATAGCATCTCTTCAGGCCACGTGCCCAGAAGAGGTAGGCTGGGCCGTTACACCGCAGCCCAACCACAGGTGCAAAAAAGAAGGCCACCAAGCACACTGGGAGGAGTTTGAATGCCCTGGTGCTAACACGCATGCCCAGCAACAGGCTGGAAGGCACTGCCGCTTCCCTCCCCAGAAAGCCCCCTCTCCCTGGCCTATTGCCCTCAAATTCGACCTTTTTAGATACTTAGTGCAAGGCTGTATCTGCCCACACACAGCTGAGGCTGGTTCCCCAAGAGATACCTTCCACCAGAAGCCCCATATTCTCTCGCTCCCACTCTGGGCTGAGACTTAAGTGTCAAGTGATAACCCTAGTGGACATCTGACCTTCAGGGTCCAAGGAAGACACAGAACCTTAGACCTAAAAACCTCATCTTGGGTGTCCCACTCTGTTGTAGTGTCACAAGCCACCCACATGGGGGCAGCAGTACTCCACCAAAAAACGGTTGCTTCACCCTTAGTCTGTTTATTCTGGATAAGGAAAATCCCTACAGCCTAGGAAAAACTCTTCTCAAGGGAAAATAAAATGGCAGGTGTCTTCCGTTTCACAAGCTCCTGCCTGTGCAAGTCACTGGACTCCAGTGATCCTGTCACCTCACTGAGTGTCTAGGGTCAGACCCTCAGGCAGCAGGGGGCACTGCCTGCTCAGGTTTGTGAGAACCCACCTACAAGAACCCAGAAAGAAGCTACCCTGCTGGGAGCCAGGAGAGCACAGCAAATGGGACATGGGAACCTGGCTGGCCCAGGATCCATAGCTTCGGTCCTCATGATCTTTGAACTCACAGCTTCAATGTCCCAATTTGTACCAACATTCTCTCTTAGGTAGTTTAGGAATTAGGCTTTCCTCACATGGGATACCTGTCAGGAAGCAGACGCTGTGCCAAGTTTCGGGGACTCCATACAGGTGAAGTTTAAAAACAGACCGAAGGGGTAACCCATGACAGGTACTCGCATTCTGAGTGTCTCCAGAGAGAAAGGATTGATGAGAAAGGAGCCCAAGAGTTTGGAATTCAGGGCTGTTGACCTGGAATCCCGATGATGGGGAGTAGATGCCTGTCAAAATGCATCAAACTGAAAAGCCTCAGTTTACTGCATTTCAGTGTGTATAAATTAAACTCAACAGAGCACCCAAAGTCAGGGAGCAAACAGTCCAGGCAGTATGTGAGCATGAGAGATGTCAACGGCTGTAATTTTATGGCTTCTGTTAATATCTTACTGGCACTCCTCAGGCAGGCAGAGGTCGGGCAAAGCAGGGGTTGATCTGTAAGTGTCACTGTCCCTCCCCAACCTTCTTTCCTGGGGCTTTTAACTTTTCTGTCTCAATTTTTCATTATTCACATGGAGATGAAAATGCATGCCCACCTACTTCTCACTGTTGTTGAAGGGACGGGGATAATGGGTATGCTAATGCTTAGTGAACTGAAATCCCAAGGCAGACATAAAGCTGTGAGGTGTCAGAATGAGCAGAAAGATGGACCATAGTTCTGCATGCATGACTGATTGTGCTTGGTCAGATGCACCCATGCTCCCCCATGCTGAGATAAAAGCAGGCTATGGCTTAAAGACGCCAATGGTCAGGTATGCTTAGGGCTCGCCAGGTCCCCACTTAGCAAATGGCCACTTGTCCATCACTGTGGCCCAGCAGCTTGTCACTACCATCTACATGTTACTCCTTCTGTGGCTTCCAGGTTCCAAGCTTCCAGCTTCTGGGAAGTCACAAGGGAGAAATTTCAGGACCACGAAGCCCCACAGTAGTCCATGGTCTCCCTGATGCCTCTCACTGTATCACCCCCAAAGAGACACATTTCTTCCCTCCTCTCTGGCACCTTAGAGGCTTCCCTGATCATAGGGCTCCCTGAACCAGTGGCAGGACACAGCGTCTCAAAGCACCTCCTACAGCAAGGTTTTCTGAGCAGCATCCCTCCTCAGGCCAGGATGCTCCACATAATCCCAAAGGGCTTCCCACCTTCGAGAGAGGAGCCCAGGGTGTGTTTGCTTTAGTAATGTGAATATATCCCCATTCCAGAGGCCACGGGATCCCAGTTTCAATGCCCTCTTAAATACACTGTGGACCTGTCCAGTTACACCCTTTCTCTGAAACAGCCACATAAAATATATCAACCAAAAAAGAAAAGGAAAGCATTCGAGGAAGCACATTCAAATGTAGGAAGAGCTGGAAGTACTTGAGACAGTGGAGTGGATCAAAGGAAGTGGTTTAGGTAGTGGGAGCAACTGGTCTGTTCCCTGGCCAGCCTGGGCAGGAAGAAACTAAGGTAAGCCTAAGCGGCTGCTGTCAATAAAGGCTGAAGACACTATTTTTATTGACTCTAGGATGCCCTTCCTTCTCCTTGTTGACCAGGTTATTTCGTTATCCCAGTGATGTACCAGGTGACACGAGCTGCATGCATGTCTAGAATCCCCCTTCACAACAGCGTGCATCTGTTCAACACCAAAGCAGACGTTCCCTCCTTCCATCTTTGCAATACACTGAACAATAGGCAGAGTGTTTCTCTGCCCCCTTTACAAATTAGGAGGCACGTGGATTGGCTTACATAAGATCATGGCGAATCAGCCTCGATGCCTTGACTTCCCACCCAACATGTGAGCATGATGTCTCAGTGCCAGGTCAGCCATCACATAGGTAGGACTCCTGTTGTGAACGTTTGTTTTTAGTTATGTACGAAATAAGTGTGCATGGTTGGGAGAGGGGCTGCCAAGGTCTTGGCATTTTGTATTATCTGCAGGTGTTGGATTTCTGTGGGGGGATGTTTGCTTATGATCTGCACCTGAGGAGTTCTGAGTCAATAAAAACACCTGAGCTCAGATGCTCACGGTTCCACTGGTGAGGACGGTACTTGCCACGACGGTGGTTCCCTCTGCTGAGGTCTGGCAGGGTTTACATCTATGATTATGCCCCCGTGCCTGCCTTGGTGAGCCGCCACAGTAGGTGTGCTACAGGCTCCCACCTGGTTTTCTGTTTCACTGACTATTCTGTGACTGTGTGCACCTGCTTGCTCCCTCTTTAGGATTAAATTAGAATGGCAAAGCAGAGCCCTGGACACTCCAACATGGTGGGCGTGGTCCACCTGCTGATGCAATACTTTCTTCACATGCGAATTGTATGACTAGATCTCCTGACAGAAAAGGTTGCCATTAGTGGGGTGAAGGGTGTACCATGGAGTACATGTCAAGGTTGGAGGTTGGGGGGAGAGTGTCAATTCTTTCCTACTTTTACCTGGAACCTAGGGGTCAAACTCAGGCCACCGGGATCCCTCAGAAGGTGCCTTTTACTCACTAATCCACCTTACCAGTCCTACGGGTCAAAAGTTCAGTGATGATGAAAAAACAAAAGGCAGCCTGGCACGAGGGACCCGTCCATAAAGGCACCTATTGCCCAAGCTGGTGACCTAAGTTTGACCTCCAGTATGTACAGGGTGGGAGGGAAGGCAGGGCTCCTGCCAAGATGTCCTCAGATAACCACAGACACACATACATACACACAATAGGAAAGCAAACCACACCCTGTCAAAATGCAGAGCACGGCCACCATGTGGTGCCCAGTCTCAACAGATCTGCCTACGACATAATCCTGCACCCAGGGCTCAGGGGACATCCTGGAAGAGGAGGCAAAAGATTGTAAGAACCAGAGAGGCAGGAAGTCTGCTGTGAGACTGTTGCCTAGAAATGGCAGGGAGGCTACGCTCATTAAATCTCACCAACATGGCTGTCTACGCAGACCTGGACAAGGACAGCACCAACAGACGCGAACACAGAGAGGGGAATCCCATAGGGTCCCAACCCTAGACAAAAATGACAGGCAACTAAGGAGAGTGGGGAAAGAGACCCTCCCCCACCAATGGCTATGCAATACCAAATGGCCAGTCCTTCCACATACATACTTACACATATATATCAACAATTAAAGAAACAGAGAAAGTGCGGGGCGGGGTGGAGGAAAGAAAAGGGGAAAACGATGTAATTATACTTTAATTTCAAATTTTAATTTTAAAAGCTTTTAAAAAAAATTTTTTTTAATTAAAAAACAAACCCAAAATAGGGCTGTCAAGACGGCACAGGGGTGTAAGGATGTCTGTTTCTAAGCCTGATGGATGACCTGTTTTCCAACCTACATGGTGGAAGGAGAAAACCAATTCTGAAAGCTGTCTTCTCACACGCACACACACACACAAATATATTTAATACATAATCAAATGTTAAAACTTTTAAAGCACAGTTGTTCACCCCATTAGAGCAGGCTGGAATCGGTCTCCTAGTGAGACTGCTCTCCTCCCACTGGCAAGACAAGGCTGGATAAGCCACTGGGGGACAAAAGCATGTCAGAGATCTCAGCAGTTCTGCTTATTTCCGTGAGAACTGGTGTGTCTATAGAGGAGCATCAACCCGTGCTCACTATTAATGTGCTCGTCCAAAGCCTAACGTAAATACTCTGGGTCAGAAGAAGTAGGATTCACATCCTGACACTGGCAAACCAAGGCTCCATTTCCCCATTTGGAAAATGAGACCATCATCCTCATGGGCTAATAGAACCTCACGGGTCGTAGAACTTAAAACAGCAGATGGGCACTGGCACTCAATACCATGCCAGACACAGATGCTCCGTGTTGGTTCATTCACCCCTAGACAGCAAGGCTGCTGCTTATCTTTATAGCCCATGCATGCAGAGCAGAGCCCAGGCACCTAATTAATTATTTACAGAATTTTAGAGACAGAGGGCCCACTAAGGTTCAAAAGACAGTATGTGGCAGAACGCAGCCTCAATTCAACGCTTTAGATCATGCAAAGCACGGTCCGCAACGCTGGGCTGCCCATATTATGCCAAAAAAAGAAAAGAAAAAAGCAGCTGCGTGTGAGCTCAGATCTATGAATTCAAAATTAAACAAGTCAAATATTTTTGTCTGGTTTGACATAAGATTTCTTATACTTTGTTCTTTCTCACCTAAAGTTTTTGTTCAAAGGAAAGGATCACACGCCATACACCCAGGAAAAACTCATTTTTATGTTCATCTTTTAAAAATTAACTGCAGTCTTGCACTGGCTAGTTTATGTCCGTTTTATACAGTCTAGAGGCATCTGGGAAGAGAGGCTCTATGGAGAAAATGAACCCCTCAGACTGGCCAGTGGGCAAGCCTGTAGGACATTTCCCTAGTAATTGATGAGGAAGGACCCAGCCCATTGTGGGTGGTGCCATCGAGGGCAGGGTGGTCCTGCTGGTATCTAGGAAATCAGGCTGAGCAAGGCATCAGCAGCAAGCCAGTAAGCAGCATTCCTCCCTGGCCTCTGCACCAGCTCCTGCCCTGACTTCTCTCTGACTGATGGACTATGAGCTGAAATAAACCTTTCTCCCAACATTGGTTTTATTTTTTTTTATTTTTTTATTTTGTCAGTGTTTTATCATAGCAATAAAAACCCTAAGACAAGACTTGAAGTCGTGGGACACTCAAATACTAGTCTAGACTTCCTGAGCCCAGAGCTGTGGCTATCTAGCCTTCCAGGATCACATTGAACTTGTAAAGCTCCCAGGTGTTGGAAACTAGCTGATGCTGGTTTGCTGAGTCTCCCAAACCAGGGAACAGATCTCTACAACTTCCCCAACTATTTTCCAACAATCATAACAAAAGTGTTTTGCAGTCCAAGATTAAAGGATATGATCAAAGAGGCCAAAGGCATAGGCTGCTTTGAGAGGAAGCTTAAGAGACATTTCCATGTGGTGGAGACAGGAAGTGTGTAGGCAGAAGGTGCAAAGGGCTGAGCTTTGCATCACTGCAGAGAGCAAGGAACAATGTACGGTGGTTGTGGTAAATGGCTTGCAGCCCTACAGAAAGAGCACAGGAAATAAAAATTAACCACCCCACAGAGGTGCTGAGCTAGAAGCAGCAGGAAAGGGCAGGGCATCCCTCAGGCTCTACAGTGGATCTCAAAGCCCCTCCTTCAGCCTGAGTCAGCCAAACAGAACCCTCAGAATCAACGGTGTGGAAGCAGGAATGAGGCATTATTGAGGAATAACCCACGGTTAATCTTCCTGAGCATATGAGATTGAGAACCACAGAGCAAGCTAACTGAAGCCTACAGCAAATCAGTAACCTGTAGTGTATTTTCAAATTTGAACTCAAGATTCCAAAAGTAATCTACAGCTTTATGCTGTTGCAAATGGTAAAAAACAAAGATTTGTCTGCCAACAAGGGCTAGTTTGGGAAAATCACAACCCAAGACAAAAGCAAATCTGACACTTGGGAAATCAGTACCAGTCCCAGTCGGCTCTAAATCATCATGAGAAATGCGAATCTGCATGCATATTAAAGACTGTTGTAATGTCGTCCTTGACAGTTATTACTCATTCTCAGCTGATTTCTTCTCTTGAAATCTGAGTATTTTCTTATTTGAAATACCTATTTATCGAATCTAGACTAAAAATCCAGATCTCCTGGTGAAGCTACGTGGTATCTGCGTATGAGTGCCAAAGCACACTGAACCCCTTAGTGATCTTAGTAAATTTCTCCCCAGTGGTAAGCCCACAGAACCACTGCCAGGTTTTGTCGATATACTGAACCTAGCCATTCCTGAAAAGCTTGCTAACCCTGTACAGAACCACCCTCAATCTTGAGTATGTCCAGCTAAGAAGAGAGCCGGTAAAGAATGGAGGCTCAAGCTTTGTCAGTCTCCCAAGTAATTGCAAGCTACATCCAAGGCTGAAAACCACTATTCCATATCAGTGCATCTCAAGTTTCTGTGTGCACACAATGGCCAGGACCTTATTAAAACACAAAGCTTTGCTTTTGTAGCTTGAGGGGGGAGGCCTGGGAGTCTCCTTTCCAAATAAGCTCCTGGGTGACGTCAGTACCGCTCATGGTACTTACCCACTGAATAGCAAACCTCCCAATTTGGCAGCACTTTCAATTACCTAGGATATACCCCAAAGATTTACTTGGTCCAGTGTGACCCAGGCAATGGAACTATGAATCAGCAGGCTATGCTAGTGTGCAGCCCTACTGGAGGACTTCTGGAGCACAGGTCATTTAGTAATCAGCTATGGTGGAACTCAACAGGGCTGTCCCCCATGTATGGCAAACTCACTGCTCCTGAGATAAACGCAGTGCTCACAAGACACAAGATACCTAGACTTGAGCCAGCAGACCTGGGTTCTAGGCCAGCTTTGTCCTTAATGTGATCTTTAGTTGTTTCTGCTTCTTCTAAGACCTGTGATCTTAGCACACACCTGAGCTTCATTTCCTCACCTACTTAATAAGAACTGGAACTTCTGGAGCCAACTGCATGGTGAAATGAGGGACTTGTAAGAAGCTTTGGAAAATAACAAATGATGCAAATCCACACACAAACACATGTGCACATACCACACTCACACACCACAGAGGCACAGTCTCTCATACACACACACAGTCACACACCACAGAGGCACAGTCTCTCATACACACACACAGTCACACACCACAGAGGCACAGTCTCTCATACACACACACACTCACACACCACAGAGGCACAGTCTCTCATACACACAGTCACACACCACAGAGGCACAGTCTCTCATACACACACACAGTCACACACCACAGAGGCACAGTCTCTCATACACACACACACTCACACACCACAGAGGCACAGTCTCTCATACACACACACAGTCACATACCACAGAGGCACAGTCTCTCATACACACACACAGTCACACACCACAGAGGCACAGTCTCTCATACACACAGTCACACACCACAGAGGCACAGTCTCTCATACACACACACAGTCACACACCACAGAGGCACCTGCTCTGAAGTCACAGACACACACAGTCACACAGAGACAGTCTGTCTCTCTCTCTAGAGCACACACATGCGCACGTGCACTTTGCGCTCCGCTTTTACTGCCTGAGAGACACACATTTCCCTTTTCACCAGAAGCATGTCAAAATAGATGTAATGTGAAATCACACACACAGTTCAACTTCTAACAGAGTGCTTAGTGGTACATTTCCAGACAATGAACGATTAGTAAAGGATTACCTGATCCAGCAAAAAGACAAAGGTTGGCCATTTTCAGGTTGTCAGCACTGTCTTTTGTCACTAAGTTCAATGACAACTACTTAATGAAAACAGAGGTGAAGGTTCACAGTTGCAAAGTTAACAACTCATAGAGAGCTTGTGAACACACAGAACCAAAGGGAATCGCTCTTCACACAAGTGTGGGGACAAACGGCAGTCAGAGGCATGGAAGGGAGTGGCAGAGTAATTTGTTTTAATTGGGAAAGCAAGGGTTACACTTAGGGGGAAACAGACTTCGTATTAACAGATGTGCACTGCAAGGTTGGTCTGACAGAGTGAAGGGAGTTCTCTGGACTCCCACCTCAATGTTCAACAAGCTGCCATCTCAAGAATTCTTATCCAGGGGGCATCAAAGAGCGAACCTGAAAGAAAGAAGCGGAAAGGTAAAATGTCATGTTCCAAATCCTTCTAAATCCTTCCTGACCCTAGTTCTGCAGCAGCCACTCACACTCCGGCCCTCAGACCCCTCGTAAAGCACTAACGTCTGATCTGAGGATGGACTCAAAAGTAGATAAAGCTCCTCAAAAATTAACAAAGGGTCGAGGTCTTTAAAAGTAGTAACTTAGTTTTAACTTAATATAAGTTACTTTGGAAAAGATGAGAAACGACTGCAGAAGTGGCTGGGTTCTGCTTTGAGCTGGGTGGATTTCTGATACTAAAACACTTGAATCTGAGACATTAAAGCCAATCCGTGTAGAGAGAAAAGGGCACAGGAAAGAGTCTTTGGTGGTAGTTTTCAGAGAACCCTATTCCTAAAGATCAGTTCCCTTCTGTTCCAGCCAAGATCTCCTTAGCGAGTATTCAAACCACAGAGGCCTTGGGATTTCTGAAATGTTAGCTCAACACAACTGGGCCCGGTGGCCAACTCAGATGGATGTTTTCAACTGTTAATCTATCAAAACCTGCCACTAAATCTCCTGATAGTGAGACACGCAAAATGGAAGACACCTAGTGAGAAAAGTAAGTGGGTCATCCCCAGTCTCACCGGGCAGAAAATAGTGCCATCTGACCAGCCTGTTATAACCGCCTTAAAAGAAAGCAAGGTAAAACACAAGAAACTGTGACGGTAACTCTTACAGTAGGGAAGAAAATGATAATGGCAGACAGCTCCCCTCCTTGGAATATGTGCTCTTCCCCAGCAGCCTCTCCAGCCAGACACGCTTACTGGACAATGTGAGCAAATGCTGGTTTTCCTTCAAATCCATCCTTCCCTGGATTCTGATCACCCAATTAAAGCTGAAACTGGGGTGATATAAATCAAAGACCACTGTGTGAAACTCCCAAGAGCAGAGTTCAATCTGAATCACTCCAATGTCACAAGGCACAGATCATACGGCTAAAAATGAAGGACACTCCAGAAATCTACTAAGCTAACCCTCTCATCTGGGAAATGCTAAAGCTACAACTTGATAGCTTGGGAATTTTATTCAGAGCTGTGCTGTCCAGCCCAGTAGCCAGCAGCTACACAGGTTTATTTAAATTTAGTCGATTTGGTGAAATTACAGGCTGGGCTGAGGATACAGTTTAGCTGGCAGAGTGCTTGTGTAGCACGCATGAAACCCTGGGATTAATACTCAGCACCCATAAAACCAGGCATGGTGGCACACGTCTGTAACCCCAGAACATGGGGAGTGAAGGCAGGAGGATCAGAAGTTCAAGGTCCTCCTCGGTTATGTATTGAGTTAAATGCTAGCCAAGGATTCAGAAAAGCCTGTCTAAAACATAAAAAATTAAGGAAATTATAATCTAGTTCCTTGGTTAGTCAGTACCTTTTCAGATGCCCACCAACCAAACACGTGACTAGTGGCCACTGCCGTGGGTAGTGCAGACTCTGAACAAGGTGCCTGTGAGGCTCACCCCACCCCCTCATTAGATTAAGACAAGTTTCCCAGTCTGCATTCTCCTGCGGCTCTCCTGTACCACAGTAATGATGCTTGGCTTTGCAGAAACACCTAAGGCGATCATCTTTATCCCTTCTTACGAACTTCTCTTACACTTTCCCACTTAAAAAAGAAAGCAAGTTTAGTATTTTAACAAACGCAATCTAACAGGAATATATACACACGCACACAAAATCATCACTCCAAGTCCTTGAGAACAGAGAACAGATATCCGAGTTTAGGATCCAAACAACCACTAGTAAGTGCTCACTCCGTCACCCAGTACCAAGGACTAAAGTCAACTAAGTCAACTGAATGTTCGCCAAGGCGAACCTTGGTATTATCTCAGGTATGGAGCAGGCGCACAGCTATGTGTCTCCCCCACCACAGGGCAGACAGGAATATCATATGCAGTGATGTGAAAGTACATGTGGAAGATACACAAATCCCAAAAAACACGGACAGGACACTTTACAGACGGTCGTTTCTGAAACACTGTACATCTTATTTTGAACAATCCTACTTTACTCTTCCACCTGCAGTGACCAGACAGTGGGAATATGAATGAAAAGCAACAACTGCAGAGAAAATAAAGTAATGGCCAAACAGAGTCCACAGAACAGTGACCATCACAAACTGCACCAGCGAGAATAACAGCTGCAAGGAAGTGAGATTAAGGCCAAGCTCCGCTGTGCAGGCAGGGACTGAGGCCTGGGATCGGCCCTAAGGTCTCTAGCCCGAGGAGAGCAGAGGAGGGCAGGAACAAGAGCGAACAACTGAAAGCAACATGACAAGCCTAGGAGTGAGAGGTGTGCCCGCGGACCTGAGAGCCAGGGACCCGGCTCCTGTGCAGCCCCTCGGCTGGCGATGGCTCAGGGTGGAAGTCACCAGAGCTGGAGGTAAACAGCCAGGGAATCAGGACAGGAACAGGATTCCTAACATGGATCCACCTGAACCAGGCAGCAGTGTAGTCCCAGCACTCGAGAGGCGAAGGAGAGAATCATGAGTTCAAGAACAAACTTGGCTCAAAAAAAAAAAGAAAAGAAACTTAAAATAATTTAAAAATAGGGCAGATGAGATGACAACTTGAGTTCCATCCAGGGCCCTCGTGGAGGGAGAGAAACAGGTCCCCAAAGCGGTCCTCTGACCACACGGGCACACACATACACAGACATACGAACACACACAAGTAATCTAACTACATCTGACTGTCTCTATCTCTATACCTTAAAAAGACCAATCAGAAGAGTTCAGCCACCAATTAATGCTTCTTAATAACTATTAAGACTATGTAAAGAATTAAATCTCACCTTCCAGCCCCTTGAGGGGCTGAGGGGCTGAGAAAAGGTTACAGGGCCCACTCTTCAACTAAAAAAACTAAAGATTATTGCCAGTGGGAGTTTATTGTTGGGGGGCAATAAAAGGTCTAAAATAAATGAAAAAGAAGTCCTGAAACTGACAAGAAAGGGACTCTGTGAAATCCCGTTTCTGTGCACAGGTCTTCCCTGAAGAACCCAACCCTGGGGTAGCTGAGGATTCCTAGGTCGCTGAGGATTCCTAGCTCAGCACTGCCCACTCCTGGCCACGAGGTAAAGCAACCCCCAGCCAGCATTTACGCTCACCTGGGCCTCTGCTGCCCTCCTATGACTGGAAAGGAACTAGCTTTTGTCACAAAGAGTGGTTTGTGACCACCAAAATACAACTCTTGAGCTTTCTAATACACTCTCAGCAAAGATAGTAAGAGTCCACTAGATGGCAGCAGAGCTTAGAGGGTAACATGGCTGGTAGGTAGCCCGGGCTGCAGTGGATGGTCCCACACGTGTGCATGCAGGCAGTGCTAAATGGACTCAGGGTTACAACAACACTTAAAAAGAAGAGAGCGAGGGGTGGGGGAGGGGGTATACTGGGCTGGGATAAATGCAATCGCAATGCATAGATGTGTGAAATTGCCAAAGAATAAATTAAAACTTTTTTTTTTCCTTTAAAGTTCCAGGGGCAGTGAGCTGGCTCAGGGACCGAGGTCCTGATGCCTGAGTGTGATCCCCAGAACCCACATGGTGAAGAAAGAGAACCAACTTCTGAAGTTAGTCCTGGCAGTCACATGTGCTGTGGGCACCTACACACTCACAACACACAATCACACACATGCACACACACAATAAATAAAGTCTAATAAATTTTTAAACAATTTTTTTTTTTTAGTTCCAGGCAAGCTTAGGGTTGGAAGACCTTGTCTCTTAATTAATTAAAAATGATGGAATTGGGAAAAACAATACATTTTGAGTCCCTTCCCAAGGTAATTCTCTAGATTACTATACTCTGATAAATTTTAAAAGACAACTGAATTGCCTGTTTGTGAACAGTACTGACCATCACAATTCAATTGTTCCGCCCAGCTACGAATTTTTTTAAATATTAAGAGACTCTTCCATGACATAGAGAAAGCAGTACTAGCAGAATTTGAGCTCAGGCTTCTGGCCAGCAGCACTGTGCCACCCAGGAAGCCATGCTCACTTCATCTGAGATACTCCTTGTACCCATTTCACTTTCTCCTGATCCAGGCCCACATCTCCAGGAAAGCTAACTCCCAAAGTGCAACCCACTGTTGCTCTGACCCTCTTTTCGTCCTTTCTTTTAAGAATCCTGAAACTGGAGCTGGAGAGATGGCTCAGAAGTTAAGAGTATATACTGTCCTTTCAGAGGACCTGAGTTTGGTACCCAACACCACACCAGGCTGCTCGTAACTCTAGCTCCAGAGGGATCTGTCACATCTGGCCACAAAGGGCACCTGCACTAACATGCACAAACCCACACAGACGTACACACACATATATATAAATAAAAATCTTTTAAAAATTAAAAATGGAATCTGAAATTGGGGCTGGAAGATGCCTATACTTGTAATGTGAGCATGTGAGAGGCAGAGGGCGGAGGACCCGAGGCCAAGGTCATCCTTCAGTACACACGCATTTGAAGTGACCCTATCTCAAAGCAAAAACAAACAGAAGATTTCTCATAAGGCTCTCTGTATCTCTCAGGGCCTGATCTGCAAATGGGAATGGCAAGCCCATCTTTTGAGGCTATGTGAAAATAAAATGATATTACACAGCAGTCTATGCTCATCCTCTGCCCCCCTAAACCACACTGGTTTTTAAAGCTCAGTGCCATTTTCTTTTGATCTGCTTTTCTTGACGATTTTAAATGTCACCTTCAAATTCATTAAAAATCAGTTACATTACAGATTTTTAAATGCCCAACTCTCAAATGGAAAATAAGGAGAATGTTGGGCAGCAACATGAGAATCTAACTCAAAAATGTGAGAATCTAACTCAAAAATATTTCATTTCATAGGAATAAGGAAGTCAACTCCTACAGTGTCTTATAATTTTTATCAAAGCATCGAGTGGTTTTTATTTTTGGTTTACTTTGCTATCCTACCTTCTGGGTTAGTTTAGCTATTGAGAACTCATCTGGGTTTAACATGTGTGGCACAGGGTGCATACAGCTGAATTAAAACCACACAGATGGGGCAATTATTTGTCCTATCTATAAGTGGGACGGGGCAGTGTTTGTCACATGAAAGATCTCTGGAAAATGTGCTGGGCAATTCTCCAGAGAAGAACGTTTTCCACCTTTTCTATCAACCTTCTATTTTCTACAAAGTTTGCTGAACACTGCAGTTGGGGATCAGAAGGTTCTGCAGACGCTGAGCCCGTAATTCCCAGCTGAGCAGGTGGCCCCGGGCTGTAATATGATCCGCACTACACAGTTTCTGCTGAGCTTGCTCTTTCTTCCGCTTTGTCATAATTCTGAAATACTAAGTTCTCTGGAAGCCAAGTCCTCCTCAATCACAACAGCACTAGAAATAATTTTCCATGATTTGATATCTTTCTGGGCTCCTTGAGCACCCTTGAAATGTGTTCTGTCCCTTCCTAAATACATATCCTAACTCATGTAGGAAACACCTTCACCAATCTAGAGTGAGGCCATCAGAAGACATCGCTGTTTAAACCTCTCTTCAGAACGCCTGAGAGTAACCTAGCATCCGTATCCCAAGGGAGTCCACACTGGGGGCTCCATTTTCTAGCTACACTCAAGGTACCCAATGGAAACAGTTAACTGGGAACTGGCAAGAGCTGGGATCTACTCAGCTACTCCTCCTCCCAGGCGCAGCCGCCACTTCCCAGTCTCTCACAGTCCTTTGTTCTGACCCCTGGTAATCATGGTATCATGATCATGTTATGTTTAACTCTACGTCTATGGGTCTTTTACCTTATTTAAGACAGGGTCTCATGCAGTTCAGGCTGACCTCCAACTCGATCCGCAGCTGAGGATGAACTTGAACTTCTCATCCACCTGCCTCTGCCTCCTGAGTGTTGGAACGACAGGCATGTTCCACTATGTCTGGTTTGTACAGTGCTGGTAGCAAATCCAGGACTCTACCAGCTGAAATACATCCAGCTCCGTTACTTCTGCTTTTGTTCACACTTCCTGAGATTAGGTCTAGTGTGTTCACTTTTAAAGGCACTTTACTGCCCTTTGTATTCCCGGCGACAGGCACTGACTGAGGGAGAGGGAGGGGCGGAGAGCAGATCAGGTCTCCAAGGCTGGAACTGTGTTAGGATGGTAGAAAGAAGTGGCTCTCAAATGTTTTCAGTGGCTAAAGCGTCCCGACAACTCACTACCGCCTAAATGAAAGCTCTACTTGGACAGCTGTCTTTAAGGTGGACTTGTGTGCCATTTTCAGGTCAGTGACTAGTTCCGCTAAAAATGAAAAGCAGTCGCTGTCACGTCGCTGCCTGCACTCTGCAATGCGTCACTCTGGTTCTCGTGTGAGCTTTCTGATGCTTTTAGTACAAAAACACAGGTTTCCACGTGGTGACGTAAAGAGGTTGGTCCTGGGACATTTTCCCCCAAAAGGTCATTATTTTCTAAGATTCTCTTCTCTTATCACCTGGAAACAATAGTACTCATCTTTCATGGTGCAAAGGCAGAGAAGAGAGCACAGGCATTCACCATGAGTTGCACAAGCACCGGCCCAAACCGTCGGTGGACAGAGGCAACCACGTAACTGTGCAGCTACGGAAGCCCCTGGATTGTTCGGGACCCATTTTCTCATATAAAAGGAACAATACTGATACGAATTTAGGAAAAAAATCACACACTTATCACAGCTGTAAGACTCTGCTTCAGAGGTGTGGAGGTCTGAATGAGAATGGCCATAGCCTCTTATGTTTGAATGCTTCCACCCAGCAGGTCAATGTGTGAGAAGGACTAGAGGTGTGGCCTTGTTGGAGGAGCTGTGTCACCGTGGGTGGGCTTTGAGGTTCAAAAGCCCAAGGCATTCCCGGTTTCACGCTTGTGGCTCAGTGGAAGCGCTCAGCTACTGCTTCAGCGCCATGTCTGCCTGCCTGCTCCACGCTCCCTGCCATGATGGTTGTGACTATAACCCTTGCGACCATGTTGTACCAAATTAAGTACTTTCTTCTGCATGCTGCCTTTGTCATGGCAGAAAGGGCTCTGAGTTCTACAAACGGGCTCTAAGCCCACTTACGTTTCCCTACCAGAATTCTGTAGTTTGTTTGTGGGGTCGGGGAAACAATGCCTAACAAGGGATACAGCAAAGAAACCAACGCTATCAGTCAAGGTCCAAGTCTTCTCTCAAGTTTGGGACACATGTTAAGTTCCAAGTGTCATTCATCACACTACTCTGATGCCCACCAGGTAACAATGGCCACATTTAACATCAATGGCAATCGAAATTGGAAAAACTTCAAGAACAAATCTAAAAGCAAAACCTGCAATTCACCTTTCTTCAAAAATCTTTGGGTGAAGAGCTACAAACCCAGTAGGCAGGAGGCTGAGACAAGAGGCTTGCAAGTTCAAGGCCAACCTGAGCTACATAGAGAAACCCTTTCTAATAAACAAAAATAAACATTTTTTTTTAAATTTTGAGTTATTTCACAGTTACTAGTAGAAAACATTTTACTAAGTACAGGCAAACTCAAATATTCTGTGCCTTAATGATTTGCAGGGCAAAATGATGGTTGAGAACAACAGATTGATGACCATGCTGATACTGAAGCACTTTGAATCTCTGGGAAATTCTGCAATCTTACATAACAACGGGAACTCCACCGACTTGGGCTAAAACAACCCCATCCAATTTCACCTGCTAAAATCAACACAGTAGGACATCGGCTGTGATCACCACTTACTTTCTGCCAGTTCCAACCCCACAACGAAGGAAACGGGAGCAGTTCAGCCAACGAAGTTCATGACGACAAGGTGCAGGATAGTGCTGGCAAACAGGAAATCAGCAAAGGCTCGCTCTGGAGAGATGCCTTGGAAATCTGCCTTGTTCTGAGGGTTGATTTGTATTCTCAGGCAAACTGGGTAAGAGACAAAACACAAAAGTCATTATCTAGAAGTATAAAACAAATGATTGCTAATCAATACACAAATGCAGCCCGTGATTCTCTAATATTCTCCTCTAACAAAATGAATACACACATACACCCAAGGGGCTGCACAGGAATGATGCCTACGACGCACACCTAGCTAGAAACACGGAATCCTATTAGCAGTAGAGGATAAATTATAGGCCATGTAAACAATGAGACACTGTGGCAATGAAAAGGAATTCCTGCTAGATACAAATTGGATGGATTTCATATTATGTTAAGCAGCACAATGCAGACATCAAGAGTACACACTACGTGATTCCATACATATGGAACCTTAAAACTAAACCAAACAGCTGCCAGGCATGGTGGCACACACCTGTAGTGCCAGAACAGAACTTAGGAGGCTGGGGAAGGACTGCTACAAGTTCGAGACCAGTCTGGGCTACAAAGTTAAGACCCTGTCTCAAAAAAGCAAAACAACAAGAATAAACAAACAAATTAGGCAAAATAAATCTAGAGCAGCGTTAAGTCAAGATAGTGCTTTGCATCTTTCATGGAATACAAACGGCTTTGAAAATGTAAGGAGCCTTGTATGATTCTGATAATGTTCTCTGTCTTGATCTGGGTGGTAGTTGTATCACGGAATTTAAAAACTCGTCCCAAACTAGGTGTGATGATGCCCACCTGTGACCCCCGATCTTTTGAGGCAGATGTAGGAGGGATCCATTCAAGGTCATCCTCGACTCCACACCAAGTCAGTGAACCTGAGCTACATAAGACACTGTCTCAAGGAACTAAAGCTAAATTAGGGTTGTGAGGCAGCTTACTGACAATGGCATTTGCCAACAAGCCAGATGGTATGCCTACACACATACAATAAATAAAAACTGTGAAAAGTAGAAAGCTAAAAACTAAATTAAAACTCATCAAATTATACACTTTTACAATCTTAACTTTCCTTTGTAAGAGGAAAAATAAAGAGGAAAAATGATACCTTAGAGTTATGCTAGAAACTGGAAGCTTAATCACAAATGTCTCTCCCAAAAAGCCTAAGAACCCTTTTCATGCAGTAGATTTAGAGGTGGCTAATTATACCTACACGGGGCTATACATACAGTAACCAAGTTGGGCTGAATGACAAGCCTATGAATTACTAATCATTTTCTACAAGATGGATGCATAATATACAGCTAAAGATTATAAATGCAGCAGCTCGTCCACAAGAACCTCATACTTTAAACGATCGTTGATAAAGTTCTAGTGGCTGCTTATTTATCTCAAAAGATGGCAGAAAACCCAACACACTTGACACTTGACAGTGTTCTCTACCGCCACATTTCTGTATCCCTGAAGTCTCCAGTAAGACAACAGCCAGTCCTCCAGGCATGAAAAGAAGCTCTCTGTTCAAACACCTTTACGGCTGTGATAACTTATACCTGCTTCCAGCATTATCAAAGAAGACACTCAGAAGGGAGAATGATCAGACTGGTCCTCCAGAGCTCATCACCATAGCAACCACTGCCATCACACTAAGCACAGAAACACTGCAGGAGTGCACCCATCTTGATGGAGGGCACCAACTGGACTAAGGGAACCACTTAAAACCTTGTCCTGAAAGGTCAGTTCAGTCCACCTCTGGGAAAGCAACTGGCAATACCACTTAATATTTTAAACGTTTTTACCTTTTGACTAGTCAATGTGTCCTAGAAATCATAGTATGTTTATAAAATTGAAAGAGAAAAAAGGAAATGGTTCAAATGTCATCAAGGGGGATAATTAAATTATACTACAGAACTGCAATGAAATCCTATGCAATTACTCAAAGTAAGATGAATTCTCTATATGCTGACAGTAAAGCTATCCACTCTTACTAAGTGAGAAAAAGCCAAAAGCACTGACTCACTCCAGGTCTCTTTCTGTACGTGTCTGTGGTGTTTTGTGTATATGGTGTATGTATATGTGCATGCGCATGTGTGGAGTCCAGAGGTCGAATTAAAGAAACTTCCTGGTTCACACCCCACCTAATTTTTTTTCCAAGATTTATTTTTATCGTGTGTGTATGTGTGTGTGTGTGTGTGTGTGTGTGTGTGTGTGTCTGTATGACCTATGCATACAGGTGCTCCTGGAAGCCAGAAGAGGCATTAGATTCCCTGAAGCTGTAGATACAGGCAGCTGTATGATGAGCTGCTGGATGTGGGCCCTGGGAACCAAATGCAGATCCTCTGGAAGAGCAGGAGTGATCTTAACCATCTCTCCGGTCCACCCACCTTATTTTTTGAGTCAGGATTTCTCACTGAACCTGAAGTTCAGAGATTCAGCTAGGCTGGCTCGCCAGTGAGCTTAAAGGGTCTACCTGCCTTTTCCCCTTCCCCAGCTCGGGTTAAAAACGTGTGGCATGCCCAATTTCTCCCGTGAATGCTGGGAACCCTAACTCGAGTCCTCATGCTTCTGCAGCAACTGCTCTACCCCCATACTGCTCTTTCTAAAACTTTAACTTCTATATATAAATATTATGGCTATATCTTTATTTCAAATAAAAATATTTTATCTCTTAGTTGCAATCTAGAAAAAATTCCTAACTGCTGAGCCACCTCTCCAGCTGTTCCAACATCCCATTTGATGCATAACATGTCTCTGCTAGTTGTTTTTGCCAACTTGAGACAAACTAGAGTCAGCTGAGAGAACTGCTTCCATCAGACTGGCCTGTGGGAGTGTCTTGCATTTTCTTTCCTTTTTAAAACAATTTTTTTTGTCATGTGTTCTGTTTGCTTGTATGTCTGTGCACCACTTGTGTGCCTAGGGCCCTGGGAGTCCAGAAGAGCGTGTCAGATCCCCTAGAAGTGGAGTTACAGACAGTTGAGAGCAGCTATGTGAGTGCTAGAAATTGAACCTGGATCATCTGGAAAAGCAACTAGTGCTCCTAACTACTGAGCCATCTCTCCAACATTCTCTTAATTGGTGACTGATGTGAAGGGCCCACACTGTAGGCAGGTGGTCCTGGGGTGTGTAAGGAAGCAAGATGAGCAAGCCACGGAGAGCAAACCAGTAAGGGGCATGCCTCCTTGGTCTTTGCTTCAGTTCCTGCCTCCACATTCCTGCAGTGACTTCCCTTGATGATGGGCTGCAACATGTAAGCCAAATAACCCTTCCCTCCCCAAGTTGCTACTGGTCCTACTGTTTATCACAGCAATAGAAAACAAAGCAGGACAATGTCTAGAAGTGGCAGGAGACATGTGTGCTGGAAGGAGGCTCCAAGAGTAGCCTGGGAAGTTTTCTGAAGGGTACTTACCATGTCCGGGATCTGATAAGCTGCCTCATGAGAATCGCAAACCCTCCAGACCCTGCGTTGCTCATAAACATGCCACATTCCTCAGCCACTTTGGATAAAGAGAGGTAAAGAAACATGCTTGCTCCAGCAATGAGCCTTCAGTGTCTCCCGGAGACTTCCAAAGATGGAAACGGGCTCCTCCTGAGGCAGCCTGCTCCCTTTCAGCAGTTCTACTCCATCTATCTCCTTTAAATGCTCATTTGTTCAGCAAAATGTTTACAAATCAAGCATCATTCTAGAGTCTGGGAATATGGCACAGAGCCAGATAGACAGCAGTCTGGCTCCCAAGAACTTACAGTCTGTGGAGACAAACACAAGTGTTTCCAGCCACGAGTCAGCAAACAAGCGAAGAATTTCTGGGCAGGGTACATACTGTGAAAATGGAGCAGGATAAAGGAGACTAGAAAGATATCTTATCCAGTAGACTCTTCTCTAAAAAACGCTACTAAAGCTTGTGGCTAAAGGCTAAAGAGCCGGTCACATAAAGATCTGGGGCAGAGCAATCAGGACAGTAAAAACAGTCCTGACATGCCTTAGACGCGACATCAGACACACCAGGTTATCAGTGATCAAGGAAGAGTCAGGGAAGAGTCTGGACTTGGCTAAAGGGCAATGAAACAGTATTTCAGGGTTAGAGTAACTGAACGACACAAATGACACGTATTTTAAAGGCTAGAACTGCAATGTGAAGAACGGTTGTTGGACTAAAAGTGAACGACTTGGGAACTGAAGAGCTCAGGGTCAAGGTGATAAAAATAGGCAGAAGCGAGAGACAGGGACAGCCTACATTCTGGAGAAGACAAAGCTTGCTAGTGAAATGAACGTGGGAGTCAAGAGAAATTATGGGATCAGAGAGCCCTCCTGAATACCTGGCTGAACAATCTACCTGGGGTTGGCACTGTACGCTGCTGGAGAAGAAGCAGGGCAGGTCCCATTTGGGAAACAAACCTGAAGACAGAGCAGACATCAGAGAAGAGATGAAGTTAGGAGCTGGACTTACTAATTAGGAATTCAGGGGACAGGTCCAACCCCGAATAACATGATAGTAAAAATACCATGACAGCTGTATGCATACAGAATGAACTTCAATTCACCCATGGAAGGAAATACAAATGAAGCACTCGGCCCAGGGGGAGGAAAAGCCAGCAGGTAGGAAGGAGCTGGAGGAGGCAGTCACAAGAGGTGAGAAGCAAGTGTTTCCCTCAGAAAGAACTAGCTAGCTGAGCTAAATGCTGAGCAGTCAGGTGAGGTGAGGCAGATGACTGCCCAATCTGAACATGGCAAGAGAGTCTGAGAAAGACATGGGTGCAGACCACCACAAGAGCACCGAGGAAGAAGTGGGGAAAAGGCAGACGCAGCAACTGTTCTTTCAAGTTCTATGACGGAGAAGAAATAGATGGTTACTAGGAGTGCCTGGGGTCAAACGGAACTATTTTGTGGTTTTGTTTTCTTTTGAGACAGGGTCTTTTTTCATAGCTTTGGCTTGCCTGGAACTCACTACATAAACCAGGCTGGCCTCAAACTCAGAGATCCTCCTGCCTCTGCTCCTGAGTGCTAAGATCCAAGGTATGTACCACCATGCCATATTAAATGAGATAGTATCAGAGCATGTCTACAAGATGAGAATGACCCAACAGAGTGAAAACTCATGATGCCAAATGAACGGTTAACTGCAGAAGTTGCTCAGCCAACAAGAGATGACCGGTTCTCCTGAATAAGCAGAAGAGCTGGCCACTGACACAAGGGGGACATACCATTCCACAGTGGGAAGTCATCAGACAGAACAGGCACAGGAGCAGGCAGGCTGCTGCGATTCAGCGAAAGATGAAGGGACCCCTGCCTGCTTTCACATGGTTAGTAAAATACTAAAAATAAGATAAACTGTGAATACGGGCAAAGAAATGGAGGAAAGGAAGTGTGAGAAGTTACAAAGCACATTTCGGGAAAGTGAGCACAGCAGGGACACACTGTAAGAGCACTGCAGGGCCGGGTAGCTCACGGCACCTCATCCTCACCAGCACCGCTACAGTTACCTGTCTGCACCTCCCTCAGACTCTATGAGGAGGGACCGCATCTGTGTTCCTCACAGTTGACTCCGAAGCACACGAGCAGAGAGCCTGGCAAACAGTACTCCATGTTCCTTAAACTAAGTCACGTGCTCACAGTTTAACATGCACAGGGCTAATCAAGGATACATACACAAAAGCATCTGCCCTCTCCTCCCAGAGGGCAGACAAGCACAAGAAATGCAGCCTAATGGAAAATCCCATCTCTCTTAACCCCACCCCCTACACGCACAGAGTGAAGCACACAGAGGTCTAGGTCTGCTGGCAGAGTCAGGAAAGGTTTTCCCAAGAGAAGAAGCCCTTGAACTGGGAGGTGTAAGATGTGAAAGAGGTTCTGAAGATAGTCAAATAAAAGCACAAGAGCTTGAGACATCAGTGCTCACGGAATGGGCAACATAACACTTGCCGCTGACACAGAGGACAGAGACAGTGACGAAGAGGGAGGTATCAATGAAGCCGGCTCCAAAAAGAGCCTATGCATCATGACAAAACAAAACTGTACTTGGGGGTCCACAGACAACGTGGTTAAGTAACACAGTGAGGCTTGCAAATCAAATCAAGCTAAAAGATCCCAGAGGCTGCACAGCCAGAAGCAGCTTAAGGCACCAAGAATAAAAAATCATGATGGACAGGACATTTAGAAACAGGACAATCAGCTATGAAATTGGCAACTTCCCAATGCCCTGGACAGCTGCTAAGACAGATCCACAAATCGAAGAGACACTCCCTAAAGTAGCCAGACGTCAGTCCAAATAAGCCAGTGGCTCTCGAGACAGAAAATACTCTGAATTAATCTCTTTGTCTCTCAAATTTAAACCCCTTTGGGATTTCTTAACTGGGAGTACTAAAACTTTATTTTGTAAATGTGTATAAGTGTATGAATGTGGTATGTGTGCATGGTGTATGAGCATGTGTGTGCACATGCACACGCCTGTGTGAGAATGCATTCAGGGGCCGGAGGACATCGGGTGTCCTGCTCTATCTCTCTCAGCCTTATTCCTTTGAGACAGGGTCTCTGACTGAACTTGAAGCTGGCAGCCAGCAAGACTCGGAGATCCTCTTGATTTTGCCCTACACCCGGCACGGGGGTCACAGGCATATGTAGCCAGGCCTGGCTTTTGCCGAGGTGCTGGGGATCTGAACTCAGATCCTCACGCTTGCTCCGCAAGCTCTCTAGCCCACTGAGCCATCTCTCCAGCCAGCTCTGCTTTCTAAGTTAGAGAACAGAAGGACCACAGTTGTAAAGTGACTTTACACAATGATTTCACAGAGTAGGGACACTGCTCAGTAGTGGGTGCTTGCCTAGTAAGACTTATTTTAGCCAGACTTATTTTAAGGACAGACTTAACTATTTTCCACTTACTCTCCCCTAAACAGTATTTGAAATGAGCAGATTTCAGTTAGGTAAAAAAAGGAAACTGAAAAGGCTGCCAACACTGGAATTTTAATTCTGAAGCGACAGATGTCCCTCCTCTAGTGATAGCTAACCATAAGATAAACAGTCAGCTGCTGAGTTGTCTGAAAGAGGAAAGGAAAATTACGCCCTCAAGGTCCTTTCAAAACCTACTAACTATACTGCTGAACAAGCCCCATCCCCAGTGGTCACTTCACCTCAGACCCCTTCCTGGGACCCTGAGTAATCACCCAGCCATGAGAAATAGAAGCGCCACTGTATCTTAACAGGCTTTTAAAAGTTTATTGGTAGATTTCTAAACTGATTTAAAAGTATTGACTGATTTCCGGAGAGCAAATGCTAATTAGCAAATGCAAAAGGAAAAACCAGTCCCAAGAAAGAAGAGAATTAAGCTAACGAGTGTCCTTTTCCTCCAAGTCATATTACAACCAACACCAACTTCCAAAACAAGAACTGTTGCTGGAGAGTTGGTTCGTATTTTTACTATTATTTACTTTGTGTGGAGAGGACAGCTTGGAGGAGTTGGTTCTCTCCGTCTATCATGCAGTCCCAGGGACCAAACGCGGAGGTGCTCAGGGTTGGTGGCCAGCACCTTTACCCACTGAGCCATCTCACCGACCGACCCATGCTGTTTTTAATTCTCACATGCTCTCCTAAAGCAGTGTTCTCAACCTTCCTAATGCTGCAACCCTTTAATACAGTTCCTCATGCTGTGGAGACCCCCAACCATAAAATTATCTCCGTTGCTACTTCACCTCCGTAATTTTGCTACTGTTACAAACTGTAATGTAAATATCTTGATACGCAGATGGTCTTAGGGGCCCCCGTGAAATGTCGTTTGACACCCAAAGGGGTCGTTGAGAACTGCTGTCCTACAAAAAGAGGCCTGACACCCAGACTCCAGCATTAAGCACCACTTGATCCTTCAAAATTCTCCAACATAAGTTCCTACAACCTCCCTTCCGCAGTCAAACTGCCCCCTCCATTCTCTTCCAATAAGAAACAGAAAAGTCAAAAAATGTCCACAGGTATAAGATTTCCTTCTAAACAATATGAACAAAGGCCAAATATTCACATTAAATTTTTTTCTTAAAACAAGTTACCAGGAAATGATCTGGGCTAGCAAGAGATTGGATTTAGTAAAGTTAATGCTGTCCAAAGAAGAAACATGGTAGCCAGGCTGCTGACACACATCTTTAATCCCAGCTCTCGGGAAGTAGAGGTCTGTGGATCTCTGAGTTCAAGGTCAGCCTGGTCTACAGTTCCAACTAGCCAGAACTACACACCAAATCCTGTCTCAAATAAAAAACAAAATAAAAAGGTTAAATGGATGGATGGATGGATGGATGGATGGATGGATGATAGATTTGAGAAATTATCTCAATGGCAAAATGCCCCTGAGTTCAGAGGGGGGCAGAGTATGCAAACGATAACTTTCTACAGCAAAAATGAATTATCAGAAATCCTTTTTTCCCCCCTAGAACCCACCTTTCTCTCATCCTGTTGCCTGTTATCTAAAAGATTTGATAATCTCACTACTAACACCAGTATCACTTCTAACAATGCCCTCACTGCTAACAATGTCCTCACTGCTAATCCCATCTCACTACTCACAGCGTTCTTTTGCAGTCTGTTCAGTAACAAGCCATATCGCTCCCACCGGAACCTGACAATTTTAGCCTTCACAGGCACAAAAACAGGACTTGGGAGCTGGAAAGGTGTCTCAGCTGGTAAAGTGTCTGCCTCAATGCACAAGGACCTGATGGTTGAGATGCTCAGCACCCATGTAAACCCTGGTATGGTGGCACTCACATATGTAACTGTGGAGCTGGAGGGAGTGGGTGGGGAACAGACAGGACACCACACATCAAGAAGACACCGCCACCCAGAGCTCTCTGGCCAACCAGCCAGTCTAGCCAATGAATGCTGATGCTCTTTGACCCCCAGATATGCACTATATACACACAGAGACACCTACAAAAATATTTTTGAAAATTAAGATTTTAGGAAACAGTTCTTGGCGTAAGCAAAAGCTATCTCGAGAAAGAGAGAACTAAATCAACTTTACCCAGAGGCTCATGAGGACATGGGATGGCTTCAACAGAAGAAGCTTATTTAAAATCAGCTTCCAGCCCACTGTTCCTACACTTCCATAACCAGAGGCAAAAATAAAAATAAAAAAAAGTCAGAGCTTTTCAGCAAGGTTCTTCTCTGGTTGGTTAATAAAATCGTTGTGACGAACGGTACTCAGCACAGTAAAGAGGTTTGTCAGACATGGCTATGGTGCTAACATACCCTGACGGCTAGGGTGTGGCCTCAAGAAGCTGTGGAGCAAAATCCAAAGATGATAACTACTGAACAAGCTAACCCTGCAGGTCCACCTCTGACTGGGGCATGAGTTGTGATGTCCTGAGGCCCATTTAAGTTCTGAAAAGTAAAATTATCTCCAGTGTGCCTGAGCTAGCAATGTGAAGTGTACATGTGATGTGAGATCTATGTTAAGAAGGCATCACTGTAAATCAAAT
This sequence comes from Cricetomys ansorgei, assembly GCA_026225945.1. NCBI lineage: Eukaryota > Metazoa > Chordata > Mammalia > Rodentia > Nesomyidae > Cricetomys > Cricetomys ansorgei. The sequence continues at coordinate 2,527,658 of JAMJFZ010003384.1, forward strand.
CTCCAGACAAGCCCAATACTCTATTTTGTCTGTGCCCAAACCAGCTCTAATCTATTGAAGCAAAAAACAATAGCTAATAAACCCCCAAAACACTGCTGACCATAATACACTTGGTAGCTAACATTCTTGAGCCAAACCCGTTCCAGGTACACAATTCCATGGGGCAAGAAAGGTCAGACTTCAGAGGAAACCTCACAGAGGCAAACCTCATTAAATCTGGAAGTCTAAAAGGTTATCTTTTTTTGGAAAACCAAAAAAAGAAAAGTTCACACACAGCTGTGTGAAATTGAGTTCGGGATAATGAGAAAAGCAAAGGAGCATCATCTAGAGAAATAAGTGGGGGCAACTAGTGACCAGCATCAACTGGCTAGCTTCACAAGCAATCACCAACATTTATATGCCAACACTGTCACTGAAGTCTTCCCCTGGACGGAGTAGGGTCAAGGTGACAGAAATGACTCAGGACTGGGTTTTCCATTTAAAGGTCTACCAACTTTAAACCTGTATTAAAGGTACATCAAAGTTGGAGTGGGATTTTTTTTCCTTAGAACAGTATTAATTGCGGTGGATCACCAGAAGAATTTCTTTACACGTTCAGTTCCAGCTCCTAGGCAGCTGTTTGGCATTAGAACTGTGATGACATTTCTGAGCCTGTTTCCTGGATCCCAAGAAGGTAACTATGCGTGACTTCACAGGCGACGGCCATCGACAAACTACCAAAGGGCCCTGTGAGGACTGAGCTGCGCGCCAAAGTGGAACATGACCACCAGGACACAGAATCATTACCCGCTAGGATGAAGCTGCCCACACAAGAGATGAAGCCGGAGAGGAAAGAGTTGAAGGGGAAGGTGCCCACGAGGAGACAGTAGCCGAACTGCAGCGCCCCGGTCAGCAGTATATAAAGGAGGTAGGCGTCCAGCAACTTCAGCCGCTGCGGAGTGGAGCTCAGGTACTCCTCCAGGAACCGCGAGATGACGGACACCACCGACGCCGACATGACGAACGCGGGACACTCCGAGCACAGGACAGCCACGGAGGATGCGGTTCGCGCGTGCGCGCTAGCAGGCCCTAGCCACGCCCACGCCGGCGTGCCAATTGGCGCAGGCGTATAGGCCGGCTTTGGAGCGTCACAATTAATGCGCAGACGCAGATTGCATCCCAGACTGAGAACTACAGACGGAAATAGATTAATGCGCCTGCGCTTGGGCTAACGCTGAGCTGGAGACGTGTACTACATTCTTATTTCCGCCCTGCGTTTGTTGACGCCCACTGTTGCTCTGGCGACGAGATTGTGACAGGAACAGGGGGAGAGGTTTAACGGCGGACCGCGCAGCTTACCACAAGAGTTCCGGCTCTTTTCGATCCCGCCGTCCTTAGTGATCAAACGTGGGAATCTGCTTAGAGTCAAGCTGGCGGTCTAGGGATTTCAACTTGCCTGGTCTAATTCTCTTAAAGTTCTGTCTGCAGACGCCTATGACAGTTCATTAAAGCAGATCGAGTTCCTCCGCAGTGAGAACTATGCTAATCCAGGGCAAGCGCCAGTTTACACTGGCGAGTGAGGGTTGACCTCTACAGGATCCTGAACTGGAAGGCCGGATCTGGCCCTACGAAGAACCTAAGCCAGCAGGTATTCATTCATTCGACAAGCGTTTGTGGGGTACCAAGGAGGGCCAAAAGTTGTGGTTGCGTTGTAGGGATTTCCAAACACAGTCACTGTTTAAAGTCACTGGTGTGTAGCGCCCAAGGTCAGGATCAGCAGCCATCTGTCCCAAACTGACACCTTAAAACTGTTGAGTATCTCAAGTCGCCAACGTTGAAAGGCTTGCAAGAGCATGTCTGGTTCAACCTTATCCTCTCCAAATCATTTTATAGGAAACGAAATTAAAGTTTGAGATTTTAACAAGCACAATTAACTGTTTTTAGTGTTTAAACTTAAGAAAATTTAAGTTCTGCCCTCTGGTTTGCATTACCCTTACAAGTTCACAAGAACCTGGTCTTCTAAACCTAGTGTATCTCTCCCCTTTCAGTTGAAAAGTCTACCCGCACATAATCAGGTACTTCATTTCAACGTTTAAGTCACTTTCAACTGCCCTAGCTCGTTAAATGAGCAAAGCTTCTATAACAGCCACTGGACAACATTCCCTTGCTGTCACTTGTTATTTGTATTTAGCGTGAAAACACTTAGCACCACAATCCTGTGGTGAGTAAAGAGCCTTGCCTAGGTTCCAGCAAATCACCCGTGTCCTTGGATAGCCTTAGTCTCTTAGAAGAGGTAAATTTGTATTCACAACCGAGGAATTTTGCACTGCCTAAGAAATTTAGCCTCGGTGCTCTTGTGTTGAATAGCGCAGGTGGGGTGAGGAAGGGTAGCCAGACTGGTTCCTGTCCCACGTCATGTGACATGCATCTGCAGTTGAACTTTTCTCACTGTCTCATCCCAAGTCAGAGGGCAGATTCCTCTGTAGGAACTCCCTAGAAAGATGGAATCAATGCAAAACATCACTTATTGAGGCAAGCACCACCATTCTGAGACAAGCCATTCTAATATAATGAACTAAAATCTGTCTCAACTACTTGGATTGACAATAAGGAAAAGGTTTGTTATATGTTCGGTGTATGAACTCATCTAACCTATCAAGAGGAAATCACTACTGGTTTTGAGCAGTAGTGTGAGTCAGAACATTAGTATGTGTAAAAGTTCATGTGCAGAGTAGTAGATAAAAGTGCAAGTTCAGGGTCAAACAAAGATGGTTTTGAACTTTGAGTCTATGATTCTACCTGCTACTGATTATCTAATCTGTGCCTGAGCACTTAGTGTTTGGTTTGTAGTTTTCTTCCTCCTCTTATTTTGACAACGTTTCTCTATGTAGCCTAGCCTGGAACTTATTATGTATCCCAGAGTAGTTTCAAACTTGCAACCCTCCTGCCTCCGCTTACCAGATATTAAAATTACATCATTACAGCTATGCACCACTATGACACCTAAGTCTCATTTTCTTTTCCTGTGACAATACCTGAATCACTGCAACGTTTTGTTAGGATTTGTTAAATTAAGCACTTGAACAAAGTGCATGGCACATGGTAAATGTTGAGAAAATGTTTGCTCTTATTAATTATTCATTCTGATATGAGCTATCTCTGTTTCCTCTGTTTCTCCAAATCATTAAAAGTTGCCCATACTGCAGAGCTCCAATAATTTGGGCATACAAAAGATGGTACCAGGACTGCAAATCAGATAACTGGCAAAAGAAAAATTAGATTTAAAGTCAAATCTAAAGTCAGAGAAGACCTTTGAGGCTTCCTAATTAAGATGGTCAACATCATAAGATATGGACCAGTGAAGGGGCATAAGGGTGCTCTTAGGGGCAACGCCCATGATTTCACATCCTCTCTCCTACAATAAGAAAATAGTCTCTGCCAAGACAAACACAAATCCTCCACAGTTTGAGGAGAAAGGGGCTCTTGTAAAGAAAGACTCTGTGGAGAAGATTTCCTATCAGTTCTACCCCTTTGTGTTTTCTCTTTGGCCTTGACTCCTATTGCTTCTCTTTGCTCTATATAACCTTCTATGTTTTAAACTTTAGTCCCGATTAGACCAAGACCCTTCTTTCCTTGTCCTCTAATTCAGCAGACAAAGCATGCTGCCTGTCTGTTGTGTGGTGCTAAGGATCTAGCATGCTAGGCAAATAGGCAAATGCTGTACCTCTGACCTATCCCTCAAACACTGGATTCTTTTCAAAAAGAAAAATTATAATGGGATCAAATTTCAACCAACACAAAGTGAGTTTTCTCAACATGGTGTTTTCTGATCCAAGTTCTAGTCAAGCAGCAAATGTCTCCAGGAAGCCTGTATCCTTTTATCCAGTCGTTCCTGGAGTGCAGCAACTCAGACTCCTTTGTCTGATTTCCTTCTCCTCCAGCTTTTTGGGGGTCCCATAAAAGCTTCAGTCTTGTCTTCTCTGGCAACAAAAAAAAAATTGTCATATTTTCATTTATGAGAGTAGCATTTCTCCTTGGAAGAGGGTTTCTAAGAATTGTTGAACTCCCTACAACAAAGATCTGAAAGTGTCATGCTTGAGGAGCACTACCCTGTTCAGTGGAATTTTCTTTAATGAAAATGCTTATGCCAATCAGTATGGGGGAAGCTAGACATGTGTGGCTACCCAGGAAATAGAATAGGAGTAACCAAGGAAAGTTTATTTGATTTTTTGTTCTTTTAAAACTAAGCCAGAGGCTGGATAGGTGGCTCAGCAGTTAAGAGTGCTTGCTGCTCTTGCAGAGGACCTGAGTTCAGATTCCAATACCCAGGTGGGATAGCTCCCAAACATCTGTAACTCCAGCTCTAGCAAAATCCAACACGCTATTTTGGGCTGTGTGAGCATCCACTCTACATGTGCCTACTTCACCTCCACATAATTGAATCTTAAAAAATGTAATTAAGCCATATATGGCTATCACTGGACAGAGGACATTGAAGCTATCTTATTCAGTACCTTTGTTTAGTCTAAGACACATCTTGTTCATTCAAAGTCAGCAACACCCATTTGTAGGAATGATGTGTTCCTTCTAAGTCTGAGCTATATCAGCTTATCAGCTCCACCCACTTCTGGAGTGCTTAATGATGACTTGCAGGCACAGAAAAGGGGGTTGAGAAATTAGATTCTATTCCTAAAGACTACTTTAGTAGGGCTGCAGAGATGGCGCAGTGATTAATAGCATTTGCTCTTGTTGAGGACCTGGGTTTGGTCCCTAGCACCCACACAGGCACTAACAACTCCAGGAAATCAGATACCTCCTTCAGACCTCCTTGGGCAACAGCCATGCATATCGTACACATTCGAGCAAAACACTCATAAAATATTCTTTAAAAAAATTAAAGAATGTAATACTTTAATAGCAGATCAAATCATGTTTTTAAAAAATCATTACATCTTGTAGACAGGAGAATGTGTTTTTTAATATGTGCACAGCATGTGTCTTGACTACAAGATAAGAAGAGGAAAATACATTTTTCTCTCCAGAGGCCTGTCTAGAGTAGGTACCAAGAGTCCATTGGTTGTATATAATTCTAGCAGATCTACCCAATCCTGGGTTAACTCAGTTCTAGGGATACCTTACAGATAACTTTAGTTATAAAAGGCATTTATTTTCCATACATTAGAATTTCTTCCTTCCAAACAACTAAAGCTAAAGCTGATTTGGCACACATGGAGACAAAATACAAATGCTTTCTGCACTGTGTTCCTGAGATACGTTCTAGAATCTAGAGTCCCAAAAATACCAGTTCCACCTGATCAGTCTTATCTCAAAAAGACCCACATTTTATAGGTTATCAAAAAAAATGAGAGCTTTTGCTCTCCTGTGAGAACAGCCCAGAATTTCTGTATAGTGTCATTTAGAGTAGAGTCCCCAAAGTCCTAGCACTCAGAACTTCACTCTGTACTTCTGCTTACTAAACTACTCATCCATCAAGTACCAAGCACCTACCCTGCCATACCTGTTCTAGGTGCTGGGATCAAAGCAGAGTACCAGATAGGCAAAATTCCCCATGACACTTGGTCTCTAGTGGAGGGAAACATAATGAGTAAGAAATATGCAAGACCCTTTCAAATAGTGGCGTTCTGAAGAAAATTAAGTCATGTGGTTGTGGTGGAGGTCTCTTTTAGAAGGGGAACAGTTTGACCTACATTCTGACTACCTATTTGCCAGCTCTCCAAAGCCAGCCTAGGGAAGTCTGTGGGGACCACCAAACAGGTCATTTCCTTTCTTTCTTATCATTGGATTCTTTGTGCCAACATAATGTTTGGCTTTGGACACAAAATGTAACATTTTTAGAGTAAGTAAATGTGCTAAACGTTTCTTTGAATTGTTAGCTAATTCTCACGAGATACAATATAGAGAAAGAAGCCAGATAAAATGGCTTGCCCACCATCCAGAAATGGATAATTGACAATGCCAAGAACTTGAAGTTGACCCTGGAACACCAGCAACTTCAATGCCTCTGAAAAGAAGAAATTCATCTTTCTAGCCTCAAACCAAAGTAACCAAATTAGAATCTAAGGGTGGGAATTGGGAGTCTGCGTTGTTAAGAAGCCTTTCCAATGACTATGTGTACTGAATTTTAGGACCGCTATGCTTGCCTAAAAGAATGAGCAAAAAATTCTGAAAATTCTAGTTTTCTTAAACTATAAACCCTAAAAATGATCAGCTTAACACTGTGTTTCAGGAACGATGAAATCTTTCAAGAAGACCAAAGAAAAATACTTTAGGACTAGGAACATACTCAGCTGGTAAAGTGCCTACCTAGGATGCAGGAAGCCCTGGATTCAATCCCCAACCCTGAATCAACATGCCTGGTGGCACACACCTATAATTCCAGCACTCCAGAGGTAGAAACAGGAGAATCAAACATTCAAGGTCATTCTCAGATACAAATCAAGTGTGAGGCCAGCCTGGAATGCATAAGACTTTTTCATGTGTGTGTGTGTGTGTGTGTGTACGTACGTCTATATTATATATGTATGTATGTATATGCATATGAGTAAAATCTCAGAGGGAGGGAGAGAGGAAGGAAAAAGAAAAAGGTACTTTGGTAAATTTCTCTTCCCTGAAGTATGGTTTTAACCTAATGGAGCAGATAATCTGATATGGAACAGCTCCAAGGTCGTCACACCCTCTTTGCCAATTCACATCAATTCAATCAGCTTCAAAATTTGGCTCCTCTACTGAACGAGCCCGAAATTCGCTTAGAGCTTTTGGGTTAAGTCACTTCACATCGCACGTCCTGTATCCCACACCCACATACATAAAGCATGTTAATCCCTAACCGGCCCTTCTCTGGGAGAGGAAGTCCTCCAAATGGAACCAGGGTGGAGCTACTATTTCTTTGGAATCTAGGGGGCCCAGATATGCGGAAGCAGAGGAATTCTTATCTTAACCTCTGCTTAGAACTGTAAATACTAACGTCCCAAAGATTGCGTGGAGCATAGTTAGTCTTAAAAATTGCTGTCTAAAATTTAAATTTAACTAAGCATTTTATTTTTGTTTTGGTTTTGTTTGTTTGTTTGTTTTGTTTTGTTTTCTGTGTTTTTGGAATCTGGAAATCTTGGGTTACAAAATCCAAGTCCCTTTTATAGGGAGCAACCTATGATGTGCTTACGGACATCTAAAACATTTCAATAGGACTACCAAAGGCTGGTAAATGTCAGGGACCTGTGCTTTCGATGATGATGTGAAGGTAGTGAGAGCGACAGTTCCTTCAGTCTTTCATTGTAGGAGAGGTGGAGGCGGGGCTGGTGGCATTCCAGTAAGGGATTTGGAGTTTTAAACTGTTTCCCTCGCCCTTCAAAGGCATGTGATTCAGATTAGGATCTTACTTTTGCGAGACCCTAGTGTTGAGCATGAACGTAGGCCACAGGGACTTCCCACTTGGACCTCACTAGCGGCCCAGGCCCCGCCTCTGGCTCCGCCCCCTTTGTTATCCGATACTTCTCTGGGTCAGCTGGTGCTGGCGTCAGGCGGAGGGATGGGCTGGCTTTGCTCGACCCGGCAGGACTTGTTTACTATGGCTGATGATCTGGAGCAGCAGTGAGTTACTCCTGTCCGTTTCTCTTTCTGTCTCTCTCTGTCTGTCCGGGCACGGAACCGGGGGACTGTCTGTGGTTGCGGACAGCTTCAGACATCCCCGCCTTTCCTTTTCAGGTTGGCTTCCCGGGAGGGATGGGGTGCGCTGAGGAGGCTGCGGAGCCTGGGGAGCGCTACGGGATGAGCTTGCGTTCAGTCTGGGAACTCTGACTTTATACTTAGTCTTCGCGGTCGCCCCTTGGTAGCCCAGTTAGATTGATGGTAATGTGGGAGGGATACGCTCGCTCTTCCTGCCCCCAAAGCCAGCTTGAGAGACATGGACGTAGGGGCAGCAACCAGGTACTTGTTGAGACTTGCCCCGGGACTCTGAAGCGGTGGGTGTGAAAGGCCCTGAAGGAGAAGGCATGGGAAGGAGGGAGAAGTCTCCACTGCGCTGGGATTAGTGTGAAACAGGCGTGCAAGTTCCTGCAGTCCTTGGCCGCCTTGACAGGATCTGTTTGGAATCCTAGTCGATAATGTTCTTAATCATTATAAACACATGCGGTGGTTTCCGAATTAGGTTTGCTAGATTGAGGGCTGGAGTTACCCTTCACCCAAGGACATCAAATTTGGGATGCCACCTGTGGGCGGTGTGAAGACAGTCTAACAGGATCAGGAAAAAGTTGCTTGGAGGAGAATGACTCAGCTCCAGGGTTTCACGGGAACAGGACCTTCCCTTGACCTAACATTTGTCCTTTTGGGCCTGCAGAACAAATTAACTTTGTAACAACAGTAAATAATAGCTTAGGGGACTTGAAGGAACTGCCCAGTAGAGTATTGCTTTCTAAGAGGAAATTTGTGATGCCAGTGATGTGGGGAAACAGCATTAGAGCCTGAAAAGATACGGCTCATTCAGCTCCGTTTTACAAATCAGCAGGTGCTGGTGCCCATAGAAATTCAGTGACTTGCTCAAAATTACAGGGGTCTCAAACAGGTTCTCTCCCACCACAGAACTGCTTCTGTTCTGACGATGAGAGCCTCCCAAGCCTGGCTACATTCACAGTTAAGCGGCTTTGTGCTGCTTGCCTCAGTTTCCCACCCCAGCTCTTGCCTCTTTAATAACCCTGGCACACAGTGTGGCAGGTACCAGTGCCTGCTCTTTCTGGGTGGGTGTTTTGTTTTGTTGTTTGGTTGGGTTTTTTTGTTTTGTTTTTTGTTTTTATTTTGGAGAAGAAAGGCAAATGTGTGCACATAGTTCCCTGTATCCCCACCCCTTCTAGGATAGTGCGGACCTCTGCCAGTATCAGTGTCTTATAAGACAGAGTTGCTCTTGAGCTCTGCAGCAGGCAGTTACAGAGATATGTGGGGCTCGGGTGTCATGATCTGACTTGGTAAAGTCTCTACAATGCAAAGAGCAAGTTTCTCTTTTGAGACTGACCAAGATCTGCAGTCCTAGTACTGGTACTTCATCCAACAGGCAATTCTGGGGGGCTGTTAAAAGGCTCCTAAGTGTCCCTAGGCTTGGATGGTTGAGACTGACAGCTTTCATCTGACCGGAGCCATCAATGTACCACTCCCACAGCAACGCTAGTTTTCCTTTCAACTCTCAAACTCTCATTGAGAGCTACTTAGAAAATAGTAACAATATATCAGGTAATGATTTAGCTGAGGAAACATAATGTTGACTTGGAGTCAACATCAGTGCTAAGCATTGTTCTGTATGTTTTAGGTGTTAACTCAAAGTTAACTTATGAGGTAGATGCAATTACCTCCCCTTTAGGGATGAAGAAACTGACACAGGAAACTAATGTGCCACAGTCACATTGCTACTAAGTGGCATCTTTTTTCTGACTTGCTGTGTGACCTCTCTGGGCATCACCTATAGATTGCTCGCCTATGACGTAGAGGCTGGACCAGGTGATTTCCAAGAAAACATCCTAATCTAAACCTGTGCTTCCCATGATGCTCAGGGTACTCACTGTGAATGCTCTGAGTTGTGGAGATGGTTCCTCCACCGGATGTCATTGTCTTCTCATGCTCATACCCACAAGCCCTTGCTGCAGCTTCAGGCAACCATCCTGTAACCTTCACCTAGTCAGAGGTCACAAAAAGAGAAATAGCATGCAAGATAGGAAAAGTAGAATAAAAGCTGTAATTCATTGAGCAACTGAATTTGTGGCAGGCACCGGACAAGGTTCCTTACACATCTAGACCTCAAAGCCAGTCTGTTCATCAGTGTTAGGTCTGTACTTCAGATCCAGGAGCTCTGTTTATTCCAGAGCTAGAGCCTGAAGTTCTCTTCGTTGGCTTAGTCAACTGGGTGTGAAGCAGAAAGCATGATAAGTTATCAGTTGTACACTAGGACATAGGCAAAATTTCTTCTCATGTTACAACCTGAAAAAATAAGACCAGAAGTAACCTGTATCTCTTGGTGGACAGCAGTAGGATATGAACTCATATCCCCCATCTCTGTTCCCTGCCTGCCCTAGCTCTAACTTCAGAGCTGATGGATTTCCCAACTGGGCATTAACAGAACCCCATACTTCCAGAAGTGTGGAAGACAGCAGATGCCATGAGAATTGCCAGAAAAGAACAACTAGTCATGAAGGTGGCAAAGGATATTAAAGTCACTCCCTCTTCCTTTGTAACCTCCTTGAACATAAATTATGATAGCCAACAACAAAGGGGAATTGTAAAGGTACAGGAAGATAACAAATATGAAAAATCAAGTTTTGTGTACATAGTGTTCTGATATCTGTTAAGGGCCATTGTTGTTAATATCCATTTGCCAAGGAAGAGTAACAGTATATCAGACTAGTCAGGCACTGCTGACTCTGAAGACCTTGAAGGACAGGCCTCCTGAGGCTGGGAAACACCTTGTGTCCTGATAACTCTTAGAGCTATCAGCAAGGCTGATATCAGCTTCCTTTTCAGTGTTGCCAATAAGCGCCTCTGTGTCTTGTAGGCCTCAGGGCTGGCTGAGTAGCTGGCTTCCCACTTGGCGTCCTACTTCCATGTCTCAGCTGAAGAATGTGGAAGCCAGGATCCTCCAATGTAAGTAGAAGGGACAGTTTGCTCCTCCCTTTTAAAAAGTCTTGAAAGGATAAAGGATCTTCCCCAAGCTGGGTCCACTGATCCCACTGATTCCTGGTTCGCAGCACATGGACTAGAGCAAAAAAACACCAATGATTTGAGGGAGAGGCAGAGGACACAGTATTCCATGATAGTGGTCCCTCAACTCCTAGCTCTTTAGCTCGTCTCACAGCCTACAGCTTCACCGTAAACCCTATACATTCTGATGTACATTCATGCACATTACTGCACACTGATTTATTTCACCCCTCCCTTCCTCTGTTCCCTATCTCTTTTCATTTTTCCCTTTCCTCTAAACACATAGCTAAGTACATTTTAAATTACCACTTTCCTACTTGATGTCAGCAATCCTATATTTTTTAATATTACCATTTCCTGCCTTCTACCCAGGTGTAGCCTACCAGCTGTCTGGTTACCACAGTCATTTGATTTCAAACAGAGCTGATCTCATGAGCAATATCAAAGAAGAGTGTCCAGTGAGCAACATAACCATTGGTTCAAACAAGACCATGTCTCCCCACACCCCCATGATGATCATCTCTACCCTGCTGCTCTCTCTGGGCCTGAAAGGAGCCACAGCTTTCAAGCCTCCATCCAGTGATTCACCCAGGCAGTTCTTTCATATAACTGTTGCCACACTAGCAAAAAAGCACTGCCCTACCTCAGTATCTAAGGGAACTAAGCCCTTGGCTCAACCCACTCCCATCATCACCTCCAGCTGGCTAGACCATAGTTCTCTCTGTTCATCTCCAAGCATGTACAGATTCAGTAACAATGGGTCCAAGATGGCACACCATCTTGAGAAATATGGTCCCTCTTAACTGCCTACAGACCAAATGGTCTACAAATATCATTTGTACTTGAATTCATTAGTATATGTAGTATTCTGGTTTTATTCTGGTCTTATTCTTAATAAGAACTCCAGTTCTTATTAAGTCTTTTAGAATGACTTTATAAACAATTGTCATTGGGAAGTTATCATTCTCAGTTCCCCATACTATACCACAGGAACAACTAGGGGTTTATGGCTGAGGAACAAGGTGAGCGGATGGAAATTACTATAGACATCAAGAACAGGGAGTTCTTTCTGAATAGACTCAGTGAGATTCTTGCTGAAGAAAGGTCAGGGATTTATACATCAAAGGCAGGAGCTGAGGGACTGGATCAGAACTAAAGGGGAGGCAGTTCTTGCTAACCTGATTTAGGATTCTAAGGCCAGGCTCAGGAGGCTGAGGATGGATGGGGGCTGTTTTAGTTAACTTTTTGTTCTGAGATAAAACATTGACCAAAGCAGATTTGGGAAGGAAAGATTTATTTGGCTTACAGGTTACAGCCCATCAAGAAGTTTAGAAGCCAAGGCAGTAATCTGGAGGCAAGAACTGAAGCAGGACCATAGAGGGGTGCGGCTTGCTGGCTTGCCCCCCAAGATATCCTCAGCTTTTCTTTTTTTTTTGTTTTTTTGTTTTTTGAGACAGGGTCCTTCCGTGTGGCCCTGGCTATCCCAGAACTCACTATGGAGACCAGGCCAGCTTCCTAAGGTGACCCCTTTAGGAAGAGAGAAAGCTGAAGAATGTAGTCCAGGAAAAATGTCTGTGTTCTCAGGGAGTGTTCTCATTGGTTTACCCTGGAATTCTTCCCTTTCCAGGTCTCCAGAACAAGTTCCTGGCCCGTTATGTATCCCTCCCAAACCAGAACAAGATCTGGACAGTGACTGTGAGCCCAGAGCAGAAGGACCGCACCCCTCTGGTGATGGTTCATGGCTTTGGGGGCGGTGTGGGCCTCTGGATCCTCAACATGGATTCACTGAGTACCCGCCGCACATTGCATACCTTTGATCTGCTTGGCTTTGGGCGAAGTTCGAGGCCAACGTTCCCAAGGGATCCAGAAGGAGCAGAAGATGAGTTTGTGACCTCAATAGAGACATGGCGGGAGACCATGGGGATCCCCACCATGATCCTCCTGGGGCACAGTTTGGGAGGATTCTTGGCCACTTCCTACTCTATCAAGTACCCTGAAAGGTAACGCGATGCTACCTTCTCCCTCATACACTGACTGCATGCTTTGCCGGGCACATTCCAACATGTATTTCCAGTAATACTCTCATTTCCCAGCAATTTAAGAGCTATGATTCCTCCAAGCAAATACGTTGTGTCCTCTATTTTATCTTCTCTGTTAATGTAGAGTTAAACACCTTATCCTGGTGGACCCATGGGGCTTTCCTCTACGACCAACTGACCCCAGTGAGATCCGTGCACCTCCAACCTGGGTCAAGGCTGTGGCATCTGTCCTGGGACGTTCCAACCCACTGGCTGTTCTTCGAGTGGCTGGGCCTTGGGGTGAGTCACCTCCAGATGAAGAACACTGTCCTTAAACCAAGGCCATCCCATTTACCATACCCGCCTTGGTGCAGCTGGTTTCCTGTCATCCTCACTTGTTCTTAAAAAGTAGGCCTGTGCCTGGCATTGATACTTAAAACTAATAATCTGGTCATGTCTTCATTGGAGGTTTCAGGTGATTAATGTATTTTCCCGTCATCTACATCAGCAGATAGCAGAATGGCAACCTTATGTATTGGCAGAACCCAGAGAAAGGAAGGAGCTAGGAATGATGCTAGGATGCTTCTCTGCTTCATGAATGAGTTTGTGTGATGACCTATCAGTGCCTAGGGTGCAGTAACCATCATTGGATCCCATCCTATGGCTCACCAGCACCTACAGCAAGGAGGACTCAGAACCTCCACTCCTAATGTAACACCCAGTGGGCAGACAAGTCTCTCTGAACTGTGCATGCCCTGCTCCAGAGAAGCACCACATCTCCCTCTGTTCTGGATTTCTCAGCACTAAGTGGCTGTCAGAAGGTTCTTTATGCAAAGGGACAGAGGCAAGACACACTGGCGTGTAGTGTCAGAAGCTTTGCATTCCCACCTCACACTGTCCACACACTTCCCTTTGAGGAGCTTTTTACACTGAAGTGAAAAGCAGATTCCTTTTATCAAAAAGATTGGTGAACCCCTGCTTTGTACTAATCGCCTATGTTTATATAAAATGTTCAGTAGTCACTGTTACAGTGACTGAAACAGAATGGCTCCTAATAAAGAGTGGACAATGAGCATTGATGTAGAAGGTAGCGCAGTTCTGGAAGAAGGGGAGTAAGCAAGAGACACTGGAGCCAAAGGGGAGGAGGTGAGCAGAAGGCTACCTCAGAGTCCAGGTGACTCTCCTTCCTGCTCTAACCATTCTCGCCTCTGCTGGCCTTGGGTCTGGCCAGGTTCACGCAAGCATCAGCTGCTGTGCTGAGTGGCTGGCAGCCGTAGAGGACTGTGCCAGAGGGAGGGCAGGGCCTGTGGCTATATTCGACATACCTCCTCAGATACCTCCCGCAGACTGGGAGCTGCCAGGACAGAGAAAGTGAACCAGCCAGTAGGCCCAGTAGTCCGCACAGTCTGTCAGCATGCCTATCGCTTCTGTGTGCACTGATGAGAGGTGCGGTGCCCCAAGCCTGGCCCTGCAGTGTTGTTAGGCTCACCTTTCCGTGTATTCTGTTACAGCCTGAAAATGAGAGACTGCTTGGAAAACGGTGCAGTCTCACCTGCACCTTCAGAAGGGTAAAACCCATAAGGTTCCCAGTGGCGGGGACATAACTCAGACCATAAATGAAAATCCTCTCAGCCACAGACCCTCACAGAATTGGTAAACCTTTAGGGGAAGTCTCAGGCTTACTGAAGTGAAAATTACCTGGTTCCTTGGGGATGTTAGACTGTCGCTAAACTCATTGGTGATCAAAGAATCAAACTCTGACATTGGAAGCCATCTGCTTTTTTTTCCCAATAGGCTTCTGCACTCCTTTTTTACTGTCATGTTACATGCATAAGGAAATAAGAGAGATAAATTTGGTTAAGGTTGTTTAAACGTAAGTAGGCAGGAGTTTATTTTCTCCCCACCACTGGCCACTCCATGGTTTTTTGTGGACTGGGTTTGGGTTGTTGTTGTTCTTTGATAGGACCTGAAAAATAGGGTCTCAGTGTATAGCCTGACTGACCTTGAACTTGAAACAGTCCTCCTGCCTCTGCCTCCTGCGTGCTGAAATTACAAGCATGTGCCACCATCCCCAGCATCATCTCATTTGTTTAATACTCTCCCAGGTCCTGGGCTGGTGCAGAGATTCCGTCCAGACTTCAAGCGCAAATTTGCAGACTTCTTTGAGGATGATACCATCTCGGAATATATCTACCACTGCAATGCACAGAATCCCAGGTGAGGGCAGCTCCCTGGGCCAGCCCAGTGGGATGGCTCAAAAGTAAAACTTGAGCTGCAGAGTCTTATGATTTTTCTTCTTCCACAAAACCCTGACTCCAGAGAACATAGGCCCCAGCAGGTTCTGTCATTTCCAGAGAGCTCCCTAAAGGTAATCACTAAAGGTATAGACAATAATAGATTTAATTAAACATTCCTCTCTAGAGGAATTCCCCAGAAATCAGCAGCTGGCCTGATGCGCAACAGTCTGGGAAACAGTAAAAGATATTTTCAACTGAAAAACTGATTACAAAAAAAACTTTTTTTTGGGATTGTTTTTTTAGGCAAATCAGGTTTGTGGGTTTGTTGTTTGCTATTAAGACAAATAGAGAAAGAGAAGTCTTTGCCCATCTACAACCTTCACTTTCTAAATTTCCTCGTTTTCAGTCTGTCATGTAACATTGATTCTGAGAGACTCCTTGCATGCATTCCTCTCTATACATTTATTTTAATTATATGCACTTTGAAATAGCTTAGAATTGGCATAAAAATCCTTTCCTATTTTAGAAGTGAGCAAGTGTCCTCAGAACTGTGAGAAGTTCTCATCCCCAGCTAATTACATCAAGTCCCCAAGCTTGGTGACCTGCGGTTTGGGCAGCATTGAAAGCCAGGACAGAGCCAAAAAAGTAATCTTCTCCCACACCCAGGCCCTGTGAGAGGCTGATACCGCAGGGCACATTGTTAGCACCACCCTGTAGAGACTTCACCCTGACCCTGTAGGAGCAACAGTCACTTCCCACCTCTTTCCAAGCCTGTCCAGGTCACTGTGAGGCGGAAGCTAGAAGGAAGGTGAGTCCTGGCTACTCAGCAATACCTTGAGCATTAGTCTTGGTGCAGCGTGGAAGCCAGCGTTGCATGTGAATGTAGCTAACAGCGGGGTCCCGGTTCAACAGTGTGCCATGGAAACCTCAACATTCAAAGTGGGCACCCCCAGATTTCTGCTCTTTGGCTCCTCTCAGCCCCCACTGGGCTCATTATCAGGCCCAAGTGACTCAATTCTGCCCTTTCCTTCATCCAAGACCTAGCTCAGTGCAATGGCCTCTTGGTCTAAGCCACAGAATATCTTGCTACTTGTTCATGTCGCAGATGAAGCAAGGTCACCATCAGGTGTCCAGTTCTCATTCTCTCCTTCCAGACATCACTCAGTTGTTATAACACCAAGCTCTTTTACTATAGCTGACAAGTTTTCAGTATTTCCCTTCAATCCTTTGGAAAACATGAACTCTGGCCAAGGGGAAAATGTTTGAGTGATACCTTCTTCACTCCTCCCAGGCTTAGGAGCTCTGTATATCTCTTCATTCTTTTCATCTTGACCTAAGGACGTGGACATAGTTTCCTCCAATTTGTAGGTGGGAAAACTGAGGTGTGTTCTGGTTACGTGACTCCAGAGTATGGAGCAGTGTCTAATGGAGAGGTGTTCCACTTCTGCTGGCCTAGACAGAATTCTTCCTGGTGTGCAAAGGAAATCAGGGGTATAATTACACCAAACAGGCAGAGCCCAGGAGGAAACATTGTCCTCAACCTCCCCTACCTCCCACAAAAGCTGCAAGCTAGTCAGAAAGCTGGCTCCTTTCCAAGCCTCGCACAAACCCAGCAGGGAGATTGGATACACATTTGCAGTGCCCCCCACCCCCAGCAGAAGCTGCTAATCCCCAGTCTCAAAAGTCTGACGCATTTTCATTCTTCGTCCCAGAGTATCTTAGCAAAGCCCTCTTGCTACAGCACTCACTCTCAAAGGCTCACCTCTAATGAATTCTGTCTCCTCACCAGCTAAGCCCCTAACCTATGTACTGGAGCTCTAACCCCCTTTCATGATCTTTAGGATATTTTGAGTTAAAGGCATAATTGTATGATTATGTAAGCAGCAATTCAAGATCCAGGAGGGCAGATGCGCATCTGTCCTGTCCCATGTCCCTTTACTCAGTCCAGGTGGGGACATGTAAACACATGCTGCATAAGCACTCCCTGCATTCCAGGACAGCTCTCTGTGCTGGGGTGGGGGGTGGGGTGTCCACAAGCGTGCCCTGAGGCATGTCCCTTATCTCGTAACCTCACTGATATTTAATGAGCCAGTGCTAGCTAGGAGGAGAATATAAAGACACCAGGATCCAGCCCAGCCTCTGAAAAGCAGCATGTTGACGCTTTCTGCTTTGGGGTTTGTTTATCTGCCAATTGTCTCAATGTTCTGTTCTGTCAGTGGCGAAACGGCATTCAAAGCCATGATGGAGTCCTTCGGCTGGGCCCGGCGCCCCATGTTGGAGCGGATTCACTTGATTCGAAAAGATGTGCCCATCACCATGATCTATGGGGCTAACACCTGGATAGATACCAGCACGGGGAAAAAGGTGAAGATGCAAAGGCCAGAATCCTATGTCCGGGACATGGTAGGTTGGCTTGCCAAGGAGTGGGAGTTGCAGTGGAAAGTGGGTGGGTAGCAAAAGAAAAATCACAATTAAGCATTTAGCTTAAAATTCCCTGAGAATGTTGAAAGGGTAGTAAAAAGCTACAGCCAGTCAACTGAGAGCCTTGGCTGACAAAAGGGTGCTCAAAATCAGGATGAAAAATACACAGATGAGATAGAACAGTGAAAAGTTCCCTCTCTGCTAGATAGTTAGGAATTTCCTATTTCTGTGTAAACCCAGTTCAGCTAAATGGCAGGTTCCCAACCAGCAGACAGACATGTGCTTCCATTCCAGACCTCCAGCCTCCCCATCGTCCCCACCCCAGACCAGAGCTGCAGGTAGTAGATTGAGTAGCGAGGTTGCACCGAAGACTTACTGCCACACTGCTGCCTCCTCCGTTCTCACCTAGTAACCGCAGTCCTGTTTCCTGCGTACAACAAACAGATTAGTGATGGGGCTTACAAGCAGGAGACACACAGTGGATATCCCTAAAACAGAAAGGGCTTTTGGCATTCATTGGCTCCCAAAGGAAAGTGCAACATCCAAGGAAAAGGTAGATTTTTGCTTCTGAGAAGAGCTGAGGGTAACAGGCAAGCAAGACTAGGGGAGAAAGAAATGGTGGGACCACTTCCCAGCGCTGGGACTAAAGAGCTGAGCCACCACTGTCATCTGTCCACAGGAGATCGAGGGTGCATCGCACCACGTCTATGCTGACCAGCCACACATCTTCAATGCTGTGGTAGAAGAGATCTGTAACTCGGTTGACTGAGCTGCTCTGAGAGGGAGAGAAGAAATCCAGAGTTGCCGTCATCTCCCTGCCTGCTTAGTCAGAACCTCTGTCCTTTCCTCACCAACTAACATGTGCCAGCCAGGCAGAGTCTTGGGCTGTCCCCAAGACAGGACCACAGTGAAAAAGAACACTTCCAATCCCATGCTGAGGGCAGGAGGCAGAATCCACAAGAGGCCTTGAACTCCCCGCCCTGGGGAAGAACATAAAGGGTTGCCCAGTGCCACCCATTCTCTCCGCCAACTGTTGCCAGGTGGTGATTATGAGAAGATTGCGCAAGCCATGCAGTCTCCCTGCATGGCCTTCCCTTCCTCTGGACAGAGGAGGGCTCCCAGCAGCCTTTCTGGTTTGGGAGTATGTCTGAGAGTAGGTTCCATACAGGAACATCTTCCTTCTCCATCACTCCATGCCTCCATCCAAACTCAGTTCCCACTTACCCACCAAGAGCAGCTCTGTTCACCTGTACAATCCCTTCCATGACCCTGGAGGGCATCCCAAGTCCTTATTTGCAGATGAGGAGAGAGATCAGGGCAGGACATAACACAGCTCCATGTGGTAGGTTCCAGCAGAACTGAGTCTAAAGCCTATGTCTGCTGGCTTCCAGCATGTGCAAGCTTCATTCACTAAGATTCCATGCATCAGGCACCACTGCTGTGGAGCTGATTTTAAACTAACCTTGCTCCGTATTCTAACCTCTTATGCAGTCACACTGTTATCTGCCCTGTGTCTCAATCCTGGTTACCTAAGCTGGGGCATTCAAGTCCCTTTCCCCTTCTTCCTCCCACTGTGAGGCTTCAAGCCTCTTCTGTGCCTTGGGCTTTAAAGCCCCGTGTGTGGTATAGAGCAAAGGTGGCTGACTCCTGGTGGAGAAGAGAAAACACCCTTCTACCCTGGAGTCACGTCTGGATGCACAAAGTCCACAAGTATTTGCAGCATTTTATACCTGGCCTTAGCTGAGGTCCCCTGAGAGCCCCTGCCTATGGCTCACTGAGAAGCTTGAAGCCAGCAGTTCTCTGTCCTTATCAGCCGCAAAATGCTTCTCACTGCCTGACCCTCTATGCCTGCTGTCTGTCACCATGGTCTCCAACTCATTCTGCTTCAAAATTACCCATCAGCCCTCTCCCATGGATCTCATTCCAGGTCCTGCTCTAAGGCTCTGGGCACTAGGCTGGCCCTGGCCCCAGAAGCAGGGCAGTTCCTGCCTGCTCCTTCACTTTTATAAAGCCAACCCTTTCACCAGAATAGTATTAACTCCTGGTGCTTTGTACTACTGGTCCAGCTGCCTCAGGCTCCTTTTCTATATTAATAAAGAAGAGTAAAAACTGTGGGTGATTGTAACAGTTCACTGCTGTGGTGGTTCAGCCAAGAAGACAAGGAGGCATTTTCATACGTGGAAACCCTGCCAGACCTCAGCAGAACGGACCACCATCATGGCCAGTGCCATACTCACAGTGGAACCCTGAGTGGCTGAGCTCAGGTGTTTTGATTGGAAATCTTCAGGTACAGATCATAAGCAATCAAACATTCCCCCCCCACACACACACACACATTCATCCAACACCTGCAGACAATACAAAATGGCAAACCTAGGGTAGCCCCTCACCCAACAATGCATAAAAACATTTTAAACATAACTAAAAATAAGCTTCCCCAACAGGTGATGGCGGTTTAATATTGATCCAGCAAGAGCACTGCCTCACAGCAGTCCATGCAGCCCCCAAACAAGAGAATGGAAGCAAAGAAGTACCATCTGCATGCCACTCCCTCTCCCAGGTAGTTTACCTCCAAGTCCAGGACAGCACAGATTATTTCACATAGCCTACTCATGAAGAAGAGTTAGTCCAGACATCGGAGGACTGGGTGGAGTTGTGTGCTCGGCTGTGCCCAGTCATCCTAGGTCCAGGCCTTCACAACCCTGCTCCCTCAACTCCCATTCATTCTCTGAGACTCAACTCAGATGTTCTTACACAGGGAAACCTGCCACTCAGCACCTCCCCAACCTGGGAGTTCGCATTGTTTGGGTATCCATGACACTCAGCTACCCCTTTTATAAGATGTAAACTTGGGGCTGGGGAGATAACTCACTGGCTAAGAGTCTTCGCTGCTTTTCCAGAGACCCAAGTTCAGTTCCCAGCACCCATATCAGGCAGCTACCTAACTCCATTCCCAGGTGGATCTGACCCCTCTGCCTCTGCAGTCTCTTGTACTCACATGCCCATCTGCACGTTCACACACACAAAAATAAAACATCCCAGGGATGGAGAGATGGCTCAGCAATTAACAGCACTTGCTGCTCTTGCAGAAAACAGAAGTTTGGTTCTTAGCTCGCAAACACTTGCAATGCCAGTTCCAGGGGATCCAGCACCATCTAGCCTCTGCGGGTTCAAACATGCACGTGGCGCTCATAAACTCAGACAGGTACACACACACACACACACACAGATTTTAAAATCTTTACAACAAAGTTATAGTCAATTGTTTAGTGTCTGTGTTTCTTTCCTGGATAGAAGCTATGGAAAAACAAGGGACACATTTGGCACATACTTCCGTAATAAATGTTGGTTTTGATCAAGTCAAAAGAAGTAGAGATATAGCAGATATTCAAAAAAATGTTCCAATTATCACAGATAGCACCTGCACTTGCTGGCTAACTTCAAGTCAGCCCAGAGTCCCAGCTCTATCAGCAAGTGAAGCACGCTGTGCAATTGGGAGAACTCATGGACAGACAGATACAAATGCCTTCTGGGGTGATTACAGAGCCTGGCCTGACCCAGGACTGTATTCACTGGAGGTGGTTGTACAGTGGACATATTTTAGTGCGGCTACACACATGTCAGAGTCAAGGACTACAAAAATGCAAAACATGATCCCTTCCTCGATGAAAGATCCCTATCCCAGTAGAGAGACACACTTGACCAATTTTTAAGAAAATTAAACTATAGCTGAAAAGTAATGCCTGTGAGGAGGAAGGGGGAAGCCTGAAGGGAGGGAGGAGGCAGAAGAGAGGAGTGTGAGGAAGACTGGCTCTGAGATCCATTGAGGAGATTGCCAGGAGCCTGCTCCTGCTTTACACAGATCCATGGCTGTGTAAAGATGTAGATGTCTGTGTGTGTGTATATATAATATATATATACATATTTTATATATATATCAAATGGATTCAAGAAAGAACAAAGACAATTTCCCAAGGGGCGCAGCCTGATCTACCTGGCAAAGGGTCTGGCCTCTGATGGACTGACCCTGAGCACATGTTCTCCAGGAAATTTATTAAGGAAAGGTACCACCCACTGATACAAAGGTCTTAATTGCTATCAATGAACAGAACTTCCACAGCATAACAACCCCCAACTTTAGCTGGCCGACTTGGCACCGTTTTACAGGCAAAATCAAGACTCTAGGCAAGGTATTTCTTGACCGTAGCACTTAGGCTTAGGGAAGAGACTCCATTAGCAATAATACAATCAAATGCTTTCAACATAAAAGTCTTAGTGGGCAAAGTTAAATTTGAACAATTCATGGGTATTGAGTAGACAACTATCTGTACTCCAAACAAGCATTCTTTCTGCATTCAAGAAAGGTGGTTCTAGAAATAGCTAAGAAAGGTCACCTTCTAGCAGCAGCTTCTGCTGACAGACACAGCAGCTGTTTAAGGTTCATATTACTACACAGAAGTGTATGTAGCTTTACAATATTTGAAAATAAGTTGAAATATTCCACTACAAAAGAATTTGTTCATTCTCTAAAAGTGTGTGTGTGTGTGTGTGTGTGTGTGTGTGTGTGTGTGTGTGTGTGTGTATGACAGAGAGAGAAAGGTAGAAGGGAGCAAATGCTACACAGCACATATGCGGACAACTGTGGAGTTGGTTCTCTCTTTCCACCTTTATGTGGGTTCCAGGGATCACACTTGGGTCATGAGTCTTGCAGTAGCAAGCACTGCTACACACTGAGCCATCTAACCCAGCGAAGAATGTGTTCTATCTAAAAAAAATCTGGGGGGATGCTGGCAATATGGTTTAGTGAGCAAAGGTGTCCCAACCTGAGTTTAATTCCTGAAAACCACATGGTAGAAGAAAACTGACACCCACAAGGGACTCACACACATACACACACACATGCCATCTGATAAACATTCCTAATATTCCCAGGGCAGTGACTAAGAAATGACTGTGAACGGGCCACCTAATTGGCACCATTCCAAATGGGCTGCAAGAACTGACAGGGCCATACCCTCAGGATCCTAAAGGCCAAGCAGTTTGCATGAAGAGATTGCATAGATAAACAAGTGCCAGGACTACCAGGAAATATGCTATATTTTAACTTCTTCCTCAAGGTAGACCCAAATCGAGTCTGATTTCCTTGTCAAAAGAATGGGAAACTCCTGAGGTGCGCCTCTCTCCTCTCTTACAAGCCACTAAGAGCACAACTGCAGGTGCAGAGCTGAGTGGCAAACACTTCTACACCCTGAGCCACCTCACCCATTTGAGAAAGAAGCACTAGACTACAAGCCGGCAATACCGCTTAGTGAGGAAAGGTGTCGCTGTACAACTAGTGGCCAACAAAGTGTGCAAAGCGGTGTGGGACCGCAACCTCTGGATTCGTGCAGTCTTCCTTAGACGGTATATTAGTTACTCTTCTCGCTGCAGTTTAAGGAAAGAAGGGCTTCTTTTGGCTCACAGTTTGAGGGAACAGTCCATCATGATGGGAAAGTCACAACAGCAGGAGCCTGAAGCTGTCAATCACATTGCATATGGACGCTGGTAAGATACACATGTTCCTGTAAGCAACCCTAATGAAATTCACTGGGTCACACACAGAAAAGAAACCAAACTTGGAAGTAGAAGGAGACTAGGTGGAATGAGGAAGAGGACCAATGGGAGGAAGAAGAGGACAAGAAGGGACAATGGCAGAGGGACATGATGGCCATGCACTGCGGCCATGTATGAAGGTGCATAATGAAACCCATTGTTACCTGTGAATAATGCACCAGGAAAACTAAAATTCCTAACAAGAAACCAAAACTCGGAGCACAGAACTAAGTGAGCCAGAGAACATGGAGTGTTCTTTCTTAATTCAGAACATGATCTGATCAATGGTAGGTTATGGAAGAGTTCTGGTCTCGAAGCATCAGGACACCAAACTGTCTCTTGCTAGAAGCAGGTCATTCTGTCAACTCTTGTCTTATGAACAGTTTCTCTTACTACCTTGCTAAAGAAAGTGCCAGGCATAATTTTTGTAGATTTCAGAAAGTCACATTTCAATATTTTACAAGGAAACTCACCCAAGGAGCTCAAAAATGGTCAGGATAAAGATTTAGGGATTTTTTTTTCTCTCATACAATACATCGCCACCACAGATTCCCCTCCCTTCATTCCTCCCCATTCCCCACACACACCTCTCCTTACCCAGACCCATCCTCCACTGCTTCCCTTCAGAAAAGAGCAAGCCTCCCAACCCAGCATGGCATAACAAGATACAGTAGGACAGCCCTCATATGAAGGCTGGATGAGGCAACTCAGTAGAAGGAAAAGGGTCCCAATAACAGGCAGAAGAGTCAGAGACAACACACACACACACACACACACAAACACACACACACACACAAACACACACACACACACGCACACACACATACACACGCACACGCACACGCACAGGCACACACACTCCTACTGTTAGAAGTCCTACAAAAACACCAAGCTGACAACCATAACATATATGCAGAGGACCTAGCGCACACCCATGCAGGCTCCGTGATTGCCACCTCAAGGCTCCGGGAGCCCCTATGAGGCCTGTGCAGTTGACTGTGTGGGCAGTGTTCTCCTAGTGTCCTCTGCCTCTTAAAATCAATCCTTCCTCCCCCTCTTCTGTGGATCCCCAACTCCTAGGGGACAGAAGCGATGGAGAACTCCAATCACGGCTCTCTCTTTTTAATTCATTTGTTGTGTGTGTGTGTGTGTGTGTGTGTGTTAGAGAAAGAGAGAGAGAGACAGAGACAGAGACACACAGAGAGACAGAGAGAGACATAGACAAAGACAGAAAGACAGAGAGAGTAAGACAGACAGAGAGAGAGAGAAAGCACACAAGGCCTTGGGTGCAAACCCAACCTACACACACCAAAAGAAAAACATTAAAATCCATAATTATTCTACTTAGAAGTGACCAAATTACATTAGTTAAATATACTTTTGGATGACATAGACATGTGTTATTATATATAAATATATATTTGTGCCAGAATTTTCATCCACTAACAAAGTGCTCTTTAAAAAAGTTATTTTATTACTAAAACTCTCTTTCTATTTCAATCAATGAATAAGTAACACATTCCTTGTTATTTCACTGCTGCGCCGGCTGCCATTGTGACACATTGTCATGATCTATCTGTCTCTCTCTCTGGATTTTAACATGACCTCCAAATACTTTTATATTAGAAGCAACATGTATTTCAACATCTGTACAAGTTTTTCACCTGTTTTAAAATTTGTTGTTATCATTAATTTATTTATATTGTGAGTATTTTGCCTGCATGTATGTCTGCATACACGTGCATGCCTACCACCTAAGGAGGCCAGAATTTCCCTGGAACTCAAGTGACGGATGGTTGTTAGCTGCCATGTGCTAGGAATGGAACTTAGATCCTCTGGAAGAGCAGCCATTGCTCTTAACCACTGAGCCATCTCTCCAGCTCTTGTTTACCTATTTGACCAAT
Organism: Cricetomys ansorgei; assembly: GCA_026225945.1. Classification (NCBI taxonomy): domain Eukaryota; kingdom Metazoa; phylum Chordata; class Mammalia; order Rodentia; family Nesomyidae; genus Cricetomys; species Cricetomys ansorgei. Next base: position 2,552,504 of record JAMJFZ010003384.1, read on the forward strand.
GATTTCTTTCCTACCCATAAGTTTGCAGGACTGAACAGTATGTGAAATATATACTTTTGACAAGTAGTGAAGACAATTTATATCAAGCAATCAGAAAAGGAAAAGCAAACCATTATGGCAGTGTACCTCGGTAATCCCAGCAAGTTGGGAAGCTGACAGATGCAAATTAAAGGCCTTGATGTGTTGGACTACACAACAAGATCTTAGAAAAGAGAGGGGAGAGAACAGGAGGGGAGAGGAGGGGAGGAAAGAGGAGTGACTGGTAGGAGAAGAATGAGAGAGAAGAAAAGAATAGAGAAAGGGGAAGGAGGAGAAAGGGAGATGGGAGAGAAAGAAGGAAGAGAAAGTGAGAAAGGAGGAAGGAAAAAAATCTATAGGGAGTAAATATTTATATTTCTGTAAAAGAGTATATGAATGAATACCTCATAAAAGAAGATACACAAATAGCTAGTGAGCACATGGAAAAAAATAGTAGTCAGAAACACAGTTCACATCACTGAGGCGCTATGTTTTTCAAACAGGTCAACAGAAATTTGCAGTCATTGGAAAAACTTAGAACCAGCAATGGGGCTTTGTCATACAGAGTTGGTGGGGGAAGAAATTGTTTCCACATTGTTTTTGAAAAATGAATACATCAACATCTCTGCCTTCAAAATTTCCCTCTGGTAAGAAGTCAAACAAATAGCGATATGCAAATAAGATAAGGAGCTGTTACAGAACAGAGGAAACAACAGGAAGAGGACCAGAAAGAACAAGGAAAGAGGGTCTTTCTTGTGTTAGAGAAATAAGAAACCCATCTAGAGAGATGGGGGCCCAAACCCTGAGACGGCCATGTGTTAGTGTGACCGGAGAGATGAGGGAGAATAGAGAAATCTTCCTGAGCATGGAGAGAGGGCCCTCAGAGCAGGCAGAGACTCCTCCAAAAGGAAGGAGGCACACCCTTCAGCTCCTGCAGTATGGCTGGCTGTGCCTGGACCATCACAGTCACACCGCACACATGGTTCTGCCCTTGCCTGTAACCTCGATAGCTCAGACCTTACAAGTGATTTTCTTGTTTGACATTTTCTCTTTCTCTCCTTCAGTGAGATTTATTAAACTTTATCCAAAGTTACTACGTCCTACAACTGGAAGAACACAGCAAATTTCCCATGCTAAAATTTAGACCCTCTAATAACCAAGGGATGAGGAACTTCCAATCCAAAAGCATTTAGCGGTCAAGGGATTTAGAGATGCTGGGGCCTTGTTATCAGAGTATAGTTATGAGCCACAAGAGAACATGCACAGATTCACTCCAAAGAGAGGGGGAAAAGCTTTTGTTAAAATAGCAATAAAGGTCTATTGACATAAAACGTCTGGTTAGGGGACTAGAAATTCTGGCCCAGATAGAAACCTCACATTCAAGATGGACAGGGTCAATCACTTGGCTAAGAGACTACTTCTCAGGAAGCCAGGATCACCCTAAGTTCACCTGGAGCCACCCTAAAGAGATAGTGGAATAGGTATTCTTTAAGGAGGTGCTGTGCTTTTCCTTCCCAGGCTCCCTGCCCTCCCAGGACAGTCTCCACACTGAAAAGCCATGAGGTTCATCTGGATCTGTCCGTCTTTCTACAAGGTGCAACTTTTCACTGTATGTGTGTGTCTGTGTGTGTGTGTGTGTGTGTGTGTGTGTGTGTGTGTGTGTCTGTTTTGTCTCTTTTGTTTGGGTGCTGACCAGCACCTAAGTCTGCTTCTTCTGGTTCTTTGGGCTGCCTTACTCTTTCTTTAAAGCCCTCATCCCAACCATATGTAGCTGCATGTCCACTGGCTGGATTAAACACATTAGTGACTACCTCGGAGTCACCAACATGAATATGTCAGTGTTCCGTTGGAGCTGTTTAACTAAGAGCAAGTCCAGATTTGAATTCTCTACTTCATGCTCCCTGTGTCTTCCAACCTATAATTCTGTGAATAAGTCTGAATCTATGCCTGCCTGAAAGCTGTCTTGTGAATCTGTCCCTGTGTCTGTGTCAGTATGTCTATATGTCTGTTTGTCTTCATTATGTATTTGAACCATGTGCAAATGGTGCCAACAGAGACCAGAAGAGCATATCAGATCACCTAGAACTAGAGTAAGAGATGGTTGTGAGTGTCAAGTGTGTTTGGGAACAGAACCCAGATTCTCTGTATGAGCAGCAAGTGCTCTTAATCATTGAGTCATCTCTCCAGACCCAAGAGGTTATTGCTATGATATCAGTTTCCCTAGCTTTGCCTGGTATTGAACTCAGTGAATCTCCTTACCTTCACAGGCTCATATATTTGAACATTTGGTTCTCAGTTCCCAGTGCTATTTGGAAAGAATTAAGAGGTGTGGCCTTGCTGGAGGAAGTTATGTCACTTTAAGAGCTAAGGGGTTGACCTTGACCTAGTTCAGTCTCTCTGCTTTGTGCTTGCAGTAAAGGATGTGAGCACTCAGTATCCATGCCTACCTGTCACCGTGGACCCGTATCCTTCTGAAACCATACACCCAAATAAACTCTTTCTCCTGGTCTCATGGGGTTTCATCACAGCAACAACAAAGTAGCTAATATACCCTAAGTCACAAGAGAAAAGTAGAAGGCACAAGACACTTAAGGCCTTCTCCACAGTATGAACCAAGCTTTCCTCATGGACAGAACCTAAAATCAGGGTCAGAGATGTCTCACATACAATTTAATATTTCCATGGTTGATGGAAGCAGGAAGGCTCCTCAGAACTTAGAAATCCCCTTGGTAGGGGGAAGTGACTTAGAGGAATTCACTAGCAGCTTTGCAGCCCTGAGATCATATGGGATTTGTATAAGGAAGCTGAGCTCCAGGAAGAAAAGAGGCCCTGGGCTTTTCAAAGAAGACACAACACAATTGTGTCAAATAATACCAGCCAAAATTTACTGAATACTTAGTATGTGCCACCCCAAGCACTTTACATATGTTATTTCATCATCTAAAAAAATTCTATGAGAGGTATCCTTATAACCCCGAATGCCCCAATTATAAATCAAGCCATGAATATATTAGGCACTTAATTCCAAAACTATATAACGATCCACAAGGAGTGTTGTAGTTGTATGCTACTGTGTAGGCTCACCCAAGGAGGACACAGGAGCATTTTTCAAAGTTGTAAGACCTGCCAGACCTTAGCAAAGGGAGCCACCATCTTGGTAAGTGCCATCCTGGACGTTGGAACCCTGAGAATCTGAACTAAGGTGTTTTATTGATTCAGAAGTCCTCAGGTGTTCTACTGATACCACATGCAGATCATGGGCAAACATCCCCCACATAAATTCAACAACTGCAGTCAGTACAAAATGCCAAAACCTAGCTACCCCTCACACAAGGGTTCCTAAAACAATTATTTTATACCTAGCCAAAAATAACTTCTGCAACATTTCCCCCTTTCTATATAAGACACTAAATTGCTTTATCTCTACATCACAGTTTAACACTAAACCAGCAAAACTATTTACAAGAGGAACACTCATGAGGGTTGCTAATGCACAGGAGCAAATGAAACCAAACATCTGTCAAGCTTTTCACAATGTCTTCAAACAGCCTAGAGAGATGACTCAGTGGTTAAAGGCTCTTATTGCTATTATAGAAGATGTAGATTTGGTTCCCAGCAACGACATGGCAGTTCACAATGTTTCAGATCCTTACATTATAGAAAAACAAAATATAGACAATCTTGGGCTGACGAGACAGCACTCAGTGGGTTGCGATTCTGGTCCCCTCTTCTGCCCCCTGGAGACACAGAACATATGTAGTGTATATACATACTTTCTGTCAAACACACACACATAGAAAATAAATCTCTTACATTTTCTTAAATTTGGTAAGGGCTAGAGAGATGGCTAAATGGTTGTTCTTTCAAAGAAACTGAGATGGAAGAATCTGACAACTGTCATCAAGCAGTCAAAATTCCTGTGTCTGACAACTTCTGATATTCAAAAGGAAAAAAAATATTAAGGGGGCTTGCAGAGGCTTGAAGATCCTGAGATCCCCTGAGCTGGAGTAACAGGCAGTTGTGAGCCTCCTAACATGGTGTCAGGAACGGAGCTCTAGCTCTCTGAAAGAGCAGACAGCAATCTTAACCACTGAGCCATCTCCCCAGGCTCTGATTTATTCTTCATCAGCAAAGGTTTCATACCACTTCTGTTATGTTTAGTCTAGATGTTTGATAATTTTTGGTGCAATTGAAAAATCATATGATTAAACTGTTTAATATTTCTTTTTAAATGAACTTTTAAATTAACATACAAAGTGGTACATTCCATTATGGCATTTTCATATGCACATTCTTTTTCACTCTAAAACAGATTTTGGAACTACGTCCTGATTTCAACTTCTTACCAGAAAGCTGACTCTTTTTGAGTCAGGGTCTCATTATGGAGCAGCACTGGCTGCCCTGGAACTCATTATATAGATCAGGCTGGCCTCCAACTAACAGAAATTCACCTGCCTCTGCCTCTAGAGTGCTGGGATCAAAGGCATGTACACAATACCTAGCTGGGAAAGTTGACTTTTATCCCCTGCTGGGTCCTTTAATTAGTGTAGTACCTTTCCATTCTGATTGATCTTCTTGTCAGCCCCTGACTCAGTGTTTCCTATATTATAATTCTGTATTTAGTCCACATTTACTTACACCACATTGTCAATTCTTCAATATATAATACTTCTGAAGTCCATCCATGAATACATTCCTTGGGCATAGTTTCATCATATTTGAAAATAACTAGCAAAGAAGTACCAAGTTTATTCTGAGCATTTAAGAAAGGGGAGACTATAAAATTCAGATACAGGCTAGGGTCTAAAATATCAAAACATAACACACAGAGTACTGGCATGCTGGAACTTCTGTCATCTCTGAACAAGATGGAATAGATGAGTATGATACCTGTGAGAAAGTACTGTATGTCGGAGCACAGCACACAAAATTGCCTCCTTACTGTACATCGGAGCTTGTCACACGAAACTGCCAGGAAGAGAAAGTCAATGGCTACCAGGGCATGCTTCATTAGCAGAGGTTCAGGCAAGCTGTCAACGGTTTTTCTTCATCTCCAGCTCAACTTGTGGAGCTTGCTCATGTGCTCCCTAAATACCTGCTTCACCTGCTTGTTCCTCAGGGTGTAGATAAAGGGGTTGAGTGTCGGTGTCACTACAGTGTTGAGCAATGCCACCATCTTGTTCTGATCCTCCCCCTGACCACTCTTGCCAGGCCGGACATACATGAAGATACAGCTGCCGTAGAAGAGAGACACCACAATGATGTGAGAGGAACAGGTTGAGAAGGCTTTCTTCCTCTCCTTGGCTGAGGGAATGCACAGGATGGTGTAGAGAATGTGGCCATAGCAGGTGGCAGTCACGGCCAGAGTGCTCAGAAGTGTGAAGTTGGCACCAACGAAACTCAGCAATTCTGCAAAGCTTGTATCAGCACATACGAGTTCCAGGAGTGGAAAGCTGTCACAGAAGAAATGGTTAATGATGTTCGGACCACAGAATGGCAGCTGAAATAAAATGAAACAGGGACCAATGATGGGAAATAACCCTGATATCCATGAGCAAAACACAAGCTGGACACAGACTCTTTTGCTCATGATGGTGACATAACGCAGAGGCTTGCAAATGGCCACATACCTGTCAAACGACATGACTGCCAGTAGAAAGAACTCTGTGGTGCCCAGGAAGAAATAGAGGAATGTTTGTGTGAAACAACCTAGTAAGGAGATGGTCTTCTGTCCTGTGGTGATGTTGGTTAGCATCTTGGGGAAGATGACAGAGGTGAACCAGATCTCCAGGACGGCGAAGTTGCGCAGAAAGTAGTACATGGGGGTGTAAAGGCGCCGGTCCACAAGGGTGATGAAGATGATAAGGAAGTTTCCCAGCAGTATGAGGAGATAGGTCAGGAGGAAGACCAGGACGATGAGCAGCTGCAGCTCACTGGCTTCTGACAGCCCCAGCAAAATGAACTCAGTGACAGTGGTGCTGTTCTGCATGGCTGCTCCCACTTCTGCTGCAGATGTTCAAGGAGCTTGCTCAGCATCAGGGGCTGCGTGTTTCCAGCATTAGGAACAAGACAAGGCTGAAATATACAGAGGAATTAGTGCCAGGCTTGAGCTGGAGAGTCCATGAGTGTTTTCAGCTCCTTGACTTTTCGACCCTCAGGCTGTTGATTAACATCTCTCACTGAAGTGGGACAGTGGTGGCTCACACCCTTAATCTCAGCTCTCAAGAGGCATAGGGGGGCAGATCTCTGTGAGGTTCAGGCCCGTTCGGTCTACAGAGTGAGTTCCAGGACAGCCAGAGTTACAACAGAGAAATCCTGTCTTGAAAAAACAAAAACAAACAAACCAAGTAATCGCTCAATGAGTCAACAGCAGAGCATAAACTTTGACACTATTTTAGAATATTTGGGGTATTACTTAGAAAAAAATATTTAAGCAAATTTTTATGTAACCTATTTTTTCTGCGAGAAAAATTTTCTTTCATTATTTTAGATGAGTTTTCCATATTTGTTCAAATGTTGTAAGAGATCTCCTAAGTCCACTAAAACATCTCCCTTTGCAAATCCTGTGTCCTGTGAATTGAAGACTTTCATCACCACCATTGATGGAAAGTTTATCGAGTTAGCTAGAGAAGAAACTTTAGTTGAAAAGATAGCAAATTCATTTGAATTGCACTTACCTCAGCTTAACAAGCTCATTTGGACACACAGCAAGCAGATACACAATGCCACCTATTTTAGTGTCTTCCTTTGAGTCCCAAATTAGTAGAATGATGATGTAAGAATACTATATCAGAAAATATAGTGGATATGGGGAAATCATTTTTTTCAAATGTGTCAGAATCATAGAAACATTGTCTGAGGGCTGGTGAGATGGCTGAGTGAGTAGAGCACTTGCTGCGTGAGCCTGACCACCGTGGAGGTGGAAGGACCAAGTCCACAGAGTGACCGCCTGAGCGCCTCACTTGCTCTGGGCATTCCGTAATATTAGCAGCTCATTTTAGAAAGTCTAGGCGTAGAGAGTAAGAGGAATAAAAAGACTCATCTGTAGTCCCACCGAGACAACATGTGTGATGATTTTTAATGTAAAGATTATTTTATAACTTATATTTTATCTATGTACATATGTTTGGGTCTGTGCACGCGTATGTGCGTGTGCGTAGGAGTGTCCTCAGAAGCCAGAGGCGTTGGGTCTCCTGGAGATGGAGCTGCCCGACATGGATGCTGAGAATTACATTCAGGTCCTCTGCAAGAGTCTGCTCTTTTCTTATCTTAGCCATATCTACATTCCCAATCTATGAAGATTTTGATGTGCAGCGCTGGTGGGGAGGGCGTTAGCTCTGTGGCCTGACACTGATCTAGTTTGTGTGCAGCTGGTTTCAAGCACCACAGTTCCATTTCATTGCTGATTGTCTGTGGTTATCTACCATCGATGTCTTGGCTTATATAGCTATGCTCATAGATGGTCCATTTTACCCCTTCCCTTCTCATATGTTAATAACGAAAATGTCATTATTATAATATTTTTGTGACTATTTGGATACAATTTTTGAGGACTACCTGGACATGAAGATGATATGAAGAGGTAAGAAGGCATGCTTGTCATCATGTTTAGTGCTTTTGTATAACAACCTCAATAACCAGACCAAATAATAGCAAAATAAATGTACATTCTGAGTTATTATTCATGGGTCCAATCTCAAGTTTAGAGAATGCAGCGTTCACTTTATGAGATTATTCATCCTAGGTTCCACTAGCTAATAGTGCCTTTTGGCTGACCTCAACTTTGCAGTCCTCTTGCCTCACGCTCTAAAATGCTGGGAACACAGATGTGCATCTTCACACCCGGCCCAGGGCAAGCTTCCTTCTGTGTGGGAAATAAACTCCATCACAGACAAATGGAGGAACTAATGTGTTAACGTTGAATCTGAGAAATGACAGCCAACTGCATTACAGGTGAGTAAAGTATGTGTTCTGTGAAGAAGCACCAGACACTCGATAGGATACAGGCATACAAAGATGGAGTGTGAGGAATGCTTTTTCTTTTCTGTCATGTTATTGTTTGTATAATATTCTAAATCCACACAGAAGAAAACGAGCATGGTAAGCCTATCTGAGCTCGGAGTTGTGTAGAACAGTTTGGTGACAACAAGGAATACATGGTTGAAAGCATAGGAAAAGCCAGTAAGGGGCTCATTCCTAGGAGACCCTAATTCTCCCTCTCCCAGCAGCCACTGGCTACCTGTACTTCTTTGTCAAGGGGTGGATCCTTGTGAAAATATCTCCCATCCATGGCCTAATGTAATTGTGCATACATCGACAGACATATTTTAGAAACGTATATAACAAGAAAAACCAAAAAAGGAGGGTATCGATTTGAGAAGAGGGCATGTGAGAGTTTGGAAGAAAGACACCTGGGAGGGGTGGAGAGAGAAAAGGGAAGGGGAGAGCGATGTACTTCTGCTTTAATTCAAAGTCTATTTAAATCCAGACGGTGGTGGCACATGTCATAAGCCCAGCATGGGGAGTAAGAGGTAAGCAGATCTCTGTGAGTTCAAGGCCATGCTAATCTACAGAGTGAGTTCTAGGACAGCCAGAGTTACAACAGAGAAACCATGTCTTAAAAAACTAATAAGAATAATAATAACAATATTAATAATAAATTAAATGTATTTTTAAAAGGAAGTACAGGAAAAACTTGGGGATATTGTGATTCATGGGCTGCACTCCATTGGAGATACTCTAGAACTATGAAAGAGCCAGAAAAGGAGCTGTGTTGCAGTCTACCAGTGGGCACCTGAAAACGCTATCAGGCATCCAGACAGAGTCCTGAAGGATGCTTTTGCCCTTTCCAAAACTGCACCAGGCATATCACCCTATTCCCTGGTGCCTGCAGTACTTGGCTCAAAATGGCTCAAAACCGTGTCTGCTTCTGGATCTCAATGTTGCTTGAAGAACTACGCTTCTTCAGGGACTCAACAGACTTCCATAAAGTGGAAGCTCTGGGGCTGTCAGTCTTCTACAGATCACAGACACAGACAGGTCCTGTCTCAATGCACATCATGTACCACCAAACCTCCTTGTCCTCATTGCACATCACATACCACAAACCTCCATGTTTTCCAGCGACTCCTCTCCCCTGCTCATCTCCTTCCCTCAGCCCTTCCAGAAATGAGTTATCTCTGGATACTTACCAGAAATAGGTTTACCAATTTCTTAGGTGGCTGCTAGGGCTCCTGACCACAATTATCACCACTGGACCACTATCCTAAGAAAGTTAAATATCCGTCTATAGTTCCTATTAGCGAGACTGATATCAACTGATGATTCATGTGACTGACTCTTACTGTATATGATCTTCCAAAGCCCATCATGCCCACAGAAGATTCTGGGGTAGAGTAATCACGGTCGACCCTTTTGTCTCTGTGGACTGGGATGAGGCCTGGAGTGTTAAAAGTTCTCCTTGGTCTCTGTGGAAATTCAGAGATGCGAAAAGACGCATAGCTCAGACTTAACTCATCTGAGATTCTCCTTTTTTGCTGGATGTACTTCCCTTGAGATTCATTACCATCAGTGATAACAGGGACCTAGCAAGGTCCTTTCCCTCTTACATCATTCCATTCTCACACTGAGAGTTTACGTTGTTCTGACCAAGAAGCTCAGAAACTTACAATGAAGTTTTAATTGGGACAAAAACACAATTATGAATGCATTCAGCACAGTTGTGTTGGGTGCTTACTGTGTGGCAGACACTGTCCTGGAAGAGAAGAATATTATGGGGGAAGGCATTAAAAATTATCAAATAATTGGTTACCTTTGTGACTGCTGCTCTGAAGACCATCATGGGGGATCTTGACTCACACTGAAGAATGGATATTGGTCTTCTTTGGGCTGATATAACAATACTGTGACCCTGAGAGAACAGAAATTTACTTTTCCTGGCTCTGGAGACTGAGGTGTCCCAAGATGAAGAGGCCAATGCTCCAGCGTCTGGTGATGGATGTTTGGCTTGAAGATGGCCACCTTTTTTGCTGTAGCCTCCTGTGGCACAGATGCGAAGGCTCTGTCTCTTCTCTCAATAGGGATATCCTCTCATGACCTAGCAGAAATTAATTATTTTCCAGTGGTCTCGTGTACAAATACAATCACATTAAGCTTCGACATGTGAATTTTAGCAGGACACAAACACTGAGTACATATATGTAGGAGAAAACTGGACTTGCCACTGAACTGAACAAGGCCTGAGACCCGTGTGGATGTATTCAGAGACAGACCTACCTGGACATGCCCAAGGGGCAGCTGCAGTCCAGCAGCCAATGGGACGCTGGTCTGGGCAGAGGGTATAATAGCCCCCCTCCCCGCACTGTAATAAACTGAGTCTGCCTTTTGCCACTCACCTGACTCCTGGAGCCTGTGTGTCTTGGCTCCGTGCCACCTCTATCCCCTCTCCTGAAGGGCCCCGTGGATGGATACAAGCAACACATAGCAATGAGGGAAAATGTTCCTGATAAAGTTGTTAGGGAAAGCTGAGACTTCAAGGATAAGAGTAGTGTATAGGGTGAAGAAATATTGTGGTAAGCAGTCCCTCTGGATATGCTGGTTTGAAACATAAGGCACTCCATTTTGCTTTTCAAAATTTCTCTCTGGCCTTAATCGACAGAGTTCAGAGGACAAGGTCGGATAGCCTAAAGCCACCCAGTTCTGGGAAACTGCCTGCTGGACTAAATCAACTGTATTGCTTCCTCATTCAATGGGACGTTCCCACCCTTATAGATTATACAAGAAGCCCCTAGAGAAAATCTTACAGTTGCATTGCTTTCTCATTGCTCTGGGACATCCTTACACTACTGGATAGACCAGTCCACCTGCTAGATAGAGTTACCGTAGCAACCTGCTTATGCATTCTCCTCTCCCCACCCCGCTGAGAACTTCTTATAAATACTGGTACTTTTACTAAATAAATTGAAGACTTGATCAGATCTCAGCCTTGCTTTCCATCTCTCGTGTCCCCGACCCATCCTGCCATTCCCACGCCCTCTCTTAGATCTTTGTTGCAGATGCCGAGGTCCGGGACGAAATATTAGTTCATTAATTAATTAATTATTACTTAAGTGTGTTTATTGATCACCTACCATGGACTACGCCTTGCATTTCAAGGGAAAGATAAGTGAGCGGTAAAGGAAACAGACATGGCTACCTGCCCCCATGGGCAAATCATGGGACGAGGTCCTGAGAGAGTTTCCATCTTGATCCTTGGTCCAGTCAAGCTAAAATTATTTGGTCAACAAACTGTTTCTAAGTTGGATTAAACCTGCAGATCTGTGATTTAAATAAAAAAAAAAAACCTGATATATTTGATTGCAGTGAATGAAACAACTTTTGGCAGTCAACTGAATGAGTACGCGTCTTTAATTTTGTAATTTAGAGTGTGTGCACATGGGTGTGTGTGTACATGTGTGCACACCTCATACTTGTACATCATGCAATGCCATGGTGCACATTTGGAAGTCAGAAAAATCTGGTTCTGTTCTTCTACCATGTGGGTTCTAGGGATCAAACTCAGGTTGCTAGGCTTGGCGGCAAGTGCCCTCACCTACTCAGCCATCCTGCTGGTCCAAATGAGAACATTTCTTAGACGTGTCTTTAAAAGCATTAATTGGGAGGCTGTTGATCTAATTAGAGTGCCTGTCCACCCTTGATGTGGCAGACCGGCTAACATTAGGAGTCTATTCTGTAAGTATCTAGCACTTGCATTGAAATGGTCAAAATGATTACTTGACGGCGTCTCAGGAATTGGTGGGTCTCCATTCATTGCATTTTCAATGGTGCAAAGATTTAGAACTTTACATTTATTTATTTATTTAATCACGAGTGTGTGTCTGTGTGTGTGTCTGTGTGTGTGTGTATGTGTGGAGTGTGCACATGTGAAGGCATTAGATCCCTAAGAGATAGAGTACAGGACTTTGTGAACACCTGAGATGAGAACTGGAAAGCAAAGTTGGATCCTAAACAGCTCCAAGGGAACACTGACATATTCATGTTGGTGACTCCGAGATAGTCACTAACGTGTTTAATCCAGCCAGTGGACATGCAGCTACATATGGTGGGGATGAGGGCTTTAAAGAAAGAGTATGGCAGCCCAAAGAACCAGAAGAAGCACACTTAGGTTCTGGTCAGCACCCAAACAAAAGAGACAAAACACACACACACACACACACACACACACACACACACACACACACACACACGGAAAAGTTGCACCTTCTAGAAAGGTAGACATATCCAGATGAACCTCATGGCTTGTCAGTGTGGGGACTGTCCTGGGAGGGCAGGGAGCCTGGGAAGGAAAAGCACAGCACGTCCTTAAAGAATAACAATTCCACTATCTCTTTAGGATGGCTCCAGGTGAACTTAGGGTGATCCTGGCTTCCTGAGAGGTAGTCTCTTAGCCAAGTGATTGACCCTGTCCATCTTGAATGTGAGGATTCTATCTGGGCAAGAGTTACTACTCCCGTAACCAGAAATTTTATGTTAATGGACCTTTATTGCTATTTTAACAAAAGCTTTTCCTCCTCTCTTTGGAGTGAATCTGTGCATGTTCTCTTGTGGCTCATAACTATACTCTGATAACAAGTCCCAAGCCATATCCAAATTCCTTGACTGCTAAATGCTTTTAGATTGGAAGTTCCTAATCCCTTGGTTATTAGAGGATCTAAGTTTTAGTTTGGGAAATTTGCCCTTTCTCCCAGTTGTAGGACATAGTAACTTTGGATAAAGTTTAATAAATCTCACTGAAGGAGAGAAAGAGAAAACGTCAAACAAGAAAGTCACTTGTAAGGTCTGAGCCAGTGGGGTTACAGGCAAGGGCAGAACCATGTGTGCAGTGTGACTGTGATGGACCAGGCACAGCCAGCCATACTGCAGGAGCTGAAGGGTGTGCCTCCTTCCTTTTGAGGAGTGTCTGCCTGCTCTGAGAGGCCTCTCTCCATGCTCAGGAAGATTTCTCTATCCTCCCTCATCTCTCCGGTCACACTAACACATGTCTGTCTCAGGACTTGGGCCCCCATCTCTCTAGATGGGTTTCTTATTTCTCTAACACAACAAAGGCCTTCCGTCCTTGTTCTTTCTTGTCCTCTTCCTGTTGTTTTCTCTGTTCTGTAACAGCTCCTGATCTTATTTGCATATCTCTATTTGTTTGTCTTCTTACCAGAGGGAAATTTTGAAGGCAGAGATGTTGATGTATTCATTTTTAAAAAAAATGTGGAAACAATTTCTTCCCCCACCAACTCTGTATGAGAAAGCCCCATTGCTGGTTCTAAGTTTTTCCAATGACTGCAAATTTCTGTTGACCTGCTTGTAAAAAATAGTGCCTCACTGATGTGAACGGCGTTTCAGACTACTATTTTTTTCATGTGCTCACTGGCTATTTGCGTATCTTCTTTTATGAGGTATTCATTCCTATGCCCTTTTACACAAATATAAATATTTACTCCCTATGGATTTTCTTTCCTTCCTCCTTTCTCACTTTCTCTTCCTTCTTTCTCTCCCATCTGCCTTCCTCCTCCTTCCCCTTTCTCTATTCTTTTCTTTTCTCTTACTCTTTCCCTCCCAGTCACTCCCCTCCCCTCCCCTCCCCTCCTGTTCTCTCCCCTCTCTTCTCCAAGATCTTGTTGTGTAGTCTAACACATCAAGGCCTTTAATTTGCATCTGTCAGCTTCCCAACTTGCTGGGATTACCGAGGTACACTGCCATAATGGTTTGCTTTTCCTTTTCTGATTGCTTGATATAAATTGTCTTCACTACTTGTCAAAAGTATATATTTCACATACTGTTCAGTCCTGCAAACTTATGGGTAGGAAAGAAATCATTGGTCAAATAGGTAAACAAGAGCTGGAGAGATGGCTCAGTGGTTAAGAGCAATGGCTGCTCTTCCAGAGGATCTAAGATCCATTCCTAGCACCACATGGCAGCTAACAACCATCTGCCACTTCAGTTCCAGGGAAATTCTGGCCTCCTTAGGTGGTAGGCATGCACGTGTGCAGACATACATGCAGGCAAAATACTCACAATATAAATAAATTAATGATAACAACAAATTTTAAAACAGGTGAAAAACTTGTACAGATGTTGAAATACATGTTGCTTCTAATATAAAAGTATTTGGAGGTCATGTTAAAATCCAGAGAGAGAGACAGATAGATCATGACAATGTGTCACAATGGCAGCCGGCGCAGCAGTGAAATTACAAGGAATGTGTTACTTATTCATTGATTGATGTAGAAAGAGTTTCTTAGTAATAAAATAACTTTTTTTAAGAGCACTTTGTTAGTGGATGAAAATTCTGGCACAAATCTATATTTGTATATAATAACAAATGTTTATGTCATCCAAAAGTATATTTAACAAATATAATTCGGTCGCTTCTAAGTAGTATAATTGTGGATTTTAAGGTTTCTGTTTTGGTGTGTGTAGGTTGGGATTGCACCCAAGGCCTTGTGTGCTTTCTCTCTCTCTCTGTCTCTCTCTCTCTGTGTCTAACATACACACAGTAACAAATGAATTAAAAAGAGAGAGCCCTGATTGGAGTTCTCCATCGCTTCTGTCCCCTAGGAGTCGGGGACCCACAGAAGAGGGGGAGGAAGGATTGATTTTAAGAGGCAGAGGACACTAGGAGAACACTGCCCACACAGTCAACTCAACAGGCCTCATAAGGTCTCACAGAGACTTGAGGTAGCAATCACCGAGAAAGTGAGAAAGGAGGAAGGAAAGAAAATCCATAGAGAGTAAATATTTATATTTGTGTAAAAGGACATATGAATGAATAACTCATAAAAGAAGATACACAAATAGCCAGTGAGCACATGAAAAAAAATAGTAGTCTGAAACGCCGTTCACATCAGAGAGGCAGTATTTTTTACAAGCAGGTCAACAGAAATTTGCAGTCATTGGAAAAACTTAGAACCAGCAATGGGGCTTTCTCATACAGAGTTGGTGGGGGAAGAAATTGTTTCCACATTTTTTTAAAAATGAATACATCAACATCTCTGCCTTCAAAATTTCCCTCTGGTAAGAAGACAAACAAATAGCGATATACAAATAAGATCTGGAGATGTTACAGAACAGAGAAAACAACAGGAAGAGGACCAGAAAGAACAAGGACTGAGGGCCTTTCTTATGTTAGAGAAATAAGAAACCCATCTAGAGAGAAGGGGCCCAAGCCCTGAGACGGCCATGTGTTAGTGTGACCAGAGAGATGAGGGAGGATAGAGAAATCTTCCTGAGCATGGAGAGAGGCTGCTCAGAGCAGGCAGAGACTCCTCCAAAAGGAAGGAGGCACACCCTTCAGCTCCTGCAGTATGGCTGGCTGTGCCTGGTCCATCACAGTCACACCGCACACATGGTTCTGCCCTTGCCTGTAACCTCACTAGCTGAGACCTTACAAGTGATTTTCTTGTTTGACGTTTTCTCTTTCTCTCCTTCAGTGAGATTTATTAAACTTTATCCAAAGTTACTACGTCCTACAACTGGAAGAACACAGCAAATTTCCCATGCTAAAACTTAGAGCCTCTAATAACCAAGGGATTAGGAACTTTCAATCCAAAAGCATTTAATAGTCAAAGGATTTGGAGATGGCTG
This sequence comes from Cricetomys ansorgei, assembly GCA_026225945.1. Taxonomy (NCBI): domain Eukaryota; kingdom Metazoa; phylum Chordata; class Mammalia; order Rodentia; family Nesomyidae; genus Cricetomys; species Cricetomys ansorgei. Next base: position 2,568,155 of record JAMJFZ010003384.1, read on the forward strand.
GGGCCTTGTTATCAGAGTATAGTTATGAGCCACAAGAGAATATGCACAGATTCACTCCAAAGAGAGGGGGAAAACCTTTTGTTAAAATAGCAATAAAGGTGCATTAACATAAAACTTCTGGTTAGGGGACTAGAAACTCTGGCCCAGATAGAAACCTCACATTCAAGATGGACAGGGTCAATCACTTGGCTAAGAGACTACCTCTCAGGAAGGCAGGATCACCCTAAGTTCACCTGGAACCACCCTAAAGAGATACTCGAATCGTTATTCTTTAAGGAGATGCTGTGCTTTTCCTTCCCAAGCTCCCTGCCCTCCCAGGACATTTCCCACACTGAAAAGCCATTAGGTTGATCTGGATCTGTCCATTTTCTAGAAGGTGAAACTTTTCCTTGTGTGTGTGTGTGTGTGCGTGTGTGTTTTGTCTCTTTTGTTTGGGTGCTGACCAGAACCTAAGTGTGCTTCTTCTGGTTCTTTGGGCTGCCATACTCTTTCTTTAAAGCCCTCATCCCCAGCATATGTAGCTGCATGTCCACTGGCTGGATTAAACACGTTAGTGACTACCTTGGAGTCACCAACATGAATATGTCAGTGTTCCTTTGGACCTGCTTAACTAAGAGTAAGTCCAGATTTGAATTCTCTACTTCATGCTCCCTGTGTCTTCCATCCTATAATTGTGTGAATAAGTCTGAATCTATGCCGACCTGAAAGCCGTCTTGTGAATCTGTCCCTGTGTCTGTGTCAGTATGTCTATATGTCTGTTTGTCTTCATTATGTATTTGAACCATGTGCATATGGTGCCCACAGAGACCAGAAGAGCATATCAGATCACCTAGAACTAGAGTAAGAGATGGTTGTGAGTGTCAAGTGTGTTTGGGAACAGAACCCAGATTCTCTGTATGAGCAGCAAGTGCTCTTAATCATTGAGTCATCTCTCCAGACCCAAGAGGTTATTGCTATGATATCAGTTTCCCTAGCTTTGCCTGGTATTGAACTCAGTGAATCTCCTTATCTTTACAGGCTCATATATTTGAACATTTGGTTCTCAGTTCCCAGTGCTATTTGGAAAGAATTAAGAGGTGTGGCCTTCCTGGAGGAAGTGATGTCACTTTAAGAGCTAAGGGGATGACCTTGTCCTAGTTCAGTCTCTCTGCTTTGTGCTTGCAGTAAAGGATGTGAGCACTCAGTATCCATGCCTACCTGTCACCGTGGACCCATATCCTTCTGAAACCAAACGCCCAAATAAACTCTTTCTCCTGGTCTCATGGTGTTTCATCACAGCAACAACAAAGTAACTAATATACCCTAAGTCACAAGAGAAAAGTAGAAGGCACAAGAGACTTGAAGGCCTTCTCCACAGTATGAACCAACCGTTCCTCATGGACACAACCTAAAATCAGGGTCAGAGATGTCTCACATACAATTTGATATTTCCATGGTTGATGGAAGCAGGAAGGCTCCTCAGAACTTAGAAATCCCCTTGGTAGGGGGAAGTGACTTAGAGGAATTCACTAGCAGCTTTGCAGCCCTGAGATCATATGGGATTTGTATAAGGAAGCTGAGCTCCGGGAAGAAAAGAGGCCCTGGGCTTTTCAAAGAAGACACAACACAATTGTGACAAATAATACCAGCCAAAATTTACTGAATACTTAGTATGTGCCACCCCAAGCACTTTACATATGTTATTTCATCATCTACGAAAAATCTATGAGAGGTATCCTTATAACACCCAATCCCCCAATTATAAATCAAGCCATGGATACATTAGGCTCTTAATTCCCAAGCTGTATAACAATCCACAAGGAGTGTTGTAGTTGTATGCTACTGTGTAGGCTCACCCAAGGAGGACACAGGAGCATTTTTCAAAGTTGTAAGCCCTGCCAGAGCTTAGCACAGGGAGCCACCATCTTGGTAAGTGCCATCCTGGACTTTGAAACCCTGAGCATCTGAACTAAGGTGTTTTATTGATTCAGAAGTCTTCAGGTGTTCTACTGATAGCACATGCAGATCATGTGCAAACATCCCACACATAAATTCAACAACTCTAGTCAGTACAAAATGCCAAGACCTAGCTATCCCCTCACCCAACAGTGCATAAAACAATTATTTTATACGTAACTAAAAATATCTTCTGCAACATTTCCCCTTTTCTATATAAGACAAAAAAATTGCTTTATGTCTACATCACATTTTAACACTAAACCAGCAAAACTATTTACAAGAGGAACACTCATGAGGGTTGCTAATGCACAGGAACAAATGAACCCAAACATCTGTCAAGCTTTTCACAATGTCTTCAGACAGCCTGGAAAGATGACTCAGTGGTTAAAAGCTCTTATTGCTATTATAGAAGATGTAGATTTGGTTCCCAGCAACCACATGGCAGCTCACAATTTTTCAGATTCCCAATATTAAAGAAATACAAAAATATAGATACTCTTGGTCTGAGGAGACAGGACTCAGTGGGTTGTGCTTGTGGTTCCCTCTTCTTCCCCTTGGAAACACAGGACACATGTAGTACACATACATACTATCTGGCAAGCACACACACATATAAAATAAATCTCTTATATTTTTTTGAAAAAGGTAAGGGCTAGAGAGATGGCTAAATGGTTGTTCTTTCTAAGAACCTGAGATGGAAGGATCTGACAGCTGTCAATCAAGCAGTCAAACTTCCTGTATCTGACAACTTCTGATATTCAAAAGGAAAAAAAAATGTTAAGGGTGCTTGCAGAGGCTTGAAGATCCTGAGATCCCCTGAGCTGGAGTAACAGGCAGTTGTGAGCCTCCTAACATGGTGTCAGGAACGAAGCTCTATCTCTCTGAAAGGGCAGCCAGCAGTCTTAACCACTGAGCCATCTCCCCAGGCTCTGATTTATTCTTCATCACCAAAGGTTTCATACCACTTCTGTTACATTCAGTCATGATGTTTGTTAATTTTTGGTGCAATTGAAAAATCGTATCATTAAACAGTTAAATATTTCTTTTTAATTTACCTTTTAAGTGAACATACAAGTGGTACATTCCATTATGGCATTTTCATATGCACATTCTTTTTCACTCTAAAACAGATTTTGGAACTACGTCCTGATTTCAACTTCTTACCAGAAAGCTGACTCTTTTTGAGTCAGGGTCTCATTATGGAGCAGCACTGGCTGCCCTGGAACTCATTACATAGATCAGGCTGGCCTCCAACCAAGAGAAATTCACCTGCCTCTGCCTCTAGAGTGCTGGGATCAAAGGCATGTACACCATACCTAGCTGGGAAAGTTGACTTTTATCCCCTGCTGGGTCATTTTATTACCGCAGTACCTTTCCCCTCTGATTGATCTTCTTGTCAGCCCCTGACTCAGTGTTTCCTAGGTTATATTTCTGTATTTAGTCCACATTTACTTACACCACATTGTCAATTCTTCAATATATAATACTTCTGAAGTCTATCCATGAATACATTCCTTGGGCATAGTTTCATCATATTTGAAAATAACTAGCAAAGAAGTACCAAGTTTATTCTGAGCATTTAAGAAAGGGAGACTATAAAATTCAGATACAGGCTAGGGTCTAAAATATCAAAACATAACACACAGAGTACTGGCATGCTGGAACTTCTGTCATCTCTGAACAAGATGGAATAGATGAGTATGATACCTGTGAGAAAGTACTGTATGTCGGAGCACAGCACACAAAATTGCCTCCTTACTGTACATCGGAGCTTGTCACACGAAACTGCCAGGAAGAGAAAGTCAATGGCTACCAGGGCATGCTTCATTAGCAGAGGTTCAGGCAAGCTGTCAATGGTTTTTCTTCATCTCCAGCTCAACTTGAGGAGCTGGCTCATGTGCTCCCTAAATACCTGCTTCACCTGCTTGTTCCTCAGGGTGTAGATAAAGGGGTTGAGTGTCGGTGTCACTACAGTGTTGAGCAACGCCACCATCTTGTTCCGATCCTCCCCCTGACCACTCTTGCCAGGCCTGACATACATGAAGATACAGCTGCCGTAGAAGAGAGACACCACAATGATGTGAGAGGAACAGGTTGAGAAGGCTTTCTTCTTCTCCTTGGCTGAGGGAATGCGCAGGATGGTGTAGAGAATGTGGCCATAGCAGGTGGCAGTCACGGCCAGAGTGCCCAGGAGTGTGAAATTGGCAAAAACAAAATCCAGGAATTCTAGTAAGCTTGTATCAGCACATACGAGTTCCAGAAGTGGAAAGTTGTCACAGAAGAAATGGTTAATGATGTTGGGACCACAGAATGGCAGCTGAAATAAAATTGAATTGTGAACCATGATGAGAAGTAACCCTGATATCCATGAGCAAAACACAAGCTGGACACAGACTCTTTTGCTCATGATGGTGGCATAATGCAAAGGCTTGCAAATGGCCACATACCTGTCAAAGGACATGACCGCCAGTAGAAAGAGCTCTGTGATGCCCAGGGAGAAATAGAGGAATGTTTGTGTGAGACAACCTAGTAAGGAGATGGTCTTCTGTCCTGTGGTGATGTTGGTTAGCATCTTGGGGAAGATGACAGAGGTGAACCAGATCTCCAGGACGGCGAAGTTGCGCAGAAAGTAGTACATGGGGGTGTAAAGGCGCCGGTCCACAAGGGTGATGAAGATGATAAGGAAGTTTCCCAGCAGTATGAGGAGATAGGTCAGGAGGAAGACCAGGAAGATGAGCAGCTGCAGCTCACTGGCTTCTGACAGCCCCAGCAAAATGAACTCAGTGACAGTGGAGCTGTTCTGCATGGCTGCTCCCACTTCTGCTGCAGATGTTCAAGGAGCATGCTCAGCATCAGGGGCTGCGTGTTCTGAGCACCTAGGAACAAGACAAGGCTGAAATGTACAGAGGAATGAGTGCCAGGCTTGAGCTGGAGAGTCCATGAGTGTTTTCAGCTCCTTGACTTTTCGCCCTCAGGCTGTTGATTAACATCTCTCACTGAAGTGGGACAGTGGTGGCTCACACCCTTAATCTCAGCTCTCGGGAGCCATAGGCAGGCAGATCTCTGTGAGGTTGAGGCCACTTCGGTCTACAGAGTGAGTTCCAGGACAGCCAGAGTTACAACAGAGAAACCCTGTCTTGAAAAAACAAAGACAAACAAACAAAAAAATCTCTAAATAAGTCAACAGCAGACCATAAACCTTGACACCATTTTAGAATATTTGGGGTAATTACTTAGAAAAAAATATTTAATCAACATTTTATGTAACCTATTTTTTTCTGCTAGAAAAATTTTCTTTCGTTATTTTAGATGAAATGATATCCTTTTCCATATTCGTTTAAATGTTGTAAGAGATCTCCTAAGTCCACTAAAACATCTCCTTTGCAAACCCTGCATCCTGTGAATTGAAACTTTCATCACCACCTAGTTGAAAAGATAGTGAATTCATTTGAATTGCACTTACCTCAGCTTAACAAGCTCATTTGGACACACAGCAAGCAGCTACACAATGTCACCTATTTTAGTGTCTTCTTTTAATACCCAAATTAGTAGGATAATGATGTAAGAATAATATAATAGAAAATATAGTGAATACGGGGAAAATAATTTTTTTCAAATGTGTCAGAATTATAAAAATATTGTCTTTGGGCTGGTGAGATGGCTCAGTGAGTAGCTCACTTGCTGCGTGAGCCTGACCACCGTGGAGGTGGAAGGACCAAGTCCACAAAGTGGCCGCCTGAGCGCCTCACTTGCTCTGGGCATTCCGTAATATTAACAGCTCATTTTAGAAAGTTTAGACATAGAGAGTAAGAGGAATAAAAAGACTCATCTGTAGTCCCACCGAGACAACATCTGGGATGATTTTTAATGTAAAGATTATTTTATAACTTATATTTTATCTATGTACATATGTTTGGGTCTGTGCACGCGTATGTGCGTGTGCGTAGGAGTGTCCTCAGAAGCCAGAGGCGTTGGGTCCCCTGGAGATGGAGTTGCCCGACATGGATGCTGAGAATTACACTCAGGTCCTCTGCAAGAGTCTGCTCTTTTCTTATCTTAGCCATATCTACATTCCCAATCTATGAAGATTTTGATGTGCAGTGCTGGTGGGGAGGAGGTTAGCTCTGTGCGCCCGACACTGATCTAGTATGTGTGCAGCTGGTTTCAAGCACCACAGTTCCATTTCATTGCTGTTTGTCTATGCTTATCTACCATCGATGTCTTGGCTTATATAGCTATGCTCATAGATTGTACATTTTACCCCTTTCCTTCTCATATGTTAATAACGAAAATGTCATTATTATAATATTTTTGTGACTATTTGGATACAATTTTTGAGGACTACCTGGACATGAAGATGATATGTAGAGGTAAGAAGGCATGCTTGTCATCATGTTTAGTGCTTTTGTGTAACAACCTCAATAACCAGACCAAATAATAGCAAAATAAATGTACATTCTGAGTTATTATTCATGGGTCCAATCTCAAGTTTAGAGAATGCAGCGTTCACTTTATGAGATTATTCATCCTAGGTTCCACTAGCTAATAGTGCCTTTTGGCTGACCTCAACTTTGCAGTCCTCTTGCCTCACGCTCTAAAGTGCTGGGAACACAGATGTACATCTTCACACCTGGCCCAAGGCAAGCTTCCTTCTGTGTGGGAAATAAACTCCATCACAGACAAATGGAGGAACTACTGTGTTAACGTTGAATCTGAGAAATGACAACCAGCTGCATTACAGGTGAGTAAAGTATATGTTCTGTGAAGAAGCACCAGACACTCGATAGGATACAGGCATACAAAGATGGAGTGTGAGGAATGCTTTTTCTTTTCTGTCATGTTATTGTTTGTATAATATTCTAAATTCACACAGAAGAAAACGAGCACGGTAAGCCTATTTGAGCTCGGAGTTGTGTAGAACAGTTTGGTGACAACGAGGAAACAATGGTTGAAAGTATAGGAAAAGCCAGTAAGGGGCTCATTCCTAGGAGACCCTAATTCTCCCTCTCCCAGCAGCCATTGGCTACCTGTACTTCTTTGTCAAGGGGTGGAACCTTGTGAAAATATCTCCCATCCATGGACTAATATATTTGTGCATACATGTACAGACATATTTTAGATACGTATATAACAAGAATAACCAAAAGGAGGCTATGGATTTGAGAAGAGGGCATGTGAGGGTTTGGAAGAAAGACACCTGGGAGGGGTGGAGAGAGAAAAGGGAAGGGGAGAGCGATGTACTTCTGTTTTAATTTAAAATCTATTTTAAAGCCAGGCGGTGGTGGCACATGCCATAATCCCAGCATGGGGAGTAAGAGGTAAGCAGATCTCTGTGAGTTCAAGGCCAGCCTAATCTTCAGAGTGAGTTCTAGGACAGCCAGAGTTACAACAGAGAAACCATGTCTCGAAAAACTAATAATAATAATTAGTAGTAGTAGTAGTAATAGTAGTATAATAAATTAAATGTATTTTTAAAAGAAAGTATAATAAAACCTTGCGGATACAGTGACTCATGGGCTGCACTCCATTCAAGATACTCTAGAACTATGAAAGAGCCAGAAAAGGAGCTGTGTTGCAGTCTACCAGTGGGCACCTGAAAACACTATCAGGCATCCAGACAGAGTCCTGAAGGCTGCTTTCCCCCTTTCCAACAATTGCACCAGGCATATCACCCTATTCCCTGGTGGCTGCAGTACTTGACCAATGGCTCAAAACTGTGTCTGCTTCTGGATCTCACTGTTGCTTGAAGAACTACGCTTCTTCAGAAACTCAACAGACTTCCATAAAGTGGAAGCTGTGGTGCTGTCAGTGCTCTGCAGATTACAGACATAGAGGGGTCTTGTCCCATTGCACATCACTAACCACTAACCTCCATGTTTTCCAGCGACTCCTCTCCCCTGCTCATCTCCCTCCCTCCGTCCTTCCAGAAATGAGTTATCTCTGGATACTTACCAGAAATAGGTTTACCGATTTCTTAGGTGGCTGCTAGGGCTCCTGACCCCAATTATCACCACTGGACCACTCTCCTAAGAAAGTTAAATATCCGTCTATAGTTCCTATTAGCGAGACTGATATCAACTGATGATTCATGTGACTGACTCTTACTGTATATGATCTTCCAAAGCCCATCATGCCCACAGAAGATTCTGGGGTAGAGTAATCACGGTCAACCCTTTTGTCTCTGTGGACTGGGATGAGGCCTGGAGTGTTAAAAGCTCTCCTTGGTCTCCGTGGAAATTCAGAGATGTGTAAATATGCATAGCTCAGGCTTAACTCATCTGAGATTCTCTGTTTTTGCTGGATGTACTTCCCTTGAGATTCATTACCATCAGTGATAACAGGGACCTAGCAAGGTCCTTTCCCTCTTACATCATTCCATTCTCACACTGAGAGTTTACTTTGTTCTGACCAAGAAGCACAGAAACTTACAATGAAGTTTTAATTGGGACAAAGAAACACAATTATGAATGCATTCAGCACAGTTGTGTTGGGTGCTTACTGCGTGGCAGACACTGTCCTGGAAGAGAAGATTATTATGGGGGAAGGCATTAAAAATAATCAGACAGTTGGTTACCTTTGTGACTGCTGCTCTGAAGACCATCATGGGGGATCTTGACTCAGACTGAAGAATGGATATTGGTCTTCTTTGGGATGATATAACAATACTGTGATCCTGAGAGAAGTGAGATTTACTTTTCCTGGCTCTGGAGACTGGGGTGTCCCAAGATGAAGAGGCCACTGCTTCCGTGTCTGCTGATGGATGTTTGGCTTGAAGATGGCCACCTTTTTTGCTGTAGCCTCCTATGGCACCGATGGGAAGGCTCTGTCTCTTCTCTCAATAGGGATATCCTCTCATGACCTAGCAGAAATTAATTATTTTCCAGTGGTCTCCTGTACAAATACAATCACATTAAGCTTCGACATTTGAATTTTAGCACGACACGAATACTGAGTACATATATGTAAGAGAAAAATGGACTTCCCACTGAAGAGAACAAGAGCTGAGACCCGTGTGGATGTATCCAGAGACAGACCTACCTGGACATGCCCAGGGAGCAGCAGCTGCAGTCCAGCAGCCAATGGGACGCTGGTCTGGGCAGAGGGTATAATAGCCCCCCCCAGCTCTGTAATAAACTGAGTCTGCCTTTTGCCACTCACCTGACTCCCGGAGCCTGTGTGTCTTGGCTCCGTGCCACCTCTACCCCTTCGCCTGAAGGGCAAGTATTCAATGAATGGGTACAAGCAACACATAGCAATGAGAGAAAATGCTTCTGATAAAGTTGTTAGGGAAAGCTGAGACTTAAAGGATCAGAGTAGTGTGTAGGGTGAAGAAATATTAGTTCATTAATTAATTAATTTTTACCTAAGTGTGTTTATTGATCACCTACCATGAACTACGCCTTGCATTACAAGGGAAAGATAAGTGAGCGGTAAAGGAAACAGACATGGCTACCTGCCCCCATTGGCAAATCATGGGATGAGGTCCTGAGAGAGTTTCCATTTTGATCCTTGGTCCAGTCAAGCTAAAATTATTTGGTCACCAAACTGTTTCTAAGATAGATTAAACCTGCAGATCTCTGATTTTTTTTTTTAAACTGGTATTTTTTGATTGCAAAATGAAACAACTTTTAGGAGCTGAGTGTGGCAGTCAACTGAATGAATACACATCTTTTATTTTTTAATTTAGAGTGTGTGCACATGGGTGTGTGTGTACATGTGTGCATATGTCGTACGTGTACATCATGCAATGCCATGGTGCACGTTTGGAAGTCAGGAAAATCTGGTTCTGTTCTTCTACCATGTGGGTTCTAGAGATCAAACTCAGGTTGCTAGGCTTGGCGACAAGTACCCTCACCTACTCAGCCATCTTCCTGGTCCAAATGAGAACATTTCTTAGACGTGTCTGTAAAAGCATTAATCAGGAGGCTCTTGGTCTAATTAGAGTGCCTGTCTACCCTTGATGTGGCAGACCGGCTAACATTAGGAGTCTATCTGGTAAGTATCTAGCACTTTGCATTGAAATGGTCAAAATGATTACTTGATGGCATCTCGGGAATTGGTGGGTCTCCATTCATTGCATTTTCAATGGTGCAAAGGTCTAGAACTTTACATTTATTTATTTATTTATTTATTTATTTATTTATTTATTTATTTACAAGTGTATGCGTGTGTGTGTGTGTGTGTGTGTGTAGTGTGCACGTGTGAAGGCATTAGATCCCTAAGAGATAGAGTACAGGACATTGTGAACCACCTGAGATGAGAACTGTTAACCAAACTTGGATCCTAAAAAGCCCCCTTTTTATATATAATACTTTTTATTAATATTTGGGTTTCATACAATGTATCTTGATAACACCTTCTTCCCATTCCTCTCTGTTCAACACTCCCACCCCTCTGCCCTCAAAAAAGAAATAAAAGAAATTTAAGTCATGCTTGGATGTCAGGAACATGGATGGAGGCTTCACCATGGTCTTTGGAGGCTGCTCTGATTGTGGCTCTTGACCTGTCCTATATTAGCCCAAAAGGAAGCATGACAAGTTGGGCCTTGCCACCCAAACCCTCTCCCTGGTATCCTGCAAGCACAGGCATCCCACAGGCTCCCCGTTATCCCACAGGTACCAGGGCCTATCACAGGCAACCAGTCATCCCTCAGGCACCTGGACATTACACAGGTACCTGGTCATCTGGCAGTCAACAGGACCTCCCACTGCCTATGGCAGGTACCCAGACATTGCGCAGGCACCAGTCCCCACTCCTGCAGGCACTGAGACCTCCCACAGATACTAGTGAATCTCACAGATGCCCAGGTTCCAAGCAAGCACCCAGCTAACCTGCAGACACAGGCACTCAAGTCTTCCACCAGACAGCATCTGGACATCTTACAGGCATCATATCCACCCAAGGGCACCAGGATGTCGCAAGGGAACCCAGACATTCTGAGAGCACTCAGATATCCTACAGGCACCTAGACATCATGCAGGCAAATGGACATCACACAGGCACCTGGTCATCCCTAAGACACCCAGACATCATGCAGGCACCTTGATATCCGGCTGGCACCAGAACCTCCCATAGGCACCCAGTCATCTGGTAGTCACCAGGACCTCCCTCAGGCTCCAGTACTGCCTGTAGGTGCCTGTAGGAATCAAGACCTTCCACAGGTGCCAGGGTATTCCACAGATGACCAGGTATCACACAGGTACCCAACCAACCTGCAAGCACCCAGACCTCACAAAGGCACCCAGTCTTTCCACTGGCCCCCATAGCCATCTGGCCATCCTGCAGGCACCTAGACATCCCACAGACACCAAGGCCACATGCAGGTGCCATGACATCCTTCAGACAACAATTATTCCTTCATTCTCATTGCTTGTTGTAGATTTCTTTAAGCAACCTCATGTTTTTTTGTTTTTAAATTCTGGCAGGTCATACGCATCTTCAAATTCAGCCATTTCTTTCAGTATTTCCAACTTAGTGGAATATAAATGTCTAAGTATGTCATGGTAGTTTTCTAAATGTTGTTGTATGTCATAATGTCTCTCTTTTTATCTCAAATTTTACTGATTTGAGTTCTCTCCTCATTTTTGTTAGCTTGACTAAGGATTTACCCTGTTGATGTTTTTAAAGAATAAGCTCTATGTTGTGTTTGCATTTTCATTCACTTCTAAGTCTTTTAAACTCCTTTCTTAATTTAAACAATGATCTAATGTGTGCTGTTCAATCCTACAAGTTTGTGTATATTATGTATTTTCTCTTGCTATTGATTTCTAATTTCATTCCATTGAGATCTGAAAAAAATTCAGAACATTATTACAGGCCAAGCATAGTGGCACATGCCTTTAATCCCAGCACCCCTACCCCAACTCCATTCACCGGAGAGCCCACTTTTTGGTACAGACCCAGGGTCCCCTAGCCCTTCCATCACTGTGGTGCTATGAATAAGAATGGTTCCCATAGGCACAGATCTTTGAATACTTAGCCATCAGGGAGGAGCATTACTTGTTAAAAAAAAATGTGTGACCTTGTTGAAGTAAGTATGGCCTCGTTGGACAAATTATCATTAGGGATTAGCTTGAGGTTCAGAAGCCCAAGCCAGGTCCAGTGCCTCTCTCCTCCTGCTGCATGTGGATCTGGATAGGGAACTCTCAAGCTACTTCTCAAGTATTGTATCTGCCTCTGTGCCACCAGGCTTCCATCATGATTACAACAGACTAAACCTCTGAAACTATAAGCAAAGCCCCAATTAAAGGCTTTTTTATAAGAGTTGCCATGGTCATAGTGTCTCTTCACAGCAATAGAACACTGACTAAGATGGTCCCTGTCTCTTATTCTTTGTCCTACTACAACTTACTTGCCGGAGTGCCACCTCCCCCAGCCATCTCCATTTCCTTATGCCTTGGCTCAGGCTCAGCTTAGCTCTTTCCTCCTGACTCTCTGAGCCTTCCCGTCTAGATCATCTCCATTTCTTTATGTCACCCAACAAGACCCAGAAACGCTTTCAACCAGTTACCCCCAGCAGCCACACTGGGCTTGGACTCATGTAGGCAATATCCAGCAATGTGTCATCGATAGGATTTCTACTGTTCTCTCAAAGTATTGTTAATGCTCAAGTAACACTAGGTTGTAGTAGAGCTAAGGTATGAATTTCTGTAGTTAAATCCTCAATCCAAGTGCTCAGAGCATCAAGTATGCTGCCCTATATTACTCCAGGAGTAGAACATTAACTGCAGAAACAACCCTAACCTCTAGATAGGCCCACTATGCAGATGTCATGCTATCCAGTTAAAAGTGATCCTCCTGGGCTGGGGAGATACCGCAGCTGGTAAAGTGCTTGCCTTACAAGCACAAAGATTTTAGCTTTATTCCCAGAGTCTAAATTAAAAAGCTGGGCACCAACTTTATTTCTATCAGAAATCCCCAGTGTCCATTCTGGGCTGGGACTTTGGTGGGCAATTTTCAATACCCTACCTGTCCTCCACTGTGCTCTCCCCAGCATCACCCCCAGCCCAGCTCCATTCCCTGGAGACCCCACTTCTTGGTACAGACTCTGGTTCCCTTGGCCCTTTTATCCTTGTCTCTTCAGATTTATTCTTTGTCCTACTGCAACTCTCCCACAATGCTTCCTGGTGTGGACCTGATCCACCTAGCTCTTTCCCTCAGCCCTCTTAGCCTTTCCTCCTGGCCCATCTCCATTCCTTTCCACCACCGCTAGTCTGAGGAACCACAATCAACAGAGACACCCACAGCTACAACATTGCCTAGGATTCAGAGAGGGCAATAACAACCAAAGAATGAAACCCCCCCACACACACACACAAAAAGAGATTGGATATCAACCTATAAACACCTCAGTCATCCTAAGTCCAAATGCCTAGACACCAGTGCAAAAACAAAATGGACAGCCAAGACAATATGCCTCCATCAGAACCCAATAACCCAGTAACAGTAGGACCTAAGAAGTAAAATATAGCTGGAGCCAGGCAGAGGTGGGACATAACCTTTAATCCCTGCACTTGGAAGGCAGAGACAAGTGGAGCTTGTGAGTTCGAGGCCAGCCTGGTGTACAGAGTGAGTTCCAAGAGAAACCCTGTCTCAGGAAGAAAAGAAAAAAAATATATATATATACACACACACACATATATATTTTTTTCTGAGACATATATATGACATACATATATATATATGTATAAGATAGATAAATAGATAGATAGATAAATAGATAGATGGAAGCATAAGACAAGGACTTCAAAATAAAATTTATGAATATGTTCAAGAACCTAAAGAGGATATGAAAAAATTGTTTAATGAGTACCATGAAAACACAAAGGAACAATTGAATAAATAATAAAATAATGAAAATAATTCAAGACATGAAAGTAGAATTTAACAAAGAAATGCTATCACTAAAGAAAACTCAAACTGAAAGGAAACTGGAAATGAAAAATTTATGAAGTCAAACAAAACCCAAGAGATTACAAGAAAAGAAAGAAAGAATTTCAGATGTTGAAGAAATGGATACTTGCATCACAGAAAATGTTAAATCAAAAAGAAGAAAGAAAAATTCAGGGATAAAACATAGAGGAAATCTGGGACACTATGAGAACATCATATTTACAAATAATAGGACTGGAAGAAGGAGAAGAAACCCAGATCAAAGTCATAGACAGTATTTTCAACAAAAAAATAGAAGAAAGTTTCCCCAACCTAAAGAAGGAGATGCCTGTAGAGATACAAGAAGCACACAGAACAGCAAATAGAAAGAACCAGAAAAGAAATACCTTATGACACGTAAAAATCAAAATACTAAATGTATAGAACAATGAAAGACTACTAAAAGCTGCAAGGGGAAAGAAAAGACCAAATAACATAAAGGCAGGCCCATTAGACTAACACCTGAGTTCCTAAAGATGATTCTGAAAGCCACAGAGGGCCTGAATGGGGTTCTACAAACTCTGAGAGGACACAGATGCCAGCACAGACTACTCTACCCAGAAAAACTATCAATCACAATCAAGAGAGAAAGAAAAACATCCCATAGTAAGATTAAATTTAAGCAATTTTTATTTACCAAACGAGCTCTACAGAAGGCCCTTTGGAAAAAAAAAACTTCAGTCTGTAGAGGTTCGCTAGCCCAAGAAGACACAAGAAATAAACAACACTGGCCCAGTAAATGAAAAAGAAGAAAAAGTATACACCATAGCAACAACATAAGAGAAATCATAAACACTGATCATTAATAGTTCTCAACATGAATGGTCTCAATTCCCTGTGTGGTAAAAAACACAGACTAACGAGTTGAACTAGAAAGCAGGACCCATCCTTCTGCTGCATCCAGAAAATATACCTCAACATCAAGGAGAGTCATCACCTCACGGTAAAAGGACGTGAAAAGGCATTCCAAGCCAACAGACCCAAGAAGCAAGCGGGTGTAGTCATTTTATACCAGACAAAATAGACTTCAAAACGAAGCAGAAGAGATAGGGTAAGATAGTACCTACTTACCAAATAAAAAATCCACCAAGAGGATGTTGCAGTTCTAAACATTTATGCATCAAGCACAAGGGCACTCAAGTTAAAAACAGAAATCAAAAAACAAAAAGACACTACAACAACTAAAAATCACATGTTGACACTCACGCAATGAGAGTGGGTGGCACTCATATCCCAGTTTCACCAATAAACACGTTATCCATACAAACACTAAGCAGAGGGATGCTGAAGCTAAATCATGACAAAAATAAAGCGGAGCCAGCAGATATCTACAGAATAGTTACCCAAACACAAAAGAACACACTTTCTTCTCAGCAGCTCATGGAACACACTTGGACACAAAACAAGTCTTAACATATGTAAGAAAACTGAAATAATGCCCTATATCCTATCTGACTACCATGCATTAAAGCTGTGTAACAACAGCAACAACACAAGAAAAGCTTGCAAACTCATGGAAACTTGAAAAACTCACTACTGAATGAAAACTAGGTCAAGACAGAAATCAAGAAGGAAATTTAAAAATTTGTAAAGCAGAATGAAAATCAAAACACGACATACCCAGATGTATGGGTCATAAGGAAGGCAGTCCTAAGAAAAATAAATGCCTAAATACAATAGCCCTAAATGCCCACATCCATAAATTGGCAAAATCTCATACTGTTGTGGGGTATTCACCAGAGAAAACTGGTCTGACATGGGTTTAAGCCAATGGAAATTCTTTATTAGCCAGCCAGCAACTACACTGAATGTTCAGGATCCCAGTGTAGCTCTGAGCTTTTCACAGGATGAGCTTTTAGATACAAAAAAACATGTTTTAGTTGACATATCTAGGTTCTCCCGGGTGTTCCAGCCTCTCTCTCCCCACCGCTGGCCGGGTGCAAATATCTTGGGCAGGAATGCAGGAAGATGGGTTTCTGGGAAGGGAAAGAGACATGGGCCCGGACTGGCGCAAATCCAATTGTCACACAAAATCCTACAGGGTACAATAAAAACCCCAGGACTCTCTCATGATGGAAGCCAAAGTCGCTTTAATGCAGTGTATAGGTTACATATATAGGATCACAAGCAGGGGAGGGTATTTGGTACCTAGGGCTGGGATCCATTGGTTAAAACAAAGATATTGGAGTAGCCTTATTTGCATGTGGGGCTCAAGACTAAGCGTCAAAGTCTTGCAAGGGCACCTTCTGCATGAGGTGTGGTCTCACAGGGAAAAAGAGGAAGGCACCTTATCAGTGAATGGACCCATCCCTAGGATTCCAGCTACAGCGTTGATAAGCACCAACCAAGCCACATTCCTTTGCTTCTATGTAGCAGGCAATATTTAATATTTAGCTGCGCTCTGGCCAGGGCTAAAGTGAGGAGCAGCCAAAGGCCTACCGTTCTCATCTCCTGGGATGATGTGGGGTTCTAAGCCATCCACTCTTAGCTCTATGACAGTCCCAGAGACATACTTCAGTTAACAAGAACAGTTAGCTAGAAGAAGAGCTACAGAAGCTAAAAAGCAAGATTAGTACATTTAGAGACTTTCCCCAAACTATAGACTTCATGGATTAAGTCTTTCTTTAAGTTTTGGCAGGTAATGTCGTCTATGTGCTGAGTTTTACAGCCTGAATGGCACTTCCATCATGGAGTCAGCTGTGCTAAGGTCTAGGGGCTGACTGAGGTCTGGGGCTCTGTTGCAATATTAGGAATTCACTGGCACTTCTGAAAGCTCAAAGGAGAAGGAAGAGGAGGAAGAAGAAGAAGAGAAGGAGGAAAAGGAGAAGGAGGAGAAGAACTAACACAAAAACACCTAAAAATAGTATACGGCAAGAAATAATCAAACTCAAGACTAAAATCAATAAAATAAACATACACACAGAGCAATTTTAAAAAATCAATTAAATGAAGGATTGGTTCTTTGAGAAAATCAGTAAGACTAACAAACCCTTAGCCAAATTAGCTAAAACATGGAAAGAAAAGATCCAAATTAATAAAATTAGATATGACAAGAAGGACTTTACAGACACCGAGGAAATCCAAAGAAGAAAGTACTTTAAAAATCTATAGTCCATCAAACTGAAAAACCTAAAAGAAATGAATGAATTTCTGGATATATACAAACTGCCAAAGTTAAACCAAGATCACAGAGGCACTTTAAACATATCCATAACCCCTAGAGAAAAAGAAGCAGTAATTAAAAGTCTTCCAATTAAAGAAAAGCCAAGGCCCAGATGGATTCATTGCAGAATTCTACCTGACCTTCGAAAAATACTTAACGTCAATACTCCTTAAATTATTCCAAAAAATAGAAACTAAAGGAACATTGAGTAAGTCTTTTTACAAGGCTATTATTGCCCTGATGCTTAAACCACACAAAGACCCAACAAAAGATAAAATAAAATTACTGTCATGGTTTCAATAATAATGACCCCACAGGCTCACATATTTGCAAGCTTATTCCCCACTTGATGAACAGTTTGGGAAGAATGATGAGGTATGGCCTTGTTGGAGTAGGTGTGTCATTGGGGGCTGGGTTTCCAGGTTTCAATAGCCATAACAGGGCCAGCACACATCCCGACCCCAACTCAACCCCCACTTTGTTGTCTGCAGATCAGGATCAGGGGATCTACAGTAGCTCCAAGCTACTTCTCCAGCACCATGCTTGCCTCTGTGCCGCCATACTCCCCACATATGGATAATGGACTAACCTAACCCTCTGAAGCTATAAGCAAGGCCTCAATTAAATGCTTTCTTTTATAGAGTTCCCTTGGTTATAGTGTCTTCACAGCAATAGACCAGTAGCTAAGACAGAAATTGATACCAGAGAGTGGTTTATTTCTGTGACAAGCCTGACTATGCTGTTGTTTGGAAGAATGTAGAAGAATTTAGGACTTTAAACTACAAAAGTTTTAAATGGGGCTTAATGAGCCATCCTAGTAGGAGCATGGAAGAGAGTAGGGTAGAGAGAAATGTGGACTATGGTGGCCCAGCTCAAGAGGTTTCAGAGGCGGAAGAATATTGGAGGCTATTCTTAGGATAGCCTAGTTAAAAGGGGAGGCTGCTTCTGATCTTGTCCTAAAATTCTGCCTGAGGCTAAATTAAAGAGTAATATCGTTGGCAGAGGAGGTTTCAAGACAGCTGCTGACTGGGTCATATTAGCGACCACTCTCGTGCAGATCTCTAATGACAAAGAGCAAATGGAGCAAATCAAAATATAAAATGTACAGTTTGAAGAGGGAAAAAAGCACCAGGAAATACAGTGTTGGAGCCAGGTCCTGTGTGCAAGAAGACAAAAAGTTTAAAGAAAGGCTTAATCTCATCGAAAGAAAGGGAATGGTGCTAAAGCTCATCAAATGCAAGTCTTCAAGGGGGCCAAGTTTCAGCCAAAGCAGGCGTAGAACTTGGCAGCTTTGACCACATGGTTCTGAATTTTGAGTTAAGAAGGATACAGAAAAGAGGTTGTGGAATCTTCCTCGGTGGTTAAGGAAAGTCACTGAGGCCAAGCATGTGGCAAGAAGTCTCTGAACAGAATCCTGGAGAGGTCATTGTGTGAAGCCTGGATTGCACTGGAGACCCCAAGATTGGAGATACCAGAATCATGGGATACCTGCCAAGGAGAGCTGCTAACAAGATGTGGAACCAGCCCAAGAGCAGTGTGCTACAGTTAGCAATGCTGAAAGGAGTTGGAGATCTGAAGAGCACTTTGACATTAGACATGAAGCTGCAGGATTTGGAGTTTGCCATGATGGGGTTCAGTCTGGCTTTAGTCCAGTATTTTCTCACTATGCTCCCTTATCTCCCTTTTGGAATGGTAAGGTATATTCTGTGCCACGGTATTCTGTAAGTATGTGATCTGCCTTTTGATTTTACAAGGTGTTACAGTTAAGAGATTGCCTCCAGTCTCAGAAGAGACATAGAACTTTGGACTTTTAAACAGTGTTGAGACAGTGAAAGACTATAAAGACTTTTCAAGTTGGACTAAATGCATTTTGCATTATGATACTGTCACAGAGTTAAAAAACACTGAGAGACCACAGACTCAATTTAAATTGTAATTTGCTGAATTTTTATTTTAAGTTGCAGCTGTCCTCAGTTTGTGTGGTTGAATTTGGAACTGAGGCCCAGCTATATGTGGAGGCCTGCTTTTAAAGGCAATGTCCACAATTCTTGCAAATGTGTGCTTCTGCGTGTATGAGAGAATACCAGGAGTCTTTTGTGTTCCTGGAATTCCTGGTGTTGTCTTAACAGCCTCAAGTTACTCTCGGGGCTGGTCTCAGACCTAAGAGGGAGTTTTACTTAGCCATCACAATATGGGAACAAGACAATGGAAGCCATGGATAGAATGTGGTGATTTGAATAAGAATGGCCCCAATAGGCTCATATAATTTCAGGCTTTGTACCCACTTGCTGTACTGTTTCAGAAGGATTAGGAGGTGTGGTCTTATTGGAGGAGATGTATCTCTAGGTGTGTGCTTCTTCAACATTATGCATGCCTGACTACTGCCATGCTTCCCACCATGATAATAATGAACTACTATAAACAAGGCACCAATTAAATACTTTCTTTTATGAAAGTTTCCTTGGCCATGGTGTATTTTCACAGAAATAAGACAGTTAACTAAGGCAGAAGTGGGAAAACTGGATTTCTTCTCCACAATGGAGGTAAGAAAGATTACGTCTGGAGTGAAGGAGATCATGCGGGTATGTCTTTGTACTACAGTGTTCTATAATTAAAGTCAATGGGAAACTACAACAGCCCAACCCAAGCAGGATGATAGAGGGCACAGACCTCTCAGAAATGAAGGTATAGGTCACTCCTCCAGGAAAAAAACAAGATGCTAAGGTGCTTGCTGAGGGTGGAGGGAATACAGAATGGGTAGTAGAGGAAGGTAGTTATAACCACCAGCTAATGCCATGTGATCAGCTGCAGAAATGAGGGTTGTAATTGACATGAGTGTTTCTGTCATATTTTGTTAAGTATGTGTTTGTGTGAATATTTGTGGGGATTTTTCCACTTTTTCATATAATGTAGCATCAATTGATAGATATTTTTGGTTATTATATTTAAGTTTTGAGATACCAAAAGAATGTCCCTCAAGGGACATTGTTACCTATTTTACCTATTTTAAATATAGTGTGTTTGTGGTTGTACACAGGATAGTTATATCAGGTAGGCATAGTTACAACCTGGTTATTGTTTTCATTTAGAAATCAAGCATGACATAAGGAGATGTGATTCTGTGTCAAGTTAACGAGGGGGGCACTTGTGATGGCTATTCTTGGTTGTCGACCTACCAACATCTGCAATTAACTAAACCCCAAGCAGCTGTGCAGGATTTTTATTGATTGAATTATTGGAAGTTGTCAGACCCACCCTAAATCAGGATATTTTAAGGTTGGAAGATCCACTCAAATCTGGGCCACACCTTCTGGCGGCAATCTACATACAGGACATGGAGGAAGGAGGTGCCCTTTGCCGGCTTGCTCTTACTTCACTAGAAAAAGACCCTACCTCTTCAGGATTCTGAAGTTTACTGAACATCGGCTGAGACATCCAGCCTTGGGGAACAACCACTGGATTCTCTCACTTTCCATTAGGAGACAGTCATGGCCTGCAAACTACTTCATATGTACACACATACACACACATACACATATATATGTATGTATGTGTATATAAGGTATATATTATATATTATGAATATATTGTATTATATGCAATATATGCATGTATTATATGTAATGTGTATATATAATATGTATATATATATTAGAACCCTGACTAATATAATTACTGACCAATATCCCTTATGAACATAGATGCAAAACTTCTCAATAAAATACTTGCAAACTGTTGGTAAATTGAGTCATGTAAGATGGCTGAAGGAAGAGAGACACTGAAGATGCAATAAGGCTTTGAAAGAGCAGGGGGAACAGCCTCAAAGGACTGAACCCTGAGCCGCTTTGCAAGACCATATTTATTGATTGTGACACAAAAGCTATTTAACTTTCTCATACCAGAACCCCTGATCTAATCTTTATGTCTCCTGAAGAAACAATATCACCTCTGCAATCTCAGGCTTTTATTGCACATTGATTGCAGTACTCAATAATCCAAGACTTCTTGGTTTGCAAAGAGCATCTTGTAACTGAGGTCTTTCAAAAGCTATAACGTTCCTTCATAAAACAATTCCAAAACAAACACTTCTTAGTACAAAGATTTCTTCAAGGCCGAAGTACTTCTAAAAAATGTTTACTTCAGCCTGGTATTTATACCAGGCATAGCGATTCTACTAAATTTCCCACTAATGCAAACCAAATCCAAAAACACATCAAAAAAGTTATCCACCACGATCAAGATGGCTTCATCCCTGAGATTCAGAAACGTTTCAACATATGCACCCACCACACAGATAGAATAAAGGACAAAAACCACATGATCATCTCACTAGACACAGAATAGACCAAATCTAACATCCCGTCATGATGAAAACCTTGGAGAGAATAAGGGATACAAGAGACATGATGAAAGCAATTTACAGCAAACCCACAGCCAGCATCGGTCTGAACAAAAATAAGCTCAAAGCATTTCCATAAAATCAGGCACAAGGTAAGGATGTCCATTCTCTCCATACCCTCTCAATATAGTACGTGAAATCTTAAGTAGGGCAATAAATCAATTGAAGGAGATCAAAGGGATACAAATAGATGACAAAGGAATCAAAGTACATTTCCAGGTAACGTGAATGTCTTAGTTAGAGCTTCTGTTGCTGTGATGGAGCATCATGACCAAAGCAAGTTGGGGAGGAAAGGATTTATTTGGCTTATACTTCCTCATCATAGTCCATCACTGAAGGAAGACAGGACAGGAACTCAAACAGGGAAGGAGCCTGGAGGCGGGAGCTGATGCAGAGACAACAGAGGGGTACTATGTACTGGCTTGCTCCTCAAGGCTTGCTCAGCTTGCTTTCTTATAAAACCCAGGACCACCAGCCCAGAAGTGAGACCACCCAGAATGAGATGGACCCTCCTCCATCAAACACTAATTAAGAAAATACCCTACAGGTTTGCTGGCAGCCCTGTTTTATGGAGGCATTTTCTCAATTGAGGTTGTCTTCCCTCAGATGACTTTAACCTATGTCAAGTTGACATAAAACTATCCAGCACAATGATTTTACATATAAAAAGGCCCTTAGAATTCAACCCATAAACTTCTATAGCTGATAAACATGTTCAGTAAAGCAGCAGGATAAAAAATTATCACACAAAAATCAGTAGCCTTCCTATATACAAATGACAAAGGAGCTGAGAAAGAAATCATGAAAACAGTATCTTACATAGTAGCCTCAAGAAAACTATGTCTTGGGATAACTCTAACTAAGAAAATGAAACACTTCTACAATAAAAACATTAAGCTGGGTGGTGGTGACGCACACCTTTGAACCCAGGACTCCAGAGGCAGAAAAAGGTGGATCTCTGTGAGTTCGAGGCCAGCCTGGTCTACAGAGTGAGTTCCAGGACAGCCAGAGTTACAACAGAGAAACCCTGTCTCAAAAAACCAAAACCAAAAACAAACAAACAAACAAAAAACCTTTAAGACATTGAAGAAAGAAATTGAAAAAGGCATCCAAAGATGGAAAGATTTCCGTGTTCATGGATCGTAGGATTAATATAGTGAAAATGGCCGTCCTATCAAAAGCAATCTGCAGATTCAGTGCAGTCCCCATCCAAATCTCAACAAAATTCTTCACAGACATTAAAAAATAATTTTCAGCTTCATATTGTTGTGGGGTATCCACAAGAGGAAACTATTCACACATGGTTTTAAACCAGTAGAAGGTCTTTATTAGGGTTAGGGTTAGGGTTAAGAGTTTTGTTTTGGCGGGTGGCATTGTCTATGGGTTGAGCTTGGTGGCATTAATGGAAAATCCATATTGAAGTCAATTGTTCTAAAATCTGAGGCCCTACTAAGTTCTGGAGGGCTGTTACAGTATAGAAATGCAAAAAAAAAAAAAGGTAGCTAAAATAATTCTAAATAATAAAATAACTGATGGAGATTGTACCATCCCAATTTCAAGTTGCATTACACAGTATTAAAAACGGCATGGTTTTGCCATAAAGACAGACACGTTTATCAACTGAACCAAACTGAAGACTCAGACGTAAGCTCACACACTTATAGACGCTTGATTTTTCACAAAAGAGTAAAAAATACACACTGGAGAAAAGACATCTTTAACAAATGGTGCTGGTCAAGCTGAATGACTGTACAGAGAAGACTCCATACTCACGCTCACACTCTTCTGAGTAAGTCCATACTCATCACCTTGGACAAAACAAAACTCCAAATGGATCAAGGGCCTCAACATTTGACCAGATGCCCTGAATCTGATAAAAAGAGAAAATGGAAAATATTTTGGAACTTACTGGTACAGGAATAGACTTTCTGTACAGGACACTGATAGCACAGGCACGAAGACCAACAATTAATAAATGGGACCTCATGAAACTAAAAAGTGTCTGTGTGGCAAAGTATTATCACTCAAACAAAGCAACACTCTACAGGATGGGAAAAGATTTTGCCAACTACACATCTGATAGAGGACTAGTATCTAAAATACATAAAGAACTAAGGAAACAGGACATTAAGAGAACAAATAATCCAATTTAACATGGGGTACAGATCTGAACACAATTCTCAAAAGATTAGACACAAGTGGATGAGAAACACTTGAAACATCCTACTTTGAGATTTCATCTCACGTCAATCAGAATGGTCAAAATAAATACAACAAATGACAGCTCGTGCTGGCAAGAGTGTTGGGGAAGGAGAACACTTATTTATTATGAATGGGACTGAAAACTTGTAAAGTCACTGTAGAAATTAGTATGGAAATTCCTTGGGAAGCTAGAAATAGATCTATCTCAAGAGTCAGCTATACCAGTTTTGGGCACACATTCAGGAACTATATATCCTACTACAGAAACACTTGCTTATCTATGTTCATTGCTGCTCTATTTATAATATCCAGAAATTAGAATCAGCCAAGATGCCCATCAATGGATGAAAACATAATGAGAATGTAGCACATTTATACAAGGAGATATTATTCAAGTGGGCCAACAAAAAAGAAATTCAATGGCATTTCTATAAACTTTTTGTGTCATATAGCTTTGTTTGGGCATTCTTGTCTTTATGATCTTTCGCTTGTATACTTTGGTTTCTAATTTTGTGTGTTTGTGGGGTTTGTGTGTGTGTGTTTCTTGTTTTGTTTGTTTGCTTGCTTGCTTTTTAAAAAGGGGGGGGAGAGAGAGGAAGGATCTGGGAAGTATTGGCAGAGAGGAAAAGCATGATCAGACTATATTGTATGAAAACAAAATTTTCGATTAAAGCAAGCTAATCACAGATCTGATCTTTTGTAATCCTAGCATCATGAGCATGTGCAGAAGGATTTTAATTTCATGCAACGCCTTTTCTAATTCTTGCGAAGTATTTCTGTGATTCTGGAGTCTTATTCAGAAAATCCTTAACTATGTCTGTGTCTTTAAGATGTTTACCAATGTGTATTACTTACTTTCTACCACTCTAATAAAATGAATTGACTAGAAACAACTTCCTATCATGATGAAGGAAGAGTTTATTCTGACTTACAGTTCTAGAGGGAGAGTCATGATGACAGCAAGTGGCTGGAGCAGGAACCTGAGAGGTCACATCTCCATCTACGTGCAGAAGGCAGAAAGAGTGCGCTGGAAGAACTAGGCTGTGAACTCTCAAGCCTGTTCCCAGTGACATGCTTCCTCCAACAGGGCTCCACCTCCCAAAGATTCCACAACTTCCCCAAACAGTGCTAGCAACCAGGGATCAAGCGTCCAAATATCTGAGCCTCTGGAGGCTATTCTCACTCAATCACAGCCACATGTTTTCCCCAGTAGTTAACAATTTCCAGGTCTTATATTAAAGTCTTTGTTCCATTTTCAACTGATTTTTTTGCCCAAGTCAATAGATACAGATCTAGTTTCATTCTTCTATATTTGGAAATCCATATTACCTAGCACCTTCCATTAAAGAGACTATCTTTTCTCCAATGTGTGTGTGTGTATGTGTTTTTTTATAGTGTTGTCAAAATCAGGTAGTTGTGATGGTGTGAATTTATTCCTGTATCTTCTGTTCTATTCCATTGGTGTACATTTCTGGTTTTGTGCCAGGACCATACTGTTTTTCTTACTACAATTCTGTAATATAATTTCAGATTCAGAATCATGACACCTCCAAATTGTTCTTTCTGCCAATGATTGCTTTAGCTGTTTGAGACTTTTTGTGTTTCCATATGAATTTTAGGATTATATAATGTTTTTTGTCATTTGAGATTTTGGTTACATTGAATCTGTACATTGCTTTGGGTAATATAGCCTTTTCCATAGTATTAATTCTGCTAATCCATGAGCATGAGATTTCTTGTTATCTTCTAGTATCTTCAATTTCTGCAGTGGCCAAAGTTTTCATTGTAGAATTCTTTCACCTCCTTCGTTATGTTTATCTACAGGCATTTTTTGTTTGGTTGGTTTTGTTTTGTTTTGTTTTGTTTTTGAGGCAGGGTTTCCCTGTTGTAACTCTGGCTGTCCTGGGATTCATTCTGTAGACCAGGCTGGCCTCGAACTCACAGAGACCCACCTACCTCTGCCTCCAGAGTGCTGGGATTAAAAGTGTGCACCAATATCAGCTGGCCACAAAAAAATAATAATTAATTAAAAAATGAATTTATCTCTTAAGTAAAAAGACCAATCCAAGTACTTCAAATATCTAGTAAAGGGGATTTTAAAATATGACCAAGGCAAAGAAAGGATGTATGTCTTAGACAATGGATATGTATTTATTACAAATATATTTATGTATTGAAATGATACCATGGATCTCGTAAATATATATAATTAGTATAAGTTGATTAAAATAGAAGTATACTTAAGCAATAACCATCTGTGTGAGTATGAAATGATATCTCATTACGTACTTCTTGGCCAGTTGTAGAATTTGGGTCATTTGTTCTTCTGTTTGATAAAGACATAATTTTTGAATGTATAGAAAATATATGATCTCACTTGAGATCTTTCTACTATAATTTATCCAATCAGCTTTTCTATCTTTCTTTAGATTTATTTTAATTTTTCTCTCTAAGAAATCATAAATTTCGTCATAGTTTTCAATTTTATTATTAAAGGATTACAAAATAATATTTTCTTAGATATATAAATTTTAGCTAATTAGCTGGTAACTATTTACAGCACTGTGATCTACTTCCTGTCAAGCAGGCCTCAGAGAAAATCCGAGGACAGTTGGTTAGCACCCACAACAGTTGTGCCACTATTGCACAGGTCTTGGCCAGCAATTTTGGGTCACAGAGTTTGTAGCTGGGTAAGATGACTGATGTCTTTCCTCTTTCAGTTGTCTGCATGGCACCTTCTGACACTTTGAAAGGGAGAAAGTTTCAATTCAATCCCAGCTTGCCTTCTCTGAATCTTGCAACTGATGTGTGTGGTATGGTCAACAGTAGGATTTTATCTTCTAATTCTGGTGAGCAGCTAAGAGGACTGATCAAAGCTTGTATATTTTAGGGGCCTCTAGGACTTCCTTAACAAACTCTCGTAGGAGTACCCCATTTGTTAGTAACTCACTGCTTCTAGGAATAGCATTATCTAGTCAGGCAAGGTAACACCCTACAATCTCTCATCTGTACTTTTTTATATAGCTCCAAGGTAGTAAGTGCCTATATGGCTTTTTCATACATCCATTGTTTTGGTTAATCCTCTCTGCTCTTGCCTTCCCAATCCCCCTCCTTCCCTGCTTAAATATTTATACCTATAATATTAACTGTAGGTTCCTTTTACCTATGTTCTACTATCATCTGCCCGTTAAGGCAACCCTACCCCACTCATTCTCCCAATGTCCCCTTTCTTGTCTATTGGATTTTACAGGTACATCATGTTAAATAAGCAGAGCTAAAGAGTTGAAACTAAGATTTGCATATAAGAGAGAACATGAAACATTTATCCTTCTGAGCCTTGGTTTCTTCATACAATGTAACAACATACTTTTTCTCCAGATTTATCCACTTACCTGTACTCACTTGTATTTACAGCTGAATAAAATTCCACTGTGTGTATGTACCACATTTTCATTATTTATTTGTCAGCTAGTGGACATCTAAGCTGCTTGCATTTCCTAGATATTGTGAATAGAGCAGCAATGAACCTGGATGGATGTATAGCTATCTGTAACACAAAGTCTTTTGACCCAGCAGCGGCATAGCTGGCTCACATGGTAGTTTCATTTTTAATTTTTTTAAGAAACATTCAGCTGGGCGGTGGTGGCACACACCCTTAATCCCAGCACTTGGGAGGCAGAGGCAAGCAGATCTCTGTGAGTTTGAGCCAGCCTGGTCTACAGAGTGAGTTCCAGGACAGCCAGAGTTACATCAGAGAAACCTTGTCTCGGAAACCCAGAAGAAAAAAGAAAAAAAGAGACATTCAGATTTATGTCCCAGGTGACTGTGCCAGTTTACATTCCCACCATGCAGTCTGAGGATTCCCTTCCATCACATCCAACATTTGTTGTCATGTGTATTCCTGATGATAGCCATTCTGGCTTGACTGAGATGGAATCTCAAAATAGTTTTAATCTTGATTTTCCTGGTGGCTAAGGATGTTCAATACTTTGTGATGTTTCCTAGTCATTTCTTTGTATCCTTTTGAGAACTTTCTGTTTATTTCTATGGCCCATTCTTTATCATTGTTTGTTTTCGTGGTGTTTAATTTCTTGGGTTCTTTGTATATTCTAGACACTAATTCTCTATCAGATGTACAGGTGTCGGAAGTCTTCTCCCATTCTGTGGGCTGCCTCTTCTCTCTCGTGACAGTTTCCTTTGCTGTCCAGAAAGAAGGTTTTTAGCTTCATGACCCCATTTGTTGATTCTTGGTCTTATTTCCTGAGCTACCAGAGACCTATTTAGAAAGTCTTCACCTGTGCCTATTAAAATGCTCCAAACCTTTCCCTCTCTCGTTTTCAAAGTATCAGATCTTATGCTGAGATCCATGTAGAGCTGCATTTTGCGCAAGGTTAGAGTTAAGGATCTAGTTTCATTCCTCTTCATGTTGATAGCAAGATTTCCCAGCACTAATTGTTGAAGACATCATCCTCTCTCCAATATCTGTTTTTGACATCTTTGTCAAATATGAGATGTCTTTAGTTGCATGAACTTATATCTTGGCCTTCTGTTCTATTCCTTTGGTCTATGTGTCTGTTTTTGTACCAGTACCATGTGGTTTTTATTACAATTGCTCTTCAATATAACTTGAAATCAGATGTGGCAATGTCTCCAGCAGTATTCTTTTTATTCAGAATTGTTTTGGATATCCTTGGTCTTTTGTTCTTCCATATAAATTTTGATGCTTTGTTCTGTTTGGTTTTTTTTATTATTGGTGAAGAGTGGCCTAAGGATTTTGATAAGGATTGTGTTGAATCTGTAGATTACTTCTGATAAGATTATCAGAATTATGCTAATTTTTACAACTCATAAGCATGGGAGGTCTTTCCATCTTCTAATGTCTTCTTCAATTTCTTAAAGTTTTTGTTGTAGAAATCTTTTGTTTCCCTGGTTAGGCGTATTACTAAGTATTTCATTTTGTGTGTGTAGCTACTGTGAATGGGATTGATTACATAGTTTATTTTTCAGTATATTTGCCATTGATACATAAGAAGGCCACAAATTTTTATGTTAATTTTGTATTCTGACACTTTGGTAAAGGTGTTTATCAGCTCTAAAACTTTATTTTAATGGAGTCTTTAGGGTCTGTTATATGTACAATCATATCATCTACAAATGAAAATACTTTGATTATTTTTCTTGTTTTTTATTTCTTTTATTTACTTTATTAATTGCTCCAGATAAGACTTCAAGAACAATACAAAATAGGATAGAAAGTGTGGACATCCTTGTCTTGTTCCTTTTCTTAATGGATGTGCTTTGAGTTTTTCTTCATTTAGTATGGTGTTGGGTATAGGTTTGTTGAATACAGTCTTTACTGTGTTGAGATGTGCCACCTGGATCCCTAGATTCTCTAGGACTTTTATCATGAAGGGATGTTAGATTTTATCAAAAGATTTTTTTCTGTATTAGGTGATCGTGATGTTTCCCTCTTTTAGTCCGTTTATATGATGAAATATATCAGTTGATTTATGTATATTGAACCATCTTTGTATCTCTGAAATAAAACCAACTCAATAATAATGAATAATCTTCTTGGCATGCCTTTGAAATGGGTTTGCAAATATTTTATTGAGAATTTTTGTATCTACGTTCGTCAGGGATACAGTGCAATGTTTTGTTTTTGTTGTGTCTTTCTCTAGTTTTGGTATCAGAATAATACTGGTCTCATAAAAAGTCTGGAAGCCTTTCTTCCTTTTCTATTTTATGGAATAATTTGAGCCGTATTGGTATTAGTTATTTTTTTTTTAATTCTGGTAGAATTATGTATAGAATCCATCTGGTCCTGGGTGTTTTTAGTTGGGAAGCTTTTAATTACTGCTTCAACCTTGTTGTATGTAAGATATCTGTTTATTTCATCTCGTTTCAATGTTTGATAGGTCGTTTTATCTAGAAACTCATCCCTTTCATTTAGATTTTCCGATTTAATGATGGGATGAGGCTTTTAAAGTATGGCCTTAGGTTTCTCTGAATTTCATTGGCATTTGGTTTTGTCTTCTCTGTCTTTCTTTTGGTTAATCTGGCTAAGGTTTTATCAATCGTGTTTATCTTTAAAAAAAAAACCCAACTCTTTGTTTCTTTTTTATTTTTATTACGTTTATTTATTTGTGTGTTGGGGGGAGAGGGGAAATGCATGCCATGGCACGTTTGTAAAGACCAGAGACAACTTCAGGAGACAGTTCTCCCCCTGCGCCTGGAGGACTCAGGGACTGAACTCCACTGGTTGGGCTTGACAGCAAGTGCCTTTACTCACTGAGCCGTCTCACCAGCCAGCACTCATCAATTCTTTTACTGTTTTCTTTTAAATTCCCGTTGCCGTGATTTCTGTCCTGATCTTAATTATCTCCTTCTA
The DNA here is from genome assembly GCA_026225945.1 of Cricetomys ansorgei. Classification (NCBI taxonomy): domain Eukaryota; kingdom Metazoa; phylum Chordata; class Mammalia; order Rodentia; family Nesomyidae; genus Cricetomys; species Cricetomys ansorgei. The sequence goes on from JAMJFZ010003384.1 coordinate 2,598,179, forward strand.
CAGCTCTGATGTTTTCTGTAATCTTGTTTTGCCAAGCCTTCGGGTACATCATTAAGCTAGTTGATATCTTTATTTATCGATTGATTGATTGATTGATTGATTGATTGATTGATTGATTGAAACAAGCTTTCACTATGTATCCCTGGTTGACCTAGAATTCACTATGTAGACCAGACTGGCCTTGAACTTACAGGTCTGCTTGCCTCTGACTCCTGAGCATTAAGATTTAAAGTCTGTACTGGTATACCCAGCTGAGATCTCTGTTGGGAGCCTGGCCAATCCAAGATTTTCTCAGTGGTCCTGATAAAATGACAGAGAGAACGCTATGTTCTGTGTCCTTGCCCAGGGGCAAACTTAGCAAGGTCCAGTCTGGGGCTTAGGCCAGAGCCTAGAAGGAGTCAAGGTTGCAGTTCCTGGGAACTCAACTCTTTCCCCTAGGCTTCGGTTGGTTATCAGTCCTAAGGCAGCTGTGTGTGAAGTAGCCTGTGTTTGCCAAGTCTTTGCCAACATTGCTTAATTAGCTTTCTGCTGACTCTTATTCTCCCCCTGCAAATCAGATACTGTAGTACTTCTTAATAAACTTTCTTGACATAAGACACAGTGTCAGAGCGGGGAAACTTGTGCTGAAAGAACAGCAGGGAAGCGCAGGAAGGCTTGGGTGTGGGTTTCTGGGGATGGGCCATGGACTCTGACCCCCATCCCGAGAACGAATGAATAAGTCCCGGGAGCCCTTCTGGTGAAGTGGTGCTCACTTTAATTCAGGGTGACTGCTACATATGTAACCAACAGTGGAGGCGGGTCAGACAAGAGCATTGGGGTAGACTTATTTGCATGCGGAGCTCAAGTCTAAGCATCAAGGTCTTGCAGGGGCACCTTCTGCATGAGGTGTGGTCTCATAGGGAAAAAGAAAAAGGCACCCTATCAGTGAATGGACCCATCCCTAGGTTCCCAGCTACAGCGCTGATAAGCACCAACCAAGCCACATTCCTTTTGCTTCTGGGAAGTAAGCAATATTTAATATTTAGCTGTGTTCTGGCCAAGGCTAAAGTGAGGAGCAGCTGAACGCCTACCGTTCTCATCTCCTGGGATGACTCGGGGTTCCAAGCCAGCTTCGACCCACTCTTAGCTCTATGACAGTCCCACAACACAGCTTATACAAGACCACTGCGCCCAACTTTCCTATCTTCTAATTCCGGGGTCCTCCCTCTCAGGAAACTATCACTGAAGATGACCTGTCTGCCTAGGTCAAACCTCCCTTTTTTTTTCCTCTTTTTTTTTTAATGTAGGTCCTTAGGACTATAAACTTTCCTCTTAGGACAGCTTAGTATTCCATAGATTTTGGAATGTTGTGGTTTCATATTGATTCATTTCTAGAATTTCTTTTCTTTCTTTCTTAATTCCTTCAGTGATTTATTTCATTCAATAGTATGCTGTTTAGTCTTCATGAGTTTATGTACTGTCTGTGGTTTTTATTATCATTGATATCATTGATTGTGGTCACATAGAATGCAGAACAGCTTCTTTGATTTGCTCTGTTCCCTATGTTTGTTGGTTTGCTTTGTATTATAATGATTGTTCTGTTTTGGAGAATGTTCTTTGAGCTGGCGAGAAGAATGTCTATTCCTTGGTGTTTGGGGAGTGTTTTGTATACGTCTATTATATTCCTTTGATTTATGACTTAATTCTAATTTAACTCTGTTTTTTGTCTGCATGACCTGATTTTCCTAGGAATAGAATATTGAAATCTCCCACTATTGCTGTGTTGAGATTAATCTGTGGCTTTACGTCTAATAATATTTAGTTTATGAAACTAAATGAATCTGTTTGGAGAGTATATGTTTAAAGTTGTAGTATCGTCTCAATGAATTATTCCTTAATGAATATGAAGTAACTTTATTTCTTCTGACTTCTTTCAGTCTGAAGCCTATTTCGTCTGAAAATTGAATAGCTCTGTCTGCTTGTTTCTTAGTTCTATCCACTGGTATACCTTTTCCCAAGCTTAAGGTGGTTTCTATTTGGTGGTGAGGTGTTTCTTGGAGGTTTTGGTGTTTCTAATCCAATCTGCTAGTCTGTGTCTTTTTATTGGTGAATTGAGACCATTAATATTCAAAGTTATTATTGAAATATGTATATTAATCCCTGTAATTTTGCTAATTTTTGTGGTGTTCTTGGATCTTTTTTGATTAACTGTCCTAGTACTGTCTGTTTTCCCCTGTGACTTCTTCAGTCCAAAGTATTTCTCCCATTATCCTCTGTAGGATAGTCTACAACTATACCTTTAACCTATTTTTAGTATGGACAGTTTTTATTTCTCTCTCAATTTTAATAGACAGTTTTTCCGGGTATAATAGCCTGGGCTAGCAGTTGTAGTCTTTAAGAATTTGGACTACATCTCTTCAGATTCTTCTGGTTTCAAATTTTTTCATCAAATTATCTGCCATTAATCTGATTGGCTTGCTTTTATAGACGACTTGGCCATATTTATTGTAGCTTCCATTTGAGTAGCAGATCAAAAGTGACTACCCCTTTCTTTGTACTGTGTTTTCAGTGTTTAACTATAATATTTCATAAGAAGTCTCTTTTCTGCTCTTGTCTGTTTGGTATTCTGTGGACCTTTTGTACATGGAGATATCTCTTTGTCTAGATTTGAGAAATGTTGTTTTATGATTATACTGAAAATATTAACAATGCCCTGACTTAGAATTATTTTCCTTCTTCAGTGTCCATAATTCATAGATTTGGTCTTCTCATGGTGTCTCAAGTTCCTGCACATCCAGTTCACCTGCTTTAAAACAATCTATTAGTCTTTGGTTGAATGATCCAGTTTCTCTACTTTGTCTTCAAGCCAAGATATTCTGTCTTCTATGTGATTCTCTGTTAATGAAGCTTTCAATTGGTATTTTTAATTAGTCTTACTGAGTTTTTCATTTCAGTTTTGGTTCCTTCAGTGTTTCTGTCTCTTTATTGAATTCAATTCCATCCTGAATTCTCCTCATTATTTCATCCAGCCATTCGTCTTTTCTTAGACTTGGGTCATTTTATTCCCGTCCTCTTTATATTCATTCAGGTGTTTATTTTTACGTTTTATTGTTTTTATGTATATGGGTTGGTTTGCCTGCATGTATGTCTGCGCACCAAGTTGTTGTTGTCCTTTGGTATGTACGCTCAGTTTACCAGACTGGAATCTGGCGGTATGGCAGCCTGGGTGGTTTAGGGGAGTCTTTAGAGAACAGAGTCTCTGCTGAGAGGGTTGAGGTGAGGGTCAGAGGCCAGTGCTAGAGGGACTAAGTGGAGCATTTAGGATGTACTGGTTCGCAGGTGAAGTGGGATGGGACTGGAGGGACTGGGTGAAGTGACTATAGCATGCAGTACCAGAGATAGAGCAGGCGGGGATCAGTGTGGGGGAGTCAATTGCGGGATGGGGTCACATTCAGGGTTGCAAGGACCAAGTAGAGCATCTGTAGAGCATACAATCGGAGGTGAAACCGTCCTGAGTTAAAGCTGGGGCTGGAGACACATTGCTTCATTTTCTTGTGAGATCTAATTATGTCCCTAGTCTGTTGAGGCCTGGGATCCCCAGAGACTTAGTCTCCTGAGCAGCATTACTTCTTTCCACATCTCTTGGCTGATACCTACAACTTTTCAAACAAAAGTTTTTGCCGTTTGTTCAGATTAAGAATAACAGTTACTACTGAAGTCAATTATATACATAAAATGTGAAAAAGAGGAACTTTTAAGGCAATAAATTCTATTGTACTTCTAAAATAATGACCTGTATAATATTAAGAAGTCCTCTTGTTACGGAGATATAAGGAAGCATCATAAGAAACAGAGTTTTGATTAGTCCTGTCCTGACCCCACCCCCACCTAATTGGGGAAAAGATGGTCTCTCTCTCCTAAGGGAAAGAAAGGGACAAACGGAGGGGAATGAAAACATTGATATGACCTTTAAATTTCTATTACATTTACGTATGTATTTTGTGCATTTGAGTGCGGGTGTTTGCATACCACAGCAAGCATGCAGGAGTCAGAGGGCAACTTGTGGGAGTCACTCTTTCCTTTCACTGTAGGGCTTAGGGGGTTGAGCTCAGGTAATCAGCATTGGTGGCAATTGCCCTGTTCACTGAGCTACCTCACTGACCCTGATACTACTTTTAATGTGCTTGTCCAATACGCAGTGATCAAATGATTCTTAGCATGTCTGTCATCTCAGACATTTGTAATTTTGTGTGACAAGACATGAAATTCTGTTTCCTAGCTGTTTTGAAATCTATATTTTTGTCAACTATAGTCACGTCACTATCCAAAAGAACATTCAAACTCATTTCCTGAACTTTGTACCTGCTGTACAATCTCTCCCTGCCCCTCAGCTTTTGCAGCTTACAGATAATCAAGATTCTACATGCACTCCATTTTCCACAAGATTAGGGGTTTATTAGCATGTATTAATCATACACAACAACTGGTTTCTGTTCAATTAAAGTTCGGGCGCTTAACTGGAGAGTCCAGCGTTGAAATTTCCAATGCTCTTTATTAGTCACAAACCATGTCAAATCTCAGGGAATTCTATATCCAGGCAGCTAGGCAGAGAGCTCATTCCAGTGCTTCCTCACCCCATGCTCTCTGTTGGGTTCCCAAACTGGACCCCAACTTGATGACGCACCCACAGAGAGACACAGTCGGATAATCGATGCAAAAAGCAAGAGGTTTATTAACCAGCGCTGGGGCCATTCTAACACGCAGGATAGAAGCGGCCCCGAGAAGCAGAAAACGAAGCTTTTTATACAAAATACAGACAGTTGCTAGGCATAAACCAATTTGGTACAAGTCAATTGATCCCCAAATTGTTTTTCTGTTTTGATAGGTTAGGGCCAATTAACCTTTAAGCTGATTGGAGCTGGCATATAGCAAGGTCGTGGGCACCAGGAAATGTACACTTAGGGTCTTAGTCAACATGGAAAGTCCCTTGCCCAAGACTATTAGGTGGCAGCTGTAGCTGCCTCTCATACTTTAGTTTTAGGAATGTGGGCTGGGTCACAGTGCCCTTGAATTAAGCCTAACAATAATTGTTTTATGGTTTCTGGGGTGGGCTAGTTCTTGGAACAGGGAGTTCTGGAAAGTACTCAATAATTATTGTATTGAGTAGAGAAAGCCTAAGTTCCTGTTAAGAGTTTAGGATTAATGCCCAGGGCCGGGGGTCTCTGGCCTCACACTCTCCTCTTAGTTCTCCTCCTGCTCCTAGCTGCTTCTTCCTTGTTCTCTGCTGTCTGTCTCCTCCCTCTCTGCCCTTGCCCTAGTTCTTTTTTATTCCAAATCCTCTCTGTCTCCACCCAGCCTTCCAATATACAAATCAATGGAGCCTAACCTTCATCTGCCTTAAGGCTAAGGAATGTTCCACTCTTGTGGAGAGCCGTATAGCCACTCCTTTGTTTACTGGTAGGCAGTGAATCCTTTACTTGCTTCAAGGACAGCTTACTGGAACATTATCCATAACTAAAATCTCCCACAACAGGTTTCACTATGAACTTTTCATACATGAAGGATTTAGTTTTAAAAGACAACATCTCCCAGACTCAGGTATGTTTTTGCAAAAGACAAGCCAGTTGAATCATCCTCCACTGTGTGAACAAGACCCAGCTTCTAGACCTCTTTACCCTCTGAGAATATTTAAATTTATTCCGTATTTTGACTACTGTGAAAAGTCGTACTAAACATAGGAGCTTAGATATCTCTTCGTTATATTGATTTCATTTCTTTTGGATCTTGTGCTGGCTAGTTTATGTCAACTTGATGTGCTAGAGTTACTTGCAAAGAGAGACTCTAAATTCAGAAAATGCCTCCATAAGATTTTTTGTGGAGCATTTTCTTAATGGGTGATTGATGCGGGAGGGCCCGGACCACTGGTGGTCCTGGGTCCTATAAGAAAGCGGGTTGAGCAAGCTGGGAGGAGCAAGCCAGTAAGCAGCACTCCTCCATGGCCTCTGCATCAGTGCCTGCCTCCAGGTTCCTGCCTTGAGTTCTTGCCTTGACACCCTAGATCTGAGACTTGTAAGATGAAATAAATCCTTCCCTCTGCAAGTTGCTTTTCGTCATGCAGCTTTTATCACAGCAGTGATACACTAACTAAGACAGAATATACACGGAAATGAGATTAGAAGGCCATAAAGGTAATTCTCGTTTTAATTTTTGTGGAATCTCTCTACTGTTTTCCATAACGGCTGAACTAATTAACATCCCTAATTAACTAACAGCAGTGCAGGAGCGCACCCTTTACTCACAGTCTTGGTTGCTTTTCTCTCTTTTCAAATTTGAATTTAAAAAATTTTTAGATTTATTTCTTTTGTATGTATGTTCTGTATATGTGTACGTATGAGTGTTTTGCCCGCATGTATGTACGTGCACCAGGTGTGTGCCTGGCCTAAGGAAGCCAGAAATTGGTGCCAGATCCCTGTGAACTGGAGTTATGAATGATTGTGAACCATCATGTAGGGGATGGGAATTGAACCTCAGTCTTCTGCAAGAGCAGTGAATGCTCTCGAGCACTGAGCCATTGCCCTAGCCCCTTCGAATCTGTATTTTTGATTTGTCTTTTTGCTAATTTCTCATTGTGGTTTTGACGCACACCCCCCTGATTACCAGTGGCACTGAGTATTCTTATTCACGCTTCTTGGCCATTTGCTTGTCTTCTTTGGGAAAATGTCTTTTGTCCTGTCTTTTGTCCATTTATAAATCAAAATGCTCATCGTGGTTTCCTTTTGGCTGTTGAGATTGGCTAGTCCCTGTTATATTCTGAATGTTAACTCTTTGTCAGATGCATAGTTTTCTAATACCTCCCCTTACTTCCACAGGTTACTCCTTCGTTCTGTTGTTTCCTTTGCTGTACAGCAGCATTTTAGTTTGATCTGTTACCAGGTGTGATGGCACAGTCCTGTTTTCCCAGGACCTGAGAGGTGGAAGTAGAAGAATCAGGAATTCAAAAAAAGGAGTCATCTTTCATGACACAGAGAGTCCAAGGCTAACTTAGGCTATATGAGGCCCAGCCTCTAAGAAAAATTACCATTTATCATTGTGTTTTTGCTCTGTACTTTTGAGGTCATACTCAAGAAGTTCCTGCCCAGATGACCAATGGCATTAGGCTCTCCCTCCCCGTGTTTTCTTCTAATAGTTTAATAGTGTTAGTCTTACATACAAGTTCACTTTCCGTTGACTTTTGAAGGTGGTGAGCAATAGGAGTCTAGTTTCGATTCTTCTGCTGTGGAATATCTAGATTTTCTAGCACCACTTATTGAAGAGTTGGTCCTTTCTTCGGTGCGGTCTTTCTTGTGGACTTGTGGACTTTTCATCCTGTTTTATTGACAGTACTGTGCTGTTTTCGCTATCGTTGCTTTGTGATATATTGTGAAGGCAGGTAGAGTGAATACTCCAGTTTTGTTTGTTTGTTCTCAAAACATCCTGGGGCTATTTGGGTCTTTTGTGGACCTGAAGGATTAGGAGTCTGATAGACTTTTCCCCCATAGGGAAAAGAACTTCTTAGATGAATTGATGTACTTTTCACTTAAACACTTAAGGTGGCCAACATTTTGATTCCTCTCATTCTCCAAGCCAAAGACTTTATAGGTTTTTTCCTACCAGAGGAAATTGTTCCTAGAGACTTTCAAATATCCTTTCTTTCCCCCCCCCTCTCTCTCTGTTCATGCCTGTGGTTGGAATCAATCAGCTTCCATCCCCTTGATCATGTTATCCAGTCTCCTGCAATAGCCCAATTCCAATAGAACTCGTCTTATTCCCAAACTATAATAATTTTGGCTCCGGACCTTCTTGGTCTGGATCTTCTCCCACTCAGATTCTTTACATGCATTTGTGTTTTGCCTGCATGTATGTCTATGTGAGGGTGTTGGAATCTCTGGAAGTACAGTTACAGACAGTTGTGAGCTGCCACGTAGGTGCTAGGAATTGAACCTGGGTCCTCTGAAAGAGCAGCCAGTGCTCTCATCCACTGAATCATCTCTCCAAACCCACCTTTCATGTTTTTTAAAGTTTCAATTTCACTTGTTGCTCTAATCCTTCTTTTAAAAAATTTACTTTATTTGTATGGGTGTCTAGTCTGTGTATATGTCTACACAACACATGTGTGTCGGTGCCTGTGGAGGCCAGGAGAGGGTGATAGATTCTCTAGGATTGGACTTAAAAACTTAAAAACCCTCCATGTGGGTGCTAGAAATTGTACCCAGTTCTTTTGGAAGAGCAACCAGCTCTCTTACCTGCTGAGCCACCTCTCCAGTCCCTCTAGTCTATTTATCCTGATTCCAAATCTGTGGAAAAGAATTCACACTTAACATTGGAGGGGTAGAAGGTTCCATAAATTTCTGTTAGACCCATTTAGGCTACAGGGAGTGCAGTTTAAGTCTAGTCGGTTTGTTGTTGATGATGGTGGTGGGTGGTGGTGAGTACTGGTGGATGTGGTGGTGGTGGGTGTGGTGGGTGTGGTGGGTGTGGTTGGTGTGGTGGTGGTGAGATAGGGCAAAGGTTCTTTATTCCTCTGATTTTTCATTAAAAGGAAACCTGACAAAGAGGACAGCTCAGAGCTGTTGAGCCACAGAGAAGGAACATATACTCTGCAGGTTCTCACTTCCAGGCTGAGTCTGAAGGGAGAGATGACAGAGTCCCACACAGCACTATAGGTCTGAGAACAGAAAACACCTTTGATTCTGTGTTGGGAACGGATTCGAGGCGGTGTCACTGCTGGAGGAGGAACTCTGTATTGAGTTTCTAAGCCAGTGGGAACTTTGAAAACATCAGTTTTCTGCAGCTCAGAAAAGTAAGAAATAAAACAATGAAGCCCAGAATGCCCCAGAGGGGTGTAAAAGCAGCAGGGGTGGGGTAGAGGGGTGTCTTTCCAACCACCAAGGGCCTCACTGCTGCCACCAACGGAGGGACACCTGCCCAAAGAGGGACACCCCAAGGAGGGATACACAGGCTCCCTCTGTGAACTGATGACTCAGGCAGCATGGAAGGGTGCAGAAGGGCAGGAACAGGGCCCTCTCCCATCCTCCTCAGAACATCAACTCTGAAGAAAAGTGTCCTGGGAGAGAACTTGAAATTGACTGTGATTGAATTTCTACTATCAGGTTAATAGGATGTCTAGGGAAATTAAGCTGGAGTTTTAAATACTTAGAAAATTAAATTTTGTGTACACATGAGTTTAAAGATTGAGATTAGTGTTTACTTGACATCAGAGAGTGCCATTTAAATATTTACATGAAAGTCACGAAGGAGTACAAGTATATATATCAGATTGGCATGAACTTTGCCATACAAACATAATTAAATTCAGTGATCTTTTCTCAGTAAACATGTGGAAATGTTCAACTGTTCTGAGGGCCAGTGCCTTGGTCCATTAACTATGTGATATAGTGGGAAATTTGTTGAGGTTAGAGTCAAAACAGTCTCGGGGGGGCCTCTATGAGTGTCTTAGTCTTATGCCTAATTGGTGCTCTATGCACGCTAGTTTGGGTTTTTCCATTTAATCTCTATATATGTCTATCTCTCCCTTCCCCCTTCCTCTCTCTCTCTCACTCTTCCTCTCTCTCTGTCTCTCTCTCTCTGTCGGGGGGCATATCACAGTTTCTTCCTTTACGTGTGGGTCCTGGGGACGGTACTCAGATCGTCTGATCATCTCACCGGCCCTACGCATTAGTTTCTCTCCTTTCCTTCTGATTTGTCACTGAAGGTCAAGAATGCAGATCCGATGTTACGACCGATACGAAATAACACATGCATTTGTAACTACGTGTTATTATAGCTTGTTTTCTATTTATCTGCTGGACTTACTTTTCTTTCGGGGCCAGATATTGAACCCAGCATATATTAACACTGAGCTACTACATGCTCAGCCCTTATTTGTTTGAGACAAGGTTTCAGGTAGCTGAACTTACGGCTAGCTTTCAACTAGTGTAGTGGGAAATTTAGTAGAGCCACTGTACCTGGCATAAACACCAGCGTGCTGGGAATGTTTTTAGACACACCTAGGCCCTGAGGAAATCTTTCTTAAAAATCAGTGGTTGTTTTTGTGAGGGTTTCCTGACATTTATTAAGTTGTTTAGCTGGAGGAGCTCTGAGGCCTTAGCATGACTTCAGTCACAGACTTTCTTGGCAAACCAGGAAGTCTTGCATTATTATACACTGCAAATGGTGCATAATAATGGATGAATAATGCATGGGTGGGGTGTTCTTTCAGGCAGCACATAGTTCAGATCAGGGGTTCTGCTATAACTTTTGTGGGACAATTAATAGATACACTTCTGAAAGACTGCTGGAGGTTCAGGCCTTTGAGGCTGTTCCTCCTGCTCTTTCAAAGCTTCATTGCATCCTGAAGTGTCTCTCTTCTGTTGTCCCTGTGACTCAGTTTATCTGCAAACTAGCAATCCTCTTTCCTCTTTCTTACCTCTTGCCTCTTGTCTCTTGCCACCATGTCAAGGTTATGTCTACTATTCTCTTTCTTAAGATTTATTTTTTTTATTTTATATGCATGCATGTTTTACCTGCATGTATGTATGTGTACCACTTGCATGCCTGATGTCCAGAGAGGCCAGTAGAGGGTGTCAGAACCCCTAACATTGAAAGTTACAGATGTTTGTAAGCTGTCATGTGGGTTCTGGGAACTGAACCTGCTTCTTCTGCAAGAGCAGCTAGTGCTCTTAACTGCTGGGCAATGGTACCAGCCCCCAACATATACTGTTCTTAAAGGTTGTATCTACATTATTGTTTCTACTCTAAGCAACATGTATAACAAAACATAAGGGAATTCGTTCACTTCTCCCCCTAGGGCTGCTTAAGTCTTGCCATGGCATGCCAACCCCTTCTGAGTGCTCCAGGATGGGTTGGAAGCTTCGGTGGTTTTCAGAGCTCAGCTTTCAAACTCACACTCCATCCTCTCTGTTCGGTGGCCTGTTCATTCACCCTCATTAGCTCCATTCAATGTGAAAGTAACTGCAAATGCCATGAATACAAGGAGCCAAATTATGCAGCTCTTGTCAGCTAGGACCTTTTCTGGAGACTGTCTGGCTGTGTTTTGTTTGAGGATTATCTGCTTTCTGTATAGTCAGGCCCTTCCTCATAGATTAGACAGGTTGCCTAAAAAGATCTTACCTAGAGAACAAATATTTTACTCCTGGCAGTCTGGAACCCAATGGAAGACAAATGTTAGATATTAATATTAGAATGTTCATATTCATTCATCTCCCTCCTTCTAGTATGCTACCCTCACCATCAGCTAATCTGTGGAATTTCTATTACATAAACATTCAACTTTCTTATTCCCAACTATGTTATGTGTTATTTATTCTTTTGCATTGCTTATACATCTGTGTATTTAAGTTACGATCTGGGTTAAAGATCTCCCCTGCCACCCTCCTTCCCCATGCACAAACGTGTGTGTGTGTGTGTGTGTGTGTGTGTGTGTGTGTTGCTAAAGAGTGAAGCCAGGGCTTTAAAGGTGCTAACCAAACAATTACTACTGAGCTACACCTCTGCTAGCCAACAATTTATGTTTTGAGCTGTATGTAGCAGTACATCTACAGGTGGCTCACCAAGGACGACAAGAAGGCATAGGTGTAATCCCTATCACACTTCAGCAGAGGGAACCACCATCCTGGCCAGCACCATACTGGACAGTGGAACCTTGTGCATCTGAGCTCAGGTATTTTTATTGATTCAGAACTCCTAGGGTGTTCCAGTGATAGCCCATGTAGATCATGACCAATCAAACATCCCCAACATTAATCCAACACCTGCAGACAGTACAAAACGCCAAGACCTCCGCGCCCTCTCACCCAACAGTGCATAAAACGATATTTTATACATAACTAAAAATAAACTTCCACAACAGCTGTGTTCATTCTGCTGCTTACCCCCACTGAATTTTAATTTCAATATCGCTCTTTTTAGATGTTCCATTTTGCTGTTTTCCAAAAACTGCCTAATCTCCCTCCTTACTGTCTTTCGATTTCCATTTCTTCTATCTCTTCGATAGTTTTTTAAGTACTTATTTGAACAGGCTGGAGAACTATCTCAGTGGTTAGGAACACTTGCCGCACAAGCATGGGGACCTGAGTTCAAATCCCCAGTGCCCATGTAAAAAGCTTGGTGTGGCCACTTCCTGTGACACCTATGTTGTGGAGGGGCAGAGGTAGGAGGGTTGGTGGTTCGTATTCACCACTGGCCTAACTCTAGGTTCTGTGGGAAACCCTGTCTCAAAAGAATAAGGCCAAGAATGATGACACCTGACATTCTCTGACTTCCATGTATATGAACACCTGCGCACACATGTGTGTATACACACACACACACACACACACACACAATTTATTTTATATCCAAAATATCTCAACAGTGTTGTTCACATTCTTGGTAATAGCCTTTTTAGTGGACACGGAGTAGTGTCTCATCCGTGTTTTAACTTGGATCTTCTAATGATTGATGATACTGATCATCTTTAAAAGTTATTGCTAGCATGGATATATCAAAATGAAATGTCAATACTCTGCCATTTTAAAATTGTATTGAGTTGTAGTGTGTGTGTGTGTGTGTGTGTGTGTGTGTGTGTGTGTTTAAGACAGGGTCCCACAATGTAGTCCAGACTGTCTAGAACTCACAGCAATCCTCCTGCCTCAATCTCCCAAGTGCTGGAATTCCAGGTATGAGCCATCATGCCTGGTGTGAATGCTTCTTTATATATTTTCTAGATACAAGCTCTTTACTGCATATATGAGTTTTAGATATTTCCCCTTAGTCTGTGACTTATATTTTGACTCTTTAATGTAATATTTTGAAATGAAAAACAAAAGTGAGGTTTTTTTTTCTTTTTAAATCCAATTTGTTCATTTTTACATTTGCATTGCATTACATTTGCATTTACATTTGTTTGGTATCATTTCTAAGAAATTTTTGGATTTAGGCATTTTGTTCTGGAAACCTTGCAAACTTAGAACTTACCTTTACATCTCTGATGCATTTTGAACTTTTATGGACAGTGTGAATTAAGAGTCTAAGTTCAACCTTTTAGAAGCGTGCACATCCTATTTCCTGTTTTAAGGACTTCACTGCTGTCATTGCTAAGTGTGTGTGCACGCTAGGGTGTGGATGTCAGTAGAGGTGTGCGTGTGGAGGTCCCAGGACAAGCCTGGGAGTTGGCCCCAGCCGTCCACTGTTTGGAAGTTGGCCTTCAGGCTTCCCAGAATTCTCCTGTCTCTGCCTCCCTCACCATATAGGAGTGCTGGGATTCCTGACTTTTGTGCCAGGCATTTTTCTTAGCCCTGTCTAAAAGGCTTTAAAGAAAAGTCTGTCATCCAGTTCAATTTCTTCTGTGCCTTTAGCAAACCAATCGACTAAACGCCTGAAGTTTAAATTTCTAAAGTCTCATTTTATTTCATCAGAGTCTAAGTCTATTTTTAACTTTTAAAATTACATTGAGCTATTTATTGCGCGTGCGCCTCGTGTGTGGAGGTCAGAGTTCTCTCCTTCCGTCATGGGGGCACCTGGGATTTGACCTCAGTGTTCACCCTTACCTGATTGAGCCGTCTCAACAGATCCAACAACGTGCTAATACCACATGGTCTTGATAATTGTAGTTTATTGTTAGTTTTAAAAGTACGAAGTTATTTGTGAATGCTTTCGTTTATTCTTTACAATTATAATGATCGTATCCGACCCAAATACCCCCTCCATTTACTTCAGCCTCCCTGAATACCTTCCCCTCTCACCCTCACGCCCCCTCCTCCTTTATAACCCACTGAGTCCAATTAGTGACATTTAAATGGATGTGGGACCATGCACCAGAGGAGGGCACTTCGAGGGACTATACTACCAAAGAAAAAGTGTTACCTGCCCCCCACTAGACCAGCTGTATTGTTTACTACCACCGCCGTCACCATTCTGAGACAACATGGAAAGTTCCACAGGAGATCCTATGGTATGCCCAAACTATCCGCAAAGTTCTCTAACCCAAAAGAAACTGTCAAGGCCAAAAAACACAAGTGAGCTAAGATGCAGATATATTTGGTTACCTTTGAAGTCTCTTCTTGAACTTCGAAGCACAGAGCAGCCTTTGTGTGAAAGTAAACGTTTCAAATGGAGAAAGTCTCTGTGGCACGTCCTTGTTTGCTTGGAGACAGTGGAAATGTCTTGGACCCGGACTTTTCCCCAGAGCATCAGCACTTACCTGGTTTTGCCTCTGTTTTCTCCCCTTTTAAATCCACTGCAGTGACAAAGTCCACATAAGCTTCTTATCGAGGTTTGCAAGAGTGCTCTTATGATTGGAAAAACTACAGATTTTCAGGTGTTATAAAATTTATCAGCGGTGGCTTTGCTTTCCCACAGTGATTTGAAAGGATCGTCCCAGACAAGGGCAGCTGACAAGCCCTGCTGCAGCTTTGGTTAATGGTCTAGCGGAGCCTGGCCCTGCCTTGGGAAACAGGAGGCACCAGCACTAGGAAACAGATAATGATGTTCCCTTTATCTCCCTGTAGCTATAAGGCGGTGCTGTTCTTATCACTGCGAGTTGAAGAACATCTCTGTACCGGACCCTTTTGAGGATGATGCTAGACACATTTTGACTCGAATAAATAAATACTCAAGTGTGGGAAAATAACAAACAGAATCTTCGTGACCTTGTCCAATCAGAAGAGCTGTAAAATGAATTAAATAAGGAAATAAATTAAAATAACATTGGTTGTCTATATACTGCAAAATAATTTATGTTCCTCATCTTAAAAAAAACTAGGAAATTTGGACAAGGTAAAATTCTAAAAATCACTTGCATTTTCTCCACCTGAATGCAATAATCACGAATATTAGAATATGTATCTTGGACATGTAACACCAGATGTTTAAAAAATGATATTATTGTCAAGTGTCTGAGTTTAAAATGTTTTTTGTTTTGCTTCTTTTTTTTTTTTTTTTAAATAGTGCTGGAGAGACTACTCAGTGGTTATGAGCACTTGGTGCTCCTGTGGAGGACCTGGGGGGCTCATCTCCCAGCGCCCACAAGACAGCTCACAACTGCCTGTAACTCCAGTGCCAGGGGATCCGATGCCCTCTTCCGGCCTCCGGAGGCACTGCATGCATGTGGTGCACATACGCAGACAAAACAACTACCCGCGTAAAATTTAAAAATCTTTAAAAATATTTTTAAATTACATTTACGCATCTGCGGGGGCGTGGAGTGCCAGTGTGCCACGGTGCATGTATAGAGATCAGAAGACTACTGTTGGAGAATATCTGAACATGTCCCTGGATATTGTGTTTCCCGATAACTGTGTTTGTGTACCCGTATACCTTTAAAGATAATCACTGTGCCGGCAGCTGGCAGTGCTGGCAGGATGTGTGGTTTCTACAGCTGAAAAGGCCTGCTTTATACGTGGAATGGTTGCTGCTTTCTGTTAAGGACTGCTTCCTACGCCTGTCCAAAGGTCGTGAGCAGAGTAATTGAAGCCGCACTCTGAAGTTGTTGCTGAGGAAGTCTTGTGTCATTCATCCCAGCCTCAGGCGACAACGGCAGGGAATTGATCCCACTAAGCTTTGAGCTTCCCCATGGTAAAGGTGACGTAGTTGGACCGCTGAAGGGTTGTGGGAGGAGTTAGGCCACGAGCTATCTTTCATTATGCAAATAGACCTTTGATCAGGAAGGAGGGGTTTTGGTTATAATAAAACTCTGGAGGAGTTGAAGATGGCTCTTGCCATGACACCATTCCCTCTGCTAAGGTCTGGCAGGCTTGTAAATATGAAAATGTCTCCTTGTTTTTATTAAACCCTTGACGGATTGATTATTACAGCAGACTACTTGTAGGCTTCGGTTCTTTTCTTCCATCACATGGGTCCTGGGGATTGAACTCAGACCACTGGCCTTGGCGGCAAGCCCCTCTCTGACCAAAACATCTGGATTTTTTCTTTAAATTTATTTATTTTTATTTTATTTCTATAATTTTTTACCAGCACGTGTATCTAGACATTGTGTGCATGTAGTGCCAGCAGAGGCCAGAAGAGGGCGCTGGGTCCCCTGGAATTTGTGTTACAGGTAGTTGTAAACTGTCCTGTGCGTGCTGGGAGTCAAACCTAGGTCCTCTGAAAGAGCAGCCAGTGCTCTCGACTGCAGCCCCACATCTGGAATTTTTGTCATAGTTTCTCTCCTGCTATGAATGTTTCTAGATTTCAATTTTTTTACATGTATGCACATATATATTTACATATACAGATATGTATATATACACACATATGTATATAGATGTAAATATATATGTGTATATATGTGTGTAAATTTGTGTGTGTGTGTGTGTGTGTGTGTGTGTGTGTGTGTGTATCCAGTGCCTGCGGAGGTCAGAAGAGGGAGTAGATTCCCAGAAACTATAGTGATTCTGAATCATCATATGGGTGCTGGGAACTGAACCCACATGTTTTACACACAAGAGCAATAAATACTCTTAGTCACTGAGCCACTCTTCAGTTTCAATCTGGATTTTTAAAGTAAAATTATACTGCAGATGTATTTTCATGTTAGTAAATATATAAAATCAATTTAAATTATTTGAATCACTCTCCCATTAATCTCTCTCAGAATAGAACAACTCCATCAATTATATCATTATAAACATATTTTAAGTACTTGAAAAATTGTAAATAATGTTTGAACAAATGAAAATTCAAATGCTATTGGAGGTATATTATAGATAGTTACAGATAGATGGAAATAGATAAAGTCAAATTTTTGCTTTCTTCTCCTAGCTCAACTTTCCAGAAGCATCACCAGGACTGCTTTGTGGTTGGGCTGTTCCTACGATTATTATTTTATCTTTAAATACTGTTTCTAACATTTGTCCTTGATCTATCATCTTTAGAAATAATATGGCTATGTTTTGAAATATGGAAAATTGATTAAACTTTCCATGACCCCTCCAACTTCACATTGTGATTGTTTATGCCTTATTGATGTAGTTAATGAAGTCAGCATGTTAGAATCTCTATTCTTATTGCTAACTTTAGCTACTTTTCCTAGCTAGCCCACTATCAAAGACTAGTTAATTAGCTGGCCTTCCAGTGCACCAGTATTTTTAATTGTATGAGTATATATATTTTATGTTGCTGGGATTTAAACCATCCTTATGATGTTCTATGGCTTCAACTAAAGCTTTGTATCTTGGCTACAAGTTAATGAACAAGTAGAAAAATCAGTACACAAGTTATCTTATTTTTGATTAAATATTACTGCAATTTGATTGGAACTGCGGAAACAAATATAGTTCACTTCATTTACACTTTGTTGCTTAGAGAAACATCATCCAAATGGTAAGATCTAGCGAAGGATGGGGGGTTGCAGGCTCCCATGCAGCCACACCTTGGTTCTCGCTCAGGTCCTCATGCTTTCATAGCGAGTGCTCTTCTTACTCATGGAGTAAGCCCTTACTCCAGCCCTTCAGAGATGCTTTAACATAGAGAGATGTTCAAGGAGAGAATAAGACATTTCCCTACAGGGGCATGGACTTCTCAAGGCAGAATAGAACTTAGGTGTCTTTTCAAAGGGTATTTATAGGTGGCTTTCAAGTTACTTCTGGAAAGGTTACTGATGATCCCTCCCCCTTTCCACATTGCCCAAAGAGTGAGGCTTACAGCAAGATTAAAGGTTAAAGAACATTCTTCTGTAAACAAAGTTGTAAAGTGGATTTATGGGGAATGTGGTTTAGATAGAGGAATGAGCAGGAAAGCCAGAAGCACAAGGCTGTACATCATTTTAACCCTAAGTAAGTACAGTTTATTTATTGTTTTCAAAAGATGTCTTTGGAAAACATATTTCATCTCTGTGTACAGTCCAAACTATCAGGAGCATTTGAAATTTCTCCGCCGGAAAGGCAGACCAGACCCTGGAATAAAAGACCTATTTTCCCCCAGGCTTTCTTTCCCATGTCACCATAATTTTCCTGTCTTTCTATCTTGCCTCAGTCCTGTTGGTCTTTAGACCTTTTCTCCTCTGTTTATAGTAGATCTGCCCTCAGATGGCCCTATGGAAACTTAACCCCATATTCCTGAGTCTCCTTGATGGTCCTGAGGTTTGAAAGTCAACAAGAGAATTCACCCTAAACCATTCTATGCCCCATTTAATCCAGATGTGGCCACCTCTTAAATGATTTTAGACTCTTAGCTCTTGAGGAGGTTGATAGGTAGCTCGTTGTGTACCAGAGGTTGCAACTGCAGACTCTGGTCACTGGTCACTGGTCACTGGTCAGAAGGACAGGATGGAGTCTTACCTCTGGCCCTGGGTAGAGACATGGCAGTCTGAACTGCCTAGGAAGCCACGATGCAATGATCTAGCAAGAAACTTTCTGCTAAAGAACAAGGGCATACCACTGCCCCCGCCCTGAGAGTCAATCGAAGGGGCCTGTCAGTCATCTGTACAGGAAAATGCCTCTGAGGAAAAGCTGTCTGTTTTAGAGACTTCAGAAATATTAAAAAGACTACAAAGAATGTAGGGCAGCAGAATGGTTCCTTAGGCCATTTTCTATTCTTACCGTTTGAGTGTGCCCTGTGGCAATGGTGCCCGTGGCTATTCTACACTAACACTTTGAGTGTTGGTTGGTCCCCTGGCTATTTCTCCACTCTCAGCCCTTGAGAGTGCTTCACTTTACTTTGTAATGAACTCAGATTATCTTCTACACTATGCTCTGTGTGTTCATCTTATTTCAACAGAGTTCACAAGGCCCGGGGCTCCACGGGGAGATCCGATGACAGGGAAATTAAGCATCATCCTTCCTTTTTCTTTCTCCATGAAAATGTTCTCAAAGTTTTAAGATTATATCCATTTGTTTATGTGTTCACATTCGCACAATATACCATGGCATATGTGGAGGTCAGAGCACAACTTGAAAGAGTTGGTTCTCTTCTACCACGTAAACCCTAGGGGTCAGACTCAGGCCATCAGCTTGGCGGCAGATGTATTTATGTGCTGACCCATTTGACTGGCCCTGAAAAGAAAATCTTTGTTCATTGGTAATTTTTGTTTCTTTTATCTTTTTCTGTAAATTACCCGTGCTTTGCCATTGTTTATTTCCACTATAGTGTTCACCCTGTTGAATGTTTTTGTTTACCTTATGAAGAAATCTTACATAAGACTAGGCACAGTCATGAGCGCAGATTCAAAAAGAAAAGAAAAGAAAAGAAAAGAAATTGAAAGACTTTACAAACTAGGCATCAGAGTCAGAGTGCAGATTCAAAGAAGTTAAAAGAAATGGAAGACTTTACATGGAGGGCTTTGCAAAAGAAACGAAGAAAGAAAGAGAGAGAGAGGGAAGGAGGAAGGGAAGAAAGAAAGAAAGAAAGAAAGAAAGAAAGAAAGAAAGAAAGAAAGAAAGAAAGAAAGGAAGGAAGGAAGGAAGGAAGGAAGGAAGGAAGGAAGAAAGGAAGAAGAAAGAGGGAGGAAGGAAGGAAGGAAGGAAAGAAAAAGGAAGGAAGGAAGGAAGGAAGGAAGGAAGGAAGGAAGGAAGGAAGGAATAAAAAGAAATTTGGAAAAGATAATGGCCTGGGTTGGGGAGTGATACTTAAGCCATTGAGAGCAACAACTCAGTGCACAACTGAGTATGGAGTCTGGGAAGGGTATGAAGGACTTAACAAAGCAAGGGCACAACTATACTTTGTTTATTCTTTCAAGATCAGACAGTTCCAATATAATTTAAAGTCATAGAAAACATAGAAATCTCTGTAACTCATTTTGTCAAGCCCACTTTAACCTAAAACCAAAAGAACGTATACTTTGCAGGCTTGCTGCAGAGCACAAGGAAGAATTCAAAATTAAATGTTAAGAAATCTAGTCAAAAACATGATATGTGTTGTAAAAGGGTTATTCCAGGAAGGCAAGTGGCTCCCTATCAGAAAAACCTAGCACCATAATCTAAGAAAACATCAAATTAAGTAAAAACAAGGCGATTTCATCAATAAGTACTAGAAGGTTATTTGACAAAATTTGACAACCATTCTTAATTTCTGAACTATAAAAAAAATTGAATGGAGGCATTCTTCTTTGTTTTCTAGTGAGTGTGTATGTGCACACACATTTTTGCCTTTGTGTGAGTACACACGCATGTTTGTGTGAGTACACATGTATTTGTGCCTCGCCTTCTTTCTCCCCTTCCGTGTGTGTGTGTGTGTGTATGTGTGTGCATGTGTGTGTATGTATTGTTCCTCCAGCACAGCCCACTTATTTTATATATATATATATACACACACACACACACACACATACACATATACACATACACATATAATATAGAGATAGATACATATATGGAGACATATAGATATATAGACATATAGACATAATGGTTCCTATTGTGGGGGTATTCCTTTCCTCATTTGTTTATCATTTCTAATGATATTTTACTAAGTCTCTTGAGTTCCGTATTACCACCGTGAAAAATGTAATCTTTGCTCTTCCAGTGACTAAACTGTTTATTTTGTGCTTTTGTATTTCCTAAGATGTTTAAAGATGATGATAAGTAACAATGGTGATGACAAGCATACTTGTATAGTATGTATATATTTGTATACTTATCTAGTATGCATGTATATATACACACACACACACATATACACACACACATACTTATCTAATACACACACACACACACACATACACACTAGGGTTCTACCTGTCTCTGCTCCCCAGATCTGGGATCACAATTGTTTAGTTATATTGAACTCAGGTCTCTCCCTTCTCCCCCCATCCCACCCTCCTCTCTCGACAGGGTTTCTCTGATGTAATAGCCCTGGCCATCCTGGAACTCTCTTTGTAGACCAGGCTGGCCTTGAGCTCACAGAGATCTGCCTGCCTCTACCTCCAAAGTGCTGGGATTAAAGGCGTGTGCCACCAGGGCTTGTCTCAAACTTAGGTCTTTTTCAAGTACTTTATCAACTGAGTTATGGCCCCAGCCTGAGATATTATTTTAAAAATCCCAATTACCAAAACACCAGTAAACAGAATTGAAAGTGGCTTCAATTAAAACTAGGAATTAGGGACTGGAGAAGATGGCACAGCAGTTAAGCACACTGGCTGCTCTTCCAGAGGACCTGGGTTCAGTTCCCAGCACCCACATGGCAGCTCACAACTGTCTGTAACTCCAGTTCCAAGGGACCTGACACTCTCCCACCAATGCACTCCACTAAGAGCAAGATAAGTACGTTTGTTATCAACATTGTTACTTATCTTGTAGACATTTTAGTAAATACAAAAGGCAAAAATTGAATAGATAGTTTAGTCATTGGAAGAGCAAAGACAGCATTTTTTCATGATAACACAATACTCAAGAGGTTTAGTAAAATATCATTAGAAATAATAAACAAATGAGGAAAGAATATCCCACAATAAGAGCCATCAAATGCTTATGTATGCCTGCTGTGGAGGCAGACACCGTGAGCACTTAGGATACAGAAGAAGAATCTCGAGGTCCAGACTAGCTTGGACTGAAGGTGAGACCTTCTCTTAAAAACTCAAACCCAGGGCTTGGATGTAGCTCACTCGTGGAACACTTACCCATCCTGCCCAAAGCCCTGGGTGGTAGAAGCAGGAGGATCAGAACAAGGTTATCTTCAACTAGAGTTGGTTGGAAGGCAGAGTGGACTACATGAGTCTGTGTCTCAAAAAGCAAAATCAAAACAAAACAAAAAATAAGAACAGTTAAACTTAGGTTACTTTAGATAAAGTCCCAGGAATGGTACAGCTAGATCAAAGGCTATCATCATCACAAAGCTGGATATACCTAGGAAGAGAATTGCGTCTGATACACCGGCCTGTGAACATGTGCGTGGCACATTTCTTTCTTTCTTTTTAATTAAATATTACATCCTTCTTCCTTTCCCCTTCAGCCTCTCCCATGCCCGCTCTCAAATTCATGGCCTCTTTTTCTTTCATTGCTTATTGTTACCCACCCACGAGGAGGGGGGAAATAAATATATAAATAAAACCTGCTATTTCTGTGTATATGTTCTTGGGGGCTAACAGAATAACCAGTTAGGGGGCTCATGTCTGGTGTTGGAACGAGGTTCAAAAATGGAGTCCTGTGAGATTTCTGAGTGCTAGTGAAAAAATTCCAAGAAATCAAGACCTTGTGATCTCAGTTTCCGACACAGAGTTGTTCTTAGATTATGCCCTTGTGCCCCTCCCAGGGACAGCAGATGGGAGTGAGTTTACTTTAGATTACTTACAACTGGCTATTGTTGTTTATATGCCTTTATGAAAAACATGTTTCTGCCACCTGTGGCTTGCCCCTGTGACTGTACACTCTACTCATGTGACTCCTCTTAATCCTCAGAGTATAAATTGTCTGATGCTCTGAAAAAAAGTTGGCTATTGCATAAGACTTTAGTCTGCCTCATTTCCAGGCTCTATTCTCCCAGGTCCCACTGCCTATAAAGCAGTGACAAGTGGTATCACAAATCAGGGAGCTGAAGTGAGCTATGAGATAAGAGAGTAGGGACCCTCACAGGAGGTGAATGAGCATAATGGGCAGAAACCAGGGAAGGCTTTGCCTTATGTCGAGCTTGTGATTCCTTTTTTAAAGAAAGAAGGAGCATAAGTATTAAAATCACAACTATCAGGTTGCTTTCAAGTTGTTTTTGATTATAATCCTTGGTCCCAGAAGGAAGTTTAGGTGAGGGAATATGGACAAAGTCCAGAAGAATATTGAAAAAGCATATAAACAAGGGGAATGATCCCCGTTTAATTTGGGGGCGCTTGGGCATAACTTGGTCTGTAACTAAAATACTTAAGGAAAATAAGGAGAATATTAATCACAAGAAAGAGATGACTAATTCCTTGAATGAATATAAACTGAATGAGCAAACCTTAAAATTGGCAAAAGAGGCAAAATAATTTCCCCATTCAGGCAAAATTGAAATTAAAATGGCGCCACCAATAACTATACCCGTGACTATTACCTCAGCCCCCAGTCTGGAGCCTCCTGAAGATATTCCTGAAGCATGGGGTGAAGAATTTTATAATCAGTCTAATCTTAAATTACCTCCAGTTTCAGAAGAGGATTTAGGAGATCTTAAGAAAACGCTTAGTTTACAACCTAGACAAGCTAAGGCACTGCAGGGAAAAGGAATTTTCCCAATTCCTCCCCAGCCTCATGAGCTGTGCTTGGTATTTCCAATGCATTAACCAATCTATTAAAACTCTAGAAGGAGAGATGGCATTGGATAGTCCTTGGATATTATCTTGAGAGGCAAGAAAAGAGCTACAGCTATTTGAATCCAGACTGAAAGAGGCATTTGTGCATTGTGCGGATCCTTTGCTGCCTTTAAACTTACTTAATTCCCCCCACTAAATTGTCTCATGCAGGTATTATACCATTAGAGGATAAGCCTTTGGAATGGATTTATTTACATCATAAGGGCCAGAAAATACTAACTGCCTCCCTTACTCAACTGAATAAATCAGGGGAGGGCCTGAAGTCAACAGCGATATGGATTTGATCCTTGCTGTATTATATTCCCCTTAACTAACAATCAGTTTTTAAGAGTGTTACAGAACTCTATGGATTTTCAAATTCCATTTGCAGATTACTATAGAAAGATAGGAAATCATTATCCAGCTGGCAAGCTATGGGATTTTCTCATACGAAGCAAATTTGTGATTACAAAAATTGCCCAACCTTCTATTCCACAGGCAGATACTTATTTTACTGATGGCTCGTTTAATGGTATCGTAGGGATTTGTGTCCAGATATTCATCAATCTATTAATACTGCTTTTTCTTTAGCCTAACAGGTGGAACTGGCTGCTTTGACTCATCTATTATGGCTAATTCATAAGCCCTTAAATATTGTTTTAGAGTCTGCTTAGGTTGTTGGACTATTTCCAAAAATAGAAACTGCTTTACTCTCAGCTTCACGTTCTGTTATGGTTCTATTACTACAGGAACTGCAACATCTGGTTAAAACCGCACACATCCTTTACTTATTACTCATACTCGTGCACAGCCAAACCTCCCTTGTTTTATAAAAGGAAATAAGCAAGCCTGCCCTATTTTCACTTCTTCAGAAAAAAAAAAATGGAAAGGAGTACGTATCTGTCATCGTAGGTGGATCCAGAGAAACATATGGATTCCTCCTTGGCTCCTCTGGCCTCAGGCCAGCAAATCTCCAGCTAAAGGGCTAACGGTGATAACAACCATGTCTTCAGAAGTAAAGTCTGCCCACCTGGGGCCAAGTTAAGGCCCCCATACAGCAAGGGAGAAGTTATTCTACAAAACACACAAAGCCTTATGTCACCTGAGAATAGCTTGCTGGTGATGCCAGCTGCTTTGACCTGTTCACAGGTGGTGAGTGCCTCTGAGCACGTGTCTTGGTCTCGTCCTCCTTTACTTCAGTTCATAGATTGAATAGATCCAGCTCTTGTTATCTTTACTAATGACTCCATGTTTATTCCTGAATCTTGGGACCATAACGGACTCATTCATCCATCTGAAGAAGGGACTGAATTTGAGTTTTCCTTGGGATTTGAATGACTTCCTATTTGCATAGGACAGCATAACATTGTGTTCCTATTAAAAGTCAAATATGAGCTTAAGTTCTACAAGCTACCAGAACTACTAATCACGTGGGTCTCTTTTCAAGTTATTCTCTAGATTTTTCTGATCAATATAATAATTTAACCAATAGTACTGGACATAGTTTGGATTCTTGTTCTTGGTGACAGAGTATTAAACACAGTGAAATGCTTTCACTGTTCTAATATTTTTCATTATGTTTATAATTTGCTTGCTTACAGGGTACTCATGCGACAAATAACAACTAGATTGATCTACAACATCAAATCAAAACCACTCTGGGTGTCCTGCTACTGAAAATTTTAAAAAGGGGTTCAAGATGGTGGCAGGACAGTGAGCAGAGTCCAACAGGGCTCCAGCAGCTGCCCACTGCCTTCCCTCATGGAGCCCCAGCTCCTTGTGTGTTCATGGACTGGGAGAAACTACTCTGGCGCCGACTCCAGCAAGGAGAACTTTGAGAACTGGGAGTGGTTGGAAAGATGCAGAGATACTGACAGATCTAGAAGGACCGCTGGTCCTGAGTGGAGAGAGGAACCATGGTGGAATGAGCCCGCAGGAGGGAGGATGCAAGCCGGGAGGAGAGTCAGGTAGAGCAGCACTGCCACTGAGCGTGTCCATGCCCCACCGCTGCCTGTGGGGAAGGGGCTCCCACTCAGCCTGCGTATCTGCCCGGGATGGAGAAGTGGGGTGGTACCAAAACAGAATGATGCGGAGCAGGCCCGCCAGCCACCATCGCTACTCACCAGGCCAGGGCTTCTACTCAGCCCACAGGGGCTACCTGAGACATAGAGGAGGCAGGCCGTCAGAGGAGTCTAAAATAGAAAAGCAGAGCCATGAACAAGACTCAAGACGGTGGCAGCGAGGCAGTAGGTTAATCGACAGGGCTCCGGCTGCTGCCCTGCCTCCTCCGCTCAAGTCGCCCCCTACTCCTCATGTGTTCATGGACCAGGAAAACGCTACTCTGGTTACAAGTCCTTCAGAAAGAAGTTTGTGAATTAGAGGTGGTTATAAATATGCAGTATCAATGACAGACCTGGAAAGTCAGCTCGCTATGAGTAGAGAAGAGGGAAGGCAGAGTGAGCCTGGTGGTTCAGCCCACAGGAGTGGAAGAAACTGAACTGGAGACACAGTCGCAGTGGTAGCTTGAGCAGAATGGAGGACCAGGGAGCTAGGCATCCCTGAGAGGGAGTACTCAGAATGCCTGGAGGCTCTGGCCACAATCTGGCCACAATGTACCCTCTACTTGCCAGGCCAGGACTCTCAGTCAGAGAATGGATCAGTGCACACTGCAAAGAGAATGGAGTTGGGGACTCAGCAGGCAGGGGAACAGTAGTGAGTGCCAGTAAGCAATACATGGTTGGAGGCTCTGACAGGCACGAGTGTGCACCCAGGGTGGACAAAGGACCAGTCCTCAGGCTGCCACCAGACCCTCCCGACCTTTTAAGGCCAACAGCAGCACAGATGGTGATAAACGTAGGGAAGTGTGCAACAGTCCACAGCTTAAGCAGGCCCTGGCCCTGAACACTTAGCCAAACCTTGGGATCACTTTGATTCTGAGCAACAGCAAGATGTCCCAGCTGAAGAGTATTTCATCTTGGGGGTCAAATCTCCTACTTTTGGAAGGGGTCTTTGAAATCTCAAAACGCTCACATGGACCAAGACAACTAGAGTTCTGTCTGCATTGTTGACACCATCAGAGTTCACCAGGACCTAGAGCCTGGCTGGCTTCATGAGGCATTTGTTCTGGAAGGCTTCCAGTGCCTGCATGAAACCCAGGTGGCTATGTCTGCATTCCTTCGGGATGGTTGGGTACCTGCCCAAGGTCCAGGTGCCTGTGTGATGTCTGAGTGCGCATGTGGTGTCCAGATGCCTACAGAATGTCCAGGCACCTATGGGAAGTCCTGGTGCTTGCGGGATGTCCAGGTGCCTGTGAGAAGCCCGAATGCCTGGGATATATCTGGGTGCCTACAGGATGTCCAGTGACTGCATGGTTGGGCAATGGGACTCAACTTCAAGTTGAACTTGGTCATGCTTGATCTCAAGCTAATGTGAGCCAGGTGAATGTTTGTGATAAGAGCAGCCTGCTGCCTCCCAAAACCATGGTGATGTCTGTAACTGAAGTCTCTTGCCCCAACTGCTACTGTAACAGATTCCTAACTTGTAACAGAGCCCCACTGTATCTTTACCCTCTGGCTCAGGAGATGAAAAGGAAAGATAGAAGAAAGAAAGAAAAAAAGGAGAGAGAGAAGAAGAAGAAGAAAAGAAAGAAGGAAAGAGAGAGAGAAATCTTCACTGATCTTGCAGGCGGCCTTTAGAGAGAGAAAGGAAGAAATATTCACAGCCCTTTTTTGGCTGTCCTTAGCTGTCTGAAGCTTGGAGATCAGGAGCTGCTAGAAGACAGACTACAACTACTGCCTTTCTCCTTTATACTCTAAGCAAAGTTCCCAGAAGTCAAGCAGCATAAAACCATAAGGAAAGCTGCACAGGACAAAAAACTTCTTGGACAAAAAAATTTCTTCAAAACGTCCTGCTACAGATGCCTGTGATCCATACTCCCGCCACATAGGCTGGACTTAATTTTTTTTTTTCTTGAGGTCACAGGAGTTGGAGGATGGAACCAGGGAGGAGTGGAAAGAGGGTGTGACCGAGATACATTGTATGAAACTCGAGTAATTTATAAAAGTGCTATGAAAAAATAAAATAGAAATAAAAACATAAAAAGGGGAAAGATGTTGGAACGCAGTCCAAGAATGGAATCATGTGAGGAGATTTCTGGGTGCTTGTGAGAAAACTTCAAGGAACCCAGATAAGAGTCATGTGACCTCACTTTCTTCAAAAGTACAGAACTAGAATTGTTCTTGGATTATGCTTTCCTGCCCGTCCCAGGTATAGTGGATAGGAGTGAGTTTACTTCAGATGACTCATTACACCTGGCTCTTGTTCTTCGTTTATGTGCCTCTACGCAAAACATGTTTCTGCCACGTGTGGCTTGTCTGCCACGGGCAGCTTGCCCTTGTGATTGTACACTCTACTCATGTGACTCCTCTTAACCCTCAGAGTTTAAATTGTCTGATGCTCTGAACAAAGTTGGCTATTGCATGAGACTTTAGTTCGCCTGATTTTAGGCTTCATTCTCCCAGGTCAACTTGAGAGGAGGATGACTGATTCCTCCTCTCAGCACTCCTTTAATTGCTTGTGTAGCTCTTCATCTAGGGGTTGGACACCATGAGACCCATCCACTTTGGAATGTCAACCGATATTAGAATTGTTCTGGTCTTATTTAGGCATCCATATTGTTGAAATTTTATGGATATAGTGCCTTTGTCCTATCTAGAAGACACAATCTCATAGCAGACTTCCTGGTCCTCTGACTCATCCAGTCCTTCTGTCCCTCTTCCATGATGTTATCTGAGCCTTATGCATAGGATTTGTGTTGTAGTTGTATCAGTTGGAGTTGGGTACCCCAGAGATCAGTTGTTCTATGAGTTATTATCAGTTGTAGCTTTCTGTAATGGTCTCTGTCTGGTGCAAAAAGAAGCTTCTTTAATGAGGGTTGGGATTTACATCTATTTGTGGATGTAAGGATAAGAATTTAGAATGCAGTGAGAGATTATACTGGTTTAGGGAAGTGGCAATAGTAGTTTCTCCTCTCACATCTATGACTTCACTAGCCACCTGGAGGTGGCTCCATTTCCATATTAGGCATAATTTCCCTCATATTACACAGACGTAAGTCTAATTAAACAGTTGTTGGCTACCACCAAGAAATAGGTATCATTATTGTACCTTTAGTGATACCTTGCTATGCTGGTCATTGCTGTGGCTCATAGGTATCGCAGCTGGGTAGGAATATTGATGGCTTTCCTCCCTTGGCAGCTTCTGGTACTATGAAGGGTACTCCTCTGGGAGGAAACTTTCAAACCCGATCCAGCTTGAATCCTCAAAGCCCTATTTCCGAAGTCTGTGGTGTCTTTAGCAACTTCTGGGAAACAATCAAGGGCAGCAGCAACAGCCTATATTGTTTTGGGGGTCTCTTGGGTACCCCTTGAAATGTGGTTTCTCATGCCCAATACTGGAGTGGTGTTTTATGGCTCTTGGGGGAAGCGTAATCACCCCAATGGTATAAGTTCATTTAAAACACACACACACACACACACATACGCATACACTATGTAATTTTAGGTAAATATAAAATAGTATGATTCCCTATATATTCTTAAAGCACCCTTAATGTTATTTACCCCTTCTCTCTTCCTCTCCCCCTTATTGTGCTCCCCTCCCCAGTTAGAGCCCCCCATTCAATTTTTTGCATTTCCCCTTCATAACACCTATACCCTGCTCTGTGAGCATTTTCTTAATTGCTAGTTGATGTATGAAGGCCCCAGGCCACTGAGAGCTGTGTCATCCCTGGGTAAATGGGCCTAGGCTGTAAAAGAAAATACCTGAGTGAGCTAGAGGAAGTAAGCCAGTAAGCAGTGTTTGTCTGTGGTCCCTACTTCAGTTCCTGTCTCCAGATCCTGCCTTGGCCTCCCTCAATGGTATCGACTATAACATGTAAGCGGAATCAACCCTTTCCTCCCCAAGCCGTTTCAGGTTGTGATGGTTAACATTACATTTAAGGTGTTAGATTTTATTATGCTTGAGAGATTTTTTTAAAAAGGCAAAAAAATGCTTCTAAGATGTAAGCCCCTAGCTTGAACAAGCTGTACCCTAGCAGCCCACTTCCCTTTTTTCCCCAGACATTGAAGACTATTCTTAACATTGACTGGTCTTCTAAAATTTGCTGTTCTTGGAAGGTAGTAGGTCATAAGGTCAACTGCTATTTCTGTTTTTGTGGTCAAGCTTGCTTACTCTGCTCAAAAAGATGACGAGGACAACTGCAAGACATATATGCTAAAATAAGCCCCTCCCTACACGTAGGCAGAGTATACATAATCCTGTGGGGTTAGCCTTTATAAGCCCTTGTTGATATGGCTAAGAGCATCTTGGGAGTGCTCACAGGCACAGTCCTGGCACCAGGTATAGTACCTAATAAAAGCCTCATCTTATTAAAATGTATTCATTGTCAGATCAGTGAATCTCTGGATGACCCCAGACTCATAACAAGGTCAGAGTTGTTTCACAGCCACAGAGAATAGCAAACTAGAACCTGTGGCAATTCCGGTTTTAGTTTTTTGAAGACCCTGACTTGCAGCTTGACTTTACTGGTTTACGTTCCCACCAGCAGAGTTCTGGGGCTGTCTTCTTCCAAAATCTTTGTCTGCATTTGCTGTCATTTGTTTCCCTGAGGATAGCTGTTCTGACTCAGGGCAATATGGACTATATAGATATAGATATAGATGTAGTCCATAAATATATATATGGAGCCGATGAAGACCTGAGCGAATGTGTATTGTTGACACAAGCGTGTCCACATAAAGGACCGCGGTGCCTCAGACCCACTGGAATGTCAAAGCCTTCCTCTGATCCAAGTACACGTGTGTACTAATAATTGCGTACAGATTCCTCCTCTTGGATGTTTACAGCCTGTGACACCTTTCTACAGAGGCCCCCTACTGAGATCTGTTAAACCTGCCTCCTCGTTCAACCGTATATAAAACTCCACCTCCTTGTTCGGCTGTATACAACAAACCCACCTCCTCAACTCAGGTTTATAAAATAAATTCACCGAATTTCCAGGCTGCAGCTGGTGCATCTCCATCAAAGCACTAGTCCCACCTAATCCCAGCTTTTCTGTGTAGCTGTACACTGCTTCTGTGGGGCAGCTCAGCAGGTAAGACGTGGAGGCATATTCGTTGGTGCAAACTCTGCCAGACCTCAGCAGATGGTCATGTCATGGCCAGTGCCATTCTCACAGTGGAACCCCGAGTGTCTCAGTTCAGGTGTTTTTATTCTTTCGGAACACCAGGTATTTTACTGATAGCACATGCAGATCCCTCCACAGAAATCCAACACCTGCAAACAATACAGAGTGCCAAAAATCTAGGCAGCCCCTCACCCAACAGTGCATAAAAACATTTTAATATAACTAAAAATAAACTTCCCCAACATTTCTGTGTTTGTTCTTTCTTCATTCCCTCATTACCCTAGTCAGATCAACCCCAAAGCCTTGCAAATCAAGGCAAATGTAGTTTTAATTTGCATTTTCTGATGGTTAAGAAAGGGTTTTTTTTTTATATATTTATCAGCCATTTGTATTTCTTCTTTTGAGAACTGTGTGTTCTATGCATTTGCCCGTTTATTGATAGGATGAGGTTGTTTTGGTGTTTAATTTTCTGAACTCTTTATAGATGGTAAGTATTAATCCCCTGTTACATCTGTAGTTGGCAAGTTTTCGTCTTTACTCTGACAGCAGTTTCTTTTGCTCTATAAATTTTCCATTTCGTGCAACTCCATTTGTTAATTCTTGGAATAATCTTCTGCGTTACTGTAGTCTTTCCAGAAAATCCTTGTCTATGCTTGTATCTTGAAATGCTTCTCTTCTTTTTTTTCCTCAATATTTCAAATATTACATCAAAGTATCTTATCCATGAATTTCTTTCTGTCCAGGGTGAGAGGTAGGAAATCTAGATTCATTCTTCTCTGAGTTATACCCAGCTTTCCCAGTTGTAGAAGAGGCTGTCTTTTGTCAACACCTTTGTCAGATTAGGTTGTTTCACTGATAAGTTCTTCCTCCTATTGTATTGGAATATATGTGTGTGTGTGTGTGTGTGTGTGTGTGTGTGTGTGTGTGTGTGTGTTTGTACCAGTACCATGTTATTATGGCTCTCTGGTATAATTTGAAATCAAGTAACGTGATATCTCCAGCATTGTTCTTCCTCTTTAGGATAAGTTTGAGTATTTTGGATCTTTTGCAATTTCCATGTAAATTTAGAACTTGCTTTCTAGCTTTGTGAAGAATAACATCAGGATTTTGGTGAGAATCGCATTGGATCTGTGAAATGCTTTTGCTAACATAGACATTTCCACAATATTAATTCTGCTACTACATAAGCATATAAGATCTTTCCATTGTCTTTTGCTTTCTTCAATTTCACTCTTCAGTGTTTTAAATTCTTCATTGTAGAAGTCTTTTATTTTCTTGGTTAGGCTTATTCCTAGGTGCCTTCTTGTGGAGAGTCTCTGCAAACACCACAGCCAATAGAGTGTTGATCCGTGGGAGGTAAAAAAAGAAATCAGTTCAACACAACTCAGCAGCCAGTGTTGCTTCACACTTTGAGAGCCTGACACTGGGAAGTTTATTTTAGGCATATTTACACATATCACAATTTGGAGGAAAAAAGTTTCTTGGTGTAACATAATCCTATGTGCACAACAAAGTTCAAGATTACATCGAAACTCCTATAAAGTATGAATGACATCTTCCATAAACATAGGTCCTATAGACTAACTGAGCAGGCTCAGTTAGTATTTTGTAAACAAAATACATGATTAGAGTCTGAAGAAGCTGGTGTGGCTTGGCCATACAAATAGCATAGAGGTCACCAGGCTATTAACCACCTCCATTCCCAGTCTGCTGGGTGAAAAACAGGTTATACATCTCTCCCTTTGAAGAGACAACCCTGTGTGTTTAACATTCTGGTTTCCCTGGTGTATTATGGAAATTTATTTTTAGTTATGTATAAAATAATTGTTTTGTGCACTGTTGGGTGAGGGGCTGCTTAGGTCTCGGCATTTTGTACTGTCTGCAGGTGTTGGGTTTATGTGGGGGATGTTTGATTGCCCATGATCTGCACGTGCTTTCAGTAGAACACCTGAGAAGTTCTGGATCAATAAAACATCCAAACTGAAGTGCTCAGGGTTCCACTGTCCAGAATGGCACTAGCCATGGTGGTGGTTCCCTCTGCTGAGGTCTAACAGGGTTTGCACCTATGATTATGCCTTCCTGTCTTCCGTGGTAAGCCCACACAGCAGCAGACTGCTACACTAGTCTAGGGCTTACGTGTAAGCACAAGGGCCTACATGCCTCCTACACTTCATTATTATTTATGTTGTCATAGTGTATGTTCATTGTGCAAGGTGCTATATTACAGAAGTGCATTTTCATCCAAGTATATTTGTATATTAAGTGTATTCTCCTACTGTCTTTCTGCCCCCTTTTCTCCTCTTCTCCTCTTCCCTTTGTTCCTCTTACATTTTTGCATCTACATCCATGTCATGTCTATCGCATGATTTTCTGTACATGTATAACATCTAGAACCACAAATAAGAGAATATATATCTTTGTTTGAAACTGGCTTAATTAATTTAATATGATAATCTTCAGTTGCATCCATTCTTCTGAAGTAATTTCATTCTTTATGACTGAAAAAACATATATACTATAATATATATGTGTGTATGTATACATACGTACATGTGTGATATATACGTATATATATCATCAACTCCTCTGTTGTTGAACACCCAGGCTGGTTCCATGACTTAGCTGTTGTGGATAGCAGGGGAATAAACATGGATGTGCACACATTTCTATATGTTGACTTGGAGTGCTTTGGTACCACAAATGGTACAGCTCTGTCACATGTAGGTTTCTTTTTAGTTTCTGGGAACCGTCTCAGTGTAGTCTGTGGCGGCTGGTTCATACTCACACCAGCAGTGTGGAAGACCTCCTTTCTTCCTCCATCCGCGCCAGCGTGTACTTGTTTCCTTAATTGCTGCCATTCCGACTGGCGTGAGCTGGAATCTCAGTGTGGTTTTGATTTTCATTTCTCTGATGGCTCGTGAGTGGGGCTTTCTTCCCGAGTTTATTGTCTGCTTGTATTTCATCTTTTGAGAACTGTTGTCCAATTGTTGATTGGATTGTTTGATTTCTTGTTATTTTAGCTTTGGATTTTTGTGTTACGTTAGCTATTAATCAGCTGTCAGGTACGTAGCCAGCAAGCACTTTCTTCCTGTCTTTTCACTCCGTTGTTTCCCTTGCTGTGGAGGTTTTTAGTTTCATGAGGTTCCGTTTGGAAGTGGTTGACATTATTTCCTGAGTGACGGGAATCTTACTCAGAACCGTGAAGTACGTGCCCTGCTTTTTCCCCAACAGTCTCAAGTCCATTTGGAGAAGGGTTTTTTGTGCAGATTAAGAGGCAGATCTACATCTGAGCGAGAAACGCGCGTGCACATCCACTTTTTCTAACACCATTTATAGAAGAGCCTATCTTTTTTCCGATGTAGTATTTTTGGCATCTCTTAGATCAAGGTATACCCTACTTTTTTTTTGGGGGGGGGGCATATTTTTGAATAGTTACATTTATTTTATTATTTCTTTTGTTTTTGAAATTATAATATAATTTCATTATTTCTCCCATCCCTTCCCTCCCTCCAAACCCTCCCATATGCCTCTCTTTGCTCTCTTTCAAATTTATGGCCTCTTCTTTCATGAATTGCTGTTACATGCATGTATGTATGTATATATGTATATATATATATGTGTGCATGTGTGAATATCTATATATATGTATATATGTATATATACTGCTTAGTCTGTATAATGTCACTCATATGTATGTTTTCAGGGCTGGCCATTGTATAACCAGTTGGTGTGCTCTTCCCTGGAGAAAACTATTTCTCACACTCTCAGCATTTCTTAGTATTCATAGTTCCTTGTGTAGGCTTGGAGTTTTGTGGGCTTTCCCTCTGTCTGCTTTAGCATATCTATTGTTTAGCATGTCTGTTGCTCAGCTTGTTTAGACAGTCATATTGCTGAGAATTTATGGGGATGCCTCTGACAGTACTAAGAGACATGGTCTCACAGCAAACCTGATCTCTCATAATCTTTGCAACCACCACCTTTCCAGAACGTTCCCTGAGTCTTAGGTGCAGGAGTTGTTTTGTCGATATATACATTGGGAATGGGCTCCACAACTCTGCCTTTCATTGGTTGTGTTTTTCTGTGGTGGTCTCCAGCAATTTCAAAGAGAAATTTCTTTCATGAGGTTTGAGGACTACACTTATCTGTGGAAGTAAGAATGAATGTTTACGATGTAGTTGGGGATTATGCTGATTTAGTAAAGTGCTGGTTGTGGGTTCTTCTCCAAGATCCATGGCCATGAGCTATACCCTACTTTAAGTTATTCCATATTAAATAAAACAGTGGCTCTTCAGGCTATGCATTGCCCTAGGAGGCTCTACTTTATAAGCAGTTGTTGATTCCATTTTGAAGGATGAGGATGACTGCAGTCCCTGGGTGGATCTGCAAACCACACTCTCTCTGTGGCACCACCTACTTAGCATAGACTGATAAGTGAATTATTCACAGAGAATTAAGTATGCCTAGTATACTTCAAGTATATAGGAGTAAATTGGGACTGTTGGGGGCAAATGGACATATTAAAACCATATTAGGGAGTCCAGGCTCAAGAACGTACCAGATACATCGAAGCCAAGGATGTAACTTCCTCACCTGGACTCCACAAAGAAGTGGACACACAGTACTGTGACTTGACCTGATGCTCTGTGCATCAAAGACAGACAGGCAGATAGGGTTTTCTAGAGTAACAGAACTTATAAATTGATCTCTATCTATACCTAAGAAGGGAATTTATTAGAACGACTTACAGGCTGTGGTCCAGCTAATCCAACAATGACTGGCCCTGAAAAGAAAGTCTCAAAATTCAGTAGTTGTTCTTTCCTTGAGGCTGAATGTCTCAGCTAGTCTTTAGTATGTGCTGGGATCCCAAAGTTCCTAACACAGGTGAAGGGATGGCCTTGCTGGGAGGTAAGAGCAGTGCAAGCGAGCGAGAAGGCGAAGAGCAAAAGCAGCCTTTCCCACGTCCTTATATAGGCTTCCTGCAGAAGGTGTTGCCCAAGCTAGAGGCGGGTTTTCCCAGCTCAGACGATCTGGATTAAGTTAATCCCAAAGATTAGAGGAGAAAGACCATTGACCCAAATCATCATGACCAAATTAATTAAAGCAAGCAATTAATTAAAACAAGCAACTTTTTTTATTCATGTACATGGGCTATTTCCCTGTGAAGGTGGGGTTCAAGAGATCAGCATTGGTGTGAGGAAGATAAGGTTTTCATAGCTCAGGGATAGGGGATTTCCAAAATGGGGGGTTTGGCAGGCAAATAGGCGTGGTTACAGAAGCAGAACATAAGCATATCAAGTTATCACTGCATAACGACCTCCTGAAACAAAGACAGGGTTGCAAAGTAGGTATAACAAGAGGTGGTCATAATGACCTTTTGAAACAAAAGCATGGTTGCCATTTCCTGGAACAGGCAGTACAGACCATCTGTAGTTAAGGTTACAGGTGGAAAACAGCCCAATCCTTGAGAAACAGAGTTTTCATCATAAACAGGAATGGATCTAGTTTGTCTTTACTATAAGATGGCTCTCAAGCCAAGATAGAGGCAGGCTGATTCATCAATTAAAAGTACGTCTTTCTACCTTAAAGATCTGGATTAGAAGTGGATCTTCCTACTTCAAATTAAACAAACATCCCTCACAGATGTTCCCTCCATTTTGGGGTTTTAGTTCATTCCAGATGTAGTCAAGTTGGCAACCAAGAAGTGCCATCTCAGCTTTGACAGTGCATATTCATTTTGTGAACCACATATATAAAGAGAGAAATATAACTGCCTGCTGCGCGGTATGTGATATAAAGGTTAATTGTTAACCCCACCAAATGAGAATAAAGACCGTTACCCAGATTCTTTGGTCAGATGATGCAAGCTTTATTTTCTGTCAGACAGGGCTTTCTCCTTAAAGCAAGGCATGAGAAAACAGCTTCGAACACAGAAGGTAGCGTTTATATAGCAAACAAAAAACAAAAAACAAAACAAAACAAAACAAAAAACCCTGCAAGACTAGGTGGTTTCCAAGGGTCGGGGGATTTCCAGATAAATTTCAAAATTACTTGGCAGAATATCTTATCATCAGGGTGGAGGTCAGGGTATAGGGTTGTGAAACATGCCAAATTCCAGAAAATGGGTCAAAACCTGGCCAAATCCAAGAAAACAGAAATGAACTTATTTTGACCCTGTAGCAATATGGCTTTTGATATTAAGATGGAGTCAGGCTGGTCCATCATAACATTAGTAATTAAGATGGAAATAATGGAACCTGCATTTGCGTTGGTCATATTACCAAGGTAGGCAGGACTATCTAATTAATTGTTGACACTGTGAACTCGTTGTTATTGAATAAATTCTTTTATGTCTGTTCCTCCTTTCTACTCCATTGATCTCTGTGTTTGTTTTTGTGTTACTATGGCTCTGTACTATAACTTGAAATCAAGCCTGTTATTGCATTTTAACTTTTCCTGGGGAGATGTGAATAAATGCCTATTCATCCCAGACAGAGCAACAACAACAGACAAGAGTATGATCCACTGTGGGCTCTCTCTGCCCGAGGGGTTCTGCTCCCCTCCGTCGCAGGTAGCTAAGCTATCAGCCGCTAGCTCAGCCCCTGTGCACGGGTCAACAGTTCCAGGCAGGTCTCAGATTAGACGACTTAAGAGCAGATGAGAATGGACAAGATTCTCGGGAGACGTTGTCAGAGCAACATCTCTCAGTTTATGAAAGCAAGGGTTGTTATATATATAGGGTAAAGGCAGGGGAGGATCTTTGGTATCTGTTGCCTGTACCCTGTCCCAGGACCCTTGGGTGGAGGTGAGCTGGCGCCGAGTCAACAACACAGACCATGGGAGTCAGGTAAGTGGCAAAAGCAGACTTGTTTATTCCAGGAAGAGGAGGTCCCTTTATACGCCCCGCCAGTGTCCCATTGGCTCCCGGACTGCAAGCTGCTGCTGTGGTTCTTCTGCATTGGCTTGTGTCTTGTCACCCACTATGATGTCATCAGTCTCTGGGTATGTCCAGGTAGGTCTCAGACTGGCTCTATGTGGAAGCCCAGCCTCGCATGCGTGCTATTTAGCTACAGGCCTTGTTCCCGCCCAGTGGCAGGCCTTGTTCCTCCTACAGGTATCCGGGGATAGAAGACATTGGTTAAGACAGGGATACGGGAATAGTCCCATTTACATTTTTGGGGTGCTTTAAGCATTGCCTGGGGACCAGGGCCATATACCTTATATGGAAGGGTTTAGCAACTTTGCCAGATCGGTCCCACCTTTGGGAGGGGCAGAGTTTTGCTGTGGCTTGTAGTCTGTCAGTGACTGCAGAGGAGAGGGGCCAGATTCCTGCCAGCACCTCAGAATGAGAGCCTGGGGTCATAAGCACCCTCGACGCACTTAGCACCACAATCCACAACAGTCCAGTTTGGTGAACCAATGAGTTTATTGAGCTTGAAAAGCCCAGCGCCCTAGTGGTAAAGGCACTGACCTCTCCTCCATTTAATGTAAGTACTCACTATAGTACTCACTATCCCATAAACCTCTCTGTTTTCCCAGAATTCCTTGTTGCCAACAAGCCAATTAGGTTCTGCCTAGGTTCTGCCCAGTTAGAGAGATATCCTACTCCCTTTAAAAAGTCTTGCCAGAAGCTTCTGGAGGTCAGCTCTCCTATTCTGACTTTTAGGTTATGTGAGAGTTCACCCCAACACATTGGATAATAAAGCCTCATGCAATTGCATCGATCTGGAGTCACTTGCCTTCCTGGGAGGTTGCCCCTCGCCCTGAGACCCCTGGCAGGCACTAGCCCTGCCGGTCTTTTCAAGCTCACTTACAGAGCATGGGTGAGTAGTTACTTTCAGAGTATGTGTGATTCCAAAACACAAAGTCCCACCTCATCATGGACAATGACCTCATACATGATGGAGCCCCTTTTCTGTCACCCCTCTGCTTCCTATATACTCTAATGTCTCTCACGGTGACTTACAAATTCTGGCCTTCTGCTCCTTTGTATTGATAGGAATTGCCAGTGCCTCCATTGCCATTATTGATTAGTTGCCATGACTACTAGACCACCATCCTCTGTGCTCCAAAACGGAGCTCATGTTACACCTGGAGGAAAAGGATCATACTACAACATACAGTCGTACCTCCAGCATTCTTCTTTTGGATCAGTATTGTTTGGCTATCTGAGGTCATTTTTTGCTTCTATATGAATTCTAAAATGGTAATGGTAAATGGCATTGGAATTTTGATGAAGATTGCATTGAATCTGTAGATTGTTTTTGAACAATAGCCATTTTCATAAACCAATTGAATGGAAAGAAAGAGAGAAAGAAAGAAAGAAAGAAAGGAAGAAAGAAAGAAAGAAAGAAAGAAAGAAAGAAAGAAAGAAAGAAAGAAAGAAAGAAAGAAAGAAATGACCGTTCTAAGGCTTTTATTATAGATAAAAAGGAGAGCACAGGCAGAGGCATCAGGCAGAGTCCAGAGGGAACACACCCTGGCAAACTGAACAGGACCATGTGAGGGAGGGAGGGGGGAAGGGGAGAGCCAGGAGTTAAAAGACCAGGAGTGAGCCAGTAGACCAGGAGACCAAGAGGCAAAAAAGCCAGCAAAGTTAAAATGGCTGGATTATATAGGAATCAGAGAAGCTGAGGGAAGGAAAACCTAGACTGGTCCCTGAGCTGGAGAGTTTAGGGTGGGGGTGAAAGGTCCCGAGAACCCGGGATCCTTATGAGCCCGGGGTGAAAACAAGCCAGGATCAGATTCCATGACCCCTTCGAGTCTCAGGATTAAGCAACAAACTTCCTCAGGCTTCATTGCCCGGATGCTAGCTGTCATGTACTCATAAGGGACCCCCCCCCTCCTCCCACAGCAGATAAGCAGAGCCAATCAGTTTAAAAGATAACAAAGGCAGATTCCTGTGCACGGGAAGCAGCTGCCCCGTGTGTGAAACTCTGAGCCAATCGAAGCTATGCACGCCCTATCCCCAGCCCCCTTCCCCTGCATGCCGTAAAATGACAAAGGTCGCCCCCCCACTCCCTGTGTGGAGACTTGTGGAAGGTGGACCCCGACACGCGTGCACGGCACCGGATAATAAAGCCTCATGCGGTTGCATCCATCCTAAGTCTCGTGATTCCCTGGAGGTCGTCCCTCGCCTCCATAAGCCAGTTAAAACAACCAAATAACAGTGAAAATCAGAAAAAGGAGATTTATTTAATGTGGCACACTGGAAAGAGGGACAAAGAGACCCATTGACTGGAGTCCTGAAGTGAGGGTTTAAACTGCTGTCATTGTAAGGGCAAAAGTTATGTTTTCAATTTTAGCTATTGTGCCTAAGCTGTCTTTAAAAGAAGAACAGATAACCTCCTGGAATATTGGGTGGGGCTGTCCAGGTGAGATTGTCTTCAACCTCCTTTGCCAAAGGACATAACTTCTTGGATTACTGGATAGGCGGCTAGACCCCAAGGTGACCCCACTGCACCAAATGTGCCTGGCCACTTGCAGGTGGGAGATAACCCAGACAGGAAGTACATCAGGATAGGTGCTTGTCACTGATTGGACCTGGTAGGAAGTGCATAGCCTTACGGGTTCTACCTTTTTAAGTACCTGTGCCACGTGATTTTTCTGTGGGAACTCTGGAAGTGGCGGGTTCACTCCATGGGTACCTCAGGATGGTCCTGGTCAGAGCCCATCTTCCTGACCTGTATTTAATTAAAGCTTGCTTGCTTCAAATCTGGCTCAATTGTAGTCTTATTCTCGACTGGATTTGGGATTTACAGCCTGTCTCAGCAGTTCCCCAGTCAAGATGTGGTCTCACCCACCATTGTCTGGGCTCCAGTCTCCTGTGAGGTGGCCTTACAAGCTGTTAGGCTCTCTCTAGGAGTCTGGTCCAGACCTTAGGCTTTCTCTTCTCCCAGCATGAGATTCCTAGGAAAATTCCAGTTTCTTGGGGGCCATTGTCTCACTAGTCCCTTAGCCAGATAGAGGGACTCAAGGTTCCTTTAAAACATTTGAACCTTGCCAGGTTGATTATATTTCCCCATTTTCTGTTTTAACACTTCAGTCTGGAGGCAGGAGATCTGTGTCTGAAACAAATGTCATAAACAAAAATTGGTACCAAGGTTAGTGCTAAATGTCCTTGTAAAGTGCAGCATAGCAGGCTGCTCTGGGAAAGCAGCTGTGTGACTGCTCTTCAGAACAAAGCTTATCAGGAAAAAGGGCCTCCAGCACGTTGGAGTGTGCGTGGCAGTGGGGAGGGGAGGTGTACTTAGAAAGAAGCAGTGATATATCAAAAACAGCTTATAAGGCCTTACAGCACAGAGGTGTCCCTTTAAGCCCTGGAAAGAAGTTTCTGGGAAACAGTGAGAGGAAAAGAAATAGATCCATGAGAAGAGTGACTTGGGGGTGCGGTGGAAGGGGGCAAATGATTTTGCAGAGAAATCCCCTGAACACAAGAAAATATCTGGCTTTTATAAGTTTTGGGGAGCTGACAGGAAGTTTATACCACACAATTACATGCTTGTAACCACTGAGCTCTCTCCAGCCCTTACTCCTGTTTCTCAGAAAGATTCCTAAGCAGTTTCAGAGATGCCCAGAAGGCCCCCCCCTAAGAGGGGACTTGGCACAGGAGCCTGACTTCAGCCACTCAGGATGGCTGTTCATTAAAACTTCTCTGTCCCTTTCTCATGTCCCTCATGGCTGGCCTGGGACTCACTTTGTAGACCAGGCTGGCCTCAGATGCACAGAGATCCATCTAACTCATATCCCAAGTGCAATTTATTTTTATTTATGTATATGGATGTTTTCCCTGCATATATGTCTATATACCATGTATATGCCGGGTACCCATAGGAGCCAGAAAAAAGTGTCAGATTCTCTGCAAGTGGGATTATAGATGGTTGTGAGCCACTACGTGGGTGCTGGGAATTAAACCCAGTCTTCTGAAAGAGCAGCCAGTACTCTTAACCCATGAGCCATCTGTTACCTTGGAAAAAAACATAAATTTAGCTTTTATCAATATTCCCTTGAAAATGTATCTCAGAGGACTAGAGATGTCATTCAATGGACACATGCCTCCTCGGTAAGCAAGAAGTTCTGAATTGATGTTGTTTATGATTAAAGAAGTTGGGGTTAATCCCAACAACAGCAGGAAAAGCAGGAGATAATGTATCTCAACATTGGCCCCTCTCCATTTCCGTGTCCTAACTTAGCTTGGTGTAGAATCTGGCATGCATGGCTGATGGTGTTATGGAACCGACCCCTAACCCATCCCCTGGAACACCCTGTACCTGCCCCAGAGTTACCTCATCAGCATACAATATTGCCTGGCCATTGTCTTCTCTGTCTTCCCTTTCCCTCTTTCCCTCCTCTTCCCCCTCATATATATATATACCCCCTTCCCTCTTTCCCTCCTGCCCTTCTCTGGGCCACACCTCCAATAAACTTTTTCTATAGAATTCTGTTGTGTGGTGGACGGCCATTCTACCAAAAGATCATAGCAGATGGTCTCCCTAGCTCCTTAGTCTTCTCTTGCCTACCTCCAAGCCATCCCTCTACACGGAAGCCAGAGTGAGTGTTGTAGAAGTTCAGTTATATATAAAATGTTTTATGCACTGTTGGATAAGGGGCTAGCCTAGGTCTTGGAGTTCTGTATTGTTTGCAGGTATTGATTTCTGTGGGGGATGTTTGATTGCTTATGATCTGCACCTGAGGAGTTCAGTACCAATAAAAACACCTGAGCTCAGATGCTCAGGATTCCATTGCTGAGGATGGTGCTTGCCATGACAGTGGTTCCCTCTGCTGAGGTCTGGCAGGGTTTGAGTCTATGAAAATGCCTCCTTGTCTCTCTTGCTGAACCCACACAGCAGCGTACTACTTACAAGTGAGCTTTATAACAGGTGACCAGATCCAACCACTTCTGAGTCCAAAACTCATTAATAGTTCTTCTTTGGTCTTTAAATAAATGTTTTTTCAAATAAATGCCAGATGCTTTACCTTACTTCTCAGTGTCCTTTGCCAGTTCTAAGGACATTGGAATATTATTCCGCGCGCACTAGTGTGTGTGTGTGTGTGTGTGTGTGTGTGTGTGTGTGTGTGTATGTGTATGTATGTGTGTCTATATGTATATGTGTATATGTATGTGTATGTATGTATGCATGTATATATGGGTGTGTGTATATGTGTATATGCATGTATGTGTGTATGTATGCATGTATGTATATATGGGTGTGTCTATATGTATGTATGTATGTATATGTGTGTGTATGTGTGTGTGTACAATTGCCATGGTACATGTGAAGGCCAAGGAACAATTTACAGGAGTCATTCTCTCCTCCCACCATATAGGTCCCAGGGATTGAACTTGGGTCAGCAGGCTTAGCAGCAAGTGCCTTTACTCATGGAGCAGGCTGTCCCTGGTCACTGGATTTTCTCAAAGAAACTTCCCAGCTGACTGGCGTGCCTTCCTGGTCTGGCCCAGGTCTGCCTGCCAAGCTACTACCTCTTATTCCTTGTCCGTTTATCCTCCAGCCACCCTGGCCTCCACTGAGGTCCAGACCACTTCCTGCTTTTCACACACTTGGGGTCTTGGCAAGGACTTTCCTCCAAAGAGGTGCTGTCCCTGTTCTGCCTGTGGATTCAACTCACTCTTCAGATTTCTATTAAAATGTCATTCTCCAGGATGTCTTCCCTGGCTATTCTGTCTATATATGTCCTTTCACCCTACAGTTTTCTATCTCAATGCCTATTTATCTCATTCACAGAACTTCAAGTTACACCCTGGGACTGGAGAGGTGGCTTGGCAGTTAAGAGTACATACTGCTCTTGTAGAGACCTGAGTTCAGTTCCCAGTACCCAAATCAGGTACCTTACAAACGCCTATAACTCTAGCTCTAGGGGATCCAATGCCTTCATCTGTCCTCTGTGGGCACCCACGCACACACACACACACACATTTGTGTGTACATACACACAATTTAAAAAAATAAAATAAAATCTAAAAATTTTTAAACCGATGCTCCCTTACTCCCACTTCACTATAAGCTCGCTAAAGACAAGGCCCTCTTCCTCATGGTGGGCACCCGCTGTGCAAGCTGTTATTATTGCTCTGCCCTTTTGCTGCTTATAGAGATAACAGGTCCCCTTTGTATTTATTTGTCATTGCCTACTTTATATTTTAAACTTCTATTTTATTTCCCTCAAAACAGCAACAAAGTTTTAACAAATGGGTACACTCATTTCTTAGCTTCTTCCCCAGAGGCTGAG
This sequence comes from Cricetomys ansorgei, assembly GCA_026225945.1. Classification (NCBI taxonomy): domain Eukaryota; kingdom Metazoa; phylum Chordata; class Mammalia; order Rodentia; family Nesomyidae; genus Cricetomys; species Cricetomys ansorgei. The sequence goes on from JAMJFZ010003384.1 coordinate 2,641,813, forward strand.
AATTCTGCTTCTGCTTTAGTGCTCTGAATCGCTTAGAGAGGAAATTCCATCTAAAGCCCATTCACTTTCTCTCTTCCTAGAGAGCTGGAGGCAGGAAGCTGGGACTCCAGAGTGGCCTCTCTCATCCCACTGTCCACTGTCGTCCCACGTGGGGAAGTCCCACATGTGGTGAGCCCTTCAGACTCTGGACCTAGACTCTGCTGTGTGCCTCTGGCTAATATTGCCTAATTCCATTATTGGGAGATCTTTTGAGCATAACTGAGTCACAAAATATTATAACTGCCCGAGAGAGGCTGGTTTCGGGGAAGTCAAGGTTATCTGATGGAGCGTCCTTTCTCCAGTTAAACATTCAGCCTTATCATGCGAGACTATTGTCCTAGATGAGCATCTAACCCTGCCTAGAGAAGCTACCTCCCTGGGTAAACATTTAGCTTCCCTGAGACAGGTTACCTCCCAGGATAAGCATCTTGATACGGCAGAGAAAAGGAAAGTCTCAAAGTTTAGGATTAACTAAAGAAAGAGATGTTTTTCTCATGTAACTTTGTGATCATTCTCTTTGTAACTCCTGTGACTGCACGTAGCCCCTTGAGGGAAGGGGTGTAAAAACTGAGAGAAAAATTAAACGTTAGCTCCATTCCACCTGAGCTCAATGATGCTGTGTGTGTCTGGCCTACTTCTTTTCCCTCGAGTCTCCCTTCCCCTCTCCTCATAAAGCCCTTCAGTCCCACTCTCCATCCAGGTACTGTCCGACTTGCCAGGCCGGCCCTGGCACCCACATTGGGGGTGGGGGGTACTGACCACTGAAAAACACATGAAGACATTCTCTGGGCTCACTCCAGGAATAAATCCCTGGATCTTGATTCCATAAATAATATCCAAAGACTGGGGACACAGCTCAGTGGTAGAGCACGTGCCTGGCATGTACAAAGCCCTGGGTTCAATCCCTGGAAGGAAGAAAGGAAGAAGGAAGGAAGGAAAGAAGGAAGGAAGGAAGGGAGACAAGCCATAAATACTGTGTGAAGGCCTTACCTATGGTGAAAGTTCTACAAGGCTGACTGGTTGGAACTTCTGTGGCTCTGGGGAGTTGAAGTATTGATGATCCAGAGACAAATCATCTTGAGCTATCTTTAGTTCCCTTACTAGCTATTCATTGCTCACCACCACAATTTTTGAGCCAAATTTGAAGCAGGCTTTATTAAATACTGGCCAGGATCATGGACGTTGGCTGGGTCCATTCCTGGGATTCCCAGAAAATGTCTGTGAAATACACTAGTAAGAGTCTTATAAAGGCAAAACCCACAAGGCTTCCCACCTGCACCCGATTGGGGCAATCATACATTCTGACATACTTCCTGCCCATATACCTCCTGGCTACCTGTGATGGAGCACATACTGTGCAGTTGGGTCAACCAAGCTTGTTTACTGAAGTGAAAACACGTGGCTTATTACAAGCAGCTAGCCCCCTGCATTCTCAGAAGTTATCTGTCCTTGGGCAAGTGGGGCTTACAGTTAGAGACATTTTTGTTTTACAGATCTCTTAGGCCCAGTAATTAAAACTTAAAGCATAACTTTAGTTCTCACAATCCCTGCGTCTAATAACCCTACAGCAGCTGAGGACTCCATCTTGGAGGTCTGAAGTCAGCTCTGTGAGCAATCTGAGGCTGTTAAGACAATATGAGGAATTCCAGGCATGCAGAAGACCTTGGGTGTCCTCTCACAGCCGTAGACGGAGCAGATTGTGGTCTTTTGGCTTTAAAAGTGGCCCTCCCCTTTTGGCTGGGCCTCAGCCCCAAATCTGACCATGAGAACTAAAGACACTGCAGCTTAAATGAAAATTCAGCCAATTACTGTTAGGTCTCAGACCCAGGACAAACGGCTAAGGTGTTTATTAACATATCAAAGCGGACCCTGGTTACCAGGTTCTCCCAGCATTCCTCGGTCCCTATCTGTTAAAGAGTTCTCCTGGTCGGCGGCGTGCCCTGCTCCCTACCCTAAACTTCTCCAGCCAGGGACCTGGGCTAGGCTCTCCCCTCCCTCAGCTTCTCTGATTCCTATATAACCCAGCCATTTTCACTACCCTCTTACCCCTTTTGCCCTTTTGGCCTCCTGGCTCTCTCCTCCCCGCTCCCCACTCTCCTCACATGACCCAGCTCAGAGTCCTGTTCACTCTAGACCCTTCCCGATGCCTCTGGCTATGCTCTCCCTCAGATCTACAATAAACCTTTATTTATGCCCCCCCCCCCCTTTATGTCCTTTTTTTTTTTTTTTTCTTTTTTTTTCATTCAATTACAACTGGATAGAGTTTGGGAGATCTCACCATGTTTTCTAACTCTATAACAAAGCTTCCTTGGAACTATCAAGTACGACTTTTTGGAATGTGTTAGCAGACTACAAGCACCCGCCGATCCAAACGCTGAGCATGTCATCAGCACCTGAGCCTGCGGTAGAGGTGCCCATGCTTTGCCGTAAGCACCCGCCCGATGTTTCCACCCATGTATTTGAAGAGGCCTTAACTCATAACATCCTTTCGTTCCGTTACTCTAATCTAAAAACTCCATGAAACCATTTCCACTTTGGAATCTGTGTTCCCAGGCCATTGCCATTTATATTTGACTCAATAATAAATTAGCTTATTCCCTTTTGGTGTGAGAATTGTGTGTCACCTCGACAAATGCCCAGGTGGAAACTTCCGTTTGAGTGAAACTTTGCTGATCCAGAGGAGTGGAGCGGGTTCTTTGGAACCAGGCTGGGTTCCCTGGGGCTGTTTACAGGCAAAACCTTCCCTGCCTGGTCGGCATTTGTCCCACGTTTTCCATTACACCATTGTGGAATAAAATCCAACCTGTGGAACTGAATGCAACTCAAAGTCAATGTAACAAAATATGTTTTAGTGTTTTTCCAATTGCCTCTCCATCGCGCCAGATAATTCTCTTTTAGATCATCTGCCTTCAGTGAAGAAAGGGAAACTGAGTGGCCGCTAGAGGAAGACATGGTGGGATCTGGGGGACTTCTCACCGACCTTCTGCAAACAGTACTGACCAGCAATGAAATGGTGAGATTGAGAGGGGAACGGTAGCCATGGCTGTGCCATTCGGTAAAGCTCCTCCAATTTGGCTACATAATGGCAATTCCTGAAACTAAAATAACTTCTTTGTCTGGAGTCTAACCTTCTGAGCCCTGTCAACGCCCAGTGAATCCAGGTGTTGTGGATCACTTGCCAAGCATTAACTCACCGCTCACTTTATTCCACAGCTACTCCTAGCAACAGCCAACTTATCAGGAACTTATTAGCCCCCTTCTCTCTTCCCATTCCCTGCCCCAAAGCTCCCCCAGCCTGCAGGCAGGCAGTGGATGGGCTCTGTGGTTCTTACTCGAGATGCCCCTCCAGGATCTTTTTCTTAATAAAGTTCATGTTGTGATTGAGTCATTCATTCTCATCTGTCCTTCTTTCTCTCTGACCTGACAGAGGAAAGGCCATTAGTAGAAAACAAGAAAAGGGAGCTAGTCCCCAGTTATGGAATATTCATTCACAAGCATGGTCTGGGGATGGCAAACTGGGAGCTCCTGGATGCTGTAACCTGACACCTCGGAGGTGGAGCCCCAAACTCAGTGACCCAAAGCTTAGCCCAAGTCTACTTTTATTTGCATGGCAGAGATTGCAGAAATGGAAATCGCCATGTACACAGAGGCTTGCATTGACCTACCAGAGCTACACCAGCCACTCTGGGCTCCGCCTCTTTATATAGCATGAATGACACACCAAGAAACTCTCACAAGAAACTCACCTGAACCATGAAAATACTTCTTCCACATGGAGATACTTTCCCAAGCCTAACTTACACTTGGTAACAGAGGTACTGTGTTCTTCCTTATCCTTCTGACTTATGAGGCATCCATTGACCACCGACTCCTCTACTGACTCAAGTTACTATACTGTAAGCTACTTATTCCCTAAAGCAGTGGTCATCAACCTGCGGGTTGCAACCCCTTTAGGGATCAAACACTCCTTTCACGAGGGTCCCTCAGACCATCTACATATCAGATATTCACCTTACAGTTCATAACAGTAGCAAAATCACAGTTATGAAGTAGCAGTGAAAATGATTTTATGGACGGGGGGGGGGGGGGGTCACCACAACATGGGGAACTGTATTGAAGGGTCGCAGCATTAGGAAGGTTGAGAACCACTGCTCCAAAGCGTTTTGTGCTGTAATGGCCTCCACATTAGCTAACCATTCATTGAACACTCATCACATAGATGTGTGTGCAAAGGTTAATTGATTAGAACGTCAATAACTGGAAAGGCTGGAATGTTGCAGGTCCGAAGTCTAATTAAAATATATCTCAGGCTATCTTTTTAGCCCCCTAAATAGCCATTCTTTGTTCCTTACCTCTGTATCATGACTAACTGACAAAGTCAAATCTAACATCCTGGGACTAAGCAGATTTAAAATAAATAAAATAAAATAAAAAGTGTTTACAATGTATTAACAAACTCTAGTTCCACCAAAAGGGGCTAAAACTCTCAGATAGTGTCTAAAGCCTATAACAGGATGTGGCTATAAACTGCCTACCCAATGGACACCGATGTATTTAAAAGTATCTTGATTCATAACTTTTGTTGTTGCGGTGGTGGTGGTTTGCTTGTTTGTTTGTTTGGTTGGTTGGTTGGTTGGTTTGGTTTGGGGGTTACAAGACGGGGTTTCTCTGCATCGCCCTGGCTATCTGGAATTTACTCTTGTAAACCAGGCTGGCCTCAAACTCAAAGATTCGCCTGCTTCTGCCTCCCAAGCCCTGGGCTGCTGCTTCCACCTGGTGATTCGTAACTTTGTTTGCCTGTTTATTTGTTCTGTTTCTATAAGAACTTCATGAAAGTGCTTTCATGTTGAAATATAGAATTTTGAGTGATCTGAATTCATGTTCCCAGAATGCGTTTGACTCCAGAAAGAACTAACTGTCTCTTATTCACTTTGAGGTGAGAGTTGTGGTTTAATTACTCATTAGTTCAAGAAAACTGCTGCCGTAGTCTGTGTTAGGTGGAGAAACAGAACGATGTGAATGCTCAAGTAGTTCATTTCTGCAATGGCAAGCTTACGCACACATGTAATTGAAGTACGGTCTGCGCCGAGTCCTGTGAGCAACAAGACACACACATGAACTAAAATACGGTCAGTGCTGAGTACCGTGATCCCAGAGGGAATGTCCATAGTCAGTAGATCTCAGAAAAGAAACGAGAGTACAGCCAGGAGGAAATGCCTGAAGGAAGCGTTGAAAGAGAAGCCATGACAGATAAGCAACAGAAAGGACCCTGAGGTCCCTTTGTTGGGGGAATGAGGGAAGGGACCCTGACTGTGGGAAAAGCTTTGGTGAAGGCCAGAGTCTGGAATAAAGCGGAAGTGCTCCAAAAACACTGAGAGTGAAAGGAACAAAGAAGGCCCCTCATTAGACCCGCAAACCAGTTTAAATCTCTTTCTAAAGGCATAGTGAAATTTTGTTCAGACAGTGTATGTGAGCTAGGCATCTTTTAACTGTGTGGCTTATAATTAAATCATTGTCTGTAGTCATTGCTGGGTAGCCTTCCAGAAAAGCCAGTTACCCCATGCTCATGTATAACTCCTTTGTTTTCTGTAAAATAGCCAGCTCTGGTCTAAAAAGGAGCTTCATGCCTCTATTCAAGTGGAATGAATACCCCTCTCTGGCTGAATAAGAGAAAATCTTGGGCTTTAATGATCTGTAGACCTTTCTTGGACGCACATAGCCAGAGCACCATGTAACTTTGTTCCTTCCACAGCATAGAAAAGAAAGCAAAAGCTGTGTATGCAGGGAGTCTGAGAACGAGCCAAGGTCCCGCCATTGCTGAGCAGGCATAGAAGAGGAGGTGAGCATGGCTGGAAGGAGAAGGGGAAAGGCTTCTGAGGCAGGGTAAAAAGGCAGGAATCTCAGGGACATGGGAAGGGAAAGAAACCCCTTCCCCAGAGCTGGCTGAAGCCTCTCTCTGGCCGCCGAGGAGCCAGCATTCCAACAGTTGACATGCACTGCCAAGACTACACGACACACAGAGTATCCTGAATTTTATGTTAAAACAACAATGAAAAGGCTTAAGACCTCAGGGAAGACCCCATTCCTTTCCCAGATGTCTCCTAAAACTCTCAAGACATTAACTTAGTTTTGAGAGAAAAATCCTACCTTCCTGCTCCCTTGTGATCGTTTCAGTTCATCTACGGCAATCCCGCCAGGAGCGGTCCTTGACGTCATTAGGCTCCTCTGTGACCTTTCGGAAATCATATCTTCAATCCCCACAAAATTCTGTCTCTGCAAGAAGTGCAGCTCTCTCAGAAGGGATTAAAGGCAGTTCATTCTGAGACCAAATATCAGTGGCCATGACCCAGGAACGCAGATTTCGGTTACCCCAAATGCCATGTTCCCAAAGGAGAGCTATTTCATGAAGTATTTATAGTAAAAGGACAAAGAAAGACATAAATCAAAAAAAAAAAAAAACCTTTAACTATATTGGTGAGTATTTTGGGTAGGTAGGTAGGTTATAGTTGCGTGACAGCTCAGAGGGGAAAGGTGTCCTGGCTGTCTGGAGCCAAGGAATACCACAAAGTCACACCGCACAACAAGCCTCTCACAAGAGATTTATTGGGAAAGAGGGGGATGAGGCTGCCTGGGGGTGGGGGTGGGGGCTGCCTCTTCTCTGGAGAAGAGCAAAGAGCTGAGCTGGAGGCAGGCCTTCTAAAAGATTTCTTAGGGGTTGGAGCTTTCCAGGGTGGCCTGGGATTGGTGGGATTCTGTGGCCTGATCTTGGGCTTTTTCCTGTAGGGCGGGGTCTGTCTACTCTCCCTTCTCAAGGGGCTAGGAATGACCTATGGCTACTATGGTGCTAGAGATAAACCAAGAGACATTGTAATTAAACTCTAGACCCGTAACATCCATAGTCACTGAAGTTCTAATCAGTTCATCAACCTGAGTAGCATTCAATGCAGAGTTCATCTTCTTCCCAGAAACTTCCTTCACAGTCCTATACAGGACTGCTGTAAACAGCTGTGCAGAGCCTCCCCCACCCCACCCCCCCCAACCCCACCCCATCTCTCTCTCAGAAGCCCATCTACACTCTCAGGTGTCTTATTTTCTTCCCGGGCGTCTTTCTTCTTCACTTAACCTTTGTGCTTAAGATCTTTCTGTGCCTTTAATCTCAGCACTCTGGAGGCAGAGGCAAGCAGAACTCTGTGAGTTCAAGGTCAGTCTGGTCTACAGAGTAAGTTCCAGGACAGCCAAGATTACACAGAGAAACCCTGTCTTGAAAAAACAAAAGGAAACAAAACAAAAAAATCTTTCTATAAAGCACAATTGTTCCCACCATGCTATGCTGCATGTCTGCCTGCCAGCTGAGACTATGTTAATAAAGCTCTTCCCTAAAGGACAATTCAACTCACCAGCTTTCTCTCAACCCCTCCCCACAAAAACTTCACATTCCCCATATTTGAGGGCGTCTTGCAATTTGTAGTAAACCATGGGTCAAACAGTGTAAGAGGTGTGAATTTAGCTATGAGACAGTTTAACCAACACTTCCCTGGGGAGAAGGCAATTTGGCCCCAGGTTTCCTCCACTGACTCCTTGTTACAGACACAGTTTACTCACCCATGTCCAAGCTTAAGGGAAATGGGGCGGGCATCTCCTCTAAATCACCGCTTTCTACATAGAAAGGAGTTGAACGTGTATAGTGGCTTTCCTGTTGCTGTGATAAAATACCCAGCCACACCCCAGTGTCATGTTTCCTCCATCAACACTGCACCTCCCACAGGGACCCCCAAGAAGATCACCAACTGGGGACCCAGTGTTCAAAGGCATGAGCCTACGGGAGACATTTCTCACTCAAAACACCACATTGCATACCTGGGCCTCTATCAGCTCTTGGCCATCCCATGACTCAAAACATGTTTAGTCTAACTTCAAGGCTCCCTTAGGTCTCCACAGTCACAACGCTGTTCAAAAGTCCAAAGGACATAATGAGGAAAGATTGGACCAAAGGAAGACCAAAACTCATCCGAGAAAAGCACCACATTTTTTAGTTCCGTATCCAGTATCTGATGCTTCAGTTTTAAAGGGCTTAGATGCCTGCACCCCTCCATCTTTGCTTCCTACAACATCTCTCTCTTGGATTGGTTCTACTCCCCATGGGCAGAGCTCCTTGACAAATGTTTCAGAACTCTGGGGCATCTTAGAATTTCCACCACAACCCAGGCCTCACCTTCACAGCTTCACTCCGTAGCTTCTCAGGGCCTCCTTGGAAGGATTCCAACCTTGCCACGGGTCGTCTGGTTCCGGTGGCTCTCCAAAACCATGGGAGAAGATTCCACAATCCCCTCGGTCTTGCATCTTCCTTATCTCCAAAGCCTGTAGTATGTGGACAGCACTGTCAAGTTCAGCTGACAGCTTGGGATGGACCCTGGTCCTTTGGATCAGTGGCAGCGGCTTCTGTATGCGGTTGCCTTCTAGAAACAAGAAACCCCTTAGGCTTTCTTCTTCCACAAAACGGAGGCTTAGCTGAGTGTGGTTTTGCCTTTTGGACTTCTTTCCTACCTTTCTAGCGTAGAACAAGAGGCTTCTCTTTAGTGGTGCTAATCTCCCTACCAATTACAGCTTCTTTTTCAGCATATGACTTGGCTGGAATAGTGTACTTTCTAGGGTGGTTGTCTTCTCCAAAATACACATTTTATTTCTTTCTACACCACGGTTTGCTCTTTTCCATTACAGACCTCCATAAGCATAATCAGTAATACCCATTCCACAGGCTCAATGCTAGACTGTCTTGAAACTTTCACCAGCAAAGGAATCAGTCTATGACTCTTTTAAATTCAGGCTCACACAAATTCATTTCAAAGTTGTCCACATTCTTCAGAAAAAGAAAGAAAGAAAGAAAGAAAGAAAGAAAGAAAGAAAGAAAGAAAGAAAGAAAGAAAGAAAGAAAGAAAGAGAAGCAAGCATGGTCAGGTTCTCCACAGCAACAATTCCACTTTTTCAGTATCGATTTTTATGTTTTTTCCTGATGCTGTGACAGAACGCCCTGACCAAATGGAACTTAGGAAAGAAAGGCTTTATGTTGGCTCATGGCTTCAGAATGACAGAGTCTGGTGGGAAAGGCCTGGCTCAGGGAGAAGCAGGAAGCCAGCTGGTCACATTTTCATCCACACTCAGGAAACCTAGAGAAAGGACATGAAGCGAGACTACCTGTAAACTCTCAGACACCCACGTCAATGAGGCTCTACTTCCCCAAACAGTGCCACCAGCTGGGGACCAAACGAGCCTCCGGGGATAGTTCTTGTTCAAACCACCGCGCAGGAGTTTCATGCTACAGTGGATGTAAAGTTCCCACCTGTCAGGGCCTCAAGACTGGGGAGAAGGAAAGACAGACTGGAATGAGAGACCCAATGACAGCACGGATGTTAGTTCTGCAGATGGGACTCTCTAGTGTAAGAATCACAGACTCTGCTGTCTGCTTACAGGCCGGAGTAGGAAACTGGGAGGGGTCTGACGTTTTTCCTTTTTTGACCCACTGTTGGCAATTGCTAGAATTAGCGAGAGGAATAAGGTGTGGTCAATTAAAACTTGTCAGATGATCAAATAAAATCTCCCCTGGCCTACTTACCGGAGGGCAAGAATCTAGAAAAACAAATCACCTTAGTTCTGGAAATCCAATTGCTTTAGATTCGGGAAGTACCAGTGTTTAACCAAAATGGAGGGGTTTTACGAAAGGCATGACTGTGGCTTTCAAGGGCCAGAGCTCTTCATGTCTGCATGCATCACTTTGACAAGTACAGTGTCGAAGTCTTTTATAATTTCTCTTTGCAGATGAGCTTCAAGCCCAGACTCCTGAATGCCTCTCGGACACACTGATTTTAAAGGTGAGAGCCTGGCAGCTGAAAGGAGGGCACAGACGTCTCTCTGTAAGGTCTAGAGGCTCTCCTCTGTCCTACCAGAGCTCCAGCAAACTCTATCAAGCATGAGATGCTACGAAGGGAAAGACAAATCACCAGGATGTGCTTCTATCTGCAAACTAAAACTCAGAAGGGGCAGATGGAAAAAACTTAAGGATGAGGAATGTCTATTTTCCAATACTGATACTTAAAACATCAATCAAACATAAAATAATCGACAGCTATGATTGGGAAATTTCTGAAGCCGTTGTTTCTGATCGTCTTAGTAAACAGGGCGAAGCTGGGTGATGGTGGCGCACGCCTTTAATCCCAGCACCTGGGAGGCAGAGGCAGGGGGATCTTGTGAGTTCGAGGCCAGCCTGGTCTACAGAGTGAGTTCCAGGACAGCCAGAGTTACGACAGAGAAACCCTGCCTCGAAAAAATAAAATAATACAAAATAATCACAATAAAAATAAATAAATAAATAACAGGCTGAGAGAAATCTGAAGCATGGTGAGCGATGGGGCTGAATGAGAAGGGCGAAGACTCACTATGGCTCCTGAGCCGCACGGCTTCCTAACAGTACCGTCTGCGAGACTGACTCTTAAAATGAGTACCAGAAAGAGATGATGAAAACTCATTCTGGGGCACTCATAGCAGAAGGAGAAAAAAAATCTCAAAATGACCCACTATGGTGAGAGAAGCGGAAGGGAGAGGGGGAGAGGGAGGGTGTTAGCTAAAGTTCTCTGAAGAACCTGACTCTCACGACAGGTCTTACGCACTGACCTCCACTGACTAGAACATTCTGATTGTGGCAAGGTGAAATGTTGCAGGTGAAAAGCAAAATTTGTCTTGGGCCATATTAAACTTTTTAGTAGCCATTAACTTTAGTTTTTGAAGCTGACTAACAGTCTCGTAACTAATTGGTAAACTTTTCAGAGCATACCATTAAGTATGGCAGGACCTTAACGTCTCCACCAACCCTGCAGCTAAAAATGTCCTAACTTTTGAAACCTACAGAAGAGATTGCCCTGCTGCTGCAGCTGCCTAACGTACTGCTCCTACCAGCCTAATCGCTAAGTGCATTGTCTTGCCCTTTTGTTCTGTGACTACAGTGCAAAGTGTGTCACTTAGGGAGGCTAGAGTTCACATTCCTAGGCCTTCATCACACACGTTTGGCACTTTATTTCCTTTAAAGCAGAGTTGTTAGGGGTGGAGATATGACTCCACAAGTAGAATGCTTGCCTGCATGCACATCTGTAGACATAGATTCCAGATGTAGACGTTGATTCAGGGCAACAGGCAGTTTATTCTTTGACATATTTAGTCACCAGTTTAGTCCTGGAGCCCTTGAGCATTTCAGCCTCTATACAATGTACTCTTAAAGATACAACCTGGACCTAGAAGGCTTCAGCCTAAGCCTCCATACAATCTAAACCTCTGAACAACCTAATAAACCTCTGAGACATATGGCTGACTGAGCCACTCTGACTAGCTCCTTCTGAACTCAGAGCTGTACTGAACTCAAACTCTTCTCCAAGCTGAATGGTTCAAACAGACCTTCTGAAATGGCTGACTGCTTCTGACTGAACTCTTTTGACTCTGGAAGACTCTCTGACTACCTCAGACTGAACTTCTCTACTTGGCTTTAAACTGACTCACTCTTCCCATCTGATACTGACTTCTTCATCTGATCTGCCTCTATGTCTCTGTGTCTCTCCCCCAGCCTGCCTGCTTCAGACTGCTAATCTCATTCTGCTTATTGTAACTGACTGCTGTAGCTGACTGCCTGCTGTAATTGACCCGCTCTGAGATGAGAGCCTGCTTTTATATCACGAGAGTTGGATATGTTCTCACTCTGACTTACTCTGCTAACCTTTTCTCTGGTTAGTCACTTTGCCTGTCCTTCACTGACTCATCTCAGATGTCACTTGTGTGACACTGATTCTTTCTGAGCTCGGCTTCCTGTGTCTGCTTCCACATTCTGTTTCTGTCTTAGGGATTAAAGGCATGGACCACCACTGCCTTCTGAATCCTTGGATTAAAGGAGTGTCTACATTCCAACTGGACCACATAGGCCTCTGAATGTGATTCCTTCATATAGACCCCTGGAATATAGACCCTTCCAGCTTTTACACAGGCCTATTCCTCTACACACATCGCTCTGGTTTCCATCCCTAGCACCACACAAAGATGGGCATGGTAGAACAAGCCTGTAATCCCATTGTTAAGGAGAGGGAGGAGGAAGGATCAGAAATTCAAGATCATTCTCAACTGTAAGGCAAGTTTGAGGCTAACCTGTGTTACATTGATACTTACTACAATCCAGAAATCCAATTTTTAGATATCTGCCTCAAAACTATGTCTACTCAAAAATAGGCAGCTTTACTTAATGAGACCTGAAAATTAGGAGCAACCCAACACTGAATGAATACATATGTTGTTGAGTATCCATACCACCACAGAATGCCACTCAGCACTAAGAAAGAAGTGATATAGAAAACCTGGCATGTCTCAGGAAGAAGAGTAAAGAAGGCATGTGGGCTGGAGAGTTGTCCAGGACCTTCAGACATTGCCACCTCCTCTCTGGGTCACATAGGTTCCTTTAACTTCAGTCCCTAATTTTAATCCTGAGAACTTTTAGTTTAGAAATGTAACTCAATAGTAGTGTTTGCCTAGCACGTGAAGGCCTTGGTTTCAATCCTTAGTACCTCAGAAAAGGAGGGGGATGAGAACATTCATCTCAACATGTATGCAATGGCTACTGTTAATGGTCTACTTGACAGATTCTAGAATCTATAATGTGCCTCTGTGCAGGCCTGTGGAGGATTATCTTGATTACACTAATTGAAGAGGCAAGCACACTGTGGGCAGGACCATTCCTTGGCTGAGATCCTGGGCTGTATAAGTGGATAAAAGGAGCTGAGCAGCAAATACATTCATCTCTCTCTCTACTTGCTAACTGCGGATGCAATTATGACCAGCTGCTTCCGTCTCCCGCTGCCTTGACTTCCCCATCATGATGGACTGTTTCTCCTTGAACCGTTGAACCATGACCAAAACAATCCGTCCTTCCTCCAGTTCCTTTGCTCTGAGATTTAATCTCAACAGGAAAAGGATAATATAAAACTGGCAAAAATTAGTAATACCACACGTTGCAGAGAATTTGGAAAAATAAACTCACTGAGGCCCAGTGTAATTCTCTGTAATTCTCGGGAGCACCGTCTAGGAGGGCTTGAAAAGCACAGAGTCAGTGATGGGTCCTCTTTCACAATTCTTCTACAGCTATAGATGATGCTACGTGAAAAGGCTTAACTACAAGGATGTACCTTGACATGCTGTTTCCAGATGCAAACGCTGGGAGCCAACCAGTGCTAGTAACGAGTGATTGGTTGGATACATTTTGGTATAAAATAGCCAGAAAGTTGGATATTGTGCAGCCACTAATGATCATTTAATGACATTCACAGTGCCCTATACTTAAAAACAAGATAAACCGGGCAGGGTACTTCATGCCTTCAAAGTTTACACCCGGCACTCAGGAAGCAGAGGCAGGCAGATATCTGTGAGTGCAAAGCTAGCCCGATCTACACAGTGAGTTCCAGATCAGCCAGGGTTACACAGTGAAAATATTCTGGGCAGGAAAAAAGGCAAGCTAAATGCATAATGTCCCATTTTTTAAGATTTTTTTAATGTGTATGTGCTCATGTGTGCAGGTGCTCGTGGAGACCAGAAGAAAACTCTATTGGAGCTGGAGATTCAGGCAACTGTGAGTTGTTCAGTGTGAGTGAATACAGAACCTAGCTTGAGTCCTCTGAAAATGCAATACATGCTTAAGCACTGGGCCGTCTCTCCAGGCCATAATGCACCATTTTTGTAATGAGCAAATCTTTTTATTGATTTTTAGATTTATTTATTTTATTTCTATATGTATAGGTGTTTTACCTGCACCTATGTCTGCACACCATGTGCATGCAGTGCCCACAGAGTGCTGGGAGCGGTGCAGGGGAACAGCAGCCAGCATTGGAGCTTCAGGACTCAGCCTACTGTTTAGCAAGGTGACAGCAGGCTTTTACCTTGGCCTCCCAGGGGATCGTCTCCTGGATGCCCGTTGCTACTGCTGGGCCTTATCATGCTTGTTGCTACCATGGTCTGCCTATGTCTCTTGTGGTATGAAAGTTCTTGGGGGTCTCTAACCCCTCACTGGGCTGTGTTACTGGCACACGTGACAATAATGATGATTTTCCCTCGAGCAATGCCACTCGGGCGAGGCAGTGCCACTCAGTTGAATTGGTGACTCTACTGAAACTCCAGAAAGAATAACTAAAAAGCATGTATAGCTAAGAACAGTAGGTGTTTTTCACATATAGTTACAGGGTTAAATTAGGATGTTTTGCCAGCTGAATTAGAATTACTAACTTAAGAAGGAAACATGTTTTTTGCTATGGATTTTTTTTTTTCAAGGTTAGGAAAGCTAGAACAAAGAAAGCTTAATCGCTAGGGCCCACGAGTTTCACCTATGAAAAACAGACCCATGATCAAATAATAACAAATGAGTTTCAGTGCCCATTGTTAGGCTTGAACTTCCTCCACCACAAATAAAATTGACTCTTTCCTGGCCTGTATAATTAAAAATTTACTGATGGGTTTGGGGGGCACCTTAAGGATATAAAGCTGTATGGAAGATTCTCTTTTTATCTAAGAAAAACAATTAAGACTCATGACTTAAAGTTTTCTAGTTAATAACAAACTTTTTTCATTGTGCTAACTGAATAAGAGTTGTGTACGTTAGGATACTGTGACGTGTACTCATTTCCTAGTAACGACAACAGAAGCCTGCTGTGAGAATATTTGGCTTGTTTAAACTCTGTTAATCTATAATATTGTTTCTGGGATATCGATGTATTGTGGGGAAAAGTACATGTAAAACCGGGTGTTTGTGCGTAATCAGGTGTGGGCATTGAAAATAACCTGCTTTTTAAATATGTAACTTGTAATCATTCACTGGGAAGAATAGGACTCGTGATCATGATATGATTTCTTCTTACGTAGAGGGTATTGTTCTAAAAGGTATATAGATGTATGGGAGTAAGAATAAGAGGAGGAAAGAAGCTGATAAGATGTATGAGTGAGATGTATGTACGCTGGCCCTACAGGAGAAGGGAAGAAGGAAGCTTGCAAGATGTATGGGTAGGATCCATGTGTGTTGAGGCTTTGCTTCTTCCACAAGATGTATGTGAGAGTGGGGTGTGTGTGTGTGTGTGTGTGTGTGTGTGTGTGTGTATCGAAGCTTTGCTTCACCCACAAGATGTGTGTGAATGTGTAGGTGTGTGATTTTATGAAAAGTTACAATAGAGAATAAGTTTAAATAAAAGAAATAAAACAAAAACAGACAGGAGAGAGAGGAAGAGAAAAAGAAGAATAGAGAAGTAAGAAGGAACAGGAGAAATAAAGAGAGAAGTTTGTCCCGTCCATAAGAGGTGTGGTTTTGCTCTTATTATTTCACCAACTCTGCCTCTCCCTCATAGGTCGCTCAACTCCCTGCCCGGGGCTGGACCAGGGCAACAGAGGCCATAAGAGGATGTAAGATCCCCTGGAACTGGACTTAACAGACAGTTGTGAGCCACCACGTGGGTCCTGGGAACTGAACCTCTGCAAGAGCAACAAATGCTCTTAACCGCCAAACCGTCTCCCAAGCCCGATGTCCCATCTTTTTAACTTAATAATATGTGAGTAGAAAAGCTCTGAGGAGCAAGCGCCAAGATGAAAAGGACGTTGGAGAGCTGACCAGCAGTTCCAGAGCTCTTGCTGTGCAATAATGAGGAGCAGAGTTCAGACACCAGCATCCACATAACAAGCCAGCGAGCATCCCACACACGCCTGCAACTGCTACCCAAGTCGTCTGACGCCACCTTTGGCCTTGGCACACACACAGGCATCATGCTTACATGGTCATGCAGACATATACACTCTAAAGCACGCACGTATAAATAAAGACCTTTGCAAAAAGTATCAAACTGTCAGATCCATTTCTTCATCCATCCAATCATTATTATTATTATTATTATTATTATTATTATTACTAACCTTTTTTAAAACTGTATGTTCCAGGTTTCTTCAGCTTAATTTGCTGCAAAGAATGACTTGTGTGTAAGTGAAAAAGAGCAATGTCTGGAGGGCTTGGGCTTATTAATTAAGATTAGAGGTCTAGGTTTTATCAGCTCTATAAACAAGAGGATTATAAAAAGCAGCCATGGTAGACAATAGCAGCTCCAGTAACCTCTGCAGCATCCCCTCAGTTCAGTTAGCCTGGTGCTTAGACGCCTCATCCAAATTCTCCATCAGAACTGGAACTTCATTATCCCCATCCATCATCAGCATCGTCCAGCAGCAAGTGGTGCTTTTCCATCCACGGATCGTTTGGGCAGATCCTCAGCCGGTCTCCTTACCTGAACGACTGCCTGCACCTATGTTAGATGCTGGGAAGCGTCTGATCAGCAGCTTTGTCCACGCGTCCTGTAACCGCGGAGGTGTGGCTGTTAGAATGGACCACTGTTCCTGGGTTTGCAAACAAGTTCACCTCCTCAACACCAGAGATGTTTACCCCTGACTTCTTTAAGGAGAGCTGGAGGTTTTTATCCGCTGCTGTGGCTGTTCTCTGAGCCACTTTCTTTCCACGACTCGCTCCTTTCCCACCAGTGCGCACAGGCGCCTGCAGTTGGGCGAGTTGTTCCTGGTTCATATCGTTGCTTTCATCTTGTTGGAGCGGAAATGGCGCCCTGCGCTGGGTAGTGGGGTTCCACTCAAGGGGTCTCAAGCAGATCAGTTGAGATTAGGCTCTCACATGCAGGACACAAAATGGCAACTCTTGACCTTCGTTCTTTAGCAAATGCTCAGACGGCAATGAAGCCATCTGCTTATCTTTTTTTTACACGGGAAATATTAGATGACAGGACTCTAATTAAGAGCCTCATTTTCGTGTCCCTTTTTAAAATATCCTTTCCTTTCCACCCACAACCACACCCCATTTATAGATCTGCCTGAGCCTATAGTATTATTACCAGAGTTGTTAGGGTCACAGCCTGGGCCCTTGCACCCTTAGCAAGATATATTTGGCTGTGCATTTTCAATAAACCAATTAAAGAAACAATATCGTGAAATGCAGAGGAAGGAGATTAATTCAATATGCTCACATGGAAAAAGCAATCTAAGAAGCATGGTGACACACACACAAGTCCATTTTCAGTGTCCTGACATGAACTTTAGGCTTAAGTGGAGGGCAAGAAGGATACATGAATAAGCAATCCTGGTCAAAGTGTGGTCCCGCCCATCACTGACCCCTCACTGTCTTGGCTCCAGTCACTCTCACAAGGTGGCTTGACAAGTTGTTGGGTCTGTGTGAACTCTCTTTCCAGGAGACAACCTCCCTCTGACCGCAGTCATATAGCAGCCTTTCCCTTCTCCCAGCATGAGGATCCGAGGCAATTTCCAAAGGGAAGGGGCACAAATGTCTCTAGAGCAGTGGTTCTCAACCTTCCTAATGCTACAGCCCCTTAATACAGCTCCTCATTGAAAATGGCCCCCATAGGCTCACAGGGAGTGGCACTATCAGGAAATGTGGCCTTGTTGGAAATGTGTCATGGGGGATGGCTTTGAGGGTTCAGATGTTCAAACCAGGAGGTCTAGTGTGACACTCTCTCCCGGCTGCCTGCCAATCCAGAAGTAGAACCCTCAGCTTCTTCTCCAGCACAGCGTCTTCTTGCCTGCCATCACGCTGGCAGTGGACTAAACCTCTGAAATGTAAGTCAACCCTAATTAAATGTTTTTCTTTCTAAGAGTTGCCATAATCATGGTGACTCTTCACAGCGACAGAAACCCTAACTAAGACATTCATGTTGTGGTAACTCCCAACCATAAAACTATTTTTGTTGCTACTTCATAACGGTAATTTTGCTACTGAATGGTATCTCAGTTCCTAAGACCATTAGAAATATGTTTTCTGGTGGTTGCGACCCACGGGTTGAGAGCCGCTGCTCTAGACTATCTGAATTTCTACACAGACAGTTACAAATTCTCTTTGTCTTTTCCTTATTCCTTTGATTGTTCATTGAAGAGAAATATTAGTTAGTAGTTTGATGTAAGCCATTAGTGAGTAGGAGCGAAGACAAATAAACACAAAAAAATGGAAAAAGGAAAGACAAATCAGATGACAGGAAGAAACAGGCTACAGGGGCCTCCTGTCACTGTTGGTCCCATTGCTCCTAGCAGAGCTCTCAGGGGACAAAGGGGGAGGAGGGAGAGGAGGGCAGGGGGAGGGGGGAGACGATGGTGGTGGGGATACTATACTGTAACCCGTAAGCCGCAAAAACCCTTTCCTTCCCCACGTTACTTTTGGTCACGATGCTTATCACAGCAACCAAGAAACAATTATTGACTCTATGGTGGTTTGAAGGAGAATGGCCCCTACTCTCCTGGGACCCAGGCAGTGGGGTGGAGCTGGCTGATGGCAGGACCTGATGCTCAGAGGAAGGCTGGGATAGAGTGCATGCCCTCAGTATCAATCACACAGAGGAACATGACGTCTACTGTGACTCGGTCCTCTCCGAGTACTGTAAACCCCTCCACTGAAGAAGAGGGACTGGAAATTAAAAAATAAAAAAGGAAAGAAACTCAACCAACACACCAACTCCAGATGTGTAAGCCCCATCATAGAAACAAACAAGCAACCAAAAAGTCTCCTCCAAAAACAGGCAATACCGCACAGTAAAGACTCTCAATTAGAACAATCTAGAAGGATTTTCAGAGAAAGAATTCAAAAGAATGATTATAACTATGTTCAAACAACTCCATGAATGCACAGCGAGAGAATGAAATACAGAGAGCCAGATGAAATAAGAAAGTCAATTCAACATATGAAAGTAGCATTCAATAAAGAAATTAGTTGCTAAAGAAAACCCAAACTGGAATAATTCTGGAAAGATAAACTCAACAAGCCAAATAAAAAGCTTGGCGGACAGCCCCCCACCCCCACCCCCTGCAGAATGGGGCATGTGGAAAGCAGAGTACCTGGACTTGAAGACAGAGTAGAAAAGTTGGTTCATTCAGTAAAGGTCACTGGTTTTATATATATATATTATATATGGTAATATATATATATATTACCATAATATTACCATATAATATATATATATATTACCATATCAAAGGTACAGAAAGTATTTTCAGTCAAATCATAGAAGAAAATTTCCCAAATCTAGAGAAAGAGATGCCTATCCAGGTTCAAGAAGCCTACAGAATACCAAATAGGATGAGAAACAAAACTTCCCATAGAATAATCTACTTAAAGCATTAAACACACACACACACATACACACACACATACACACACACACACACACACACACACACACACACACATACACACACACACACACACACACACATACACACACACACACACACACATACACACACATACACACACACACACACACACACACACACATACACACACACACACACATACACACACACACACACATACACACACATACACACACACACACACACATACACACACACACACACACACACACACACACACACACACACATGGGACCAGGGTATCCAAGGCTGCAAGAGAGGAGAGTCAAGCCACTTATAAATACAGACCAATCAGAATAATAACTGATTATTCAATAGTGTCTGTCTTTGCTACTTTTCCATTTTTATGACAAAACTCTGTATCCAAGGCAACTTATAATAGAAAGCATTTAGTTTGGTGGCTCATAGTTCCAGAAGGTTAAAAGTCCATGGCCATCATGGTCAGGAGCACAACAGCAAGCAGGCAGGTACGGTGCAGGGCAGCAGGTAAGAGCTTACATCTGATCCACAACCGTGGGAGTGGGGGGAGGGGAGTGGGGGGGTGGGAGCGCATGCACTGTCAATAGCCCAAGTCTTTTGAAAGCTCAAAGCCCACCCCCAATGGCACACCTCCTCCAAGGCCACACTTCCCAATCCTTCCCAAATAGTTCCACATACTGCAGAGTAAGCATTCATTTGAATGCTTATGTTTAGATGAGTCCGTGGGGGCCATTCTCATTCACACCACCACAGTCCATTACTGAGGGGAGCAGAAGCAGAAACTCAAGGCAGGAACCTGAAGACAGGAACTGTCAGAGCAAGATCCAAAAATGAAATCAGGTAAGGAGAATTCTGTGTGCCTGTGAGAAAACTCTAAGAAAATAAGACAAGAGTCTTGTGACTTCAGCTTCTTCAAAACATGGAACTGTTTTTGTGCCCCTCTCAGGTGTAGCAGATAGGAGTGCGTTTACTTCAGATTACCCTTTACAGCTGGCTATTGTTATTTGTTTAAATGCCTCTATGGAAAATCATGTTTTTGCCACGTTTGGCTTGTCCTTGTGATTGTACACTTTATCCATGCGATTCTTCTTAACTCTCCAAGTATAAATTGTCCAGTGCTCTGAATAAAGTTGGCTATTGCATGAACCTTCAGTCGGCCTCATTTATCAGGTCTATTCTCCCAGGTCCCACAGCCTCTAGAGCGGTGACAAATCACCAAAGCAGACTATGGAGGAACACTACTTCCTGACTTGCTTTCCAAGGCTTGCTCTTATACAAAAAGTACCACCTAGCCAGGGATGACACTGCCCACCAGAGGCTGCCTGCTCCGCCCCCCTCGCCCCCATCATTCAGCAATCAGGATAGACCAGTCTGGGGGAGACAATTCCCCAGCAGAGTGTCACCCTTCCCAGGTGACTCTAGTTTGTGTCAGGTTGACGAAAACTAATCAGCACGTATAGAAGCATTCAAGGCCCAAAGAATCTGGAAAGATGTATTCCAAGTTCTGAAAGGTCACAAAATCCAACATTGACTATTGTACCCAACAAAACTATCTATTAAAATTGAGCAGAGACAGCACATGGAGGACTTGGATACCTACCTAAGCCCAACAGTCTGGCCTACAGCAGCTTCAGTGGTGGTAGAGGGTACAGTGACTGTTCTGGTGGCCATGGGTCCCAAAGCCAGAAGGGGCGACCCATAAAGCCTCCCCCCTCCCACCACCTCATAGCTTACATAGGAAATCTCCATTTTAATATAATTCAGGAAGCATAGATGCTATCTTTAGGGATCTCAGCATATGAATTATGCAGCCAATCACAAAGACACAGGCAAACTTAAAGGTTCTGTATCAGTAAAAAACACCTGAGCTCAGATACTCAGGGTAAGACTGACTGTCCAGTACAGCACTTGCCAGAATAGCGGTTCCCTCTACTGAGGTCTAGCAAAGTTTGCACCTATGAAAAATTCCTTCTTGTCATTCTTGGTGAGCCGCCACAGCAACATGCTGCTACAGACCAGAAACTTCCAGAAGCCACTGGTCAGCCTGGGCTGTTTTCTTGTTGCTCCCATTCTGGCCCTTGAATCTTCTCCACACTCTGTGTCCAGTTCCCCTGGGTTTCTACCAGCACTCAGTGGTAATGTGGTGGTCTGAGCAGTGCTGAAGGGACTTCCTGGTCCTCTTTTTGAGGATCTTGAGCTACTCAAGAGGTCTAAGGGTAGCTGTGATGCCAAAGAGAAGGTAGCTGTCTACCACAGCCAGCGGCAAGAGGGTTGTTTGAGGGTATGAGGTGTTCTTTGTTTTGTTGTGTGAGACTGTTTGTCTGTTTGTTTGTGGCAGCTTCTCATTCTGTAGTCCAGGCTGGCCTGGAACTCAGGCATCCAGGTTGGCTTTGAACTTGTAGCAATCCTCGGGCCTCAGCCTCCCAGGCGCTAGGATTACAGACACGTGTCACCACACAGCATTATGATGATTTTCCTACGGATGAATCTGAAACTTAAAATAATAATAATAATAATAATAACCACACCCATACTGATATTTTAGGTATGACAAGAACTTCTAAAAAGTTTTACATGTTGAGGTGCATTGATGTATAAGAGCACTTACTGCTCTTGCAGAAGACCCAGGTTCGGTTCCCAACACCCACAAAGCAAGTCACAACCACCTGTAACTCTAATTCCAGGCACCCTAATACGCTATTCTGATCTCTTCAGGCTTCTACACACATGTGGTGCATACACATACACACAAAATAAAATATAAAATATAAAATAAAATAAAAAACAAAAACTTGTCCAGGCTGAGGGTAATAAAACTATGCTGTTTGATACTCTAATGGTGAATGTATATCATTACACAGCTGCCCAAACCCTAAATGAAACCGACGGCTTAGGTTGTAATAATCCACCTAGGAAGCCTTAGCGGTTGTGATAAACTCCACTCTTTTCCAGAAGATTGACAACAGAAAAGGCTGATATAGGTGTGGGCAGGGAGCATCTGCTTTAACTCAGTTTCACTAAGGATCCAAACTGTTCTAAAAGATAAAGCTTATTAGAAAAGAAAATACTCATCAGCATAGCAATACAGACAATGGACATAAAAGTTAGAACGGGTTTCCTGCTTGATTTTTGTACTGCTGTGACTCCAATCACTTGGGTGAAAATCTTGGCCCCTATAACATTGAGGTAATTCTTCCTTTTTTGACATAGGTTAGTTTCAGAAAATAATGCTAGCATTACTAGTAATAATGTAAGTATTGGATGTAAAATAAAATTCTGTGTTATCTCACTTAAATCCCAGGACAGTCTTAGGTGATACCTTTACAGATGAGGGAATCTACACCTAGAAAAAGTTACTGGGTGGGGGGTGGTCCTTAAAGATACAAAGCTGGGTTTCATCAGGATACAAACTTTCCATCTGAGACAACCCTCACCAACAGCCACTCTTCTACCCAGTCAGGTAGAAAAGACTCGGGCAACTGTTACTCACTGTTAGAAAGTCAAGTAACTGTGTCTTGCAGGCTCTTGGTAATGACCACTCCCAAAACAGAAATTATTGTTACTCTGATTGCTGGGTTCGATGATTACTTTTACTGGTTTATGTACATCGCATTAATAATGTACATCACATTAGTGAATCGTCATGCGCTGTTTAAGCTCATTGAGAAGCTGGCTCTGAAGGCAGGTTTGGACCCCACTTCAGACCCAAGCATTTCGTTTTAGAGTGTCCTTCAAGACCCCATGTCTGCAAACACACTAGCCTCTCCGCCCTGTGAGAAAGGGAAAGGAGAGCAAAAATGGAAAATGTTGTGCCCTTGAGAACGGGAGAAGAGTAAATGATTTTGTAAAAAAACATTGTGTCCTTGAACACTGGAAAGTAACTCATTCCCAGGAACCTTCCCAAAACAAAAGTCTTAGCTGTTGTTTATCCCATGATGTAAAAATGTCTGTTGTGGGAACTGTTAATTGGAATTCTCACCCAGACTGCTGTCGGAGACACTCATTGTGGATCAAGGACCCAGCTGACACTCTTGGTTCCTGAGGCTTCCACCAGTGGATTCTTCGGATAGTGGAAGTGTCTGATGCAATGCTTGCTTTTGTTTTACTCCTGCTTGCTGTATACTTAGTAAGTTCACTCATTAGAAACCCAAAGCATGTGGATCATAAATTTAGAACAGGTGAATGACACTTAATTCTCCTTTCTTTGATTCCAGAACACTAAACTCCTCTCTGTCCACTTTAGTAAACGCTGTGGAGGTCAGATAGTTTTTCAGGAGGCCCAGAAAGTTGCTTTCAGCCTAAGTCATGAGATTTAACTGACAACAAATCTCATGGTGCTTTTCTGCCCTCCAGAGGCCATTTGACTTTTAGCCCAGGGTCAGGGGTGGTTAGAGTTTGAAGATGCCTACGTCTATCTCATTGACCGCAAAGCATCTTCAAAAGCCAACTGATACCAAAGCCCTTATAAAATGCATGCTGCACTCCAGGAATGACCTGAAAAGCCACCTCCCATCCTCCTCCAGCCAAACCAGCCTTGCTATGGCAAGGTTCGATCCTGCCCCGGGGAATGAGCACTGATGAGAACAGAAACACAGAAAACCAAGATTTGCACGGCCCTGTCCCTGTGCACCCGGAGTGGTGGCTGTTCTCCCTTCACGCTATTTTCCCCGTCTGTTCTTGTTGAGTCTCTTCCCCTCTTCTCACTAAACATAACTAGCCTTCCACATCAGTCACTGCAAGGTATAAAATAGCCCAGCACAGTGGAATGTCTTCAGGTGCCAAATTCTCATTTTGGAAATCTTGAAAAGTGTGAGACTCTCACTAAGGAGACAGATGAGTGCCGGGAACGGCATGGCTGTGCAGATGGCTGTCTGACACAGGTCCAGCCCCTGGCGTGCCGCCTCTGCAGAAGACATCTGGCAATAACTGCTCTACAAATGGGCCTGTTATTCTTTGTATGTTGAACTTTTCTTTTTCTCTCTGAAGCTTCTTCTATTCCTGTAAATGGGACCCAGGCCAATGCCTCCATGAGAGCAAGCCTACCCTCTTGCTAGTCCCTTGATAAGGAAGAAGGCTGAATCTAATGTCCCTGAGATAGAAGCCTTTGTGAGTGCCCTGAGGGCTGTTGGCCCTGGGTCAGCCTCGCTAGCTGCAAGTCAACTAGGGACAAGATGAAATTGTGCATGAACTGTTCCTTAAAGAATTTTCCTTAAAGATGTGACCAAGTTCGGGGACAGTAATTACACTACTGAGCCTGTGTTTCCTGAACTGGCTGGCTTTACAGAGAGCCCCAGAAACAAGAAAAATGGGTAGTCAAGGAAAAGAGGAATAGACGCCGTTAATACTAAAGACACATACGATTGGAGTTGGGATACAGATGGGGAAGAAGCAGAAGAACTAGAGAAAGCTTAAAATCTATAAATATAAAACTTCTGTCTGGCACCTTTTTGCCCTTCTGTCTCTTTGATGTATGCTGCAACTGCAGCAGGGCACCCGGCAAACCGCCAGTGAACCGTTGTGTTGGAGGTTTTCTGAGACCAGGTTGATGAGTTGTTACAGTGAAAACTGTTCTTACTCAGTGTACCACGTGTGGAAAGCCAGAAAAAAAAAATGGAACCATGTGATTTTTCTATGAAACTTTGAAAGTGCTTGTTCTTGATGAACTGTTAGATTTATTTAGTAAATAAATGACTGGGCTGGCTCATGCTCGGAAGAAGCAGAAGAAAAAACAACATAAGGAAGAGAGAGAAAGAGAGGCAGAGGAGAGAGAGGAGGGGAGGAGGGAGAGGAGTATCAAGCTCTGATACTCTCCTGAGATGTCTGGCTGCCAGCTTGTACCAGCTTCTGACTCCTGAATCCGTTCTTTGCTCTGCTCCCAGGCATCCCTTTCTCAAGACCCTGACCTCAAGCTGAGGCTAGACCCCAGCAGATGACTATCAGGATGTCACCCTTCTTTCTTTCTCTCACTGAGGAGACAGATGAGTATCGGGATGTCACCTCCTCTTTCTTACACTTCCCTGACCATCCTGAGAAGGAGACAGCATAGCACAAAAAGGCAGCCACAGTAAGACCAAGAACCAAAGCAGATGTTGGGCTAGGAGATAGCACTTAGAGAGGTCAGCAAGTCAAGAATAAAGCCGCTCAGGAAGCAACCCCTGTGACTGAAACACTGATTACACACAGGAGGTTGAGCACAGGAGATAACATACCGAACGTGACAGTCAGGTTTATAGATAATCTGGACTTTACATGAGTGGAAATGGAGAAGACCAGGAACAAGACACTGAAGAATTAGGCGGAATTGGAGGTATTGATGTTAGTTTATGCTTGACAGATGATAAAAAGATGGATAGATACCTAAATACAATCAATGTGTGCGTGTGATACCCTAGTTACAAGGAGCTCACTAAGCACAAATATCACCCTCCAAAAAAAAATCTCAAGAAATGACCAATTCCAGAACTGGGGTGTAAGATGAGCTTAGAACATTGTATCTTCTTGTACAACAAAAATGTCAGTTCTCCAAGAAGGTCGGGGATGTGTTCAGAGGGCTGGGACTCAGATTGAGAGGGTTCTCACTGACACAGCTTGATGTTCATACTAATAATAATAGTAACATACCGTAATCCATCAACTAAAACAGGATTTGGGGGTATTCATGTTGATATGAATAAATTAAATCATTAAATAAAAAAATTGGGGCCAAGAATGTAGCTCAGTAGGTGCTTGCCTAATAGTTTCCACCATTTCATTTTAAAGGTGGGGTGGGAGCAATTAGAGAAATCGCTCAATAGTTAAGCGTACTTTCCGCTCACAGCTCCCGGTAAGTCCAGTTCCAAGGTATCTGACTTCCTCTTCCGGCCTCTGTGGACCCTAGGCACGCACATAAATTCATGCAGGCACTCACGCATACACAAAGAATAAAATTTTAAAGCCAATTTTGAAGGGGGAGATATGTGGCACATGCCTATAATCGCAGCAGAATCATCCTCAGGGATGTAGTAAGTTCAAGGCCAGCCTGAGCTAAATGAGACCCTGACTCAAAACAAAAAATGTTCTAACTTAAAGAAAAAAGAAAAAAAAATGAAATGTTCCTCTTTAGAGAAGAATCTTGACTCATAATGCAGAAGTAATGACGCACTTTAAAAGTTGTCATGTGAGGCAGGGGGTGTCACAAGAGTGTTTCCTTAGCAGTCACAGAGTCCTGAGTTCAATCCCCGATGCCACATACCCCGGGTGCGGTGGCACGTGCCTGTAATCCCAACACTCAGGAGGCAGAGGCAAGAGGATCTGGAGTTCAAGACTATCTTTGCCAACATGGTAAGGTCAAGGCGAGACCCCGCTCCCCCCAAAAAAATAAACAAAAAGTTGTCATGTGGCAAATACCACAATAGTGACTGAATAGGTCCGAGTACTAAGGCAGGTGAGTAAATGTTCACAGGGTGTCCAGGTCTCTTTCTGTTATTGTAATCAACACTAAGACCAAAGCAACTTGGGGAGGAAAGGGCTTGTTGCATCCTACACTTCCAGGTAATATTTCATCCCTGAGGGAGGGAGGTAGAGGCAGAAACCATGGAGGAACAATGCTTACTGGCTCACTCCCGGGCTCATATTTATGTTTCTTTCCTATTTATTTATATATTTTATGTATGAGTGCTCTATCTGCATGTACACCTGCATGCCAGAAGAGGGCAGCAGTATAGATGGCTGTGAGCCCCCATGTGGTTGCTGGGAATTGAACTCAGGACCTCTGCAAGAGCAGCCAGTGCTCTTAACCACAGAGCCATCTCTCCAGCCCCTTTATGTTTCTTTCTTATACTTCCCAGGACCACTTGCCTAGGAGTGGCATTGCCCACAGTAGGCTAGGCCAACCAGAAAAATGCCACGCAAATATGCCTACAGGCCTATCTGAGGGAGATGATTCCTCATTTGAGGTTCCCTCCTCCCTGGTGCCTCCAGTTTGTATCAAGTTGACAAAAAATTAACCAGCACACAGAAGAACAAAATAATGGCATGGTCATGAACTGCTGCCCACAAAATACTACTCAACTGCTCATGAGAATATGAACTCAGCAGATAGGAGATCAAGGTTAACCACGAGCCGACCGGAAAGGTCGGGAAGAGCATAGAACCAACTGTTGGGGGCAGCAGGCGTCGCTCTTGCCGAAAGTCCATGACCTGAGGCCAGACGTGAAAAAGCATCGGCGTGAAAGGGTACTTTTTTTAATTGACGTGGTCATAAAAGACAGAAAAGAACACAGAGCTATTCTTTGACATCAGTTGACACGCCAATGTCAATGGGGGAAATCTCGAAAGACCCCACCCTTAGACGAAGAGCTAAAGAAAACCAACAGTTTCTGAGAAAAGAAATAAATCTACTCCAGGCTCAGTTTCCCAGTAGATTATCTCATCCCAAGTGGTCAGCCCTAAGCACATACACATACAAATAATACTAAATTAACTAAATTGTGTGTGTGTGTGTGTGTGTGTGTAAAACAATCATCAAAGACAAGGTCATGAATTTGAGGGGGAAGAGGAGGACCGGACAGTTGGAGGGAGAAGGAGATGTGGAAATGATGTAAATATGGTACACATGGGTGAAATTCTCAAAAATATTTAATTAAGAAAAGAATAAAAAGCTATTCTAAATTAAAGGAGATTAATCGGGGGCCTCAGGACATGGCCAGTTGGTGAAGCACTTGAATGCAGATAGGAGGAGCTGAGTTTGATCTAGTCAGGCAGGCCAAGCACCTGACTAAGGGACCACCCCTCAGGAAGGCAGGTTCCCCTAACACCACATCCCGTTAATGGAGCTGCTGTGATTTTTCCATCCCAGAATCCCTGTTCTCTGTGCAGCTTGTGGAACGGCAGCCATTAGATTTGATAAATCTGCCTGCCTGTTGTTGTTGTTGTTCTTTTATTTTGTTTTTGTTGTTGTTGTTGTTGGGGTTTTGGGTTTTGGTTTTTGGTTTTTGGTTTTCCCAAAGAGGGTTTCACTGTTGTAACTCTGGCTGTCCTGGAACTCACTCCAGACCAGGCTGGCCTCGAACTCACAGAGATCCGCCTGCCTCTGCTTCCCGAGTGCTAGGATTAAAGGCGTGTGCCACCATTGCTCCGCAGCCTGCCTGTTTTAAGGATGACTCAGAAAAGAGTACGCTTTCTTATTCTTCTATCTTTATTCTAAGTGTGCTTTCCCTGACACTTTGGGCTTCACTATTTCTCTAAGCTGCCTTGTCCTCCATGTGGCTGACCTCCAGGCCAACTGAACACGGTGGCTTTCTCTCCTCTTCACTCTGGGCAGCTGTTGAGATTTAGCTGGCCTGCCCTGAAATTTTTTTAAAACTCTAATAAAATTTTCTTTGATATTCTTTGTGAGCAAATTCTTAAATTCTTTTATTAACAAAAATAAGAACCTCAAAAAAAGACCCCAATTTCCCTGGTAACAAAATGGTAGGACCAAATGACAGAAATGGAGAAAAATTCCTGCTTTCCATGTGACCCAGGGACTTTTCCTCGAGATCCTAACTAAAAAGACTTGGAAAGAGACTGGGCAAGAGTGGAGGTATAGCCAAAAGCAAATTTAATGTTGTCAGATCAGGATTGACTGAGGTGAGGTACAAATGAGGCAGACTGAAATCCATGTCAACAGAAGCAGATAGCACTTTTGTGGCTGTGAGTGACAAGCAACCGTCCCAAGGGGAGCCAGGGTTCGATAGGACACAGGCATGGGGTAGGGAGTAGGGGTTGAGGAAAGGGTTTTTGTAGGTTTTCTGAGAATACGTGGTTGGGTGGGCACCCGGGGCTTTTCTGGAATTAAGGATTTAGCTTGGGCTGGGCTTCTTTATTAGAAGGGGCAGACATTCTTCTCTGGGAATCAGAGATTCCTTACCTTAGGAGGCTACACAGACCTTTGGACTTCCTTATCAGAAGGATGGATGTTCTCTTTAGGAGAGAAAGATTCCTTAGTTTAAGGAGCCACACAGACCTTCAAGGATGAGCTTCAAACATCATCATAAATCCATCATTGTACTTGCAAATTTGTGGCTTATTTTTCCAATTCTATTTTATTGATTATTAATAGTATTTGCATACGTGTCTACATAATAAAATCCAAACTCCAAATGACTCATCATTTTTCCAAAACTTGATGCCATATGAAGTCATTTTTAAGCTGATAGTTCAATGAGGTGATAAATAAGCTTGGTGCAATGTGAACACTGTTAACAATTGACCACTAAGGTGTCATTGCAATGGCTTCCTGCACTTTTTCTACAACCACCCCTTCCCCAA
This sequence comes from Cricetomys ansorgei, assembly GCA_026225945.1. Lineage (NCBI taxonomy): Eukaryota > Metazoa > Chordata > Mammalia > Rodentia > Nesomyidae > Cricetomys > Cricetomys ansorgei. The sequence goes on from JAMJFZ010003384.1 coordinate 2,671,384, forward strand.
GGAAGTGAGAGGTTTTTTTGTCTCACAGTGAGAAGAATCCCTCCAATCACTGTAGGAAAGGCACGGCAGTAGAAGCAGCTTAGCTTGTGACCCCAGTAAGGAAACAGAGAAAGGGGAATAGCACCTCTTAGCTGGCTTTCTCCTTCTCCAGTTCATGAGAAGGAGCCGCCCACAATCAGGACAGATCCTTCACTTTCAGTTAAACGTCTCCAGAAAACCCCTCATGGACATATCCAAAGGTGTACCTCACCAAGGCCCTACGTCTTAATCTCACAGGCAATCAAAACTAACCATGGCAAGTCAACTCAGCTCCCACACTCTAAACCACAGTATTTCACTCCTGGCCCTTAAGCCCTCATGTTCATTCCATAATCTGGAATGTTTTTACTCCATCCCTGAGAGTTCCCTAAAGCCTTACAGTTACAGCGTTGTTCAAAAGTCCAAGCTCAACGTACACTCTGAGAATCGAGGTATTCTTTTAACTCTGAGTCCCTATAAAAAAAAAACAAAATACAAGTTACATGTTATGAAAGTGCAGGTGCTGGTGAAGCCATAAGAGGGTGTTGAATCCTCTGGAGCTGGACTTCAGCAGTAGAGAGACAATCGACATGGGTGCTGGGAACTGAATTCAGGTCCTCTGAAAGAGCAGTCTGTGCTCTTAACCAGTAAGCCAACTCTCCAGCCGTGACGTCAAGTTCTGCTGACAGCCTAAGATGTCACCTGGCCAGAACCTCGGCAGCCTCTGTGTGCCTTCAGGTGATTGCTTTTCCAAAAGCATGCTCTAAAGGCTCTGTTGTTGTGTTGTTGATTTGTTGTGTTATTGTTGTCTTGTTGTTGTGTTGTTGTTGTTTTGTTGTCTAGGAGCACTGTCTTTTCAAATGAGTGAATGTTTTCCCCATGGATTTTTAGGGTTGAAGTGGGGCTACTTGGGGGCAGTTCTTCTTTCCCTTCTTCCTGAGACAGGATCTGACTCTGTATCCCAGGCTGTCCTGTAACTCCCCGTGCAGTCCAGGCTGGCCTCACACTGTGGAGAACCTCTTTCCTCAGCTTCCCTTCCTAGAATTATAGGCAAGAACTATCATACCCATCAGGTTTTCAGTTTTCACCCTAGAGCCTCCCATGACTAAGGGAGGTGCCCTCAAGGCACCCTTCTCTCCGTACAAAACACAAGCTCTCTCCTTAGCTCAGCAATCTTATACTTATGTCCTGGGTTTCTATTGCTCCATTGAAACACCATGACCAAAAAGTAAGCCGGGGAGGAAAGGGTTTATTTGGCTTACATTTCTACATTGCGCTTCACCAAAGTCAGGACAGGAACTCAAACAAGGCAGGAACATGGAGGCAGAAGCTGATGCAGAGGCCATGGAAGGATAGGGCTTACTGGCTTGCTTCCCGTGGCTTGCTCAGCCTGCTTTCTCGGAGGATCCAGGACCACCAACCCAGTGATGGCATCACCCACAATGCGGGGTGCCCTCCCCCACCAATTACTGTTAAGAAAATGCCTTACAGGTGGATAGTATAGAGACATTTCCTCAGTTAAGCTTCCCTCCTTTGAGACAACTAAGTTTGTGTGACAGGCTGACATTAAGACTAGCCAGCACGAGTTACAACTACATTGTCCACATTCACCACACCCAAATCTTTAATTGGGTTCACTCTCCTATTCTCACCAAACTGCAAATTTTTCATTTATCTATCTATCTATCTATCTATCTATCTATCTATCTATCTATCTATCTATCTATCTCTTTCTCTCTCTCTCTGTCCCAAAATCTGGGTATATACAGTGAACAATAACCATGCCACATCAATGCTATGCTGCCTTGAAATTCCCTCTCAGACAACTCAGTCCATTACTTTTGAATTCAACCTACTTCAGACTTCCAAGACCCAATAGAATGAAGCCAAATGTTCTGCTGAAATGTTGTAGGAATGGATTCTGGCCCCGCTCCTAACAATGTCTTTGTTCTCCTCTGAAACCTCATGAGCAAACCTAAACAATCACTAAGCTGGCCTTTCAAACCTCCACAAAACAGCCCATTAGGCTCCACTGACAACATTTTAATACTACTCTAGCCCACCATTCCAAATTGTAAATCCCCACCAGTCGAGAATAAGACCACCACAATTAAGCAAAATTTGAAGCAATTTTTAATTAAATTAATTAAATTCTGGCCAGGAAGATGGACTCTGACCAAAACCATTCTGAGGTTCCCATGGAGTGGTCCTGCCACCTCTGGAGTTCCAACAGACTGGCGCCAAGTCACATGGCACAGATGCTTAAAAAGGCAGTACCCATAAGGCTACGTACTTCCCACCAGGTCCAATCACCAACAAACATCTATCCTGATGTACTTCCTGTCTGGGTTATCTCCCACCCACAAGTGACTGAGCATATCCAGTGCATTTGGAGCATACCCAGTGCAGTAGGAGTAATTAAATGGGATCTAGATAGTCTCCACCCAACATTCCAGGGGGTTACCTGTCCTTAGGCAAGGGAGATTCAGGATTGTCTTTCTGTATCTCACCTGAACAGTCCTACCCAGCACTCCAGGAAGTTGACTGTTGTTCTATAAATCTTTTAGGCACAGTAATTAAAATTTAAAACATATAACTTTTGCTCTTACAAGATTCTTCCACATTCCTCCAAAAATCCAGTCTTAGAAGCCTAAAAACTGTATTGTAGTGGGATATTTGAACTTCTCTAATATTTTAAAACTACATGCACTTCTGTGCAGTAATAAGAATTGTGAACAGCTGCTATATCTGTCAGCCAGAATCACTGCCAGGTCACCTTCTTTAACTATTAGAACCAGCTTTCTAGTATAGATTCTGGAAGGCAGAAAGCATGCTATTTTGGAGCACTAGCAATTGTCCACGAGTGGAGCATTTGTCTTCCCAATGTTGACTCTGCCCACTAAGATATTTGTGTTGAAATTATCCAATTGTATTAATGTTCATGGAGGAACTTTACAGGGTCCTCCCTCAGCCTAAGCACGGGATTAGAAGATCTTGCCTGGGGATTTGACTGACCTGTAAAAAGCCATCCTATCAGCCAGCTGAGGTTGAGGGTGGGTGCACTGTGAAAGTTCTATTCATTAAGCATTAAGGCCTGTGTATCAGTGGGCCCATGAGCAGTGCTTCCCCGCAATAAAATACTGACACACCACGTGCTCCGGGTCGGAGCCATGAGAGGCTAAGGTCAATCAGTCAGCTATGTGAGGTGAGACCCTCTGCCTAAGCTGGCCAGGTTTTCCATCTCAGAAAGTTGTCTTTGCTCTTTGTGGAAACTGTCACAGATATTAATGATTCCTTTATACCACATGGTTAGATTTATCACAGCAATGGTCCCATTCCTGGTAACAATTTCCTGTTGGTTACTTTTCTCGCTGCTATGACTAAATAATTTACAAAAGAAATTTAGGGAGGAAGTTTATTTTGACTCACAGTTCAGATGAATACAGCCCAGGAAGGATCTTAGTCCATGATGCCAAACCGGAAGCAGAGAAGGGGGTGGGGTGTGCAGAACACGTATTTTACCTTCTCTCTTACTGTTGTCTTTTTACTGTAGTCAGACTTGCCCTGTTTTTTGCCTGGGTATTATCAATAACATACCAATTACTTTTTAAAATAGATGCATAGGTTGAATTGTGCCTCATCTAAAATCCACACTTTGAAATCTTAACCTGATATACCGCCAGATATATTTAGAAATATGGTTTTAAATGCGATTTTTTTCATTTCTAATTATGCATGTGATGGTGTACATGTACATGTGAGTTCAGTGCCCACCCTGGAGCTGGAGTTGCAGGAGGCTGTGTGCTACCTGCATGGGCGCTGGGACCTGAACCCAGATCCTCTGCAATAGCAGTACTTGTTCTTAACCACTAAATCATCTCTCTAGCCCCTAAAATAAGGTCTTCAAAGAACTGATTAAACTATGGTTTTTCTTTCTTTGGAGTTGTAGGGGTGAGAGAGGGTTGATTGGTCATTTTGGGAAGAGTCCTAATCCAATATGACTTACATTCATAGAGGAAATTTGCTGGATATAATGACAAGTACTTGTAATCTCAGCACTCAGGAAGCTGAGACAAGAGGACTATAAATTCAAGATCAACCTGGGCTACACACATTTTATGAATAGCTTCGTGTTTGATCACTGCTATAGTTTGGGCCCTCATTGTCCCCCTAAAGGCTCAGTGTTGAAGGCTGGCACTATTTGGAGCCTTTAGGGGATAATAACCAGTAAAAGTTAAGTCATTGAAAGTGTGCCTTTGAGAAGGATACTGGGACTCTGGCTCCTCCCTGTCTCTTTGCTTCCCATCACCAACGGGTGAACAAGACTCTTCTGCCATGTGCCCTTGCCACAGAGTAATGTGTTGTTGGACCCCCCCCAAAGGCCCAAACCGGAACGCTGCACCCCCACAGAGACTCACAGACGGGATATCGATGCAAATAGCAAGAGGATTTATTCCAGTGCACTGGGACAGGTCTAACACGCAGGATAGAAGCGGCCCCGAGGAGCAAATGGTGAAGCTTTTTATACAGTTCTTGGGCACAAACCGAATTGGCACAAGTTGATTGGTTCCCAAATTGTTTTCCCATTTTGATAGGTAGGGGCCAGTTAACCTTTAAATTGATTGGTGTTGGCATATAGCAAGGTCATGGGCACCAGGAAATGTACACTTAGGGTAAAGTCCCTTGCCCAAGGCTATTAGGCGGCGGCTGTAGCTGCCACTCATTTTAGGAATTTGGGCTGGTCACAGTGCCCTTGAATTAAGCCTGACAATAATTGTTTTATGGTTTCTGGGGTAGGCTAGTTCTTGGAACAGGGAGTTCTGGAAAGTACTCAATAATTATTGTATTGAGTAGAGAAAGCCAGGGCCGGGGGTCTCTGGCCTCACAGTGTCACCATGGACCCAAATCAATAAAGCCAAACAACTATAAACTAAAAGCTTATCCTACTTGAGGGCAGTTGGATCTATACACGATCTCAGCCAAAGGCCAAGAAATGATATTGTTAAAGTAATCTAATTAATATTATCAGCGGTAACAATGAAGAGCCATGACACTTTCTGAGATGGAAAACCTGGACAGCCAAGGCACAGGATCTCACCTCACATGCAAGGTCTTCCTTACCCAGTGCTTGGTGCTTACGTTGAGGGAGGACCCTGTAAAGTCCCTCCGTTAGCAATAATACAATCGGATGCTTTTAACACAAATATCTCAGTGGGCAGACAACATTAGAAGAACAATTGTTCCAACCAAAGGCCAAGCAAAAAGCAATTTGCTGGTGCTCCAAATTAGCATGCTGTCTACATTCCAGAGTCCACTCCTAAGAAGCTGTTTCCAACAGCTAAGGACGTTGACCTTCTGTCAGTGGTTCAGGCCACTGGATAAACCGCTTAATATCTGAGAATAAGTTCAGATATACCCCCAACATGATATTCAGTTAGATCCATAGGTTTATGATCTTCATCTTCTTGAAAACTTTTAGTCACACCTTTCTACATTTTCCCTCCCCCTCACCTTGCTCTTAGACTCCAAGCATGTATACTGTACCATATGACATTATCTCACAGGCTACTGAGACTATGTATAAGTCTTTTGTCTTTTTCCCCCTGTGCCTTAGTTTAAATGCTTTTTATTGTTGTCTTCAAATTCACTGCTATTTACTTTTACAATCTAAGATGCTGTTAATTGATCTGGTGAGTGAATCATTTGTTTTCAAATATTCTCGGGTTTGGTTTTTTTTTTTTTTTTTTTTTGGTTTGTTGATTTTTTTTGTTTTGTTTTACTCTTTTGTAAGACAAGAGTCTCATCACGTAGCCCAGATTGGCCCCAAACTTACTATGCAGTGAAGAACGACTTTGAATTTTTGATATGCCTGCCTCCAAGTGATGGGATTACAAGTACATGCCACCACAACAGGGTATTTAGTGCTGGGATCAAACCCGGGATTTCGTGCATGCGAGGAAAACACGCTACCATCTGAGCTACCTCCCCAGCCATCACACACTGTGTCTTCAGTCTCTGCATGTTCCATTTGGTTTTTATTTAAGTCCTTCAATTTTGCCTTTGGCTCTCATTATATCAGTTTCCTTTCAAACTGTTTTTGCTTGGTTGTATTTATTTTGATTTTGGTACTAGAGAATAAATCAAGAATAAACCATGCGTGGTAAGCATGGTTTGCCACCCTTTAAACTCTGAAGTCTGCTTCATTCTCTGCTAATTCATCACCTCTGGATTTGTTTGTTTGTTTGTTTTACTTTTCTCTGTTCCTAGATATTTTTAATCACTTTTATGCATATGAGTGTTTGCCTAAATATACGTATGTATACCATATGGGTGTCTGGTGCCTTATGAGACCAGAATAGGGTGTCAGATTCCCTGGAACTGGAATTAGAAACAGATGTGAACCACTGTGTAAGTGTTGGGAAAAACACTCAGGTTCTTAAGCACTGAACCACCCCGATTTTTCAGCTCTATTGCATGTCTATTAATTTTTATCAGATATTAAATAATGTGCACATTACACTGTTGAGTGTCTAGATCATATTGTTCTCTTTACGGTAATGTTCAATTTTGTTTGCACATTTTGTACAACAGATTGATCTCTTTTTATAAGTTTTGTTTTATTGTGTTTAGTTTTGTTTTGCTTGTTGGTTGAGAAAGAGTCTCACTATGTAGCTTTGGCTGCCCTGGAACTCATTATGTAGACCAGATTAGTCTGGTCTCAAAACTCACAGAGAGCCACCTGCTTCTGCCTGCTTAGTGCTGGGATTAAAAGTATATGCTACCACACTTGGCTAAAGTGTGTGTGTGGGGGGGGTTGTTGTGTTTGTATGCATGTATGTATGTATGTATGTGAACCACACACATGCCTGGCATCTACAGAGGCCAGAAGAGGGTGTCAGATCCCCTGAAACTGGACTTACAGATGGTTGTAAGCTACCATATGGGTACTGGGAATGAATCCAGCTCCTCTGCAAGGGCAGAGAGAGCTCTTAACTGTTCGTATCAGTGGGCAGTGACTTTTCTCAGTAAAAGGAACTGAAGACCATGAGGTCAGGGTTTCGTTCACCAGAGGCTGGACTCTCTGTCTAAGTTGTTCAGACTTTACATCTCAGAGAATTGCTTTTTTTTTCTTTATTGGACCCACTCAAAGTATAATTAGGTCAATACACACACACACACACTACAAAATAAAAGTCACAAAATAAATTTTAAGGGCTGGATATGTCTCAATGATTAAGAGTGCTTAGACAACCATTATAAGTACCAGAGTTCAAACCCCAGTACTCATGTATCATACACCTCTAACTGCAGCTCAGAGAGATCCAGTGTCCTCTTCTGGCCTCCAAGAATTCGCACACATACGCACATCCACACACATACATACATTACTAAGATCTTTATTTTTATTACAAAAAAAACTCTATCAGATAAACTTTAAATAAGTCTTTATTCCCTCAGAGTATTAGTATTTTCTATCTGACAGCAAATGAACTATATATGCTCAACCCCCACCTTTCTGGAGGCAGTAATTGTCATATTAAATCTCTCTCTCTCCCTCTCTCTTTCTAATTTATTTATTTATTTATTTATTTTTAAAGGCAAGTATTCCCTTTGTAACCCTGGATGGCCTTGAACTCACCATCTCCCTGCATCAGCTTCAGTGCTGGGATCACAGGCCTGCAACACCACCCCTATGCTTCACCTCACGCTTCAGGGAAGCTTTCAGTTTCAAAAAACACACAACGAAGTCTACAAATAGGTGACAATAAACTCGAAACAGCAAACCTATGACACCAAGTTCAACTTCCATCTTTACTCTTGCTTCCTTACGGCCACAGCTATTTTTTGGAAGATACCTTCCCTATAGATTCCAGGCTACTTTCAAGTTTCATTGTATCTGTAATCACAGTATTATCTTGCAGTAAGAATCAATCGTCGTTAGAAAAGAAAAAAAGAGAAGACAAAAAAAAAAAAAACATGCCAATCACAGATATGAAGGCTTTTATTTTGTTATTTTGTTTTAGCTTTTCTGGTTTGCCTGTGGGGTTATTTTCGATTTAGGGTTTTGTTTCTTTGCTTTGCTTTTCATGTCTTGGCTTTCTTTTCGTGACTGGGTCTGGCCCTAAACACACTAGATGATCCAGAGTGGCCTTGAACTCCCTCCTGCCTGCGCCTCCCAAATGCTGGAATTATAAATGCGAGGCATCCAAGAAGTCAGGGAACAATTACTGTTTAGAAAATGGAAGTGGAAACGGGAAATACGCTGTTTATACAACCTCTTAACAGGGGCCACCAGCCTGTCTCTTAGCTTCAATCTCTGTGCGATCTTGTTAGCTCTAGAGGCTTCCTTCCAAATACGACCGCTCCCTTACCACCCGCCCGACCTGTGACGACAGGTCTGACTTCATGCCCGTTTCCAAAATGGCCTCCACCGCAGCGTCAAAGATCTGAGTGCGCACGCGCGAAAGTAAATTCTTTTCCAGGCAAAATGGCGATGACTTTAGCGTGCGGTCGCCGGCACCTTCTGTACCTCTTACGGCCCCAGCGTTCGGTAAGGTTGCGTCCACAGCGCCGGGATGCTGCCTTGTCCCTGTCACCTGAGCCGAGGTCATGAGCAGACGCAGACCTGGTCACTGGGACCTGCGAGTCTTGACCTCGGGTCGCGTGAGGACACGGCAGGGTTCCGTCCGGGGGTTGGTGGCCCGGCTTCCCGGCCGCCGTCTGCTAACTGCCTTCGACCCCGAGCCGGGTCGCTGGGTTTCAGTCACGCGATGCGGGAGACCGGGCCCGGGCTGCCCCGTGCACGCTCCGGCGCGCGCCCTCGGGGCCCGCAGTGCGCGGGCGGGACGGCGGTGGCCGGCTGCCGCGGCAGGCCGTCCGTGGGGCGAGGGGCCGGCTGGGACTCGGGGGTCCCTGATCCGTTCACACGCTCAGTTCCACAGTGCCGCGGGGTCCCTGAAGCCGCTGACCGCCGAGCTCCTCGTCGCAGTCCGCCCGGGCAGTGGGCGGCCACACTGCCTCGCCGCCCTCAGACCTCGCCCCCTCAGTACCTCTGCCGCCTTCCTTGCAGAAGCCCAGGTAAGAGGTTTCCCACAGGCGTCAGAAGCACAGCTTCTCGGCCGGTTCCGTTTGCTCTGTTTGCTGCTGCTGTTTTGTTTTTGCGGGAGAGAATGTGTAGCAGAGTTCTTTTCCACACTCCGCACAGTTCCTCATATTAGACTTGGAATAGAAATAGATTCTGGGTCAACCCAGTGGGAAATGCTTGGAAGTATATGAAAAATTGTAGAGCAGGCGCGATGGCCCAGCAGTGCAAAAGCGCGGTACAACCCTGGTAACCTGAGTGCCAGTCCTGGAACCCAAGTAAAGGTGGAGCAGGCGGTGGCACAACGCCTGTAATCCCAGCATTTGGGAGGCAGAGGCAAATAGATCTCTGAGTTCAAACCCAGCCTGGTCAACATAGCAACTCAGGGCTGCATAGTGAGACCCTGTCTCAAAAAAAAAAAAAAAGAAAAGAAAAGAAAAAGAAAAAGTGGGAAGTAGAAAACTGGCTTCACAAAGTTATTCTTTCCACACATCATGCACACACAATTAATATAAATTTTGTATTATATTCAAGACATTGTTGCTACAACGGTGACAAGCCAGTAATGTGAAATGTGATTATGAGTCTGTGTATTTGTATACTAAATATGTGTTACGCTGTGAATACCGTTTCTTGAAGACTAAGTAGGATTTTTCTTTTAAAGACTGATTTTATTTTATCATATATATATGTGTGTGGCTGTGTACATGGGCTGAGGGGTGCCCGTGGTCACCAAAAGAGGGCATTAGAGACCCTGAAGCTAGAGTTACAGGTGGTTGTGTGCTGACCTGCAAGGGTACCGGGAACTGAAACCAGATCCTCTTCAAGAGCTCTTAACCCCTGAACCATCCCTTGGGGACATACTCAATAATAGAGCTCTTGGTTAGCATGCACAAGGCCAGCCTAGGCTGCAGAGCTGTCAAGATCCTGCCTCCCAAACTAAAAACAAAACAGAGTTGACTTGAAGAGAAACTGGGCTGGGTGCTAGCTCAAAGATCTATGGACTTGCAAGACGTGTGTGAGGCCGAGTTCAGTCCCCAGCACAAAAGAATTCTAAGTATTAGGTTTCAGATTATGGAAGAGATGATAACCATGATGCTCAAAGGACTCAAGTCTGGGAAGTGTGATGTGGGAAGCAAGTTCCTTGCCCGAAGGGAAGCTATGAGACACTCTGATTCAGTGGTTCTCAACCTTCCTAGTGATTAAGCCCTTTAATATCGTTCTTCATGTTGTGGTGACCTCCAGCCATAAAATTATTTTCACCGCTAATGCATAACTGTAATTTTGCTACTGTTATGAATTGTAATGTAAATATCTGATATGCAGATGGTCTTAGGTGACCCCTGTGAAAGGGTCATTCGGCACCCAAAGGGGTCTCGGCCCACAGGTTGAGAACTGTTGCTATAAGTAATTCTTCTTATGCTAGAGGCAAAATTAATATCCTTTGAAAGCAGGAGTGTATAGACACCATTAGTGTTCTGAAAGAACAAGAAGTGGAAGCAAGGAAATACAGCCCAGAACTGGTTAGTATGTGGGAACCTCTCCTTTGGAACGCCCCACTTATTGTGATACTCGGTCTCCTTTCTCACAGGTCCAGGCACCTCCTGTCGTTCCCGCCACCTCCTCCCCTGCTGCGGTACCTGAGGTGGCTTCTGGAGGAACTGCAGATGTCGTCCAGTGTGCTGCCGAGCAGAGCTTCACTGAACTGGGCCTCGGGTCTTACTATACCCCAGTGGGACTCATCCAGAACCTCTTGGAATTTATGCATGTGGACCTGGGCCTACCTTGGTGGGGGGCCATTGCCACATGTAAGAGTACATCCTGAGCAAGGGTAGAGGAGATGGGGACAGAACCTCAGCAATGGCAGGTCTGTTGGTGGATTAAGGAAACGGGGGTGCAGAAATTTAGAGGTCAGAAAAGCAGGCGATTCAAAGAGGGATGATACACTCTACTTTTATTTCCTAAAGAACATTAGAGAACCACTTATTATATGTGATTCACAAAACGTACGGATATTTGCATGTGAGCTAAGAGCTGGAATAAGGGAACCATATTCGAAGTAATGAAGCTGCCCTGCCTTAGTAGAATAGAAGTTTGGGTCAGGTACTTATACTCCCAAGTTAGACAACTGTTCTTGTTGCTCATATAAAAGCCAAGACTGTGTTTTAATTATTTTTTCTTCCTTAGGGGCCAGTAGGATTTTTTTATCATAAAAATTCAGTTAAGGGTGGAAGTGTAGTTCAGTGATAGAGCACTCGCCTGTCATGCACCAAACCAGCCGAGGCTACAAGTAAAACCTTGTCAAGAAGCAGCATCATCTAGACTGGAGGTGACTCAGTGGTAAAGAGCACAGCTGCCTTTCCAAACAACCCAGGTTCTAGTCCCAGCACGACATGGTGGCTCACAACTGTCTAACTCCAGTTGCAGGGGATCTGTTGCCTCTTTGGCCTTCATGAGCATACAGACAGGCCAAACACCCATACACGTTAAGTAAAAATAAATGTTTTCTTCCTTTATTTTTATTCTGTGTGTATCAGTGTTCATCTGCACGTAGGCCTGTACACCACATGCGTGCAGTGCCTGACTGCAGTGACCCTGCAACTGCTGACCAGGTGCCCACCGCTAAGCCAAATCCCCAAATCTCTCGGTTCTTTAGGGTTTGTTTGGTTTCTTTTAAGATTAATTTTAGAATGTGTGTGTGTGTGTGCGTGCGCATGCTGTGTTTGCCTGTGAGTGTGTACAGTTTCCTGTGGAAGCCAAAGGGTATCGGATCCCTTGGAGCTGAGGTTATAGGCAGTTGTGAACGACCTCACATGGGTACTGGGAACCAAACTCAGGTCCTCCGCAAAAACAGCGATCTCTTAACCACAGAGTCATCTTCAGCCCGCCCCTTGATTTTTCGAAGTAAGGTCTTACTCTGTGGGCCAGAGTGTCTTCAGACTCTTGGTACTCTTGGCCTCTCTAGTGTGGGATTAGAAGCATGGGCCACCACCCTTGGTTTCAGTGCCCGCCTCTTTACTCTCAGTACACAGGGAGCTTAAGCATGCCTGTGTGTTACTTGAGGAATCCAGTGGGCTTACTTCTTTCTAGTCTTCGGCCCTCAGCCATCTGGTTTTGCTGAAATCACCTCATTGTAACTGCTGGTGATGGCATTACTAAATCCACTTTCTGACTATACTTGATCTTTCTACATTAGACACGTTGGAGCTTTCCTATCCTCTCCCCCTAATTTCTTGTTTTCCTGGCCACACCTTCCCATATATTTGTTAACTGATACACCACCTTTCTTCGGTGATGATTTTCTGGTTGTGTCCTTGGTTTCTTAACCCAGACCCACTTACATGTCCTCAGATAACGTGAACTAATTACTTGTTGAAATAGCCAGGAGACAGGAGTGTAAGGACAGGGAAAAGGTTGAGCCACCAGAATGTGGTGACTTACTATGTTTTTTCCTTTATCAAGGGTAACTAGTTTGTATATTTTCATCTACACGTAACAGTTAAAAAGTTTCCATTGGTAATAGAAACGTTGGGAGGTCATTGATGTACAAAAGGAACTTTTGCTTGGAGGTGGTGGTGGTTATTTCAGGGAAACAAACAAGATCCCTACTTGTCTGCTTAGAGAAGTTATGCTGAACTTTGACTCTACCACAGCATTCTGAGCCTTGAGCTAGGTGTGCCGTCCTTACTTCTGGGCCCCTTGGGTGTGAGCCACAGTGTGGAAAAGACCGGAGTAAGACTTGGAGTGGGGACCTGAAACCTTCGGCCTTCTAGCTGCGGGCAGCTTTTCATTTCACTCCAAGCCTATGTTGTATTTTCCAGGTACGGTCCTTGCCCGCTGCCTCGTTTTTCCTCTCATTGTGAAGGGCCAGCGAGAAGCAGCCAAGATCCACAACCACATGCCAATGATGCAGAAATTTTCTACCCAGATCAGAGACGCTAAGTTGGCAGGAGACCAAGCTGAGTGTGAGTGGGTTACAGGGCAAGTGTGGGAGAGAACATTTGCACTTACGACCTTGTGTTGGGGAAGAGGAGCGGTTGCTACAGTTGGGCAGTTTTGATAAATCTAAAAGGTTTATCTTTGGACCTAATGCCTCTAGGCACTGGCCAAGTTTGCTTAGGAAATCCATGGACCCAAGATGAGGATGTTCACCCTGATTGACATCCTAACCCAGTGATTCATTTCCTTCCCCTCACAGTTTACAGGGTCACCATAGAGATGACACGCTATCAGAAAAAGCATGACATTAAACTCTTCAGGCCACTCATCCTACCTCTCACTCAGGTGAGCAAAAATATTCCCCTGCTTATTCATCCTGAATTCATCAAGTTGCCTCCTATTTCCCATGTCCCCAGATCCCCAGCAAAGCAGGTGATGGTGACATGCGTGGCTTTTAGTAACGGTGTTATAACTGTTGGGTTATATATGGTGCTATAACCCTGTTAGGTGTGCTGACTGTATATCCTGTGTAACAGGCCCCCATCTTCATCTCCTTCTTCATTGCCTTGAGAGAGATGGCCAACCTGCCTGTACCCAGCCTTCAGACAGGTGGGCTCTGGTGGTTCCAAGACCTCACAATATCTGATCCCATCTACGTCTTGCCACTGGTAGTCACTGCCACAATGTGGGCCGTCCTTGAGGTAAGCTGGGGCTGGCCAAGTGCTAGACCTTCTGGGAAACGGAGTAGGGATGAAGTGGTGTGCAGAATGTACGTCTTCCATTCCCTGGAGAAGTAGAGTCAAAGGGTATGGGGTTGGAATTCACTGCTCTTGTCCTCGACCCCTTTTTGGCAGCTGGGCGCTGAGACAGGTATGCAGAGCTCTGACCTCCAGTTCATGCGGCATGTCATCAGAGTGATGCCCCTTGCAGTCTTGCCCGTGACCATCCACTTCCCCTCGGTAGGTAATGGCTCTGTGGCTGCCTCCAAGTCCTTCCACCTAGTGCCTCCGAACAAGCGGACTGAGCACGCAGCTCCTGAGTCCCTTCGCTTCTCATTACTAGGCAGTGTTCATGTACTGGCTCTCCTCCAATTTGTTTTCCCTGTGCCAAGTGGCCTGCCTCCGGATTCCAGCTGTGCGCACAGCGCTTAAGGTCCCCCAGCGAGTAGCACACGACCCTAACAAACTGCTACCTCGGGAAGGCTTCTTTACAAGCTTCAAAAAAGGTGAGGGTATTGGGAGGTGTGGGAGAGTCCCTGTAATCCCAGCAAGCAGGCCTTGCCTAGCCAACATAGGCTACATGGTGGGCTCAAGGCCAGCCTGTGCTATGGAACTTGAGACTTTTCTCAAAAAGGAAGGGGAAGGGGAGACAGGACCAGGAGGAAGTAGCCTAAAAATGAGGGAGGGACTTAGAGCTTTCCCCTCACACAGGCTGGAAGAATGCTGAAATTGCACATCAGCTCCAAGAGCGTGAGAGGCGGATGCAGAAACACTTGGACCTGGCTGCCAGAGGTAAGGCAGCTCGCAGGCTAAATTCCTCTCCTCTTTCTTCTTTCTCTTTGTTCATTGAGACTTCTTGCGTCTTCTCCCAGGCCCCTTACGACAGACCTTCACCCACAACCCTCTGCTACAGCGTGAACCAGGTCACGCTCCCAACGCCCCCAACAGCAGCACCAGCAGCATCCAGCCAAAGTCGAAGAAGCCTTGGCGCGACACCCTTGGCTGACTTACATCCTGTGCTCATCCTTACAAGAACTCTGCCTCTCCACAGCCTCTTCCTCCAAACAGACTCGATGCTGTGTTTTTGCTACAGACCAGAGAACCACGGGACTTGGAAGTGTTCATTTTAAAAATTGTTCCCACTACAGACTCTTGCTTGTGTGTATAAAAGAGCACTGGAGAGCCAAGCGACCTTCCCACCCACAGAGTTAGTAAACTTCTGTCCTGTCTGGGCTTCCTAATGTTTGTTAAAATACAGAGGGGGAGTTGTGCTCCAGAACACTACACAGGGCGGAAAGCAGCTGCCCACACAGCCCTTGCTGTTGGAAGGGTCTTCGTGTTTCAGCCTGGGCTTCAAAGCCTGAGCCTCTCCCCCTCGCACTCTCCATCTACATTTGCATTGGTTGTAGAGGTATGATGGGTAAGATTGTATGGCAGTCTCCTGCTTCTGCAGCCCTGACCTGTGTTTCCTGACCCCCAACATGACCTCTACAGTTTCTTTAAGAAGTGGATGTGCTGAAATTCTTAGCGATAATTTAGAAGAATGAAAGGGGGCTGGGAAGTGGCTCAGCAGGTAAGAGTTCAAATCCCCAGCACCCGTGTGAAAAGCTGAGCATGGCCCTGTTCTTATGCCTGTACCCCTGGTGCTGCAGCACGTGGAGGCAGGAGGATCACTTGGAGTTGCTGGCCATCAGCCTAGCTCTGGGTTCAGCGAGAGCTCCTGTCTCAAGGGAACAAGGTGAAGGTGGTAGGACGGCGTGCCCAGTGTCCTCTGGCCGCACATGCACCACACACACACACACACACACACGAGAAGAAGGGTAAGGTTCTAATGCACCAGCTTCTTACATGTATAACATCCTAGCACAACAGTTAGGTGTGATTGAAGAAACTGGTTTTTTCACCCTTTGGCAGCTGGCTTCGGAAGGAGAAATTGATTCATTTAGTTTCCATGTCTGTTTTTTGAACTGAATAAATATCCCAGAGTCACTTAGTAGAGTAAAGCCACTCAGCTTTAGGAACATAACCTTTTTATTGTTTTGCATCTGTGGCAGTTTTGTGTCCTTCTGAAGGAAACAAGTTTGGAGCATTGTTGGCCATTGTAAAGGAAAGAGGAGTGGGGTAGGCACACCCAGGTGCTGCCGGAACCAAGCCCCAGAAGTGGCCACTTCTTGCCACAGTCTGCACCATCCCTTTATGAAGTCTGAAACAACACGTAGCAAAACAAATAAATTACTTTTTCGTCCCTCAAAAGCAAGTTCAGAATTGAAGCTGCCAAGACTGGACTCCTGGATGGGTGCCTCCAGAGAGGTCCTGGCCACTGGGAGATTAGAAGCACCTATTCATCCACAGCTCAGAATTCCAGGCTCTATTTCGACTTGGAACCTTGTTCCTGTTCTCCATCTTCCAAATCCAGCTCTGCAGCAACTGACATACAGAGGATCTGGAGGTACCGTGTGATGGAGGCTACAAAGAGAAATCCGAGTTAAAACTGGGAACAGGTCCAGTGAGCTGGCACCATGGGGAGGGCAGGGGGGCGGGGGCCTGAAGGGAGTGGTTCAGTTAAGCCATGTGGTTAATAACAGGAGCCAGCTGTGGTAAGGGGGGGCGGGAGCTTAGGTTCACAGAAAAAGACGAAAAACAGTGTATTCAGGTAGCTGACCAACTTGAAGATCCAAAGCTTACCTACAATCCTTCGAAGGCAAAGAGGTCGCTTGTGTTCTGGCACTCTGATGATGAGGAAGTAGAAGGGCAAGCCGGAGAGCGCAATGCCGATGCCGATGAGGGAGTTGATGGTATCACTGTAAAGTGGGACAGCCACCAGGAAGATGGTACAGAGGCAGAAGACAATGGGGAAGAAAAGGCTGAGCTAAGGGTACAGAGGAAACAACTGGGAGTTAGCTCAGGATGCTTTTGTTTATTTGTTTTGAGACGATCTCACGTTGTAGCCCAGGCTAGCCTTACACTCATAATCCTGCCTCAGGCTGATCGGGTTTGTAGGTATGAGTCACTACACCCAACTAACTCAGCATTAAGGACAACCAAAATAACCCTAACCCCATAAAGATAAAAACACTGAAGGGCGAGAGATAGAATGCACTGGTATAGCCCAGAGTAAGTTACTACGCCTTCTCTCCATTGTCTGCACGCAGCCGCCGCCAAGCCAAGTCCTAGCATTATTTGTGGAGTTTGTTGAGAGTTGTTTGTTGTTGTTTTGTGGAGGGGCTTGTTTAGGGCAGTGGGGTGAGACAGTACTGAAGATCCAACCCAAGGCCTTGTGTATGGTAGACAGAGGTTCCACCACTGAGCTGTGTCCCCCATCCTTGCTGGATTTGGTTTGTTGGTTTGTTTGGGGGGGAGGGTTATTTAAAAAAGAAAAAGAAAAAAAAAGGGTCTCATAGCCTAGCCTGGCCTTGAACTCCTGGTCTTCCTGCCTTCCCCTCTAAAGGATTGGGTTGACAGGCGGCACGTGCTACCATACCTGGCTTCCCAGCCCTTGTGTTTTTTGGTTGTTGTTTCAGAGTAGTGTTTTGGGTTTTGTTTAGTGCATATGGATGTTTTGCCACATGTATGTCTGTGCATCATGTGCCTGATACCAGGGGAAGTCAGAAGAGGGTATTGGATCCCTTGGATCTGGAGTTAGGTGGGTGCTGGGAATCGAACCTGGGTCCTTCCTCTCTGGAGGTCAGTGCTCTTAACCGCTGAGTCATCTCTTCAACCCAGAGATGTTCTGTTGTTGGCTTTTTAAAGGTTTATTTATTTTCATTTTATGTATATGAGTGTTTTGCCTGCACGTATGTGTGCCGCACGTGTGCCTAGTATCCACAGAGGCCAAAAGAGGTCACTGGATCAGTAGACAATTGTGAGCTGCCACGTGGGCGCTGGGAATCAAACCCAGGTCCTCTGCAGGAGCATCAAGTGTTTTTAACCAATGAGCCCCCTCTCCAACCCAACCCTTGTTTTCTTTAATTGCAGATACGCCCAAAAATGCCTGGCCTAGGGAAAGGTTTTCTGAATAAGCGTGTAAGATCCCTGTGGCAGCAGCACTAGCTGTACTAAACAGAGCACAGGTGGGGTGAGAGGAATGAATTACCTTGAGAGGGCGAGGCCGATCGGGTTCCTTCCAGCGTAGATAAAGCTGACCCACAATGGAAAGTCCCACGAAGAACCAGTAGCTGAAGCTGTAGTAGTTGATGAGCCGGAAGATGTCCTCCACACACAAGTAGATCAGCGCCAAGATGCCCTGTTGGAACAAGGCCAGGCTCCCTCAGGCCCGGTTTTCCAGGTACTTCCCTCTTAATCCCGCACACGCCCATCCCAGGTCACATCCTCAGTCGCCATGGCTGAATCTGCTCCCACCCAGCAGCACTCTCATCTTAGCACCTCAGTCCTTCTGTTAAGAGATACTTGCCTCCAGCCGGGCGGTGTGCACACCTTTAATCCCAGCCCTTAGGAGGCAGAGGCAGGCGGATCTCTGAGTTTGAGGCCAGCCTGGTCTACAGAGCAGTTCCAGGACAGCCAGGGCTACATAGAGAAACCCTGTTTGGGGGGGAGAGAGAAGATACTTGCCTCTCAACTAGATTTTTAGTGTGTATTCTTCAACCTTTGCCAAGTTAACTCTATAGTTCAAGGCCCCCAGCCTTAGGTAAAACCCTCTCAGTGGTGTTTCCAACTAACATTTCTAGTTCTCCTATGACTCAATTTCACAAAGCTTTATGGCAGGACTTTGTGATACTGTCTCCCTTACCTAAAGCCCACCTCTTCGACCCTGACCACCATACTTCACCTTAAAATTCCCTCTTCCGATAAATTTTTTTTTCAGCTAACTTCTGCCCCCGTGGAAGTGATATTTCTTTTTCTCTCTCTCTCTCTCCCTCTCTCTCTCTCTCTCATTTTTGGTTTTCAAGATAGGGTTTCTCTGTGTAGCCCTGGCTGTCCTGGAACTCGCTCTGTAGACCAGGCCAGCCTCAAACTCAGATCTGCCTGCCTCTATTTCCATAGTGCTGGGATTAAAGGTGTGCATGGGCCACTACCACCAGGCTCATTTCTTCTCTCTCTCTCTTTCTTAAATATTTAATCTTCTTTTAAGTACATCGGTATTTTGCTTGCATGAATGTATGTGTGAGAGTGCCGGATCCCCTGACACAGGAGCCACAGACAGTTGTGAGCTGCCATGTAGGTGCTGGGAACTGAACCCTGGTCCTGGTCCTCTGGAAGAGCAGCCAGTGTTCTTAACCACTGATCCATCTCTTCAGCCCTCATTGCTTCTCTTAAAGAGTACACACACACCGTCATAGCAATTAGCCATTGCAACGTAGTCCATGTGCCCTATTCCTTATCTTGAGCCACAGTGGTTAAGACTTCTCACAGAATGAGTCTTACGAACTCCATCAGCAGTTGGCACAGAGCATCAAGAGTTCTTAGGTCAGAAAGCCCTTTATGGCTTTTCGGGACCTAGAATAGCTACGTCTAGTACTGCTAAGTCTCCCCCACAATCTGGCTGTCAGTCTCATCCCTGAGATCACTCACATTGAAGAGCAGAGAAGGCACCGGCGTGAACCGCTCAACGTGAATCATACAGATGGCATCAGGGAGGTGGCCTTCTCTTGAGCCCACAAATAAAAGCCTGTCGAGGTAAAATAAGAGATGCTGAGGTAGAATAAAAGATGTGGGGCACATGGGGCAGCCTGTGCCACCCATCACATTATCCCCTCAAAAGGTCTGAGTAACCAAGGAAGGAGTTCAGTGTGGAGCTTAGAGCTGTGTGGAAACTGCTGATGGGAACAAGAAGAAAGACTGGGGAACACTGGCGACTGAAATCCTAGTCCTAGGTGTTTGACTGTCTCTGCCAAAGCTTTTGATGATACCCACCCTTCCAGCAAAAAAATGATAGTCCTACCTAGAAGCAGCCACAATGGAAGCATTAAGGCCACCGAAGCAGGACAACGCAACTGCCACTGGAATTGTCCAGTTGAATATTCCAAAAATCCTGTCTGCAAAGCTCTAAGAGAAAGGAATAGAAGTCATTAGCAGATCCTAAAGGGGATGAAAGGCATGCACAGACATAATGCCCCAAAATCAGGAATTCGATCCCTTCCACAGGGAAGGTAACAGGCCCCTCTTGCAAGCCTGGTATCCTAATGTAGTCTTACCAGGCTGTCTTACTCCCTTTCAAGGTCTGAAACGAACTGGGGATATACCCAGAAGCCCACCACACACCCTCAGCCTGCTAGTGACAACCCTTTACCACAGCCACAGCTTCACTGGCCAGGATGTCCTTCATGTCCAACACACTGTAATAGGCCACATTGGTCAAGAGGTAGATGATGGTCACAATCGGCATGGAAATGCCAATGGAGAGAGGCAGGTTCCTACAGCCAGATAGAAAGAGAAGGGCATGGCAGTCCCACCGTTCTATCACACCTCAGAGTCCACAGACTCTGCCACACCCTTCTCTCTAGGGATGCAGACACCCGGGTTTCCCAGATCTCTTGCCTTTGAAGTTGCCTGAAGTATTGGCATAAGCTCTGAACTCTTAAGAACTAAAAAGTATTGGGGGCTGGGGGGAGGGGAATACTCCATTAGAGAAGTTATGCAGAAAAAGTAAAGTTGCATGTAGTATTTGCTTGTAATCCCAACTACTCTAGAGGCTGAGATAGGAGGATCCCAAGTTCAAGACCTGTGTGCACAGTTTAGTGAGACTCCCTCAAAAACAGAAGCCAGAGATGAGTCAGTGGTTAAGAGCTTGCAAAAGGCCTGGGTTCAATTCCCAGCATCCATATGGCAGCTCATAATTGTCTGTAGCCCCAGTTCCAGAACTGAAATCCTCTTCCGGCCTGTGAGAACACTGGGCACACATGTGATGCACAGATATATACAGAAAAAAAAAATTATGTTTTTTTAAAATTACATTTGTAAAATATTTTTAAAATATGAAATAAAAGCAGAGCTTAGTGGCAAAGTATTTGTCTAACATGCCCGAGGTCCTAGGTTCAATCTCTAGGTCCATCGAAAAGACAGCAACCAAAGGGAGGAATTGACCAAGAACTATGTTATGTTCCAGCATAACAACAGGAAGGTGGGGGGTAATCTGTTTCTACAACCAGGGTCAGGATTCCTTCTCTGAGCACCGGAGAGGCAGACTGTGGAATCTCACACCTTCAAAAGAAAGAACTGTGTGCATATGAACAAGGAAGTCTTTCAGAGAGCTGCAGGTGCCATCTTAACTGATAGCCAAGAAAAAGGCACAAAAACCCCCTCAAGGGGGCACCTATCTAGACCTTGAGCATGCTAACAGGCCTCTACAATGGGTATACCCCAACCACTCTTTTTATGCTGACAGAGTCTCAGTAAATTGCTCAGAGAGGACTTGAACTCACTCTGTACCTGGGCTTTAAACTTGTGATGCTCCAGCCTCAGCCTCCAGAGTAGCTAGGATTCAAGCCTCCACCATGAGGCAGGGTTGCAAACAATCCAGGGTCATTCAGCTTCTGTCCAGTAGGGGGAAGCACCACTCACTACCCAGCCTCCACTTGCACCTGGTAACCCTGCCCCTCCTCCGATGCAGGGCCAGCAGATGTGTATCTACCAGGAAGGCTTTTGTTTTTCAAAGCCAAAAGTTAATTGGTAGGAGAACTGATATAATTTAGGGAAACTTATTTCCTGGAAAATCTTAGTTTCTAGGGTAATATTTTAGACCCAGGAAAGGCCATGGCAAATGTATAAGGAAATGGCTCAGTCAATGAAGGTGCTTGCCTTGCAAGGAGGACCTGGGTTTGATCTCAGAGCCCACAAGCAAATGCTGGGCGGACTTTAGAGGATGGTGGTCTTGGGATGTTTGAATTAGATATTTTATAGTTATATACTGTTTTTAATGGGATCAAACTCCTGTGGACATGCTGTATGGGGAGGGGTGCTTCCTGATACCTTGGCAGCATGTTAAAGGACTTGCTTCCTACACCTGTTAAACTTCTGTGCTAAAAACAATGGAGTAGCCCCCCCCCCCGCACCCCCTTCCCCCCCAAATCTCTACATGAACCAGCCAATTGTTTATGTTAATGCAGATGAAGGATCCCTATCACCATCATGGTCTGCAGCCTGGTGATCAAGCTGACCCACCCCCAGCTTGGACACCTGCCTGTATAGGCGACAAGTCCACTGGCAGACCTTGAGAAGTGTTAGGTTCCATTTATTTGTATAATTAAGGCCTGTGTGGAGGAAGGAGGGAGTTTTGAATGAATAAAGCACCTAGGGGCTGAGGCAGGGGAGGCCAGAGGGGAGGAAGGGGAGCCATGTGAAGACAAGCAAAGAGAAGGCCATATGAGATGGACATCTGCCTAAACCGCCTGGGTTTGCATCCCTGAGAGTTGCCATGGCTCTTCATTGAAACACGCCAGAGTTATTAATAATAATACCTTAACAGGATGGTGTGCACTTGTAATCCAAGAACCAGAGAGGTGGGAACAGGGAGATTTCTCAGGTCCATGGCCAGCTCACCCAGCCTAATTAGCAAGCTCCATGCCAGTGAAAGAACAAGTCTTCAAAACAAATATGTGGGAGCTGGAGAAGTGGTTCAGTAGTTAAGAACATGTCTGGCGGGCAGTGGTGGCTCACGCCTTTAATCCCAGTACTCAGGAGGCAGAGGCAGGAGGAGCTCTGTGAGTTCCAGGCCAGCCTGGGCTACTCTGTGAGAGCTTATCTCAAAAGAAAACAAAGGAATCACATGGAACAGCAAGCACACGGCTGCAAAGAGAAGGGGGGCTGGAGCACCCCTAACATCAAGGAGAGACAGATCCAAGGCCCGGAGCTCCCTGTTCAGTGCTCTTCAGTCAACAACACTGGTGGGGTGATCCAGTGAATGGCTGAAACAGTTCCACACTCGGTATGAATTAGAGCAAAGAGAAAGGATTAAGAACAAAAGAAGGAAGTCTAAAGTTATCTAGGTAAGGGTAAGGGTGAGTAAAAGAAGACAGAGAAAGCCTTATGAGGCCACTGCACAGTGTTGTGCAGACTAGTTACAAAGTTGAAGGCAAAAACAATACTCCTGCTTCAGCCTCCTGAGCGAGTATCTGCCCAGGACCCTGGGTGTTTGAAAGCATGCCCTCCTTTATCTAATGTAGAAATGAAAGACTGTACAAACTTTCTAAAAGGATTTACAAAGCATAGGCAAGAAAGTGCGCATCTTGACACAGCTGCTGTAATCGTGGACAAGTCAAACCTCTAGGTCTGAAATCAGTCAGGATCAGACTGATGGGAGAGTTGAGAAGGCACGATGCCTGGCGTGGAAAAGCTCCGTAAATGATCGCTAGCACCGGTGCGTGGAGGTGGCGGTGAAGTACCTACCTCTCGGGATTCCTGATCTCTTCAGTGACATAGTTAAGGGTGTCCCAGCCTGAGTAGGAGAACAAAGCAGAATACAGTGCCAGGGCAACGTTACCCATTGTAAATGATGACCCCTCAAAGGAATTCTCAAAGTTGGTTGTGGCTCCTGGAAGGCAAGAACAGTGGAAGACAAGACTTAATGATCCTGAAAAGGGGAGAAACCATATAACAGCAGGTAAATGGCTGCAAGGGTACCACTGAGGGGCAAGGGGCAGGAGAGCGGCACCCACAGAGAGCAGCAGTGCAGAGAATCATGGAAGTGGTCTTGACAGGAAGAACGCAAGTGACTTGTCTAGGATAAGAAACTACCACAGAGCGAAACAGGGCCAGAAACTGGGGTGGTGTCCTGCTCTGCGCTGCAGGCTGCCTCAGTCCTATGCACTTTCTAACACTACATAGGGACCCCATGGGAAGAGGAGAGCCGGGGTTCAGTATGCCCAGGTCAACAGAAGAGTCAGGCGAGGCTTCGTACCTGGAAACCAGGTAGGAGTGAGGACAAAGAGTGCTTTTCTGAAAGCTCACTTCCAAGGGCAAAAATGGCAGAACAATAGCACAAACCCAGCAAGCAAGCTGTAAAAGCCAATCCCCAGGGGCATGGATCTCAGTTTCCTGTGCGAGGCAGCATGGCAGAAATTGAAGGATGGCTTTGCAGTCACTCTTTGGGGCACAAGTTTCCGCTCTTCTATTTACCATTAAGACTTTGAGCAAGATAGTCAATCTTGGGAATCTGTCTGGGGGCTTTTTTTGTTTTTGTTTTTTTTAAATAAGGTCTCATTATATAGCCCTAGCTGGTCTGGAATTTGCTACGTAGACCACCAGACTGGCCTCAAACCACCACACCCAGCTTTTGTTGTTGTTTTAAGATAATGTTTTCTGTGTCTCTGGACTGGCCTCAAGTTCTCTATGTAGTTGAGGATTATCTTTAACTCCTGGTCCTCTTGCTGCCACTTCACAAGTACTGGGATTATAGGTTATGTACTAACCACTCTGCCTGGTTTAAAATAGGTAATTCTGTGGCCTGTTTCCTCCCCTGTGTGAAAGGAATAATAATAGTGCCTACCAAAGATGATATTTGGAGAGTAAAATGAGGTCAGTTAGAGATTCCTAGTGTTAAGTAAAAGCTGAAGGTGTAGATCTAAGATATACTGCTTGCCTAGCACGGCCCAGAACTCTCACTTGATCCCAATACTCCAAAGAAAAAGAAAAAAAAAGATGTTTCATGAAGGTTAGTTGCTATTTTTTTTCCTTACCCTGGCCAAGTCTAACAACGCCTGCAATGATGACTGCGATCAACGCCAACACTTTAGCATAGGTGAAAATATCTTGGACCAGGGTTCCCCACTTGACATAGGCACAGTTAATGAAGGTTAAGAGACCTGAAAGAAAAAACGATACTGATTGTGACCCCCCCCTTCCCGCCTGGAGGGCCTTATGCTCCAAAGCAACTTCACCAGCGCCAGTCAGCTATGCGTCTGGTCTGGGCCTTGTTTGCCCTGGATCATCCTCTCCTTCATCACAGCAAGGCTTGTGCTGAACCTGTTTCCACGGCCACACTCCCAAGCCCGCAACACCTTCAACTGGAGTCACAGAGCAAGGTGGTAAAATCCCTGCTCACCAGCGTGAGAGGCACGTGGGAGCTGTACAGATTAGTGATGTATCCTGGTCCTTGGCTCTTTAAAATCAATCTTACCTTCCTATGCTCAAACCCCCTCCCCTTCAACACACACACACACACACACACACACACACGCGCGCGCGCGTCTAGAACCCAATATCCTGGCTCTGTGCTGTTGCTATTAACCTTGACAAGTCCTGCTGTCAATGTCTTATCCAATGTCTAGGGTAGCAGGTCAATATGTGTGTCCAAGGATTAAGATGGAGACCAAACTCCCTGCCCCCTGCCTGCCAGCCTCACTATTTGTTTTGTGCTATGTAAAATTCTTGTAGCTAAAACAAGTAATAAGAGGGCAGGGCACTTTTCCTGCCTGAATAATGCAACAGTATGAGCCATAAGCATTCCTCAAGTCCTTCCACCCTAGGCTGGGGGCAATCCCTCTACCTGGATGAAATCAGGGAAAGTTCATGGCCCATCTCAGAGTAAGTGTTCATAATAGGGCCTGACAGTCTCTTGCAAAGTACTATAGCACATGAACATACACATTTTTCTAAAAAGAGCCCATATCTTTCATCAAAATCTCAGAGTAGTAGGTCATGTGTTCAAATGGGCAAAGCCCTAGGTTCAAATCCTTTCACCCAAAAAACCAATAATCTCAGATAAACCTCTTATCTCAAAAGTTACAATCTACTATTTTGGAAGCTCACGAAGGGAAGCCCACATGTGCGGTGAGGCTGACTGGCAGCCCTGGGAATCTGGATTCAGAGGGAAGAAAGTCAGAGGAAAAACCCTGAGATTCATCATGCAGCCTCCTCAGCAGGCAGGCAGACACCCCACCCCACCCCTGTGCCACAGGGCATTGAGGCACAGCTTCTTCTAGCTCAGCAACTGGAACACCCCACAGAGCACCTGACTCTCAAGTTTCCCCTCAAGGGCTCTCAGAGCAAAGCTAGTCTTGCCAGGGAAGAAAGGGAAGCCCAGTACAGAGCTTGTTTGATTCGGGCCACCAAACAACTAAAAAAAAAAAAAAATCACTCCAAGAACAAGGGCAGTGGCTCAGGCTTTCAACCACTCCGAAGACTGGGGCAGGAGTCTCAGTCTAATGTTAGGTCCAAAGGAGACTCCAATTCCCCAAACTCCAAAGGGCAATCCAAATATCCAGAAATGGGCTCAACCTAGACTATGGGAAGATTCCTGGAGGTTAGACAAAAGCCAGCATTCCTCTCGAACTTGTGAAGCAGTTCCCATCTGCCAAAGGGAGTCAGTTGTTTCCCTTATCCCTGGCAGAAGGGACAAATGGCTATCTGGGGTGCCTATTGGCACACCAACATGCGTGCTGCCCTCCAGGTTCCCTCAGCACCACAAGTTCCTGTTCCACATTTCAAAGATCACGCTTGCATCCTGGCCTCTCTCACCTTCTCCCGACCCTAAGTTCCCTCCAGCTCTCAGGCTTCCCTCCCTGCAGCTACTACTCATCCTTCTTATGACTAGGCCATTTTCAGTGTGCTCTCACTCTCTGTCTCCCTCCCTCTCCCACCCTCCCTCTCTCCCTCTCCCTCCCCCTGCTTCTTCGGCTGTTTTCTCTATTCTCTATCCCCTGTTATCCTCCCCTGTCTTCAGATAGCCCTGTTCACGTCCAGTCTGCTGACTACGTCCAAACGGCTCCTTTCTCTCTCTGCTCTGGCTGCTCTCTCTCCTCTCTCTCATGCCTACAGTAAAATAAATAAATAAATAACCTTCCCCTTAACCATACCAGGGAGGAGTCATGTCGTCGGCTTATACACCTACAAATTTTTACTACATAGTGAATCTCAAGCCAGCCTAGGCTACAGAGACCCTGAAGAAAGCACACACCCTCATATCCTGTGAGCCCTGGCCACACCCTAAGAGCCCACAGACCCACTGAGGTTGTTGGGTCCTGGCCTCATTCTCATCCTGGCCCAGAGGCTGCTTCTCTGAGAGGGAAACTTAGCCATCTTCTCTCCCAGTCTTCTTTCTGACCTTCCTGTGTCTGTGTGTACGTGAGTGCACGTGTGTGTGTGTGTGTGTGTGTGTGTGTGTGTGTGTGTGTGTGTGTGTGTGCATGCGCACAGGCACAGGTGGAAGCCGCTGTCGGGCATCTTCCTCAATCACTGCTCCACCCTATCTTTTATTACAGTTATTCCCATGTAAGTGTGCATGCCACGGCTCATACGTGCGAGTTAGAGGACAATTGATGGGAGCCAATTCTCTCTTTCAACCACGTGGGACCTGGGGATCAGAGCTTGGGCTTGGTGGCAGGAACCTTTACTGACTGAGCCATCTTGTCATCTCGCACCCCTACCTTACTGATACACTCTCACTGCACCTGGAGCTCATCAGTTTCCCCCAACTACTCAGCAATCCCGCACTTTAAGCTGGGGAGGGGTGGGGGCTGAGGCCCTGAGCTCAGAGCTCCCGGCCTGAGCAGCAGGAGCTTTGCCCAGTGAGCCCAGGCCCCCTTCTGCCTCCTTCCTACTCATTCCCTCCATTGTTTCCTGGTTTTACTGAGGAGCTGTCTGGCTCTGCTCAGATACATGCCTTTGTGCCGAATAGAAATGACAATAAACAACCCAACCTTATCACAAGGCTGGGCAAACATGTACCCATCGCTCTAGGCCACCCCAGTGCCCAGTTAATAATTAAAAACACAAGTGTGCTGTCTCCTCAGTAATTCCACAAAACAAAATGCCTTTATCTCTCCTCCACAAGTCTGTCAAATGCTGATCTTCCTCAGCCAGTCATCCATCCCTTACTATCCACTGGACTTCCACCTTCAGCTACTCAGCTGCCCCGAGCCCCACCTTCCCAACCTGCAATCTCTACCCCTCACCTTTTGGCTCTGCATTGATTTATAAACACAACACAAACCAGGTTTCTATTAGAAACACCAAGCACAGACGCACTGGTGCTGCCATATGCTCAGGAGAGTGGGAGCTCCTAGAACTGGAACCACCCAGCGGGAAGGAAGACATTCTCAAGTGAAACTTCTATCCCTCCCCCACTTGAGGCTGGCAGACGCGGCTGAAACCATGGCCCCTAAGAAGTTGGAAATTCCCCAGAAGTCTCAACCTGGGAGAAGAAAAGTCTAAAGTCTGGTGCTAACTGGGAGGAAATCTCACTCAAAGAGATTTCACACAGTTCTGACATCTCAGACCACTTTGCAAGAGGGACTGGAGCTAAGACAATGAGGGGCCAGTGCAGGCGGGACCACTCGTTACCGGGACTGCTTAGCTGTGCATACCTCTAACCTTCTATTTAAACCTAAGCCTCACATTAGGATCTACTGGATCTCTTAGTTGGTTTCTCTTCCCAGTGTAGCCATACTGAGTAAATCTCCCCTGCTTCTACCCTTACATTGTCTCTGAGTGCCTACTATGGAACAGACAGGAGCCAGGGCCCCAGGCTCTTCCCCCAGGAACTCTGGTAACACAGCAAGTTCCTGGTTAGGCTGCAAGGTTACCGTAAGTCACAACATGGAACTGGAATAGACATAAGGGAATAGCTGTAGTTCAGAGTCTGCAGCTCTGTGCCACAGGGCTCTTATCTCAGTTCTGTTCACGAACACGGGCACAGAAAAGTAGAGACAGCCAACTCACCCCCTTTTCTCACAGCAGCTTTCTGCAATGAGAATGCAGACGTATTTTATATTTTGAGCGCTACTGCTTCTCCATCCATTCACTTCACCCCTCCTGTGACTGCCAACCTCCCTGCTACTGTACTTATTTTTCAGCCACAGACCCACGCCCTGGTCTACCCTCTGTGTTGAATATAGGGACGAGGGAGGGAGACACGATTTGAATCAAAACCTTGTACAAGGCACCATAGCACTGAGAGAACCGCCTGAAGAGAGCTGGCTCCCACCTTCCACAGCTACCAGCTTCCTCCAGAGCTCGCGGCCCTGGGAACAGGAAATGGATAAGGCAAGCCTCAAGGCTGACTAGGCAATTTGTCCCCACCCCTACCAGATACAGATGACAAGAGTCCCCAGAGTTCAGCCCAGAGCCCCCTGCTTCAGAGGCAGAGACGGGAGGGGACGGACATAGGGTTAGAATATGAGAGCAACTGCAAGTTAACCTCAGACAGAGATATTCTACCTTTCTACCCCCAGGGGTACTTCAGTCCCCACCCAACACTGAGCCAAGTCCATGGGAGGATTGCCTAAAGTGACCTTTAACCTTGACCCAGCTGCTACTCCACTCCTGCTTCAACTCCAGGTAAGAGAAGCAGCTGCCGCAAAGCTGTCACCTCTGTGACCTGAAGAGGTATTCCAGGACAGGTCATCAAACCCAGCAGACAGGAGGTCCCTGGGGAGGAGGCTGGTTCTGCCACTAAGGCCCAGAATCAGCTCTAGGACAAAATGGAAATTCCCAACTCAGGATGTTCTGAAAAGGAAGAACGAGGGGCTGAGCAGTGGAGAGAGTTTGCTGCTCTTGCAGAGGACCCACGCCGGGTTCCCAGCACCCGCAGCATCTCACAGCTACCGAAAACTCCAGTTCTAGGGGAGCATACACGCTTTCTGACCCCTGCGGGCTCCTGCATGCACATGACGCATGCATACACCCAGGTACATACGTATAAAATAATTTTTAATCAAAAAGGAACGATGCCTTTAGCCTGCTCTGACCAATGCCCAGGTTTACCCCAAATAGTCTAAAGTCCCACCAACAAACCGTAAGTCCTTATCCTGTAAAAATTAATACTGAAGTCTTTATAAGCGTCAGCGATCTCACGGGGATGACAACAGTGACGGTTTTCACTGCGCTCGCATCCCGCACATTCGTCCCATCACTCCCTCTACTTTTATAGTAATACGTGTTTTTTTCGTATTTTGTGTTTTTCTGTAATATGCTTTTCTTGAATCATAGAGATCCAATATCTAATAGAATGAAATCAGAGGCAGAAACCGGTGGATCTCTGATATTGAGGCCAGTCTGGCCTACATAGTGAGTTCTAGGCCAGCCAAAGCTACATAGTAAGACCCTGCCTGAAAGGGGGTGGGAGGGACTTTAGAAAAAAAGTTTGAAGTCAAACATAGGAGTCCAATGTGTGAAGTAACTTGTCTCCCTAAGGGAAGCAGTCACAATTAAGAGGCTGGCATCTTTGCGTCCCTTCTAAGATGTGGGCCACATCTCTTAAGCGTCAGAGGAATACCTCTCCTTTTAAGCACACCAAGAAGCCTATCTGCATGCGGCAGAGAACTGGTAGTGCTCAGTGGTACTGTTCATTACATCAGTTAGAAAATAAAGAAGTAAAAATCTTTGGGCAGGTCTCAGTAACCTGCGTGCTGAGATTTTCTCTCACTGTAACCAAAGAATACAAGAATGACCTTGGCAGAGGGGTAGGCATGCCTTATTCTGGTAAAGCCTCATACAACTCTGTCTCTCCTTCATTGTACACCCCAGTTCTAGCAAACCCATCAAAATACATCACTGTCTCTAATCCAGTATCACCACAGCAAGTGTCTTCCTGGAGGAAAACGTCAAAGATGTCTCTCAGCCTTACTTGCGGTATTTGTGGATATGTCACCAGCTTCTTTCTGATCTATTTTTCTCCGAACACTTTACTGAGCAACCCCTCCGCCCTTATCCTCCTTGCTGTGCGGCACCAGACAGCTTCAAAATCCTCTTCTGACCTGGGGCTAGGAGACGGTCCTGTGAGCACGAGAGCGTGCCGCACCAGCATGAAGACCTGAGTTCGGATCCTCAGCACCCAACCTAAAAGCCAGGCACAGCCACGAGTGTCCTGCAAGCACTGTTTAAAAAGAAGCAGATGGGAGTCGTAGAGACGAACGCCTGCTGTGGGCAGGGCACGCATGCACACAGCATATGCTCCTGTTTTCCTTCATCTTCACTTTGTTTCTCCTTGCCTCCAATTTCGGTTTAAAACTTTCCTAAACATGTCTCTCCTATTGCATATTGGCTTTTTAGGTAAAATCAAATGCAAACATTTCTCTACCAATCCCATGAAACCTGCTCCATTCCCTGTACCCGCGTATCTGGTGTCTGGATTCACAGTCAGGCACTGTGTGCTCTGCACTCTTCTCTTTTTCTTCTTTTTTCAAGTGTGTATGTGTGTGTGTGTGCATGTTTGTATGTGTATGTGTGTTTGTGTGTGTATGTGGGTGTATGTATGTGTGTGTGTGTATGGTGTATATGTGTATATATGTATGTGTGTATGTGTATGTATATGCGTATATGTGTGTATGTATGTGTGTGTGTATGTGGGTGTATGTGTGTGTGTGTGTATGTAGGTGTGTGTGTGTGTGTATGTAGGTGTATGTATGTGTGTGTTTGTGTGTGTATGTGGGTGTATGTATGTGTGTGTGTGTATGGTGTGTATGTGTATATATGTATGTGTGTATGTGTGTATGTGTATGTGTGTATGTGTATGTATATGCGTATATGTGTGTATGTATGTGTGTGTGTGTATGTGGGTGTATGTGTGTGTGTGTGTGTATGTAGGTGTATGTGTGTGTGTGTGTATGTAGGTGTATGTGTGTGTGTGTGTGTGTGTGTACACATGGAGGTCAGAAGACAGCATCAGACACCCTGAAGCTAGAGTCACAGGCTGTTGCGAGCAGCCCAATGAGAATTCTGGGAACCAAGCTCTCGTCCTGCGCAAGAGCAGCAAGCGCTCTTCAGCACAGAGCCATCTCTCTAGCCTCCTGTTCTGCATTCTTTACTCATTCACAAATACACCCTTCAGTGGGCAAGGATGAACATTCCACAGAAATTCAGTTTGCCATTTGAATGTCAGTGCAACAGTGACATATTTTCAACATCTTCTTAAAGGTGGCATCGTTTCCCCCATGGCAATCTGCAGAAGGACAGCAGTCCACAGGCTAGCTGTCCTGAGCATGTTCTGAATCACACCGCAGAAAAGCGTAGGCTGGGGAAGCAGCCAAGCCTGAGTCTGGCATGCTCAGACCTCCTGAACATTCTCCACTGTTTCCCCAAGGCCTAATTTAAGCTTTCTAGAAAAGCCTCATCGCTGTTTCTTCCTTCTCCTTTCCTCCAATAGGAAAATTTGTTTTGTTTTGTTTTTGTTTGTTTTTTTTTTCTAATGCTACTTTGGATCCAGGCTGGCCTCAAGTTCACTATCTGAGGCTGGCCTTGACTTCCTGATGCTCTTGCCGCTACCTCCCCAGTACTGAGATTACAGGTTTGTACCACCATGTCTGACTTAACATCATGTTTTTCTGCCTGGCTTTCTTGTATGATTCCCTTCCAGGTATTGTTCCAGGTCACAGAAGCATTTCTCTTACTCAGGCCTCATGAGTGAAGAAGATACCAGAACAAAATCACGGGTCACTGAATCAGACCCCTCCCAGGGTCCTTCCTAGAACTCAGCACATTAATTCTGGTGCTCTGACATCTCTGAGGAAGCAAGCACACAGTTTGTACATTCCTTTTCAAAGCACCTCGAGGGCAGGCAAGGTGGCTCAGTGGGTAGAGGGGCTTGAAGCCAAGCCTGACCAACCAAATCTGATCCCCAGGGCTAACATGGTGAAAAGGGGAAAGCAGCTCCCACAAGTTGTCCCTCGACCTCCACAGGTGCACGCACACATACACACAGACACAATAAATAAATAAAATATAATTTTTTAAAAGAAGCTAGATCCTTAATGTTTGCTGAGCGCAGTTCTGTTCAAATCCTCAGAAACCAGGCAGAAGGCTTGAATGGGCCTGAGAATCACCAGCCTCCATGAAGCTCCTGGGGAGTTCTGATTCGGGAAGTTAGGGGTGGGGCTTCCCAGAGCAGCCTGGTGACTTGCCGCTTTGCATTTAACTGAGGTAATTACCCAGTGAGATAAGCACACACAGACCAACTTTGAGCAGAACACGCCTGAACCTTTCCCTTCTAACTCATCTCCTACATCCCTGCAGCAGAAAGCCAACCAGGACAAGCACAGGTGCCACCCAGAGCGATGAAGTCAGAACGCACAGGGCAGCCCACTGCCACCAAGCTGCTAAAGCTCGAAGTTCCCATGGCAACCCTGAGATCTATCTTCCATCTCCTGCAACAGGAGGCCCCCAGTCCTCCTCAGGGATGATGATTCGTTTGGCTTCCTCAAGTCTTGTCCTCCCACAGACCCCCATCATCTCTGAGTGGCTCAGGTACCTTCAGGCAGGGAGTAGGTGATGAATGGTGTGGAGTTTGGGGGTCTAAATCCTCTGGGTGAGCCGAGAATGGTGGCACATGGGTGGATCTAGCCTGTTCTACATAGCAAGTTCCAGGCCAGCCAAGGCTATAAATGGAGACCTTGTCTCATTCATAAATAAATAAATAAATAAATAAATAAATAAATAAACGGAGGCTCCAGAAATGGCTTAGCAGTTATGAGCCCTGGATGCTCTTCCAGAGGACCCGAGTTTGATTC
Source organism: Cricetomys ansorgei (assembly GCA_026225945.1). Lineage (NCBI taxonomy): Eukaryota > Metazoa > Chordata > Mammalia > Rodentia > Nesomyidae > Cricetomys > Cricetomys ansorgei. The sequence continues at coordinate 2,704,539 of JAMJFZ010003384.1, forward strand.
CCAGCACGCACATTGTGGTCCACAGCCATCTGTAGCTTCAGTTCCAGGAGACCCAATACCTTCTGGCCTCCTTGGGTCCCAGACATGAACATGCATATAGATGAACATGAACAGACATAGACATGCATGCATACAAAACACTCACACACATAAATATTTTTTTAAAAATTCTCTGGATAATTCCAGTGCACAAACAGGATTCAGACCCACCGTCCGAGCTCCTTTCCCAGCCCATTCCCTTGGTATTTCTGAAGTGGAGACAAAGGTAACAGAGAAGAGAGACCAAGAATGGACCCTGAAGAGCTGTGGGGGTCAAGCCCTCACACAGCCCCACCCCTTCACCTCTGGTGAGAAGTTTGCTCCCAAATTCACACTGATCGACACTAGCAATAACCCAAGACTCTGATGCCACCCGAATTGCTAAATGACTGTGGGGCATGAACTCACCTCTAACTAAAGATGGCTCTTAGGGAACCTTTCCAAGATAGGAAACTAGCTTCCAAGTAGGAATTCAAGGGGCAAAAGTCAGCTGGAGGCCCAGCTGTTCCACGTCATTAGCCACAAGCACACGAGGTCGGTCATTCTAGTCAGGAAAAACTGCACGAGGACACTCGGTCAAAGATCTCAGACAGACACACAGAGAGATCCGAAGTCCTTCACAGTCCACTGTGCTAACCGGCCCTGGTGAACTGTCTGCCCTGCCTCTGCCCACCTCCCCAGCAGCCCTCAGGCCTCAGCCAGGACCCTTGAGAGCCCACGGCATGAAATGCCCCATCTCAAAGATGCTGACTCTCACGTTCTATCCTCCGTACAGTCGGCAAGCCAACATGTACCGAAGATCCTATTAGTACATACGGTTCAGTGGGGCTGAATGTGAGGCACCAAAGACACCGTGCCTCCTCCCTAAACAGCAGGTGCCCTGTCCGCAGCCCTCTGTAAATGCTGCTGGCTGGGTGGGGCAGCGGGCCCACTAAAGTCATGTCCTATTAACAAAAGAAAAAAAAACTAAACCAAAATAACTAGTTCGTGGTGAGCAAGAATAGGCAAGGCAAGGACAGCAGGGCCCAACCCCGCTAACATTGCTAACGCAGCCTGAGGAGCCTGGCTCTGAGAAAGGGCCAGTTGGACAGGGACAAACTTCCTGGTGCTTATCCCCAGCCAAGAGAAAACTCTACCTCTCCTGCAAAACTGACAGAAAAAAAGCCTCAGTTCTCTTTCCCTTCTTTTTCCCTTGTTGTTTTTTTGTTTGTTTGTTTGTTTTGTTTTGTTTTGAGACAGTTTTCTCTGTGTAGCCCTGGCTGCCCTGGAACTTACTCTATAGACCAGGCTGGCCCTGAACTCAGAGATCCCCCTGCCTCTGCCCCAGGTACTGGTATTAAAATATTATTTTTAATGACCAGGGGCTTTAATACCCAGGGGCTTAGACAGAGAGCTCACACTACGTCCTTTCCCATGGGCCCTTCACATGGCTCTCTTCATGGTTCTGCTCTCCCCCTGCCTCAGCCCCTAGGTGCTTTATTCATTCAAAACTCCCTCCTTCCTCCACACAGGCCTTAATTATACAAATGAATGGAACCTAACCCTACCCAATGTCTGTCAGCAGACTTGTCTCCTATCCCAAGCAGGGGGTGAGTCAGAGCCTTCCTTGATCAGACCGTTGATGGTGATAGGGATCCTTCATCTGCATTAAGGTAACCAAATGGCCAGTTCATAGGAGATCTGCCCCCCCTCCTCCATCGTTTTTAGCACAGAGGTGTTAACAGGTATGAGAAGAAAGTCCTTTTCATGCTGCAAGGCATCAGGAAGCACCCTCCCCCTGATACCTGATCCAGCCTACACAGGAGTATGATCCCATAATAACTGTAAAATTTCTAATTCAAACAGTATTGGTGCACTGAGAAGCAAGAAGAAGACATCAGATCCCCTGGAACTTGAGTTATAGAGACAGGCACGCGTCACCATGTGAGTGCTAGGAATTGAACCTGGGTCCTCTGGAAGAGCAGCCAGTGCTCTCCACTGATCCATCTCTCCAGCCCCCCTCTGCTTTCTTTTCTTCTCTCTGGGCTATTACAAAACTAAAACTGCCTTTAAGGTCTCCAAAAGACAGAACGCGGAAAATAAAAATTTTAGAAACTGGTCACACGCCTATGTCTATGAATATAGTTTGCAACAGTAGGCAGATAGCGTGCGTAACTGCCAAGCGTGTTCCCGCCTGTGTATACACATAGTCTCTAATTTAACCTGGCAACAGGCTTTGGATTTCTTTTTCTTTTTTACTATTTTTATACAATGTTTTGGGACGGATGTGTACACCATCGCATACGTGTTTAGGTCAGAGGACAGCCTGCAGGAGTCGGATTTCTCCTTCCACCACACGGGTCTCCATCAAACTCAAGTCATTGGGATCCCAGCACTTTGCCTGACACTGAGCCACCCTGAGGTCCAGTTGTACTGTCATTGTCTCAACACGGAGAAGAGTCACATCTTTCGGTCAGCGGTCAGCTCTAAATCTATGTTCCCTTTGCCACACCACATCCTTTCGTACAAACACGGGCTTCATACAAACACGTGGGTCTGGGAGAGGAATTCTCCTATAATGTAATGCAGATCGCACTTGCGAAGCCCCAGAGCAATCCACACAGCTCTGAGAAACCAGAACAACCACCCTCAGCTAGAGCTGCCTGCAGATCGCTCTGGTTGGGAAAGCCTGGACTGGACTCAGAACTCAGAATCCCTCCATACTGAGTACCCACTGTGTTTCAGACATTGCAGGCTCCGAGGCTAAGACCCAAGCCTGGTCTTCACAGAAAAATGGAACACAGACAGTTACAAGAACTGAGTGCCAGGAAAATCCCTGAGAGCAATCCATCCTTTCCGGGGCTGCAGGGCTGCAGGTGGGTGCCAGGATCACTACCTAGAGGCCGCTGCAGGGGGCATCAGTATCCCTCCCAGGGAGGCAGCATGTGACTACCCTGGAGATGAAATCAGCAGTGAGAAAGTCAACCACTCATACGAAAAGCTGCCTAAGCAACAAGCAGCGAGCAACTTCAAGTTCTATCACCCGGCCTGTGGCTTAACAGTTCCGAAGCGGGGGCTATGCCTGCCAAGGGCCAATGAGGATCAGAAATTCAGTTTGCTGTTTTGAAGTTGCTGTTTTAAAATTTTTCAGTTTGCTGTTTGAATAGTAAAAAAAGATGAAAATGCTGTAGAAATACCAATCACGCCTCTAGGAGATAAGGGCCTTACTAATCCCACAGAAGTGAAAAACTAAGACCAACCCAGTGATTTAGGATTAAGCCCAGTCTTGCCGGACTCCTGGCCCTTCACCATCATACATGGGTACCTCCAAAGGGATGGGGGTATCCCTATATTATTCCAGGAAGAGAAATTAATAGGACACTCAAAGCCAGGGGAGGCCTTGATTCTTCCCACTAACAGCCCTCCTTGATTTCAGAGCTAATTTCATGTGTGGAAGCCAGCAGCTGACATCAGGTGTCACCCTCCACTGATTTACACCTTCTTCCCAGGGATCCTCCAGACTCGGAGTCCAACACAAAGATTACAGACGTGCGCCTCGGCACTCAGCTTTTGCATGGGTGCTGGGGTCCCAAACTCAGGTTCTCATGCTTGCACAGCAAGCACTGGACCCACTGGGCCATCTCCCAGCCCTTCTGTTCTTTTTCCAACTCGGGCAATCCAACTCAGGTCCTTAGACATGAAAAAACTCTGTTGCTCAACTATACTAGTAGCTCTTCCTCCTCCTCCTCCTCCTCCTCCTCCTTCTCCTCCTCCTCCTCCTCCTCCTCCTCCTGTGATTTTTAGGAAGAGGTTTTTGTTTTGTTTTTTTTAAGTACACAGGCCACAGCAGAGAGATGAATTAAGCAAGCGGATCCTGTGACTTGGACTAGACTCCTGAAATCATGGTTTGGGGAAAAGGGAGCTGGTTAGATCTGCCATTGATATTGCCTGGGTTTGGTGATGATGTGAAGCCCATGTAGCAACATAAATTGTGAACAGCGATGCTGGTCACATACATGAGGAGGGGTGGGTTTGAGAGAACTGATAACATTCGTTTTGAATGCGGGGAGTTGGGTGTGTCTGATGACATACAGTAGTGATTTTTTTTAAAAGCTTATTTTTATTTATGTATACGTGTGTCTGTGTGAATATATGCTACATGGGTTTGGGTACTCTCAGAGGCCAGAGGAGGGTGTCAGATCCCCTGGGGCTACAATTACAGACAGTTGTCAGCTGCCCAATGTGGGTGCTGGGACCTGAACTCTAGTCCTCTGGAGAGAGCAGCAAGCATTCATAACTGTTGAGCCATCTCTCCAGTTCCTTCAGACTGATCGACTCGGTCGTGTTTCTGGAATCATGGAAGTTGGCTGCTAATATACTTTTGGAATTCATTATCATATAGTAATAGAAACCGTGGGCACAGTGGAGATGACCTAGGACCTGGTGTAGAGAGGGAGGACAAAGAGCAGAACCTAAGGCACACCAGTGTTGTGGAAGTTTACCTTTAGTTGTGTTAAAAATAAGTGTTTTTGTGCACTGTTGGGAAAAGGAATGCATAGGCCTTGGCATTTTGTATTGTCTGCAGGTGCTGGATTTCTGTGGGGGATGTTTGATTGCTTATGATCTGCACTTGAGTTCAGAATCAATAAAAACACCTGAGCTCAGATGCTCAGGGTTCCATTGTTGAGTGTGGCACTGGCCATGATGGTGGTTCCCTCTGCTGTGGTCTGGCAGGGTTTGCAGTTATGAAATGTCTCCACGTCTTCCTTGCTGAACCATCACAGCAGCTTACTACTACATACCAGTGTTTGAGAGACAGCTCCACAAAGTGGTAAAGAAGGAGACAGAGGGACAGTGACGGGGGAGAGCGGCTCGAGAAATAACCAGTGAGCAGCCGTGTCTGATTTGCTAAGAGGTCAAGGATCAGGATGAGTTGTGACTAGTCTTTGTCTTCAAGAAGGGTTCCCCTGTGGGGTGAAGTCACCATCATAGCAGATGTGTCTGGTCAGGCCCACCTCACTGGTATCTAGACCACTTATCTTTCCCTTAGTCAGGTTTGAGGGGGAAAAAAAAAAACACAAAAAACTGGTCAGTTTAACTAAGTGGCTTTTTGGCTCTAATCTATGGCTTCCACAACAGCAAGGGGTCCTGGGCCAGTGGAAGAATCTCTTGCTGAAATATTCTGGCAGCTTGGCCTCGTTTTTCACCACCGCTATAGAGAAACATAGACCCTTCTTCATAGACTTCAAACACAAGACCTTGAGCTTCACGCACATACAAAAAAGCTACCAGAAAACTCAGTTTGTGAAACAGTACGCTACCACCAGAGGCAAGAGGGAGCAGTGGCTCCATGATCAAGATATATATATATATAAAATCTCTATCCTCTAGGAGCTGCCCTGAGTGTTTTACTGGACTCTGTGAGGTCTGGAGTTTCTATTTCTTCTTCCCTGTCTCCACATTGGAGTAGCAGGCATGATGTCATGCCCCATGTTGGTACACCATTTAGTTATACACCTACTGTGTCACTCACCAAGGAGACAAGGGGGCATTTTCATAGGTGTGATCCCTGCCAGACATTAGAAGAGGAAACCACTGTAATGACTAGTGCCATTTTGCAGTGGAAGCCGGAGCATCTGAGCTCAGGTAATTTTATTCATTCAGAACTCCTCAGGTACAGATCATAAACAACCAAACATCCCACAGAAACCCAACACCTGCAGACAATACAAAATGCCAAGGCCTATGCATCCCTCTTTCCAACAGTGCACAACAACAGTTATTTTAAACACAACTAAGAATAAACTTCCACAACACTTGCCCATGTTCCAATCCAGCTCTATTGGTCCCTGTTTAAAATCCTTGCCCACCCCATGTTTTCAGATAGCTATGAACCCTCAGGAATGTACAACTCACGTTCTAGCCCTTGGCTTCATTTGCTCCTCTATATTCCACAATCTCCTATAAATACCCATACTCTATTTTTTTTTCACCTGTGTCTACAAAGCCTCACACACACACACACACACACCTTCTTCAAAAGACTAATGAGTACCCGGGAGGAGAAAGGCACTTATGTAGGCGCTGGGGACTCAACAATAAGCAAAGCAAAGTTCTTATTCTCATGATGTTTGCATTGTCGAAAAGGAGGCAGACAATAAACAAATAAATCATTGATGCCTGGCGGTAATGAGTGCCACAGAGGAAAATGGAACAGGGAGCTGGGGTGTGGTTCGGTAGGAGAGTGCTTGTCTGGCATGGATCCCAGCACTGCAAAAACAAGAAAACAAGAAAGAAAGACAAAACAGGAGGAGGAGGAATTACAGAGAGAAAGGAGGGGCCCAGAGAGAAAGGAGATGGCTCAGTGGTAGAGGCACCTGTCACTTTATGACATGCCCAGAATTCACATATCTCTGCACACTGTCCTCTGACCTCCACACATGTGCTGTGACATGCAAGTCACACACACAACATCAATAAATGCAACATTTATTTATGTGTTTGTTTGTTTGTTTATTTAATTTAGGAGGGGCTGGAGAGATGGTTCAGGGCTAAACGCACTTGCTGTTCTTATAGACTGGCATTCAGTTCGACCCGCCCACATGGTAGCTCACAGCAGTTTGTAACTCAAGTCCCAAGGGGTCTGATGCCTTCTTCTGGCTTCTGAGTGTACCCACACATACTTGGCATTCACACACACACACACACTCACATACACACTCAAAAATAAAAATTTTTTGTAAAATGCTCTAAAGAAAGAACAAAACAAAACAGGAAGAGGAATTGAGGGGCTGCTCTTATGGCTGACTGGCTGGTTGGTTCTAGTGTTGAGGATCAAACCTGGGGCTTTACAGGTGCTAGACACATGCTCTACCCCTGAGCTACACCCACTCCCACGAAAAAGACCATTTTGACAGGTCTCTGGTAAGTGCATGGAGTGGGCTGTGAACATCTGGGGAAAGAGCCTTCCTGATAGAAGAAGCGAACCAAACCCAAAGCAGAAACACACCAGGGAGCATTCAGGAAAAGCAAGAAGAGAGTGTGGACGAAGCAAAGAGAGCAAAGAAGTCAGGGAAGCCAGGCAATGCAGAGAGCATTTAGGCCATGGTACAAATCTGAGTGCTTCAGCCCGACTCTGACCCCCCTCCCCTCTATCTCTCAACATAGTTGCAGACATCATCCTCTGAGTCTCCACTCCTCCTAGAACCTGCCACATATACTGATGTACATTTGCCTGGTCCCTCTGCCACACTGCCAGTTTCCTTTCAGCTCCACGGTTCATAAAGCCCACTGCATTCAATTAAAGTTTTCTTGGGACTGGAGAGATGGCTCAGCAGTTAAAAGCAGCACTGGCTGCTCTTCCAGAGGACCCAGGTTCAAATCCCAGTACCCACACAGTGGCTCACAACCGTCTGTAGCTCCAGTTCCTATGGATTTCATGCCCTCACTGCAATGCACATAAAATTAAATTATTATTATTTGGGGGGGCGGGTTGAGACAGGGTTTCTCTGTCGTAACTCTGGCTGTCCTGGAACTCACTCTGTAGACCAGGATGGCCTCGAACTCAGAGAGATCCACCTGTCTCTGCCTCCCGAGTGCTAGGATTGAAAGCATGTGCCACCATCACCCGGCTAAATTAATTATCTTTTTACAAAAAGTTTTCTTGGCACAAATTTTTGTCCATTGTCTAGATTCTACGTACTGCAAGCAATTTCCTGATCACTGCTTTGTTTCCCAGTAACTACGGTTTTTTACTTTTCCAAGGGAAGAGTGTGTCTTCTTAGTGAACGTATGCGTCTGGTCACTAGCAATTACACGTCCATGCTCACCACTGTACACTAATACCTGGCACATCAATTTCTTTTTCAGGTAAGCATGACTCAGCTTCTCGGGAAATGACCCAACTCTAGGTCATAGTGACCCATGGAAGGCATTGCTTATAGAAATAAGGCAGGATAGAAGGGCAGGAAAATTAAGGGGGCATGAGATGGGAGAGAGCCCCTTACTCAGAGTCTAGTTGAAATCCCTCGCCAGCTGAAGGTTGAGCATTTTAGCACAACTGAGAAAATTTGTCCCAAGGATTACCTGAAGGAACAATATTCCTTCCATATAGAAAAATAATTCAACTAATGTTAAACTAAAAATGGATCGTGCTTACATGACCTTTGAGTTTCACCTCACTCACTCTTTTCCCAGACACAAACCTGTCATTTGGGGGGGATCTCACTAATAAGATTGACTTTGCTCATAATCAAAACACATTTCTTAACTCACTTGTAAACCATGAACCACCCTATGATCTCACTTACCAAAAAGGAGGGGAGAAAGTTCTTGGCAACTCTTCGAACCACAAAACTTTAGAAACCATCCAAATTATATAAATGGACATTGCTGAGAGCTCAAGAGCAAGCTCTTTAGAGACATCCACACCCACATTTGGGGAAATAACTCCTCCTCCTAAGTATCTCTCCCTTCTCCATAATGGCCGTACTCAAACCTATGTTGAAACCTTTTGTTTAGAAACTCCAGCTTCCGGGAGAGTGGAGAGATGACTTAGCTGCTAGGAGCACTTGCTGCTCTTGCAGAGAATCTGGGTTTGGTTCCAGCACCCACCAGGTGGCTCACAACCATCTGTACCTCTACTTTCAAGTCATCTGATACTCTCTTCTTGATTCTGTGGGTACCAGGCAAGCAAGTGGTATACTTTACACACATGCTGACAAACACCCAGATGGCTCAGTGGCTAACAGCACTTGCTGTTCAATTATAAGGGCCAGGGTTCAGATCCCAGCACCTATACCAATTGGCTCACAAAAATCTGTAACTCCAACTTCAAGGTTTCTGACACCATCTTCTGGTCTCTGTGCACATAGATACACACACACATATACACAGAGACACACAGACAGACACACATAAATAAAATAAAATAAGTCTTTAAAAAGAAATTCCAACTTTCGGGCTGGGGAGAGGACTTAGTGGCTAGAGCATGTGCTGGACTTGCAGCACCTAAAAACATTCTATTATTCTCGGTACCCACTTCCGATGGCTCACAACCCCCTCTGACTCCAGGCCCACAAGGATCCAGTGCCTCTGTGGATACCTGCACATAGCCACATACATACACACACACGCACATAATTAAGAATAAAATAAATCTCTAAAGCCATGTTATATGGTAAAGAGCCAGGTGTGGTGGCACATGTCCTTTATCCCAGAACTCAGAAGGCTGAGGCAAGTAGATCTCTATGAGTTTGTTTGAGTCTGGTCTACATTTTTTTTAAATTATATATGCTAAGCTTGGTGCCTCAATCTCAACATTCAGGATGCAGTGGCAGGTGGCTCTCTGTGAGATAGCAACAGGGCTGGTCTATCTAGCAAGTTCTAGGCCAGCCAGTGAGATCATATATATATATATACATATATATATATGTATATATATATCCCTGTCTCTCTCCCTCCGTGTGCGTGTGTGTGTGTGTGTGTGTGTGTGTGTGTGTGTGTGCGCGCGCATGTGTGTGTACATACACATATTGAGTTACAAGAAACTCCGACTTTGCTTCATACTGACCCACACTGAAATTAATTTCTACACTGAAGCTGAGAATCCTGGCTTCCCCTGAGTAGAACTCTACAGAGAAGTCCTCAGGCTGCTGCAGCCGCAGCATGGAGCTGGGTCTCTCACTCCTGTTGTCCACAGAAGGACCACAGAGCCCAGCACAGAAGCCTCCACCTCATCACTCAGCCCAGCCCCTTTTTCCAACAGTGGTCCCTGTCCGAGCCCCCCCTCCCCGCTCACTTCTGAGGGCTCCCATACCCATCTCCCACCTGCTTAATGAAATCGGCAGCTTCCCTGACATTCAAGATCCAGTCCACATCAGGCACCAAGGAGGAGCATCTTCACCCCAGGCCATCTCCTTGCCCAGCCCACATTCCAGCTGTACAACCACCTAGAAGTCTCCGAACATTCCACACATTGCTGTGAGTCTGCATTTTCACAAGTAGAGTTTTCTCCAAGAAGCGTCCTAGAAATTAGCTGTGTACCTCTTCAGCTCAGACTCAAGTCTGAACTGAGGATGACAGTTCTCTGTGAAGTTTTTCCTAAGCCCTCCTCCCACAAAGAGTTCTGCCAGGAATGATAAACACTTGTAATAACCAGCGCTCAGAAGATGGAGGCAGGAGGCCAGCCTGGGCTACGTAGTGAAACCATTTCAAAGCAGAAAAGGAAAACGAAAGTTGTCCTGTTAACTTCTCTCATGCCTGCCGCCACACTTCCACGGCACATGCTATGACAGCATGTCCGTCTCCCTCCTGCCCTGTGAGTTCTCGAGTGGAAAGGAACACGCGTTATTCTTTCCCAACGCACATGTTATGCCTTACATCATGCTTCTTGAAGAGGAGAATAGGTAAAAGCTGTAGATTAAAGCCTTCCTCTTGTTAAGCATGAAGGTTTAGCTTAAGTCCTCACTTGGGCTGATCAGAATGTCCTTCCGGGTCTCAGCATCTGACTTGTGCTATGAGCTTATGAAACAGGGACTAAAGAACTGAAACCATGAAACATGTCACTAAATCCTTACCATCTTGGTTGCCCTTCTGAACTGTCTTCCCGATCTCTATCTCTCTCTGAAGTTGCTAAAGACAGAGCAAAGTCCAGATGCTACCTACGTAGAACTATCTCCCGTACATGACCTCTCATGAGAAAGTCAAACTGCAGGACAGTAAAGGCCTATGATACCCAACGAGACAGTACCTTCAAGCATCATAATAATCAGTATCTTCCACTTGAGTTCAATGTGTGGTTTTCACTGAATCTTTCTTATATGCGGGGTTTATTTGTTTGTTTTGAGATAGGATAGTACTGTGTAGCCCTTGGTTGGCTGAGAACTCACTATGTAGACTAGGCTGGCCTTGAACTCACAGAGAGTTCACCTGCCTCTGCCTCTAGAGTGCTGCATGTACCACCACACCCTGCTTGTTTTTTGCTGTTGTTGTTGTTGAGATAGGGTCTTGCTATGTAGACTAGGCGGCCTTGAGCTCATTATTCATCTACTTTCACCTTCCAAATGCTGGAATCGGAGACATGCACCACATGCCGAGCTGTTTTGCACCAAATCTCTGAAATACGTCATCCAGAACTTGGGGGCTCAAGTAATCCTCCTGCCTCTGCTTCTGAAGTAGCACCTAGGGTCGTTCCCTGACTCTCAGTTCATTCTCATATGATACTGAATGTAAAGGGTCACTGTTCCTTGCACCTAGGAGGACACAGCTGTTGAGCTCAGCCTCGAACACAGTGGAGTGCATGCTTCACTCTATCAGGGCTGTCTTAAAAGTCTACCCCGAACCCACGTGCAAACCCCGTGCCTTTTACTCACTGGGAAGTCCGCAGACTCTTCGTAACCTGTCTACTTTGCATGTTTCCTTGTGCGTGTATGTGGGTGTTCTCAACTTTGAGTACATTTCTATTCCAAAATTAGAAACAGCAAACTAGAGGGAAGTGGCAGATGTAGGCAGGCATAATGCCAGAATCAAGGAATGACAGGCAGCTGTCGCCGACGGGACAGATAGACAGCGGGAAAGAGTAAAATCCGAAGAATTGAGGTCAAGTCAGCAGTCTGCAGCCGCTAAGAAAGCAAGTGGTCTCCCCACCCAGGGGCCCGAGGAGACCTCCGAGTTACAGGAAAACTGAGATTGTTTAAGGTCAGCCTTCACTATTTATTGAGACCCTGTCTGGAAAGGAAGGGAGGGAAGTTAAAAAAAAAAAAAAAAAAAAAAAAGTAGCTGTGCAATAATAACCGTGAGTCATCAGAAGAAATGTCAAGTTACAAAGGCAAGCAAATGCACCGCTGGTTTTAAAGAGATGTCAGCAAAAGTGGTTAAAATAATAGAGGCCTGGTGCCTCAAGTAATGCAGTCACCTTAAAAATATCACAGGAGAAGGGTCCTTCTCTACACAAGCCACATTACTTTATACCCACACTGGAGAGCCCAAGACTAACAGATCCTAAAAGGAGTTTCACCAGTGAGTGACCTACCAGATCACACAAAAGTGACAAGAGAAATTACAGATCACATCTGAGACCTCAGGGGAAAGGCTTCCCCAAGAGAGCCTCTGACCCTTTCTAACCAACACCTTGTGTGAGATCAACCCCAACACAGAGATCAGTATCAACCACAAGCATGGGCATATAAATCACACACACACACACACACACACACACACACACACACACACCAAAAGAAAAAAAAAACCCTGTCAGCTGATTGCATAACTGTAAAGCAGAGGCATGGAAGAAACTGAGGAAAGACAGCAATGAAGAAAGCCAGAGAATAGGAAGTAAGGTTTGTGGAGTCAGTCCAGTGAACAACGACACTGGTGTAAAATTCTTGCACCACTGCCATGCTGTAAACTGTAAACTGTAAATCTGTAAACTGACAGAACGTCTACATTTCCCATCTGGGGTTAGCAGAGTCATCGCCAAGGTCCTAGAATCACCAGGCTGAAATAGGGGCTGGAAATAAGGGACTACAGGGTAGCTGCCTCTCAGCACCTCCAATGTGGCTTTGTTCATACAGATTTTAAGAGAAGAAAAAGCCAAGGTGCGTAGTAGCACACCTACTGTGGCAGCTCACCAAACAGGACAATGAGGCATATTCAAATCTGCAAACTCTGCCAGACCTCAGCAGAGGGAACCACCGTCATGGCCAACGCCATACTCAATCAACAGTGGGACCCCGAGCGTCTCAGCTCAGCTCTTTTTATTCTTTCAGAACTCCTCAGGTATGCTACTGATAGCACGCGCAGATCATTAGCAATCAAACATCCCCCACAGAAATCCAACACCTGCAGACGATACAAAACGCCCTAGACAAACCCCTCACCCAACAGTGCATAAAACCATTATTTTATATATAACTAAAACAATGGAAGCCAAAACTGAAGTAGCTGTACTTTCAGAATACACCTTAATTAAAAAACTAAAGTACCTCTGAATGGTGGCCCACACTGATAATCCCAGCATCAGGAGGCAGAGGCCAGTGGATTTCTGTGAGTTTAAGGCCAGCCTGGTCTACACAGAGAGCTCCGGGCTAGCCAGGACTACATAGTGAGGCATGATTGTATCCCCAGTCGAGGCAAGAGGATGACATGAACCCAAGAACTCAAGAACAGCCGGAGGTAAGTAAAAAACTGTAAAGGGTCAAAGAAACTCAGTCATGCTGATACAGAGATCAATCTATCAAGAAGAAATAAAAGAGGCCACAGAGATGACCCAGCAGATAAGACAGTGCAAAAGACCTGGGTTTGGTTTCCAGCACCCACCTGGCGGTTCACAACTACCTGTAACTCTGGTTCTGAGGAGACCCAACGCCCTCTTATGGCTTCCTCAGGCATTGCACGCACATGACACAGACATGTAGGCAAAACACTCATACAAATTACAATTAATTAATTAATTGATTGATTGATTAAATCTCGCCGGGCAGTGGTGGTGCATGCCTTTAATCCCAGCATCTAAGAAGCAGAGGCAGGCAGATCTCTGAGTTCAAAGCCAGCCCGGTTACAGAGTAAGTTCCAGGATAGCCAGGGCTATACAGAGAAGCCCTGTCTTAAAAAACAAAAATTAACTATTTTGTCGTTTGGGTTTTTTTTTTTCCTTTTGAGACAAGGTCTCACTATGTAACCCTGGCTGGCCTGGAACTTTCTATGTAGAAGAGACTGACCTTGAACTCAGAGATCTGCCTGCCTTAGAATGTTGAGATTAAATGCACAGACCACCACACCTAGCCTAATAAATACATCTTTGGAGAGAAAGAGGCGGCAGAGGCGGAGGAGGGGGAGATAACTGTAGATACCTACCATCTCTGGCTGTGACAATCCTACCCCTTCTTCCACAGGACTGCCTGAGCCTTACGGAAGGGGGCATGATACAGACATCCCGTCTCGTAGAGCTGAGGACTCCTCAGCCTTTTGTTCTTTGAGCAGTTGTGGGTCTCTGTGTTAACTGCCATCTTGTGCAAGAAGCAGCTTCTCTGAGGAAAGCTGAAAGAGGAATGTGCTGGCTTGAATGAGGATGCCTTCACGGGCTCATACATTCGAATCCTCGGCCTCCAGTTAGTTTGAACTGTTTAGGAAGGATTAGGTGTGGCCTCATTAGAGGAGGTACGACACTGGGGGCAGGTTCCGAGGTTGCACAAGACTCATGCCATTTCAACTTTGACCTCTCTTCCTCTTGCTTTCAGGTGTTCCTTGGCTCTGACATCATGGATTCTAACGTTCTGAAACCGTAAGTCCGATTAAATGCTTTCTTTTATAAGTTGGCTTGGTCATGGTCTTTTGTCAACTCAATAGGAAAGTGACTGATACACTGCATTAGTCTTCAGGACTAGCGGTAAGTCACCAGAAGTCAGTTTAATACTATGTCCATTTAGCAGAATGATAGTAGTTGGACTCCCCAGGACCTATGACCTATCTAGCGCTAACAACAGTGCCAGGAATGAGTTCCATCTAATGGGATAGGCTTTTTTTTTTCTTTTTAATGTATATGAGTATTCTGCTCATCTGTATGTCTGTGTACCATGTGTGTGCCCGTCGCCCATGTAGGTCAGGAGAAGGCATCAGATCATCTGGAACTGGAGTTACAGACTGTTCTTTGTTGAGCTCCTGTGTGGGTGCTGGGAATCAAGAAGATCAGCAAGTACTCTGAACTGATGAGCTATCTCTCTAGCTCCGTAGGTCAGGCTTAAATCCCACAGAAAGTAGCTGGTTACTCCTGTAACATTCACGCCACTATTGCATCAGTGGGCATATCTTGCCAGGCAGGTGGTTACTGTAGTTCTCAGGGTTCACATCTGGGTGAGACTGACCATTATTGTTCTCCTCCAGTATGCATAACACCTCTCAGCACTATGAATGCTAACCAATAGAGATGGAGCTTCCAGGTCAGTACCAGTTTGACACGCATCAAATACATATATGTGGTGTCTTACCATTACATTCTGGAGGGTAACCAATAGCATTGGCAATAGCCTGTAATGTTTGGAAGTCTATTGTACCTCAACCCCAAAAGGAGAGTAACCCATTTCTGGCATTGAGCTTTTTATTTGTTAGCCTGTGGTGTCTAGCAAGGGCTAGACTAAACAAGAAAAAAACCAAGAATCCCAAATAAGTGAAATCAGAACTGAAAAGGTGAATTTACAAGTGAAATACGAAGGATCATTATTGACCATTATGAATATACGACAAAAATTGGAAAACCTAGATGAAATGGATAAATTTCTGAACACGTATAATCTAACGGAATTGTGAGGACACACAAGCAGACCACTAACAAATGATTAAGTCAAGAGAAAACTCCTCTCCAGCAAAATGGACTTGGTGGGTAATGGCACATATCGCCAAGCCTGCTGACCTGAGTTTGAGCCATGTGAACCACATGGTGGAAAGACAGAACAGGCTCATACAAGTTATCCTGACCTGCATTCACACACACATCCCTCATGCACACTAAATCACTTTTCAATGATATATTACAGAGAGAGAGGGAGAGAGAGAGAGAATGAG
Organism: Cricetomys ansorgei; assembly: GCA_026225945.1. Lineage (NCBI taxonomy): Eukaryota > Metazoa > Chordata > Mammalia > Rodentia > Nesomyidae > Cricetomys > Cricetomys ansorgei. The sequence goes on from JAMJFZ010003384.1 coordinate 2,720,115, forward strand.
AGAGAGAGAGGAAGAAAACAGCCCAGTATCTGGAGACTGAACCCAAGGCCTCCCATAAGCAAGTGTGCCACCACTGAGCTGCTCCCCAGCCCGTTACCAGCTGGTTTTTGTTGCTGTTTGTTTCGTCTGAAGGAGTCTGCAAGGCCAGTTCCTCAGGAATGCTAAGCAAACAAACTTTCTAGCACAGAACCACTCACCCAGTCCACAAAATTTCTAAAGAACTAATACCAACTTTCAAACTATTCTGGAGTAGCTAAATGGAGAGAACCCTCATAAAGAAAACAGGTAAGCATACGAGAGAATACCTATAGAGTAACCAATGAACACGGCAGCAAAAACTCCCAACAAAATGCAAGCAAATTAATATATACAAATCTGAGCTGAACATGGTGGTGCAATGCCTGTCATCCCAGCATTCAAGAGGCTGAGGCAAGAGCAAAAGGATCACAAGTTCAAGAGAAGTCTCTGGCTGCATTCAATGCTTCAAAATATAAATGGTGCCAGACATGGTGGCGCAAGCCTGTAATCACAGCACTTAAGGGCATCCTGTGAGCTCAAGGCCAGTCTGGTTTATATATCAAGTTCCAGTCCAGCAAGGACTGCATAGTGAGACCTTGTCTCGAAATGAATGAATTAATTAAAAATTTAAAGATAATATCAAAGAGGAATATACAGGGGTGGCTGTACACAGTCAGGCTGTATACAGGGATCCAGCTCAGTGGTAGAGCATTTACTTAGCATGCTCAAAGCCCTGGGTCTAGTCCCCAGAAGCAAAAAAGAAGAGGGTGGGGAGAGATGACACAGTAGGTAAAGGCGTGTGCTGCTAAGCCTGACAACTGATGACCTGAAATCCATCCCCAGGACTCACAGGACCAGCACATGTACACCTGTGTTCACCAGCACACATGTACACATGAGCACATACAGAACGAATACATGTAAAATATTTCCCAAAACGTATACAAGTCAGTACATGGGATACATCAATCATATATTAATAGAGTGAAGGATGAAAAGGATATTACCATTTCAATCAATGCAGAAACCAAGATTACTTCATAATAAAAATCCTCAGAGTCAGTGAGGAGGACACAATATAGCTCAATAGTAGACCACGGGGTGGAGACAGCTCATTTGGTAGACTTTGATCTCTATCGTCCACATTAAAAAAAAACCAAAAACAAAGACAGACCAGGGTATGGGGCTAGAGAGATGGCTCAGCAATTTGAGCACACTTGCTCTTCTCAAAGAAAACCCAGTTCAGTTCCCAGCAACCACATGGTGGCTCACAACTGCCTATAATTCCAGTTCCAAGGACTCTGACATTGCCTTCTGGCCTCACTGGGCACTACACACAGATGATGTACTTACATAAATGCAAGCAAAACACTCATATGCATAAATAAATGAACTAAGTAAGTAAGTTCAAAAAATTCGGTATGGTGGTCAGCATTTGTATTCCCCCCACTGGGTAAGCAGAGACAGAATGGAGCCCACTGGTCAGCGAGCCTAACCCAATAGGTAAGTGCCAGTTCCCAGTGAGAGATTCTGTCTCATAAAACGCACACTAGAGAGGGGAGGGGAGAGCTATTTAGGCCAGCCAGGGCTGCACAGTAAGAGAAACCTGGCTAGAACTGAGCTGGAAGCATCTTCCCCGCTGGGTAGCTTTCACAGTGCCAGAAGGTGCTGTGCTGGCTGCTAGGAAAGGAAAAGTCATCAGTGGTATTACCCAGCTGTGAACTGAGCACGCTACAATACCCACCTACCAGGCAAATGTCCCCTTTGGCACAATAGAAGATATGATGGTTATTGCGGCTAACCAACCACTTTGTGATGGGATTTGAGGCCAGCTCTACAGGGGGGAACTCATGCCTGGTACTGTAAACCTTGTCTAAAGCGCACGGTCAGGAGGTCATCGGCCCTAGGGGGAAACCTACTACTGTCCTGTTGCTAAATGGACATGGTATTAAAATGCCTTGTAAATATTAATATTTATAACCATAAAACCCGGCGGTGGTAGCACACGCCCTTAATCTCAGGACTCAGGAGGCAGAGGCAGGCGGATCTCTGTGAGTTCGAGGCCAACCTGGTCTACAGAGTGAGTTCCAGGACAGCCAGTGTTACACCAGAGAAACCCTGTCTCAAAAAAAGAAAACACAAAAATTTATAACCATAGATTAGTGCTGCTCTCAACCTTGGTCAGAGAAGCTTCTTTTGTTCCGGACAATGATTAATGCAGAAACTCCTAGCTGGTCATGTAACAGGGCTCTAAACCTAAGTAGGTCCTGAGACCTTAGCACAACTGACCCCATGATGGAAGTGCCATTCGGGCTGTAAGACTCAGCACGCAGACAGCACCACCTGCTAATACTAAAACAAAGGCCTAATCCATCAAAGTCCATATACTATTTGGAAAGTCTCAGAATGCACTAACCTTGCTTTTTAGCTTCTGTAGTTCCGCTTCTGGCTAACCGTTCTTATTAACCAAGGTATGTCAACCCAGAATATGGTCTTTGTGCTTAGTAACTTCACCTTGAGAAAGGCTTGGGGCCACACTAGGATCCTGAACACCCAGTGTAGTCACTGGCCTGCTAATAAGACTTTCTATTGGTTTAAACTCACGTCTGAGCAGTCTTCTCTGGTGAACACCACACAACATTTCATGTCCTGAGGACAAATGACTGTTGAGGGTTTAGCCCTAAATGGGACACCCATATCACCTGCTCCCAGGCTGCAGGAACATCGCATACGAGAGGGTGGAAAAAAATGCAAGATCTGCAGGATGGGGAGGAGTGCTGTGAGATGTCACTGTACTCCTGAACTCTCAGCAGGTGTTACCAGCACAAGGTGGAGCCAGTCGGCACTGCCGCAGGGAGGGAGAGGGGCTCATGTTCCCAAGTCGGGGAGGGGGGTGGCATTTTCTTAGGTGGTCTAGCCACTGCTGCATTGCCCGTGCTCCAGTACATAGCTCCCCACCAATGCCCCTGCAAGCAGGCTTTATGAAACTCAGGGGGGTCACAGACAAACAAACAAGATGTGAAAGTGGGCAGGGGCTGTTGACAAACAGGGGTGCTTCCTTTCCTAAGAGTGGGAGAGGACGAGAGAGGGCAATGGGGAGCGAAAGTGACCCAAGCACACTGTACACACGTATGAAATCATCAAAAAGTAGAAGTTTTGAAGACACCTTTTCCCAAGGGGATGGCGAGGACCAACATCTGAATTGACTTCTGACTCTACTCATAAACTGTGGCACAGACACACCCACACTCACGTGGGAAAGTGTACGCACACAGAGAGACGCAGATTAATACACACAGGACGGTGCTTGCAGCCTGGTCACAAAGCAAATCAAGGTCAGGCTCACTACAGAGTCAGACCTCCTCTCATAAAATGAATGAGTAGCCGGGTGATGGTGGCGCACACCTTTGATCCCAGCATTTGGGAGGCAGAGGAGGCAGGAGGAGCTCTGTGAGTTCAAGGCCACCCTGATCTACAGAGCGAGCTCCAAGACAGCCAGAGCTACACAGGGAAACCCTGTCTGGAGAAAACAAATAAATAATTAAATGAAGATGAATGACCTTGAATGCCTGATCTTCCCCCACCTTCACCCCACCCCGACCCAGTACTGGGATTGCAGAAGTGTACCACCATGCCCATTTGACTCTTACAGAGTATGGAATAAGAAGTATTGGCCACAAAAATAAGGCAAACGAAGAAATGAGAAGCCCTGAAGCAATGTATAGGAAATCAGGCTATCCCTGCATGCTCATGGCACTATGTTAGACTCCAATCGAAAACTGTTAGAACTGAGAAATTCAGTGAGGGTGCAAAATACAAAAACAGCATTTTAAAAATAAGTAGCTGTTTTATTCACCGATACTGAAATTGCTGGAAAACAAATCAAGACCCATTCTCATTCAAAACCCTGCCAAAAATAAGACCTCTGGAATAAATGTAAACAAGGAAATTAATGATTTCTCCAATGAAAAATTACAAAACAAACTGAAAGCTAAACAGAACACACACACACACTCACACACAAGATAAAATGGAGCCGGCATTGTGTCACACGCCTTTGGTCCTTGGGAGGCAGAGGCAGGTGAATCTCTGTGAGTTCAAGGCTCACCTGGTCTACATAGAGTTCCAAGACAGAAAGCGCTATATAGAAAGAACTTGTCTCACAAAGAAAAGAAAGGAAGAAGAGAAGGGAAGGGAAGGGAAGGGAAGGGAAGGGAAGGGAAGGGAAGGGAAGGGAAGGGAAGGGAAGGGAAGGGAAGGGAAGGGAAGGGAAGGGAAAAGAAGGAGAAGAGAAAGAAAAATGGAAAGAATCCATGATCACGGATTGGAGACTAGTGTTAAAATGTCTGCATTACGCAAAACAGCTACAGTGCCAGTGCAGAACACACAGGACATTCTTCACAGAAGGGAAGGAACAATCACAACCGGCTAGGGACACGGCTCCACGTGTAGAGGTGCTTGCTCTGCAAGCATAAGGGCCTGAGTTCGAATGCTCAGAACGCACACACAGATCTGGGCCTGGTCACCCTGTGGACAGAGAAACATCACTGGGCTTGCTGGCATCAGCCTTGCTCCAGGTTCAGAGAGTCACCTCATCTCTGCAGCTCAGGGGAGTGAGATAAGGGATGAGAGATCAGAACACCTGACATCTTCCTCTGGGTTCTGTCTGTGCACACACACAAACTGGGGGGACTTAATAGCTAGAGCACTCCTGAACATGAATGAAAGTTGGGAGGCAGAAGCAGGTTTGAGGCCAGCCTGGTCCACACAGCAAGTTCCAGGCCAACCAAGACGACACAGTGAGATCTTGTCTTTAAAAAAAATTTTAAAAAAAGTGATAATAGAACAGTGGTGGACAAAAAGAAGAGGGAAAGAGGAGAGTTACCAGCACCTGAGGAGGGGAAAAGAAGCCACGAGGGTGAAGAGAGGGTGACCAACAGCGCAGGAGAACAACCGTAAAAGAGAAATGTCTTCTAAGATTCTATAGCATAGCCAGACTGTGGTTGACAGTTTATTGAATGTTTCAGAATAGCTGAAAGGACTTTGAACATTCCCAGCACAAAGAAATGATGACACACTGATCGACAGATACGCCAGTTACGTGGCCTATTACTCACGCGGTGCCTATGTATTGAAATGCCACACTGTATCCCATAATACATACATCTACTGTGTATCAATATATATATATCATTAAAAATCACTCATGAACCAGGCACAAAGGCACATGCCTATAATCCCAGTATTTCAGAGGCCGAGACATGAAGATCCCAGGATAAACATCAGACTGGGTAACAAGGTGGGTTCGAGGTCAGTCTGTGGGTATACAACAAGACCCTGTCTCAGAAAAAAGAAGGAAGAGAAGGAAGAGGAGGAGGGAGAGGAGACAAGGAAGGAAGGAAGGAAAAAAAAAAACAGCTCCTAAAAGTGCATAAAGTATAAGCATCGCACCATTACCCATGATCATCTGTAAAGCTGAGAAACTAGAACCGGTGTTTAGAAGGCCGTGCATAGGCTGGCAGCTAGGTACCCTGAGAAATGCCAAGAATTATGCAATTACAGGGACAATGGTATCATTGTACTTCAAAAAAGAGAGAAAGAAAAACAACTATTTTTGAAGGAGAACAATTAGGAAGAACATGCCAGTTGCTACAGGCAACCAGCATTAGGGAAAAGTGAGCTACTTTCTGTTTTCTAACACTGTATTAAATTTAATGTCTGTCTGTCTGTCTGTCTGTCTGTCTGTCTGTTTGTTTGAGACAAGGTCTCACTATGTAGACCAAGCTGGCTCAGAAACCCATCTATCTGCCTTCTGGAATTAAAGGCGTGCTCCATCACATCCAACCTGTTTGCTTGCTTTTCGAGACAGTGTCTCTTGTATGCAAAGCTGGCAGCAAACTTGCTGCAGAAGAAATGGCCTTGAACTCCTGACCCTCAAGAGGTCTTCATCACCCAGATGCTGGGGCCACAGGTACAACACACGGTTCATGCAATGCTGGGGATCAAACCCACTGTCTCGTGCATGCTAGACGAGCACTCTACTAACTGAGCTGCCTCGCCAACCCGTAAACTAAGTCACACTGAATTTTCACACAAAACTTTTTAGGGGTTAGAACTGGCAGTTGAACCCAGGGCCTCCACTTGAGGGCTTTTTAAGCTATACTCCCACGGTATACATTAATTTTTACAATTTTAAAATAACATTGTCATAGGCATTCATCTCCCACGTCCTTCTTCTCAACTGGACTCACACCCCCATTCTGCCCAGTCTTCCACGTTACCTTTCCTGCCCCGTCTCTACTTACAGATGCAGGCAGCAGCCAGCAGGCGGCCAGCAGCATAGGGGGCACCACAGCTGGGGAAGAAGGGCTGCACTAGGTAGTTGGCAAAGGTGATGGCGATGACGGCCTGGCTGGTGGGTTCGATGATGAGCAGAGAAGTCCAAAGGCGGATGAAGGCAAGGAATCCCCCGAAGGCCTCCAGGATATAAGCGTAGCTGGCCCCAGATTTCTTAATGGTGGTACCCAGTTCAGCATAGCAAAGGGCCCCAAAGACGGAGAAAATGCCCCCAATGGCCCAGATGACCAGTGAGAGGCCGAAAGAGGCACTGTACATGAGTACGCCTTTAGGGGAGACAAAGATGCCGGAGCCAATCATGTTCCCCACTATGAGGCACACGCCATTGAGCAGCGAGATCTCCTTCTTCAGTGTTACCTGTTCTGCCGCTGGGCTGGCCCCGTCACCCAGAGCAGAGGCATCGGCCTCACGCTGGGCAGCCACTTCATACTTGGTGTTGTCGACCATGGTGGAGAGGATGAAAGCCTTCACCAGCTTGCTTGCATTGCCCTCTAAGGAAGAAAGATGACTGGGTTGGCAACTGCTCAGCATCTCTCCCCTCTCTCTCCACAGGGTCCTAAACAGTCAGCACTCACCAATTCAGAGACCTTTCTCACCTCCGACCTCCCAAAAACCTCTTCCCCCAAGGCTTGTCAAGTAGACCCGACTTGACTTTTACCCCAGAAGGAAAGCACAAGTCTCTCATCCTTAGGACATAGCATACCCTATTTACCCTACAACTAACCCTGAGCCTATTGTGACACAGGACAGGCATGAGGCAGTTAGGTAGCTTCCATGTAACCATAGTGCCTCCCCATCCCACCACAACCCCCAAAAGGTCTGTCTTCCCTCCGATATCAGTGTCAAGTGTCACTATGCTGAGATGCCTGCAAGGGGAACCAGCCCTGCAGGCGACTCATTTGCTAGATCCTCTTTCTGCTGATCTGCTGCTCCTTCCCCAGAGGACTCTGTGAGAGCCTGAAGCTTTCAAAGTGCTCCTGGTAGAGACACACAGCCACCTCCCTGCTCAGGAAAATCCATTAACAAATGGTCAGCTGGCATCTTCCACATTGGCAAAGCCCAGGCAGTCCCACCCATCCTGGAAAAAAAAAGACAGCCAGTTCTCTGTATGTTGCTTTACCTTTCTCAGATGCCTGTCCCAGCCTCTAGCATCCCAGGCCTCCTGCCACCACATCAAACCTTCACTTCCACACCAGCCAAAAAGTGGGATTGACCTTTCAGAAGGGTGGCCCAAATATACAGCAGAACCTAGAGATGATTGAAGGCAGTGGGTAGGGGCTGCCCACCCACCACAGAACATAGAGACACACCAGACCAAACCAAGGAAGGAAAGAGCTAAAGCCGGGCAGCAGATGCCTGGAAATACAGAGCTAGAGACAGCTGTACAGAATAGGAAAGCTTAGTCAGACAAGTGGGGAAATGCTAGAACAAGAAGCTCTGGAGCTCGAGGAAGTGACATGCCGAACAGCAGAGAGGGTTTAGCAAGGGGATAGGGTGGGGCACACTCACTCCCTGGCTCTGGATATAAGCAGGTTCCCACAGCAATGGCCAAGAGTAGTCACAGAGGCAGAGGCACGCACCACCAAGAACAGTGGTTTAGCCGCTCCTCCTTCCTCCAGCAGTAAAAGGGAAGCCCAGACAAATGCCTACCGGATTTAAGTCAGGTCAAGAAGGGAGGAGGAGGTGAGGGAGTTAGAAAAGGAAGGGGTGAGGGAAAGGGAGAGGAGCATTAAGCAACCATCTGGGTCCAAGGTTCACAGGCCTTTCACATCTGCAAAAGGGGCAGCTAGGAGCTCCTGGCTCAGCACTTTCTGTGATAAGAAGGTGCTCTCAGGAATCTCCTTTGTCAGCGCTGCCCCAGGACAGGAGGCCCTGAGGAAGGGACAGCCAACTAACTGGGTGTGCTCTCTGCAACCCCGGAGCGTCTGGCAACTTAGCAAGGACAGGGTGGGGGCACAGACCTCTCTCCTAATGCCCTCCTTGTCTCCACCAAAACCTCACTTCTCTCCGGCCCCAAACAAGAAAGGCAGGAAGGCTAAAGAATGCGACACATTGTTCATGTGCTGAGATTAGAGGAAGTGTGAGAGCCCTGTGTGGGCGTCGTGAGCCCTCAACTCTGTACACTTCCCCATGCAGAGAGAGGGGTGGCTGCCTCTAAACTCAGGCCATCACCCCAAAGTCTGAGCAGCAAGCTATTTCAAAGGAAATATGCTCCGGAAATGAGATCAAGCTTCTGGGTACAACTCCATCCCACCAGCGTGCTCCTTCATCCACAGGGAAAAATACCAAGACCTCTGGAGCATCCAAAAATTCCTATGAATGCCCCAACACAAGCCTCCTTCAATTCCTTAAAAACATAGAGAGGCCCGTATCTGTAATCCCACTACTCGGAAGGTTGAGACAGGAGGATCATATGAGTTTAAGTCCAGTCTGGGCTACAGAGTCATGTCAAAAAAAAAAAAAGTAGGCTGCCAAGAGAAAGCCCATAATGGAGGGAAGAGAAACAATCCCAAAAATGTCCTCTGACTTTCGTTTGCATACACACACGCGCGCACGCGCACACACACACACACACACACACACACACACACACACACGTATGCAAACAAGGCTTCACCGAACTATGCTAGGCAGGCCCAGAATAAACAGAAAAGGTTCCACATTTTGGAAATCACGGCTTATTCTATCTTTGTCATCTGCTTTAAATCTGGTATCCTGAGTCTTTTTTGACAGCCCACCTGTCCTGAAGCCCAGCTATTTGCCTTTTCTTCTACCCTTCCTTCTCCTCTTTGGTTACTCTACAAAATACCCTGGAGAAGGTGAATCTCTACTGCCCACCTTCCCATTCAGGCCCCTTAAAAGTTTTAGCTAAACCCTTCCAAAGACCACGCTCGAGACTGGAGAGATGGCTGAGCAGTTACGAGTACCAGCTGTTCATGAGAGGACCGGGGCTCGGTTCCCAGCACCCACGGCAGCTCTCAGCTCCAGTTGCAGGAGATCATCTGATGCCTTCTTCTGGACTCTGTGGGCACTGTACACACATGGTACACAGACACGTGCAAGCAAAACACCAATACACATTAAAATAAATTTTTTAAAAATTTAAAGACCATATTTCTCACAAGACAGCCCTATGTACATCTGAAAACCATGCGGAAGGCCCTACCCTTCCCTCCCAGCATCCCACCCCTCAACCACAAACGCTTCCATAAATGTAGTGCTAGTTGTGCTTGCATTCTTGTCCAGGCCGGACATGCTGTTAAACATTTCTGTGCATTATCTCACTGCACTGTATGCAGCCCCTTAAGGCAAGTACCATACCCTGCAGGGTGCCAAAGCAGAGGGGAGGCAGGCAGCAAAGATCACAGAGATGTGCTATGCCTCAGCTGGTTTGGCCTTCCTCTTAGACAGGAGGTCACTCCAGGTGGTTCCCTAATGAGTTACTTAGAGAGCCCTGAGATTAGATTGAAAAGAAAGCCTCTGCAGTCTTTGGGCGCCAGCACAGGTGACAGTGCTGTGACTGCTCCCCCTTTTCTCATTGTGGGTGAGGATGAGAGGTGACAGTAAGTCTATTCGTAATGCTGTGAATTCTAGAGTGCCCACTACTAGAAACACAGAAACACACATCCGGACACCTGCCCTTTTAGGATCAGACTGCGCTGGCACCAGTGGAGTTCACTCAAATGTGAAGCCCAGAAAAGGAAGAAAGAGGAAAAGGAAGCAGGGGGTGCATCAGGTTGAGTTCATGGCTGGCATAAAAGAAATGGGAAGCCCTCAGGAATTGAGCCAGCCCAGCCCAGGATGGAACCTGCACCCCAGCAAACAGCATGCCCTAGTGGTCTCGCCAGGAAGTACTACAAATGGAATCATGATTCCCAACGGGTACAAGAAGCTGCCATTCATGGAAAGTCCCCCTCTTTTCTCAACCACTGCCTAGCACCAAAGGCAAGAAGGCACCACTTTTGGCAGCACACATTCCCCCCTGAGACCCTGGCTCTCAGTGTAATGCTTCCACCGTTCAGGCAGCATCCGCTAGGCCAGCGGTTCTCAGCCTTTCTAACGCTGAGACCCTTTAATACAGTTCCTCACGTTATGATAACCCCCAACCACAAAATTATTTTCATTGCTACTTCATAACTGTAATGTTGCTACTGTTACAAACTGTAATGTAAATATCTGGTAGGCAGATGCTCCTAGGCGACCCCTGTGAATGGGTCACTCAACACCCAAAGGGATCTTGACCCACAGATTGAGAACCACTGCCTTAGGCTCTCCGGAAGGAACTCAGCCAAAACAGGTTTCACAGAAGCCTTCATATCCCTTGTCATTTTCTTTCCCTTTGATGTGCTCATCTCTGAGGACATCATGGCTGTTCCAGAAAAACACATTCATTCTACAGTCTAGAGACATTTCCAAATCAGGACCTCCAGGGAGCAGGCAGCAGGACCCCAGGCATGGAGTGCCTGGCAGAGCAGCCAGCCAGTGGTGAACCACCATGCTCCATGCTTCAGCAGCAACACCAAAACACCTTCCTCCAGGAACCTGCACACAGTTGAGAGTCTTGACTCCTCAGCCAAGCTCAGTGAGCTACTGTGAGACATACTTTCTCCCCTAGATACCCCTGTCTTCTGCAATCCCACTGGTCTGTGTTGCCTCCCTTAACAACAGAAACAAAACAGATCCAGGCTGCTGCGGTTGGATTCCTCCTCCACCATAGCGCCTCAGCCCCTCCCTCTCCAAGTCTCCATTTCTTTTTCTATACTCCACTATAGTAGCTAAGACCGTCCCTTTAAAAAAAAAAAAAAAAAGTGAATTAAAAAGGAAACTGTTTACTGTTCTGACCAGAGACTCCATTAACTAAAAGCTGTAGTCTCAGGACAGAAGGCTCTGCCTAGACAGAGCCACGGCTAGAGCCAAGCAATAAGGTTCTTTGTCTCCCCTTGGTAGATTCTCAGGTACTCCATCCTCCTCCTGAGCTTCCCCACACATTCACTTTTCTTACCTGTCTGGAGACCTTTGGGCAATTGCAGGGAGGAAGGGGCTACCAGCACACTGAGGTGGGGGTGGTTAAGAGAATCAGGGGTGTGACTTCAGCAGCTGTTGCCTCTGAGAGGCAGAAAAGACAGAGGATGTGCCGGGACCGAAATGGAAAACAGGAAAACACATGTGTGACTCTGGCCGGCAGTGGGGAGGGGCCAGGGGACGGGCTGGAGCTGAGACTGCCTGGTCAGCCCCGGAGGACTTCAGAGAACGCTGGCACCCAGGCATCTTCTCCTGTTTGGCTCCCCCTCCCCCCACATCAGCCCCTAGTCTTCCTTATAGCCCTAGCCTGTGGAATATTTAAGTGTACCCTGCGATTTAAAGTGCTTTCCTGAGCCCCTCTCTGTCTCTCCTCCATGCTATTTCCTAACTCACTCACCCGACCTACAGGCTGTGTTTGCTGCATGTGGTCTCAAGATCCCACCACTAGGCCAATGAAATTCTGCGGTCCTATCTCAAGAAATGTACCATTTCATGAAATGTGCCATTTCAGCCTCTAAAACAAACCAAGAGAGTCAATGCATACCAATGGAGGTTACCTGTAGGTACAGCCAAGTATGCACCCAGATACCAACAAGCTCACTCACAGATCAGGAGTTGTTAGCAGAGAGTCTGAGTTACTAGGTAAAAACCAAATAGGCCTGTGCCACCTGAGCACATTCCTAAGTTGGCAGCCTTTCAAACAACCACTATTTAAATATCTGCTGAATGTTTACTTTGTAGAAATGGAGGAAATGTGATCTTGGAATAAAAACTAGAAGAGGACCGGTGAGATGTTTCTGCGGGTAAAAGTGCCTTCGAAACCTGACAAGCTGATCCCAGCCCTGGAGCCCACAGAGGAAAGCTGAAAAGCAACCCCCAAAAGTTGTCCTTTCGGGTAGGCATGGTGATACACATCTTTAATCCCAGCACTTTGGAAGCAGAAGCAGGCAGGTCTCTGTGAGTTCAACCCCAGACTGGTCTACATAGTGAGTTCTAGTACACCCAAGACTACACAAAGCTGTCCTCTGGCCCCCGAACATGCACTGTGGCACGCGCACACCTACACACTAATAAAAACTAAAAATGTTTAAAAACTAGATGAGCCTCTTTATATTCAGAATTAGAGACGTCATCTTTCAGAAGGGACCTCTTGGTAGGCATATTAAACCACTGAAAATGTGGACTGTCGAAGTCTCTGTCCGGGGCGTGGTACTTCGCACAATCCCAGGTGCGACTGCTGCCTTTAGGCTGCATAAGTTTACTGGCCTCCAGGTCACACGCTGCGACTTGCACCTGTGTCCTGGACATCAGTCCAGATCTCGTCCAGGTAAGGAGTCAAGAATTCTGACCTGTTGGGAACCCGCACAGCTGTTCCAGCTCACCAGGCAGGGCCTACTCGCCTGTGTTTCCAGGACACCTGGCGCCCTCTTCTGGCCTCTGCAGGCACTTGCATTCCGGTGCGGTACTCAGCACAGGCGCGCCTACACACATAAAAATAATAAAAGAGTTCTGATGACATGCTCCATGGGAGCCAAGTTACATGTTACCGAAAGACAAAAATCAGAATTCACTGGCGCCAAATCAGAATTATTCCAAGGAAAATGTGATACCCTTCTAGACGCAGGCTGCTTCCTGGATGACCTGGGGACAGTTCCAGGTTGTCAGTGGGGGAGGTCGTAGGAAGGTGCACAGAGTTGTTCCTGCTTTCCCTCACTGAAGGACATTTGGCCTCTGGGCTGGGACCACACAGCAACCCCACTCCCACCACAGAGCTTTTGCAAGGCCTGTGTGACTGTTCTTCCTGCTGGGAACATTCTTCCCTATGACATTTTTCATTCCTGGTATTATTTGTTAGTCATCATGTCAGCCAATAGAAGATAAGCATCGTAAGGGCTCTGTTCACCATTGTACCCTCTGGGGAGGGGGGCTCACACAAACCACCAATGTATGTTTGCTGAATAAATAAGTCAAAAAATGAACAATACTGTTTCTCTCTGATTTCCCAGATGATTGGGCCCTGGGTGGGTCCTTGAATTTGTCCTCCAGGCTACCTAATGTTAACAACCCCTAGGTTCCTTAGAGAAAGGAGAATTCAGAGATGCTTATCTTTTCCATCTTAATGGGTCTAAGGGAAGAAGGAGTGTGGTTTTCATTTTTACTGACAGGCCTAAAACAGTTTGAAATTTGCTTTTAGGGCTTGGTAGCAGAGCAGTTACCTAGCACAAATAAGACCCTGGGTTCCGTCTCTAGCAGTCTGTGGGGGTGGGGATGGGGTATTAGGGCTAGGCATGGTAGTGCAAACCCAGTATCTGGGATGTGGGAGGCAGGAGGGTCTGGAGTTCAAGGCCAGCCTCAATACATAATGAGTCTGAGGCTAGCCTAGACTGCAAAGAGCCTGTCAAAAAAAAAGAGAGAGAGAGAGAGAAAGAAAAAAGAGAGAAAGAAAGAAAGAAAGAAAGAAAGAAAGAAAGATAGATAGATAGATAGATAAAGAAAAAAGGAAATGAGGGAAGGGGGGTTCTGGAGAGATGACTCAGCAGGTGAGATGGCTCAGTAGCTAATATAGACGACTGCCCAAGCTGTCAGGACCTGAGTTCTAATCAGCACCCTGGTAAAATCGCTACTATGAGTGGAGACAGGAGGATTGCTGAGTCTTTCTGGCTGCCACCCTAGCTCCAGGTTGAGTGAGAGACCTTATCTCAGAGGATTAGGTAGTGATCAAAGATCACACACCCTGCATTCTCTGCTTGCACAGGCCCAAGCACCCACACACACCTGCTCGTACACCACACTCAATAAACATGAGCACCAGAAATGAAACTAACCTTTGTGTAGCTAATGGAGAAACTAAAAGGTCCACACCTAACGTTCTTTCCTAGGACCCCATCTAGGTGCGGCCCATCCCCCTCCACCGACCCGCTCACCTTTGCCTCTTTCTCCCACGCTCCCTCCCCAGACACTCATTTCACTGCTCCACCCACCCACCCACCCCCGCCAGCACCTCCCTTTAGTTAGCGCTTCCTCTTGGTCTGCAGCGCTGGTCGCTCAAGGCTCAACCCACCCACAATCGCTCTCGATGCCCTCGAATGGACAGGCGCGGACCAGGGCTCTGGGTGTGGGGGACCAAGTCCCACCTCACCCTAGTCGACGTCCCTTCTGCTTCCTTCCCTCGTATCTAAGAAGCTCTGGAAGAAGGAATTGTGAATGAGAGCGAAGGAAGCAAAGGTCTGAGAACCCGGAGACCCCGCAAGCCGACCTCCCAGCCCGTCCGGCGTCTGCACGATGAGTCCCCCGGGAATGGAAATGAGCGCGGATACCCTTAGAGACGTGTCCTCTGCCCCAGGCACTCAGCTTCCTCTTCCCTCCCTCCTAATCTAGCGCGAGCTGGCAGACCAACTGGCGGTCTGACCAGAAACCCCAACCCCAGACAGTCACTGCCTCTAATAGAGGAGCTGGCTGCCACTCGGGAGGAACCCGGGCCGGGAAGCCCCGGAGGGAGAAGGGGGTGACAGGGGCGGTGCCTGCTTGCAGCCGGGGGAGGGGTCTCCCGGGCCTTATCTCGGCCTGCCACCCTGTTCTGACACCCCGCCCCCTCGGGGGAGCTGTTGCATCATCAGCTTCTGGGCCCAAAGTAAAGAAAGTAGCCAGGGTGCCCCGAAGGTATCCTGCGTAGTCGCCAGGAGGCAGCACTAACCAACAAGAGTGCGGCGAAGGCTGAACTTCCTAGTGCCCGGTCCATCAGACCCTGGCCGGGAATTTGAACCTGACACTGTGGCGCACGCTCTGAATTCCAGCACTCAGGAGGTGGAACCACGAGGATCAGAAGTTCAAAGTCATCTTTGGTTACATAGCAAGTTGAAGGCGCCAGTCTTAGAAGAGAAAAAGAATAAAAGAAAAAGATTTTCGGAGGACCAGAGATATATCTCATTGGGAGCGCTTGCCTAGTGTGTATGAGATTTTGTCCGTCCGTCTCACTCAGAGCATGATAAAATTTGTTGTCTGTGTCTGAATGGTATACGTATGTATGTACCTCTGAATGGTATACGTATGTATGTACCCGTGCGTAAGTGTGGGTGGGGGTGTTCAAACATGCAGAAACCGAAGGAATGAATACCTTAGGTGTTTTCCTCTACGACTCTTCACCTCATTCCCTTGATACAAGGTCTCTCACTGGACCTGAAGCTCACCATTTTGGCTAGACTGGCTGCCCAGCCAGCTCCCAGGACCTGCCTATTTCTGTTCCCCTAGGCTCATTGAGCCAATCCTGATTTCTAAGTGGGTGCTAAGGAGTCAAACTCACGTTCTCATGTTTGTTTAGCAAGTACTTTCTCACTGAGCCATCTCCCCAGCCCCGTAACTGCTTAAAATGTTTTATTAGTGCGCGTGCATGTGTGTTGTTTATGATGTGTATGTGTGAATGCAGGTACGTGCACACCACAGTGAGTGTGGAGACCAGAGGAAACTTTCAGTGGGCTCAGGGGATTGAACTCTCCTTGTCAAGTTTGCTCAGTAAACACTTTTACCCACTAAGCCATCTCACTGACCCCCATAAAATTAACTTGTTAATGAATCTGGAGCAGAGCAGGTATTGGAGCCCTGTAACCGAGTACTTTCGTGGCTGAGACAGGAGGATCCTGTGAAGATCCTGAACTACCTTGTAAGCCTCTGTCTTAATAAATAGAATACGAAAGGATACAGAAATGCTTCCTATAGCTTACTGCTAAATAGAGCCTTGTAAATCATATTTCTTGCACAATCCAGCCTTGGCTTTTTGTAGGGGAGGGGCAAGGTCTCACTTTGTAAGTCCTCGCTGTCCTAAAACTCACTCTGTAGATAAGGCTGGCCTCAAAGTGACAATGATCCTTTTGCCTTTGCCTCCTGAGCGCTGGGATCAGAGGTGTGGGCCTCCATGCCCCACCTTTAGCAATTGTTTTAAAGCTAACACTGCCTATTTGTATTTACCCACCTTTCAGACAAACCAGGTAAAAAGACACGCCATTTAAAAGATATCACAGTTGGGGCTAAAGAGATGATGGCTCAGCTGTTCAGAGAGTTTACTGCTCTTATAGAAGACCAGGCTTTATTTCCTAGGACCTACATGTTGGCTCACAACCATCTATAACTCCAGTTCCAGAGGATGCAACGCCCTCTTCTGATGTCCGAGGACTCACGTATATAGATGATACATGAACATACACTTAGGCACATGCACATACATACAAAATAAGTAGATTTTAAAAATAAATAAACAAAAATGGATGTCCCAATGTCCAGGCAAGAAAGAATGTAGCCTCGAGGTCGTAAGTGGCCTATCTTGAAGCTGGGTCATGTAATGGAATTGGGCTACTACTGATTTAGCAGAAATCTGATAGCTCTGGAAAAGAAGATGAGTATGTTCCCACACATGATGTACGTGTAAGTAGGCACAATGGCACTGGTCTGTAATAGAAGCACTCTGGAGGTGGAGGCAAGAGGATCTCTGTGAGTTCAAGGCCAACCTGCTCTACACAACAAGACCTAGTCTCAAAAACAGGGAGCTGGAAAGATAGCTTGCCCCTCTACCCCAACACTACCATGATTTTCAATGTTGCCATTGATGGTGAGCTTTTGTGCTCTAAGCATTGGAGGGAAAAGACGTGGTTACAAAACCTGCTCTCACAGAATTAGTCCAGGATTCATGAGCCAAGGTTGTGAGTTGTTGCGCCATAATGTCAATGCACAGGTCCTGGCATCTAGTCCATTGAAAATGCTGAGCCAAACACAGATGTTTCCCAGTTTTTCACCTGCACTTCCTGGGTGGCTGTGTGGCAAGAACTCAGTCTTTGGGACGGTGAAAGATGGTGTGAGCACTGCAGAGCCCATGGAGTGCTTTCAGACCAGAAACAGCAAGATCAGCAAGCTCACCATTCCCACCGTGACCAGCTCTGATACTTTGGCTTGTGTGCGCCTGAACCAACAGATCGTTCCTCAGGAGATCGCCTTCCACCCCGTCTGCTCACAGTAGCCTATGAGCTCTGCGTTCTCACCACGGTCCTTTGGTTTTCGTAATCTCCTCCAAGCCTACTGGATGGCAAAGTTAAAATTCTGATTACGAATAAAAGAAATACGTAGAGAAAAAGGCATCCAATTTCCCAGAGCAACGCTGCTGAGCAGAAGTAATTGTCGAGATTTACAGAACAGAAAAGTGCTTTGATAAGATTAAGGGAGGAAACTGAGTGCATAACAAAATGCTAAAGCCAAGTATGAAGGCTTATGTCCTTGAAAGGCAACGACTCCTAGGAAAGGAAACACAGGAACCTCAACCTCAGTTTCCTGTAGTTCTTGACTCCATTGCTCTCAGGTGAAGTGCAGAGGACATTCAGTGTGTCGAGACACAGCCACTTTCCTGTGGGTTAGGCCAGCTGGGTAAGTCATTGAAGACGGCTGTGCACATGCCAGACCCAACTGTTCCATAAAGTTCAAAAGCTTGTGAAGTCAGAGGTGGCTCAGCAGTTAAGAGTTTCCACTGCTCTTGCAGAAGACCCAGGTTCAAGTCCCAGCCTCCACATGGCAGCTGCACAACATCCTGTAACTCCAGTTCCAAGGAATCTGATGCCCTCTTCTGGCCACCAAGAGCTCCTGCACGCGTGGGCTCTAGGTGGATTGGAGCCTCAGTCAGACCTTTATGAGTGAGCGCGTGCGCACACACACACACACACGGTGCATGTTCATACACTTAGATGCACGCATATCCATAAAATATAATATACATCTTTTAAAAGAATGCTGGCAACGTCAGCAGTCTATTTATAACCCATGGATGGCACCTCTGCTGTTTCACACTAATCACATCAAAAGCTGGACTCGCCTTTCTTCCCTAGGCTTTCTCTTTCCAGATGTTGTAGTTCTGGTCAAACTTTCTATCCTGCCCCCCAATTCCTCCAGCTCTTGCTCTACTGTATTACTACACGTGGCTTTTGTTGTTGCTGTTTAGTTTAGTTTTGTTTCGTTTGACATGACTTCACTATGTAGCCTTGGCTGGCCTGGAACTTACCATGTAGACCAGGCCGTTCTCAGATTCACAAAGATCTGCCTGCCTCTGCCTCCCAAGCACTGGGATTAAAAGTGAGTGCTACCACACCCAACACGCATGCCCGTGTTTGCATATTCTATAGCTTGTATTATTATTTCCCAAAAGGCATTTCCATTACTTTAAATGATTTTGCTAACTGATGATGTCCTCCTTCTGTGTGAGCTACTAAGACATGGGAGAGCTGCTGGCCCAACTCCCTTATTACCAAAGGTGGTAGCGTGAGACTACCATCTTCCTGATTACTGCAGAATACTGACTCTTGTACTATTCTTCTCCTATGGCTTTTCCTTGCTCCCTCAACTGAAAACTATGAGATTCCAAATACTGTCTGGGATCAAAGGCTTACTAAGGCAAATTTGAGAACAGTGTCATTCAGTCTCTGTTCCGACACTAACTGTAAAAACATAAATCCACAGTCATTGTGTGTGTGTGTGTGTGTGTTGCTAGAGATCAAAACAGAGCCTTACACACAGTAAGCACACACTCTACCTCTGAGCTACAACCCCAACTGCCACAGTGCTTCAATTTCCGGAGCCTTGAAGACACCAAGAAAACCTGTTCAATGATTGGTCCAGAGCTGTCTTACCTCCTCTGTAGGTTCAGTGAGGAAAAACACATGGAATTACTTATGTAGAAGTGGGTTTTAAAGATTTATTTTTGTTATTTTTAATTATGTGTTTGTGTGGGTCTGAGTGCGGGTGTGTAAACTGGAGTGTAGGTGCCCTCGGAGGCAAGATGGGTCAGACCACCTCGAGCAAGGGTCGCAGGTGATTCTGATCTGCCTGATATGGGTTCTGAGACTCAAACTCAGTTTCTTCGTAAGAGCAGAAGTATTTTGAAAAGGGTGTGTGTGTATGGAGGGGGCTGAAGAGATGACTCAATGCTTAAGAACACTGGCTGTTCTTCTAGGAAAAGTTGGTTTGATTCCTAGTACCCACATGATGACTCTCAATAATCTGTAACTCCAATTCCAGGAGATCCCAAGCCTTCTTCTGGTTTCCACTAGGCATACATGTGGTACACCTACGTACACATAGGCAAAACATACATACACACAAATCTTTAAAAAAGAAAATAAGTGTATTAAGCTAAGGGGTAGAGATCATACCTACCATGTTCAAGACCATGGACTGCAAAAGAAAAAAAAAAATATGTGAATGCAAACTGAAGCCAAGCCTCTAATCCTATTTATTTGGGAGACTGGGGCAGGCCAGCCTGAGATACAGAATTCAAGGCCAGTTTGAGCAACTTGAGACTCTGTTTCAAATGAAAAAATAAAATAAAGGCTGTGGTCAGGTCTGGTGACTCTCACATGTAATCTCACCACTAAGGAGGAGGTTCAGGGTAGAAGATCACTGCAAGTTTGAAGCCAAGCCAACCTGGACCTCTAAACCAGCAGAGGCTACAGAGACCAAAACTAAAAAAAAAAAAAAAGAAGAAAGAATTTATTGAACTTGGAGGTGTTTTGTTTTGAACCTTTGGGCAGGGTTTCAAGTATCACAGGCTGGCCTTGAACTCGTCCTCCTACTCCTGCCTCCCAAGTGCATGCTCTGACACCACACCCAGCTCCCCTCTCTTTTGTTTTCCTTGAGGGAGTGTAACAAGATGCTTGGAAGAAGTTTTGTTAATTCTGTAAAGAGGTTTCTTTAAAAACACAAAATGGCGTTTGGACTAGGTTCATGCTCCTATCCCAGGTGTGGTGAATGATTTTGATTTGGAATGCTCCATGCTGGCAGATATAATTTGGTCATGTATGTGCAGCTGTTTTGCCATGTGTAGCTTATTCTTGGGATTGTGTGCCACTTGGGTTTATGGGAACTTTTGCTTAGAGTATATGAGGGTTGAAGTCCCGAAAACTGGGGTGGGTGTTGGTTGTTAGTTCATTGGTTGATTGGTTTGTCATTGGTGTGTTGATTCTTGCATCGAAGAATATCGGTTAGAGAGATTGGGTTTGCACATAGTGAGCTGAGATGCTCACTATCAGCTAGTCCTCTCCAAGCTTAGGACAGCCTAAAAAGGCTGAGATGATTTCTACCCTTCTTTATCTAGGCCACCTTCAAATGCAGTGAAAATTTCTTTCTATCCTTCCGTTCTCTTTCCCTAAATTGAGGGTAAAAGATTGTAGTTTACTATTGCGGGGGTGGGGGGGTTGCAATCTAGGGCTTCTGATTAGATGTCTTTTGTTCCTACGCCCTCTTTTTAGTTTAGCCCCATCCTGCAACATTATCAACTTTTTTTTTTAAGATTTGTTTATATGAGTGCTCTATCTGCATGTACACTTGCATGCCAGAAGAGAGCACTTGATCTCATTATAGAGGGTTGTGAGCCACTGTATAGTTGCTAGGAATTGAACTCAAGACCTCTTAACTACTGAGCCATCTCTCCAGCTCCAGCTCTCACTTCTTAAACCAGGATCCACCTTTCTCTTCTTTCAAAGCACAAGTCAGAAACACTTCCAGAGTAAAAAACTTCCTTGTCTGGCAGAAGGAATGACAAACTTGAACACAGGCCTTCACACCACTCTTCGTGTGTTCTCCTCGTCCTTGTTAGTATGTGTTTGTATCTAGCCCAGCAACCCAGCAATGGGCACATTTGTAGTTCTGCCATGAAGACCTTTGACTTACATTAATACCCTTGCAATGTTTTCAGGAAGACCAAGAGTTCTAGACCAGCCTGAGTTACATAGCAAGAACCTGTCTCACAATAGGAGTGGGGGAGGTTGGGAAGGACGGAGAGAAAGGAAAAAAAAAGAGGGAAAAGGAAGGAAAAATGAGTTCTTCAAAGGCAGAAATAAATACCAAAAGAAAATAAAGCCAGGCACAGTGATCCAACTAACCCCAGGACTCTGGGGGCTGATGCAGGAGCCCTGGGGTAGCCAGGGCTAACTAGCAGGTCCTGGGTCATCCAGAGCTACATAGCAAGACCCTATCTCAAAAGGGTGGGAGATAAGGCAGATATAACTTTATAGGTTGGGTATCCTTTATTTGAAATACTTGGTAGTGTCACCTTCTAAGGGGTCTTGTTTTATTTCTACTGCCAGTTAAAGAAGTAAAAGACAAGAAAAATCTCAAATGTGACAAGTAGCAGTGAAGAAATCTGGAACACAGCAAAACAGGAGCAGACAGAATCAGTTTTATTGGGGGTGAAGAAACACATCCATGCATCAGACATACAGAGGGAAAGGACACTTTTCAAAGCAAGGAGGGCTCAGAAAGCCGAAAATCCAGTATTTTCTCCAGGGCTGGGTTTTTCAAGTCTCTGAAGAGTTTTCCTCCTCTAATTTAGGGTTGGTCAGTTTGAAGAAAGATAGGATGGATGATTGGCCCACAACTGTTTTGCATCATGTCCTGGTCCAGCCTTGAATTTGTGGAGCCAGTCCATCAGCAGGAGGCCTACTGGTGGGAGAAAAAGTCACAAAGCCCCCTTTTTTTTTTTAGGTTCTAGGCCAGGAGGAGAGGAAGAAGTCAGCTATCTTGGAAAGTCACCATCTTTATCACCTACCTAGTCATGGCCTTATCTGTCTGCCTACCGGGGAATCCGTCCAACTGCTGGTCCCTTAGGACAGAAATGCCTCTGATTTGGGAACACCTGGATATATATAATGAGATACGTTGGGGATGGACCTGAACTCTACACATAAAATTCTTTCACAGCTGCATGTTATTTTTGTGTATACTGGGGATGAACCCAAAGTCTAGCACACTAGGCAAGTACTCCACCACTGACACCATTATCAGCCCTTAGTGCATCCGTTTTTTGACTAAAATTCCTTCATGACTTCAGGTGTGGAATTTTCCATTGTAGCATCATGTTTGAATTCAACAAGTTTGATCTGGGAGCACTTCAGAGTTCAGTTTTCACGTTTGGACCAAAGTGTTCTATGTGGTGGGTGCTCTTTAAATGTGGATTCAAAGCTGCCTTATATCCCATCGCTTGGAGGGAAGAGGGGGAGCCAGTCAGCAGGCATATCTCTATGAATTTGAAGCCTACATACTGAGTTCCAAGACAGCCATAGATAGTGAGATCCTGTCTCAAAAACAATATAATTTTCAGCATTAGTACAACTTCCTCAAAAGTGATTAACAATGTCCTCTGCTTCATAGTTCCATAAATATTCTCAGAAATAACATACTTCCCTTCCCAGCACTTGGCTGTAGTATTAGTCATGTCTGCGACCGCATCTTCTCTCTAGACCCACGCTCCATCTGACCGGTTTAGCTATCCTTACATCTCCTCAACCTACTCATTACTTCTTCGGTTCTGTTGGATAAATGAGAACCAAACTTTTCTGTTCCGCTCTACACTTGATCATACGTTGATCAGAAAACAAATGCTAAGATGATGCGGAAGGTGGCACAATATGGTCCGGTGGATGATCCTCTTCTGAGTTATGGTGACTTGCCAAAGCCTGAGGACCGCCCACGAGAGGTCTTGGAAACAGCTGCGCACGACTCATCACGAGTATCTCGACCACCTCGAAGGACACAAGATGCACGCGAGGGACGGTTCCTCCTGCCCGAACACCCGCAGCTGGCCCGCGCTTCCGTAAGGTGACGTAAGATGGCGGTACCGGCGATTGAAAACCACATTCAAGATGTCGGCTTCCGGTTTTCCCGGCAACGTAGCGCGTGGCCACCGGCGGCCACGCCCACTTCCGGCCCCCTCTGCTACGGCATGGCTGCGCTGGGGACCTGGCTGTGCAGTGAGTGTCTGTGGGGTGGGGTGCCCGGGCGCCGCGGGGCGGCCTGCCCTCTAACTCTCTGCTCCTCCTTTAGGTATCCGGAGGTTGCACTGCAGCGCGGTGGCTCGGGCCGGCGGCCAGTGGCGACTCGAGTGAGTGCGGGGCGGGGGCGCGGCGGGACCGGGAAGCCGGCCGAGCCCTGACCCATTGTGTTTCCCCACCCAGGCAGGGGCTGGCTGCCAACCCTTCCGGCTATGGGCCCCTCACGGAGCTTCCGGACTGGTCTTTCGCGGGTGAGCCTTGATGTCAGGTTTTTTTTTTTTCTCCTCGGAGAGACCGACCACCCCTGGACAGGATCGGGGGCGTGTCTGGGTGGAAAGTACTGAACCTGAAAGAAGCTGCAATAGTTAACTGCGAAACTGGATGTGGTAGCTCACACCTGAAACCTCAGCTTTTGGAAGCTGAGACGGAGATTGCTGTGAGGGCAATGCAAGCATGTGCTACGTAGGGAGTCCCAGATTATCCTGAACTACAGAGTGAGACCCTGTGTGTCAATAAAGAGTAAATTGGCTAAGGAAGGTATACTCTAGGGGATTGTGGCCTGTGGATATAAGATAATTCTAACTTGGGGTATCCTGAGGCTGGAAGGGAGACTTTTACCTTCTCTAAGGGTGATACGTGTGGTGAGTGTATTTTTAGAATTTGATTCCAAATACACAGGGAATTATTTGGAAAGCTGCTTAAAGGAACATTGAAGATCCCTACAAGACTGGAGATGGCAGACTCAACTCAGAGAAGTTGTTTCTCTAAAAAAAAAAAAAAAATGCTGGAGAGATGCCTCAGAAGCACTGGCTGTTCTTCCATAAGACTTAAGTTCAGTTCCCAACACCCACATGGTGGCTCATAACTGCTGTAACTCTAGTTCCAGCGAACCAATGCTGTCTTCTCACTTCACCTGCACCAGGCACCTACACGGTACACACAAAACACCCATTCACATAAAAACAACATTTTTTAAAAAACATAAACTTGAAAGAGTAATGACCCATGCCTGTAATCAGCACTCAGGAGGCAGAAGCAGGAGGATTAAGAGCTAGGGGACAGCCTTGGCTACATAGTGGGACCTTGCCCCAAAAATCGAAAGTGGGGACAAAAATGCATTTCATTATACAGTGAGATAAAGTTTCGCAAGGACACATTGAGTGAAGGATTTCTGAATATAAAACGGTGAATTTAGCATTGCAGATGACCTAATAGGAACTTAATTTCATGATTCTGTTGTGCCTCACCATTGCAGATGCTAAGTGAATTTTAGAAAAACTGATCTAGAGTAGTTGTGAACTGGTTTCTTCTTCACTTTTTTTTTTTTGGATGGGCAGTACTAGAGGACTTGAACCTAGGGCTTCACACATACACTGTCCCCACCTCCAACCTGGTGGGTTTGAGCTAGAAGAGGGGAGCTGGAAACTGACTGTTCTCTAATTCCTGTCACATCACAGTGTTTAGACACGATACCCAGCCCATATTTAATACTTGCCTCTCACTTCTATCGGTAGACGGCCGCCCTGCTCCCCCAATGAAAGGCCAGCTTCGAAGAAAAGCTCAAAGAGAGGAGCTTGCGGTGAGTGGCTGGAACTCCACCGGGGGAGCTATGTGTTTATAACTGGAGGAGGAAAATTTTAGTAATCATTTATCCGTATTCTCTATAAGATTCATTTTTATTTTATGCATATGAGTGTTTTACCTGCATGAATGTGTGTTCATCCCACGTGTGCCTGGTGCCTGTACAGGTCTGAGGAGGGTGTCAGATCCTCTGGAACTGGAATTACAGATGTTTGTTAGCTGCCACGCAGATGCTGGGAGTTGAACCTGGGACCCATGCAAGAGCAGAAAGTACTCTTAACCATTGAGCCATCTCTCCAGCCCCAAAGATTATATTTGTTCTGAGGTGTGTTGCACCTGAGCTATTGTTTGGCAGTGCTTGGTATCAAATCCAGGACTTCCTGCCTGCTAGACAGGCACACCAGCAGCAGCTGTATCTCTAGTCCTGATTAAAAAAAAAAATGCTATAAACCACCTAGCTTCAAACTCACAAGAGATGGGCCTGCCTTTGCCTTCCTAGTGCTAGGGTCAAAGGATGCACCACCCTAGCCAGCAGTGGTGGCATATGCCTTTAATCCTAGCACTCAGGCAGAGGCAGTCTGATCTCTGATCTTGAGGCCAGCCTGGTCTACATAGTGAGTTCCAGGACAGCCAGGGCTACACAGAGAAACCCTGCCTCAAAAAAACAAAACGAAAGAATGCACCACCCTACCTGGCCCAAGCCAAACTGTTTAATGGCACTGTGAGAAGGGAAGACCATAGTGGGACACTCTTGGCAGAAACCAGTAGCAGACAATCTACTTCACGTTGTTACCTCCCTTCTGTCTTGCAAAGTCTGATGTCAGTCAGCAAGGTCAATACCCAGTTGCAAACCTTTGACTTTCTGTGAGAAAGGATATCTGCTCCATGGTTGAGCCCCAGATGTTACTTATTCTTTTCCTGTTTCAGAGACGAGTTGTACTGCTGACACAGGAAATGGATGCTGGATTACAGGCATGGAAGCTCAAGCAGCAGAAGTTGGAGGAAGAAAGGAAGCGGGAAAATGCTCTTAAACCCAAAGGGGCTTCACTGCAAAGCCCACTTCCAAATCAATAAAAACAGCTCCTGTCCCACTTTCCCAGTCTCTGGCTTTCTTTTCTATCACCTGAATACTTTATCCCAAGCAGAAGAAACCATTTTTCCTGCCATTTGTATTGACAGCAAAGACCACAGGTACCAGGAGGAACTTAAAGTCACTGCCTGGGAGGCTTGGCCCAGTGCGCTTAGTCCTGGTTCTTTCCATTCCAGGGAGACCTTGCTCTGGGGTTAATTATTATTTTGTCCCTGGTGCTGGAGAACAAACCTTGCAAAAGCCAAGCGTGCCAGCAACGCTCCCCCTAAGCCTTACTCTGGGATCTTGACCCTCTCTCAGGATGGCCATAGGACTGACCCAGCTAAGAGCAGCAGCTGCTCTGTGCAGAAAGAAAAGTGGGCAGCAGCAGGTTTCCTGGTTTTGCCCAGGTACTTACATCACTAATAGCCCATACACAGTTCAGTTATATATAGTCGGCATTCAGTAAATGTTTTGATGAAAAGGGCTTCTTGTCTGAGGTACTTTCTTCTTTTTGAGATAGGTCTTACTATGGCTCTGGCTGGCCTGAAACTAGCCATGTACACCAAGCTGCTTTGAACTCACAAAGATCTACCCGCCTCTGTCTAGGTTTGAAGCCCTGTGCCATTACACCTGACAGAAGTCCCTTTCTTAACAACTAGTATCCATATATATGGCCCGAGAGACACCCACACTGGAAGGCTGACACAGGAAGACTTAAACTTGTGTGTTTAGTCTTCTGCTGAAGGAGTTTATGTTCTGGCTAAATTCCAGAGGTTGGCTGAAGAGGCTTCTGTACTTATACAGTGTCACTGTGGCACTAACACCCTCGAGTCACCTCCTGTAAGCTGGAAGCTGCCCATGACCTGGCAACTGTTCATTTTATTGATCATGACTCCTCCCCTTGATTCTGAAGGCAAAGACCTTTGTTCCCGTTCCAGTACTGAATGTTGGGCTTACATCTTTCCACCACAAGCCTGCTAGTTGTGGATCTCTAGGATCTCTGGAGCTTCCTACCTGACCTAATTTCTACCCCTCTCCTTTACTGCTTTCCTGGCTTGCTTTCCCTCCCTTCCTCTCCCCACTACCTCCTTCCTCTCGCTGACCAAATGCAATTCTTGGATCTTACATTTCGCTGATGGTCCAGTTTTCTCTCTCCCACACTTTTCCTGCCTCTGCCCCACTGCTTGGTGCTTTTCCAGATCTAGTTCTCAGCCTCTTATCTGTCTCCCTCTCTGCCTCCCCCTCCTACATACCTTTCCTTTTGTTCTCCCAGTCCAGCCATCACGGAAGCTGTACTCTAAGGAACTGTCTCCAGAGTAAAGACTGAACGAAATCCTGACCCCCAGTCCTTCCCCTAGCAACAATTTTCATCAAACTTTCATTTGGCTTTCCCCAATTCTGCGAGCTTGAACCCTTTTCCACCCAGGCATTCACACTTGATAGAACAGCCAGATTGAAAAACCCATTAATAAAGGGGTGGGCCCCCCAAATTCAAAGTAATTGTGTTTACTGTTAAGCAGTGGCTTTTGTTAAGAGTCTGAGTTTGGGGCAGAAGGAGGCTATGCACAGGTCAGCAGATAACTCCCCTCTGTAGTAAATGCCCCTTCTCCCAATCGTCACAAGCATGGAAGACTTCAGTTACCACCATCCCTAGCCACCGGGCTTCCCAATACTTAACACTCTGAAGTGATACTTGCTGAATACTATGGGAATCAGGCCACCCAAAATATGCTTAGGAAGAGAAAGTCTTCCGCATCCCGTCCCCTGGGACCCCCAGGCTCCTAGTTAGTTGTCGGTTGTGGCTCAACCCCTGCAGATGGCAGCCTGCACCACAGAAACACAACTTTTTTCCCCCTTCTCTCCTGCTCTTGGCTGTAATTGGATTCAGGCTGAAACAACCACGTCCCCACCAGGAAAGGAGGGCATTGGGGCGGGGGCGGAGGAGAGGCTGTGGGAGAAGGGAGGGACCAAAGGAGAGAGCAGAGAGGGCTTCCAACCCAGTTCGCCGACTAAGCAGAAGAAAGATCAAAAAACGGGAAAGAGAAGAGCAAACAGGCACTTTCAGGAGCAATCCCTCACCTCCAAGCAGACAGCGCTCTAGGAATCCAAATCCCGTGCCTTCCGAAGACAAAGGCGCCCCGAGGGAGCTGCGGCGCGACCCCAGGGCGGCGTGGGCCCCGCCGCGGAGCCCGCACCGCCCGGCGCCCCGACGCCGCGGACCATGTCTCCCGCCCCTCGACCCTCCCGCAGCCTCCTGCTCCCCCTGCTCACGCTCGGCACCGCGCTCGCCTCCCTCGGCTGGGCCCAAGGCAGCAACTTCAGCCCCGAAGTAAGTGAGCTCCTCCGGCCCTTCCGGAGTTGCGCCCGCCGGGTAGGCGAGCCCGGGGGTCTCCGAGGGGACAGCCCCCGCTGAGAGCAGGGCTCTGGGGGTGCTCTGCTGCTCCGGCCTTTCTTTCCCCTCCTCATCTGCAAACTTGCAAGTCGATCCAACTCTTCTTGCCTGCCTCCAACCAACCCCCTCTGCCGCCACCGGCTTTTTCTCATTCCTCCCTCTCCTGGAAGAACTTTGCAGCGGGGCCCGGGCCTCGCTCTCCCAGGCTCTGCGCACAACTCTGGCACCATGGAGGGAGCCTCATAAACACTGGACTCCGCTCCAACCCCGCGCCGACTCGGCCGGTGTCAGACGCGAGTCGTACCTTCGATTTGGCAGCGCCCGGAGCCCGCGGCCCTGCACGGGCGCATCTGTACCAAGTGGGGCGTCGGGGGCGGCCGTGCTGCACCCGCCTCCCCCGGACCGCCCTTGGTGCGGGCCGCGGGTCCTGGCGTCGAGGATCGCGGCGGGCCCGAACTTTCTCGCACACAAAGCTCTTCTTGTGAGCCACGGGACTCAGTCCCGCCACGGCCTCCCGCGCCCTCACCCCTCCCGGAGCCCTCGGGGAGCCCTTTTTGTTGTTAATTGTTTTTTCTGCGTTAATTGCAGTAACTGGGGGGGAGTCGCTCTGCTAGCGAGTTAAGGGCGGGTCTGGGTCGCCCTCAAGCATCCAGACTGACTCGGGCGCCCCCACCCCCATCCCCAACTCTTCCGTGACCGTAGCCCACCCTGGTCCCGAAGGAAGTAGCGTGGGAGTAGTCTGAGGAAGTTTTCCCTCCCTCTCTTATTTTGGGGTGAAGGTGGGAGACGAATTTAATCAGCTTCTTATTTTGGGCCATCCCAACCCACTCAGCCTGGTGAGGACCTGGGTGTGGTAGGGAGGGGCTGGGAAGGGCCCAAAATGCAGGATATGGTCTGAATTTGACTCCCTCTGCTCTAGTCCCAGGCCAAGGCCGGATGGCACCCTCTGTGGTAACCTCTCCAGAGCACACATAGCCTGTGACCCTGAAGAGACCTGGGGCTGACGGGACAAGTGTGGCCTTAGAAGCGGGGCCACACTTGTGCATAGAGACTAGAAAGAGTAAAATCAACACTGGAGACCAAACCAATGGTCAGCGAGGAGGCGCCTTTCCCAGGCCTGGAGCTCCCAACTTAGCCCCAAAGAGAGAGTGTCTAACAAAAGGAGCTTCTGGAAGACTGCCCACTGCCAGCTTCTCCACCACCACCCCACCCCCAGCCTTCACTAGGTCCCTTCAGGGAGGGGCAGCAGCCCTGGCTCCGCTCTAAGTGGGTCATGGTCGTCCCAGCGCCAGAACCACCATTTGCTTCTGGGACACAGTAGGGTGGGAAGCTGAGGGAGGGCGGGCAGACCCAAAGGCCAGGATCCAAGGCTGGATGCAGTGCTGGAGAGCCCCCACCCTCTCAGCCTCCTAAAGTGGGCGGTGTTCCTTGACTTTCTCATAGGGAATACCCTGCACTTATTGATCAAGAAAATACCAGCCAACTGGGTCCTGCCACCCAACACTGCTGCCCTTTCTCCAAGCCAAGCTGGAGGTAGAGGAGGGGTGGCCCAGGCCTCAGGCAGCCAGGTCCCTTCCACCAGTCCTGCACAGCTCCACACTAGCTCTGGGACAGCCCTCTCTTCCCGCTGGTGTCTGGTGCTTTACCCTCCCCCCACTCAGCCGCAGACACCAGAGTCCTCTCCTGTGGTTCCAGTCTCATAGTCTGTGGTTCTTGATTTGCTCAGAGCCTGGCTCTGTTGAGATGGAGAAAGAAACTTGCCCAGTCCGAGGAAGAAAATGATGGGGACACTTTCCTGGCTTTGTGATACTCTTCCGGGGAGTCCTTTTTCTGACAAAGCATCCATTTTTCTCCACAGGGTACGGGGCAGGGTTTATGAGCGTGCTTATTTAGACTTGCCTACTTGAAAGGCTCGTAGGAAAGGAATTTATCCAGAACTCTTGGATGTGATGCTTCTCCCAGCAGCCCCGCTTCTCCACCCGAATCTAGGAGCCTTCCCTCAATTTGGCTAAGAGTTGAGGAACTGGCCTCACTCCTAATGTCCAGCTTTTGGGGGTGGAGGGGGAGAAAGGCAACTCCCTCCCTTCCCTAGGCCCTGAAGCATCTGTTACCCCAGCAGAGGTCAGAGCCTACAGGTGAGACTAGGAGCAAAGGGAGTTTCCTGCATACTTGGTGCAGGCCACAGCAGGGCACTGGCAATGGTATCAGCCAGCACAGGTCAGGGCAAGCCTTCAGAACCGAGGGAACAGCTCTGGATTTACACACCCTGCTAGGTCCCTGTGACATACAAGAGGTTAAACTCTGTGCCCCTGGCGGGGGTCATGAGAAACAGGTGATGCTGGGAGTGCTTGGCCACACTTATTGGCTGGGGAAAGGCGGGATTGTTTACAGCTCAGGCCCTAACTCACGTCAGCCTTGAGGGGATCACTTCCTGGAACTATGTTGCAATTCTTGCCCCTGTTGGGCTCAGGTCCTAAGTCAGCTGCTCCTGAGTCACCCCCAGACCCCACACAAGAGCTCTCATTGCTCCACCACCCATGCCTAGGCCTGAAAGGGAAGCATCGTGTGGAGATGGATCCATCCTGATGACCATGGCTAGAAAATGCAGGACCCGAGGCAGCTTTTGCCCTTCCCCCTCCGTGTGCCCATTCTAGGCATCTTGAAAGCCCCTCTGGACTCCTTTAAACAAGTCAAAGCTGGTATGAACCAGAGCTGTCTGGGTCATGTCTCCCCATAAAAGAATCCAAGCGTCTTCATAGTCTATACGTAACATGGCTTGCTTGACTTTTCAAGCCTAGATTCCTGGGTCACAGAGTTTATTTAGGGCCATAGCTGATTAGCCACCACCCCCAAAGAGTCCAGCTTCCCATCAGCATCCAGCCCCAACCCTGACTCCTGCCCTCCTTCTTAAAAAGATTTTTGTTGTGAGGGTCCTAGAGGTGTGTACCTCTCTTCTGGGGATCCCCTCACCCTGACTACCATTCTACCTGCCATAACCCATTTTCAAATGGGACATGCCACATTTGCAAGAACTGACACAGAGGAGAAAAATGCTGGAGAGAACACCAGATCTAAAAAGGCATTCCAGGTGCAGGAGTGGCTGAGGACCTACATGTGAACCCTGGCACCCATGTTAAAAAAAAAAAAAAAAGCCAGACGTGGTGGCACAGGCTTGTAATCTCAGTGCTGGGGAGGCAGAGGCCAGCAGATCCCTGAGGCTTGCTGGCCACTATCCACCCCAGCCTAATATGTGGCAATCCCAATGAGAGACCCCATCTAAAAAACAAGGTGGATAGCTCTCAGGAACACAGCAGAGATGGACCTCTGGCCTCCACACACATGTTAGCACAAACCAGAAACATCCTAAGACTCTCTCAATCCACCAGTGTTCTTATTTCCAGGAGCACTACAGCCAGTCAGGAGCAATGGCTACCCAACCTTATATACTGTCTGTTCCCCATCACCCCTGGGGACAAGCTGTACTGGGATCTAGGTTAGAGTGCAGGTCAACGGTTAGCCTGAGAGTTCCTGCCCATCATATTCCTCGCTTAGCCAAGGACATCTCCCAGGTGTGTGGAGAGGCAGGTGGCCCCTCTGGACCAAGTGGGAACTCTCTAAGCCACACCCCTCTCCCTACAGGCCTGGCTGCAGCAGTATGGCTACCTACCTCCAGGGGACCTGCGTACCCATACACAACGCTCACCCCAGTCACTCTCAGCTGCCATTGCTGCCATGCAGAGGTTCTATGGCTTGCAAGTGACAGGCAAGGCTGATTCGGACACCATGAAGTAAGTTCCTGGCATTCACTGACCACACTGAATACCAGAAATGCTGCCACTTGAACCTGCTTCTGTGCCGGTACCCCAACCCTCTCCCTCTCACCACACTGCCTGGCCTTTCCCTACACTAACACATACAGAGCCTCACCCAGCACCGACCTGGGGCCAGAGGTTAGGACCCTGGTTCAACTACAGCTCTGCACTCGCTCCCCTTGGAGACTTCTTGGTTTTATATGATACATTGACCCCAATGTTTTCACCACAGAGCCATGAGGCGCCCTCGCTGTGGTGTTCCAGATAAGTTTGGGACTGAGATCAAAGCCAATGTCCGGAGGAAGCGCTATGCCATTCAGGGCCTCAAATGGCAGCATAATGAGATCACTTTCTGGTGAGTCCAGCAACCTAGAGATTTTTCTCACCTACAGTACCCTTCCCTACTGCTTGTATTATGTAGAGACATAAATGCCCTGCGCTATTCATCATCCCTAGGGAGTGGGAAGGAAAATAGCTCTAATCTTGCAGAGAAGTACAGCCACTTGGGGGATGCTCTCTAGTGCCAACCCCAAGCCTGAAAATCCCCTACGCCTTTATTTAGTTCTTGAGGCTGAGATATCACATGTGCAATAGCATGGAAAACAGGTCTGGCAGGGTAGCTGGGCATTCAGACAGAACTGGGAGACTACAGGGAACTTTGCCTCCTTTGCCCTAACATTTCCCTTTTCTGCCTTCCTGTCTGGATGTCAGCATCCAGAACTACACCCCCAAGGTGGGCGAATATGCCACATTTGAGGCCATAAGGAAGGCCTTCCGAGTATGGGAGAGTGCCACGCCGCTGCGCTTCCGGGAAGTGCCCTACGCCTACATTCGAGAGGGTCATGAGAAGCAGGCTGACATCATGATCTTGTTTGCTGAGGGCTTCCATGGCGACAGTACGCCTTTTGATGGCGAAGGTGGCTTCCTGGCACATGCCTATTTCCCGGGCCCCAATATCGGAGGGGACACACACTTTGATTCTGCTGAGCCCTGGACTGTCCAGAACGAGGACCTAAATGGTGAGTAAGGGGACCTGGGCTCTGCTCTGGACAGAGTCTGCCGTCACTTGTATACGGAGGGTTCTCTTTCCAAAATCTAGGCTAGCAGTGTGTGGTAGCCAGCTTGGTTTACATAGTGCGTTTCAAGCTAGCCAGGGCTGTGTAGTGAGACCCTGTGTCATAAATCAATAAAGTTAAAAATAAATCTAAGTGCTAAGGCAGGAGGATTGTGAGTTTGAGACCTGCCCATATAACAAGACTGTCTCAAAACAACAACAACAAAAAAAAAACCAACATCCAAGTACTCGCCACACAAACCTAGTGTAAAAACAGGAATCATATTTTAAGGTATTTCTATCTGTATATTGGGCCTGCTGTCATTACCTGACCGACTTGCCAGTCACAGACTTAAAAGCATCCTCAACCCACTTTTCCAGGTAAACACTGATACCTAGCTTCTGGGAGAAACTAAGTCCTACAGTGTAGGTTTTCAAGAGACTGGGATGCTGCCCTAGGGCACCCTAGGAGGGTACTGACTGGCTTTGAGCTTCCTGAGCCAAACAAGAAACTGACACTCAAGATTTGATCACTTTAGGAGAAAAATACTACTAGCAGGCTTATCTTGTGAAACTGAAGTTTCCGGTGGGGAAGCGGGGAGCCTAAAAAGGTACCGACGCTCTTACCATCTCCGTCCCGCCAGGGAATGACATCTTCCTGGTGGCTGTGCATGAGCTGGGCCATGCCCTAGGCCTCGAGCATTCCAACGACCCCTCTGCCATCATGGCGCCCTTTTACCAGTGGATGGACACAGAGAACTTTGTGCTGCCTGATGATGACCGCCGTGGCATCCAGCAACTTTATGGCAAGCTATCCGTCTCTGTTCTTGTCTGCTTCTGGTCTGCATTTTCCCTCCCTTGTGCTGTGAAGTCTGTATGTACATACCGCCTGTCACTGCCTCTATCGGTTCCCACTTTTTAAAAGGGTCTTTATCCGTAAAAGTGTATTGCCTCTGTGAATGTATATGCACCGCGTCTATGCCTGGTGCCTGTGGAGGCCAGAAGAGGGCACTGGATCTTCCAAAACTGGCATGTGAGTGCTGGGAACCAAACACTGCAAGTGCTCCTAGTGATTGAGCCGTATCTCCGGCCCCTAGGCTCCCACTCTGGAGCACACCTATTGAGCATGCCCAAGCTGACTACTTCAGCCTTCTCCAAAAGGCTGTTCACACTGTTTTTTTTTTTTTTTTTTTGAGACAGGGTTTCCCTGTGTAGCCCTGGCTGTCCTGGAACTCAGTAGACCAGGCTGTCCTCCAACTCAGAGATCTGCCTGCCTCTGCCTCCCCGAATGCTGGGATCAAAGGTGTGCACTGCCACACCACCACCACTACCTAGCCACCTTTTTTTAATATTTATTTTTATTAAGGGTGTGTGTGTGTGTGTGTGTGTGTGTTCTTGTGTGTCCATAGAGGCATCCGATTTTCTAGAACCAGGATTATAGGTGGTTGTGAGCCATCTAATGTCAGTGCTGGGAACCAAACATATCTTCTGCAAGAGCAGTATATGATCTTAACCACTCAGCCATCTCTGCAGCACCCCACCCCTTCATGCTTTCTGAGGGTGCTGTCTGCTTATCTGTCTGTCCTTCCATCCCCTCTGCCCCAAGTCTGAAGTACCCCTATTGTTCTCTTCCCCAGGGAGTAAGTCAGGATCACCCACCAAGATGCCACCTCGCCCCCGGACTACCTCTTGGCCCTCTGTCCCAGATAAGCCCAGAAATCCCACATATGGGCCCAACATCTGCGATGGGAACTTTGACACTGTGGCCATGCTCCGAGGAGAGATGTTTGTTTTCAAGGTGAGAGAAAGAGAAGAAGTAGGGTTGTTTGGGAGGCAGAAGGACTGAAAATTAAAACCATAGGACTGAGGGCACTGGGGAGCTTTGGGGATGAAGAAGAAGACTAAGGTACAAGGCATAATATGCTCTCCCCTCCTTTCCTGGTTTCCAGGAGCGATGGTTCTGGCGAGTGAGGAATAACCAAGTGATGGATGGGTACCCAATGCCCATCGGCCAATTCTGGAGGGGCCTGCCTGCATCCATCAATACTGCCTATGAGAGGAAGGATGGCAAATTTGTCTTCTTCAAAGGTAACCAGACATTTCGTATCTTGGGAAGTTGGGAGGGTCTCCTTAGACGAGCTGATTCCACTTCACTCCCAAAGACCTCAGAGTCAAGCTGAACCCAGATTCCTCCTTTCTCTCTTATCCCAGGAGATAAGCATTGGGTGTTTGACGAGGCTTCCCTGGAACCCGGATACCCCAAGCACATTAAGGAGCTGGGCCGAGGACTGCCTACTGACAAGATTGATGCAGCTCTCTTCTGGATGCCCAATGGAAAGACCTACTTCTTCCGGGGAAATAAGTAAGACCTCAGACCCTTCACCCCAAGCCTCTCCACTCAGAAACTACTACCACTGCCACCCCAAAAAATCCTCATTCCTAAATTCTGAAGAGAGGCCCTCTGTTCCCCTTAAGGTGTTGCGCTGGAGAAGGAACTGACTAAGCCTTTGCTGTTGCCTAGCAATAGGCAGTTTTTCTTAGTGCTGTGTGAGTGGGATGTGACCGGGTCACCGTTTCGGACCTGGTCATTTGATGCCTCCTGCCCCCAGCACGGTGCCTCCATCCTAGCCACCAGGCACTGTCATTAAGGGCTGCCGGTGGCTCCTTACAGCCTGGACCCTCCCTTCCACCTCCTCCTTCCGCCTCTCTCAGCTACAGGTCATTACCCAAAACCCCGGTCCCCAGCCATGCGCCGCTTTGTTCATTGGTGCACTCTGTCCCGGTATCCAACCACTTCCATTTCCCTCCACTCCCCAGGTACTACCGTTTCAATGAGGAGTTCAGGGCAGTGGACAGCGAGTACCCCAAAAACATCAAAGTCTGGGAAGGAATCCCCGAGTCTCCCAGAGGGTCATTCATGGGTAGCGATGAAGGTGAGTGGCGGAAGGGAAACGATACACAGAGAAAGATGGGCACTGGGGCCTACGGAACAGCAGAAAGACAGAGTGCCTCATGAGAAACATAGACGATGGTAGCGGCGAGGTCCTCGTCACCTGCCAGGCAGTAGCCCAGTGCTTTTGTGCGTAGTGACCTCTCAGTCTTCCCATTCTTCCAACCTGGTACTGTGGTCAACTCCATGGTGAAGGAGACTGAGAGGTAAGCTTAGCTGACCCATCTCACTAACCGCGCTTTCTTCTCTTCTCCCTTTGGGGTCTTTATGGACTCCGCCCCCCGACTCGGTTCTTGCCCCCTTCCTCCAACCTCGCGGGGCCCTTCAGTCTTCACGTACTTCTACAAGGGGAACAAATACTGGAAGTTCAACAACCAGAAGCTGAAGGTAGAGCCAGGGTACCCCAAGTCAGCTCTGCGGGACTGGATGGGCTGCCCGTCTGGGGGCCGGCCGGACGAGGGGACTGAGGAGGAGACGGAGGTGATCATCATTGAGGTGGACGAGGAGCGCAGCGGAGCTGTGAGTGCCGCGGCTGTGGTTCTGCCTGTGCTGCTGCTGCTCCTGGTGCTGGCGGTGGGTCTCGCCGTCTTCTTCTTCCGACGCCACGGAACCCCCAAGCGACTGCTTTACTGCCAGCGTTCACTGCTGGACAAAGTCTGACCCCCACCGCTGGCCCACCCGCTTCTACCACGAGGACTTTGCCTCTGAAGGCCAGTGGCAGCAGGTGGTGGCAGGTGGGCTGCCCTCACCCACTCTGAGCCCCCTCCCTCCAGCTTCCCTTCTCAGTCCCTGATTGGCTTCTCCACTCTCACCCCAGCGTTGCTTTGTCCTTAGGTGAGTCCCCTGAGGGCTGAGCCGGAAGGTAGTCCCTTCCAGCCTCTGGCTCTCAAGGGAACCTCACAGCTTGGTGTGCATCTATCCCTATTTGAATGTTGTCAGGGCTCTGCACTTGAAGGCAAGACCCTCTGACCCCACGGGCAAAGGCCAAATGGGGTCATCTGCTTCTTTTCCATCCCCTGACTACATACTTTAAATCTCTGAACTCTGACCTCAGGAGGCTCTGGGCATGTGAGCCCTATAAGTACCAAGTGTACCCAGTTGGCAGCCTCCCACCACTCTGACTAAAAGGAATCTAAGAGTGTGTGCTTGGAGGTGAAAAGATTGCTCAGCTACCCTAAAGACTTTGATAAAATGGAAAAAAAAAAAAAAAAAAGGCTCAAAAAGAGCCTTGGTGGCTTGGACAGCCAAGTTCCTCTCCGTAAAGATCTGCCTCTATCCAACCCAGCCTGGAGAACTTCCAAAGGCACCTGAGCCACTAAGGACTAAATGGGTCTGAGGAATCCCTTGGCAAACCTGACCTCTCTGGAATGTTAGCCTTGGATGTCAAGTTCCAGGGGAATGGCCCCAGGAGGAGTGAGGTCAAGGGGAGACAGAGGATCTGGAGCATGAGGCCTGATGCCTCATAGCTGAAAGAGACCTTATTCAAATGCAAGTAGCTGGGGCTGGGACCCAAAGGCAGCGGTCGGAGGGGACAGGAAATGAGGTGTGGTGGTGGCAATGTATGCCTGGGAGTCTGGCAGACTACAGGGCGCATGCAGGACACTGGCACCCAGGAGTGGGCATGTTTTACTGGATCTTTTGGAAAGGGTCTTGAGGGGGCCAAATAGCTTCTTTTTGTCCCCTTGCTCACTGCCAGTGTAGAAGGGAAGGGTAAGAGTGACACAGGGGTAAAAAGAGGGGACTGGGGACTTTAGAGAGACCAGAGGAGGCTGTCAGAGGCCTGGCCTTGCTCAGTCTACCCCACTACCCCAGCAAGGCAGGTGTCTGGGAACTCCTGGGGAGAGAGGGGGCTTCCTTTCTTGATGCAGGCATCCTCAGCCCATCTTACCTATGTCCTGCCCTTCCTCTTCCCCACCCAGCTGACCCATTTGAAGTCTCCTTCAGCCACTGAAGGTGGTCATGGTACTGGGGACTTGGGAGAGTGAGACCCTGTGGGGGGAGTGAGAGGAGAGGAGTGTCTGGGTGGGGCTTGGGGGTAGGGAAAACGGGGTGAACGGTGCTGGAAGCCCAGCTAAATTTGTCTTGTTTGGGTTTTTTTGTTTTGTTTTGTTTAATGTATATTTTTATTATAATTATTATATATGAATGCCATTCAAATCGTTCCTTTTTGTTAACAAGAGGCATGGGGAGGGGTGGGGGCGGGGGGGTAGAGGCAACTGACCCCAGAAACCTGCAGGGCGGGGCTGGGTCAGTGCCCTCTAAGGACATTTTTGACCTTGTTCAACCTTTCCACAAAGAATAAACTGTGTTTCACATTCTTTGTGTGACTGTAGCTCTGTGTAGGGGTGAATGCTCAGTGTAGGGGTGAATGAGGTGTGGCAGAGCAAGGCTGGGAAGCACAGATGTTGAAGTCAGTTTAGTATTCGTCATAAATATTTATTCTTAGTGGACTGGTGGATTTAGGAGCTGGAGTTGGGGACTGTAGTCCACTGGAGGTTAGAGGAGTGATTGGCAGAACCCAGCTTTCTCCCCCAAAAGCCTTAAAAGGAAGGCTACCTTTGAGAACCAAGGCTGCCAGAGATAGGAGGAAGTGGTCAAGCTGAGGCCATTTGGAAAATCTTCCTAAATTGCATTATTCTGCCGTGTGATCTGGCCACAGACACTCAAGTTTCCTCATGCATCTGTCCCTGCAGTAAGGGTATTCCCATGATCACATTAGTCTGAAGCTCAGCAACAGGCCCCAGGACCTGACAAGGTTCTTCCAAATCTGGCATGATGGTGCCCACCTACACTCTCAATATTCTGGAGGCAGAGGCGAGTGTATTTCTGGAAGTTTGAAGCCAACCTGGTCTACATAAGTACGTTCTAAGCCAGCTAGGGCTACAAAGTAAGACTCTGCCTTTAAAAAATGAGGAGGAGGAGGAGAAAGAGGGGGAGGGGGAAGGGGAGGAGGGGGAAGGGGGGAGGAGGCTAGAGGGGAGGAGGGGGAAGTTCTTGCAGGCCTGGGACTCCCCT
This sequence comes from Cricetomys ansorgei, assembly GCA_026225945.1. Taxonomy (NCBI): domain Eukaryota; kingdom Metazoa; phylum Chordata; class Mammalia; order Rodentia; family Nesomyidae; genus Cricetomys; species Cricetomys ansorgei. Next base: position 2,759,183 of record JAMJFZ010003384.1, read on the forward strand.
GTTGGATTAGGAGACCAGAAAGAGAAACATAGAGGATGCCCCATGATCTGATCTGCTAGGAGTGCCCTGCCCTGGCAGAACAGTGTCTCTCAGTTGTCCAGAAGAACCAGGACCCTCAGGTTGGAAGGGTAGAATAACAGGCTTTGTTTCCATTTTCCATAGAAACTGCTGCTCTAGACAGGGTTCCCAGGCTGTTGACCCTCCCTTCCTCCAAAACCCGCCTGAAAGGAGGGGTCAGTTCAGTTGCTGAGTCAGCTCAGCTGGAGGAGAGCAGCCCCCTCTCTTCTCCCGCCTTCCCTTCCTGCCTCAGCCCAGTCTTCCCTGGGCTCCCGCCCAGGTCCTCCATCCAGCCTGCGTTTCAGAGCTTGGCCCCACCCATGCCAGTCTTTTATCCAGCTGCTCTGCAGGGTGGCTGCTGTGATTGCTCTGACAGATGGGGTACCCCACCTCCCTGCCAGCCAGCAACCCTGACCCTATGGCTGGTCACCTGTGCCTCCCCTGCCAACAGCTGTTTGGTAGGGCCTGTGGTCTCAGTGAAGTTAGGCACAACCGCCACCACCACCTTCACCGAAGGAGCTGAATCCGAGAAGGTGGGCCTGGGGAGGTCGGGGACATCTAGGGATAGTCAGACCCATGCATGTGACAAAAAAACTCAAAAGATGAGCTCATGGCCCCTTTGTATTTTTGTGGTCCACATCTGGAGGCAATTACAGATGTTATCCAGAGGGAATTCTGCAAAACACAGCTGGAGCCAGTGGAAGAGCCCAGGAGGGGGGGACTGCCAGAGGGAAGAGGAGGGGGAGCCCAAGACTGGAGTGCGGTTTCCCCATCACGAGGAAATTGTTTGGCTTGGTTTCTGGAATCACAAGATGCTCCCTGAAGCCAAGGGGGAGAGACGGGAATGCAAAGCTGGAGACAAAGGGGGACGAGTTGGACCATTGATTCTGCACAGACAGGACCATGGGGTGGAGGCTGAGGGTCTAGTGCTGATGATGCGCTTGGGCCTGCCCACCCCATCCCACGCCCAGTGACCTTGGAGGGTGCCTAAGCAGTCATAAGGCCCCACCTGAGTGAGCCACCATGTCAGGACAGGATGGCAGGAGGCAGAGGGCCCTCTGGCTCCCAAGGACCTGTGAACTGTTTTCCCTGGCCTGGCCCATTTGTCTGCTGGGCCTGACCCAGTTTCTAAGGTTCCAAGTTCCTTTATTCGAAAGCAGCACTTGTGAGTTGGGGCAGCCAGGAGGAGCCAAGTGGAATATGTGAGGAGGTTTGGGCCGTCCTGGGGACACTGCTCTAAGAAGACACAAGAGTGGAGACAAGGGCCAAGAAGGAGCAGCGCTTCACCCACCACACACCCCACCCCAGGGTGGGGGTCTTCTCTCTTCATCATTCGCCTTTTCCAGGGACTCTGCCACCAGCTGGTCCAAAGCCTCCTGGGCTGCCAGCCAGGCGCACCATGGAAGGGAAGACCTAAGAGGAGCCACACCCTCTGAAAGAGAGAGTATGAGCAGAGGGACATCTCCACCCCCTGCAATCTGATTAGCCCTGCTGGGCCTTCCCTACCCCTCTCCCAGTGCCTTTCCTCCTACAATCCAACAGAATTCCCAGCCGTCTTCCCCCCATCTCCCCCTTGCCCTTGCCATAGGCTAGGGAATAGCAACTGTTGAACCTTCACTAGACAGAGCAACAGAGGCCCTGGCACAGGCTCTCTTTACAGACAAAGAAACAGCCCTGTAAAGTCACAGTTCCTTAGCTCAAATTTAAGCCTCATATCAGGGACTAGGGAATGTGGCTCCGTGGTAGAACATCTATCTGCCTAACATGAGCAGTACTGTGTTCCATCCTTAGCTCTGCAAAACAAAGCTAATACGCAAAACAAACTGGGTTGTTTTTTTAGGCAACCAAATTCGGACAAGGTTTCTTGGGCATCATTTCCAGTGTAGACCCATTCAGCTGTGTAACTTCATGGGAGTGCGCTTGGGGAACTGTCTGTGTTTGCTTATACCACCATGCAGCAGACCAGAGGAGGCAACCAGACTGGGGAAGAGGAGGCACGGGAGAAGCGCCTCAGAAAAGGAAGCCAATTGTCAGCCTACCCTTTTGCTTCTCAGGAGCCAGCGCAGTTCTAAAGGAAGGAAGGGGCTACACGGAATCAGGAACTAGAGGGGCTAAAGGTGCTTGAATACAACAGTATGGCGTGTTGCCGAATCCCTGTGCTACAAACAGAACAGGGCCTTCAGAGGATTAGCATTCCCTGAAGCCCCTAGAAAATTCCAGCCTTAGCTCAGGCTGTTGCCCTACAGTACCTGTACCTGCTTTGTACCCATCCCCAATCTAAGTGCACTTCCTTTAGGAGACCAGTTTTCTACACCTAGCCCTACCCCTAGGGCTTCCAGCCTTTTTCCTTCGATCTTGGGAAGTAGGGGAGACCCAGTGGCAGCGTTGGGGCTAAATGTCCAGGGCCTAGAAGGCAGGCAGGCTTGACTGGACAGAAACCAGCTTCCAAATGAGCTCAACACACATACTTTCCATGCTGGCCCAGCACCAACAACTTAGTTCCTTCCAAGCCTGCCTTCCCCAGCAGGCTCAGCCCCCTCTGTCCTCCCTTGCCACTAGCTCTGGGGCCCCACAGCAGGACCATTGGACACCTCAAACTAGGGCTGCCATCACATCCCCAGGAGGCAGCTTACTCGGCATCCATGCTGAGGCTAGGTCCCCCAAACTACTTATCCTCTGTCATTATGGCCTTAGCGTCTTAAAAGAGATTAGCTGCTTCCAGTTCACAAAGACCCCTGTCTGTGGCTGGGGATGTTCCTGGACTGGTAGAGGACTTGCCTAGCATGTGCAAGACCTGAGTTTGATCCCAGCACCACATAAAACTAGGCATTGCGGCACACACACACATCCATAAGCTTAGCATACAAGAGATGGAAACGGGAGGACCAGAATTCTCAGCTTGGATTACATGAGATACTGTCTAAAGACAGAGACCTACACCCAGATAGAAAACGACAGTAGAGCGAGCAGACAGAAGAAGCGGCACCGTAGTGGAAGTCGGAAGGGCATCCTCTAAGTCCTGAAGTAGCTCACTGACTCAGGGGCCAGATGGGCCTGAGAACTGACTCCTCGGGCATGGGTCATATCCTGCTCACTCACTGGATTTCCCATCCAGGCACTTCCCTAACTTGGAGAAGGATGGAGTCCAGGTTGGGCAAGGCCAGGCTGCCCACAAAAGAGGAATAAAAACTGGCTCCTTGCAAGTTCGAGAAAAAGAATAAATGTCAATGTTTCTATTAAGAAAACATTGCCAGTATCTTTAAAGGATCCCTGTGTGTTCCCAAATTTCCTCCATTAGAGGTACCAAGCCCTTGAATGTGCTGTCTCCTTGCCCATCTTTCTTTTCTTTTTTCTTTTTTTGAAGATATATTTTAATTTTATGTGTATGAGTATTTTGACTGCATGTAAGAATTCCACATATGGGTCTGGCACCACAAAGGCCAAAAGGAGTCATGGATTCCCGGAACTGGAGTTACAGACAATTGTGAGCCTCCATGTGTGTGCTGGGAACTGAACCCAGGCCCTCTGCAAAAGCAGCCAGTAGTCTCAACCACTGAGCATCTCCTCAGCTGTGAGACTTCCCTGGCTAAGTGGGCTCCCTGTAATCTGTTTTGTTCCTTCCCTGTTGATTTTGAGCTTCACTCACGATGGTTATGTGCAGCTACATCTCACTGAATTGCTGTGTCAGCCCCCTCCTGTACAAATATTTCACAGCTTTATAGCTTCATATTTTGACTGGTATGTGGCATCACCAGGCTTGATCATCTTAATGGAGTGCAGTGATAGCTCACTGTCATTTTGGTTTGTATTTCTGTAAATCCTAATGAGGTTGAGCATCTGTTTTTTGCTTATTTGTGCTTTTGTTTTGTTTTGTTCAGATAAAGTCTCAGTGTGAAACCCAAGCTGCCAAGAATTCCTGACCCTCTTGCCTCAGCCTTCCAAATGATGGGATTACTGACCTGTCCTTAACTGTGTGTGTATGTGTGTGTGTGTGTGCTTGTACCTGTGTGTGCATGTACCTGTGTGTGTGTGTGTGTGTGTGTATACCTGTGTGTGTACGTGTCTGTGTGTGTGTATGTGCATGTACCTGTGTGTGTACATGTGTGTGTGTGTGTGTGTACCTGTGTGTGTACATGTCTGTGTGTGTGTGTGTGTGTGTGTGTGCAGGAGCAAGATGGAGGTGTGCATGCACACACAGCACACAAGTGGAGAGGCTCTCTCTGTCCACCTTTCTGGGGATCAAACTCAAGATGCCAGGCTTGCACAGGAAATGCTTTTCCCTGCTGAGCCACCTCATCTACCTTCTTTATGTATTTTTAATTCAAATCCCTTCTCAGTTATAAAAAAAAAAAACCAACAACAACAACCACCAAACAAAAACAAGACCAGTGCCTCAAAAGACTTAGAAAATACATGTACACGCCCCAGGCTCCAGTCACCCTGATCACTTTGTGATCACAGTCTCCGGTCACGCAGCGTCCAGTGACGTGTAGCAGTGGACCGGAGGACAAGTCCAGTCCCAAAAATGTTTTCTGCATCTGCTCAGAGCCTGTTTTTGAGCTAGGAGAATGACTGCCCTGAAGATTCTTCTTGGGCACAATAATGCCTCTGAGTATATTCAGACTTCAGTATATCCAAGGCTTCTTATCCACCTACCTTCCTACCTACTTACCTATCTAGACAAGATCTCAAGTAGCCCAGGCTGGCCTCCAACACCTTATGTAGCCAAGGATGACCTTGAACTTCTGATCTTCCTGCGTCTACCCTTTTACTGTTCCTTTGAGACTGACCTGACCTGGAGCTCATTTCCTGAGATTCTGCATCTAAATCGATCAATCAATCAATCAATGGAGCTGGGGGAGTAGCTCAGTTGTAGACCCTTGCCCAGCATGATCAAGGGCCTCCTGGGGTTGGGTTCCTAGTACGGGGAGGAAAAAAAAGTTACAGAGAGAAATACATCCAGGCAGACGCTCATACCCTACTTTCTCGCTCCAGGATCTACCCCTCCACCCGCTGCCTGTCCTTAACCTGGGAGTGGAGTTAGGCTGTGTTGGCCCAGCTCTTGGGGAGATTGCAAGCCTTCGGCGGCGTGGTTAGCCCAGCCTTCACCCAGTCCTGGAGGGCCAGCGAGGTCTCCCTTTCCACATCCTTTTAACCCGTACGGAAGGCATCTGCAGCTGCCTCACTACAATTTATTATCCCGTGCAGCAGAGGCCATGCCTCTCCACATCTGCCTTATGCAAAACCTCATCTAGGTTTTAAGAAGGAAAGCTAGGAAGGGAGCTAGAGGAGCACCCACCCCATTCAGTTGGGGCTCACCCATCTCTACAGCAGGGTTTGCAGGGTGGTAGCGCCCCCTTGTGTTAGGCGTTAGGACTGGAAGTCGATCCTTGGGAACCTCGAACGGAGCCAGGGTAAAACTGGTCGGAAGCCAAGGAAACCACCAGCCTCCCACCCACTTTCCATGTTTCCTCTCTAGACACCTGTACTTAAAGGGGTGGGACTATGGGCCAGACGAGGCCCACGGCTGTTCTTAGCCTCCCAGCCACAGAGACAAAAGGTCAAAGTTTCCTTCGTTGTCCAGTCTCGGGTCCTGGTGCGGGGAGGGGGGGGCTGAGTGTTGGTGAGCAGCCCTCACTAACTTGGGAACCAAGAGAATGCAGGGGTGCAGGCATAGGTCCCCAAGAGCTTGGAAGGAGATTCTTCTGCACCTTCAGGAGTTGCAAGCTGTCACACTGCTCCATAGACCCTGGTCGTTCTGCGATGACCGCCTGCCATCCTAGTCAGGAGTGCACTTTGAGACTGCAAGGGGAGCACGCCTTGTGTCGCTTCATCTAAGAGTGGGACATTTCTGTGCAACTTCCCTGAACCTTTGGATAACATAGCCTACCTCTCCTGGGGGCTTCTTTACCCTTCCTGTAGTCTTCACTCATTTATAAAGGCCCTTACATTTTAGTTCTATTTGTTTGTTTGTTTGCTTTTACAGACAGGCACTTTCTACGTAGCCCTGGGTGTCAAAGAACTCACTCTGTAGATCAGGCTTGCCTCGAACTCACAGAGATCTGCCTGCCTCTGCTTCTGCCTTTGTCTCTCAAATGCTGAGATTAAAGGTGTATCACACCACACCTGGCTCAATTTCTAATTTTGTAGTTCAAAAAATCCTGTATCTTGTGAATAGCACTCCATTGTGCCAAATTTTCATTTGGTAAATGTGTTCAGGAGGGTTTCATTCGTTTGCTTGTTGCTTAGATAGTGTCTCACTATGAAGCATTGGGTGGCCTGTAACTCACTATGTAGATCAGGCTGGCCTCAGAATTACAAAGACCCACCTGCCTCTGCCTCCTGAGTATTGGGAGCCACCACGCCCCACTGAAATCTAAATATTTTAAATGTATCAAGACATTTTAAAACCATCTTAATATCTGAACATGATGGCAAATATCTCTAGTCCACTCTGAGGGACTCTGAGGGAGAAGCAGTAATTAACACAAGCCCAAGGTCATCCGGGTCTATATAGCCAGTTCTAGGCTAGAAATGGGCTACAAAGCAAGACACTGTCAACACCAACAACAAAGAGACAACACTTAGGGTTTTTCAATTCTGAAATATACAAGACTCAAAACAAATATAATTAAAGTCACCACTAAACCCAGGAGGGGTGCCCCACCCCACATAAGAAAGAGATACAGCCAAACTCTTTTCTCCTTGAAGCACAGACGAACACCTATAGCCATGAGATGGGGTCTTGTCTCCTCTCCTTTCAAGCAGAGGTTTCTCGTCTGAAAAGCTCTTTTTCCGGTATCAGAATTCCCCTCGATTATTTTTTTAGTCTTCCAACCCAAAGTTGGGGGAGTAGGTACAGGGAGGACGTGTAGATGGGATCTAGCTACATAGCTCAGTATGGCTCCTAACTGAAGAGCCTGCCTGAGATTCAGAAGTACTAGGATTACAGAACTCCACCTTCCAAGGCTTGCTTCCTTTTTTTTTTTTTTTTTAAGTCAGGGTCTCACTATGTAGAGTGAGTATGGCTGGCTTAGAACTCCCTATATAGACCAGGCTTACCTTGAACTCATAAAGATCCACTTGCCTCTGCCTCCCACGTGCTGAGATGGAAGACCTGCTGTGGCTGGGGATTTAGCTCAGGGATACAGCACCTAGCTAACAAGCACAGGACCTTGGGTTTGGTCCTCAGCTAGGGAATGGGGGAAGCATATGCTGTCTAGCCTGAGGCTTTATTTTAATCAACCTTTTATATGAGCGTGGAACTTGCTTCCCAAAAGGCCTTCCTGAAGCCATGAGCTTTTCCCAGGTCTCGCTTTTTTTGGCTTTGCTTTAACATCTAGCACAACCTGCTTCGTGAACTCCCATCGGCCTTGTCTTCTGTGAAGCTAGACATCCTGTCACCCGTGAGTGACGGAGCTATGAAGGAGCACTAAAAACCCTGACAGGTGTCCTAACTAACATAGGCCCTCGGCTTCTCTACCTCAAGCAGAGGCTCCTCATCTTTTAATGAGCAACTTATAATACAAACGGTGGTCAAATAGATGAGAAGGCATTATTGAAGAGATACTCATGACCAGCAGCCACTGACTGTTTCATTCATTAATTCATTTATTCACTTATTCACTAAGCAAGTGTTTCATGAGCACTAACACATGCATCGTTCTCAGTAAGTACCAAAGACGTACACAGGAAGAAAATGACCTCTGCTCTCCTGGAACACCTATTCTTGTGAGTGGAGAGAAAAGCAAATGTGATAAATTAGGAAAATATGTAGCATATTGGATAGAGGGGAAATTTTAGATGGAGAAGGGAGATGCTGTTTCCAAGTGATTTTAGATGGCGTGGCCAGAGCAGGCCCCATTTGGATCTTGGGCTATTAGCAAACAAGCCGCGTCATTCTCAGGAAAAGCCTTCCAAGCAAAGAGAATAGCAAAGCCAAAAGCCTGAGGTGACATCTTGCCTCTCATGAAATCCACAGGGGACAAGGCAGTGTGGCTGGGCAGAAGGAACAAGGAAGAAAGCGGGAAGAGATGGGGAACAGGGCAAGAGATCACAGTGCCTTGTAAGTCATTGTAAGTATTCTGGGTTTAGTTTGGTTGTGCTCAGGATTCTGGAACCCCTTTGGCCCTCAAAGTTTCACCAGGAATCCAGGTCTGATGTAAAAACAAGGCGTCTTTATTCTGCAGAGTAAACCAGCATGCTGGGGTCAGGCACCAGGTGGAATGGCCTTTTTATAGACAGTAAGAGGGAGTTTTAACATAGGTGAGGTAGCCTAGTTTCTAATTGGGGGACAGAAAGGCAGTTTACAAATGTTTAGTTTTGATTGGCTCATGCTCAAGGGGCTAACTATCTGTCCACATTCTTAAGCTTTATCTGATTAGCCATCAAAGTCAAGACATTTGGTTTATGGCCCCTAGGCCATCTGGCCAGATAAGGTTGGGGCCACTCCTGCCCTGCTTAGTCTCTCTGATTAGTTGCCCTCATAGTGGGGATCCTTTTTCAAGTTATCTAAGCCCCATTTATTTGGCAGGTATATCCTGGCTCCTGTTAGTCTACCATTTGGTTCAGGGAAGGGACTTTTGCAGTTTTTCCCAGGAACCAGGGTAGGGGTGGGTTCCTTTTGAGTCCTAAGGGCCCATGGCTTCCATGGTGGAAGCCCTTTCCCTCAGAAAGACTCGTCCAGGTCTAACAGTTGGTTGTTGGGAAGAAAGGCCATTTAGCACATTGCAAATAGTATTATTTCAATAATTCAGTGCAGTCTTGTCAGGAGAACAATTGACACTGTTACATAATGCTTACCATAAGCCAAGACACTTAATTCTTTGATGTTCCTGTCTTCAGAAGCTAGAAAGACTGAGATCAGTGTTAATGGAAACCTAAATGCCTTAGAGAGCTTTAGTAGAACCATGAAGGCCTTTCAAGAAGCAGAGGCGAGGGAGGCGCTCAGTGGTTAAGAGCACTTGCTGCTCTTGCAGAGAAGCTGGGTTCAATTCCCAGCACTCTCATCAAGTTGCCTCACAACTGTGGTTGTTCAGGCCACTTCCATGATGCAGACTTCCAACTGGAAAGCAGGGGGAACAACCTCAAGGGACTGGACCCAGAGCTCCCCTTCACTGAAATGTTTTATTGTTCTAAGACAATGCCAGTTGACCTTCCCCCACAGACACAAAGCCTCCCTTGCTTAATGAGCAGAATAATACCGCCCCACAGCTTTCAGTTTTACCTGGCACCATTACTTCAGGCAGTCTGAGGTTCCCAGGTGTTCCTGAAATCGCTCATTGCTGATTGGCTGCAGGGTCTCTTCAATAGCATTATCATAAATAAACTCCTTTAGCATGTAGAAATTAGGGGCAAGGTACTTTTAACAACAATTGCCTCAGCCGCAAGTTTACATCAGGTAGTAATCATTAACAGTTACTGGATTTACAGGTTCTTCCCAAAACCAAGTTCAGAAAACAGTCCTTCACACATTCCAGTGTCTTATCCCTACACACAACTACAAACTCCAGCTCCTAGGATCCAGTGCCCTCTTCTGGCATATGTATGTGCACATACATACACTCAGGTACGCACATAAAATAAAATAAATCTTTTATTATTTTAAAAAAAGAAGTGAATTTTTATAGGAAAGGGAGAATGTTTTGAACTGGGAGAAATGCTACCCTTGCTCTCCTGGAGTTTAATAAGGGAGTTAGCCTGAAGTCATGTGGAAAGTAGGGAATGTAGCTAATAAAAGTGAGGAGAATTTCAGGAAAAGTGTCGAAGGCCACTAGTATCTGTGGCCATGGCATAGGTACTCACATTTGGTTGTGGTCCAGGTCTTGGCTGGGTCCACAGTCATCTGGAGGCTGACTTCCAGAGGGCTCATTCTTCCTGTGCCTGGCAAGTTTGCTCTGACAGTGGTAGGAGCTTCCATTCCTGACCTGAAGATCTATGGGGATTCTTGAGTGTCCTGCAACATGGCAGCCAGCTTTCCTCAAATGAGTGACCTCAGAGACAGCAAAGTAGAAAACCGAAGTCACTTGTTTTGTATTACTCTTGGAGTTACATGCTGTCACTTCTCCTAGGTTATATCAGAAATGAGTGACCAAGTCCAACTCATATACAAGAATAAAAAAAGTTAAACAATAGGGGTTGGAGATATGGCTCAGTGATCAAGAGAACTTTCAGTTCCTGCAGAGGACCCAACTTCTGTTCCCAACACCCATTCTGGGTGGCCCACAACCACCTATAACTCCAGCTCTCGGTGGATTGGAGCCTCAGACTCTATGAGTACACACACACACACACACACACACACACTTAAATCCTTTAAAAAAAAGAAGTTGCTTGAACAGGACTGCGAATTCAGTTCAGAAGTAAAGCGTGAGCATTGCATGCATGACGGCCTGAGGATAGTTCTAAGCACCACCCTCTACCCCTATAAAAAAAAATTGGAACACCACTGTTCTTTAGCAGTCTCAGAGGAGAGAGATTACCCCAAGGACATTTGTGGGTACAACTTTCATCTAGCAGAGCCCCAGAATGATTCACAAAAACTTTCTCTTAGAAATTTTAAATGGTTTTATCTTTTGCAACTGCATCTGCATATGTGGGAGGTGTACCCATGCCACAGTGCGTGGGTGAAGGTCAGGGGCCAATCTGTGTGGGAGGGAATCCGTTCTCTCCATCCACCACCAGCCTGGCAACAGATGCTTTTACCCACTCTGCCATGTTCCCAATCAAAGATCCACCAAAGTTTGAAAAGAATCACTGCTGGCTTAGATGGAAAGAAGCAAAAAAAACAATACAAAATGAGAAGCAACCTCTGGCTGCCAAGTTCTAAAACAAAAAAGAGGTTGAAAAAACCTCCCAGAAGACAAAGAATAAAGAGCCCGCTATTGAAGCCAAGCACTCTGAAAAAGTTTATGCTCAGGCCTTGAGTTCTAATACCAATAGCCAAGCTGTCCATTTCTGGATCTAGGCTAACTATGGACTAGTGAGTACTTGCACACCTCGCTCCTTTTTGTGAATAGGAAGATCTATGGAAGTTTTCCTATGCTTGTCTTGTTTCACATCCTGCCATTAGGTGTTGGTAATGGTTGGGAATAGGGAGTGTAAGGGTCCTGTTGTTGATAGGTCTTCAGATCACCACAGTCGGTAACCAAGGAGTGGTCCATAAAACACTCATCAAGAAGAGCCTCACTGTGCTCTAGGCTTATTTTAAATAACAAGATTCTAGACTTCAAAATGATAGGATGATAGCTTGAACCTTTTGAATGACTCAGGAGTGTCATGTTCATCTGTGTATGTGGGACATGGATCTGTGGGGAGGTAGAGGGCAGTCTTCTGGACGGACCCAGTGATCTGTATCTTTTAACATCTCTGCTCTTATGTAGTGTCCTGCACTGCATAGGGCTTACTTGTATAACTACAGGGGCGCTGAGGGAATGACAATGTATGGTATTTAGTTAGTTTTGCTCTTCTGAGACATGTATGCAGTCCCGGCTAGCCTGGAACTATGTAGACCAGGATGGCCTCAAGCACAAACAGATCCAGATCCACCAGTCTTTGCCTCTGGAGTGCTGGGATTAAAGATGTGCACACTATACCTGACCTGCTTAGTCAGCTTTCTATTGATGTAATAAAACACTGACCAAAAGCAATTTGGGGAGGAAAGGGTCGATTTGGCTTACATATCCCAGTCCACTGAGGAAAACCAAGACAGGAACTCAAACAGGGCAGGTACCTGGAGGCAGAACCATAGTGGTAGCATGCTTACTGGCTTGCTCCTCAGGGCTTGCTCAGCCTACTTTTATACAATCCAGGACCACCTGCCCAGGGGTGGCACCTCCTATAATGGACTAGGCCCTCCCACCCCAATCATCAATCAAGAAAATGCCCTCACAGACTTTCCCTACAGGCCAATCTGATGGAGAAAATTCCTCAAAGAGATTCCCTCTTTCCAGATATGTCTAAGATTCTGTCAAGTTGACAAAAACCAACCAAGGAACACACCAGGCACACACTCTATCACTGAGCTGCATCCCAGCCTCAGAATGTGACTGCTGAGATTGGTGTTAATGGCCTTGTACTTCCACTCGGTGTCCTGTGGATTCTTCTTTCTGAGGAGCTGGCTGCTATGGCACAAGGACACTCAGAATGCCTGTGAAGACACGCATGTGGAAAGGGACCGGGTCTTCCTGCCAGCAGCTTGCCTACTTGCCAAGAATGGAAATGAACAATCATCCCCGTCAAGCCTTTAGGTGACTGCAATGAAAACAAAGGCAGCCTGGCTCCAGAAGTCCAGGATGATAGTGTGTGTGTGTGTGTGTGTGTATGTATGTGTGTGTGTATGTGTGTGTGTGCATGTATGAGTGGTGTGTGTGTATATGTGTGTATCTGTGCGTGTGTGTATGTGCGTGTGTATATGTGCGTGTGTATGTGTGTGTGTGTGTATGTGTATGGACACATAAGTGCAGATACCCCCAGTGACACACCTCCCTAACAAGGCCACACCTCCTAATCCTTCCCAAACAGTTCCACCAACTGGGGACCAAGTATTCAACCATATGAGCCTATGGGGACCATTCTCATTCAAACCAATAGTGTGTTTGTGCTTCTATGCTTGTGTGTGTTACACCTGTGGCTGGATCAGATTTTTGTGTGTCCTCTACTACTCTCCACCTTATTTCTGTGAGACAAGGTCTCTTATTGAGCCCAAAAGCCCACCACTTGGGCTAGGCTAGCTAGCCAGTGAGCTCTGTGGATCTACCCATCTCTGTTCCCCCATCTTGGAGTTGCAGGCCTGAGCTGCCATGTCCTGCTTTTTATGTGTGTGCTGGGAATTTAAACTCAGGTCCACATGCTTGCAGAGCAAGTATTCTTACTCATGTATCCCAGACTTCTGATCTTCTTTCCACACCTGAGTACTATACTGAGATTACAGACATGCATCATGTCTGGTGTGTGGGGTGCTAAGGTGTGGAGCCTAGGACTTCATGTGTAAGTACTCTACTTCCTCAACCCCTGCTTTTGTTTTTGTTCTGAGACAGGTTCTCACTATGCTGTCCAGGCTAGTCTCCAACCACCTGTCAGGTGACTCCATTTCAGCGTCCTGAGCGATGAGACTATAGGTGTACACTGCCACACCCAGCTAGCACGTAAGCTCTCATGCAAGCACACCTTGGGAAGAAGGGTCTCTGAAAGCCTCTATCCAGCTAGCCTGTTGTAACGAGGTGAACATAAAGTCTAACACAGGAGGAGATTGTCCGCTGACCTCACTCACACTGTGTCATGCACACATCTATATACATGTAAGCGTGCATATACCCAAAGAGAATTTTAAAGGCCAGAAGATGGTTTAGCAGACAACGGCATCTGCCACCAGTCCTGCTGACATGATCCCTCCCTAGGTAGGTCCCCATACAATAGGAGAAAAATGACTCCCACAAGTTGTCCTTTGATATCCGTATGTGTGCTATAACACATGATTTTTTTGTTTGGTTGATTTTTTTTGGTTTTTCAAGACAGGGTTTGTCTGTGTAGCCCTGGCTGTCCTGAAACCCACTCTGTAGACCAGGCTGACCTCAAACTCAGAGATCTGTCTGCCTCTGCTTCCCAAGTACTAGGTAGGATTAAAGGCGTGCACCACCACCACCACTCAGCGAAAAAAAAAAGAAGTCTTAGAGTCTTTAGTTTGTCTTCTACCACTTAATTCTAACTCATGTCATCTTAAAATCTGAGTAACTCACTTTCTACAAATTTAGAGAATGAACGTTTATATGTTGATAGGCTCTTCTAATCGGCACCAACTCTCATGTGTTTATTCTGCATACGTTCTTCAACCCGAAACCCCTACTTGTGCTATCATTCAGCCCGTGTCTCCCTTTCTATTGGCTCGAATCAGACAGTCTACATTTATGATACTACCCAAATAATTACCCAAGTAATACTCCCCAGGGAGACGGTGATTTTAGAATGACATGACTAGTTTTGGTGAACTAAGCCACATACTAGGGATGATCACTGCTAGTCAAGGAAACAGCCTTTCAAAATAGGCCAGTAGGAGCAAGTTGGGCTCACACATTTTGGTCACAGGACATGGAGAAACCAACTTGGTTCTGACCGGGACATTTCCATCCTGATGGGAAGCTTGTATAGTAGTGAAGGGTGCTATGCAGGCTGCTGGGTCAAGTCATCAACAGACTTACCCAGCCGTGAACCATGAGCTACAACAGTGGCCTGTGAGGTTAGGATTTGCCCCCCACGGGCGCAATAACGGCATGAATGTTATCAGGGCGTGGTGGGGGTGTGGAGGCCATGGCGTGGGTCAGGGTGTCCCTGCACGGAGGCCTAGAGAGGCCGTTTCGTGGAGCTGAGAAGGTGAAACCAAGATTATGTTGGAAACACCAAGATGTTGGAGATGCCAGAGTCAAGGACACCTGCCAAGGGAAGTTGCAGACCAGCTGTGGAACCAGCCCGGGGGACAGAAGAACCGTGCAGTCGGCAAAGAAAGGGGGCGGAGCTCCGAAGAGCACTTTGACATCAGACATGGAGAGGGAGGGTTTGAAGTCTGTCCTGCTGGTTTTCCGTTTTGCTTTGATCCAGTATCTCAGCGTTTCCTCTCTGTGCCCCCTTTCCTTCCTCGGAATGATAATGTATACGCTTTGCCATTGTAGAAAGGAAGTACGGGATCTGGTTTTTTATTTCGATTTTACAGGGGTTAGAGTTTAAGGTTGCCGTGAGTCTCGGAAGTGATTTTTTAACTTTGGACTTTTAACAGTGTTGAGACTGAGAGACTATGGAGACTTTTGAAATCGGACTAAATGTTTGTTTTTGGTTTTTTTTGTTTTTGTTTTGTTTTTTGCATTGTAATATGGCTGTAAGCCCATGGGGGCCAGAGAGTGGAATGTGGTTTGAATAAGAATGGCCTCCATAGGCTCATGTACTTGAATGCTTAGTCCCCAGGGAGTGGAACTGTTTGATAAAAGTAGAAGGATTTTGAGGTGTGGCCTTATTGGAAGAAGTGAGTCACTGTGGGTGTTTGGGGTTTTTTTTTTAACTTTTTAAAAATGTTTTATTTATTATTTAATGTATGAGTGTTCTGTCTGCATGCACACCTGTGTGCCAGAAGAGGGCGTCGGGTCCCACTATAGATGGTTGTGAGCCACCGTGTGGTTCTTGGGAATTGAGCTCAGGACCTCTTAACTGCTGAGCCATCTCTCCAGCCCCCAGGGCTTTGAGATTTTAAAAGCCCATGACAGACCCAGTCTTCCCGCCTCTCTCCCCATGTATCTCCCTCTCTCTCTCCCCCGCTGTAGATCGGGATGTAACTCTCAACTACTTTTCCAGCACCATGCCTGCCTCCATGCCACCGCACTCCTTACCATGATGGTAACGGACTGAGCCTCTGAAACAGTACGCAAGCACCCAAGAAAATGCATCCTCTTATAGGAGTTGCCTTGGTCATGGTGTCTCTTTACAGCAACAGAACAGTAACTAAGATAGGGGTAACCAACTCTCTTCTGGTTGGATTTAAGCCCACTCCGCAGGAGGAAACCCATGCCTGGTACTATAAATGCAGCCAAGAGCTCACGGTCGGGAACCCATAGGCTTCAAAGGTTAACTTATTGTTATTATTTTGCTAAACGGATATAGAATCAAACTGCCCCTAAATTTGCCTACCCATAATTAGTTATGTTCTCAGATCTCATCGGAGAAATTTCTTTGCACTGTATATGGTAGTTAACCCAGAAATTCACAACTGATCAAAGGACAGGAAGAAGTGTCTGTGGAGCACTTAGCTGCAAATGGGACAGCTGGTTCACACCTCTTACTCTAAGCCTCAGGGGCCATCATGGAAGAGGGGACAAAAAGACTGTAAGAGCCAGAGGCTGGGGAAGACCTGAGCAGAACAGTCTTCTGGACATGACAGACCACCACACTCATGAACTCGAAGCAGTTTTGGCTGCCTGCACAAAACTTGAGCAAGAGCAAGCCAGTCAACATTCCAACATTCCAACATTGGCAGGGATAGAGACCCACAAGCCCCACCCCTCACTAAGGGGCTATTGACAGTTGATGGCTTCTCGGGGAAGAAGAATCAGTTCTTAAGGATGTAGTGCCTGGTAGGCAGATGACACTCCAGTGGATGGTTCTACAAGCTCAAGTACAGGGACAATACAAATTGGACACAGTGGGGTATTAAAAAAAAAAAAAAAGGAGTGAAGGAGAGCTGAATCGATATCTCAGAGGTAAAGATCACTTGCTGTTCCTTCGGGGACCCCGGTTCCATTCCAGGTCCACGTGGTAGCTGGCAAACATCCCTAACTCTAGTTCCAGGAGATCAGACGCTCTCTTCTGTTTCCTCAGCCACCAGGAGCACATGCAATGCACACATATACATCTAGACAAAAGATACATACCTATAAAATAAAAATATAAAGTCTTTTTTAAAAGGCATGAGATTGGAAGGGGTGGGAGGGGGAATCTGGGAGGAGTTAGAGGTGGGGTAGGAAGTGAATATGATCAAAATACATTATATGATCGGTGAAATTCTCAAAGAATTAATAAAAATATTGTATTTGGGGGAGCTGGAGAGATGGCTCAGTGGTTAAGAGCACCAGCTGTTCCTGTAGAAGACCCAGGTTCAGGTCCCAGCACCTACATGGTGATTATCAACTATGACTCTAGTTTCAGGGGGATCTAATGCCCTCTTCTGGCCTCCTTGGGTACCAGGTGTATACATGGTACAGACACAGACACATGTAGCCAAAATACTCATACATTCAAGTCAAAATAAGTAAATCTCAAATATACATATATATTTGACATATATATATATATATACACACATACATACATACATATGTGTGTATATATATTTGCTGTTGTTCTTGCTTTGAGACAAAGTCTTTCTATGTAGTACAGGCTAGATTTAAACTCATAGATATCCATCCACCTGTGTCTGCCTCCTGAGTGCTGAGGTTAAACATGTGCACTACCAAGCCTAGCATTATATTTTTTACAAAAATAAAATCCTGGATAGGTGAGATGGCTCAGTGGGTAAGGATGGCTGCCAGCAATCCTGACAACTTAAATCCAATCCCTGGGGCTCATAGGGTGGAGGGGGAGAACTGACTCATGGAAGTTGTTCTTTGACCTTCATAGGAATGCATGCTCATGCACTCCAAGGTACACATGCACACTAGATAGATAGATACATACATACATACATACATAAGGAGCAGGAGAAACTCTCATGCTCATGCACTCCACGGTACATACTATGTAAGTAAGTAAATAAATAAGTAAATACATAAATAAATAAATGGAGAAGAAACCTGTGGAGATGCCCCAATGGGTAAAGTCAACTGTGACCGGTAGCTACTGTGTGAGCACAGCAAAAAAAAGACAAGGAGACACTTTCGTAAATGCAAAACCTTCTAGACTCAGCAGAGGTCTATCATGGCAAGCGCCATACTGAACAGCAGACCCCAAATCATCTGATCTCAGGTGTATTTCTTGATACAGAAGTTCAAAGAAGTGTTAAAAAAAAAACAAAAAACTCTGCTCTCTCATCCAAAGGCCTATTGGCATAATGAAAGAAACCTGTAGCTTAGTCTCATCCCACAATCCTTTAGCAACTAAGCTATGTCACCTTTATGGTGGGAGAACTCAAGGCCTAAGGAGAATGTTCTCTCCTTGTTTCCTGATACTGTTGGAGAGGGACTACAAGAATTCCTCCACAGCAAATTCTCTATTCACACAGAGATCTCAGTGAACCACAATGGCTCGGCCAGACAGCAATGAACAGTTGCAGATCATGCAGAAGCAAACACCTTTTTTATTTTTGTTTTTGTTTTGAGACAGGGTTTCTCTGTTGTAACGCTGGTTGTCCTGGAACTTACTCTCTAGAACAGGCTGGCCTTGAACTCATAGAGCTCTGCCTGTCTCTGCTGAGATTAAGGGGATATGCCACCACTGCCCTGGCAAACAACTAAATCACAGATTTACATAAAGCCAACACCTGCAGATAATACAAACTGCCAAGGCTTAGGCAGCCCTTCCCTCCAGCAATATACAAAACAATTATATTAAAGTTACATAAACATAACTAGAAATAAACTTCCCAAACAGTCAATATTAATGAACTGAGTTCAATCCTTGGAAATTACATAGTGATGGAGAGAACCAATTCCCAGAAGTCATCTCTGACCTCCACACACACATGCCCACATGCATAGGAACACACAACACACACACACACACACACACAAATAATAAAATTAATTTAAAAAAAAGAAAAAGAAACAACAAAAATCTAGTAGTAGTGGCACATATCTGTCATCTTAGCACTGGGGTGGTAGAGGCAGAAGATGAGGAATTCAAGGCCAGTCTCAGCTACGTAAGACTCTGCCTCCAAACACTAAGTAGAAGAGCTAGGGAGAGGCTCAGCAGTTAAGAGTGCTTGCTGCTTTTCCAGAGGGCAGGACCCAGCACCCACATCTGACAACTTACAATTGCATGTAAGTCCAGCCACAGGGGATCTAATGACCTCTTCTGACCTCTGCAGGCAATCACACATGATGAGGCACACACACAAATTCATACTCACACACACATAAATAAAAATAAATCTTGGGTGTAAAAAAAAAAAATAATGAACGGGGAGTGTATGGGAGAAATATGTACAGATATGACAAACTTGCTAAAATACTGAAAAGAGATGCCGAGAGAGTCAGGAGAAGCTGAGGAACCAGACTGGCTAGAGGCCAAGCTACCCAAGCAGAGCTAGAACCGTGGCAGGTCATGGCTCATGCTGCACCCAATGCTGAAGCAGAGATTTAGGGCACATCCTGTACCCTCCTTCCACCTCTCTGCCCCAGTCTTCTGCCTGATAGCTGAGACTAGACTAAGATTATTCTGGAAGGGAGCCTGGGAAATGTAGTTTGTACAAAGAGGTAGAAGAATGAATCTGAAAACAGGAGAATGGTTGGCAGATTACCTCTTTCCTTATTCCCAATCTGGTTTTTTCTTTGTGATTAAGACAGGCTCTCACTATGTAGTACTGGCTGGCCTGGAACTCACGGGGTAGACCAGACTGGCTCAAGCTCAAAAGGATTCACCTGCCTCAGTCTCTCGAGTGCTAGAACTAAAGGCATACATCAAAACAACTAGGTGCTTTTAAATAAAATCTATTCTAGAAAGTAGTCAGGTGTTAAAATCCTCATTTCAGATGGACATAGTGACATGTTTCTAATCTCATCACTTGGAGGTAGAGGCAAGAGAATCAGGAGTTCAAGGCCAGCCTAGGATACAAGAGATCCTCGGTAAAACAAAGTCTTTGAACTGAAGGTTCAGAATCTACCATGTCATGTTTAACAGCAAGGAGTCTGGCCCAGACAACTTGACTTAGTCTTGTTTGAGTTTTTTGGGGTTTTTTTGAGTTTTGAGTTTTTTAAACAGTCTTTTACGTGTTAAGAGTTTGATCTAGGACAAGTTATTTAAACTATTTGTGACTCAGTTTCCTCAATTATAAACTGAAGGTAACAACAACACTGACTTCCCAGAGGCGTGGTCACCTGTCAATGAGATAATGCATGTAAAATGCTATGAACATTGCCTAGCATGGGTGAGTCTGCCCTAGAAGCATTGAAAATATTTGTTGGCATTTATTACACGTATGTATGTGTGTACATGTGTGTGGTTGCATGCACGCCACAGCACATAGGTAGATGGATTTCCTTCATGCTTCATATACACTTTAAAAGTAGCCTGAAGATAAATTTAAACAATATTTTTAGCAATTCTTCAGATGAAACAAAATTTCACAGTATGCAACTTACCACCTGCGGCACTATGGTGGTGCTCAAATAGTTTAAAATTATGGGAGCATTTCAGATTAGGAGTGTTCATCTCGAGCAAAATACTTAACTTCTATATGGTTGTACTTCCTTATCTGTAAAATGGAAGTAATCACCGAATCTACCACAGGGGACTGTTGACCGGAGGAGCAGACATCTCTCTGTCAATTATTCACTGTGGGTGTACTAAATGTTTACCTAGGTATAAGTCTGAAATGTGGAGAAAGCTCAATGTGTTATTCTTTGTAAATATTACCCACCTGTGCCACAGGAAATCGGTAACCTTAAGCTCACAAAATTTAATAGTGCCTCCTGTGACTAAGAATAATAGTTGCTACCGCATAGGGGTTCTTCACGTCCTAAGTCTGCTAGCGTGCTTAGGGCTCAACCTACGTTATCTCCCTAAATGTTCACAAGTACCATAGGAGGTCGGTGCACTGTCGCGAACCTCAATTTTATAAGACTTGCCGAACGGAGGAGTAATTTTCTCAAGCTCCCGGAACCAGCGAGTGACGAAACCATATTGTGTATTTACTGTTAGTTGCTACCTTACTGAAACTCAGCAGGGGAGCAAGCAGCACTGTTGGGACAAAGGTACACAAGTCTAGGTCCCAGCCTACAGGAAGTGTCAGTTTCCTAAGCTGGGGCGGGGGCGAGAGTGACGAATAAACACTGTAGCTGATGATTATAACATCGCCTGGTAATTGCTACAGTGAAGGCTTACTACCAGAAGCGCCACCGGATCTCAGGCGCTGGGTCAAGAAAAAGTACTGAGAATTTCAGGATCTAAAGACACTTAGCAGTTACGGGTAAAGCAGACGTTCTTTGACTTAGCGTTAGAAGAAGCATCCCGGAAGACAACGCGCAAAGGGCTAAGCAGAGCCGGACCTCAAGAGGAACCCGGAAAGGGGCTGAGCCAGGTGGGCGGGGCCGCGCGGTGACTGGCAGGGGTGGGGCCAGGCTGGCCGCGCCCCTCGTCGCCGGCTGCTGGGCTTCGGCAGGGGTCCGCTGGGCTCCGAGAGCTGGGCGAAGCCGCCGTCCCGGACGCTCCCCCGAGGGCCGCGGGGACCGAGCAGCGCGCCGGCTCGGGGACGGACGGTCCACAAAGTTTGGTCCGTGGAGGACGCAGCGTCAGCCCGGCAGGTGCGGCCGGGCCTGGCTGGGGCGCTCGCGGCCTTGCGGGCGGTACCGGGCACCGACGAGGAGAGATCGACTCTGAAGTTGGCGAGAGGCAACGCCCCTGTTCCGCTCCGCTGCGGGTCCAGCCCTGGCACCCCGAGCCCGGGTCGCGCCGGGGCCATGCAGCCCCCGCCCGGCGGCCTCGTGGAACTCTCTACCAGGTAGAGGAGTGGAACCACGGGACCCTGCCGGCACCCCTGCTCGGCCCAGGATGCTGCCGGCCCTACCCCTTCTCCTCCTCCTCTTCGGTAAGAGTCCCCGCCCCGGTGTCACTGCCCACCGTCCCGCGCCCTCCAGCACGACCTCAGCCCCCTGCGACCGTCGAGCCTCGGCCCTTCCCGAGCCGTCCCACATCGTCCCTCCCACCCACAGCTAGGAAAGCGACCTTTCGCGGAGGTCACGCACCTTCTTCCGGCTCCTCTACCCCTTCCTATAAACTTCCGGAAGTCTCAGATGGGCCTGCCTCTGAAGTTGCCCAGGTGAAGAAAACTTGTGACTCACTTTGCTGCCCTCTCTCGATCCCCCCTCTAGGAGGTGCTCTGGCCCGTCCAGACCGGATCACTTTCCCAAAAACTGGTGAGTGGGAGTTCCTAGGGTTCTGGGGCTTGAAAGAAAGACTCTCTCCTGAGTGGTGGGATCTACTGTAGTTTTAGAAAGGTGACCATCCATTATTTTACAGCAGGAGAAACTGAGCACACACCTAGTAGTTGTCATGAACAATCTCATTTTTTAAGTGTAATATCCGTGTTTTGTCTCCTTAGCTAAGGGTAAGGCCTTCCTGAGAGTAGAACAAGTATTTCCTTTGCCTATTAGTCCTGTGGCTGGCACAAAGTCTACCTTAACATTGTTTATTGTGTTAATATTTAAAATGAAGAATGAGCTGGACGGTGGTGGCAGCACAAGCCTTTAATCCCAGCACTTGGGAGGCAGAGACAGGGGGATCTCTGTGAGTTCGAGGCCAGCCTGGTCTACAGAGTGAGTTCCAGGACAACCAGAGCTACAACAGAGAAACCCTGTCTTGAAAAAACAAACAAACAAAAAAATTAAAATGAATGAAGAACATGGAAGAGGGATGGGTGGCTAGTCCTGTGATTGCAGTACTTCAGAGCAGAGGCAGGAGGATCAGTTCAAGGCCAGCCTTAGCCACATAGTGACTTTGAGGATAGCCTAGGCTACATATGATTTTGTCTTAAAAAAAAAAATGGAGCAGAAGAGAGGGGCCAGTGGGCTGTAACTGGTGGGCAGGGTTCTCAGTGCCTTCTTGAGGCATCCAGAGGTAGCCAGGCTGGGGAGGGTCAGAGCAGAAAAGGACTTTACCAGTGTCTTCGCCTTCTCCCTTCTAGCTTGTGAGTCCCCCCCAGCAGTGCTCTCAGAAGCGCAGGGCACTTTACAGAGGCCTCTGGGCAGGGACAGCCGCAGCTCCCCGGCCAACTGCACCTGGGTTATCTTGAGCAGCAGGGATCAGACAGTAACTGTCAGGTGAGAAACAAGGCAAGTCCCCATTTCTCTCTTTGGTCCCTTCCCTCTCCCTCTGAAAAGGCCTTAGATCACTTCTCTATGGTATTTCTATCCTTATCAGCAGAAGAATAGAATTTGGTTTGGCCGGGTCTGCTCTAAAAGCTTGGCTTCTATGCCAGAGATGGCAAATTGAAGTCGAGCTGTGGTGGGTGTTCAGCCTGGGAACTGGCCATCTCCAAAGAACTCTAGAAATTACTCTGGGTGCGGTGAGACTTGGGATGAGTCCTTTAATCCATTGCATGGTGTATCTGTTAATCAGCTTAGAACCTTGCTCGGGACTGGGACTGTATTACTAGGTCACTGGTGGAGCACTTGTGTAGGATGTGCGGAAGTCCTGGGTTCAGTCCCTAGCAAAACAAACTTCTCCAGGTCTGCCTTTCTGTTGCTCTGACTCAGTCCTTACTCTTCGTACCCCCCACCCCCTCTCCTCTCCTCCCCTCTCCTCCCCCTTCTCCTCTGCTTCCCTCCCATCTTCTCTCATCTTTTCTCTTCCCTACACATCTCTCCTCCCCTTGGCTCTCCTTTCTTTCTGTTTGTTCTTTTTGAGACAGACTTTCACTATGTAGCCCAGGCTAGCCTTTAAGCTTGTGCTCCTTCTCATCCTCCCAAGTTTGGGGTTTCCTGTGGAGTCACCGTTCCCAATATTTATTTTTTTGTTTGTTTGTTTTGGTTTTGTTTATTTTGCTTTCAGTGCTGGGATACAACTCAGGGTTTCACACACCCTGGGTAAGGTGAGTAATCTGCCACTAAGCAACAATCCCAGTGCCTTACCCCAAATCTGCTAATGTTCTAAGTCTCGTCATCGGGGCCCATGTCAGCAGGCAGTTTGCAATACGAGTTTATCCAGAGCTGGGCAGTGATAGCACACACCTTTAATCCCAGCACTCAGGAGGCCGAGGCAGGTGGACTCTTGAGTTCAAGGCCAGCCTGGTCTACGGAATTCTAAGAGAGTCAGGGCTACACAGAGAAATCCCATCTCTGAAAACAAACAAATAAACAAGAACAATAAAAAAGAAAGAAAGAGAAAAAAAGGAAAGAAAGAAAGATTTATCCATAAAGGTATATGAGGAGAGAAAGTGTACGGCCTACAAAGAGGCTGTTGTGCCCCAGGGGACATGGGGAGCTCAGATTTTACTTCTTGGGGTGTAGAGCTGAGCAGCTGCAGTCAATTGTGGTACCTTTTGTCAGCTCCCCTCTGGGTACTGCACTTGAGTGGTAGTGTTGCAACAACTGGAAAGTAATAAACCTGGTCTTACCTCAGTCCCTAAGCACAGGTCAGTTCTCTCAGGGAGCTCTAGGAAGGGTCTCATGGTCCGATGGTGCCACTGGCCTGTGTTGGAACTTTCCCCGTTGGCTATATTTACTGTCAGAGGATTGGCTGGGTTTTCATTTGCTCTTCTGAATCATGGGTAGGCAAGTGTTTGCAGTTGGGCTACCAGGGGCCTGCCATCCACGGGGGCTGGAGCGAGCAAAAATCCAGAACATTAGCCGAGTGATGGTGGCTCATGCCTTTAATCCCAGCACTCAGGAGGCAGAGGCAGGCGGATCTCTGTGAGTTCGAGGCCAGTCTGGTCTACAGAGTGAGCTCCAGGACAGCCAGAGTTACAACAGAGAAACCCTGTCTAAAAAAAAAAAAAAAAATCAAGAACATCTCATGTCTTGCCTTCCTGTGCCTTGTAGGTTCCAGAAGCTGCACCTGGCCTGTGGCTCAGAGCATTTAATCCTGCACTCCCCTCTCCAGCCATCAATCTCCCTGTGTGAAGCTCCCGCCAGCCCTTTGCAGCTGCCAGGGGGCAATGTCACCATTACATACAGCTATGCTGGGGCCAGAGCACCCATGGGCCAGGGCTTCTTGCTGTCTTATAGTCAAGGTAGGCTAAAGGGGAGTGGCCTGGAACAGTAGAGCAGAAATGGGAGCCATGGGGAAGAGATGAGGACCCCAGAGTTCTGGAGCTTCCCAGTCTCTGATGCCTCTGCAGATTGGCTGCTGTGCCTGCAGGAAGAATTCCAGTGCCTGAACCACCGCTGTGTGCCAGCTGCCCAGCGCTGTGACGGGGTTGACGCCTGTGGTGATGGCTCCGATGAGGCAGGCTGCGCCTCAGATCCGTCCCCTAACCTGAGCCCAGCCCCCTCCCAAACTCTACCCTGCAACCTCACCTTGGAAGACTTTTACGGAGTCTTTTCCTCCCCTGGATATTCACACCTGGGCTCAGTCTCTCACCCCCAGTCCTGCCTGTGGCTGCTGGACCCACACGATGGTCGGAGGCTGGCAGTGCGCTTCACGGCCCTAGACTTGGGTTATGGAGATGCGGTGCATGTGTATGATGGCGCTGGGCCCCCTGAGACCCCGCGACTGCTCCGTAGTCTCACCCACTTCAGCAACGGCAAGGCCGTCACTGTGGAGACCCTGTCCGGTCAGGCTGTCGTGTCCTACCACACAGTCGCTTGGAGCAATGGCCGGGGCTTTAACGCCACCTACCACGTTCGGGGATACTGTTTGCCTTGGGACAGACCCTGTGGCTTGGGCTCGGGCCTGGGGGCTGGTGAGAACCTAGGTGAGCGTTGTTACAGTGAGGCACAGCGCTGTGATGGCTCGTGGGACTGTGCTGATGGCACTGATGAGGAGGGGTGCCCCGGCTGCCCCCCTGGGCACTACCCCTGTGGAGCTGCCGGCACTCCTGGTGCCACAGCCTGCTACCTGCCTGCTGACCGCTGCAACTACCAGACATTCTGTGCCGATGGGGCAGATGAGAGGCGCTGCCGGCATTGCCAGCCTGGCAACTTCCGATGCCGGGATGAGAAGTGTGTGTATGAGACGTGGGTGTGCGACGGACAGCCGGACTGTACTGATGGCAGCGATGAGTGGGACTGCTCCTACGCCCTGCCCCGGAAGGTCATCACAGCAGCGGTCATTGGCAGCCTAGTGTGTGGCCTGTTGCTGGTCATCGCCCTGGGCTGCACCTGCAAACTCTATGCCATTCGCACCCAGGAATACAGGTCAGTCGGAGTGGGGCTGGCTGTGGGGGACTAGGGATTGAGAGTGAGTCTGAGCGGCCAGCTTGAAGAGCAGGAAGGAAGGGACATGGCGTTGGACAAACCGTGGCAGGGTTCCATCTGCCCTGACCTGGGCATGGAAAGAAGAGGCTTCTAGGCGGAGGCACATTGCCCTCACTGGGGGTGACTAGTGACTGACCGGCCCTCCTTCCTTCTAGCATCTTTGCCCCCCTCTCCCGGATGGAGGCTGAGATTGTGCAGCAGCAGGCACCTCCTTCCTATGGGCAGCTCATTGCCCAGGGTGCCATCCCACCTGTAGAAGACTTCCCTACAGAGAACCCTAATGATGTAAGTCATTCCTCCAACCTTGCACGTCATGATGCCAGCCCTGTACCCTACTAGGGCCCTGCAACCATACTGTGCTTTATCCAGCCATTTGGCCCCTTAACTCTGATGTCTCCCTCCCTCCCTCCTTGCAGAACTCCGTGCTGGGGAACCTACGTTCTCTGCTCCAGATCTTGCGCCAAGATATGACTCCAGGAGGTCCTTCAGGGGGCCGCCGTCGCCAGCGGGGCCGCTCAATGCGCCGTCTGGTTCGCCGTCTCCGCCGTTGGGGCCTGCTTCCTCGAACCAGTAACCCAGCTCGGACCCCTGAGACCAGATCCCAGGTCACACCTTCTGCTGCTCCCTCTGAGGCCCTCGATGACAGCACAGGCCAAGCCTGTGAGGGTGGGGCAGTAGGAGGACAGGATGGGGAGCAGGCTCCTCCACTACCCGTCAAGTCCCCCATCCCAGCTCCAAGCACACTTCCGGCCCCTGCTACTACTGTCTCTGAGCCTCCAGGGCCACCACCCTCAGTGCCTCTAGAACCGTCACTGTTGTCTGGAGTTGTACAGGTCCTACGAGGCCGCCTCCTACCTAGCCTGTGGCCCCCAGGACCCGCTTGGACCCCAGCTGGACCTCACACAACAGTCCTGGCCCCAGAGGATGAGGACGATGTGTTGTTAATGCCACTGGCTGAGCCTGGAGTCTGGGTGGTCGAGGCAGAGGATGAACCACTGCTTGCCTGAGGGGACCTGACAAGACAATGGTGTGATCCTTTGGAAGTGGCTCAGCTTCCCACTGATCTGTGGAGCACAGAAAGTTAGGTGTCCTTTAGGCAGGGAGACAGCTCACTGGAAGCCCTTTCTGTGCATAACTAGATTCTAGACTACCACCCTCTGCCTATCCAGTTGTCCAGGTGGCTCTGTTAAGGTTCCAAAAGGATCATAGGCTTGGACGCACCATCCTTTCCAATGTCCCACCCAAAAGTGGCCTTGTGGACCCGACTGCAGTTGGCTGGAGACCTGTCCCCCATAGGGAGGACTTGGCCAGGGTGATGGTTTTGCCAGCCTCCATCTCTATGATGCCTGGCCCACTTAGAGAACACAAGTGCTTTTGTCCCTTAGCTGTGCATCATTGTCCAGGAAATCAAGGAAAAAAGTAATAAAGGAATCATGAATTTCGGCCCTTGGTAAAGTAGCTGGGAGCCTACATCCCGCCTCTGGCCATTGCTGCCTCTCACTTTGCTCCGGGGGGGACGGTGAGTGTTATGGCTTAGCCTTCTACTTTTACCTCTTCCTGTGTATTTTTCAGCTTCCTACCTTTCGTTTTTATGCTACTTAGAAGGCAGGACAAGTCAAGGAACCCTAAGGAATAACCCTCTCCATCTTCATCCACTGCCTGGGGCCCCACCCTACACTGACATGAGGGCTCAGCCTGAACTCACTGAAGGCCAGAAGTCTAGGCCAGTTGAGCCCTGAAGTTCAGAAAGGTTCCATTTATGGAATACTCTCGAGCACAGATCATAGCAGCAGTCTGTTCCCTGATAAAACCCAGGAGTGGTGCCAGGCAGTGGTGGTGCACACCTTTAACCCCAGGAGGCAGAGCCAGGTGGATTTCTTGAGTTTTGGGCCAGCCTAGTCTACAGAGTGAGTTCCAGGACAGCCAGGGCTACAGAGACCCTGTCTCAGAAAAAAAAAAAAAAAAGTAAAAAATCCAGAGCCATTCTCGTTCTCTACCCCAGTCAGGGAAGAGGGGTGAGGTCTCGGCCCAGGCCCTTCAAAGCAGGTAGAGAAGCTGAAGGAAAGTCAGTTTGAGGTTGTGAAGGTGCTGGCCTGACTGACCAAATCCAAGGGATCTTCCCAACCATGCCATCAGCCATAAGCTGCCTTCTAGGCAGGACAAGCAAAGTGAACACGGAGGCTAGACCCAACCTCAGCGGAGCCCAAGCAGTGGTCAGAGCTGAGGCCCCGGGGATGGGAGGTGAAGGCTGGGGTGGGGGTTGGGAGAAGTGTTGGAACTCTGCCTCTGGTGAGTTGGCAGAAGCTGATTTTCCTTCCAGAGGAAAATCTGTTCCCTGCCTAACAAGCCCCCAAGAAACTGGCTTCCCTGGGCACTCTCCCTTAGGACCTTCAGCAGCTCGGATCAGGGAAACCCTAAGCTTTGACTTCATCCTTATCAGAGATCGTCTGCGAAGCTAGCGGTCTAATACTTATCCTTTGGGGCCAGTGGTTCTCAACACTCCTAATGCTTCAACCTTTTAACACAGTTCATGTTGTGGTGACCCCCACCCATAACATTATTTTCATTGCTACTTCATAACTGTGAGGTCGCTACAACAGTCGGGAATCAAAATGTAAATACCTGATACGCAGAGGCCATTCGATCCTCAAAGGGATTGTGACTCACAGGTTGAGAACCGCTGCTCTGGACTCTCTTTCCCACAGATACAATCCTTGCTTCAAGTGAATGCAGTCCATTCAGAGCGAGTTCCAGGACAGCCAGGGTTATACAGAAAAACTCTGCCTCAAAAACCAAAAAAGGAAAAGTCAAGTTACCGAGCTTCACCACTGCATCTCACCTGGTCGCCACTGCTGCCACCCCAGACCCTGCTGACCGAGCAAGCGAGGTCTTTATCCTCAACCTCCTCCAGACCTTTCCCTTCCTGGAGTATTTGCAGTGCACAAAAGGGAGAGATTAAGGAGAGAGTACTCCCGGTTGCATTGCATCAATGTGTTCGCTGAAATACTTGAAAGCAGAGTTCCCTAGGGAGGCCTGTGCTTGTAGATCACGTGGAAGAAGTGTCTCCTCTTCTGGTGAGAGCAGGAACTTTGCTTCTGTCAGTCACAGTGGATCACCAGGGTTGGTGGAAAGGGGAATTGACCTTGCACAGACAATGTAGGGGAGCAAATCCAGTCACTAAGGTTTCCTTTAAACAAAAAAAGACACCTCAGGCCCACCAACTTCTGAGATTGCAGGCATGTAGCCCTGAACCAGGTTTATGAGGTGCTGAGGATTGAAGGCAGGGCTTCAGTCCTCTTAGGTCTGGTGTTAATCTGGGCTGTCAACTTGACTAGTTCTTCGAGTGAACCTTGACTAATACATTGGGCATGCACTTACCAACAGCTCAAATTTACTTTGACCAAGGTCCAAGGTGGGTGGGGTGTTACTGCTACTGTAACAAACAGTAGAGACAACCAACTTATAAGAAGAAGTTAGGGGTAGGGTGTGTATTCATAGAATAATCTTAGCACATGCAAGAGAGGCTGAGGCAGGATTGTCATGTGTTCAAGGTCAGCCTAAACTACAAAGCAAGCCCCTGTTGGCTCACAGTTTTGGAGATTTTGCTCTATGATGTTGCATTGTGGGGAGAACCACATGGTGGCAGAAGCTCAAGGCATAGTAAAAATTCACTAATGGACTGTGGGGGGCAAGGAAGAGGCCAGAGTGCCACATTCCCCTTGGGGGCTGTCCTAGTTACGGTTACTACTGTGTTGAAACACCAGGACCAAAAGGAAGCCTGGGAGAAAAGGGTTTATTTGGCTTACACTTCCACATAGCATCATTGGAAGATGTCAGGACAGGAATTCAAGAAACGCAGGAAGCTAGAGGCAGGGACTGATGCAGAGGCCATGGAGGGGTGCTGCTCACTGGCTTGTTCATCATGGCTTGCTCAGCCTGCTTTCTAATAGAACCCGGGGCCACCAGCCCAGGGATGACACCTCCCACAATGGGCAGGGCCCTCCTTCATCAATCTCTAATAGAAAATGCCTTACAGCTGGATCTTATGGAGGCCTTTTCTCAATTGAGGTTTCCTCTTTTTAAAATAGGACTCTAGCTTGTATCAGGTTGATGTGAAACTATCCAGGACAGAGGCACACCCCAAATAACTTAAAATATACCACTAAGCTGGAGAGTGGTGGTACACGCCTTTAATCCCAGCACTCAGGAGGCAGAGACAGATGAATCTCTGTGAGTTCGAGGCCAGCCTGGTCTACAGAGTGAGTTCCAGGACAGCCAGGGTTACAACAGAGAAACTCTGTCTCAAAAAAAAAAAAAAACTACTAAGCCCCATTGCTTCAAAGTGCAAAGAGCTGGACTTCTGAGACATAATCTAGGTTCAGAATACAGCGTATGTCCATTTACATGCTGGGGAGAAATACCACCAAGGCCCGTCTCAGGCGTGTGGAGCTCCCATGAAGGTCCTTGGAAGGGAGTGAGGAAATGGGAGCAGGGCAAGTATTCAGTGGCGAACAATCTCTAGCCCTTTTGGTGTGACAATGGGGAGGGCTGTTCAGGGTGAAACCCACCCTGCTCCTGTGGGCCTAGCCTGGTGTGAGGAAGCAGGGGTCCCAGTGGGAAACTCTGGGTCTGCAGCTTTGGACTCACACAGTACCAAGAGAAAGAATCCAACACCCAAGTGAGTTCCCAGATAGGTAGAGCTTGCATCTTCATTGTGTGTAGTCAGGGTCCTGCTGGTGAGGCCAGGCGGGTCTCCCAACTCCATAATCCTGCCTCAGCCTCTAGAGGGATTAGAGATGCCCCACCATGTCCAACTACTTTACAATTTAAAACTTCAAAAGCAGAGCTGGAGAAGTAGCTCGGCGGTATCAGGGTTGTCTTACATGTGTGATGTCCTGGATTTGATCCCCAGAATTGCAAAAATAAAATTGGGAAAGATAAAAGAGGGCTGATGAGATGGCTCAGTGGATAAAAGCGCTTGCTACCAAACCTGTCAACCTGAGTTCAATCCCCAGAACCCACACGGTGGAAGGACTGAGCAGCTCCCAAGTTCTCCTCTGACCTTTACATAACAGAAGCTGCATATGTGTGTCCATATACATAAAAACATAAATGATAAAAATCCAGACACGGCATATGTGTCTAACCCCAGCACTCAGGAGGCTGAGGCAAAAAGCATCTATGAGTTCCAGGACAGCTTAAGAATAGAGTTCCGGAATCGCCAAGGTAAGATTCAGTCTCAAAAACCAAACACACACACAGTACTGGAGACACGGTTCAGAGGTTAAGAGTTCTTACTGGTCTTCTAGAGGATCTGAGTTTGGGTCTCAGTACCCACATCCCAACTGCTAAAACAGCTCCAGCCCCGGGGGATTTGAGCCCTCCCTCTCTGGTCTCTGCAGGCCATATAGATGGCGTATACACACATATACATACACAGAAATAAATCAGAAATATAAAACTTTCCAAAAGGATCACTCAGAGAAACGCATGGCTACCAAGGTCTCTGCTCCAAGTGTGCTTCCGTGACAGGATTCATATATCAAAACTGAATAAGTACCACATAGTTTCAGTTTTCAAAGTGACACACTTGGGAAGAGGGAACCCAAAGAGAGGGGTTGTCCAGTCTGTGGGGACTTTCCTTGATTGTTAGTTGATGTGGGGTCCTAGCCCATTGTAGGCTGTGCTATCCTGGAAAGGTAGCGGAGCAATCCCACAGCCAGCTCTCCTCCATGGCTTCTGTTCAGGTTCCTGTGTTTCCACCTTGGAAGAAAGCCGATGTGAGTGGGACCTAGAAGGAAAGGGAGCTGGGCACACCAGAAGTCCCCTGTTCTGGCTTCCCATGGCTGCTGTCCGTCACAGTCTGCTTTATCTCTCCTTGCTGCTGGTGGTCGACACTGCGTGGACCCAACACAGAGAAAAAGGGAAGGCAAAATGTGGCTGCACAAAGAGGCTTCCTCAGAGCTCTCATCTGCCTGCGGACTTCTGTTTCAGAAGAGGCAGAGAGAAGAGGGTAGACATCTCTTGGCCCATTTCTCTTTGTCTTTCAAATTAGCCTGTAGCCTGTCTGTCTCCCTTTTTTTAGCCACTGAGCACCCACCCTAAGCTGGACAGTGGGGTGGGGGCTAGAAACAGACAAAGTATATAGTCTTTGCCCCTGGAGCAAAAGTCCCTGCCTCCTGCTACTCTCAACTCCTTTATCCACACGCGCACACCCCCTTCCTCCACAATGCCCTCTGAAACCTTCTCTTCAGCCCCTCTGACAGTTCTGTTCTGCCTTAACCAGGCTGTGCCTGTGTGGGGAGAATGCTCCCTGAGGGAAGTGACACAAAGAAAAAGGAGGGGGGCCGAAGGAGGGAATCCCGCTTACATCACTGCTCATTAGCATATGTGACCTCATCAGGAGGCGGGACAACTTCCCCAGGTGTCTAGGGGGAGGGAGTGGGGGGGGCAGTATTTAAAGGGAAAAGCTGACAGTGCTGCTGAGTGAGGGAACCGGTGCTGTGAGCCGCTGGGCTGCACTGGCACATGCACGCCGATGCACACGGACCTTGACATCAACATGGACACGGACACAGAAACCACAGCACTTTGTTCTTCCCGCAGCCGACAGGCCTCCCCACCAGGGACACCCACACCAGGTGAGGAATGATCGGGGCAGGATGTGGCTGAAGGCATGGGTTGGGGAGCTGAAGCTTTAGGTGGGAAGGTCAGTGCCAGGATCCAGTGAGAAGGGAAGAATAAATGCAGCCAAGGAGACCCCTGCACTCTTGAGGTCCGGACAGCCGAAGGAGAGAGGGGAGCTGCCCAGGTGCCCCTCCCCCAACACTCCCAGTGCTTCGCTAGAGAAACTGGCACTTGGCCCCCAGTTAACCTCATCTCCGATGGGCAGGGACTGCCAGGAGAGAAGAGGGAAGAAAGGAGCAGCCCACAAACCTAGGAATCACCAGCTGAGGGGGCTTCCCTGGGGACCTGTTGTAAGGGCTTCTTCTAGCTCCATCTTTGGCTGCCTGCCAAATATTGATCCTGTGCTATTTCTAGCCTTGCTCCATCCCCCTTTGTTGTGTCTGTTGTTGTTCCTCTAGTTACCCCAGCCCTTGAATTGCCACCCTCCTCACATACACTCTCTCCACCTCTGCCTCCTCACAAACACAATATTCTCTCCCACTCACCGGGACAGGCAAGAATCCAGGAGGATTCTCTCTTACACACAAACATTCTCTGGGGACAGCTCACCTACCTACAGGGACACAGGAACAGCACACTCCCCTTTGCTACCCCACCCCACCCATACCCCACCTACCCACCTCCCACCAACCCTAGATCTTAGGAAAAGGCCCTCCGCTAAGTTTCTGAATCTACCAATACCTGCCAGCAGCTCTCAGTTTGGGGACTGAGGTGCAGGAAGCAGTAGGGAGCAGTGGAAAGATAGCTCACTCCCCAACCTGCCTAGGCCAGAGGCCTAGTCTAGGGGTGTGCCTGGGTCCGTGTAAGTTGTGTGTGGTGTGTAACCCTGTGCACAAGTGCCTCCCACAATGGCACATGTTTTGAGCAGGTTGTAGCTAGGATCAAAATGGGGAAACCATTGTGCCTGCTTCTTGAAAGTCCATCACTTTGGGTTTCTGGGTGATTTAAGTACAAGAGGCTGGACTAGTGACTCGGTTTTTGGGGGGCCATGGTCTTTAGCTGGGTGTAGCTGGGTCTCTGAAGCAGCAGCCTGAATTGATGTCTAGATACACCTCACTCATGGCTTCCTTTCCTCTCCCTCTATAGAAGCAGACACTGTACTTCAGAAACAGAAGCCAGAGAAACTGTTGGCAGAACTGGACAGGAGTGGGCCACCTCCTGCCCCTGGGGCCCCCCAACGAAGAGGAAGTATGCCTGTGCCCTACAAACACCAGCTGCGGCGGGCCCAAGCTGTAGATGAACTGGACTGGCCCCCTCAGGCCTCATCCTCTGGTTCCTCTGACTCCTTGGGCTCAGGGGACACAGCCTCTGCACAAAAGGATGGTGTCTTTAAGGTCATGCTCGTGGGGGAGAGTGGCGTGGGCAAGAGCACGCTGGCCGGCACTTTCGGAGGTCTCCAGGGAGACAGTGCTCATGATATGGAGAACTCAGGTATTTTGGGGCATCCTGTAAGGCTTTTCAATCAGGAATGAAAGTATTCTTGGTATGGAGAGACCCTGGAGGACAGAACCTAAGAGAAATTTCTGCAATGCTTTCTACAGTAGTCTCCCTGGAGGGGATTCCCTGATGGTGGGAGCTAAGGTGTTCCTAGTTACCAGGTCTCACAAGTGTCGGGGAACCTCCTCATAGGTCTTATTCCCTCTCTCCCAACAGAGGACACCTATGAGAGACGAATCGTGGTGGACAAAGAAGAAGTGACCTTAATTGTTTATGACATCTGGGAACAGGTGAGGATTAAGATGGCCGTGAGCAGGTAAAGCTGCCAGGCCCGGAGAAGGGCTGGCTGGCTGAAACTGCTGGCATTGCCCATCCTGGCTCCAACAAGGGCTCAAGCATGACTTTGCATTGCCGCGTCTCCAGGAGCAAAGGCTCACGTTGGCATGCCCATCACGGCTCGTGGCTGTGAGACCCACCATTTTTCTAAGACCTGTTGGCTCAGACAAAAATTAGAATCCGGATTTGACAAACCCTTCAGCTTCAAGTAAGGTTAAACACAAAGAAACTGACCAGTCCATAAATACTTCACCCTGGAAGTCTGATGTGACAGGACAAAGGCCTAGCTCTACAGGATCAGTGAAAGGGGGGAGGGGCTGGATACTGGAACTTAATGTTACCATGGAGTAGAAAGGAGAGGCTAAATTGTTACTTTTTAAAATTTTTTAGTTCTTTGTTTTGGGGAGCAGGGTCTCATACTGTAGTCGGCACTAGCCTGGAACTCACACCCTTCCTCTTGCCTCAGCCTACTGTGTGTGTGGGTTACAGGTTTACAAGATGCTGGGATGGAACTCAGGCCTTTGTGTGTTTTAGGCAAGCATCCTACCAACTGTGCTACACCCCCAGCCCTTACATATTCCTGTTTAACATTCTTTCTAAATCAAGAGCTTAAGCCTACAAAAGTAGACGGTTAACCTACCCCGATTCTCCCACGTGGGCTCATCACTAACTTGTCAATCCTCCATGAGGCCCCTGGGTATTGAAATTCTGCCATTAACTAGCTCCGGGTCATAAGCAAGTGGCCCCTCTCTCACACGGTTGGATTCCTTATAGTTGAGATACAGGTTCCTCAAGTTGAGATGCAGTCTCTATGCCTCCGGCCCTAGCATTTTTGGCTCTCTGCTCATCTTCAGGGGGATGCAGGAGGATGGCTGCAGGACCACTGCCTCCAGACAGGGGATGCCTTTCTCATCGTCTTCTCAGTCACAGATCGACGGAGCTTCTCCAAAGTTCCAGAAACCCTTCTTCGGCTCCGGGCTGGGAGGCCCCACCACGACCTGCCTGTCATCCTGGTTGGAAACAAGAGTGACCTGGCCCGCTCCCGGGAGGTATCGCTGGAGGGTGTGTATCCTGATCCCGTTCTGTACTTGAAATCTCAAGAGATGGCTTTTCAGGTCACTCTTCTCCAGGAGGCCTCTTACCCCCACGGGTGCACGAGCTCTTGCCTCCCTGGGTCAGGGAAGAGCCCCACCACCCAGCTCCTGGGGCCCCTCACTAGCACTCCTGGGCACTCTGCCCTCCGTTTCGCGCCGCGGGCATAAAATCCCAGTGCAGTTCCGAGGTGGGATTCGGTGGTCCCAACCTCATCACCCGCTCCACCCGTGCAGGCCAACCCTCGCCAGGGGCGGGCTGCCCGACGGGTGCCTGAGCCGCTTCCTTCCCGCAGAGGGTCGCCACCTGGCCGGGACGCTGAGCTGCAAGCACATCGAGACGTCGGCCGCCCTGCACCACAACACTCGTGAGCTCTTCGAGGGCGCCGTGCGCCAGATCAGGCTGCGGCGGGGCCGGAGCCACGGGGCCCGGCGACCGGAGCCCGGCAGCCCCGACGGCACCGCGCCGCCCACGCGCCGCGAGAGCCTCACCAAGAAGGCCAAGCGCTTCCTCGCCAACCTGGTGCCGCGCAACGCCAAGTTCTTCAAGCAGCGCTCCAGGTCGTGTCACGACCTCTCCGTGCTCTGAGCCACGGTCGCCATGGCCACTGCAGTCGCCATGGTCACCGTGGCCTCCGCTCGACCCCTCACCCCACTCCTGTCCGTCTAGGAAACCAAAAATTCCCAGGATGCCCTGGTGAGCGGGAGGCGGGGCCGGGTGGCTGGTCCACCGCCACCAAGCCTGGTCTGAACGGCTGACCACCTACAGCGCCTCAAGACCTGCGGGTCAGGGAAGAAATCCATGCTGCAAGGTATTTTTTATTATTATTATTATTATTATTATTATTAACTATCAAGAGGCCACCTCTCCCGCAAAGAGACTCCAAAAGCTAAAACTGGAAAAGTGCTTTGTAGCCTCCTGGATGGAGTTGACCTCCTTGGTACTCAGAACATGCCTTACCTTTAAGCAAGTTTTGAAGGTAAAAACCCAGCGATGACTCTTCCAGAATGACTGAAAGGTTCTCCTATCTGCTGCCCTGGCTCACTTTGCCTTTAAGAAATTCTTAAAGGAAAGGGCCTGGAAGTTACTCTTGAGATTGGACTCTGATTTACCGTTCTACTATGGCACGTCCCCTTTAAAGTTATTGAAGTTAAGATATGGGCAGACTCTCTCTGTCTTTAGATGCCCTAAGGTAGAGCTGAGTGCTGGCAACCCCTTTGGCCAGGGCCTAGGAGGCACCAGCAAAGAGCTACCCCTTCCCCTTTCCAATAAATTTTTTTTTCTATTGCACTCTGTTCATCTTGGCTTTCTGTTCTGGTGGTTCCCAGAGAAGGAGATGTGAGGGGAAGTTTTTCTTACAGGCGGGGAAGCTTGGGAGACCCTGAGAAGCAAGAACTGGACATCTTTAGGAAAGGTCTGGACCTGACTTGGTCCTGGGGCAGGCCCTCAGCAACAGTGAGACAACAGACCTGGAGAGAAACAGACCTAAAAGTGACCTAGCAACTCAGTGATACCAAAGTCCCAGTCTTGAGATTTGGGTCCCAAGTCTTTATCCTACCCCATCTTCCGGGGAGCAGGTGGGGAGTCTACCTTTAGCTGCAGAGTCACCCAGCTTCGACTTGGTGAGGTGGAGCAATGGCGGAGGCAGTGTCCCCCAGGGGTGTCCATTAGCCGGGGCATGCTAGGGTGGGCTTGTGCCTTCCTTGGCAGGGCCCCACAGCTCCAGCTGTCACCTGCAAAGCCCATGTGAGAACTGAGCTGTCATCGCCTCCCCTGAGGACACCCACGCCTGCTGCTGCCTGAGCCGTGAGTTTGAACAAAGAGAACAGAGGCAGCAGCTCCCTCACCTCTAGACATTTAGTTCAGCTACCTGAGCGCTGGAGAGCCAGGCCTCCAACGTACCACATGCGGCATCCTAGAATCTGGTAGGAAGAGGTGAGGGGCTTCCTGAGGCCTTGTAGCTGGAGAGCAGAGGATGAGATGAGCACATAATATTGGAGTTATCCTTGGGAATAGATTGAACTTTATTTGTTAACTCCTTAAAGACCTTATCAGGCATTGCCGTCCGTCTTACAGGGGAAGAAACAGTTTCCGTAGCTTGCCTGCAGTTACAGGGTAAACAGCAGGCCAGGGATTCTCCCTGCTTTGGCTCTAGCTTTAAATCTGCAGTTCGGCACGGACGAGATAGAAGTATGGCAGGGGAGATGCAAGGATTCGATGGGCAGAGCCCTGTGCCAAGCTGTTGTGAAAGGCAGGGAGGTTACCTGGCTCTCGTGCAGCAGGAGGCCTGGAACTCTGGAGCCCTTGAATAGAGGGAGCTCTGATTTTAAATTGCAGGAGAGAACACAGGGCCAATAAGGGACCAGATGGTTGTGCATTTGGGTTGAAACCTCAGGGACATGAAGAGGAGGGTAAGAGATGAGCACAGAAAAGATTTGGAGCCCGACCACAAAGGACCTTAAATGTCAGCAAAGGACTTTGTGCCTAAACTGCAGGAAGTGAGTCACCCAAGCCCTCTGAATGTGGAAGTGGCGTGTTAGCAATGGTCCTTTGAGACTGGGAGGCTGGTAGAGATGTGCGTGGACCGGGACAGCGGTGAGCGGTAAGAACTACAGAACGGAGCTCAGGGGCTAGAGACGGCGACACACGTGGAGTCGTGCTGGCCAGTCGTAGGTGGCAGTACAAAAGCACAAGGAGCATGGGCTGGAAGCTCAGAACTTGGTCCAGCACTCAGGAGACTGAGCAGGAGGATCATGAGTTCAAACGCAGCCGGAGCTACACAGAGCCAAGGATTGCCTAGTATCCCAATCCTCTTGTCTTCACCTCCCAAGTGTTTCAAGTACAGGTGTCACT
The DNA here is from genome assembly GCA_026225945.1 of Cricetomys ansorgei. Classification (NCBI taxonomy): domain Eukaryota; kingdom Metazoa; phylum Chordata; class Mammalia; order Rodentia; family Nesomyidae; genus Cricetomys; species Cricetomys ansorgei. The sequence goes on from JAMJFZ010003384.1 coordinate 2,797,249, forward strand.
ATGGTGCCTGGCTTTACCGGGTGCTGTGGATGAAGCTAAGGCTTCATACCAATGGGCAAATATTGTCTCAACCGCATCCCCAGCCTTGGTTAATTTTTTCACTTGGAACTGGAGAGGTGGCTCAGTGGTTAAGAGCAGCACTGGCTGCTCTTTCAGAGGATGCAGGTTCGATTCCCAGTACCGACATGTCAGCTCAAATGTGTCTGTAACTCCAGTTCCAGGAATTTGACCCCCTCGTCTGATCTCTGTGAGCCCAGGCATGTAAGTGGTGCACAGACATACATGCAGGCAAAGCACCCATGCACATAAAATAATAAACTAATAAAATTTATTATTTCATTTATTTGTGTGTTGGAGTATAAGAAAGCCATGGTGTACATGTGTCGGTCAGAAAGCAGCTTGCAGGAGCTGGTTTTCTCCATCCACCATCAGGGCCCTGGGGATGGAACACTGCTTGCCAGAGACAGGGCCTCACACTGTACCCCAGACTGACCTGTATTTTCAGCAACCCTCTTGGCTCAGCCTCCTGGGACTACAAATATAAACCACCACATTTGGTTTAGATTTTTTGGTTTGTTTGTTTTGTTTTTGTTTTTTTCAAGACAGTTTCTCTGTTGTAACTCTGGTCCTCCGGGAACTCATCCTATAGACCAGGCAGGCCTCGAACTCACGGAGATCTGCCTGCCTCTGCCTCCCAAGTGCCACCCCTGCCCAGATGAGTCTTTCCATTCTTATTTTCCGTGTGTTGCTGTTTTGCTCAAAGGTATCAGTGCATCATGTGCATGCAATGCCTGTGTAGTCCACAAGAGGGCACTGGGTGTGCTGGAACTGGAGTTAAGGACAATGGTAGGCCAACGTGCAGGTGCTGAGGACAGCACCTAGGTCCTCTGCAAGCCCCTGGCTTTGGATTTTCAACCATGGCATTTACTGCTTGTTCAAAGACCAAATAAGGATAAAACTAGTCATGAAGGTTCATGCCTGCAGCCTTGAAAGGTATCCGTCTCAACAAACAAATAATAATAATGATTTAAAATAAACCGTCAGGCTGAGTGTTGTGGTGCATGCATTTAATCCCAGCACTTGGGAGGCAGAGACAGGAGAGTCTCTGAGTCTACAGAACGAGTTTCAGGACAGCTAGGGTTAGAACAGAGAAACCCTCTCTAAAAAGAACTAACTGACTAAATTATTAAATAATATAAAAAGAAAGTAAACTGTCAATGTTACAGAGAAGGGAGGAAGAAGGAAGTCCTGGGCACAGATACGCAAGGAAGGCTGCCACAAATGTGACAGAAGAAGTAGGACTGAGCACGTGCGGAGAGGATCGCCAGTGGTCAGAAGTCAAGAAGGGAGAAGCAGCCATGGAGGTCCAGTAGCTTTCTCGGGATAGATGCTTCAATATTGCATATTGAAGGCGATGGCAGGACCTCCCCCAGGAGGAGAGCCACAAAGCACAAACCTGCCTCCCTCCAAACTCAGCCAGTCCCATCAGCCAGACCCATCTGTGTGTTCCCTCCAGACGCCTACGGGGAAGAGCTCAGAACAGACAGAAGCTAAAGCCAGGCTCCCACCAGACTTGGGAGAGGTAAGGTCTTCTCTGAGAGTCAGGCCATCTTCCCTCTGCTCAAGGCAAAGTAGACTTGTTGGCCTGGGCTGAGGTGGGCGGTCAACAACTATTCTTGGGGCCTAAGTTGCCCGTGGTGAGTCAGATGCCAACAGACCCCTCTTACCCACTGTAGTCATGTCTTAAATCCCATGCTCCCTTACCATCTCCTACTGTACCTAGAACCCTGTCCACAAGCCTTCCCCCATGTCCAGGCCTTGTACGCCTTCCCCTGAGGGGCCAGAGAAAGAGGGTAGTTCTTTGACTAGGAAGGAGTCTTTCCATTTCAGGCCTTTGTGACAGTTGTGACTTTGGGCTCTGTTGCATCTAAACCCTTCTGTAGACTAGAATAGAGGCTCTTCTTTCTGACAAGGTGCCAGCATTGTGGGGAGAAGTCCTCTGGGAATCCCAGGAAGCCCACACACGTCTTCTTTGTTAATCAAGCAGTTTCAATCCACACCGATCTTAAGTATATTTTTCTGGGATTTTAATATTTCAGCCACAAATGTTTGAAGACATTTTGTTCCCCTCAAGTACTAAGCATACACAATATGCCAGGCACTGGGAAGACAAATACATGCATGACACCATCTCAGAGCCTCAAAGATGAGCTAGATGGTAACTGTCAAAAACAGCAGCAGCTAGACCACACTCTAACTGTGGGCCATGCTTTGTGCTCTAGGTATTCTGGAAGTAGAAACTGGACCTAAAAGGATATACAGGATTGGGGTCTAGTGAGTTCCACCACAACCAGGGCTACATAGTAGGAGACACCACCCCCTCTCTTCCCCCCCCCCTCGCACACACACACAGGCTGGGGATGTAGCCAGCAGGTAGAGCCCTTGGCTAGCATGCACAGGGCCCCGGTTCCACCCCAGCACTGGGAGGATAAAGAGAAACAAAGCAAAAGAGCAAAGATCTTTAAAATCTGTGAAGTGATTCACAGTGGAAATCACAGTGCAAGTCCCCAAGAAGCAAAGTATAGTACTACTCTGGAGACACAAACCAATCCATTACAGGGTGGTGGCTTGGGGGGGTTTTAGAGAAAAGACTAGCAACCAAGGCATTGTACGTTTGTGGGACCTGCAGAAGCTACTAAGAAAGGCCTATATAACAGGACGCTAGACTTCTTGCTTCGAGGCCAACCAAAGCTCATGCACTAGACACCTGGGTGGGGCTCACCTTGAATTCTCAAAGCCACCTTTTATTGTGATCTGACTGTACAGAGCTTCAGACACAGAATGGTTGGTTAGTGGGATTCGTTTCCCTATAAAGTAGGCGACCATACACAAACACGACTTGAGACTTTAACCAGGAACTCATTACTTTCACATGTCCCACCCACCCTTCCCCCTTTGTAATTTTGAGTGTTTTGAGTATTTCCTAAAATGATAACGAGGTTAGGTAGAAAGTCAACTGAGTGAGCATCCAGGGGAAGAGGAATGATAACAGCAACAGACTAACATGCTGAACTCTTCGTACTTAGCATCTCACATAAGCCTCAGGATACACTTATGAATAGCCACTCCCAACAGATGAGAGTCCGAGGGAAGTGAAAGGCTTGAGCTTAGTCAGCTGCTCGTGACAGAAGAGCACCCTGAACCATGTAAGCCCATGTACCTGCAGAGTGACCATTTGACCACAAGGGTGGCTGCCCTCTAGCTTTCTTCAGTGTAGAGTTGAGGAAGAGGAGGCTAAATCCCAGTGCCCTTTATTCTAAACAACTAGGCTTCCAAACCCTCAAGCACTGACTGGGACACAGCCTTCCTAAACACTGGCAAACTTTTCACAAGTGTCTAATTTCCAAGGTCATGGTTTCCCCTTTTCAAGCTCAACACTGACTGGCTCCTTTCCAGTCTTCAGGCAACCTCATCCATCTATCTACCCATTGCTCTAAAAACGAAAGTGCCTAATGGCTCTACGGTAACTCCAGCCAGCTGCCAAGGGCTCTTGAGTACAGATCATCTAGAACAGTCGGCAGAGCACCCAACTTTAAAAGTGGTCTTGGAGCAGATCTTCCCTCTCTTCCATTCTCCCACGTGATATAAGTTGGTGGTCAGCTTTACTTCACGTATTCACAGAGCTCTCAGTCAGGGAAAACAGGCCGAATACTGCAAGCGAAGAGAAAGGAAAACGGAGTTGAAGACTCAGACATACAACTCAGACCAAAATTCCTTCTTGTATCCAGCTCATCCAGCAAGTGCCTTCACCTGGTTGCTATGGAAACATCAGTCTCTGGTGGATGGCAAGCAGCACTTTAGAGGTATCATGGGCTACCATGGTAACACCAAAAACAATAGAGATGTATCCTCTCTCCTGCAGGAGAAAGGGATGGATGAGACTGTTGGGAAAACTAAGCTAGAAGGAGTTTTGGAAAGCCTGCCTTTGACTTTGAGAGGCAATTAATTCAGTAGACATATCCTGTGCGCATAGCAAAAGGCATAACGAAAAAGATTTGTATGGCTTCACCAGACTAAAATCATCGAGGAATAGTTTGCAAAGAACTAAGTGTAAGTGCAGAATGAGCCAAGTACTCACACCTGTGATCCCGACACTCAGAGGCTGACGTGGGACTCCTGCTACATGTTTGAAGCCAGCCTGGGCAACGGTAAAATCCCACCTCAAAAGTCCAAGAACATCCAGTGAGACAGCTCAGTGGGTGAAGTCACTTGCCACCATGCCTGACAACCAGAGTTTGATATCCTGTACCAACATAGTGGAAAGAAAGAACTAACTCCTATAACTTGTCTTCTGGACACAGGTGTTCCTCACAACACACACACACACACACACACACACACACACACACACACACACACACACACAAATAGGAAACTCCTGGCTGCCAGCCTAGCTCCATGTTCAGTGAGATAGCCTCTCTCTATGGAATAGGGCATAGGGTGGTAGGACAGGGCACCCAGTGTCAACCTCTATTCTCCACACACATGAATAGACATGCGCAGCCACTTGAACATATACATGTATACAACATACATACAGAGAGAGAGGGAGAGGAGGAGAGAGAGAGAGGAATGGAAAAGGGCTCATAAGGGGAGTTACAGGTAGTTAATAGTTGCTGGGGAAAGGAAAGACATTTTCCTTGGTGGAGGAGCTAATGGAGAGATGTCCACGCTCCTGTAAATAACCTCTCTTACCCATCCTCTTTGAAGTAGCCCTCATTAAACTCATTGGTTCACAAACAAAACAACAAAACTCACCACCACCAACACACAGAATGAGACCCACAGCAGGACAGTACTAGGAAGGCATATTAATTCCAACTGGGAGTTATGTTCTTACAGGACTGGATTTTTGACCAGCAGAAGGCAGAAGGAAGAAAGGTAAGCCAAGATGTAGATGTTGGAAAGTTCAGGATCAGAGCTGGGTGCAGTTTTGTGGGAGAATGCCTGTTTATCATGTGTGAGGCCCTGGATTAAATCCACGGCATAGGATAGGGGAGACCTGGGCTCTGGTTCAGTAGATAAAAGTCTCTGCTGCCAATCCTGAGGATCAGAGTTGCATGTTTGTAGAAGGAGGGAACTGATTCCCCAAGTTTTCCTCTGACCTACACACACACACAAGCATACATAGTCAACCAAGAACAATGGACGTAGATAACTTGACACTTGTCCAGTGACTCCAAGGCTCCCACAGTGGTGTTGACAGGCAGGTCAGAGTGAATAGTTAGAGGATCTTGAAGCCAGTCCAATTATATTAGAATTAAATTTGCCAAGAGATTGTGGGGCAAGTCTCTGTCTATCCATCTGTATCTCTCCCTACTGAAGTTTTTATTAAATCCACAGATTTTTAAAAAAAAAAATAATCTCTTCAAATCTGTTTCCTTGTTTACAATGTAGAAAAGACAATTTACCTTAGCCAGTTGTGAATATTAAATGAATAAACACAGTGGTTAGAATTATTCCTCCTCGAAGTTCAAGACAGTGCACACCTTTAATCCCACCCTTGGGATGCAGGGACAAATGGCTCTCTGGAGTTTGAGGCTAGCCTGGTCTACATAGTGAATTAGAATTATTCACTATGAACAGCCAGATCTACACAATGAAACCCTAACTCAAAACAAACAAAAAACACAGCACTCTGCAAGCCACATGTGGTAGCAAAGAACGGTAATCTCAGCATTTTGGAGACTAGCACAGATCAATTTCAGCAAGTTCAAGGCCAGCCTGAGCTATACAGTGAGTTCTATGCAAGCTTGAGCTACAGCGTGAGGCCCTATCTACACACACACACACACACACACACACACACACACACACACACACACACACAGTAGAACCTGGCCTAGTGAACCACAACTGTCATACCAGAACTCAAGAGGCTGATGAGATGACTCAACAGTTAAGAGCACTGGCTCTCTTGCAGAGGATCCAAGTTTGGTTCCCAGCATCCAATGGTGTCTCACAACCATATTAGACCCCAGTTCCGGGGGATCTAATGTCCTTTTCTAACCACTGCAGGCATCAGAGTCACACATGATACACAGGCATACAGGTAGGCAAAGCAGTAAAGAATACATAAAATACATTTTTTAAATGTTTTACTAATTTATTAAATGCATGAATGCTCTATCTGCGTGAACACTTACATGCCGGAAATCAGATCCCATTATAGATGGTTGTGAGCCACCATGTGGTTGCTGGGAACTGAACTCAGGACCTCTGAAAGAGCAGCCAGTGCTCTTATCCGCTGAGCCACCTCTCTAGGCCCCCATAACACAATTTTTTTAAAAAGAGACTGCAGCAAGACTGCTATAATTTTGAGGCCAGCCAGACTACATAACAAAACTTCATCTCAAACAAAAGAATATGGCTATTTAAAGACTTATCTTTAGTGTATGTGTGTGTGAATGCTTCATGTGTGTGGGTACCCTAGGAGCCCAGAAGAGGGCATCAGATCCCCCGGAGTGGGAGTTACAGGCAATTTTAAGCTACTCAACATGGTACTAGAAATCAAACTCAGACCTCTGGAAGAACAGAAAGTGCTCTTAGCCACTGAGCCTGCTCTCCAGCTCCGGAACACAGAAATCAAAGGGAGGTATTGCCTCTGCCTTAGAGAAGACATAAGCATAGGCTATGAGCTTGCCCTGGTTAGTTTTGCTGTCAACTTTACACAGCTAGGAAGGGGGAACCTCAACTGAAGAACTTGCTGGATCATATGGCCTCTGGTTACATCTGTGAAGCATTTCTTCAATTGCTAATTTACATAGGAGGGCCTAGTTCACTGTGGGTGGTGTCATCCCCAGCCAAGTGGGCCTGGGCTGTGTAAGAAAGGTAGCTGAGCAAACCGGGAGAAACAAGCCAGTAAGCGGTTCCTCTGTGGTTTCTGTTTCAAGTCCTGTCTCCCCTCGATGATGGAGGACATCATTGGTGAAACAAACTCTCTCCTCCCAAGTTGTTTTTGGGTAGTGTTTCATCAAAGCAATAGGAAACCAACCTACAACAGAGCCCAAAGTCAAGCCTAGAACCAAGGATGAGTGGAGAAACTCTAACTGTGCTGGGAAAGGATCTAGGTCACAGTCTCACCCAGTCCCTCCCACCCACCCATGCTCAGGTGGGAGAACTGGAGGGAGGTTTCTTCTCTCTTAGCCTGGACAGAGACTCTTCATTGCCTGCTTCTCTCTACTCTAACCACCCCCCAGCGGAGGGATGAGTAACACATCACTGAGTCACGTACAATGACACCAGCTGTTACCTACTAGATACTGCCACCTTATATGGGGTAAAAGTACAGCAGAGTTGTCTTAGACGTCCCCTTACGCCCATCGTGGTCTATCTCTCAACAAGAGGCTGTATGATGAATTAAGCACGGAGTAAGGAAAGGCTGAGGTAGAAAACCCAGTGTTCACAAAGGCAATCAGCTGGGAGTTGGGACTATTAGGGGAATCAGATTGAAATAGGGGCCCATCGGAGAAGGGGAGGGAAACATGGCCTGTGCGTATAACAGTGTGGAAGAGTCCGTCCGAGCCAGCCAGGAGGTCAGGTTCATGGCCTCGGGATGACAAACGAAAAACAGTGCCCTGCACCACTCAAGATACATTAGCAGTCCAATCAATAACTATAGGGGACTGGACTATAGCCAGCAGCTCCTACCTAAAAATAGAGTATCATTCTTTCTTCCGTTCCCTTCCCACAGACGCAAAGAGTAAAGTAGGGGAGGACCGAGAAGGGGAGGGGGCGGCAGAGAACAGCCACAGGTGAAACTGCCGGCCAAGGGTCAGGAGCTAGCCAAGGCCAATGGCTACCTGTGTTACAGCCAGCCCCCAGCATTTCCTGATTCAGTGTGGAAAGCAAAGCCACCACCCCACCTAGAAGCCTGAGAGCTGACAAATTAAAACCTAACGGCAATTATCCATATTTTTAGCTTGATAAAGTCTTAGCATTCTGTTGCCATGGAGATCAGTAAAGAATGGAGGATCCCCACAGAGCCCTGCCCCTGAATTCAGGTCTTCTTTAGCTTGGTGCCTAGTCCTGGAGCCACACTCTTCCCTAGCCCCTGCTATGCAGAGCAGGCAGGGGAGGGTGCCCCTCTCTTTGGCAGACCTATTCCTGGAATACTCAATTCTCTGGAACTGACTAGCCCCAAAACTGTTATCCCAGGTAGAGCTATATGAAAAGCAAGGCTTGAGGGAGCTGGTTAATAAGCAGTTGTAAGGGGCTGGAGAGAGCACTAAGACACCAAGCACTTACTGCTCTTCCACAGCCTGTGTGCGCACACACACATACCTGTTTTCTGTTTTTTAAAGGACACAGTTGTGGACATCAAGTACGGGGAGTCCTGATGTACAATGCCCAAGACTTTTTTGGATATGAACTGAGTTCCCACTATAGGTCAAAGGCAGGGCCTAAAGGCAGACTGGGTAAGGAATGTGAGCTAAGATGCTTCTCTGGATCACAGAACACCAGATGGCAGTGCTGTCACACTGCCATCTGGTGGAAAGACCAGATTTGTCCTTATGCACCAAGCAAGAGACTGGAAGTCTGTCAAAGTGGGCAGAGGTACAGAGACAGTTAAGATAATGGAGGGAACCAGGTGATGGGAGAATGCAACCCTGATACCGACAGGAAACTCCCCGTGGGTGTGAAACATTTGTCCACTTTTCTTCCTAAAGGCTAAGCACAACAAAGACGATGAAATAGTGTTACCAAAGTCTAAAACCATCAAAGCTTCGGTTTAGAAGTTCACATCAGATAGATGCTCCAACTAAGACCACGCACAGGTAGACAATACCCTCACAGCAGGGAGATTGCCTTTCACAGAAGCTTGTGTATTTTGTACGTATGTATGCTGGTGTAGTACGCTGCTGTGGCTACTCAGCACAGACAAGGAGGTATGTTCACAGATGCACACCCTGCCAGACCTCAGCAGAGGGAACCACTATCATGGCAAGGCCATACTGGACAGTGGACCTTAAGCATCTCAGCTCAGGTGTTTTTATTGATTCAGAACTCCTCAGGTGTTCTACTGATGGCACATGCAGACCATGAGCAATCAAACATCCCCCACATAAAGCCAACACCTACAGACAATACAAAATGCCAGGGCCTAGGCAGCCCTTTTCCCAACAGTCCACTAAACAATTATTTTATACATAACTAAAAATAAACTTCACATGCCCCAGTAGAAGAGAGGAATGATGTTTTGGGTTTTTTTTTTTTCTTTCCGTTTTTGTTTACTTAATTGGTTTGGTTTTTCAAGACACAGTTTTTCTGTGCAGCCTTGGCTATCCTGGAACTCATTCTGTAGATCAGGCTGACCTCGAACTCAGAGATCCACCTGCCTCTGCCTCCAGAGGGCTGGGATCAAAGGCATGTGCCACCACTGCCTGGTGAGAAGAATAGTTTTTGTTTTTGTTTTTTAAATATACATTGGTGTTTTGCCTGAAAGTATGTCTATATGAGGGTGTCAGATCCCCTGGAACTAGAGTTAAAGACAGTTGTGGGCTACCATGTGGATGCTGGGAATTGAACCCAGGTCCTCAGGTAGAGCAGCCAGTGCTCTTGACGGCTGAACCATCTCTCCAAGAGGGATAGTTTTAACCGCTACCATTGAGGCCACAGGACAGGCACAGAGCAAATAATGAGGAGTGGCAGCCCCACTCTGTTCTTGACTCTGGGTCACATGAGGGGCTGGTGAAGTAGGGCAAGTATGCACAGGAGGGGTGATAGCACCTACCTTTCGCTAAACTCCTGAAAGCCTCCGAAGGCGTCCCAATTGCTTGGCAGAAAAGACGATTCCCACATCTCCCAGCAAGAGGCTGAGTCCACAGCAGGCTTCTCAGTGCACAGGCCACAGTGTCTCTCCTGCTGCAGAAAGCCTCAAGGTGCAACCCCATGTTCCAAATGTCCTTTCCACTCAGAAGCCCTACAGGTTTGTCTTGATAGCTTACAGGATAAAGGTTACTTTCTTTAGTTACTGCTCATGGCCTAACCAATGGAGGAAGAATGGAGAAATCACTGTGTTGGTGTTCGGAAACGGCAAAGTCATCTTTGGAGATAATACACAGGGACAAATATGTTCAATGTAGGTGTAGATCCCATTCTCCTCATCTGGATGGTTCGCTTAGCAGAGTCCATTCCCAAGGGAGCATGGCAGAAGTTCTTCTTGGTGTCTAAAAGTGACCCATAGAACTGGAGAAATAGCTCAGCAGTTAAGACCACAGACTAATGTTGTGGAAGTTTATTTTCAGTTATGTATAAAATGATTGTTTTGTACACTGTTGGGTGAGGGGCTACCTAGGTCTTGGCATTTTGTATTGTCTACAGGTGTTGGATTTATGTGGGGGATGTTTAACAATGATCTTCGCACGCTGTCAGTAGAACACCTGAGGAGTTCTGGATCAATAAAAAACACCTGAGCTCAGATGCTCGGGGGTTCCACTGTCCAGTATGGCACTAGCCAGGATAGTGGTTCCCTCTGCTAAGGTCTGTCAGGAGTTTGAGAGTATGAAAGCACCTCCCTGTTCTCCTTGATAAGCTGCCACAGTAAGTGAACTGCTACAGACTGCTTTTCCAGAGGATCAGTGTTCGATTCCCAGCACCCACATGGCAGCTCACAACCATCCGTAACTCCAGTCCCAGGAGATCTGATGCCCTTTTCTGGCTTCTGTGGGTACTGTGCACACACAGCACACAGACATACGTGCAGGCAAAACACCCATATGCATAAAATTAAAATAAATGTAAACACTAAATAAATAAAAGTGGCCCCAATTCTTCAGAGTTGATGTCCTTTTGCTCTCAGAATGGCTGGAGCCACAAAACGAAGAAAAGGCAGTAGAAAAGTCCCTGAAAAGCACAGTGGTACCTTAGGAGGCAGTGTGCTGAGCCTGGTTTACCTGCTGGAAGGAGAACAGATAGATGGGAAACTGAGAGGGAGAATACAAGAATGACCAAGAGTGAATGACGTAGTCCTTGAGGCTCTGGGGCGTGAAGCAGCTGGAAAGCAGGCAGCCCTGTGAAGGAACTACCTGAGCAGCCAGGTGTAGCATTAGCTCAGAGCTGGAACAGAGAGAGGCAGTTACGGAGTGAGCACACAGCTTTCGCACAGGGCTATTCCTCTACAGGGCTGTGTACACAAAGAAGAGTTAAAGCCTACCACTGCTATAATCCTAGAATTCTCTATACCTGCTGACACCGGATCCAGCTTCTGGTCCCCATCAGGAAAAGTGATGTCTGTGTTGTCATCTAGCTGCTTAGTCATGTGGCCAACCCTCAGAGGTAGACCAGGAAGGTCGATTGTTCCAGGGCTCCTTGGGCACACTCAGGAGTCAGAAAACTATGGGAAACGTAGGCTACATCTCTCATCTCCCTGACCACATGGATTCCCCAAGCCCACTTAACTTTCGCCAGTCCTGCTGTCCCCAGCAGATTGCTTACCAAAACAAATGCTCACCTTGACACAAACTTTTCATCCCCAGGAAATGTAGCCTAAAATTCATTGCTCCAAAATGGTTCTTCAAAAAGGACCTTTTTAACCAATATAGTAGCATTCACTTTCCAATCTTCCAGCTTCACTAAGACCCCAAAATGAGAAAAGGCTGTCATCTGCAAGAAATTTAGTCTGTCTTTAAAATCTAGTTGTTTTGAAAATGGCTATATAGGGGCTAGAGAGATGGCGCAGAAATTAAGAGAATATATTAGTCTTTCAGAGAAACCAAGTTCAATTCCCATCCCTACTGTAACTGCAGAGTCAGGGGATCTGATGCCTCTGGGCTCGTTGGGCACGTGCACGCACGCACACACACACACACACACACACACACACATACTATATACTCATGCAGACACACATATACACATAATTAAAAGTCAGATCTTTGGGAGCTGGAGAGGTGGCTCAAAGGTTAAGGTCTTTGCAGAGGACTGAAGCTCAATTCCCAGCACCCATATAGTGACTCACAACTATAAATAACTCCAGTCCCAGAGGATTTGATGCCCTCCTCTGACCTCCCAGAGCACCCAGTACAAAGACACACATGCAGGCAAAACACTCACACATGTGAAATAAAATATAAAATCTTTCTGGGAATGTGGCGGCATGAGCCTTTAATCTGGCAGAGGCAGGCAGATCTCTGTGAGTGAAAGGCCAGCCTGGTCTACAGAGTGAGTTCCAGGACAGCCAAGGCTTCATAGTGAGACCTTGTCTCAAAAACCAAAAGAACAACAACAAAATCTTTTTAAAAGGAGGGAGACATACAGGGGATGTGGATAGAGTGCTTGCCTTGAATGCACAAAGCCCTGGGTTCAGTCCCAGCATTGACATATTTAAATGGCAGACAAGCTGAGAGCCAAGAAGATTCCTGGGCTTTTAATTCATTCCTAAGGACAATTAATTTTTAGTTATCTATCAAGTATTAGGAATCTACACTTCAAGATCCCAGACTCTGGGATGCCAGAACTAAACCAAGTCTTAGCAGAACTGTTGAGCACAGACAGAACTTCCTCTGACATACATACATGCACTCTGATTAAACAACTACAGGAGGCTTTAGTCTTTAGTCTCTCAGCAGCAGCAGCCTAGTATGTACTGGGACTCCTGTCTGTTTGTCAAGGTTGTTGACCTAAGAGGCAACAACAGAAGCCCTTTCCACATCTGGGTCACACAGAGAGTTAGAAATGGCTACTTTCCACCACAGAATAATTAACCCAATAGATGCCCTTGTTTACTCTGGTATCACCTGTTCTAAGGCTGGCATGTGGTACTGACAGTTCCTAGGTAGGTGGTATATGTGGCCAGCCTTTACTGGATACTTCTGAGATGAGCAAGTCTCATGAAAGAACATAGCCTACCTTGTCTTCCAACCCCTAACCTTGTAAACAACTGTAGGGATATATGCTCCATTGATTAAACTCAGAAAATTGATTTTATGGCTGGTAGCCAGTGCTAAGCCTAGTTACATGGGGCTAGAAGAATCTGTTAATAGAAATTAAAACAATTCTCTGTTGTGGTGTGGAGGAAAGATGAAATGTGTCCAATACTAATCTGTCTCACTTTTCTCCCTGTCAAGTACCTTCTAATACAAAGGTCCTTTAGGATGAAGGAACTGCTTCAGCTGTGTACATCTGAGTATATGCCAGCTGTGTGTGGTACCCACAGAGACCAGAAGAGGGCATTCAATTCCTAGGGCCGGAGTTACATGTTGCAGTATATTTGAACTTACCTCCAGATATTATATTCACTGAAAATATCATTGCACTGGCTGCCTGAAAGCCTAGCAGGATGTGATTTCTATGGCTAAACCAGCTGTTTTACCGTGTGAATAAGAGTTACTCTCTCTTAGCTTAATGTAAATAGTGTTCCTGAAAAAGAGGTCATGTGGATGCTCTACCAGACTGGAGGGGACATTAGGCGTGGTCTGGTCACCCCTATTGAACTGCAGTTCCCCCACTATAATATGTAGACATAACTCAGATGGGTGGGGGCCTAACCCCTTTTGTGTCAGTGGCACCCCACTATAGATGTGGACACACCCCTACAGCCAAATGTTTGGGAGGAACAAACCACTGTATCTCTTTCATCATGCAAATAGACTGCTAAGGGTGAGCTAGGAGGAGCTTTTAAGATTATAAACTGCCAGCTCCAGCAGAGCAAAGGGAGAGCTGGAAGATGGCAGGTTGAGAGCTCTCCTCAAGTCTGCCTGGCTTGTACCTTTAACCATGTGTCTTTATTAACTTACCACCAGACATAATAATCTTCTACAGTTACAGGTAGCTGTGAGCCACCTGACATGGATACTGGGAAAGGAACTCAGGTCCTCTGGAAGAGCATCAAGCTCTCTTAACCACTGAGCCATCTCTCAAGCCCTATAATGCACCAATTCTATAAAGCATGTCTTTAAAAACCCATCCCTAGAGTCGGGTAGGTGGTGCCTGCCTTCAATCTCAGCACTCAGGAGGTAGAGGCAGGCAGATCTCTGAGCTCAAGACCAACCTGGTCTACATAAAGAGTTCAAGGGCAGCCAAGGTTTGTTTAGTGAGATTTTGTCTCAAAATGGGAGAAGGACTGGAGAGATGAGTCAGAGGTTAGGAGCACGTTTTGCCCTTGCAGCAGACCCAGATTTGGTTCCCAGCACTAACATGGTGGTTCACAACCATCTGATCCAGGAGATCATCTGACGGGTTCTTCTGACATCATGCACATACATGCAAGTAGGCAAAACACTCCTACACATAAAATAAAAAGTATAAATCTTTTTCAAAAGAAAGAAAAAAAGCATCACTAATCTCCCTCATGACCTCGATGCTTTAGCTGTGGTCTGGAATCATTACTATTATTCAAAAGCAAGTTGTAGCAACAGGGGAGCTAAATGAACCCCTAGATGCCCTGTTGCAGGGCCACTGGCAAAGGGTAGACACAAAGCCAAGATCTCAAGTGAGCTCATCTTGGGGCAGAAGCTTCAGGCATTAGGATTTATGGGTAATTTAGATAGTTTCTAAAGGAGGAGAACAAAGCTAAGTTGCAAAAATCAGACAAGTGACCAAACCCAAAAGGAAACTAGAGACTTAGGATAATAAAACCATATCTGAGAGGGACCTGTACCTCAGTCCTTATCAGGTCAAGACTCTCGATCTGTAGTAGGATATGAGGGAATTATTAATCATCTTTACCATATTGTTCTAAAGACTAACGCTCTAGCCAACAAATTACACCTCTTCAAACCTTTTTTAGTGTGGTAAAGAATTGAGCCCAGAGCCTTGCAGATGCTTGGAGATTTGAGATGTTCTCCCATTAAGTCTTGGGCATTCGGATACTTGGTCCCCGTGTTGGTGGCTGTCTGGGGAATATTGGGAGGTATAGCCTTGATGGAAGTATGTCTCTGGAAGTGAGTTTTAAGGTTTCAGAAGAACACACTATTTCCAGTATGTTCTCTGTCTCCTGCTCTCAGTTATCCCGGCTGTCCCATATCTGCTCTGCCAACATGAATTCTAACCCTCTGAAACCATAAGCTCAATTAAACGTTTCCTTTTATAAATTGCCTTCTGTCATGGTGTGTTCATATTTCTGTGACGTTAAAGAGTAAAACACTCTTGTTGTGCCAAGTTTGAGCAGTAGCCCTGGAAGACTGCTCTTTCTTGGGAAGAGGCGGGGTGGGAGTGGGAGGATCGGTAGGGGATAGATCTGGGGGATAGGGAATATGTGGAGGGGGCTGAGAGAAATGAAGGGAGGGGTGGAAGAGTGTTAGAAGGTATATGAGAAAAGAAAAAAATCTAATAAAAAAAGACTACCTCCCCCCCCACACACAAAAAAAATGGGTAAAACACTAGGCAAGCTCTGTACTACTTACTGGAGCAATATCTCCAACACTCTAAACCTTTTAAAAAATTTTTATTTTTTTCTGTGTATGTGTATACATGGATGCATGTGCCTGTGAAGGTGCTCATAGAGGCCAGAAGAGGACATTGGATCTTCTGGAGCTGAAGTTACAGGTTGTTGCGAGCCACCCAACATGAGGCTGGGAAACTGAACTCAAACTAACTAAATACTGGCCAGGAAGATGGACTCTGACTGTTGTTTTCTCTCTGCCCTTAGGGTCCTTCTTCCCTTCCCACTTAGTTTAGCCCCCCATGGGAAGGAAAGTGCAGGGCATGGGTCATGCATCCTGGTGGGTCCCAGATCGGAGGAGTAAGAGGCTAGGAGAGCGAACCAGACTTTCGGGAGAGGCCAGTAGAGGAGCATATCTCTCATATACTAAAGCAAGGGTAGTTACATTTATAGGGTACAGGCAGGGAAGGGTCTTTGGTACCCAGGCACGGGAGCCATTGGTTAAGACAAGGATACTGGAATAATTTCATTTGCATGTGGAGCTCAAGTCTAAGAGTCAAGGTCTTGCAAGGGTACCTTCAGCATTAGGTGTGGTCCCACAGGGAAAAAGAGGAAGGCACCTTATCAGTAAATGGGCTCAGCCTTAGGCTTCCAGCTACACCAACCAGATAAGCACCAACCAAGCCACATTCCTTTGCTAGGGACCTTCTGTGAAGCAGGCAGTATTTAATATTTAGCTGGGTACTATCCAGGACTAAGAGAAGTAGGGAAAAGTTTACAAAAAAGAGGGGACTTGAGATAAAATAAATGACTGGTCCCCATTCTCATTTTTGGGCTCCTATTGGATGGTAACTCTGTGTCAGTCCATTCAAGGCCTTTGACCTTTCTGTTTCTACTAATTACTGTGGGCTCTTGTATTCCCATGTGGGTACCATTAAGCTGATGGTTATTAAATTCCAATATAAACATATCTATAGAGTCAAGGATTTGACTCAGGATATAACTCCATGGGGGGAATGTAAGATCAAAAGTTATGTTTTAAATTTTAGTTACTGTGCCTAAGATATCTTTAAAAGAAAAACAGATAACCTCCTGGAATGCTAGGTGGGGCAGTTCAGGTGAGATAGTCTTGAATCTCCCTAGCTCAAGGACATAACCTCTTGAATTGTTGGGTAGGGAGTGGCTAGAAGCCAAGATGACCCTACTGCACTGGATGTGCTCCACGCACCGAATGTGTCTGGTTGCTTGTAGGCGGGAGATAACCCAGACAGGAAGTACATCAGGCTGCTAGCCACTGATTGGACCAAGTGGGAAGTGCATAGCCTTATGGGTTCTACCTTTTTAAGCACTTGCACCAAATGATTCAGGGCCTTTTTGCAGGAGATCTGAGAGTGGAGTGTTCATGAATGGAGATGGAGCCTCTCCTTTGCTGGGGGAGGGGGTTGTACATTACATATGCAACAAGTTAATCAAGGCTAGACAAGGTACCTACCCTTCTTACCTTTCCCAGTTCCCTCATTTTCTACTCACTTCACCAAAAGGCTCAAAAATGCCCTGGAGCACATCCTCCTCGGTGATTCTGAAGTGCAGAGAGTTCACACAGAGGCACAGCAGCCATGACGACCCTTCTGCAGTCGCTAGCCATGGCTGCCAGTTGGGTTTTCTCAGCCTCTAGAAGGAGAAAATCAGTGATGGATTGTGTTTTACAGTATATTCCTCTCCACCTTACAATCTTGTATCAGTTTTGAGGCCTGGATGGCAGACATTCACCCCAACTGTTGCCCTCCCTCCCCACAGCCCAACGGTCAACTGCACAGACTGGATTTCGGAGAGTTCCACATAAATGATGACGCCTTATGATGACAGGCATTCTGACGTCAGATAATGAACACATCATGAACCTGTCCCAGGACACAAAGGAGGTTCTGGACAAACAAGGGTGGGTGAATAAAAAGCTACTCAGGAAAAAAATTTAGGTGGAATGGTTACCTTGCCAACAGAAAAGAAAAAAGTCTTCTAGGTCTCCAGGAAGAGCACTAATTGCACAGAGAAAACTGTATAGCCATTCTGCTTTTTGGGGCTCAGATTATCAGCTGGATCCCTACAGAGTAAAATGTGCTAAGACCAGTTGTCTCAATACTTGATCACTGTTCTCTTGCTAAGTGCCAAGCAACTCATATTTCTGTATCTTCTCTACCAACCTTTATTCATACCCCATAGTCCCTAACAAAGAAACAAAGCAGAACTGTCAGTCAGGGTGGTGACACACACCTATAATCTCAGCACTGGGTGTGTGGAGGCAAGAGATTCAAGGTCATCCTTAGCTATATATCAAGTTCAAGGATAGCCTGGACTACAGTGAGATCCTAGCTCAAAAAAATAATGAACAGAGCCAGCAAGATAACTCAGTGGGCAAAGAGCTTACAGTATAAACCTGGTGGCCAAGCTTGATCCCTACAGCCCATGAAAGGATAGCAAGAGAGATCCAGCTCCTCTGACATCTATAGGTAGCCTGTGGCAAACATGCACTCCTACACCTCCACCCCACCCCACCTTATGCATGTGTACACACACAAAATAAAAGGGGTGGGGGGACTGGCAAGATGGCCAAATGGGTAAGGGCACTTGCTGCCAAGTCTGACAACCTGGACCCCACATGGCTGATGATAACCGATTCCTGCAAGTTTTTCTCTGCCCCCATCTTGTGCGCCAATAGCACACGTGAGCCAAAGCCCAAAAGATGGTCTGGCAGCGGCTGACCGTGACCGGTACGGTCATTACACTAAGCCCAGTGCTGCCAGTCACCTGACATGGCCATTTCCCACCCTCAACTCCGCACAAAAGCCCGTGTTTCCAAATCAGGAGGCTTCTTGCTGTTTTACTTAAGTAACTATCGATACTCTCGTCAGTCATCAATAAATACTGTGCTGGAAAGTGAAGACCAGATGATTAACCAAGTCGCCATCATTGCTGTGACATTGTGCAGCCATCACTAAAGCCAGCGGTCAGAGAAGCAGCTGCCTCCCTGAGCTAGTTGTTTCTCTAGGGGCCGCAGCTGTCTCCTTTCCCCATTTTCCTCGCCCACTTGCTTGTCTGGTCAGCAATGGAGCTCCCATTGGCCCCACTGCCTTGGTGCTAGTACTGCTGGTTAGTACTGCTGGTTAGCACTGCTGGTTAGCACTGCTGGTTAGTACTGCTGGTTAGCACCGCTGGTTAGTACCGCTGGTTAGCACCGCTGGTTAGCACCGTTGGTTAGCACCGCTGGTTAGTACCGCTGGTTAGTACCGCTGGTTAGCACCGCTGGTTAGCACCGCTGGTTAGCACCGCTGGTTAGCGCTGCTGGTTAGCACTGCTGGTTAGTACCGCTGGTTAGTACCGCTGGTTAGCGCTGCTGGTTAGTACTGCTGGTTAGTACCGCTGGTTAGTGCCGCTGGTTAGCGCTGCTGGTTAGCACCGCTGGTTAGTACCGCTGGTTAGTACTGCTGGTTAGCGCTGCTGGTTAGTACTGCTGGTTAGTACCGCTGGTTAGCACCGCTGGTTAGTACCTCTGGTTAGTACTGCTGGTTAGCACTGCTGGTTAGTACTGCTGGTTAGTACTGCTGGTTAGCACCGCTGGTTAATACTGCTGGTTAGTACTGCTGATTAGCACTGCTGGTTAGTACCGCTGGTTAGTACCGCTGGTTAGCACCGCTGGTTAGTACCTCTGGTTAGTACTGCTGGTTAGTACTGCTGGTTAGCACCGCTGGTTAATACTGCTGGTTAGCACTGCTAGTTAGCACTGCTGGTTAGCACCGCTGGTTAGTACTGCTGATTAGCACTGCTGGTTAGTACCGCTGGTTAGTACCGGAAGACGCCCTTTGTCAGCTCCAACCTTTGCTGCTCTTCCTAAGAAGAGTGCCAAGGATGTTTCAGGAGGTGCAAGGCACCCAGCCCAGATACAGGGAACAAAGCAGGGAACAAAGGTGGGCATGGAAGACATCAGTGTTCTTGACTATCTAGCCAGTGGGCAAGCAGCTGGGTCTCCCTACCAAGTGACTCACAGAGACAAGAAAACAGCCCAGAGGTAGAGATCAGAACAGCACTGATGTTAGCCATCAGCCACCAATATCTACTCCACTGGCATTCTTTCCCAGGAGAGGGAAAACTGGCATTAGATCTGAGGATTTCTATTGTCACCAGGCACCTGGCAAAACACACATAACCACCACCACAGTATGTTCCCACCCCCACACCCCTCCCATCCTAAGAGCATGGCCCTTCAGTGGGTAGCTGCCCAGCAGAACTTACTAAGACTGTGCCTTTTACAAATAGTCACTGGACATAATACATAAGTAGGGAAAAGAAGATTCACAAAATGTTCAAACCGATGAATCATAGCTGCTCTGACTAAAACCCAATTACAGGAGGGAGCTGGGGAATGCTATCTCCTTTTTTATTTTATTTTTTTATTTTTAAGATTTTCATTTTAGCTAGGTGGTGGTAGTGGTGGTGGCAGCTATGGCAGTGGCAGCACACGCCTTTGATCCCAGCACTCGGGAGGCAGAGGCAGGAGGATCTCTGTGAGTTCCAGGTCAGCCTGGTCTACAGAGTGAGTTCTAGGGCGGAGTTACAACGGAGAGACCCTGTCTCGAAAAACCAAAGAAAATTTTTTTCGTTTCATTTTACGTGTTTGGCTCGCATGTATGTCTGTGTACCGCCTGTGTGCAGGGCCAAGGGACCCTACAGAACTGAAATTACAGATGGTTGTGGGCTGCCAAGTGAGTGCTGGAGCTGAACCTGGCTCCTCTGCAAGAGCAGCCAGTGCTTTTAACCACTGAGTCATCTCTTCAGCCAAGGCACAAGTTTTCAATACAAAGGAAAAGATGCAAAACTAAAAATTAGAAAACAGAGCAATCAGAATGATGCAAGTCTGCACTGAGCCATTCCTCACATACCATCAACAATTAGGGTCTCATTGCCATTTTCTGCCCAATAAAATCGGGGTTTAGGGAATCCAGAGTATTATGGTATAGATGGGCTTAACCGATCCCCCCGCAAGCCTTTCTATCTGACAGACAGGTGTAAACTACTCAGTTTACCTAAACCTTTCTATCCAGCAACTGTCTTTCCTCCAACTGTCTGTCACAGATCTGTCAAATTAAGAAAAATTAAAGATACCAAACAAAGTGAATATGGTAATATCTAAAAATTGGGAGTCTGGAATTATCACTATATAACATAGTTGAATCTCAAATTAAGTATGCTGAGTTTTAAGAAAATGGACAAAATAAGACAGTTGTCTTGGTTCCTGCGCTATTGCTGTGAAATGACACCATGACCAAGGAAACTTCTAGAAAAAAGCATTTCATGTTGGAGGCTTGCTTACAGTTTCAGAGGATGAGTCCATTATCATCACGGTGGAGAGCATAGCCACAGGCAGGCAGGCATGGTGCTGGAGAAGCAGCTGAGAGCTCATTTCTGATCCACAAGTTGCAGACTGAGAGCAAGATACTGGGCCTGTCCTGGGCTTTAGAAACTTCTAGCCCACTCCCAGTGATGCATCTGTTCCACAAGGCCACACTTCCTAATCCTTCCTAAACAGTTGCACTCCCCAGTGACTAAGCATATGATGGTCATTCTCATTCAAACCACCACAACATTAAATGATCCATCAATATGAAACTCTAGAATATAGTCACAGAAAGCAGATTGGTGATTGCTAAGGTATGGAGCACGTAGGGAACGGCTGGGAGAAAAGGATTTTAAAAGACCATAAGAAAACCTTCTAAAGAAGTAATTTCACGGGTGTTTATATATATTAAAACCAATTAAATTGTAGACTTTGGCCAGACTTAGTGGTGCACACTTTTGATTTCAGCAGGTGGATCTCTATGAACCTGAAGTAAGCCTGGTCTACATAGTGAGTGTGGGGCAAGCCAGGGCTACATAGTGAGACCCTGTCTTTAAATAGATAAGAATTAAAAATAAATTATAGATTTAATGTAGACAGTTTTAATGTATGTAGTTACATATAGCTCAAAGACATGAGACAGAGAAGTAGACCAGGTTTGGTGGGCATGCCTGTAATCCAGGCACTATGGGGACTGAGGCGGAGGGATCGAGAGTTTGAGTCCAGCCTGTTCTACAGAGCAAATTCCAGGATAACCAAGGCTATACAGAGAAAATCTGTCTCAAAATAAATAAGCAAACAAAAAACTTATGCCAGGCGGTGGTGGCGTACTCCTTTAACCCTAGCACTTGGGAGGCAGAGGCAGGTAGGTTTCTGTGAGTTCAAGGCCAGCCTGGTCTACAGAGTAAGTTCCAGGACAGCCAGAGTTACAACAGAGAAACCCTGTCTAGAAAAAAAAAGAAAAAGAAAAAATACTTAAACACACACACACACATTGAGTGTGTGTGTGTGTACAAGTATTTTGCCTGCATGTAAGCCATGCCTTCAGAGTGGTGTTAGGGAATCAAACCCAAGTCTTCCTGAATAGCAGCCAGTTCTCTTTCCTTTTCTTTTCTTTTCTTTTCTTTTCTTTTCTTTTCTTTTCCTTTCCTTTCTTTTCTTTTCTTTTTTGAGATAGGGTCTTTCTACTTAAGCCTGGCTATCCTGGAACTCACTATGTAGACCAGGGTGGCCTCAGACTCACAGAGATCTGCCTGCCTCTGCCTCCTGAGTGCTGGGATTACAGGGCCACACCACTAGCTCAGCTATTACTCCAACCCAATAAAAGTATTTTTTAAAAATTCAAGGTCTTCCTCAGTTACACAGCAAGTTCAAGGCCATAGAACCCTGTCAACAACAACAACAAAAACAAAAAAACGGGTTATGGTGAGGTAGCTCAGTGGATAAGGGTGCTTACTTTGCAAGCATGAGGAACTGAGTTCAAATCTCCAGCACCCACATAAAATGCCTGGCAAGACTACACTCTCCCGCAGATGTCTATCATCAGGGGAATGAGACAGGCAGATCCTGAGGACCTGATGGCCAGCCCACCAGCCTAGCTGAAGCAGTGAACTTCGGTTTAGCAAGAGACCCGGTCTTAAAGCAATAAAGTAGGGAGCTCTATAACCCACCTGGGACATCTTGCTTGGTGCGTACATGTGGGACTGTCCTCGATCTAAGAGTGAGTCAAAGCTGGCTTGGAACCGGTGTCACCCCTAGAGATGAGAATGAAAGGCATCCGGCTGCTCCTTGCCTTAGTCTGGCAGCTTCACAGAAGCAAAGAAATACGGCTTGGATTGATGCTTTGTCTGCCCTGTTGCTGGAAGCACAGATTCGCCACATGCAGACAAGGCGGCAGCAGTGCCCCTGTCTCAACCCATGAGTCCCATTCTTGTGGCCACACCGCTTCCCCGACTGAACCCCGACAAACAGACCTTGCAATAAAACAAGGCTGAACCACAACACGCTTGTCTCCCAAGTTCCCGCATACTCAACTCGCTGGGCTTCACCAAAGACAGGATGGGAATGCAGTAAAAACCTCATTACCATCCAGTCCACATTCCCACGCGACTTTCCCCCTGGATATGTCCGGCTGAGGGCGGCTTTGCTGCTCTGCCAGGCCAGAGAGCAGCGGCTGGGAACGAGCACGTGCACACGTGGGTGAGATTTCTTTTACAACACATATACCATACACAACACAAGCAAACCGAAACAAATTTATCTTTCTCTCTAAACAAAATGCTTCTGTCTTAAAGAATTGCTCGTCTTTAGCCAGGCATGGTGACTCCTGCCTATAATCCCAGCACTCTGGAGGCTAAGGCAGGACTGCCAAGAGTTTGAAGCCAGCTTGGGCTACAGAATGAGAGTATCTTAACACATGCACAGAACTTTCTATTAAAGGAGCTAAATGCTGGGGCTATGGATGTAGCTCAGTTGGCAGAATGCTCGCCCAGCAGGCAGGCAGGCAGGAAGCCCTAGATTCTATCCCCAGCACTGAGGGAGATCAGACCCGGTGTCCCACGAAATCAAGCACTCAACAGGTAGAGACAGGAGAATCATAAGTCGTGGGCAGCTGCATAGTAAGTTCAAAGCTAGCTTGGGCTACATGAGACCCTGTCTGTAAGTAAATAAAGGAGCTATGTAACTCAGTGTGCATATTATATGAATGGGGCTCTATGAGCAATCCCCAACAACAAAATTTTTCACTGAAGTTGATAATCCTATACAAACAAACTGCATATATGAAGTTCATTTAGAGCAATTTAAGCAGACATATATGTGTGTGTGCGTGTGTGTGTCTTTGTGTATGTATACATATATATATGTAAATTTCTGTCAAACAATAATATATACCCAAGTGATCTCAGATTACATTGTTTAATAAAATAGCTATCACAGATAAACACACTATGATGTTCCAATGAGTAAGAATTCCTTTGCTGCTAATTTGAATAAACTGGCTAACTCATTAGCTTCTCCCCCCCCCCCTTTGAGGAGACAGTATCTTACTATGTTGTCCAGGCTGAGGTATAGTGGCTACTCTCAGGCACAACCCCACTACTAATGAGAAAAAAAATTTTTTTGAACCTGTCTTAGTTAGTTTTCTATTGCCAGGACAAAACAGCATGACCAAGACAACTTACAGAGGAAAGAGTTTATTGGGGCTTACAGTTTCAGAGGGTGAGTCTATGGCCATCACAGTGGGGAGCATGGAGCAGAAAGGTAGGCATGGGGCTAGAGCAGTAGCTGAGAGCTTCCATTCTCACAAGCAGGGGGCAGAGAGAGCTAGCTGGGAATGGCATGCGCATTTGAAATCTCACAGTCCTCCTCCAATGAGGCCACATCTACTAATCCTTTTCAAATAGTTCTACCAACTGGGGACCAAGTATTCAAATAAATGAGCTGATGGAGGACCTTCTCATCAAATTACCACTGACTGACTCTGTATCTGGCAAGGGCCAGTTCATCCTTCTTAGACAATCTAGTGGTCCTTCACTCCCAGGAAGTCGCCACCAAATTGATGCTGAACTTCGTGTGGTGATCAGTGGCATAGGGCACTATGGCCCTGAACTCCAGGACTCAATCCCTCCTCCTCCCTCAGCCTTACCCTGCCCAGCCTGACAATCTCACTGGGTTGAGTTTTTCTAGAAGTTCTAAAAGCAGTAAAGTTCCAAATATTATGCATTTTAAGGTGATGATTGTCAAGACCTCTTAATACCTAAACTTATGGGTCAAGATCCCTTAACTATGTGTATGGATGTTTTGACTGCGTGTGTGTGTCTGTGCATCATGTGTATGTATATGGGGCTCAGAAGAATGCAAGTCCAGAACAGGAAATATGGGAGGTTGTGAACACCACGTGGATGCTGGCTATTGAGCCCAGGTCCTCTGGAAAAACAGCTAGCACTCTCTAAGCGGCGAGCCATGTCGCCAGCCCTTCAAGGGGCATTAAATCCCATCCGCTACCCACTGTAACCTATTCTTCTGTCCTTGCTCCAAAAATCACTTTAGCCGCCCACAGTCACAGCATCACCTGGACTTTGTCAAATGAGACCACATTGCTGAAGGGGCAGAGGAATGCTTAAAAACCAATCAGCCACTTCAGAATTTACCAAATGTTGGAGTCTGCCGGATGACGGCAGCACTGTCTCCTGGGTGGAGTCACTGACCTGCGCAAAACACTTCTAAACTGAGGGCAATGTAATTAAGAAGCAGAAATAGCTCCAAAAAGACTGCAATGTTTGTGTAATGAGCCAGACGCAGTGGCCCACACCTTTAATCTCAGAACGCAAGATGCAGAAGCAGGCAGATCTCTGAGTTCCAGGTGAGCCTAGGCTACATAGACTGTGTCTCATTTTTTTTTTTTTAAAGAGTTCACATAATTGGTTGGCACCATCTCTACAGAAGTCTGCCTCAGTGCTCAAGTCTCTCATGTGGCCTCACAAAAGGAACCTATGGTGAAAAAGTTAAAAGCCCAGAGAAGCTAACATACTGAACATAAACTTTCAAGTGACTGAGAATTGAGGTAGAAATCTCAGTGCCTTTATACCAGAATGGCTCCCCCGAACAGGACAACCTTGTCAGGCTGCAGATGCAGGACCCCTTCAGTCAGGTGCATTTGTCAGTACAAGATTCCGACACAGTGGGTCCAACTTTTAAATTCACACCAGTGGGACTATGCTAAGATACTAAACACTTCTACAAATAAATCAAACCGTCCTTTCCTTTGTACTAAAGTGTAGCTGATTCTGCTCCCGACTTCCCTGTGTGTGAAGAGTCGTGCAGCAATGTCACACGTAGGTAAGTGGCAGTGGGTACCCAGCCTTCCAGGGCTTCTCACCCACTCTCTAGTCCTGCGGGTTTACTCTGTGCCCCTCAGGTGTGCTGCGGGTCTAAAGCCGCACTATTTCCTGCATTCTCAACCAAGTACTGCTGCAGCTGGGCTCCTCTTCCCGGACCATGGATGGCTTGAGATCCATCAGAACAAGCTTGAAATACATCTTCATCCGCTAAAGTTCTATATAGGAGCCAAACTCAACTGCTTCTTGGTAACCCCCAGTCATTGATGAGCTAACCTCTCAAGGAGGTGCGCTCATGGTAGGTGCTCACCACTCCTTGGTTAAGTGACTTACAGGAGGGGAAAACAGAGACAAAGATTCACTTGTTTCCTCAAGATACAGATGGTAACAGTACCTTGTTGTAGAAGTTTATTTTTAGTTGTGTTTAAAATATTGTTTTATGCGCTGTTGGGTGAGGGGCTGCCTTTTGTATTGTCTGCAGGTGTTGGATTTATGTGCGGGATGTTTGATTACTTATGATCTCCATGTGCTATCAGTAGCATACCTGAGTTCTGAATCAATAAAAGCACCTGAGCTCACACGCTCAGGGTTCCACTGGTCAGTACAGCACTGGCCAGGAGAGTGATTTCCTCTGCTGAGGTCTGGCAGGGTTTGCATCGATAAATATGCCTCCTTGTCATCCTTGCTGAGAATTAATTCAACACCTTGTACGGAGCCAAGAGAAGACACCCTTGACATCTACTGACTCGCAGAGGGGAGAACCTCCATTTTCTTCGAGATGGCTCTGTAGGGCCCACACCTCCATCATGGGTGGGTATCTACCCAACCCTCCAGACTGCCCTCCTGGTCTCACTATTTGGGTCTTGAGAGATTGCTGGGTCACACAGCCTCTAAATCAGAACCCTACAGGACATCTGACTGCAAGCGTAAACTGAGATCATTTCTCATGTGATACAGACACTGCAATACTCTGTTCTAAAAGGAAATGAAGTGATGATGCCAACCCTCTTAGGGGTTTTAAAACTTCTGGAGACTTCAGTGGCCTGATCCTGCACTACCCCAAAAAGTTACTGGCGGAGTTCATTCTAATTTGAATATGTAACATCATTTCACTGAACTGACTTCAAATCCCCCTTCTGCAAAATGGAGAGTTGGAATCACTGTGATTTTACTGGAGATGTCTGGCATCCATCTAGGGCAGAAGAGAAGCCAGTAGCTAGCTTCACCCATGTTTCCCCAAGACGGCAAACTGTCTTTCCTGGGGAACAGACTAATGGTCCTAATGGACCAATCAGAAAAGCCTGCATCCAGAAGCCTTGTGGGGATGGGAAGACTTCACAGGTTACCCCTGAGTACTCTGCACTCTACTACCGAACACACCCATCTCTCTGAGCTTCTTAGGTCCCTGGGTCTTAGGAAAGGCCAGAGCACAGGCTGGACTGAAGTGAGGTGTAGGAAAACAGACAGGGAGCGGTGGGGTGAAGCAGCAGAGGCCGTAACTTCACTTTATTTGTTTCCTTCTTACACAAAACCATCCAAACGACAGAGTAAGGCAAGGAGAGGCTGGAAATGTGTTCGATGCACATGTTCTCGGGGCTGTTCCACAAACCTTTTCTTCTTCGCTCCCCCGACCCCCGCATGAAGCTCTGGAGGCTGAGCACCTGTTGACGTAGCTTCATGTCCAGCGCTACTAATTCTTCATGCCTTGGCCAGAGAGGCCTTTGAAGATTGGTGGCTTGTGTCCCGGAATTCCTTTTTTTTTTTTTTTTTTTCTTTTTTTTTTTTTTTTTTTTGGAGACAGGGTCTCACTATGTAGCCCTAGTTGGCCTGAAACTCACTAGGTAACCAGGCTGGCCTTGAACTCACAGAGATCCACCTGCCTGTGCCTCTGGAGTGCTAGGATTAAAGGTGTGCACCACCATGCTTGGCAGTCCTGGAATGCCTACCCTTGCCCACAATGGCATAAGGTAGAAAAGCAGACTGAAACATTCCTCTCTGACGGGTGAGGGGCTCACAGGTGAACTGTACCAGTAGATGCTCTACACCTTCTGTGCTGTAGAACAGAACTCACAGCTGCTTCCAAGGCTCTGACACTGCACACAGGGCTAGAGGCCAATGGTATAGGAGCGGCCGGTGGGGTTGTGAATAGAAGAACAGACGGGTGCTGTCACTGCCCATTCATACCACACCTTCTTAGAATTGCTGCATCGCCAGAAACGTACACAGATGCTCTGGCCTTCACGCACCGTGATGGGCTGCTGCAATAGGAAAGACAAAGAAGTTCAGGATAGAGCTGACGAACTACACCCGACAATGTATGAAGGTAGGCCGAGATTAGATGCTAGGTGTGGGGTGTAAACCTATAAGCCCAGCACTCAGGAGGCTGAGGCAGGAGGATCAGGAATTCAAAGTTAGTTTGGACTATAATTCCAAACCCTATCTCTAAACCAAAAAACAAAAGATAAATTCAACAAAATATTCTGACCTTCATAAAACTACACTCTGTCAAAGTATAGAGCACTCAGACAGTGAACAAAGGCACAGTGAGTGCTGTGAGCTCATTCAGGGTGCCATGAAAACACCTAAAAGGAAGCTTGCCTATTCTAGGAGGTCAGGAAAATTATCTGACAGCAGAAATGTTCCAGTAAACCCAGGTCAGTGCAGGGTGGAGAGACGAACAGAGAACCAGAGAGGGAGAAAGCTGGAGGCAGCTGGGAGGCATCAGCATCCAAACTGCCACAGTCCAGATTTTCACCTAAGAGAGCACCAGATCCCATTATAGATGGTTGTGACCCACCGTGTGGGTGCTGGGAATTGAACTCAGGACCTCTGGAAGAGCAGCCAGTGCTCTTAACCACCGAGCTCTCTCTCCAGTCCTGAAATTAAGAGTTATTAAAAGTGATGCCTGTTCCAGGTAAACTCTGGACGAAGAATGGTCCGAGGAGATGTGAGGAGACCAGGAAGGTTAGGTACCCAGGACCCCAGAGCAAGTGACAATAGAACGTGTTCACAGCCAACTAGCTGAGAGAGCAGGAGCAGAACTAGCAAAAGTTATCCCTTAACCTACAGTCTTTTTTTTTTTTTTTTTTTTGAGACAGGGTTTCCCTGTGTAGCCCTGGCTGCCCTGGAACTCACTCTGTAGACCAGGCTAGCCTTGAACTCACAGAGATCTGACTGTCTCTGTCTCCTGAGAGTGCTGGGACTAAAGGTGTGCACCACCACCACCACCCAGTACTCATCCTACAGTCTTAAAAGTGATTCCTACCTTAATGGGGAAGAGGATAGGAAACCATGAGAACATCCCAGGAGAGTGAGTCTCTGGACGAATACCTGTGGAGACAAAATGGAAGCCTTGAGGTCTCCACAACATTCCCTCTTCCCTACACTGAGAAGAGTCTCGTCTATGATCATAAAGAGAAGACTCAAAGATCTCCACTCCTTGACTCTGGGCTCCCCACTAAATCAGTGTGCTGTACCTGAAGTGACATCAGCTAGTATTCAGCCTCAGCCCAAATGCTCCATGAAGGAAGGAGTCAGAGGGAAAGCTTTGTGGAGCAGCCCTGAGAACACGGACTGAACAAACTTCACCAGTGCTGCCATGCCCTCACACACTCCCGGACACTCACTCAGAGTGATGTCCCGATAAAGCACAGTTTCAAAGTAGCCTGCAAAGCCATGCAGCACGGTGTTCACCTCCACAGGAAACTCCAGGGTGCAGTAGCGGTTGTTGTCAGCCATAGGATCTGCGGGAGAGATGTGGGAAGATGCCAAGGGGCCAGGACCCCAGGCAATGCAGACTCGGACGGCCCACCCTCCTCCTCGGGCAGCCGTGCGTGGACCTACCTCGGTTGGGATGGCTGAAGGTGAAACAGGGCTGCGGTGCGGAGAGCTGGTGGAAGTTGTGCAGCCGGACCACATACGGCATCTCAAACTGCGCCTGTCCGGAGACAGAAGGCAAGAACTGGAGGAGACAGACTGGGGCTTCCCTAGGGCGAGCTCAAGCCCCAGGACCAAAGAAACAGATGAACACAGCCTCACTCCAGCTCTCTCTTCTGTCCCAATTTCTCTGTCACCTCCGCTTCTGCTCCAGAGGAAGAATACAGAGAAGGCTGAAGAAATCAGAAAATCAGCTCTTTACCTCAGGGTCACGGTCCTTTTCCCGACAGGCTCGGACCTCATTGTACAACTTAGAGGAAGAAATGGGAGCCAGGAAGGAGGTATACTCCCCAGGGATGCTCACACCATCATCTGCAAAGCAATAGGGTCAAATCAGCTTCCAAAGGGAGAGAGAGAAATGGCATGTTTGCACCAATTGAAGGCAAACAACAAAACAAGCTAAGCATGATGTCCTAGGGATTCCATTCTTAGGCTAATTCAGAGCCACAGACTAAATGTAAAGAAACCCAACAGAGTCCTGCACAGCTTAGCAACGGAACAAATTCTGGGATGAGAAACAACTACTGTGTGAAAATATAGTCCTTACACAAACTAGGATGACTACGATGTCCCCAGGACATAATCCTATGCCACATCACATACACAGCCCACTGCTGGCGACTAGCATTAGGCAAGGTATGACTGCACTCTAATCTGGTGGCTTTTAAATTTTGTGGGGCTCACAACACCTCATAAAACTTTCCAATGAACATTAAGTCCAAGGGACACCGCCCCGTCCCCTGCTTTGGTAGGGACTGCACCCACAGCCTCATTTTAGGTAAATGCTCTACAGCTAACCTTCCAAGTGCGTACATATTATGCCGTCTCAGGGAGCCTACAGACCTCACGTAAAGAATCTCTAGTCCACCTACTCAGAGCTCTCTTAGAAGTTTTGATATCTCACATCGTTCTCTACTCTATTAAGCAGCAGATTGAAGCCACATGATCTGATCCAAGTCCAATTCCCCAGGCTGCTTCCCTGACCAACCACCAGCCACCGCATATACCCAGCCCGGACGAACCTTTCAGGAAGTGTTGTGCTCCATCCAGACACTCTGGTGACAGCTCGTTGTCAGCAAAGGAGCCCAGAAGCTCACTGACAATGATGTCAGCTTTCTCTGGAGCAACCCATTCCCGCATGTCCGATGAGACAACTGTCACCTGGCTCCCCCATTCTTCAAACTGCCAGTTCTCTAGCCTGGAACAGAGGTGACAGTGAGGAGAACCGGGGCTGGAAACTGGGACCCAGGACAAGCCACCCAGCAATCCCCCTGCTACTCACGTCACCACAGCATTGGGGTTCTTCTCCACAGCATACAGCCTTATCCGTCGGTCAGCCTGTTTGGCTGCCCGGAGAGATGCATTCACCAGAGGACCCCGGCCTGCACCCAGCACCATCAGTACCCTAAGGAAAGGGAAGAGTCAAGCAGATTAAGCAGATGGAGAAGCAGGTGCACAACTCCCCGGGAACATAAGGAAAGCACTCACTGAACATTGGTCTCCTTTTCTTCTTCTGGTACTCGGTCTAGCAAACATTTATAGATAGCCTGGGGGGAGGACAAAAAACCCCATAGCTGTGATCCCGTCTTCACTGACCTTACCGTGGGTGGCCCTGTGCTTTGCCACCCGAAGCCAACATTATACCTGCTGATATTGAGAGTACTTGATGGGGTCCTTTTCAAAGACTTCATATGTCTGGGATTCCAGATTGTCCATTAATGGCTGATAAATAGGAGCAAAGAACAAGTTGGCCAGTTTTTGGTAAATGCCAAGATGTCAAAAATTTCCCCCTGCTTCCTGAATTTTGGTAGGATCCTGGACCACCTAATCTCAAGAGATAGCTCTTGTCCCTATCTCTTGCCATTATTTATTATTAGTTATTATTATTATTATTATTAATTGGGGCTTTTGAGATTTTTTTTCAATTAAAAAAAATGTATGTGAAGCTGGGCAGTGGTGGTACACGTCTTTAATCCCAGCACTCTGGAGGCAGAGACAGGCGGATCTCTGTGAGTTCGAGGCCAGCCTGGTCTACAGAGTGAGTTCCAGGGCAGCCAGAGTTACATAGTGAGACCCTGTCTCAAAAAAAAAAAAAAAAAAAAAGTGTATGGCTATTCTG
This sequence comes from Cricetomys ansorgei, assembly GCA_026225945.1. Lineage (NCBI taxonomy): Eukaryota > Metazoa > Chordata > Mammalia > Rodentia > Nesomyidae > Cricetomys > Cricetomys ansorgei. Next base: position 2,828,913 of record JAMJFZ010003384.1, read on the forward strand.
CCTGCATGTAAGTCTGTAGGCCACAAGCAAAGGCACTGGGAGTCCCAGGCCTCCTGGGCATGGAGTTAGGCTGTGAGCCACCCTGGGAATGCAGGTCTCCGGAAGAGAAGCCTGTGCTCTTCGCTGCCATCTCTCTAGCCCCTTCTCTCACCTCAAATGCACTCCAAACCTACCTGAAGTGGGGACTGCAGATAGTCTTCATAACCTTTGGCAAAAAGCTCATAAGCATTGGGTGGAGGACGATTTTGGCTTAAGTATTCCAAGTACTGGAGGTAGGAGCAGAACTCCTTCTCTGAGTGGTGGTTGGTGCCCGTGATGATAAATTGCACTTCCAACTGTGAGGAAAGTAGACCATTAGACCCAGCCCATCAACCATGATTTTTAGACATTACAGTCTCTGAACAAAAGCCCAAACATAAAATAAAACCCACACCAACAGTTCTCCAGCATATCCCAGTACCAAAAACAAGTGGGGCCTTGATAAATTTATAAAGTCCTCATATGCTATATAAGCATCATCCTGACTCAAATGGCCACATGGGAGGGGGTCCCTGCAGGTGTCATGGCAGGCAGGGAAATGATCCAAGAAAAGATGAGAATGAAAACTTGGTTCAGCTTGACTTAGGAAAGTCTGATGCCAGGTTTGTTGCCAGCATGTTTAGACAGTACAGTTTTGGAAACGTTTCCTGGTGTAACACATCCCCAATGCACAAGGAGGCATAATTACATCAAAAACTCAACTTAAGGTACATGCTATTTCTTCCAAGAAGATGGATTCTAGAGATAGGCTCAATATATTAGCTTAAGAGCCTAAGGAAGGATCTGGCCTGGTCTCAGTCATTCAGATAGTGTGTAGGTCATTGGGGCTATTAGTCACCTCTGGTCCTGGTTGTGGGAACTTGGAGGAGGCCCCAGCTATACAGATAATGTAAGGGTCGTTTAGACTACTAGCCACCTCTGGTCCTGGTTGTGGAAGCTTGATGCCAATAACACAGATCACCAGGCTACTTATTACCTCCAATTCCCAGCCTTTTCTGGATGGAAAGACAGGTTACACATACTTTGTTTTGAAAGGACAATCCTACATGCTTAACATTCCTGGTTTCTCTGGTGATCTGTGGGTGCAAGGACCTTCCTGCTCCCAACACACAAGGACCTTTAACTTCTTGTTCATTTGTCTGTTGCTTTGAGACAAACAGGCCCTGGCTGGCCTGAAAGACCTGGCTGACTTAGAACTCAGACATCTGCTTGCCTCTGCCTCCCAGAGCTGGGATGAAGGGTACCCAGCCTCTTACTTTAACTACTTATAAAACAAATTTCTCATGAAAATTGGTTCCTTCTCCAGAAACCACAAAGAAAACAATCACCTGCAAAGTCATACAGACGAGTAAGTCAGGAGACGCCACTGGGCCATCCCCAACGCAGCCACCTACCTTGAGGAGTCGGAAGATCAGCCTCTGCTGTACCTTAGAGAGAACAGGGAACCCCTTCTTGTTGGTTAGGAAAATGCTGGTGGGGAGGATGGCTGCTTTGATGGGCTCTCCAAGCCAACGATCAATGACATGATTAGATGGGAGGTCAGCCCCAATTTCAAGAGCTACACAAAGGAAGAAAAAGATCTATCACCTGTTGCTAGGCAGGGAGCCTTTCCTTACTGGGCGCAAATCTCTTCCTTCTGTTGAAAACTGGTAGTTGAGCACAGGGAAGGCAGCCAAAATGCCCAGCACACACACAGAACCCATTTCTCTCTCTCTTAGGTAGGTTCTCACTGTATAGTCTTGGATGGCCTTGAATTCAGAGATCCACCTTCCTCTGCCTCCCATGTTGGGGGATTAAAGGTGTATGACAACAGAATGGGGGTGCTTGCTCTGTTTTCAGAGTGGGTCTCAAGCAGCCCAGAAAGCACTGAACTTCCTGTGAACTGATCCTCCTGCCTCCACCTCCTAAGTGCTGGGACTGCAGGCACGTGCCATTCCACCTGGTTTTATGTGTGCTACAGATCTCACTTACGGCTTCACACATCTAGGCACAAGTGCTCTGCCAACTGAGTTACACCCCTAGCATCATAAAATTACTGATTCTTGGGCCTTTTTAGATTTACTTTTATTTTTATCCGTGCATGTGCGCTACATGTGTGCAGGCGCCCACAGAGGCCAGAAGAGGCTACTCCTATCCCAGGACCCTCGTGGATTTACCTACTGCGATTCTCTTGCTATAGTCACACAGAGTCCGGAAGTTGTGCCACCTGCCCAGAATCAGAAACAAAAATACTGTCAGGTGCATATGGCTTGTAACTCCAGGAGCTCTCCCTACCAGTCCCCCGCACTCCTCACCCTGCCCCCATGCAGGCAAAGCAGGAAAAGCAGACATACCACATCCACGTCTTCTCTTCCCCACTGTACTCCTCTGTGTGTGTAGTTGGTACATTCTCAATTACATCATCTCTCAGGTCCTCTGGTGCCACCAAGGGTACCCTCATCCAGAACTGCATATGAACAGGTACCCAGTTAGAATGTTGTTTTGAATTAATTGGGTCCAGAAAGCTTGCCTCAAAAGATCTTGATCCATACCTCAAGTTAATCTCTTTATATGCTTTTCTAAATTTGATTTCATCTGTGTTTAATATCTTAAACATATGCTTAGGCAAACACCTAACTTGTCTTTTATTTTAACTAGAAACAATTACGTATTTTCTATGGCTTAGTTTTGTTTTACAGTGCTAAGACTCAAAACCAGAGCCTCACGTATATTAGGCAAGTGATCTACCTCTAAGCTATACCTCCAGCCCCATATATTCTGTTCTGCAACTGTCTGCACATCACTTCTAGATGGGGGGCCTCGGCAGTACTGACATTTCAATTCTGCCAAACACACTGGGGTATAACTAGGCAAAAGGTACTTCACACAGTTCACTACCATGATACACAGCAGGAAAGAATTCTTAGCCATACCATGGAAGAGTGGTGGCCAGTGTGGATGTGGTTGGTCAAAACTCTGGCCAGGTTTGTGTTATCTTCCTGATTAAGGGGCAAGAGGAAAGCTGGAAGACCCAGGTATGCCCCAAAATTCAGCTCCTGCAACATAGCCTGAAGGCAAGAGAAAACCACTGGAAGTTAGGAACCAAATACTTTTGGGGTCGGAAGCAGTTGAAACTGGATCTGGTATTGTGGCCCAGGCTGTGTAATTCATTTTGGTCTTGAATTAGCTCAGCGTCCTGAGTGCTAGGACTACAGATGTAAACCACATACTCAGTCAGAACCAAACTTTGACTGGCCTGGGACTCTGTAGACCAAGGTGGCCCCCAACTCAGAGATCGGCCTGCCTCTGATGAGATAACAGATGTGAACCTCCACACCCAGCTTCAAATACTTTGAACTGTACTATGATTTACTTGAAACCCTCAATCCCTCCTTCTTTAATCTTCCTGATGTGGGAAGAGCCTCCCAAATGCTGAGATTACAGGTAGGTGCCACAATACCCAGGTCAGACCCTACCTTCAGAGGGATCCCAGAGACATCCAACTGTCTTACCGCCTCAGAGTTCCTTCGGATCTTCTCCACTTTTGAGTCTGGATGAATCCATGGAGAAAGCTTTCCCACAATTAGCGTATTCCAGTCTGCATTCCCCCACCCAAGAAAAAACAAAGACTGAATGAGGTTTGGCATTTTTCTTGCTCCATTTCTAGTCTTCATCGGGGAATAAAAAGTAGAGATGAAAAGCAAGACTTTTTCTCTCACAGATATAGGGATAGCCTGATGAAGAATGGGGACTGAGACTTTTGGTAAGCAAACAAGGAGAAAATAAGAGTTGCCTATATCACAGGGGCTAACCAATATAACCAAGTCAGAAAAGAGGAGAATGAAGACTTATAAAGCATAAGTTATTACTGCCTCTAATAATTAAGGGGCACATGGGATGGTCCCTACCCCTTCCTGACAGCAGTAGGTCTGATCGTGTCTGGGGGCCAGGCCGACTCTTAGCAGGTTCCTGAGTGAACTCCCTCTTGAAACGCGGGTGGAAGACAGGCATGCAGAGGAAATCAAACCTACAACCGCGACAGACCCAGAATCATCATGTAAAGTGAGGACCCGGAGATCCAATCAACGGGGTTTAAACTCTCTTGAGTTCTATAAAGTCATCAGTCACCCCACGGGCTACTGAGTTCAGACCACCGTGGGAAACATCACTTTCACCACACTGTGCATTAATTTCTTCCCAAAACACAGCCATGAAAAAGATGAATGAAAAAAGATGGGCACCCAAGCCACGTAGCATTCTTTCGACCCCGATGTCACTGGCTTTCCAGCACAGTCAACTCCAGATTTGTCCTCATACTGCTCATGCCTCCCACAGCCAAATTAACCTCTTCTCTCATTTGCCCCCTTAGAGTTCCACTCTAAAATAACCTCAGTCTCCAAGGGCCTAAATTGACTGAACTCCCGTCTTGAGTTTACCCAGTAACTCCCCTGACTTCTGAACTCGGTGACCACACGCCTCCCAGAGTTTCATCCTCTCGTTCTTGGGGGCCGAAGTCTTCCCCACTCGGAGGAATGGTGTCTCAAGCCCTCATACCCTGGGGGGAGACTAATCTGCCCTCCTTGGTCCCCAGTTTGGATCCCGCATTCCTCTGGCGGAGGTCCTGCCCTCACCCCTGCTTGGCCACAGCACCCAGTGTGTCAGCTATCTCGGGGACGCAATTCAGGTCCCTCCCGCTGGACACGCGGCTGCCACCGGCACCTCCGACTGCCATCGCCGCCATCTTTTCCCTCGCGCTGCCCACGCCGGGATTCCTTGATACTAGGGGCCAATCAAAAGCGGAGTCCGGTCCCCGGGAGGCGGGACAAGTCGCCTTAACAACCAGCGCGTCTTCACTGCTCCAGAGCGGAGGCGGAGGGAACGAGCGACTGCTCCTGCCAATCCGCAGTCTGCACGATGACGTGAGCATGGCTCCCCTGCTCTACCAATGACAACCTCTCCCTGGTGACGCAATCTCCCAGAATGCCCCGTAGCCTGTAGCACTCTACTAAGACTACAGGTCCCATGCAACCCTGCAGAGTAAGCCTGAAGTATCATCATTGGGCCCCAGGACAACGTCTGCGGGCCAGTGGCGCAATGGATAACGCGTCTGACTACGGATCAGAAGATTCCAGGTTCGACTCCTGGCTGGCTCGTTGGGACTGGTACTCCTTTATTTGCATCCCTTCCTAACCATTCCCCGAGCTCCCGATCGAGGTTTGGATGTTTTTTCCTTCCTTGCCCATCTCCTTACTCTGTCATTTTCAGGTCTTAACTTGGTTCGGTTTTGCAGCCATCTCATGTTGGCGTTTCTCATTCGTCTCTTCAAAGCTGCTTTTGTATAATTAAGTGAATCTGAGCATGCAAATTTTGATGAATGGACTTTTAAAATGAGCTTTGTCTCATTACTATGCTACACTTAAAAAACAGACTGTAGTAACTCAGCCACTAATTCCTAGTGATTCTGTCTCAAACGTAGATGTAAATAAACATCGCGCGTGAGCGCACCCCTCAGAGAAAAGGAATTTATGAGAGATTACAGAGCCCAAGAATCATGAAATCGCCTCGCGGAGGCCCAAGAGAAGCTGCATTTCCCCCGTCAACGGCTGCTCGAGACCAGGAAAAGAAGGAAATGACAGAGGCAAGGGAAGGCGAACGAATCAAAATGGGGAACACATACCTGAAGGCAAGAAGCCCACCGATGCTAAGGGCCCCACTGGCAAATCTTGTGGAGTCATTTTCTCAGCTGAATTTCCCTCTTCCCAAATGATTCCGCCTTGTGTCAGCTTGACAAAAACAAAAAACAAACAAACAAAAAAAACCTAACCGAGACAAGAGGCATTGATAGAATTCAGGGACTAACTAGCAAGGAGCCAGGAGGAGGAGAAATAGGGGCGATGCTCAGCGTTTTGTCCTTGCAGTGGGAGCGTTCAGGGAGATTCGGATTTGGGGTTTGGATATGCAGAACTGGTTATCTAGAGAGTGCTATGTAATAGAGAGTTGCACGATCTGAACCAGACAATTTGGAAATCTCCAGAAGAGACATCTTAACTAGCTAGATTATCATGGGTTCTGGAGGACAGTCCTCTAGCAGCAGAGAAAGGATGTGGATAGGGTGCGCCCTAAGGAGCCCTGGGTAATGTAAGTGCCCCGGGAGTAAAGTCAGGAAGCCAGAGAACTAAGAGAACAGTACCATGAGGTGGTTGAGGATGCTTTTGTGTGTGGCCTCCAACACACACACACACCATCGTCCCTCTTGCTGCTGTAGGATCTTATGCAGGATTCCATATTGCGTTTAGTTGCATGTGTCCTTAGGCTCCTATTGGCTGTGACTATTTCTAAGATGTTCTTTGTTGCTGATGATTGTTAATTTTGATGAGCGCCTGTCATGCATATTTTAAAATGTCCTTCTGTTGGAGTTTGTCCCACCTTCTTCTCATGATCTGACTGGGGAAAAATAACACAGAGCTGCCATTCTCTCTCTCCTTCTCTCCCTCTTCCCCCCCATTCCTCTTTCCCTCTGTCCCTCCCTCCCTTCTTCCTCTGTTCTTGGTTTCTTGAAACAGGGTTTCCCTCTGTAGCTGAGGCTGGCTTGGAATTCACAGTATAATCCAGGCTGGCCTCAAACTTTCAACACTCATTCATCCTGCCTCACGCCATTTCATCCCATGTCACGGTATGTTCTATCAGCGTGAGTTATAACTGTTAGTGTTGACTTTTACCATCTGGTGGAAGCAGAGTTTCTCGGGTTTCTCCTCAATAAACTAAGCCTCCCACCAGGTGCTGTTGTGTGCCTATAGTCCCCATTGCTTGGGAAGCTGAGTCTGGAAGCCCTTGAAACCAGCTCACACACACACACACACACACAAACTATCTCATTCTCTCTCTCCTCTCTCTCTTTCACACACACACAATGTATGATCTCTTTCCTTCCTTTCTCCGCCAATAACAATTTTCCATACTATACGTTTTAGAAGGAATTCACTCTGCATGGCTCATGCAGCATGAGTTCTTCAGCAATGAAGAACTACAGTTCATCTCCTCAGGGGAGCTTAGCTGTAGATGCCTGCAGATCTTTTCAGTAGGTGGTTGTCTGTGGGAAGTGAGTGCTCTGCCCACAATCTAAGAGATTAAAAATTTCTTAAGAAAGCTAGCTTTTTCTCTGCCTCAGCTTTGCCCAGCAAACTAAATCCACAGAAGGCTTGCTAGGTGTTTCCTCTTGACAAGCTAATTGTCTGGGTTGAGGACCATCTGGGGTCTCATGCCTGGTAACAAGATGCTTCATTGGCTGTTAAAAAAATCCATAGGTGAAGGGGGGAGAAGACAAATCTGTGAAATGCTGTTTTTCCACTAGCTAAAATAATTTTCAAGAGTATTTGTGTTACAAAGAACTTCAGATTTCTGGACATTTATGGGGCTGAACACTCTCCGTCTCTGTTGCCTTTGTTCTCCATTAAAAATGGCTTCAGCAGGTAATGAGCATGACGCTGAGCAGTTCCTGGGAATTCCATCCCACACTACTCCTGCTCTTTCCTACAACCTTTTCCTCTGTCACTGGGAAGATTAAAAAGGCATGTGTTAAAGAATTAAAATTAATATTGATGGTGTGAGGCTGGAGACCCTCGGCCCTGGCTTTCTCTACTCAATACAATAATTATTGAGTACTTTCCAGAACTCCCTGTTCCAAGAACTAGCCTACCCCAGAAACCATAAAACAATTATTGTCAGGCTTAATTCAAGAGCACTGTGAGCCAGCCCAAATTCCTAAAATGAGCAGCAGCTACAGCCGCCGCCTAATTGCCTTGGGCAAGGGACTTTACCCTAAGTGTACATTTCCTGGTGCCCATGACCTTGCTATAATCAATTTAAAGGTTAACTGGCCCCTACCTATCAAAATGAGAAAACAATTTGGGAAACAATCAACTTGTACCAATTCGGTTTGTGCCCAACAACTGTATAAAAAGCTTCACCATTTGCTCCTTGGGACCGCTTCTATCCTGCGTGTTAGAACGGTCCCAGTGCACTGGAATAAATCCTCTTGCTATTTGCATCGATATCCCGTCTGTGAGTCTCTGTGGGGATGTGGCGTTCCGGTTTGGGCCCTGGGGGTCCCAGTTTGGATCTCTGAAGTCCAACAATGGCATGTTTCAATAAGGAGCCATGACAACTTTCTGAGATGGAAAACCTGGACGGCCAAGGCACAGGGTCTCACCTCACGTGGCTAACTTACAAGCTCAGCTTCTCATCCTCTGATCTGCTTCTTCTGGCGCTAACCCCCAGTGCATGACCTCTTGGTATTTTATTGAAAGGAAGCACTGCCCACCATCACACAGGCCTTAATGCTTAATGAAAAGAACTTTTACAGTGGACCAACCCCCCAACTTCAGCTGGCTGACATGATGCCAGTCAAGTCCCTGAGCAAGGTCTTTCATGCAAGGTGCTTAGGCTGAGGGAGGGCCCTGTAAAGTCCCTCCATTGGCATTAACACAAACAGATGCTTTTAACACAAATATCTCAGTGGGCAGGCAACTGTTAGACTGACAATTGTTCCAATCAAAGGCCTTGAGTAGACAATTGCTGGTGCTCCAAATCAGCATGCTTTCTGCATTCCAGAGTCCACTCCTGAGAAGCTGTTTCCAACAGCTAAGGAAGGTGACCTTCTGTCAGTGGTTCAGGCCGCTGGATAAACAGCTTAATATTTGAGAATAAGTTCAAATATACACCAACGGGCATGTGACTACAGGTCTGTCTAGAGCAGTTGTTCTCAACCTGTGGGTCTAGACCCCTTGGGGTGGGCCAAATGACCCTTTCCCAGGGTTGGCCTATAAGACCATCTTCTGCATATCAGATATTATATTACATTACATTTGCATCATGATTCATAGCAGTAGCAAAATTACAGTTATGAAATAGCACCGAAAGTTTTATGTTGGGGGTGACCCCAACGTGAACTGCATTAAAGGATTAGGAAGCATTAGGAAGGTTGAGAACCAGTGCTCTGGAACAAGAAGGGGATGGACTGAAAAAGAAATAGAGAGCTCAGGTCTGTGAGGTGGCTCAGCAGATAAAGCACTCACCACACAAGCCTGGTGACCCAGGACCTTATCAAAGGGGAAGAAAAGAGCTGAGTCCCAGAAGTTGTGCTCAGAAGCTCACAGACCTCAGTGGTATCACAGGACAGGAGCCTTTGCTGGGATAAGGATAGGTATGGGGAAAAAAAGGCTAAACAATCTAGGTAAGAAATAAGGGTACTCTTCCAGTAGTTGCTAAGGACAATAGACCAGATCACTAGAGACTTTCTGGAAGGGAAGAGGTGCCTGCTCCCAGATAACGCTCCCCCACCCCACCCCTCCACCCGCTTCTGCAAGCATTCCGGTCTTCAGGCTGCGTTTTATTTGACTGAGTCACTGTGTCTGTTTAAACACCTCCTGTCAGTCCTAACTGCTCTTTTGTGTTGTGCTGGCCTTCCCTAACCCACCTTCCCTCTCCTCGGTGCCTGCGTGGCCAGGCGCACTCTGACACCTACATAATGGCCCAGCTTGCCCCTCCCACCGCTCCAAATCGCTCCTGTACAATCAGAGCTTTCCTCTGGCTGTGAAAGTGGCAGAGTTGCTGAGGCAGAATCATCTGTGCCGATTTGCATTTTCTTCCTTGCCATCTCTATTATAGAGTATCAATCTGCCAAGACAAATAGAAAGCAGGGACTGTTCTAAACACAGAAAAAGATGGAAAGCTACTCAACTTACGTATGAAGCAGAAACACAGGCGATATCAAAAGTTGTCAAAAGCAGCACCCAAAAATGCTGTAGACCAGTTCTATCTTATGAATATAGAACTCCTGAAAGATTTAGAATTGATAAAAATTAATATATTGTATAGTGATTATATAATACAACAAAAAATAGCGCTTATCCCAAAACTTAATACAAGATTTGGTATGAGGATATATACATATGAGATTATACATAAATATACGTATATGTGTATATTTTGTTGTTTTTGAGACAAGGCACTGGGAAGACACTCAGGAGGCTAAGACAGAAGGATTGCCTTGAGTTTAAGGCCATCCTGGGCTACAGTGTGAGACTCTGTCACCCTGTCTCTCTCTCTCTCTCTCTCTCTCTCTCACACACACACACACACACACACACACACACACACACACACACGAATGTGATTGCAAGAGGCCACAGATGTAGCTCCGTTGGTAGGGAACTTTTCTGGCATGTACAAAGCCTCAGGTTCTGTCCCTGTCACTACAAAAACCAGGCATGGTGGTGTGCACATGCATTCCCAGTACTGAGGAGGCAGAGACAGGAGGATCAGAAGTTCAAGGTCATTCTCCACTACAAAGCAAATTTGAGAGCAGCCCGGGATACATGAGATATGGTCTCCAAAAGTGAAAATACTGTGTGTGTTCACACAAGTGTGTGTGGCGACCAGAGGTTGATGTTGGGTATCTTCCTCATCCGCAGGCAGCCTGCCGAAACCACCAGCTTTCGTGTGAGTGTTGAGGAACTCTGATCTCTGCTCCTTCCACTCAGCCCTCAGTCACAGTTCTGATGGAGTCTTCTGTTAGCTGATTTTTTTTTTAACCATTTTGCCATGCAAGGCAAAGGACATGAGTTTGATCTCAAGCAGGAGGAGAGAATCTACAGGTCGTCCTCTGACCTCCGCACGTGTGACTAAGCACTCAGAGACGGACGCACACCTTTTGAAAAATATGATAAGAATAATAAATCCTATTTATTGTGTGGAGTTTTGGTTTGGTTTGATTTGGTTTGGTTTTTGAGACAGAGTGACTCCAACTTCTGGAGATGCTTGTGCTTCACCCTGCAGCATGCTGGAAGCTCAGGAGTGAAGGTCCACACCAGCTCTAAGCTATGTTTTTGGGTGTCAAGTTCTATGAAAATCACTATGTGTTCCCAAGAACCCTGAGATAGAGGAAGTATGTGTTCTTCCCACAAGAAGGAAAAGATGCCTAGAAAGCTGAACTGCTGAAGGCCAATGTCAGCTGACTCCAGAGCTTTTTATCTTAACCTTAAGACACATCCTCTGGCCAAATGTGGTGGTGTACGTGCTTTCGAGCCTAGCACCTGGAAGGCAGAGGCACATGGATCTCTATAAGTTCCAGGACAGTCTGGCCTACATAGCAAATTCCAGAGCAGCCAGGGTCTCATAATGAGTACATATATACACACACACAGGAGTTACAAGGCAGTCTCCATCTCTGGGCTCTAAGGTCTCCTGACTTCACCCTCAGCCCTCTCTGCCCAGCACTAGAAGAGCCAACAACAGTCTGTTTGGATCAACCTCTGGATTTGTAACCAGCAGGACCAAGACCACAGATAACCACAAAAGGATACTGAAGTAATGTTTTCTCCTGATGAAGCATCAGTTTGTCTTGCAACCCACCAGACTTACAGAGGATTGTGGGCTAATGATGTTTGCTCCTGAAAGCTCAAGACAGCAGGCAGACTATTCCAAGCGCCCAGCAGATGCACATGAGGTGGGTGTTGCACATCTGTTGGAGTAAGGATGGGAGCAATGTGTTTACAGCATCATGTGATGAGACAGCAAGATGCGGGACCTGAGCAGCACTCAGGCCGGGCCAGCAGATCACAGCATGATGCTCCTATTACAACCGTACACTGGGTCAAAGCCCTCAACTACAGTGATGACTAAGAGCTGGGAAAAGACTTTGAAGTTTTGGGATACCTGATCATCAATTACTATGATGGTCTTGTAGCCATCATGTGCTATACCCGATGGCTATAGTGGCCACTGCAGAGAGACCCTTCACTGGCTATTAGAGAACCAGCCTTTGAAGTTCAGGAAGCCAGAAAATCTCCACTGAAACACCAGCATCCATGCGTGGCTATTTTTAAAGACAAACAGAACAAGCCAATTGGTTTTGGAGAACTGTCATTCACTACATCAACCCCTCAAATCCAGCCAAAGATAATTTTACCTTCAAATGTCAGTGACTGATGAAGCCAATACTCCAGGCTCCTCAAGACACCTATGTGGTGAATGGAAGAATTAATTGCCTTCCATCTGGAATTAATTGGCTTGCAGCTGTGGAGTCTGAGGATAGGTTCAGCTTCTGGGACAAAGGTTCCAGAACAAAACTAAAGACTTTCTAGCAGTGAGCTCAGTGCATAGCGGCTGCTGCTTCAATCACAAAAGAAGCACGTTTGCAAACACTCCCCATGATAACTGGTTTTAGAAACACCAAAGGAACACTTCCCTGCATGACACAACCAAAGAGCTAGTCAAAAGTAATGTCCTGACACGGGGGGCTGCTGGGGTTTCCTCTCCTTGCTGCCTCATTTGTACATGAACATGAATTTGTACATGAATTTATCTTTCCTATAAATCTACAGTGACTGGAATCTACATCCTTGGGACAGGGCATCACTCCACAGTGTGTATGTTCACCAATGTTAAAAAATCATCTATCAGCCTGTACCATGTTTTATAGTAAAATATTTTGGATATGGCCAATAAAAGATATATTGTCTTAGTCACTGTTCTTTTGTTGCGAGGAGACACCATGGCCAAGGAAACTCTTATGAAAGAAAGCACTTAATTTGGGGCTGGCTTACAGCTTCAGAGGCTTAGTCCATTGCCATGATGGTGGGGAACATGGCCAGAGCACAGCAGCACACACGGCACTAGAGCAGAACCTGGGAGCTACATCCTGATCTGCAGTCAGCAGAGAGCAACACTGGTCCTGTGAGAGCTTTTAGAAACCTCCAATTCCACCACTCAGCCATACATTTCCTCCAACAAGGCCACACCTCCTCATCCTTCTAATCCTTCTCAAATAGTTCCACTCCCTGGTGACTATTCAAACATATGAGCCTGTGGGGGCATTCTCTTTCAAACCACCACACATATCCTCTATAAGTTACTTCTAGAAAGCTAGCCTCTGTGGTCTTCACATCCGAGGAGAAAAGATTAACCAAGAGAAATAATTAGCGAGGGCTTTTTAAAAGAGATTTATTTATTTATGTATATAGATGCTTGTCTGGGTGTACATCTGCACACCAGAAGAAGGCATTGGGGCTTGCGGGATTATAATTATAGATGAGCGCAAGCCACCATCCAGATTCTGGGAGCTGAACTGAGAACCTCTGGAAGAGCAGCGGTGTTTCAACTGCTGAACCAGCTCTCTAGCCCCTCATTAAAGTCCTTTTTAAAAATCACAAAACAAGTTAGAGTGGCATGGTTAAGTAAATCATCCATGCAGTGAAGTCTTAAATAGCCATTAAAGTCAATGTTGCCAAAGAAAATTTAATAACGTACGAAATGCTCAGACCATCAAGTGACATAGATTACAAACCGTACACGCAGAATGACCTCAATTATGTCGAGAAAATAATGTTTTCCAATTTTTCAGCGATGAGCATGTTTATTTTACACTGACAGCATTTCTAAAAACACAGGCTTGGCTCTTGGCCATTCTGCCTCGTTCACCCTGTTCCTCCGTAGCTCCTGTAGCTCTCTAATCTCAGCTATTTCTCCTACCTCACAGCAACGACACGATCATGAGATTTATTAAGCTTTGCCACTTTGTAAATTTTACAAAGTATCTCAGTTCTCTAGATATAATTGTATACCTTATACAGTTAAGGTGAGAATTATCAATGTGGCCAGGCGGTGGCGCACACCTTTAATCCCAGCACTCGGGAGGCAGAGGCAGGCGGATCTCTGTGAGTCCGAGGCCAGCCTGGTCTACAGAGTGGGCTCCAGGACAGAGTTAACAACAGAGAAACCTGTCTCGGGGGGGGAAAAAAAAAAAGAATTATTAATGTTCATTTTATGCGTAAGAAAACAGAGATAAGTGTATCTTGTGTAAAGACACTTAACTGTGGAAAGCCATGTGCGACAGTCTAGTGTTCTTGCTCCAAGGTCATTCCTTCCTTTTTTTTTTTTTTTTTTCTCCAACAACAGCATTTGTCAAACTGTGGTCCAGGACCAAAAATGTGCCTAAGGATTCTCTTCATTCTTTCAGTTATTGACTGTCACTACAGAGAAGAACTGGCTTCTTTGATTAAGCTAGACATCTGAGGGATTTGTCAAAATATGAAGCAATGTCACCCAAAATAAATAAATAAAGATAAAAGCCCAGGGTAGCCAGGTGGTGGTGGCTCACACCTGTAATCCTGGCACTCAGAGGCAGAGGCAGGCAGATCTCTGGAGTTCAAGGCCAGCCTGGTCTACATAGAGAATTCCTGGATAGCCAGGGCTATATAGGGAAAAACTCTGTCTCTAAAAAAACAAAACAAAACAATGTCACTGTTCTCAGCAAATTAATTTTTGTTTGGAAAATAGTTTTTTGCTAGACATGATGGCTCATGCCTATTATCCCAATCCACGGGAGGCTGAGACAGGAGGGTCACCATAAGTTTGAGGCCAGCCTGGGCTATTTAGTGGGCCCTAGGTCCCAGCTCAGCAGAGCAACATAAGTGGGACCTTACCTTAAAAAAAGGATAAAGTGTGTTTACTATTCTTCTTCTTCCTCCTCCTCCTCTTCTTCTTCTTCCTCTTTTCATTAAAAGGTGTTATCTGCCAGGCTTGGTGGCGCATATTAGCTCCTAGGGAAGCGACAGCAAGCAGATTGTGAGTGTAAAAGCAGGCTGAGATGTAAGGCCCCATCTCAGAAAGACAAAGGGGGGTGTTATTTATGTTAACATGCGATGGACTTTTAAAAAATTGTATACATGCGTGTGGATGTGTGTGTGTGTGTGTGTGTGTGTGTGTGTGTGTGTGTGTGTGTGTGTACCTGTGTGCCATGGTACACACATCCAGTCAGATGACAAACTCAGGTGCCGATCCTCAAGCCCCTGGGGACCCACCTGTCTCCACCTCCCATTTCCAGATAGGAACCCTGGAATTGCAGACTGTGTCTGGCTATGGGTAGGTTCTGGGATCCAAATGTTGTAGAAGTTTATTTTTAGTTATGTTTAAAATGGTGGTTTTGTGCACTGTTGGGTGAAGGGCTGCCTAGGCCTTGGTAGTTTGTATTGTCTGCAGGTGTTGGCTTTATGTAAAAGATGTTTGATGGCTCATGATCTGCACCTGCTATCAACAGAACACCTGAGGAGCTTAGCGATCAATAAAAACCCCTGAGATGAGATGCTCAGGTTTCCACTGTCCAGTATGGCACTTGCCATGATACTGGTTCCCTCTGCTCAGGTCTGGCAGGGTGTGCATTTTCCTTGATGAGTCACACAGTAGGTGTACAACCACATCCAAACCCCAGTCCTCAAGTGCTTTGCTCACTGCACCATCTCCCCAGCCCACAATGGGCTTCTGTTCGTTCATTGTTTTTTGAGACAAAGTCTCATGTAGCCCAGATTGGCCCCAAACTGGCTATGAAGCTAGGGATGACCACCATAGCCCACTTTCTTTTTTTTTTTTAATTTTGAAGTTTCTGTGATTTTAGTTAAGCGGTATTCATGACACATGCACAGGCTCTACAACTTTGGAATCGGGATCACTGACAGCCTTTCTATGATGGCTTTGCCGTTCTGGGAAGAACAGTGAGATTGCTCATTACACCATTGCACATCAGCAACACTCCTGACAGTTCTACCCATGTATACAGCATGTCTTGATCATATCAAATCTTTATGCAGCCTCTCAATCTCCCTGGACCCCTGAATGCGTCCCCTTCCTGCGTTCATGTCTATTTTAAAAATAATCCAAGTCCGTTTAGTGCCTCCTGCATACACATGGATGTGGGGTATCCATTATGGTACTGGTAACATACCAGCAGCCATGTCCCCAAAGAAAAATGACTTCCTTTCACCCAGCAGCCATCAATTGCCAATAGCTCCTCAGCTGGGGGTGGAGCATGCACCTCTCCCTCATCCACTGGAATGTTGGCTGGCTTGACCTTGGATGGGTCTTATGCAGGTAAGCACAGTTCATGAGTGCAACTACCAGGTCACCCTCAGAAGACAGCCTTTCCAGCCCTCCTCAGGATACTCCTCCATGTACCCAGAGCCTGGGGGGAGGGAGGATAGGCTGACTGCTTAGCACTCATTATTCTCAGCACTTTGACCCTCAGGAGTGTGCACTGACTGCTGCAGAAAGAGGCTTCTCCAGCTGAATGACTGTGCTGAGGTGAATGGTGAGGTCCTCGGGTGCTTCCAGCTCTCGCAGGCTCCTGGGTGCTGGGTGGAGCTTGGTGAGCCTGGTTCCCTGGGGTTCTGAGGTACTGGGAAGGGGAAGTTGTAAGACCTTTCCTGGTAGTCCCCTCAGACCGTGCTCATCTTTGTCCTTTTCTCGCCCTTTTGGTATGTGAAGAGCAGCCCTTCCCTTACCAGTTCCACTGCTTCCCAGCCCCTGCTTAATTTTGCCACTGGGTGCTGATTCTGGAAGGCCTCGGAGTTTGCTCTCGAATCTCCCTCTTTCTTTCCCTTCTTCCCTCAGTCCCTTCCTTCTGTCTGTCTGTCTCACCTCTCCTTCCTCTCCCTCCTCTTCTTCCCTTCCTTTCTTTCTTCTTTTTATTTGAGTGCCTCTGTATATAGCCCAGTTTGATCTCAAACTCATGATCCTCCTGCCTCCGCCTCCCAAATGCTAGGATTACAGCATGCGCCGCCACGCCTGGCAGGTGCAGCCATTTGATTCCTAGCTGCCATACACAGAGCCAGTCTGTGTAGTTCCCAAGCAAACTCTAAACAGCAGAGCCCTTGGAACGGCATGTGAACTGTGCAGTCACACCCGGCCCAGAAATGCTCCTGATTCTTTGACAGTAGCTTAAGATAACCAGGCACACTCTTACTAGGATGAAATCTCTTTTGTCCTAAACCAATAAAAAGCCTCTCCTTCTGACTCAAACTGTGGAGATCCAGTTGGTCTTCCTGGTGCCCGAACCACATTTTTGTCGCTAAGTCTCCAAATAAATTGCATTTTGTGTAATTCTATATTTCTCCCACAATGTATAAGGAAACCTACTTGTTTCCCAAAACCCAGCTGAGGTCCCTCAAGATAGGTGATACGGTGTCTTGCTGGGTGAGGGGCAGCCCAGGTCACTAGATCCCAGATTCCGCTCTCCGTTGAAGATGATCAGGCTGGCCTCTAGGGGGCGGTGTTTTCAAACCTTTGGTGGCTGGGAATACTGCCCGGCTAGGCTTCAAATTCAGAGTTCCTTGAGACTTCTCACCGTTGTGATCTTATTCCACTTTCTGGAGGTGACTTTCTTCACTTCTTACCGCAAAGAATCACTGGAACTTATTGAACAGACAGAAGGCAAGTAAAGGGAGCTAGTACCACCCAAGAATGAAGGGGAAACAGTAGCTAAGAGCCAAGACACCGAGCCTTACCTGTCCGCTGGCCTGCCGAGTGCCTGTCCATCTGTTCCACCACGGCGCCATACGCAAACTTCTATCTCCAGTAGGACAAGGAATGGAAGGACCGAGAAAGACAGCAGTGTATCCTTCGGGGGTAGACACGTCTTTTGTCCCCTTTCCTCTTTCCTGAAGGTTGTTTTCTACAAAACTGAATTCATGCCTCTGGCATGGTGGTACCCAGCCACTCTGGTTACCCTGGGGAGACAGGTGCAGTGGAATAAGGAATGCTGTGTCTCTGTGGCTGCTTCCTCCTCCTCCCCCAACCCCTTCTCATCCTAGTCCTTGTCCTCCCCAACTCCTCCTCCTCCTCCTCCCCTCCTCCTCCTCCTCCTCCTGTTTTCATCTTATTTTTGTGATTTTTCCCAACTAACCTGAGATCAGGCCTATTGAGGGAGACGGGGAAACCAAGTAAACAATCCTCTGAGCACCCACGTCAGCTGCCCGGGCTTTGAACGTCATGAACAACCTGGCCGTGCACATCTAACCTGGGTCCTCCTGCGTTGGCACATCACTGCGAGTGCTTTGATTCTGTTTGTCCTCTGGCCCCGCAGGCAGAATGCCAGAGACAATGTGCGGAGGGGCTTCAATCCTCTCCTCCGTGAGCCTCTCTTCACTTTCTTCTACCATCAGCGAGGTCTCAACAGCCGTCATTGGCCTGTGATTCAGTAGCTGAAGAGTCTCGGCTCTGGTGTAGACCCTCGCAGGCCCTCTGCTTGCTGCTCCAGCCTCTAACTCCACTACCCCCAGTTCACACAGTGCAGGGGTTCCACCACCCCCAGTTCACACAGTACAGGAGTTCCACTACCCCCAGTTCACACAGTGCAGGGGTTCCACCACCCCCAGTTCACACAGTACGGGGGTTCCATCACCCCCGGTTCACACAGTACGGGGGTTCCACCACCCCTGGCTTATACAGTGTGGGGGTTCCACCACCCCCGGTTCACACAGTGTAGGGGTTCCATCACTCCCGGTTCACACAGTACGGGGGTTCCACCACCCCTGGCTTATACAGTGTGGGGGTTCCACCACCCCCGGTTCACACAGTACGGAGGTTCCACCACCCCCGGTTTACACAGTGTAGGGGTTCCATCACCCCCAGTTCACACAGTACGGGGGTTCCACCACCCCTGGCTTATACAGTGTGGGGGTTCCACCACCCCCGGTTCACACAGTACGGAGGTTCCACCACCCCCCGGTTTACACAGTGTAGGGGTTCCATCACCCCCGGTTCACACAGTACGGAGGTTCCACCACCCCCGGTTCACACAGTACGGAGGTTCCACCACCCCCGGTTTACACAGTGTAGGGGTTCCATCACCCCCAGTTCACACAGTACGGGGGGTTCCACCACCCCTGGTTCACACAGTGCAGGGGTTGAACCCAGGGCCTTACTCGTGCTAGGCAAGAACTGACCTCTCAATAGAGGTTTTAAAATAAAGTTTGCCAGAGCAGGCAAGCTGGCGCAGCAGGTAAAGATCCTCGCCACCAAGACTGATGACCTGCGATAGAGCCTCAGGCCCCAGATGGTGGAAAGAAAAAACAGCTCCCCCAGGATGTCATCTGACTTCCACACGCATGCAGTCAATGAAGAAACTATTTAAATTAGGTCAGCAAAACTGTCTCAGGCAGGTGAGACAGGTTTTCTGTGGGATTTCGGAAGCAGAAGAAACAGTCCGTCTTCTCCTCGTGCCCCTTGGAAACAGGGAACACTGCGTTGGACACTTTCTCAAAGCCCAGTATTTCAAAGTCTTGGGTGAAGCTATGGGATGTCTTCCTCAAATTTTGGTCCCACTAAGTAAAAGCCTGCCCACTCCTAACTCTGTTTTGACCCCTCTTTCCTTTTTCTTAGTTGCTTTTCCCAGAACTCTCTCCCAACAGAGTCTGAACCCAACCATACCATTCTGACTCACAGTGCTTGGCTGGCAGGCACGCTTATTCCCAGTTCATGTTGTTTCACATTCCAAAGCTGTTGTGCATCTGCTAACGTTTGTCTACTGAGTGCTATGTATTTTTTGAGATAATCTCACTGTGTAGCTCAGGCTGACCTTGTGCAATCCAGGCTGGCCTCAAATTCAAGCAACATCCTCCTGCCCATACCTCTCCAGTAGGATTATAAATGTGTACCACTATGCCCCAGCTTCTTTTTCCTAAGATTATTTTTATTTATATGTACGTGTGTGTGTGTGCCCATGGAGGCAAGAAGAGGGCATCAGTGAGGTCCCCCATAGCAGGGGTTACGGGCAGTCATGAGCTCCCGGTGTGAGAGCTCGAAAGCACTCTTAACCACTAAACATCTCTCGCACCCCATCTCTTTTTTCTTATCTTTCTTTTTTTTGGTGGGGGGGGGGTGTTTGAGACAGAGTTTCTCTGTTGTAACTCCGGCTGTCCTGGAACTCACTCTGTAGACCAGGCTGGCTTCGAACTCACAGAGATCCGCCTGCCTCTGCCTCCTGAGTGCTGGGATTAAAGGTGTGTGCCACCGCTGCCTGGTCCCATTTCTTTTTTTAAGTTGTCACCCTTGCTGAGGAGAGCATCTAATTGAATATGGAAGCAGCAGCTGTTAGACACGGCAGGCAGAACTACCGCATGAGCCTTCAAGTTTATTTCCAGATGCTACTATCCACCAAGAGAAAGTGTGGTTTTTTTGAAGACTGAATTTTATTTTTAATTTATATGAATGTGTGCTTGTGTGAGTGTCTGTGCAAGCCCTGAGATGGAGTCCCTGGAGCTGGAGTTGGGAAGTTCCTGTCCTCTGGAAGAAGTCTAGCCCCAAGAAAGTGAGTCCTGGTGTTGTGGGATATTTTACTCCTGTGTGCTGTTTTTGGTTTGTAAAAGGGCTTTGATGCCTAGCAGTGCTTCCTACACATTTACACCTTTGTGCTAGCCGCTCAGATCTCCACAGGTAAAGGCCAATTGTTATTAAGGTGCCGATCACGTCACATCAAAGGTCTGCGGCCAGGATCAGAGAAGACTCCGATCACTCCCAGCCCCGTATGCTAAGATACCATTGTGTTGTGATGAAGGGCTGGACGTAGAGAGGGGGCTTGGAGAAAGATTAAATGAGCTAGCAGGGGAAGCAGAGGAGGAGAGGGAAGCAGGAGAATGGGGAGAGATCGGCGTGAGAGGAGCATGGAATGAAGTCTTTGCCTAGCTTCCCGGGTATTGAATTCCCTGAGATTTGACATGGCGTGTAATTAATAAAGATCATTAGAAAAACCAACTGTGGACTTTTATTAAGCAAGGGGACAATTTATTAACATTGTGGTTTGTTTGGTTTTTTATTTTTTGTTCTTTTCTTTAAGACATGGTCTTATTGTGTAGCTCCAACTGGCATTGAATTCACAACAATCCACCAGCCTCTGCTTCCCAAATTAAAGACATGTGCCACCATGTTAGGCTCGAAAAATGCTTCTATACATTAGAGAAATCTGGCTGGGCATGGAGGTACACACTTTTAATCCTACACAAGGGAAGAAGTAAAAGTAGAAGGATCTCTGTGAGTTCATGGTAAGACCTTATTCCATTAAACACATGAGCAAATGGGAGGACAGCACGTGCACACGGCCCAGCACTAGGAGCCTGAGGCAGGAGACCATGAATGTGAGGCCAGCCTTGGCCACTTACCAACTTTATTTAAAAGAAAAAGAAACTAATGAAACATAACATCCAAATGTAAGACATTAGATTTTATTAGACCTGAGGTCAGAAAAAAATTTTGAGAAATTTGATGACCTGGATAATAATCATTATGGAATTATTAATTTTTATGAATAATAATTATCAGTTATGCAGAGGAATGCCCTAATTTTTAATAATTGCCTCCTGGGATCTGCAATTTACTGTAAAATGGCTCAGGAAAAATGCATCTATTTATATCTGAATCTTTAAGAAGAAAGGGGACGGAGAGGTGGCTCAGCGGTCTAGAGCACCGGCTCACACAAACAGTGGTTGGCACCATTTACAGAGAGCTCTAGTGCAAAGTGCAAGACCTCAGCTCTGAGGCCAATCCTGACCTTTGACCTCAGCAGAGGGCTCCAGCTGGTTTCTCTAGACTGCTGTTGAGTAGCTTTTGAGTGAAAAGCCTTTTGCTGCTGCTGTTTCTGAGCTGACACCAGCTAGACCCCTGCTTTGCTTCAGCTGAGAACTTCGCTGTCACAGTTCTATCCCACTCTCTGCTTCTGGAAAGGCATGAGGTCCTTACACAAGGGAGTCTAAGTGGCTGTGCCCGAAGCTGAGCTAGACGCCTGGTCGTTTATTATAACCACTCCACTGCCGGTCACAGTGATCAAACAGTTTCCAATAGCACTCCTCTGGAGAGTCGACAGGCCCAGATTTATTCTACTTCTCTCCTAGATGAAGCCTCTGAGACTCAAGGTCAGGCTGGCACACCTACCTTCCATTGTTTGGATAGCATTAAAGTTCAGATCTGTCTATCTCTGGATTCACTGAGTTCTGCCTTACCCACTGATCTATTTCTGTGAAGAAACACCATGGCCAAAGCAACTCTTAGAAGAAATCATTTAATTGAGGGCTTGCTTGGAGTTTCAGGTTAGTCCATTATCATCATGGCAGGGAGCATGTGGCCCCCAGGGAGGTACTGCAGCAGTAGCTCAGAGTCTACATCCTGATCCATAAGCAGAGAGAGAACCTGTACTGGCTTTTAAAACCTCAAAGCCCACCCCAAGTGACACAATTCCTCCAAGGCCACACCTCTTCACCCTTTTAATCCTATCAAAGGGTTCCACTCCCTGGTGACTAAGCATTCAAATATATTGGCCTATGGGGCCATTCTTATTTAAACCACTAACACCACACACACACACACACACACACACACACACACACACACTTCAATGTTCTTTTCCCATCTTTGCCCAAGGAAAATGACTAAAATCCTATAATGTTACTACTTTATTCAGGACATAATATTACACAGGGCTGATGCAAACAGATATGCTGTTTATATATATGAAATTATATAAATCTGATAGCTACATTTTCCAAAAGAGACCCAGTCATTGTAAACAAGGAAGAGAAACGAGGACGGTGTCATAATGATTGCAGTGTTTTACCCAAGTGTCTTCATATTCCCTTGTTGTGGAGGTGGTCTGCTGAGCGGCAAAGAAGGAGGCCATGTGGAACCCATGCTTCCTGGCTCTGCCTACACTTGGCTCACTGGCAGGCCTTGCTAAACTCCTGGAGGGCCCAGCGATTGTTCTCAGTTGCCACTTTGAGCTGGGTGTACTCTTTCACCAGGTTCTCAAAGTCTTCTCCGAGGGCCTCATAACTTTTCAGGACTAGTCTTGATTTCTCCATGTCCTGCTCTTGTAGGTGAATGGCTCCCTCCAGACGGTCCCTAAGAGCCCCAGCAGAGAGAGTTCAATACAAGGATGTAAGCCCTCCAAGTAAGGGTGTAGAGACAGGCCAACATGAACAAGTCTGGCAAGCATGGAACAGCTGTGAACAGCTGTGTCCGTTCACGGGGTTCTCACCTAATGAGACGGTGCACTTCCACTTTCTCAGCACTGTACGTGTCAGACAGAATCTTCAGCTCCTCCATCCTGACAGAGGGAAGAAAGAAATGTTGAATGCAAGATTCCAGACCAAGGAAGGGTTTAGGGCCGACAGGGTGGTTCAGTGGGTGAAAGTGCTTGTTTTGCAAGCTGAACACTCTGAGTTCAAGCCCCAGAACCCATGTAAAGATGGGAGACAGAACTGGGTCCACTAAGGTGTACACATACACACACACACACACTTTCGTTCTCTCTTCACACACACATACACACTCCTTCACACTCACCCGCACACTTTCTCACACACACACTCTTTTATACACACACATACACATACACACACTTCCTTTAAAGTAGAATTAAGAATAGCAAAGAAGTTGGGTGCTGGAAAGATGGTTCAGTGAGTAACAGCATTTGTGACTATTGCAGAAGATCTAGGCTCAATTTTCAGTACCCACAGGCAGCTCACAACTGCCTGTAACTCCAGTTTCAGGGAATCTGACATCGTCTTCTGACCTCTGTGGCCAGCAGAGGTCATGAATGCAATCCTAACACTCATGCACATAAAAAATAAAAAAAATAAACTGAAACAGAACTTTTAAAAAAGAAGAGCTAACTCTGTTGTGGTAGCACACACCTTTAACCTCAACGCTCAATAGGCGGAGGCGGGTCAAAACCAGCCTGGTTTACATAGTGAGTTCCAGGCCAGCCAGCTAGCCAGAACTACATAGTGAGGCCCTATCTCAAACAAAACAACAACAAATCCACTGTAGCTAGCCACTGTCAAGGTACAGAGATGAGAAAGACAGAGTCTCTGTGACTCCCCGGGCAACCGACCCGCACAGTAAAGCAGCTATTTCGGAAGGCTGTACGATAAATACTTGAGTGTGGAAGGCTTCTAAGTAACATGAAGAAAGGTTAATTGTACTGCTGTGTGACACTTACTGGGACCCACTGGGACAGGGCATGGTGAGAGAGGTGAGGAACAGAGGTGGAGAAGCAGCATGTGACCCAGGCTCACGGCTCACCTCAGCTTAAGGACCATGGCACTGCACTTGATTTCCAGGTACTGGGCATTGATGCGGTCCAGCTCAGACTGCGTCTTCAGCCGATGCTCCTCAAGAAGCCTCTGCAGCAGGGTGAGGCAGCGGAGAAGCACCTGAGCCCCCAAGAGAAAGGACAAGCGGGCCATAAGGTAAGAGCCTTACTTATCTGAAAGGGTCCTGGGGTCAAATAAAGCAGAGCAGGCCCCTGCCCATCAAACCTGGGCGTAGGTAGCTCTCTTCTTCTCCAGCAGCACCAACTGCTCCTTCTGCTGGGCCTTGGCCTCCAGGCACTGCTGCTTCTCTCCTACCAGGACCTCAGTCAGTTTCCACACCTTCGCTGCTTTCATCGTTTCTCCATGGGTATCTGGGCAGACAGAAGGACAGGAAGACCCCGATGGACACCATGCCCCACCCTACATCCTTAGTCCTGCTTCTTCGCTGCCTGTCTAACAGAGCCTGCATCTTATGCTTAGGCTCTCTCATCTGTAGTCCACGCTGGACTAAAAGTAATCAAAGCAATCGGCCTCTGCAGCCCCTGGAGTGCTAGGTAGCCCTGATTTCCTTGGTTTTATTCTTTATATTTTTGTTTTTTTCAAGGGTTTCTCTGTTGTAGCTCTGACTGGCCTGAAACTCACTATGCAGACTAGGCTGACCTTGAACTCAGAGAGATCCGTCTGCTTCTGTGTCCTGGAGTGCTAGGATTAAAGACATGTGCCATCACAACTCAGCTTATCTGGATTTGTTGTAATTGGGGGTGGTGGGGTGGGCGGCGATGGCACGTGCGCATGAGTGTAGGTGCCTGTAGAGGCGAGGTGTCACAAACCCTCCTGGAATGAGACTCGCAGGAAGTGGTGAACTGCCCAGTGTGGTGCTGGGAATGCCTTCCTCGAGAGCACCCAAGGGCTCTGGACTGATGAGTCACTCCACATTCCTAGCCTTGCATTCCTTTGTTTTTATTTTTAAATTGTGTGTATGCGTGTACATGGCCATGTGCACATGTGAGTCCAAAGAGGCCCCTAGACCTCAGGGGGCTGAGTCACAAGCACTTGTGAGCCCCCTGTGGTGGGTGCTGGGCACCAATCTTGGGCCTTCTGGAAGAGGAGGAAGACTTAGCCACTGAGCATCTACAGCCTGTAGGCCGAGACTCTTAAACCACAAAATAAAGATAAGAGGGACACAGCTACACTGGACTTTCCTAGACGGCCTGGATTATGGAATAAGAGTGCCTCAAACCCACATCACACTGAAAACGCTAGCCAGAGGCCTGAAGGTCACGTGAGCAGGACAGGGCAGCCTCACCGGAACTGGGGTCATGGTAGCACAGCAGAGTGAAGCACTTCCTCTTGAGCTGCTCCTCCACCTCCAGCTGGAGCCGAGCTCTCATCCACAGGAAATCCTAAAGAGAGGCACACAGACCACTATGTGAGTGTGGAAGACCTTTCCAATGGAGGTGTGAGAACACAGGCTCATAAATAACCAAAGAAGGCGTTGGAGAGATGGCTTAGGGGTTAAGAGCACTGGCTGCTCTTCTAGAGGACCCAGGCTCAATTCCTAGCACCCACATGGCAGCTCACAACTGTCTGTAACTCCAGTTCCAGGGGGTCTGATACCCTTACACCAATACACATAAAATTATCTTAAAAAAAAAAGAAAAAAGAAACGACATCAAGAGAGCCTAGTATGGTGTTAAAGTAATCCTAGCATTTGGGACACTGAGGCAGGATGGGGAGCGAAAGCCAAAGATTACATGGGACCCTTTCTCAAAAATATAAATTAATCACCACTCAAAGCAAGCAAATTATGGGAATATCCATACAATGGAATCCTACTTGTGGTTCTGTTTATTCTTGTCATACTGGGGACTGAACTCAGGACCCTGGGCATGCTAGGCATGGGTTCCACTGCTGAGCTATCTCCCCATCCCTGGGAGTGGTTGAAGCTGATACACAGCACTCATTCAGGAGGCAGAGGCAGGTGGATCTTTATGAGTTCAATAATCTACATAGAGTTCATCCAGTCATGACTGTACAGCTAGGCCTTATCTCCTGAAAAAGTTTTTGAAAGGGGGAAGACTGTAGAGATAGCTCAGTGGTTGAGAGCACTGGCTGCTCCTTCAGAGGACCCAGGTTCGCTTCGAGCTTAGAACAACTGTAACTCCAGTTCTAAGGGATCTAACACTCTTTTCTAGTCTCTGAAGGCATGTGGTACACAGACATGTAGGCAAAACACTCATATATATTTAAAGTGAGAGAATGAGCAAGGGGAATATGAAATCATTAATATACACTGTTTATAACAACACTGCATTTCACTCTTTCAGTCTCTGGATGAATGGCAGGTAACAATGGGGACTTTGTGTTTGAAAGTATCTCGATATGATGCACACAGTGTGTGGCCACAGCGGCTCTGAGGCCTGCCCCTGTAAGAAGTCAGCCTGGTGCAAACAGGCTGCCCTCCCAGGCAGAAACAAGGCACTGGCGCACCAAGGCTGACAGAAATACTACTGGGGTTGGACAAATGGGGCATCTAAAACTGTCTGTCACAGACTCAGACATGGACTCTGTGAAGGAGCACCAGCTAAACCCAAGAGGACACGGGGCATGATCCAGCTCATCTAGTCTTTCATAAATGCTCTTCTTTTAAACAAACACAAGTGCATTTCTAGATATAGTATTTCAGATCTTCCATCTTTCTGTACAGTGTTTTTGAGTCTGACCCTGTGATGTGTGTAATTTTTAGAAAAACAGTAAAGCTTAGGAAGAAAATTTTAGGGGCTGCAAAGATGGCTCAGCAGTTAAGAGCACTGGCTGCTCTTCCAGAGGACCTGGGTTCAGTTCCCAGCACCCACCTGGCAGCTCATACTTGTCTGTTAACACCAGTTCCAGGGGATCTGACGCCATCTTGTGGCCTCTATGTGAACTTCCACACACATGGTGCATAGACATACAATTAGGCAAAACACCCATAAACACTAATAAGAATAAGAGGAAGAAGAAGAAGAACACTAAAAGAAAATTTTAGCTGGGGATGTAGCTCAGTTGGTAAAGTGCTTGCCTAGCACTCAAGAGGCCTTGGGTTTGATCCCTCCCATACCTCTTAAATCAAGCATGGTGTTACACACTTGTAATCCCAGCACTTGGGAGGTATAGGCAGGAGGACCCAAAGTTCTACACCAACCTGAGAAATATAGGAGATCCTGTTGAAAGAGATGAGAGACAGACAACTCTTACAAGAACTTAAAACATTCAATCCATAACTGCTTCCGACCTGAGGGGGAGGCATGAGCTCCAGGAGGTCTGCCTTCTCCAGCCCTAGCAGTAGGGGCATCTCCGTCTCCTGGTCAGGACCCGAGAGCTGTGTCAGTTCAGTCACAAGCAGCCGCTGTTCAAGGGTTTCATGAAACTGAGAAAAAGAAAAAAAAAAGATGACTATAAAATTTTTGACTTGGGTCTTTAATTTCAGCACTCAGGAGGCAGAGGTAGGCAGATCTCGCCCTGTAAGTTGAGGATAGCTGGTCTACACAGCCAGTTCCAGGCCAGCCAGGACTACACAGTGAAAGTTACACTCTGTGTCAAAAGAACAGAATGAAAAGAACTTTGCCCCCGCCTCTTCCATCCCTGAGCCCCTCTTCTGACACATTTCCAAGTCCTCAAGCGAGTCAGCACTTCAGAGAACTGAATTATTGGGGCTCCCTCCTCCTCTCCCTGTGTCTGTCCTTTCTCCCTTTCCTCCTTCCTGCGCTCCTCTTCTCTCCTGTGGGTCTCACGGTGCTGTCCAGGCTGGCCTCGCTCCGCACGCCAGCTCCCTCCACAGCCTCACAAGGCCTGGGTAACGCCAAGTGCTGCCACACTGGCTGCCTCGGTTGTTCTCGTCACCGCAACCACCACCTGCTTGTTTCTTTGGCCTCACCTTTTTGTCTTCCGAGGTTAGATTTGTGTCTTGTGCCTTCACGTAGTAGTCCACGAGCAGCTCTTGGAGGACCCTCTGTAAGATCTCGTACCTCAGCCATGTCGTCTTATGAAGCCGGACTTCATTCCACGCCTCAAAACAGAACAAAATCCCTGTCTGAAATTCTCTCTCTCTCTCAGGGACTTCGCCTTCCTCCTGTAGTCCCTTCTCCCAGGGGCCTTACCTGAGCCTGCTCTTTGGCCAGGGTGAGGCTTAAGCCACTTTCATCCACATGCTGCGAGAGACTAAGCAGCAGCTTGCTGAGGTGCGGATTCCGAATCAGATCCTCTTCACTCAGAGCACAAGGAGGAAACTGCTTGTCACACACTTAACGGAAAAGGATAAACAAAGCAGACACATGGACTCCTTGTTTTATATAACTGGCGTATCATTTACTTTTAAACAAACAAACAAACCTGGTTTTAAATATAAAAATATTATGCAATTTAAGTGAAAAAAAAAATCAAAATAATGCCAAGCTCAATGGCACGTACCTATAGTCCCTGCTACTCAGGAGACTGAGGTAGGAGGGTCCTTTAAGCCCAAGAGGTTGAAATCAGCCTGACGACATAGTGAGATATTGAGAAAACAAAAGAGTTGCTGGCTGTGTAGACAACTGAGCTGCCACCAAGCCTGAGACCTGAGTCAGATCCCCAAACCACGAGGTGGAAGCGAACCAACCTCAGCAACAAAGGGCTCCAGGAGTGAAAGCACTCCAGTGGGCATTGTGAGCGCTGTTCATCACAAGAGGCAAGGACCTGGGCAGGCCTCTGGAAAAGCCGTCAGACCCTTTGCAGGCATCTCCCCTTACCTTGCTGTAGTATTTCCACCCCTTCTCCAGGTGAGCAGAAATCTCCGGATGCCATCTGATTTTCTTGGTATTATCTGTCTGGAACCAAATGGAAGAAAACTGCAAGATGAACCAACACCTGCTGCTCCAACTGAAGCTATCTAAGGCTGGTCTCAAACTCTGTGTCACTGAGGCAAGCCTTGAACTTCTGATCTTCACCTGCCTCTGCCTGCTGGGTGCTAGGATTAAATGTGCATGCACCACACCTGGTTCATAAGGGCTTTATCGCATACCCGGTGTCCCAAGCTCTTTAGCGTTTTATGGACAAACTTATAAATAAGTGCCAGAATACCTTACATTCCAAGAACAAAGTATCTCCCAAGCTGCCCAAAAGGTCTCTTTCTAAAGAGACAACATCTCCCCCCACCTCCGGCAGTCCATTAATGGAAAGTTTTCCCGTACCACTACCAAGCCTTTGTGCCGGAGCTACAAATTGTTGCTCTCATGTTCCCAGTAAACTGGGGGACCGGGTGGGGGGTTGGGGGGAAGGTCCAAGTATATGCCTTTTGCCCATGGCTGAACAGTTCAGCTATGAAGTATCACACTGGTTTTCTGGTGCTTTTCTAACCGTGTCCTCTCACGGAAGAGCCGTTTAACTGGGGGCAGGAGTAACAGACACTTGAACGACAGCAGCTTTTCCCAAAACATCGCTAGAAAGGCGCACCTAGAGGAAAGGTCAGGACAGCAGTGGACTGCAGAGTGGTGGGTAAGGGGACATAGCTACGGTGTTTTGCCAGAACCGGTGTGCCTTGGAAAGAATGTCATCAACAGAGGGCAGTGACAAACTGAACAGGAACACAAACATTACCCGCCCGTGCTTTTTGTCGCTCTATCCTTCTTCCTAAGGGCGGCTGGGTCCCAAGCAGCGCCGAACCTGAAACTTATTAGGACTTAACGCTTCACGTCCGCAGAACGTGGGTTTATTCGCTCCTTTTATGAGTCGCATGAAAGCAACTAGCGGTTTGTTGTGTAACGTGGTCCAGAGGACGCAGCTGAGGAGGCAGGATGCTAGGCCTTAATTTGTGGCTCTGCCTTCCCGATGTCTCCATGTGAGTTTAAGGAAACGGTTTTTAGGTGCCGACCCTCTCTCACCTGCAAAACCGCGATTACGATTCTTGCATAGCACGAAACAGCAAGAACAGTCGACTTGTCAACAAAAGCTATTAGTAAGCTCAGTTTTATCAACTCAAGTTTATTGCTGATCTGTGCCTGCTCACTAAAGTTCTGCGGACCATTTAGGCACACGGCCAGGAGGGCTTCAACCGGCTGGGGGTCCTCGGCTGCACCCCACCCTGCGCGGGCAGCCCGGTCAGACGAGCGGGGGCGTGGGGCGCTGAGCTGGCTCACGCAGGCGCGCTCCCAGCCCTCCGGCCGTCCGCGCACGCAGCCAGGACGCGGACTGATTTTACAGGTGTTTTCACAAGAGGTCGCCCTTCCAAGGCCGAGACACTCGAGATGCAGAGCGCGCTCTCCGGCGCCGACCTACCGTCTGGGCCGCCAAGGAGTCCTAACGGCGAGCTCGCGGTCGTCGAGAGCACACGGGCACACCCCGCCGCCGGAGGGCGGAGGCCGGGGGATGCTGGGGATGGACGCCCCGACCAGTATAGGCGCAACCGGCCTCAAGTCTGTCGGGCCGCGGGGCGGGGCGGGGCGGCGGGGGGCGGGGCTGCGCTGGGCGGGAACGGAGGCCACGCCCCCGGGGCGCGCGCGCGCGCTCGGGGCAACTGCCGCCCTAAAGTCGGATCTTAGCCGGGTTAGCAGAGGGGAGGGTAGAGGGGGAGGCCTGGCTCGGAGGCTTAGACCTGCGTCTGTGGTCCTCGGACAAATCGCAACTGCGTGAGCTTCCTCTTGATTGTGTTTTGTCGTTTTGGTTTCTCAAGACAAGGTTTCTCTATACGGGTTCTGAAACTCGCTTTGTAGACCAGGCTAGCCTCGAACTCAGAGATCCGCCTGCCTCAGCCTCGGGAGTGCTGGGAATAAAGGCTCGAGGTACAGCGCCCGATGTGAGCCTCTATGGGGGTGGGGGGGCGCATGCGCCACATGTGTGCAGTGTCCTCGGAGGCCAGAAGGGCGAGCGCGAGCCCTTGAACCGCTGTCACTGACGATTGTGAGCTGCGACATAGGGGTTCTGGGACTTGCAGCCGGTGCTCTGACCACTGAGCCATCTCTCTAGCCCCCCTTCTTGAATGTCTTAACTCATTCTCCTCTGCTCTCTCTTTATAATTTTTTAAAGCACAATCTATTTATTGTGTGCCACGTGTACTGTGGAGGTCAGGAGGTAACTGGGAGGCAGTTCTTCCAGCGATAGCATCTGGGGGTGGAACTGGAGTCCTAGGCTCGACTGCAAGTTCCTTTACCCGTTGAGCCATGTTACTGCCCTGACTGCTCCTTTATTTCTCAATCTCCATTCAACCTCTACGCCTGCCTACACTGATTTTTGCAAAACTAAGGGAACCCTGTCAGGAGGTGAATCGTTTTAGAAAATATATTTAGCTGGATTCTGGAGGTTGAGTCAGGAAGATCTGGAGCTCAAGGCCACCATACCCATCTGAAAAATAAAAAATATATGAAATGAACTGCTTCAAGGTTATTAGATCTCTTTAAATTTTTACTTACTTTACTGTTTATGTGTGTAGGTGTTTAGCCTGCATGTATCTGTGTACCACTTATATGCTTGGTGCTCTCGGATCCTCTGAAACCAGTTACAATTGCCACCATGTGGGTGCTGGAATTGAACCCAGGTTTCTAGAAGAGCAATGGTTGAGCCGTCTCTAGCCTAATTATTAGATCTCTTGCAACGGGAAACAAACTGGTAGGGTGGGGCACAGAATGCCAAGAGATGGCGTTGTTGACCTTTTCCTTTAGAAAAATCTGGGGATCATCATACTGGTGCACGTCTTTAACCCCAGGCCTTGGGAGGCAGAAGCAGGCAGATCTCTTAGTTCAAGGATAGCCTAATCTACATAGAGTTCCAGGACAGCCAGGGACTCTTATCCAAATAAATAAATAAATAAGGAACAAGTAGAGCTTTCTACTAGTATACACAGAGGAACTGTTGTGCCCAGTTTTTGAAACCCCCTCCTCCCCAAGTACCCTCAGGAGACCATCAGTTCTGATGCAAAAGCAAGGAGCCTTTATTCTGTACACTGGAGTCTGGCACCACCGCACAAAATGGCCGACCTTAAGCAGCTTCCTGCAAGGGTTTTTAAGGGGAGCAGGGACTCTCTCTGATTGGTCAGAACCCAGGCACTGGGTTGGCTCGTTAAATATTATGCAGCAACAAGGATTTCTGGGAAAGTGAGTACTTGCCATTAAACAGGTTTATGGGAAAGCGAATACTTGACATTAATCTGAGGAGAGGTTAGTGCCTTCACCACTAGGGGCGCTTGGCTTCTCAGAATGATACAGAGCAGAAAGATTTTATGCCCTTGGTCAGAGAGCATCAGCTGCCATGTCTCATGTTTAATGCTAGAGTGCTGTCATTTTCTAAGGCTTTTAAAAATCGTTTATGCTTCTTCAGTTCTGCAGTGCAGCCTCATTAAATGCCAGACCTATGCACAAACAGTGCTCAGAACAAAATAGCAAGCATGCTTTGGTGATTTTCAGCTGATCAGAGAACTACTGGAATTTCATCTCCCAAGTCTTCAAGTTCTTAAATATTGAACTACAAAGTTTTGGCTGAGTGGCTGTAACCACACGAGGCCCCGAGAGGTGAAGGTGCAGAAACCTGCCTTCAAGGAGACTGGAGAGATAGCGGTGGAAGGCTTGCACTGGACAGACCTCCATATGCAATTATCTCTTCCCTCTTTGTCCCTTTCAAGCCGTGAGACCTTAGGCTACGGCTCTTCTTCCTGTCGAAATGAAGGAATAACACAGCTCTAGTGATTCCACTCCCCTAGCACTGATGTAATGATCAAATGAGATAATGGAAAGACTGTGGAACTGGGGTGTTTTACTAAGTACCTTGGGAGACGCAAAGATCAGTGTGACCTAATTCCTACCCTGAGGAAACTCACAGTCTATTGAGAAGGCACACATGAGAAGGAAATAACCCAGCGCAGTAAATAGGTGTCAGAAGGGCAGTTTATATTATAAATACCAGGGAGGCTTCAAGAGGGGACAGGCATTCCTCTGCAGAAATAGATAGGAAAGACTGTGAGATAAATCTTATTTTCACCGCGCCTGAAAGGAGAGGAAAAAAATATTTAGAATGACTGAACGAGTCCAACAATTTGAGGCAGAGGAGGTATGGCTGCATTAGAGGTGCCAGGACACTGGGCCGTCCGAAGGTAGGGGGTGGGGGCTCCTAGATGAGCTGTCTTTGAAACTGGGGAGTTAACCCTCTACTCCAGAGTCTGAGCATGGAACAGTCAGAAACGCAGCAAAGGCTGCAGCAGTGGCTCATGCCTTTAGTAGATGGAGGTAGAGACAAGCAAACCTCTGTGAGTTCGAGGCCAGCCTCGTCTGCATCGTGAGTTCCAGGACAGCCAACGCTGTGGAGAGACCCTGTCTTAACAAAACAAGACAAGCAAAAAAGGAAATGCAGCAAAGGATTGCAAAAAGAACATTCAAACCAGACCACCCTGTGTCCTTGAGCAAGAATCCCACCACCACCCCGTGCTTCCTGCCAACCTCCTCTTCCCCCAGATTTTCTTTTTTTTTTTCCTTTTTTTTTTTTTAAAGAACACAGCCTTAGTCAGGCCGTGGTGGCACACACCTTTAATCCCAGCACTCGGAAGCAGAAGCAGGCAAACTTTGTGAGTTCAAGGCTAGCCTGATCAATAGAGTGAGTTCCAAGCCAGCCAGAGTTACAACAGAGAAACCTTGTCTCAAAAAACCAAAAAAAAAAAAAAAAAAAAAAGAACACAGGCTTGGGGCCAGAGAAGTGGCTCAGTGGTTAAGAGCCCTAGATGCTCTTCCAGAGGACCCTAGTTCAATTCCCAGAACCTACATGGCTGTAACTCCAATTCCAGAGAATCTGACACCCGCCCTCACACAGACATACATGCAAACAAAACACCAATGCACATGATAAATAAATATTTTTTTAAAAAAGAACACAGTCTCATTGAGGTATTTTGGCATAAAATATTTCAAGAGTTTTGATGTAGCTGTACATTACCACAAGCCAGCTAGTGAACACCCATCCAAACTGCTCGAGGTCAGCCTGGTCTACAGAGTGAGTTCCAAGACAGCCAAGGCAACACAGAGAAACCCTGTCTTGAAACCTGCCCCACCAGAAAAATTCTTTGTTTGGATTTGTATTCAAGGAGGTGCTTTCCCCTTCCCCCCAAGGCACCTACCTACACATGCAGAATGCAGTGGCACTTATGTTGACAGAATGATGTTTTGTTTTGTCTTTTGAGACAGGGTTTCTCTATTGTAACTCTGGCTGTCCTAGAACTCCCTCTGTAGATCAGGCTAGCCTCGAACTCACAGGGATCTGCCTGTCTCTGCCTCCTGGATGCTGGGATTAAAGGCATGTGCCACCACCACCCGGCAACAGAATGAATTTTGAACACTCCCTCAGCCCTGACCCCCTGTTTACTTTATTGGTCCGTGCAATGTCGGGCCCTTTGTAGGCTCCTGTTTTCCATGTGCTGTTTCTCTCACCTTCTGCTCTGCCACATGCAAAGCACAGCCATTCAATGCTCAACTGCTCTTTAATGATGAAGCCAAGAATCTGCCCCAGTACACCTGAGCTAGTCTCCTGCCAGGCAGTGGGGGAATGCAGGACAGAAACTAGACAGAACGCTATTCTCAGTTAACGTTTTTTAAGACATTGCTCTTAACCCAAGCTTCTGAAAACCTTCGTGCTTTTAACTTGGTGATACATGTAAATGGGAATCTGAGAAGAGTCTACTTAACCTTTCAGACTTGGGTAGTCCTTTGCTGCATTAACATTACAGAGAAGAGTGGAAATTTACAGGATTCTTGCAGGCACTCTGCCTCCCACACTCTAGTAGGGATACAAAATATTGCTCTAAGGAGAGAGTCCCTGCCAATATTTAGTATTCTATTAAAGATACTAAAGAGAGCCCTTAAGTCCAGTGTAGCTGATATTAAAAGTATGGGTCTAAAATGAGTAGCTGTAAAGCTGGGATGTAGAAATACCATTGGAATGGCATGGTGGATCTTACCTGTCATCCTAGAACCCAGGAGGATGAAGCCAAAGATTGCTGAGAGTTCAAGGCCAACCTGGACTGTGGTGAAACGCTGTCTCAAAAAGACAGAAGCAGATAGATGCTCTGTAGCACCCATGAAGACCGAACATACTTAGTGGCTCCCAATAAACAAATCAACAACAAAACTGTCAAACTAACAACAACAAATAGCCTTCAGGATCAATCAGCTTATAAATCAATTGTTCAGAAGTAGTTGAGAACATAAGCCCAGCCACTCAGAGTATCTGAATACATTATGGACTGATGAACAAGTTTCAGGGATGAAAACATCCACGTACAGTCGAGACTTTGGAATTGTTTTTAGGGCATTCATTGGAAATGAGGGTATTCAGAGTGACAAAGATTCATGATTAAGCTAAAAAATGTCAAGGCCATTGTAAATGCATGATTTTTGAAGAAAACAAGAAGATAAAAGAAAATATGTAATCAACCTATGACATTGAGTGAAAATTTCAAGACAAATGTTTATAATGTGGCATTTTTGCAATAGCTTAGCACTTCTGAGGGGATTTTTATCCTGAGAGCCTCGAGAGGTGGACGGCTGTTCATGAAACTTGTTACGAGGATTGCAGTGAGCCTGGTTTTACTATGAGACAGTATTGAGAGCTGAAATATAAACTAGCCCTGATAGAGTTTTTAGGTTTCAAAGAAAAGCAAAGAAATTTGGCTCCAAATGGGACAAATTGAAATAATTTTTGCCAAAGGACTATAAGATTGTGAGGGAAATTCACAGGAGAGGAGAGGGAGAGGGGAGGAGAGGAAGGCTGGTGCCCTTTTGAAAGCCAGGCATGAAGCAGACTGCACACAGTTCCTGCTATAACTGTGTGTGTGCTCTTGGGACTCGATTGAAAGCATGTGCCGTGCCGATGAAGGTATTTACCTGGGGGCTGGAGGGATGACTCCGTAGCTATGAGCACTTGTGGCTCTTCCAGAGGACCCGGATCAATTCCCAACAGCCACATAATGGTGGCTTACAAGTCTGTAACTCCAGTTCCACAGGATCCAACTCCCTCTCTGGCTTCTGTGACACTGCATGTATGTGGTGTACAGAACACATGTAGTTAAGATGCCCATGCACATTAGACAGATGATAAATAGATGATAGATAGAGATAGATACATATAGATAGATACATAGATAAATAGATAGATAGATAAATAGATAGATACATAGATAGAGATAGTAGACAGATACATAGATAAATAGATAGATAGATAGGTAGATAGATAGATAGATAAGACAGACTGACTAACAGACATTTAGATAGAGAACAAGCTAAGTTGCTGATGAAAGGGATTTTCTCCCTTAAAATTCATATGCTAACTACTGGGAGAAGTAGGCCACCCCAAGGGCATTCAGAGTTTTTCACACTTGGAAAGAATTTGCACTGTGATCTTGAAACGCCTCCTGAGGTTAGAGCCTTATGGCAGAAATAGCAGCAGCAAGGGGAAGCTAGCAACTGAGTGCCCTTCCATAGTCTATTTATCTGTGAGAGATGTGGTTCAGCTGATTTACAGTATGTACCAATGACAGGTAAGGAGGTTACTACATTTAAGTTACCCTGTGACTGACTTCCCCCTTATCAAAAATATTCAAGCACAGATGATTCTGGAGTGAATTTTGGGGGTGTGATCAGTGTTTCAAAATGAATTTATTGGTTCCTTTAAGTAGTTAGTTACAAGCTGAGCACTCATGCCCTTAATCCCAGCACTCATCAGGCAGAGGCAGACAGCTCTCTAGGAGGTTGAGGCCAACCTGGTCTACATAGTCAGTTCCAGGCTAGCTAAGGCCTGTCTAGTGAGATCCTGTCTCAGAAAAAGAAGACAAAACAACAAAAGCAGTTAATGATGGAAAGTTTTATGCCTGGGAAGCCTGTTAGAATCATTCAAATCAGGAACTACTGACCTCAAAGTGTACAAGGACCAGACAGGACAGACTTTAACCCGGGAGGGGGTGGGAGGGTGGGGTTATGACAAGCCAAGGAGATACATGAAGAAGCACTGACATTCAGCTCAAGGCTGATGGCCTGGCATTCAGGGTACATGAAGATAATGTGTATGTATAGAATGTATAGCATATAATCATATGAAGAATAGACAGCAGTCATGGATTCCATAGGGACTCTCAGGAATCTCACTATATAGCTCAGACTGGCCTCAATTTACAAGCCTCAAGCCACAAACTCTCAAGTGCTAGGATTACAGGTGTGGGCCAGCCTGTTCCCTAGTGCATATTCTTTCCCGTATTTTTATTTCATAAATATACAGGCATCTTAAAAACAAAATATTATCTTGCACATATCATTTTAGTACATATTTATTATTAATGATTTTTACCTTTTTGTTTGCTTTGAGGATTTTTTTAAAAGCTTTTTTTGTTGTTGTTTTTTAAGATTTATTTATTTATGTATATGATTTCTCTATCTGCATGTATACTTGCATGCCAGAAGAGGGCATCTGACTCCATCATAGATGGTTGTGAGTCTCCGGAAGAACAGACTGAGCCATTTCTTCAGCTCTTGAGGGAGTGGTAAGATAGGGTCCAATGTGTGTAACTCAGGCTGGTCTTGAACCCACTATGTAGCCAAGGACAATTTTGAATGCTGGTCCTCCTGTCTTGACCTCTCAAGTGCCTGGGTGGTAGGTGTACACCACCACACCAGCCACCTTTCAAACACACTGACTTCCTCAAGAGCACCGTTACAAATGCCTTGTCAACCCAATTAATCCTTTACTTCTTCTTCTTCTAAGCTCACAGCCACCTGTAATTCAAGATGTTATGTTTTCTGGCCTTTCCTGGCCTCTATGGGCACCCACACACACAGAATATACCCATAAAAATGCATATATATATATATATATATATATATATATATATATAAATATATATATATATAAAATAAATGATGGTGCATAATAACACACTCCCATTTTGTTTTGTTTTGTTTTTTTCAAGACAGATTTTCTCTGTTGTAACTCTGGCTGTCCTGGAACTCACTCTGTAGACCAGGCTGGCCTCGAACTCACAGTGTTTGCCTGCCTCTACCTCCCAAAATGCTGAGATTAAAGGCATGCACTACTACTGCTCCACAGTAACACACACCTTTGATCCTCATCCTTGGGGGGCGGGAGGAAGCAGGCAGACCTCTATGAGTCTGAAACTAGTCTGATCTACATAGTGAATTTCAGACCAGCCAGGGCTTCACAGTGAGACACAAACAAGAATCACAACAACAAACACTGAAAAAATATTTCAGAGAGGAGAGGACTAGAGAGATGACCCAGTGATTAAGAGTGAATTCTGCTCTTTCAGAGGACCTGAGTTCCATTCTCAGAACTCATGTAGGGCAGCTCAAAACCACCTGTAACTCCAGCTCCAAGAGATCCAACACGTCTGGCCTCTGGAGGCACCTGCACTCAAGTTATGTACCTACAACTATTTAAAATAACCAGACTTAAGGAAAAAAATGTTGAGAGAAAGAATGAGAACCTGCTGGCCTGGTGGTGCCATCCTGCAGTCTCAGCTACTCAAAATACAAGGTACAAGGATCCTAATTTGAAGGCCTGCTTGGCAGGTCTAGGGATGTATCTCAGTGGTAGAGTGCCTGCCTATCATGTACAGTGTCCTAGGATGATGGATCCCTATTAACACACACACACACAGGGTGGGACAAGAGGCTAGCTCAATTGGCAGAATGTGTGTTTAGGATGCATTGGCTTTTGGGTTAGGTTCCAGAACTGCAGTCCCCCAACATACACACAGATGGTCTGGCTGTGTAACTCAGTGGTAGTGTTCATACTAGTATGCACAAGGTCTTGGGTTCAATTCCCAGCTTCAATAATACCAATAAAAACTCCCTATACACGAACCCTACACTCAGCAACAGAATTTACACACTGGGCTGGCACCTTCCGATCTGTAGTCAAACCACATAGCCTCGCTCATCAGCACTCCGTACCCTGGGATATTAGGTCTTTTATTCATAACAATCAATTACTTTACACTCTCCTTGACAAGTTGCTTATAACCTCAAGTCATTTTATGTGTGTATTTGTCTCCCTGGCTAGACTGTGCCCTCTTCAAGGGCAGGAACCCTCTTGCAATGTATTCCCTTTGGTTTTTTTCCCTAAGGCGTTTCTAATGGTACTTTGGCTACAGTTGGTTCTAATTAACAACATAACAAACACAAACCAACACAGAGTTTTAATTTCTGTTGCTTGTGTCTCTTGGTTTCCCCATAATTGTCAGAACAAAGTGCTTTTCTCACGATGACAAATGACCTGTGTCATCTACCGATGGTGTCACTATGGTAAGGGGTAATGGGAAGAGATGAAAGGCCTTTTATTCACCCTGAGGAGTCGTAAAGTGTCATCTAGCTGTGTGACCCTGGGTGAGTCACATCACCAAGAGATGCTCTTTTTGCTTCTGGTGTGTATGATCTGTGTGCTGTATATTACATGTGCATGATCTGTATGTGTGTGTGTGTGTGTGTGTGTGTGTGTAGTGTATGTATGTGATGTGTGTGTATGTGTACATGTGAGTGTGTATGGTACACATACATGAGTATGTACACATACGGCCAGACCAGGACCCGGGGTACCTTCTATCACTCTCTGTTTCGTTACAGAGACAGGGTCTCTCACTGAGGCAGTGAGGGGTAGTGAGAGAGGGTAAGCTGACTGTGATCTTCAAAGATGCAATCATCTGTGTCTCCACCATGTTGCACACAGCCATGCCTGGCATTTGACCTGGATGCTGGGGATTGGAACTCAGATCCTCATGTTTGCACAGAACAGGTGCTCTTACCCAGTGAACCATCGCCCCAGGCCATTCATGTCTTCATTTAAGAAGGAAGGAGACTGGATTATCTAAAATCATTCCCCATTTGGTTCTGACCCACTAAGGCTACCCAGTGTTCTACATCTTGATTAGCTCCCGTCACACAGCCAGCTCCATCCTTTCCAAGTTAAACTGGAAGCAAAATGATATTCAATACACAGTAAAAAGAATTTGCTGGACCAGTAACATGGCTCAGTGGGTGAAGGTGCGTGACCTTATGACCTGAATATTCCTGGACTGTACCAGGACACTTTGACGAAGTTTTCTGTCTTGTACAGCTGTCTTTATGATTGGATGCCTCTTAGACTTCTGGGAACTTTGCTTAGAATATAAAGGGAGCCAAAGCAGTTTGCAGTTGGTAGGTTGTTTTGTGAGATGCTGGTTTAGTGCTCTCAGATGGATGATAGTTCTCTCTGCTGCTCCTGTTACCCAAGCTAAGGACAGTCAAAAAGGGCAGTGAACATTTCTTTTTCTTTCTTTTTTTCTCTCTTTCAAGGCCACCTGTAAGAAAGAAGAAAGAAGAAATTTTTCTTCTTTCCATCTTTCCTGTGCTATAGGGTAAAAGGCAAAGTGGGAATCAGTTACAGTAGTGTTCTACTACACTGGATTCCATGGTGAAAGAGAGAACCACCTCCAGAGAGTAGGCCTCTGACCTTCACACACAGATGATATCAGGCATATGCCCCTCCCCCATAAATAAATAATTGTAAAAAAAGTATTTAAAAATAGAACCAGGTATGGAGGAGCACACCTTTAATCCAGTAAGCAGAGACAGGCATATCTCTATGAATCTGAGGCCAGTGTGGTCTACATTGTGAATTCCAGAACAGCCAAGTCTACATACCTTGTCTCAAAAAAAAAAAAAAAAAATCAGGAAAGACTGGAGAGAGAGCTCAATGGAGATGGTCCTGCTGCTCATGTAGAGGACTGGATTTGGATTTAAATCCAAGCACCGTTGTTAAACAGTTTTCTCCAAGATTAAAACATTCCATCTTACAGGAGGCTCCTTAGGCAGGAAGGTAAACATCTCAAACGAGCTTCAGGAAGTTCCTGAAACTGACCAGATTCACTAGGCCCCCTCCCTGCCACAGTAAACAGTAAAATCTGAGAGTCCCTCTCAGATGAAAGGAAGGTGAGCTGCAGAGAAGAGT
Organism: Cricetomys ansorgei; assembly: GCA_026225945.1. Classification (NCBI taxonomy): domain Eukaryota; kingdom Metazoa; phylum Chordata; class Mammalia; order Rodentia; family Nesomyidae; genus Cricetomys; species Cricetomys ansorgei. The sequence goes on from JAMJFZ010003384.1 coordinate 2,869,826, forward strand.
CTCAGACAAGCTGAGCTGCAGAGAAGACTGAGACCAGCCCAGGTACTTGGAAGAGGTTTACACAAGAGTCATTTAGAAAGGACACCCTCTGGGGCTGGGACACCAACCCAGCCACAAAACCTTTGACCTATTACCTGACCTGCTTGCAGGATCTTCTTCTGGGCAATGGAAGGGCAAGAGAGGGAGTCCATGCCTGACACTGCAGAGCCGGCCAGGAAATGGAGACTGGATAGCCGGGAGACTTCCTAATGATATTCTGCTGTGCTCATAGATGAATACCTAGCCCAGTCATTGGAGAGGCTCCCTCTGGCTGCTAAGGGGGGCAAATGCCAAGGCTCAGGGAACCCTGATGAAGAGTGAGAGGAGGTATTGTGGGGACCGAAGGGGTGGAAGACACCAGGAGAACAAGCAGCACAGAGGCAACTGACTAGAACTCTTAGGGGTTCACAGAGACTGAAGTGGCAGACATGGATCCTGCAGGATCCTCTGCATAACCTCATTGTTATCTGGCTTGGTGTTCTGTAGAATTCCTAAAAGGTAGAGTGTGTGTGTTGAGGGGGAGGGGCTGTTCTCTGACCCTTTAACCTGCCCTTGGGACCTTTTATTTTCTGCTGGGCTCCCTCATCCAGCCTTGATGTAGGGGCTGAGGCCAGCCTTGTTCCATCTTGATAGGCCCTATTCAAGTGGTAACTCTGAGAGGTCTGCTGTACCCTTAGGGAAACAGGGTGGGGTGGGTGGACACGTAGGAGGGGAGGGGAGTTGGTCTGGGGGAGAGGGGATATGGGGGGCTAGGAGAAGGGGAGGGTGGAGTCAGGATGTATTATACAAGAGAAAAAATAAATTTAATGAAGAAAGAAAGAAAATAAAAAGAAAGGACACCGTCCAGTCTTGAGCTGCAGGCTGTGCAGCGTGCTCCAGCTTTGGGAATGGCCACCCATGCTGGGGGGCCTTGGTGATGCAGCTGTCTGAGTCATCTCTGCTCCTGTAGGTGACCCCTCGCCCATAATCCTCTTAAGTAACATCAGTAAAACTCATGAGTTCAGCGAGTGGGACTTTGGTGGTATCTGCTGTGGGATCTCAATCTGGGGTGAGTAGATGTGTGTGTTGTCTCCCCGGGAAGTTCGTCACACAAGCTTGGCAGCTTACAACCCTCTGTAACTCCAGGGAATCCAGTGTCCTCTTCTGACTTCCATGGACAGTGCACGCACATGGTACACAGCCATGCATATGGGCAAAAGACTGTATATAAGAACATTTTAAATTTAAAAACACAATACATTTTTTAAAAAGCATACAAGATTTTGCCAAGATGAGTGTGCACAATGTTTGTAATCCCAGCACTTGAGACTCAACTAAACCAGGAGTGTTTCTGAAACTTCTATGTCAGCCTGTGTTAGAGGGAGAGAGACCTGAGTCGTACAGATTAGACCAGTCTACTTGTGATGGTAGTCAGCCACCAGAAGCTGTTATTTTTCTTTAGAAAAAAGATCTGGAACCTAGAGAGTTGGCTTAGCAATCAAGAGCATTTGTTGCTCTTGTGGAGGACCCAGGTTCAATTTCCAGCACCCACAACCGTAGGTAATTCCAGTCCCAGGGGATCTGATGTTCTGTTCTGATCTCTGCAGGCAGCAGGCATGGGTGTGGTGCACATACATACACATACAATAAAATAAACTTTTAAATATTAAAAAAAGAAAGAAAAGCCAGGCAGTGGTGGTGCACACCATTGATCCCAGCACGCGGGAGGCAGAGGCAGGCAGATCTCTGAGTTTGAGGCTAGCCTGGTTTACAGAGCGAGTTCCAGGACAGCCAGAGTTACAACAGAAAAACCCTGTCTTGAAAAACCAAAGGGGGGTGGGGGGAAGAAAGAAAAGAAAAAAAGAAAGAAAGATTGGAGAAAAGAAAAAGAAAAGAAAGAAAAAAGTTCACTCTACATAGTCCAGCCTGGCTTCCAGTTCCAGACTGCCTCTCTTCCGTGTGCTAGATTGATTACAGGCACTCCCAGCCTAGCCACCTGCTCTCATTTTCAAGGCCAAGACGTACCCCTTCATAACCGAGACCGACAGTGGACTTACTGGGATCCCTTCATGACTGGCATAGCCGAGACCCAATCGGCACAGTCAGAGGGGACAGACAGGACACAGAGGCCTGAGGTTGACAAGGACACTGAGCTGAGCCAGGTCAGCTTCTCCGGCGTGAGTGCTTCAGAAACAGTGGATAAACATGTTTTATGGTACTGAAGAGATGGCTCAGCAGGTACGAATGCTTTTTGCTCCTACAGAGAACCGGAGCTCAGTTCCTAGCACCCACTGTTAAAGCAATATTTATTAAAATTATTAATACTAATATTACCGTTATCAGTGGGTATCACTAAAGAGCCATGACACTTTCTTAGATGGAAAACCTGGATGGTCCAGGCACAGGGTCTCGCCTTACCTGGCTGACTTACAAACTCACAAACTCCACTTCCCATCCCTTGATCCCTTCCTCTTTCCTTTTCTTAGCACTCGACCTCTAGGTATTTTATTGAAAGGAATCACCACCCACCAACACACAGGCCTTAATGCATAATGAATAGAACCTTCACAGTGCACCAGCCCCCAACTTCAGCTAGCTGACATGATGCCATTTTACCGGCCAGTCAAGTCCCCACAATAAGGTCCTCCTTATCAGGTGCTTCGGTTGAGGGAGAGCCCTGTAAAAGTCCCTCTGTTAGCATTAACATAATTGGATGCTTTCCTCAGTGGGCAGACAGTTGTTCCAATCAAAGGTCATTGAATTAACAATTGCTGGTGCTCCAAACTAGCATGCTTTCTGCATTCCAGAGTCCACTCTGGAATTTCAACAGCTAAGGAAGGTGACCTTCTGGCCTTAGTTCAGGCCACAGGATAAACAGCTTAATATTTGAGGATAAGTTCAAATATACCCTAACAACCCACATCAGGTGGTTTATAACTAACTGCGTGGTATTCCAGCTCCTGGAGATCTGACACCCTCTTTTGGCCTTTTTGAGCACCCATGCGTCATGACGTACATACACACAAAACAGTGGTTGGAGAGGTGACTCAGAGGTTACGAGCACTGACTGCTTTTCTCAGGGGATCCAGGTTGGATTCCCAGCACCCACATGGCAGCTCACAACTGTCTGTAACTCCAGTGCCAGCGGACCTGATAATCTCTTTTGTTATCTGAGAGCACCAGGCACACATGGTGCACTTACATACATACAGGTAAACATTCATAAAATAATGTGTTTTGTTTTTGTTTTTTCAAGACAGGGTTTCTCTGTTGTAACTCTGGCTGTCCTGGAAATCACTCTGTAGACCAGGCTGGCCTCGAACTCACAGAGATCCAGTTGCCTCTGTGCCCCAAGTGTTGGGCTTAAAGGCATATGCCATTGCACCCAGCTGCTTTGTGCCAGGGCCTGGAAAAGTGCGTGCAATATGCTTATGTGCTTGGGAACGGCTCTAACGATCTCTTGAACTGGCTTGATTATAAGCCAGTAATCTTTCTATTCTCCTAGCTTCAAGAGCTTCAGAAGGCAAAAGTCGAGACTGTAAAAGAAAAAGGCAGAGAAAACCATCTGAACTTGCTTCCCCATGCTCAACTCTACCTGTACTGCTGGGTGCATGCTAGGCATTGAGTAACATCCTAGCCATCATCAGCCTTTAGCCCGGGTTCAAACTTATGATCCTCCTGCCTCAGCCTCCCCAGTGCTAGAACCACAGGCACATGCCACTGTGCTAAAAATTTGTTTTTAATATTTATTCTTATGTATATGGGTGTTTTACTTGCATGTAATTATGCACTGCACTAGTGCCTGAAGAGGTCAGAGGAGGGCATCGGATCTCCCGGAATTGGCGTTGTGAGCTACCACAGAACCTGGGTCTTGTAGAGCAGCAACTGCTCTTAACTGCTGAGCCATCTCTCCAGGCCCCTACTCTGAAACATTGGATTCTTCTGTATCCACTTCAAGAATGCTGGCTGCAGATATGAGCCTATGGGCCCAGTTCCATCTTACTCTTTCAGTTTTTTGCTTACAGTTTCATTCTGTGTACGTATGCCACAGTCCCAGTGGAGATCATAAGTCAGCTTGTGGATTTGGTTCTCTCCTTCCACCATGCAGGTTCTGGGGATTGAACTCAGGTCATCAGGCTTGGCATCAAGTGCCTTTGCCTGCTGAACCATCTTGCTGCCCCCCTTCCCCATCTTATCCTTGGGCTCTTGGTGACCAGAGTTGTCCGGGCAAAGAGCTCAAGTTGTCTACGAAAGCCTGAGCCTTATATAGCAACTTTCATCTCACAGAGATTCTAAATTAACATTCTCCCCTTCTCTATCTCAGTAATAGTACTAGTTGGTAAAAATGGAATGTCCAAGCTGGCCAAGTAAGGTCTACCTATTGCTGTACGCCTGACACCACTTCACCAGTCACCAGCAACTGCAAACTGTGAACACAAACGTTAAGAGGGGCAATCTTCTAACAAAAGGGGAATATGGGAACCCCATGCTAATACAGGTGGCTGGGGTTGCTCTCCTGCTGCAGCCTGCTCCCTTATGGTATTACAGCTTACTTTCTCATGGGTGGGAAAAGAGTTCTACTGGCAATAAAAGTCTTGGGGAGCCCCAGGCAGTATTAGTGCAGACCTAGATGGAAATGAGCCAGATGGGTGGGACCAGAGTAGCCAAAAGCACAGTGGATGACTTCCTATAGTAAATTCAGAAGAGGCTGTAAAGCTACACATATGAAGTTATACAAGTTTGCCTTCTCCCCAGCCTAGTGGAAAGATGTCCCAGTCACAGGACCCTTGTTACTCATTTAATAACAGTTCAGAAGTAGTCAGAGCTACAGAACAAACAATTCAATCTCAGGATGTTGTTCCAGCAATACATTTTCCCTAGCATGTACCCAAAGTGTATGTGTCTGTTCTCCTCATTCAAAGACCCTGTCTATGTAATTCCCAGAATGGGCGACATAGTGATCTTAGAATAAACTCCAAAGGTGGGTCTTCTGTCCTCAGGAATTCAGTCATTTCCAGACTCCCTTGTTTATGATAGTTACATTTTAACAGTGTGAATGTAGAAGCCACATCAAGGCACCAAAACCATATGGAGTTCCATTACATTTTAAAGGCATACTTATACATGAACTTATAATGAATACCAAAGTAAGAAACACAACACACATGTAAGGTATCTGTACCAATTGTATTTATTGCTAAAACTTAAACTTTTTTTTTTTTTAAGTGTCCGAGAAGTAGATGACGTATGAAAAGACACCCATTAGGCAGGGAGCAATCTGTCACTTACAAAGTGCCATAAAGTTGATAAATGTAGGTTGCTAATAACTCTGAAGTGTTCTTGATGGACACGCAGAAACCACTGAATCCTCAATGTAACAGAAAGAACAGAACATTTAGGTGGCTATAAAAACACTCAAGAGGGGATCGAGCTCTTGGCAACCTGGCTGTCAAATGAACTGAACTGGCTTTAAGACATGTAGGTGAATTCAAGTTTCAGCCAAGCGGACTAGAACCAAGTACTGCTTTGTCCTTTCCCACTTCCCCCAAAGCCTGAGTTGTGGGTTGTAGCAGATCCAATGCAGGACCCCTTAAAGAGGTGGGTCTCAAATGAAAACTACTGCTAGGGAACTAAGTGTAAAAGTCACCTGAGAAAAGGAAGGAGTATCAGTGGGAAGTACACAGGCACACATGTATACAGATGTATCCACATGTGCTGGGCTAGAGGGCTCAGTGCACTCAAACCTGGGAGTGAGGCTAGCCTGAAGCTTCCTGGACATCCACCCAGCAAGTTTCCCACCCAGAGACCTGCTCATTACTTCCCCCAGCTGAGCAAAACAGCAATCAAGGACAGGCCCCATTCAGCCTCCCCAGGCCCACACGAGTCCCTGAGAAACAGGCAACACAGGCAGCAGGACCCCCCAGAACTGGTCCCTGTCACAGCAGAAAGATGGAGAGCTCTTTAGTCCTTAAGAAGACAGCCAAGAAATGACTCATCGTGAAGTCCAGGGCTTCCGGCCCTTCATGCAAAGATAGGATACTGTGGGGAAGGCCTGGCTGAGCCCGTGTGTAGGGTACAACAGACTGGGGGTGGTTTCTGTGATGCCCTCTCGTGTGATCCAGAGCCATAACGTTGCTTGACTCATACAGAAACATACACCGGAAATATACATCAGAATCTCATGTTCAGAAAGTACTGGAACCCGCCCATGTGTGCTCTATAGCACGTGCTGTAGCGCAGGCTGCACGTGAGGAAGGCCAGTCAACCCTCCCGGCAATCAGAAGGCTCCTCCTCCACAGCCCATTTGGAATGTTAGGATCTTTGGGTCTCTGGCCTTTGGGGTCTCCCCAGGGAACTCTTCGCAAGCAGAGTGCATTCCTTGCCCAGCTGGCCAGAGAATTTCTCTACAGTGGTGATGGCAGCAGCAGGGACTACAGCTCAGACATAGTTGGTAGGGGGCTGCCGGGCACTGAGTCGTTGCATGTGACAGCCATGACAGAGCAAGTGTCCATCGAGAGGGAAACAGCAGCAACCTTCCTCATCGCTCAGCTGCATGCGGCAGTCCTAAGGAAGAAAACGACTAGTTCACTTCAACCCAGGCTCCTACACGTGGAGGCCATCTTGGGAGTCTGTCCTCAATATCAGGCTCCCGATGGCTGGGAGAATGGCGGGGAGGGAAGGGTGGGAGAGGAACAGGATGGAGAGGAAAACCTGAGAACCACTGCATCTGGACAGCAGGTGTCGCTGCTGTAGCAGATATTATGAGACAAGCCCCGTTTCCAGCAGTTCAGACTCCAGGGAAGCCAGATCCCGAAAGATCAGAACAACTAGGACCAGAAAGAATAGCTAGAGGACAAGAGACTGGGCACAGGCCACAGTGGTGTCCTGGGTTTCTGTACCCTACACCACTCCCGCAGGTGCCCAGCTGCTCCAAAACAGACCTGACCCCCTCCTAAATTCTAAGTTTCCTCCATCAGCCCTGAACCCCAGTACTTACCTCACAGTGGTAGCACTCAAAGTGATAATCACGGTCCATGGATATCACCCTCACCACATCCTCACAGCCCTGAAACATATAGAGTCCCATGGGGGGTGAGTGCAGCATGGTGTCCCCAAACTCCCATCCCACCCCAGACACCCTGGGGGTGAGGGCAGCATGATGTCCTCAGAACCCCATCCCACCCCAGACACCCTGGGGTGAGGGCAGCATATCCTCAGAAGCCCCTGCTCCAACAGGCAGATCATACAAAGGCCTCTTTGCAGTTAGGAGATAGAATCACACATAGCTCTGAGATGTTCCAGCAGCTCCTGCTAGAATGCTACCCCTACCCCTGCTCCAGGACAGCAGTCTGCCTCTACAGTGTAGCTCTCCCTCCACACCAGGGCTTAGCCTTACCTGCTGCCCGGTGTGTAGAGACCAAGAGAAAGAGGGAGGGGCCAGGGAAAGGCGAGGCTGAGCACAAGTCAGTCTCAGCGAGAGGCCATCTGGCTTGTCCCTTTCCCCCTCTCCATAAACTGACCCTGTTTTACCAGCTTAAGGATAGTTTCGCCCTTTCTCAGTCCCTGTATCTGGTGACCTTGACTTCCAAGAAAGTGTTGTTCTCTGAAGAGGGACAGAAAATATGGAGCCTGGGCCCAGCAAGACTAACATGTCTGGGTCCGGATGTTTAGGTCAGGGTGGTGACCTCAAGAGCAGAGTCACACGGGAATCCTCAAAGAATGTACATTCCTCAGAAGGACCACTTCCCAAGGGAGACCAGGCTCATTTTCCCCATTCCCTTCCAAGAGGCGGTAGCACTGGCTGCCCAAAGAACTCAGATACACGGACCTCTGATGGGAGGATGGGCTGTCCACAGGCCGCACATTTCGGGGCATAATTTCTGAAAGAGAGCAGACACTGATAAGCTGAGGTTGAGGATCCCTGGGCCCAGCCCCACCCCCCACCCCGGGGGTCAGACTCACTTGTGGTAGTCAGTGACACAGTATACTTGGTTGGAGAAGTCAACTGTGAAGGGGACGCCATCCAGGCACTTGTTGCAAACGATACATCGGAAACAGCCGGGGTGATAGGACTTCCCCATGGCCTGTAGGATCTGGCTCCAAGTGTGGGAGGAAGTTCAGTCTCCGCTCCGTCTTGTTCTCCAGCCACCCATTATGTCCCTTTCCACCCCCCTCTGGCCCTCCTAGAAGAATGCTACATAATTTGAGGGGACCAAGGAGTCTTAAAATAAAGGCAAAAAACCTTAAACAAGGTCTTAGAAGTTTCTAGACCATAGAATTTTGTTGCATGCTTTCCTAGACAGGGTCAAATGTATATCTTAGACTGGCTTTACAGACTCTATGTAGCTGAGGATGACCTTGAACTCCAGATCCTCTTGCCTGACTTCCAGAGAACTGAAATACCAGGTACGCATGCACCCCATGCCTGGCTTGTGCAGTGCTGAGGATCGAACCCAGGGCTGTTCAAGTAACGGGAACTACAGCCTCAGGCCATACCTAACTTTGTATTCCAACTTGGGGTGGGTGCCAGAATTTTATTTTTTTTAAGTTCCTCCCAGGTATCTACTAGCCAGCCACAGTCAAGAATCACTAATCTAATTCCTTCTTTTTATACAGAAAAGAAAATTGTATAAAACCAACTGTTTCCAACCATCAGCAGAAAAGGGAGCCTGTTCACCTAGCTCAGACTGGAGGGCTGGCTATGTGTGTACAGTCAGGGAGGCGACAGATCACAGAAGCCCGGGAAAGCCAGATGAGGGTTACAGACTTGCTCTCACAGGCAGAGGGATGGCACTGTGAGACAGCTCTGGGGAGGAATGGCAGGAACACGATCAACTAGTGATAGGACCCCTGGGCAGCCTTCCCTTGTATTTAGGGAGGCACCAGTTCCCCTCGGGCCCGTGGTTTCCGCATCTCCGCTGAAGGCACGGTCCTCACCTTCTCTAGAATCAAGTGGCCGCAGACACAGCACTTCTCAGCTGCCTCCTGAAACCCTGAAAACTAGAGAAGAGACGGAAGATGGCAGTTACCAAGCTGGACGTGATAATGGAGCCCAAGGGGCCACCAGAGAGCGTCCTCGCGTGAGAGCCAATCCCAGGCCCACTCACCAGATAATCTTCCTCACAGTAGACGGAGCCGTTGACGCTGTAGAAAGCCTTGCAGCGCAATGTTCGTCCTAGAAGCAGCGGAGAAGGGGCTGGGGCTTATCTTTGGAGCCCACACGCAGGCTCTTCCTCCTCTGGTCCCTGCTCCCCAGTGTCACACAGGACATTCAGACCTGGACCTTAAAGCTTTTCCTCCTAACTGCCGTCTGTCCTTCCTCCCCAAACAAACCCCCATAATGAATGTGGAAACTGAGGCAGGAGGATCAAGAGTGTAAGGTCAGCTTGGCCTATACAGTAAACCCTGCCTCAGAGAGAGAGAGAGAGAGAGAGAGAAATCCCATATGATACAATTCCAACTGGCTCTGGCCTCACTCCAGCCAAACAACTCTGTTCTGCTCACTGCTCCTCTAGCTCCCATGTCTTCCATAGCTGTCTGCCAACCCATACCTCTTCCGGGCCCAGTGCAGAAGAGAGCAAAGCCAAGGTCAGACCGGGCTGGTGTGCCTGGTAAGAAATGCTGACTAGGTGTTACTAGATTTTCAGGGAGTACCGTATGGACCTAGGCCTTGCTCTCTGAGACCTTTTAACCTAGATTCCTGCTCTCACACACTAACTCTTTTTTTTTTTGCCACAGCCTCTATGGTGGTCAGGACATCTTGGAGTTAATGCTTTGTGTGAGAGTTCAGAGGAAAGCAAGAGTCTTCGGGGTCAGAGGCAGCCTGGAATTTTTCTCAAGTCTGCCCGGCAGACCGTTTCCCTCTAGATCAACACCCACAAAACTACTCCATAAGGTCTAAGTGATCAAGGATAAGCAAAGGTTGAGAAAGGACGAAGAATGGGCAAGTTTCCCATTGAATCCACTTCCAGGTCTGCTCAGGAGTCTAGAAATGCTCACTTACACAATCTGGGAGATGAACAGATCGGACATACCGGGAAGAGGCCCAAGGAGAAGAACAGCCAGGTCAGCCCAGAGAGACCCAGGCAGAAGCTGGGGGAGGAGAGAAGCGGAGTGCTGGGGTCAGACAGGCAGAGATAGGAGATTAGAGGGTTAGAGAGAGAGAGAATAAGAATGGGTGAGGGGATAATGAGAGGTGAGGGAGGGTGTGGTGGGGGGAGCACCCCCACAGAGGGCCTCCGGAGCTAACAGTGGCAGCAGACATTCCTGGAGTGTGATGTCATCAGCTTGGCATGGCCTGGTGGCCCCCACTCTAGTGAGGTGGCTGAACTCTGACCAGCCAAGAGAAAAACCCCCTCCTCACCACCCCCACAGCTCCCCACTCCCCCAGCCCACACCCGCCCTTCCCACATTCCAGTCTTTCACTGTCACCCCAGGCAACTCTGCTGCCCAAGACCAAACCTCACCAAGAAGAGGTGGGGCAGGAGCGCACGCGCGCGCACACACACAAAAATACGGGTTCAGAGAAGAGCAAGGAGGCTGAAAGAACTCCAGAAAGCAGACCCAGCATGGGGAGGGAAAGTCAGGGAAACCTCAGATAGGCAAGCAAGAGAGGTGGGGTAGCTGTGGGTCCTGACAGGTGCCCCTTTCCTCCCAATGGCGGTGGGAGGGGGAAGAGGGGCTGGAGTGGCAGGTGCACTCACCACAGGAACAGCAGACAAAGCACTGGGTGTGGTAGAGGCTGTCCAGAGCCTGGCAGGCATTGCTCTGCCCATAGATGCCTTTGTTGCACTTGATACAGGTGCCTGGAAGAAGAGTTGGGCAGGGTCACACTCCACTTCCCCAGCTCAAATCTGGGGATTCCCCAAGCTTTCTGGAATGCACTTGCCTGATGCATCAGAGGACACAGTTCCCTTAGTGGGCTCCCTTCTGAGAAGAAAGGGTAACCGGACATGGAATGCAGTGGGCTGGAGATGTAAGCTCAACCTGTAGAATGCGTGACTACTGTGTATGAAGCCCCATGTTCCAGCCCTGGAACCACATAAATGTGTGTGATGTTGCACACAGATCCAACACTCAGGAGGTAGAGACGAGGATCAGGAGCTCAAGGCTACCTCAGCTACACAGAGGTTGAAACCCAAGTTGAAGCTATGAGACCGTTCCCACATAAACAAATAAATTAATTAATTAATAATAAAGGAAAAATAAATGGCATGCAGCAAGATCTGGACTAGGCAGATTCATTCTTATTAATTAATGATATTATCTGAATACCTACTATGTGTTTAGTACAGAACCTAATTTAAAAAAAAAAGAGAGAGAGAGAAAAGTTCCAAGATGCTTACTCTCTTTTGGTCCAAGTGGGCAAGAAATGGTGGGAGATGGGAGATGCCGGCACACCAGTGCTCAGCAGCACTTTGAAAAGTTCCCTAGACCCTAGAGAACACTGTACTCCACGCCCACGAGTCTTTCTAGAACTTCAGTTTTACCACCCATGAAACTTTTCTGGCCCAGCAGAGGGTCGTGTGCAGATGGGCCACGTGAACATCCCTTGGGGGAAGCCCCTGCTAAGAACACAGTTCGCCCCTCGAGGGAGGGCCAGGACTATATGGGATTTGGGGCAGGGAGCAAACCCCACTGCCTTCCTGCCATGTGCCACAGGGCTTAGCTACTCTACCCTGGACTCTCCACTAAGATACAGACACCTGGTTCTGGAACCAGCCTTTTCTGGGTGTGTTCTTCCTACCCTCCACTCCCCAATTCCAGGCCCATGACTGAGGGCGAAGGCCTGTCTTTGGGGAGCAGATCCCAACGGGCCTGCCCCACCTTTCCCCGTCAGCACACTGCCACACTCCCTGCCTGTCGGGGCCCATCCCAGTCTTTGCCCGGGGGCTTTGGGAGCTGGTGCAGCAGCTGCGGCAACTGATGGGCCCAGGCCTGTCCTGCTCCCACCCTCTGGCAGCTGGGCAAAGCTGAAGCCAAGGAAGGGGGCCCCTAAGCAGAGGCAGCAAAGGGTACCATCAGGGTAGTACCAAGGCGCAAAGGGTCTGCTGGAGGGGCTCCGTCAAAGGAGGCACCCTATCCTGGCTTTCGAGTTCAAAAGGTGTTGTCCTTCCTCACGCCCTGGGAAATCTGCCCGTGCCAAGGGGGTCCTGTCAGAGCCCTTCCGCGGGGACGCCATGGACATTGTGGAAAGAGGAAGCTGCTCAGGCATGTTTGCCTCACCTCTGCTCACAGAACATCCACACCTAGCTTCTTCCTGCCATTTTACCACGCTTTCCAGCCTTTCTTTTGGCTCTGATTGTTTAGCCAGCGAGAGTTCTTTTCCCAGCTCTCTCTTGAGCCTCAAACGGAAATTGCTAAATGGGCGCTGCCACTGTTTCCCTTGATCAAAGTGATTTAAATCATCTGCTCTGCCCTCCCTTCCCCAGTAAGCGGTGGGTGGGTTAGGTGTGTATTGAACTCTCAGTCCCTTCCATCTTACTAAGGTCCTGTTACCTTTGAACTTCCTCTCTATTCATACTTCTAGCCATGGAGGAAGGGCAGGCGGCAGGGGAGGAACACGGACGGTGGAAAATGGAAGATATTGGAAAACTGAAGATCCCCTCAGTCCAGGAGTGGGAGTTATCTTCCACATCCAAATAACTACTGCTTTACATAATTAAGTAATGTCTATGGGTTTTGCTTTAACAACTGATCAATACTTCTTGAAAGGAGTATTGGAGAGAGGCTGTGGCCAGGTTTCCTCAACAGTAGCAGGAAGAAAGGGCTATTTCTTCCTGAATGCTGGTCAAGTTACGGGGTGGGGTTAGGGGGAGCCACGACCGGACTCAAAGTCAGGTAATACACAGAGTAGGTAGGTATCTACCCAAGGTTAATTATCTCTGAGTGGTCATTGGTTTTGCCCTGATTTCTAGAGGCTGGGGAAAACAGGCAGATAAGTACTGGCCTATTTTAAAAGGCCACCAGCACACACCTCACCAGCAGGACCGGGGCGGGACCCGGCAGGACACGAGTCCTTCCTTTCCATTCTAGGGAGTTCAGCCCTCTCTCTCCCAGACTCCATTTCCCCGACAGCAGCGGGAGCAAGCAAACATCCCCCAACGAAAGCACACGCTCCCCACCCCTCCGCCTGCCGGGCGTCGCCCACGGCACCTGGAGCGCCAGGGCAGGAGTCGGCACGCACGCGGCTGCCCGCCCCGCCTCCCGCGCATTCCCTGAATTCCTACGGGTGGAGCCAGGAACGGGTGGGGGCGCGGCACGCCGGAGCTTGCAGGAGCCCAGCCGCAAGGGGGGCGCGGGAGGATGCTCTCCCGGCCCCGCAGAGCCTCCTCCTTTCGAGGCCTCCCACTGAGACAAACCGAGGTGCTCCGAGGCTGGAGAAAAATGGGGCTCCCGAAAAAAGTCAGAAGTTGAATTTGTCAGGGATCAGGAGCTGGGGGGTCCATTAGAAACCTGGGAGGAACGAGCAAGCGCTCTAGGGTCCGCCCTCTTTTCTAGTCCGGGATCTCGGCCTGAAACAACCCCCCCCTCCCCCGCCACCGGCAATTTGGGCCGTCGAGGCACCGGGTAGCGTTATGCACAGATGGATCTCTCGTTCCCTAACCTCTTCTCTCCTACTCACCAAAGTAATCTTCTCTGGCCTCTGGCTCCCGCATCCGGGCTCGGGAGGCCTCTGGAACGAAGGGACCAGGGGACTCCTCCAGACCCGACGGCTCAATCCCCGAGGGTTCCCCGCGGGCACCGGCTTCTCGGCCACCGGTACCCACCGTCAAGCGCAGCAATGCTGTTAGCTCATCCTGGTAACGGGTCCCCGCGGCGCAGTCCCCGTAGCCCGTAACCGAGTGTCGTCCGGGCTGTGCCCCACGTCTCTCCAGGGGCCCCGCTGTTCCCACCACCGCTCCGGCTAGAGCTCCGGGGCTGCCCAGAGCCGGGGGGTAGGAGTGGCGGCTCTCCTGCGAGCCGAACCCCGCGGGCCGATGAGCGCACAGTCGGTCGAGCGCGGCGTGGAGCTCTGGGTAGGCGGACGGAACCCCTCCGGAGTAGCCCGCGGGAGCAGTGGTCAGGGGCAGGCCGAACAGGCACGGCCCCGCGGGCAGTGGGCTCCCGTGGCGCTGGTCGTAGCCCATGCTGATGCCGCTGGTCCGATTGCTGCATGGCCGGCTCCCTCCGGCTCCGCTGGCCCCCGCCCCGTCCAGTAGCAGGCTGCCCCGGGGGCTGGACGGCTTGCTCGCGTCGCTGGCCGAGCTACTGGCAAAGCTAGAACGGGGGCTGAGGGCCGGGGCCGTGGTCTCCAGTCGGAAATCAGGAGGCAATGGCTGAGGTAGAGGCAAGGACCGAGTGGGCGGCGGCCCCCCAGGAAAGGACCCTTCGAAGCGCTGCGCCTCAAAGGAGCCGCGTGCGTTCCGCTCGGCGTCCAGGGGCCCTTGCTCCCTGGCCGGCTCCAAAGGCTCATCCCCAGGTCCCCCATTAGCTCCACGGTGTCCTGATTTCCTAGGTCCCCCCAGCCCACTCAAGCGCCCCTTGCCTGCTCCGGGGGTCCCATCAGACCCAGACCGGCTCGCTTCGCCCTTTCTGCGGCCGAACTTGGCGCTGCCGGAGTCCGAAAGTCTCAACTTTTCTAGCAGGCGACTGGCTTTCTCCCCTAACCGCTCCATGCCCTCGGATCTGGGGCCTGCAGCCCCCTCCCCGCCCGGCACGCTGCAGCGTTTCGGCCGGAGGCCGGGCTCGGGTTCCCCGGGGCTCGGATTCCCGGGGTGCAAGCGACGAACGGGGATTCAGCGTGCGGCCCAGGTGCCGGGCGCCCGCGATCCCGAAGCATGCCCCAGCGAGAGGGTCCGTGCGCGGCTGGCAGGGCCCACGGCAGCGGCTGTCCTCCGCAGGTCTGTCCACGCGTCGGCTCGCGCCACCGCCCGCCGGCCCGGCCCGCCCCCCTGGCTCTCACACACACAGACCCAACTTCTCCAAACTTTTGTCTGCCTGGCCGGATCTACTTTCCGGGAAGGGCGGAGCGCGGTGTGCGCCCGGGGTTGGGGATGTCCGCGCAAGGATTTCCTGCGCATCGCAGGAAGGACGCTGCCTCCGAGGTGGAGGGCTGCGGACAGGACAGGACGTGAAAGGTCAAGGGGCAGATTGGGCAGCTGTGTCTACGAAACTCAAGAGTTGGAACAGGAAAGAGTGTGGGGGGAAGAGTAAAGGGAACTCTTTGTTTACAGCTGGAATGTGCGGAGGGGCACTGTGGAATGTATCCATCAGCGATGGGAAGAAGGGAGCATGTTCTACACAAACACGGTGATATTGTTCCTAGAGTGAGGACTGAGGGGGACGTGGAGAGAGGACAAGTGATAGGACTGGAAGACAACCATAAAGAGGAGGCCGAGGAGAAAGGTAGATACATAGAAGGTCCAGAGACTTGATGTAAAGACGTCTCTGAGAGACAAGGAAGCGCAGACAAGATTGGGAGCTCCGGGACCGACGGATGCATACAGCAGGGAAAAGACAAGTTGGTCCTGGGAGCCTCAGAGACAGATAAACTGCAGTAAAAAGCACTTTCTGGACCCACGGTTCTTTGGTGGTGAGGAGGGAAGATACAAGATTTATGTGCTTATGGGAAAAGGAGCGAGGAAAATGACTGGGGCTGATCCCTGCCTCAAGAGGGACAGGGTAAGATTTAGCGTGTACATTAAAACACGGAAGAAGAGGTTTGTGACTAATGCTACCTTAAGGGCAAGAGAGAGCGACGGGGAGAGACACCCCCTGGTGTTGGGAAGTAAAACTTTCAGCAAACGTTTTAGGCGGCTAGTATGATTTTCAGGCAAGCACACACTCCCCCATTCTGACCCTTTCCGTGGATTGGTCTCAAGTCGGTGGCAAAATGTATTAATTTAGGGGTAAACAAGAAATAAGTGATTAGGGTGCAAATGGGGAAGAGGTGATAATGGCCAGTGATCAATAAGAAAAGAAGACAGCTGATTTTTATCCAAAATAGCATGTTAGATGGTGAAAGATAGGAATTACTCTTGTATTTAGATAGCATGAAGGTTGCTCGCACATAAATCATGCATGCGTTTTCTTCTGAACATTTTGATCACCTTTTATAGTTTTAGTAACCATGGGAAATGGGGAAGAAAAGAGAGGCAGAGTGTTGCATATCTGTATCCACAGCACTTAGACGTCTGAAGCAGAAGAATGGATAGTTTGAGGTCACTCTGTGTTATATAGTGAGTTCCAGGCCAGCCTGGGCTGCATAACCATCTCTCTCAAAACACACACAAAATGGCTGGGGTTCTGGCACATGCATTTAACCCAGCACTTGGGGAGGCAGAGGCATCAGGATCTCTGTGCATTCAAAGCCTGCCATGTTTACATAGCCAGTTCCAAGCCAGCCAGGGCTACATGGTGTCTCAAAAACCCCACTAAAACATAGGAAACAGGAAATTGGCTTCTTTGTCTAAGTTGCATTCTCTCTCAGATTTCATTTCTCCAGAGAATCAGCCTGCCTCTGGAGAGGCCTACAGCTTTTCTCTGATCTTGGACATTTCCTCCCAGGCTGGAGCCTTTAGTAATGAGGTGACTTATCAGAGTGCAGCCTGTTGTGAGCAACCTCTTCGCACCCCTCCCAACCCCCAACCTCCACCAGATGGAAGGGGGACTCGGGGTCCTTCAGGTATATCTGAATTATCTGCACATCTAATTTTTAGATGTTTTGGCCTTTGAGGGAGAAGTTATTTATTTATTTTTAAGATATGGTGTCTTTACATTGTCTTGGGATGGGATGACCTGTAGACCAGGCTGGCCTTAAACTCACAGGATCCTCCTGTCTCTGCCTTCCAAGGGCTGATTAAAGTCATGTACCACCACCCCTGGTGAAAGAAGAAATATTAAAAGTTTTGAAGCTCCTAAGAAGACCCATCCAAAGGCTGGCTTGGCAACAGTAGGCACAGCCGAGAGGAACAGCTGTTTGCAAGGGATCATGGGAAGCAAGAACTAGCAAAAGGACAGTGACCCCAGTAGCACTCAGGACTACAGGGAGCCATCCCAAAGTCTGGACTGCTGCTGGAGCTCCATGAGCTCTGTCATGTTTTATTAAGACATTTATCTGTTAGCTGTGTGTGCCTTGGTGCTCATGTGGGGGCCAGAGGACAACTTGCATCTTTCTTGTTGCCATGAAGGTCTTTGGGTTGGCAGCAGAGCCAATAAGTCATCCAGATGGTCCTCTGTTTTGATACAGGATTTGGCTGCAGGGAGAGCTCTCCTCAAACTCAAAATCCTCCTGCCTCTGCCTCCTGAGTGCTAAGATTGCAGGCAAGTGTCACCAGGCCTGACTTCTGCAACCCTTCTTATCTCTAAAACTGTAATTGTAATCTATCTAAGCAGCTGACTTCTTAACCCAGACTTTTTTGCATTTAAAAAGTCAAATGACTAGCCAAGTAGGATGATGGGCACTTGTAGTCCTACTGTGTGGGAGCCTGAGGCAGGAGGATCATAAGTTCAGGATCTGCCCAAGTAGTGTAATGAGACCTTGTCTTAAAAGTAAAAACAAGCTTGAGGATACAGCCCAGTGGTGAACATTTGCTTACTTTGTACTTGGTCAGAAAGTCAATCTCCAGTACCACAAAAACAAACTAGTAATAACCACCCCACATTAATGCTGACATCTCTACTTGACAGCCTCAGAAGCACCCAATATTCATCTTAACCTGAGCCCCTTTCTGAGACTTACAACCACTCCTGCAGCATTTGCTGAACAAGAAGAACCACAAACTGCTTAGCTGCTTAGCTCAGAAACCTAAGCTTGGCCCTATCTCCCCTCCTCAATATTGTTTTACTTAATGTGTATGAGTATTTGCCTGCACACATGTATGTGCACCATGTTTATGCTTAGTGCTCAATAAGGCCAGAAGGGGGCATCTGGTCCTTTGGAACTGGAGTTACAGGCAGTTGTGAACTGCCATATGAGTGCTGGGAAAGAAACCTGGATTGTCTGGATGAACTGCCAGTAATAACTGCTGAACTGTCTCTCTGGCTCCTCTACCTTCTCAACCTCAAACCTAACCAAATCCTATAAGCCAAGTTGTATCAACTCTGCTTCCTAAATCCCTGAGTTCCCGCGCCCCCCATCACCATCTGTGTCAGGCCAGGTCAAGGCTTGCTTCCTCCCAGCCATCTTCTACCTTGAGGTCAAGTGATTCTTACACACAAAAATGACCATCTCATCCCCCTACTTTAAAACTTTCAGTGAGAGCTGGGGATGTAGGGATGTCCCTCATTTGGTAAAGTTTTTGCATAGTCTCCAAGAGGTCCTGGGTTTGACTCCCAGCACCACATAAAAAGAGCATGGTGACTGGAGACATAGAAGCAGGAGGATCAAGAATTCAAGGTTATCCTTGGTTACCGTTACTACCCGGTGACTTCAAGACTAGCCTGGGCTTCTTGAGACCCCCATCTCCAAACAAATGAACTCCTCTCAGAGATTTCTCCCTGCCCTTTGGCTAATGCCTGTATGTGGCATAAGGTCTCCAGCCTCTTCCCTCAGTTGCGCCCTTCCCAAACCATCTGCAGTGCTGTGCCTGTGCTGGCTCTTGCCCTAGACTTTGTACCTTTTCGGTTTGGCTCATTCTCCTGGCCTGTGCCCCTCCCCTGGTTAATGCTTCCCTCTCTTTTAGGTTTTACTTTAAACATCACTGCCTCTGATAGGCCATCCCCAACTGCAAAAGAATGTCAACCACCCCAGCTGCATCCTGTCGCACTCTGCTCTCCTCTGGTCACCCGTACCACAGTTCATTTGCCTACTCGGTTGCCATGCTTCCTGACTACACAATAAAACGACGATTAAGATTAAGATTATCAACTTTGTGTCCACAGCTCCTAGCACAGTGCATGATGCCTACTAAGGGATCAGTTTATTGCTGCTGTTTGGAGACAGGGTCTCACGTAGCCCATGCTGGCCTCCAATTGGCTATGTAACTGAGGAGGACCCTGGACTACTGACAGTATTGCCTTTACCTCCCAGTGCCCATCGCTGTTTGGCTGTTTTTTATTTTGTTTTCCTCTGAGATAGGGTATCCTCAAACTTGTTCCCCTCCTGTCTCAAGCTTCCTCTTGCTGGAATTACAAGCACAGACATCACACTCAGTTGTTTTAATATTTGTTGCATGACAAAATGAGTATAAAGCCAATTTACTTTTTTTGTTTTTGTTTTTCAAGACAGGGTTTCTCTGTGTAGCCCTGGCTGTCCTGGAACTCACTCTGTAGACCAGGCTAGCCTTGAACTCAGAGATCCATCTTCCTTTGCCTCCCGAGTGCGGGATTAAAGATGTGCACCACCACCGCCCGGCACCATTTTAATTCTTAACTCATTTGGAATGCGCGTGTGTGTGTGTGTGTGTGTGTGTGTGTGTGTGTGTGTGTGTGTACATGCCTTCCTCAAAATACAGGTTGGCTGACAGGACTAAGAAATAGCTACAAAGCTGTGTGTTCTTGGTCACAAGAATGGGAAAGAAGCTGTCAATGAGACATGGGAGTTTTTGTTTGTTTCCTCTTCTGTTGCTGTCTTAAGACAGGGTCTTGCTATGGAGACCACGCTGGCCTGGAATGCATAGAAATCTACCTGCCTTTGCCTCCTGAGTGCTGGGATTAAAGGTCTGTGGGCCACCACCCAGGTTTTTTTTTTTTTAAGACAGAGTTTTACTCTGTAACCCAGGCTAGCCTGGAACTCACTATATAGCCCAAGCTGGCATATATAGTCACTATATAGACCCACAGAAGTCTTCCATTTTCAGCCTCCTAAATGCTGGGATTCTAAGTATGAGTCACTATGCCCAGTGACATGAGAGATGTTTAAGCTTTAGTTTCCTCACATGTAATATGGGAATAATAAAGTTTATCATATAATCCAACAAACAATAACTATCGTATCTAGACCCTAATTCCAAATAGCAATAAGCCCATGTTCCCTGCTCAGAAAGAGTAAGCCCATGACTGAAACTTCCCACCAGGGGGCAGTATCACCCTGGACTGGTCTGTTCTGCTTCCACTGCAGCCCAAGACCAGCAGGGATTCTCCTGAGCTATGGTACAATGAGTGGGGGGGGGGGGGGCCAACAAAGTCAGAGATAGGGACATGTATCAAGGCCTCGTGTTTCTTTGACCCACCCTCCTTTCTCATCCCAGGCTCCTTGGAGACACTGTTTATGCTTAGGAATAAGCATTTTCTGCTTGCCGTTCAGTGGGGGAGACCACTACCCTGCTACCCTACTGGAGCCTCCAGCTTCTGCTTCAGGTAGACACTGTGTTAAGAAAAGCAGATCTGCCTGTTCAGGCTGCAGGAGGCACATCATTACTCTGAGCCACCCGCTTCTGGGGTGTGGGGAGTGACAGGAGCCCGGGTTACCCTTGTTATAGACTGTATTCATCCTTTTCCACCTTGATTTCAATGAAGGAGTTCAAGTCAGGACAGGATGGCTTGTGGGACTGCTCAAAGGTCGGGGAGACAGGTCCTTTCTCATTGCCTCCTTCTTCCTCTTCTTGGAAATTGGGATTGTAAAGTTCGGGGGGAAGGAGTTGGGCTTCCACAGAAGGCAGTCTGTCTGAGGGAGGCCCATATACACGGTTGGCTTTGGTGCCGTGCTTAGAGTTAGCATCCAGGTGGTAGCAGAGCTCTGTGAGGCGCTGGGCCCGGAACCGGGGAGAGCGGGCCACCCACACGCCTGGCTCGTTCAGACTGTCCTCCTCGTCTGACATCAGCTCTTCGGTCACATCCTTCCATAGGTGTTGGTCCTCGGGTCCAAAATGCCTCATGATACTGGATCGGTTGGCAAAAAGCTACAGTAAGGACCCAGGACAGAGATTAGGAGGAGAAGCAGAACAAATGCATTTGTAGAAAGGGTTTCTATTGGAAGAAAGGGCATGTAAACTGTGTCTAAAGGAAGCGAGGCTTCAAGTCAGATCATACAGTCGGCTCACCCTCTGCCTGTCTGTCTACCATCCAGTCTGTCAACCCTATTCCCCTCTGACATACCCTTCACACTACGACCTATTAGGGTCTAGGCTAGAGTTTCAGATCTTGAAAGGGAGGCTTAGAGACTTACCCGGTATCGGCGACTTCGAAGTTTCTTCTCCTCTTTCTCCTTTAGGCCTTTGAAAGGGTTGAGGGAGTTGCGGTACTCTCGCCTCTTGGTAAGGAAGTAGGCCACACAGGCTCCTGGGGATGGGAGACGGCAAAAAGCAGGGTTTTCTAGAGCAGGATTCCCATGCCCCCACACCGCTTACCGAGTGGATGGTCAGAAACAGCACGATTCGGTCCTCTTGGATTCAGTGGCCTTTGCCTACCTTCATCTCCAAAAGTAACTCCCCCCAAATATCCCTCGCTGCAGAGGTAACTCCAACTGCTTCTGTGCGTTAAACTCTTGCATCAGATCTACTATTGCTACTCTACAATAGATCTCAATAGCTGCCAGGGTACCTGTCATAGATCTTCATAGATCTCTGCTGCTGACATAGTACCTCAACAATAGGTACACACGACAGAAGAGCAAGGAAAGAAGGAAACTTAGGAAATAGTGGTTTTTATTTCTGAGATTTTATTTTACTTTATGTGTATAGGTGTTTAGCCTGCATGTGTGTCTATGCACCACATCCATAAAGCGCCCTCAGAAGCTGGAAAAGGGCATCAGATCACCTGGGACTGGAGTTACAGACAGTTGTGAGCTGACAAGTAGATGCTGGGAATCGAACCCAGGCCCTCTGGAAGAGCAGCCAGTACTCTTAACCACTGAGCCATCTCTCCAGCCCCAGGCCATAGTATTCCAGGGCAAAGGGGCTTAGGGAGTAAAGGCACTTACTTGGTGCCAAGTCTGACGGCCTGAATCCCGTCCCTGAGTGGAAGCAGCAAATCAACTGCCACCAGTTGCCGCAAGCCCTCGGAGCTCTATCGGCACATGCTCACACATAAGCATTTGCGCACACACAACACACACCGAATAAATAAATGTAATACGTGTTTTTAAAGGGCTGAGGCTGGAGAGATGGCTCAGCAGTTAAGAGAACTGGCAAATCTTCCAGAGGACTGGATTTGATTTCTCAGCATCCACATGACAAACACAACCACCTGTACTTTCTGTTCCTGAGGATACAATGCCTTCTTCTGACCTCAGCAGGCTCACAAGTGGTACACATGCATACACTCAAACATAAAACAAATAAATACATATTTCAAAAACAAAAAAAGCCAGGCATGGTGGTGCATGCCTTTAATCCCAGTACTTAGGAGGCAGAGGGAGATGGGTCTACGTGAGTTCAAGGCCAGCCTGGTCTACTTAGAGAGTTCCAGGCCAGCTTAGGGTGACATAGTGAGATCCTGTCTCAAAATGATGATGATGATGATGATGATGATGATGATGAAGATGAAGAAGATGAAGAAGAAGATTGGCTAACTTCTGACCTCAGATGCAGGCCCCATATAAACATAATATGTAATAACACTCTAGTCCTTTATGAATTTTCATTTCAAACCGAGTAGGGGAAGAAGGTCATGTGCAGTAATGTTTAATAAATTCTAGGGGAGAACAATAACAGAAGGTTTTAAAATGACAAACACTAACACCTCCCCCTTTTTCTTAAACTCAAGCTGGCTTAGAACTCTGTATGTACCCTAGGTTGGCCTTGAACTTGAAGTGATCCTCTTGCCTCGGCCTCCAGCCTTGAGATTACAGGTATGAGCTGTAATCCTAGCTGCAGTGCACTATTTTAATACCATCTAAATCATCCCCATGCCTCCTCCCTCCCAACCAAGATCAGGGTTAGAAGGGGCGAGCAGAGAGCGCGAGCAGGAGGAAGTCACTGTTCCGTACCTTTCAGCTCCTTGTCGGTGTAATTGTGGGGACTGGTCATCAGCTCCTGCTTGAGCTTTTCCAAAAGGAACTTCACTACTGAAATATTCCAAGAGGACTTAATGCTGTCACAGAGGAGGAAATAATAAGGCAGACAACTTTTGAAGAGCCAGAGGAACAGACATACCCAGAATGCATCAGCTGTGTGTAAACTCACTGGCCTGATACAAGACAGCATCCCCCTCTTCCTAGCAAAGCATCTGTAATCTTTTCTCCCTCGAGGGACCATACCTTTCAGACCCATTGAATCTCTTGTCGTTGGCGATGTGGTTATGCACATTGTGGACCAGTTTCTAGGGGAGGGAGAAAGAATCAAGTCAGGAGTAGACAGGAAAACTTTCCTCTGCTCCCTAGGGTAAAAGAGCATTATCTCAGTGTGTGTGGGCTCTCTGTCTGAATCCTTTCTACTTCCTAGGCACCATTTAAAAAACATGTGCTTTCTTAACTAAAGAGCTATCTAAGTTAGGATTTCTATTTTTGCTTTTCTCATGTACCCCAGGCTGGCTTCAAACTTCCCATCTGGTGAAGCCGGTCCTGAACTCCTGCTCCTGATGCTTTTACTGTGACTGCTGGGAGGATAGGCATGTGCCACCATACCCAGCTCTCTCTATTTCTTTGAATATAAGTGTATTCTGAAATCATCTTTTAAAATTGAGGACCCACTAGTCAGGTGGAGTACGCCTTTCATCCCAGCACTGGGGAGACAGAGGCAGGCGGATCTCTGAGTTCAAGGCCAGCTTGGTTTACAGAGTGAATTCCAGGACAGCCTGGAAAGAAAATGAAAAGTTGTCACAAGTCTGAGAAGTACACACATGAGATTGAAAACCACAAATCTAGAACAACAGGAATGGAGGCTAGAGAGCGCCTCAGAGGCAGCCAGTGCTTCCCTCTCCCGGCATCAAGTGGCGGTCAGTTTTGCTCATACACATCTATCTCTTTTCTTTTTTTAAAAAAAATTACATATTTACTTAATTGTATGTGTTTGTGTGTGTGCCTGAGTTTATGTATGTGCACTACATGTGTGCAGGAGCCCATAGAGGCCAGAAGGGACAACAGATCTGGAACTGGTGTTCGAGATGGTTTTGAGCCCTGTAGGTGCTGGGAATCCAACCATATCTTTGTAAGAGCAGGAAGCATCCCTAACCCTGAGTCAGCTCCCCAGACATCTATCTCCTTTCTGAGCCAGTTTATTCTACTGAGAAAAACAACAACAAACTTCCTTTGAGACAGGGTCTTACTATGTAGCCCTGGTTGGCCTGCAACTGTCTATGTAGACCAATATGGGCTCAAACTCATCCACTTGTCTCTGCCTCCCAAGCACTGCCACAATGGGACCTACTGAATATTTTGTTTTGTTTTGTTTTCTTGAGACAGGGTCTCTCTGTCCTGGAGCTCACTCTGTAGACCAGGCTGGCCTTGAACTCAGAGATTCACCTGCCTCTGCCTCCTGAGTGTTGGGTTTAAAGGCTTACATCATGCCTGGCACCCAGATGAACATTTTTAGTTAAAAAGTTTTATTGGGGATGGGAGAAATGACTCAATGGTTAAGAGCACTGGCTGGTATTCCAGAGGACCCAGTTTTGGTTCCCAGCACCCACATGGAAGCTCACAATCTTTGTATCTCCAGTTCCAGAAGTTCTAACACCCTTTCTGGCTCCCATGGTACACTACATGTACACAGTGCACAGACACATTCAGGCGAAACACTCATATACATGAAAATAGACTTTTAAAAATTTTTTATTGGAGCCAGCATTGTGGCGCATGCCTATAATCCTGGTGCTTGGAGGTCATGTGTGTCCTCACACACATCCAGTATACAAACAATAATTATAATAAAATAAAATTTTAAAAAGTTTCACTGGGCTGGGGAGATGGCTTAGTAGGTAAAGCATTCACTGGGTAAACATGAGGGCCTACATAAAGATCCAGTACCCACATAAAAATTCAAAGCCAGGGGGCTGGAGAGATGGCTCAGCAGTTAAGAGCTCTGAGTGCTATTCCAAAGGTCCTGAGTTCAATTCCCACCAACCACACGGTGACTCACAACTACCAATACTAAGATCAAATGCCCTCTTCTGGCATGCAAGTATACATGCAGATAGAGCATTCATAAATAAAATGAATATATCTTAAGGGAAAAAAAAAAAAGGCAGATAGGATGGCCATGCCTTTAACCCCAGCACGAAGGAGAGAGAGGCAGACAGATCTCTGTGAGTTTGAGGCCAACTCTTGTTTACATAAAGAGTTTCAGGACAGCCAGGACTACATAGTAAGAGTCTGTCTCAAAACAAAAAGTCTTCTCTTCAGAACTCTGACCCCAGTTTTGCTTGTAATGCCACAGGAGATATTTGAAGACAGCTTCCATGGTTCCCCTTGCCTCGGTCCTGGTGATATTCGGACTTTCTGACGCACTCCTCATCAGCAGTGGGCTCTTTGACAGCCTGTGCCTCACCTGCACCAAAACGAAGTCTAAGTCATCAGCTGGGACCTAGCCAGAGGCATCGTTACTTCCCAAAGAGGAGCTCTGTGCTTGGGGATAGATCCGAAGAGGGCATTACCTTCCTCAGCTTCCCCACAAAGTCATAGGGGTCATGTTGCAGCTGTCGCTTGAGCTTTAAGGCAGGACTTTATATTTCCTTCTCTTACATTTAGCTTTTTTTTTTTCTGATTATATTTCCATCCCAAGCCCCTGCAGTCAGTGGAGGTCACCAAGCCTCAAACTGATAACACCTATTCAGAATTCCCCAGCCTATTCCCATCTCTATACAAAATAGGAAAGAATCAACTCAGCCAGCTGGTGGCGGTGGCACACGCCTTTGATCCCAGGACATGGAAGACAGAGGCAGGGGATCTGTGAGTTCCAGGGCAGCCTGGTCTACAGAGTGAGTTCTAGTAGCCAGGACTACACAGAGAAACCCTGTTTTAAAAAAAAGAAAAAAAAAATCCAGCCTCCACTCTAGAAAGGGCACTGGTGCGATATTAGCCTCAAGTTCCACGTAGTCTTGTTTTACCGCTCAGGAGTCCAAACTATAAAAGTGGCATGTAATCTCAGGACTGTAATCTCAGCATGTGAGAGGCTGACGCAGAAGGCGCACAAATCTGAGGCCAATCTGAACTACCCAGTGAGCTCCAGGCCGGCCTGCATCACAGAGTGAGACCTTGTATCAAAAAGACAAAAAACGGGGGCCGGAGACACGGCTCATCGGTTAAGAGCACTGGCTGCCCTTCAGGGGACTCGAGGTCAATCCCCAGCACCTCCATGGTGGTGTAAGCAAACCACCCACACATATCCACATATACAAAATAAAGTATAAAATAATAATTAAGCAAAACATTTAAGAACAAGCGAACAAAACGGGAGGCCAGCAAGGTAGCTCAGTGAGTAAAAACATTTGCCATGCAAGCCCAAAAATCCAAATTTGATTCCTAGAACCCATATAAAAATAGAAAGAACTGATCTCACAAAGTTATCCTCTGATATCCAAATTCTCACTGTGATATATTTGCTCCCCATCATATACAACATACTACCTATCTCTCTTTCTATCTCTCTCTCTCTCCCTCCCTCCCTCATGAAAATGTACAGAGGAATGTAGTTCAGTTCACAGGGTGCTTGCCTAACATGCATGCAGTCCTGGCTCCCACTCCCAGCACACCAAGAAAACAAGCGTGGTGGCACATACTTGTAATCCCAACACTTGGGAGAAAGAGGCAGGACTAAAAGTTCAAGGTCAGCTTCAGCCACAAAGAGAGTTTGGAGCCAGCCTAGACTGAGTGAAACAGTACCTTTTTTTTTTTTTTTGAAAAAGGAGCTGGAGAGAGAGCTTAGTAGTGGCAAACACCTGCTGACATTGCAGAGAACCAGGATTCAGTTCCCAGCACCCACACGGAGGTTTACAAGTGTCCTTAACTCCAGTTCCAAGGGATCCAGCATTGTCTTTTGGTTTCTGTGGGCACCAGGCTCACACACAGTACACATGCATATATGAAGGCAAAATATACATAAAATTTTAAAATAAAACTTTTAAGAAACTAGAAACTAAAGCCGAAATATAGGCAATCACAAAAGAACAGGTAAATGCTTTCATAAGAAGTGTGACTTCTCAAAAAGAGGAACAGGAGCTACCTATATTCCAAGTCAAGTAACTTGGAAGAGATCAGGTGATAAAAAAATCAAACCAGGCTTGAACTGCAAAGGGAAAATACTCTAGACTGTAGGTGGTAAGACTGTAAAGGCTGCTGGCTCATCTACCTTCAGAGGGAGCTAAAAATACTTCCCCAAAGATGGCTGGCATCTGCATCATGCCAAAGAATTAAGCATCCTGGTTTGGTCCTTTGGTCCACAGGGTCCCTAGTAGAAATCCACAGGCATGCCAACAGATCAGAGAGAGAGCTCTTGGGTTCCGTCCAGAGCTAAAGATTAGCACACTAAGGCCCTGTAACCATTCTTCCCTTGAAAGCCAATAGTCTTGCACAATAATTTGTTTTCCTTTATTTTTTTGAAATAGCCTTGCTATATTGCCAGGGCTGACCTCAAACTTACCTTGTAGCCTAGGCTGGCTTGCTTCAGACTTAATATTCTCCTGCCTCAGTTTTCCAATTGCTGGGATTCCTGAGTATTTTCCTTTCTGTTAACACTAGTACTTAAAATCTAAATTAAGGGACTTTCTGTTTTTCCAGAGGACCCAAGTTCAGTTCCAGTAACCATGTCAGGTGACTCACAAGCACCCCAAACTGTGACTCCAAGGGTTCTGACATCCTCTTCTGGCCTCTGAGGGTACATAAACACACATGGGTCACACAGGCGCGCGCGTGCACAGACACACACACACTCACACATATAAAAAATTTTAAAATAATTTTTTTAATGAATTAAGAATGGTTGGAGATACGGCTCAGGTTAAGAGCCTAGTGCTCCCCCAGAGGACTGAGTGTTAGTCCCAGCACTCAGTCTGATGCTCATGACTGCACCTAACTGCTTCCAGGGAATACAATACCATCTGGCCTTGGAAGACACCGACACGCATGTAGTATGCACACACACAGACATACAAATACAATTTAAAAAACCTATTTATGACACTTTGTCTACAGATACATCTGTGTGAGGGTGTCAGATCCCCTTGTGAGCTGCCATGTGGGTGCCAGGAATTGAACCTGGGTCCTCTGGAAGAGCAGCCAGTGCTTTTAACTACTGAGCCATCTCTCTAGCCTGTAGAAATTTAAAAATAATAATAATAATAATAATAATAATATCTTAGGGGGCTGGAGAAATGAGTCCATGGTTAAGAGCACTGGCTGCTCTAACAAAGGACCCAGGTTCAATTCCCAGCACCCACATGACAGCTCACTGAAACTCCAGTTCTGGCGGATCTGACACTCTCACACAGACATACATGCAGGCAAAACACCAAAATAAGTAAGTAAAGTAAATCTTAATTTTTTTTTAAATTTAAAATCTATATTAAGGGCCAGTAGTGATGGCATATGCCTTTAATCTCAGCACTCAGGAGGCAAAGACAGGCACATCTCTATGAGTTTGAGTCCAGCCTAGGCTATATAGCAAGTTCCAGATCAACCAGGGCTACTATAATGAGCCTCTATCTCTCATTAATCAATTGATATTTAATAAACTGCAACTGCTTATAGATAAATAAATAAATGTATAATAAGCTGTGTATGGTGGGGTGTATATGCTTATAATTCCAGCCAGCACTTGTGAGGCAGGAGGATCAGGAGTTCAAGGTCAGCCTCGGGTATGTAGGGACTTTGAGGCTACTCTGAGTTTCTGAGATCCTGTTTCAAACAAACAAAACAAACAAACAAACAAAACCCAAAATCCCCACAAAGCTCTGGAGCTCAGAGTTGATCCAAGGGACTCCATTCATCCAGAAGCTGATCTCGTCTCTCAGCCTCTGCACTATTGACATGCTGAGCTGGAGAGGGCATTGTGGGACACTCAGCAGAGCACCTGGCTGCTACCCATTGGATGTAAGCAGCGTTCTCCCCCTACCACCCGCCAGCGACAGTCATTACACATATCCCCGGAGGGCAGTTACTCCAGGTGGAGAAACACTGCTCTCCAAGTTCTTCCGGTTCCAGTCGGCCACCACGCTGGGGGCTCTCAACTCAGCAGTGTCCCTAGGGATCCCATTCTCTCCAAGGACGTGTTAGACAGTCTTCCTAGCCAGTCCCTTTCTGCCTGCCAAGAGCTCTCAGCATGACTGGATTCTCCAGAGCTCGGTGATTGGGCAGACTGCACTGTGCTTGGTGGCTCCACACCTCTCTGGGGCTTGACGCTACTTCTGGACAATCTAGCTCCCTCACCCAAGATGCTCCTTGCTACTTACCCTGAACGTAGGCTATAAGACCACCCTTTGGCGATCAGTCTACTCAGTCCTTAAAGATCTTCCCGACAGGATTATGAGAACACTGAGAGATACAATTCTCTTCTCTTTAAGGGGAGACACCAAGTCTAAAAGATGGGGCAATGGAGAAGGCTCTGCCCATGCTCAGGGTTATGAAGCAATCTCTTTACTCATCCCATCCTAGTAGGATTCAGGACACTATTCATTCTATTTGGAGGCTTAAAGTCAACCCACTCTATTTTCTCTCTTCAAACTGAAGGAAAAAAATGATTGAAAATGAGCTCACTTACAGAGAGTACCAGATCTCGCTTGCGTCTGGAGTTTTTCTGCCCAGTCCCTCGGATCCTGCACGGGGAGCCAATAAATCCCAGAGAGCGGCTTAATTCCCCAGTGCTCACGGGGCCTGACTCTTCCATGGCACTGTCCAGAGCTGCTGAACCAAGTGTGTCCTCAGGGCGGGTTGCTGGCAGCTTGGTTCCATTTTCTGGTCCTGTCTCTGAGGTTGCCCTCTGGATAGCCAGTTGTGTGGCTGGTGAAAGCTGTTTGGCATAAGCAGGGACCAACACACGTTGTATTGAACCCTCAGAGGCCACATAATCGTCAGTCATCTAAGAACATAAGAAGAACAGTCTATCAGCAGCCAGCCAGAGGAGGACTCTCGGCCAAGAACAGTGAACCAAGCAGGAGGAGACAGGTCAGCAGTCTTTCATGTCAATGGTGTATTTCTCTGAGAGTATGAGAACATCGGGCAAATCATTCTTTTTCCCCACTATACGTATGCTTATTTTGCCTGCAGGCATGTCTATGCACCACATGCATGCCGTGCCCGTGCGGGCCGGAAGAGGGTGTTAGATCTCCTGGAACTGGAGTTGCAGATGGCTGTGAGTCGCCCACATGGGGGCTAAGGAATTGAACCTGGGTCTTCTGGAAGTGTTGCCAGTTCTCTCAGCCACTGAGCCATTTCTCTAGCCCAGGGCAGATTGTTCTTATGTGAACAGGACCTGTAGTGTTGTGTTGTTACCACAGAACAGCTTAACACGAACAGGATATGCCTTGACTTTCTATGTGAACAGTTACTTATGGCATATTCTTGAGCATAAAAAATACATTGCTGGGTGGTGGTGGTACACGACTTTAATCCCAGCACTCTGGAGACAGAGGCAGGTGATCTCTGAGTTCCAGGCCAGCCTGGTCGACAGAGGAGTTCCAGAACAGTCAGGGTTACAAAGAGAAACCTTGTTTCATTAAAAACAAACAAACAAACAAACAAACAAACAAACCAGAAAACAACAACAACAAAAAGAAATCTGTCTACGTACGTGCTCTGTCTGGAAGGTGCCAAGGGAGACAGTGATATCAAGAAGGGAACCAAGCAGCACAGGAAACAAGAAAACTGAGCAGTAGTAACAATTAAAAAGAGAGAAAAAATGAGAGCAAAGCAGGGAAATGCAAAGTCATGAACCTTCAGAGAGGATGTCACAAATACAACAGGCGCCTTGGAGGGCCCAGACTGAGCTGGGCACACCCCACAGTCTCAGCCTGACATTTAGCTGACTCCCTGTGCAGTCAAGGACATGCAGGGCAAGGAGAAGGAGGCGTGAGGTAGGTGGAGGGAGGAAATGAGTGGGGGTTTCTGCAGCCAAGAAGACAAAACAGTAAAAGTGGGGGGAAAGCCACACACATACAGAAAGAAGCGGAGGAGGCAGCTGAGATTTATAGACCTGTGAGCTGCTTTCTGTGCTGTGAAATCTAAAATCTAATTCCATCCTGTCAGCTTGGAAGCCTTCCCTGTCTGAAAGAACCCCAGTGCAGAGCACTGCCTGGCCTGGGTACCCTCCTGCCTCCTGTCTCTCAGGCCCAAGCCAGGCAGAGAGGGTGAGGAATGGTGACCATTACTACAAAGCCCTGCCTTTGGGAGAGCAGCAGCCAATTGCTGTGCTAGGCTCGCATCTAGGGGAAAGGTTTAGACGCTCATTCCTCCTGCTCAGCCAGATGGGCTGGGAGTTCCCACCCTCTCACTCACCCCGTGTGCTCTGATCTTTACTCATTACTGGGTATTGTCACCTAGTTGGAGGGGAGAGAGAGGGCAGACAGAGGATAGAGGAGAGCTGAAGACTCCCCTCTCGCTGTTGAGTGGGTGTACCTGCTGTTCCCTATCTCCAGAGATCTCTGTCCTCTTTCCATCTCCTGTTCTCCCAGAGTGCCTTTCTGCAGTTCTTACTTTATTTAGCCAGGCTTTTCCTCTTCATCTGGCCCTTGAGCAGTGGAAAACTGAAACAGCACAATGGATTTCTATGTCTTTTTCCTGCCCAGAATATGCTCCATTTCCTTCCTCCTCTGCTCTCTTCCCCTGCCTTTCTAAAAGATGTATTTTAAATTGCATGTGTGTGTGTCTGTGTGTGAGTGCAAGTCCCAGGAGGCCAGAGGCATCACATCCCCTTGGAGCTAGTTACAGGCTGCCCTGAGCCACTGCACAAGTGCGCTGGGAACTGAACTCAGGTCCCTTGGAAGGGCAGTACGCACTCTTATCCACTGAACCACCACTCTGGTCTCCCTTCCCCTCTTCGGTTTTTTTTTTTTTTTTTTTGTACAGGATCTCTATATTTAGTTTAGGCAGGCCTGGAATTCACTATGAAGTCCGGGCTGGCCTTGAACTCATGATCCTCCTGTCACACACTCCACGTTCCTATTCACTTTTTTTTTCCTTTTGAGACAGGGTCTCACTATATGGTCCTGGTTGGCGGAGAACTCACCTTGTAGACCAGGATGGCCTTCCACTCGCAGAGATTCATCTACCCCTACCTCCTGGGTGCTGGTATTAAAAGCTAGTGATTAAAGGGGTTGGAGGGATGGCTTAGTGGTTAAGAGCACGCACTGTTCTTCCTGAGGACCCGAGTTTGCATCTCAACACCCGCAGAGAGTGAAGGATACCAGCCTGTAACTATAGCTCCAGGAGGGCTCCCTCCTCTGGCCTGCACCTGCATCCGCACTCCTGTGCACAATCCCCCCATACACACGGAATTAAAAATTAAAAATAAATCTTCAAAAGCAATCAGAGGCATGCGTCACCATGCCCGGTATTCCTCTCACATTTTATTTCCTCTCCTCAGCTTCCTGCCACCGGCTGTATCTTTTCCCAAGTAAATTCTCTTGAAACCGGGTATGGAGGCTTCCACCCATGGTGCCACCCCTTGGGAGGCTGAGGTGGAAGGATTGCTGCTAGTCTGAGGCCAGCAGAAGTGAGTTCCAGACCAGCTTGGGCTAGACAGTGAGATACTGTCAGTCACCGTCACCACCATCATCATCAAAAAGAACCTCCTCCTCCCACGCGGTCTACCGTTCTCTCCCGCTCTTTGCTCAAGCCCCTCATTTCCGCTTCTTTTCCTCTCCGCGCCCCCCTCTCCTCTCCTAACCCTTTCACCTCCTCCCTCTCCACCTTTGCCCCTCTTCCCTACACACTTCCATCTCTGTACTGAAGCCCTTCTTGGCAAGCTGAAGGCCGTGATAAAATATGAATGAGCCGTCTGTGCATGGCAGGCACGCTCGCCAGGAAAGGCAGAACTCATGGAGCAGCCGAGACAGCTGTGGAAAAGATGCCATGTGGAGCTGTTGAGAAGGCGAAAAGCACCACGTCACCACACGCACCAAAAAAAAAAAAAAAAAAAAAAAAAAAAGACCTCCTGCCAAAAAAGGCTCAGGGCGGAAACAGGAGTGCTGGCTACCCCTGCAAGAGCAAACCTGGTGCTCTTCCGGTCTAACACAGTCACAGGTGAAAGAATGGTTTAAAGAGCGAAAGAGAGGAAGGCATGTATCCCACCCGCATCCCAGCGGCACGGGTGGATCAACCACACCCGGTTACTCACAGGGTTGAGCAGCGGGGCTCCCTCGCTTCCCGGGAGCCGCAAATCTCTCTGGGGGGCTGCAAAGAAGCCCAGGGGCCCCTGCCCCACGGCGGAGGCGGCCCCCAGCTGCCGCAGCTCCTCGATCACCACCTGCACACCACTGCCCACGCTGTCGCACTCCTCCTCCACGGCAGACAGAGTCTTGCAGGCTTCCCCGGGACTCTCCTTGAGCAACCCGGGCTCTTCGGGCGGAGGGCTGCGGGCCTGGCTCTCCCCGTCTTCATCAGCGGCGCACACCTTCCCCTGCCGCAGCTCGCCCACCTCTTCCTGGAGCTGTTTCAGCAACTCATTGTTGGCCCGCGCAAGACCCAGAGCGGCCTCGGCCAGACCCACTGCCTTGTCCACCCGCTGGTAGATGATATGCAGGAGCTGTTCGGAGTTCTGAACCGCCAGGCCGTGGCCAGTCACTGTGATAGGGGTGGCGGCAGGAGGATTCCCGCCCTGAGAACCCGTGCTGCCCTGGCTAGCCTCGCTCTTACAGGCGCAACAGCAGCATCTGGCTTCACTGCCACTGGGAGGGGAGAAGAGAATGGTGGCACTGAAGGACATCGCTGATGGGTGCAGGTAACCGGGCGCACACTGCCGGACCGCTTCACCACTGCTCCGGATAGCTGGCCTCGAGATCCACTTTCCTTTCTCATGGAAGGTGGTCAGAAGGGCTAGGGCTCCAGGCTGTGGGGTCGGTGGAGTAGGCCAGCAGGTGAAGAGGCACACAGTCCATGGTTGCTTCTCCTCGGCCTTCTATAGATGGGTCCTGTGCTCCCTAACCACACAGCACACTGGTGTCACACAGCCTTCACTGAAAGAGTCAAGCGAAACAAAGGTTTTCTTAATGAACACAGTCTCAGAAGATTCAAGACATTCTTCTTGTACACAAGCAACAACACTCCCAAACCTCCTCACTGCAACCCAGGGAACAGAAAAAAGGTTTACTGAAGACCTACCACACCTGGAAAGGTGAAAAGATTAAGGAAGAAAATGAAGATCTATTTCCACCTTTTCTCTCCAATCCCTGCCATTACTCTGATAACAGTATTGCATCTTACTGCTTTGACACTGTCCTTTATGAAAAAGTATTTTTATTCATGGGGGGGGGGGGCTTTCAAGGATGAATGAGATACAATCTTCAAGATGCAAGCCTGGACCTAGAGGGCTTTAGCCTCTGAGACTGAACTGAACTCTGACTGGCTGCCTTCTCCACACACCTGCTTCTTCAATCTCCTGCTTCTCTCTCTGCTTCTCTCTGCTTCCACACACTGCTTCTATCTTGCTTCTCCTCCCGCTTCTCCTCCCGCTTCTCCCCTCAGCTTCTATTTCCTTTTATAGCCAGAGAGTTGGGATTAAAGGTATGTGCCACCATTGTCTTCTGAATTGGCTTACTTAAAGGCATGTGCTACGTTGCCTTCACATACAAAATCTTATTTTGCATTAATAAAGAGAATCCTATAATTCACTTCCCAAATGCCAGGCCAGTCAACCTTGCTGCCACTAGGCGAAGGTCAGACCGAGGGGGTGTTCCTCATATCTCCATGTTAGTTGTTGGGGAGGAAGCACAGAATTCCCTTTCATTTAGCATCAGCAGAGAACAGGATTAGGCTGACTAACATTCTTTCTACCCTAGAGCAGCCGTGCTGTGAGATCAGAGATCAAACGTCCATCACACAGGCCCTTGAAGGTGATCCTTTCCCAGAGCAGCCATGCCGCTGGATCAAGGATCAAGTGTTCCTCTACACCTTTAAGGAGAACAGAACATTTCATATAGGTTGTCTCATCACACTAAGAAACAATATTACGCAGGTCCAGAGAGGTGCAGAGAAGTTATATGCTTTTTTTAAGGTCAAAGAAGACCACAGAACCTGGCTGTTGCTATATTCAGTCTAACATATATTTTAAGCTGATATCAAATTTTTGTTGGCATAATTATTTATTGTTATACTCCATAATTTTAATACAGATGCATTCAGAGTAAGACTCCTGAAAAAGATGCTGGAGAGATAGCTCAGCCACTAAGAAACACTGCTTTTGCAAAGGACCCAGGTTCAGTTCCTAGCACCCGCATGTGGCCTACAGCTGGCAGCAACTCCAGTCCCAAGGTATATGATAACCTCTTCTGACCTCTGTGCTCACCAGGTACACGTGTGGTACACAGACATACATGCAGGCAAAATATCCATACATATAAAAAATACAAATAAAGGAAATTAAAGAAACATTCACAGTGGAACAGAAGCTGGTCTTGAACATATGACAACTCCTGCCACACTTCCCACATGCTGGGATTATAGACATTTGCCACCATGCCCCACCCCTGCTTATCAGTTTGAGGCAAGGTTTCACTATGTAGACCAGGCTGGCCTCAAACTTACGGAGATCTACCTGCCTCTGCCTCCCAAGCTGGGATTAAAGGCATGGCCACCATGTTGGTCTGTTTCTGTCTTTCTATGTGGCCCTATTAGGCTTCGTATTCATCAGAAAGCCAGGCTAGCTGAAGTTGTGGCAGTCTTCCTGGGTGTTGGGGGTTACGGGAGTGTGCCACCTCCAGTTAACCTCAGGGCATCGCGCTGTTATGCTGCGGGGCGGGATGGGGAAATGAACTTCAGTCTAGGTCTAGGAGTTGGGGCTGGGCTGTCTTGGTGTACTCTCAGAACTGCATTCCTGGGCCTTTAGCCCCTGCAAAGGAAACCAGATGTCACTTCTGGGATCCCTCGTCTCCATTTCTCAGGATCTTTAAAGAAGAGCTGGTGCCCAATAGGAACGTCTAGACAATGACCCACCCTGTAAGGGAAAAAAAAAAAAAAAAACAGCGATGGTAGTAACAAATTGAACTGCCTCTCTTTGGAATCGCTCTATTTAAGCAACTAAACTACTGTAGCAGTGGAGGATTGGGGGACTAAGGGGAACTTAATAAATACTGCTATTTTCTAAATGATGTTTGATTGTAGGAAAAGAATCATCAGCCTGAAGCTCTGTAAATGACAAAATCTCAAGTGTGTTTACAAGTCCCTGACAAATACATTTCTATTTTACTCTGTAATTTATCATAACATCATAATTAGAAAGAATTGTCTGTATATTGAAATTTGGGCTTCTTGAAATCAGCACTTCCATTTCAGTGTAGTTCTAGTTTTTTAATACGATTTTATTACATGTGTACGGGCGTTTTGCCCGCATATAGGTCTGTGTCTTCAGAGGGCATCGAAGACCCTGGACCTGGAGTTACAGGCGGCTGTGAGCTGCCATGTGGGTGCTGCCAGAACAGCAAGTGTTCTTAACCAGTGAGCCGTCTCTACAGCACATTTTTGTTTTTGAGACAGGGTCTTGCTATGTAGCTATGGCTATCCTGAATTCACTTGTATAGTCCAGGCTGGTCTTGAACTTACAGCAATCCTCTCATGCCAGCCTTCTGAGAACTGGAATTACAGGCCAGGCAGCAACTGCCACTTAAGAAATATGCACTACTAACTGCCAATAGCACCTCTGAGATACTAAAACATAAAGTGACAATGCGTCTCATTTATATTTAATTATTAAAAATAGTCTCCAGACCAGGCATGGCTTAATTCCAGTACCCAGGAGGCAGAGACAGGGAGATTTCTGTGAGTTCAAGGGCAGCCAGATTTACATAGTAAGTTCCAGGACAGCCAGGGCTACATAGTGAGACCCTATCTCAAACAGACAAACAAACAAATGAACAACTAAAAAGTCTCTAATTGCTGTTTCTCCCTTTATATTGAAAAAATAGCTTTCCTAGGCTACATTCACTATAAAAACTTAAGGGGTTGGAGAGATTGCTTATTGGGTAAGAGCACAGGATGCTCTTCCAGAGGTCCTGAGTTCAATTTTCAGCACCCACATGGCCCTTACCACTTTCTGTAACGCCAGCTCCAGGGGATCCAATGGCCTTTTCTGGTGTGCAGATGTATATGTAGACAAAACAGCCATATACATAAAATACATAAATAATAAATCTAAAGAAAAAAAAAAAACTCAAATCCATTTACAGGTCTCCTGTCATTGGTCACTGGAAAACATAGCTAAAGTTGAAACTTAAAGGTTAAACCAAATTAAAACTAAAAGTTAAAGGAAGCCACTAGGCAAATCTACATCAACTTCTGGATGGATCATTTTGTTTTTGTGTCTTTTTGTTTGTTCTGTAGGGTTTCCCTGTGTAGCCCTGGGTGTCCTGGAACTCACACTGTAGACCATGCTGACCTCAAACGCGAGGAATTGCCTGCCTCTGCCTCTGCCTCCCAAGTGCTGGGATTAAAGGTGTGTGCCCAGCTCAAAATGAGGTTTACTAAAACAAACATAAAAGTCATTTCAATATTGTCTGATTTTATTTGTTTTGTTCTTTTACATCACAAGATATCATGCAGCCCAGGCTGGCTTTGAACTTGCTATGTAACTCAGGACTGACCTGAACACCTGATCTTCCTTCCTCCATTTCTCTAATATTGAGATTATAAACATTCATCATCACACCTCGTAGTCTAACTTAAACACAAGTAGAATGAATTTAGAAACTGCACTTTTCAGCAAGGCAAAGGGATCCATGCCTATAATCCCAGCACTCTCAAGTTTGAACCAAGGAACCAAGGCTCGTTGGGAACAGCCTGAACATAGTGAGTTCAAGGCTGCACTGAAGTACATTGTAAAACTCCAACTACAAAAAAAAAAAAAAAAAGAGGGTGG
Source organism: Cricetomys ansorgei (assembly GCA_026225945.1). Taxonomy (NCBI): domain Eukaryota; kingdom Metazoa; phylum Chordata; class Mammalia; order Rodentia; family Nesomyidae; genus Cricetomys; species Cricetomys ansorgei. The sequence goes on from JAMJFZ010003384.1 coordinate 2,907,697, forward strand.
GACTGGTCATGTGGCTCAATTAATAGAGCGCTTGTCTATCATCCCTGGATTTAACCCCCAACACGACTTAAGACTAAGCACCATGGTATTATCCCCCAGTTACCTAGAACCTGGAGGTGGAGGCAAACGAATCAAAAGTTCAGAGTCATCCTCTATTACACAGTAAGGCTAAAGTCCAGACAGAATAAAACACACACACCACCACCACCACCACCACCACCACCACCACCACCACCATCACCACCACCAAAGCCAAAAAGCCAAACAAAAACAAAAAAACTACAAAAAAGAAAACTTCATCTTTAAACATACAGCTCAGGGCGAGGCCGTCATGATCTGAACCGCCCCTTCCTCCCAAGTCACATGCATTTCTGCTCAGACTAAATATATCATATTCTTGGCAGTTCCTTTGCTTGCTTTCTCCTCATTCTGAGCTTGAATTTTCTGCATGACTGAGTTCACCTCCAAACTATGAAAAATACAAGTTTTCTCGATATTTAATAGATGAGCGTGATATGGTATTCTTCAGATATATGTTCTTACACTGGGCCTTTGACTCATTGAGAGTCAGGAAATGGACTTTAAGTGTGACAGGCAGTTCCTACCATAATCTCCATTTTGGGAAATAAAAAGAAAACTCTCACTTAAAACTCCTCAGCCCTGATTCCTCCATGTCAAGTTATAAAATGGCTCACTTGTTAGAAGTCCCTCTTAAAGCCCGTTTCTATCAGAAATGAATTATCACAAAACAGCAAGAGAACAGTTACCATAAAATACTTTCCCTGTATTTTTAGAGTGACCAGTCTAATCTACAAATATCCAAGACCTCATTATCAGGCACAAAACAGACCTGCCCAGGCAGAGGGCAGAACCGCTCTTAAAGAAAAGCCTTCCCTGTTATCTAAAAATGGCACTCCTCTTCCTTTCTCTCCTCCTGGGGAAGGTGTGCGCTTTTCCCTTCCCCCGTTTTGGGTCAGAGTTCAGCATGTAAAGCTTTTTTAATCTTTTGAAGGTTTTTGTTTTATGCGTATGAATATTTGCTTGTATGCATGTTAAGTGAACCACATGGCCAAAGAAGTCAGAAGAGGATTCTAGCTCCCAGGAGACTGGAGTTACAGATGGCTATGAGTTACCATGTGGGTGCTGGGAACCGAACCAGGGTCTTCTATAGCTACTGAGCCAATTCTTAAGCCCTCACTGGCCTGGAACTATGTAGACCAGGCTGGCCTCAAACACGTGGCAATCCTCCTGCATTAGCTTCTGGAGAACCATAATTGCAGGTGTATACCACCATGCTCCATTTGTCACAGGGTTTTCAAATCAAAATGGCATTTTTTAAAAAAATAATTGCTAAAACTGGTAAAATTTAAGCTTGGTAAAATAAAACTTTTTCCATTTTCCTATTATTAGAGGACCTTACTGCATTTGCGGAGAGACTGAGAAACGTAAAACTAACCCCCAGGGATTGTATCACGTGCACTCAGTGCCTTCGGTTAATGTTGATTATTAATGCTGATTATTAAAGGTGACCCAGATGGGCGCCCGGGACTGCATCGCACTCCCAGGGAGACGGCGCTCCACCTGCAAGCAGCCAAGCTGCAGGCCCCGGTCTGCCCGCCATGGAGCGGCGTGCCGCCCGGACCCTCACGCGGGACCTCACAGGCAGCCGAGCCCACCCGGCGCACAACCCCAGGCTTCCCGGACCGCCCCACCCGTGTGCCGCAGCAGCGCGAGAGGGCGGTGCCCGTGTACGCGGCAGCGCGCGCACCGAGTGGCGGCCGCCGCCCCTCCTGCCCTCTGGCTCGCGCTGATTGGCCACTGAACCGAAGGAGCGCGGTGCCGGCACGCTATTGGCTCCGGTCCCCAGTCACTCAGAGCCGAAGGGAGGGGCCTCCTCAGGGAGGGACACGACTCCCAGGCTTTTTCAAGGACGCCGGGCGCCATCTTGGTTGTCTGTTTACTCGCTTTTGTTATCTGGTGCTCCACGGCGGCGTGTACACGACTCTGAGTACAGAGGCCGCAGGGTGGTTTCAGACATTTGCTTGGGCTGATCTTGGGTTCCTGCCTGCATTAGTTACAGACCTTGCAGATAACAGTGGCAAAGCAGCAGTTCCTCCATAGTTCAGTTTGCATCTTTTACTCGGCAAAAATCAACTTAATATAGATTTAATTTGCTTTGGTAATACTGTCAAACCAACCACGCCAGTCCATGGGAGGGATTCCTCTCTCTCACAGAGAAGCTCAAGGCGACGACATTGGCGATGAGCCTAGATTGTAAGATGTAAAAGCAGAGTGGCGTAAGCGGACTGGGTGTTTTCCCTTCTGCGAGGAACTACAAGTTAGGTGACAGCCGGCAGTGGTGCCTGAGACTTGAAAAGGGTAACGTAAAAATTACCATCACTGCTGTGATCACTAAGGGCGCTAGAATCTTACTACATTCCAAAGAGATGCATGTCTAAACTTGCGGAAACTCCACCACGCTGCCAGTATTTATTGTGCACCAATCTGACTTGCACTGTTGGGAAATAAAAATACACTTAGTACAAATAAGTCTAGCGAACCCAAGCAGGGCCATTTCCCTGAGGAATTTAATACGTGGTACAAATTTTACTACCGGCGTTGTCTTTAAACATTACCTTAAACACTGTCTCTACAGACCACTTAGCTAAGGGATAAAGCAAAGCATTTATAGTGAAAAGTTGGACTTTAATCTCCCGGCTGCAACAACACTTGTGACATTCCCTGATCTCCATCCGCATATACTAATGTTTTCACTCAATCTTCAAATACAGATCTGACACGGTATATCCTGAATAGCTCCTGAAGAGATTGTCCCACGGCACAGCTCCAGTGGGAAGGGCAGCTCTGCCCCGGGGAATAGGCCACTCTTTTCCAAAAAAAAATGACTATGTGGGGAAAGCTTTGTCTACACGGAATGCAACATGATAATCTCGTTATATTTTTTATCCTTCCTATGTTTTGCGTTTGCCTCCTCTTGCCCCTACCCCAAACAGTTTGATAATCGGACTATTTTTTTTTTTTCCACTTTGCCAGATGTGAAGTTTTCAAACAAATCCCAACCAATAAAAGACCATTTTCTCAAAAAGCCAAGATAATTCCCTTCTGAACACCTCTCCCCAAAACCACTCTTATAGGCTAAAATACACACAGCTGTACATTTAAGAAGAAGCAACAATGAAAACGAAGCACTCAAAAGTCACTAAAGGAGGTTCCGGACTACAGATTCAGTAAGTTCCCTACCCTCACTGCCAAGCACACGGACTGCATGCCTTTTGGCAATTATTTAATTATTCACTACTCTGTTCAAAAGACGAGCAGAAAATAAGGTAAGTTCCAATAGGATGAAAGTTCTTAAATATGCTAAGTGCAGGATTTCCTCTAAGCTTTTACTTTGCAGATGAAATCCTATCTTGATCACATTTGGGAACACAAGAGGAAAAAAAATACACCCTAGGGTCTGTTTTACACACATAAAATCAAAGAAAAACACTTGAGAAATAAAATCAGATACAGCACATATACACATAATTACATATACACAAAGAATAACTCCCCATAGAAAATTCCTATGAAACGGTTTGCTTTAAGCACACACACACACACACATCTCATGAAACTCTTTGTGCAGGGCACACTGTCAGAGGACTTTCCCTTCTCTCCAGGGAAACGAGTGTCCCAATTATGATATCCCAGTATATTAATCTACTGGCTTTGCACACTTGCCACATCCCGACACTTGGTTTTGGTTCTAAGGGAGTGTGTGTAAAATGCATGCCAAATGGCTTTGTGAGGGCGCCTCAAATCTGTTGCCAGTGGTAGAAATTTACATTACCCCTCTAGCCCGATTAAAAACAAATCTATACTTCCCCAAGCGACTAAAATTTTAAATCCTTCCACCACAAAATTTACCAGTTCTTAAAATGTGATAGCAAAAAGAAAAAAAATTTTTTTTTCTCTGTAAATTGGTCTGGAAACAGTTGCACACGACCATCCTGCTTCTTAACTTGGTATATTTTTAAACCTTGACGAGGAAAAAGAAAGAGAAAGAGAGACAGAAAAAGAATTGGGGAAAAGAGCAAATTCCCCTTAGCAACAGTTTCCTCACCCCAGAACTGCCACGGATCTCTATTTTTAAAAAATTTGAAAACACACGCAAGATGAAGGAGGGGGAAAAAAATGGAAAAAGGATACCCGAAGGTCGTATGGCTCTTTGTATTCGTGTGTGTGCAAAAAAGGAGGACTCGCGGAGCCCGAGCTCGCAAGCCCCGCCCCTTCCCGGACGCCCGCCCGGATTGGCCGCCGGCAGCCCCGCCCGCGAGCACACGCGCCGCGCCCGAGGCGTCCGCCCGGGGGGCCCCCGAGGGCCGCGGGCTGGCCCATCGGGTCGTTCTGCCCTCGGCCTTCCGGTTTCTCACCGTCCGCTCACCTTCCCGGCTCGTTTTTTCCCTGTAAAACCAGGCCCAGGAACACACCCCTGCGAGTGAGCGCCTCTGACTTTGCCAAACTCGGCGAACTAGGTCGTTACCTGTGACCTCCCAGACTGGGATTGAGCGCCAGGGTTCGGGGCGTGGGCCTCAACCCGTGGTTTCCCGGGGCAATGTCCCTGGGTCACACAAGTTGCCTAGCAGCCCACCTCCACATGAGCATTTACGAGTGTAACACTGTCCGAGTAAACTGGCAAAGTAGCCTTACACTGAGCCTAACACTGTGGGGTTTGTTCCCCTACTGGGCTAAGATCACATCTGAAGAAACCAAAAGTCTCCCTGGCGCTCCCTGTCTGTGGACCATTGCGGAAACTTGGTTTTTAAACAGCCCATAACCTGGTCTCACCGCACCTGTTCTAGTAACTCTCACACACACACACACACACACACACACACACACACACACACACACACACACCACGTACGCGGTTTAAGTAGGCAGGTTTCCTGAGCAAACTCCCCCACTGGGGGCTAAGATTTTGGCTTTTCTAGACAGGGTCCTCCCTGTCTAGAGTACTGGGATTATAGGTATTCCCCACCACTGCCCTTAGACAAGGGCATCAAGTTTTTAAGGCCTTTACCTTCATGTGTACACGCGAGTGTTACCCTTGAGTGAATTTTCTCCTAGAATGATATAAATGTCTTTGGACTAATTTGTACCCATTCTTAAGCGATTTCAGTCCAGGGCCTCTTCATCTCTCTGCTCCTGCCAGGGAGAACTCCAGGCCTACTCAGGTTACCCGCCCTTCACATGATCTCATGTACTTACTAAAGTTCACTCCTGGAATAACTATTTGAGATCAGAACTTGTGTCTTAAAAGTTTTTCATTCAAGGACTGTTTAGTTCTTATTAGAGTAACGGACATAATTGTAAGTGGTAAGCACTGAAAAAATAGTTTATAAGTACGTGAATCTTTTTCTAGTTAAGACAGTTTGAGGCTCAGATCATACAGTAAGGATTTACTTCTTATGGTAAATCGCTGTGTTCAGGAACCTTTTTATAACATGTGAATTAATGCATTTCCCCCTCCATTTTAGAAATGTGTTTAAAGCACAGGTGGCATAATAATTTGACCCAATTTATTTTATTTTGTTAATAATTTTAATTTGAGGGCTGGATGTGGTGGTGGGGAGTTGTTTTCTGACCTTTATAGACATCCTGCAGCCTGTATTCACCCATGCACACAAATTGAAAGTATGACTTTTTTTCTGAGACAGGGTCTCTCAATGTAGCCCTGGCTGTCCTGGAACTTACTATGTGACCAGGCTGGCTTTGAACCACAAAAATCTGTCTGCTTTTGCCTCCTGAGTGCTGGGGTTAAAGGTGTGTACCACCATGCTCGCATGCTTTTGTTTCTAAAGAATGGGCCATGAATTCAAAGTCAAGACTCAACCGAGACATGCATAGTGCTTATAAGCTCTCTCACCTGCTCTGGTGTTCAAAGTCTCATTCTTCATTGGGTTTTCTATTGCATATGACCGAAGGCAACTTGGGGAGGAAAGACTTTATTTCACTTATTCTTACAGATAATAGGCTGTTAACGTTTTTTGTTCCCCCCCCACCCCCCTCACATCTTCAAGATGCAAGCCTGGACCTAGAGGGCTTCAGCCTCAGAGACTGAACTGAACTTTGACTAGCTGTCTTCTCCACATGCCTACTTCTTCAGTCTCCTGCTTCTGACTCTCTTGCTTCTTGCTCAGCTTCTATCTTGCCTCTCCTGATTTTACTCCCTGCTTCTTCTCTTCTACTGGCTGTTTCCTTTTGTATCCCAAGTTTGGGATAAAGGTGTGTGCTACATTGCCTTCTGAGTCGGCCTACTTACAGGTGTGTACTAGGTTGCCTTCAGATTTTGCATTACGAAGAGAATCCTAAAATTTACTTCCCAAATACCAGGCCAGTCAACCTTGCTGCCACTAGGCGAAGGTGAAACCGAGAGACACAAGGGGGTATTCCTCATATCTCCTTGTTAGTCACTGTGGAGGAACCACAGAATTCCCTTTCATTTAGCATTAGCACAGAGGACACAACTTGACTAACATTCTTTCTACCCTAGAGCAGCCATATTGCCAAATCAAAGATCAAATGTCTATCACACAGACCCTTGAAGGCGATCCTTTTCCAGAGCAGCCATGCTGCGGGGTCAACGATCAAGTGTTCCTCTACAATAGACCATTACCAAAGGAAGTCAGGGCAGGATCTCAAACAGGGCAAGACACCTGGAGGCAGGAGCTGAAGCAGAAGCCATGGAAGGGTGCTGCTTTCTGCCTTGCTCCTCATGGCTTGCTCTGCCTGCTTTCTTATACACTCCAGCCCAGGTGTGGCCCCGCCCACAATGAGCTGGGCCCTCTTACATCTATCACTAGTTTTAAAAATGCCTTCTACAGACTTGCCTATAGCTTCATCCTATGGAATCATTTGCTCAATTGAAGTTCCTTCCTTTCAGGTGACTCTAACTTGTGTCAAGTTGACATTTAAATTAGCCAAGATACCCGCTAATCAAACAACATGGCAGATCACCAGTTGGCATAAGCAGCCATGAAAATGGTCTAAGTATAATATGAAATTATATTTTCAGGCACGTGTAGAATTCATGGACATGGATGCAACGGTGATTGGTACCAAGGGTAGACTGAAAAGATCCATCACGGTTGCAAAAGCATCCCCTTGAGATTTTGGTCCCCAAGGAGAGCATCAAGCCCTACCTATACCTATTTATTTTCTTCAGTATCTGAAACCCATGACCTTTTTCTGTCTCCCTCACCTCACTTGAACCCCTGATTTATCTTATATAAGAATATGGAAAACTGGGTATAGTGACTCAATCCTGTAATCTCAGCACTTGGGAGCCTGACATGGGATTACTGTCACCTGTTTGAGGCCAATCTGGGCTACATACTGAGTTCCAGATCAGCCTGGCTACAGAGTAAGATTCTGTCTCAAAAGAAGGAGGGAGGGCTGGAGAGATGGCCCATTGCTCAAGAGCACAGGTTGCTCTCCCAGAGGACCCAGGTTTGATTCTCAGCACCTGCATTGCAGATCACAATGATCTGTAACTCCAATTCCAGGGGATCTGACATCCTTTTCTGGCATCTGTGGATATCAAGCACACACATGCCACAAACATGCAGACAAAAAAATCATACACACACACACACACACACACACACACAAATATCTCCAGGCACTGGTGGCACACACCTTTATTCCCAGCCCTCTAGAGGCAGAGGCAGGCAGGGATGTCTGTGAGTTTGAGGCCAGCCTGGTCTACAGAGTGAGTTTCAGGACAGCCAGAGTTACAACAGAGAAACCCTGTCTGGGAAAATAACAAACAAACAAACAAAAAAGATAAATGGTCCTGCCTCATTTACCCTCTCCTTCTGGAAGCAGTTTCTCATTTCTGTCTGCGGGCCTGGTTGTGTTGAAAAGGGGACTGCAAACCTTTCCAACCTCACTCGAGCAATGTCGACACAGCTCTTTGCTGAGTGCAAGCAACTGTGACGGTCCAGGGGCAACACGCAGAGGCCCGTCATTACGTGCGGCTGGAGACTGCATCTGTCTCCAGGGAAACATCTTTCACTGTGCATTAGCTTCCACTCTCCCCGGCGCTGTCCTCAGTCTCTTTACCCTCCCCCGACCCCCAAAACCCTTGGTCCAGCTCTGCCTGTCAGTGTCTCTACCCACCTTTCCCTGATACAGCCAGGTCTCCCTCTGTTACTTTCCTGTTCCTGTCTCTCATTTGTTTCTTGGTCTTTGAGCATCCTTTCTCAAACTCCACTATTTCCTCTGTGATTATTTCCTCTCAGGTACCTCACAGTGAGTGATAACCTCTCCTGGTTATATTAAAATCCATGAGCAGTACTTGGTTTATTGACTGATTTTTATTTCAACTTTGTGAAGTGGGGCTTGGAAAGCTCACTCTGTAAAGAGCTTGCAGCTTAAGCAAGAGAACCTGAGTTCCAACCTCAACACCCACAGTGGCATGGGGTGCTGGGCATGGCATGGTACATATAACCCAGCCTGTGGAGGTGGAAGTAGGCAGATCCCTGAGGCTTGCTGGCCAGCCCCTAATCTGTGAGGTACCAGTGAGCGAGAGACAGTCTCAAAAAACATCCCTCATCCTAAGGATGACAGCTGGAGTTGGCCATTCACCCTAACGTGTGCGCACGGACACTAAACAAACAAACAGATTAGGTGGACTAAAGAAAATTGTTTTTCTTTCTCGTAGACTTGCTCATGCTAAGTAAGTACACATTCTCCAACGGAACCACACTCTCCCAGTCCCAAAGTGATTTTTTTTTCCAGTTAGGGGGAGGGGTGATGTGGAGAGATGGCCCAGCAGGTAAAAGCACCTGCCCCTACACCTGGTGACCCAAGTTCTAACCCCAGGACCCAGATGGTGATGGAGTGACCTCTGACCTCCATGCATACACTATGGCTCATGAACCCATACACACACACAAAGTCCTTCAAGTTGCCCTCTGACCTGAACACACACACACACACACACACACACACACACACACGCACACACACACAGAGTAAATAATATGCTTTGTTTATTTATTGTGTAAGTGTGCCACAGAGTTGGTGTGGAGGTCAGGGGACAGCTTGCAGGGGTCGGTTCTCTCCTCCTACAGTGTGGGTTCCAGGAGGCTCCAGCTCAGCTCATCAGTCCTGGTGGCACGCACTTTCACCCAATGTGCTTCTCAGAGGCCCCCCAAAATGGGAGATTCATAAAGCAGGGAAGCAGAGCAGGAATGGGGAATCAAGTAAAGAGCATAGCCTGACAAAATAGGGAAATATCTGGAGAGTTTGAATGCATGGTATCTTTTAAAAAGTTGCTAATTCTTATGGGGGACGGGCAGAAAAGGGCTTCGGATCCCCTGGAACTGGGGACATGGATGTTTGTAAGTCACAATCTGGGGAACAGAATCTGGATCTTGTGCAAGAACAAGTGCTCTTACTCACTGAGCATCTCTCTAGCCCCAGACCCATGCTACCTTATTTCTTTTAAATAAACCCAGTCACCAATTCATGTCTAGTGACAGCTTAACCTGAACAATCAAGGATTAAGTACTGAGCTCCTAACTCAAAAGCAAGCTTCTGAGAGAAACGAGTTGAGTTAAATAAACCCAAAAAGCAGACGTGGGTAGAATTTCCTCTGCCTGACCCACTAACAAACGCAAAGGAGATATTTTAGTTGTTTTTTTGTTTTTTTTAAGCTTCAGCGGGGCATAGCCTCTGGAAGCTAGAATTTGGCTTTGAGGCCAGGCCTGGTGGAGCCCTGAGGGACGAGGACAGTTGGCTGCGGAGGGGAGAGAAGCAGCCCGGGTCAGGGAGGAGGCTGCTGCTGGGGGCGGTTCTGATTGCTGTGTTTGTGCTTTCTTCTTCCCCAGAATAATTAAAGCTTTCCCAATGTGATTCTGGCTTCCTGAGGAAAGCAGAATTTATTAAAACAAGCAAGAAACAAACGCAGAACAGTGGAGAGACTTGTTTGCAAGATACATATATTTTAAATCATAAAGCCCTGTGTCTTAAGGTCGGCGCTTGATGGCCATATGCATTCTTGTATTATGGCCCTGGCAGGAGGGGGTCTTCTAAGAAAACAGAGAAATAAGAGGAAATTAAAAAAAAAAAAAAAAAAGCTAAAATAGATTCTGACTGGCCCTGGCGCTCTTGGCACTCTGGGCACAAGCAAGGGGAACACTCCCCTCAGAGCCTCCGCCCCACCCCCAGAGGCTCACTCTTCATCCTCCATCTTTTACTGCTGTTGTTTTGGAGACAGAGTCTCATGTAAGACAGGCTGGCCTCAGATCTGCTACATAGACAAGGATGGCCTCGAACTCCTAACCCTGCCTCCGCCTCTTACATGCTAGCATTACAGGGGTGCACAATGGTCGCATTGCTTCGTCTCCCCTCTTACTGGCTTCCAACGTATCACATGGGTTCTGTGGGCCAGAATAGATCAGTTGTTTTATTTCCCCTCAAAGGATGTGACCTTCCTTTCCCCAAATGGCTTGGACAGTTTTCACATTTGCTAGCTGAGGAGGATATCAAGAGACACTGACTGACCCTCTGGTCTTGCCTAAGAGGGAAGTGATTTGCTTAAGTGTCCTTCCTCCTCCTCACCTACCTCTTCCATCTCTCCACAAACATTCTGCTCCCCCCGCAGCACTTTGCTACCCCCAGAGCCTTCCCATCAGATGTGGAGATGCCATAAGGCACTTCTAGCTTTTACCCCCACAGTGTTCTTTGCTTGCAGAGAATGCACAGGGCCTCTAGGAACGCTCGCTTTCTTTTTTATCCTGATGAGTCCTCAGACTAAGCCAGAGGAGTCAGATTTTGGTGATACGGAACTATATGTGGAGGGAGGAAAAATGTCAGCCATCCCTTCCAGAGTCTTGTCTCTTAGAAATGAACACTGCCATGAGAAATCAATCTTTCAGCTATTTAAGGCAATTTCTTTTCCATCACCCTTTGTCAAGACCACTGTGTTAAGAATAAATCTGGAGAGAGTCCCTGAACTGCTACATGCCACTCCGCAGCAGCATCTCCAGCACCAGGCATCCATCGTCTCCTCGAGAGTGAAGACAGACGCTGAGGCAAAGCCGACCCCTACCAGGGAGAATTGGCAAGTACACAGGGCAGCTACCGATGGCCTACAAAGAAGCAATTTTTTATTTTTATTTTTGTTTAGATTTATGTGTATGACTGCTTTGCCTACATATATGTATGTGCACTGCCAGGTATGTGCCTGGTGCTGGCAGAGGTCAGAGGGAGTTGGGTCCCCTAGAATTGGAATTTCGGGTGGTTGCAAACCACCATATGGGTTTTGGGAATCAATCTCAGGTCTTCAGCAAGAACAACCAGTGCTTACTACTGACCTGTATCTCAAGCTCCAAAACTAGCAATTAAAAAAAAATTATTTATTTTTATTCTTTTCTGTTTTGTTTTTGACAGGGTCTCTCTATAGAGCCTCGGCTGCCCGGGAACTCATGGCATACACCTGGCTGGCCTAGAAGTCACAGAGCTCCACCTGGCTCAGTCTCCCAAGCGCTGGGATAAAAGCTAATACTTATTTTTAACTGTGAATGTATGTTCTTCTCTGTGTGGGTATGTGTAGGTATTCTCAAGGCCGAAGACATGGGGCCCATTGGAACAGGAGTTACAGGGAGTTGTAAGCTGCTTCCCATGGGTGTCGGGAACTGAACTAGAGTTCTCTGGAAGAACAGCAAGTGTTCTTTTTTTCTTTTTGGTTTTTCCAGACAGGGTTTCTCTGTTGTAACTCTGCCTCTGGAGTGCTAGGAGTGCTACCCCTGCTGCAGCAAACGCTCTTAACCTGAGTCCTAGCTCTACTCTCACGGACACCAGCAAACTTTCCTTTTACACAAGTTCTTTCCAGAAAACCTCCCGCACATTAACCTCCATTAAATGGATTTTGTACCACAGACCCAGGTTAGGGGAACAGGAATGTGCCAGAAGAGGTACAGGCCTGCAGGTTTTACGTTTTCTCTAACAGGACTCGACTGTGCAGAGGTGTTTCCATTAGATGGAGCACTGCCAAAGTAAGGTGTGAGAAGAAACGGCATGTGTTGTGCTGCCACAGCCCGTCTCTTCTTCTGTCTCAACTTCACGTTTATGACAGAGGCCAGGGAATTTTCTGCTCCCTGGGTCATGTGCTGGAATGTCTTCAGCACTTCCCAGGGACGTGTCAGAGGCTGCAGGAGCACAGTGGCTGGGGCTCTGTACCCGACTCCACTTCAGCCTCTTATCTGATTTCTTTCAGGTGTTGAGATTTTTTTCCTTACAAGATTAATCTATCTGCCTATCAAGCCCCCCACCCCCCAAAACACACACAACCCCCGAGCCTGGTTGTTTGAGACAGGGTTTCTCTGTGTAACCCTGGCTGTCCTGGAACTCACCCTGTACACCAGGCTGGCCTTGAACTCAGAGATCCACCTGCCTATGCCTCTCAAGCGTGGGATTAAAGGTGTAGGCCACTAGGCCTAGCTAAGAGTTGATTTATTTTAAAACAGTCTAAATTTATTTTTATTTAAAGACTGGGTCTTGGGGCTGGAGAGATGGCTCAGCAGTTAAGAGTACTGGATGCTCTTCCAGAGGACCTGTGTTCAATTCCCAGAACCTACATAGTAGCTCACAACTGTAACTCCAGTTGAGAGGATCTGACATCCTCACACAGACATACGTGGAGGCAAAACACCGATGCACATAAAATAGGTAAATCATTAAAAGAAAATGAAGAATGGGACTCACATAGCTCTCAGGCTGCCTTCCAATTTACTGTGTAGCAGAGAATGGCCTTGACCTTCAGATTCTCTTGCCTCTATCTCCCAAGAGCTGGGACTGCAGGTGCCTACCACTTGACACTGGCTTCATGTGGTACTGGGGTTTGAATCTAGGGCTTTGTAAATGCTAGACATACACTCTACCAACCTGAGCTACATCCTCAGCCAAAACATCCTAATTTTAAAAATGTACAGTCTGTCTGAGTCATGCTAAGTGGTTCCCCAGCTCCAGAGGCTTTACACCAAAATGAATTTCCTGAGGCACAAGAGTCATTTGTTTTCCAAACTCTTTTCTGCGTCTTGGCCTCACTAATTCACAATTTCCCCGAACTTGACAAATGCAATTAACAAGCCTCGATCAGTTCCCACAGACAGCCTCATCAATCTGAACACAAAGTGCACGCTGCCAAGAAGGGAAGAACTGCAGTAAGGGAGACTACCCTGCCTGACTCCTAGGTCAAAACATGTGTCCCCACTCTCTTCCTCCTGGCGAACTGGTGGTCTTCTTTATGACCATTTTTTACATTTTCTCCTGCCAACTGTCATTCTCTTTAACAGGCTTTGCTATCTGCTGCCCCCATAGTCTGCAGACGCCCTCAGAGGTAGGTGAAGTCAACTTCGTGTGTGCTCCGCAGGGACTTTCCCAGCCACACACTGGAGTAGCACTGGGATTGCCCCTGCCAGAAGGCTAGGCTACCCTTTCCCCTTCAGCTGCGCAACCACACTGGGAGACCAGACCAGGGTCACCAAGGCTACCACTTCGCTCATATACCCACTGTCTCAGGGCTCAAGCCTTCCCAACGCATTCAAGATTCCAGATAGACCCTGTTTATCATTCTGCACTGCATACAGTATCAAGCAGTCTCCCCTACCCTACACCAGGGAGGAGCTGTCCCCTCTGCAGCCCAGCCTGGAACATCCCTGTGCATCTTTCTACCTCATCAACTTTTCATCTCTGCAAACTGAAGCAGGAAGTCTCTCCCTCCTCCCTGCCTCTCTCCTGCTTTGCTATTAGCTTCGTGAGTGGGGACATTGATGTATTCACCAGACAGTGTCTTCACACCGCTGTTTTCTGTAATTATAGTGTCTTCTCTCTCGCTGTCCTGGCTTATTTGACTGTAAAGTGCTTAAAGGAGGGTCAGTGTGGACAGAAGATGCAATGGAGGCCCAGATTGAGAAGTAGTATAATTTTAGCATCCAAGAGAGTAAAACAAATAGCTAACACATCAGGAGCTCATCGATTGGTTAACACACACCATGTTTCAGAGCTTTACAAAAAGTACTGAAATAGTTGTGGACTCCACTGTGGAATGGAGTGCTATTGTTTATCACAACCAATGAGAGCCACCCTAACAGGTACAAACAGCCACAATCACCTCCCTTCAGAGGCCAGATGCAGTCTCAGTATACTTGTCGTGTAAATCAGCTACATTGTCACTGGAGACACGGATCCAGCCATCCTCCCGCACGTGATAGAGGTTGACCACGCCTCCGGAGTAGGCATCTCTGTAGGTGGCTTGGTAGATGGCTCGGCGGGCCAGATCGTAAGCCTGCTCCACGGCTAGGTCATAGGAGTAGCCTTGATCCATGACCCCGTAAGCATACACGGAGCCAGAACCCACAGAGAAGGCGGTTCCAGAGATCCGGTTCCCCTCGCTGTCTACGTAGTAGAGGCCTGGAAAAAGAAATGAGATGAGCAGGGAAAGTAAAAGACGGTCATTTCTCTACTGTCTTGTTCATGTTCCAAGGCAGTTTCTCCTCTTCCTCAACAGAAATGTATCTCAGTAGATTCTATGCCTAGCATGTGCAAGGGGACTGGGTTTGATTTCTACCACCAACATACACACACCATCACCAACACAACAAAAAATGGGATCTCAGCACACTTGGGAGGTGGAGGCAAGAACGTCACAAGTTAAAGGCTAGCCTTCACTATGTATTGAGCTTGAGGCCAGCTTGGGTTACATAAAACCTGTCTCAGAACAAAGCAGAACAAGGGCTAGAAAAACTGCTCAGCAGCTAGGAACACGTGTTGCTCTAGTTCAGACTCAGGTTGAGTCCCTAGTATCCACAGGGTGGCTCACAACTGTCTATAACTCCAGTTTCTGGGATCCAAAACCCTCTTCTGACCTCCTTGGGCACTGGGCATGCAAGTGGCACACACGCATACATGCAAACACTCACACACACACACAGAGAAACCCATAAACAAAATAATTAAATAATTAATTTTATCAATGATTAATAATTTAATATCTAATAATCATACAATAAATAATATATAACTATACAATAAATGATAATTAATAATTTAATAATAATTTAATTAATATAAATTGAAAAAATGGGGGGCTGGAGAGATGGCTCAGCAATTAAGAGAACCGGCTGCTCTTCCAGAGGACCCGGGTTCAATTCCAAGCACCCACATGGCAGCTCACAACTGTATATAACAGGAAATTTGACACCTTAACACAGAGATACATGCAGGCAAAACACCAATGTATATAAGATTTTTAAAAAATTAAAAAAGGAAAGAAATGTAAAGACTCAAATTAAAACTGAGATTTCCGTATCCCACAACATCATCCCACCCATCCAGCCTCACACTACACAGACCATCTGCCCGTCTCTCGGCAAGTCCAGAAGGCAAGTATGACGGACATTTCAAGCACAGGACATCAGGCGCAGTGGGAAATAACACTTAAATATAACCCCAGGGCTGCAAGAGATGGCTCTTTCTAGGCCAAAGACACACTTGAAACGGTACTACTGTCAAATACTGAGAAACAGTTTGGGTAATTTATATTAAATTAACTATAAACTGATTCCACTAGTTTTATTTCTGAGATAGGCTTTCACTGTGTAGCCCAGGCTGTCCTGTTGCTAAATAGCTTAGGCGGGCCTTGAACTCTTGACCTTCCTGCTTCAGCCTCCCTAGTGCTGGGATCACAGCTGTGTAACACTTGGCTTCTATTTGCCTTTTAAATGAGGGCCAGTGAGGTGACTCAGCATGTAAGTCCTGAGTTTGATCCACAGAGCACTGTGGGAGGAGAGGACCACTCCAAGTTATCCTCTGAAATTCTACATGTAGAATTGGGATGTGTACTTGCTCACACTCACCAACACACACACACCCCACACGACAACTAAATAAATAAATAAAATGACTTGAAATTACAGACAAAACACCCACGCACACATAAAACAATTTAAAGTTATGTGTGTGCAGCTCACTTTTCTGTCCTGTTAGGAAATGCTAGCTAGAGTTCATTCATCAGTCAATGTAATTCTCAAATATAGCTGTTTTCTAGTCATTACTGTATGGGAAAGGAGAAAAAATGTTATGTGCCAGACATTGTACTAATTGCTTTATATTTACTACACTTAACCACCGTGACAGCTCACACAGTCAACTGAGAGATGAAGAAATAGGCTAAAAAAAGTTAACCTAAGGTCAACTAAGACAGTCAGTGACACAGCAAGTCTGACTCCAAGCCCTTCCCTACATCATACAATCAATGTCTTCCTTGGAGAGGGAAGCAAGAACTAAGAACCTAATTAGCACGAACACCCTGACCCACTAAAAGCTCTTAATTCACCTGCCCATTTAATCCCTCCCCTCTGCAGTGTCAACCCCAAGGTTCACAGGGACTGCAACACAACTTACCAGGGCCTCTCTTATCCCAGCCACAGATCATGGTGCCCATGGTCAGCCCCATGCCTTTGTACTGATACACCATGTTAGCAAGTAGTTTAGAGGCCGCTGCGACAGAGATGCGTTCCTTATTTCGAAGCTCGTAGATTCGACATTGCCGCGCCAACAACCGCTCCCAGAAGCTGCAGTCGGCGGCACCACCAGCCATGGTGCCCAGAAGGTACGGGTTGATCTCTATCACTTTCTTCACTGTCTGGGACGCAATATAAGCGCCTGCTGTGGCCCGGGAATCAGCTGCAACAATGACTCCGTGTTGAAACTAATTAAGGTCAGAGAAAACAGAACAGGATGCAAAGGACCACAAATACTTCCGATACTTCTTTTCATATTAATGCAAAACCAGGATACCTTTCTCTATCATTTTGAATTTTGTAATCGGAGTTCACATGTCAAATGCCATTCGGGCTTAACAGCAATTCCTGATTTGGGAATAACCAGATTATACATTTTACATACGAAGAAACAAGTTTAAAGAGATAAAGACACCGCAAAGGGGACCAGAGAAATAGCCCAGTGGCTAAGTGCACGGGCTCCTTTTCGGTTCCCAGTACCCACAGGACGGCTCACAAAGGTCTGTAACTCCTGTTCCAAGGAATCCGACGCCCTCTTTGGGCCACTGCGAGCACGACCCAGGTGACGCATATACACAAACGCAAATACACAAAAGTAATAAGTAAGTCTTTAAAGAAGACTCGCCTAAGGTCCACAGCTAGTTACTGTAGCTGGATCAGGGCCCCTAAATGTCTGGCGCCCACTCCAGCAGCCCCGACTTCATCAAGCTCCTGGGAGGGGACGCCCGGTTTCTAAGGCCTCTGGGGAAGCGCTCCGACAGCTTTCTTCCCCTCCGCCACGGCTCGCCGTCGCCCGGCTGCCCTTCTCCCAGGCCGGGACTCCCGGGTGGCGGCACACCAGGGTCTCCTTCCCTCCCCGCCCCGGCCCCTCCGCCGACAACGGGAGCGGAACCGCTGGAGGCTGGGAGGAACCAAACCTCCCCGCGCCCCGGTCCGGCGGGGATGCCGGACAGGGGCGAGCCGCACGGCGGCCGCTGCGCACCTTGAAGGCCAGGGTGGTGGTTCCATGAAGCATTTCGATCCGCGGCTCCTCGGGGACGCCCCAGCAGGGCGCGGCCAAGGCTCAGCCCATCTCCAGGACTCCCGGGACCCAGGTCCAGCAGATCCGCGCGCCCCCCGAGTCCAAAAAACCCGTGCTGGTTCACCGGCAGCGGCCGCTCCAACACGCTGGCCAGCGCCATGTCTAGTAAGGGCAACAGGAACTGACTCCGAGAACGCCTCCAGAGAGCGGGCGCGCGACTCCGCGCCGTCACGGCTTCACGTCCTATTGAGTCTACGCCTAGGGAGGAGCCATTTTGACTCCTGGCAACCACGCCTCCAATCCCGGCGCCGGACTGTTTTCACCAAGGGAGGGCGGGGAAGAACGCTAAAAGGATACGACTGCCATTTTGACTTTGGTCATCAAAGGAGTACCGATAAGATTCGCTTCAAATTCCGAGAGCGTGGGTGGAACGTTCTCATTGCGTGAGGGAAGTGAGTTCCGCCATCTTTGAGAAGGGCATGACTGCTCGCGAACCATCGCAGGGCTCCGGTGTTTGGTTGCTGCCCAGGCAGAGGTTTCGGTAACATGCCTTCGCTCTTTTTCTCAAAGCCCTGGTTACAATTCTGAGGTTGCCATTTTCTTTCCGGTCATCCATCCCTATACTGGTTAAAATCATTGTTTTCAGGCCATTTCCCTATGGTATGAATCCAGACGCCGGAGGCTTGTTGTAAAAAAACGAAACGCAACAACAACAAAAAGCCCGCCTCATTTTTTATATCATTTATACCACAGCTGGTTTAGTTTTTGTTTTTTGTTTGTTGGTTTGTTTGGGTTTTGGTTTTGAGATGGTCTTACTGTAACCCATGCTCGTCAGGTTCTCCTCCTCTCAGACGCCAGATGAATGAAAAAAGAAAGAAAAGCTGGGTGGTGGCGGCGGCGCACACCTTTAATCCCTGCACTCCGGAAGCAGAGGCAGGCGGATTTCTGTGAGTTCGAGGCCAGCCTGGTCTACAAAGCAAGTTCTAGGACAGCCAGAGTTATAACTGAGAAACCCTGTCTCTTAAAAACAGAAAAAAGAAAAGAGAGAGAGAAAAAAAAAAAAGAAATAAAAAGTATATGACTGCTCCTAGGCATTGTGGAGGAAGTTTATTGTGTACATGAGGGAGAGCATAGCCAGGGGCAGAGACAAGACCAGACTTGGGCGCCAGGCCACATGATGAGAGGGAGAAGAGAGAGGGGAGAGAGGGGAGCGTGGAGTGGTGGGAGAGTAACCAAAGTGGCTGGAATTGTATAGGGAAGGGCAGCACCCCTGGGCTGGAGAGTTCAGGGCAGTGGACCGGGTATGCAAGCCAGGAGGACCCTGTACACAGGTAACAGATAGGGGTGAGGGATGCCGGGAGGACCTGGTGGCCAGGTTCACTTTGATATGTTAAACAGGTGACTCAGTCTGTGAGTTTGAGACCTAACATTGCAGGCCTGAGCCACCACGACCAGGTATTTTGTTTTGTTTTGCGACAGAGTCTCACTATATAGCCATTGCTTGGGCTAGAACTACGTAGACTAGGCTGGCCTGGAACTCATGGTGATCCTCCTGCCTCTGCCTCCCAAGCACTGGGATTAAAGTGGCTTCACCACACCTTGCTAAAAGTTTTTGGTTATTGTGTTTTTTGTCGGTTTGTTTTGTTTTTTGATTAGTAGATTTATTTATGCAAGTCATCCTTGCCAAACTTAATAGGAGAGGTGGAATGTTCTTTCCAGTTTTCCTTCCCGGATAAGTATTTCCTTTCTGTTTTGAAAACATAATACCAGCAGATGAGGGGCCCACATGCAGCCACAGCTCCTAAAAGTGAGTTCTTGGGAGTGGGTCTCAGCACCTTAAATAGCCTCACAATAGATCCTGAGCAATTGTTTCTGACCAAATCAGTCACTGGATGTGCTTGGGGTCATTGCGCTGAAGCAGATGCTCCCTGCTAGCCAGGCCCTTATGCTCACAGAGCTCTCGTCTCCAGAGGCTCCTTGCACTTGGCTGGGCCCAGGCCTGGGGAGAGTGGTCAGGGGCACAGGCTTGTGCTTAGAGCCTGACATCTCGGCTCCCGGCTCACATCTGCCGAAGATAACCAGTTTTTAAGATTCCCTTCCACCTTTTAAGTAATACATTCTCTGAAGGGCAAATAAAATAAAGAAGGAAAGCGAAGGGTTTGGGTAATCGAAAAAGTAGATTCTTAGTTCAGCGCCTTCAGAGATCCACCTGCCTCTGCTTCCCAAGTGTTGGGATGGTTTCTTTTGTGTTTGTTTTTTGAGACAGAATTTCATTGTTTTAACTCTGACTGTCCTGGAACTCACTCTGTAGACTAGGATGGCCTCAAACTCACCTGCCTCTGCCTCCCGAGTGCTGGGATTAATGATGTGAGCCATGACCACCTGGCCCGAGTGTTGGGATTAACGGGGTGCACCACCACACCTAGTTTAGTGCCTACATATTTAAATCAGTAGTAATTGACGTCTGAGAATCCGAAGGAGGGTTGAGGGTCCATAAAGATGTACCAGTAGATTCACTGGAGCCTACTGAGCTTTTCCTCAGGAATAGGCCATACTTCATGGCCTCTTCTTCCTCCACCCACCTTTACATCTCGACGCTTTGGGAATGAACAAGACAGGAAGTAGGTATACATATGAAGTGTTGCTTCCCACTTTATGGGTCTATGAAGTCAGTGTCTAGCCTTGCTCTTTGGATCCACCCATCAGCATCTGATTCAGTCTTCTTTTCACGCCATACTCAGTCCTTCCTCCGCTATGGCAGATTTTGCATGCTCAGTATTTTCACGCTGAAATTTGGCAACCCTTTTCAAGTCTAGCCACCAGAGGTAGGAAATTATCTCTGTCTCACACTTAGTGTGGAAAATGCCAGGTAAGGCTTCAGAGACGGCACAATGAGTAAGAGTTCTTGATCTGACTTCAGTTTGGATCCCCAGCACCAGGTTAAAATAAATGCTGGACTCTACCCAGATCTAGCTTGTGACCAAGTGAGTTTATGTGAGGTTACTTACAGGTGCTTGACAGAAGCTAGAGTTATCTGAAAGGAGGGAACCTCAACTAAGAAAATGCCTCCGTAAATGCCTCCAGCTGTAAGGCATTTCTCCTTCTCCTCCTCCTCTTCCTCCTCCTCCTCCTCCTGTTTTCTGAGACAAGGTTTCTCTGTGTAGCCCTAGCCTGTCTCAGAACTCACACTGTAGATCATACTGGCCTCAAACTCAAGAGATTTGCCTGCCTCTGCCTGCAAAGTGCTGGGATCAAAGGTGTGCACCACTGCCCAGCATTAGATATTTTATTAATTAGTGATGGACGTGGGAGGGCCCAGCCCACTGTGGGAGGTACTATCCCTGGGCTGGTGGTCCTGGGTTCTATAAGAAACCAGGCTGAGAAAGCCTTGAGGAGCAAGCCAGTAAGCAGCACCCCTCCGTGGCCTCTGCATCAGCTCCTGCCTCCAGGTTCCAGCCCTGTTTGGGTTCCTGTTCTTAATTCCTTCAGTGATAAACAGTGATGTGGAAGTGTGAGCCTTTCCTCCTGCTTTTTGGTCGTGGTGTTTTGTTGCAGCAATAGAAACCCTTACTAAGACTCTAAGCCACCGAAAAATAGTCTCTCTCTCCAATGGCTTGTTAACTGGGGGCTGGAGACATGGCTCAGTGAGTAAGTGTGCTGGCTGTTCTTGCAGAGGACCTGGATTCACCTACCTGGTGGTTTAGAACCATCCTTAACTCCAGTTTCAGGAGATCCCATGCCTTCATCTGACTTCATGGACACCAAGCATGCATGTGGTATACATATTAAATGTAAATACTCGCACATAAAATAGAATGGATAAATTAATTTTAAAAAGCCCACACATCTGTTAACGCTTATTTAATCTTTGAGAGGGTTGGGGCCTGGTGTGTGCCACCTCACATTTTGTCTCTTGTACGTGGTCGGTCGCTCTTTCCCAAGGGGAAGTTAGTGGGCCCACTAACTTGTGAGGATCTTGTGTGGGTAATTACGTCTGCTCTGATTTCAAGAAGGCAAGAGCTGTGTCCTGCCCAGAGGACAGAGTTCCACAATATCACACAAGTAAGTAATACCAACCAACCAGCACTTAAGAAGCAGAGGCAGGAAGATAGTGAGTTTGAAGCAAACCTGGGCCTCAGAGGGAGTTGAAGGCCAGCTTACGCTACAAAACAAGATCCTGCCTCAAAAACAGAGCTGCATTCCAGCACTTGTGAAGCAGAGGTAGACAGATCTCTGTGAGCTGGTCCATATAGTGAGACCTTGTCTCAAAGTTAAAGAAACAACAGCCCCCCCCCCCCAAAACAAACAGCAGCAACAACAAAAAGGGCTGGGTATGATGGCACACACTTGTAGTCTCAGAACTGGGAAGTAGAGTTCAAGGTCAACCTGAATTACTATACGGGAAGTTTCATGTTATCCTGGACTACAGAGATAGCTTGTCTCAAAACTAAAAACCAAGTAAAAAAAAAAAAACACAGAAATCACTAAACCCCCAAACTACAACCTTACTTTTTAAAGCCCACACTGGGGAAGATTTCAGAATAGGTGGCACTTTAGCCAGACACTGAGGGACAGAGGGAAGTGGACGTGGAAAATGTGCTAGGAATAGAGAGAAATTGTGGTGGGTGGACTTAGACGGGACTATAATCCAATTTTAATATTTTATTTTATTCTGATTTTTTGAGACAGAGTCTTTCTACGTAGACCAGGATGTCCTTGAACTCACAGAGACCCACCTGGCTCTGCATGTGCCACCATGCCTAGTGCTAATAGGGGACTCTAAATGCCAGCATGTGGTGAAAGAGGTGGTTTGTATTTTATCTTGTTGTAGCCCTCCAGAGTTTCTTAGCAGAGAAGACAAAGTAGTGGAGTTATATCTTAGAAAAAAAAAATGCCCATGTGGAGGGTAGAAATAGAGGAGAGATCTGTGTGTCCACTAGGTCTGACTGATACGGCTGTCCGTCTGACCTGGCGATGGTGAGATGCAGGAGGGTGGACTCCATCCTCTCGGGGAGTCTGAAAGCTGTAGTATTTATTTTTAAATTATCTGTTTATTTATTTTGAGATAGAGTTTCACTGTGCAGCCCTGGCTGGCCTGGAACTCACAACTCTCCTACTTTGGCCAGCCCTTGATGCTGGAATATTATCAAATTGTTGTGTATCACCACACATGGATGCTTTCAGATTACTGTTTTATCATTTAGTAATGGGTTTGGGCATTTGCGTGAGGGTTTGGGCATGCTAGGCAAAAACTGCACCACTAAACTACACGGATAACCAGGAAGGCCATCTTTTAAAAATTCATCCATCTACCTGTATCCATCTATCTATCAACTGTGTGCGTGCGTGTGCGTGTGTGTGTGTGAAGTGTGTGTATTTGAGTGTGAGATCAGAGGACAAGTTTTGAAGGCCAGATCTCACCTTCCATCTTGGTCCTCTAAGCTAGTTGGTTCTCTAGCTTGTGGGCCATCCTGTCTCTGCCTCCCACCTGCCATCGGAAAGCTGACAAGAAATGTGCGTCATTGCGTCTGGTCATCTAATGTGGGTTCTGAGGATCCAACTCTGGTTTTCATGCTTGAGGAGCAAGTGCTTTTACCTACTGAGTGATCTTCCCAGCCTAGGAACACCATCTTTGAGCGCAGATAGAAGGGCCCCTGTTGCAGAAGTTTATTTTTAGTTATGTATAAAATAATTGTTTTTGTGCACTGTTGGAAAAAAGTATGCATAAGCCTTGGCATTTTGTATTGTCTGCAGGTGTTGGATTTCTGTGGGGGATGTTTGATTGCTTATGATCTACACCTGAGGAGTTCTGAATCAATAAAAACACCTGAGCTCAGGTGCTCAGGGTTCCACTGTAGAGTTGGCACTGGCCCAGATGGTGGTTCCCTCTACTGAGGTCTGGCAGCATTTGCACCTATGAAAATGGCTCCGTGTCTTCCTGGGTGAGCTGCCCAGCAGCGGACTACTACAAATGGCTCATCAATGTGGAGCAGGACATCACGCCAGCTAATCCAACATGGAGACAAGGAAGAAACCAAAGAAACTCCAGACTTCAGAATCCAGTAAAGTACTCTCAGGGAAGCTACCAGAGGATAGAAAATAAGGTATTAATTGAAGGCTCCTGAAGGAAGAGCAGAGAGAGAGAAAGAAAATAAGTCTCTAGAAAAGTCTGTGAAATTAATAAATAAATGAAGAAAGAAGCTCTGAGTGAGAGCCACAGAATGGAAGCCCTTAGAAATAAAGTATTCAGCTGGGAGAAGGAAAAATCAAGGTTCTTACTACTTTTCTTGATCATGGAGCCAATGCTTTGCGCCCCCCACCTCCCACTGGTGGTAGCATACTGTTTCACAAACTGAGTTTTCTGATAGCTGCCTTGTATGTGTGTGAAGCTCAAGATCTTGTGTTTGAGGCTTATGAAGAAGGGTATAGATTTCCCCTTATCGGTGGTGAAAAAGAACACCAAATTGCCAGAATGTTTCAACTGGAGATTCTTCCCACCAGCCCAGGACTCCCTTGATGTTGTGGAAGTACCTCAGCTTAGAGCCAAAAAGCCTCTTAGTTAAACTGAACAGTTCTTTTTTTTCTTTTCTTTCTTTCTTTTTTTTCCTGCAAACCTGTCTACAAGAGGTCCTGATAAGACACATCTGCTGGTGATAAGAACTCCATCCCAGGAGGGAATGCATACTGCAGACAAAGTGACCAGTTATTTTTCCAGCAAACCAGATTCTATCTTAAAATCTGGAAAGTGTTTCCTCAGGGTCAGCACACAGAAGCTGTCTTCCAGGACTGGCTGAGGTTGTATCTTGTGCTGGTAGCCGAACTTGGTACTGTAAGAGTCACCCAGGTGGTACTAGTCTGAAGGCATGAAGGGGTCACGGAGAGCAGCTGAGGCTTGGCACTGTGAGAGGCCAGGAGAGGCCATTGGTAAAAGTGCAGCCTCAGTAGTAGTTGAAGGCCCAGGATTGAAGGGGTTGTGTAAAGAAGTGGAAGCTTTGCACCATGAAAAGAGTCCAGGAAAAGCTATTGGTGAAAGTGCAGCCCAGTTGCAGCAAGGGACCCCAGCAGTTTTTGAGATGCCAGTACCATGGGATGACCACCAAGAACAGCAGCAACAATGGAGGGGAGCCAGCCAGAGCCTGGAGGACAAGCTGTGTGTGCTGCAGAAGGCAGAGCCAGAAAAGTGGCCTTTGGAGGAGCTCAGAAGATCATGAGTGAATTTCAGATAATTGGACATTGATAATGTTTTTCTGCTGTCCAAAGACATTGTGAAAAGCTTGACAGATGTTGGATATCATTTGGTCCTGTGCATTAGAAGCCTCATAATTGTTCCTCTTGTAAATGTTTTTTCACTTGTACAGAAAAGGGGAATTATTACAGAAGTTTATTTTTAGTTATATATAAAATAATTGTTTTGTGCACTGTTGGAAAAAGGGCTGCCTAGACCTTGGCGTTTTGTATTGTCTGCAGGTGTTGGATTTCTCTGGGGGATGTTTGATTGCTTATGATCCACACCTGAGGAGTTCTGACTCAATAAAAACACCTTAGCTGAGATGCTCAGGGTTCTACTGTCTATGGGTATGGCGCTGGCCAGGACGTGGTTCCCTCTGCTGAGATCTGGCAGAGTTTGCAGTTATGAAATACGCCTCCTTGTCTTCCTTGCTGAGCCACCCCAGCAGCAGCAATGTACTGCTAGAAACCCCTTTGTCCTCAAAGCAGAAGGGAAACTTTCAAGTTCTGGTGCTCTTACCCCTCAGTAACCTGCTTTTCTAGGAGGTATTAGAGTCTCCTTTTCTGTCTTACAGAAACTCTTGCTCTTTCCTGTGTTCAGCACAGTCCGTGTTATATTCCCCCATCTTGTCCTGAGTGGGAAGTCTTTTCATGTCATTGCATACCTGATATCCCACACAGCAAAACCAAGGAGGGCCCAGCTCTAATCCAGTCTCCTCTGCGGTTCCCCTGCTCCCCGGCCTCTCCCCACCTCTGGTTAGATACAGGATGACAGACAGGGGACTCTTTCAGTGACTCTCACAAGCATCACAACAATGCAAGGTCTGACTGACAGGTGGCGTCTTCCCAGTGCAGGAACCTCGGCTGGCCTGTTCCATCTCCCTTGGCAGTTCTCTGAGGTGGGTGGAGATGCTTCACCAAAAATTCCAAAGGCTGATTTGAGACTGGGGAGAAACGAAGCATGGACTCACACGTCTCACTGGTTCTGGCTGCAGCCCAGCTTCTCTACAGCGTCCTTCTTGCCCTGCTGGCCCAGGCCTCAAATGCTGCCCCGCTCCTTCCAACCTTCACTCAGCCTCAGGGATGGCTCTTCAGGATGTGTGCAAGTGGCGGGCCCCCGACACCCAGGGACCATCCCTTCGCTTGCCTCAGGCTGGAGGCTGGGCCGTGCCCCGCGGCTGTGACCCTCAAACCTTCCTGCAGATCTATGGCCCCAGGCTGGCTCACGGTACCACCACCCTGGCTTTTCGCTTCCGTCATGGTGTCATCGCTGCAGCTGACACTCGTTCCTCCTGTGGCAGCTATGTGGCCTGTCCAGCCTCACGAAAGGTCATTCCCGTGCACCAGCACCTCCTGGGCACCACCTCAGGAACCTCTGCTGACTGTGCCACGTGGTATCGGGTGCTCCAGCGGGAGCTGCGGCTTCGGCAACTGAGGGAAGGTCAGCTGCCTAGTGTGGCAGGCGCAGCCAAACTCTTGTCAGCTATGATGTC
Organism: Cricetomys ansorgei; assembly: GCA_026225945.1. Taxonomy (NCBI): domain Eukaryota; kingdom Metazoa; phylum Chordata; class Mammalia; order Rodentia; family Nesomyidae; genus Cricetomys; species Cricetomys ansorgei. The sequence continues at coordinate 2,934,036 of JAMJFZ010003384.1, forward strand.
TGGCTACCGGGGTCTGGATCTCTGTGTGGCCACTGCCCTGTGTGGCTGGGACCACTCTGGCCCTGCCCTCTTCTATGTCTACAGCGATGGCACTTGTCTGCAGGGGAACATCTTCTCCGTGGGTTCTGGATCTCCCTATGCCTATGGTGTGCTTGATCGTGGCTACCATTATGACATGACCATCCAGGAAGCCTATATCCTGGCCCGCTGTGCTGTGGCCCACGCCACCCACCGTGATGCTTACTCAGGAGGCTCAGTGGATCTTTTCCACGTTCGGGAGAGTGGATGGGAGTATGTATCCCGCAGCGATGCCTGTGTGTTATATATGGAGCTGCAGAAAGCCCCAGGCTTGGAACAGGAGCCGGAGGCAAAAGCCAGTGAGGTCCACCCTGAGCCTGCCAATCCACAAGATGCTGAAGAAGGTGGAGAACTCTTTGTGGAGCCAGAGGAGGTAACACCAGAACACCGTGGAATAATGGCAAAGACTGAAAAGATGTGAGAAGTGCCAGAACTTGGGGGACCCAGACTAGGGGGTAGGTTCTGGGAGTGAAGCTACCTTGGCAGGGCTGGTTTTAGGTGTAGCCTCATGGCATCTGGCTCTGGCCCTTCTCTGAGCTGCCTGCTTTATTTGTTTAAGTACCTGTTCTTTCTGCGTCCCAGAGCTGATGATATCTCTGTCCAACATGTTCTGATGATGCCCAGTGGATGGTGTAGCCTCCTTCTGCCTCTAAACTGATTCAACAAACACTGGTTGCATGCTTACTGCCACACTATGTGCTATACCCTCTTCTGTCACCCCATCCCAGGATCTATTCTCATTTTGGTCCTTATTTGTCTGAGTCTTTGACTCTTTTTCCTGATCACCTTCTCACCTTGGTCAGGCAGGACAGCCAGGAGAAAGCAGCCTCTCTCAGAAAGACAGCCCTGACAGCTGCGTGGCCCAGTTCAGTGGCGGTGGTGATGGGCTTGTCTCCGCTGCCCCTTGTCGTGACTATAATGGCTGTAATGATTCCTCCTTTACTGAGTGTAGTTCTCATGACAACCTTTGGAAGCATGATCCTTTATTGAAGCTGGATCAGGTTCGTAGAGTTATGGGACCTACCCAGGTTATAGTGGGTGATTAGAGTTGGAGGGCTTAGACGCTTCCAGCCCTTCCTGGGTTCTCTGAGCATCTTTCCCTCCCAGCCCCCACTGTTCTGTCTTTTCTGCCTTCCTTGCAGGCTTCTGGGGGAATGGGCCAAGCCCCTGCCTGTTGGCTGGAGATGAATGAACTCCAAGGAACCCGTGGCTTGGAGGGGTGAGCTTGGAGAAACTGTCCATTCCATCTCACCTTGCTGTGCTGGCCAGGCCTGAGCTGTGCGCTGTATCCCAGCCCTGCTCGCTGCCCTGCATGCTTTCCCTTCTGTCTCCACTCCAGCCTCTCCTGGTTGCTCCTCCGCAGAATGAGGACCGGAGCGCTATGCAGTGGTGCCAGCTAGCACATCCTCTGGCCCTCCTGGCCTGCTTCCAGCTTTCCAGGGAGCCTGGACTTGGAGATCCAGGTTTTCCACTTCAGGAGAGCCACTGCCCTGTTCCCCGAGCTGGTCAGGAAGTAGGATCTGAAGGAAGGGCACTAAAACAACTTTCCTCTTACCCTGTGTGAAGCCTCCAGTCCTAAGATTGACAGCTGCTTCTCCCTCTGCCTTTTGGGTTAAGAATTCCTTAACATTAGACTAAAGACTCTGAATTGGATTCTCCAAACTCTGCAGAGTCAGAAAGCTCCCCTGCACACCCCTCCCACCCCGCGCGCAAAAAAAAAAAAAAAAAAAAAAAAAAAGGAACAGAGGACTACAGAATGGTGCCCAGTACATGGGGCCTAGCTTGTAAGCCAGGGTAGAAGTCTGGCTATTGCCTTCACAACAGTCTTCATCCCCGCATACTCCCCAGCCTCGGGGAGGAGAGGTGGGTCCTCAGGGATAACCACAGGTCAGGGACACTTGGGACATCCTAGTTCTGGAGGAGCACTTGAGGAGGGGCAACTTTTTCACAGTGGGTTCAGACTCATGGCCATTGCTGTGGGAGGGTCTTCTGGCTGACTGTAGGTTAGTGATTCAGGATAGGTATCTGCTCTTGAGTGTGACAGGAGAGGCATGTGTGACTCCTCTATGGAAGAGAAAGGAGCAACACTTCAAGATCAGCCACTGCAGCTCGTGTGGCACAGTGCCGGCCTCTGCCCTTCCTTGTACATCCTGCACAGCGGAGAGTCACAGGAAAGAGGAGGCTGGGGCAGGGCAGTGCACCAGCCCATGCCCACTGCTCACCCTCCTGGTCTATTCTGAGGCTTTTCGGCCATGAACAAAGGCAGAGGGTGGTCTGAGGCCTGGGATGGACATCTGAGCCCAGTCAAAAGGCGCTGTGAAGTGTGCGCAGTGCATGCAGCCCATTCCCAGAGACACTCTGTACCCCTCTTCCCAGCCTGGACAAGGAGGCCAGAAACCCAAAAGAACAGAACTTGCATCCATTGACTTCTTCCATTTCCTCGCCTCTTCCTTCTCTCTTCTCCTTCTGTGGTCTTATCTCCCTTTGTTCTTGTTGACAGGTGATGCGGCATTTAAGCCCACAGGTCTTGCTGATAAGCTTGCTTCCCTAGACCCTATAAAAATTTTGAGGAGAGGCTGAGAGATGGCTCTGCAGCTAAAGGTACTTGCCACCAAGCCTGACAACATGAGTTCAACCGCCAGGACCCATACACAGTGTTGGTACATCTCACACATATCCCAAGATGGCAATGGGTCAGGAAAACACAGCCAGACATAACAAGTCCCAGCCTCACACACACAGGCCTTTCTCCCAGAAACCTCCCTGCAGGACCCCCCCCCCCCCAAAAAGTCCACATTTCCTCTTCTTTGTTCTTCTCCGAACCAAATCACAAACAGCCATCCCAACCCTTCTTCATCTGTACCTCCCCCTTTTCCCTTCCCACCTAGCACCCTATATAACCCACCATTTGCTTTAAGGGTGGTCCTTTGTCCCTCTGGGAGAAAACACTCCTTTTTCCCTACCCCTTGCCCCCTGTCCCATGCCCTCTGTCCCTCTGGGACAAATATATCTCATTTGTGCTAAGAGTCTGTTGCCTGGGTGTGTTCTGTGCCGACTCTGAGGTCCTTTCACACACACACTATGTAAATAAATACATGAATAAGTAATTAATAAAAAATTTTAAAAAATCTTGAGGAAATGTTTACTTTAAATGTTTAAAAATATTTTTAATTTAAAAATATGAGTGTTTTGCCTCCTTGTATGTATACCACTGCATGCCTTGTGCCCACAGAGGTCAGAATGTGTTGGATTCCCTGCAACTAGATTTCTGGATGGCTGTGAGCTACCATGTGGGTGCTGGGAATCGAACTCAGATCCTCTGGAAGAGCAGTCAGTGCTAAGCCATCTCTCTCTAGCCTTAGGTCCCTTTAAGTGTTTTTTGTTTTTTTTTTTTAGGTTTATGTGTATGAGTGTTTTGCCTCTACGTATGTGTTGCACCACATACTTGCCTGGTGCCTGCAGGTCAGAAGGGGATATTAAATCCCTGGAGATAGAGATGCTTGTGAGCCACCATGTAGGTGCTGGGAATTGAACACACGTCTTCTGGAAGAGCAGCCTGCTGTTCTTAACACCTGAGCCATCCTGCGAGTCCCTTTTAGTTTAATGCATCGTTGGAGTGACTCAGTAGGGTTGGTAGGAATGGGCAGGCAAATCTGATGTCCCTGTCAATGTACCCTTCTCCATCTGAGACTGGTCCAAGATGAATGAAACGGGTCATTTCATTCATTGTTCCAATAATGTATAAAGGCTGGTGTAGATATCAGGGAGAGACCAAAGGGCCAGAGATCCTGCCTTGACTGCAGACCCCGTCCTCTCCGATGTCCTGCCTTGGTTACTGTATCTCCAGTTTCTTGAGGCCTTGGAGGGATAGAGACCTGCTCTTACGCAGGTCTTTTTTGTTTTATTTTATTTTGGGGGATGGTATGTGTGGGATTCTAGACAGGGTTTCTGTTTTAACTCTGGCTGTCCTAGAACTTGCTTTGTAGATGAGGCTGGCCTGAGACTCACAGAGATCCATTTGCCTCTGCCTCCCCAGCACTGGGATTAAAGGTGCACGCCACCACATGTGACTTTTATGCAGGACTTTTAATGCAGCTTCAGCAGAGCACAAAACCAGCAACATAGAGAGGGCTCTTGGGCTCCCACCACCTGTTTGTTCTAAATCAGCAGTTATGGAAGGCATGAGGTTTGCTCTTAGCCGTGTGCCTTTCATCTCAGCACTTGGGAGTTCAAGACTAGCCAGGGGTATACGGTGAGTTCCAGACCAGCCTGAGCTACATGGTGAGACCCCATCTGTCCCAGTAAAGCCAGCATCACGCAGTAGGGAGGTCACAAAGCCCTGCTGATACCCACCTACTCCTGGGTGGCTCTAAACTTATTTGGAGAAAAGGCTTAAGACTCCGGCTTTCCCAAGCAGATGCCTCGTTTGCCTCAGGAAGTGGCGATGCCGGCATCCAGCTGCTGCCACGTGGTTCATTCTGCCCCTTAACCACACTGCTTTCCCTGACTCTCCACAAAGACCAAGACTTTCGTGGGCTGGGAGGTGGAAGTGGCAGGCACTGATCAGTGCCCGTCCTGCCGTGGCCCATTCTTTATTAGTACTCCAGGCCCAGGCTTCCGGCCCGCAGCGTCTGCCGGGCCACATTTTTTCTTGCAGCTAGAGGGAACCTCCTCCTCCCTCTTCGTGGCCCCGTGTCTCCACAGTGGCTCTCGCCCTGTATTCCCCTGTTCACACCCCTCTTGGAGTCCCACAGGCTCATTTCCTAGGGCAGTCTGAGACAAAAAGAAGTGAAACTGAAGAGTTGATGGTGGACATGGGGACAGTCATTATCCAGACACTCCTCTATCTGAGAGGGTCTTACGGTGGGCACCTCCAATGAGGAGGAACGAGCGGCTTCACCCTCAGCACAAACCAAACTATGCCCAGAAACCTGAGTGCCCAAACAGAAGCAGGCCCTTACTTTACAAAATAAAGTGTTTATTATGAAATTAGAGATGGAGGCCCCTCCCCTTCCTCCCTCTTTTCCCCTTCCCCAGCTGCCTCCCCTTTCTCCCCCCTTCCATTCTGGGGCCTGAGAAGCACACAAGACAATGCCCAGAGCTGGGATGCCCAGGGCCGGCTGACAGCTGGGCAGAGCTCCAGGGAGGTGGCCACGTGGGCTGAAGCTCTTGCCCCGGGAGGCGGGCTGGCTCCCTCCTTCCTTCTGCTAGAAGCCAGTGGAGCCAGGATGAGGCCATGAGTGATGGATGGAACCATGCGGGCAGGTCTGTAAGAATGGAGAGTCGGTTTGGAAGCAGGATCGGGAGGGCAGCCTTGGTCCACCCCTCCTATGTAGTCCACTGACCTGGAGCAGAGCGTCTCCTGCAGTAGGGTGGGGCAGCAGGGGCTGGAAGATTCTCTTGCTTTTGGGATGGATAACAGAAAACAAACAAACAAACAAACAAACCGAAAAGCCAGTCACAGGGACTCGAAGAGAAGGGAGGGACATGTGGGCAGGAGACAGACAGAGCATGTGTGTGGGCAAGGGAGACAGAGTCTGAGCGATCAGAATTACGAGACAAAAACAGGCACAGAGTCACAGTGAGAACCGAGGTTGGGCCAGTTATAAAACCCAACCCCCGACAGTGGAGTCACAGACAGGGATCTCTGGAGAAACACACAGACCGACTGAGGAGTGGGACGTAAGGGGGGGGTGCCTGGGGGAAGGAAGGAGGGACACGTCGGGCGTCTGGGCTGCCGCTGCCTTCCTGGACCCTGCGGGGCTTACTCAGAGGGCTACCCTGCGGTAGCGCAGCGCAGGGCCGGGCCAGCCTCAGGGCGCCGGGGGCTCCTTGGCCCCATACAGCTCCGCCAGGGTGCGGAAGAGCGGGCCCCAGTCGTCCAGCGGCTCGGCGGGGCCGGGGACGCCGCCAGCCTCGCTGCCCGAGCCCAAGGAGCTGAGCGAGCCGCAGGAGGAGCCCCGGCCCTCATAGCCATACACCTGCACCGAGTCGTACGGGGGCACGCTGGGGTCCTCGTCCGCCTCGCGCAGCCGCAGCGCCAGCAGCTGAGCCACGTCGGCGGGGCCCGGCGGCCGGGGCTGGCGCGGCGCTCGGGTGCGGGGCAGCACGTCGCGGCGCACCGGCGGGCCGGGCGCCGGAGGGGCAGCTCCGTCGGGGTTCTGCAAGGCTGCGATGTCGAAGGCCTCGGTGTCCTCCTCTCCGCCACCCTCGTCATCGTAGGTGATGATGTTCTCCCGGACGTCTTCCTCCTCTAGTACCATCAAGGCTTCCTGCTTCTGCCGCCGCAGGGCCACGAAGAGCACCACCAGGGCTGCACGAGAGAGCGAGCTAGCTGGTTCCCAGGAGGGGCCAGAGGAAAGCCAAGGAAGTGTGGCCAGGGGCTGCAAGCCCTAGACCTGACATTTGGCAAGCCTTGCTTTGAGTCCTGCCTCCACCCCTTTATTTGCTATGTGTGAGAAGTTTATGTGGAAAAAAGTATTATCTCCTGAGGTGTTTTGAAAGATTAAAATGTGCTGGGAGCAATGCAGGGGAGCAGTGGCCAGCATCCGAGCTGCAGAAGCACGGCTCCCGGCTAGCAAAGACTACCATGAGTCTACCTCAGTTTGACAAAGTCATGGGCGATTGTCTCCTGAATGTCCTTGGCCACTGCTGGACCCAAATGAAACATTTGTGATGTGCCCAGCACCGCAGTTGGCACAGAATAAGGGTTCGATCAATTTTTACCGCTAGTTACTGTCATGGATTTGCAGGTCCAGTGTATGAGGCCAGGAGTTTTCTCTTGGACCTATCAGGTGGTAGAAAACCCAGGCCTGAGAGGGTCATCCGTGCCCCATGTTAGATCTGTTTTCTCCTGCCCCACAAAACAGGCCCAGATACCACATCTTGTCCCACTGTGACCTGACTCACCAAGTAGAGTGCCCATACAGGTAACAATGGCAAGCAGGGCACCGGTGCTGAGACCGGTGGGTGAGAGCTGAGCCTCAGGCCAGCAGGATGCCAAGGAGCCATCAGGCCGGCAGCGGCACACACTGACAGTCACTGTGGCAGTGCTGCTCAGAGCTGGCTGCCCCCAATCCCAAAGTTCTATGGGAACCAGGTAGGGGGCCTGGCGGGGTGGAGCAGGGCGGGAGGGCAGCAGCAGGCTGGCAGAGCCATCTGTGGAAAAAAGGAAGGTGGCTGAGGTACCCTCCTGTAGGGTTGGTCCAGCCCGCAGAGCCAGCTTCCCCGGGAAGGTTAATGTAAAAAGCAAACAAGTGTCAATGGACACCTACCTAATGTCTGGTGCTGGCTCCACAGTTGGGGCAGGGGCAGTCAGGCTGGGCCAGGGGTGTGGGAAGGAGAGGAGGGATAGGCATGGGTGTGGTTGCAGAAGGCCACCCACCTCGGTTGTCCCGGACTGTAAAGTTGGCATCAGGGCCCACAGGACCTTGAAGGGAGACTCGGCTACTGTTGCCAACTTCATCTCTGTCTAGAGCCCTGATGACCTGAATCAACTGGGAAGATGAAAGGCCTTTTTCAGTGGAACGGCTGCTACAGGCCTTGAGATTCCAACCCATCTGCTTCAGATGCTTACCTGGCCAGGGGCTGCGGAATCACACACAAAAATGTCGTAGGGTTCAGCCAGCTGGGGAGCATTGTCGTTTTCATCCAGGGTCTGGATGGCCACTTGCACGTGGGAGGACTGTGCAGAGCTATCTGAAGCCAGAATACCAACATATGCACACCACACATGCGCACACAATACACATGGTTGAGAGGCATAGATGCCACACCGAGGGCACACAGAACGACACGAGATGGCGTGTGATACATGAGCAGGAAACCATGTTTTAAAGTGGGTGGAACTATACCAAGTGCGTGTGTGCTCACACAGTACCTAAGATATGCATATTATACAATATACGTGCAACAAAAGCACAGAGCCGGTGAGGCAGACACACAGCGACTCATATGCAAGGTAAACACAGCGTATGCATAAAGGAAGGGTAAGGAGAAGGTACAGACAAGGTGTGCAGACATAAACCATGAGATACATAAACAGCCATACCACACATATAACACGTGGGCATCGAAAACAAATCAAACATACATGAAGCAGATATGAACAGCGAGTGCAGCATTAGCTCCATCCTACCCTGGCCCAGAGAATGCATTTTCATGCACAATTAGAATGGACACCCCCACACACACCGTCAAAGGTCTGGAAAGCCGGAATACAGCAATTTGTACCACTGAGGGTTGACCTTGTAGAGGGAAGTGCTTCATGGCTGGCAGGGTGTAGAGCCTGGGCCCCGCCCGAGGCGGCTCCCTACCATTCTCTTACTTTGCTTCTCATTGCCAGCGTCATTCAACTGAGAATGCTAAGTGTTCTGAGCTTTCCAACTCCTTAGTCTTTTCCCTAGGCTGAGGGAGAGCTGGCCGGCCCTAGTGAAAGCCGCATTCCCAGCTTGGGGTACTCCAGGCTGTGTGGGCTGCTTGGCTCTACAGTCTGGGTAACCAGACCCAGGATGAGATGGGGTCCAGTAAGGGTGTGAGTTACTAGCCAATATAAGGATTTGGCAAGAACACGTGAAAACGGCAGGGGACACACAGAGCTACATATAGACAAGCAACCAGACACAACGTAACGTATGTACCACGCACACACAGAAGCATATCTCCAGATGCGCTTGCAATTACAGATACACGGTTCTGCCAGAGAGAACAAAGCTGCATACACAGAAACGAGTGCAAACACACATACTTAACACACATGAACAGCAGCGTAGAGGAAGTAACCGCTCACACCGTAAACTGAGTGACTGGGTCAAATGTTTCTGCCATTTGTTTTCTGTGTGACTTTGGGAAGTCACTTAACTTCTCTTTATATGAGTTCCCTCACTTGAAAACAGGGAAATAATCATGTCTCCCTCATCAAGTTTTGATGATTAAATGAGTCAATCCATTTTCGGTACTTAAAATAATACCTAATATACAATAAGCAATAACTCAGCCGTCCACAAATAGTCACATATACGAAGCATTATCTATAGCTACTTGTATATACCACTATACACGTCCCATCACACGCACAAATACCACAAAAACAATTCTATACACTCAAGTGTGAACACATATATCATTATAGACACACGGTCACAAGTGTATGTGTGTATATGTACACACACACACACACACACACACAGATAGGAGCTCATGTACTGGAGGCTGCTCTTGAACTCCTGACCCTCCTGCCTGAGCCTCCCTAGTGCTGAGATTACAGGTGTGTGCCACACAGCTGTCTACTTTACACATACGAATTTTACCCATTCCCGAGAACCTGCCCACATGTACATATACATACAACTCTTTGCTGACATGTACCGACATCTATATACACAGCCACAATGCTGATGTGCAATTTAAAGACAGTAGGAACATGAGCAAGGGGCATAAGAGGCTCCTTACAGAAGGGTGATGGGTGTCCCTGTCTCCCCAGGGCAGAGAACTGAACTAGGTGCTGGTGATGGTGGCTGGGGCAGGAGAGAGGCTCCACACCTGGAGCTGGCACTCTTCCCCTACTTCAGTGTGTGGGGCGAATCCCTGCAAAGCTTCTAGAACTTTTCAAGGGCTCCTGACACATTCCTGCATACTCCTTTTCTACCCTGAGCAATTTGTTAACACACAGGATGGGGGTATGGTTCTGGGTCTGAGCAAATCAGGCATGGCATTAAGTGCCAGGTCAGCTTCTGTGCCGGCCTGAGGACTCCTGCTTCATGGTGAGAATCCGGGCTATGGGCCAGGAACTGAAGATGGATGAGGATGTTATGGCTGTCACTACCCTGCCCCACCCACACTCAGGTATAACCCTCTGCCAGAACGATGCTGCGCTATCTCTTTAGGGCCCGGGACTCCTCACCCAGCTCTGTGGCCAGCACGGTGAGGTTGTGCCAGACACGAGCCTCGCGGTCCAGGAGCACTGCTGTCCGGATAGTGCCATCTTCGGGCTCGATGGAGAAGCAACGCTCTGGGTCCGAGTGGGGAAGGATGGAGTATCTGGGGAAAATCGGACTGATCTGGGAGCTGCTACCTCTCCTTCTTTCCCTCTCCTCCCCTCTGTTGATCTTGTAGAGCCTCAAAGCTCATCTTGGTGGAAAGTCCAAACTTCTCGAGCGGAGCCTTACCAACCACTCAGAGCCATGGGTCAGGCCAGAGTCATGAAGGCTTAGGGGCCTGGCTTTAATAGGAGTGGTAGAAGGGGAGAAACTACCTTTGTTTCAGACTTGTAGGCTCTATTCTGGGCACTCATGGCCTGTGTTTCATCCCTGCTCTGCCTCAGACCAGCTGTGTGACCTTGGGGAGATCATCTGACCTTGTTTAAGGGAATGACACCAGCACCTCCATCACAGAGCTGTGCCAGGGATGCTGGTTAGGAAGAGTGGTGGTTCTCAAGGGAGCCCAGGCTAGATCTGAAGACCAGCTCTGTCACTCACAGTTGGCCTCTAAAACAACTGGTGGTGATGATGCCTACTGCATAGGAACACTGTGAGAATTAAATGTTGTCAAGTGGGGAAACCGTGAAGTACTTAGGGCATGATCAATAGCGAGCCATTCATCAAATGAGAGTCATTCCCTTGTGAGGCCACTAGGAGGCGCCACTTCAGCCTACCCAAAGAAACAGGGAAGAGTTGGGCTATGCTGTCCTCTAGCACCAGGCCTGCCCACTAGCAAACTGGCATAGGACATGAGACCTTTGCTAAAGGTACATCCTGTGAATAGCTAGCCTCTGGGCTCCTTCCAGAAGCCTTGTCCCTCCCCAGCTCTCAAGTCCAGCTAACCTGATTGGGCTGGCAGGGGAGTCCAGGTCACTGGCTGTGATCTGGCCCACCAGGGTCCCGGGAGCCTTGTTTTCGGGTACTAGCAGGTGGTAGGTGGCCTGGGTGAAGGCGGGTGGCTCTGGGGCGTCCTGGACAGCCACCCGCACGGAGGCCACATCCTTGAAGGGACCTCGCCGCAGGTAGGCGGGGTCAATGAGTGTGTTGGTGGCTTCTACCCGGAAGGTGTAAGAGCGGCGGGTCTCGAAGTCCAGGGGCTATGATGAGGGGAGACAGAGGGTGAGGTGTCTGGAAACCGGGGTGGGCCCACCTCATGAGTGTCTTCGCCGTGAGTGTCTGGTGACACACTGTGTAGTCGGTAACTCCAGAGCTGCTCTCAGCTCCACAGTAGACTTGTTAAGTGACCTAGAGGCACTCATCCCTCTTTCTAGCTTTCGGAGCCTTGTCTAAAACGTAAGATCACTATGACCTCTAAGCTCCAACACAGGGGTCCTAAGTACGGTTCTAGGGAACTATTAAAAGTCTGGCCAGAGGGTGGGGCAGGAGCGAGGCATTAGTGAGCCTGCAGTGCTGGTGGCTTTTTGCCCTGTTTTTATTTTCCCCTGGTGCTGGGGATCAAATCTCAGCTTCTGTACATGTTAGCCAAGCTCCCTGCCACTGAGCTTTACCCCCCAGCTGAGCCTGCAGGCATTAACAGGCAGAAGGCTGACCTTCCGGACAGTAAGGAGCCCGTCCTGACCCTGGGAGTCTGTGCTGATGCTGAAGGCCTCCAATCCTTCCCCATCCAGGATGCTGTATGCCATTAGGGCATTGTCCCCCAGGTCTGGGTCCTGAGCCTGAAGCCGGCCCACCAGCGTTCCTGGTCCAGCTGTCTCCACCACAGAGAACTGGTACAGACCTTAGGGGAAGAAGGAGGGAAGGTGTGTTCTTAGAGATAGATGTCTCTAGCCCTCCCTTCCCCGCCCCCACACTTCTTTTTTCTGGGGTCTGGGCTGGGGTGGGACTGAGGAGGGACAACTTCTCCAAAGGCTGTAGGGTAGATAGATGCCCCCTTACTCTGAGGAAACTTGGGGGGGTTGTCGTTGACATCACTGAGGGTGACTGTTACTGTAGTGCTGCCTGACAGCCCCCCCATGTGGCCACCCATATCCTTGGCTTGGATCACCACCAAGAACTCCTCTTGGGTCTCCCGGTCCATGTTGGGGATGGCCGTTCGAACCACTCCTAAGGGAGAGACGCTGGATCAAGGGGGTGTTTGTCCCTGTGGCTGCCCCACAGGGCTCCTAAGTCCATTCTCACCAGTCTGGGGGTCCACAGAGAAGAAAGGCAGTCCATCCAGCACAGTGTATACCAGTTTGGCGCTGTTCCCATAGCTGGGGTCATCAGCGTCATGAGCAGTCACCTGGATTACAGACGTCCCTGTGGGAGATTCCCGCACCCCATTCAGCAGCAGCAAGGTCAGAAAGGAGTAGATTGAGGGAACCCAGATGTGAAGAAGGCCGAGTTAAAGGAGATGAGTTGCAGGGTAGACAACAAAAGAGGAAGGAGGGGCAGAAGAGCTCCACGAAAGCCGGGGCATTCAGAACTGGGGTGCTCACCAACGTTAGACATCTCGGGCACTGTGGCATGGTAGGGCCCGAGGGGAAACACAGGCGGGTTGTCATTGATGTCCTGCACTTTGATGATGAACTCTGACGGGGGCTCCAGGGGCCGGTTAGAGGCTCGGTCCACGGCTTGGGCCAGCAGCACATACTGTGCCTTCTCCTCCCGGTCCAAGCTCTTGGTCACATGGATATTGCCTGTGGCCTCGTCAATCACAAACACAGTGCCTGCCCCCTCCCCAGTCAGCAGGTACTTGGTGCGGCCCTCACCCCGGTCGACATCTGAGTGCAACTGTAAGAGTCAGAGAAAACGGCAGAAAGCTCCAAGCGCAGAGCCGCGGGCCAGAGTCTAGGCTTGGGTGGGAGGTTAGGAATGCCAGGGGGACCAAGGTCATTGCGGTGATGAAGTTGCAGGGCAGGGCCTAAGGGCCTGGCAGGCTAGTCAGTGTAGACATGGGGAGGGTTGATCCTTACCTTGCCAATAAGGACAGGCTCTGGACCAGAGTATTCTTCAATGACAAAGAACTGGTTCCAGACCCAGCTCCTTCGGGTCCGCAGCAGTGTAGGGCCTGAGTGTCCCCGGGACCCCGCCCAGGCTGGGACTGGAGCTGCCAGGCGCCCCATGCAGCCCCAGCCACCCAGCCAGGCCAACAGGACCCTCACAAGGCCCCACATGTTTGTAATCCAGCCAGGGCTCTTGTTCACTGGCCCCAGGTGCTGAGGCTGGACAGGGCCAGGTGGCCCATGAGCTGGCTGGGGGAAGATGCGTTGAGGCTACCCCATGGATCCACACCTGTAGGACAGGTAGCTGCTCAGGATCAAGGAAAGTCTAACTCTTCCTCTGAAGCCCAGCTCTCCAAGAAACTAGACACCCCACTGCCCAAAACCCAGTCCAAGACAGCCAGGCTCTGCCTGGATTCACCTCCAGCCCACACATCTCAGGTCAGTCAACTCTGGGAAGCTGCAGAGGAGAATCGAGAGGGGATGGAAGGGCCTTGGCATTTCAAGTCCCACCCCTGCCCTTCTACCTTGGGCACACAGCTAGGGGACTAGAGAAGGTGGCTGGGCTGACAGAGAACGGCCTTATAATTCAGAGGTCGGCATTAATTGACATGTAGCCTTCCTTATTTATAGGGTCGGGTTGCACCTAAGTCAGGCAGGGACTTAGGAAAGTCCCTCCCGCACCCCCTTATGAGGAACCCTACCTCTCCGGACTGTCCCCAGCCCACTCTGCCAGCTGCAGTCTTTAAGGGGAATTGGCTAACGGAGCAGAGTAGAGGGAGAGCTGGGAGACAGGGGACAGGGCTGCAGGAGTGCAAGGGGACTGAGGAGAGGCGAAGTGGAGGCTGACCCGAGGGCCAGAGACTGTGACTGAGGGCTCTGGATCAAGAATCAGGGATGGTCTGCCGCACAGGGAAGACCAGATGAGAGACGGACTACAGAGAGAGAAGGGCAGCAAGACACCAGGGAGGCAGTCTCGGTACATGAGAGGTAGAGAGCTGTGCTAGGTACCAGGCTCGGGACCTGGCAGGGGCAGAGGAGGGGTCGTGTGTGTGTGTGTGTGTGTGTGTGTGTGTGTGTGTGTGTGTGTGAGAGAGAGAGAGAGAGAGAGAGATATCAGGCCTTGGGAACTTCATTCTGGTAGAGTAAGCTACCAGAACAGTAGAGGAAGGGAGGGGCTGCGGGAAAGGAGCGCGAGAGAGGACCCTTCCCATTTCTCTCCCTCCTCCTGAAGGGGCCCATGGTCAGGTAGCAGCGCCCCTCCTCCTCCCCCAGAGCAGACACACACCTGACAGGCCATTTGCTCCCAAGAGGAAAGAAGCCAGAGGGCAGCAGGGTACCAGGGAGGCAGGCGGGACGAAGAGGAGAGAAGGGAGGAAACAGGAGTGGGAAACAGGATAGCAGGAGGGGAAGAGGAGAGGAGAGCGGAGGAAGGCGCCGGAGAGGAAAGGAAAGCGGTAAAGGGAAAAGAGGAGACAGAGGAAGAAAAGAGCAAAAGACGGGAAGAGACCGGACAAGAGGGAGAGAGAGGGGGCAGAGGCGGAGGGTGAAGAGAAATCGTGAGAGGCAAAAGGGAGAGGTGTGTGGGAAGGGAGCGAGCAGAGCGCGGGAGAACCGAGCCGGCACGGCTCGCAGCCAGAGCGCCCCGCAAGCCGCTGCCCCCGCGGCCCCCTTACCTGGCACTGCCGAGGGGACCGGGGCCGCGGGCAGCGCCCCGCCCGCCTCCGCCGCCGGCTCCCGGGGCGCAGCCCCGAGCGGATCCGAGCCGGCGCCGCGGCTCCGCTGCAGGTCTGAGCGGCCCCGGCGAGAACAAGGGAGCGAGACGGAGGGGGCGGGGGAAGGAGGCTCCGCCTGCGGAGGAGAGGCGGCTCGCGCGGGAGAGGAGAGCCCAGCCTCCGACCCTCCCCGGCCAGTCCCCGCCCCCGCGGCTCCGGGCTGCGGGGCGCATACAGATGCGGGGCCCCTCCCGGCCGGCCCGCAGCGGACACGGCGGGCCGGCCGGGCTATTCCGAGAGCCTGGCGGAGGGCCCGAGCGCGGCCGGTCAGCACGGCACCTGCGGAGGCACACCGTGAGGTGGGCGCCGGGAGAGCACTGCGGGAGACCCGGCTCCACGCTCGGCTCGGCTGCGAGGTTGCTGCCTCGGGATCTTGTGCGGATTCACGACCGCAAGTTGAGTCAGCTAGGGTGAGCTTAAGGACCGCAAGGAGAGCGGGGGGTCTAGGGAATTCGCCAGCGACAGGGGCCCGACATCGGCGGGGAGAACCTTTTTTTGGGAAGCTCATCTGCAAGGACCTAGAGTGCTTGCGCCCCCTGGTGGCAGTTGTGGAAAGCACCTTGACGAGTGACCAAATGCCTAATTGTGCAGGGTATTGGGAAGCCGATTCGACCAGCTTGTTGGGGTCCTGCAAACGGGACACCCTATTTTCCAGAGTGAAAAAGAAAAAAAAAAGCTTTGGGCAGATTAGGTCCAAGGGAGGGATGAGGATCCCTGCGGGAGGCCGCTGCTCCAGAATAAGATACCCACCATGCTCACAGCCAATCTTCAACTTGGCTCTTTCACCCAAACCCTTCCCAAGAAAAGGCACTCAAATACTAGTTAAAACTAAGTCAGATTTTTATTTTTTCCATAGACCACATCATTTAATAATAAAAAAAATAAAAATAAAAATTGAACAAAAGGAAAAGGTGGATATAAAGTGGAACCAGAGGGCAAACAGGCTGCAGGACAGAAGAGACTGGGAACTGCAGGGGCCCTGGGACTCAGGAGGAGAGGCTGATTCAGCTCATAGGTGACCCAGTCCTGGCCCCGGCTGTTCCCAAAAGGCTGTGTGTGAGTACCCAAGGGAGGTGGAAAGCAGGACGGAGGGGAAATGAGAGTCTGGGCACTTGGCTATTCCCACTTCTGGCCAAACCCCTTCCTCCATAACCTAGCCCTTCCCTCTCAGACTTAATGGGAAGAAAGGAGAGGATCTTGGATCTTAGGATCCAAGAGTTAGGTTGGGGGCATAGAGAGACATTGCCACTGCTCCATTTGGTATGTGGGGATGGGTGGCAGTTATATATAGTTCAGCATTGAGCAATGGTGAGAGACCCTCGGTTCCAGGGTGGTGGTGATTGTACCTATCCCTCTGTGGCCTTAACCTCCCAGGGCAGAGTGGCAGGTACCTGCAGCTCTCCTAGTGTTTTCTTAGCTAGCGGCGCCCACCCCGGTCCCGTACAGGTGTGCTTCGACTCCGGCTTCTGCTGTGCCGCTTGGTGTCTCTACGATCCCTTTCCCTGCCTCGGTCACGGTCTCTTTCCCTATCCCGATCTCGGTCCCCCCTGTCCCTCTCTCTCTCCCTGTCCCTCTCTCTCTCTCTGCTGTGCTCCCTCCGCTTCTCTCGTTCTAGCTGTCGGTTCCGTTCCCGTTCAGCTTCCTTCTCCCGCTCCTTCTGTTCTTCTTCCTCTCGCTCCTTTCGCCGCTTCTCCCGCTCCTTGGCTCGTTCAGCCTGCTCTGCCTCCTTCTGAACAATCTGTAGTTAGACAGAAGGACAGAGGCAGAGAAAGTGCATCACAGTCCTGTCTGAACTGGTCCCACTTTGTGCATCTTGCCCAGACCCTGACTCTTAGATCAGGGTCACTGCCAGTTAGTTGCTGTTAAACAGGAAGAGGGCAGGCATGGGGGATAAGCTGTACCCGCCCCCATACATGACAGGTTGCATTCACGCAACCTCTCTGGTATTTTCCTAGCTTCTGTCACTGTGGATGTAAACAAACCTGAGCAGTATTAAGCCTAAAGTTACCCCAAGTTTTCATTTACATTAATGGGCCAGGAGATGGCTCACTGGATAAAGCTCTTGCTGTGAGAGCCTGACAACTCAGCTCGTCTCTGGAATCCACGCAAAGGTGGAAGGAGAACCAATTCCACAGAACTGTCCCCTGACCTCCACATGAGCACGACAAGCACATCCCCGTCCTGTCTCTCAACACATACATTAACAAAATGCTCTAAAATTCTCATAAAAAGCAACTAGACATTAAGAAGCAGAGACTTTCATACAACATGCATTTGTCAACTAACAAATCAAGATCCGAGAAGCTCTTACTTCCTGCCCTGTGCGCCCACCTTCATGTTCTCTTCGGTCCCCTCATCAGCCATTTCTTCCCTTACCATCCTAGCCAACGCCAGGGCCTACTCACTTTCATAGTCAAATTAATCTCCTGTGTGCAATGACCACCTCCAGCTCTGCCACTGGTCAGCAAAGTAGAGTACTCACCTGGCTCTCAGTCAGTGGGAGCCAATAGATGCAGGGAGCTGCCTTTGTCTTACGGAAAAGGTCATCCAGCAACTTGGCAGGTGGCTCCTCCTGAGCCTTTTCTGAGGTGGGAGGAAGAAAATCAGATCTGACGCATAAAACCCTGACCCCACCCATCCGTGTCCCTGTCCCTCCCAACAGAAGACACGAGCACTCTACCCTCCTCACAGCTAAGTACCTTTCTTCTCACTCTTCTTTTCTTTAGATTTTGCACGCTCTTTGCGGCGGCGGTCACGAGACCGTGATCTAGAGCGAGGCCCTTCTCGAACTTTGTCTCGATCCCATTCTCGCTCAGACCGAGTCCTCTCCCGGCGTTCCATTTCCCGTTCCCTTTCTGCCCATTGCTCTCGCACAGCCCGCTCCTGCTCCCGTTGCTCTGCCCGGGGGTGGGGTTGTGGCTGGACGGGAGGTGGAGGTGGGGGATGCAAAGGTCTTGGTGCTCCCTGATCCTCTGTCTTAGTTTCAGAAGGACGATCCACCAAGAGTCCCCGGTGATAGTCCAGCTGTGGGCAGAGGGACAAGCACAGTCAAGAGAGAGACTATACCATTCCCAATGAAGGAGCCCAGGTATGGGGCACAGAGAGGAAGAAAAAACGAGAAACTTAGTCACTGTATGTTTGGTGAATATCTCAGAGTTTACCAGAATATGGCCACCCCTGCCCAGTCCCTCCCTTTCCTTAGGTTTCTCACCTCATCTTGCTCAGCATAGTCAGCGCAAAGGAACTTAGGGTTGGACTGGGGCCACTTGACCCCGTGCAGAGCTGTCCGGGTGGCAACGGCTTCCTCTACTGTTGAGTACTGGTGAGAGACAAGCAGAGGGCGCGGTGCGTCTTTAGCTGTCTCCGCTTGCTACAGCGTCCTCACATCTGCCCACATCTGCCCACACTCCTCACAGAAGGAGTGTGCGCCACAAACTAGAGTCAGCTTATTTGCCTCACCGTTACAAAGCAATGAGATTTGATCTTGTCAATCCAGAAGGCCTCTTCCACCAAAGTTCCTGTACGCCCTAATAACTCCTTCAGTTGGCCTAACGTGAAGGGACGAACCTGCCAAGGAAAACCAACTTTCAAGGTCTTGAAGAAGGCAATACCTATACATCTAGCATTAAGTATCCCAAGTGGGGCTGGAGAGATGGCTTAGTGGTTAAGAACACTGGCTTCTTTTCCAGAGGACGGGGCTTGAGTCCCAGCACTCTCATGTAGATGCTGAGAACAACTTAAGCCTTCCTCAAGAGCAGTAAACTGAGACACTTGTCCAGCTCCCACCTCAAAGTGCAAACCATAAAGTGAAGGAGCCGTAAGTATGGGAGCGACGACTTACCAAGTTGGAGATGTGGACGATGTTACTGATCTTGCCCCGGGGTGGGGAGGGCACCTGTGCAGTTCGGACTGGGTCGTCGATTGTAATGGAAACTCCAGACTTCTGCTGGCTAATGGACCTTCGGGTTAAAGTATCTCCTAATGTTACTAAAAAGGGAGTACAAGGACAGCTTTCAGGAGGCAGCACTGCTGGCTCACTCCCTGGGGTATCTTCTCAGGCTCAAGCAGCCACTCTTCCATCCAGATGTGCCAAGTACCCACAATGTAGCAAGACTAATCTCCTCACTGTGGAGAACTGAACATTATATGATTCAAACCCAGTTCAAACCAGTATTTAGGAGATGCCAGACAAACAAAATTTCTGAAATACAAGGCAGAAGGCATCAAACGCCCAGTGGATAAATGCAGTCTTCAGAGAATTCAGACAGTAGCGTTACACCTCACCCACCTTTCTTTACTTCATGCTCCACAGGTGGGGGCAAAGCCACCTCTACTGACACCTGGGGAGGTACAGGGGGTTCTGCTTCAGGCTCTTTCTCTTCTTCTTCTTCCCTCTGCCCATTCTCTTGGCCCTCTGCAGGCACTACCTATAAAGATACCAGAGAGCAGAGGTGGTCTGTCAATACACTGCCATATTGTTCTCAGACTCTGGCTCTCAAAGAGATAGTATCCACCACACACAGTCATTCTACTCTCAGATTCTCAATTCCTCTCAACTCTTGCTTTATGTATGTATTTTGCGACAGGGTCTATGTAGCCCTGGCTGCCCTTAAATTGAGATCCCCTTGCCTCTGCCTCCCTGGGATTAAAGGCATGTGCCACCACGTCTGGCTAAAACATTTTTAGAGATGAAAAAACATTTAGTTATTGTGTGCACTCCTGTGTACATGCGCACATGCGACAGCCTTTGTGTGGAAGTTAGGACAACTTTGGGAGTTGGGCTCTCCACCACATGGATCCTGTGGATGGAACGTAGACTTTGCAATAGGCCCCTTGGCCCAGTGAGCAATCTTGTTGGCCTGGACTTTTTTTTCTGTATGAGGCAAGATGTTAAACTATTTTAGGCTTTGCCAACTTTAGTTTTCACTTTTGATGGTGTGGCACAAGCTGCCGAAACAACAGTAAATGAGATGCTATGGCTGTGTTCTAATAAAATGTTCTTTGCAACTGGCAGTGTTTGGCATAACACGAGCCTTTAATGTATCAATTAAGCCAGCCCTCAGTGAAAGAGTTCCCTTCTAGGACTTTACCTTGGCTCCTCAGCTGTCTGCTGTCACTGCCTCAGCCCTGATGCTGGGGGTGCAGAACTTTTACCTGAGTGACTGTCCGGCATATTTTCAGTCCTTTGTCGTGGGTCCCATCATCGCCATTACGTTCTGTCTCATCCTCAGAGATTCTCGAGTCATCGGCATGAAGATCCACAACAGCCTCCTGCCCCGCCAGGGGTTTGATGTCGGGGATGAGGCTCTGGGACACAGACACCCCCGCTACCCCGTTACACTGGGCCCGTGTCTACTCCCACCTGAACATGTCTTGTCCTCCCTTCCCTGGCTCCCCCACCTCACCTTGAGTGACTCAGTGGTGATACTGATGGAAGGTTTCTTCTGTGTGGTGGCTGTGCTGGCTCCCCAACGGCGTTTCCGTCCAGGCTGGCCCCCCTCTGTGTCACTGTTTCCAGCTTGCACCCCCTTGGCAGCTGCTGTCCCCAAGAAACAGGACCCAACAGTTAGATGGTCTCAGGCTCCCTGCTAACTTACATCGTAACACTTTTTAGTTGCTTTTGGCTGGAGTTTTAGTAAAAAGTTAACTTAAGAAAGTCTTTGAGGGGCTAGGACAACTAAGGCTTAAGAGTGAACAAAAATGATGTTGTTTCTTCCTTATAGATGGAAACTGTTTGTAAAAAGGAGAAGAGGAGGTAACTAGTTGGACGAGCAATTCAGACCTTTTAAGTGGCAGGAGAACCTGGAGACATGGGAGTACACTGTAAGACAGCATGCTTCTATACACATCTATTAAACTTCTGCAATACAGCGTTCCTTACTGGGGGGTGGGGGGTAGTGGCACACACCTTTAAATCCCAGCACTCGAATCTCTGTGAATTCAAGACCAGCCTGGTCTACACAGCAATTCCAGGCCAACCAGAACTACATAGTAAAACCATCTTTCAAAAACAAAATCACCATTACTACCACCGCCACCTGAGTTCTTCATTGGGAGCAGTTAAAAATGTTACTGTCGGAAGCACATTTATTTTCTAGATGCCTATTAGAATAAAGTATAAAATGGTAAGCATTATATGGGAATCTTTCTAACTACAAATTTAAGGGAGATACCTGAAACAACAACATCCCTCTAAGAGTTGGGTGGCAGCACAGGCCTATAATCCCAACTAGGAGTGGATGCGGCAGGATTCAGTTTGCGGCCAGCCTGGTCTACAAAGCAGAGAACTTGTTTCAAAAATAAGTAGTAAGAAAATAGATTGGAAATGGTCTGAGGTACAGTGCTTTCCTTAAATGTGATTGGAACAGGGGAAACTGCTGTGGTTACTGGTTGTCTAGCATGTCAAGGCCCTGGGTTCCATCCTCAGCAACACACATGCACCCCCATGTACACACACAGGTGGCTGGAGAGAATAGGATTGCTACAAAGGAAAAAACATGGAACCTATGTGTATCGGGAGGGCACAGACTTGCCAGGTGGAGGGGGCAGGGGAGAACTGCCTTTCTCAATGCTTCTAGGAGAAAATAGGATTCTAATCGTCTGTGAACAGTTTTTGTAACGTTTCCCAGGGATTTGGGGCTAGACTTACAGACAACGGAGATTTTCCTCTTGAATGATTTGGGCATCGAACTCTGTATGGAGAAGATAAGGAAGAAAAAGAGAGAGAGACACCCCACAGAGAGGGGGGAGGAGGTTAAATGGGGCAATCTTAGCATAAATGCCAAAGACATACAGAGACAGAAAGAGAGACACCGACAGATAGAGACCAAAACAGAAGCAGCAAACGGCAAAAACGAAGCAGAATCAATGCGAGTTAGAGGAAAAACTAAACCAAACATCGTAGGGAAAGTCACCTACTCCATCTCATATCAGTGCATTAGCTTTACCAGAAATAAGCTGCAAGAGAATTCAACAACCTCTCAGCTATTTTATTAACTTTTGGGGTTTTTTTTGAGACAAGGTGTCACCAAATAGCCCAGGATGGCTTCAAACTTGAGGTGATCCTCCTGCCTCAGCCTCATAAGTGCTGGGATTACAGCATGTGCCACCATGCACGGCTTCCCTCCCAGCCCTTTAAGGGCCAAGGACACCAAAACTAATAGGCTATATGCCCAGACCTGGGTGATCAGGTTCTCTCAGGTCCATCTTTGCTAATTTGAAAGATACAAAGAAAATCAACTCTTGAGATATCAACTTCAACAAGGCAATCTTCCTTTACTCAATGCCCAGTCTGACCTCTTGACAAGTTTGGGATGCTTGAAGACCACCCAGACTCCAACAACACCGTGGGAAAGCACTGCACTATGTTCACTGAAGATGAAGCTCCCGAGCCAACAGCTAGCAGAGATAATTTAAAAGCATCTCTTGTGTAAGGAGGTTTTGGTAAAGTGCAGCCTGCCCCAGGGAAAGCCTCAGTATCTCCAACTACCACCCTGACTCCAGCAGAGCCTTAGTGTTTCCCCTCAAATGGGGCTCAAATCTCAGGGGCTCTGGGCAAGGACCAAAACCAAAACTCCAGAAGCAGATTGGGCAAGCCTCTTCCCAAACACTCAGTGCTCAGTGGGAGCAATATAAGAGTGTGTGAGTGAGTGTGTGTGTGTGTGTGTGTGTGTGTGTGTGTGTGTGTGTGTGTATGTAGGGGGTACTTTTAGATTTAGGTGCTTATTTCTGGAAAAACTAAGACTACCCTACACCACCCTTCTAAAGGGTAGGGCAGAACCCTCTTAATCTCCTTTCCCATCCACCCCCAGCCCCACCTGTGTCAGATATCTAAGTATCTCTGGTCTCTGTTAAGGGCCAGCCTGACCCCTAGCTGGGTTGCTCATGATGGGTAAGTTAGTGAGAAAAGGGGAAAAAAAAAAAGAAAAAAAAAAAGGAAAAGAAAAAAAATTTTAATTAAAACAAGAAAAACACGAACCAAATAAATAAACCCAACAGAGAAATCAGAAAAATAAAAAAAAAAATTAAATAATAGATTAAAGGAGAAGTAGAAAATAAAGAATAAACTAGGAATATGACAAATGTTCCAGGTACCATCTCACACCTGGGATCTTCAGTTCAGCCAATCGCACCTCACTGTGTACTGTATCTAGTCAACCGCCGGTCCAATCAGAATGAGCCCTCCCTGCTAGGCGTTGTGCAATTGGTGGGGGGTTGGGTTGGCAAAAAAGGTGGGCGCACGGCGTGGTAGTCAGCACGGCACTGCCAGAGTCCTCCCAGGGGCGCAGGGGGGGCGGGAGGGAAACGTGTGGGGGAACGCTGCCCAGTTTCCAAGATGTCAAGACAGTTCACTGGCGATGGCCAGCCTCAGCGAGGGGCAGAGGGGGGAATGGGGGCAGAACAGCAGTCCTGGCCCTGTAGGGCATCGTCTTGCAGTCCCTGATGAGATGGCCTGAGTAGCAGGAGTGCTCCTTGCCTTTCACGAGGCAGGCAGGACCCTATGTCCACCAGCGGCAAGCTGCAGCAACACCACCACCCAATACTTGGGATCCAGGTGATGACTCCAAAATCCCTTCCTCCTCTGAATGTAACTGGGGAGGGTCCTTTCACCGAGTAGGATCATGGAGCCTCTGATGAAGGTAGCCTGGGGCAGTAGTAGTAGGTGAATTTCCCCAGGACCTGGTACACATTGAGCAGCAAGATCAGAATATGTCTTCTGGGTTGTAGTTGGCATCTCCTCAGGGACTCCAGCTGAGATAGTGATTCCAGTCAGGTGGATGAGTAAGTCCCTGCCTCCAGGGGTGGAGAAGCTGGAGCAACCAACATGCCGCTGCCCTTCACCATGGACAACAGGGACCAAAGGAAAGTCCATTTGATGAGCAAGTGGTGACACATGGGTTGGGTTGTCATCAGCTTTAAATCCCTGAGGTACAGACCCTAGACTTCTCTGCAGGGTTCCTAGTTGGCACAACTTAAGCCATGGGTCCCTCTCAGTGTTTACAGCATGGCACTGTGATCACAAACATTGACTCTCATAGGTTTCTTGGTCCCTAGATGGGGATCCCAACAGTCTGTAGCAAACAAGGCAACCCACAGTCTTTGATAGGTAAGGGCATGTGGGCAGGCACCCCAGCACTGGCACAAACTCTTCTTGGGGTGTCCCAAAAGTAGGGAGATGATTCAAGTCCACCCCTTTCCAAATGCCTTTTGTTTTCTCAATACAAGTCTCTCCAGAACAGTGCTCTTCTTAGCCCCCTGATGTAAGCAAGACAGGGAGGCAAAAGGGGGACCATCACAGGAGCCCATAGACATGCCCCCTCTGGCCAAGACACCTGGATAGCAGACTCGGCTCTGATTGGGCGGCTCAGTAGCAGCGGGTGGGTCCAGAGGTAGAGGCGGCATCAGCGATTGGCCAGTTGGGCAGGGTTATATTTTACGGGCGGATTATCGTACATGAGGTACTTGGACAAAGTTTTACGGGGAAGAAGGACCTTGTAATAAATAATATTCTGCACATCAAATCACTTTCACCGGCCCCCACCCCCGCAACACACACCAGAGAAAGGCTACACACACAACAGCCCCTCCCACCCTGTAATAATACCACTCCCAAACCCAGCTAATTCTATTTCTTTTAAGAGCCAAGAAGACTTCGCTGGCTCTAATGGGGGAAGCCTCTTGAATCGGGTACAGGAAAAAAGGTAATATACACGCCAAAAAAGGAGATAGCGAGGCCTTCTGGATCACCCCAGGGCTGGTTTTTAAGAAGCTACATCTCTCTAATGAGACCACTGGGGGGCAGAAGAGCAACAAGAATTCCTCAGCATGGCTGATCTGGTAAGAGCCACCAAAGCCCACTAGATGGCGATGAGTGCCATCAAGCTTTTAAAAAGGAGGGAAAGCTCAAGGAGTTAGATTCACAGAAGCTTTAGCAGTAGGAAAAGCTGCGTTTGAATTTTAGAAAAAGCGCCATTAACAGACTTCCGAATTAGGAGCCTGGAGGGTACTACTTCCTATGTAGAGAAAGGAAATCAAAGAGCCCTGTCCCCAGCACAAGGGGTATCCCTTGCTAAACCAGCGAATTCTCCCTTGGCCCTATCCTGATCCAAGGCCCTGCCTTGTCCCCTCTTAAGTCATCCCACTGTGAAAGAGGGATCACTGGGGTGGTCTAGTCTTCTCCCTAGGCCCATAATCTGCCACCCACCCCAACAGGTGGCTTGGCTAGTTACCTCTTTCTTCTCCTCTTCTTCAGCACTGCCCTCTGGGCGGTCATCATTGCTGACTTGGTCTGCAATAGGCATAGGAGGCTCTGGAACCTCATTTTCAGGTCTGTTTTCACTTGTGTCCATGGTCACCTCCTCCTTCTCTTCACTGACAGAATGGAAGAGGTTGAAGGCAAGGACAGGGGAGAATAAAGGGGAAGAGAGAACAAGATATTAGCTTTGAGGCCATGAAATCCCAGTATCTCCTCACCTGGGTGGGACTGTGATAGTTGCCTTTTTTATCAGACTAAACTTTGCCATCGTAGGAAAGTGGAAATTGTTTTCCTTGGGGGAACAGCACTGATTACAGCAATCACGGCCGCCTGATACCCAGATGGGGACGACACTGCTATCTACTTGTGGACACCCCACTTGAAGAGGTCTTAGGTAGCTCTACAGCTCTCTTGCATAAAACAAACATCCTCCTGGAAAAGTCCTTCAATAGTGACCTCAATTTGTCCATAAGCTGTGGCTTCCCTATCCCAGGCCACACGCACCTTTACTTTTATACAAGAATCTAAAGGAAGCCTGATTCCTTGAAAAGAAAGAAAAGAAAAGAAAGAAGGAAGAAAGGAAAGAAGGGCATGGCTGTGGCAAATGATCCTGACCATCAACTATTTATTAAGAAGCAAATGCCTGATGATCTACTGATCTAGACACACCAGGAATAGAGAGGACAGGGTAGGTAAGCATGCCCACTTCTCTCTCATCCTAAGAAAACCTAAAACTCTTGAAGTATGAAACCTTGAAGAATCAGGCCACTTTCACCTGCTCAGCCTAGGAACTGTTCTCACATTTGACTCTTACCCAGTTTCTCCCACTCCCTCATTCCAACTTCCAAGAGATAAAGAAAGCAGGCCTCCCAAGTCAGTACATACCCTCCCCCACACCATATAACCACCCCCAAACATGGAACCCACTCTCCCACAAGTTAGCACCCACTTCAGACAAAGAACTCCGGAGATTCCATCAGATCTGCTACCTTCCTACCTTTACGTCATCATCCTAACTTCTAATCCCGACACCCCACCAATACTAGGTTTAAAAAATAAAAATAAAAAATCAAATCAAACTGAGCAAGGTCCCAAGTGACAGAAAAGGGAAACCAAGCCTCCCCAGGCCAGTAAGTAGTCCCAGAAATTTCAGCATTCCCAACAGGCTGTCTGACACTCAAGAGGTCAGAAAAGCCTCCCTAGGGTAGGCAGGGAGAGATGCAAAATTGAGGGGGAGGGGGAAGTCAGGATAGGCCCCCAGCTAACAGGCCCCCATAGAAACATGTGATTGTCTGCTTAAATCTTGAAGAAAGGCTTATCAAAACGCCAAACCAAAACAAACAGCCAATTTCTCACAGAGGGCAATTGGGGCCAATTAGAACCCGAGCAGGAAGGACAAAGGGAGAAAGCGGAGTGCCTGAGAACAGATCAAAATGAACGACAGTGAAAGCCATGAGGAAGCTGAGGATGAGGCGGGCTAGAGGTGGGGAAGGGACACATGGGAATGTGAAGCTCTCACCCTTCTTTGCTGTCTGATAACATGATTTTTTTTTCTCCCCCTGGAAGTGCTGTTTATCCCTTTCTGGAATGGAAGAAATAACAAAAACCAAACAAAAAAATCCTAAAAAAAAATCAAAACAAAAACCAAAAAAAAAAATCCCAAACCAAACAAGCCACCTTCCTTGCCCCGAGATCCCACCACCTCCTCCCAGCCACCCGATCCAGAGAGAGAAAATCAAGATGCAGCAACTGGGGATCCAAAAAATGGTAAATGGAAGGGGAGGTGGTGGTGGAGCGGGGAGGCTAAAATAGATCTGGCTTTTAAGAGATAAGCGTTTAAGTCCTCACGGCAAACCCCGAGTTCGGCTGGATTGGTCTCTCTGGAGGAAGAGGAGGAAGAGGGCCAGGCTGCTGGTAGTAGCTGGCTCTATTGTACTGGCGAAGCGGCAGCGATCAGCCGGAGACATGCAGGGGAGCCATCTTGCCACTTACCCAGCAGCCCGTGTGTGCGGATGGGGGAGGGCCCTGATGCAGCAGGGGAGGGGAAAGAGGGAGGGAGCTGAGTGAGCAAGGTTCTTATCCTCTGGCAGGCCACTGGGAGTCCACTGGCTCCAGAAGCTAGGCCTTTCCCTTCCTTTCTCAGGTTACAACAGTTACAGAGGTCTAGTGCTACAGGGCCAGGGCGAGAGAACAAACAGTTACAACTCTCTCATTGGAAGACACAAATTAAATGAAGGGAAACAGCAGAGTTGGGAATGAGAAATAATTAAAAGGCAAAAAATAAAGCTAAAGTGGAAAGTTTTTAAAAGATGACCAAAGCTTCCATTTTACCCTCAGAACATGGAGACACAAGCAATTCTTCATGTGCCTATCACTCTCCCACCCAAAGTGACTGACTTGCTGCTCACCCCTGGCAATGACCACATGAACCTGTCTGTTTCCTAGGAATTGTGGAGGCAAGTGGATAAGCCTGGGAGAGTTCCTTTCCAAAACAGAAAGGGTGGGTGTCTCACTGTTTAATAAAGCCACTCAGCCCCAGGGTAGGGTTGCCTACAACTAGTAAGGAAAGGCAAAAAAACAAAAAACTAAAAAGCTTGCAGTTCTCTGAAGCAGACAGGACAATGGAGGTGAGAGGTGTTTGTTACTTGGGGCAGAGGAGGATGAGATCAGCTGAGCATGAGATTTGGAGACAAGCAACAATCATGGGTGTCTTCACTAGATAAATATGAAGTAGGAAATAGACCTTCACAAAAGATGCATTCCTGCCAGACATGGTGGCCTATGCCTACAACCCTAGTGCCTGAGACTGGAGCAGGAAGACTGCAGAGGTTTGAGGCCAGCCTGTCAAGCTTCTAAGAACTTGTCTGTAAGCTCACTCTCTCTAGAGCAAAGGTCTCCCTGTAGACCAGGCTGACCTTGAACTCAGAGATCCGCCTGCCTCTGCCTCCAGAGTGCTGAGATTAAAGGTGTGCACCACCACACCCAACCTCAGTATTTCATTTTGATCAGAGCTTTTAGAGGAATTAAATTTTCTCTGTGTTGCTTAAAATCCTAACCTTACACACCAAAAAAAAAAAAAAAAAAAAAAAAGTGAACCCAGGAATCAGAATGGCCCCACCTTCTACAAATTGTGTGACAGCTGCCAAATTCCTGAACCTCTCCTACATTCTTAAGTGTTGCTAATAATAATACCTACCTCAGGGACACTGTCAGCTCTGTGGAGTCTGGCTTTGGATGCCGCTACAAATCTAGATAAAAGTACGTAGGAAACAGGTACAGGCAGCAGTCACTGGAGATACCACAATCGGAAGCTTTTCTCTGTTGTAACTCTGGCTGTCCTGGAACTTACTCTGTAGACCAGGCTGGCACTAAACTCACAGAGATCTGCCTGCCTATGCCTCCCCAGTGCTGGGATTAAAGGCACGTGCCATCACTGCCAGGCTGAAGCTTTTTTTTTTTTTTAATTCAAAGGGTAGACATTTTATCAGATGCTAAAACATTCAGTGATGGGAAAGACGTTTTGACAACACCCTTATCACTCTGAATAATAAATCATTAGGTTCTCCACCCTGAGGTTATCAGGAGCAGGGTCTGTGTGCCTTGGTCCTTAGCTCAGAGCCTAACACAAATGCCTATGTAAATACTTCTTACAGTGTAGTGGTAGGCAACACATGGATGCTTAATAAACATTTGTTGATCTAAAAGACTTTTCTGTTTCTTCATGTATATGTGAGGGATGGGTTTCCTCACATCATCATTTCCTCTTCCACATTATTCATTAAAACATGGTCTCTCAATTAAACCCAGCTAGTTTTGCTGGCTAGCTTGCTCTGGTGATCCCTGACTTCCCAAGGAGGGTGGAATTACAGGTGGGCCACCATGCACCCCAGGCATTTACATGGGTTCTAGGGATCTGAACTACAGTCCTCAGAACTCTGGTCCTTAACATTTGCTTGGCAAGCACTTTAACCACTGAGCCCATCAGCCCCTAATCTTTTCTTGAAAAATATTTTTGTTTTGTTTTTTGAGACAGGGCCTCACTATGTAGCCCCAGCTGGTCTGGAGCTTGCTGTGTGGACCAGGCTGCAATGATCACTGAGATTGGCCTGCCTCAGCCTCTTGGGCACTGGGATTAAAGGTATGCACCACCATACCTGGCCTCTATAAAAATAGAGTCCCCACAACATTATCCCACAGAATGTTTGTTGTGGAAGTTTATTTTTAGTTGTGTTTAAAATAATTGTTTTTGTGCACTGCTGGAAAAAGGAATGCATAGGCCTTGGCATTTTGAATTGTCTGCAGGTGCTGGATTTCTGTGGGAGATGTTTGATTGCTTATGATCTGCACCTGAGGAGTTCTGAATCAATAAAAACACCTGAGCTCAGATGCTCAGAGTTCCATTGTAATTGAGTAGCGCTAGCCAGACCTCTGCTGAGTCTGGCAGGGTTTCCACATATGAAAATGCCTCCTTGTCTCCTTGCTGAGCCACATAGCAGCTTAACAACTACAAATGTTATCTTCAAACATCATCAATCAACATTCGTTGTCCATCTACTGTCATAAAATACTTTCTACTGTTAAAATGCCTCTCTAGAAGTATTTGTTGGAATAATTTTAGGTTACTGGAAAGTTGTTTTTTTTTCCCCAGACACAGTTTCACTAGGTAAAGGAAGCCTGCTTGGAACCCACTTGTAACCTAGGCTGTTTCAAATTAGCAACTTTCCTCATGCTGAGATTACCGAAAGAACCACCAGGTCTATTTTTTTTCTTTAAAAGCGTCTTAACTATGTATCCCTGGTTGACCTGAACTAGCTATGTAGGCTAAGACCGTCCTCCAGCATGAGTGCTGGGATTAAAGGTAATGCACCATCACGCCTGGTTTGTGACTGGAAAGTTTATAATTCTTAAAATGAAATGAACAGTCCCATTTTCTCCTTGTTTTTTTATAACATAGGAGATTTGTGCCTTCTCTTTCCCTATACACCCACACATACATAAATGCATGTAACAACAATTTATAGAAAAAGAGGCTCTTAATTTGAAGAGAGCAAGGAAGAGTATAAAGGGGGGTTTCAGAGGGAGAAATGGGGAACGATGTAATTATAATCTCAAAAAAATAAAAGAAAAAAACAGATTATTGTATGTGTATGAGTGCTTTGCCTGCACATAGTAAGTGTACCATGTGTGCCTAGTGCTCACAGGTCAGAAAAGAGCACCAAAACCCCTGCGACTGGAGTTACAGAAGACTGAGAGTCAGCATGGTGGTGCTGGGAACCAGATCCACATCCTCTGCAAGAGCAACCAGTGCTCTTAACCTCCGAGTTGTCTTTCCAGTCTCTCTAGGCACCTTTTGTTTCCCTTTGATGAACTTTATGGGACTCTAGAATGCCTAAGATGAAATTTTCAGAAGATAGTAAGGAATACTTGGAACTTTTTAGACAAAAGGCTTTTCTCCATTTCCCCCCTTATGTTAGTTCTTGAACAAATATTTCTGATCTGTAACGTTGTATTGGAAACAAGAGAGGAAGACAGGGATCCATAAGTAAGCCCCACAAAAAGAATCATAGCTCAAAAGGACAGAATCACTTAAATATTAACATCATACTGCAATGTGAACAATTCAAGAGAGACTAATGGAAAGGGTAATTTCTATAGGCATATTATATGTTTAAACTTTAGTTATTATAGAAAAATCATGAGATACTAAGGACCTGATATGAAAATTTAGTTAAGAAATACTGAAACCTGATACCTTCAGGAGCTTTAGTTCCAAGACAAAACAAGAACAGTATGATTTGGAGGATTTATCAGTATATACAAACTTCTCAGTAAGCAAACTTTGATAAACTATGCATTTTTTTGTTATTTTTTAAAAATGTACCATTTGGGATACTGAAAGTCTCCTGAGGAGCATCAGGTTGTCATACTGATTTCAAGTATTTCCTTCCTTTTCTCAAGGCACAGGACAAATAAACATAGCATCAAGAGCCTGAAGTTGCTATGGTTTACCAGGTTTGTGTATATAGGAGGCTGTGTGATATAAATTAACTGCTACCCATGAACAACTGCACCCACTTTTTTCATCTTTTAACATTCCCTCTGAAAATTAAAAAAATTCCCTTCACACTTGACCTAAGTATCCAAGACCTGGGACTGAAGGTGTGCACCATCCTAGCACACCCTTCCACTGTTTTTCTTGCGAGCAGAACATGAATTTACCTTTATGTGGTTTGTGTCTCATGACTGCATCGTAACTACCAGGCCTTTTCATTTAGACACTGGGAAGCAAACTCAGGTCCTCATACTTACAGCAAGTATTTTACCAACCAAGTTCTTGATCTCTCGTTCTCTCTCTCTCTCTCTCTCTCTCTCTCTCACCCTCTATTGTTTTTAATATAAAAAGAAAGCATGATTTTTTGCTGGATGAGGAGATTTTTGTTGTATTTATTACAGGCAGAAGCTAGACTTTGGAATATGGCTTGACTAAATTTGGACTGAGGACTCACAAATCCTTGCTCTGAGCCAAGGGGAAGAAAAAAACAAAACAAACATTACTACCACTACTCTACGTCAGCCACTTTCTCAGGGGTCACCTAAAA
This sequence comes from Cricetomys ansorgei, assembly GCA_026225945.1. Classification (NCBI taxonomy): domain Eukaryota; kingdom Metazoa; phylum Chordata; class Mammalia; order Rodentia; family Nesomyidae; genus Cricetomys; species Cricetomys ansorgei. The sequence goes on from JAMJFZ010003384.1 coordinate 2,965,662, forward strand.
CCATCTACATATCAGATATTTATATTATGATTCATTACAGTAACAAAACTGCAGTTATGAAGTAGCAATGAAAACAATTTTATGGTTGGCTGTCACCAAAACACGAACTGTATTGAAGGGTCTCAACATTAGGAAGGGTGAGAACCACCACTCTGTGTGGGACAGGCTGCCCTCACACTCACGGACACTTCCCCTGCCTTTGCTCTGTGTGCTGGGATTAAAGGGGTGTGCCACAACACCTGGCTCACTTCTTACATTTAGAGCACCGTGGACGCTATCAGAATCAAAACAGGTTTGATCAATTGGAGTAAAAATGGTCCTTGAAGTAAATTCTAACTTTTCCTAATACTTCACTGTTGTTTTGTAGTCATGTGATGTTGAGGCAGGCAGGAAAACCAAGATGTAAGCCATCAATCTTTTCTATTTAGTATTGTTAAGTGATCCCACTTTTTAAGTTGGCAAGGGCTCTAGAGGGCTGCCAGGCTAAGATCAGGAGTTGTTAATCTATCATTGAAGTATAGAAAAATCACAAATATTTATTTACCAAATTCTATGTCAGAACAGTTGTTATGGACTTAGGCCTTTGAATTCGTTTTTTTGTTAGGTTGCTGAACATACTGCCTACCACATTATCAAGAAAGACAATGGACAGTTTTAGCATTTGCTCAAGCTACCACCGTCTCAAAATCAATACAGCTGGATTATCTTAGCCATAAAATGAAGGTCAAAACCACCTCTAACAGTAAAAAAACTCTGTATATAACCCCATGTATCATGTATCCCGGGAACTGAATGTGAAAAATCCAGAAACAAAGGCATTTCCAAACAACAAAAAGTCTCTCTCTCTCTTTCTCGAGACAATCTTAAAAACTAACCATTTAAAGGTGTACAAGGAACTCTGCAAATTCTACTTCTCAAGGCACACAGTAAGCAGTTCTCCAAGGTGTGAACTCGTTTTCAAACTGCCACTGTGCAAGGTCATGCTGTACATGGACCACTGGGGAAGGCCCTATTAAGTCTGAATGACAAAGGACGACTTCACTTTATCAGATGGTGTAAGCTGGGGTTCTGAATACCTTTCAGAGTCTGTGAAGTTTCATTTTATGGCCCTAGAAGAAAAACCCTTTCTCAAAGGATAACAAACCTGCCTCACAACAGAAATACTAAACCTTTTCAAAAGGAGCCAGCTTCTGGTTTCTGAACCAAAAAATAGAATGGCCACAAGATGGCAGCAGAGACAAGAATATGGACTATGACACAGCTACGGTGGCAGAGTACATAACTATTAGTCACCAGGAAGTAAGATTATCATGACGCTTGCCTGTCACCCTTCAAATTACAATTGAAAGAAAGCAGGAAGCTCTCATAAGTGTGTAAATGACCAGACTATTACATAGAGGGAGAGAATACCTCTCTATATAGTATATACGTAAAGGTATATTATATAAGGGAGTATTCTCTCCCTCTATATAATAGAAGGTAGAGTAGTAGAATTAAAAAAACAAAAACAACAAAAGAAAACAAGTAAATATAGAATAGAACATATTCCAAAGCAATGCAGAATTCCTGATGTTTAAAAGCTGAGCAATCTTATTAATACAATACTTTTATTTTTCCATTTTTCATGAGAATTTGAGACGTTGAAGACAGGAATTCTGTGTAAATAATAAACAAAAATCTAAAGACAGGGTTTCTCACCGTAGCAGGTTGGCCTTCAAACTTATTACGAAGCCCAGGATGACATCCGATCCTCCTGCCTCCACCTCCAAAGTGTGTGCCACCATGCCCTCTCTTTCCTTTTCTTTTGTGAGGCAGAGTCTTGGTACTTATCCCAGGCTAGCCTTGAGCTTTCAACTGTTCTGCCTCAGCCTCCCCAATACTGGGATTGTAGGAGAGTACTTGGGTTACAGGTGTGCATATGACACCTGTCTAGTTTCAGTAACTTAATTTGCAATACAAAGTTCAGAATGAATATCTATTCAACCACAAAATTAATTATATATGAGTATTTCTTTTTCTTTTTTCCCTTTTTCTTTTTTTTTTTTTTTTAAGTTTTTCAAGACAGAGTTTCTCTGTTGTACCTCTGGCTGTCCTGAAGCTCAATCTATAGACCAGGCTAGACTCAAACTCACAGAGATCCACCTGCCTCTGCCTCCTGAGTGCTGGGATTAAAGGCATGAGCTAAATTCCTTTTTTTTTTTTTTTTAAAAAAAAAAGATTTTTATTTATGATTGTTCTGTCTGCATGTACGCTTGCATGCCAGAGGAGGGACTCAGACCCCATTATAGACAGTTGTGAGCCACCATGTGGTTAATGGGCATTGAACTCAGGACCTCTGGAGGAGTAGTCAGTGCTCTTAACTGCTGCCATCTCTCTAGCACAAGAATTTCTTTTACAATTTAAGAACTGAAAAGCTCACATTAACTACAGAAACAAAGTATCTTAAGAAATTAACTTCTGATTCAAGAGGGACTCCTATGAGCTGGGCTTTGAAAGCACTAACTCATACAGACTGCTTAATGAAGTGAGGGACAGTGACCAGAGAAGGTTTGCTTCTACGCTCCTGTACTTAGTCTTCTTTCTTGTTTTGCTTTATTTTATGAATCAGGGCTTTGCTATGTAGTCCAAGCTGGCCAAAATTCACAACATGCCCGCCTCAGGCTCCAAATGCATGTGCCACCGTGCCCAGGTTTGTGAGATATACATATATATATATATATATATATATATATATATATATATATATACACACACATATACACACATGTATATTTGTTTTTTGACACAGGGTCTCTCTATGTAGCCCTAACTGTCCTGTACTTTGTTATATAGACCAGACTAACTTCTAACTCAGCAGTAATCTATCTCTGCTACATGAGTGCTCAGATTAAAGGCATGTGCCACTATCCCCAGCCTTGACAAGGGCTTGATATGCATGCAGCACTGGCCTAGAACTTGCTTTGTCAACCAGTCTGGCCTCGAACTTGTGGCAATTCTCTTGTCTCACATTCCTGAGCACTCTTGTGTGGCTATTTTTTTATTTTACAACAGAGTTTCATCTAGCTGTTGTCAAACTTACCATGGGCCCATTGGGTTTCAGTACTCTTGCACCTATCTCCGAAATGGGATTACTGATACAAACCACCATGCCTAGCTTTTTGGCTCTTCTTTATTTATTTTTTGGTTTTTCAAGATAGGGTTTCTCTGTTGTAACTCTGGCCATCACAGAACTCACTCTAGACCAGGCTGGCCGCAATCTTATAGAGATCTGCCTGCCTCTACCTCCTGAGTGCTGGGATTAAAGGTGTGCACCATCACCGTTGGGCTAGACTATTCTTTATTAAACTGGGTTCTTAGGCTCAGATATAAGAGCCTGATGAATGTGATTAGAATACTGAATTAGGACTCCTTAATTCCCTTACTTGGCCTTAACCAGAAGGGTTATACTCTGGTGCTTACTATTTAAAGGAGTCACCTATTTTAGCTCAAAGATTCCAGATGTTTTTCTTATGCTCTGATCACTATTTTCTAAGCCCTCTTAATGTTCTGGGAGTTGAGTTCCTACCACTGTGACATTAAAGTCTGGCTTCTGTCCATATAAAACTCTGCCTTTATGTTTTAAAAGGAAACCAGGACTGCTGAGTCAAAGAAACCCTAGGGAGCAAAGAACGACCCATACTCTTGTTCCTCTTTATGTCTTTACTTACACAGTGTGATGAATCCTTTCTGATTCTGGTAGATGAGAGGTCTGAGTCTCTGAGGTTTGAGGCTGTGTGGCAGCTGGTGGCTCTGCCTCTTCAGCTTCACACTTCTTTGGGCTCCCCTGTTAAAAGAGAGCAAAAAACAAACAAAACCAAGGATTTAATCCTACTAGGTTACTTTCCTCTCTCTCTCTCTCTTCCTTTTTTTGTGGTTGTTTTTTGAGGCAGGTTTCTCTGTTCTAACTTCAGCTGTCCTGGAACTCTCTCTGTAGACATCTGAAAATCACAGAGATCTGTGTGACTCTGCCTCCTGAGTGCTGGAATTTTAAAGGCATGAGTCACCATGCCTGGCTACAGGTAGGTACTTGAAGACTTTCTAGCTGGGCACAGTGGCTGAGGCGGACTACAAGGTATGAGCTACATAGTAAGACCCTCTCTTAAAAAGTAAAAAAGAGGTCATGGCACATAGCTTTTAATCCCAGCACCTGGGAGTCAGAGGAAAACAAAAAAAAAAAAAAAAAAAAAAAAGGCAGGGTAGGGGAAGCTGGAGAGATACAACTGTTGTTAAAAGCCACCTGCTGTTCTTGGAGCGGACCCACATTCAGTTCCAGTACCTAACTGGAACTCGCAAACATCCTCCACTGCAGTTCCAGGGGATTCGATGTCCTCATCTGGCTTCATATAGTACACAAACGTATATGCAGGAAAAATACTCACACACATAAATCTTAAAAAAATAAAGTCAGCAAGATGACTAAGCTGCTGAGGACCTGAGCCCCATCCCTGAAAACCAGAGGGTGGAAGAACCAATCCTTGTGATTTCCACACTCGTGTCATGGCACACATGCCAACCCCCCAAGAGATAGGAGACAGATAAATGTTTGTGGTTATTGTTTGTGCTTTTTTTTGAGACAGGGCTCAAAGGCGTGTGTTAGCACTGCCCGGGGTGGGTTTTTGCCTTTCTTGACTCCTGTCCAGACAGATTTTTGAATTTTACAGTGGCAGTGGCACACACCCGGAATCCTAGCACTTGGGAGGCCAAGGCAAGACCATGAGTTTGAGGCTGGCCCAGGCTGATTAGCAGGACCCTGTCTCAAAACCACTAACCAATGGGAAAATGAGACTAAAAGGTTGGAACAGCCTACCTGCTCTGGCTGTAACCTCTGGGTCACATGCTTCTGCTCTGGCTCAGACTGGCTCAGATGCCTCCCGCTGACAGAGGCTGAGGAGGTGGGAGTCTTCTCCTTTGGCTCAAGGACCTGCAGCTGTGGCACTGGTGGAGCTGCAGCCTCTTGACCACAAGAGGGATCTTTGGTTTCAGTGTAGCTGGTGTTGCTGTCTCTGGAGACTCCAGGGCTCAAAGACTAAAGACATGAAATGAAACAAACACACACACACATACACAAAATTACTGTATAAGGCAAATATTGGGGAGAGATGAGACTGAGTGGATGATGTATATTCAGGAGACCACTGAGTTTTTCAGTTTTTGCTGACATAATCTATACTATGGGTTTTTTTCTATTTTTTTGAAAAAGAGACTTAAGTAGCCCAAAAAGGCATTGAATTTAATCTATGCCCAAGGATGACCTGATCCTTTTGTCTCTACTTCCCACGTACTGGGAGTACATGCATGGGTTATCAACATCTAGCCTTTCCTCTAGATCAGTGGTTCTCAACCTTCCTAATGCTTCAACCCTTTAATTCGGTTCCTCATGTTGTGGTGAAACCAACTACACAATTATTTTCATTGCTACTTCATAACTGTTATTTTGCCACTGGCATGAAATTGTAATGTAAATATCTGATATGCAGATAGTCTTAGGTATCTGATATCTGTGAAAGGGGTTGAGAACCACTGTTCTAGATCTTTTTGTCTTGTTTAATCTCATATAAGTGAATGATGTCCAACTACTTATTACTAAATTCCATCCAGGGGCTCATACTCTCAAGAAGCCTGTGTTAATAAAAAAGAGGAAAAATACTCAACATGTACCAAAAGGGTTCAGAATGGACAGGGATCCCAATGACCAATGGCTCTGTAATGAAGGGTTAGTCCTCAGTGGAGACTGAGGACTTTTTTTATTCCTGTTAGAAATCACTACACATCATTTTGGGCTTCAAAATTACTAAAGACAGGATTCTCCATACTCACTTTTCTGCTGCCGCTTGATGCTGAACGGGAACGGGATCGGGAACGTGACCTGGACTCTGAAGTTGACCTGGAGCCCATCTTGGATCTACCATGAGGGTTGGCATGAACTTGTGCTTGGGATACATCTCTCTGTTTAGATCTTGGAGAAGACTGTGGACGGGAGGCTGAACTGTCAGGAGAGTGAGATCTGGACCTCGAGCTGGAGGATGAAGGTGAAGAGGACCGGCTTGAGGACGAGTCACCTGACTGTTTCAAGCTATGGTCTGGGAAAAGAGTGTGGGAAGCTCTTCGGCCTTCTTTCTGTTCCAAAGGCTGCTTTTTTACAGGTTCCTCAGTGATCCCTTTGGTGGGTGCTAATTCCTCTATTGTTAGAGGGAGGGGGTAAGCAGACTTTTCAGACTCAGTTTCAAGACCCTTCTGGGCTGAGAATTCAGACAGTATGCTTTTCTGAACCAGAGGCAGGACACTCTCATCTGATACTTTCTCTGCTGGAGATTCTGCTTTTATGTCTGTGATACTGGACAAAGGAGACAGGCCTCTTACTACCTGGACAGTATGCGGAGACATGATCAGCTCCCTGGTTTCAGTATCTGTAGGAGGAGATAACTGAATGAGGACAGGGGGTGTTGGGCCTTCCATTGGCTCTACTTCTTCCTCATCCTGGAGTTGCATGTGAGTTGGTGGAGATGACGCTTCCTTGGTAAGTAAAGGAGGGGGAGTTTCCTCTTCACTGACTGTTTGTTCTGGCTGTGGCACAGCAGGGGCCTTCTCTAGGCCTTCAGTGAGCTGAGGTGGGGAAGGAGACTGTGATTTTTCCTCTAAGCCTTGTGAAGATTTTACCTCGTTTTCTTCCTGAAGGAGAGAAACTATTTGTGTGTCTTTCTCTTGCTGCTGTCTGGCCAGATGACTTCTTCTAGCTTCTTCCTGGGATCGTGTAACTCGCCCTCCTTTCTCTAACCTGTCCTTTTCCTGGGATCTTATGACTTGGGGTTTCTCATCCATCACCTTTTCTGGTTTTGCTCTGGGTATCTCTTCCCCCTCTTCTTCCTCAAACTGTTTCAGGATTGGTGCCTCTGCTTCTCTAGATTTCTGTCCCTCATCTACCTCTTCTTCCTCTTCATCATCATCATCATCATCTTCTTCCTCTTCCTCTTCTTCCCCCTCTATTTTTAAGTTTCGATCTGCTCTGACCCTCAGGTTTCTAGATGGTGTTTCTTGATCCTCTTCTTCCTCAGCAGCCTGGCTGTACTCAGTGAGTTTAGCTGCTCTTGCCTGAAAGATACACAATGGCTTCAAATATACTGGTCCACAATGAACAGAAGAAAAAGACAGCATATCTCATGGTACTCTTGGAAGGAGAAATTGAGTGACACACACTTTCAGCAACAGAGAAGCAGGTGAGATAGTAACCATTACTGATATGGAATCTTTAGGGGAATCAAAGAAGACAAAATAAAAGGAACACAACAATAAAGTTGCCTCTGATTTGTATTTTTAGCTTTCAATTTCTTCTATTTTTAAAAAGACTCATTTTATTATTTATATGTATATGCATGTTATCTGTGTGAGCACAGGTGCCAGCAGAGGCTAGAAGAGGACATTCAATTCCTCGGAACTAGTGTTACAGATGGTTTTGAGTCACCATGTGGTTGCTGGGGCTAGAACTCAAATTTTCTGCAAGAGCAGTCAGTGCCCTTAACTGCTAAGCCTTCTCTCCAGCCTCAGCTTTTAAATTTTTTAAAGGCTTATTTAATGTATGAATATTTTGCTCACATGTACACAGGCGCACTATGTATGTGCTTAGTACCTGAGGCAGTCAGAAGAGGATGTTTGATCCCCTAGAACCAGAGTTAAGGATGGCTGTAAGCCACCATGTGGGAGTTGGGATCTGAATCCAGAACAGCCAGTGCTCTTAATCACTGAGCCAATTCTCTCCAGCCCCTGACTTTAAAAATTTTTAATATGGATTTAAATTTAATTATTTTTAAAATTATTTTTAAATTTAAATTTAAAAATTCAATATGGATTATCTAGAAAGCAGAGGGGAGAACTAAACTATTGGTTACTTAGCATTTCTTTATAATTCTGACATTTTTTTCTTTTCTTTTTGAGATGCAATACACATCACCCTGCTTTCTCATCTTCCTTCCTCCTCTCCCTCCCACCCCCTTCTTGATAGGTCTCATTCTGTAGTCGAGGGTGGTCTCAAACTCAGTGAGCAACTGTCTCTGTCTCCCAAATGCCGAGAACACGTGTGTTACCACCCGCACTGTTGCACCTTTGCACAGTCCATTAGTACACTGTGCTATACTTTCACACTGTTCTTCCTTACCTTTATTCCATACAGTTTTAACTGAATAATTACGTCATACCTTGTCTTAATATACATTTAAGAATATAGTCTAGCCCATCAACTTTTTTTTGTTGTTTCATTTTTCAAGACAGGGTTTCTCTGTTGTAACTCTGGCTGTCCTGGAACTCACTCTCTAGAGCAGGCTGGCCTTGAACTCACAGAGATCCACCTGCCTCTGCCTCCCCAGTGCTGGGATTAAAGATGTGCACCACCACCCAGCTAAATTTTTTTTCGTTTTTAAAGATTACATTATTTATGTGTGTGCAGCTCAAGAGGACAACTTGCTGGGAGCTGGTATTCTCCCTCCACTGTGAGAGTCTTAGACTGAAATCAGGTTATTGGGGCCTTTACTCACTCAGCCCGCACTTCTAAGTTTTTGAAAGTCAAATATTAACAAGTTCATATCAGGCATGGAAGCACACGCCTGCTAACTCCAGCACCTGGGAAGATCAGACAGCAGGATCCAGTGAGACTGTCTCCAAATAAAAGTTAAAAATGTACATACTTCCTCAGAAGTCTGAAGACCACAGCAAATCCAAGTAGCAAAACAAAAAGATAGAAAGATGACTACACAGAAGTCTAGGGATACCAACTCTAGAAGCGCCTGAGATGGCAGAAACACCCCAAGCCCTGCAGAGAGCAACAACTGTGCTGAGGAGGGTGATTACCTGTCTGACCCTGGACGATCGTCTTTCTCCTTTCCTCGGTTTCTCATCATCAGATTCACCTTTTTCTTCAGGAAAAGAAGAGCTCTTTCCTATTAAATGAAAGAAAATCTAATCATTTTCATGATATGAAAGCCCTGATTCATGACTTTCTAAATTCCAACCAATCATCGCCGACAAGTTGTTTAGTAATACATTCCCACATTCCTTTCACATATACACGCAAGACTACACAAATCCCAAGGGTTCCTTTAATAACTCTTGCTGTGCATGTTGAGGAATATTTCAACACCGAAGTAACTCAAAAATAAAGTCACTTCCAGGGACTTTAAACTGTCCAGCAGGAGTACAGAAACACAAAGCATACCTATTCCTATAATGTCTTCAGTATTTTACCGTTCTGAAGCCAGTAGTGGTCACTCATGCCTACAATGTCAGCACTCCAGAGGCTGAGGCAGGAGGACTGTCATGAGTTCTAGGCCAGCATGAGCTGCTACATGTTGAGTTCCAGGACATCTTGGACTACATTGTGAGACCTTGTCTCAAAACATAAAACAAACACGTTTTCATTGCTCTGTATCCAGTTTTTTAAAAAATGTGTGTACGGATGTTCTGCCTGCATGTAAGTCTGTGCACAGTTTTTATCTTGTACCTTCAGAGGCCATAAGAGGGTATCAGATCCCCTGGAACCAGGATTATAGGTGGTTGCGAGCCATCATGAAGATGCTGGGAATCTAACACAGGTCTTCTGAAGAGCAGTTGGTGTTCTTAACTGTGGAGGCACCTTTCCAGTCCCTTTTGAAAAATTTGCCTAGTACTATTATTGTCTCCTGCTTCCTAACCCTAATCCTGGGAATTAAACCTCAGGACCTTGTACATACTGAACAAGCACGCCAGGGGGCTGGCAAGATGTTCAGCAGTTAAGAGCACTAGCTGCTCATTCAGACAACCTGGGTTTGATTTCCCACATGTATATGGTGGCTTACAACCATCTGTAACCCCAGTTTCAGGAGATCTGATACCTTCTTCTGGCCTCCCTGGGCACTAGGCATGTATGTATGTAGTGCACAGACATGCAGGCTGGCAAAATACCCATACATATAAAAAAATTAAACAGAAACCAAACACTCTACCATTAACCCCTTGTTTTGGGTTGAGATGAGGTATTGCTATGTAGCCCAAGCTGGCCTGGATCCTTCTGTATTTGATTCTTGTATGCTAGAATTATACATGTGAGGTAGGTTTAAACAAAATATGAGTTAAATACAGCCAGTAAATTTTTCCAATCATAAACTCAAGAAATGATTCTAAGGACTATTTTCCCCCCACTTCATTTTGGTGGTGGTAATGCTAGGGTTTATAAACTCAAGAAATTAGTTTAAAAGTTTCCTTTTTTTTAAAAAAAGAAGAGATATAGCTCAGTAATATGAGTGCTCATTTAATCAAGCGGCAAAGACCTAGGCAAAGCTCTCAGTGGTAAAAAAGGAAAGTAGCACACAAATCAATTCAAGCAAAATGAACAGGGCTTTAGAACAGGGTCTTCTTGACTATGTTGTATGTATTGGAACTCAAGGTGGAAAAAAATTTTTCCCCTCTGCAAGAAAAAGAAAGCTTAAAAATTACCAATCTAGATCATCCAGAGTAACTCCACATAAAACTGAGGTGGAAAGTTCACCACTATTCCACAAATCAAACTGTAGAAAAATCAGGTAGTTTGAGTCTCAATATCTGAACTAAGAAAGAGAAGGGTGTGAACTGGACAATTCTTGTTTACTTCCAACATTATACTATGTGGAAGGTCTGACCATAGCAGTGCAGTGGCAGAGTACAAGCTTATCAGCATACATGTGGTACTAAGCCTAACCCCCAACATGGGGAGAAAAGTTAGAGAGAATGGCAATATATGGATAAGAACTAGTTTAGAAAACAGCATGGGGGGCTGGAGAGATGGCTCAATGGTTAAGAGTACTTGGCTGCTCTTCCAGAGGATCTGGGTTCGATTTCCAACAGTCAAATGGTAGCGCACAACCAGCTGTAACTCCAGGTCCAGGGGATCTGATGCCCTCTTCTGGCCTCCACAGGCACTGCAATGTGGTACACAGACACATATGCAGACAAAAACACCCACACACATAAAATAAAATTTAAAAGCAGCATAAAGACAGGGGTGTTCACTAGAAGAGTGACTTATGAAGCGAGTACCTGTGTAATAATGCACAAACTTGGGTTCAATGCCCAATGGATAGGAAAACAATAAATACAAGTATATTTCAAATACATAGCTAGACTGGGCTTAACTTTAATAAAGAATAAAAGGCACAAATTTGGGCTGGAGATAAAGATCAGATATTTAGCGGGTTCAACGTCCTAGGTTCAGTGCTGGGCACCACAACACCAAGAAAAAGGTTTAAACCACACACAGAGCCATTACCTCCATAAGTTGTATTTAAACTAGTGTAAATAATTCTGACAGTGTAAGCTCTAATCCAGGATCTTCTGGTTTTTTTCTATATACCAATAATCTAAAATGAACTAGGCTATGCTTCTGTAACAAACAAAACCAAACTAAAACTAATAAAACAACTAGGAAGATCACAAACAAAAAATTTTATTCCATGATCACTTGACTGACAGGATCTGTGAAATAATGTAATTTCATATCTGAGTAAATACTTGCACTAAGGTTGTTTTTACAGGACCTATATGACATACACTGACAGTATGGACTTGCAAACATCTAAGAATCCTAAGGTACTACTGGCTGGACTACAGAATTTCATAATTCAGTGATGTGGAATAGGTTAAACTATAAATAAAGCTGAAAGAAGAGATACCGTTTTCCATAAATTTAAAAGCAAAGCTCTCTTTGGGTATAGTGGCTTATGCTTTTAATTCCAGCACTAAAGCAGTGGCAGGCAAAACTCTGTGATTTTGAGGACAGCTTGGTCTACAGAGTGAGTTCCAGGACAGCCAAAGGTCAGGCGTGGTACCACATGTCTAATATCCCAATTCATGGGAAATGAAAAGAAAATAAAGACTTCAAGGCCATCTGAGTTGAAATAAGATGATGTCTCAAAAACACAAGGATCAGAGACTCATTTCATCAGCACAGCACCTGTGTAGCACAGCACGGGCTCTGGGTTCAATTCCCAACAGTCAAAAAACAAAACAAAACAAACCACCAACAAATAAAAAAACAAAACAAAAAATGGAAATAAAAAAGTTGTATATATAGCTGGGTGATGGTGGCACATGCCTTCAATCCCAAACTCAGGAAGCAGACAGGTGATCTCTGAATTTGAGGCCAGCCTGGTCTATAGAATGAGTTCCAGGACAGTTAAGGCTACACAGAGAGACCCTGTCTCAGAAACCAAAACTAAACCAAAACAAAAGCTTGTATATAAAGTTGGCCAGAGATAAATGTTTTTAGAGCCAAAGGCAGGTTTTATTGTTTTTTAAAAAATTAAAGGAACCAAGTTTAACAGATTCATTCCCTGCCTACTATAAATTGTAGGCTCATCTACTGTACATTATTTTAGTTACCTTAAAACCTTAGTAATAGGATTCTGGATGATTGCTTCTCTGGAAACAATAAGTAAGAGGTCATCAAAGAGATCCAGAGAAAAAGGTAAAATGTTCAGAGTTCTGACCATCACTATTTTGTAAAGTCATAAAAGCTAGAAGGGACCCTCAGAATGAAACAAGGAAACACTAACACAAAACATAAGGGAACGGGAGGATAGCTTTCTAATTGGAAGGTGATATCAGGCGCTGCATGCATGGAAGAGCTGGTATCTTTTATTATCAATATGCCACCACATGAACATCTGAGGTCAGATGTTGTTAATACAAGTAGACATCAAGGCACTTTACCTAAAAGGAACCCAATGGTAGCAACAGGTTAATGATAAATAGAATTCAGGCTTGAAGCTTTTCATTTCTAAGAAGTCCAAAGCCAGAAGCCTTCAGGAGAATGGAAAAAAAAAATATTGGGAGTCCCAGAACTCAGACATTCTGAGATTCAGAATAGGCCCAGGAATTCATGGTCTTAAACATTCTACAATAACAAACAAACAAACACCTTAGTTGTCACTAGTGACTAGCAAAATCTGCTCCTAGAAACCTTACTTCAACCAAAACCTCACTACTAAAGAGTAAAAAGGAAATGTGACATTTCTTCAGGTACCTAAGTGTGTGTGGGGGGTGGGGGGAGTGAGTTCCAGCAGGGCTGAGCTCTATCAGCCCTAATTCACAATATTTTCTTACTGTTTCAGGGATACTGAACACAGTCTATCACAGACCAGTAAACCGTAACAATGACAAGAATGACAGCTTGTTGCTTTGGGTTTTCCTTTCTGTCTTGCTAACCAGACTCTGCTGCTCTGCCACTTATCACATAGCACAGGCTGGCCTGGAACTGCCCAGCCTTCCTAGCCTGGGTTACAGGCCTTTACCACTATCCCAGCTTCTTCAACACTTTTTACATTATTTGTGTGGGGGTGAGCATGTATACTATGGCAGGTGGAGGTCAGAGGACAGCTTGTAGGAGCTGGTTCTCTCCTTCCACCATCTCATTTCTGGGGACTGCACTCAAGTTGTCAGGCTTGACAGCAAGTGTCCTTCATGGAATTCACTGTCTCTCCCCCTCACTCCCACATCTTTTTTGAAGTGTTTGTGACTGAACTCAGGACCTCATGAATACTAGACAAGTGCTCAGCCACTCAACTCCACCCCTAACCCTATACCATATCTTCATCTTTTTTTTTTTTTTTTTTTTCTGAGACAGGATTTCTCTGTGTAGTTCTGGTTGTCCTGGAACTCAATCTGTAGACCAGGCTGGCCTTAAACTCAAAAATCCACCTGTCTCTGCCTCCTGGGTGTTGAGATTAAAGGAGCATGCCATGACCACCAGGCTGTTTATCTTCTTTTAACTGTTGAAAATGAGATTTTATTGGTCAGCCTGGTCTTGATAGCAAGCTCCAGGCCAGCCGGATCCTATTTCTTATTTATTGTGTGTGTTTAAGTATGTGGGCACGCACAAGTGTGGAGGTCAGAGGACAGCCTTTGGAAATTCTTTCCTTTTGCTTCATGGGACCCAGGGAATCAAATTCAGGTTATCAAATTTGGCAACTACCTTCTTTACCACTGAGCCATCCCATGAGCCTATCATCATCATCATCATCATCATCGTCATCTTCTTCTTCGAGAATGGGTCTCTCTACTATTCCTGGCTATTCTGAAACTATGTAGACCACGCTGGCCTCGACCTCATGAGATTAAAGGTGTGAATCACCACATCCAGCCTTCTTTATTTTCTTAATATGGGGTCTTGGTAAACTGCAAAACTGGCCACAACTCAGAACCCTCTTGCCTCGCCTTCCTGAGTAGCTGGGACTGAACAAGAGCCTGGCTGCATCACATCTTCAGTGAGATGTATAACCGAGCCAAGATTAGAAGGAGAAAGTATATGGCATAAATACAGTGGAGAGCACTTACAGCAACAGTTGGCTATACTCCAGACTTATTAAATTCACGTTTTCTAATTTACCTTCAACCCTTCCTTTTTTTCCCCTCTGGCTACTTTTCCCTCTATCAATTATAATCACAAGTAAGGTCCTGCTGATGATCTAAAGCACTGAAGACCGGCTCTCCTTTCAAAATCTTTGCTTTTGAAACCTATTCTATTTAAGGACACACTGCTCATTTTCATTTCAAATTACATTTAGAATGGAGAAGATGTGTGGGTGCGGGAACACCAGAGGGCAATCTTGGGTGTTTGGGTGCCATCCACCTTGTTTTTCAAGAAAAGATCACTGACTGGCCAGGAGCTTGCTGAGCAGGCTAGTCTGGTTGGCCAACGTGCCTCAGGGACACCAGTCTCCAGTCTCCAGTGCTGGGATCACAAGTACATCACAGCATCCATCCAGCTCTTTTTGGCATGGTTCTGGGGCCCACACTCAGGTCAAGATCAAGCTGTCTCCTAGCCCCCAGAAGATCTTCCTTAAAAAAAAACAAAAAACAAAAAACAAAACACAAGTCCTTACCCTATTTAGAAAATGTAAAAGTTCTTATTTACTGGCTTGGCACTGGAAGCCTTCTGTAATATTATTTCAATATACCTTTGAAATTGTTTTTCTAAGTATTCTTGGTAATTAATAATTTTACTTTGGTGATGTTAGTCCAGATCTACTATCCCTCCTTTAAAAATGTTACAGGGCTAGAGAGATGGCTCAACTGTTTATACTTGCTGTTCTTCTAGAGGACCTGAGTTTGGTTCCCAGTTCACAATCACCTCTAGTTCCAGAATATCTGACTCCCTCTTTTGGCTTCCACAGGAACCCACACACATCTGACATATAGTCACAACACATTAAAAACAAATAAAAAAACCAGCACTCCTATCTTTATGTCTTTGTACCATCTTAAAACTAATCCTCTTGTGTCTCTGTGTCAATTTAAACTATATCGATTTCTAAGGATCATCTCAAATCTATACCTCTGCCATGAGACATTCTCTAATTACTCAAGTACTGAGACTGCTCACTCTCTCCCTTTAATTTAATATGTGCCAGGCAGTGGTGAAACATACCTTTAATCCCAGCACTGAGGAAGTAGAGACAGGCAGATCTCTTCTGAGGCCAGCCTGCTCCATAAAGCGAGTTCTAAGACAGCCAGGGCTGTTACAGAGAAAAACCTTGTCTCAAAAAGCCAAAGAAAAAAACTTTATGTATATAAGCATTTTTGCCTGCATGTACTATTTGTGTACCTGCTGCCTGTGGGGACCAGAAGAGGGTATCAGATCCCCTGGAAGTAGAGATACAAATGGCTGTTAGTTGTCTTCTGGATTCTGGGAATTAGTCCAGATTCTCTGGAAGAGCAGCCCTAGATCTCTCACACTTATGATGTAGCTGTGTGTATCTAAAGACTTGTACTTGGGAAGCAAGGCAGATAGGCCTTAAGACTGAGGTTAGCCTGGGGCTACACAGCAAATCCCTGCCTTGAAGAACAAAACACCCTGGCATGGTGGTGAATGCCTTTAATCCCAGCACTCAGGAGGCAGAGGCAGGTGGATCTCTGTGAGTTTGAAGCTAGCCTGATACACAGTAAGTTCAAAGGCTACAGAGAGACTTTGTCTCAGAAAAACAAAATAAACAAACAAACAAAAAAAAAAAAACCATCCAAAGGGCAGACAAGATGGCTCAGTAGGTAAAGACACCAGCTTATGAAGCTGAATTCAATCTCCGGGACCCGTATGATAGGAGAGAGCCAATGTGAGTTGTCCTCTGACCTCCACGTGTGAGCCTTGACATGCAAGCACACTAAATAAATGAGAAAAAAAAAAAAAAAAAAAAAAAAAAGAGCCCTATGGTAGAGGACTAAAGAGATGGCTCGGCGGTTAAGCGCAGGTACTACTCTTCCTGAGGACCCTAGTTTGGTTCCCAGCATCCACGTCAGGTGGCTCAAACACCTGTAATTCCAGCTCCAAGGGATCCAACGCACTCCTGTGAACAGACCCACACACAGACACACATAATTAAAAATAAAAAATAAAAATCTTAAAAAAAAAATTCCAAGGTGTATGTGAATCCTTTGTGTTATGTATTTATTACTATGTTCCACTTTAAAGTTTTAAATGCAATTATTCTCTCAGCCAACAGAAAATACATGTGCTAATGCCCCGTATAGTGCAATAACAGAGATATGTATATCGCAGGAATTCAATACATAGTTTCATAACTTATATGTGAGAATGATGACAATTCATTCATAATAGAGATCTCTCTTTCCTTCTGGCTTTATAATCTGGGGAAAGGGAGAGCACTAAGAGCAGAATGAACCAACTGAGGGTCTACTATTTCCTTATATGGGGAGAAAAGAGGTCCCTGAAGAAGTTTTTAAACACTCCTAAGTTGTCAAGTGTTATTAAAAAGTTCCCAGGGGGGCTGGCAACACACACACACACACACACACACACACACACACACACACACAGTCTATGGCCAGTAAGATGGCTAAAAAAAGGTAAAGGCACTGAGACTAAGCCTGGCTGAGTTCAAAGGAGCCACATGGTGGAAGGAGAGAATGAACTCCTACAAGTTGCCCTCCACACATATGCTGTAGATTTCTCATTTATACGAATGTTCTCCCCCCCCCTCACACACACACACACACACAAAATGTAGCAGTGGGGGAGGGGAGCATACGCTAGAGAGATGACTCAGCTGTTAAGAGCACTGGCTGCTTTTCCAGAGGACCTAAGTTCAATTCCCAGCACCCATATGGTGGCTCACAACTGTCTGAAACTCCAGTTCAGGGGATCTGACACCCTCTTCTGGCCTCAAGGATACCAGGCACACAGGTGGTACATAAACATACACAAAAGCAAAATACCCCAACATATAAAATTCCAAAGGGACAAGCACCTGCCTAGCATGTGCATGGCTTTGGTTTGGTCCACACACAAAGGAGGAAAAAGAAGAAACTTATTAACAACAGAACTTTCAGCTGGGGCTGTAAAATAATTTCCAAAAATTTC
Source organism: Cricetomys ansorgei (assembly GCA_026225945.1). NCBI lineage: Eukaryota > Metazoa > Chordata > Mammalia > Rodentia > Nesomyidae > Cricetomys > Cricetomys ansorgei. The sequence continues at coordinate 2,983,072 of JAMJFZ010003384.1, forward strand.
CCTCAGGGACTCAGAGTAGGATCAAGAAATATAGATAGTAAGCAACCTAAGACCTTAAAATTAGTTCAAAGTTCCTTCATTTTATTTTACTCCTACATGAAATTTCTCTCCAATAAGTATCTTTTTCAGAGAATTCTATGCTAATCAGAAGAGCTGAAAGCACATATACTCTGAAGAGTTAAATATGGAGGAATTGTCACTCTTGATAACCACCAACAGTACTAACAGTTGAAAATATCTGTTCATTTACACACTGGCTTAGTACATTTATCTTATGCCCACCATCACACATACATACTGCCTTGAAAAAAATCTTAATTTTTGCTGGACAAGTGGGACATGCTTTAATGGTAGCACTCAGAAGGCTGCGGCAAGTGGATCTCTGTGTTCAAGGCCAGCCTCGCTGGTCTATTAGTGAGTTTCAGGCCAGCCAGGGCTACATGATGAGACCTTGCCACAAAAAAGCAAAACAAAATTAAAATCTTTCCAAAGACAAAGGCTATATTTACAGCCTTTTACATGAGATACTGAAGAGGTTCAGAGAAAAGTCATACTGGCTCATAAGACACTCAGCAGTTAACATGTAAGTAAAACCACATTTCAAAAAAGACACAATTTCTCTAAAACAGATGTCAAATATCAGTTTCACAGAACTCTCCTCAGACTTTCATGGAGGCTTAGCATGAAAGGAGGCATCACTACCTCCCCCACCAACTACGCAGGACGACAAACAGCGCAGTGGGGAGGGAGATACGTACTGGGCGAATGTCTGCTGAGCTCCAGCTCTGGTCTCTCCAGGCTGCTCTGAAAGTCAGGAGGCAGCAGGGAAGCCACTCCCTCAGGATGGATCATCTCGTCCTCCGACTCAGCTGAAGCTTCTGCAAAGTACACATTGGGTCGGGGCAGGGAGGGAGTGAAGGGCTCAGCAGTGGGAATTACGTAAGAGTGAAGGATGGCAGGCAAAGTTACAGATACAGAGACATATACCAAAGAAGAGCTCTGACAAAAAAGGAATAGCCTCCCTAGAGCTAAGCTCCACCTCATCTAAATGGTGGCATGGCTTATTTCTAACTCCCCTTCTAATCAGAGTCAAACTAAGCCTCTCCTTTCCCTGACAAAGTTAAACTGTAACTCATCTGGCTTCACAAAGTGCTGAAAGCAAATGAGTAGCAGTCTTAGCCTGACTTATTCTGGAATTAGTTAGACCCATCTACAGGGATCAAAGCAAAGACCTTTTCAGAAGTGATGATCTGGGCTTACCTTCAAGTTCTGCAGCCTCTCGAGCTTCTCGTTCTAGACGCTGCCTGAGTAGTTCCTGCTGCTTTTCCAGATACTGCTTTATGAAACTGTTCTGGCTCATTTCCTCCCCAATCTGTAGAGGAAATGGGATAAAAAAGTCTAAGGAAGAGCAACTTTTAGGTTATTAGGAAGGTCTGAATACAGGTAATGGATACTTGAGTCATAAATAAGATACAAAACTGTTTTTCTAGTTTTAACCCTGTCATAGATTTTGAGTTTTATTTTTCATTTTTGTTATGGATTAAATGCATAAAAATATATTTAGACAGTCAAAGTATAAAATCCAATGTGAAGTTCCATAGCTTCAGAATGGCTATTCTAACTGTAGAGAAGTTCATGGTACATAGTAGCATGTACACAAAGTACATACTCTGTGTATGGTTAATTTAGCTATGTAATATTTCCTATTTGCAAGTTCTTTATGATGAAAAACAGTTTTTTTAATTAATGAAAGCTTTCAGGGCTGGAGAGATGGCTAAGCAGTTAAGAGCACTGGCTGTTCTTCCAGAGTCATTGACTTCAATTCCTAGCACTCACATGGCTTCTCACAACCATCTATGATGGAGTCAGATGCCCTCTTCCAGCATGCAAACATACATGCAGACAGAGCACTCATACATAAAATACATAAATAAATCTTTTAAAAAATCCTTTTATTTATGTGTATAGGTGTTTTGGATGCATGTGTATCCGTGTAGCACATGTGTAAAGTGCACAAGGAGCTCAGAGGAGGGCTTCAGATGCCCTGGGATTGGAGTTACAGGCACTTAACTCTGAGCTGCCAGGTGGGCACTGAGAATTAAACCTGGGTCTTCTGGAAGAGCAGCCAGTGTTCTGAATTACTAAACCACTGCTCCAGTCCAACCCCCTTTAAAAAAAAAAAAAAAAAAAGCTTTAAAAATGCTTATCAACGATTTAGGTTTGATATGTTAAAACGTTTTAAAAATAATGGGGGCTTGACAGATGGCTCAGCAGTTAAGAGGACTGGCTGCTCTTCAAGAGGACCCAGGTTCAATTCCTAGCACCCACATGGCAGCTCACAGCTCTCTATAACTACAGGGGATCTGACACCCTCACACAGACATATATACACATTGTTCAAAACACCAATGCACATAAAACGAAAATAAATCACTAAAAAATTACGCCTGTAAAAAAATTAAAATTATGAAACAGTTCATTAAAAGTGACAAAGGTAAACTAAAAAAACATGAATTTAAATCATTTCTATAATAGTTTCCAAACATATAAGACTTTTCTCTTTTAGTCAGAAAACAGTCTAAGAAAGTATACCAGAGAAATGCAAGAAATTCCACGAAGGAAGTCTACCTTATGCATCTGGATTCAAGAAACATAACTTTTGGAAGGCTTTTTCTAAGCTATTCCTGTATTAAAGAGCATAATAAATAGCACTATGGCAAAGAGAGACACCACTAATACTTTATTTAAAATATTCAGTCTAAAGAGTGATGTTAGTGCACTTAAAAAGAAGGAAGAATTTTAGGGATTATGCTTCTTTTGAAGACAAGGTCTCACTACATAGTCCAGGCTGGCTTCAAACTTGGCAATTCTTTGGCATCAGCACCCTCCGTTTGAGTAGTACAGGTGTGCTAACACAATGGACCCTGTGTGTGTTCCTGTGTGTCTGTGTGTTGGGGATCATACCAGTAGGTTATATTCTAAATCTGAATTATGCCTTTTTATCTAAGTTTTTATATAAACCAGAATTTATCTAAAAATATTCAACTGTTTTTCTCAAAACTGAGACGAGTAGGCACAATGGCACTTTAACCCCAGCACCAGAGAGGCAGAGGCAGGTAGAGCTTTGTTGAGTTCCAGGCCATCCAGAGCTACAGTGAATCCCTGTCTCAAAAACCAGATAAATCCCAGGCTGGAGAGATTGTTCAGCAGTTAGAAGCAACTGTTGCTCTTACAGGGGACCCAGGTTTAGTTCCCAGCACCCACATGGTAGCTCACAACCATTGGTAACTCCAGTTTTAAGAGGTCTGACCCTCCTTTCTGACATCTCCAGGCAAAGGGAATGGACACAGTGCACATGCATACAAGCAGCAAAACACTCATAAAAAACAAAATAAGTAAATCTCAAACGAATTTTAAAAAATAAAATAAATTAATCTGAGGGAAAAAAAGTACTAGTTTCTCCAAAAGATCAAGTTCTACCAACCCAGGAAAACATTCTACTATATATCAAAAGTTCAAATGCAGGGCTGAAGACATGGCTCAGCAGTTAAGAGCACTGGGTGTTCTTGCAGAGAACCTGGGTTCGAGACCCAGTGCATAAGTATCAGGCTCACAATCATCTGTTAACTACAGTTCTAGGTATCCAAAGCTCTCTGAGGACACCAGGCATGGACATGGTAAACATACACAAATGCAGGCATAACACCCATATGCACAAAAGAACTAAAATAGAAAACAATTATAGTAGTTAAACATATGAAATCAAGGGACAAAGAAAAGGAATACACATTCAATATTTAAGACAAAAGACAAAATACACCACAGAAAGGGGAGTGCAAATGGCTCATGCCTGCGATCATACCACCAGAGAAGTTGACACTAGAGAACTGCCGTAAGACTGAGCCAGCCTGGGCTACAGAATGAGTTTCAGGCCAGCCTCGGCTAACCCTGCCTCTAAAACTCTAAACTAATCAACTGTTTTTGTTTTGAGTAAAACAAACAAACAAACAAAAAACCAAAAAACCTTTGGCATGTCTGGCATTGTGGCCCACGCCTTTAATCATGGGGGGGGGGGGGTGGCAGAAAAAGGTGGACTCTGGGAGTTCCAGGACAGCCAGGGTTAACCCTTTCCCCTCCTATAACATGCTCACATTCTTTGTCCTTCAGTTTTATTTTCACAAGTTTTCCTCCTCACATCCTTACCTAGCGACGTCTAGAGACCTACAAAGAAGTCAACCCAATACTTCCTATGTTTTCTGTCATATTTCCTAATAGTACTTATTTCACCTACCTCGAAGACATCCCTTAGTCCTCAATGGACAATGACAAAGTGTAGGGTTCAAGTATGAGAAAACAAGTGTTTGCTTGTTAATACAAGTAAGGCTTCAAGTCTGAAATGCAATGATCCAAAATACAACCGTGAACTGACTACTTTAAGTAGTTTCTTTTAAAAAAACTTCTATTTTTATTTTATGTATGTGTTTTACCTGTATGTATGCGTGTGCACCATGTGTGGGCTTGGTGTGCAAAGCCAAGAGGATGTGGGATGCCCTGGAATTGGAGTTATGTACGACTGTGAGCCACCATATGGGTGCTGGGAACGGAACCTAGGTCCTCTAAAGAGCAACAAGTGCTCTTAACTACTGAGCCGTCCTCTTCAGCTTCCATTTATCGGTGTATGGACGTGTATCTGTGTGTATGTGGGTGTGTTTGTGTGCTCAGCCATGTCCTTGGAGACCAGAAGAGTGTGTTGGATCCCTTGGAACTGGAGTTACAGATGTTTATGAGCTACACAACGTAGGTGCTAGAATCCAAACTCTGATTTGAATAACTGAGTGTCAAGCACTAACCACTTGGCTCTCCAGTCCCTTGGGTACGTTTTTTTTTTTTTTTTTGTTTTTTTTGTTTTTAATGCTTGTTAACTTCAGAAAGCTGACTATAGATTGTGGGACTTACAGCTTAATGAGGTATTAACAAGGGAATAGGAAAGCTATTTTCCACAGTATCCTGGGACCTCATCTAGTCCTGGGTCCACACGCTTTCCTTTTAAGTGTGTGACACTTTAAATGAAGGGATTTTTAAAAGCTGAAAAGCACCCTGAGAGACAAGGTCTAGAAATTTATACTTTGTTTTTAACTATAGAATTATCTCTAAAATGAAATATATGTAGAAAGCTGGTGCTGGGAGCAGAAGCCCGTTATCTTAGCACTAGGAAGGCTGGTCAAGACTGCCCTGAGTCTGAAGACAGCATAGGTTACACTGTGAGTCCCAAGCCTTCATGGCCACACGGAGAGACCCTGTCTCAACCCTTAAAAGAAAAATAAAAAAAATTATGAGAAACCCTTGGGAGAAAGTATCTTCCCTAAGACATCCCAGCAGAGCAGATACAAAACTACGGACTAAGTCCAACTACTCTTTCTATGACAGGTGAGGAAACTAAGACCTCCAAATGTTAAGTTCCTTGTCCTAAATAATAAAAGTTTTATGAAGGTTTAAGAGTAACTATAAACAGCTAAGTAGTAGCACTAGAAATAAGGAGTTATTAATAAAGGCTTGAATTCTTTTAAAAAAAATTGTCAAAAAAGAGTTCTTAAAAAAAAAAGTATTTTCCTGCATGGCTCTGTTGGTGGCATATTTTACATCTATATCCAAAGACAACTTTCCCCCTAAACTAATGGCAAATAAGTGACTTTAGATTCTGTGGCACACTCCTCTACAAGTATCCAAAATCCACTTATAGCTCCTTCTTTAAACTCTAGGTTCTAATGCAAAACTGGGCTGGATTAGAATTCAACTGTCTTGAGGGCTGGAGTGATAGCTCAGCAGTTAACTGGCTGCTCTTGTAGAGGACTCAGGTTCAATTCAGTACCCATATGGTGGCCCACAGCTGTCTGTAACAGTTCCAGAGGATTCAACATCCTCTTCTGGCCTCTGTGGGCACCAGGCACACATAATGCGCAGACATAGTTGCAGGCAAATCATCCATACACATAAAAAAATGAATCTTAAAAAAAAAAAAAAGACAACAATTGTCTAGTATAAGAACACTGGCAACAAAAATAATTTAAGAAAACACTGTTTTTGATAAGCATGAAAGACACGACACCAAGTCCTTCCATTTACCATTTTCTCCAAACAGTCCATTCTAGCTAAACAAACTTTTTTTCTTACCTGTGAATTTGGCTGGAATGCAGCATGGGGTGTTGAGTGTTTCTGTAAATTTTCTAGCATTAGAGCCTAGTATAAAGAAGAGCAAAAATCAGAAATGGGGGGGTGGCGCACACGCGCACACAAACAAAAAAGCAACCCAGATCTCTACCTTTGCCAGAGCCTTTTCATTAAATTAAATTACTTAAATACACATTTATACTATACTCCTTTCACAGAGCCTAAAAGCCCTTTACTAATACTATTCCATTCACCTTCATAACACCCTTAAAGGTAGCCATGGTTACTGCTCACAAATACACAAATATAAAATCAGGCACACAAAGAATCAGTGACCTGGCTCTGTCATAAAAATCAGCAAACCCGACAAAATCAGTACTAGAATCTCTACTATTGTCTGAAATTTTGACTAGGAGCCACTTCTAAATCTGGTAATACAGGCAAAAAACACTGAATACATAAACAAGCTTTAAATTACACAAAACCAACACGAAGCTGCTGATTTGGATTTTTACTATTACTTACTTAGTCACTCAGAACTAACACTACTTAAGTGAACTCACACAATTTCCAGCACAGTGACACCCAGACTAATCAAATGTATTAAAATTTCAAAGAGAATCTGACCATAGGCTTTGTAATCTGTGGTCTGGCCTAATCCACACCCACCCACAAACTGTCGGCTTCGGGATAAGCCAACGGTCTGTCAACTCAAACCCTGAACTAACCAAGTCTCAATCTGTACTATCGGCCACGTACTCTAATGAGCTCTTCGTTACACCGGTCCATTTCGCCTTCCCTCCGTTTACACTAAACCGATACACAGTGTGTGTATCTCAAGACAAGCTCGTTTTCGTCTACTCGAACTGATACGGAATCCCCAGCCTAAGGTAAATCTGTCTCACCTCTCGCACTAATATTCACCAAATCCTTATCCAGACTGCTTCTCGCTCGATTCCCTACAAATTAGACACCCGTCTCTCACCAAGTCCTTCTATGAAGGTTTCCCTTTATCTTCGGTCTTAATCTAATCAAGCGGACATTTTTACCCTACCCCAAACGTACTATTGGAGACACAGACACCAACCCCATCTGCCCAACTGCACCCCTAACTCGGACCCAACCCTACTCGCCCCCTTAAGGCCGGCCACACCGGTGGTTGTAGAGGGATTTAACTCCTTCTGCAGCGCATGCGCCGAAAACACAGACACAAACAAGGAGGGGGTGGGGGAAGAAGGAAGGAGCTTAAGACACTCCGGGAGAGTAGCGCGCACCCTCCCATTTTGGGCTCGCGCCGCTGCCGTTAAGGCGGGAACCGGCGTTATCTCTATTCCAGCGCAAGCCACACCAACCACCGTGCGCGTGGATCTGTAGGCTCGCGCTGGCGGCCTGAGAGAGCTCGCGCCGAGCCCGGACACTGCGCCTGCGCCGCGGCAGAGACTCGTCTCTACCGGGTCCGCTCCCCTCCGACACCTCGGCAACGCTGACTTCTCACCCCTTTGAGCCGCTTGACCAGGGCACTCTTCTGCCCGCTCTTGGCTAGGCCTCGCTGCTCCAGTGCGGCCTTCAGGTCGGTCACCCGCAGAGCCTGAAGAGGCTTCCCGTCCAGAGTCACCTCCTCCAGCTCCGCCATCTTGCGTGAGGTACTCGGGTCCGTCCCGACGGCTTCGGGCATCTTCGGTAATTTCCGCCAACGCCCTTCGAACGTGCCGAATTGGCTCCGCCCACTGCCATAGTCTACCCCTCTATTACCCCTCAGAATTCCCCGGGTTCCTCCGGAACTGTTCGGCCGTTTCCGTCTCCACATCGGTACCAATCGGCTCTTTCCATCTGCCCAGCGACCGACCCCTCCCTCTTTGCTTTCAGGCTCGTTTGTTTTCGCCTAGCCGAGACTTAGAATCGAATCTATTCGGAAGCATTCGAATCTGACATAACCATAATCGGAGCTACTCGGCTATCTCCGGACCTGGCGCTGAGGCGCTGAGGCACTTGGGTGTTTGGGGCTGGTTCAGGACCGGAAGTGCGTGGGTTACTGGGTTGGCTTTGCTTAGGGTTTTCTGGAAACATGGAAGAGACTATGGTAGTTGGAGCTGGAGCTGAGGGACTCTTGTGATTTCTGGGCGCCCTCTGAGAGGAAAGGGGAGGTAAGAAGTGAAGAAGTCTCTCTCTCTCTCTCTCTCTCTCTCCTTGGCCAGATAAGATTTGGTGTCTGCCGGTTTTCTTTTAGGGAACTCTCCTGCTCCCTTGGTGAAACCTCTGTGGTCCCTATCCCTACATCCTGGACACTCGGTCTAAGGAATACTTTGTCCAGTGGAGCTTGATGAATAAGAGACTTCCGGCTTCCAAACGTGGGGAAAGGTGGCACTGTGTCTTTGATCCCAGACAGTGTCCTTATTAATGACGTTGAATTTAACTTTACCGTGGAAGCCGTGTAGCAAGACCCTGGGCGGGGGGGGGGGGGGGGGATGGGGGACGGGAGGGGGCGAGGACAAAACATTCCCTTTCCCTGAAAAAGAGCAATCTTCCAACTTGGAGCAGAAGGAACACAAGTAGTAATTTAGGTCATAGACGGTTGTTAGAGCAAACTGTAGGACTAAAACATTTTGGAATAAGTTAGCTAACACTTGCATCCATGATGCAAAATCGTTGGCACTTACAGGTGTAAACCAGTAAGGAAAACTGTCAGAGACACGTGTGCAGCATATCACACTCCTTAGGCTGCCTAAGTCAGGAAAGCAAAGGGACTTTTTTCAGAACCTTGAAAGTACACCTTCTGATTTTCTAATTCTTTATTTGAGGCAAGACCTTCACCTACCGTACTCTAAAGTGTGTTGACGCTGTATAGAATTTAAGGGGGTCATAGGAAATGAGTTCCTGACAAATTTCAGAGGATGTGCACACAATCGCACAGAAGGTTCTTGCAGCCTATATGCCTCCCCCGCACTGTTGATAGCTATGAAACAATTAGCATTTAGGCTGGGACCAGTTGCTGTACCAAAGTTCTAAAAACTTCACTTTGATTTTAGAGTATAAGCATGAACCCAACCTGAAACAGTAAGAGAGGTAGAACGGGTAAGAACTGTGTTTTCTGTTTGGTTTTGTGATCAGGTCTTAGAGTATGTTACCGAGGCTCACCTCAATTGTTTTATTTTATTTTATTTTATTTCTGTTTTTTTTTTTTTTTTTCTTTTTTCCCAAACAGGGTTTCTTTGTGTAGCCCTGGCTGTCCTGGAACTCACTCTGTAGACAGGCTGGCATCAAACTTAGATGTCCACCTGCCTCTGCCTCCTAAGTGCTGGGATTAAAGGCGTGTGGCACCACTGCGTGGCTTGTTTTGATATTGTTAATTGTGTGCCTGTGTGTCTGAGTGTGGCTGTGTGCCTATCCCACAGAGACTAATGGCACTGCTCTAGAACTGAAGCTACAGGTGGTTTCAAGACACCTAATATGGGCGTTCTGGGAGAGCAGGAAAGTGCATCCACCTGCTGAGCAGTCTTCCCAGCTCCTCAACTGGTTGTTTTTAAGATTAATTATAGGAGTATCTGGGTTTTAGCTCATTGGTAGACTGCTCATTTTCTATGCCAGAAGCCCTGGGTTCTGTCCCTAGCACCACAGAAACCATGTGGTGAACCTCCAAACAAGAGGTTCAGGTGTCTTCGTTCACTTTAGTACACCTGTGATGACCTAGGCCATGAGGGCTATATACACCTAAAAAGCCCTCAAGTATCTGAAAGGAGTCCCTTTAAAGAAAGTGTGACTTTTAGGCAGTGTAAGAGTTGGTAAGTGTGCCCGTGACAAACCTTAGGCTGGACATACGGTTGGTGGCCCCAGAAGAGTGCTGAATCTTTGCTACAAATGCTTGCAAATGCTGAACTTGCAGGTTTAGATATAGATTCTGTGGTCATTGACAATATCCAGAACAAAGCACCCAAAATACAGTCAGATCAACCAACGCGTGATTGCCTGCCACATTGAGATGATCTTCTCTGAAAAGGAGCTGTTCCCAAGCCAGTAGAGGCGGCTACAAAGGAGAAAAATATCCCAGAAGAAACGGGCACAACTGAAACTTCCAGCACGTGCATAAATTTAGTATCAAATAAATGCAAATAAAAGTTAATGAAATAAAGCAAAGGCAGGAAGAGACAGTGGTTGGGTAGGGTTTTGTTTGTTTGTTTGACCCAGAGTCTCATGTATTGCAGGCTGGCCTGGAACTCCCAGTAAGTGAGGCTGGTCTTTTAAATGGTGATCCTCCTGCCTCCACTGTGTGTGCCATATGTACCACCATGCTTGGCATGTGTTTTTGTTCATTGTTTTGAGATAGGGCCTCACTCTGTAGGTTAGACTGTCCTGGAATGTGCTGTGTACCTATGTAGTCCAAGCTGGCCTTTAATTCTTGGCAGTCTCCCATCTCAGCTTTCTAAGTGTTGGAATTACAGGTGTGAACCCCACACTTGACTTAGGTTAATGGCATTGAAAAGAAAAGAAGGCTGGCAAACACCAAGTGTAGTTATTCTTGGGTGACTTTCCTAAGTCTTGGGTAACTAGATAAAGATAAAAATAAAGGATCTTCTTGGGTGGTGGTGGCACAAGCCTTTAATCCCAGCACTCAGGAGGCAGAGGCAGGTGGATCTCTGTGAGTTTGAGAAAGCCTGGCCCACAGAGTGAGTTCCAGGACAGCCAGAGTTACAACAGAGAAACCCTGTCTTGAAAAAAAACTGTAACAAAAGAATCTTGTTAAGCATAAAATGGCTATGTGCATTTGTAATCCCGATGTTTAAAAAGCTGAAGCAAGAGGACCAAATTCCTGGCCAGTCTAGGGCTGCACATATATAGTGGAGTTGTATCATAAGAAAGGGACTTGTTTTCCTATAGATATAGAATTGGTGAATGCTGATTGGGTGTAGTAGGGTTTGTTGCTTGGGAGGTTATGATTTTGGTTGCTGCCAAAGAGTGTATTAACAGAGCTTTGTTTATTGCAGGATGCCATTGGAATCACCTTCCTCTTCAATGCCACCATCCTTCCCTTCTCTGCTGCCTTCAGTGCCAGACGATATTGCCAGCTCTTCCCCTCCTCCAATGTCTTACATCACTTCCCAGGAGATGAAGTGTATTCTTCACTGGTTTGCTAGTTGGTCAGGTCCCCAACGGGAACGTTTTCTACAAGACCTGGTAGCTAAGGCGGTGCCAGGAAAACTACAGCCACTGCTGGATGGTCTGGAGCAGCTCAGTGTGTCTGGGGCAAACCGACCACCTTGTATCTTTGAGTGTCAGCTACGCCTTTGGGATCAGTGGTTTCGAGGCTGGGCTGAGCAGGAGCGCAATGAATTTGTCAGGCAGCTGGAGGTCAGTGAGCCAGATTTCGTGGCTAAGTTTTATCAGGCAGTGGCTGCTACTGCTGGTAAAGACTGATAGGCGTTCAGATCAAGAAGATAACTACCTGTGATCAAGCCAAGGCCACACCTGTGGTGAAGATTCAGCGCAAGCGTGTCACTTAAAGGTTTCCCTGAACTGCCGGGGGAGTGGTGCTCCTTTTATTCCAGCACTCAGGAGGCAGAGGCAGCCTGGTCTGCATAGCAAGTTCCAGGCCAGCCAGTGCTACAAAGTGAGACCCTGCCTTTAAAAAAAAAGAAAAAGATTTGCTTGAACTTCATGATGAGTGCTAGCACTGTTTTTAACATTTTAACAGTATGTCTCTTGGACTTTATAAATGTGAACCATTTAAACATATCTGATTATGTCAGTCACTTGCTTTCTTTACAGGAGATGTCTAAATCTCAAGAATTTAATGACTGCTTTTGTTACTATAACTAAAAAGAACCTATATCTTCTAACTCAAGCCTACTGCTGGCCCACATGGCTGGTTTTCCACTTCACCCAACTCTAGCATAATTATGTGATGTCCCAATCATTGGATTTCCCAGTGATGATTTAATAAAATTAAGGAAAATCAAGAAGTAATTACTTGATCCTTCATATTGTTTGACTCCAGAAAGCAATGAAGATTGGATATAACAGTGACATTTTCTAACGCATGTGTGATATCTTGGGCTGCTGGCAAATGTTCTGCTGTTGGTCTACAGCAGTCTGAAAATAAGTGATACCTCACAGATTAAACAATTGATTGGGGGTTATCAAAATAAAGAATAGATCTTCACCTTAAGACTACATTTTATACATGGGAAAAGCTTTGTAAAGTTGATATCCTGGCAAAGAGGAATCTTGAGGAAAGTAAAGCAGCAATAAGTAGATTTTCCCATCTAGTAGTCTTCTTGTTTACTTTTACGTGTCTGTGTGAAGGCCTGCATGTATGTTTATATACTGTGTACATGCCAGTGCCACAGAGGTCACAACAGGGTGTTCGATCCCCTGAAACTAGAGATACAGAAGGTTGTGAGTCACTCAATGTGAGTGCTTGAAATTGAGTCTGGGTCTCCTACACGTGCTCTTAATTTAAAAAAAAAAAACAAAACCATTTTTTTGTTTGTTTGTTTTTTGTTCTCTGTGTAACAGCCCTGGCTGTCCTGGAACTTGCTTTGTAGACCAGGCTGGCCTCAGACTCAGAGATCTGCCTGCCTCTGCCTCCCAAGTGCTGAGATTAAAGGTGAGCACCACTGCTGCCTGGCTAAAAAAAAAAAAAAAAAAAAATTAAGGGGAGGCGGCTGGAGAGATGGCTCAGCAGTTACAAGTACTGGCTGCTCTTCTAGATGACCCAGGTTCAATTCCCAGCACCCACACAGCTGCTCATAACTGTCAGTAACTGCAGTCCAGGGGATCTGACATTCTCACACAGACATGCATGCAGACAAGACACCAATATAAAATGAATTATTTTATACATAAAAATGAATTATTAAATTTTTAAACAATTCTGAATGTATATGTATGTGTATGGATTCTGTCTGTGTATGGGTGCTCATGAGCCACAGCGTGCATGTAGAAGTCGGAGGACAACTGGAAGGAGTTGGGTTTTCTCTGTCCACTTTATGGCTCCTTAGGAATCACACAGGTAAGTAACTTTACCCATTGAGCCATCTTCTGGCTGGCATCCAGTAATCATGTTCTGGGTGGTATCACATACCTTACTTTCATCAGATCTCTTATGCCATGATGGTTAAGTGGTAGATGGTCCCACTTGGAGTGTAGCTCGTTTCTGATAAGCCAAAGTTCCCAGTGCACCCACCAGAATTAGCAACAGTAGGCAGAATCCCATGGACAGAAGTAGGTCAGTCAGAGAGAGGTTATGGTCCAAGGAAGTCAGCAGCCTAGGAACATGAAAGGTACTGTTTGTTCTGTAGTAATGCCAAGGAGTTATGGGACTCAAACCGGTTTGAATCAAGCACTAGGGCAAACCAGTAAGAGCAAATGTAGAACTCAAAATGTGGAAATAAAACCAGGTTCCAAGCTGGGAGGTGGTGGTACGCGCCTTTAATTTCAGCACTCCTGAAGGCAGAGGCAGGTAGGACTCTGAGTTCGATGCCTCCTGGTCTACAGAGTGAATAACAGGACAACCAGGGCTATTGAACAGAGAAACCCTGTCTCAAAAATAAACAAGAAAAAAACCAAGAAGACCTAACAGTATTAGGCTAGCTTATGGGATGAGACTGTTTTGGTAGCTAAATCTCTCTGCTTAAGAGATTGCCTGAGGCAAGAGGATCAGAAGATCAAGATCACCCTCAGCTGTATAGCGAGTTTGAGGCCATCCTGGTACTAAATGAGACCTTGTCTCATTAAAAAAAAAAAAAAAGCAACTGGGGAGGCAGAGGCATCTGGATCTCTGTGAGTTCAAGGCTAGCCTGGTCTACAAAGAAAGTTCTATGGCAGCCAGGGCTACACAGTGAAACCCTGTCTCACCCTTCACAAGCACAAAGTCAAGACAACAACTGAAATCCTAAAGTTCTAGGGTTAAGGCCCTACTATTGTTTGATGGTCCCCAGGAGATGCTGGGCATGTTTACTGAGATGTATAACCCTGTCTAGAAAAGGTACAGACAAATGTGATTTCAAATGTCTGGACAGCAGGGATTCAAAGCTTGTACTAAGCTTTGGGGACACGATCTTACTTGCTGTATTCTGTGGTAAAGATGGCTTCTCCATAGTGTACTTGGAGGGGCTTTTCCTGAAGAGTCACGGTCAGGGCCCTGTACAGCATAGCAACAGAAGGCCCTTGACAGCCAGGAGACTTCCACATACTAACAGTAAACACCATACTTGTGGTGATGGATGGGCCGTGGAGATAGCACCTGAACAGACATTGAGATCTCTTAATGGAGCAGGAGTGCTTGCAGGAGAACATCTAAAGAGTTAAGCTTGGGCTTCAGAGTGGGATGAATAAGAGGGTGCAGAGGAGAGTGTGAAGGGAAGGACTTGAGCATTCTCTGTGACCCACTGTCTAAATAGGCAGAACTGCCCCTTTACCTGCTAGTGCCACCTCTTGTCACCAGAGCCTGCAGAACTGCCTCAGCCAGCTCTTCTCTCTGTTCTTTCCCCAGAGAGTGGCCTGGGCTCCCGGTTAACCCTAAAGACAGCTGAAGTCGCAGGTCTTGGGTTGAAAAACTCATTGGTGGAGAGGTGACGACACTGCTCCCATCATTGCTCAGACATAGCCGGCCTTGGGGACAGTAGAGAAGACCATAGTATCCAGGTATCTGCAAGGAGGTAGTGGGGTAGAAGCTACATTTGGTTACTCGCTCAGGGCTGCCTTCTAAGAAAAATGGCACATGGGCTAAGTAGATATTTAGGAAAAAAGATAGGCTGGCCAGGGGCCGAGGGTGCAGCTCAGTGAACACAACGCCCAGCACTCCTAAGTACATGCACAAATAAAAAATATAAATAAATAAATAAAAGGAGAAAACAAATTGAGCAGTAGGCTTGGTGGTTCATATCTGTAATCCCAGTATATGAGAGGCTAAGGCAGCAGCATTGTCTGAGTTTTGAGGCTAGCCTGGGCTATGTAGCTAGTGCTGGGCCAGCCTGGACTACAGAGTGAGACACTTAAGAAGTTGGACAGTATCACCAGGCAAGCATTTCCTGACTTTCCCGCCTGTATGCTCTGACTACTCATAATTCTCACCCGCATAGCCTTTCCCGGAAGACACGGGATCCATGGTGACCCCTCCACTTGCACCTCATATGCCCCCTTGTATGTGCATTGATGTAAGTAGCAACGGGCAGTGGGATCTTCCTTGAGATTCGGAGTTCTTGGTGGTTGGCTGGTCTTGTCTTCGGAGGGCACATGGGAGGTAAGGTTGGCAAGGAAGCAGCGGCTGTGTGGATGGTAGATCTCCCCATGGGGGTTCTCCGCTCCGGCGAGGAGTCCATTCTCCTCCTTCCAGCACTCACTCTGCAGTGTAGGGGAAAGAGAACATAACGAAACATAATGTAACAACTCCTCACAGCCCGCTCTCTATCCTGCAGTCCACTCACCCCATTGGCTAAGGGTTTGTACATGCGGCAGCCTTCCAGCATCGGGTCTGAGGAGCAGCTTCCCTTGTCCAGGTGCAGATAGTGACAGCCCAGCCCACTGTGTGCACGGGAGAGTAGAGAGATGACACTAAGATCACCACAGTTGTATAGTCCCCTGCCCACTCGACACACCTGTGGGTGCAGAAGAAGTCCGAGGATCCATTCCTGCATGTGCTCACAAGGCCAAATTCCAGGCCAGAACCTGCTTGTGAAATAAGAAAGCACTCAGACGAAACCCCAGGCTAGGCACAGTGGGCACGCCTTTAATCCCAGCACTTGGGAGTGAAAGCCAGGAGGGATTCTGTGAGTTCGAGGCCATCCTGGTCTACACAGTGAGGATAGCCAGACCCTGTCCATATGAAACCCAACACCTTCAGCACCAGCTAGTACACCTGAGTAGCAAACAACTCAAACTATCTCGCTTCCCACAAAGCTGACTTGGATTGTGAGTGTCGTTCTGCCGATCTTTCGTCATTCTTACCCTGGCCCCACAATAGCTCCTCTGCAGCACTGTAGTTGACCTGATACCAGCCTGAATCTTCAAAGGCAGCGAGAGTTATCCGGTCAAGTCGAGTGTGCTGGGCACCATCGAAGGTAGCAGTCATTATAGAGCCCTGGAGCAATCTGGACTCCCAGTGTGAAGACAAAGGGCCCTGATGGATAAGGTAGCAAATGGCTGGTTGCTATTTGGCTACTCCCTCTTTCTTCCATCATCGCAAGCTGTGTTCCTCTTACCTCTTCTTCCAAAGGAACACCCAAGGAAGCCCCGGGCACCCCCAGGTGTCTGGCTAGGCTGTGGCTGGCAGCTGGGGTGGCGAGGAGCAGCTGGCCCCCCTCGTCTCTTCTTGTCACCTGTTTCCTTGTAGAACAATTCTCTCTAGCTGGCTCCAAATACAGGAGAGGATGACTTAGGAAGGTTGCGAACCCCCTCTGGTTAAATCATAGGAAGCCCACTCCCTCATCCCTTCCGTTTACCACTGAGTCCTGAGGGGCAATCCCTCCACTTCTTGAAGAGCTGTCCAGAAAAACCCAGGGCGTGGAGTAACTCATGCAGGGTAGCCTAAGAACAAATGGCTGCTGAGAGAGGGGGTGGGCTCTGTAGCAGAGCCCTGTAGTCCCTCTGCACAACCCGATCTTCGAAGAGCTTAGGGCACCTCCTGTTCCATCATCTTAGTAGGTTCTTCTATTTCATGGGAGACCGCCCGCACCCCCAATTCATCATGCAATAGTCACCACGACGATATCACTATGGCTGAGGCGGGGACTGGTGAGGTGTTGGGCACAGTAGACAATGGTACCGGCGATGGGCCTGTCTTCTGAGTCCAGCTGGCAGCAGGCAGCATAGGCTATGATAGAGGGCTGCAAACAGGCCAGGGGAAGGCAGGGGAGAAAGGAGAAAGTGAGGTAACACACATGGGTGTTGTCTTCCTGGAAACAGAGGAACCAGAGCTCTGTAGAGCTCTGTCACGGTGCTGCCCGTGGGCAGCCTGGAAGGTTCTTAGCCCCCTACTCAATTCAAGCTTATCAGCATACTGCAAACTGCCCCCAAAGAAGCACAGCTCAATAAAACTGCTCCTATTTCCATACCCCTCCTTACAGAATTTAAGATTGAGAGAGACAGACCAGGGGAAAGGGATCGGCTTTGAACCTCACCTCTTTGTGACATTTGAAAGTGTGGGAAACCCGCACGTACAGGAGAAAATCGGTGTTTTCCACTCCAGGGCCATCTGGTTGGATTAGTTGGGGCAGACCACGCTCTGGCCACAAGGAATAACCACGCAGATGGGCATCAGGCATCTGTCAGGGAATGAAATCTAGTATATAGCTTAGCAGACGGATGGAAACTAGACGCTAGAAGGAAGGAGATACCTTTGGGCTGTCTCAGTACCATCCAGGTAGCCAATTGGAATCAGATTTCTAGATGAGTCTGTATAACTCAGAGTACTTCATAGCACGTGCAAAGCCTGGTTCCAACCCAAGTTGCTTGCTTGTTTGTTTTTAGAGCCATGCCCCTAGCCACCCAGACCTCTGCTTTACTGTATTTGAGGAGCATGGCTAGAAAGGGACGAGGAATGTGCATTATTATGAAGAACAAGACAGGAGGACAATTTCACATATCTGAGACCAGTTCCTTTTATGTGCTGAGGTCTAAGCAGGTTAGAGACCTTCAGATCCTAAGACGGTTAAGTTGCTCTCACCTTTGCCCCGAGGCAACTCTCTCCTTTATACCCTGGATTCAAGAGGCTACACCTGTCAAAAATGTGTAGAAGTGAGCTGGAGACATTTCTAGATGTCTTGAAAGAAAACATTAAGCCAGGCGGTGGTGGCGCATGCTTTTAATCCCAGCACCCGGGAGACAGAGGCAGGTAGATCTCTTGGTCTGAGGCCAGTCTGGTCTATAGAGTGAGTTCAGGACAGCCAGAGTAACAACAGAGAAACTCTTTCTCAAAAAAACAAACCAAGGGCTGGAGAGATGTCTCAGTGGTTAAAAGCACTGGCTACTCTTCCAGAGGTCCCAAGTTCAATTCCCAGCCTCCACATGGCAGCTCACAACTGTCTCTAACTCCCGTTCCAGAGGATCCGACACTCTTACACAGACATACATGCAGGCAAAACACCAATGCACACGAAATAAAAGTAAATAAATAAAGGCCAAACCAAAAGAAAGTAAAGAACAATAAGAAGAATAAGAAAAATAAGAATAAGAGGAAGGAAAAGGAGGAGGAGGAGGAGGAGGAGAAGACCATGAATAGTGATACTCACCTGTGGTAGTTTGGGGTATCTGGGTCTCCCCACATGGCATGACAGTATTGTGCAGGGTCTCGGCTCAGAAGCAGAGGCCCTTGTACTGGGAGGACTTAAGACAAGAGAACAATATCACCTCACTGTCTCTGGTTCCTTTTCTTTGATAGACTTTTTCTCTTAGGCGCTCTCAGCCCTCCCTGATAATTCCCGTCTTCTCACTTACCTGCTAGGATACCCTGGATTCTTTGAGTGGTCTCTCTCACTGCAGCCAGGGCTCGAGATTCCCCTCTCATCGCACCCCCTTCAGGGTCCCAAGCCTCACTGGATACAGGATCTCTAGTATAGTAGGTTTGGATTCTAAGGGGTTGAGGATCATGGGAGCCAGAAACAGAAGGGGTTGAGGAGCGGAAGTATGTGCCCATTTGGGAGAAAGGGGGCCCGAGAAGGCGCACGGACTTCTGGGCTTCATCATGCAGACATCTGCTTGTGGCCACCCCAAGGAGGAGTAGCAGCCGCATCTTCCCTGTGTCTCCACAGCCTGCCCCGGAGCCTGCCTGCTGCAGCCAGCTCGCGGTCTCTGCCTTTTCTCTCTGCACCACTCTCATGTGTTCTTAGATTTGAAGTTGTTGACTAAACCTACAGTTTCCTATTAGGAGGTGGGGTATGAACTAGGGTGCCAGAGGTGGGATGCTGGGGGGAGGAGTGTGATTCTGAGCCTTCAGTTTACTTTTCAAGGAGGGGCTGCCCCACATTCCCCTTCCTCTGTCTTTCTCAGCAGGAAGCTTTGGAATCTTCCCGGAGAACAACTACAAAAAAAAAGTGGGGGGCGATATAAAGATGGGGAATGCGAGGGGGCGGAGGGTTTTGTTTCAGTTTGGTTTTGTTGTTGTTCCTGGATGCATGTCTGTTTCCTCCGAGGTGAGCAAACGGGTCCTGCAGTTTACTGGGCCAGCCTCGAACGAAGCCGTGCGTGAGACTTAGGACCCTCCGGTACCTGTGTAGTACCATCTGCAGGTGCACAAACACATGTGACTGACACCTCCCCTGGGAGGCAGCCGGATAGGCCTGTGAGGCTTCGCTGAATCCGCTTACTGGTTTGCAGGAGAGGGGAAATAAACTCACAATAGAAGTTCAAAGATACTCCTTGGGAACCGATGGAGAGCCCTTTGTTTTCTTTGCTCCTACCGTGCTTTTCTGTAGGTTTCCCCTTGCTCCCCTGCCTGGCTAACTCCCACCTTTCCTGTAGTTACTCTGGGAAGTCTTTCTAAACACCTCCAGCACAAATTCCACACCCAGCGGGAGGTGGGAGTGAACCCTTAGAGGAGGTGCCTGACCTCATGGTTTCCGGCAAGATCTGCTTTTCTCTCAGTTCCTACTAGCCCAGCCTCTTCCTGCTCTTCCAAACTCCAGAAGAAGCCTACTTCCTGTCAGATCTTCAGTGTAGAGGCTGAATACCTAACTCTATTATTTTAACTTCTTTTCTCTGATTATGTAGCTCAGGCTTGGTCTTGAACTTGTAACCCTCTTGCCTCTGCTTCCCAATGCTGAGATTACAGCCATGCAGCATTATTTCTGTCCACTATTTAACTTTGAAGGCAAAGGATGAAGTCACATATGTTGTGGCAGTATATCTAACTGATATACAGTTAGACAAGTTAGGGCTACAGTTTATTCTGATTTCTATTTTTATGAGGTAGTATTTCACTAGGATCTTGGCTGGCCTGAAACTCTATGAATATTGGGCTAGCCTGGAGCTCACAGAGCTCTATCTGCTTCTGCCTCCTGAGTACTGAGTACAGGGATCAAAGATGTGCACCGCCACGATCAGCTCAGGACTAGAGTTTATTTATTTATTTTGGTTCTTCGAGACAGGGTTTCTCTGTTGTAACCCTGGCTGTCTTGGAACTCGCTCTGTAGACCAGGCTGGCCTTGAATGCAGAAATCTACCTGCCTCTACCTCCTGAGTGCTGGGATTAAAAGCATCCGCCATCACCACCACCTGGCTGGGACTAGAGTTTAAAAGGCAGTGTTGGTGTTTTGGGGAAGACAAATATACTTTTACACGTGACAACAGGGACAAGGGAAACAACCCACTCTGGAGCCAAAGCCACTCTGCCACTTTCTATTTATGTCATCTGACCAAGTGCCATAGCTTTCCACACTTAAAGGACTGCTATGAGGAATAAATGTTTGTAAAGCACTAACATGCCCAGGGCATGGAGAGACGGCTCCGCAGTTAAGAGCCTTGCTTAGCCTTCCAGAGGACTTGAGTTCCATTCCCAACACCCAGGTCAGACGGCTCACAGTCACCTGTAACTCCAGCTCCAAAGGAATCTCTGGCCTCCACCGGCACCCATGTGCACATAGACACGCGCGCGTGCACACACACACACACACACACTTTGAAGTGAGAATTTAAAGTTAAAAATTTTATTAATAGGTATACAAGTTTGAAGGGGACCCTTGTTCTTTCGCTAAGACAAATAGAGCTTTCTCCAGGTGTCTGGAGACCCCTTTACCCATAAAAAAATAACAAAACAAAACAAACAACAACGACAAACTCCCAATAAATAGTATTTATGTGATGAGTTCTATTGGCTTGGCTCTGTAGGTTTCTGGCCCTACTCTGCAGCCACGCCTATTCTTTGCTGCCCCCTGGTGGCCATGCTGAGAGAGGCGTGACCCTGCCGGAGTAGGGGCAGTCCTTAACTTCACACAGGGCGTGGAATTGTGTGTGTGTGTGTGTGTGTGTGTGTGTGTGTAACTTGCCCCACAATAGCAGAAGAAACAAGGATACCTTACTTTTCCTTCATTGCATGCCTATAAGCAAATTATACGACACCTCCCAGGTCTGACAGAGCCTACTCTAGGGAGTTAACTAAGGTGTATTCCTACTGTCAGCCCTGCACCGATGCAGGGAATGTCTGGAAGAAATGCCTTGCTTCTGCTTTTCACCAGATCCACGTTATCTGCCCAATAGGATTTTCTTTATTCCTCAGACAGAAGAACGTTTGTATGCCTTCTGTTTTCCAACAGCAATTCTTTCACATCTTTAAAAACAGATTTTTAAAGACGTGTTTTATGTGCATGAGTATTTTGCTTCGTGTATATATGCGATCCACAGACATGCTCAGTGCCTGTGAAGCTCAGATCCCCCAGACTTGG
The DNA here is from genome assembly GCA_026225945.1 of Cricetomys ansorgei. Lineage (NCBI taxonomy): Eukaryota > Metazoa > Chordata > Mammalia > Rodentia > Nesomyidae > Cricetomys > Cricetomys ansorgei. The sequence goes on from JAMJFZ010003384.1 coordinate 3,004,611, forward strand.
AGTTGTCTTGGAGTTGTGGTTGATGGTTGTCTGTCACCTGTGGGTGCTGGGAACTGAACACAGTTCTCTGCAGGAGCCACAGGCACTCTTAACCACTGAGCACCTCTCCAGCCCTCCTTGATATCTTTTTAGTAGTACTTATTACATTACCCTGACCTACCTACCTTTCTTTTTCTTTCTTTTTTTTTTTTTTGAGATAAGGTTTTACTTGAACTCAGGATTCTCCTGCCTCTGAAGTGTATTACCATGTTTAGGATTTATTTATTTTATATGTATAAGTGTTTTGCTTGCATGTGCATATGTGCACTACATGTGTGCCCGGCATTGGATCTGGATACGGGTGGTTGTAAGCCATCATGTGAGTGCTGAGAACGGAACTGAACCCAGGTTCTCTAGGGTAAGAGGTGTGAGAGTTCTTTTAATTAATTAGCTAATTAATTAATTAATTACATGTGCATTGGTGTTGCGTGTATGTCTGTGTGATGGTGTCAGATCCCCTGCACCTGGAGTTACAGTTACAAACAGTTGTGAGCTGCCATGTGGGTGCTAGAGATTGAACTCGGGCCCTCTGGAAGAACAGCCAGTGCTTCTAACCACTGAGCCATCTCTCTGGACCCTTTAAAGAAGGTCTCCCCCCACCCCCTTTCTGAGACTGGGTTTCTCAGTAGATCAGGCTGGCCTTGAACTCTCTGTTCCTGCCTCTGCCTCCTGGGGGCCAGGATTAAAATGAGCCTTTTACCATCGCCCCCAGCTTGATCTGACTTCTGTGTGGCCCTGTTTTTCTACCAAACTTTAGGCTTGCTCGTCTTTTTGAAGATGTATGAAGTAACTGTGGAGGCTTGGTGGAGGTGAGAAAATATGATGAGGCAAGAGCAGGGGGTGGGGAGGTACACTAAAAGTACTCATTGTCCTTCTCAAGCAGTTTTGTGTCCTGACATTGTTCCAAACATTTTATACTCCTATGATCCTTCCAGAAACCTTAGGAGGCTTAGGCATTATTGATACTCCGATTTTACAATTGAGGCCTGGTGAAATTAGGCAATAAAATCTCTGTGTAGGATTTCAACCCTCATAGGCTCCCAATGATCACACCTACTATAACGTAGGGCTTCCCAAATTCACGCAGAGAGGGGGAAGTTGCATTAGGATGAGAAGAGAAACTGGGGAGATGAAGGAGGAGAAGTGGTGACCATAGAGAAGACAGATGGGAGACATTGGAGTAGGGGGGAGTGGAGACAAGAGGTTGGGGGATAATGGGAGATTGTGAGGGAGGATGGCCTGAGGGTCATGGTCAGCTCAGGTGACGGCTTGCAGCTATGACGACAGCCCCATGTGGTGCTCTGGTCAGCGTGCTCGGGATTCAGACCCTTTGCCCTCCGCCTATGACATTCTTTCCTCTGTTCCACACTCAAGTGAGATAGACCCAGGGCTGTGCCCAGAGCCTTATCATCACCAGAAACTGAAGCATCTATGAAATAACGGAGTCAAACACCCCTCTCTGATATGATCTCTTTTCCTTATGGTTCGTTGCTAGGTTGGCTCACTGCAGCTGTTGGACAAGCTGGTTGGGGAACTGTGACCCTTCTTTTCTTTGATCTCCCCTTCTCTGCCTTAGGGTTTTTGGTTCTCCCCTGGAATCTTCCCCTGAATCTCAACTCCCCCTTCCTGGTCTATGCTCTTCACCCTAACTCCCTAGTTAAGCACCACCTTAAATGGATCCAGCATTTGTCTGCATTTATATTTGAGCAGCTAAGGACACGCTCGAGGAAATCATCCCAGGAGACAAACGATTGCTGTCTGAAACCCTGAAACGCTTATCATCGATTTCAATTGTATGCTTCCAAGTCAGAAACCTCAGCAATCAGCTCTCTCTTCCACCCTTAGAACAGGGATCTCATACCTCCCAGCTGCAGCCTCTCCAGCAGCTCCGTTAGCTGCTTCTTCAAATAAAAAGCTGCAATATAGGAACACCCTCAGGCTGCTACAAACCTTTTATTTTTGTATTATTTTAAGATAGAGTCTTGCTATGTAGTCAACACTGGTAGACTGGCCTCAAATTTGTCCTTTCTTAACCTACTGAGTGCTAGACCGCAGGCCCGCTTCACCATGCCCAGCCAAACCTTTTTTTTTTTTTAAACTATTATTATTTTTGGTGTTTTGAATCAGGGTCTTTCTATGCATCATCCCTGACCTTGAACTTGCTATGTAGATCAGGCTGGCCTCAAACTCATGGAGATCCTCCTGCCTCTGCCTCCTGAATGCTGGGCTTAAAGGCATGTGCTACCATGCTCAGCTCAACCCGCTGTGTTTTAAATTTATTGCTACATGTTTTAGAAAAATGTTTATTTTGGAGACTGGAGAGTTGGCTCAGCAGTTAACAGCACTGGCTGCTCTTGCAGAGGACCTGGGTTTGATCCCTAGCACCCACGCATAGTGGTTCACAAACATCCGGAACCCCAGTTCTGGGGGAACTGATACCCTCTTCTGATCCACTTGGGCACCAGGAATGCATGTGGTGCACGGATATACACACAAACAAAACACTCACACACATAAAACACAATAAATAAATCTGAAAATAAAATGTAAAAGGTATTTTGTGTGTGTGTGTGTGTGTGTGTGTGTGTGTGTGTGTGTGTGCCGTGTGCGCGCGCCATGGTGCACACAGGAGTGTTCTCTCCCTTTACCACTGGGTTCTGGGGATCAAACTAGGGTCAGGCTTGACAGTAGTGCCTTTACCTACTGAGCTACCTTGCCAGCTCTCTATTTCTATTTTTATTTGTTTCTACCTTTTCCCTTCTTTTTTTTTTGGGGGGGGTTGTTGTTTTGAGATAGGGTTTCTCTGTTGTAACCCCGGCTGTCCTGGAACTCACGTTGTAGACCAGGCTGGCCTAGAACTCACAGAGATCTGCCTGCCTCTGCCTCCCAAGTGCTAGGATTAAAGGGGTGCATCATTACCTTGCCTGCCAGGCTTTACCTTTTCTCTTTCTAAATGGGGGGGGCTCTCTTCTTTTGGAAGGGGAGTCCTTCCATTATGCTCTGGATCCCACCTGCGGGAGCTTGGGAACTCTAGTCTCGACTCTGCTGGGCCCCATTCCAGGCACACACCCCCTGCCCCCAAATCTAGTCTGTCCTACTCCAACCACACGCTGCCAATGGACCATAAAGACTTAGAAACAATTGTCTCTATGTGGGAAACCCTGCTTTTTGCCAGATTTACCTTCTGAATTCTGCTTCTACGTTACTCTCTCTAACAAGCCTTTCCTGACCCTCACATTTAAAGCAGATGCTTTAATTGAAACCCATCACCGGTGCCGGGCGTAGTAGTACACCACAACAAACCCAGTATCTGAGAGACTGAAGCAGGAGGATTAACAGCTCAAGTCCAGTTGGGTGGTGGAGGCAGCTCAGGCCTTTGATCCCAGCACTCAGGAGGCAGCAGGCAGGTGGATCTCTGTGAATTCGAGGCCAGCCTGGTCTACAGAGTGTCTCACAACAAACAAAAGTCATCACAAGTTACCTCTACTTTAGCCACACAACAGTGGGCACAATCTAGAATTTGGTATTGGTGGTACCATGCTTGTCTGCCAACCTTATTGACTGTAAACTCCACAAGAGCAAGGGCCACCCTCACTCAGCCTGTAGTTCCCACAGTAAGTAAAGTGCCTGGTCAAGAGTAAGTGTTCCACCAGCCTCTAAGGAAACAACAATTGTGGTGAGAAGACAGTAAAAGAAGCCGAGTGTGACGGATTATGCCTGCAATCTCAGCACTCAGGAGGTGGAGGCAGGAGACTTGCTTTGCATTTTAGGCTAGCCTGGGCTTCAGTTTAAGACCCTGTCTCAACAAACAAAAAGAAAAACAGAAAGCAAGGCTGGCGATAGAACACTCAGGTACGTATGGGAGCTCTCTGTGCTAGCCTGAGTGGGCTTCTAGGAGCTCTTTCTCTCTCTTGGGGCCATGGTACTTTGGAGGTTTGAAGGCAGGGTGGGTGGGTGGAGCCAGCCTTTATCTTGGAGTGCAGCCCTTGCTAGCCTCAGATGTTGACAGCTGGAGCTAGCAGGGGTTTTGCAAACCTTCCCAGTTGCAGAAGGCCAGCAGTCTGTGGGACAGGTGGGTGGGGCCCACGCTTATCTCCCAAGTACAGTCCTAACCTCAGATGGTAACTAAGGGGGAGCTAGTGTAAGTTTTGCAAACCGTCCCGATTGCAGCAGGACTGGATGGCCTGGCCAGGGTGACCATGCCACTAAGTGTGGGGGATGCTATGGGCTTTGAGTTTGAGCCTTTCGGATGAAGCTCAGCTTTCAGGGCACTGGGGTGGAGTCATGCTATATATGGCTTGCCTCTACCTACATCATGACTGCTTCTTCTTGTGGGAAGCCACAGCTTGCAGGTGGATCTTTCTCTGAAAGCCAAGCCCTCCCTTGTCAGGACACAAGGATCCTTCCACTGGTCCCTCAAGTCACACTGATGGCCATTTTGATGAAGTCAACTTGCCACTCTCTTTTCTTTGAAAACACCCACCTTCTTTCCCCATGGAGAGAATTTCTCACCTGCCATTGGCTTTCTGAGGTCAGGCTAGGAAGTATTGTCCAGGTTAGACCACTTTCACTTGGGAGAAGGAACTGGTCTGTTGGGAACTAGCAACTGTCCAAGGGGAGCCACACAGGTCCTCAGCCTGCTCTTTCATCCCTCTATTCTAGAGCCTTCTCACAGGCTTGGAGCAGGGCAAGGGGTGGAGGTGAAGAGGCCCCTTTCCACCACAACCCCAACCGGGATCTTGCAACACTGGGATGGGGGCCCGGGGGCCACGGAGTGAGGCAATCTCTGGGGGTTGGGAGGTGTGCACTGAGGGGGGCAGCTTTCACAAGCACTGGCCGACTGACCTTGGCAGACTCACCTTGGCCAGCTTCCTCCCTCGTGGTATCTGCATCTCCCCACAAACTTCGTTCTCACAGGCTTCCCTGTACCGAGGTGTCTCAGTTCAGGCCTCTTGCCCTTTACCTCGATTCTGCTCAAATAGGAAAGCGGCCTGACTCTGGCTTCTTAAACAGGAGGAATGGATGTGGCTGCCGGGGGGTGAGGGGTCTCGGTTTTCTGGGTCACAGGTTCTCAGCCCCCAGTCTTGGAGCCTTTCCAAACTCTGGCAGGGGTTGGCCAACTGCCTCTCCCTCCACTTCTCCTGCTGGGTCTTTTCCCTGTGGAAGAGCTGAGAGGCCATTCCCAGGGGCAAGATAAGCCAGAAGGCCTCCCAGCTCCCCAGTCAAGGCAGAGGGAATGGCAGGAGAGTCATTTGTGACTCCTTCCTGTAGAGGGGTGTTTTCTGGAGAACCCGTTTGTCTTTTCAGGTCACCTGGCCTTGGCACCTGCCACCTGCCACCTGCGTTGCTCTCCCCTGTGCCCACGCTAAATCCAGAAGCACAGCAGCTCCTTGAAAGTGTTTAGGTTTCAACTTAAATGTCACTTCCTCTGAGAGGCCTTTCACTTTCCCACCTGAAACAGTATCTGTTAATTTGATTTCTCCCACAGGCACATGCAGATGGGACAATGAGAATGGAAGTATTTTAGAAAGGTGGCCAAGGAGAGGGTTGGAAAGCCAGGGGAATGGCAGGAACCAGGGCTCCAACAGCAGGGGAGTCATTGTCACCCGAGGTCCCTAAAGGGTAGGAGAATGCTAAGAGAGGGAGCTTCTGCCTCCTCGCTTCTCCCTCTCACACCAGTCCCTCACTTCCAGGAAACCTTGCTGATGAAGGGAGGCAGCCTCCAGAGAAGGGGGTGGGGAGTGGAAGGGACACAGGGCGACAGGAGGCCCTTGTCTGTCTCCTTTTCCTTCCTATTCCTGCAGTTGAGGAGTTGTCTCTTTCTCTGGAGAGATGCTTGGCAGTACTTGTTGAACTAACACCAGGCTGAGGGCCTCCTGCAAGTGTCAAGACATCTCAGCATAGAATCGGACAGGAAGGAGTGGGGTGTGTTTGGCTGTTCCTTGTCATATCTCATGGGATCCCACTGGGGAGATGGCTCTTTGTTAGCTTCAATTAGAAGACTCCTGTCAGTCACTCTAAGGAGTGGCAGTGCCTGGAGAGGATGGGGACAGGGAGGAGACACAGCTCAGAACCACGGGAAAGAAGCTTGGCAAAGCTGACCCTACCATCTAACGCCTTCACAAGGAGCCCAGAGGTGGGTGCGGTGGTCTTATCCGATAGGAGGAAATCTGGAGGCTGAGCCGTCAGCTGCATTCTGTGCACCCCCTTCTGCTTCCCACCACCCCAGGGCTGAAGGTGAGAGGATTTTCTCAGGTGCCATAGAGACAGGCACCTTTATCTCTCACTCAAGCAGCGTCCGTCAGTCCCTCTACCCAAAGGTTCAAGTCTGTCCACCCTAATCAGAGCTGGGCTGAGGACCTGAGGACACAGGGAAAAGAGAGGGTTCTGAGACACAGAGGCAAACGTGGGAAGAGTTCTGGCCGAGGTTAGCCTGGTGTGCACAGATGCCTGGGATGTGTGAGAGCCTGTACTGCTGAGGTCTGAAGGGGAAAGAGAAGCAGACCCATGATGATCCATACCCCCTGCCTCTACACACACACACACACACACACACACACACACACACACACACAGTGTAGCGATTACCTTGTTCAGTCTCTAACACAATTCATTGTTATTTGTTGCTCTGCGGGGCTAGTGGTGGAACCCACCTAGGCTCTTGCTTACTTAGATATTAGACAAGCTCTCTGCCCACCCAGCCCCCTCACCAGCCCTCATAATTATTTCTTGACTGAGGCTCCGGTGCCACATCTGTCTTGCTTTTTCCTGAGAGGAGGATGTAAGAGTAGAGGGCAGACATACTGCTGAAGCAGCAAAGGTCGGAGTGAGCTCTTATCCTCTCTGGCCGCCCCTGCTTTATCTACAAGATGTGGCTCACACTATCTTGCTTGTCCGGGGGCAAAGCTCACCAAGATGATCTCTTGAGGTCTCTCCTAAGACCTCCTGAGATCTGTGGTTTCATGGAGCTGAATTTTGATTCTGCCTCTAAATAGTTGTGTGATTCAAGGTAGTCTCTTCCTCTCCCAGCTCCTCATCTGCAAAATGAAGTTAGATGAGATCTGGAGTCTTTGGTTTCTAGCAAAATGGAACCAGAACAAATATTCATGCTCACCACATGTCAGGCCCTGTTTCTCTATGAAAATAACACCATGGGATAGGTACTCAACAGATTACACCTGTTTTGCAGACAAGGAAAACTGGGGCATTGAAAGGAGAGGCAACTGGTTCAAGGTTGGGCAGCCAGTAAGTAGCAGAAATGTAAACAATTGATGTTCTCAACTGCCGGCCTGTTTTGCTTCCTGGGCTGTAGATCTGTGGGAAAGAAAACACCTGGAGTGTGGGGTTTCACAGGCACAGGCTGGGTTATCATTCTTGTCTTCTTGGTCAGTGTCCTCACATATACATCAGATCTTAACTGACTTCTCCCCAGGCACTCACCTTCTCCAGTGTTAGGGAGTCAGTGCCCTAGGGCATGCGGAATAAAGACAGGAGTGAGGGTCTGGAACAAGAGAAAAGAGATGGATCAAGAACAAAGAGACCATAAATATGGCAGAGCCCTTAGAAAACACCTCTTGGTCACCTGGGAAAAGACCTTACAGGAAGAGAGCAGGCCTAGAGTCAGTGGCCTGACACTGGAGCTGTGTAGTCTTGGGGTCATCCTAAGTCCTGGAATTCTCTTAGGACAGTGTGCAGAGGCTGCTCCGGGTCCTGGCATGCATAGTCGTGGTACCAAGCACGCATTCAACTTACAAAGGACCAAGTGGGTGGGCGGAAGGACACGGAGGTGAAGTGACAGAAGAGCAGAGTGACAGGCCTGAGGCTTGTCTGGAGGGTGTGATGGGGAGATCTGTGGGCAGTATATCTGATTTCTAGATGTTCATTTGAACATGGAAACAAGAATATATGGACCTAGCCACTTGTATTCCCTGCCCTCGGGGTCTTCCATGCGGATACACAGCGCCCCCACCAGGCCCGGGCCCTAGACCCAGTGAACAGCTCCAGCATCAAGTAACAGCGCAGTTTATTCAGTCACAGAATTATTATGGTCCCGACCTTCCCTGTGGGAAGCTACTGGCTGCCATCGTCCATGATCTGTTTCAGGCTTGGCCTCTGCAGGACCCTGGGGAGCGGGGGGTGGGGGTGGTCCTCAGGGTCTGGTGCCCACAGTCTGCCAGACAGGCTCAGCTGCAGCTCCCTACACCCTTGATGAGGCTGGCGGCCTCAGGGATCTGGCGGAAGAGGTTGCGCAGGGTGTCTAGCTCCTGGGTGAGCTGCTCCACGCGGCTGCGCAGACGCTCATTTTCAGCCATGTACTCCAGCACCTTCTGCTGCGTCTCCATAATGCGCCTCTTGGCCTTGTCCCGGCTCTTGCGCACTGCGATGTTGTTGCGTTCGCGTCGCAGCCGGTACTCGAGGCTGTCCTTGTTCACTGCCTTCTTGCCCTTGTGTGAGGGGCCAGCTGGGGAGGGTGCCTTGAGAAGGGGGCTGCAGGGAGGGGCAGCCGCTGCCACAGGGGCCTGGAGGATAAGTCAAAGGGACAGAGAGGTAAGGGTCCACCAGGAGGCAGAGTAGAGGCTGAGCCGGAATCCCAGAAGCAAGGGCATACTTGGGACCTCAAAGGAATATAGGTCTCCCGGGCAGCGCCCATCTCCCAGTTATCACCCCGTCTTTGTGAAAGACGGTAACCCAGATGCACATGATCCTCGGCCTGAGACCAAAGGTTTGTCTGCAGTAAGTCTGTTCTACAGTTCTATAACCAGCCGCATTTCCTCTTCCAGAAGCAGGGAGCAGAGAAACAAGAGAAGGGTAGAGTGGACAGCTGGAAAGCTGGTCCCGGCGGAGATCAGGGCACAGCAGCTACCGCAAGGTCTTCAGGACACAGAGGAGAGTTGAGAAGTGAATTCAGAGAGTGGGGAAAGAGCCTGGGGGGAGAAGGGTATTTTCACAGAGGAGCACCAAACACAGACTTATTAGGTAAGGTTGGTAGTCAGAGTTCCCTCATCCAACCCCTTGCTCCAACCCGGGTGGGAAGCAGGGAGAGCTGCCTTGGTCTTACCTTGAGGACGCGCAGGGGCTGGCCAGGGGCTGCCAGGCTCGGAGGAAGGTGCACCGCTGTCTGCCCACAATGAGCCACTTGATACTGCAGGGGATTGTAGCCGCCCCGGCTGGTGCCTCGACTGCCCTCTGGTCCACGAGGCTCCTCCTTCACGGCCACAGCCCTGGGGTCGTAGCTCCCTGGGGCGCTGTAGATGCCAGGCCCCAAAGCCTTCCTATCTGGGCCAAATGTGTGTGAGGGATAGGCAAATGGCCTAGGATCAGCAGGCAGGTAGTGGGGGAACGAAGGGGTTCCTGGGCCCTTAAGGCTTCGGGCTTCAGGCGCTGGCTTCATGGCAAAGAGGTCAGAAAGTAGCTGTTCTTCCCCAGACTCAATGTAGGCGGAGAGGTCGATGGAGGCCTCATGCTCACACATGTCCCCCAGCTCCCCGGGCCCAGCTCGACCCCCTGAGAACTCGAGTGGCTGCTGGCCACCCCGAGGCTCACACTCATAGTAGGTCCCGTGGGACATGGCCGGCCCGCCCCCTTGGCTCCCCGCCCCTGGGCGCTGTGCTGGGGGCACTCTTCGGGATGCTCAGCCTAGCCTCTCTTGATCTCCCCCTGCCCTAGGTCTGCCTCTCCGGTCTTCTCGGTCACCCACTCCTACGTGGCTTCTCTCCTCCTCCTCTGCTTCCTTTTCCTTCTGTAGTCAGTGCCTCTCCTTTCTTCCCTTTTCCCCTCTCTCCTTGGTGTGACTCAGGGAGGGGCAGGGCACACCCAGAGGGAGGGGTGCTTAGCAGTTAGGGCTCTCTTTGCTGAGGGCCTAGCCACGGGTCCAGAAGTTGCTGTTTGAGAGAATGTCCCCTCTTGTCCTGTGAAGTCAAAGGATTCCAACCCCCTGCCCAGGGCAGCGCTTCTGAATGTCCGTCTTGCTCTACCTTCCAAAGAGATCTGTGCAGAATGAGGTGCCAAGCCAGAGCCAGTACAGAAAGCTCTCCTCCAGTGCCAACTTGGTCTAAACCCCTCCCTTGACACATCTTCCTCCGTGTCCCAAGTCCTGAACTCCACCTACCCTGGGGTAAGCGGATTCCTTCTGTGGCTCCACCTCCCACAGCCTTCTCCTGGGCATATCATAGTCTGAGGGGTTTAGGAAGTAGCAATAGGACCTGGCCATCTCTGGCCCTTGCGCAGGTATGTTCATTAGCTAGTTTTGAGAGAGGGTCTCACTATTTAGATCATAGTCTTGAGCTCTTAAGAGTTCTGCCTGCCTCTGCCTTCTGAGTGCTGCGATTAAGGCTCTTTCTAGGTCTTTGCACTGGGCTTGTGCACACATTTCTAGTCCTGACTACCTCTAGTAGCTTGGCACAGTCCTGGGTTGCCTGGACATAGCTGAGGTGTCTGGTCAAGACATGGGCCCTGTACCTCAGGCCCAGGCAGTCTGCTGCCCCAGAACCAACAGACAGGATCCTCTGGAGGCCCAAGTCGCTCCACCCTGAAAGAGGCTCAGGCTGTCCCCACCCCTGGCAGGAGGCTCCACCTCCTACTTCCTGTGCTGCAGGCTGCATGCAGGCTCTGGAGCTCACTGAAGCTTGGTTTGCTGTCTTTCCTTCTGCATGACTGTTTTCTGACCTCTGGTGTGTTCTCTTGGGTCCACTTCCTCTTGTAGGCTTGAGAAGTCTTCTCTCTTGTCCTCACCTCTTCCTGGGGCCATTTCAGGGTCGGTCTGGTCTGTAGGGGAAGCCGTAGCTGCCTGGCTGCACTTCTCGGTCTTCTGCGACACCGAAGGTCACTTTTCTTTTTCCTTCGGGAACTTCCCGCTTCCTCCAGTCAGAGGTGTCCACTGTGGCTCTATTTACCTGTCAAGTTTCAGACAGGGCTCTATGTTTAGAGGTAAGAAAAGAACACACAGAAACGAGAAGGGTGTTACGTATCATTTGTAGATTGCGTCTCCCTGTTAGCCGAGGCTGGCCTTGAACTCTCAAACTTTTTCCCACTTCAACTTCCCTAGAGCTGAGTTGGCAGGTGCCATCATACCTCCTGGTTCTTTTATTACTAATGGATGGTCTGAGGAGGGGAATAATATTCTTTTTTTTAAAGATGTAATATTTGATTTATATGCTCTATCTGCATGTTCACCTGCATGCCAGAAGAGGGCATCCGATCCCATTATAGGTGGTTGTGAGCCATCATGTAGTCACTGGGAATTGAACTCAGGACCTCTGGAAGAACAGCCAATGCTTGTAACTGCTGAGCCATCTCTCCAGCCCCCAGAATTTTTTTTTTCTAAGAATTTATTTTTTATAGCTGGGCAGTGGTGGTGCACGCTTTTAATGCCAGCATTTGGGAGGTAGAAGCAGGAGGATCTCTGTGAGTTTGATCCAGCCTGGTCTACAGAGTGAGTTCCAGGACAGCCAGAGTTACAGCAGAGAAAACCTGTCTCAAACAAACAAACAGACAAAAAACAAACAAAAGAGAGTTCATTTTTATTATTCTAATTTGTATGCGTGTGTGCGCATGTGGCTATGAGTACACTTCCAGGTGCCCATGGAAGCCAGAGATATCAAATCTCCTGGAACTGGAATTACAGGAGGTTGTGAGGCACCCAGCGTGTGTGCTTGAGCCAATCTCAGGTCCTCTCCAAGGTCAGTAAGTGCTCTTGACTGTTGAGCCGTGTCTCCAGCCCTAAGAACCAGGAAATGTTCTAAGTTGGGTATTCCAAGAACCAGGTGCCTGTGAGGGACAGTAGGAGTGATACATAGGATACATATGTCATTGAACACTGTAGTAAAAGCTGCTCACGAGTCAGACAAGGTATTCTATCGAAGAATCCGCCATCCCATTCCTCTACCGCCACAATTTGCCCCATATGCTCTGAGCACAGCCTCCAGTAAGGCCGAATATGCTTCCTCCAAAAGCCCTGACTAAGCAGGTGGAGAGCCGCCTGTATCTTAAGACTCAGAGCACCGGAAGAGGTGGGGCGATTTCTGCTCTTCCTTGCACAGCTCCCTGGTTAAATAAATAGGTACCAAAGCGAAGAGATTTCAGTTTGGCGACAGTGCCGCCATTGGCCACTAGGTGGCGATATTAGTCCCCGAATTCTATACTTACCGGCCCGCAGTGGTTTGGAACCAGATGGACAGAAGGGGGCAGCCTTTCTCTTCCCTGACACCAGCGCGGACAGCTCTGCTCCGGGAAGCAGGAAGAGGAAGCATAGTCAGGACTGGGGATTCGCAGGCAGGTTGCCGGTTACGATAGGGTGGGGAGACTAGGGGAACTGGTGCTAGGACCTGTCTCAAAGAGAAATTCTGCCCCCCACCCCCTTGACTGTGGAATAGCGATAATGGATGGGCCTTGTGTCATCTGATAAATTAATGTTTTGTTTTTTTCAATCGATGAAATATGGACTTTTTTTTTTATCCTGACCATTTTGTTGTGAGCTAAGGAGGGGCGGCAAGGTGGCATTTTTATCCTAATTTTATCAACCAGGAGCTGTACAAGGGCACCAGAGGATGTCTTGTTGATCTCTGAAAGGAATGCAGGCTTGCTCTTAAAATGGCCCTGGGGATGAAGGGATGGAGTAGGTGTTGCGTATGACTCAGGGAACCTCCTTCCGCCTAACTGGCTGCGGTGGGTAGGGGGAAGAGCTTCAGGGTAGGGCCGAATACCCTGCGGGAGGAGTACTGATAAAGTCGGCAGGAAATGAGGACGTCTGCAGCTTGTGTCCCACTGAAATCAGTCCTGCAGGTGTCTGGTGGACCCGGCGCTGCCTGAAGGCTGGCCTTAGCGTTTCCTAGAGGGAAGAAGGAGAGGGGGCTGCTAAAGGAGGGATGAGGTGGGAAGGCAGTGCCACCTAAAGACTGGGAGGTTCTTACTCAGGAGAGAAAAGAAGCCCCCTCCCCCTAGCAGGATCGTTTCCCTGTTGCTGCTGCAGTTACTACCTGTTTGCATTAACCAAAAACAATGGGTGAGTATTATCTCGGTGACTTGTGACAGGCCTCTCGCTCCAGGTGGCTTAGCATGCCTGTGAAACATAAGGGAAAACTGGGTTCAAATCTGGTCACCAGCTCTCTGATCTGGTCAAGCTACTTAATCGTACTGTAAAATGGCAGTAGTAGCGCCTGCCTCATGAGGTTGTTTAAACGTTGAAAATGGTAATGTGTATAAAGCAACCGACTCAGGGAATGCTCGGTCTCCTCCTTCCGGTAGGTTCCCTGACCTCTCCACTGCTTTTACTCCTGTCCTCAGAGCACACACTCCTGCTGCCTTGCTAGATTCTTTGACAAGCATTTTAAAAATCCGGGTTTTGAACAACAGAAAACCCATGCGGGTGTGGTGGTGCATGCTTTTAATTCTGGCGCCGAGAGGCAGAAGCAGTTGGGTCTCTGTGAATTTGAGGTCAGCCTGATTTAAATAACAAGTTCCAGGCCAGTTCGGGCTACTTAGAAATATCATGACTCAAAAAAATAAATAAATTTTGGATTAAAAAAATTTTTTTTTTACATTCATTTATTTTTAAAGCGTTGCTTTGCCCCCCTCCTTTCATTTTATTTACTGTGTATTGGTGATTTGCGTCCGCTTTGTCTACACAGTTCACGTGCACAGTACCTGAGGAGGCCAGAAGAGGGCAGTGGGTCCCCTGGGACTAAGTTACAAAGGGGTCTGCTTTGCCATGTGGGTGCTGGGAATCAAACCTGGGACTAACGAAAGCACAGCCAATGCTCTCTTTAAACATTTTTATAGTATTTTTTATAAATATCTTAATTTAAATTGAACACTTGAAAATTTTATTTTATTTATTTATTTTTAGTTTCTTTTGAGACAGAGTCTCTCTACATAGCCCTGTCTGGCCTGGAACTCACTCTATAGGCCAGACTGACCTCAAACTCACAGAGATCTGTCTCCCGAGTGTTGGAATTAAAGGCCTGGTCCACTACACCCGGCCACTTTTTAAATTTTACCCAGCAGATCTTCAGAGTATTTCCAGATGGAAAAGTAGTAAATGATTATTGTGCGTCATTAAATACCTTGTTCAAATGAAGCTTGAGGTACTGCCAGAAGTTAATGCACTATCTCTAGTTTTTGTCATAACCCCAAGCACTGACCATTAATATAATGAGTTATTTTTAAAGGCGTTACTGTAACTGCGTTTGTCAGGTTAATATCAGAGGAAGACAGCACGGCTGCGGTAATCACAGAGACAACATTTCTTTGTGAAAGAGCTATGCACTTGGTGTTGCGCTCACATGCCTCCATCTGCAGGTGGTCTGTTGTATGCTGGGCACTAAGTGCCTCCTGTTAAACCATGTGAGGGCAGAGAGAGTACTATACTGTGGATAATGAGACATCACTATTAAAAAAATTTTTTTAGATTATAATTACATCATTTCCCTGTTTCCCCTTCCTTTCTCCAACTCCTCCCACACACCCTTCCCTTGTTTTCTTTAAATTCATGGCCTCTTTTTCCTTAATTGTTGATCTCTATATAAATACAGGAATACAGCCTGCTTAGTGTGTGTAATGTTACTTGTATGTATGTATTTTCAGGGCTGACCATTTGGTATTGGATAACTAATGTTGTCTTCCTTGTTCAGGTCCTGTTTGGGCAGCCATGTTGGTGAGGCTTCACGGGTACAGCCTCTCTGACATTTATTTCTAGGAGACACAATCTCACAGCAAGTTTCCTGTCTCCCTGGCTCTTAGAATCTTCTCTGCCTTCCTCTTCCACAATGATCCCCGAATCTTAGTTGCAGGAATTGTTATAGACGTTATCTGTTGGGACTGGGCTCCACACCTCTTCATCTTGACTGGTTGTGGTTTTCTGCAGTGGTCTCTGTCTTATAAAGAGAAGTTTTCCTGATGAGGGCAAGGTATTGGGAGACAAATGTTTAGAATGTAGTTGGGGATTATGCTGATTTAGTAAAGTGTTGGTTGTTGGTTCTTCTCCAAGACCCATGACCTCACTAGCCCTGGGGTAGCTGGCTAGGTTTCCAATACCACGTAGATTTTTAAATTTGATCTTATGTATATAGGTGTTTTGCCTGCATGTATGTATGTGTACCATGTGAGTGCCTGGTGCTCGTGAAGGTCAGAAGAGAGGGCCTGATCCCCTGGAACTAGAACTAGGGATGGTTGTGAACCACCATGTGGGTGCTGGGAACTGAACCTGGGTTCTCTGCAAGAGCAAGTGTTCCTAACCACTGAAGCATCTCTCTTGTCCCATATTTATTTATTTCAGAGGACAACCTGTGGGACTCTCTTCTCTCCTTCTGCCATGTGAGTCTCAGGGAGTAAACTCCAATGTGGGGTTGGTGGTGAGCACTTTAAATAGCTGTGCCATCTTCCTGGCTCTGTCCTTCTCCCCCCCCCCCCCCCCCACCTCCTCCTCCCCTTACTCCTCCTCCTTTTTCATCAGAATCTCATATAGCCTAGGCTGGCCTCAAATTCACTATTAAGCTGAAAGGGACTTTGAACTCATTGATCCTCCTGCCTGTCTCCTCCCAGTGGGATTATAGGCATGTGCCACCATGCCCAGTTTGACAACCATTTTTTTTAAACAGGCATTTTGAGCACAAAAGTACCAGGTAGTGTGTACAGGCTCTGGAAATACTTCCATCAGCACTTGCCAGTGGAAGCTCATGGTCCAGATTGGGATCGACAAGGGAGGTGGTCTTAATATGCAGTGGACAAACAGAGAGATGGTCCGTAAAGTGCAAAAGTATGTAAGATACTGATTCCTGACCTCTTTCCCCTGTGGAACAATTCTTCTTTCTCCCTTTCATTCATTTTTTCTTTTTCTTCTTCTTTCTTTCTCTTCTTCTTTCCTCCCTCCCTCCCTCCCTCCTTCCTTTCTTTCTTTGTTTCTTTCTTTCCTTCTTTTTTTGAGACAGGGTTTCTCTGTTGTAACTCTGGCTGTCCTGGAACTCACTCTGTAGACTAGGCTGGCCTCGAACTCACAGAGATCCACCTGCCTCTGCCTCCCGAGGGCTGGGATTAAAGGTGTGTGCCACCACTGCCCAGTTTGGAAGAATTTTCTTATTTGAGGTTCCCTCCTCTCAGATGACTTTAGCTTGTGTCAAGTTGACATAGAAACTATGTCATATTGTGATCATATTTCCTGAATTAAAATTAAGGGGGAGCATGTTGTCCCACACTTGTAATCCCAGTGTATGACAGATTGAGGCGGGAGGATTGCTATGAGTTCGAGGTCAGCCTAAGTTACAGAGTACAGCACCCTTTCTCAAAAAACAAATCAGTAAGCTGGATGGTTTGTGCATGTCTTTATTCCCAGAAATTTGGAGGCAGAGGCAGGCAGATCTCTGTGCATCTGAGGCCAGGCTGGACTCTGTGTAGAGAGAGTTATAGGTTGGCATGGCTACACAGTGAGACCGTCTCAAAGAGGACCTGGATTGGATTCCTAACCCACCCATACTGGCTTACAACCATCTGTAACTCCAGTTCTAGGGGACCCAGTGCCTTCTTCTGAATTCTGTGGCCACCAGGAACATACATGGTATGCTGACATACACACATAAATAAATACGTCTAAAAACCCCAAAGAACAACAACAAACTAAAAAGAACCCAAACAGAACAAAACAATAATAGGATGGGTAGACTGACCTATCCGAACCCTTGCTTTTTTGCCTTTCTTTCTTTCTTTCTTTCTTTCTTTCTTTCTTTCTTTCTTTCTTTCTTTCTTTCTCTCTCTCTCTCTCTCTCTCTCTTTCTTTATTTCTTTCTTTCTTTCTTTCTTTTTTTTCCTTTCTTAATTTTTGAGATAGGGTTTCACTATGTAGCACTTGGCTGGCCAGGCTGGCCTTGAATTCAGATCTCTGACTGTCTCTGCCTACCGAGTCCTGGGACTAACGGTGTGTGCCAGCACATAGCTGAACACTCTTCGGGAGACAAAGATAATTTGGAATCTGTGATGACTTGCAAAATTCAGTAATAAATTTGTTATTTCCACAAAATATGAGAAAGCCCTTGGATACCATAATTGAAAATGCCGGTTGTGTGAGCATATTAAATGAACGTGGGCTGGTGAGATGTCTAGAGGGTAAAAGTGCTTGCCACTGAGTCTGTTGGCTGCGGTTTGATCCCCAGGACCAACGTGATGAAAGATAAGAAAAGATCTCTGATCTCCATACGTGTGTACACATACACGGATGCAGAATAAATGCATAAGGGAAAAATTAATACATAAACCGCCATGACTTCATGACTTCTAAAAGGTTCCCAAAGTGTCGAAAGAAGAAATAGTAGCTAAAATCAAAACTATCTGAAATTCCTAGCGCTGAAGTCACTGTCAGGACGCAGACAGGGAAAAGCTCAGGCTAGAAAGAAATGCGAAATGCACGCCTGCCACTGACCAGGTTGAGAGATCACCAGATGTCACTTTATGTGGGAGAGGGAATCTCAGGGACAAGTGTCTCCATTACATAAGAGGGAATTGGGGAGGCCTGGCCACACTGGAATGGGGGCAACTTGGAGGAGCCTCGGTGAGGCCAGAGAGAGGAAATGGGGGTTCAAAAAGGTGATGTGAGGTTTAGAGGGTCTCCACCTTTAGAGTACTGTCGTCCTCTGCTTTTGGGATAACCAAGGGTTAGAAGATCGAGAGATTGAGATGAAGTCCAATCTTACCCTAATGTTAATCCAAAAACTTTAACCTGTGGCTAGCTGCCCTCAGCCTGTCTGTCACCCTAGTTCAGTGGCTCTGAGGATGACAAGCTTCCAGCCTGCCTAGAGTAAGTATGGCTACGGGCAGGAGTATCAGGAAGGAGGGGCAGAAGAAAGCACTAGGTCCAGTCCCCATCAACTTTCCAAAACACCAAGAGGTCCCTGGACATCCTGGAACTTGTAGATCAGGCTGGCCTAGAACTCATAGAGATCTGCCAGCCTTTGCCTCCTGAGTGCTGGGATTAACGGCCAGTGCCGCCATGACCTGGAACTCACTCTGTAGACCAGGCTGGCCTCAAACTCAAAGAGACCCACCTGCCTCTGCCTCCCGAGTGCTGGGATTAAAGGCGTGCGCCACCACTGCCCAGTGGCAACTAATTCTTATAAAAAATAAAAAAAGTCTAGGGCCAGCAAAATGGCATTTCCTTCTAAGTTTAACCCAAGGTAGATCTCTGAGACCCACATGGTGGAGAGAATCAACTCCTTCAAGTTGTTCTCTGATCTCCACATGTATGTGTATGTGTGTACACACACACAAATAAGTAAAATGTAAAAAAAAAAATGTCCCAAGTTAGCACAAGGTGACCTTCACTCCCAGGTGGTTCAGCTTAGCTAAGTGAACAAGTCTCACCTCCCAACAGGCGCCTCGGACACACGGGCTCTCTGCACAGTACACATAGCCTTTGCTGCCAGGTTCTGCGGCATTGCCCCAGCTCTGCCTTCCTGGACTCAGCTTTGTGCCCATCCCTGGCCCGTGTCTCCACGCTGGAGAGTGACGAGCTCTACTTCCACTTTGTTTGCAGGATTTCAGGATGGTACACAGAGTGGAATCTCAGCAACCCTTCAGGACTGCACAGAAGGGGCAAGAGGTAGTTAGAAGGTACAGACCCCATATCCCTGGGCTGGCTGGAAGGTATGCCAATCAAGACTTTTAGGAACGCAGTCCTGGAAGGAACCTGGCAACTGAAGGCTTCTGGACTAAATAAAACCTGACTCTGATTCAGAAGGTCATCTGATTTTTAACACCATCACTTCATTTCCATTTAAAATTTTATTACACGAAAAGAAAACACTCCACAGAACAAACCAATAAAATTGGAAACCTAAATGAACTCAGTGACAGACTATTAAGGTTCTAACCCTGCCCCCAAACCACCATACATTAAAAAAATCCAAAAGAAATAGAAATACCAGCTTCAAAAATATTTATCCAAAAAGTAAGGCATCCACTTAAAAAAAAAAAAAAAAGATAATAACTTGAGGAAGGGGGAGGGTAGATGCTGGAGGAATGAGAGGAAAAGGCTAGCAGGATGGTCCCTGGTCCCCAGCAGCCCCGCAGCCTGCCTGGGTGCTGCTCTGAAGGGCCGTAATTCAGCCCAAACCCAGCCTCTCACCAGTTAGGGGTTAGGTGAGCTAGGTGGGAAGTTGGGAGACCCGAATGGGCTAGGAAAAGCCCCTGGGTATTCCAGTTTAAGTATGGAAAGGGGGATGGGATGGAGGGCCAGGGCAGAGCTAACACTGGTCCCTTCCTGTAGAACACAGGCCCCAGCTCTTGTCTCAAACGATTACAGGATGTCCATGGGATCATTTGAGTTGGGGGAGGGGAGAACTGGCCTTTAGAAACATTCTCCCCCAAGCATAGTCTCCGCAGGGTGAGGGATGAGCACCTCTGGGGAGGTGGGAAGCATGCCTCCTTCCAGGGAAGGCCTTTAACACCAGGTCTGTCCTAAAGGTTAGAAACGGGGAACGTTTTAGCCCACTTCCTGGATGGGAAATGACTTAAGGCTGGTTTGACTCTAATTTCAGGCCTGAAAGGCTTGGGGATCCTTCATAGCTGGTCCTTGAGCCAAGGTCCAGGGAAGGAAAAGGTGAGGGTGGCCGGCAGTGCTGTGGGTCAGAGGAGCTGCTGAGGTCAGAGGGTCCCTGCTCTTTCACACAGGGTGGGGGAGGAGCGGAGTGCTCTGCCCTTAAGAGACAGATGCTATTAGACTAAACATAAGAAGTCTTCCTGGCTTCAGGGAGCTTTGGCACCACAAGGGGACAGTAGGCAGGAGCAGGGGTGGGGGCAGGGCAGAGGCAGACCTTGGCTTCTGCAGTCTGGGCCTTCCCTTGTGTATTCCACAAGCTTGGCTCAGAGCTGGGGGTGAGGTGGCCCTCCTTCTTGGTCCCTAGCTCAGTGGGGAGGAGGCACCCTGAAAGGGAACGTTCTGGGCAGGGTTGGGCAGTGGAGTGGCAATATGGGGCGGAGGAGGGAGAAGCGAACCCTCTGCCTTTTGGGTCCCCGGTGAGTGAAGAGGCATTTGAATCTCTCCAGCTGACTGTTATGGTAATATATTTGATTTGTCTTCCCAGCTAACTTACTATGGCTGCTGCCTCCTTCCCAACTGCAGTTTCATCTCAGCTCAGGGACAGGGAGAAGAAGCAACAGTGAGCCCAGGTTTCTTAGAGGCACCTAAAGGGCACACGCCCATGAGGAAGGGTCCTGTAGAGCTCCCACGGCATCCCACTCTCTTCTAACCCCGGGAGTGTGTGCAGGCCCTGGTACACCCCTGGGCCTTGGTGCTGGAAGCAGGTTCTTTGGGTACAAAGGTCAGTGTCTTTGTTTAGAACTTCTCACTGAGGACAGAAGTATAGGGGTGTGTGTGTGTGTGTGTGTGTGTGTTGGGGGACCCAGGCATGGACACTAGGGCAGAAAGAATGAGGGAGGTCGTGGTCAGTTAAAGGGATGGGTTAGTCCTCAGGGCTGGGGCTGCTCCTCTGAGTCCTGGTCCTTGGTAGGAGAAGGCTGGAAGATGGGCTTTTGCTGTTCCGCCTCCACATCATCCATTGCTTCCTCTGTCCCCGAGTCACCCTCCACCTGGGGATACACGACCACACACATCTTCTGACTCACTAGGGTCAGGGACTCTGTGGAAGGAAACCATACAGACACCAGGTCAGCTCTTAGTGCTCTGCGGACCCCACCAATCAGGCCATGCTCTGGCTAGCTCTTACCTCAGCTTTTACCTCAGAATAGCCAGTGACTGTTGGAGACCAGCCTGTCCACGCCCTCTTGTTCATCAAGACTAGCCTTCCAGTTTCCCTGTGCCCACTGGCTCCCCGCCCCCATATCTAGGGTCTAGACTGGTCTCCAGGAAGCCTGTAGTGGCCCCTGATGGCTGGCTGGCAGGCTGCCCATGGTCTGTGTGGGGATGGCAGCTAGTCTTCTCTCCCTAGAGGTCTTTGGGAGACATCTGTCATTCTTGGCCTTGAATCGGGAGCCCTGTAGACTCAAGTGAAGGTGAACCTTGGCTTCCTGATTCTGCTAGGGCTCCCCCACCAGACTGCTATGTATCTTCCCAAGGTCCTCTCTTAGCCACCACTCACCAATGAAGTCATTGAAACACTTGGGTTTGTGTTGCCAGTAGATGCCCAGGAAATAGACAGGTACTCCCGTTAGCATGATGGCCAGGCCAATGCCACACACTACTGGCTCTGACCACAGGCTGAAGATCAGCAGGAAGGCCCAGAACAGCAAGTAGATGATGGGAAACAGCAGGTTGATCTGCAGAACAGAATTAACGTGAGTTATGTGGTGCTTCGTGTCCCTCAGGACGAGGGCACTCTCCCTCTTCTTCACCTTCAACCTTGAGGGCAATGGCTAAGCTTCACTCAGCTCTGTGGCTTGAGGCTGTTAGGGATGCTGTATCAACAGATACGACATTGGGCTGTGGGACAGGGAAGTGAGGGTCTTTATTGTTCACGTCTTTCCAGCCAAGGTCAGATGGGACTTCATGATGACTCATGTCAGTGCCCGTGGCAGCCACAGCAGCCCAGGGGGTGGAAAGCTGGTTAGGACCTTAGTGTGCTTGTGCAGAGGTTCTCGGGAGGAGGAGAGGCAAGAAGGAAATGACACGGATCTGTTTTGGCTCCTGTCTTCACGACCACTTTCAGGCAAGGCCTCGTCTGGGTGCACCACGACCATGCTCCTCCCACACACTAGAATCAGCCTTAATTTATTTCTCCCAAGCAATTGGAGAGGAGAAAACTGCTTAATCCCAGGAGATCAGGAAAGCCAACAGGGCATAAGGCAGGGGAGAGCCTGGGCTGTATTTTGTTCAGAAGTAAGCGCTAGCTCTGCGGGCTTGTCTTCTTGCTGATCACACACGCGGGTACCTCAATGGTTCTCAACCTTCCTAACGTGGCGACCCTTTAGTACATTTCCTTGTGCTGTGGTGACCCCCAACCATAAAATTATTTTCGTTGCTACTTCATCACTGTAATGTACTGTTATGAATTGTAATGTCAATATCTGATATGCAGATGGCCGTAGGTGACCCCTGTGAAAGGGTTGATTGGCCCCCAAAGAGGTCATGACCCAGAGGTTGAGAACCGCTGCCTTAGACAGTCTTCCTGATCTCCGGGCAGCTGTTTCAGCTGCCTCCACCCTGAGTGCACCTCTCAGAAGCGGGGGATGAGTTTTTCCATCTCTTCTTCCCTCTAGGAGTTTTTCTAGGAGTTAGAGAAAAGTGGCAGTGACATCATCAGTGGGAAACTGAGGGATCTGGAGAGTCCTTCTTTCTCAGCCAGAGGAATCTTCTAGAAGTATCTTCTCTGTGTTTCTAGAACAGGATTCTCAAAAAGCTCCAGGCTCTATCTAGTTACCAGAAAATTCAGCACTTCAGTATACCGAGTTCTGAGCAACCTCAGAACAAACAATATCAGTTTGGTTTTTTTTTTTTTTTTTTTTTTTTTGGTTTGTTTGTTTTATGTAGCAATCATTAAGTTTATTGAGCCTCCTTCTGTGTGTAGTCTCAGGAATTTGAAAAGCAAGGACTGTAGACACAGACTGGAAAGCTTCAAGAAAGAGGAGGTATTTGAGACCCATTTGGCCAGTGGTTAGAATTTAGACAAGCAACAGAAGGAGACTCACTTTGGGATGAGACATAGTGGAGTGAATCCAGATGTTGGAAGAACAGGGCAGAATCCTGAAAACCACCTGGAGTGTAAGATTTAAGAGTGAAGGAAGAAAATGACTGTCCCGTGCACACATGGCCAAGAGCCATGATGATCTAAAACTCTACACTGCAGCTGGATAATAGCAGAGAAAGGGAAGGGACTCCAAGACAGATCCTCTACCTTGATGGGGCGGGGGATGTCAGGCTTCTTCCAGCGGAGGACTATCTGTCCCGCAACGGTGACCCCGTAGAAGAGGTAGTTGATGAAGCCCACATAGTTGATGAGTGTGTACATATCACTGGTGACCAGCATCAGCAGGGTGGAGAGGCACTAGAGAAGAAAGGGCGAAGGAAGGGTGTTTGGAGACCAGAGGAGATACCCACAGGTTAGGGACTGCTCTCCCTGCCCCACCCACCCAGGGGCGGGTGTGCTAGAGGGAACTTCACAGCCACCTTGAGTAACCCACGATGGACTATACCTTTATTGCCAGAACTTCTTTCTGGCTTCTTTGAGACAAGGTCTCTGTGTAGCCGTGGTTATCCTGAAACTTGCTATGTAAACCAGGCTGGCCACACAGAGATACACCTGCCTCTGCCTCTCCGTGCTGGGATTAAAGGTGTGCACTGCATGTCTCGCTAAGAACTTCTTTCTTATTTCACGGGTTAAGATCAAAGTATGCAACTACTGGAATGGTGTGGAGAATCACCATCCAGAATGGATACCTGGGTCGGCCATGCTGGTGTTATCCGGCTCTGGGAAGCCCTCATCTCATCACGTTTCACTTTTGATTATGGCTCAAGCTAATTTATTTCTTTTCGTTCTTTTGACCCCTCAGGGAGATTGTTAACTGAGAATTAAGACTTTATTCTTCTTATCACCATTTTCTTTTGGCTGAATGATCTAATTTATTTTTCTCTTTAAGAAATGATTCAACAGTCACATAGCCAGGTTCTCTTCTTAGCATTCCACAGATACAAACCCACTGAAGCCTATAAGATGTCTATGGGATCAAAGTCATTTTTTGTTGTTGTTTTGAGACAGGGTGTCTCTACATAGCTCTGGCTGGCCTGGAACTTGCTATGTTTACCAGCCTGGCTTCAAACTCAAAAATCTGCCTGCCTCTGCCTCCTGAGAGTCGGGATTAAAGGTGTGTGCCACAATGTCTGGCTCAAAGTAATTTATAATGTTTTATTCAAGATTCAAAAGGAAATAAAATTAATTCAAAAAATTAATGAGGACAAGTCTTTGTTCCTTCCTCTAACTCTCTAAATGATTCTGCTCTTGGTTGGTTTTTTTTTTTTTTTTTTCAAGACAGGGTTTCTCTGTTGTAACTCTGGCTGTCCTGGAATTCATTCTTGTAGACCAGGCTGGTCTTAACTCACAGAGATCCGCCTGCCTCTGCCTCCTGAATGCTAGGGTTAAAGATGTGCACCACCGCTGCCCAGGGATTCTGCTCTTTTTTACCCCATTCTTCCCTCATTTAAAGTTGCCTTTTTCCCACCTTCAATTTTAGGAGTCTTCCTGTCTGTGGCTTTTCTTATTAGGCGTACTCTGAACCAGAGTTATTTTGATGGCCTGTCACAGGAATTTGCAGGGGGAGAAGAATGAGCATGTGTAGTGACCAGCTGTAGCAGATGTTCAGAATTGGACCCTGGTGGTAGCAGGTGCCAGTAAAGCCAGGGACAGAGACATGCTTTTGTGAGGCTGTGCCACCCCAAGTCTTCTCAGTGTGACCCAATAGGATAGGAGAATAAAAATGAGCCAGCCTGAGAGTTGTGGGTGTTTTAGACTCTGGTTCTATCCTAATTATATCCCTTGACATTTAAAAAGCCAAGGGCCACATGTACTAGCTTAGCTAGGGTCTACTGAAATGCAGAGCTAGACCAGAAGAGTGACGGGTGTATATGTGCAGATAGTGTGACTCCCAACCACAGCTAGGCACAAAGTGAGGGAGGGATCTGTGTAAGGCTAGCAGCAGCAGGGGCCCTTACTGTGAAGAGCAGAGCTGGGATTGGGGTGCAGCGCTTCACGTGGATCATGGCCAACACGCTGGGGAGGTGGCCTTCTCTGGCTCCAGCAAAGAACAGTCTGGTAGGGAGAAAAGTAGGTTAGTCTGGGATAGCTTGGGAACTACCAAGCCGAGGCTCTCTCATCCATGCTCACCTTTGGCTTACACAGCAGCACCCTCTGCCAGCCAGGAACCTGCCCTGTGTGCACACCATCTGGCCTACTAGCCACAGGACTTATGTTCACAAATGCAGGCACAGGCAAACCAGAGGCAGTCAATGGGTAGGTAGGTGGACAGATCCCGCCCGGGCTTGTGGAGACTGAGGGTGTGATCTGGCTGGCTCAGGGCACTGTACTGTCACTCTGAATCACTCCCCATGGCTACAAGGCTACAAGGCTACAGGCTACAACTCTGCTCTGATTTTTGGTTCTTTGAGACACATTCTCATGCAGCCTCTGTGGGCCTGAACTTCTCTGTAGCGAAGATGGGCCTTGAATTTCTGATCCTCTTACCTCTATGACCTGAATACCGGGACTGAGGTCTGTCCCATAGTGCCTGACTGTGGTTTTTCTCTAAACAAGAAACTTCTCGTTCTTAAAGGCACACAGCTCTGCACTACCTGTGCCATTGCTTTAAAAATGTTTGTCATATTCAGAGAGTAGCTGCTTCTGTGAGAATGGAGGGGGCGTGGGCTGGAAAAAGGAACGTGGGAACCTGTGAGAGACACCGGGTAGTCTGGGTAGTGGCTTCTTGGGTGTTTGCACCTCTCGCAGCTTATCAATCACACATAAAATCTGTGCAGTTTACTGTATATACACTAGTCTTACAGTTTATCCCCTTAGAATTACTAATTCTAGTCCCAAGAAGCCTTAAAAAAACACAAAAAACTAGTAGGTGTTGAAAGGTGCATTCACAAGGAGGTTCTGGCACTGAGTCAAACTGCAAATATCCTGAATGCTTAAAATTATAAGGTTGGTTCAAGAAATTAGGATATATCTATAAGATGGAAAATTATAAAATAAAAAAAAAATCATGTATTTAAAAAGATTTTATTTATTTTTACTTCATGTGTATGGGTGTCTGTCTGGATGTATGTCTGTGCACCGTGTTCGAGCAGGGTTGGCGGAGGCCAGAGGAGTTAGGTTGTTACAGATCACTGAGCCGCCGTGTGGGTGCTGGGAGTTGAATCTGGGCCATCTCTCCAGCCCCTGAAATCATGTTTCTGGAGAAAATGATTACGTGAGAACATGCTCACAATATGACATCCAACAAAAATGCAGAATACAAACTGTGATCCCGAGCTGAGCATGGTGCCTCATACCTGCAAACCCAGCACGCCGAATCGGTGGTGGGGATGTTCCTGTTTGAGAGCAGCCTTATGTGAGACCCTGCCTCAAAAATGGGGAGGGGACTAGAGGGCTGGCTCAGTGGGTAAGAGCACTTGTTCTTGCAGAGGAACTGGATTCAACTCCCAGCACCTACATGGAGGCACACGACCATTTGCAATTCCAGTTCCAGGAGGACCTGATGCCCTCTTTGGACTCTGTGGGTGCCAGGCACACACATGGTGCATAGACATAAATGCAGACAAAAGTCATGTACATTAAAAAGTAATTTTCAAATAGTTTAAAAATGGGGGGATTATACTCTCTTAGGAGGGGAAGGAGATAGTGGAAAAGACACAGAGAGGCAGAGACACAGACTCACAGAGAGAATAACGTTAAAAGCAGCCCCTTTCTCTTTTCTCTGTATGCCTTTTCCAAAAAGCAAAGCAAAACCAAACCAAAGCACCACCGCCACCACCAGAAACAATCCTGTAACTGCCAGCAGTCCTTTACATACTGGTGTTAATAATCTTTTTTCTTTCAAAATTTTAATTTTATTTACTTGTTTGTTTATTTGTATGCTACCCATGGCACACTCGTGAAAGTCAAATGACACTCGTGGGAGTCAGTTCTCGCTCTCTGCCATGTGTGTTGGATTCCCGGGTCACATTCAGGTCATCAGACTTGGCGGTCAGTGCCTTTAACCTGTGGAGGCACCTGTCAGTCCTGCTTTCACTTTTCTCCAGGGCAAGTGGCCCCTAGTGGAAGAGAGGAAGGTGCTTTTCTATATGTAGCCCAGGCTAGTCTGGAAGTCTTAGCCTTCTTGGTTTAGCCTTCCTAGGGCTGAGATCAAAGGTGCGTGCTACCACGCCAGCTACAGCCGAGGGACTCTTAGAGAACTGCCACTCCATGCTTTGGATATAGGGTAGAGCTGGGCTAACAGCGGCAGCTTAGAAGTGTGGGAGCTGACTGTGACTCTGAGTACCCAAAAGCAGTTGTCACTCAGGCCAGCTCCCCTATATCATGCAGACACATGCGGCCCCTCCCTTCTTCCATGCTACGGTCTTTCCCAGCACAGCCTCATGCATCGGACTGAGCCGAGGGGCTCTGTGGACTTCATCATGCACATAGCCAGGCTCTCATTCATAGCCTCCTCCACGCACAGCTAGGACCAAGTGTAACTGTCAAAGTCTAACAAGCCTTTGAAATGTCAGGTTTACAGGAAACAATTCCAGCTAGGGGGACAATGGACAATATGATGGCACTAAGTAAAACACACACACGCGTGTGCGCGGGCACACACACACACACACACACACACACACTGCTTGCTCAGCAAGGACCATCTGATTCAAACTTTGGGACATACAAGAATGAAAGAGAGGAGGGAGGGAAGAAGGAGGGAAGGAAGTAGTAGGTGAGCAGAGGTGGGCCTGGGAAGAGAGGCCACAACTCTGGCATCTCCTGCATGCAACACGACTATGCTGCATGCATGCAGACCACCGTGTGGCCTGCCTGAGGGACAAACCCCACACTAAAGCGACTGTAGCCAGCCACCTTCCTCCAACAGATCCCAGGGAGCCTCATGGGTCACTGCTCTTCCACTGCTCGCCCTCTGCTAGGGCCTCCAGCTGGCCACGGCTCCTGTGTAACATGCACACGAGGTTGCTACGGGTGAGTGTGGATCCTCCTCCGGCACAGGTGATACCCACAATCCCTCTTTATTACTCTGGATCCTGAAAATACGGCGATCTGTCATCTCACAGGGATTTCTCTGTGATGTCACAGGTGGCTTGGGAAACAGCTGAGCCCAGACTCAGCTTTGACTAGGACTGTGCTCCCAGGGCACAGAAACCCTACGGACTCCACAAATGGTAACCCTCCAACGTCTGTACTCTCAGCAGTCCATTCTAGAGATAGCAGGAAGGGACATAAAGGAGGGGCTTGATCTCTGGATAAATAAGGCAAGGCTCCAGGGCCCACTCATCTTTCTGGCTTCCCAAGGAATTCCAGGTTGGGATTGTGGCTACTGGCTATCTCATTGACAAAAGTTTCCTCTCTACTCTTCCCTACCCAAGCCTTGTGACCTCCTGCAGCATCTGCCTCTAGAGTAGGGGTTGGTCCTGCATCCTCAGAATGCTCAGAGGAATATTAGCCCATGTGGACTCTGGCTCCAGAACATTCACGAGAGGCCAGACCCAGAAGCTTCAGGCACAAGAATCCTTCCTGGTCCCTTTCAAAGTAGGGTTTCTTTCTGGCCAGCAGGAGCTTGCATCCAGGCAAGGGGGAAAGGGGACTCTAGGTATGTAGCCAAGATACTATCCTGCTGCCAACCGTGCCCTGTTACTTCCAAATCAAGGGGGGCTGCCACCTGCACACCACTCATAGGTCACCCTGTGAGCAGCAGACCCCCTTAGCACCCACACTGACATCCATACTCCTGCAAAGCCACCACTCAGGAGGTTGCACAGATCCCTGCCGACGAACAAGTCCATCAGATACACAGAACAATGTACACAGAAACGTGGCCCAGGGAGGCCAAGGCAAGCACTCACCGGGAGGAGGTGAAGAGAGAGCCATTGACTCCTCCAAATGTAGACAGGGCAACGGAAATGGGCATGATCCAGGCCATGACCCCCAGGAGCTTCTCTCCGAAGGTCTGGGAGAGGGAACGAGAAATGAGTGGAGAGAAAGAGGCACAACCCTATTCCAGCTTTCTCTTCACTTCTGGAGTACCTGTTTCCCATCTGACTGGCTGATTCTCTCTGGTTAAATTCCTTGAGAGCACGGGCCCAGAGTCCCGTGCCACAGGGACAGGTATACCCCAGGAACACGCTGTGGGCTAACTGAGGGGCCAGTGTATGGTGGTGACAACAGGAATGAACTAACAATTATCCTTGTTTATGAATGAGAATACTGGGGTACTTAGTAATCTACAGCTTATCTCCGACTGTACACTGGGGAAATGAAGGGTCAAGAGCGAAAGCCAAGTGCTATGAATCCACCTTGTGGACGCTACAGATTTCCCCATATACTGAGATAAACAGATTTATGAGTCAGATCTGGGTTCAAATCCTAGTCTCACCTTGGGCAGGTATATATCTATATCTATATATCTATATCTGTATCTATATATATTTCAGTGCTGGAGATAAAAACCAGGGTCTCTCTTGTACTAGGCACGTGCTCTACCACTGAGCTATTCTCTATCAGCCATGGGTTTGTTACTTTGAGCCTCAGTTTACCAAATAATAGGAATAAACCGTAGTTAGATTCTCTAAAGTCACAGAAGCAGATTATGTTGGCAGGAAAATAAGGACTGGTTATTTTTTTAACTGAGAAAGAAGTGGTTATGAGTTTATAAGTGAGTCTTGATGTACATAGATATATCTTATCTCCATGTTTAGGGGACCAGCCTTTTCTAGAGTCACTGATCCAGGGAGGTGGGAGGTGATATCTAGAATAGATGTCCTGCTGTCCGTGGGAGGCTGGTAGGTTTAGGAGCAGGCAGCCACAGAAGGCAGCAGGGTATCTTCATTATCAAAGATGAGACAGGCGATGACGGTGTTTGGTCGTAAGCCAGGAGAAGGTACAGTGTGGCTCCTAGGCCTCCCCCCAGATATCAGGTACTTTGTGATCTCCTTGCCCAAAGAACATAAATGACTTTGATTGCTGAATTATTTACTGGTGTGTGTGCGTGCGTGCGTGCGTGTGTGTTGCTGGGAATGGAACACAGGGCTTTGCACGTGCTAGGCAAGTGTTCTACTACACCTGTGGCCCTTCAATGCCCACTTTTCCCTGATGAGAGCAATCAGTTTGCATGATTCCCAGAGAAAAAAAGGACAGAGAATCAGCAAGAATGTGCCTTTGTGAAGAGCAATCTGTCTTCTTACATCAGCTTCCTGCTTAGAGTGCCCTAGACCAGGAGTCGGTGAACTTGTTCCATAAAACATTAGATATTTCAGTACCAGAGGCCACATAGACTCTGTGGCGACTCCTCCGGTAGCCATGGTAGCTGTTTTGGCACTAACTCAGCCGTTAGTTTACTCCCAGGCCCTTGAAGATGCCCTATCGAGGACACATGTGGATTCCAGCCTGAGGAGGCGGGATGACTTCTAGTTCCATGGGGCACCGGACCAGGGAAAAGCAAGTGGGCCCAGCAGGCAGATCTACCTCAGCATTCTGGGTCTGGGACCCAGAGTCATTTCTTACCACAGCGACTGCATTTGAGGCCAGCAGTTCCTGGGGGGACATTGCGGTGACATACGCGACATTGGCAAAGACATACACAAATGTGACCAGTGGGATGGAGATGAAGATGGCTCTAGGAAGGTTCCTGTGGAGGCAGAAGAGGTTAGAGGAGGCCTGTACCAGGGATGTGCTCTGGGGAGGATCTACATGAGCCTAGACCCTCGGCTTCCTGGCCCTTCCTCTCTCCGGGACTCGGGTGGGGCAAGGTAATTTAGAGGAAGTGGGGCAGCTTAGGCTAGAAATATGTTTCACACCTGCTTATCGCTTTTTGATTCGGATCTGGACTATGCACCCTTTCTGCTGCCTTAAGACATAAGGTTGGGCCTGGCCCCAAACAGATAAAATGCTGAGAATTCTCAGGACAGCTCATGCCCTACAGCAGTCACACTGTGCTGCACAGTCTTCTCATTTTTAACTTGCCCTAGAACAGTCTTAGGACCCTTTCTCTTCTCTCAGCAAGGTGGACAGTAAATGGTTCAAGTTCCTGGGAAACGAACTGCTGCTTCATGACAGACCAGACCCGTCCAGGGTAGGGAGAGAAGTGGATCTATGCTCCCTTTTTCCAGCAATGGGTGCTGTGTGGCCTAAGGGTGAACAGAGGAGTTGGACTCGTTTGACTCACTTGTAGGGATCCACAAGTTCCTCAGTCACATAATTAAGAAAGTTCCAGCCTCCATAGGCAAAAGAGCCCTGGAGGAAAGCCAGAGCGACGAGGCCGATGTCAGGTTCTTGGAAATTCTCAAAAGCATTCTTTGGCTCCAGCCAGAAGAATTCTCCTGCGGGCACAACAGGCAGGAAGCTGCTCAGAGAGATGAGCCCAGGCCCAGAAGCCCCTGGCCACCCCACGCGCTGTCTTGCCTTTGCCTGTGGTGCCGTGTCAGCTCCTTGGCTGCTCTTCAGTGAACCCACTGTGTGAGGGAAGTAGAGCTAAGAGGACTGGGGAAGCCCAGGTCCAGGACCTCCCAGAACCTGGAGCCTGAGAACTATGACTCCAAATAGCGGTTCAGGTTCAAATCACAACTCAGAATGACCCTTTCAAAAGGCAAACTATTTGAAGGAAAGTTTGTGTAAACGGGGAGGCTAGGGTCAATGGCAGTCTCGTGACTACTTTCCTTGATATATAATTTTCGTTTTCATGAAGAAAGCATCAAGAACAACCAACACTCAAATGTAAGCTTCCATAGAGCTCTAGTCTTCTGTCCATTCAAGTGTATTTTGCTTGCTTTGCCAATAGTCTGTCACTTCCTAAGGGATATTTGGTCTCCTTCTGGGTCCTTTAGTAAAGAGCCTATGAGCTGCCTTCCCAGAATTCACCATAGTTTCTGAATATTGTAGGTCCTCGGGGAGGGGGGGGGAGTAAGAAAGTTGCTGGGGATTGGCTTGGGCTGGAGGGATGGTGCAGCTCAGAGCCCTGGCAGCACTTGCAGAGGACCCAGGTTCGATCCCCAGCACCCACATAGTGGCTCACAATCATCTGAAATGCCATTTTCAAATGAGCCAATGCTTTCTTCTGGCTTCTAGGGCACTAGGCTTGCACACGGCACACATGTCTATGTGCAGACAAAATACCTATACATAGAGAATAAAAATAAACCTAAAAAAGGTTTTTCTTAAATTTGCTGGGCTGAGACACAATTTTGTAGGAGAATGTATGCCCTGCATGTGAAAACCCTGGGTTTGAGTACACACACACCCACACACACACACATCCACACCCCATATGCCCACAGCTGCTGACTGAATAAGGTTGGGTTAAGACAGAGTAATTGGCTATGTTGTTTAGACGTCTGGAACCCAGCATTAGGACAGGAAACAAGGAGATTGGTGTGAACAGGAGAAAGAATTGAGATCAGTTTAGGAAGGATTCATTATCTTTGAAAAGATAGGACAGTGTTTCCTAAGTTTAAATTCCTGAAAACAATATATGCTCCCCCTGCAGAGCTCGGTTCTGCTGATTAAAATGATCAAGGGCAGTTATAAACTGTTGCTTCGCCACCCTGCCTCAGCGCTGTGGGCAGGCAGGAGGTGCTCCCGATTGTCCTCTCGTTTTCTCCGAGAGGCAGTGACACTGTGCAGAGCCCGGCAGAGCCTCGGGTCCCATGGAAACCAAATACAGATCAAATCCAATGGGGAATGTTGGCAGAGGCTTCAAGAATGTAGAGCTCTCTCCCCCAGAGATTATGAGTAATAACGAAATATATAAAATTCTCCTCTTCTGTTCTTCATTTTAAGATATTATTAACAAAGCACAACAGGAAATGTAAGGAGCTTCCTGGGGTTGTGGCAAAGTAGCAGCTGAGTACGGAGATCTGGGGCCTTTGCTTGTGCTACTCCCGAGGCAAGTGTGGAGAGACTGACATTTGCGAGACAGTGTATGGGAGAGGATGTGGGCATCCCTAACCTGGAGGGACACAGCTTCTCATCCCCTTTGTCAAGCAAGTGAGCAACAGAAGTCAAAGTCACAACTGGGAGGTCTCAGGATGTGTCCGTGCGAGGGGGCGAAGAGTTGTGGGGTCCTGGGGTTCCCATGACATTTACCTTTGCATATCTGCACAAAACCCATGATGATGATTAGGGCCAGGGCCAGGAGCTTCCCAGCTGTGAAGATGTCTTGAACCCGGGTGGCCCATCGGACGCTGGAGCAGTTGACCCATGTCAGTATCACTGAAATGACAGCACCAGATCGGTCCTCAGAGGCTGCAGGGCAGCTGCTGCACAGAAGCACACTGCTCCTGCCTCCCAACCACACACCCACAGCCCCAGTGACCAGAAATCTGGCTGGGCAAATAGGTTACAAAGGGGATCACGTGCCTCAAGTTGGAGCTTGGTCAGAGCATTCATTCCCTGTCCAGGGCTAGAAGCCAGGAATAGGCAGGGAAGTATGGGCTTTGCCTCAGGATAAGACTTATTAATGATCAGGATACAGGACAGACTTAGGGTTCCAGTTATTATCTGCTCACAGGGAGCCCCAAGTAGCTAGTACAGTCTTCAATATTGCCTTCCTGAGCCTGGTTGTGGAGTACCGGAGGGTTAGGGATTCTTGTTACTTAGCTTTATTAAATTATAAAATTAACCTTAAAGCAACAACAATAAAAAAGTTATGTCCTCCTGCCTCAGCTTCCTCTTGAAGTATCTGAATTACAGGTTTGTGCCACCACACCTACTTCAAAATTCACATTTTTTAAAGAATATATGTCCATGAAATTTGACAAATGAATTGTTAATCATTACCATAGTTGATATTTCCAATACTCTAAAAATATGCCTATGTGTTCTGCTCCTCTGTCCTCCCTCATTCTTCTCTTCCATCACTGCTAATCACTAATTGGAATTTTGTTCCTACTGTGTCTTTTCCAAAATGTTACACGAATGCAATCGGAGAATATGTAAGGTTTTGGATCCGACTTCTTACACTGAACATAATACTTTGAGGTCTGCTCATTTTGTTATATATTAACAGTTTGTTTCATTGTTAGATACTATTTATTCCATTATATAGATACAAGAATTGTTTTTCCATTCTGATGGATATTCAGGTACTGCCAGTTTGGGGTTATTATATATCTAAAGCTACTTAAAAAAAAAAAAACCAGGTATGGTGGCCATACCTGTAATCCCAACAGGAGATGATGCAGAAGAATTGCTGAGAGTTCAAGGTCAGCCTGGGTTACATAATGAATTCCAGGCTAGCCTAGGCTATAGTATTACACCCTATCTCAAAAAGCTAAATTCTATCAATGAGCCAACCCCCTCCAAGAGCCCCAAACTTTCAAAGAGCTAGACATGGTGGCATATATTCTTTTTTTTTTATAGAGAGAAATACAATTTTAATCAATCAGAAAGGCATCTGTCATCTTTCCGCCTAAAAATTAGAAAACAGTAGAGACAAACTGTTAAAACAGGGCAATTTCCCCATCTGTGACACAAAGTTACCAACCCCCCCCTAAAAAAAAACACTTCAGTGAAAATAGCAGTCTGAGCCTGGTTGATGGTATCCCACCCCTTTAATCCCAGCACTCGGGAGGCAGAGGCAGGCGGATCTCTGTGAGTTCGAGGTCAGCCTGGTCTATAGAGTGAGTTCCAGGACAGCCAGAGTCACAACAGAGAAACCCTGTCTCGAAAAACCAAAAACAAACAAACAAACAAAAAAGAAAAAGAGTCTGAGAGTTGTAGAAAGTGTATAAAGGCCCCGAAATGTATAAAGGTTATCTTTTTTTTCTACAAAATAGCACCAGTAATTAGAGTAAAGGGTGTTAAAAGCCATTATGACAGCATTTCTCAAATGCAGATTTTCTCATCTCTGGTGAGGCCCCTAAAAGAGACGGTGGCCATGGGTTAAACGGTTTTAAGGTCTCCCGAAGACTCAAGTGTTTCATTGTGGTTTCTCCATCTCTCAGATGAGGGGAAATACGATGCTTCTGGCCTGGCTTTTCATGAAGAATTAGGGGATCGTACTTACCTGGGGACCTCAGCTGGTGGGGGTTCCATCACTTGGAGAGAGGGAGTGGGGAATGGTTTCCCTAAGTTCCCTCTTTCATGTCCCTCACACCTGGAAGAGGGGCCACAGGGCCGCCAAATATCCGTCCGAACTCAGGTGGGACAAAGTCTTAATCCCAGCATCAGGGAGGCTGAGGCAGCCTGGCAACACAGCAAGACCTTACCTCAAAACAACAACAACAAAACTTTTACCTCCAAATCTTTGTTATTTTTATTTTAATCTCTGTGTGTGTGTGTGTGTGTGTGTGTGTGTGCGTGCCTGTCTGTCTGTCTGTCTGTCTATGTGTGTAATTGCTACCAGTGTATGTTCTTAGAGAACAGATGAGGCCATTAGGTCTCCTGGAGTGAGTTCTAGGTGGTTGTGAACTCCCCAGTGGTGGCTGGGAACCAAACTTGGGTCCTCTGTAAGGGAAGCACGTGCCCTGAACTGCCGAGCCATCTCTTCAGCCCCTACATCTTACTTACTTAGTTCTTTTCTTTTTAAACTTTATTTTAGCCAGGTGTGGTGGTACATGCTTTTAGTCCCAGCATTTGGGAGAGAGAGGAAGAGGAATCCCTTTGAGTTGCAGGCCAGCCAAGGCTACAGAGTGAGACAAAGTCTCCAAAAACCTTTCTTTTATACTAACGTATGTGTGGGAGGGGGGTCACATGTGGTGTCATGTGGTACAGGGGTCAGAGGACGACTCTAGGAGTCAGTTCTCTCCTTCTACCATTATCTGCTCTCTGAGGATTGTACTTCTGCCATCAGATTTGTGCACCAAGAGCCCTTGGCTGCTGAATCCGCTACGCAACCTCCACATCCCTCTCAGTCTTTGAGTCGAGTTTTTATTTCTCGTGAGTAAGTAACCAGTGATAGGGTTCTGGTCCTATGGTAAATGCACATTTAATTTTAGAAAGAAGCTGCTGTGTGTTTTCCAATGATGAATGACAGCAAGTTCTCAGGTGCCTGTTTGCCAGCTATTTGTCTAGTTCTTTGGTGGCACAGGGTGGGGGTGTCTCCAGCTCTGCATCCTTACCCAGGAATCATAGCACTTTAACAATGTGGACCCTGCTGGGCTGGCTGGCCAGGTACACAGAGACCAAAAGAAGGTGGACACTCTGCTTGACTGATACACTGTCTAGGTGACTCTCAGGAGCTATGGCTTGCAAAAGCATGATTTCGTTTTTATTTTCAGTTTTATTTTTATTTATTAAGGCAAGGTCTCTCTACATAGTTCTGGTTGTCCTGGAACTCACTCTGTAGACCAGGCTGGCCTTGAACTCACAGCTTCCTGAGTGCTAGGATTAAAGGTGTGTACCAGCACACCTTGCAAAAGCATGATTCTTAATTTCTGATGGTTGCAAAGTACTCGAGAACAAAGGGAAAAAAAATTCTTCCTGGTCTCCTTTTCTGAAACAGTGATCAAGATACTCTCTAATGCTCAAAAGTTACACAAAACATGGCAAAAGCATGAGACTACCTCTGTCTTTCATGCTTCCCGTGGACTTTGAGTTCCCTTGAATGGCTAAGTTACAGCAACACCTTATCCTGAAACAGACTCCAGTTTCCCAGGTGTTTCCTAATCCTGCTGGATTCTGAGAACATGTCACCAGGGCAGGAAGGTCCAGCATTACCAGCTATCAGTGATCTTCTTCCCTGCATCATTTTGAGCTAGACACTCCTCCTACCTTTCCAGACCTACCTGTTCCAGAAGGCTTTGTAATTTTATTGATTCCTAACAACATACCTGCAAGGTAAGCTATTATCAGTCACATTTTACAGACAAGGTACAAAGTTTGTCCTTCCTGGATGGAACAGTCACAAACCATTTTGCTTATATCTCATTGTGGTACCTACTCATATTAAAGTTATTTGAGACAGGGGGACTGCTCTGAGTTCAAGGATACCCTAGAGTACATGTCAAGCCCCGAGTTAGCCAGGGCTGCACATTAAAATTCTGTCTTAAAATATATGAAATTTCTGGGGTTTTTTTTCTCTCTTTTTTACCTTTTCATGTCTTTAACTCCCAAGCATATCACTGGTGCCCACAAATAGCAGACACATAACAAATATTTAATAAAGGAAAAATATGCCAAAATCCAATTGTTCTCCAGTCTCACTCTGCATTCCACAGTGCATACCACCCTCCCTGTTCCCTTAGAATTTCATTAATCAGAGAGACAATCCCTAGTTGTTTTCACAGAGTTGAAAGAGTAACAGGAAGTTTGACTTTGGAGAGTAGACAGTCCTGAATCCTCACACAAGAACTATTATCCAACCTGCTATCCTAACAGAAGAATCAAAACATGTTGCAGAGAAAGGATTGTGAGTGCCTGAACAGGGAGAACATTTTGTAAATACTAGAATGTTCCAGATGGACAGAGATCTTGATAAATACACATTTGGTTATCTTACTCAATTCAGTAAGGATTTCAGAATCACGTGCCTGGTGATAATCCAACCGGAATCACTCTAAACAACTTGACCGTGACCTCATCTTCTCCCTGGGGCCCTGAGACACTCTGGGTACAAGGCCAGGTGTCCCATACCCAGAAATCCAAGCAGAAACAGCAGTGATGACTAAGGCAGAAGGAGACTGACTTATAAACAGAAGACTGGAAAACAAAACCCACGGTCTCAGGGATGGGTAAAGATTATGAAGTGAGGGCTTGTGTCTTGACCCTCCCCACCCTGCTACAAAACCATCCTCCACCAAGGGGAGGTGGAGGCAGGGTGGGGAGGTGACAAGATAACACTGGAGGCAAAGACCAGGACAGAGCAGAAAGGCAAAAGGCAGAGCAGGACAAGCTCACAGGAGTGCCTCCTGCAAAGCAAGAGGAAGAATCCGGATGCTTCCCTGCGTGCTGGGAAAGAAAACATCAAGTCCTCTCTACAAGACTGGGGGGGCTGGGGTGACCGAGGGACAGGTGTTCTGTCATGTAGTCTTGCGGTAATGTCTTCTGTTACCTCCAAACTTGACAAGGACTCAGACCTTGACTCATATTTAACCTTTCACTGTCAGAGATCTTTCGGAAGTCGAGACGAATGCTGAGAATAAGGGAGAGCTGGGCAGACTGCCTGTGCCCCTAATCTCTTCAGAACAATGCTACAGGCTCAGGTCTTGCCCTTCACCCAGCAGTTGGGCCATCGCAGCACGTGACTGCGAGGGTACTTTGAGTCTCCTGGTACAGCAGAACAGCTTCCCTCACAGCAGCTGAAACCTGAGCCTCTAACCAGAGAGGAAAGGTCAGAGAGTGAAGGCAATACTTGCTGGGTGTTTGCCAAGGCCTTCCCTGCTCAGGAGGCCTGGTGCTGCCCATCTGCCACCCAGCACCCCTTTCTGCTGCTGCTGACTATGTTTTCTCTCTGCCTCTCTGCTCAGCTAGACCTTGAATTATGCACGCCTGGAATCTGGTGACCCCAGGAAAGCTGCATGTAGATGGGACCAGGGGCGCTACAGTTCCAAATATAGAGGTTTCTAACCACCCATTACTTATCTATACAGGTCTGCCAGGCAGGGTCAGGCATTCTGTTATGTGGGGAAGTCCAGTGAGTTGAAAGACGACTGAAAGCTAAGCATTGTGGTACATGCCTGTAATCCTAGCGCTCAGAGGCTGAGGCTGGAGGGCTGGCCTGAGTTTGAGGCCAGCTTTGGCTGCTTAATGAATTCCAGGCCAGCCTGGACTACAGAGATCTTGTCTTAACTCCCCCCTCAATACCCCACCCCTGTAAAATCCAAAACAAAACAAAAAACTTGAGTCCAACTCAATGTGCTGTGAACAGAGCCGGCATGGGAGACAGCGAGTGTCCATAGGCCCAGGCCAGTCCAGGGCATCTGTGGAGGGCCCCTGCAGGATGTAAACTTTATAGCTTCGGTCTAGCGAGGAACAGTAATGGAAAACTCTAGTTCTTGTCCATGGCAACCTATGAGTGGTGGCTTGGCTCTAGGGTTCTGTGGAACTCCAGGCTTATCCAATTCTCTAGAGCACTCTCTTTCTCCTTCCTTCCTTCCTTCCTTCCTTCCTTCCTTCCTTCCTTTCTTCCTTCCTTCCTCTCCTCCCTCTCTTCCTTCCTTCCTCTCCTCCCTCTTTCTTTCTTTCTTTCTTTCTTTCTTTCTTTCTTTCTTTCTTTCTTTCTTTCTTTCTTTCTTTCTTTCTTTCTTTCATTTCCTGAGTTAAAAAAATAGAAAAAGATGAAAAGCCCACCAAGAGGACCTGCTGAATTGGTGAGTTTCGAATTCAAGGCCAGCTTGGGTGACTTAGCAAGGTCCTGTGTGAGAGGGGAGGGAGGAGAGGAGGGAGGAGAGGAGGGAGGGAGGGGTAGCGGGAGGAAGAGGGGGAAGGGGTGCCTCTAGGGGACATAGCTCTATGGAAGAACATTCACAAGGTCCTAGGTCAATTACCAGTGCTGGTAAGAAAAACAAACCAAAACCAGAAAACAATCAGAGCAAGCAAGATGGCTGGGGGGTAGGGGTGGGGAGGGGTGGGGGGGGAGGGTGGTCGTGGTGGTGGTAAAGGTGCTTGCTGTGGAGCCTGATGATCTGACTTCGATCTCTGGGACCCACATAGTGGAAGGGGAGAATCAGTTCCTGTAAGTTATCCTCTGACCTCCTCATATACAACCTGCTCCCTGCCCCCAAGCACACATGGTTCAGAAGAACTCAACATCTAGGTGACAGTAGAGATTATCCAGAGTGCCACTCGCCCCCAGAGCCCAGAGCCCAGAGTCTTTCATCCACCAAGCAGGGGAGGTGGTCTCAGCCCTTCACACCCTGGCCAGGCTGTGGGAGCAGTGGAAGGCTCAGAGTTCCTGACTCCACCTGCAGATCTGCTTGTTCCCAGATTCTTGTTCCCAGCAGAAAGGCGTGCTCAGCCTCATCTCAGACTTGACCCTCAAATTTTGATCCTCAGGCAGCAGAGGAGTCTCTACTTTCTTTGCAATAAAGAGGTGTCATGAGACCTTTCTTAGGAAGCCAGAGCGATGGCCGTCCAAAAGATGCCAACTCAGGATCATGCTGGCAGAGCAACCAGAGGCCGACATAAGCAGCTGGGAAAGTTGTGGGCTGCCTGACACGGGTGCTAGGAATCAAACCCAGGTGCCACCTCTCCAGTCCCATATAGGGATTTTAAAGAGGTTGTATCAGGTCAGTGAGCTAGATCAATGGATAAAAGTACACACATACACTTTTTTTTTTTTTAAAAAAAAGAGGTCATATCACACACCAGGCCAGACTACGCACTGCTACCTTGTTTGACCTGACACTTCTTCTTGAACTCCTCACTCTTCTCCCTTTATCCCTGTCTCTTCTCAATTTCCAATTGGTTTCCTCTTTTGAAGGACAGTCCTCCTCAAATCACCCACTCAGGGGTCCTCAGATTCAAGCTATCTAGAAATGTGGGATCAGAGAGAGAGACCCTGGGATGGAGCAGGGACCGCGGGGCTAGGAAGAATAAGACACAGCTGTGCCTCAGCCTCCAGAAAGAGGAACGATGAAACAAAGGAGCCAGGTGTCTCCAGCTGCTAGGGGGAATGCCCCAGAGAAAGCTGCTGCTGCAGCCTCCTCAGGGCCAGTAGAGAAGCCATCTGTTGACACACAGCCATTAGCGACCCTGCTAGGCAGTAGCGACTGAGATCCGGGAGCACATGCTAAATGAAGTCTTTTCATACTTAGTGATCACTGGTGTTTTATTTGAAAATGGAGGCACGTTATTGGTACTAAAACTCACTGAATGGAGACAGATAAATCAGCACAGGAAATATTTGGGAGCTTTCCATGGGGTTCACTATCCTTCTCCAAGGGAGTACTTGTTTTCTGCATGGAGGGACAATCCTACGAAACAGGGCAGGCAAGTGCCTGGGCAGATCGAGGTGTGCAGAGGGTGGTTGCTTCTCCTTCCCAGGGGAAAGCTCACCCACCCGGGACCAGGACACCATTTCCACCTCTGGATGTGGGGGCTCAGGCTTCTTGTTGAGGAAAGGGTCATTCTGTATCTTTCTTGGGAAGCCATGATGCTTTCCTCAAGCAGTCTGGGCTCCTAAAACAATCTTCATCCTGCCAAACCAGCTGCTGGCCATGGACCTCTCCATTCTGGCCCGACAGGTGAGAACGGGGATGGGGCTACTGGAGAGGGGGCTAGATGGCTTCCAAGATGAATGAGCCAGATGTGTAGCCAATGCCTCACTCTTCAGACGGATATTTAGGTCCGTGCCCTGCTCCCCAGACGCGTATTTCAGGAGAATGACCGTAAGAGACCCCGAACCTCGCTTTACCTGAGTAAACAAGACCAGCTCTTCACTGGCAGAAACATTATGGGATGGTCCCTCCGATTCCAGGCCCTCCTTTGGCCACAGCCCAGCCTTGTCTCTTGCCCTCTTGGGTCCTGCTGGCGGTCCCCACGATCACTGCCGCAGCACCCCTTGGAACTGAGTCTGTCTGTCACCTGAAGATACACTGGCCCCAACCCAGGCGGCACTCTGAGCAGCGGACAGTAGCATGCTGACACGGCAAGCGTGGCGATGCAGAGGACGAGGCTGCGCCTCAGAAGTCTTTTGCCGAGAGTGACTTGGATTTCTGCCCTTATTCACATCACAGTCTCATATTCCCTCTGAGCCTGAGAAGCGCCATTTGCATTTTTGTGTGTACGTGTTTTAAGATGGGGTCTCAGGTAGCCCAGGCTGCTCTGAACTGCTGATCCTCCTGTCTGCATCTCCCAAATGAAGAGGTTACAGGTGTGCCCCACCACAGCTGGCCTCTCTCTCTCTCTCTATGTATGCACACATGTGCATGTGCAGGACCCCACACATATGTGTGAGGAAGCAGGTATACACGTGAAGGCCAGGGGTCAACATCAGGTGATGTCTTTATTGCTTTCAAGCTATTTTTGATATAGTGACTATCACTGAAACTGGAGCTCACCAAATGGCTAGACTGGCCAGCCAGGCAAGCCCCTGGGTCGTCCTGTCTTTGCCTCCAGTGCTGGGATTGCAAGTGTGCACTGTTACCGCTGGCTTTCTACAGGAGTGCTGTGGTGATGGGGCTCAGGTCTTCTTGCATATGCAGCAAGCACTTACTAGCTCTCCTTGATCTATCTTTCTTTCCTCCTTCCTTCCTTCCTTCCTTCCTTCCTTCCTTCCTTCCTTCCTTCCTTCCTTCCTTTATTTCTCTCTCTCTTAAGATAGGGTCTTACTATATAGTCCAGGTTGACTTCAAACTCACTTCAGTCCCAAGAATTCAATTGTTACAGTCATGAGCCACCATTTCTGGCTCCATTTAAAATTCTTTGGTCAGGACTGGACTGGAGGCAGCTTGGCAAAGCTTATTCATGTTTAATATTGCCAGACATAGGCTTCTCCTCCTGATCTTTTCAGGGAAGTGAAAACAATATATGTGTGTATGCGCAGTGGGGTGGGGTGTGTGTGTGTGTGGGGGGGGAGATGACCAGGTGTGATGGCACACACCTGTAATCCCAGCACAAGGCAGGGGCAGGGGGCAGGGGGCAGGGGCAGGGGGCAGGGGCAGGGGCAGGGGGCAGGGGCAGGGGCAGGGGGCAGGGGGCAGGGGGCAGGGGCAGGGGGCAGGGGGCAGGGGCAGGGGGCAGGGGCAGAGGGCAGGGGCAGGAGGATAAGCAAACCTGAGGCCAGCCTGTTTGACACATTGAATTCCAGTGTAATTATGGGCATATAAAGAGACTTTGTCTTAAAATTAAAAAAAAAAAAGGAAGACAGAGAGAAAGAAGGAAGAAAGGAAAAGGTGGTGGTAGAGGATGTGTGGATGTTCCAGAGTCCAAAAAGACAGATGGTGAAGAAGAGACAGGGTATGAGAAGCAGAGTGGGAAGCAAGGGGCAGAAGCACAAATGAGACAGAAAAGGAGCGAAAGAGGAGCAGAAGGGAGTCAGCGCGAGGGCAGGGCGGAGAGGAAAGCCGCACGGCAGTAAGCGGACAGCTGCTGAAAAAGGGAAGCGGTGACGTCACTTTGTAGAAACCAGAACACCCTGTTCCTCTCCAGAACTTCAAAATAAGCACCTTTCCAGGATGGAGCATCCAGCCCTCTGAACTAGCCATAAATTCCACCTGGCGAGGGTCAGTGGGGTGCCAGCATCGTTGGTGTCACGCTGTCCCCTTAGGCTGGGGCCACACCTCTCTGCCGTGCTCTGGCCAACAGCCCCTGCTTCTGTGGCTCTGGGGCGATGCTGCGTGCACAGCCCCGCAGGGTGCCCATGAGGCTGCTGGGGCACTGGCCCAGTGGCCGGAGAGGGTGTGACC
This sequence comes from Cricetomys ansorgei, assembly GCA_026225945.1. Lineage (NCBI taxonomy): Eukaryota > Metazoa > Chordata > Mammalia > Rodentia > Nesomyidae > Cricetomys > Cricetomys ansorgei. The sequence continues at coordinate 3,047,623 of JAMJFZ010003384.1, forward strand.
ACACTGGGCTCTGTGATAGGCTGGATAGCGTTCCTCGGCCACCTCGGCCACTCAGAGGAGGAACTGGGCACGGGTTTCTAATCATAGAAACACTGGGCATGTCTAACTGCATCCCTTTCCAGATCTAGGAGGTAACCGGTGCTAGCTGCCAAAAGGCACTGATAGGCAAAGAAAACAGGGCTTTGAGTTCTAAGGCACACAACCTGAGGCAGAGATAATGCCCAGCTCTGCCCAGAAAGCTGAAGGACCGAGCCACTGTTCTTCCTCAAAGAGGTGTTGGTTTCAGGGTAGGAGTGGAAGATGGGGAATTAGCTTCTAAGAACTACCCCAGAATCTTCGCTGGTGAAACTTTTTTTTTTTTTTTAAGGCAGGGTCTCATGGAGCTGAAGCAGGCCTCAGACTCACTGAGCCTGGCTGGGAACTCCTGATCCTCTTGCGTCTGCCTCCCCAGTGTTGGGAATACAAGCACACGCCACCACCCAAAGTCAGTTCTCATACGGGGTGAGGAGTCACATCATAAAGTCTTTCAGGCACCCTGCCTACCTACAACAAGCGTTGGCATTGTTGAACATGTGATACAGCGTGACTGCAGGAAGTTATAGATGTAAATAACCCGACTGCCGAAAACAAAGCATCAAAACACAGCCACGGCCACCCGACAATCAAAGCAGCCTCTCTTCAGAAAGGATGCTTTGATCCTGTGAACTGCTATGAAGTCTACAGTAGTGGTTTGGTTTGGAAATAGATCTTGCCCACCATAGCGGAGTATATGTTCCTTCCTCGGCCCCTTTCATCTTGATGCTCTGATAAATTAGAAACCTCAGAACTCCCTCTCATGGGAAGAGGTTCTCTGAGCGTTTCCTCTCTGCCTCAAGGACAAGTCCTCAGAGGAGGAGGGTGGTTAGCCTCCAGCCAGAGTTTCTGGAGGTCCCGCCTGGCACAGCTAAGCTCCCACTGTGCCACGGCCCTCCTCTCTTCCCCTTCCTTCCTATCCTTCGTCTCCAGTGCCAGAAGCTGGACCTGGAGTTTCTGCTGAATCACCATTCAGTGCTTAGTTTAGCCAAGAAGCCCGAACACCTAGCTCAGCATTTTCAAAGAGCGGAGTACTTCTTTCTTCAGTGCTGGCTAAACACAGTCTGAGCTGGGTGTGGTAGCAGAGAAGAGAGAAAAAAATGAAGATCCTCAGAAAGCAGGAATGTCATGCCTCGCCACACCACCCGGTGGAGCCTCATTTTAACCCCACTCCAGCTCTGTCTGAAGTTTCCTGTTGTCTCATCTCTCAGTTCTCAGAGATGATGATGTCCGAGACACAGAGCAAGGTTGATGGCTGCCTCTGTTGGGTCTGAACTGCTCAGCAGAGTATGACTGACTATAATAGATTCAGTGTGTGTGTGTGTGTGTGTATGTGTGTGTGTGTGTGTTTTTCCTAGGAAGTCCGATAGGTTCTCAGATTGGGGGCTCATGGACCCGGTGTTCACCAAGATCTATAAATCTGGACCATGCTGTAAGTTTCCCACATGGCTTAGTTATATCCCAACCGTGAGGGCAGGTAGCACTCAAACTTGCTTAACTAATCTTGCCACTTCCTTTGTTCAGTTCCAGTAGGCCTCATAATCCCATAAATCCTCTGAGTTTGTGATCTCTGGCATGTGATGTACATATGATGTTAATCCTTAAAAGTTCACCAGACAGCTAACAGATGATTTCATGAGCTACAGACATGGGTTCCCCTGGGAAAAACAAAGCGACCCTCGAGAGTGGCTAAGAAGGTCAGAGGAAAGTCCAAGCTCCTGTGTCGGCCTAAGCAAGTAAGGGGTACCTTCCTGGTGGGAGCTGAACTCCTAGAATTCTCGTTTCATTATTTCCCCAAACAGTAGAAACAGGCCCTTCACTCAGTTTTCAGGGTGGGAGCTTTAGCAAAACTAGTCTAGTGAGAAGAGAGCAGGAGGCCACAGACTTGCTAATGGAGGTAGCCTGCATCAGGCATCCACGCACAGTGAAACTAGAAAGACTTGCTGGAGGCCCGTGGAGAGCCAGAGCCTGACCCGAGGACAGGCAGGACACAGATTGGTGGCTCGAAGTGCGTGGGACCGACAGTCTCTAGGGAGCATGGCCACCAGGCTCTCTGTGATAGATGTAACTGCTTACTATGATATATAAAATATAAAGCCCTGTGCCATTAGTTGTTCTTTTGATTGGCGATCAAGACTGGGTTCCTGCTAGATACATACGGTGATGGTGATCGAGATGCACTCATTTCCAGGGTAACGGGAAAGAGAAACACCCCAGAGGCCTGGTAGGAAAGAGGGGTGAAATGGCACTAAGGTGTGGGCCTTTATTCTGGCAGGGCCAAGACTGCCGATAGCCTGGAAGTCCAAAGGCACAGGGATGTCTTCATTGGCTCTTGAGAGTGGAGGGGTGGGCAGGGCCAGCAACGGACCACCCACAGCAAGGAGAAGAGATTAAAATATGATCTATGTTATCCTTGATTTACTTACACATATCCCTGTTAAAATAAAAACATTCTCCTCTTCCCCCTTTGACTCTTCCACTCAACCCTGGCAGGGTCTCACTATATAGATAGTCCTTGCTTGCCTGGAACAAGCGATATAAACCTGGTAGGCCTTGAACTCACAGAGATCAGCCCACCTCTGGTATTAAAGGCTTGTACCACCATGCTCAGAAATCCTGGAAATTTTATTAAACACCAAGTACATTAGCTTCTCCCACCCTTAGTCACCTCGTGGACATTCTAACCCAGACTCCGGTAACTACAACGGAATCGGTTTCCTTGCCTCTGGCCTTTCTCCCAAGGGCCATCTGTTCTGTACTTTGCAGCAGATTCCTCTAAATGCAACTCTGAAAATTTTACTCCTCTGTTTGAAATGCTCCAGTGCCTTCCTAATACCTGGTGCCTTCCTTTACCCTGGGGTAAAGCTGACCCTTCATGATGGAATCACCACTTCTGTCATATTTCTTGGTTTTGTGTGTGTGTGTGTGTGTGTGTTTTTTTTAAGACAAGAGTTGATGTAGCCCTGGATACCCTAGAACTTTCTATGTAGACTAGGCTGGCCTTACATTCAGAGATCCTCCTGCCTCTGCCTCCTGAGTGCTGGGATTAAAGTTGTGCACCAACAGGCTTGGTCTTCTGTGATATTTTTTTACTGCTTTTTCTGTACTGTGGTTATATTAAATGACTTACAATCCCATCAAAAGGACGATGTTTAAGAACATTTTCCTGCCCCAGCCCATTCTATTTTCTGATCTATGCAGGACATTGCCTATTATTTTCAAGAGGTCTGCTTGGAATTTCACTTTGTAGCCCAGGATAGCCTGGAGCTCACTATTTAATCCAAGATGGCCTGAAACTTATGGTAATTCTCCTGTTTTAGTCTCTGAATGCTGGGATTGCAAGTTATATCATGATGTCTGGTAGAAAGAAGGTGATTTTTTTTGTCTTGTCTGTTTCTATATCCTGTCTATTGTGAGCAGTATCCGGCGTGTTGTGGATACTTAATAACTTTTGGGCAGTGTTGTGATTCTCATCTCTATAGTACTTCCCTAGAGGCAGTAGCCCTTTCTGAGTTACTAATATTTCTTTCTTTCTTCCCTTGTTCCTGCTGCTGGGACTAAAATCAAATGCTTTGTGCTCGCTAGGCAAGTGTTCTACCACGGAGCCACAACCCCCACCCCTTGTTACATTGCTTCATAGCAGGCAGGTTAGCAGAATCCTGGGATAGCCATCCTGAGGAAGCCTTCTAAGCAGACACCTGTTCAGTACCTATCAGGGCTCTGAGAGGACCTGGAAGTCAGAGGCACAGAGAATACATTCCAACTGCTCATCACCCAGCATGGGGCACAGCTACCTTACATACTTACAAGGCATGAGAGTCTGACTCCTCGGTGTAAAGCAGTCGACATGCCTGTTGCTTCCACTCCTAACATTTCCTGCCTCTGACAGTACAGCAGTTTTAGTTCAGGCCACCACCACCTACCTTCCCAGCCTGGATAAATGCTTAGCCTGTTTTCCTCCATGTTTCAAGTTTCAACGTCTTCTTTCATCCATGTGTGAATGTTACCACATGTCGCTTCTCAACAAATCATGTGTTACTGCTCAAATGCCTTTATTGGCTCCTCTTCTTTATATACATAAAACAGTTCTTCCTTACCTAGTATAAGACAGCCTTCAAGCTCTGCTTTTGTCTATTGGCCAAGAGAACTCTTCTGAGACAAGGGAAAGTTGAGAAGGAAGTTCCACCCAGGTGTCTGAGCAATGTTTAATATTTGGGGATGAGAAGTTTGAGTCTAGAGAATATGGAGGCTCAAGGGAAGATGAACAGAGATCAAGGGATTTAGATGCTGAACCCTCTCGTGTCATGGGACTAATTTGCAGGAGACTTACTTGCAAAACAGGACAGTGTACTGCTCCAGGCAGTTGGAGCCTCTGCAGAGGAATTAAGTGTGACCTGGGGTTAGAAGAAATGCCTGAAGTTCTTTCCCTTCCAAATAGCTCAAGGAAAGGGGAGAAATTTGCACTCTTGGAACAACAATCTCTTAGGAATCTCTGCAGAAAGATGGAGAGCTAGATAAGAAGCATTTCCTCTCTGCAGGAAGGCAGGGTTCTCCGTGCTCTTTTCTCCATAAGAAGAAGAAATTTCTTTAGGGTAAGACATACAAGAAGTCTATGTGGGTGACAATACTGTCATTAAAGTACCAGACAGTGACTTCAGTCCCACAAGAAAGGAATGGAGCCAAGGACTATCTTAAATGTACTCCGGTCTCCAAGAGAAGGAGAGGCAGAAGCCAAAAAAATTGGGAAACATGATTCTTAGAAGAGGGCTAGGGTGTGGGTTGATGGTAGAAAACTTGCCTAGCATGTGTTTAAGACCTTGGGTTCATCCCCAGCACATCTCCAAGCCCTGGCCAATACACAGATGAGAGGCTCTGAAAGGGCAGCCCTTACACTGGCACCCACTGCAGACCTTACAGCACCCACTGCAGCCCCTACACCAGCACCCACTGCAGCCCCTACACCAGCACCCACTGCAGCCCTTACACCAGCACCCACTGCAGCCCCTACACCAGCACCCACTGCAGCCCTTACACCAGCACCCACTGCAGCCCTTACACCAGCACCCACTGCAGCCCCTACACCAGCACCCACTGCAGCCCTTACACCAGCACCCACTGCAGCCCTTACACCAGCACCCACTGCAGCCCCTACACCAGCACCCACTGTGCCACTGCAGCCCCTACACCAGCACCCACTGCAGCCCTTACACCAGCACCCACTGCAGCCCCTACACCAGCACCCACTGCAGCCCCTACACCAGCACCCACTGCAGCCCCTACACCAGCACCCACTGTGCCACTGCAGCCCCTACACCAGCACCCACTGTGCCACTGCAGCCACTTCGTTTATAACGGTTGTTAAATGAGAGTTTCAGGAGGCCATGTTCAGGGGCTCCTGCACGGGGCCCCAACAGGCTGAACATCCAGCTGAAGCCATCCGTGATGCTGGGCTCTGGGTAAACTTTACCCGACCTTCTGAGACTTGGGATTAGAGAGATAACAGCCACAATTTCCAAAGACATCACATTCAATCAGTGTGACAAATTCCCTTTGCCCTAATCCTTATGCGAAGAGGTGACCCGAAGTGATCTGATGTTAGCTAATCAATTACTCTCTTGGTACTGTGTCTCCCTCGCTCTACTCTGCAAGGACAATAGCTTTGAAATTACTGATGGTTCTTTTTGGCTTCTGTTTGTGCCTTCAAGCCTTTCTCTGCCTATAAAACCGACCTCATTTGCTAGGACATTAGAAATCTTACTCCTTTTTTTTTTTCAGGGTAAAAAAAAATTGTGTGTATATGTGTGTGTTGCATGTTAGTATGTGCATGCACATGAGAGTTCCAGGAGGCCAGATGAAGGTGTTGGGTCCCCCCGCAGTGGGAGTTATAGATGGCTGTGAATCACCAGATGTGATGTGGGTGCTGGGAAGTGAACTCTGGTCCTCTCCAAGAGCGGCAAGTTCTCTTAACTGCTGAGCCGTTTCTTCAGCCCCTGAATACTTATTCTGTTTTATGGGAAGAATTCTGTCCTGATTATAGGAGAAAAAGAAAACTTAATTGGGATCTTTAAGCTGAGCATGGTGGTGTGCTACAGGTGTAGGTATTTGGGAGGCTCGAGGCAGGAGGATGGCTTGAGTTCTGAACCAGCCTGGAGATGTCTCAAAAAAAAAGAAAAAGTATTTAAACTAAACCATTTAGAATTTGTCTTTTGGCTCTAGAAAGTCATGTAATAGCCAAAAGATGGGCGCACACAGCAAAAAGGCCAGCTGGAGAGGCAACAGTCAACGCCAACATCTGCATGTATCTACGTACACTCACTTCCGCCTGGGTAGATGGATTAGAACTGTAAGGGTGGGTAACCACTGCACGGGGCAGGGCGAGAGCAAATGAGGGCGAGTTTACTCTGACTCCTTTTGTGTTTTACTTTATTGTTCTACTGGAGATCACAGTCACTTACTTACAAGATAATCAAAAGAAATGAATCACGAGAGCAGGCGTGTCAAAACCGAGTTTTAACACTTCCCGATCTCCCCCCACCACACACACACTCTAATATGCTCGCTCTGGAGATCAGAGGGAAAAGCTTTTCATCAAATTAAAATGTAAAATGCTTTCCCTTTTTTTTTTACTGCCTGGTGACGGGGACATTCTGCTGACTCAGCAGTGAATAATCAGCTTTGACCTAAATAATAGAATAACTCACGGCGCTGTGGTTGCACAAGCAGGTCCAAATCTGCAGTTCCTTCTTTCCCCTTGTCCTCTCCCCCACCCCCTCCAGGCTCTGGATAGGCAAGCCAGTTACATCAGGTTCTTTCTGCCTCTCCACCCCCATCTGGCTTGTCCCAACTTCATTCATTTCTCTTCAGATAGTTTTCCAAAAAAGGCCCACCACAGAGCTAGGCCTGACCTCTTCTCCTTCCTCCCCTAGAAAACATTAGCCCTGGGCTTTGCCACACCCACTCTCCTTGCTGGGCCCTGCATTGTAGACGGCGATTGCTCCACAGAGGGTGGCTTTTCTTCAAACCTCTCATGACTCAGTAGGTCCAGTCAATCGCCAGCCAAGGAGACAGGGGGAAGCAGAGTTTCCTGTGTGAATGGCCCCCCAAACCCATGCTTTCTCAAAAGTATGCTGAAAAAAAGTAGGGTGTCTCCCTGCCTCCATCTCCAAGGAACACAGAGACTGTTTACATAGCTGGCTTGCCTGGCACCTGTTACGAGGCTGGGGTAGGACTGGATGACGGTAACAGCGGCGCAAGGAAGGGGCGCTGGAGTAAAAGATGTCATAGTAGCAGGGTGTTGGTGGCACCCTCACCCCAAATAAACTCAGCCTTCAGGAACCTGAGGCAGGAGAATGACACGTTCAAAGCTAGGCTACATAGTTAATTCAAGGGCAGCTTTGGGTGCGTGGTAGATCCCTGTCACAAGGCAGGGGGTTGGAGTTGATCAGATGTGGTGATTCATGCCTAAGATCTCAGCACATGGAGCCTAAGACAAGGGGGAAGAAGGAACCAAGGTCAAGGTTTTGAGGCCAGCCTGGTCAATACAGTGACTTTCAGGATGGCCTGGTCTACATACTGAGTTTCAGGCCAGCCAGGACTACATAGCAAAACCTTGTCTCAAAAACTCCCCTGCCCCAAAGATGCCGGCCTTGTGAAGCATGGCATCCACAAGTCCTTTCCAACACTGGCTACTCTGAGACTATTCGAAGAAGGCTATGGGGATGGCTTTTAATAAAGTACTAGTAGGTGAGGTAGCAGTCGTGATCCCGGTACCAGAGAGGCTGAAGACTGCCCCAACTTTGAGGTCAGCCTGGACTACACAGAGAATTCAAGGGCTAACCTGGGCTACATAGTGAGACCCTCCACCCCCCAACTCCCTAAACAAAACAACATTCAGCAAACCAGCAAACAGAACTCCTGTACACAGTGTACTTCTGGGCACTCAGAGCATCTGGGACCTGTTCTCCAGCCCCCTGGTTCTCTAACGGAAATAGGGGGAATGCATTTGGGTTGAAGATGTGTCCGCTGGAATAACATCTAGATGCATATCTCAAGGACACTGAGAAATCCTTATTCTCAGAGGACAAGGCTGGCTCTGTTCAGCTGGGGGCAACTTCCTTGCATTTCCACTCAGGAGGCAGAGGACAGGCTACACAGACTTACTTAGATCTTTGACAGCAGGAAGGGAGACAGCAAGTATCTCTATCGAATCCCTCTTGGTTTGGCTGGGCAGTGTCCAGGGAGGGTAGGCGTGGGGTGCACTACATGCAACCTGCCTCTCTGGAGCTGGCTAGAGAAGGGGCTAGTCCCAGGGGGCTAGGACTATTCTGGACTGGGCAGGGTGTGTGTGCACAGACCTTACTACCCCAGAGTCTGTGCAAAGTGTCAAACTGCAGCAGGTTCACAGTGAAGGAGCTGCAAACGGTGGCCTGGCTTCTCTCCTGGGGGAGGCAGCACACAGTTCTGGAGCTCTGGATTTCTAGGAAAGGCTCAGCGGGGCCCTGTTGTCTGACACTTTAGCAGTGTCAGCAGAAAGGAGGAAGCTGCCTGTGTGCACAAGACACTGAAACAGCAGCAGCCAGCACTCATGTGCTTCCTTCTCCCTCCCCTTGTTAGCTTGTCTGACGGCAGAAACAGCAACTTTTCCTGCATTCCCACGCTGCCCCCAGCTCCAGACCCTTGAAGCAAGTCCAAGTGACCCTAAGACACATATACTCCAACTCCCCTTCAGACTTGCCCAGGGAGCAGAAAGCCCCTGTGCTCTTAACAGAGACCCTCCCAAGGCACATACAGGGTTACAGTTTTGTGATCCGGGTCTCACAGGGAGGCAGACAGCAACTCTGGCAAGCAACCAGAATGTGTGGAGCATAGTTGAGGGTGCTAGAAGCCTGGATCTGGAGCACACACTCCTTTACCTCTGGGTGCATAAGCAGGCCAGACCAACCATGTGACTACTGCTCTCAAATAAAGCGCTCAGCCTCCCATTTCACCTTGCCTAGGAGTGGGATCTATGTCAGGGAAGCCTCCACTGCCAAACGAGGCACTCTTGCTAAGGTCTCTGGTCCCAGGTGCCTGTCCTGGGAGATTGTCTAAAGTGGTGGGTCCTCCCTTCCCCATACCACCAGCAAGACAGAAGGACAATGCCTGGGCCTGGAAACCAACAGCAAGGCTGGTCCCTACACCCAGAGCTGTGGGAAGACAAGCCCTGAGCCAACTCTTTCAGTGCAGACTCTGAAACACAGCTTGGTGTACATATGGAGCTCTGGGACAGCCAGGGCTACATAGAGAAACCCTGTCTCAAAACAACAGCAACAACCACATCAGCATCATCAACATCAGCATCATCAACATCATCATTATCAGCATCATCAACGACATCATCATCATCATCATCATCATCCAGGGCATGGACAAATTCTCCTCCAGCACAGTTTAAAATTCGCATGAGCTGGCAGTTTCTAAACTGCCACCACAGTTCTTGCCGTGAGGTTATCAAGGTCTTCCTCTCAGCAGCTGGAGAAGCCAGCACTGTTTGCTATGCTGGAAGGCCAAGGACTCAGAAGCCTTGGACTTCATGCAGGGTCCGCCTCCTAGGGAAAATCACTGGCCTGACTCTCGGTCTCCTGATCTATCCTAGAAAATGACAATAATGGCCCAGCTTGCCTCATGGATTCGTCCTGAGGCTCGAATCAGAAATCAGATAGCAGAGGTGAAAGCGCTAATGTAAAGAACTTGGCAGTGAAAGCTACTGTGTCTCCAAGGAGTTATTTCTACTCCTTGTTTGTTTGTGGTAGACTTTCATTAACCATGTAGCCGAGGCTGGCCTCTAGCTCAATGTCCTCCTACCTTTGCCTTCCAAGTGCCGGGATTACAGGCATGTGTCACCACACTTGGCCTTCTTTGCAACACTAGGTAACTGTATGAAGAATCCACTCATCCAAAACACATTCGTAGGGAATGGAAAGTAGTGAGAGAGAGAGAAAAAGGAGAAAAGGGAAGAGAAACCAAGACATGAAGGTCACCAGGAAGACTAAGAGCTGGTGAGGTCCAGATGCCACTTACACAAGCAGATGGCGGCCAGGAGTCGTAGGCCAGACTCTGGGGGGAAGCAGGTGGGGAAGAGCGGCTGCAGCACATAGTTGGAGAAGGTGAGGGCGATGACAGCTTGGTTGGTGGGGTAGATCACCAGCAGGGCGATCCATAGCCGCAGGAACCTGAAGGCAGAACGGGAGAATCGTTGGTTGGCATGGCAGGGAGCCAGAGTCATCAGCAGAAAATCCAGACACAGGACCAGGATGAGGGGGAAGACTCAAGTGAGCAAACGGCAAATACCAGTGGGTCAAAGGCACATTTCCCCTTTTGTTTCCAGAGAAACTTTAGAGGTCAGTTCCTGCCGTGTCCAGATGATACCCTAAACCCTCTGTGGTGCTGATGACATGGTGTAATAGCAAAGACCAACTTCAGCTGGTGCTGACACAGGTCCTGGTGTCTGGGATCTCTCCTTTCTCCTTTAATCCTCTCTGCGACTTCAGTCCTCCATATCCAAGAGTAGAGAAATATTAAATTAAATATGCAACCCCAGAATTCTGACCGCAAGAACACGCTAAAGGTGCAGCTACATAAACAATCGCCAGGGAGGCATCAAGTAGGAATCTACAGGGGAAGGGACTTGTACATCTTTTGGCTCTTTAGTGATGGATGGGCTCCTCAGTCAGGGTTAGAGAAACTAAGAAAATTCAAGACCAGAGCTTGGCTCTGGAGGGAATCCATTGTCCTTGGCAATGAGAGGAGGGGGCTGTTTCATCTTTAGGCATCACTGTCATGTGTCACAGTACAGGGCTTTCTTTTTGTGATTGCTTTTCCTAGAACTCTATGGTCAGTGTCATTATCAACTTTGTTTATGGAACCTTGCCCATCGAATTCAATGTAGAGATAAGAATTGTAACCTGGCTCATCTACTGGTTTCATGAGTGGCGAAACACTGGAGACTAGAAACTCCTGCCTTTGGCCTCTTTTGTCCTGACTCTCTGTCTCAGATTTCTCCTTTTCCTCTACTAGTGGCCCCACCTGCAGCCCCTGGACCAAGGTATCTCAGGATAGCCGTGTGGGATACAATACATTTTGACGACCACGCCATATTGGTATGTTAAAAGGTTGGACATCCATGTTAGACCATTCAGGCCTCCAGATTTGCTCACCCAGCCAGTCCTCCGAAGATATCCTTGACGTAGGAGTAATCACCTCCAGATTTAGGGATGGTGACACCCAGTTCAGCATAGCAGAGAGCCCCCACAGCTGTGATAATCCCCGTCACGATCCAGACAATGAGAGCAAGCCCCACGGAGCCAGCGTTCTCCATTACACCCTTCGGTGAGACGAAGATTCCCGAGCCAATGATGTTCCCTGCACAAGGCACAAAGACAGGATCAGGACAGTTGGCATTCGCAGGGACGTCTCATCTCTGGTCTGATTCCTAAGCATCTCTGAGATGGTAGGTGTGTCCAGCAATGATTCTCACTAGGGTCCCATCTCTGATCTGGTTCTTAAATGTCTCCAAGATCTCCAAGCTCTCCAGGCAGGGGTGTCCAGCAATTCTTCCTAGAGTAGGGTAAAGGGCAGAGAACTGACACATATTTACAAGGAACTTACAAGTCTCGTTTACTTCTTAGAAAAATTCTACGGAGTCAGGTAACATTGCTCACATTTTCAGCAGAGGAAAACAAGTCTCAGAGAAGCAAATGAATTGTGTAAGCCCACATAGTAGTGACTGCTGGAGCAAATATTGAATTTCAGGATGCTCTGACTGGGATACACATGTTCTAGATAAGGTGACAGGATCTTAGACTTGGCTAAAAAAGGAAAGACTGGACACATACTCTGCTCAGAGACCATCTGCCAACTAGAAAGCTTCAAAAATGAGGCAAAGGGTAAATTCTTTTGGACAGATCGTGGCCACACACCACGGAAGTCACACTTGTGATTACGGGCTAGGTGTAGTGACTCAAACTTGGAATCCCAACACTGGGGAAGCCGAGGCAGGAGGATCAGGAGCTCAAGGCTAACCTGGGCTATACAGTCTTAAGACAAAACGAAACATTTATGAGCGGAGACAACATTCCTGGAAGCTGGTTTCTACACAGCCCCACCCTTGTTGGAGAACACGAAACAGACCTATAAAAACAGTCCCAGTTGTCTATACGTGGCTTGTAAGAGTACAGTACGTGCAAAGCCTCAGCACTATATTCTGGAGTGCTCTACCCCCTCCCCCATGGTGTCATATGACCCTCAGAATCACCTTGTAGAATTCAGAGAGAGGAAGAAGGCTTGGATTTCTCTCTCTACTTTACTGACCAAGAGACACTGTGGGGTTAAGTGGTTTTCTCTACATTCCTCAGCTACTGATGGGTAAAATTGGGTCTTGAAAGCTGTCTCCTGATGCTTAATCTGGTGCTCTTTTCACTAATCCACTTCTGCATGCTTAGGGTTGGAGTCCTCCCAGAGAAGCCAGCAGCAAGGACAGAAAGGGGGCTGCTGGGTCATGTGCATTGGGCAGGGCAGGGAGCGAGTACAGACTGCCCCTGACACATCTTCCTAGGTTAGTTTAATTCATCTCTACTTTGAAGGTGGAAATGAGGTCCACAGGGGCTTTGCAAGAGCCCTCCTCCTGCCCTTCCCAGCCCACTACGCGACACCTGAGGGAAGAAGTAGAGACCAGCGAGATCCAGGTGAGAAGGCAGAGCTGGAGAGCGTGCCTCAGCCTTGTCAGTGTCCCAGGAGCCCACCTTTCTTGGGTGGTTTGGAACCACTGAGATAAAAAGTGTCAAGTTTGGGTTCGAGAGTTGGCTTAGTAGTTAAGAGCACTTACTGACTTGTCTTCTACAAGAATTATAAAGACAAAGACAAAATGTAGAAGTTCAATTCCCAGCACCCACATGTAGCTTACAACCATCTGTAGCTCCAGGCCCAGGGAATCTGAAGCCGTCTTCTGATGTCTGAGGGCACTCTGCATACACATGTACACACATATACATGAGGCAAAATACTCATACACGCAAAATAATAAAATAAATCTTAAGAAATAAATTTTTTTTCACAGTCTTCTGTTCCACTTTCCAAAACCAGCCTGACAACTCAACCTCAGTTCAGCTCTCAATATTCACTTCCAACCCAAAACTCAACTGTTGTTTTCTCTTGAGATGAGATTGCGCAATGCAGTTAGTTAGCTAGCCTGGAACTTGATATGTAGACTAATAGACTAGGCTGTCCTTGAACTTGCATCACTATAACTGTCTGCTTCTGTGTGCTAGGATCACAGGTATGCAACGATATGCCTAGCCCACAAAATTCACTTTGCAATCCAGGGCCAGGCAAATGGCTATGAAGTAAGGGGATGCGGAGGCAGGATATGAATATGTGTGTATATGGTGTGTGTGTATACATATGTACATACTTATAGAATGTGGGTGTTTTGCCTGCATGCATGTCTGTGACCACATGCATGCCTGGTGCCCACAGAGGTCAGGAGAATGTGAACTCCCCTGAAACTGGAGTTACAGATGTTTGTAAGTCACCGTGTGGGTGCTGGAAATTGAATTCAGGTCTTCCGGAAGAGCAGCCTGTGCTCTTAACAGCTGAGCCATCTCTCCAGCCCCTGAGGCAGGATTTTGAGTTTGAGTTCAGCCTGGACAAAACAGTAAAACTAAAACCAAGACAAAACAAAACAAAAACCAACCAACCAACCAAACAAACAAAAAACAAAGTAAAAACCAAAACCAAACAAACAAAAACCCAAATAAAACTAAAACAAATGTTTTATTTTATATTTTAAAATCAGAGTGGCCAGGGTGGGAGCATACATCTATAACCCCAGCATTCAAGAGGCAGAGGTGTGAGCCAGGTGGCCTTAATCCCAGCACTGAGGAGGCAGAGGCAGAGGCAGAGGCAGGGGCAGGGGCAGGGGCAGGGGCAGGGGCAGGGGCAGGGGCAGAGGCAGAGGCAGAGGCAGAGGCAGAGGCAGAGGCAGAGGCAGGTGGATCTCTGGGAGTTTGAGGCCTACCTGGTCTACAAAGTAAATGCCAGATCAGCCAGGGCTACAAGTGAGACTCTGTTTAAAAATAAATAGTCAAAGCCACAGATGGAAACACATGCTTCTTCCAAATGCATTTTCCTTCAGAGATACATACAAAGATCAACATCAAGCTCAAATGCAAATATCAGGCCAAGAAGAAGCAGACAAAAGGGTCAGCTTTTACAGACATTTCTTTCTTTCCTTCCTCCCTCCCTCCCTTCCTTCCTTCGTTCTATGCTTATGCGAAGTTCTTTGATAAGAACAAGAAGACATCTTTGTCCACACAAGTTCTCTATGACCTGCTTTCCCAGTAGAGACTAAAAGACCTTCACCCAGTATTCTAGACTCCAGGACATGGTCATTCTGTCAAATGATCCTTCAAGCTGGGTGGGGTGGCTCACACTTAGAATCCCAGCATTCAGTAGGCCGAGGAAAGAGAATTGCCTTGAGTCTGAGATCTGTTCTTGATTTGAAGTGGAGTGTTCAACTCTGTCTCTAAACAAAACAGAAAACGCTGTTCATCTGCCCAAACTGAATGTGCTGCTATCTGTTCCCCAGAAGACAGGACACTCCAGGAAATGAGCACTGGAGACAGAGCTGCTGGATATGCTGAAAGAAGACAGTAAATTCTTGCCTATTGGGGAATTATCAAAAGAGTGATCTAAAGGGTGTTTCACAGCCAGCCAAGAAGACAGCAATAGAATTTAGAGCATGAAACCAGCTCCAGGGTTAGAAAAATAATCAATATCAGGAGAAAAACAAGGGTTGACTTGGGTCTTACGGTGGTGAAAATGGAGGGAAAACGGCCAGGTTTCAGTGAGAAGGTGGAGTGTCCTGTTAAAAGCTCTGTCCCCTTAGGAATAGAGTCAGTGTTCCACTAGGCAAACAAACAGCCATAAAGATCAACCAGGATCATGAGTATGTCTGCAGCTTCTGGGACACCATCCCAGGGTCTGCTGGGAGATGAGGGATACTGCACTAGCTGATCTTTGAGGGGTCTGTGGCCTGTAGCAGGTTGCTACCATGCTTTTTTACCCTCTAGCTCAGGAAAGAGAAAGGAAGGTAGAAAGAAAGAAAGAAAGAAAGAAAGAAAGAAAGAAAGAAAGAAAGAAAGAAAGAAAGAAAGAAAGAAAGAAAGAAAGAAAGAAGGAAAGAAAGAAATCTTCACTGCAGGTGGCCTGGAAAGAGAGAAAGAAAGGAAGGAAGAAATATTCACAGCCTTTTTTGGCTGTCTGTAGCTTGGAGAGCAGGAGCCGATAGTGAGCTGGACTCATGTCTCAGCCTAATATTCCTGAACCCAATATCTACAACCAAAGTTCCTCTAAGCAATAACCAACCAACCAACCAACCAATCTACCAACGACCAACAACCGCCCAACCCCGGCTTTCCTGGTTTCAACCCTTAGATACTCTAAGCAAAGTTCCCAGAAGTTCAAGTGGCATGCAATCATAAGGACAGGCTACTCATGGCAAAATAGTTGCATGTAACCAAATCATAGCCACTGGTAACAAACATTCTAAATCAAACTCATTATTATCATCCACTACACCTGGGATGGGAACAAAAACATAGTCCAAATGCTGTTTTGTGTTTTTAAAGGGACCAAATTACAAAACTCCTTCAAACCATCCCACTGCGGTGGCCCAGTTATTTCTTGGAGGAAACAAGGGATGTATTATTATCCCTATTAGATTGTTGAAGAAACTGAGACGCAGAAAGGTATTGTAGCTGACTAAGTATCTGGATTGGAGACTATGACTTCTGCCCCTGCTTCAACACTCTTGTGAAAGAAAAGACTTTCCCATGTACACTGAGACCATCCTGACCCGCCCTGCTGGGTAGCCAGTGGGAGAGATCTTAGTAGAGAAGTAGAAGGCAGACTTGACTTTCTACTCCTGGCACAGTCTTATCTGTAGTGATGACTTAAGCCCACATGCTAAGCACCTGGATTCTCAGAACAGCTTTCTTAAAGATGCTAATAGCTGGTCTGCTCTAGATGATCATTCTTACTTGCTTTTGTGAAAACTGAGGCTCAGAGACAGAAAGAAATTATGTCAAAGTCAAAATCACATGCTGTGTAAGCAGTTTGGTCTGGTGGAGAGGCTGAGTCTTTGGACTTCAAGCCCAGGGTCCCTCAGACCCCATGCTGCTTCTTCTCTGGCAATAACATAGCACAGTGCAGCCCCAGGGCCTCCAAAAGTGTACATTGTTCAAAGGAGACTCCAGGACAGGAGAACTAGGAAAGAGCCTTTCTAACTTGACTAGTCTATATTTCTTTCTTTCTTCTTTCCTTCCTTCCTTCTTTCCTTCCTTCCTTCCTTCCCTCCCTCCCTCCCTCCTTCCTTCCCATCTCTTCTCTCTGTCTCTGTCTCTGTCTCTCTCTCTTTTGACAGGGTTTCAACTCCCTCTGTAGATCAGGCTGACCTCCAACTCACAGAGATCTGCCTGCCTCTGCCTCTTGAATGCTGGGATGAAAGAAATGCGCCACCACCATCTAGCAAGTCTTTCTTGATATAGAGGAAGAAAGTTGACTTCTGTGGGGATTTTTTTCTCCCTTGTTTTAATCTTAGACTCAATGTCCAGAAAGTCATTGAAGAATGTGATATACACTGGATGTGGTGGCACACGCCTTTAATCTCAGACTCCAGAGGCAGAGACAGGGCAGGCACATCTCTGAATTTGAGGCTAGCCTACTCTACAAAGAGAGTTCCAGGACAGCCGGGGAGGGCTACACAGAGAAACCCTGTCTCAAAAGACCAAACAATGAATGTGATGCGCACCTGCCTGGCAGTACCAAGGTGCCTGAAGTCAAGGTCTTAATCCTGCTTCCACCCACTCTGGTTAACTCAGCAATCATCTTATCATCAGATCTTTAGTGAAAGCTGGATTTTAGGATGCCTGGACAATGAGGCTTAGCTTGACTTGTTCTGTCAAAGAAAAAACATGCAAACTGTTTCCCTGAAAAAGAGGCCAAGTTGTATCAGTGGGCAAGTCTTCGTAGGAAAACTGCCAGAACTGAGAAAATCCTCATTTGCTGTGAATAATCACTAACTTCCCACCTGTGCGCCAGCACCCATGTGACCCCTGTTATGGCATTACTCACACCCAGGCTTGTCCACACTAGAATGCTGTAGCCCTCAAAGAATTTCCTAAGGAGAGAAATTACAGACTTGCAGTGCCCGGCAGACTTAGAGCCAAAAGACTTTGGCTTTCCTCACTCATGCTGGTCTTCAAGTCCAGCCACAGCTTCCTGCTGGGTATTGGAGGCTGAAGTTTCGCTATGATGTGCAGAGAGTAAGCTGAAGTGATTGTGATTTGTACTTCTCCAATGGGTGGGTAGAACATCAGCACTTTCAGATCCAATGGCGTGGGCTCAGGCTTGGATCCTTACACCCAACCTGTGAGCTCCCCAGGCATCTTCTTCTGCACACACTTTCCCATCAGAACTGTACAAACAGCTTCTGAGGAGGGAGAGCAGGCCAGGACTCTGACACATGCCCTGTTCTATTGCAGATCCCACAGATTAGAGATGCAGATGACACCGCATGGCCCTGCTGTTCTCGCTTCCTGACTGCAGTGGACACTGGACTCAGAGGAGCCAGAACCCTCACCACTCACAAGCCATGAGATTCCAGTTTTTCTGAGACTCATTTCCTTTAAGTTCACAATGGGAGTAATGGCTCTTGCCCCACCTACTTTGCTGTGAAGATCAAGGCAGCTTAAACCTATGTAAGACACTCTATAATCTAGGCAATGCTTAAAAAATAGTAATAATTACTAGTATTTGTAGCAGAAGAGACAGAGTCCAGCCAGAGACAGATGCAGTAGACTGGCTCTGGAGGCTTGGCTACCGAACAGCACTGTACAGCCAAGACCATGAAGCATCCTCTGATTCATTTGTCTGCTTGTCTAGGTATAATTTTCAGATGCTGCAGGGGGTGGGTAGCAGGTAATTGCATCTCAAGAAGTATTTATTGATCGCCCACTCGGTACATGCTTGCTTTGAAAGGTAATTGGGAAGTACTTGTTCATACATGGTCTTTTAATAAAATAGATGGAGCCAGTCGCCACCCACCAGTCATTGAAAGACAGGCATCGTGGCCCCAGGGGCCCCAGAGCCAGCCCTTACCGGTACCCATCAGGGATCCATGCACTTCCTCCCATGTCTCTGCCTTCTTTGGTGAGTTTCAATCAGGGATAATTTTGCTCCTTCCTCCAGAGGACAGCTGGTAATGTCTGGAGACACTTCTAGTCTTCACACTGGAGTGAAGGAAGCCCTGGCACTTCGAGTATAAAGGTCAAGGATGTGGCTAAGGA
Organism: Cricetomys ansorgei; assembly: GCA_026225945.1. Lineage (NCBI taxonomy): Eukaryota > Metazoa > Chordata > Mammalia > Rodentia > Nesomyidae > Cricetomys > Cricetomys ansorgei. Next base: position 3,066,078 of record JAMJFZ010003384.1, read on the forward strand.
TCCCACAATGACCAGAGGACCTCCCATAGCAAAGAAGGATCTGGCCCAAGGATCAGTGCCAAGATTGAAAAACCCTCCTTGTTCTTCAAGCTTCAATGTCAAGGTCTGGCTTATCCTACAAGTCCCTTTCAGAGTCAAAGCTGGATTTTGTTTTATCTAGCAAAGCACAAAAATGTATTATCTATGGTAATAACTAATTTTAAAATAAAAACTATAGTAAGAACATAACAAAATGTATTGCCTTAACCATTTAGACATTTTAAATTGTATGTATTTATTTACTTTTGCTCTGAGTGTATGCATATGGATGTGCATTTGCTAAGGTACACGTGGAGAGGTCAGAGAACAACTTTCAGGAGTTGTTTCTCTCTTTCCAACATCTGAGTCTCAGGGACTAAATTTAGGTCTTCGGATGTAAAGGCAGGTGCCTTTACCCACTGAGATGTCTTGCTAGCCTTATCTTAACTATTTTTTTTGAGAAAGTCTTATGTAACCCAGGCCTTGAACTGGATTTGTGACCAAGGACAGCTGTGAGTTCCCATCTTCTGTCTCCACTTCTTTCTGTTTGTTTGCTTTGAGACAGGGTCTCAATATGTAGCCCTGCTGTCCTGGAACTCACTCTGTAGATCAGGCTGATATCAAACTCACAGAGATCCACCCGCCTCTGCCTCCTGAGTGCTGGGATCAAACGTATGCACCACCATGCCTGGCCTGTCTCCACTTCTTAAGTGCTGGCATCACAGGTATGTGTCATCATGCCCAGCTATGGTAATAGTAGTATCAAATCAGTAGTATCAAATAGTTTCTCCTTAGAGGCGGAGGTCAAATCTAGGGCCTTGTGCATGTTTGGCAAGGGCTCTATCATAGAGTTCTCAATCTCCCGTTGATTTTTTTTTTTTTTTCCGATTAACTGCTATTAGTCATCAATGCACTAAGCACATATGACACGATAAGCCTGTGGAGAATGAAAGTGAGATTCAATTTCTGCTCTCAAGAATTGTATGAAGCCAGACATGGTGGTGCATGCCTTTAATCCCAGCACTCAAGAGGCAGAGGCAGGTGGATCTCTGAGTTTGAGACCAGAGTGAGTTTCAGGTCAGCCAGGGCTACACAGAGAAACTCTGTCTCAAAGAAACCAAGAGAGAGAGAGAGAGGGAGGTGCAGAGAGAGACAGAGAGAGATAGAGAGAGGAAAAAGCAAAGCAAAAGGAAAGCTTTATGAGGAAGAGGATGACAGCCACACCCGCGTGAAACCATTTGAATCCATGAAACAAAACAGAAAGGCAGCTGGCTGGCTGCTGAGTCAGGTCTTCTCACTGGTCCAGGGAAACCTACATCTTAACCTGCATTAGTGGAAGGGGTATGTGGCTTAGCAGTGAGAACTGAAGCAGCGTGGTGGAAGACGAGAGGGAAGAGAGAGGGGAAACCTTTCAGGGACCACGGCAGAGGTCAGGCCTGTTCTAGTACTCCACAAGAACTTCTACTGTGCTAGGCTCGGTGGCACACACCTGTAAACCCAGCATCTGGGAGGTAGAGGTCGGACGATCGGGAGTTTAAGGCCAGCTTTGGCTACATAGGAAGTTCAAGATAGTCTAGGCACAATAAACAAAAGATAGAAAGGAACTGGAACTGCCACTTTACAACTAAATAAACTGGAAGCATATTCAGATTAAAAAAAAAAAAGGCCGGAGATGTACCTCAGTGGGTAGAGTGCTTGTCTGGCAAACGCAAAATTTTAGTTTGGTTTCTAGAACCACATAAACCAGGAATGGCAGCACCCACCTGTAGTCCCAATCCCGGGGAGGCGGAGGCAAGAGGATCAAAAGTTCAAGGTAATCCTTAGCTATACAGTACACTTGAGGCCAGTCTGCATGGTACCCACCACCTACATTACAAAAAAAGATTACAAAGACTGTGCATAAGAGGTGGAAGAGACGGCTCAGTGGTTAAAACGCTTGTCAGGAAAACATGAAGACCTGGGTTCAAATCCCCGGAAACCTACATAAAGCCACGTGTCTGTAGCAATCTGAGTGCTTCTACCTGAGATGGATGGTGGAGACAAGAAAAATCCCCAGGAGTCCGAGGGGCCAGCTAGCCTGGTATATGCAGTGGCAGCCAGCACAGACGCTGTCTCAGGCAAGGTGAAAAGCAAGGACCGGGACCCGAGGTTGCCCTCTGACCGCCACACAAGTACTGTGTGTGCCCACAGTCACACTCACGAACACACACGTGTCCATGTGGAGTCACACACACACACACACACTCACAGGTCATGCACAGAGAAGCATTTTGCACACTCACAACCGTCTAAAGCCGATCCTTTCCTGCTGGGTCGCTAATGTTCTTTGATCTCTGAGACACACTCACCCAAATCATAGAAATTTTTGTTTTAAACTTTCTATTTCCAGGACCTGGGCCCAAATACTTTTAAAGTTTTTTAAAAAATACTTTAATTTTGTGACAGGGCCTTGCTTTATAGTCCAGGCTGACCTCACACTTGTGGCGACCCTACTGCTCAGCCTCCCCAGGGCTAGGGTTACAGGCGTGTGCCTCCATGCCTGGCTCCCAGATGCCTCCTGAACGCAGCCTCAGGTTCCTGTTTTATGGACTGCTAACCACACCTGTGGGCGTGGCCTGTGACCTGTACTCTAGAGAAGCAACAAAGCCGTTAGTGCCCCTTCCATCCATGTGCAAGCAGCTCCTTGCAGACAGACTGATGAGAAACGCATACTGTCACTGCAGAACTGGCTTTAACCGTGTGCAGCTCTGCCTGGGATCCGGCGCATCTTCAGGCACGCTATGAAACCTTCTTCTCAGCAGTGACGTCAGACGTCGCTACTGATGCCGAGGCTATTTAAAGCAAACCAACGGGGGGGGGGGGGGGGGAACCGTGTGTGAGCATGACAAAGGATGAGGGATGAGATGATCGATAGAGCTTCTCAACTGAGACATCATTCGTTCTATAAATAACCCAGCTCAGAATAGACTTGTGCGATTATTTTGCTTCTTAGAAATGAAATTCGCCCCTGCTCAGCACAAGGCCGAATGTGCTCAATCACTGTTAAAACACTGGCAGCCCCCATACATGCCTCGCAGCCCTAGGCCACAGCCTGCATGCTGCCATTCCCCAGAGTCCAGGGAGATGGGTGTGGTGAAGACAGCTAGTTCTCTGTTGGCATGTTCTAGGCCAATGAGGCATAGCTCTTTTTGCTCCACATGCTCAGCAGGGAATTAAACACTAGAGAGCGGACCCAGTGAAAACAGCTCGATGGGAGAGCACTTGCCTGGGCCGGAGGGGGTCCTGGGTTCAAGCCCCAGGAATGAGGGGGTGGGGGGTCAGAAGAGAGCAGTTTCTAGCTCCCTGGGCTCCCGAAGGGATCTTGTTTTCTCTAGATCGGAATCTTTCCCTGGAACAGCTTGCTCCAGGCTGCATCTTGAGATCTTGCCCATCATCCCACAGTAACAAGAAAACATGAAACACAACAACAGAAATTCCTGAAGCTTTTTTTCTTTTTTCTCTCGGTCGGGTTGGGAGCAGACTGCTGGCTTAGCTCTCCGAGGAAAGCTGAAAACCTCAGGTAGCGGTAGCGGTAGCCGGGCAACCTAAGAGGGCCCAATCCGAAACCCCACACCTCCACTCCACTGATAAAGTAACTTAGCTCACAAAAGGTCTGTGCATTGCCACCCCCACCCTCCAGGCGGCCATTGGACTTGGTCAGTGTTTTTATTTCTGCTATGCTATGTCACCAACGCCAAAATGAAACAGGCTCTTGGGTCTGCTGCTTAGATTTTCTTTTCTTTTTTCTTTTTGAGAAAGGGTCTTGCTAGATAGTCCTGACTGCTCAGAAATTTACTATAATGTAGACCAGGCTGGCTTTGAAGCGTAGCAATCCTCCGGCTTTTACCTCTCAAGTGCTGGGATTACAGACTTACACCATCAACCCTGGCTTAGGCACTTTTTAAAAACTTTACTGGGCACTGATTTTCTTTCCTAGATTGTAAGAATTTCCTGCTAGTCATGCATTCTGCACAACTCTGCCCTTTGAGGGAACACATTTGAGCCAGATAGTTGCAAGTTCAAACAAATTGCCCTTGAGCTCTCCGGTTCCTGGAGGCAGGAAGCATGTAACAGGATGCCTGGGCCCAAGCCATCCTGTACTTCATGCTGTGGAGCCTGTCTGCAGTGCTCAGGGACCCAGCTGAGAACCTATTTCTGCTATCAGGTGAGATAGATTTACCTGCTTGAAACGCCATTACATACTGGTACCAACTGTGAAATTTGCCTCCAGGAGCTCTTACCAGGCACTCTGTACACGGTGAGCAGTAAGCATTCACTGAATGGCAGCTCCCTGTTATGATAGCCTTGAATATACCTTTTCCTACGCACCAAGAGGTGTTTGTTTTGAAATGTTTTTGAGCTGGCTTCTGTCCCAGATTCTCTTTGAGAACAATGAGAGTTTTAACATATTTTCATCCTGAATGAACCAAATCCTAATACTCCCATGGCTGCTTCTTCTTTTTTTTTTTTTTTAAGTGAAACATAAACTCAAGAACACATTTTCAGACTCCTTCCCTCTAGTCAACAGTCAACAATGGTTCTGGGATCAGACACTAAATCTGTGATGTTAGAGGCTAAAATGTAAAAATCTTTTAAAGTGGTGTGGTCCACGAGATCTCAAATCTTTGGATCTGAAATTATACCTAGGTCGGTCTCCTCTGTCTCTGTCTCTGTCTCTCTCTCCAGTTTCACTTAAGCAGCTCAGACTGGCCTTGAATTTGGAATCCTCCAGACTCAGCCTTCCAAGTCCTGAGATCACAGGTATGAGTTGTCACACTTGGCTAAGATGTCCTTTTTTAAAAAGATTTCCTATGTGACACACGCATGGCTTCACATGACTGCACTCCCAGTGCAGTCCTCTGTGACACTCCTACTGGACACGTGCCAGCTTTCCCCTCTTCTCGGGATTACTATTAGAATGGGTCGGAAGAACTGCAGTTTACAAAGGAGTTAATAAGAATATGGCCTGGGTTAGCTGGCTGCCTCACACTGAGCTCCCCTGGTGTTCCTGAACCAGAAGCATTGTCTCCCCCCACCCACTCTCAGATCACCCAGTTCCTCCTTACACTAGAACTTTCCTTGCTGGGAATGCGGCAATGGTTTCTTCATCTATAGAAATATGGACTACTGCTGAGATCTTAAGGAAATGACCATTTGATATATAATAATAGAAACAGGGCTGACCAGACGGCTCTGTGGGGGACAGCGCTTGTTACCAAGCCTGCTGACCCGAGCACAGTCTCCAGGACTCAGTGTGGAGTGAGAAAACTGACTTCTCCAAGTTGTTCCCAAACTGCACACACAGACATACACACGTGTGTGCATGCACCACACACATACACACACACACATACACACACTTACACACATTTACACACATACACACATACACATATATACATACATACACACACATATACATACATACACACACATACACACATATACACACATGCACACATACACACACATACACACACATACACATACATATGCACACACGCATACACACACATACACACACATAGACACACACATACGCACACACATACGCACACACATACACACACTTACACACACACACATACACACATACACACACTTACACACACATACACACATAAAATGTAATGAGAAAATAGAAAGAGTAGCTAATAACACTTAATGCTTTGAGGATTTAGACAAGTTCTAGGCTAGAATCTTGGCTCCAAAATTTTTTGTTGTATGACCTTTGAAAATCGCTTGTCCTTCTGAGCCTCCGTTTTCTTATCTGTAGGAAAAGATACCATGTGCTGGACACATGGAGGTTACTGTGAGGGATAAACAGGTAATGAGTGCCTGGCATACAGCATGTGTTTAATAATGGCAGCTACCAACAGGAGCTTTGGTATCGTCAATAAGTGAGTTTTTCTGTTGTCACATCCTTTTGGGTTTAAGGAGGAGTTTGCATTCATAGTACATCTGCCAGCAAGAGGGTTCCCTGACCAGGTATGTACCTGGAGGCAATAGTCTGGCTGCTAGGGCCAGGGTAATGTTAAAGTTAGGAGGGAGTATGTGTGGCCCAGTGTTAGGTGTCTTGCCATTAATGAGTCTCTAGAACCCACCCCTAGGACTACACCACTGCCAACAACCAGAAAAATTGAAAAATTATAATTATCCAGGTTGATGAAATTAACCCTAGCTTACAATTTTCCAAGCTAGACTCAACAGTCTTTTGGATAAATGTGCATTGTTCATTTAGAGAAACGCTTTTGCCTGGGGACTAACCTAGGGCCTTGTGCACACTAGTCAAATACTCTACTACTGAGACAGCCCTGTGCTTCTTTTCAGCTATTTGCCCGAGTCAATTAATTTCAACAATCACTGGAGTGACTAGTCACTCTGATGCTCTGAGGATCAGAGATACAGGACAGATTTGTCCCTGTCTCCTCCCATCCCCTGGCCTTCGCTATGTAGCTGTACCAAGTCTCCAGTGCTCAACAATCCTACCTCAGCCTCCCAAGTACTGGGATCACAGGCCATCGTACAAAATCTCTGTCTCCCTCCCTCTTGTCCTTCTTTCTTCCAACTGACTCCAGAGTCTGGGAACACACTAAACATATGGTCTAAGCCAAGCTACACCTCTAAGTTGCAATTTTTGCTCTGGGAAACAACTGTGTCAAAATTCCTCTATTTACAGAATCTCCAAGAATTGTCTTCACTGCTCCATCTCCTTCCACACCTTCCAAGGCCCTTAAATTCGACCCTCTTTCCTCTCGAGCCTCCCACCATTCACCTCGCCTCACCTGCTGCACAGCTAAACCACGCTGGTAATCGTCACGTTCCCTGTTTAATGCACACAGATCTCATCATCTTGATCAGATTATAAATCACTTTAGGGCATGAGACTTCTATTGGTTCATTTTACATTTCCATAATAACTGCCATGTGTTATTTCTAATCATTTATTATGATTGCGGATAAAATTTCATGAGCTTGTATGAAACATATTTTAACTTCTTCCTTCAAACCAGCAGGCCATGAAAACAGATACACCCAGAGCAAATGCTACTTTCCCATATAGAATCTGACTCACTTAGGACATCACTTGTTTCTTAAAAAAAAAAAAAAAAAAAAAAGATTAATTTTTATTTTATGTGGATGACTGCTCACAAGACCGTATGTGCACCGCATGCACACCTGGTGCCCTTTCATGCCAGGGAGGATGCTGGATCCCTTGGAACCGGGTTTACAGGTGGTCATGAGATGCTCAATGTAGGTATGAGAAACAAAACAAAAAAAAAACCCTTTTTAGATTTATTTTTATGAGTATAAGTATTTTGCCTGCATTCATGATACCACTGGAAGTCAAAAAAGGTATCAGATATCCTGTAACTGGAGTGACAGATGGTTTTAAGTCACCATATGGGTGCTGGGATCGGAACTGGGTCCTCTCAAAAAGCAGTCAGTGCTCTTAACCACTGAGCCGTCTCCCCAGACCTCCCTGAGTCTTTTCAAATCACCTTAACTATCTTTCTTCCACAGTGTTAGTACCCGGTTAGTACCGAGCACCAGATCACCGGATTCTATGTGGAATGGAAAATACAGTTGAATTGTTACTGCCCACTTAGAAACCCATCCAGAAGAGGACAGGCTCCTTCTCTTCACTCTGGCAACACAATGGTCATGCAGGAGGGGGAAGTAGAAAAGATTTTGTTCCATGTCATCCTTCGGAAGAAAATTCTTTCTCGGCTCAGCTTGAATGAGGGTAAAACTGTACTGATGAACTCTACAAGGAAAACTATCCTGATTTCCCTTAAAGTTCCTAGAGTGTTTGGACCAGAATTGTCACTCTTCTTACTGTAATGTTACCACCAGGAGCTCTTTTTTTTCTCACTGAAGTGTTACCCATGAGGCTGTGGACAGCTCAGTAGTAACATTCGCCCTGAAACTGTACTTATTACACCTGAACTCGCCCATTTCTTCATAGACTTAGAAAAATGTTTTTATTTTATTACATTGGTGTTTTGCCTGCATGTATGTCTGTGTGAGGGTGTCAGATCCCCTGGAACAGGAGTTACAGACACTTGTGAGCTGCTATGTGGGTGCTGGGAATTGAACTTGGGTCCTCTGGAAGAGCAACCAGTGCTTTTAACTGCTAAGTCATCTCTCCAGCCTAGAAAAATACTTTAAAAACTCCCAAACCAGCCGAGTGTGGTGGCACACACCTTTAATCCCAGAACTCAGGAAGCAGAGGCCTCTATAAGTTTTTTAAGTTCAGCCTGGTCTATGGAGCAAGTTCCAGGACAGCCAGGGATACACAGGGAAATCTATCTAAAAAAAAAAACAATACATAAGCAAATAAATAAATAAATTTAAAAAGCCCAAACCTCAGAATATAGGAAAATATCCTCCATCCATAACCCTGTCTTGAAACACCAATAATCATAAAATTTTCAAACTTTAGTATATAGGAAAATATCCCCATCTATGAAAACCTAAATATAGTGGGGGATGTGTGAGCACAGCAGTGTCTGGAAGAAAAAGATTTGAGTGTGTGTGTGTGCACATCTGCGTATAAATCAGACACTTCCCAAAGGGGAGAAATGCTAATCCTATCAGTCAGTCATTGATCAAAGACGTAACAGGCTCTGGCCTATTTATAAATCTTAAATTGGCAAGTACCAGGTTGCATTTTTTTTTTTTTTTGCAACTGAGATAAAGGAAAGGAAAAGAAAATATAACATGAGATTCTGATTATGACTTTGTTTCCTAGATCTGTTCCCTCACAGCAGTGTTTTTTATAACTGCAAATGCTTGGAGTAATTAGATAGCATCCCGTTTTGAAAAGGGATTGGAGAGAGCATGGTCACTGAAGCTGAGGTGGAGAGGTGAAGAGGATTATCTGAATACTGTACTGATTTTATTTGACTTCAAGGATGTTCTCCAGTGTCACTCTTGCCCTGGTGCCAAAATGTCCCTGAGCTGTTCATGGAACACTGTGCCATCCAGAGAAACTCGTTCTTGGGCTGCGAGACGCAGTGCACCTTCACACAGAACTCCAGAGAGGGAGAACACAGAGGCACGGCTGAGCCTGAGAGTCCAGTGGTCCTTTCCCTGGGAAGGAGCCCTCCGTCAAAGACACCAGACTAAAGTCCCCTCTTTGAAGGAGGGCAGTGGTGAGCCACTGTCCAGCACCCACCTCGGGGGCACCCTTACAAAGAGAACAATGTACTATGTAGGCAGGGAGTTGTCTCTGCCAGCCCATGCCCTGCACAAGTGCTGTTGAGAATCGAGACCTATTCTGACACTCTCAGGATCGCCCAGGCTCCTAAAAAGCTTCCAAGCCAGCACGCACATTTCATCAATTCCTCCTCCACTCCACATTCTAGTTACTCCCATTCCCCTCTACAACCTCACAGAGTCTTCTGTGGGTGTTAACAGACAGGTGGCTCCCACTAAGCAGCCAGAGAAACTGCAAATTCCATTTAGAGAAGACCGTATAGTCCAGTCAGCAGGTTCTCCCTAGCATATTTCCCTCATCTATGAGGCAGTAAGAACAGCCCTGTCACATCTGTCTCACAAGTGCTACAAAGGTTGGAGCAGCCTATAAAAAGTCAGAGCATCATTATTACGTTTTTGCTATTTTTTTTTTACTACACGCTGCAGAGCTTCATATGGAAGACAACAAAATAGAAAATATGTCCACGGCTTGCTGAGGCTGGCTACATAAAAGCTAGTTAAAAAAAAAAAAAAAAAATCCATGTCTCAGCCCGAATCAAGACCTACTGGTTCAGAACTGCCTAGTGACAAGCAGAAAAGACTTACACTGTCAACAAATCCCCAGGCAATGCTTTGGGACACTGGGCCAGCCTGGCTCCTGACTCTGTTTGTTCTGTTCTAAGGAGGGAACGACTCAGCCTGGTTTGACTAGAGCAATCTATGACAGACATCACTTCCCACAGCTATCAGGCTTGACCAGCGTAGGTGGGAGATAGCACAGGTCACAGGCAAAGCGGAACTGCTCCGGAGGCTTTGGTGGGGTTAAAGTCCCGCGGAGGACCCCCGGAGAGGGGATGGGGTGGTGCTGGGGGCGCAGAGGACCTGGACTCACCTACGATGATACCACAGGCGCTGACCAATCCGATCTCTTTCTTCAGGGCTACTCCGCCCCCTCCCGAGCCAGCCTCGGGCTCGGGGCTGGTGTCCGATCTGCTCCCACCCGGGTGGTTCTTCGTAGTGTTGTTTCGGTGTCGGGTTCTCTTTTCCATCTTTCACCGTAGGGCTCCGACCTCCAAAAGCTAAAAAGCTGTCTTTTTCTAACGCTTGTGCGTGTAAATGTATAGATACGTGGGGAAAACAGAGTTTCCAATTAAAACGCTCTTTTCAGAAATAGCGCTCCCACCTTCTAAAAGTGACAAGCAAACGAGAGAGAGCTGTAAATATTCCCACTTCTTACTGACACGTGTCACTCCTGCTAACAAATAAGGGCCGTGTTGTTGCTGGGTTTTTTTTTTTAAGGGAGGCGAAGAGCATATATACACACACATATATATATATATTTAAATATAAAAATAGAACTGTACCAGCGACTCCAGCTGGAATTCTCCGGAAAGGGTTTATCTTCAGAAGCCCAGGATGGCTGCGCTCCGTGTGCCGGGCGGCGGCTTGCCCGGGTCGGGATATCCCTGCAGCCTTTCTAATGAAACAGATCGCCCTTAGTCTCTCCTTTACGACGAGGGAAAAAGTAGTTCTGCTTAGGGCGGAGGAGGAGCCGTGCTCAGGTAGTCTCTCTCCTCTTGCTGGTTGGCTCTGGATCCGGTTTCCACCTGCTGTGGTCTCCGGTTCTCGTCCTTCTCCGGTCCCAGCTCAGCTCACGCCGCCGACCGCTCCATCGCTCGGTGGCGAGGGCGTCCGCTGCGCTGCGCTGCGCTCGCGAATGTGCTTCCCTTTCAGCTCCGGCGTTTATTTGTGGACCGAGGCTCCGCCCCGCCTCCTCTGTTCCTAGCCATCCTCAGCCGCATCTCCTCCCTTCTCTTCTATTTAAATATTAGTTACCCCCCATCCCCCCTGCAAAGATCACGGAGATAATGGTTTAAAACATTTCTTTTTTTCTTATGTAGGCAAGAGAAGGACCCGCCGCAGGGACAAGTCACTGGCTAGGGCTGTGTCTCAGGTCGCACAGCACAGTTTTGCAGGCTTTTAATGGCTTCAGAAATAAACGGGTCAGTGTACTAAATTGCTTAGACATGGATCATTTGAGGACAAGGTCGAGAAGGGATATGATCTTCGAGCTCTTTCCTGCGCATAGGGTAGGCTTTGGTGGGGACAGTGTGGAAGGACCTAAGGCTGAAGAGTTTCTCTTAGGGACTATCACGAAACGCAAATAAAACCATCAAGAAGATGCACTAGTTGCAATGTTTGCCTGGAATACGATAAGGAGGACTCTGACCTGGTCCCATAACCCCTAATATTTTATCCGCTCATAAATTATTTGAACTTGTGAACCCCTCACTGATCATGGAACAGATTTGTTGATGTTAAGAGACTTTTAAGTATATTTACATTGTGCCTCCACTTCACTGAAGAATTTAATTCAATACGGTTGCTTTACCTCAAGAACAGTGTCTATTTCTAACTGTAAAATACTTCGGAAAAACAACATGAAACAATATTGGAGACAACGCTGAAAAATCTTTTTTCATATACTGTACAAAATGATTTGATGTTAACGTAAGTCTAAAATATAAATTTCCAAAGGGCATGGTACCACACACTTTTAATCCAAGCACTAGGCCAGCCTGGGTCTACACAGTGAGTTCTAGGCCCTCCAGAGCTGCAAAGTGAGAGTCTGTCTCAATAAAACAAACAACCTAAATTCCCCAGTCTGACCAGGAACTACACACATTTAGCTTCACTGTTTGGAAAATGTTCTAAAACACTTGAGCTTTTCAGGAAAATAAATAATTAAATCCTTTAAAATGGGGTTGGCTAAGCTATCTCAACAGCTTTTCCGGATGGGGTAAAGTCCAATCAACAGCCTTCTTGTACATCTGCCCCTTGATCACCCAACTCAGCAAGTATCAAGAGGATTCAAAGGTTGCGATCTCAACCCCTTCTCCTTCTGTTGGTTCAAGATATAGCAGATTGAAAGCCTCAGCAAAAAACAAAAAAAAAAGCGGGGAAGACTGTGTAAATCATTTTCAACAAAAAGAACAGACAGGGTTTGGAATATATAGCACAAAGCTCCATGGGCAGGAGTGAGGAGTGAGTCGGGGGACGCGAAGAAAATGTGAATCGCCTCTGGCTTTTCTTGACAAGCTTAGAAAGCATGAAGGGAAAGTTTGATGGATTCCTTATTAAGGAACCCAATTTGAAGACTTCTGCTCAGATTCCAACATCAAGGGATAAAAACCCCTCTGCTTCTCAAATTGTGAGTTCTTTCAGTTATATTCTGTGGTTTCAGTTCAAATGGTGTAGACTTAGTGCGGGATTATAGACAGGCATGATGGATTTGAGATCTCTTCCAAAATGAGTGCCAGCCAACAGCAATGTGTAAGCTTCAGTCTTCCCTGTTTATGGATTGGGAAGATTAAAAAAAACTATATAAGCACAAAGAGATTTGGGGGGTACGGCGTTACAGCACCACGGGGAAAGGGAGGCTTGTTAAAGACTGGAATTTCCGTTTCTTTAGACTTGAAATTAATGAGTGGCTTGCAGCTGTTTTACTGATGGTAAAATATGAAAGCTAGAAAAGGAACTTCTTTCCTTCGCAGGGACCTTCAATTCATTTTATATGTCTCTAGGCTGGTGACATTTTTGTGGCATAAGTGCTATGTGTGTCAAAATTTCGTGTGTCTAGTATTGAACACGAGAAAGAAAAGTCTGGTGTAATTTGTTGAGAAAAATTTGTGAAAAAAATTAATTGAAATTTCTTACGTTGTGATCAGTCAGTCTGTCCTTCTGATCCACATTTACCTTTGTGGTTTTTACTTTACTCCCTGCATTTAAACTGTATTTTACAACTTTTCTGAATAATGTCTCATTTTCTCTTCCTCATTCTCTACCTCCTGGGTAGACAAAGTCAATTAGTTTTTGAGACAGAGTCAGTCTGTGACTGGCCTGGAACTCATAGTGGTCTGCCTAGGTCCGCCTCCTGAGTGCTGGGGTTAAAGGTGTACGGCTCCGTGCCTGGTTGACAAAACTAATTTTTGTTTTGTTTGTGTTCGTATTTGCTTTAGACAGGGTCTTGATATATAGCCCTGGCTGGCCCAGAACTTGCTCTGTAGACCACGTTGGTCTGGTATTCAGAGATCTGCCTGCTGGGATTGAACGAGTGTACCGCCAAGCCCAGCTCAACCCATTCATTATATATATGTATATGTATATGTATATGTATATATATATATATATCTCCCCTTCTCATACCTTGTATTTTAAGGATTTTAAATAAATATTAGGCTAAGGCTCAAAGAAGTGTCTTTTTTTTTTTTTTTTTCAAGACAAGGTTTTTTCTCTGCTGTGACTCTGGCTGTCCTGGAACTCACTCTGTAGACTAGGCTGGCCTCAGACTCACAAATCTGCCTGCCTCTGCCTCTGCCTCTGCCTCTGCCTCTGCCTCTGCCTCTGCCTCTGCCTCTGCCTCTGCCTCTGCCTCTGCCTCCCAAGTGCTGGGATTAAAGGTGTGCACCACCACCGCCTGGCTCAAAGAAGTGTCTTATCAGAGGTCAAAGAGAAAACATTGGCTCTGCTCATGGGCAAGCAGGTTGTCACTGGTTTACATGGAGCTTTCTCAAGACACTGTAACTACTTGTATTTCAACTTCTTTTTCTTGGAGAGAAACGAAGAGTTATGATCAGGCTCTTCTCATGCTTGGTGGCAGTGGTTTGAGATAGGGCTTCATGCAGCCCAGGCTGGCCTCGGGATCTTCCAGCCTTAAGACCCTGTGTGCTTTTGAGTTAATGTTGTAACTGTTTTGGAGAGACCCATTTTGATGACAGCACTTCAAAATCTATTCAGCGAGACTCATGGGCTTCAGTCTTACCCCCCCCCCCCCACCCCGACATCTTCTGTCGTTACGCACACCTCTCTTTGGGTATTTCTCGAGCACTTACTTTAGTACAACCCTATTTCCAGTATGTTCTCATCATTTTGTTTGCTGAAAATGGGAAGAAATTGACTCCTTTAACAAGGAAAAGGGTGATCTGAAGGGTCCTTTTCTTACAGAACTGTGTGACCTCACAAAGGCTGTGTGTGGCTGACACCTACTGTATGGAGAGGGAGATGGCGTGGGATGTGCGACAGGGATATTAAACGCTCTCACCTTCTCGTCGTCCCTCTGGGAAACAGCTGGTCAGAAAGTGCGAGAAAGAGGAAAGCATGGAACTGAGTCACTCTGGTTCTGGCTTTGTGTCTGGGTCTAATAGCCCTTTATTCCTGCTCTTTGTGAGGAAGCTGTGAAGTCTGAGGTCACTAATGAGGGACGGACAGCTTCCTGTGAGTCAGTTCACAGCCCTTGTTGTGGACTCTGCTTTATAGACCAGTCCAAAGCCAAGAGGAACCGCTCTTCAAAGTAAAACTCACGGACTGGGCGTGAAAGTTCATGGCTACAATCCCAGCACACAAGAGGCAGAAATAGGAGACTCACTGTGAGTGTGAAACTTCCTCAAAATACAGAAGTAAGTAAATAAATAAAATTAAACTTAGGATCGACGTAGTGGGGCCCAGGTGTCTCTGCACTAGAGAAGCTAAGGCGGGAGGATACTGGGGTAGCCTAGGCTACATGATGTGTTAAGTCAAGCCTGGGATACACATCAAAACCCTGTCTCCAAAATCAAACAAGGAAGCAAAACAAAACAAACAAAAACCAAAAATGATGACAAAAAACCATGGGACTAGAGAGACAGCTCTGCAGGTAAAAGTACTTACTGCCCTTGCGAAGAGCATAGGCTTAGTTCCCATCTCTCACACCCATGTAGCCACTCACAACCATCTGCAACTCCACTTCCAGGGGATACAACTTGGGCATGCATGTGGTACAAAGACATACATGCAGGCAAAACTCCTATACATGAATAAAATTTAAAAAAATTTAATCAGGGCACTTGTGGCATATGTCTTTAATCCCAGCGCTTGGGAGGCAGAGGCAGGCGGATCTCTGTGAGTTAGAGGCCAGCTTGGTCTACAGAGTGAGTCCCAGGTCAGTCAGAGTTATAACAGAGAAGCCCTGTCTCAAAAAATTTTTAAAAAAGCATTGTGAGTCTTCCCAGGTATGCTGTACACACATGAAACCCCAACACTTGGGAGGTAAGGCAGAAGAAATGAGATTTCCAGGCCAGCGTAGGCTATATGGTGAACCCTGTCCCGAAGACCAGGACTCACTGTGTAATTCAGGTATAGGGCATCTGTCAACCATGTGTAAAGCCCTGAATTTGATGTCCAGCACCATAAAACAAAATAACAGCAAAGACATGACTTTTTATCTTGGGCAAACATAATAAAAACCAATCGAGGTAGAAGTTTAAATACTCCGGGCTAGAGTCACCTGAATCCTTAGAAAGAAGAATATTAGGTCCCTGCGGTGGACTGGGCCAGTGCTGGGCTCGAGAAGATACAGCAGGCAGTGGGGAGTGTGTTTCTTTCTCACCAGAGCTGGGCTGGAGTTTTGGAATCCAGCCAAGTGCAGCAGACAGAGGGATAATTTCCTGGAATTTTTGTCTCTGGTGTCATCTTCTCCAGAAGGGCATGAATTAATTACCCATCAGAACAACACAGCGGCTTCTCCACCTACGTTCTTAGACTGCAAGCTTCAGAGGACTCAACTTCGTTTGAACGTGGCGTGACGCCCAGGAGCAGAGGGTGACTGGAAAGGGCCTATCTGACACACAGAACCTCCGGGTTTCACCTTTCTTTCTGACCAGCTTTTGCCTTTTCTTTTTAAACTTTTCTCTTTAACTTTCCTGTTTTCCCTCAGTAAGTTATGTGAGGCTCTTAGGACTACTGCCTCAGAAAGTTACTATTTGCTGAGTGTAGGTTTTAAGCCTAATTTTTTAAAGATTTTTAAAAATTTTATTTTATTTATGAGTGCTCTATCTGCATGTCCACTGCATGGCAGAAGAGGGTATCAGATCCCATTATAGATGGTTGTGAGCCACCATGTTGATTGCTGGGAATTGAACTCAGGACCTCTGTAGGGGCAGTCGGCACTCTTAACCACTGAGCCACCTTTCCAGCCCCTAAATCTTATTTTTTAATCAAATCACTTCTTTTTGGGTTTTAAACATTTTTTTACAATTATTACTCATTTTCTTGTGTGAAAGGTGATGCACTTGGCGTGCGCGTGGCGGCCAGGGGATAACCTGCGAGAGCCTGTTCTCTCCTTCCACCCTGTGGGTTCCAGGGATCAAACTCAGGTGCCGGGCTTGGCAAATGCTGACCCATCTCACTGGCTCAGTTTAATTATTAAGAAATAAGTATCTAAAGAGATTTATATATTTTTATTTTCTGTGCATGAGTATTTGACTGGCACGTGTGTCTGTGCATCAGGTGCATGCAGTGATCCTGAAGGCCGGGCATTGTATCCCCTGAAGCAGAGTTAATAATTAAACTGAGCCAGTGAGATGGGTCAGCATTTGTGGTTGTGAGCTGCCACATGAGTGCTGGGAACTGAGCCTGTATCCTGTGAGTGTTAGGAATCTAACTCAGGTCCTCTGGAAGATCAATAAATGTTCTTAACCGCCGAGTCATCGCTCTAAGCCAAGACTCATTCATGGTTTAAAGTAAATTTGAGGAGAAAGTAAGTTCCTCAAGAGCAGAGGCCTGCTTTCTTCCCTGTTGTAAAGAAGCTACAGAAAATGGCGTTTGGCGTTCAAGAAATAAGACTGAGAGAGTTGGTAAATGGTCACATACATTAATACACTATAAATGGATAAAGCAATTACCAATTAGCTGCCTAGCTGGCATGCGAACTAAATGTACTGAGTGTAGACCGGGCCTGGACACAGGCTGCCAATGCAGTCCGCTTTGATTTTAAACACACTGCTTGCGGAGCTTAGATCTCAAGCGGGCCCTCGATACTGTCCATCGATCTGACCACCTTCACAGTCTCCTCTCTTCGAGACAACGCCACCTCTCCCAAATCTCTTCTGTTGACAACAGAAAATAGACACAGGCAGAAGAGAACTTCTACGCTCTCTGCTCATAAGTCTGCCAATCTGCTGTGGCTTTGGCCACACATGGAGCCCTCCCTCCCTGCGAGATGGATGCACTCCCATGTACCTCCACCAAGCGTGTCCTGTCTTCTGTGGCTTCCTTTTCTAGGTCTTTGTCCTCAGATGATCCCTCTCTCTTATAATCATCAGTTTCCCACTCTGAGCTATTATTGCTATCAGCATAGCAATGTGCCATCCTGTCTTCCACTGGAAAACAAAAGGCAGGTGAGATGGCTCAATGGGTAGAGGTGTTTGGACTCAATACTGAGGATCTGAGTTCAATCCTTAGATCCCACAAGGTGACAGGAGAGAATCAATTCCCGAGCCAAGTTCTCTGAACCTCCACAAGAACTCTGTGGTACACACATACCTCTTCTCTCTGTCTCTCTCTCTCCCTCTCTCTCTCACACACAGAGAGACAGAGACAGAGAGAGAAATAATTTTGTAACAGTCAGGAAGATGTCTCAGTGGATAACACTTGTTGATAAGTATGAGGACTGGCATTCAGAGCCCCAGAACCCATGGTAAAAGCTGGGTGGGTATTATAGTTCTTACAGTCCCCGGGAGTTCACACTCCTGGTCCAGCAAAAGGACCCCACCCCAATAAAGTGAAGAACGATTGAAGAAACACGAGACATCAACTCTGGGTCACTACATGCACACACACAAATGTGCATGTACAACTGTGTGTTTATGTGCACCCACATGCATGCAACACACACATAGGGGAATAAACCCCAAGCAAATGAACCAAGCAGACAGACAGACAGACAGACAGACAACAACCCACTAGTGAAGTGGCACACATGTGTAATTCTAACACTCTGGAGACTAAGGCAGTAGGATTGCAGTTTAGCCTAGGTTACATCGAAAGACCTTGTCGCTCACAATCAAGTTTCACTTCCCTTGATTCTACATCCCTTTCCATCTATCACCAAACTTCTCTACTCCTTTTTCCCCCTTCCTTATCTCCTTATCTCCATTTCTGTGATAAATGTTATGACCCAAAGGAACTTGGGGAAAAAAGGTTCATTTCAGCTTTCAATGTATAGTCTATCCCCATGGGAAATCAGGGCAGGAACTCAAGGCAGGAACCTGGGAGCAGAGGCCACAGTGAGAGGAACATTGCTTACTGGCTTGTTCCCCGTGGCTGGCCCCACCTGCCTACGGGTGATATCTTCCACATCAATTATCAGCCAAGAAAATTCCCCCACAGCCTTGTCTACAGGCCAGTCTTTTGGAGGCGTTTTCTCAGTTGAGGGTCCCTCTTCCCAGGTGACCCTAGCTTGTGTCAAGTTGGCAAAAACTAAGCCACACACTAGAGATCTCTGTCTCATCCAGAGAAGCTTCCCGACTGCCAGTTGATGTCTCTGGCACCACAAACACGGAAGCACGTCCATGATCCTCTCCGACCACTCTAATTGGTCTTAGAATCCACCTTGATCTCTTTTCCTCTCATATTCTGCATCTCACTCTCCGGGAGATCTTCCCAGCTGTGTCCTTAGATCCTGCCTTTCTGAAGCAAATCACTGTGTGCCATCCTGTGCTGCTGCTGCCTGCTGTCGCCATCCACCACGAGCTCCTAAAAGGAAAATATTTAATTAATTTTTCTGTGAGTTCACGCACATACAAGCGTGAACCATGATGTGCACATGGGGTCAGAGAACAGCGTGTGGGGGCCGGTTCTCTCCTTCCACTCCGAGGGCGCTAAGGATCCAGCTCGGGTTGTCAGGCTTGGCAGCGAGGGTCTTCACCTGTAGAGACACCATCACTGGTGAGAGACTGGTACAGCTCAAACTTGAAAGTCTCCTGCCTCAGCCTCCAGATGTCCCCAGGGCAAGCGCTCTCCCATGGAGCAACATTCTCAGCCTATCTTAATAGCCTTCATATTGCTCTCCACACTGCGATTGCTTTCCCTCATCTCTTCGCTAGCCAAAGACTGAGTGATCATTTTGCCTTTTTGTGTGTTTGTTTTGATACAGATTTTCATGCTGTATTTCAGACTGGTTTGGAACTCATGATATAGCCCAGGCTGGCCTTGAGGTCATGACAATCCTCCTGCCTCAGCCTCTTGAGTGCTAGGATTACCTATATGAGCCACCAAATGACCTTTAATAATCATAAACCAGGTTCTGTCACCCTTCTGATCAAACCTCTTCATTGTCTGACTATCAGATCTACAATCAAAGCTTATCAGGGCTTCAAGTGGTCACTCTGAGTCCAGAAACGTCTCTTCTGTTCACCTAGTCCCCTGATCTCACAGCTTCCCTTGCTATCCTTTGAACACTAAGCTGGGCTCGGCGTTTACCCCTGGTGTGAGACCGAGGTAGAAACATCCTGTAGATGCCACCAAATGCTCGGCTGCCCTGAGTCCTGCAGACTCCCAAAAGTCACTTGGTCTGTCATCTGGACCTTGGAGTTTTGTTTTCTACTTTTGAGATTGGGATTCACTCTGTAAGCCAGGTAGGTCTCAAACTCACGCTGCTCCTGCCTCAGCCTCCTAAGTGTTGGAATTACTGAAGTATGTGACCATGCCTGGCTGCGCCCTGTTTTTATAAACATTATCTACACTGTTTACTGCTTACTTGTCTGTTCCTTGTTAGTCCTTCTTACTGGAAACACTGGAGGACAGAATAGTTGAGTTTAACATCTTAATTTGCTTTATGCTCAGTTCTAAAATACAGCAACACTTCATTCTATAAAACAGGGGTGGTTTGTGGGATTTTTTAAAGGTTTGTTTGTTTTCCTTTGCTTTCCTTGGTATTGTGCTGAGGATCAAACCCAGGCCCTTGGGGGCACTTGGCAAGCACTCTACCACTGAGCAGAACCAAACCCAACCTGAGGATGTTGGTTTTGCAGACAAGAAAGGATCGAAGACAGCAGACACACAAATAAAATCAGCCATTTCAAAGTGATTTTTCTTATAAGAAGGAGATGGGGGGTAGAATAATAGGAAAAGAACCTATTAGTTAACATCAGATAATTTCAAATGACTCTTTGTGTAAGGATTAGAGCAGAGGGAATTTTATGGTCATACCATCGAGTCAGGCAGGTTTGGAAACTAAAAAACATGGCTGCCACCCCCCTAATCTCAGTTTCCCAGACAGCCAGGTAAACACCTTAATTTTGGTGTAGCGATGAATAACTTCATTTTGAGTTTTAGCTTGGCAATGCCAGGGCACAATGCAGGCACTTAGTGCCAAACAGTGACCCCTGCATGTTTACAGAATGTAAGACCCAGATAGTCAAGTCTGCTATCAGGTGAGCAATGCTAATGTGATTATTGTGAGAGAAGACCGATCTTAGATACGTGCCAGTATATTGAAGACTGAAATCATCTGTTCTCTTGGATTTGCTTGTAAATAATGCCAGGACGGTGAGGTCACTAGTGGAAGATTGCGTTGTTATCCTTAAAGCTGGACGACAGACAGCAGATGTTCCCAATATTGACTTCTCTGTTTCAGGCAGGGTCTTACTCTGTAGCCCAGGCTGGTCTGGAACTCGCTATGTAACCCTGCCTGGCTCCACTCAGAGCAGTTCTCTTGCCTCAGCCTCTCAGAGATTACAGTCGCCGCGCCCTGCTTCTATTTTTATATGTTTAAAAGTTTCCATAATAACAAGCCAAAAGCTTGCCCATTTCCCCGTTATCTCTACGGTGCCTAAAGCAGTGCCCAGGATATAGAAGCACTGAACAAACACACGGTTGCTCTGTGTTTATTGTAGGTATGGGAGTACAGCTCAGCAGTGAAGTGCTTGCCTAGCAAGGGTGAGCAAACCCCAGGACCACAAACAAACGACCCAAAATGGGAATTGTATAATCATTCAGTTGGAAGAGTAGAGGTGTATATTCAAGATGGATTTCAGTCATCTATTGCCAGTTACTGGTGATCTAAATTCCAGTGGCCAGATGAGGATTTTGCAGTCTGTCATTCCAGCCACGCATTTAAGAACATACTGATCATACTAATTAGGTGATGGCTTTGCCTTTAATCTTTTTTGTTTCTCTGGTTGAGACAGAGTCTCACGGTGTAGCCCAGGCTGGTCCCAGGCTTGAGATGATTCTCCTGCCTCATCCGCCTCTCCTTTATCTGAGATTACAAGTGTGAGCCAGGCTTTTTTTAAAAGCATAACTTTATTTCGTATGACTTGTTTGTTTGTTTTTTTAACCAAATCACAATAATTAAATGCCATCTTGTCTACCAGAAATGCAGCAAAGTTGGGAAGAAAATGCAGATTCCCTAATTAGGTGAAAATTTGTAGAGCCATCATTTATAAGTTTTGCCAAACCATCTTCTGATGTAGAATATAAAATTCATAGTAAAGCAACGTGGCCTTTTGGGAGATGCCTACTACTGTGCAATTTATCAGACTAGGAAGAGAAATCCTAGTACAAATTGGATTGCGGGTACGAGGCTGTGCTCAATCAATGCTGACCGGCTGCTGGACCTTAGGCATGGACCTGTGGGGAGCAAAGGCCTGCTGCCTTTCATAGCCTGAGGAGACTTGGTTGCCAACACTTCAGACTTTTCTCTTTTCTCCTGAAGTCTCAGTACAGCTTTGTCTCCTGCTCTCCCCAACAAAGGATCCGCAGGCTTTTGAGGAAACCTTCACACAAAAGCCACAGACTGTAACAAGTAGATGATGCAAAGGGCTAAAGGAAACTTCAGATTACAGCTGATATACTCCCAGAGGCAATAGATGTTCCTGTCATGAAACAAAAATGGGGGTTGAGGGTGACCTCTAGTTACCCAGTCCTCTGCTCCTTTTAGTACACTAAAATCTTATTTTCTTCCTATAAACAAAACACACAACAAAAATAAAAGCAAATAAAACCCTTAAGTTGGCCCTAGTTACCCAGGCCTGTAATTGTAGCCACTCAGGAGGCTAAGGCAGGAAGATGACCAATTCAAGGACCACAGAGAACTCAGAATCTCAAAACAAAAGGTAACAAGGAGAGCTTAGAGAAGTAAAAGAAGAACACAAAGGAAAAGACTTAAAAGATTTTTGTGTGCTTCTGAGGATGATCACGAAATCTGATGTTTAATTTTGTTAACGGTGATCCTTCTGATTCTTAAATACTGCAGTTTTTATCGTGGAGATATTAGGGTTGATGAAAGCTCTTCATTGATGAGTTTGCTGCTGGTTTTAGTTATTCCAGTGCCCACCAATGCGTGATGCATCTTGAACTCTATGTCCACTGAGGAATGCTGGGTCGTGTAATGAAGAAAGCAATGTGCCTACCATGTTTGCACTCTAGAGACACGTGACCACAGGCAATAATGAAAACTACCCTTTTGCTTTAGTCATACTTAAGTCTATATGAAACGCATGCTCAATCCACAGCTCGTAAATCTGTATCCTAAAACAAACAAGCACTGAAATGTTAGAACTATTGTTCTACATTGACTACCGGTTCATTGGTATTATAGCCTTGTGTGTGTGCACGCACACACAGAAAGAAAAATGTTTAGAAAGAGAGAGGACAGAGCTGGGACATAGCTCCGCAGTAGAAGCCTTGCCTAGAATTAGAGAGATGCTGGGCTCAATCACCAGTCTAAAAACGGAATAAAGGAAGAAATGAAAATTAGGGGACTCATTCATGAACGTCTGACTGAGCAAAAACCAGGGACAGAGAAAATAGAGGACATTACACAAAGAAATAGGGCAAGTGACACAGAGAATACCCTGGAACAGAAGAAACAAGTGTCTGGGCAGAGACAACACATGGAGTTCCTGGGATAATAAAATCTAGAAAAGTAAGCCCGAATTCCTGTATCATGAAAACTTATGGCGGTGGTTTCTTGCTTGTGTACGCATGTGTGTTCAGTGTGCATGTGTACGCACATGTGTGTGCTTGTGTTGTTTCCAGAGTTGGGGGCTGATCCAGAGCCTTATGAATGCTCAGCAGACTGTGTGTCACGGAACCACAAACCTAGTTGTTTTTTATGTCTTTCAGACAGGGGCTTCAAACTTAGTTTCCTTGCCTCAGCCAAGTGCTGGGATCAAAGGCCTAGGGTGGGACATTCATAACAGTCCTCAGGACTGAAGGAAAGTTTCTGAAAACCTTCAGGGATATAAAGGTTGTATATGAGTCCCCAGCTTTCCATTGCTGCCTGCAGGCAACAAGGGCAAGTTCAACGCTATACGACGCTCCGAGAGTGAGTACATCTACATGACCCTTTCTGTGGCATTATGCTATATCTGTTCCACTTTATTACTAGCTGTTAATTGCTCATTATGTCTAATTCACACATTAAATCCTTGGGGATGGATGTATGTCTTGGGTCCAGTATTATCTGTGGTTTCAGACCATGGGGGTATCTTATGCTATATCCTTTGTGGATAAGGAGAAAATATTCCTGTTTATAGGAAGATCAGGAATCAGAATGATAACGCCTTTCTCAACAGAAAACTGTTTGAAAGAAGCAAAGCGTCTGAAATTCTGAAAGAAAATAAGTTTGTTTTCTTGAGACAGGCTGGCCTCAAACTTGCTTGATCCCTTTGTCTGGAGTTCCTGACTTCTAGGATTACAATGTGTGTGACCACACCCAGTTGATAACCAGAATAACCTTCAATTAAGAAACCTATACACAGCTAACTGGGCCCAGCAAGATGCTCGAGTGGACGAATGCACTGGCCACAGAAGCCTGATGACCTGAACTAATCCTCAAGGCCCACAGTGGGAAGACAGAACAGACTCCTGAAAGTTGTCCTCTGGCCTCCTCACCAGTGTCACTGCGACTCTCCCAAAGGCTGAAGGAATGTAAAAAACAGAGAATATGCATTGTTTCTAAGTATGCATGAATGTTTATAAATAGTTCCCGTCACTGGGTCACAAGGCAGTACATTTTAAATCTCCGAGTTCTGCCACTTGGGGATTGCACCTGCTGAGCCCGTTCTCCATCAGTGGGATGCACTCCCTCAGCATTTCATGGTTTAAAATCACAAAGCAGTCACAGGGGTTTTGAAGTCACAGTACAGTTATGCTAGAAATAAAATCCTTTTTAAAAGGTTAAAAGATGCCAGGTGGTGGTGGCACACGCCTTTAATCCCAGAGCTCGGGAGGCAGAGGCAGGTGGATCTCTGTGAGTTCGAGGCCAGCCTGGTCTACAGAGTGAGTTCCAGGACAGCCAGAGTTACGACAGAGAAATCAGGTCTTGAAAAACAAAAACAAAAACAAAAACAAGAAACAAAACAAAACAAAAGGTTAAAAGACACATTTGGGAAACTGAAAAACATGCACTAATGATTAATGATATTAAATAATGATTAATGATTAAATCAGTAATGAAATATCCAGAAGTTAATGACAACAAAGGTATTGCATATAAAACCGGACAATGTGCAGCTATATTAATCTCTTCCCTTCTCCACCCCCTTCCTTCCCCCACTCCTCTCTATCTCTTCCCCATCTCACCCCCCTCCCCTCCATCCCCCTCCCCTTCATTCTCCTTTCCATCTCTTCCCCACCCTACCCTACCCTCTTTCCTCTCTCCCTCCCTTCCCCTCCCATTCCCTCCCCTCTCTCCCTCCTTTCCCTTCCCCTTCCCTCCTTTCTCCTTCCCTTCCCTGCAGTGCTGGAGATTGAACCTAGAGACTTGTGCCTGCTATGTAACTGTTTCCCCAGCGAGTTCTAGTCTTGGCTCCTGCAAACTGTCTTTTGTACTATAGCTGCCAATCATGTGACCCACTGCCTCCTTTGTAATAAATGTCCTGTTGTTGTCATCCCATCTGCTCCCTCTCCAGACCCCTCCTCTCATTCTTTATTCTAGATCCTAAATGTCAGAGTTAGAAGGCCCAAGCATGGCTGACACCCAAGCTCATTTGGTATTATAGCACAGCCACACCAGCCCCTTGGTTCTCAAATGCACCTGCCGAGGGCTTTGGTCTGCTCCTTTCCTTCTCTCTGAAGGCTTCTCTTTCACCTTAGCGTAGTTCTCTGCTATCGATCCTTCTGATGTGGTGTGAATGGTGCTTCCTCAGAAAGCCTGCCCCCCACCCATTCCTGGCCCTTGATTTTATTCTTTGCTTCAGAATAGTGACCTATAATCACACAGTAGTTATATAATATTTATATCATATGTAGTTATATAATACACTATACAAGTATACATTATAAAATTAACTACCGTCTCACCGACTACAGATTGTAGGATTAACGGTGATCCTCACCGAGTAGAAAGCACGAATGAAAAGAGCGGTGGCTCTCGGTGTTCACTTGGCCCCCATCGGTCCGCAGTGACCGGGACAAATCCTACACCAACTGAACGTTGCTGAATGGGGGGCTGGAGAGATGACTCGGGGGTTAAAAGCACTTGCTGCTCTTTTAGAGAACCTGGTTTGGTTCCCAGCACCTACATGGTGGCTCACAACTGTCCTGACTCCAGTTCCAGGGAGCCCAGTGCCCTTTTGTGGCCTCTACGGGCATGGTACACATGGTACACATGCAGATACTCAGGCAAACGCTCGTACGCACAAATAAAAATAAATCTAAAAACAGAGTTGCTGAATAAATGAATGTGGGTTCTGTAAGTGCTAATGCTCACAAACAACTGTATACATGAATCCACAGCCCCAAAGAAAGATAAGGGCTAACATTCAGATTTGAGAGTTAAGAGTACACAAGTAGGTGTTATCACCCAGAAAGTGGACTTTGAGTGAAAACACAGGATCCAGTGCAGAGCCTAGATATTCCAACTGTGTCAGCAGAGTGTCTGTTACTGTTAATGAAACACCAGATAGAACCAATTTAGAGGAACCAGGCTATATTTTCACTCCTAGTTTCAGAGGTTTCTTTCCAAGGTTGCTTGGCCTTTGTCCCGTGTCGAGGCGGTGAGTCACGGCGGGGAGCAGTGGTGGGGCAAAGATTCTCACTTCATGGTATCTGGGGAGGAGTGGGGGCATGGTTCCGATATTCTTTTCAATGGCAGCCCTCCTGCCCAGGGATCTAACTTTTGTCCACAAAGCTCCATCTCCTAAAAGAATATCCCCTACTAATAGTGCCACAGGCTAGGAACAACTTAGAAAAATATGGGCCTGTAAGAGTCCACTCAGAATCAAAAGTATAGCCCCAGTCATTGAACCAAAAACTACATTCCTGGTGTGTGTGATGGAGCAAACCTATAATTTCAGCACTCAAGAGGCTGAAGCAGCTTCCTGCTTCATGAGTTCAAGGCCAACCTGAGCTATAAGACAAGACCCTATCTCAGAAAAACAAAAAAGGGGTCTGGGGAGATAGCTGAATCTATAACATGCTATAGCATGCTGTAACATGCTTGCTACACAGGCATGAGGACCCTAACAAAGCTGAACCTGGTGGCCTGCACTTGGAACCACAGTGTTGGGAAGGCAGAGTCAGGAGAATTCCTGGGGCTCACTGGTCAGCCATGTAGCAGAACTGATGAAACCCAAGCCAGTTAGAGACCTCCTTTTAAAAAAAAAACCAAGGTAGATAGAATAACAGCTGAGGTTGTCCTTGGCTCCTCGAGCATGCTCTCACACACATACAGACAAAATCAAAACAAAGAAGAGAGACAAGAAAACAAAAGAAAAAATAAAGGGAAGAAAACCTCCGTCGGCTGCCTGGCTCCTCCCTCTGTGCTCCCCACTTCCAGCCACGGCCACAGCATCACGCTTTAAATCACAGGGTTATGACTGAGAATGGCCCCCATAGGCTCAGATATATGAACACTTGGTCCCTAGTCATTGGTGCTTTTAGGGTAGATTTAGGAGGTGTGGGCTTCCTGGAGGAAGTATGGCACTGGGGTTGGGCTATCAGGTTTCAAAGCCATGCACCATTCCCAGTTTTCTCTCTCTGCTTCCTGATGAGGGGCTGAGATGTTACAGCTCACACCACGCTGCTCCAGCAGCCATGCTTGCTTGCTGTCATGCTTCCCCATTGTGATGGGGATGGACTCTTCTCCTTCAGGAACTGTGTGTCCTAATAAACTCTTCTGTAAGTCTTGTTCATGGTATTACTTCACAGTAACAGAAAACTAATACAACCATTCACTCCGGACATGCGCACACCCCCTCCCCTCGCTCCCCCTTTAGTACCATGTCTAATTAGTTACCACATCTTGCGCTGGTTCTACCTCTGAAAATTGTCTTATAGTAGTCTTCTTCCGGTCCCAAAGCTGCTGCCCCAGTCCAAGAACTACTCACCTGTCTCCTGCCCTGTACCTACCTCAGTACCTCCCAGCCTGCATCCGATCCCAGAATAACGTTTTATAAAACATGGGGTTAATCATGCTTCTATCCTGCTCCAGAGCCTTTGGTGGCTCCCCATTGAACAAAGCAGTGGTCCTGAAGGCTGGTGGGGTGAGCACCACAGTCACTGCGGGAGAGGGAGGCGCTTAAAGCTAGACGCTCATCTGCCAAAAAATAAAGTGATGGAAATAGAAAGACTAGAGCTGGAAGGGAAAAAAGAAACGTAAACACTCGAACTGCAGGTGGATTGACAGGCGTTACATCACAGCTGACGGGGAGGAAGAGCTCTGTGGGTACTTGACTCAAGTAACTGCAGGTGGCAAGACGTGCCGTGCGTTTCAAGACATTGAAATGGAGAGAAGAGTGAGATCTATTCTGAACCTAATCTAGGGTGAGGAATGAGGTGGGTGATTGAGAAAAACAAAAGCCTTTAAAGTTTCCACAACCAAGAAATTATAAAAGCTGGGTGCGGTGGCACGTGCCCGAGTCTCAGTCCTGGAGAGTTTAGGCAGAAAGATCAGTTTCAAGGCTGGCTCCTGGACCACACGAGACTCCATCTCAACAACCAAAATGAACAAAAATCTCCAGACGGAGAGAAATGAGAGATATCTGAAGAGACGCATGTGAGCCCGATTTAAACACTCGTGATGTGGTGTGGACTGAAACATCACATGCACTCCACCAGTGGGCACAACTTTCATTTGTCAACAAACCAGTTAAAAAGAAACAAAAACTAAAAGCAAGCTAGACCTAGCCCAGGACAGCGCTGGCAACCCCTCAGGCACAGCTTCTCCCGTAGTACCCCCGCTGGAAACTTCCTGCCACAGCCAATCTCCA
The DNA here is from genome assembly GCA_026225945.1 of Cricetomys ansorgei. Lineage (NCBI taxonomy): Eukaryota > Metazoa > Chordata > Mammalia > Rodentia > Nesomyidae > Cricetomys > Cricetomys ansorgei. The sequence continues at coordinate 3,094,370 of JAMJFZ010003384.1, forward strand.
ACTTACCCACGGAAGTCCCCACCTTCTGTTATTTCAGAGGACCCACCTACTGCCTGAGAAAGCCACCAGCTTAGAAAATAGAGTCTAAACTTCCATACAGAGATGCCAGGCTCAGTCTCCAAAGCTGCTCCGTAGCATATTTTTCCCATCACCCCTCTTGATGTCCCTGTCTTTGAGTCCTTTCAGTGACACTGGCCTGTCCTATACCTTCCCATAAAGACCAATATTACTGTTTCTCTTCTTCCTGGCATGTGCCTCTCCCCACCGATGCTGTATAAAATTTTGCCTTCTTTAAGGCCCACTCAAATACCCCTTCGAAGCTGGGCATGGTGAAACATGCCTGAATCCCAGGACTTAGGAAGTTGAGACAGGAAGATTTCGAGTTCGAGTCTAACCTGATTTAAGGAGCAAGATTTTTGTCTCAGAATAAGCAAACAAGGGGCTGATGAGTTTGCTCAGCTAGGAAGAGCAATAGCTGTGCAAGCCTGGCAGCCTTCATTCAATACCCACGTCTGTGTAAAGGTGAGTACTGCCTGCTCAAAGTTGTCCTCTGACCTCCACATTTGCTGCATGACATGAGTGCCCTGAATTATGTGCGCGCGCGCGCACACACGCGCGCGCACACACACATACACTAAAATGTAAAGGCCCTGAGGTGGCTCAGCCAGTAAGGGCACTTGCCTTGGATCTGAAGACCTGAGTTAGACCTCAGAACACACATGGTAGAAGGAGAAGAAAGACCTTAAGAGTGGCCACATCTGCAACCTCGCTCCACAAAACAGATGAATATGGCAAAATAAAATAATGATTTTAATTTCAAAAAGAAACAAAAATCATAAAATAGGGCCACCAAGCCCGACAACCTGAGTTCCATCCCCTGAGCCCACATAGCAAAAGCAGAGAATTAACTTCGGCAGCTTATCCTCTGACCTGCAGACCTACGGCAGGTAGCACTTCCCCACGTAAAGACGCAAGACAAAAAGCCCAAACAAAACCGCTACCAAATCATGTTCCTCTGGGAGCGCTGCCCAAACGCATCCGCTCTGTCTCTTCTCCCTGCTCTCAAAGCCATTCTGTACTTTCTCAGGGAAGCCTTCCCAAATTATAGTTCCTGATGCTTTTGTCTTTTATGACAATACTGAATGGTCACATTTTTTATTTCTAAGATTAAAAATTCAAACCCCTCCTTTCTTGATACAGTGTGATGCTTTTCAGGCAAGAGCTGTATTGGTTACCACATGTAGTTGGCACATAAAATAGATGCTTTGAACAGTTACAAACTGTGTGAATAAATATTTATGAAGTTAGCACAGATTGTGCTTTACGACGTGTGTGAATGTACACATGTCTGTACCCTTCGTTAGGGACTCTTTGAAAGGAAATACAGTATCTCTCATGGAGTTGGATAATATTTTGATCTTCACTTAGGATGTGGGACTTGAGGCTCAAATTGGCACTGGATGTGGATGCTGCCAAGCTTCATGGCTTGAGTTTGAGCCTTGGAACCCACATGTTGAAAGGGGAGGACTGAGTTCTAAAAGTTGAGAACCGATTCCTCACTCCTGCAAATTGTCCTCTGGCCTCTAGTACCACAGCATGCACACATGCTTGTTCAGAATAAGTCTAAAAATGTAACAGAGAGATTTCACAAATTGCCACCAGAACCCCAGGAGAACACAAAGCTCACGAGCACCTGTCTTTCTACTTCAATGCACTCTTGGGAATTAGACTGGTGCTAGGCCCATGATATTGCAGAGTTCAGAATGCTGCTCATCCAATAGCCTAATTACTATTTCTTTTGAGCTATCTTTAACTTCCTAGAGAGCCATTCCTTGCGCGCCTCTATAGCAGACCTACTATCCTGGTAAACTGATTAAAAACCTTTGGAATCTATTAATATCACAAATCCCTGTTCTCTACCAACAGAAGAGCTAGGAGAAACTGCCCCATCTGATACTGATTTTTGCCAAACTGCCTCTGTGTCTCAGCTTCTGTCTCTTATGCTCTGCCTGCCTGCCTCACACTGACCCTCTAACTGAACTGAGGGTCTACTTTTCTACGGTGAGAGTTGGGCATGTCCTCACTCTGACTTATTCTGCCAACTGTAAAGGAACACTTTGCCAAAGAAGATTGTGCTGTAAAGTCCCTCCCCCTGTGGTTACCTGCCACTTGGACTTCTGGGAACAGCTTGGATAGAGTTATATGAGAGAGAGAGTTGGAAGGCAGTTGGAGTAGAGACAGGGGTGGAATGAGTACCAGTTTGGGATGGTGTTGGGGAGAAGTAAACTCTAGAAGCAACTGATAGGAAAGCAGGAAGAAATTACGGAGATAACTAGAGTTTATAATATAATTGGGATAAAGGAGTTTAGAGTTGGTTCAGTTCCCCAGGCTTAGAGATATTCTGGCTTTACAGCCAGAAAGGGCTGTAAAGTTTTCTCTTCCGTTTCTTTTCTTTTCCTTTCCTTCTTAACCCTTTGAATTAACTGAGGTTTAAAAGTTACAGATTAGAAATCTTTCAGCTGTGAACAGAGGGCAGAGTCAAGTTGCCAGTGGAAAAAGTTACAGTTAGAAAGGCTTGAAAGCTTAGATATAGAGCCCGGACCCAAATGGCAGAAAGCAGCCACACCCACCCCCTTTTAAAAAAAGAAAAACCTTTTACAGTCAACTCTTCCTCTGATTACTCACTTTGCCTGCCCTTCACGCAGACTCATCACAGATGTCACTTTCTGTATGACACTGACTCCTTCTGAGCTCTGCTTCCTGTGTCTGCTTCTACACTCTGTTCCTGTCTTGCAGATCAAAGGCTTGTGCTACCTCTGCTTTCTGAATACTGGGATTAAAGCTGTGTACTAACATTCTTTCTGCATTCCATACAGTCACACAGGCCTCTGAATATGATTCCGTCATATAGCTTCCTGGATGTGTGTTCCTTTCTAGCTATCACACAGGATTTTCAATGTGATCCTTTCCCAGAGCAGCCATGTTGCTGGACTAAATCATTAAACATTCCTCAACATAAACCTACATATTTTTTTTTCCTTTTTTTTTTTTTTTTTCAAGACAGGGTTTCCCTGTTGTAAGTCTGGTTGTCCTGGAACTCCCTCTGTAGACCAGGCTGGCCTCAAACTAGCAGAGATCCCCCTGCCTCTGCCTCCTGAGTGCTGGGATTAAAGGCATGTGCCACCACTGCTTGGCTACATAATTTTTTCTTAAAAGACTAACAGAGTAGGTTAAAAACAAGACAGGGAGAGAAGAATATAAAGTTATTCAGACAGGGAAGGCAAAATCAAAGCTGTCTTTACTCACAGGCATTATAATCACCTGTGTAGACAGTCAAATGATTCTGCTAAAAAGTCTTGGAACCAGTAAAGGCCTTGTACACAGCTGTAGGATTAAAACAACAACAACACGAAAAATCAGTTGTATTTATAGTCAATAAGCAATTTAAAATTTAAATGGGCATTTATAGCAGCAGAAAATACAAAATTTGAAGAAATAATTCTGACAAGATTTGTGACAACTATGTATTGAAAACTATAAAATATTACTAAGGGAAATTAAAGAAAACCTAGATCCATGGAGAAATGTATTTTGTTCATGGAACGGAAGACTTGATTTTCTAAAAAGTCAATTCTTCCTAAATAGGGTGGCTGAAAGAGTAGGAGAACATGATTCAGGATTTTACAATGCAATACCCGAAATATAAAGTATACGGCATAAAAGCACCCAAGAAAGAAGGTGGCAGGTGACATTCGGGCAGAGTCTGCCAGAGTCTCCAGGGAATGATCTGGGAAAAGCTGAAAAATAGCTGTCAGAAAAACAGCAGATTTCCTAAAAGTCTGGAAAATAGGACAATCCCAGAGCACCAGCAACTCACAGAACAGAAGTTTCAAAAACGTGTCTGTTGCTGGGGTGGCTCGGGAGCATGAAATCCTTTGCAAACCACAGTTTCCGGAAACTCAAAGTATCACAGAGCTGACTATATGCTGAAAGCTGACAAATGGAAAACTGCAAGACCACAGAACAGAAGTGTTGACTCAAATCTTCACAGCGTTCAGTGATCTGAAAAGTTGGCCGGAACCAGAGACTACATGGGCACTCCCACACAGACGCCAAGCAGACAGATGCATGCAGGACATCAAATAGTCAAGACCAGAAAAGAAACTTCTATGTCATATCACAGTTAAATTTTAAGTATATGTAACAAATAAAGTGTATTGAAAGAGAGACTTCAAATCAACAAGGTAGGTCCATCAGAATAAGAGCTGATTTCTCAACATAAACTTTAAAAGCCAGAAAGGCATGGAATGATACATTTCAAGTTCTGGAAGACCACAGATCTTAATCCAGATTGCTGAACCCAGCAAAGTTATGTGTCATAATTAATGGAGAAAGAAGAGAATTTCATGCTAAAAGTGGGCTAAAGGAATCTGTGATCACTAAGTCAGCTCCACAGAGTGTACTGGAAAAAAGTTTTCAGACTCCAGAGAATGATAAGCACACTGACAGGGAAAAACTAAAAGATGTTAGAACAGTATTTAAGCAAATGTGAGTTAGGTAAAAAACAAACACTACAAAAATGATGTGAATTAATACACACCTTTTAAATGGTCTCAATTCCACCAATCAAAAGACAGACGGGGGCCTGGAGCGATGGCTCAGCAGTTGAGAGTACTTGTGACTTTTGCAGAGGACCTGATTTGATTCCCAGCACCCACATGGCAGCTCACAACCATCAATAACTCCAGTTTCAGAGGATCTGATGCCCTTTTCTGACCACCATGGGCACCAAGCACACACATGATACACACACATTCATGCAGGCAAAACACTCATACACATACAAATTTTAAAAATTTGTTGATGTAGATTCAGGTTCAAAGACTTTTTATTCTTTGCTTAATTCAATCCCTGGTCCTAGTTCTGGAGCCTTGGAGCATTTTGGCCTCTGAACAATCAAATCCTAAGACTAGAACTGGAAGGCTTCACGCTCAGCCTCTGTACAATCTAGAACGTTTAAGCTTCCAAGACTTACTGTTGACTGAGCTACTCTGACTAGTTCCTTCTGGCGTCAGAGCTGAATTGATCAACTAACTGACTCTTCTGGTTCAACTCAACTCACTTGCTGTTCTAGCTCAAACTCTTCTCCAAACTGTTGGGATGACTGTTTTTGACTGAACTCTTCTGATTCTGGCAGACTCTGGCTATTTTCTGCGATTACTCTGACTGCCTTAGAGTGAACTGCTCTGCTCAGCTTCAAACTGACTCACTCTTGTTGTCTGATACTGACTTCTGCCAAACTGCCTCTGTGTCACTGCCTCAGACTGCTTCTGTTTTTCTGCCTCTGTCTCTTATCCTCTGTCTGCCTGCCTCCTACTGCCCCTCCAACTGACTGCTTGACTCTCTGAGCTGAGAGCCTGCTTTTCTATCCTGAGAGTTGGGCATGTCCTCACTCTGACTCACTCTGCCAACTTTCTCTGATTCATCACTTTGTCTGCCCTTAACTCCGACTCATCTCAGATGTCACTTCCTGTCTGACACTGACTCCTTCCAAGCTCTGCTTCCACACTCTGTTTCTGTCTTGCAGATCAAAGGCTTATGCTACCTCTGCTTTCTGAATATTGGGATTAAAGGCATGTACTAACATTCTTCCTACATTCTGCCCAGCACACAGGCCTCTGAACGTGATCCCTTCAAATAGACCCCTGAATGTGATCCCTTCATATAGACCCTTGGATTTGATCCCTTTCTAGCTATCATGCAGGATTTTCAATGTGATCCTTTCCCAGACCAGCCATGTTGCTGGCTAAATCATTAAATATTCCTCTACATAAATCTATATATTTTTTCTTAAAAGACATAGACTAGCAAGGTGGGTTAAAAACATGATACATATATTGGCCACTTCGAAGAAACATACCTCATCAGCAAAGATAGACTCTATCTTAGGATGAAAGGATAAAAAAGTATTCCAAGTAAGTGGGTCTAGGAAACAAGCAGCCATTGCTATTCGGATATCTGACGGAGTAGACTTCAAACCAAACTATTCAGAAGAGAGCAAAAGGGGCATTTCACAGCAATTAAGGGAGCAATCCATCAAAAGGATATCACGATTATACGCGTATGCCTAGCAAACATAGATTCGTCAATATCATAAAACGAACACTACTACGTGTAAAGTTACAGATCATCCCCAGGACAGTAGCAGTGAGTGACTGAAGCCACTCATTATCAGCAATGGATAGGTCATCTGGACAAAGTTTAATAATGTCATCGTTCAAATTAACAGACATCCAAGAACATTCCACACGAACACTGCCGAATACACATCCTTCTCAGTGCTCTGTGGAACTTTCTCTAAAACATCACATGTCAGGACACAAAGAAAGCCTCAACATCTACAGGAAAACTGAAATAGCTTCATGTATTCTATCTGACTGCGCTGATTAGTTGTTTTGTCATTTGACACAAGCTAGGGTCATCTGGGAAGAGGGAACCTCAACTGAGAAAATGCCTCCATCAGTCTGGGCTGTAGGAAAATCTGTGGGGCATTGTTTTTTGGGAGTGATTGAGTAGGGGAGGATTATTGATTGATGTAGGTAGAGCTGCCCCTGGGCAGGAGGTCTCGAGTTGAATGAAAAAAGCAAGCTGAGTAAGCCGTGGAAAGCAAGCCAGGAAGGAGCATTCCTCCATGGTCTCTGCTTCAGTTTTTTCATTCCAGGTTACATCCCTGACTTCCTTCAAAGATGGGCTGTGAGCCGGACAGGATGTGTAAGCCAAATAAACCCTTTCTACCCAAGTTACTTTTGGCTATGCTGTTTAACACAGCAACAAAAAGTAAACTAAAACACTGACCGAACTGGAACAAAGCTAGAAGTTAACATCAAAAACAATGAAAGGAAATTCACAAACTCAAGGAGATTGAGCAATATGCTGTTGAGGAATGGATCACTGAAGAAACCAGTAAGAAAATATGAAGGAGTCCTGGGTACTGTTCCACCTAGTGGCCGATCTCAGTACGGTCCTCGTGATGCCAGTATTGCCAATGTACAAAATTTAAGCGCCATGAGGTCACGAAGGCTTCCACCTAAAATTCAAAACAAGACTAGGCAGTATGCGACAGAAACCACCCAGGTAGCATCTGAAAGCGTGATGTGTGACGCTTTGAAAGTGAGGCCAAGGATGCAATGGGGACCTGGGATGTTGGAGATTCCAGGAACAAAGAATGTCCGAAGGGGAAAGATGCAGGCAGCAAGCAGTTAGTTCAAGAGAGACTTCGTGAGGCTTGCAATAGAAAGTCCATAGGAGAAGGCTCGCTTAGGATCTCTGGGGTCCACATGCCACATGTCTCAGATGATACACATGAATATAGGATTTAATGTCTGTCTGGGCTTGCTTTGTCCCAGGCTTTCTACCCATGTAGCCTGCCCTTTGGAGTAGGGATGTTTACTCTGTACCATTGTGTATCTGAAGTACGTCATTTCCTTTTTGGTTTCATAGGGGTTCGTAGCTATGAGTTTTCCTTGAGTCTCAAAACAGACTTTTAACAGACTTTTGAACAATGTTAGAACCATTAGTACTGTGCGTACTCTTGGAGATGGTCTGAATAGACTTTGTGTTTTGAAATACACATGAGATTTTGGTGGTTAGTGTGGGGTGTCAGCAGCTTATGAGCTTTTGTGATGTGATTGAATCCTGGTGGCTCTGACATAATCAATTGGCTCTGACATGGCTCCGACATGATCAATCCTTTGACAGATGCACATGATGGCGCTAGGAGATGGTAAAAGTAAGAGGTATGGTTGAGAAAGTCCAACAACGTGTCCCCCCCCCCTTTTTTTTTTTGAGACAGGGTCTCACTGTATATTCCTGGATGACCTGAACATGCGATGTAGATCAGCCTGCCTACCTCTGCATCTCAAGTACCCGGACTACACGTGTGCACCACCACACCTGAGTGTGGTCTATGCCTTGCCCTTTCCTGTGTTTTTATTCTCTTCCTCTGCTCTGGCCACCTCAGATGAAGGACGTCCTCTACCACACGTCCTCCCATGCCGTAGTTACTCTCTATTGCCATGACAAGGCACAATGACCTTTTAAGAGTCTAATTGGGCTTATAGGTTCAGAGGGTTAGAGTCCACGACGATAGAGCAAAGGCACAGCTGAAGGAACAGCTGAGAGCTCATGTCTTGAGGCGGAGAGCAGATTGGGAATGATGGGACATTTTTGAAGCCTCAAAGCCTGCCCTGTGACACATCTCCTTCCACAAGGCCACTCCTCCTAATCCTCCCCAAGCAGTTCTACCAGCCAGGGACCAAGCATTCAACCCAACAAGCCTCAGGGGCCATTCTCATGCAAAATCAATCACAATGTTCTGCTGTGTGGGACCACACTGAAATCAGATGCTAAAATAAACCTTTCCTTCCTCAGTTTTTAACTCTGATGTTGTCACAGCAATGCCCAAGTAACTGAAATACTGCTTTCTTTTTGGGTTTTCTAATTAGATCTCACAGCAAATGGAGGCACCAGTAAATTAAATTACACGTAAATGATCTTATAACACCTAGAGACACAACTAAGATGTCTATACAAAAAGATACACTGAAAAATATGATAAATTAAAAATGGAATCCTGGGGGACAGAGAGGTGACTCAGCAGTTCAGAGCACTCTCTGCTCTGCAGGGGACCCTGATTCAGTCCCCAGCACCCACACGGGGAAATCCCAATCATCTATAAATCTAGTTACAGGGGATCTGATGCCCTCTTCTGGCCTTCCTGGGTAGCAGGCATGCACATGGTTCACACAGATATGTGTAGGCAAAACATTCAAACACATAAAATAATAATTAAAATATATTAAATGAAATCTTAAAAAGTGTTCAAATAAGCTGAGCAGTGATGGCACATGCCTCTAATTCCAGTGCTTGGGAGGCAGAGGCAGGTGGATCTCTGTGAGTCTGAGGCCAGCCTGGTCTACAGAGTGAGTTCCAGGACAGCCAGAGTTATAACAGAGAAACCCTGTCTTGGAAAAAAAAATGCTCAGATAACCTATTGATATCATTTGGATATGAAGTATCCCTCAAAAAGGCTCCAAGGATTTCAATATTTACAAAGCAACTATAAATCAAAGGAGATGTTGAAGCATTGTCACCAAGACAGGCAAGTCAATGGATGAAATAGAATAGAGTCCAAGAAATGGTCCTTCTGAAGTATGGACAGTTGATTTTTTTATTTTGTAAAATATACATAAGTTTATTGTCATTAGCCACATTCATGATGCTGTAAAGCCACCAGCTTTCTTTCTCAATTTTTTATCACCTCAGTAAGAAGCTGTGTGTCCACTAAGCACTAACTTATTTCCCATCTCCCAGTCCCTGCCAACCTCAAACCACTTCTGCGTTTTATGAATTTGACTATTCTAGATATTTCACATAAATGGAATCATATAATATTTTTTCTCTCTTGTCCTCAGTTTGTTTTGATTAACCTAATGTTTTCGAGGTCTATGCACATGGCGGCAAGTATCCTAAATTCATTCCTGCCGAGTGTGGTTGCGCACGCCTGTACTCTCCACACTCAGGGGGCAAAGGCAGGAAGCCCAGCCAGCACTTTCTGGTGGGATGATATTTCATTGTTTGAATCGATCACACCGTCTATTCAATTATCTGTTATTTAACCTTTGGGTCATTTCTACATTTGGACTATTGTGAATTCTGCTTCTTCGAATTTAGGTAGACGTTACTGTTCGAGTTTTAATTCTTTGGGATAGATTCCCGGCACTTTAATTGCTGGAGAAAATGGGAGCGTGGGTAGATGTGTATTTAACTTTGTGAGCAGCCATCTGTGTTCCGTAACAGGCACCAGAAATGTGCAGGGTTCTCTATATCCTGCCTGACATTTATTATTATCATTTAAAGAATGATAGCCATGCTAGAAGTGTGGAATGGTTTGTGGCTTTGGCTTGTGTTTCCTTAATTACTAATGACACTGAGGGCCTTACAGCCTGACTACTTCCGCTGAGTGTGACTTCTTGGTCATCATAGCACACGCACACACAAGAACACACACACAAGGATAGTAACAAATTTAAGGGCTGGAGAGATGGCTCAGTGGTTAAGAATGCTTGCTGCTCCAGAGGACCTGAGTTCAGTTCCCAGAAACTACATCTGTTGCAGAAGTTTCTTTTTTGTAGGTGTTTAAAATGGTTGTTTTGTGAACTGTTGGGGAAAGAGCCACCTAGGCCTTGGCATTTTGAATTGTCTGAAGGTGTTGGTTTTATGTAAAAGATGTTTGATTCCTCATGATATGCAGGTGCTATCAATAAAGCTTTGTGTCAATAAAAACACCTGAGATCAGACAATCAGGGTTCCACTGTTCAGTATGGCACTTGCTATGATAGTGGTTCCCTCTGCTGAGGTCTGGCAGGGTGTGCACCTATGAACATGCCTGATTGTCTTCTTTGCTGAGTGACACTGTGGGAAGCAACTCATAGCTGCCTGTAACTCCAGCTCCAAGGAATCTGATTTCTGCAGGCTCCCAGAATATGTGCATGTGCACAAATGTGTGTTGAGACACACATATGAATAATAAATCTTTTTCAAATAATATTTTAAATGGTAGTAGAGGGATGGAGAGATGGCTCAGTGGTTAAGAGCACTGGCTGTTCTTGCAGAAGGCCCGGGTTCAATTCCTAGCACCCACAGGGCATCTCCCAACTATCTGTAACTCTAGTCCCAAGGGGATCTGATACTGTACTCTGATTACTGGGGACACCAGGCATATATATGGTGTGTGTGTGTGTGCACATACATGTAGGCAAAACACTCAGACACATCAAATCAAATAAAATAAATAAAACTAATGATAGAGGTGGACCTGGCATTGAAGGCCTATACTCTTAGTTACTCTGAAGGCTGAAGCAGGATAGTTACAAGTTCAAGAATAACCTGTGCTACAAAATGAGTTCAAGGCCAGCCTGGGAAACTTATAAAGACCCAGTCTCAGGATAAAAATGTAAAAAGAGCACTAGGGATGCAGGAGTGCTTGCACTCCTGAGCCTCAGATTCAAACTCAAGGAGAAAAAGAAAAGCACAATAAAAAGATCACTGGCTTTAAGTTTCTCTGAGATAACAGGTAATGAAATAGAAAAGAAAACCCACATCCCCAAACGAGGTCCGCTCGCACATTCTCACCCATTGTCCACGGCAAAACATGTGATTACCTTTAGTAATAATTCATAATGCATCTATCTACTTACCTACTGTGTGTGTGCCTGTGTGTTGTACGTGCAAGCATGCATGGCATGGGTGTGGAGTAAGAGGACTATTTCAGCACTGGTCGTCACCTTCTACCTTGCCGAGGCGAGTCTCTCATGTCTGCAACTGTGCTGTGTGCTCCAGGCTAGCTGGCCTGCAAGCTTCCTAGAAACGATCCCGTTTGCTTCTCATCCCACCATGAGTCTGGAATTACAGATGTGTACCACTGGTGTACCATCGGCCTTTTTGTATGGTTCTGGGAATCAAGCTTGAGTTGTTGGGTTTGTGTGACTAGTACTTTTACCCTCTCAGTCATCTCCCCAGTCCCCAGAATTCATCTTTATCTCCTACCTGCCTCATCAGTGTTCAGAGCCTTTTTTACATTTGTACTTTTGTATATAGATCTATAAATTCATGATTTATAATTTTTTTTTCGAGACAGGGTTGTAACTCTGACTGTCCTGGAACTCACTCTGTAGACCAAGCTGGCCTCAAACCCACAGAGATACACATCCCTCTGCCTCCCAAGTGCTGGGATAAAAGGACCATCTGGGTTTCTTTGGATTTTTAAAAAAGAGTATTAATGGTGGTGGTGGCACACACCTTTAGTCCCAGCACTTGGGAGGCAGAGGCAGGTGATTCTGTGAGTTCGAGGCCAGCCTGGTCTACAGAGTGAGTTCAGGACAGCCAGAGTTACAACAGAGAAACACTGTATTGAAAAACAAAACAAAAAGTCCAAAGAAAAGGGGTTAGAAAAATAACTCAGCGGTTAAGAGCACTTGGCTGCTCTTCCAGAGAACCCAGGTTCAATTCCTAGCACCCACATGCTCACGACTGTCTGTTGTAACTGCAGTTTCAAGGGATCTGACCCTCTCACGCAGGCATACATGTAGGCAACACACCAATGCACATAAAATAAAAATAAAATCAGCAAGTCATTTAAAAATTCATAGAAAGGACTAATTCCACCCTACACCCCCCCTGCTTCCCAGTGTGTGTGTGTGTGTGTGTGTGTGTGTGTGTGTAGGACAGAAGTTAATTTCACCAAGAAAAGCTTGGTAGAATCATTACTTTGGTGTGTCATCATTTCACTGCCTGGGGTGCGCAGTTGTTTCTTCAAGCCTCAGACAACATGAGCTTAAAGTGAGTTCTAGAAATTGCTTTACATTTGTGTATAAAGAGTTTTTTCATATCTTTCTATACCTGCATAATATTCAGCTATGATTTGTCGCCATTAAAAATCTGGGCTGTTGTCAGTCTTTTGCAATTGTGAATAGTACTGTGTTTACCACTCTAGAGGGGAAGGGACCTGGCAGAGTGAAGCTGAGAAATGTGGCAGACCAAAGTCTCATGCAATAGACTTTATTCAGATCGTCAGACAATGTATACTCTGAGAGTTAAGAGGCGTCACATGAGTGAGGCGTACAATCACAAAGGCAAGCCGCACTAGGCAAAAACATGGTTTTCTATAAAGGCATATCAACAAATAACAACAGCCACTTGTAACGACTAATCGGAAGTAAACTCACTCCCATCCGCTGCACTTGGGAGGGGCACAAAAACACATTCCAAGAGCAACTTCAGGTCTTTGAAGAAACTGAGGTTTCAAGACTCTTGTCTTATTTTCTTGGAATTTTCTCACAAGCACTCAGAATCCCCCTGGCATTCATTCTTGGACTGTGTTCTGACATTACTACAAGGAATTACTTGGTTACTAGGTTAGGTAGTATTTTTTTGCCAGTATCTTTGGAACAGAACTCTAGGAATAGATTTCTGGTCTAAAGTATAAATGTATATATAAGTTCCCTAGATAAATATGGCCCTTTTCACTGCAGGGAGAGATGATTGGTTCCTCCTCCTCCTCCTCCTTCTTCATCTTCTTCTTTTTCTTTTTCAAGACACAGTTTCTCTATGTAGCCCTGGCTTTCCTGCAATTCACTCTATAGACCAGGCTGGACTTAAACTCACACAGATCCACCTGCCTCTGCTTCCTGAGTGCTGGGATTAAAGGTATATGTTACCATTACCCTGCAATGATTGACTTCTTATCTTGGGTTCTTGTTTTGTCCTCTTCAAGAACAGAGTGGGCAGACAGCAATGGGACAAGTGAACTTTTATTTGTCACGCAAGAATAACAATTCAAATAGGAAAGCAGAAATCAAGACCCTTGGTGGCAACAGGGTGCCAAACAGAGAGGTTGTGTGTTATGGTCATGAGAATGACCCCCATAGGCTCACATGTTTGAATGTTTGGTCCCTAGTTAGTGAAGTGTTTGGGGAAGGATTAGGAGGTGTAGGCTTTGAGGTTTCAAAACGCCCCACTGGGCACGGTCTTTCCCCCCACCCCTCTCTGCCTCATGCTTGTGAATCAGATATAAACCCTTAGCTACTGCTCCAGCGCCATGCTGTGATCTCTACCGTGATGGTCTTAGACTCACCCTCTGAAACTGTAAGCAAGCCCCTAAGTAAATGCTTTCTTCTATAAGTTGTCTTGGTCATGGTGTCTCCTCACAGCAGAAGAATAGTGACTAAGACATTGTGTGACAGCTTGTCCTCTCTGTAGGCTCTGGGGGTGTCAGCTCAGAGAGCTTACAGGTGTTAAAGCTCTGTATTCTCAGCGGTCTTTGGGTGCCAGTTGAGAGACTATCAGCAAGTGCTACAGCTTGAAAGCACTCAGAGGTCTTCGGGTGCCAACCAAGGACAGTCCCTTGCAGAGCAAGTCTGCAGAGCACAAGTCACTGATGCCAGTAGCAAGAGCAGCAGGTCTCCCATTTCTGGCCAGTCTGAAAGTCTGGGCCAAGTCTCCCTCTTGCAGCTGAAGCAGTGGATACCAAAGGCTGAGGCAGGAATTAAGGATATTGAAACAGGAGCAGCACCTCTTTGTCCCCTGGGACAAAGTTCCTTCACAGAAAGCATTCACCGTGTCCCTTGGAGTGGGAGGAATGAGAACTCAAGAAAACGTCCCTGCCGGTGGCAGGTCTCCAGTAAGTACTGTGGGGAATCTCAAGAACATGTTTCTTCTTCAAACAGTCCGGGAGCTGGGTCCAGACATAGCCAGGGGCCAGCTGAGAACTAGACTCTGGCTAGACTGGACTCTCAAGTTTTTCACTTTTCCAATTCCAAAGAGTGAGCCAGTGAATATGTCTGTTTAGATCTTACACACCCTATTATATAAAGCCCAGTAGGCTCTGATTGTGTTCAAATGAAGAGTAAAATGGGACTAACCCACAGAGAGCTATTGAATTCAGTGAAAGAGAAACCTGAGGGTATTCTCCAAGGGCTGCCTCTCCACACCCTTCCCTGTAGCTGTACACCTACTGTGTCACTCAGCAAGGAGACGCAGAGACATAATCATAGGTGAAAGCCCTGCCAGACCTCAGCAGAGGGAGCCACCATCATGAACAGTGCCATCCTGGACAGTGGAACCCTGAGTGTCTGAGCTCAGGTGTTTTTATTGATACAGAACTCCTCAGGAGTTCTATCAATAGCACATGCAGATCATTAGTAATCAAGCATCCCACACATAAATCCAACACCTGCAGACAATACAAAACTCCAAGACCTAGGCAGCCCCTCACCCAACAGTGCACAAAACAATTATTTTATACATAACTAAAAATAAACTTCTACACTTCCCTTCCTCCCTCAAAGTTTCTGTGAAAAGGGGGGAATGGAAGGGTAAGTCTAAGAAGGATAAGGATAAGAAGGGGAAATCCCCGTAGTCTTCCCAAAGGTTCTGGCTCCAGTTGGAACTCAGCAAAAGCAGCCCGTTGTGCTGGGAGCTTGAGCTTACTTCTGGCTGTTGGGCCTTCCTTCTGCTCCCAGGGGCTGTGACAATCACCATTTTCTTCCTGGGGCCCTGAAATCACTTTGGTGGCTGTCTTTCGACAGCCTGCTACCATTTCACACTGGGTACGAGGTGCAGAAGTCTTCCAACCTAGGTTTCTTAGGCAGTTGCAGAACTCAGATGGACCTCTTAGCCAGTCATCATTTGATTTGCTCAGCCCGTGATAGATGAGGCTGCTTTCCCACACCTAGTAAACAGCTTTTCTCTGAACCCACCGGATGGAAAGCGGTACTTTGATGGCATTTTCATCTGTATGTTTCTTACTAAAAGTGAGGTTATAAATCTTTTAAAATGCTCAAAGGAGGTTGGTGAGATGGTTCAGTGGGCAAAAGAGCTTGCCATGCAGGCCTAAATTCAATCCCTAGACCCATGGTGGAAGGATGGAATTAACTCCAAAAAGCTGTCTTTGGCCCCCTACGCCCAACATGCAAACACACAGTAATAATAATAGTCACCATTCAACACGCGTGTTGTCTTGTTTTTGCAGCTCTGTGGCTTGAACCCAGGGCCTGACGCCTGCTAGGTTAATGACCTAACGCTGAGCTGCGTTCGCCCTTAGCGGTCATTTTCACTTCTTCTAGGAACTAACCATTCATCTCTTTGATTCAAGTTTTATGAAGTTGTTGACTTTTTTAAAAAGTCCTTTGTATTTTAAAGCTACTGGCCCTTTATTAGGCCGGTTAATTTCACCATTTGTTACTCAGCATCAAATTTCACCGATGGTGGTGTTTGCCCACCACTGCCGTGTGCTTGTGTGCTTCTTCAAGCAGAAGATTTTTTTTTTTTTTAATTTTTGAGAGGGAGACTGGAGAGATGACTCAGTGACTAAGAGTGCTCGAAGCTCTTGCAGAGTACCTGAGCTCAGTTCCCAGCACTCACAGATACCTGTGGCAGTTCACAACCACCTGTAATTTCCGTTCCTGAGAATCCAACACCCTCTTCTGGCCTCCAAAGGTACCCACAAGCATGCAGACACAGGCACATACACATAAATAAAAGAAAAATTTTTGAAAAAATGGAGATTGCTGAAGCTCAGACACTGAAGTGAGGGTCTCATGCATGCTAAGTAAATGGTATACCACCAGCTCCATCCTTAACTTTAAAAGAATTTTTGATATAGTTAAATTCATCAATTATTTATTTCCTTTAGAAATAAATACATAGGGCTGGAGAGGTGGCTCAGCAGTTAAGAGCACTAGGTGCTCTTCCAGAGGACCCGGGGTTCAATTCCCAGCACCCATATGGCAGCTCACAACTGTCTGTAACTCCAGTTCCAGGGACCTGACTCCCTCACACAGACATGCATTCAGCATAAACACCAAGGTACATGAAATAAAAATAAATTATATAAAAAAATATATATAACATGAATATTATATATCTTATGTAATATGAATATTTGTATAATATAAATATCCATGTGATATAATATGAATCTCATATAATGTTTTATATGTGAATGTTTTATAGTCATAAATATGAAATAATGAATATTTTAATATAATATGGATATTTTATATGAGTATTTCTCCTTTTATTTTTTTAATTAATTTATTTTTTCTCTTGTATAATACATCCAACCCCCCCTTCTCCCTTCCCTTCACTCCTCCCAGCTCCCCCACCTCCCCTCTCCCCAGATCTACCTCCACCTACCTCTCCCCAGATAAGAGCAGGCCTTCCATGGTTACCGCTCAATCAGGGCCTAACAAGATGGAACAAGGCTGGGCACTAATCCCTGCATCAAGGGTGAGCTAGGCAACCCAGCAGGAGGAAAAGGGTACCAAGGGCAGGTAGTCAGAGACACCCCCACTGCTATGGTCCAGCCTCAGCTTGAGGTCAGGGTTTCGAGAAAGGGATACCTGGGAGCAGTGCGAAGAATTGATTCAGGAGTCAAAAGCTGGTACAAGCTGGCAGCTAGCTGCACATCTCAGGAGAGCATCAGAAGTTAAGAATTCTCTACTTCTCCCCGCCACCTCTTTCTCTCTCTCCGTCTCTCTCACTTCTCTCTTCCTCTACTTTCTCTTTTTTCTTTCTCTCTCTCCCTCTCGCTCTCTCTCTCTCTCTCTCTCCTTCCTTCTGCTTCTCCTGAGAGCATGAGCCAGTCCAGTCTTTTATCTACTAAAAGTACATTGCAAGTCTCACAGTTTATCAAGGTCAAGCACATTCACAGCTTCACAGAAAAATCGCATAATTACATGTTTCTAAATTCCCATTCTTGCTTGGTACACTAAGCAAAAATGACTTTCATTGTAACAGTTTAATCTTCAACCTGTTTTTTCTCAGAAAACCTCCAACACAACGGTTCACTGGCGGTTCGCTGGGTGCCCTGCTTGCGGTTGCAGCATACATCAAAGAGACAGAAGGGCAAAAAGGTGCTAGACAGAAGTTTTATATTTATAGATTTTAAGCTTTCTCTAGTTCTTCTGCTTCTTCCCCGTCTCTATCCCAACTCCAATCATATGTGTCTTTAGCATTATCGGTGTCTATTCCTCTTTTCCTTGACTACCCATTTTTCTTGTTTCTGGGGCTCTCTGTAAAGCCAACCAGTTCAGGAAACACAGGCTCAGTAGTATAGTTACTGTCCCTGAACTTGGTCACATCATGTAGTTCCTGAAAGTTCTTTAAGGAACAGTTCATGCACAATTTCATCTCGTCCCTAGTTGACTTGCAGCTAGCGAGGCTGACCCAGGGGCAACAGCCCTCAGGGCACTCACAAAGGCTTCCACCTCAGGGGCATTAGATTCTGTCTTCTTCTTCTTTGGATCAAAGGACTAGCAAAAGGGTAGGCTCCCGTGGAGGCATTGGCCTGGGTCCCATTTACAGGAACAAAGGAAGCTTCAGAGAGAAAAAGAAAAAGAACAGCATATAAAGGATAGTAGGTTCATTTGTAGAGCAGTTATTGCCAGATGTCTTCTGCAGAGGTGGCATGCCAGAGGCTGGAAGCTCTGTGCCAAGCAGCCATCTGTGCAGCCATGCCGTTCCCAGCACCCCCACTCCCACCTGACCCCAGTCTGCAAAAGCACCAAGCCAGACAACCACAAGACATGTCTAGGGGAACCCTTCAGGTTCCAAGTATGCTGCTTCAGGCTCTGTGAGCTCCCAAGGGTAGTGGTCAGTTGACTCTGTGGGAATGTTCTCCTGGTGTCCTCAACCCCGCTTCAGGCTCTATGAACCCCCAAGGGTAGTGGTCAGTTGACTCTGTGGGGCTGTTCTCCTGGCGTCCTCAACCCCCTGGTCCCGGCAATCCTTCCTCCCCCTCTTCCATGTGGTTCCCTGAACTCTGCATGATGTTTGACTCTGGGCCTCTGTTATCTGTTCCCATCGGCTGCCAGAGAAAGCCTCTCTGATGAAGGATGGGCTAGGCACCGATCTATGAGTAGAGCAGGATATCCTTAGAAATCATCTCATGGCTATCCAGCTTCTAGTTCCTGGCCTGCTCGACAATATCAAGCATGGGTTCCTTCCCTTACTATGCAGTTCTGGTCTTCCATTGTCCCAGAGGCTTCTGTAAGATGGATAGGTTATAGGTCGAGGGTTTTGTGGCTGTGATGGTTCCCAGTCTCACCACTGGAAGCCCTGTTGGGTTACAGGAGATGGCCTGTTCAGGCTCCCCATCCCCATTGCTAGAGGTCCTCACTAGAGTCTCCTTTGTAGATTCCAGTGAGTTTCCACTGCCCTGGGTCTCTCAATTCCCACTAAGTGTCCTCCAATTCTGGTCATCTCTCCATATATTCTCTCCCTCCATCCCTCTCCCCCCGCCCCGCCCCACCTAGTTCCTTCTCTTCCCATTCCCATCCTCCTGCAAACCCACCTGCACCATCTGTTCTATTTCCCCTTTGCCAGGGAGATCCCCGTGTCCCCACTGGTGCCCTCCTTGCTGCATAGTGTCTCTGGGTCTGTGGATTGCAGCCCCTTTGTCCTTTGCTTAACAGTCAATATCCACATATAAGTGAGTATATCCCATGTTTGTCTTCTGGGACTGGGTTGCCTCACTCAGGATGATTTTTCTAGTTCCATCCATTTGCCTGCAAAATTCATGAAGCCATTTTTTTATATATAATATCTGAGTGATACTCCACTGTGTAAATGTACCACAATTTCTTTATCCATTCTTCAGGGGTGTGGCGCCTAGGTTGTTTCCAATTTCTGGCTATTATGAATAAAGCTACTGTAAACACAGTTCAGCAAGTGTCCTTCTGGTAGGATGGAATGTCCTTTGAATAAATGCCCAGGAGTGGCACAGCTGGGTCTTGAGGTAGGTTGGTTTCCAGTTTCCTGAGGAGTGGCCATATTGATTTCCATAGCGGCTGCACAAGTTTGCCCTTCCACCAGCAATGAAGGAGTGTTCCCCTTGCTCCACAGCCTCTCCAGCGCGAGCTTGTGTTATGGATCTTAGCCATTCTGACAGGTGTGAGATGGTTGTTTTGTGTGCATTTTCCTAATGACTAAGGATGGTGAACATTCGTGGTAACTCTTGAGAGTTCTTCGTTTAGGTCTGCACTCCATTTTTAATTAGATTATTTGTTCTGTTGATGCCTAGTTTCTTGAGTTCTTTATATATTTTGGATATTAGCCCTCTATCAGAAGTGGAATTGGTGAATATCTTTTCTCATTCTGTGGGCTGCTGTTTTGTCTCATTGACAGTGTCCTTTGCCTTACAGCAGCTTTTCAGTTTCATGAGGTCCCATTTTTTTAATCATTGATTTTAGTACCTGAGCTATTGGTGTTCTGTTCAGGAAGTTGTCTCCTGTGCCAATGCATTCAAAGCTGGTCCCTACTTTCTCTTCTATCAGGTTAAATGTATCTACTTTTGTGTTGAGGTCCTTGATTCACTTGGACTTGAGTTCTGTGTAGGGTGATAAATCTGGTTATATTTGCATTCTTTTACATCAAGACATTCAACCAGACCAGCACCATCTGTTAAAACTGCTTTCTTTTTTCCGTTGTATATTTATGGCTTCTTTATCAAAGATCAGGTGTCCACAAGTGTGTGGATTTGTATTTGGATCTTCGATTCACTTCCATTGATTCATATTATAAATATGATACACTCAGGCAGTAGTGACACACCATATGCCTTTAATCCCAGCACTCAGGAGGCAGAGGCAGGTGGATCTCTGTGAGTTCGAGGCCAGCCTGGTCTACAGAGTGAGTTCCAGGGCAGCCAGAGTTACAACAGAGAAACCCTGTCTCCAAAAAAAAAAAAACAAAAACAAAAAAAGATACAATATGAATTATAATATGGATATTTTCTATAGTACGAATATTTTATATAATATTAATAGTTCCCCTTTTCATAGGTTGTAATTATGTTTCATTTTAACACTTACATTTTTGAACAATTTGAAATTTATTCTGATAAACACCATAAGAAATATACTCAAGCCAGGCGTTGTACACCACCTTTGATCCCAGCACTCGGGAGGGAGAGGCACGTGGATCTCTACCTGGTCTACACAGTGAGTTCCAGGACAGCCAGGACATGTAGAGAGAGACCCTATTTCAATTTTATTTATTTATTTCGAGACAGGGTTTCTCTGTTTTAACTGACTGTCCTGGAACTCACTCTGTAGACCAGGCTGGCCTCGAAGTCACAGAGATCCATCTGCTTCTGCCTCCCAAGTGCTGGGATTAAAGGCATGTGCCACCACTGCCCAGCAAAGACCCTATTTTTAAAAAGGGAGTGGGGAGAAAGAAAGGAAGAAAGAGAGAAAAGAAGAAATACACTTTTTTTTTAAAGGAGGATTTTACACTATAATCCAGGCCACCTTGGAACTTACTATGTATCCCAGACTAGCCTCAAACTCATGGCCATCCTCTGCCTCCTAAGCACCGAGATTGCAGGTATAACCCCACACCTACCAGGCCCAAATTAAAATATTTCCAAACAGATATCCATTGTCCTAATTCAATTAATTAAGAATTTCAACTTCTTTTTTCCACCTAATTCCAAAATAAAATTTCCAAATGTTCTGAGTCCTATTCCTCAGCTTTCTCTTCTATATCTTTGATGTCCGTGTCCGTGTCCACATGTCTGTGTGTGTCCGTGTCCGTGTGTGTGTGTGTGTGTGTGTCCGTGTGTGTGTGTGTGTGTGTGTGTAGGAGGATACTGAAAACTGAACCCAGCGCCTGTGCATAAGCTGTGTCCTACACCTCCAGTCTATTTTCTCTATGTGTGTTTGTTTATTTATTTTCAAGACAGGGTTTCTCTGTGTTGCTCTGGCTGTCCCTCAAATCCAGAGATCTGCCTGCTTCCTTCCCCACACTACCCTACTCCCCAGTCCTGGGTTAAAAGCATGTATCACCATCACCCAGCTTCTGTATGTTTATTGGTAAGTACCAATAACATGTTTCTAAAATTACAGATGATCTGGTTTGACATTTAAGTGAGGCTAGCTTCCCACAACACAGGACCCTGGAAGTATTTTTCCTAGGATATTTTTGTTTGGTTGGTTGATTTTATTTTTTTCTTTAATTTTTGGAGACAAGAGTTTTTTATAAAACAAGATATACTAGACCTTGAAATCTAGACTAGGCTGACCAAAAAAAATGAAACATAACACCAACAACCAGTGCAATAGAAACTGATCATCTTTTATTTTTTTCAGTTTTTTTTCTCTTCCTGTCTCCCTTTGTCCCCCACTCCCTTTTTCTTTTCTCTTTGGGATAGGGCCTTGAGTGTCTCAGGCTGGAACTAGGTATGTGGTCGAGGATGACCCTGCTCTCTCCATTTTTCTGCCTCACCCTCCCAGGTCCCGAAATTACAGGAATACAGTCATGAGACTGGGTTTACTTATTCAACCAAAAATAAGCTAAACTCTTTTTTCCCTGGAGATCTGTTTGTTCTGAGTTTATAGTCTCTATCCATGTAACTTCTTAGCTTTTCTATTTCTGATTTATGCTGCACTTTAAATTTTTTCAAAGTTTACTCTTATTTTATGTGCATTGTGTTTTGCCTCGAACTGGAGTTACAGGCAGTTGCGAGCTGCCATGCGGGTACCGGGAATCGAACCCGGGTTCTTTGTAAGACCAGCCAGCGCTCTGAACTCCTGAGCCATCTGTCCAGCCTCATATGCTGCACTTTCAAAGCACACATTATTTTCATTTCGTTTTAGATTATGTCAAAGATTCTATGGCTTTGCGACTCCATTTTCTTCTGTTTGGGGGTCGTCTGTTGGCACTTTAATAGGCTCATCTCCACCCCTAAGCTTCCACAGTCACACGGGACTACTTCGAAGGCCTCCTCCGGCTGCTCAGGCCTCCGTCGGACCCACCTTCCCAGGGCGCGGGCCTGGGTGCTTCTGCGGCTGCGCAGGAGGCTCTGCGGCTGCGCACGAGGCTCGGCGCCCCGCCCGGCCCCGCCCACGCCGCGCTGGTTCCGGCCGGCGCGCGCGCACGTGGCTGCCTCGCGCCTGGCGGCCGAGACGGGCGGGCGGCTGTTTGTTTTCCCGCCGTTTCCTGCGCCTCGGGAGAGACCGGCATCTGAAGCTCGCATCCCGGAGGCCAAGCTGGTAGGGAGGCGAGCCGGAAAGAGTGGAGCTGGCGCCAGCCCTGGCGCGGCCTCGTCCCCGGGTAGTTGTCCTGTCGCCCTATCCAGTCAGGGCCGCGCCTGGAACCGCGAGCCTTGGCGCTGTGGAAACCGTTTATTCAACATTTTAAAAAAAGGCAGGTTCTCACTACGATCGAGTCCTGGAACTCGCTCTGTAGACCAGGCTGGCCTCGAACACAGGGAATCCGCCTGCCTCTGCCTCCCGAGTGCTGGGATTAAAGGCATGTGCCACCTCACCCTACTATTTAGTAAATTAAAGAAAACTACATTTTTCCGTGTGGGGGTGTGGGCATGGCCATGTGAATAATAAGCGGTGCCACGGTGCATTGTAGAGGTCAAAGGGCAGCCTGTGGGCGTCTGTTCTCTTGTGGGTCCCAGGTAGCAAACTCAGCCTTCAGGCTTAATAGAAAGTACCTTTACTTGCTGTGACATGGCACCTGCCTTCAGTAATTTTTTGTTTTTCCAGGCAGGATTTTTCTGTTGTAACTCCGGCTGTCCTGGGACTCACTCTGTAGACCAGGCTGGCCTCGAACCACAGAGATCCACCTGCCAGTGTCTCCAGCACAGCTCTGCTACCCAAAGTAATTGAAAAAATTTTTTTAGATTGTAAATCTTAAGTGGCAGATTTTTTTTTTTTTTTTTTTAAACGACAGGGTCTATGTATCTCTGGCTGGCCTTGAACTCACAGAGGTCTGTCTGCCTCTGCCTCCCGAGTTTGGGGACTAAAGGTGTCTGTCATCTCACTGGCCAAGTGGCAGTTTTTAAGGTGGGGTGCAAAGTAACCTTCATTCACTTAGTAAGCCTCTACATAAACTGGCTCTCTAAAAATAATTGTTGAGAGAAAAGGATTGTGGTAGGGAAAAAGTAACTTGTTTGATTTTTCTAATTTAAAGGATCAAATTAGTAAGTATTAAAAAATAGCATATTCACATTCAGTATTTTGTTGTATCCTATATAGTTCACTGCCCTATTTTTCAAACATCAGTTTCTTCATTTGAAAAATTCCACAGCCTGGTCTACAGAGCAGGTTCCAGGACAGCCAGAGGTACAGAGAAACAAACCCTGGCCCCCAAAAAACAAAAGAAACAAATCCCACAAAGTGGGCTAACAAGATAGCTCAGTGAGGAAAGGTGGTTGCTGTTAATCACAAACCATGTCAAATCTCAGAGAATTCAATACCGGGGCGGCTGGGCAGACTTCACTCCTTCCCCCAAAAGCTCTGTCTCTTCTCCATTTTCCTCCCCTTCCATCCTCCTGCCTGCTTCTCCTTAGACCCTTTAAACCTTTTCCCTAGCCCCCTCTCCACATCCAGGCCTTCATTACAACACAATAGTATCTTAGCTAGGGGTGATCAGAGTCTTCTCTGATCACATGCCTGCAGTTCTTTCATGTCATGGGGCCCCTTCAACTGTAAACAGTTCTATCTTGGGGAGATCTTAGCAGGGCTAGCACAAGGGTGTGAATGGGTAGGAAGCAAGGCCTGCATCGGCTGCAAAGCATCTGGCTTCACAGCTACAAGGCATCAAAGCCCTTTCGTAAACCAAAACAGCATACAGGAGTAAAATATCCCACAACAGGTTGTCATTTATATGGAGCTCATGATCCCTAGAATCAGCATGGTACAAAGAGCGACTCCCAAAAGTTGTGCTATGACCTTCACCCTTAAATGTGGTACATTTGCTCCACCTACCAAATATATTTTTTAAAATCTCACAAAGTCAATTTCATTTGGATATATATTTAAGATATATATTTAATTATACAAAAATTGCTGTTGTCAGAAAATACAGAATTATGGTATGTTTACCATGTGAACACAAGAATGTAGGAACATGAATTTTCCACAGGATAAAGAGACCTGGATTCTAATCCCAGAATTGCCGGTAAAGATGGAACTTTGGACAAGTTGGTTAGTTTTATATAGGTATAATCATGTACATCTTATGGAGAAAAAAAAAGACAAGCCTGGTTGAAAACATGACTTTAAATACTTTGTAGAGCTGTGACTGCTTCTGTGGAGTAGAAGGGAGTGTACAAGCTGAGACTTACTACTCAACTGTTTCCCTATATAAATGCGTCCAAGTGACTAGTATGTGATCTGTCTGGTCCTCTACCCTCTTGTTGACTCCTTTCTCTGCCCTATTAAGGGAAACTTAAAGATTTGGGCTTGGCCTGGGGCTCAGTGTAGAGTACTTGTTTAATGTTCATGAGGCTCTGGGCTTGATCCACAGCACTACACCAAGATGGTAGCATAGTTTTCACTTTTAAAGATTGTTTTTCTAGTTATAAATGAGTTAACCTAGAGAACTCGGAAAACAAAAGTGGGAGTAAAGGTAAACACATATAAATACGAATACTTACAACTGTACCACTCCAAGAAAAGGAAACCCTCATTTCTGTCTTCTTACGACTTTTCTACTATTTTTACACACACAATGGCGTGTATGTGAGTGCAGTTTGCATTTTCCTCATGGGATATGTGTATCCCTATAGACAAATGGAATGCTCACAGATCTGTTCCCACATCCAGCAAACTATCAAAAGTTAAACAGTGTTATGTCAATTTTGGAACAGCTATAATTATATTATGCTCCACATTATTCTTACCTCTTTTCTCTATCTGCTCCAGGATGGATTGGTTTCATTGCAATCAGTGTTTCCGAAAAGATGGGGCTCATTTCTTTGTCACCAGCTGTGGCCATATTTTCTGTAAAAAGTGTATGACTCTGGGTGAGTGACTTCTTTTCAGATTTACCCCAAAATGTTTAACTTAGATAGAATGAGTAGCCATTTCTCTGTGTGATGTAGAATAAAAATCACTTGGGACACACCACTCATAGTGTGGACACTGTAGGCAGGTGTCCATTTTGGAAATTAAAGAAATCCAGTAATGAAAGAATGATGCTAAATGAGTTAACAAATGTGTTACTCTTAATTGTGTCAGGGAAATCTATAGTGGATAAAAAATGAGATGATACCTTGGAGTTTAATAAGCAATTTTCTGTTTATTTCTTTATTTGGCAGTGCTGAATATAGAACCTAGGGCTTTGTCATGCTAGGCCAGTGCTCTACCAGGGAGCTACATCCACAGCCCCCATATGATTAAAAAATAAGTTCCAATAAGTTCCAGTAAACAGACTTTGTAATAGTTTTTGTTTTCCCTGTTTTTGAGGCGGGTCCTACTGTGTATCCTTGATTGTCCTTGAACTCAGTCTTCCTGCCTCAGCCTCCTAAGTGCTGGGATTTCAGATATGCACCACCATACCTAGCCTCCAGAACCAGCTTTATGTAATCTTCTCCACAGTCCTTGGTAGGAATTACTGGTAGCACTATTTTGCAAATGAGGAAATTCTCAAAGAATAAATGATTGCCAACTTCTTATAACTATCAAATTTTTAAAAGGAAACTTGAAAGCCAGGTGGATCATGGTGGCATGATAATGCACCCTTAAATGTGGTACATTTGTTCCACCTACCAAATAAGTATATTTTTTAAAATCTCACAAAGTCAATTTCATTTGGATATATATTTAAGAAGTTATACAAAAATTGCTGTTGTCAGAAAATACAGAATTATGGTATGTTTACCATGTGAACACAAGAATGTAGGAACATGAATTTTCCACAGGATAAAGAGACCTGGATTCTAATTCCAGCATTGAAGAGGCAAATCAGGCAGATCTCTGAGCTTGAGGCCAACCTTATTTACATATCGAGGAGTTACAGGATAGCCAGAGTCTCAAAGTAAGACCCTGTCTCAAGGAAAGGAAACTTGAGTTTAAAGGTTTTGTTTTGGAGTGTTGAAAAATGAACTTTAGACCTCTGGAATGCGAGACAAATACTCTATAAAAACCACTTTGCAGTTCTGACTGACCTGGAACTTCTTTCTGTGTAAACAAGGTTGGCTTCCAGCTCAGTTTTGAACAGTAAACTGGAGTTTGCCAAGTTTGGGAAAGATTATTCTAATTTAAAACAGTGGGGACTGGACAGTAGGTTCATGGTTAAGAGTGCTTACTGATCTTGTAGAGGACTTGAGTTTGGTGCCCAGTACCCACCACATCTGTAACTCTATTTCTAGGGGATCTGATGCCCTCTGCTGGCCTTGACAGGTATTAGGCACACACCACAGGTGGTACACATACAAACATATAAGTAAATGCTTATGTATGTAAAATAAAAACACATCTTTTTAAAAAATTAAAACAGCATGCATAATGGCATATGACATCATTAGACTGTAGTACAGATGCTTACACAGGGTTGATATTATATAGAGAAAGGAAAAATGGTAAAAGAAGCAGAAGGATAGATTTCTGTCCATTAGCATAAGGATTCTAAACTGTTACCCTGTAGAAGTTTGTTTTTATTTTAAAGAGAATACCTTTTCACTAGCTAGCTCTACTGAGAAAGAAGCTTTATTCACTCGGGAAAGAACAGTTAGGTTGAATAGTCTCTGGAGAACTTTTTCCCCCTGTGTGAGTCTCATGATCCCTTTTGAGTTATCTGCTGAGGCAATAAGACTGCTCACTGTGGTGACAGCAGCTCACTTTGGAGTGATTCTCTCTGTGAAGCAAAAAGCCATGTAATGCTTTTTCCTGATGTGGCATTTATCTTTTTTTTAGTGGATGAATCCAGGGTCTTATGCATGCTAAACAAGTACTCTTGCACATAGCCTCATCCCCAGCCCTGTGGCATTTATTTTCATCATCAGAACCACTACTAATACTGCATTTTATAAGGAAAGCTTAGAAATTTTACTTTTTGCTTGTTTCAGATTTCATTAATTAAAGAGAAAGAATAGGAAAGCCTCAAAGAAAGATCTAGGAATATTAGCCAGGTGACATCAGGGTGGAAATAACTCAGCAGCTGGCCTCTTGTAGTACCTACTATATGCCTACTGTCAGGTAAAAAGTATTAAAACAGAGTCATGAGGCTGGAGAGATGGCCTTGCAGTTAAGAACACTAACTGCTCTTCTAGAGGACCCATATTCAATTCCAGCACCCACATGTGGCTAATAACTGTAACTCCAGTTCCTGATGATCTGATACTTCTTCTGGTTCCCTCAGACACTAGACATGCACACAGTACACAGGTATACATGAGGGCAAAACATTCGTAAAATAAATCTTCTTTGAAAAAACATCTAAAGTGAAAATCATTAGTACTTTTGTATTCTTTCTAGGACACTTACAAATACTCAGGAGGCTGAGACAGGAGGGTTGTTACAAGTTCCAGGTCAGCCCGGCTACCTTTATGAGACCTAGTCTCAAACTCCCCTCCTTCCCCCCAAAAAAGAAAGAAGACAGGGAGATGAGCACAGTTCAAAGCCTCATACTTCAGCATATTTGTTTGGAAATGCTGATTTAGAGAACAGAGATTAAGTTAGTGTCTTTTTATAGCACAATGATAATCTGTTCCTTCTCTTGCTAGACTACTCGACAGTTGTCACATACTTTAGTAAAATCTTACCTCCTGCCCTTGAGAACAAATGTTTTTCCCTTTTTTTTTTCTCAGAAAAATGTGCTGTTTGTGGAAGTTCTTGCAAGCATCTGGCTCTTTCTGATAATGTAAGTCTTTTCCACTTGTCACCAACCACCTTACCCAGTTTCTGACCAGTTGGAAGTATACATAACAAATGATGAGCTGTTTTAAAACATACAAAGAAGAAAAAAATTTGAAGATAACAATTGGAAAAATGGTTATTTTTTAGCAGTGTCAATATTTTCTTTCATTGTGTTATGGATATTGTCACTGCATTTTACTCTTCATAGCTAAAGCCTCAAGAGAAGAAGTTCTTCAGAAGCCCTGTAGAGACAGCTTTGCAGTGTTTTAGTCACATCTCTCAGGTAAGAGAGCCGAAATAAAGAAACGTTCTCATTGCTGTAGGCTGAAGGCCACCTCGGGTCACGTAGTTAATACAGCTGAGTGCATAGAACCCTGTCTCCAAGAAAGAGGCAAAGGGAGTTTCTCTCTCTTTTTCTCTCTCTTCATTTGAGACAGTGTTTTCTCTGTGTAGCCCTGGCTGTCCTGGAACTCCCTTTATAGACCAGGCTGGCTTCAAATTCAGAGATCTACCTGTCTCTGCCTCTGAGTGCTGGGACTGATTAAATGCATGCACCACCACTGCCCGGTGTGGAGTCTCTCTTTAAACTGTCTTTGTACACACTGGAGAGAAACTGCTCTCTTTGCTTTCTTCCCTGATACAAATCTCTAACAGTTAACTTTTTACTGACCTAGAATCTGTGATATGTTGTCAAAACTCCAGTATAGTTAAATCTTGATGTGTAGTTCCTACTTCAGATAACTAGTTCCTGTGACTAAACAGGAACTTTATCATCTTTCTCTGCAGACAGATGCAGAGAAATGTTTTTAGAATTATAGGATACCTCTCTTGGCATGCTACTTCGGACTTTATCAGGCTGGAGAGAGGGCTCAGTGGGTGAAGGCAGCTGCTGCCAAGCTGACAACCTGAGTTCAGTCTCTGGAACTCACATAATGAAAAGAGAGAAATGCCTCACAAAAGTTGTCCTCTTATCTCTACATGCATACATGCATGTGTGGGTGCACACACATAATAGATACATAATTTACAAATATTCTTATCATTTCCTTTTGTTGTTATTGTGCTGTTTATGAGACCCAGGGCCCTTTGCATGCTCAGCAAGTGCTGTAGTCCTGAGCTGAATCTCCAACTATTGTCTTTTTTATTTGCTGGTTGCCTTCAAGGCAGATGTTCTTTGTGTGTGTGTGTGTGTGTGTGTGTGTGTGTGTGTGTGTTTGTGTATTAGGGGAGTGGCCACTGGATACTATAGCAAGAATGTGGGACAACTTGCTGGATTCAGTCCTCTACTCTTTTTCCACCACACGAGTGCTGGGGATCAAATTGCTGTCATCAGGTTTGGTGGCAAGTGCCTTTTCCCACTGAGCCATCTCTCTAGCCCAAAGGCAGGGCTTTTGTGTTCCAGAACTCATTATGTAGTTGAGGCTGTCCTTAGTTTCTGATCCTCCTTCCTCTACTTGAATGCTGATAGAGCAGAATGTTTTATCACTCTAGATTTATATGTGCTGGGGATAGAACCCAGGGTCTTACACATACTGGGTTAGCACTCTATTAACTGAGCTCTAGCTCCAGCATGTTGCTTTTTTTGAGAAAGAATCTCACTTTGTAGGCTAGGCTAGCCTTGAATGCATGATCCTCTTGTCTCTATCTCCTCTGAGTGCTGGGGTTACCAACCACACTTGGCTTTCTATTCTTTTTCTTATTCCTTTGTGTGGTGTGTTGCTGAGAGTTGACCCCAGAGTCCTACACATACTAGGTAAGCTCTCTACAAGTATTAAATTTTCTTGTTCCCTAAATAGCCAAGGATGACCTTGAACTCATGATTGTTCTTCCTCCATTTCCCAAGTGTTGGGATCACAGGCAAGTCCCACCATGACCAGCTTGAGTACACCTTTTCTAAACATGAAAGCTATCATCAGTGTTTCCCCAGTCCCCAGTCTTCACTCTGGAACTAAAGCAATCAGAATTAGAGCTTTGACTGTATGCTGTTTTAGTCATGGATGAGCCATTTATTTGAAATACTATGTTTAATGTTATGAATAGATAAAATCCAGCTAAGACTCAAGGAGAAATGAAAAAGAGGTCACATGAACAAAAGAAACAGCAGACCTTTGGTTAATATTTAAACCCAGGATTAGTTAATGATCAGTAGAGAAATTATGTATGTCTGAATCTTAACCTGCCTAATCATGGGACCAATTATACACGGTCAAATAATCAAGGTAAAATAAATAGAAAGGGTCAGTTAATCATCAGTTTAGTGAAGGGTCAGTTTGGTGAAGTCAGCAGTCTGAAATGTATTTTTCTAATCTGTGAAGTTGAATAACTGATGTAATACCTAACACATAAACTGTTTTATTCAAGTTGATGCTTAAAGTTTCTTTGCTCAGAAGGATCTTAACTGGCATCTTAGAAGCAGCTCCAGCACCTTCTCTGTTGCTTTATTTTTCATCTTGGCTTCTGTTTATATCATTGTATTTGTATTTGTTTACTGTCTGAATTCTGTACTGAAATATAGCTCTATGAGGAGGGAGATTTGGAGGTTTTGTTTAGTGCTCTCTTTTAATAGTTTCTAATATGGAGTGAACATCCAAAATATTGTCCTCAAATGGACTGTTGCTCTAAATGTCCATTTTCA
The DNA here is from genome assembly GCA_026225945.1 of Cricetomys ansorgei. Classification (NCBI taxonomy): domain Eukaryota; kingdom Metazoa; phylum Chordata; class Mammalia; order Rodentia; family Nesomyidae; genus Cricetomys; species Cricetomys ansorgei. Next base: position 3,125,219 of record JAMJFZ010003384.1, read on the forward strand.
TTCTCTACAATGACCTAATAATGTTTTTTTCTTGTTTGTGCTAGTTGTTGATAAAGCTGTCTGTTTTGAATTCTTGACTCACTTCTAAACTTTTCAAGGGAACTGAAGGGTCCATAAGGACCTGCTAGGTTTCTTCTATTCCTAGATCATGGAACATACCTTTACCCAACTCTAGGCACCTTTCAAATGCATGCAGTATTGTTTCTCCTCTAGTAAAGCCTTCTATAATTTCTGTAGCAGAATTTTGTCTTGTCTCTTGTATCTTAACATTGCTTTTAACTTTTTAAAATACTTAACTCTGAAAATGTGATTTATTTGTTCACATGTCTGTTTTTCTCACTGTCCTATGAACTTTTCAAAGGCAGGTGCATCTTATAGCATTCACTGTCTAACTAGGTGTCTGATCCAAATTATGTTCATAAGAAATTCTTTGTAGAGCTGGGTGTGGTGGTGCATGTCTTTAATCCCAGCACTTAGGAGGCAGAAGAAGGGGGACCTCTGCGAATTTGAGGTTAGCCTAATCTACATAGCAAGTCCCAGGACAGCCAGGACTACATAGAGAGACACTTCTTCAAAAAACAAACAAACAAAAAACAAAAAAGAAATACTTGCAAATGACTGAATACATAATTAAGAGGAAGGTGATTTAAGTTAAGATCAGAATAGTAGGTATTTGTAGACCCTGGCAAGAAATTTAATTTTCTTTCAAGTGAACTTACACCATGGGAGTGTTTTACAAGATGAAATGACATTATATGATGCATAATTTAAACACAGAATGTGGCTGTTGAGTGACTAGGTCATAAATAGGTTAAGAGTCAGACAAGGAGACCAGTTAAGAGGGAAAAATCTAAGCAGACTGCTTTCACTGAATCACTGGTGGCAGCAGAAGGTGACAAAGGCATGGAGGTTAGAGCTCATGGCACAGGCTTTTCCCAGCACGCAGAAAGGTCTGGATTGGCTCTCAAGCAAATCACATACACACACGCACATGCCCACATGGGGGAGAAAATTGTTAATTCTGTTTTGTTTTGTATTCTGGAAGCTCAAGGACAATTTTATTAATGTTTAAGAAAAGCATAGTACAGGTTAGGTGAAAATGGCAGCAGCTGCCAGGAGAAGGTAGAGAAAAAGTATGCACTTTGAGTTAGGCATTAGAAATAGACAGCTTATTTTAAAAAGGGGAAAGGCTGGAGAGATGGCTCAGTGGTTAAGAATACTTGTTCTTGCAGAAGACCTAGGTTGGGTTCCCAGCATCTACATGGTGGCTCACAGCCCTCGTTCCGTGGGATCAGACTAGCTCTTCTGATCCCCACAGGCACACATATAGTACACATATTCAGGCAAAAACAAATAATAAATTTATACACAAATAATAAATGAATGAATGAATAAATGGGAAAGCATTCCCATGAATGGAAGTAGGCTAATGAGCTGAGGAAAGAGCACAAAAGCTTTCCTTGGGTTATTTTGTTATTGTTCTTTGGTTTTGGTGTTTTGTTTTCAGACAGGATCTTTCTACATAGCCATGCCTATTTTAGAACTCAGTATGCAGGCCACAGGCTGGCCTCCAATTCACAGAGATTCACCTGCCTTTGTTTTTAAAGGTGTGCCATGACACACCAGCAAATTATTTTTTTAAAGGGTGAAGAAGTAATGTTGCCAGTACAAAGTGAGAAAAAAGTTTTACCTTGTTTTGATTGTTTCCTCAAAAATCTACAACCTTTTTTTTCTGGCTGATTTTTTTTCCTGGATCTGCCAGGAAGATATAGATACATTAGGTTTTAGATGCTTCTCAGAAATCCAGGTGGAAAAGTCAGGAATGCTGAGCTCATTCTGGAGCTCAGGTCATAGGAAAAGGCTGAGATACAAGTTCAGATCTTGCCAGAAAATAGTGTTTAAAGCCTAGAGGAGAGAAAGAGGGGGATGTAGCTCATTGATAGGATGTATACTTTCTTGAATGTTAGAATGCCAGAGCCATGTGTCCATGTGCAGGGCACTGTGTCCAGCCACTTCCTCCACCTCCAACACATACACACAGAGTGTATATAAGTCTTGGAAATAGATAAGATCATGTAAAAAGAGTCCCTTCAGTATCTAGCATTTAGGTAGAGGAAGAAAAATTAGGAAAATTGCAATCAGAAGTAAAAACAAAAAATGTGATGTCCCAGAAGTTAAAGTCAAGGAAGAAAAATGTTTCCAAAGGTAGATATAGTCAGCTGAGTCAAATACTGTTGAGAGATGAAGTCACATGAGTGACAATTGAGGTTGACTGGCTTTGGCAATGTACAGATTGTTGTTGTCCCTCACAGAACATGGAGTCTAGTCTTAACACTGTATTGGATTGTACTGCTGGGTTTTGTCTATCCTATATTTCTTCTACTGAACTCTTCACTACCTTCTGTTATCTGGTTTCTGTCACATTAAAAACTGCCTCTGCTAAGGGAATCAACATTCTCATAAAAAACAATGGATAATTTTTGTTTCTGTTCTAATTGATCCTAGGCCACATCTGAAGTCTGGTTTCTCTTACTTAGATATGTTCTTTGGCTATCTTAACCAACTTCTACTGTTTCTTTTTAGGGTTCATCTTCATCTGTACGTCTCTTAAATGGTTATATTTCTCTGAGTGCTATCTTTCCTTTTTTTAAAAATAAGTGCTGTGGATAATCTCACCTATGCCTGTGATTTTAATTATCAACTTGAGAATGACCTCTAATTCTGTCATCTCAAGTAAAGATCTCAGCCTATGACCCCAGGATCTAGCTCAATTGGTAGAAGTTTGCCTAGATGCATAAAGCCCTGGGTTCAATCCCCAGTACCAAATCAACTGGGCATAATGGAAAACTTCTATAATCCTAGCACTCTAAAGGTATCAGCAGGAAGATCAGAAGTTCAAGGCCATCCTCAGCAAGTTGGAAGCCATTCTGGAATATATAAGTCCCTGTCTCAAAAACAAATAAGCAAACAAAAAATCTCAGCCTATATGTGATCTCAGAATTGTTGTCTCTATACCTAAATTAGGTCTTCCCTTCATTCTCTATCATACAAAATTTTTTGGGTGGTATTGGAGATAAAACATGGGACTTCATGAACACTAGGCAAGTAAGTGATCTACCACTGAGTTACAGCTTTAGCTTGCTAACCCTTTTTATCCCCTTGTTATTGTTGTTAGTTATAGGCTGTGTAGACTGTGAGCTCTGTGGAGTTCAAGACCAATTTCCTTTTTTCTGATCCACTGCTAAATCCTATTAATTCTCTCTCTAAAATATCTCAAAACAGTCTACTTTATCTACACAACTTCCTAGTTCAGGCTACCCATAATTTACCATCTGGACTACTATGGTAGCTTCCTAACAGATCTTCTGGCCTTTCCTTTTTCCTATATATTGAATCCAGAAGAACCTTTCTAAATGAAAGTATGGTCATTATATTTACTTATTTATTTATTGTGCTGGGAATCAAACCCCTGGGCCTGGTGTATTATTGACAAATACTCTACTCATGACTTAAGAATTATTTATATAATTTTCTTTTTTGCCTCTGGGCCTTTGTATATGCAGTTCCATCTATCTAGAACATTCTTATCATCAAACATATACCTGGATAAATATACATAGTGTACCTACACTGTATTGCCTTGTAATTTTCTGCTTTTTTTTCTCCATCCTCTCTTGAAGGCAATAACAATATCAGAGCTATTCATCTTGCTACTTGTTAGCTCCTGGCAAAGTATGAACAACACAGAAGGCTATGTTCTGAATTCAGAGCAACTCTGAATGCTCATTCCTGAAATGTTGTAAAGTGGTATACTAGGAATATGGTAGGAGTAAGAATCTGGAACTTGCCAAGTAGACAAGGCTAGCTGCCCATAGAATCTAGATAGCTTTGTTCCTGCCTCCCTGTGCTGGGATTTCAGTTACAGCTACCATGCCTTTTGGGAGTATAAACCACAATAAATTAAAATATGAACACATAACTGCCTCTTAAAGCCACTGATGAACTGACTGTGGTGGTGTCTACTTGTAGTCCCAGTTCTCAGGAGTCTGAGACAGTAGGATTGCAAATTTGAGGCTATCCTGGACAACATAGCAAAGCCCTCCTACAGTTTCCTAGTTGCTAGAACTCACCGCTAAGGAATGTACTTTACTTATTGCTAGTAAATTGTAAAGGATGCAACTCAGGTGCATTCACACGGGACACATGGACAGAATAAAGTATGCAGGAGGGTACAAAGCTTCCACTCCAAACCTATCTTTTTAGCATCCTCCTGGTTGTTCAGCAACTCAGAAGCTCCCAAACCTTGCTCAGTTAGTTTATGAACATCTTACTGTGTATGATTGATTAAATAATTGTCCATTGATGATTGGACTCACTCTCTATCCTTTCTCCCTTTTCCTAGATATGGGGGAAAAAAGAGAAGGATTAGGGCAGAAAGTTTGAACTGATCAGTGGTGGCTTCCCTGGCCACCAACTTCCACTTTGAAGCTATTTAGTCACTCACCAAGAGTCACCTCCTCAACACACACTCAGGAATGGTTGAAGGAGGATGAAAATAACAGGATTCTAATATCACTGAGGACAATGCAACAAATTTTAGGAACTGTGTTTGTCTTCAAGCTGCATTCCTTAGGAAATCAACTTATAGTGTCAATACAAAAACACAGCTCTCACCTCAAAGGCCACAGTTTACTCTAGAGACAAATATGAGTGACTGTGATCTAGGAACATGAATAAAGATTGCACTGAAGGGCAAGTTTTGCTTTGAAAGTAGTTGCATGAGGTTTTATTAGTTATAGGACGAAGTCATAAAACAAGCCATTTACCAATACATTGGTCGAGAACACAGGTAGGTGGGTTACAGCAAAGCAAGAAAAACTGATATTGGTTTTACATGTTGTCTGATAACATTCTTAGCCTTTGAAATTGATGGTAGCTAGTAGTCTGCTAAGGACACATTTTAAAAGGTTTTCATAGACACAAGTATATTAAGTCAGATAGACAAGTGGGCAATGAATAGCTTTCAAAGGGACAAAAATAGTAAAATATATTTGGTTCTTGTCTGAAACACTTTTAAAATTATCTTTTAGCCAGGTGGTGGGGCAGACGCCTTTAATCCCAACACTTGGGAGGCAGAGGCTAGCAGATCTCTGTTGAGTTCCAGGCCCGCCAGAGTTTTACAACAGAGAAACCCTGTCTTGAAAAAAAAAATCTTTTAAACAACTTTTGTTTTTTGTTTTTGATTTTTGAGACTAGTTTTCTCTATGAAGCTAGTAGTCCAGGCTAGCCTGAAAATGACAGAGCTCTACTTGCCTCTGCCTACAGAGTGCTGAGATTAAAGGTGTGCACCAAAATACCTGACTTGAATTTTGTTTTTATTGGATGTTTTTATTTTTTATGAATGAGTATGTATGTGCACCACATACATGCAGTGCAGACAGAAGCCAGAAGGGGGCATTTGATTCGTGGAACTAAAGTTGTCATGTGGGGACTGGGAACTGAATCTGGGTTCTCTGCATGAACTGCTGAGCTCTCCCTCTGGTGCCAGCAACATTTTAAGCTGTGTAATTTGAAGTTCAGTCATTTTGTCTGGTAAACCTTTCACAGAGGTGTGACTTTTTCTTTCTGAACTTAAGTTTACAAGAGAATAGTTTATTTTAGCTCATGGTTTCAAAGATTCCACAATTGGCTAGTTCTGTTGCTTTGGATCTGTGGCAAGGTGGAGCATTATAGTAAGAGTGTGTGGTGAAGAAAGCTACTCACCTTTTGGTAACCAGGAAGCAAAGAAAGGGAGGAAAGTGGAGCTAGGGTCCCCATATTCTTTTAAGGGCATACCTCCATTGATAAAACTTTTCCCACTAGACTTTTGCCTCCTCCTAGTAATGCTACAGACTGGTGACAGAGTCAACACATGAGCCTTTAAAGCACATGTAGGATCCAAGCCTACATGTATTTAGTATTGCTAAACCAGAGACAAAGACAAAGGCAAAATATATACTTCTCTATACTGTACAACAGGCCCCAGTCAGCCAGTAGTTTTGAAGGGCTGCGATGGCTCACTTATTAAGAGCATGTATTGCTCTTCCAGAAGACCTTGGTTTGGTTTCCAGCACCCATGTTGAGAGGCTCATAACCACCTGTAACTCTAGCTCTTCTCCTGGCCTCTTTGGATACCTCTACATACAAATACACATGTACATAAATAAAAATAAGGTTTTAAGTTTTAAAACTTTTTTTATACCAGCGGAATTGAACTCAGATTTCACAGGCAAACAGTCTCTACCTTTCAGCTACATTCCCAGCCTTTAAAATTTTAGTTTGAGGCAAAGTGTCCTTAGTTACCTAGACAGTCTTCAAACTTGTGATTCTCTTGCCTCAACCTCCTGAATACTTGAGATTACCAGTGTGCATGATCATGCCCAGCTTTAAAACTTTATTATAGTTAACTTCAAATATATTAAACCAGATAAAATATGATATATATAACGTAATGAATTTCCATGTATTCATCAATTGTAAGCTGATGGCCAAATTTTTCCTTATCTCATACCCATTCCAACCAGGTTATACCAAATCGGGCGTTTTATCATGTTAAATGTAAATATTTTCACATCGTACCACTTAAGGTTCTTTTCTTAAATATTTCCTAATATTGTCACATAATTAGTCAGTATTCATATTTCCCCAGTTATCATGATTATTCTTAGAGTTTGTTTGAATTGAGTTCCAATAAAGTCTATATTTTTCAGTTGGCTGTTATTCCTCGTTTCTTTTTAACTATAAATTTCACCTCATTTCTTTTTTTAATTATCAAAGAATAAAATGATCTTTTGTCCTCTTGTTCATAACATGTTTGTCTATTGCATCCATTGAGTAATTTCCTGTGCTCCTTGGGCCTGTTTCCTATAAACTGCAGGTAAAGGTTACCATCATTTGGTCTGGAGAAGGTGAGGCAAAGCAACTTCAGTGTTGTTGCATTTCACAAGAAGTACACGTTGGTCTTCTGTCTTTTGTATGATGTTGCAATGATGAATTTTCCAGAGATTTGTTTTTCCTTACAAGTTTCACAGTGTTGATGTGCTAATTCTGCCATTCCTTTTTCCATTTTTGTTTTTTTAGTTGAAATACTTCTAAAATCAAATTCTGTTTTGTTAACCTAGTAACTCTGAAATATATGACTTGGGGATGTAAAGATCGCTCAGTGGATAAAGATATTTATCACTGTGAGGCCCTGAGTTCATAGGACCCACATAGTGGAAGGAGGTAACCAATTCCCCAGGTTGTTTTCTGACCTCCATACACACTCAGTAGCAAGCACAAATAAATAAATGTAATTGTAAAACTGGGGGATGGGGAATGGAAAGGTTGCTCAGTGGTTACAGGCACTTGCTACTCTTCCAGAAGACAAGAGTTCAATTCTCTAACTTTAAAATAACTCTCTAAAACTCATTACAAGTACTCAAAACATTAAAACTGCTTGAAACAATAAGTATTTAACTAGATAAAAACTCATCCTTAGAGATTAGAATTAAGGAGTTGGGATGGCTCTATCCGTAAAGTAACTGCTGCACAAGCATATGGACCTGAGTTTGGATTCCCAACCCCCATATAAGAAAAAGCCAGCTAGGCAGTGGTGGCACACATTTAATTCCAGCACTGGGAAAGCAGAGGCAGGTGGATCTTTGTGAATTCCAGGCCAGTCTGGTCTACAGAGCGAGGACAGCCAGAGCTACAGAGAGAAACCCTGTCTTGAAAAACAAAAACAAAACAAAAAAGCCAGGTGCTTCAGCACTGGGGCAAGGTGGGGTGGAGGACAGAGATGGGTAGATCCCTAGAAGTCACTGGCCAGCTAGATTAACCCAATTGGTAAACTCAAGTTAGATGAAAAAAGTTAAGGAAGACACCCAACATCAACATCTGGCATCTGCAAGCATGTGCACATATGGGTATGCTCATGCACATGCACACAAGAAAACTTTAAAAACTTTTAAAAAGGAAAGTCACTTTTGTCAGGCATAGTTAAACTTACCTTCTAGCACAGGAGGATAACAGTAAATTTGAGGTCAGCTTGGTCTACATAGCAAGTTCCAGGCTAGCAAGGACTACACTAAGACCTTGTATCAAAAGAAAAAATAATAATAATAAAAAATAACTAATGTTCATTTCCAAAACATGTTAGTTTATAAACAGATTTTTTGTTGTTTTTTCAAGACAGGGTTTCTCTGTGTGTCCTGGATATGGCTATGTAGACCAAGCTGGCCTGGAACTCACAGAGATCTACCTAACTGCCTCCCAAGTGCTGGGATTAAAGGCATGCATCACCACCACCCAATTCAAAATCTTTGGTTTAATAACACACATAGGAAGCCGGTGAGATGCCTCAATGGGTAGGGCACTTCTTTCTAAGACTAATGCTGAACTACTTTTCTTCCATAACTGTGCCTCTGTTACATTTTGGAAACTGATGTCTACCAAAGGCTCATGTTAAAGGCTTGGCCACCAGTCTATGGCTCTACCAGAGGATGTGGAACCTTCAAGAGGTAGTTTGACGTAGTTCAGTTGATAGTTGTTTGCCTAGCATGCATGAAGCCCTAGGTTCATTCCATACATCCCATAAAACTGATCATGCTTATATTCCAGAAAGTGAAATTAGGAGGATCAGATGTTCAAGGTCACTATCAGGTACAAAAAGTTCAAAGCCCTATTTTTTTGTTGTTGTTGTTTGTTTTAAGTGAGGACTAGTAGAAGGAAGTTAGATAATTGGGAACATGTCCTTGAAGGGAATATGGAGACCATGGCTCCTTCCTATCTCTCTCTTTGACCCTAAGCCATTTAAAGTTGAGGGCTTCCTTTGCTACATGCTCCCACTGTGCCTTGCCACAGGTCCAAAGCCAAGGTTACTTGGTATGGTGATTTGAATGAGAATGTCCCACACAGATATTTGAATACTTGGTTCCTAATTGATGGTGATGTTTCTGGAGGAAGTACATCACTAGGAGCGAGCTCTGGCGTTTCAAAGCCTTTTGCCTTCCCAGTTCACTCTCAGCTTCATGCTTGCGGTTCATTATGTGAGACCTCAGCTTCCTGCTCTTGCTGCTATGCCCTCTCTCTTCCATCATGGACTTTAACCCTTCGTAATGGGAGCCCAAATTTCTTCTATATGTTGCCTTGTCTATGATGTTTTCCCACAGCAACAGAAAAGTGCCTAATAACTTGGTAACCATAGACTGAAAGCTCTGAAACAATGAACCCAAGCAAATCCTTGCTTCTTGTAAGTTACTTCAGGTATTTTGTCATTATGACAAAAAGCCGATGAACAGTACTTTTCAGATGTCTTCTCTTTACTTTCTCCAGCCTTTTGATAGACCTAACTAAAAATGAGGTTTTACAGTGATTTCCTCAATAATGAAAGTTATGTTCTAGATGTATATGGTTGTACACTCCTTTAATACCAGCACTGGGGAGGCAGAGACAGGCAGATCTCTGTGGGTTAAAGGCTGCCTAGTCTGTAGCAAGTTCCAGGATAGTCAGGGATATGTAGTAAGATACAGTCTTGAAACAAAAATATGTGTTAAATAAAATTTATGGAAGATTATTGGATTAGACTGAGCTGTTACGGTAGGCTCAAAAGACCAAACCAGATAGGCTTACTCGTAGAGAAATTCCATGCTACCAAGCCCAAACTAGTTGTTTATCTGACTGCCAAAGAAGGGTGGAGAGGGAGAGAAAGCGAGAATAGCCAACTCTAAACACACCAATTTTATTCATCATGATAAAGAGATCCCTTTTGCTTTTACAAATGTAAGGAAATTTACTTTGAAATTACTAACATGAAGACGGCATGGTAGTATATGCATATGACCCCAGGCTGAGGCGACAGATCATGAGTTTGAGTTCAGCGAGGCTACATAGAAAGAGCCTGTCTTTAAATAACTAATCTGCTTTTTTTCTGCTTTTCTTCAACCCTTTTCTGCCTCTAATGCCAACTCTGCTCAGTTCATCAGGATCTGTCTGCTTTATAGAGAAATACTGCCTAATTTAAGAACCATAAACAATACAGTTCTACCATGTGAATCCTCAGGATTGATCTCAGGTCATCAGGGTTGACAGCACCCACTGAAGCCATCTTGGCAGTCTGGCCTGCCTGCCTGCCTGCTTTCTTTATCACAGGGCCTTGCTCTGCAGCCCACTAATGTAGCTCAGGCTGTCCTCAAACTTAAAAGCCTCCTTCCTAAGCCTCACAAGGGCCAAGAATGTACGCAGGAGCTGCCAAATCCAGCTAAGATTTTAGCCTTATGATAACTTATTTCATCCCATGTTGATCCCACAGTTAGAACTAGAATGTTGGGGATATTGTGTCTTATTACATCTATTTATAGAATCTATTATTTCCAAATACCACCTCCCACAATTTCAGAAAACTCCTAAGATTCTGGGTGACTTTTTTCTGTTTCTTCTTTGTTCAAATTTTATAAAACAGATGTTTTACTTTTATAAACAACAACAAATTATATGAGGAAAAAGTTCGTGAAAAGAGTACAAATATCTAGGGAAGGGCCTTTGATAAAGGGTTATAGTCTGAACAGTGAGAAAGCAGATGAGACATAAAATTCTGCTGTGTGTTCAAAATAGAACCTGACACAGCTAAAACACTTTGTAAATATTAACTCTTTATCTGATTCAACAGTCCTATGATAGGTACATTAGTGTAGCAAATAGTAAAATGACACAAAAGATAAAGTTATGTGTCTATATCCAGAAGTAAACCAGAAAAATTTAAAAATTCAGAAATATATAACTCTCCTTTTATGTCCTTCCTCCTTGAGACAGGATCTCAGCCCAGACTAGCTTCAAATTCACAGTGTAGCCAGCCAAGGCTGGCTCAGACTCCTGATCCTCTAGCCTCCACCTCCTGAGTGCTGGGATTATGGGTGTGTGCTATCACACCTCGTCACATCTTCACCTTTTACTGAAGCAGCACAAACATCTGTCAAGTAGCACAGTCTAAGTGAATTACGGAAAATACACTGTAATAGCTAAAAACATGGAAGATAAATTAATCAAATAAGAAGGAAAGTTAGAACCAATTAGGAGCTTGAAAAGTATTTTTGTTTTTGTTTTATATTATCACATATATATAATATTCTACAAAGCTAGAATATTCCCACTAAGATAAAGGAAAGCCAATGTCCTGAAATGGAAAGCTTTGGCTCTCTCTAGTGTTGATTGCTATAGTTTTAGGGAGTCACAAGTTACACTACAGGGTCTAGGAGAAGAGCAGTTCTAAACTATGATTTATTGGATTTTTCTTTGTTGCCAAGAGTTAAGATGAAAGGGAGTTATTAGAAATGTATGCCAAAGACCTCTTTTTTCCTAGTAGGTGTGGTGTTTCCAGAAGAAACAAACAGATCTTCTTATTGCCTTTTATAAGGACAGAATTAAAAAGTTAGAAGCAGCTCTGAAGGAGACCCAGCAAACAGTGTCCAGCCAGAACAAGTGAGTACTAAGTCAGATCCAGCCAGCATCTTTTCCTCCTTTTAGTAAAGTTGTAGTCCTTTCCAGTTGTAAGGACTGAAAATTGCCCTATGTGTAGTCATGTTTGTGTTAAGAAAATCAGGTACAAATTTTTTCATTGTTCCCCTTGGTCTCTCTTAATTTTTTCTTTCTTCACTCCACCTCACTTTATAACTTTTCTCTTTTACTTCATTATATCAAAAATTATTTCTTCAATGAAGTCATATATAGCTGACTCACACGGATAACACTGAGATATAACATTTAAAAATGTGTCTTTGGAAGGGGTATATTTTGGGAATCTTAAGCTAAGAGAATCCTTGTTGGAAATTTAAGTTTTTCTTTAATGTTTATTTATGCATGTGTTGTCTTCTGACCTCTACATGCATGCCAGGTCAGAGAACAACTTTCAAGAGTTGATTCTCTCCTTCCACCATGTGGGTTCAGGGGATGAACCCAAAGAACTCAAGTCCTTTCTCCACTGAGCCATATCCAAGGCCCAGTTATTGGAAACTTTTAGACATCAACAGTCCAAGAGTATATATGAAGAAGAAATGGAATTCTATGTGAAAAAAAAACAAAAACAAAACCTTGAAGTCATACCAATTGACTGCTTATTTTGTTTACTTGTTTTTATCATCAAAATCCAGCCATTTTCTCTCTGAATCACCAGCTCCCTGGTGGAAGTATTTTGTATGTCTGCAAACGTCTCAGTAAGCATTAATTAAGATGTTGATAATAGTAATAATTTTTATCCTAGTGACCTGGACCTGATTGTTTCCATCTTTTGCCTAGAGAACTATCAGTCTTGAAAAAGGAGAATGGAGAACTGAAGAAATTTCTAGCCATCTTAAAGGTGAATAAAATAAACTATTCATTTACTTGTTTTGTTTAGATTTTCTAGACATCAAATGCAGGATAATGCTCTTTTACTGAGCTACATCCCCAGGGATTTCACGATGTATCTCAGGCTGGCCTTGAATTTACCAGTGTAGTCCAGGCTGTCTTCAAACTCAGAATCCTTCTGTCCCAATCTTCGAGGACTACAATCCATGCCTCTGTGCCCAGTTGAAGAAGATTCTCTTTACTATTATTTTACCTCCTTGTCCACCTTTTAGATGGCTATATTAAAAAGTGCTTCCCAGCAATCTCATAATATTTTACAATAACCACACTGTAGTAAATGAATAAGGATACAGAAGACCTTGGAGGGTTGAGATCATCAATATTTAGCACACCTTTGACCTATTCTGAAATGTCAGTGAGTCATGCTATAACTGATGGGAAGCTCTCATCAAAAAGCATATCTCAAGTTGCCATTTCTCTTGAAGAGAAGTCTAAGATGCCTCAGGACCCTTGTTTGTTATTTTTGTTTTGGGTTTCTTCTTTTCTCCTCTTCCTCCTCCTCCCCCCCTCCCCCACCCCCTTTTTTTTAGAACAAATATAAAATAGCCCAGGCTTTTTTTTAAACGTTTATTATTTTTAGTGTATGTGTATGTCTATGTATGTATGTGTGATGTATATGTGATGTGTGGTGGCAGTTGGAGAGTAACCTTAAAGAGTCAGTTCTCTCATTCTACTGTGGCAATAAGGGGTCAAAAGCAGGTCAGGTTTAGACAGCAAGTATTTTTACCCACTGAACCATCTCACTGGCCCTGACTTTGAACTCTTTATGTACTCAAGGCTAGCCTGAGACCCCTGAGCCTCCTGCTTCCACTTCCTTAGTGCTGAGATCACAGGTATGTGCCACATGCCTGGCTCCCAAATATGCTCTTATGAAAAGAAACTAAATTTTTATTATCTCCAAGCTATTCATTTTCTAAGGAAACACTCTGTTTTGGTTTTTTTTGTTTTGGTTTTTTTTTGTTTTGGGGGATTTTTGTTTTTGTTTTATGTGTGTATGATTTGGGGTTTTTTGTTAGTGTGTTCCATTGGCAGCCTTAGAAACTATGGGAGTTTGCAGGTAAATTATCTTAAGTAGGACTGAGATCTGTTAACTGGAACCTTTAACTATAGCTTCTGTCACTTCCATTTTGTCACCTACAGGGATCTCCAAGCTGCTACTACGGAAGCAGGTCGGTTTTTACCACACTAGCCCTCTAACTTGAAATTTCCTGATTTGTTCTTCAAAACATTTTCCATTGTACACATGTTTGATGATGTGATACGTGTGCACAGTGTGTGGTGATGAGTTCAGGGTCCCCAGCATTTCTCTCTTGTTAATCCTTAACCATTTCGGTATGCTGGGAACTTTCTTCTAGCTTTTCTTGACTCCAAGCTGTGTGGGCTCCAAGATGGAGAAATGGTTGATGCACTTTACTTTTCTGATTCTCTGACAGAAATGAAATATTTTTGTTTAATTTTTGTGGTGCTGGGGACTAAGGTCTTTGAATACAGTATTCAATTTACAGTATTCAATTCAATTTACAGTGTTCAATTCAATATTGATTGATTCAATCAATTCAAATACTTTACTTTTAAAGAGTGCTGGTACACTTGCACTCCTTTCTTTCCCAACTCTTTTTTTTTTTTTTTTGAGAGAGAGAGAGAGGAGGAGGGAGGTGTAGGGGAGGAGAAAGAGAGGGGGAGGGAGGGAGGGAGAGAGGGAGGGAGGAAGGTGGGGTAGGGGAGGATCTCACCAGGTAGCCCTGGCTTGTCTGGAACTCACAGAGATCCAACTAACTGTCTCTGCTGAGTTCTGTGATTAAAAGTGATGCCACCATTCCCCCTTATCCTGGCCCTCTGGTCCCCTTTTTTCTAGTCATTTTGAGATACTCTCATTAGGTTACCCAGGCTGGTTTTGAACTAGTGACCTTGCTCAGCCTCCTGAATAGCTAGAAATACATGTGCCATCATGCTCAGCTCTGAAGTAGTCTTTATTATAATGCTCACCTTTGACTATTGTCTTATGAATTCCTACTAATTCTTTGAAATCTAACATATATCCACTTCCTCTGTATGACTGCATCAAATACAGTTGGTATTTGTTCATTCAATAAATATTCATTCAGTACCTACTATTTATTTAAGTGCTGGGTGCACAACACCAAGTCTTTCTGGTTAATGATGTCTGTGCCCTACCAGCTACTAAATATTTTTAATGGTGGATATATTCAGAAGACATAGCAGTCCTGCAGTCATAGAAGTTACTTCCTAATCTTTCAAATTTCTGTATTTTTATATATCCATTATAATATATAAGCGATGTTGTGCTTGGATTTTTTTTCTTTGTGGTGCTAGGGTGTCAAATCTTGGACCTTGCTAAGCAAGCACTATACCACTGGGTTCTATCCAGGCCTGATTCTTATCTTCTGTCTTAGTAGCCTATAAATCAATCAGAGAGGAACCTCTTATAGCCAAATGTTCTAGTCTCAAGGCATAGGACATACATATATTATAAGGTTTGTTAAATGGATGACTGAATGGACCAATTAATGTAAGGTTGAGAGCATCTGCTAAGATGCTACAGGAAGGAAGAAAGAAAAGACTCCAGAATTACATTATGGATAAGAGAGAAGTGGAGGAAGGGTCCCCTGGGGAACTGGAGTGTAAAGGGACCTCACTTTGCTTCTGTATGTTAGGATGGTGCCTTTAATATCGGGGAGTAAGTACTCTGTATTTAGAGAAGAAGCTCCTGTTTCATTCTTTCACAACCACATCTACAAATGCCAGAAGAGAACATTAGCCCCCCTAGAGCTGGAGTTAAAGGCAGTTATGAGCAGCCAGACATGGATGCTCAGAAATGAACTGGGATTCTCTGCAAGAGCAGTTTGTGCTCTTAACCACTGAGCCATTTCTCCAGCTTCAGAGTTACTCTTTCTGCATTCAATAACCGACTGACTCTCTACTTAATGAGATCAGAGCTGCCTTTTCTTTTTGTTTCCTGTAGGTTAACCACACCTCGACCAGTGGGCATTACTTCTCCATCACAATCAGGTAAAAAACTAATTCTTCCCACTTATCCGTGTGAGATGAATAAATACTTTTTCTCATATGGAAGTTTTTTTCCTCAGAGACCATAATATGATTTTGCTAATCTTACATATACTGTAAGATATAAGCAGATAGTCACCCAAAACAAATTAGCCAGACACGGCAGAGTGCACCACTGATGGCAATTTTTCCTACACTTTACGTTCTTTCAGTTGCTCTACAACCCAGTTCCCAGCACAGCAGCCAAGTAGTCAGGTGGGTAGAAAGCCTGTTATTCAATATTAAAACTGTTGGCAGAGTTGGAAGATGAATGAGATGGCTCAAAGTGGTACCGAAGAGAATTACTGCCATGTCAAATTTAATGCCAGTTTTTTGTGTTTTTTATTTGTTTGCATTCTTATTTTATTTCACTTTATATAGTCGTTCTTCTTCTATGGAGTCCATCCCTTACACAATGCCTGGCTTTGGTAATGTGGAACAGGTAAGTAATAGTCACATTATTCTTCTATATTGAGGTTTCTAATGCTTACTGAAAGAGGACTGTAAATCAAGAATCTTAAATTTGTATTGGTTTTGGCACAAATCTTTTCAAACCACGTGGAGCCTATTTTGGAGACTTAATATTAGAAAATGACACAGAATCAACAGCGGTAGCTACAGTGTAAGTGTTCAAGAATTGAATGCACAGTATCTGTCATGTTCATTTTGGAAGTAATAGAGCATAGGTTCTTTTTAAGGCCAGCATGTGCCTTAAGAAAATAATACATGGAAAATAACATATGTGTGAATGAATCGTTACAGAGAAACAGTGAGGAATCAAGAATGTAGAGAACCGGGGCATACTAATCAATGGTCATTATTTTTTCTGTCAGGGAAGCAGAGGCCTGCAGGAAAGGAGCACTCCCAGAGACTCTTACACTGGTGAGAGAGGGTAGAGGGAAGGTATCTGAAGTCAGCATATTCTATCCAAAAACTAGAAAATTCTACTGTTCTATGCATAATATAATGATTTTTTACTTTTTTTCCTAGAAAGTGATTCCAAGTATCCAAACATGTCTTACAATTTTTCAAGTAATGGTTTTTTTGTTCTGAAACAAATAATGAGAAAACAAAAAGTTAAGGGATAGTCATTGAAAAACCTTTTCAAAAACTGGGGACTTGGCTCAACAGGTAAAAGCCTTCTAACCTAAGTTTGATCCCTCAAATATACATAAAAATAGAAGGAGAGAAGGGGCTAAAACATTGTCTCCTGACCTTCACCTGTGTATCTACCATGGCACACAACACACACATACTATTTTTTTAAAAAACTAAAGAAAGAAACAGAAAGGGAGGAAGAAAGAAAACTTCTAATCAAAACAACTTAACTGATTTGAGTTTTCAAAATTGCCACAAGATGGCAGTAGAAATTAAGTCTAAAAGGAAAGTTGTGAAAGTTTGTTTTTAATTGTGTTTAAAGTGATTGTTTTTGTGCACTGTTGGAAAAAGGGATGCATAGGCCTTGGCATTTTGTCTGCAGGTGTTGGATTTCTGTGGGGGTGTTTGATTGCTTATGATCTGCACCTGAGGAGCTCTGCATCAATAAAAACGCCTGAGCTCAGACGCTCCAGGTTCCACTCTCAAGTTAGGCGCTGGACAGGATGGTGGTTCCCCTTTGAGGTCTGCCAGGGTTTCCACCTATGAAAATGCCACCATCTCTTCCTTGCTGAGCCCACACAGTAGTTAACTACTACAAATTACATGACCTTTCAGTCTGGGCCTTTAACTGTCACTGAGGCTGCACCTTCACCAATGGTCTCTACTGGGCTCTCTTCATGGTGCCAAGCCTTAGCTCAACATGACCCCTTCATGCCTTCAGAACCAGCAACACCTGGGTGACTCTTATAGTACCAAGTTTGACTACCAGCATGAGATACAGCCTCGCCAGTTCTAGAAGACAGCTTCTGTGTGCTGACCCTGAGGAAACATTTTCCAGGTTTTAAGATAGAGTCTGGTTTGCAGGAAAAACAACTAGTCTTCATCTGCAGGAAGGGTTCCCTCATGGGGTGGAGTTCTCATCACCATCACCAGTGCCTGAACTGTGTGTAGTCAGATTTGCAGGAAAAAAAAAAAAAAAAAAAAACTGTGCAGTTTAACTAAGTGGCTTTTAGACTCCAAGCTGAGGCTTCCACAACAGCAGGGAGTTCTGGGCCAGTAGGAAGAATCTCCAGTTGAAACATTCTGGCAATTTGGCTTTCTTTTTCACCACTGCTAAGGGGAAGCATATACTCTTCTTCATAGACCTCAAACATAACATCTTGAGCTTCACACACATACAACGCAGCTGTCAGAAAACTCAGTTTGTAAAACAGTATGCTACCACAATCGGCTGGAGGGAGCATGGGCTCCATGATCATGAAAAGCAGTTAGAACCTTGCTTTTTCCTGCTCCCAGCTGAACTTTATCTCTAAGGGCCTGCATTCTGTGGCTCTTACCTCAGAGTTTTTTTTCTCATTTATTTATTAATTTCACAGCCTTTTCTCTTCATAGAGGTTTATTTCCCTTTCTCTGCCTTCTCTTTCTTCAGGAGCCTTCAATTAATACCTTAATTTCTATCCTCTGGTAGCTTTCCTGAGGATACTTTACTGGACTCTGTGAGGTCTGGAGTTTCTGAATTCTTCTTCCTTGTCTCCACATTGGATTACCTGGTATGATATCCTGCCCCACGCTGGAGTGCCATTTGTAGTAGTAAGCTGCTTTGGCAGCTCACCCAGGAAGGCAAGGAGGCATATTTCATAATTGCAAACTCTGCCAGACCTCAGCAGAGGGAACCACCATCACAGCAAGCACTATGCTTGATCAACAGTGGAACCCCAAGCATGAGCTCAGGTGTTTTTATTCATGCAGAACTCCTCAGGTGCAGGTCATAAGCAATAAAACATCCCTCACAGAAATCCAACATCTGTAGACAATACAAAATGTCAAGATCCAGGCAGACCCTTACCCAACGGTGCACAAAACCATTATTTTATATATAACTAAAAATAAACTTTTGCAACAGAAAGTTAACAAAATGTCAATGTCTTTTGTAATGATGGCAACTTATTTCTACATTTCTGAGCCATAGCACACATGTGGAAGTCAGAGGAAAAATTGTGTGGAGTCAGTTCTCTCCTTCCACATTTGTGTGGGTTTCAGGGATCAAACTCAGGTCTTCAGGCTTGAACAGCAAGTCATTTATCTGCTCAGCCATCACCAGTCCACAAAACATCGGTTCTTAACCTGAAAGGTGTTTGGCTTCTCTGAGCATTAAAAGTAAAAATATGATCTTTGTTTCTAGTAACAATTTTTCATAAAGTCTGTTTTGTCTGTTACTAGTACAGTCACTCTGGTTTTCTTGTTTGCTTTCTGCATGGACTATCTTGTGTGTATGTGGTGCTGGGAATTGACTCTGAGGCCTCAAGAATACTCCCACTGAGCTACAAAACATTCTTTTCCTCCCTTCCTTCCTTCCTTCCTTCCTTCCTTTCCTTCCTTCTTTTCCAAAAAACATAACATTCTACCACTGAGCTGTATCCCCAGCCTGTTTTTATTTTCTGTAATTTTTCTCTTTTGACTTGGTGTGTGTACACATGCATGCATACCAAACCATGACATGTGTGGATGTCAAGAGACACCTTTGTGGAGTTGGCTCTTTCCTTCCACCCTAGGTGGGTTCTGGGGGTTGAATTCAGGTCACCAGGCTCGAGCAGCATTGGTCCCAATTTTTTGCCTTTTAATTGGAAACTTTAATACATTTATATCCAATGTAATTGCTGATAGAAAGAACTGCCATTTTGCTATTTCTTTTATATATGTCAAATCCTTTTTTGTCATTAGTTCCTTTTACTGCCTTCCTTTGTGTTAAATTGTTTTCTAGTATAGCCCTTATGCTCCCTTGTTATTTCTTTTACTATATTCAAAACTGTTTTGAGATTACAACTAACAATTTATAAAAACCTGGTTCAAATTAATACTACATTTAACATCAATACTATACTAAAACCTTATAGTTGTTAAATTATGTACTCAGCAACATAAATTTTAAATTATTGCCTTATACAATTGTCTTTTAAATCTGATGGGGGAAGTTACCAAGAAAAATGCACTTAAAATGTTTTTGTTGTACTTACTTACCTATATAATTATTTTTCTGCATTTGAGTTACTAATTAGTATCCTTTCATTTCAGCCTGAAAGACTTCATTTAGTATTTCTTATAAGGCAAGTTTGAGAGTGATACATTCACTATCTAAATTTTTATTTATGTAGGAATATCTTAATTCCTCTTTCAGTTTTGAAAAACAGTATTACTGGATATAAATTTCTGGTTGACAATCATTGGGAACTTTGAGTGCTGTCTTGTCCCTGCTATGTCTGACGAGAAAGTCAGTGCTAATCTTGCTGAGTATTATTTGTGATGCGTGGCTTCTCTCCTGCTACATTTAGGACTCTTTTCCAGGGAGAGGGCTCAGTTGGTAGAGTGCTTTCATGTAATGCATGAAGCTCTGACTTGATCCCCAGCATGTCATAAACTGGACATGGTGACACATACTTATAATTACAGCACTGGAGAGACTGAGGCTGAGGGATCAGGAGTTTAAGATGATCTTTGACTACATATCCTGGGCTATTTGATGCCCTGTCACCAAAAAAAAAAAAAAAAAAAAAAAAGTTCAATTAATCATTGGTTGTTATGACAAGAAATAAAACATAGAGTACTCAGAGTCACCCCCTCAAGTTAAATGGTTATTGAACACCCTGCAGGCTTTGTTTTTGATTTTTGTTTGTTTTGTTTTTGTGTTTTCCCTGGCTGTTCCTGGAATATACTATGTAGATCAGGCTGTCATCAAACTCAGAGATCCACCTGCCTCTGCCTCCTGAGTGCTGGGATTGAAGGCATGCACCACCATGGTCGGGCCAGTTTTGTATTTTGAGACAGGGTTTCACTGGGTGGAACAGGCTGGTCTTGAACTCAGAATTCTTCTGCCTCATCCTTCCAAGGACTGGGATTTTGAACTTTTGTCACCATGCCTAGCTGCTTCTTAAATTTTTTCCAATATCATTTAACTCTTTCATTTATTCTCCATCCTTCAACTTTACTTCACTTCAAACTACATGATTAACTGAAAACTTTTCAGTCTTCTCCCACAAGACCTTCAGCAGTTTTCAGTGTTGATCATTTTCTCTTTCTTAAAACAGTTTCCCACATTTTTTTTCTTTCTTATTCTAAATTCCAAATTTCCCTTTAGCTTTCCTGGCTTCTCTTTCATTGTCTCCTTTGCTGGGTTCTTCTCTACCCAGGTAAAAAACCGCACTTCTCAAGTGTTGGGGTCTTCCATATAAAGGGCCTCAGTCCTGGAGATATTGTAAAATGAAGAACATTGAGTTTTTGTTACTTCTTAACGCTAAAGGCTGACTTGGGTGTCTTCCTCATTCACTACCACCTCATTTTAAAACATGCTTTATTAGCTGGATATATTGGTGCACCTTTAATCCCAGCATTCAGGAGGCAGAGGCAGGTGGATCTCTGAGTTCTAGGACAGGCAGGGCTACATACAGAGACTCTGTCTCAACAGCCCCCCTAAGAAAAATGTTTTAATTTATTAATTTATTTAGTATGTTCCTATGTATGTGGGTACAAATGTGCCACAGTGTACATGTAGAAGTCAGAAGACAACTTTTGAGAACTGGTTCTCTCCTTCCACTGTGTGGGTTCTGGGGATCTAACTCAGATCAGGCTTGGCATCAAGTGCCTTACCCACTGAGCCATCTCATCAACCCATCCTTAATGTCTCTGTCTCTGTCTCTCTCCCTCTCTCTCTCTCTTTCTCTCTCCCTTTCTCCTCTTCTTCCTCCTCCTTTTTTTTTCTTTTTGAGACAAGTTTTCACTATATCCTAGAACTCAGTCTGTAGACCAGACTGGCCTCAAACTCCAAAGAGCCATGTGTCTCTGCCTCCCCAGTGCTGTGAGCAAAGTATGCACTACTGTGCCGTTTTTTAAAATTTATTTGATAATTTCATATTTATGTATCTTGATCATACCCAACCCCAATCACCTCCACTCTTTCCTCCTACCTTCATGTTCTCTTTTTTAATAATCCACTGAGTCCAATTAGTCTTGCCTACATGAACATGGGCAACCTACCAACCACATCCCCAAAGAAAAATGACACCACTTCAATTGCCAATAACTCCTCAGCTGTGGTGACACTTCATAGCTCTTCCTACATAGTAGAACTGTTTACTGGCTTCATCTTGTGCAGGTAGTCATAGCTGTTAGGAGTTTGTGAATGCAGCAGCCCATGGCATGTCCAGAAGACAGCAGTTCACAGCACTCCTCCCCATCCTCCAGCTCTTACATTTTTTCATCCCATCTTCCTTAGTGTTCTGAGCTGGCAAGGCTCTCACTTGAGCTTGCCATTTCCACTAGATTGGCTGGCTACAGAACCCTAGGGATCTGACTATCTCTGGTTCCCACTAGTGCTGGGGTTAAAGACTCGCACTGCAATGTCATGCCCAGGTTTTACATGGATGTTGGGGTTCCAAATACAGGTCCTCATGTTTACACAGCAAGCACTTTCCCAACTGAGCTGTCTACTCCCCCAGTCCCTAGTGGTTCTTTTTTTATTCAGTTTTCTTTCTTGATTTGATGAAGTACCGTCCTCATCCTTTCTTTTAGCATGTGAATATTATTATTGTTTGAAGGAGGGGATAGGGAGAGCAAGAACTCTAGTGTTCTAACACACATGTGGCGGCCAGAGGACAGCCTTTGGGGGTCGGTTCTCCCCTTCTCCCTTGGGTTCTGTGAATCAAACTTAGGCATTTAGGCCCTCAGGTTTATGTAGCTAAGCAGATGTTTTTAAGGGATGATCATCTCAGCAACCCACTTTTAGTGTTTTAGACATAGTTTCCTTTCCCTCTTTAATTGGGTGGTTAGGTCTTGGGAAATGTCAATGCCTGGGTCATTTTCTTTATACAGGACATAATCTTTTCTCTGTATATTACATCATTTGCACACTTACAGCACTTAGTCACCCAATGGACAACTCTTCCTTGAGACCTTCCTTTTATATAGCCTCATGGTTAGTTCAGGGTAAGAGCTTAGGCTTTTTCAAATGTTTCCTGCACTTGTGCACAGATCTTGGGCATGTGTTAGAATGTCTCGAAGTCCCCATAGACATTTCATTACTCCAGTTTTCCTTTATGTCTTTCAGTCTATCATTCGCCCCAACTGACAGTAATCTTCTCAGACTGCCAAAGCAAGTGCCTCTAATTGTTTTCAACAAACACTCTTGGGGAAGAGGCTGGTGTGTAGTGAGCTCTGAACTAAAAAACCTGGTGACATCTTAGTTCTAAGTCACATCAAACAGCAGTCCTGTGTGGGGGGGTCTTCCAAGGAACCAAATAGTTCAAATAATGACAGTTGTCTAAAAATGCAGCTTTGAGGGCCTGGGGAGATGGCTTAGTTGGTTCAAGTGCCTGGGGAAAGCATAAATACTTGGGTTTCAATCTCCAGCACCCATGTAAAATCCAGGCACAATGGCGTGGGTCTGTACCCCAGCACTGAGGAGGTGGAGACAGGAGGATTTCCTGGAGTGCTAATTGGCTATCCAGACAAACAGAACTAATGAACTCAAGATTCTGTAGGAGAGCCTGTTTCAAGAAATAAGGAACTGGGCTAGAGAGGTGGCTCAGGGTTAAAAGCTCATAGAGCTCTTGGAGAGGACCTGAGTTGCTCCTAGCACCCACATCAGGCTGCTCACAACTGCCTATAACTCCAGCTCTGGGGGATTCCATGCCTTGGGCACCTGCACTCACATGCACAAACCTCTTTTTTTTTTAGAAATAAAGCACTGACTAGGTGGTGACACATACTTTAATCCCCGCACGCGGCAGGCCTGCTTCACCATGATTCATGTTGGTTTTCAAACAGCACACAGGAGTAAAATGTCCCACAACAGATGCTTTTTTTCTTAATGTACATTCTCCAGATTGCCACCAGATCTTTATAATTTCAGGAATTCCGAAACAATATTCTGACCACTTCTGCAAACTCTCCTTGGCCTGGATGCTGGGGGCCATATTTTTGGAATTCTTTATTATACTTTTTCACTGATGTCTCTTCTAGATAGTTTGATGACTCTCATATTCAGCTGTACTTTCAGTACCATCTTAGAGGGAAGCTAAAGCACATCAAGGCAGTGAAGGGAAAAGAGCACTAGTGTGGGGGTTGGAGAGACTGCTCAGCAATTAAGAACACTGGCTGCTCTTCCAGAGGTCCTGAGTTCAGTTCCCAGCAACCACAGGGTGGCTCACAACCATCTATAATGGGATCAGATGCCCTCTTCTGGCATGCAGGTGGACATGCAGACAGAGCACTCATAAAAATAAATGAATAAATAAATCTAAAATTAAAAAAAAATGGTAGTGTTATCTGTAGCAATAATACTATGCAAAAAAAAAAGAGCACTGGTATGAGGTGCTGCTAAGTGACTTGTGAGCCTTTTCTCTTACCATTAGCTCTCACCCTAAAATATATACGAAAAAATCTTTGAACCCATTTCTTTTGCCCTGGCCCCTGAATCCCTTCTGAATTATCTCACTGGCTCATATTTATGCTTTCCAGAAACCCCTTCACCAGCTTCAACTCATAGCCTCTCTTACAGGTAAGTAACATTTTAAACATTTTAATTCCTTTTTTGTTTTGTTTTGAGGCAGGGTCTCATGCAGCTCAGGCTGGCCTCAAACTTACTGTGTAGCTGAGGCTGTTGAGCTCCTGGTCCTCTTGCCTCTGTCTCCAAAGTTCTGGGATCACAGTCATGCACAACTATGCCTAGTTCTTGTGTCCTTTCCTAGGGATGTGTTCCCAGTGATTCTGCCTGCATTCCTAGGGCTCTTGTCTGATGGCCTGTACTACTGGCACCATAATCACAGTTTTATGAGGAGAGGAAGCAGTTCTGTGTATAATACGCAATCAAGTTATTTTCTTTCGGTTGTAGGCAGGATCTTCTCTTCTCTGGCCTACAGACTCACTCTACATATACCTGCATGTTACCTTTCCTCTACTGAGTAGTTTACCTCAGGTGTTACTGGCTGGTTGATTAGTGTATTGAGATATTGTCTTGGTTTATAACCCTGACTAGCCTGGAACTCAGAACTCACTATGTAGACCTGCCTGGACTTGAACTTGGCTTTAATCCTCCAGCCACTGGGGGTTCTGTCCCTGGGATTACAGTTGGGATAGTACAATTCTAGCTTTGCTGATGCTTTTATTTCCATTCCTTAGACCTTCACCTGCCTCTTCTGGACAGTCAGTTTCTTTTAGACCGTTCCTCAGTGGGAATTCAGGCCATAAAAGAGTCCTCACTCCCAACAATTCTGGTAAGTTAATGTTTTCAAGTTTCCTCTACAGTGAGGGGGAGGTCTGAATTTTGCCTGAATAATACAAACGTGTCACCAGTTGAATCCTAGTATGTACAGGCTGGCCTATAGGAATTAGGCTGGCTCTTCCCCCCAAGCTCGGAATCAAACCCAGGGCCAGGGCCTTACTGTGTGTGCAAACCACAAATTAGGTTTCCTGAGACTTGTTGTGTAGGTCAGGTAGCTTTCAACCATGTATGAGGACCAGGTTTGTCTCAAACTTGTGATTATCTCCTGGTGTCTACCTCCAAGTTTCTAACTACAGGCATGTACCATCAGGTTTTTCCTACCTCTCATGTTGGGGTTTGGTAAGAGGATACAGCAGCTAAGTGTTTCCTGCCAAGCCTGATGACATGAGTTTAATCCCTAGGACCCCAGGTGTGGGAAGTGTGTGGTGGGAGGAAAGAGAACTCCTGAAAGTTGTCCTTTGCCATCCACATGTGTACCATGGCTCCTGTGCACATGTGTGCTGGTACACACACACACACACACACACACACACACACACAATGTAAAAAATTAAGTTATGGATTTTTAAATCCCACATTGAACATGCTGGGAGTTCAGTTCCAAAGATTGTAAAAGCCGGTGTCTGTTTTTAAAGTACCTTTGGTACCAGCCCTGCTTTCATCTTCAATAGCTCACCCAAATTTTTATACAGGCTCATTCCACTCATAATTAACTCAAATCTCAGACTGTTCTGCCCACATACCATCCTATATAGCCATATTGGCATCAGAAAAAGAATATATATGATTATCCATTCTCAAAGTGCTTAGTTAATTGTTTTGAGAGGGTTTCTTTCATGTAGCCCAGGATGACCTATAATTCCCATTGTAACAAGCTCATCTCCCAAGTGTTGGGATTACAAGTATGTACTTTTTTTTTAAGATAAGGTCTTTTCATGTAGCCCAGGCTGACAATGTAATGTCTATAGACAGGTTGGTGTCAGACTCATGACTCTTCTGCCTCCATTTTACAGGTTAATAGGTTTTACAGGTTTATAGGACTTTACAGGATTATAGGCATACATCACCATGCCAAGCTACTTAATAGTCTTTCCCTTTACAAGTAGTATTTTTGTTTAAAGATCACTAGATGCCATGTCCCACAAGTAACATGGCTGAGGAAACTGACCAAGTAAGTTATCTTTCACTATTCTGTCCTATCCTTCAGGTCAAAGGGAGAACAGAAATACACCAGAGAATCCTCTAGGTTTCCAACTTCCAGTCCCACAGGTGAGGCTAGTCTAACTTATCTGTGTGTCAAATGCTCGAAGTTAGGCCTTCATACTAAAGGCTGAGGCTCAGGGTGGTAGATGATAACCAATAGAAAGTGACATAGGTGTTTCTATGATAAACAGGTGTTCAGTTTTTCAGAATAGTCTCATTTTAATGATTTCATCTTATTGTCAGATTAGTTTGCTGGTTTGGTGATTTTTAAAATTAAGTCACATAACAGTAACTACTAGTCTTGATCAAAAGCTTCCAACATTTCCAGTAGTTCCAGAACAAAGTTTTTGTTTTGTCTTGGGTACTGGGTACCTTGTACATTGTAGGCAAGTTCTGTCCCAGTCATCTGTATCAAGATCTTTTTCATTTTAAGTCAGATCTTAGTGAGCTGCCCAGGCTGGCTATGGACTTACAATCTTCTCGAATCAGTCCCCCAAACAGCTGTGATTACAGTTCTGCACTATCAGCCCTGGCAAGTAAAAATTCATTTTCAGTGCAATGTATCCTTTGGGCAAAGTAGGAAAAGCATTTATTTCTCCAGACACAGCTAGAATCAATTTATGGGACCAATCCTAATTCAAACAACAAAAGAAAAAGGATATGGTAGAAGTTTGTAAGGACATCCAGTAAGTGAAAAATCCAGTCTTACCTTTCAATTCCACTTTTGTGTCTTGGGTTTTGAGGTTTTTTGAGACTATTTTCATTGAAAGTTTTTCATGAATGAAGGAATAGCTCCAACATAGTAAGACTGGGATATATTTATTTCCATAACCCAGGATGCCCTTTATTTTATCAGCAAGAAATCAAAATTTAAATAGGGCCTGGTAGCAAAAGCCTGTAATCCCAGCTACTCAGAGACCGAGGCAAGGAGGATCACAAGTTCAAAGCCATATAGTGGCTATAGTGTGAGTTTCAGGCCTTAGTAAAACCCTGTCTGGAAAAATGAAAATTAGCCAGGTATGGTGGCAGGTACCTATAACCCCAGAATTTGAGAAGGTAAAATAGTTGGATCATATGTTTGAGGCCATCTTGAGTTACACAGCCATGTTCTAGGCCAGGTTAGCTAGAGACCTTGTCTCAGATAAAAGAATAGACAAACTAGGAATATAGGTCAATGGTAAATGTGCTTGCCTAAGAAAAAGAAATTAAGTTCTAAATAATGAAACCAATTTCTTTGTATGCAATTTAAAAAAAAATTAAAAAAAAAAAAGGTCTAGGGATGGAGCTCAGTTGTAGAGTAAAAGCCCAGCATTCACAAAACCCTGGGTTCAATTCCCTGCACTTCATAAAGCTAGGTGCATGCATTCAGGAGGTGGACATCCTTGCCCACATATCAAGTTCAAGTTCTTTCCATGTGTCAATGGAAAGAAGAGGGGAAGGGAACAGGAGGCTTTTGTGGCTGTTTTAAAAAAAAAAAAAGGAGCCCTGCATAGTGGCACATACCTGTCATCCAGCATTGGGAGGTGGAGGAAAATTAGGAGCTCAAGGCCAGACTGAGATACTTGAGACTGTCTCAAAACCAACAAAAGAAATAACTGGGGTGTAAGCTGTAGGAAGCAACAGTGAAGAAACAGCATCTCTCCCCCAGAACCTCACAAATACAGAGATTAACCAGTAAGGAAGTATAAAGAACTACAAACTCACGGCCTCCAACTGAACTTGTTAGAAACATGTTTACAACTGGGCATAGTGGTGCTTACCTGTCCCCTACCACTTGAGAGATCAAAGGAGGAGGATCAGGAGCTCAATCATACTAGGCTACATAGCAAGTTCTGAAGATAGCCTGAGCTATATGAAACCCTGTCTCAAAACAAAACAAAAAACCATTAATCTATGAGACAGTTGAGAACTCTTAGTTGGGCACTATTAAAGTTTTTTTTTTTCTGGGATAGAGTCTCACTTGTAGCCCTGGCTGGTCTAGAACTCATTATGTAGAAAATGCTGGCTTCAAACTCAAAGAGATCTGCCTGCCTCTGCTTCCTGAGTGCTGAGATTAAAGATGTCCAATACTATGCCTCTGTACTATTAAGGAACTTTAAACACAAGGAGTATTTTAGGTCTGATGACTCATGTGTATTTACACACACACACATGTAAATATAACATTTTTTTGGATAGGAAATTAAATGGCATCTAGATTTTGCTTTAGCATAATTTAGTAGAAAGATACAATATATAAGTAAAATATTGGCCATGAGGTTTTTGATGTTGGATGATAGGTTCATTATTCTAGTCTAACCTTCAAAACAAAACCTATTGGGGCTGGAGAGATGACTTAGAAGTTAAGAACACTGGCTGTTCTTCCAGAGGACCTGGGTTCGATTCCCAACACCCCACATAGTGGATCACAACACTAACTCCAGTCCCAGGGGATTTTCTGGTCTCTGTGGTGCATAGACATACATGAAGAAAAACATCCATAAACAAAATAAATACAATTTAAAAAACAAAGCATTAAGAAGTAAAAATACTTATTGAAAAAGTCCCATATACCCAGAGGTGTAATATCTCTGCCTTTGTGTTAATTTCTTTTTGATAGGATAGTCAAATGTTCTAGTCTTCCAAAAGTTTTGCAATTATTTTACATTATCATCATAAAACACTGAAATATTCTTGAGTTTCTTAAGTAGCAACAAAGCCTTCATCACACAGGATGTCTCAAATCTTAGTTTGGGCTGGGCATGGTGGCACGCACCTTTAATCTCAGCACTTAGAAAACAGGCTAGCAGAGCTCTGTGAGTTCAAGGCCAGCCTGGTCTACATGGCCAACCTCCAGGCCAGCAGAGATAGTGAGATTGTCTCAAAACAATGTCTTAAAAACAAAATTTCTTTTAGTTTGGAAGTTGGTCATCATACAATGAGGAGAAACCATGGGGAAGCAATGGCAGTTGGTTTTGTTCCATTAAACTTTACTGGCTGGAAACACCTTACTAGTCTGTTTTGTCATAACGTGCAAGTATGTTCTCTGCAGCAGACATTCCACCAACAGAAGCAAATGGGATTAGCCAGGAGAGAAGGATGGAGCATCTCCAGATAAGAGATCCCTCTTCCAGGTCTGACCTGTGCATAATGCTCAAGGATGGAATGCAGTTCCAGTACCCACTAGAGGATATGGGCTTGGGCAGTATACACCTGCTGTTTCCTGGTTTCATTCTCCAACTGTTCTCTTGAACTTTATCTTATATATCTTTTTCTCTCCAAAAAATTTAAAAAGTTAAATTATTTTGTGTGTGTGTGTGTGTGTGTGTGTGTGTGTGTGTGTGTGTGTGGGTATATCACTTGCGTATGGGTACCTTGCATATGGGTGCGCATGCCCTTAGAGGCCAAAAGAGGGTATGTGATCTCCTAGTCAGGCATCTTGTGAGTTGGCGTGGGTGTTGGGGAACCCAGCTTGGGTTTTCTTGAAGAACACAAAGCACTCTTAACTGCTGAGCCATCTCTCCAGCTCCTTGAATTTTTTTAAAATTAATTTTGTCTATGTACTTGTGGGGGGTCAAAGGACAACTTATGGGAGTGGGGTCAGTTCTTTCAACCATGTCCTGGGGGTCCAACTCGGGTCACTAGGCTCGGCAGCAAGTGCCTGTGCCCTCTAAGCATTCTCACTGTCTCTGTCTTATATGAATGCACAAGAGAAGATGGTCATCTCTCCCCTACATGTACTGCTTTCATTTCCTAGTTTGAACGAAAGTTGCAGAAATCCTTGGCACCATGCTTGGGTTAGGTGGACTGGATGATAGATTTTTCCTGGTTTCATTTCTGGATTTTACTTCTTAGCTTTGGAATTCTATCCTGTTGCCGCAACTGTTCCTCACCATAATTTATTATACTTCTCATTTACCCACTGTTCTACGTAAAGTTCCTATGAAATGTTTTGATTTTCCTTTATCAAAACAATAGGTAGAATAGATTTCCAGCTTATAAAATTATAAAGAGGAAGAGAGTATAAAATGGCTTTTATGGCTACTGCAGCTCTCTTCTATTACAGGTCCTAGAACAGTGCATGAGCAAGTGGGGTGACTGTCACTGCTGAAGCACCAATAAATCTTGTCATCAGACTGCGGAAACACGTGTGTGCTGACAGATGCAGACTGTCTTCTAGTTTCCTATTTTTATTTAATTTACCTCAATGTGTCCTAACTCTTTAAATAATAAAAATATACTAAATCAGAAATAATTTTAAAGTGGTGCTGGGCTTGAAACTAGGGTGTCACACATGGTAGATAAGAGGCTGAGCCAAACAACCAGCCCTTAAATCAGTTGTTGATGGACTTGGCTACATTAAACCCTAGACTCAGCCTGGGAATAGACGTAGCCCAGTTGGCAGAGTGCCTGCCTATTACCATACACAGAGCCTGGGTTTGATCCCAGTACTGCATAAACTGGGCATGCTTATACTAAGTGTTGGGAAAACAGGAGGGGTAGAAGTTCAGTGCCACCCATGGCTTCACAGTCAGTTCAAGGCAAGCCTTTAAAAAAAGAAAATATGTATGTGATATGCATATGTTATGTATGTATATGTATATAGTCTTTAAATCATAGGAATGGCTAAGTGGAGAAGAGAAGCAGTTTCATTTTTGGTCTTTTTTATTATTTTAGCAATTTGGGGCTTGCACTTTATTTTCAGATGACTAACCCATTGTTAGTGATCCCCAGTGTTGAAATTTATTCTAGAATATCATTGAGTTAGAAGACCATGGTCCTTCTGTCCCCAAGATAGATCCTATAAAGAGGGAAACATTTCTTGTTAGATACAAATTTAACCAGTAGCAAAAAAGAAGAAAACACAACCAAAAGCCAACAGTCTATTTCTATCTGGACAGAAAGTAGTGTCAGGTTTGTAAATCAAACTGCAGCCACCCCACCATCCTGCTCTTCTATCACACTGTGACATTATGTTTCAAGGCAAGCTCTCACATAGTCCAGGTTGGCCTTTAACTTGGTATGTAGTCAAGGCTGGCCTTGAATTCCTTGATCTGCCTCCACCTGCCAAGTGTTGTAGTCACAGGTGCCATGCCAGGCTCATCAGTATGCTTTAAAGGGCAAATCCCCTTATTCCCATCTCCAATAAATATACAGACTAATACTCACAATCTGATTATTAAAATTTTTCACAAACTCTGTGTGTAAAGATTTACCCTGAGACAATAGTGAGCAAAGAGGGGATTTCGTAGAAATAAAAAGGTAGAAGACAGATTAGTCCCAGTATCAGAAGCAGGAACATTTACTATTGTATGAGTGAAAGACAGAATAAAAACGTCAAACTGTGAGAGGAAGTGGTGCCTATGACAAAACGGAGACATTGCAAATACATTCTAGTTGCAGTGGACATGGGCATGTGCTCAGGAAGACAGAGCGGGCACAGAGTAGCCTTGTATTCTCTGATAAGCGGTGGGATTTGGGGTGCACTGGGATAATAAATTAGATCTCAATACTTCTCTCCATTTCAGGTCCCTTGTAGATGTAGGGCTAACTACATCTAAGTGTACTAAGGAAAGTGTACTAAGGAGAGCAGAGCCCTTTTCAGCCATTGTTCACCCTCTGCAGAGGCTGGAGGACTGGATTTGTGATGATCCAGTACTTTGTATCCTGGTCACCCAATCTACTGTCAAATTACTATATCCCCGTTACCTACTCTGAAGAACAAAGATTTTTAGTTCTTTGTGACAGAGTAATTCCAAAAAGGTTTAAACGGTCACTAAGTTGGTTCATCTTTCAGTAATAGACCCCCCCCCCTTTTTTCCTGAGCCCTCAGTCCTGAATGATGACATCATCATCATCATCATCATCATCATCTTCCTCCTCCTCTTCCTCCTCCTCCTCTTCCTCACCATCTTCTGGCAGTTCTTCATTGTCCTCCTCCTCGTCCTCCTCATCTAGACAAACCACCACCTCTGCTGGCTTAGGCAGGCGAGAGTCAAACCAGTCCAGCACTTGCTGAGTGCTAAGCCTTGATGCCTGACTCAGTTTAAGGATATCAGCTTCCTGCAGCTGCTGGTGGGATGCCCAGTACCTCTCCAAAGGTCGAATGTCTGGTGGAGGCGGTGGGGCTGGCAGAGGTGGTGTCTTGGCCCATTCTTTCAAGGAACGAGTTGAAGGTGGTGTGGGAATGGCTGGATCTTGAAAACTAGGGGCACCAAATACTGCATTGTCCCGAAACCACTTCAGTTGTCCATGCTTTAAGGCATATCGTGTGTCACCAAACCACTGAATGATCTCAGGGCGAGGTAAACCAGTGATCTGTTCTAATTTATGGTAATCTTCTCGCCGTGCCCATTGGCACTGTAGAAAAAAGGATTTGAGGATGGCCAGCTGTTCTTTGGTTTTACGCTTAGTCTTTCGCTGGCGTTGCATATCTGGGGAAAGGTATTCTGTGGGACCAACCCGACTTGCTACTGAGTTATTCCGTAGCCTCTGGGGCCAAGGTGGCTCTGTTTGTGGAGACAGCACCTGCTCACTATGTGAGAACGACTGTGGGATATAGCCCAAAGGCTGGAGGGTTTTAGGGGTGGCAGCAGCTCCATTAGCCAATACCTGGAAAGAAGGAGAAGAGGTAGAAGATGGAGGGGTCCCACTAGGTGTGGATTCCTCCTTACAACTACTGGCAAGTAATGAGATGGACAGGGGCTTGTCCCCAGCACGTGGCTGATGGACAGCTGTGGAATGGTTCCAGGAAGCAGTCCCTCCTCCACATGACTGGTCAGGACCTCTGCCTGCCTGTTCCTTAGAGAGGCCACTAATCTGAAGATCCTGACAAAAATCTGATAGGTGGGGGAACGGTATGCTGCCTGTCATCAGAGGTTCCTTCACTTTCTGGTGACTCAATGGCAGCCGTGGTACCTGAGAGGGTTCCTCGGGTTCAGCCTTCAACTCTTTCATCTCACTAAGACCCAGAGGACACAGTCCAAGAGCAACCTGATCTGGAGGGGGCACTGGAGGCGTCTCCTGTGAGGGCTGCACTGCATGATGCGTGAAAGAGAGAAGAGACTTGAAATGAAGCTGATCTCGGTGGTACACCACTCGGGCTCGGGTCTCCTCTATCTCTTCAGATGACCAGCTAATGCCACAGCGGAGGCGTTGGGCCATGAACCAGGTCTTCACCTTCTCCATCTGCAGCCCATACCTCAGACAGATGAGAGCAATATCTGCCAGGCTTGGATAGGGGAAGTAGCTAAAGGTTTGTAGCAGGTATTCGTTTCCATCCAGCTCACTGGTCTGGGCTGCTTGAGTCCATACAAGCTGTAGCTCCTCGGAGATTGGAGGGAGGCAGATGAGCCCTGCTGCTGAGCTGTTAAGACTGCTGGCATCTTTATTAGGAGGCATGATGTGTTCTGATTTGTGCCCTTCCAAGACAGCTGTAATAAGAAGAGAAACAGCTCCATCACCGAGGTTCCTCTTGGCCCATCATTTAATTTTTACCAAGCTGCTGGACACCAAACAATTTCTATTTGAATCATGTTGTATTACTCCTAAAATGCTTCAATCATTTCTCAATTTTTACAATCTTGTCAAGTCATCAGTACCTGCTGTAATTCCTGGTTCTTTTAATGAAACAAAGCCCATAGATATTGAGATAAAATAACCCTAAGTCACATGACAAGAAAAATCTGTCTTTAGAGGTTAAGGAAAAAAGTTATCTTCCTGAAGCCTTTACCTTTCCAGTTTAAATTTGTTTCCGAAAGCTATCTCTCACCTTTATGTTCATGGGACCGTACTCACAAACTGAATACTTAACCGCAAAAGCAAGACCTCAGGCAGTAACTCAGGATGATCACTCTTCAGCACCTAACAATCTCTAAGTACTTCCAGAACAAGGAGACAGGAAAACAATCTGCCAGTCAGGATGGGAGTGCATACTTACAATCCCAGCACTTGGGAGACAGTAGGACCCAGAGTACGAGGACAGCCTAACCTACATAACCTTATTTCAAAACATACCAACAAAAAGCCAACATCAGAACAGGGTAGAGGTCCTCTGCCCAGACTCCAGACCCCCTCTTTCTTTCTTGGTAATGGAATGGTGCTGGGAAGTACCTTAGGTTTTTCCCTGTCCCAGTAGAAAGACTCAGAGGCCAGGATCTTGAGATAAAAGCTTACTCCCCCTAGGCTGGGGCTTGTGGAAAGGGCTCTTGTGTTCCCTCAATCAGCTTAACAAAGGCTATCCCCTCCCAAAGTCTTTGTCTCCTCTCACAGCTCAGCCTCTCTAGGGTCCAGAGATGACCCCTGGCCCCATTAAAAGCCCACTCCACAATGGGCAAAAGGGCTCCTGCTCTTATCACTTCACTCCAGCTTGCTCCTCAAAACCAAGCGGACAGGCCACTGGACACTGCGGCTAGTCCCTACACGCTCCTCACAGCAGCACTGCTCCCAGGGTTATGGGCAAGGGGACCTATTCATCCTTCAGTGTCTGCTGAAGTTATTTCCCAGAATATTCTGTAAGCATTTTAATTCAGCTCTCCCCTTGGGCATTAGAGATACTTTAACACATTATGCTTTATTCCTGGAGGAATCCCATTGGTGTTTATATTATTTCTGGTCTGTTCAGGATAGGGTAAGATTCCCGCGTGAATGCTGATTGAGAATACAAATTTCAAGCCCACAAAGAGTGGTGTACCAGGGGCTACTGTTTTCACTTCTTTGGAGACCTTCTCCAGGCTAGGCAAGCACCAAGAGATCAAGCCCTATGGCTTCATTGATTTTAATCTCTAAACTTTTTAAGTTGGATTTTATTTTTCGAGTGTTTGATCTGTTTGTGTGCACCATGTGCATGTTTGGTATCCTGAAAGGTCAGAAGAGGGCATGAGATCTCCTGGAACTGGAATTATAGTTGGTTATAAACTGCCACGTGGGTGCTGGGATTAGAACCCAGATGCTCTGCAAGAATAACAAGTGCTTTTAATAGCTTGAACTCTCTCTCCAGCACCTAGAGGCTTTATGATTACAAAACTTCACAATCATTTTGTTTGCCATAGCTTTTAACAATCAAATCTAACAGGATAGAGTCCATGCAGATCCTAAAAGCAGTGTACTTGAAGGGTACTTAACAGGAGAGGAGGTGGGTCTAAGTGGAAGCAGCTTATGAATTCTTAGCTCCTGCTACTTAGCAGCTAGCTCTGTGAAGCTAGGCAAGTCACTGGAACCCTAATGACCCTCTGTTCCAGTCCCCTATGTAGAGAATGCTGCATGTACATAAAACATTGTCACCAAGCATCTTTCGCATGCCAGGCATTCTAGTCAAAAGCAACAGTCTTTGGAGGTGGAAGTTTGGAGGTGTGGCAGACTTGAGATTTACTGCAGCTTCCCTGCTTTCTAGAATGCTGTGTGTCCTTAGCCAAATTATTTCACCTAAGGCTTAGTTTCTTATCAGAAAAAAAGTACTTACCTGGGAAGTCTATACTGAGGTAGAAGCCAGTCTTCTGGTAGGAAGCACTCTACCACTGAGCTATATAGTCCCAGCCCCCCATGTTTTTATATTCTACATTTTGGGGTTTGGATACAACTTCAGAATGGATTTTGTTGCTTTGAAAAAAAATTTTTTTTAAATTTATATATATTATATATATTGCTAGAGAGAGGCCTCATGCTTGAGCATGGCTGCTCTTCCAGAGGACCCAGGTTGAATTCTAGCACCCACGTGGCAGTTTACAACCATCTGTAACTCCGATCCCAGAGGGTCTGATGCCCTCTTCTGGCCTCTGTGGGCATTGCATGCATGTGGCACACAACTCTTATGTTCAACAAAATACCCAGACCTGTAAAAGAAAATGAAGGGGTGGGGGGCATAGATATGCTTCAGCTAAGCCTGACAACCAGAGTCTGATTCCCAGGACCCACCTGGTGGAGAGAACCAACTCACACATGTTGTACCCAAGAAATGGTCTAGTCAGTGTGAAGGCGAGAGCTAACAGAAGAGAACGTGAGGTGTGTGCAGTCACATGTCTGCAAACATTGAAGTCTGCTATCCTTCAGCTTTCTCACAGCACAGACTGGATTATCTCAGGGCACTGCACACTAACACAGTGTAGTGTACAGTCTACATCTGGTTCTCATTAACACACAAAAGTTGTAGTGGAATTCCTGAAAAAGAATGTTATTTAAGCATTCACTTTGAGCACTCAGCAGGCAAAACTCTGTGAGTTAGAGGCCAGCCTGGTCTACAGAGTGAGTTCCAGGACAGCCAAGGCTACACAGAGAAACACTGTCTTGAAAAACAAAACAAACAAAAAAAGAATGTTGTTTATGTAGTTTTAAATGAAGACATAGCAGTATGGCTGGTAATTCTCTGAAGAATCTGCTTTTGAATTAGGAGCACACTACAACCAGGGTGGCTCATAAGAATAACAAGTAGATGGTCAGACATGGTAGGCACACACCTTTAGTCCCAGCATGCTAGAGGCAGAGGCACAAGAATCTCTGTGTAAGTTTGAGACTAGCCTGTTCTACATAGTGAGTTCCAGGATAGCCTAGGCTATGTAGAATCAAAAAACAAACAAAAAAGAATGACAAGTAGGCTAGACCCTACACACTGCCAGTATTCTTGGGCCTCCATTTTGGACTGGGTAGATAAAGAATATAAAAACTGGAGAATTTCTATCTGGGGCAGAGACGGTGGTGGTATATCCATTAATCACATCTGTACCTTTACTACAGATGCCAAATATACTATTCTGCTTAGGCATTAATTTAAAAAACACACTCATAACACTCTTCCCTCCCTTTGACTTCCAACATCCCCAGCAGCCTAAACTTGTGGTTTAAATGTTCATTCACTGGTAGGGATAAACAGGACTCTGGAATGTTCTGTTTGAACACAGGCTGGCACTAAATAGAAAACAAAATGAAAAACTTCTCAATTCCTTAAGTCTTTATTCAAGATCTGAAGTACGGCCTAAGGTGTGTCTGGGTAATAGTGTTAACAGCCTTGAGGACTTCTGTGATGGTTACAGTGCTTCTGAACTTTTTAGATCACGAATTTCTCTTAAGAATCAGAGAAAAATTACAGACCCTTGGGCTGGAGAGATGGTTTAGCACAGGTTCAGTTCAAGGCACCCATATTTAGGTGACTCATAACCATCT
The DNA here is from genome assembly GCA_026225945.1 of Cricetomys ansorgei. Taxonomy (NCBI): domain Eukaryota; kingdom Metazoa; phylum Chordata; class Mammalia; order Rodentia; family Nesomyidae; genus Cricetomys; species Cricetomys ansorgei. The sequence continues at coordinate 3,162,411 of JAMJFZ010003384.1, forward strand.
GTAACTGCAGTTTCATGGGGTCCAAGACCCTCTGGCTTCTGTGGGTGCCCAATTTGGACAGGGTACCTGTGGCATCAGTTGGGGTGGGAAAGGTGCTAAATGGTTCAGAAGCCTGGCTTAAGTGACTCACTAGATACATGGCCAACACCCACAGTGTGTTTCCACCCACAGTGGATTCTCAAGGTTACTACTCACTAGTGCAATGGTACTGGCTTTATTCAGTTGTCTGTGTGCTTGGAACTGTGCTTCTACAACTGTGTATGCCCTATATAATTGCCCAATTCTGGGTCATATCTGGGTATATGTATAATAAGGTAATTAAACATCAAGCAAACTTATCCAAATATGAAAACTAAGTTTCTGTGAAAACCAAGTCACCTCAGGAGGCTGAGGCAGGAGGATCAGAAATTTGAGGTCAGCCCGAGCTACCCAGTATAACTGTATAAACAAAAAAAATTAAATGCTTTGGAGAGGCTAATTCAAGAGTATGCATCAAAATCTTGCCAGTTAAGAGTGGGCAAGGCAACTGTGTAAGACTGAAATGAGTGTGCTCCACTCAGATGGCTTCCAAGTGTCTCTAATCTCACTTCACTTTCAGGAAAGCCAAACTGAAAATAACACATGATCAAAGCAAGAAGCTCTCATCTATCTAGTAAAGTGGCATGTTAGAATTACCTGGGAAACTTAAAAGGCCACCCTCCTCCCAATTCACATCTATCAGTGGACTGGGACACAGGCACTCATAGTTTAAAAAAGTTCTCAGGGTGCAGTGAATGCTATAAAGATGGGCTAAACACGTCTCAAAATACACCAAAGGTGGGTGAAATCTACTTTCAGTTATAAAGTTTAGGATATGCATGTATTTTTTTAATTTTTTGACTTCTGGCTTTTGCAATTACTGCTATCTACCTACTCTAATACTACAAATGGACTTCAACCATATGAGGCTCTTAAGACACAACACTGATCTAGGACCACACTGATTTTCAGACAAGTCTCAAGCTTGAGTTTTCTTCCCGCTTACAAGTCTCAGACAGGGAAGCAACACCGGGAACCTCTGAGGGCTTTTCGTTTCCTGGTTGGTTTTCTCGGTACGGTGGGGCACGAGAATCAGGGACCGGTTTCTTTTAAACCTTTCATTCCCAAAGGGCATTGCTCCCCAGAAGATCCGGCTGTGCACGCGTGTTGAGGTCGCTATGAGGTAGTCATGGGGATGGGGGAGGCCCTGGAGGCAGTCTGAAGGGATCCGAACTGGGTCAGAGAACAAAAAGTTGCTGCACTTGGGGCGGTGAGCCCCAGGGGCAGGCGAACCTGCATCCTCGCGGAGGGCGTCCCAACCCAGCCTTTCCCATCCCCCTACACACACTCCTTAGCCTCCCCGGGTTGCAACACAGAGTCGAAAGTCCAGTGGAGGAAGGGGAATGGGGACAGAACCCAACAACTTCCAACGGAGGATTCTCCTCCCCCGCAAGGATGGGCTCCGAGGGTCGGAGGTTTCGCACCGGCCGGGAGGCAGGCCCAGGGGCTGGGGGTCGGTCACTCACCGCGGTGCGGCCCGGGCGGCGGCTCCCAGCCTCGCACCGTGGGCCGGGGCGGGAAGGGGGAAGAGGGCTGGGGATCCAAGAGGGAGGGGGCTCGGGACGACCTGCTCCTGGCACGCCGACCCCGCGAAGCCCGGGACCGCCGCTGCCCCCGCCCCCGGAACGGGGCGCTCCGCCCCTGCTTGCCGGGCTTCCAGGCGGAGGCGGGGCCGAGGTCCTGATTGGTGGGCAGGCACGGGCGCAAAACACTGGGCCGGCCATTGGCCGCGCGGGTCTCGGCCGAAGTCCGCGATTGGCTGCGCGGGCCTAAACGGGTCACAGCGGGCGCTCGGGGCAGGGAACGTCTTCTCGGGCCCGGCGCCTCCTGTGGACCTCCGCCCCTTGCGGTCCTTCCCGAGTTCTTTACCCGGCTGCCTGGCTCCCGGGAGGCCCTTCGGAAGACCTATTAAAATATCCCCTCAGAGTGGAGCCCAGCTGCCGCCAGCCGCAACCAAACGCCGAGCTCAAGACGGATCAGGTGTTTTGGACCAGAAAGACGAGGATCTTAAGAACCTAAAGACTTCGGCCACTTCTGAGGTCAAGGTGGCAACAGCAGGTGGTTCCCAGTGATGAAATAAATACTCTGGTTTTGGCTGTTAGAGTTTGACAAGATGTGTTCACTAGACCATTTTCCCACATGGTACGAAGTTCTCGACCTAATTTAGAATATTTAAAATTTACTTAGTATTTACTTGGGAACAAAACTTTCTGAAGTGACTTCTTTTGTTGACATTTGAAAAGGCCCCATCTTTGATTTTTCAGAGCCGATTTCTCTGTCTAGCCCTGGCTGTCCTGGAACTTGCTCGGTAGACCAGGCTGGCTTCGAACTCAAAGAGATCCATCTGCCTCTGCTTCGCAGATGCTGGGATTAAAGGCATGCACCATCATCAACCGGCAAAAAGTCCAATCTTGACTATTCAGGTCTCTTAAAAGGCAATATCAGACCTTACTTGTATTCCCAGACCGACATTTACTCTCCTTTACCTACTCTTGCCATGGATTTTGCTTTAAAAGAACAAGTGGAGGCTGAAAAATGGCTCAGAGGTTAAGAACACATGTTGCTCTTGCAGAAAAGCTAATTAGGTTTCCAGCACCTACATCACAACCACCTGTAACCCTAGCTCCAAGGGATCTGAAGCCCTCTTTTGGACCATCTGAGCACCTGCACTCACATGAACATTTCCCCGTGTTCATCGTCGTCGTCGTCCTCCCCCCCCCCCCCCCCCCCCCCCCCCCCCCCCCCGCTATTTTAAAAAATAAATCTTAGCGGGGTGGTGATGGTGCACGCCTTTAGTCCCAGCACTTAGGAGGCAGAGGTGGGTGTATCCCTGTGAGTTCAAGGCCATCCTGGTCTACAAAGTAAGTTTGAGGCCAGCCAGGACTGTTAAACAGAGAAACCCTGGCTTGAAAAACCAAAAATAATAAATCTTAAAACAAATAAAAAACCCAAATGACTTTTCATCCTAAATAGGGCACCAAAGACAGACCAAAGAGATGACTCCACCCAAGGATAGCTTAGTGAACCAGATTTTAATGGGGATTCTTTATAGAAGCAAGAGCAAGTTATCAGTGAATAGAGGATTTCCTCATCCTGACAACTGTTAACTGTTTATATAGCTTTAGGGAATTAAGGAAGCCTTCATTCACAGGAGCTCCTGAGAGCTCCTCCCCCAGCAACCCAGTGGGTGGGACCTCATGAGCACCTCCTTTTCCTCTGACAGTGTTAATGGGCCCAATCTTGTGTGATCTCCAGCAGGTAACCAACCACAGGTGTTCTGATCAGGAAGGGACAATTTGACTATTCCCTAAGGACAGCATTCCATCCCACATGTCCTCTCTAAGAAACCAAGCACAAACTCCTTCATTCTTCAAGGCTCCACTCCAAAGCCTAGTGCTCTTTGCAGGCTGACATCTTAAATGTCTCTGCTTCAATGCTGAGATGTATTTTCTGTTGCTAGTCTGTTATCTGCCTCCAATCCCCCTTCCTCATTACACTTAGTAACTTGGTCTCAATATTAAAAAGCTATGTCCTTCAAACACCTGGCAAAAACACTGCAGGGGGTAAACAAGGAAAACAGGCTCCTTTTTAAAGTTTTGATCTATCAGGCTTTGAGCCAGAGCTGTTGATATTTACAAGACATCCTTCTCAATCACAATACAATGTTCCATTGGTTGATTGGTAATGAAGAAAGAGGAAATGGAACACTTTAGGTGGCAGCCTTCAATACCACCACCAGGGAAATCATCCTCTCAATGTAACAGGACCCAGGTCTTAGCACAACTGACTCCATGATGGAAGTGCCATTCAGGCTGTAAAACTCAGCAAAGACAGCACCACCAGCCAAAACAAAAAGACCTAATCCTTCAAAGTCCATATTCTGGGAAAGACTCTAAATGTACTAACCTTGCTTTTTTGGCTTCTTTAGCTTTGCTTCTGGCTGTTTTGTTAGCTGAAGTATGTCAACCCAGGACATGGTTTTTGCACTTAAAAGTTCACCCTGAGAAAGGCTTGGGCTACACTGTGATCCTGAACACCCAGTGTAGTCACCAGCCAGCTGATAGACTTTTTATTGGCTTAAACCCGTGTTCAAGCAGTCTTCTCTGATGAATACCACACAACAGTTACTCTTTATTGGACTGGGTTGCTTGGAAAGAATCTATGCTTTTTGGGCTGGTAAATCAGGAAGGTGCTATCTGTGGGAACTAAACACCTTACTCCTGAGAGTTTGGTAACTTTGGACAACAATTACCAGCTTAATTTTGTTTTGTTTTGTTTGAGACAGGGTTTCTCTGCGTAGCCCTATCTGTCCTGGAACTCACTCTGTAGACTAGGCTGGCCTCAAACTCACAGAGATCTGCCTGCCTGTGGGATTAAAGGTGTGTGCCACCATGCCCAGCTCAGTTTAGGATTTTAAAAGATGACAAATCAGTCACATTTCACCTTTCAAACATTCATTCCCAAGAGTTAGAGGGCTGGAATGATGGCTCAGGGGTTCAGAACACTTGCTGATTTTCCAGAGGACTAGGGTGTGGTTCCCAGCACTCAGAGGAGGCTGACAAACATCTGTAACTCCAGGTCCAGGGATCTGATGCCCTCTTCTTGCCCTGGGGGCACTCCATGTATGGTGCACAGACTAACATGGTGCAAACCACTCATACATATAAAATAATCCACAGGAGGGTTGGTGGAAAGAAAAACCACAGAAAGAAGAAACTCCCCTACCCTGGGAGTCTTAACCTCCAGGTTTAGAGGACCAAGTAGACCTGGCTGTGAAAATCAGTGAGCATCATCCAGGCCTACAAGGAAAGAACCTGCCTTTAGCAGAGTAACCACCTCAACTCTTCCAGGCCCTCAAGACTGGGGGCTCGTCATCCTCGCTGCATGTTAACGTCCCATCTTTGGTGATTTTTTTTTTCTCATGCTTGCAAGCTGTCTTAGTAGTAAAGGGACCTGCTGCCATAAATGCCCTCGGTTTGATCCCAGGGCCCCACATGATGGATAAGAGAGAACCGACTCCAGAAAGATGTCCTCTGACCTCCACACAGCCTGTGGCATGAACAGGTTTGTACATGTACACATACGCTTATGCACATATGCACACAAAAGTGTCATTTTTAAAAAATGTCGTCCCTTTGCATGGCTGAGGTATTAGCAGGGCTGACGAGGGGAACCATTAACCTACGGGGTTCCAGAGCCTTTCTTAAAAAAAGACCTCTACCAAAGCGTCCGTTAACATGTTAACATGGTGTAGGCTTATTGTAAAGTTTGAAAATATACAAAGTGGGAATGCTAACTTGTTAAGATTGGTATGTCCTTCCTTTCTTCTCCATCAAACCTTTCCTTTTGTCAGCTGGCAATGAATGCCACAAACATTCTGAGGTTGGCTGAGCTGGGAATACACTTACTTTGGATTTAGTAGGGGTACTTATGTGGTTTGCAGTGATGTCTGTTAACATATTATCCTGGGGCTGGAGCGATGGCCCAGCAGTTAGGAACACCCACTGCTCTTCCAGAAGCCATGAGTTCAATTCCCAGCAACCACATGGTGGCTCACAAACCATCTATAATGGGATCAGATGCCCTCTTCTGGCTCATAGATGTACATGCAGATAGAGAGCTCATATGAATAAAATAAACAAGCAAATAAACAAACAATAATTATCCCATTGCAGGCATGGGTTTCGGACTGAACTGTCCCCTATTCATGTTAAAACAGTAAAGCAGCAACAGGAACTCCAGTGCCTCAGAATGTAACTATGTGGAAATCTTTAAAGAGGTAATTAATATCTTTAAACTCTAAAACAATATGGTGTCCTAACAGAAATTCAGACACGGATGTGAATGCACATAGAGAATCCTATGAGGGTTTAGTGGGAGTAGGCATGGGATCTCCCAGCACTCTAAGAGGCAGAAGCAGAATGATCATCACATTCAAGGCCAAATTCAGAGTCTACACACGGAGACCCTGCTCGGGGGGTAGAGGAGACCATAAGGAAAGACCTCAGAGTGAAATCAACATCTTCACCTTGGGCTTCTGGTCTCTGCTCAGTAGTAGAATGCTTGCCTACCACTAGCAAGGGCTTGGGGAGGAGGCCCAGCACCAAAAACAAAACACTCACAGAAAACCCAAACAAAAAAACCTGAGACAACACAAGACACTTAGCTCGTGCCATGTTTTCACGGCAGCCCTAGCAATACCTTACATCACACAGGAAAGAAATGAGATGGCCAAAGTGTTGTCTGCTCTGAGACAGGCCCTCAGCAGTAGCCAAGCCTCAAGTGCCAAACTCTTACTACGTAGACCAGGCTGGCCCTGAACTCAGAGATCCACCTAACTCCGCCTCCTAAGCGGTGGGACTAAAGATGGCTTATTTGTGTGTGTGTTCTGTGTCTTTAAAAACTGGTTCTGTGGGAACCAGCTCTGTGCTGTCTTTAGAGCAGCAGTTCTCAACCTGTGGGTCACAACCCCACTGGGCGTCAAACATCCCTTTCACACAGGTCACCTGAGACCATCTGCCTATCAGATACTTACATTACGATTCACAATAGTAGCAAAATTACAGTTAGGAAGTAGCAACAAAAAATTAATTTTATAATTGGGGGTCATCACAACAGGAGGAACTGTATTAAAGGGTTACAGCCTTAGGAAGGTTGAGAACCACTGACATAGTTGAGTTCCAGGACAGCCAGAGCTTATACAGAGACCTTGTGTCAAACAAATGACAGAAAACAAAAAAAGACCCAAAAAAGCTATCAAAGAGCATGTATCCAAACACATCATAAAAAAAAAAAAAAAAAAAAAGTTTGCCAGATAGGTATTTCCATCAGTTTTTTTAAAAATTGTAAATTATTTCCATCGTTTCTCATTCTATAAATGTTCAGTTTGTGTCCAATTTTGTATTTTTCATCTTAAAAATTGTGTACTTCAAGGACATAGAATCTGATTCTACCTTGTAACCACAATGACTATGCTCAGTTGCTGTCAAGCTTTCTGTGTCCCCTCTCCTAAGAAATGCTAGAGTTCAAGGAAGCAGGAAAGCTGAACAGTCAGGACGGTTAAGTGCTGGGACTCTGGGAGGGGTTTGCAATAGTAAAAGCGACATTAAGGCTCTGTGAAAGACAGTTCAGACAAACCCGCCACCAAACTAAGATGTCCAAATCTGGAAGAGGCCAGGCCCACAGAAGCCCTGCACAGCCTCTGCCTACCTCTCTCCCTGGATGTCTGAACCTCATGCCGACTCTTCATATCTGGTTTCGCTTCCAATTAACAGTGGGTGCTCTGCAATGACATCACAGCTTGACTATTATGATGTAATGAGGAGCACGTGACTACACTCCAACTAGGCCTTCCCTATGAGGTCTGTTGTGTCTCATCACCCTGTGGCTACTTCCATTATTTCATCATTCAGATGCGTGGGAACTAATCCTGTTAAAACCTGATTCTTTCCAAGGACTTCTCACCTTTATGATTTATTTCTATCACATCATTCTGGTTTAGAAGTCCTTGCTTTTCTTCATTATATTGTTCTTCTTTTGCTTCGAGGTTACCTTTGATACACATGGGACTTCACTCTTCCACTACCTAAAGACCAGAGTGTAACGTAGAGAACCCCCAAATGATGGGTAATCCTGCCCTAAGAGGAAACAGCTTTTCCCAAGCTGGTTCCTTTAACCACACCAACAGCTAATGCTGGGTGCCAGGCAGCTAGAGCTTGGCGCGCTGAACATTCCCACTACCCAAAATGGTAAAAGGATCTTTCTGGGTGTCTTGTGTCAGGCTTGCCAACCTCTCTACCTCCTTCTCACCTAACTTAGGTCAAAGGACTCTAGAAAAGGCTACAGAGATAGCTCTACTGAAGACAGCTCTTTACTCAGGGAGTAAAGGTACTTCCGGCAAAGCCTAAAGATCTGAGTTCTATCCCTTGGACCCACATAGTAAAAGGAAAAAAACCCAAAAAAAAACGAACAACAACAACAACAAAAACTCCTTCAAATTATCCTGAACTCCCCATGAATGCCTTCCCAATAAATAAAGTTATTAAATAATAGCTGGGAATGGTAGTTCAAGCCTGCCATCCCAGATGAGTCAGGATTGAGTTCAAGGTCAGCCTGGGTTACACAGGACCCAGGCAGCCAGTTATATGACAGACTGCCTCAAAAAACTAAACAAACACAAGAAATGAGGTAGGGAACGGAGTCTTCCTCTCAGCTCCTGCTGCCCTTCACCAAAGGAGTACTTCTGAATTGCTTTCTCCCGATATTTTAACTTTATTTCAAATTCTGTTTTGTACCCAGAAGCGAGGGAAGCTGCATGAGGAAGCAGAAGAGAGGTCAACACTAGTAGGCTTCAGGCTGGCACAGTGGACAGGGGTACACCAAGGGGTTGAGAGAGAAGCTTGGGGAGGTTCACAGAACTGACTCATTTTCTCTCCCTACTAGCTACCTGGGGCTGTAAAACCCAGTCTACGTATTTACAAGTATCAGTGCTCTTTACTAACATAGCCCATGGAAGTTCAAGGCTGGCAACAGACCGTACTTTGGAGAAGAAAGGGAACTAGCAGGGAAAGGAGGGGAGCAGAACAAGGGAAGAAGGAATCTGTCGTTTTTGAGACATGGAAATGGAACAAGGGAAGGTCCTCTCTATACAGCGCTGACTGTCCTGAAACTATGTAAAAAGGCTGATCTCAAAACTCATAGATACACCTACCTCTGCCCTCAGCGTGGCGGGAGTAAAGGCATGCGCCACCAGGGATCTTTTATAGTAACCTTTGCCCTAGCCATAACAACCACAGGTGAGTAAGGAGACGCGGTGGTCAGGAGGCCCAAGTGTGAAGTCCAGTCTTTGAAGTACACTGACAGACTGCGATACTGCTGAAGTCGCTTCTCGTTTCCGGATGTGTGTTCTCTATAAACGGACCTGAACCCAGGGATCTCTCAGAGACAAGCCTTTCATGTCCCTGACTGTGTGTGCATGGCAAGTATCCAGGGGAGCTCTCAAAAAATACAAGCTAGAAGCAAGAATGTGGGAGTTAAGTTGGAGATTGAAGAGTTGAGGTTTATTATGAAGGAAATGGGCAACATTCTTAAAGGGAAGTTTGGCTTGGTAACACAGGAATCCTTGCCCTCAGGAGAATGAGGCAGGAGCATTACAAGTTTGAGATCAGGCTGGGATAAGCAGTAGGACCATGTCTCAGGAGATAAAATATCAAAAAGAGGGAAACAGGAGAATGGAAGAAAGGCCAGGCAGAGGCCACAGGACAGACAGGTGCTGAGGTCTAGAGGAAGGGAGAGGTGTTTCTTTTGCAATTCTTCAAGGACAGTAGTGTTCTCTCACAGCACTTTCTAGTGCATGAGAATCAGAAAGACACACCACAGTGCTGTATGCACGATTCTTAACGTTAACCCAAGCAAACGAATACTATTTCCCACGTTCGGCTGGACTAAGGCAGAAGGGCAAGGGGGCAGGAGCTGACAGAGGCAGCATTCCCTGGGCACACCCTGCTTACTGGCACTGCAAGAAATCTAGGTAAACCTTGGGAAGAACAGCGTGAGGAAAGAAAGGGAGTCTCACTTGGTTTGTAGGTGACAGGGTTTATGATTCAGCTACACTAGCCCAGTTCAAGGTAATCCAAGGGGAAAGACAGGAGGAATCCTGAACTTATGTGCCATGGAAGGGGCATCTGGCAGGAAATGTCTGGGGAATCTCAAAAGAACCAGGCACACACCACTCAAGACAACATGTAATAGCTCCCCTCTCCCGTTTTACAATGCTTGTGGTACATTGATAGCTTTTAGTCCAGGGTTCAAAGAATGAAGCACCTATTAGTCGTGTGTACAAGGAGGTAGCTCGGTCCAGGCCCAACCTTAGGGACTGGAGAAAAGTATCAGCTTATTCTCAGGTGCTGCAGAAGCTCAATAAAGAATAGGGGACAGGTGGTGGTGGAGCACGCCTTTAATCCCAGCACTCAGAAGATAGAGGCAGGTGGATCTCTAAGTTCAAGGTCAGCCTGGTCTACAGAGCGAGTTCCAGGACAGCCAAGACTACACAGAGAAACCCTGTCACAAAAACAAAACAAAGAACCAGAGGACTCCTGTTCTTCTATATGGCTGACGGGGGTGTGGGTGAGCCACGGTACCTCTTACAGAGAAAGCTCAGTACTAAGATGACCTATGGTCCCCAGTTCCAAGCTCACATTTACCCATTTGGTAATACCAGGGGTCCCAGAGAGGGAGCCCAGCACAGACTACTTAGCTATTGTCCTAAGTCAGGAACCTTTCTCAAGGAGATATCAAAGACTTTACCTGATCAACAGTATTGGAGGGGGAGGGAGGGAAGTGTTACACCAGATGGAATGGAAGGGTGGCCAGAGACGAGAGAACCCACTGCACAGAAAGCTGGCATTTAATGGGTTCCCAAGTTCTCTAGCAGGCAGGTGGGTTAATGCCTTGCTGATCCTACAGAGCTGGAACGCAGGCACAGGAGACAGCAGGAACAATGCTGGGGCCCTTGGAGGACAGGAAGGCACAGCATAGTCAGGAACGACGGTCTTTCCCTATAACAGATGATATATAGCAAAGTTTTTAATTTTGTTCTTAAAGGAAAAAAAAAAAAACACACACACCACCATGGTTACACACACAGACGGTGGGGACTTCCTGGGCTCACAACCCTGCAATCTTGGACCAACTACTGAGCTTACACTTAGTTCAAAAACAGAGATAACAATGCTCAAGTCACAGCGCTATTTTAAACATGCAGGTAAAACACATTTAGCACACAAAAGTTAAATGGAAGCTGTCACTACTGTTAATATGACACAACAGTAACACACATACATTAGGAATGATGTCGTAACAACTGAACCTCAACCCAGTCTCCCTGGGCTCCTTGCTGAAGACTAGATAGATTGCATTGTTTGATTTCCAGTCCAGCTCCGCCATTTACTTTGCTGAACCTGAAGGTGACCCACAGGATGTGTCCAGCTGTCTTCTCCACGAGGTACGATGATGCTTAAATGGGCATTTGTTTGAGGAATGGCCAGTGGGGCAAAGGAACAAACCCCAAACTGAATTCTGAATGTACCTATGGGTACATGGCAGAGAAGAGGTACAGTGAGAAGGTGCTCTTTCGAGAAGCTGGTAAGGAAAAGGGACGTGGGAAGCCGGTCACCTGGGAGGTCCTTGTTCACTCTTTCCCCCTTTCCCTTTGGAGAACTGTCAAGCAGGCATCTGAGGAAGGTGGATCAATTGCAGCCTTGGAGAAAAGGAGCTACAATCCCCACCCCTTCTCAAGGGAAAAGGGATGTCCAGCAGAGACCAGCAAGGGTCAAGGGAGGAAATAAAGGTAAACGTCCTACGTGTTCAAAGAAACAAGCGAAGGGATGGGAAAAGACAAGGAAAGGAAAGTAACCGGCAAAGCCTGACTTCCGCCTGATGGCTCCCTAGGGAAGACATGAGGTGCAAATGCGGATGGGTTACAGAACTCTCCAGGCTTTCCATGTCATTGGCTGAAGTCATGGCTCAAACAGCCGCCTTCTGGAGCCATTTAATTCCCTATTTGCTCTCGCTCTTGTTTCCTATTTCTTTTACCCATAATCTTTTATCCTCCAGAGTTCCAACACTGTTTCAGTCTGGGGCTCCCAGGCACCGTGTTCCTAACTTCAGTACGCTTCTCCATTTTCTCAGGGGACCCAAGCTGGAAGTCTGTGGAGGCGACAGCAAAACCAGAGGACACGGAGTGAGCTATGGCTTGGAAGGACTGCGCTGAGGCTATCTGCTGGTTGTGCTTCCTGGATCCTAGGTCATCAGTGCCCCAAATGAGAGGAACTAATCTCATCCCTAACCACAGACTCACAGTATTGGGTAAGTCTTGTTTCTTCAGCCTTGTTTCCTACTTTTAATTTTTTGGGACAGTCTCATGTAGCCCAGGATAGCTTGGTAATCATACATAGCCCTGACTGGCCTCATAGTCAATCAGTCCTCCTGCCTGGGGCTCCCGTTTGGATAGGCGTGTGCTACCACACCTGGCTTGCTAGTGTGGAGCACTAGCTTGGAGGATGCAGTTTCTAAGCTATACTGTGCCATGAACAGGTCATACAATGCCAAAAGAGGAGTCCTCAGAGCACAGGGACCCACACCAATAACCCCAGCACAGCAGAGTCTGAGGGAGGAGGGTTGCAAGTTGGAGGCCAGCTTGGGCTAGAGACCTTTGTCTCAAAAAGAGAAAACGGTCAGACAGATACTCAGTGGGCTCCTCTTTTTCAGAGGCACAAAGAATAATCAGCAGTGATTTTCATCTCCCTTGACCAACAGTCCACAAAGTGCTGAGAGGTGTTAAGAAGGCACCCAGAAAAGTAAGGCTGGCATTCATTTTTCTGGAAGCCTGACTGTAAACCCCTTAGAGGCCCCATTATATTGGCTATAAGGGCAGACCCAGAGTTAACTTTTGCCACCACCTTTAATCCTAATGAGGCTTGCCTGGTGCTGAAAGAACTCAAGCGTACAACCTGTCACACCTCCCCCACAGGTCCTTCAAGACTGAAGCCACGAACTGCTGAGAGACAAAGGAATCCTGTCATAATACCAGGGCCCAGGGAGCAGTGGTCAAATTCCTGGGGTTAAGCAAGGCAATTTCGGCTCAGATAAAAGCTAGGATGGGCAGGACACGGGGACCTGAGGTGGTAAGGCCAGTAAGAGGGAAACAATCCGAATTACTTCACCGAGCTGGACTTCATACATCAAGGCTCCTCGATCCATAAAGCTTCCTGGTCCAGGGAAGCTTCTTCATCTTCCAGAGCCTCTCTGGGCCTCCTTTCTCCAATTCCTTGAGTTCCTTCCAGTTAACCAACATGGCATTTTCCACCCCAATCCCTCTGGGCTTCGCAGGCGGTTTCCAGCCACCTCCACTTGACTGTCTGGGACTTCTCCCCACCCCACCTGCAAACTAGGGTTCCCTGGTTCCAGGGGCCACAGCCACCCCCCCCCCGCCCCACCACGCCCGGGTGCCTGCGTCTTCTCCCCGCCGTGGCCTGCAAGAGCCTCGGCTCAGATGAAATGGATCCAGCCCTGGGGCTCCACGGCTCCAGCACCGCCAGGGTGCTCGGGCCCAAGGAGCGCGTAGTCCCGGCCGCCGTTGTTGTCCCAGAACTCGCGGCCGGTCACACGGTAGCGCAGGGCGAAGAGCAGCGCGCCGCCGACGGGGGGCGCCGGCAGACGGAAGGAGAAGCGGTCGGCCCGCGGCGGGGCCGGGGCGGGGCCGGCGTAGGCGGCGGGCGACTCCCGCAGGCTGCGCCAGCCGTCCGCGCTCCAGCGCACGCTCACGCGCTTCTCGTAGGCGAGGTCCAGCACGCGCGCGCTCCCGGCCACGCCCAGAGGGCCGGCGTCGGCGCGCTCCAGGCAGATGCGCTGCGCCTGCAGCCGGGCTGCGAAGCCGGGCTCGCGGGCGGGCTCCAGGGCGGCGCGGGCCTCCTGCGGAGAGAGGGGCGGGGAGGCGGGTCAGGGCAGCGTCCGCGGCGCGCGGGTCCGGGGGGCGGGGCCCGGGGGGGCGGGGCCCGGGGGCGGGGCCCGGCCTGGCCCGGCGGGATGCCTACCTGGAGGCCGCGGGCGCGCGGCGGGCACGGGCCGAAGTGGCGCAGGGCGTCCCTCTGCAGTTGCACCTGCACGTGGCGGGGCACCCGGGGCGGCTCCCCGGGGCGGAAGCGGCGCACGGCGGCCAGCTCCAGCCCCAGCGCGTCGGCGAAACGCACTCTCTTGCGCGTGTCAGGGCTGCGGCTGCGGGCTGCCCGCGCCCCGCTGCCACCTGCGGGCGCGGAGCGGGCCCTGCGGCCCCGACCCGGAACGTGAGCCCGCGAGCGGGCGCCGGGCCGCGTCCCGCCCTCTCCCGGCTGCTCCTCCTCCGACTCCTCCTCGAGGCTGGGCCGCTGGCTGCGGTAGTAGGCGCGCTCGGTCAGCGCGGCTATGAAGCTCAGGTTGCGGGGGATGTCGGTGCGCGGAGGCCGCTCGCAGGACATGGCCCCCCTGCGCCCCGGCGGGGCCGGCGCGTCCTCGCTCTCCCGCCTGCTCTGCGTCCGCGCATAAGGTGTGGGGCTGCCTGGGCGGCTGCTGGACGTGGACCCGCCGACACCGCGCCTACTCGGCCTCGTCGCCTTCCTCGAGCGCAGTTCCCTCCCTCTGACCGCCAACCCCGATGTCTCGGGCTGTCCGCCCTGCCGGCTCGCAGCTGTCTGCTCTGAGCCTGCGCTCAACGGCGCTCGCCCTTCGGCTCTGCGGGCCGCGCTGACCCGGCCCCCGCCCACAGCCCTCTGACAGGTGGCCGGGTATCTGTCTTCCCCGCTGCACCGGGAGGCGGACCGACTCCATCCTCGGGGTCCCAAAATACTTACTATCCTTTATTTTGTTTTCTTTTTAAACGAGTAGACGCTCCAGTGTGAGAAGGGTTAAAGCAGGGAGGGAAGAGAGCTGTCTTTTCATTTTCTTGCACGGGAAAGTTCAAAATGCCCCAGGGTTTAACTCTCTGCAGAGCTTCAGTGTTTTCTTAAGCCCAGGCTTTAGATTCGGGACGGAGTGATGATGAAGTTTCCACAAACCCTAGGTAGAGTCTTTCAAGTAAAAAAGCTAAAAAGAATGATGGTGGCACACTGCCCACTGAGAAGAATCGGGAACCGAGTACTGGGAGCACCTAGCTTCCAGTCCCATGTTCGCTGCTGTTCAGCTATGTGACCTTTAGAAAGGAATGACTTCTGTACATTGGTTTTCTCACTCATTAAAAAAAAAAAAAAAAACCAAACCGTAGTTTTGATTGCTAAATCTTTTGAGATGGAGGCTGTTTCTGATTTACAGTCAGTTTTTTGTACATGGTAGATCTTCCCGTTATTGAGTTGGGCTTCCAAGAAGGGCATAGGACTGGCTATTTTCCATTTCATTTTTGGAAAATATACTAGTGACAATGATATATGAAATGTTTTCTAACTTCTCTACTGATCTACAGAAGTGCAGGTGCCTACAGAGGCCAGAAGGGGACATCAGATACCCTGGGGCTGGAGTTACAGGCAGATGTGAGCCAGAGTGACATAGCGGGACACTGTCTCCAAAAAAAAATAAATAAATAAATAAACAGTAAAATAAAATGCATGGTGGCTCATGCCTTGAATCTCAGCACTCCTGAGGCTGAGACAGGTAGGTCTCTGTGAGTCCAGAGCCAGCCTGAGTTACTTAGTGAGTTCCAGGACAGACCCTGTCTCAGTGAATCTAAACAATAATAATAATAGCAACAGCAACGACAATAATAATATAAAAGAAAAAAAGGAAAGAAAAGGAAATGTTAGAGGACAAGTTAAATTTATTTATTTGTGGTACTGAGCTTTAATACACGCTGGGCAAATGCTATCTACCACTGAGCTCATGAAGTCTGTAAATTTATGACAGGTTGGTTGAATAGCAAAAGCACACAAGTGACTCAATTAGGAATAAACAGTGAGACTTACGCTATCTTATTATTGTACAGCTCATCCCTGTGTGTTTTCACAGCAGCCTTAAACAGAGCAATCCTCGCTAGGACTCATTTTAAAAACCATATTAAGTTCTCTTTCTTATTTCACACATAAAATGCATGAACACATTTTTATGTCTTAAGGTGTAAAATAACTGTACGCTAATTAATGTTACAGGCAGGCAGCTTAAAGGGACCCTCCTTGCTCTGGTGAAACAGCATGTCACTTGAGTAAAACCAAGGAGCTTCCCTGTGGCAGAACATCTCTGTGACGGCTCAGCCAGGATGACGCAGAGGCATTCTCATACGTGGAAACTCTGCCAGACCTCTACAGAGGGAACCACCGTCATGACTAACCATACTCGACAGTGGAACCCCGAGCATCCGAGCTAAGGTGTTTTTAGTCGTTCAGAACACCTCAGCTGCAGATCATCAGCAATCAAACATCCCTCCGCCACGGAAATCCAACACCTGCAAACGATACAAAATTCCAAGACCTAGAGAGCCCATCACCCAACAGTGCACAAAACAATTATTTTATACATAACTAAAAATAAACTTCCACAACGTTTCCCCTTTTCTGTATTAAAAAATGTTTTACCTGTACAACACAATTTAGCACTGCACCAGCAAAACTATTTATAAAAGGAACAATCACAAGAGTTTCTAATGCACAAGACCCAATGAATCCAAACATCTGTCAAGCTTTCACAATGTCTTTGGACATCAGAAAAACATTACCAATATCCAATTATCTGGGATTCACTCACAATCTTCTGGGCTCCTCCAAAGGGCTTGGATCACTTCTCTGGCTCTGCCCTCTGCAGTGCACACAGCTTATCCTCCAGGGTCTGGCTGGCTCACACCACTGCTGCTGCTGTTCTTGGTGGTCATCCCATGATACTGGCAAAATTGCTAGCATTCCTTACTACAACTGGGCTGCACGTTCACCAATAGCCTCTCCTGGGATCTTTTCATGGTGCCAAGCCTCAACTTCTCTGCATGACCCCTTCAATCTGGGCCTTCAACTGTTACTGAGGTTGCACTTTTACCAATGGCCACTCCTGGCCTCTCACAGTACCAAGCCTCAGTAGCTTTCCATGACCCCTTCATGCCTTCAAAACCAGTAATATCTGGGTAACTCTTACAGTACCAACTTTGGCTACCAGCATGAGATATAACCTTGGCCAGATCTGGAAGACAGTTTCTCTGTGCTGACCCTGAGGAAACACTTTCCAGATTTTAAGATAGAGTCTGGTTTGCTGAAAAAATAACTGATCCCTTTGTCTGCAGGAAAGGTCCCCTTGTGGGTGGAGTTATCATCACCATCACCAGTATCTAGACTGCTTATAGTGAGGTTTGCAGGAAAAAAAAAAACAAAACAACAACAAAAAAACCTGTTCAGTTTAACTAAGCGGCTTTTTGGCTCTAAGCCTTGGCCTCCACAACAGCAGGGGGTCCTGAGCCAGTTGGAAGAATCTCCAGTTGAAATATTCTGGTAGTTTGGTGTTCTTTTTCACCATCACTACGGGGAAACGTACAACCCCTTCCATCAATCTCAAACACGACATCTTGAGCTTCACACACATACAACGCAGCTATCAGAAAACTCAGTTGTAAAACAGCATGCTATCACCAGCGGTGGGAGGGAGCATCAGTTCCATGATCAAGAAAAGCAGTTAGAACTTTGCTTTTTCCTGCTCCCAGCTGAATTATTTGTCTCTAAGGGCCTCCATTCTGTGGCTCTCACCTCGAAGCTTTTTTCCTCACTTATTTATTAATTTCACAGCCTTTTGTCTCTTCATAAAGGCTTATTTCCTTTCTCTCCTCTACTTTCAGGATCCTTCAATTAATACCTTAATCTCTATCCTCTGGTAGCTTCTCTGAGCATACTTTACTGGAGTAAAGTGAGGTCAGGAGTTTCTTTCTCTTCTTCCTTGTCTCCACATTGAATTAGCTCTCTCCATGTCCTGCCCCATGTTGGGTGCCACTTGTAGTTGTTAACTACAATCTTTTGTCCTCAATTTAGGGAAAGAGAAAGGAAGGATAGAAAGAAATTTTCACCTCTTTTGCCGGCAGTCTTGATGAGAGAAAGGTAGAAATCTTCACAGCCTTTTTTAGGCTACCGTAAGCTAGAAAAGAACTAGCCAACAGTGAATCACACTAGCATCTCAGCTCACTCTCTGTAAACTCAATCTCTCCAACTTTTGTTCTTTTAATTAATGATCAACACCCTAATGAAGAACCCAACCAATGATCCACCAACCAGCACCACACCTTGGCTCTTGAGGCTTCAGACCTTTTATATCCCAAGCCAAAAATAACCATAAACCCAAGAACAAGTTGCATGTTCCAGAATGACTGCACCAAACCAAATGGTAGCCACTTGCATCAAGCATTCCAGATCCAACTCATAAGCATTCACCACACCTGGGGTGGGAATATAAACCTAGTCCAAATGCCATTTTGAGTTTTTAAAGAAACCAAAATAGCAAACACTTATTCCAAGTGTTCCACTACAACTCCTGGCTAGTTTATGGACTGGAGTTTTTGGCAAAGGCTCTGTTGCCTTGTCAACAGCTTGTGACACCATGCCTTGGCTTTGTAGTGTGGGGCTGGGAGGGGCTGGAAGATCCTTGAGGTATATAACTTTGGACTAGATGCAAGTCGCTGGCAACTCTGTTCCTCTGCTGCTCACACTGACAGTGAGTCTTTTTTCCAAAGAAGTCTTTATTTATTAAACAGCACCTACAATAATCTTTAAACATCTGACTGGAACTGCTCAGAGACTGGCCAGAGGGGTCAATTGATTCATTTAGTCAACATTTACTGTTGACTTATTTGGCCATAAAGACATAAATGTGAATAAACCATAACACTGGCTGTCAAAGAGCTGAAAAATAAAGACAGAAATATATGAAGATCTCTTGCAATCAGTAACAAAGGCAAAACCAGTGTGGGGTGTACTCCTGTAATCCCCATACTAATGGGGAGGTGCAGGTAGAGATTCATCAGGGTCTTCTTCATCTACATCTTCATCTAGTAAGTTCAAGGCCAACCTGGACTATACTGGACCCCATTGCAGAACAAAACCCTAAAGTGTATTTATTTCAGGCAAATGTCTTAGAGTAACCATATTGCAAATGAAGACCTTAAACTAGATCTGTGTCTAAAATGTGAGAGGATCTTACTGGTGGCCTCTAGAATGACCAGTCCAAGAACAGAGAAGAAATGAGGACGGGTGAAACGATAGAACTATGAAATCTGCTGTGTGTCCAGAGCAGAGAACTGAGTGGGAACTCAGAATCGCTGTGGATTCCGACTATGATGCCAACACTGCTGCCAAAGGGAAGAGGTGCCCTTGAGACAATACACTGTCGGAGTTCAGACTCAGATCAGACTGATTTAGATTTAAGTCCTAGCTTCTCTTCTTGGTATGTGGGTTTGGACAAATGACGTAACCTTTCCAAGCCTTGGTTTCATTTTTTATAGAATGAGGGTAAAATGTGAGAACAAAAAATTATTCATGTAAAGAAAGTACTGTGGCTCACACCTGCGATACCGCCAATCTGGAAAGCTAGCATAGACAGATTGTGAGTTCAAGGTCAGGCTGACCTACAAAGAATGCACACACACACACACACACACACACACACACACAGAGAGTGTGTGGCGGTGCTGATAACTTCCCACAATGTGTTGTTACTATCACTGTGGCTTCTCTGGTGACCACACAGACAAACGGAAGCTCTGTTTATGGAAGAAGCAAAGGGAAGCAACAAGAACCGAAGGAAAGAAGCATAACTGGGTCATCTCTTTCTGGCCTTGGCTAGAGCTCCAAGCAGAGCTCAAGAGATGGCCAGCTTCAGGAGCCCAGGGTGGGGGAAGGGTGGGAGGAGCTGCCTGCTGCTGAGTGCACTCCTGTGGATCTGTTGTAGTCACAAAGCTTCTTGCCCTGGAAACTGCTCTACATAAATACATGGTCATGTGCTGGGCAGCGGTGGCCCAGGCCTTTAACCCCAACAGATCAGAGGAAGAGGCGGGTGGATCTCTGTGAGTTTGAGGCCAGCCTGGTCAAAAGAGTGAGTTCCAGGATAGCCAGGGCTACACAGAGAAGAAACCCTGTCACCCTGTCTCAACACACACACACACACACACACACACACACACACATACACACACACACACACATCCACGTAAAAGTTACAGATATATGTGATCTGTAAAACAGACATTAACCTTAACATTGACAATTTGTATTTAGGGAGGGTGTCTGAGGTTAGGAAGCTTGTATCAATGTGTGCCTTTATTGTTTGACTTTTTTAAATAATGAGAATTAATTCATGTGATTGGTAAAAAAACGAAAAGAAAATCAATCCACTTACAAAAGATGAAGAGTGCTTGTGGACACTGCAGTCCAGGGCATGGCGCCCTGAGGCCTAGCTGAAGTCCCAGGCCAGGAAGAGCCCACTAGGTTAAAGGTCCTGAGGAAAAGTGTTTTTGTATTTAGTGTCCCTACTAGTCCCAGCCTAATGAGAACTGCTCTTCTTTTCCCAGGCACACAATCCAAAGCTGGAAAGTTCAACAAGTGCATGAAAAGGAGAGATCTTCCGGAAATGCTGAATTTGCACCGAGGTGTTGAGGCCCGGCGTGTTTCTCCGGGTCAGCTGCGGGCTCTGCAAGCAGCCAGCACGAGTCACCACGGCCTCTGAGCAGCCTTTCAATGGCCCTCTCTTCCCGGAGTTGTGGCCCTTCCCAGCCCTGCCTCCCAGCCCCGCCCCTCTCTCTGGACGCATCTCTGGGTCCCATCATCACCCGGCGCCGGGCCCTCCCTCCCTGCCCCCCCTCCTCCCTCCTTCCTTCCTTCCCTTCCTCCCTCTCTCCCTCCCTCCCAGCTCCTCCACCAGGAAACGACCGGATCCCGGCTGCGGCCTGACCCGTGAGATTCCCCAACCTGGCCGGCGGGCGGGGTTGGAGACCGGCTAAGGGTGGGGGAAAGGGAGGAGCTGGGCCTTTGGGCTGCTCTTGGGGGAGCCCGGAGTAGAGATGGTGTCGGCAGGAAGCCCGTGGCCCCGGGTTTCCCGGGAGGGCAGTCATTAAACATGGAATCGGCCACACAGCTGGCAAAGCGCTGGAGGCAGGGGCCCAGTCCTAGGAGCTGCAGTTCCAACCCTTTCCGGGCCAGACCCAGATCCCTGGCCTTTTCCACCTAGTTCTGCTCTCTCCTTCCCCTTCCCAGGGCTCCACGCTGGCCGGGAGGATGAAAGGCCTCAGCTGGGGGCTCCCTGCCACCAGCACTGGGTCCTAAGAGCTGCCATCCAGGCTGGGTAAGTGTCCTCTTCCTTTCTGCCCCATACAGCCCTCGGCTTTTCCCATCTTGCTGTTCAGACCCTGTCTCCTGTCTGTCTTGTGCCTCTGCCAACATCTTAACATCACGCTCTCGGGAGGTCTTAAGCCTCTTCCTGTAGCCAAAAAGGTGTGTGGTGTGTAGTGGGGGGTGGGGGCGTGCAGAGGTGCCATACGTTTGGTGTTGTCTTACAAAAGGAATCTAAAGTAGTTCAAAAATAAATTTCCTGTTGTACTTAATTTGACTTGTTATACGTGTCCAGCTGCTTATGCCCTGAACCTACCCATGACCTAAAATCATGACTAAATCCTTCACTCTTGCCTGTCCCAGCCTAGTGGCCTCTGAGCATTTCACCTATCTCGGGAGCTTGGCCAAACAGGAAACGCGCCTTCTGGGTTTCTTGTCAGTATTTTCTATGTACTGATGTCAACCTGTCATCCTTGCCCCTTTCAGCCGCCCGGATGGCGACCCCAGCCTCAGCCCCAGACACACGGGCTCTAGTGGCTGACTTTGTGGGCTATAAACTGAGGCAGAAGGGTTATGTCTGTGGAGCTGGTCCTGGGGAAGGCCCAGCAGCTGACCCGCTGCACCAAGCCATGCGGGCTGCTGGAGATGAGTTTGAGACACGCTTCCGGCGCACCTTCTCTGACCTGGCCGCTCAGCTCCATGTGACCCCAGGCTCAGCCCAGCAACGCTTCACCCAGGTTTCCGACGAACTTTTCCAAGGGGGCCCCAATTGGGGCCGTCTTGTGGCATTCTTTGTCTTTGGGGCTGCCCTGTGTGCTGAGAGTGTCAACAAAGAAATGGAGCCACTGGTGGGACAAGTGCAGGATTGGATGGTGGCCTACCTGGAGACGCGCCTGGCCGACTGGATCCACAGCAGTGGGGGCTGGGTAAGAAGCTTCTCAATTGCTGCTCTACGCATCCCTCTCCAAAGTTGGTCTTCATGGGAAAATGGGGCCTCCCGATTAGAGGCTGGGGCATTTGTGCTGGGAAGGAGCTATGGGGCTGAGTTCCCCTATTTAAGCGAAATCAGACTGAGAGCATGAAACTTACTCGGTACTCCAGGGCTGCCATGCAGTAATCACTGGATGGGTTTCAAGGTCCCAAGCAGAGGACAGAACGTAGAGTTTTATAAACAAGCCTTCAGGGGAAAGGTGTGACCCCTGAGGACATAGCAGTGGCGGTGGGGAAGATCAGGGGTGGGTTGTGGTTAGGCAAGCCTTAGCAAAGGATGCCAGTTCCGAACGGAACTTTTTGCCAAGGAAAGGATGGGGCTCACTTCATGCAGACAGTGCAAAGGAGCCGGGTATCTGGGCAGGGGTTTGGGGGGGCTTGTAGGCAGTAGTGCTTTGGCTAGAGGAGCTGGGTGTGGGGCAGTGCTCACAGTGGATGGAACTGGAACTCTTCCTTCCCTCCTCTCTCCACTCTCCTTTCCTGACATCCCTTTCTCCTTTCTCTACTTCCCTTCTCTCCCACAGGCGGAGTTCACAGCTCTATACGGGGACGGGGCCCTGGAGGAGGCACGGCGTCTGCGGGAGGGGAACTGGGCATCAGTGAGGACAGTGCTGACTGGGGCTGTGGCACTGGGGGCCCTGGTAACCGTAGGGGCCTTTTTTGCCAGCAAGTGAAAGTCTAGGGCCAGGTGGGGCTAGGTGTGGCTAGGGGCCAGGAGAGCTGGAACAGAACAGAGAATGCCCTTGGAAGAAATTGGATGGTCATGGGACAGAGAAGGGCAGGGGAAGGTAGAGTGAGGGAGCCAAGTGGACCAGGCAGGTGACAGGAAGAATGAGTTGGAGACACTAAGGAATGTTCAAGGCCAGGAGCCCAGGAGATGGAGTCGTCCTGCGGCTCGGGGGGAGGTGGTAGGGATCATGCCCGCAGCGTGGGCACACAACTACCTGGGATGTGGCTTGTAGCTTCAAGGAAGGTGAACTAATTTAAAGAGTTGTGTCTCCATTAGATGAATGGGGTTTAGGGTAGAATTCACCTCCCTTTGGAATGGAAGCTTGGTGATCAGGTGACTGGATAAAATGGCTGTGGCTGTGGGCTGCATGGGCACACATGTGCATGTGCACATGCACGCATGCCCATGTGCATGCTGGGCTGTTTGTGAGTCTGGTGAGGGGATTCTTAGAGAAAACATTCCTTCTTGCAGTGGCAAGAACAAGGGCCAGTGCGCTGCCCTTCTGCCCTCTGCCGCTTCCCTTGACCTTATGCCTCCAGGCTGAGGGAGGAATAATGTATCTGCATGAGGGCTCTGGCGCTGCTGCAAGCTGTCGGCAGGGCTGTGGAGAGGAGTTTGCAGCTGGCCTTGTTCTTCATCGTCCCCCTTTTGTGTGCATCTCTGCACCTGGGCTGATAGAGGGTAAGGCTGTGGAGCCTGGGTGGGTAGAAGCTTTGGTAGTTGCACCTGCCTGCCACCTTCCCCTTCAACGGGGGCACAATGGTGCCTGAAGTGTTGCCTATTTCTAGGACCTCTCTATCCAGCTGAAACTCTAAATTGGGGCTCTAATTTTCCTTTAGAGGATATGGTTATTAATGCTGATCTAGAATTCAGTTTGGGTCCTGAACTGTCTCAGTTGAGAATGGCGATGCCTTGAGAGGACCAGTCCAGCTCTGAGCCCCTTGGGTGTGATGGTGACAGGTACTCCTTGACTGGCCTATTCTGTGTGGTGGGTTTTGGTGCTGCTTTATCAAGGGCCAGGTATATGGGTTCTAGAGTATCTACTATGACCTAATATGTATGTTTCTTTTGAAGTCATGCTCTTTGCCTAGGTATCATTGCCAATACTTGAGTCTCTGAGGATGCTAGCATTAGAACTCACGGTCCAATCCTCTAGAACAAATCCAAACTATAGCTTTTTCTTTTGAGGGAGAAATTATTCACTCCAAAATGCATGCCCTGAGCCAGACCTCACTGCTGCACTTTCCAAGGTGCTAACATTGCTGCTCTTCAATGCTGACTTCGTTCACAGTGCTCTAGAACCCTCCTGAGCACTGAGCAACTTAGCTAGACCACAGCTGACTCGATGTGAGAGACTTTTCACTTGGTCCTAGAATGTGGCATCGTATTGCTTGTAGAATGTGGGACCAAATTGGCCTCAGGTGTTTAGAGTCCAGACTTTTGCTTTTGAGAGAGGGTTGCACTTTTTTCTATGGGGGATGTGGTAGGTTGCATGTGCCAGTTGGTCTGTTTTGAGTGTGCTGATCTAAGAAACTCAGAGCTGTCTGTAGCAAGTAGTTGGAGTGGGAGGCTCTGGCTTGCTCAGGACAAAGTAGGCCAGTGGTTTTCAGACTGCTTGGCAGAGCCCTGAAGCTTTCTAGGGGTTGCCGCAGGAGTCCTTAAGGATATGAGGGAGTGGAGGGCGCTGTGTAGGCTGGGCAACTTGCCCTCAGACGGAACAGCTCCCCTTGTGGCTGTCTTATGAATCGGGGTTCAGGGTAAGATTTTATTTGTGGTAAGGACTTTGCTGCTGAAGAAAGTTGGAAAACCACTGGCTAGACCACCAGCTCCATCTGGAGCCTGTGCTCATCCAAGTTCAGGGTAGACTCCTCTCTACCCTTCCCACTGAACACCTGCCCATGTTAGGATTCCTGAGGCCTTTAGCAAACTGGAGCAGTGGGAACCATGGTCAGGTTACTAACATGCTCTGCTCTCAAGTGTTCACACAGGGTGAAGGAGAGGCTGCGTTACGAGAGGGTAAAGGGCTTGGTCTGGATTCTCAGAAGCTTAGCTTAGATGGGACCACGGTGGGGAGTTGTGACCTGTTCTGCCCTTTGATTGAGGGCCAGTGGAAACTCAGAGACTCTTCTGTCAGGGAAAACCAGGGACTGTCTTTTAGAGCCATATAGTTCCTTGGGATTAGCTCTTGGCCAAGAAGGCTGAGTATGGCTCCCAATTTTTAAATCCATTTCATTTTTTTAATGAGGAAAATGGATAGATATAATTTTTCAAAGATTAGATAGGTGGAGAGGATGTTCCTGCTCTTCAGAGCCCAAAGGGACAAATAGGGACTTTGCTTAGGCCAAGGAAAGAACGGAAGTGGGGTAACCCAGTCCTGCAGTTATTCAGCCCACTCCCCACTTACACTAGGGCACACATATACTATTTTACTTTTTTAAATCATAAACGGCAGGAGAACAGATTTGGTTAGTTTAGAAGAAGAGAATAAGCTCTATAAATATAAATATATATTCCTGTATTTTTATTTAATAATTTATAAATGCCAAGTTCATTTGACTTTTATTTTTGTGTAATATGTAATGGTCGTATTAAAAATAAATAAAGCCCAGAAATTTAATGAGAAGTACTGAACAGGGTTTTGTGACTTCTATACTGTATAGCCTGGGTTTTAGAACATTCCTAAAACGAATCATTTCTTAAAACCATGACCTTGCTAAGGGAAATAGGGACTTGGGAAAATATTGAGGTAAAACAAAACGAAACACAAAACAAACCTTGCCTGGTGGTGTAGCACACACCTTTAATCCCAGCACGCGGGAGGCAGAGGCAGAAGAATCTCTGTGAGTTCGAGGCTAGCCTGGTCTACAGAGTGAGTTCCAGGACAACCAGAGTTACAACAGAGAAACCCTGTCTTGAAAAACTAAAAAACCAAAAAATAAAAAAAAAAACCCAAACAAACAAACCACCCCCCACCCTGACCAACCACCCAAATCTAAGAACTCTTACGCCAACTGGAGCCTCCAGAAGGGGTAGGCATATGGTACATCGGGTGCCCCTTTACACACACTCCTCCTCAAATTCTGACCTGGTGTGGTGGCAAACAACTGCAATCCCAGCAGTCAGGGGTAGAGACGGAAAGGTGGGCCACCTAGATACTCAGTGAGTTCAAGGCCAGCCCAAGGCTTCATAAGACCTGTCTCTTAAACAAATTATCAGAAACCAAAGGATAATTAATGCATGGAGGTCCTTCTTTAGTATTCTCAAATACAAAAAGTTATGCTATGAACTCAGCTATGAGTTTCTTGGCAGCCAAAGCAATCTGGAAAAGAGATTCAAAGCTTTCTAGTACTCAGAAGGCAAAGCTTTCTGAAAATATACTTAGTGACATTATTGATGGCAAATTGAGTATTTTATATTCCTGTTCTTTTAGATATACCAAGTGGGGATCCAGACAGTCTTAGGTTTGTCTATCAGCCTCATTACAGTTTAGCTCAAATATGTATGATGGTCTGATTGCTAAACTTTAGACTGTCCAAAGGGACCGGTGGCTGTTTTCTTTATATAGTTCTCTGTAAATGCAGTTCATCCAGATGGTACTTTTAATAAAGTTGGGGGACACTTAGTTACAATTTCTGACCACTGTTGGGTAGGTGGGGCTGCGGTAGTTCTGGCTCATGCTGTAACTCGAGTGCACTTCAGGTGTAAGGACCGCAAATGTAGGCCCGGCTGGGGCTACATATAGTCAGCTCCAGGCCAGCCCGGGCTGCAAGGAAAGGCTTGTCACGGGAGAGCACAAAACCAGAAACTTACAGCTTCTAACGAATGCGTAGATTATAGGTATTCCTTATACTTTTTTGTTTTGTTTTGAGACAGGGTTTCTCGTGTCTCCCTGGGACTCGCTTTGTAGACTAGGCTGGCCTTGGCCACGTGTTGGGATTAAAGGTGCGCGCCGCTATCACCAAGCTCTTTCTACATTTTTCGTTTGCTTTTTCTTTTCTTTTTTGAAGTAGGATCTTGCTTGTAGTCCAGGCTGGCCTCAGACTCACAGTGTCAGGATTCCAGGTGTGTGCCACCGTTTCTGTCTGAATTCCTTAAAAATTTAAAAAATAGCCTTAAGTGTGGTTATGGGGCGATATATAAATAATAAAAACAGAAACTCAATGTGGTGCAGCCAGTTTATATAATCCCAGCATTTGGAAGATAGAGGCAGGAGGATCTGTAGTTCAGTGCCAATGTGGGTTATATGAGACCCTGTTCAATACACACACAAAGACAACAATGAAGAATTTGACCAGAAAATACTTTTAATATACTTTTAATTCATCATTCACTCCTAGAGAAATGTTCAAATATTTTCTTTGTATTTAGCACAGGTCTAGGCACACAGGGTAAGAGAATGGAAAGACACAACTCAGCTCACATATTGCTTGTACTCTAGTAAGGGAATCAAACAAAAATTAAATTTCATAATATGTTAGAAGGTAGTAAATACTATGAAGAAACATGTGTCAGGTATGGTGACACCCACCTTTCATCCCAGCACTAGGGAGGCAGCAGCAGGCAGTTCTCAGCCTGTCCTACATGTGAGACCCTGCCTAAAAATATTATTTTAGTAGGGCAGTAGTGGCGCGCACCTTTAATTCCTGGGGGGAGCAGAGGCAGGTGCTGTGAGTTTGAGGCCAGCCTGGCCTACAGTGTGAGTTCAAGGACAGTCTGTACAGACTATACAGACAAATCCTGTTTCGAAAATAAAACCAATAAAAATATTATTTTAAATAAAGAACAAGAGTTGGAATATATAGGTATTCTAATTATAAATCAGGGAAACCCTCAGGTCTAAGGTGACAAGTAAAACCATGAATGGAATAATTGAAACTATATATTATCACGTGAAAAAGTTTGTTTTCCTAGTAAAACTCACATTGGTTAGAAAGTATGTGTATGCAAGTGTGAAGGATCATACTTTTATATATGTGGGAACCTCCCTACTTAATGGAGACTTCAGCAAGAGTAGTTTTGTCTGGTGGGTAGATTTTGTCTTTTGCTGTCAGTATGTTCTGACTTTTTGGGGTAATGAACATAAACATCTGATACAGCACCTTAAGGCAAGTTTTTCAGATATAAAGTTTTTAAAAAGTTAACCAGTCAAACCCGGTGTGGGGCATATGTACTTGCAATGTCAACATTTAAGGAGCAAGAGGATCATCAAAAGTTGAATACTGATCTGTCTACATAATGAGTTCTAAGCCAGCTAGGGCTACATAAGCAGACCTTTTTCAAAAAATTAGCCACTCAATGGGCTAGGGAGCTGACTCAGCGGATAACAGTGCCTGATACCTTGCCTGGCAACTTGAGTTGAATCCCACATGGTGGAAAGAATGTGCTGAGTCGTGCAAGTTGCCCTCTTAACCTCCACACAAGTGCCTTGACATGCGTGCTCCCCTCAAATAAATACATACAAATGTGAAAAGAAAAAAAATTAAAGTTAGCCTATCAGTGGAGCTAGAGAGATATCTTACTGGTTAAGAGCACTTGCTGCTCAACTGATCCCAGGGTCTGTGTCAGGTAGTTCGTAACCACCCTGTAGCTCCAGCTCCAGGAGATTTTAGACAGCTTCTGGTTTCCGTGGGCACCAGAACATACAGAGCCATACATAAATAAAATAAAGTGTTATAAAAGTTATCCACTCAAAATTGAAATTAAGCACCCTGGCAGAAGCCTTTTCATGTTTAAAAAGCCACCCCATTTCTGTGCAAGACCATCTAGGAAGTTAATGCCAGCAGAAACCAGACCACATAAGAAGATTCAAGGATCTCTCTCAAATAGAGAAGAGGGTCTGGACAGATGGCTCAGCAATTAAGAGTGTTTACTGCTCTTGCAGAGGACTTGGGTTCAGGACTCAGCACCCACAGAGCAGCTCACAACTACCTATACCTCCAGTTCAGGGAATCTGGCTTCTGTGGGCTTCTACATCAAGTGTTACACACAAACTTACATAGGCGCACATGCATACCATAAAAATAAATCCTTTTAAAAATACCATAAGGCCCTAAGTCCTATGTCAGCACTATTCACTAAAATATAATGCAATTTTTCCAGGAACTTCATTAAAATTATAAGAGAGCTAGCCAGGCCCGGTGTGGTGGCTAATCCCAGCTCAGAGGCAGCCCAATCTGAGTTCTAAGCCAGCCTGGCCTACAGAGTGAGATTCAGGGCAGTCAGGCCTACACAGAGAAACCCTGTCTCAAAAAAACAAAAAAGAGAGAAAGAGAAAAAAAGGAAAGAAAAAAATCAGATATAGTTGCAGTCATACTTGATATATAAGCTTATATTCTACTGCTTTAGCTTGACATTTTTGCAAGTTTATCTAAGATTATTTTGTACCTGACTAAGGCTACAAAATATACATACTTACACAGTAATGTGTGTAAACCCTTTCTCGGGTACAAAATAATCTTTTGTTGGATATTATGGTTTGCTTACATTTTTATCTCTGGAATTTATTATAGTCTTCTAGTTTTCAGTATTATACTTAATACAGTTGATTTACTAAAGCAGACAATGTAGGGATTTTGCTTTGTTTTTTAGGATTTTTCTTTCTTTTTTCCGAGACAGGGTTTCTCCGTTGTAACTCTAGCTGTCCTGGAACTCACTCTGTAGACCAGGCTGGCCTTGAACTCACAAAGATCCATCTGCCTCTGCCTCCCGAATGCTGGGATTAAAGGCGTGTGCCACCCCGATTTTTTTTGTTGTTTTCTTTCAAGACAGGCTCTCATGTAGGTAGCTGAGACTGGCCTTGAACTCCTGATCCTTCTGCTTCAGCTCCCAAGTGCTAGAAACTCTGGAGTGAGTCACACACCTGGCTCTGTAGGGTGTTTTGTTTTTAAAGACTTTTTTCTAAATTCATGTATATGTGTATGGGAGAGAGTATGTGCATTGCGCACTAGTGCCTATGGAGGCCAGAAGGTGTTGAATTTCATAGAGCTGAAGTTACAGCTGTGAACATGTGCGTGCTGGGAACTGAACTGAGGTCTTCTAGAAGAGCACCAGGCACTCTTGTGTTTTTGTTTTGTTTTTGAGACAAGTTATTGCTGTATAGCTGTAGCTACTCACTCTAATACTCTCTTATGTTGTCCAGACTGTCCTTGAACTCACGGCAGTCCTGCTTCAACTTCTCAAATGCTAAGATTAGAGGCGTGTACCACATGCTGAGAAAAATCGTAACCTCAGGAAGAGAATCTCAAGTTTGAGGTCAGACTAAGCTACATAGTACAGCTCAGTCTCAGTAAAAAAAAAAAAAAAAACCAAAGCATTTAGGGGAATATGGTTTGGGAAGTACTTTCCCACCTGGTGAGATGACAAACGGTTCCAGTTACAAAATCATGGGCTTGCCAACAGTAGAATTAAATGGTATTTAATAGATGGGTGTGGTAGGGCACTCCTTTAACCCCAGTGCTTGGGAGGTAGAGGCAGGTGGATCTCCGTGAGAGTAAGGCCAGCCTGGTCTATAAATTGAGCTTCAGGCCAGCCAGAGTGAGCCCAAGACTCAAAACCACTACAAACAACAAAACGGCATTTGGTAATCGTGTTTCTCTCAGTTGCCCCGCTTACTTAAACTGGGTGCCAGCAAAGCCTTCAAATTTTGAACCGTCATAGGTATAAGAGACCTATCTTCCAAACTCATTTATTGCTCCGGTGATCAACTTTAGTTCTGATGAATCTCAGCAAAAAGATGGACTCTGCTCCCAGCTCCCAACTTCCTACGGTAAGGAACTGTTGGGGGGTGGGGGGTAACGGTGGGTGTAATGAGTGGTGCTTCTGACTTTGGTTTGCTTATAGGGATTTCTTTTACTCCAACCAACCCTGATCCAGCCATGTTAATTTTTTTGATTGTGTTCGTATGAATCCGCCTCTCAGACTTGTAGTTTGGTCTCTCTATAAAAAGTCCTCTTGCAGATTTAGCCCTACTGCTCTTTACTCCTATAAACGTGTGGGATTTCTAGCGGAGTGTGGGGATCCTCCTGCCTTTTCCTAGGCCAGCTCTCATGGATATCTAAAGGTGCAGAGCTGTCTTAAGAACCTGCATGGAGAAGTTCCTCTGGGGCCTTTGAGCTAGGAAAACTGCAGATGAGAGGTGGTACCCGGAAGTTGCGATCAGTCAACAATCATACATCATGGGTACTCTGCCAAGTATATCGCCACTTATGAATAAAAATATAAACTTGGCCCCTTGTCTGCAGACACTCTTCACCTGGTTAGGAAACAGAAAATCGTTAAGTGCACAGTGGAGATAGGCCCACATGTCTCGGAATAGGAGGAGAAAGCTGGCGGAAGGCATTCTCACTGAGGTGGCCTGGTTTAGGTGAAACTGCACCTTTAGAGGCAAAATCTGGACGTCAGGTACATTCGAGGGACCAGAAGTGTGGAAATGACACTTGAAAACTAGCCAAGTTCAGCGGTGTTCTGTGATGTCTAAGATCACAGTAAGAATTTGGACACTCCAGCTGGCCAGGAAAAAGAGGGTGCTATAACAGTCTGGGCAAGAAAACAACAGGCTGAAACTAAGCAGGGACGAAGGTCTACAAAGACCTATGCAGAACAACAGGACACAACTCGTGGCAGATCTGGGTGAAGGTTAGTGAGATTTGTAGTTTTTCACCTTATTGGACGTTGATGCCAGGAACAACGTTGGAAAAAGTATGCTCCCCTCCTAGAAAGCCCTTTTCAGAACTTCCACTGAGGACATCCCACCTACTGATGCTTTTCTTGTTAAGAATCATTACGAGAAATCTGTCTTCCAACAATTGTCTCTCTTAAGTGGTCAGTGGTAGTCTCAAGATAGCTCCCCACCTCTACACACCTAAGGGCCTGACGGATCACGTGATCTCAGACTCTCCCAGCCCTTATTTTTAGGGGGGTGGGGAATGAGGGGATTGTTTTGTTAAGAGATTGAGACTCTATGTAGTACTGGCTGTTCTGGAACTCATTATGTGAACCAGGCTGGTCTTAAAAGTCTCGGAGATTCTCCTGCCTCTGCTTCCTGAGTGCCGGGATTAAAGGTGTGTGCCTTCACGCCCAGTCGAGGAATTCCCTAGCTGTAAGCCTGACTGTCCTTTCTGGAGCAAGGTTCACCTGTCGCACAAGGTGTCACCCGGTCGAATCTCACAAGCCAATCGGCATCTGAGAAAGAGCCACTCCGGTAAGGCGTTTGGAGGATGGGTCCTTTCCACTCGCCTACTCAGGGACCAATCGCGGAGCAACCTCCATGTTGTGGGCCCGCCCATGGGCGGAGGATGAGCGGAAAGTCGTCACAGTGCGGGCGTATTGTTACCTAAGGGCTCGACGGGAGGTGGGGTGAGTTGATTGACAAGCATATTTCGCCTACCGTGACCAGAGAATTTGGCTCAGTGGCCCGCCTTAGAGGTGGGGTTTTGTTTGATTGCCAAGTAGAATTCCCCAATAGTGTCCGAGCTCGGGGTAACGGGCAGGTTGACTGACTAATGAATCCTCGGCGTGGCCGGCGCAGTTCTCCAATCGCCGAGCGGCGGGCCCCAGTCTGAGCGGCGATGGCGGCGGCGGCGGCGGCGGCAGCAGCAGCGGGGGCTGCGGGCGGTCGGGGCTCCGGGCCGGGGCGGCGGCGCCATCTTGTGCCCGGGGCCGGTGGGGAGGCCGGGGAGGGGGACCCGGGGGGCGCAGGGGACTACGGGAACGGCCTGGAGTCTGAGGAGCTGGAGCCTGGGGAGCTGCTGCCGGAGCCCGAGCCCGAAGAGGAGCCGCCCCGGCCCCGCGCCCCCCCGGGAGCTCCGGGTCCTGGGCCCGGCTCAGGAGCCCCCGGCAGCCAGGAGGAGGAGGAAGAGCCGGGACTGGTCGAGGCCGACCCCGGGGACGGCGCCATTGAGGACCCGGTGAGGGAAGGAGGCGAGATAGCGAGCGGGCCGGGTCATGGGAGGCCCAGAGCTCCGGCGGGAGGGAGGCAGGCGGGGGGTGGGGTTGGGCGGGGAATAACGTGGCTGGTGGCGGGCCGGGGCCGTTCGTGAGCGGGCTGATGGGGCATCATGGGTGCCTAGGGTGGCTCCAGAGAAGGTAATTTGGTTCTTTTTATTTTTGTGCGTGTTTTTTCTTTCTCTTCTTCTTCAATCACGACCCCCTCACGAGGCGAGGGAAATGGCCGAGCTTGGCTGTGGCCAGGCACAGACAAAATGTACGGCACAGCCCTTGCGTCTGAGGTTAACCTTCTGCATGCCCTACTCACTCATTGTAGGAGCTAGAAGCGATCAAAGCTCGAGTCAGGGAGATGGAGGAAGAGGCTGAGAAGCTAAAGGAGCTACAAAACGAGGTAGAAAAGCAGATGAATATGAGTCCACCCCCAGGCAATGGTGAGTAAATCAGCTATTGCACGTACAGTCGGGGTCTTTGGGTTGGTGGTGGGGGGAGCCCGGCAATGTGGCACTAGAGGCCCAGGACCTTGAAGCTACTTGTCTGGGCAATTTTTTTGGACAGGTGCTGTGGTCATAGTTCATTGTGTGTTCTCCTGACCTTTGTTAGACACAAGCTATTTTGGTAGTGATAGTCTTGTGCCTTCCTTTGTCTCATTTATAAATGTGTTTCTCTTTGTTCTTAGTCTGTCTCTACCCATCTTGTAGAGATTGCCGACTGGCGTTTGACCTTCAAGTCTAATACTTTTCAGTTAGAGACCTTTTAGTTACGGCTTCTAAGATACTGATGGCAGTGAGGGACTTCTGATCTAGAAATGTCAGATCTCAATCCATTCAATTTTGTTCCCTCTTTGAGGCATTTCAAACAAAGCTGTTCAGTGAAGACTTGATGTGGGAAATGGGAATTCTTATACACCTTTTTCTATGATCTTTAAGGGGATAGTTTCTCAAAATTACATTGAAATCTACTATGTGCTGGGCACTGTTCTGGGCAATGGTATAGCAGAACAGGACTAAAATATTGGCGTAATAGTGGTGGAAATGTTTATGTAGTGATCCAACAAAAAATACGTTTGCTTAAAAATACTTTTTTCTCTCTCAAAGCTGGCCCAGTGATCATGTCTCTCGAGGAGAAGATGGAGGCTGATGCCCGTTCTATCTATGTTGGCAATGTATGTATTGAGGAAGAGTCTAACTTGGGTTTTTAATTATTTTATATAGGGGTTGTGTAGCTGACACTGGGTCCTGATTGAAAGCGATTCTCCAGACTCAGCTGCCTGACCACTGGGATTATAGAAGTGCGTTCTTACTTGGGAAAGTTATTTAATAGTTTTGAAAGGAATCTTGAGAATTGGTTGGCAGCTTTGGGTGTCTGGGAAGGGTTGTGAGGAGATAAAGGTAATGAAATGGTAAGCGTCTAGAGTTGGGAGAAAGGGTATTATCTCCTGAGAGAGCCGTATTTGATGGTGCCTTGGACCCAGACTGAAGAGTTGGTAGGGTCCTCATTCGAATAGTTTGCCCAATAGTTTGTGTTCCTTTCTTTAGGTGGACTATGGTGCAACAGCAGAAGAGCTTGAAGCTCACTTTCACGGCTGTGGTTCAGTCAACCGTGTTACTATACTCTGTGACAAATTTAGTGGCCATCCCAAAGGGTGAGTAGGGAATAAGTTGAGATTTAAAAAATACTCATACTTGTAGCTTCTCATACCGCCACCACTCTCCGAGCTGGGAATTTAATTCCAGGACCTTGAACATGCTGAGTATGTGCCCTACTTTTGAGCTACACGAACAGCGATAACTCACATTTTTTAATTTAATTTTCTTTAGTTTTTCGAGACATAGTTTCTCTGCGTAACCCTGGCTATTCTGGAATTAGCTCTGTAGACCAAGCTGGCCTCAAACTCTGCCTGCCTCTGGGTGCTGGATTAAAGGCATGGGCCACCATGCCTGCCTAAGTCATGTTTTCTATACAACGATAGCTCATTAAAGCAAGTGGTTTTTGCCAGGTGTGTGTGTGTCTGTCTCAGCAGTAGTATGTTCAGTGTCTTCAGAGGCCAGATACTAACAACTGGGCATAGGTGGGACTGTAAACTAGAAAGGGAGGCAGTACCTAGTTGGCGGCAGCTGGTTATGTGTGGCTTTATGGAAATCTGGACCTTGTATGGCCTGTTTTATACGTTGCCAAGAGCAGCTGGGTAATTTTTGAGGTACTGGAGAGTGAACCCAGGGACTCGGTGTGTGCTAGGCGAGTGCTCTTATACTGATGCACGTCACACACTAATAGCGGTTTTCAAACTTTTTATTGTAAAACAGGATCTCTAAGTTGCCTATGTTGCTCTTGAACTTGTAGCTTGGACAGGCCTTGCAAGCTGTGTTCAGTATGCCCAATAGTAATAGGAAGATTTTATTAAATCCTGTTATTGAAATAATTATTTAAACATATTAGCATGTTGTATTCCAGTTAGCTGTATTTACATGGTGGGTAACCTGTGAGCTTTTTGAAAAGTCTGATAAAATGACATTCTTTCCAGGTTTGCATATATAGAGTTCTCAGACAAAGAGTCAGTAAGGACTTCCCTGGCCTTAGATGAGTCCCTGTTTAGAGGAAGACAAATCAAGGTAAGCATAGTGTCCTGGCTATGTGTTTTATACAGATTCTCTGGCTTGACTCCAATGCTTGCTGTCCTCTGTCCTTATCAGGTGATTCCGAAACGAACCAACAGACCAGGCATCAGTACAACAGACCGGGGTTTCCCACGTGCCCGCTACCGTGCCCGGACTACCAATTACAACAGCTCCCGATCTCGATTCTACAGTGGTTTTAACAGCAGGCCCCGGGGCCGAGTCTACAGGTCAGGATAGATGGGCTGCTCCTCTTCCCCACCTCCCATGAGCTTAGGCTTCATTCTCTCCTGATCTGAGGCTCCGTTCCCTTGTACTCCATTTGGTTTCCAGGGAATGGTCCTTCTGCTTGTGCAGAGTGAGGAAGTAGTCGCAGGCCAGTTCTGTGCTTTGTTGAGCAGAAATTGATGAGGGCAGATTTGTTCTGATGTTTCCTCCCTCCGCCTTCTTCCTTTGGGAATTGGTGTCAGTGAAAGTATTCACACTGAGAATTCTAAGGCCTTGGGCTAGGGAAAGCTGCTTGGACATTGCTACTTTTCTCAAAGTTAGGGGAGAGGTTCAAGTGTCAGTCCTCCCACAGCCATGGCTGTGGGAGGATTGAGATGCCAGGGTGTTCCAAGATTAGCTCTCTGATTGGGCCTAGTGGCGCCGTATTGTGGCTGTGCTTTGCTTCTGACCTTGCATTTGAGTTGTACATTGAGATAAGCCCCGCCTTTTCACCAGATAGGGTTTGAGAGCTGTGGAGCATTGGATAAACAATGGATCCTTTTTCTTGTCCCTCAGTGTGTTAGATGTACTTCCTTACACCCCTTTCCACCTCAAGGCCCCCCGTTTGCCAGATGTGTTACTCCTGGGATAGAGGACTCACATTTGAGATGCTCCCTCAGTCACTGGGGCAGTTGCGGGCCCACGGGGAGGGTCTTGCACTGAACTCTCCAGTGACCATGTTAACACCTAACTCTCCTTCTTTCTTCCAGGGGCCGGGCTAGAGCGACATCATGGTATTCCCCTTACTAAAAAAAGTGTGTATTAGGAGGAAAGAGAGGAAAAAAAGAGGAAAGAAGGAAAAAAAAAAGAATTAAAAAAAAAAAAAAAAAGAAAAACAGAAGATGACCTTGATGGAAAAAAAATATTAAAAAAAAAAAAAAAAGATATACTCTGGAAGGGGGGAGAATCCCATAACTAACTGTGAGGAGGGACCTGCTCTGGGGAGTAGGGGAAGGCCCAGGGAGTGGGGCAGGGGCTACATTTTCCCTCTTGGGATTCGCCATGGACACATCTCAACTGTGCAAGCTGCTCCCTGTTTCCCTGCTCCCCTTCACCCTCTTTGGGCCTGCTCACGGGTAGGTGGGCATGGGTGGTAGGAGGGTTTTTTTTACCCAGGGCTCTGGAAGGACACCAAACTGTTCAGCTTGTTTCCTTCCCTCGTCTTCTCCCTGCCTTTTGCAGTCCCTGCCTGCCTGCTCCTGTCCTACCAGGTCTACACCCACCCTACCCTTCTTTCCTCCGGCTCCCTGCCCCTCCAGTTTGCCTGGTGATCTATTTTGTTTCCTTTTGTGTTTCTTTTTCTGTTTTGAGTGTCTTTCTTTGCAGGTTTCTGTAGCCGGAAGATCTCGCTCCCAGCGGCTCCAGTGTAAATTCCCCTTACCCCTGGGGAAATGCACTACTTTGTTTTGGGGAGTTTTGGGGTGTTTTTGTTTTTCAGGTGTTTTTGTTTTGTTTTATTTTTTTTTCTTTACCTTTTTTTCCCTTTTATTTGGAGGGAATGGGAGGAAGTGGGAACAGGGAGGTGGGAGGTGGATTTTATTTTTTTTAACTAATTTCCAGGGGATGGGACTTTTTTTTTTTTTTTAAATAATGTGTCATGAATAAAGTTGTTTATGAAAAAATTGGCCCTTTGGGTGTAAGCATCATTTACATACCAATTCTTTTTTAAGTCACAGATGGTTGTTTAGGGAGAATTACCAGTGTGGAAGGTTGCCACTGTAAATTAAGTTAGAAGTTAGATGACAGCTGTAATGTATTCATTTGAGGATGAACATTTGAGGGTCTTTGGTCAGTAAAAGAATAACCCCATTAGAACGTTTAGAATTAAATTGGTTTTGGTTTTTGATACAAATCCATGTAGCCTTGGCTACATGATTATCTCCTTAGTTCTGGTGACCCAAAAGCCTCAGCTTCCTCAGTGCCAGGGTTACAGGGGTGCAGCTGCTCAGATGATTTAATAACACCGTTGTGATTCTGTCCTAATGGTGTACACCTTTAATCCCAGCACTTGGGAGATAGCAGGTGGATCTCAAAGTTTTGAGGCCAGCCTGGTCTATAGAATGTTTCAGGACGTTCAGAACTAGTGAAACCCTGTCTCAAAACCAATGTTGATAAAAGGTTGAGTTACTTTCCTGTTAATAAATTGGAGTTTGGTTAGCTACTGTGCTTCAAGATGGATGCAAAACAAGGACAGTTCTAAAGATCTCTCTCTGAGCCAGGCTCGCTGTCAACAACGCCTTTTATTTCAGTACTCAGGCAAATCTCTGAGTTTAGGCCAGTGAGGGTTTCAGTTTTAAATTGTAATGTCAGAAGTCTTGGACACTATATTATGTAGTGTAAGACTGCTAGCCAGGCAGTGATGGTTCAGCGATTTTAATCAGCACTCCCAGCAGAGGCAGGTAGATCTCTGAGTTCAAGGACGGCCAAGGCTACAGAGAAACCTGTCTTTTAAGTTTTGGGTTTGCGGGTTTTGTCAGCATGTCTGTATGGCATTTGCAGTACCTGTGGAGGCCAGAAGAGGATGTTAGAATCCCTGGGACTGGAGTTAACAGTGGTTGTGAATCCTGTTGAGTACTGAGAATCAAACTATTCTGGAAGAGTAGCAATTCTCTTTACTGAGCCATCCAACTCAAGACATTTTAACCTCTGCATATTCATTTTGCCATTCACTAGTTTGTGATAATGTCTTGTTCATATTGCTTCAGACCTCATAAAGAGCAGTGTTCGACATCCACAAAGCATTAACACCTCATGTTTTTCGAAACACCAAAAATGGAGGTGTTAACTACCATTCTATTTTAGCATCTGGTCATTCTACCTATTGTCTAGATCCTTTCTTGATAAAACTGGAATATGTGATCTCTGTGGAGACTTCTGCAGAGGCTGATTAACAGGAAGCAGTCTAAAATTCAGTTACTTAGATAATGGGGATTGGAGTGTGGGGGTTGACCTGGGACCCTAGCCTGGGCTGGAGAGTATGGCCATATTTTTGTTATTCCTGTTTCTTGGTTAAATTATTAGTGGGAGGAAAGCATGTGTCCCAGAGCACACATGGAGGTCAAAAGGACAACATTGTGAAGTTCTGGTGATCAAACCCTTGTCAGGTTCCACGGCAACGGTTTTTACCTACCCGCATCTGATTTGGTCATCAAAAACAAGAATGTGAAGCTGGGTGTAGTGGCACATGTCTTTAATCCCAGCAGTTGGGAGACAGAAGCAAGCAGATCTCTGAGTTCAAGGCCAGCATGGTCTACATTGTGAATTCCAGGACAGTCAACACTTTGTAGTGAGACCCTGTCTCAAACAAACAGAATGTGGAAAACTGAACTTTTACAAATAAAAACTGACCAGGTCTCACCTATCCACTAGGGGGCACTAAGTGGCTAGTTATAAAATATCCCTACAAATTGTTTTGAGACTGTGGCCTTGGAGGGCCACTATTCAATATGGAGACCAGGCTGACCTCCGAGATCTGCCCACTTCTACCTCTTACTGTCTTTCAAAGCATGTGCCACTGCACCCAGAACAAATTAATGTTTGTTTACTGTTTCGGGTGGGTTTGGTTTTGTTCGGTTTTTCAAAACAGGGTTTCTCTGTGTAGTCTTGGCTGTCTGGAACTTGTTCTATAGACAAGGCTGGCCTGGAACTCACAGATCCTCCTGCCTCTGCCTTCCAATTGCTGGGATTAAAGATGTGCACCACCACACCTGGCAGATGAGTGTGTGTGTATATGTGTGTGTGTTTAACGTCTCTCTGGTCTTCATTTTTAAAGTCCACTCTATCACACCCATTATTTTCTCACTTTTACTACTTGAGCAACTCATTTGTTCTTGTTGCTGAAAAGACTTGTGATGCCACTAAGCACAAATCAGAAGGAAGACCTTCCCAAGTTTGGACCTAATCATGTCATCTCACCCCACTTTGGCCATGTATCTGGTGTATTTGTACATTCCAGTCGAATTGGCAATGTTTTCATGTCTGACTCCTACTGATCCTCCAGCCTGCTATGCCTAGCCTAATACCTCTATCAAAATCACATACATGGTCCTCTTATTGGGGAGAGGGGAAAATAATACGAAGGATGAAAAAGCCACAATAACATATAGTTTAAATGAAGTTATGTCACTTAGGCTGAAAAAGCTCTCCCGAAGAGCCATAGACTAACAAAACCCCCAATACCAGGCAGGAGAAATTGCCTTTCAAACAGTTGGTCAGGGGAGCCCTAGAGAATTCCAAAACAATACAGGCTACTGTTGTTGCCTTTGGTTGCCTCCCAGCGGTTGAAGGTAAGTACCTGTTGCTGGAGACCCATGCACTTTGGACACAAGAGCTGGAAGATTCAAGCTGAGTATGACCTGAAAACTTCTCTGGGGACTGACTTTCACAGTGTCTGAAGCTTTGCATAGTGCCATTCAAGCTTCCAAGGGAAGGAAGCAACGAACAGTCCCATCTAGCTGTGACACCTGTGAACTACAACGGCCCAGCACAGTACACTAACCCTAAGGGCGCGATAATGGTATTCATATCTTGGGAACCAACAGCTTTGTAACTGGACTTAAGGCCTACTCAACAGGAGGGAAGTAATGCTGGTACTGGGAACCTTGCCAACTATCCAGGGCTAGTGAGGTCATGGATCAAAGAGGAGACCTTACCACGCTAACAGTTTAAAAATTAATTCCTGACTATTCTAAATACTTTTAAACTCACAGATAAATGTAGCTCTCGCCTCTCATCAAAGAAACTTCTCTTTTTGACAGATGGAGACCATTACAGAAAACCACAACGGGACTGGAGAGATGGCTCAGTAGTTGAGAGCACTGACTGCCCTTCCAGAGGTCTGGAGTTCAATTCCCAGCAACACTGCATGGTGGCTCACAACCATCTATAATGGGATCTGATGCCCCTTTCTGGCATGAAGGTGTACATACAGATAGAGCGCTCATTAATTAGTTAATTAATTAAAAAAAGAAAACCACAACCAACCAAAGTGAAGAAAACAAGTGTTTGTGGGTGCCCAGTCCCAGGGGTTACATCTACAACACAACTACTGTACTTAAGGTTAAGACCCAGGGAGCATCACAGAAGAAGAGGCAGAAAGATTGTCAGGGACGGAAAATCAGGAAATCTGCTCTGAGACTGTGTCTCCTGGGAATGACAGGGAGAACTCAAAAATATGGTTGTCTAAAGAAGACCTGGAAAAACTACAATGCCAACAGATACACTAACATGGAAGAGGGACTCTCATGGGGACCCAGGTCCAGACAGAGCACTACAGGCAAGGAGGGGATGCTGAGAGTGGGAGAAATAATTTTCCCCAGGGATTAACCCCCTAAGTGGTTATCTAAAACCAAGTAGTTTGCCATGAAATCATACACCTACAAGTAACACTAACAGACTGAGAAAGTTGTATTTGTGTACTTAGGCACATGTGTGTGCAATAATAAGAAAGAAAAGCCATGAATCTGAGGGGTGGTGACGACATAAGAGAGGATGGAGGGAAGAAAAGAAAGGGGGAAATTATGTGAGTATATTTTATTTTAAAAAGGAAAAAAAACAAAACAAAACTCGTGCATCTTTCAGAGTGTAATCAGGCACCACAGCCCTGAAGCTTTTGATTATTTGGTCAGAATCAGCGAAGATCCTCTCAAAAATCATCGCACTCTCGTTTCCCCACTAGATTGCAAGTTCCCTGAGTGCATCGACTTAGTATGTGCCTGAAATGCCAGTTCACCTTGGGCTCGGCTCTTGTCTCGGACAAGGCAGTTAACACAGTAGTGTTCTCGTCCCTTGAACCTCCTGGTTCCTATTTCCATTTCCGTGCTTTAAGGCAGAAGCACAGAAAGAAAGTTGTCATCCTTGGACAAACCCATTTTTGGTAGATTATTTCTATCCATCCATCCTAGTTAGCTGAAGACTAGCAGTAAGCGTATTACTGGAGTTCTGTTGCGGAGGAAGCGTATTTAAAGAAGAAACATTTGGAGATTGTTCGTTTTGGTTTTTGTTGTGTTTTGAGACGGAGTCTTACCATATAGCTCTGGCTATCCTGGAGATCATTATGTAGACCAGGTTGACCTGGAACTAACAAGATCCACCTGCCTCTGCCTCCCGAGTGCTGGGAATAGAGGCGTGCACTACTTACTATGCCTGGCAATGCTTTTTTCAAATACCAATCAGGTTAGAGAAGTTTTGTCTCACAATGTACTGGGTTGTCGTGGCTTATCTCCCATCACTCACAGACCCTCACTATAGACACTAAGTAAATTCACCAAATCTGCTGGGCATAGTGGTACATGACTTTAATCCCAGAACCCAGGAGGCAGAGGCAGATGGATCTCTGAGTCTGAGGCCAGCCTAGCCTACATAGTGAGTGTCCTGGAAGACAGCCAGAACTCCAAATAAATGAATGAATGAATGAATGAATGAATAAATAAATAAATAAATAAATAAATCGGTCCATGAATTTCCCACGTTTTTTCTCTCTAGGCTTATTGATAATCACTTATTCAAACAAGTGTTTACTGGGCATTTCTCAAAAGTGGGTTCTGTTAAGGTTGTTACAACTTGTTATAAAAACTAGAGTCATTCTGTAAAGGGACCTTACAGAGGTTTAGGGCTAGCTTGTCATACCTGTTTGGTACGCCACCAAAAAACTTCTCAACCCCCCCCCCGTTTTCATTAAAATTTGTTCTTAATATTTATGTGTTGTGTGGGGGTAGGGGGTCATTGGCATGGCAGTCAGGACAACCTGCAGGAGTGGCTTCTCTCCTGGAGCCACGAGGGCTTTAAGGATTGGGCTCAGGTGGCCACACTCAGGAGCAGCACTTCCACCCGCCGAGCCAGAACTGAGAAATCAAATCTTGTCGGTTACGTAATGCTCTCAGTCTATGGTGTTTGGCTCTAGCTGCTGGGGTTACAGGCCTGAACCACCACATCTGACTTCAGAAGTATAACTAAAAATCTGTATTACGACGAGGGGGTGCACACACGCCGTGACGCAGGTGGACAACTCTGTGGAGACAGTTCTGTCCCATGTTTACACCGGACGCGAGGACGGAATTCAGATCGCCAGGTCTGCGCAGCGACACCCTCACCCTCTCCTCATCTTCCCCACCCACAAGTGTCATTCTTGTACCGCTTTTGTGTTCTGCAAATTCAAGTACCTTTGGAGACTTTTTCCAAACGAGGTCTCACTATGTAGCTCTAGCTAGCCTGGAACTTGCTGTGTAGACCAAGTTAGTCTCAAACTCCTAGAGATCCACCTGCCTCAGCCTCCTGAGTGCCTGGATTAAAAAGGTGTTTCTGTCAAGAGCTTTTCTCTATAAGATTACAATCTGTTGTGGTCTGAATGTTTGTAGCCTAAAATTTACATATTGAAACCTGTTCCCCAGTATAAGGATCTTTGGGAGCTATGTAAGTCAGGAGGCCTCTGCTTTTATAAAAATAATCAGGGCTTGTGATGGTTTTAATGAAAATGGGCCCCATAGGTTCATAGGGAATGGCACTATTAGGTGTGGCCTCGTTGGAGGAAGTGTGTCACTGGGGGAGGCCTTTGAGGTTTCAGAAGCTCAAGCCAGGCCTAGTGGTTGACACTCCCTTGCTGCTGCCTGCTGATTCAGGTGTAGAACTATTGGCTCCCTCTCCAGCACCGAGTCTGCCTGTCTGCCTCCATGCTTCCCGCCAAGCTGACAATGGACTAAACCTTTGAACTACGAGCCCACCCCAAGTAATGCATTCCTTGTAAGAGTTGGTATCATGGTGTGTCTTCACATCAGCAGAACATTGACTAAGACAGTGCCCTTCTCCCAAAATACCCGGGAGTTTTCTTGCACTTCCCACCACATGAGATGCAGCAAGACGTCGTCTCTGATCTACACAGCAAACACCGACACCAGAACTGAGAGGTAAGCCACGCTGGGTACTTTGTTGTACGATACTTTGTTTTTCTTGAAAGTTACCCCGTTTTTATTCGTGTCTGCATTTTCTATACAGATTGTAATTATTGCTCCTAAGAGCCTTCACTCAGCTTAAGTGGACAGGATGTGGAACACGTGCTCCTTCCAATGCTGAGGCCAAGCCAGGCACTGGCAGCTAGCTAATGGCTGTCAGAGTTGGTTGCATGGTAACCTGATGAGGTTGTCTTGAGAAGTGTCCTTCGTGTCGCTTTATATAACTTAAAGACTTAAAGAGTGGCATATTATTGTGTATCGAGGGACAGGGGTGTACTCAGGGCGCACATGTGGATTGAAGGACAGTTTGTTAAAGTCTGGTTTTTTGCCCCACTTTGTGGGTCCTGGTGACGGAATGCGGGTTGTCAGGCCCAGAGCTAGCTGAAGGAAAGCCTGTTCATGCCCTGAGCTATCTTGCTGGCCTACTCCATACCACTTTTAGTTAGAAATGCATCCTATTGTATTCTTTGGATTTTCCTCAGTAACTCATTACGACTCTTAGTAAATCTAACTAAAACATTTGTAAAGTCCATACTTTTTCCTTTTATTTCTTTTCTTCCTCCCCTCCTTGTTCTTTTTTGCTTGTTTGTTTTTGAGACAGTATTGCTGGCTGTCCTGGAACTTGCTCTATAGATCAGACAGGTCTGGAACTTTAAGAGATCCACCTGCCTCTGTCTCCTGAGTGCTGGGATTAAAGGTGTGTGCTACCACCCAGCAAAAGTCCATATTTTAACCAGTACAGTCTTCAAGAATAATCATTTCTCTTATTTGCCTGGTAACTATTTCCTTGAATTTCCTGGGGGTTCTTAATGAACTTAGTATTAAAGAAATGGCACTTATAAATATTTCCTGTCTTGAGCTGGATTTGGTGGCTCATACCTGTAGTCCCAGCACTTAGGAGGCTAAGACGGGAAGATCACTGTGAGTTCAAAGCCAGCCTGAATTACATAATTCCAGGCCAGCTGGGCTACAGTTCTGGATCTTACCTCAAAACCCCACACCATTTCTGTCCGTTGTGCAGGAAGACAGTTGCAGACTCATTTCTCACCATCTGGCTACTCCACTGGCCAGTTCACGTAACCAGCAATATGCCGCCTTTCCAAGCTATAGTCTTACAAGAGCCTCAAAGAAAGTCACTCTTCCCGTAGGGTAATGGTGAGAATCCAGTAAGGTTTTATGGTTGGTGAAGCTGACGTCAGTTGTTTGGGCTACACATACTGTCTCTATCTGACTAGAAACTAGGGTGATCACCTCTCCCTGTGTGACGCCTACTTTTCTCTTGTTCACCTTTACCACAGGAGCTGTGGTAGCTTTCTGACTGGTTTTGTTTTTCATCCTCTGAACCTTTCTTTGGTGGTTCTACAGGATGAGACATTTCACTGAAACATCTCTTGGCTATGATAAAGCTTAGCTGGTGGTAAAGGCCTCTGGGTCCCAG
Organism: Cricetomys ansorgei; assembly: GCA_026225945.1. Lineage (NCBI taxonomy): Eukaryota > Metazoa > Chordata > Mammalia > Rodentia > Nesomyidae > Cricetomys > Cricetomys ansorgei. Next base: position 3,207,221 of record JAMJFZ010003384.1, read on the forward strand.
CACTCAGGAGGCTGAGACTAAAGGATGGCAACCCCCTCAATTTCTCTCACTTATTGTTTCTGTAATGTGATGAAGCAGGAATAAAAATGGCTCCTTGTCGAGGGCCTTGAAGACTAAATGAGGATGCACCTATGAGGTCTTGAACACTATTACTTGGAGCCCGGTTGCATGGCGTAATTGATGGAGAGTGGCCTTGGACACGAATGGGCAAAGAAGAAAGGAACCCCAGTGCTGCAGACAGCGAGATGGCTGACCTCGTCTTTTCTGTAAGAGGCTGGCCTTCTTACTACCATTGTCCTAAAAAGCCCTCTCAGAACTACCCCAAGATAAACCTCACCCTTTCCGTCACCAGAAATCCACTCTGCCTGGGCAATTGGCTTGAGTTAGGCACACGGAATAAGGAATCTACCTGAGGCTTCTTGACTGTAAAGGAGCCTCACTTCCTTCAAGAAGCAGAGTCTGCTATCCTGGGCTACATGGCAAGTTTAAAGCTAGCCTGTACTATAGAAAGATCCCATCTCCAAAGAGAGTACCTCTTGGTACTCCTACTACAAACTTCTCCTCCATCTTATCAATATTCCTGGTGTGGCATTTTTGTTGTTTTGATTTCTGTTTCTGAGACAGTGTCTCATGTTCTCCGGGCTGGCCTTGAACTCTGGATGTAACTGATGATTGCCTTGAGCTTTTGATCTTCTTGCCTCCACCTCCTGAGTGCTGGGATTTAGGTTTACACTACATGCACAGAGGGTCAAACCTCGGGTTTGGCATATGCTAAGAAAGCACTCTACCAACTGTGCTCCAGACTCCTACTGCTACTTCCCAGGGGTACCAAGAAACCCATTTCCTCACTGCCAAGGAAGTGTTCAAAGTTAGTTTCTATAGCTCCTAACAACAAGATCTTAATTGCTCCAAACACCTACCTTCCGGTTGTCAGGATAAACTGAGACAAAGTGTATGGAGCACCCAGCAGGGTCCTGGAACAGAGTGGTAGCTTTTGCTTATAAGCTGACACTTCAGGGCAGTACAGAATGGGAAAGACATTCGGTACTGGTTTGCGTTCCGCTGAGAAGTCTTTCCCCAAGAGATAAAAGGACGATATAAGGGAGGGAAGCCCAGGCTATCATATGCTCATTTATTCAAAATGTCTTTTATTGAAACAGAATGAAAGAGTGAGAAAGGATGAGGTCTGGGAAGATGTCTTTGGGCACAGGATGGAGCCCAGACCTAATTAATGCTATAGTGTGATGCTCTCCCCCACCCGTCCTGATTCTTGCTGACAAAGTGAACATAAAGCAGCAGGGAGGAGATGGGGTTGGAAAGGGCCCTCTGAGCTCCCCTAGATAGCTGGCGTGAGGTGCCTTTGAACCTTTCAGGTGGCCTTATCTATCTTGCTGAGTATGTCACCTTTCTGTATGGCCAGCCTCCCGCCAGGGTGCTCAGAGGCTGCTTAGAGGGCAGGGTTAGGAGTGGCTAGCAGCGGGACATGGTCACAGCGGTTAGGTGGTGGCTGCCTCAGCAGGGAAGGCCGGCGGCACAGTTCCCCATCCCGGAGTACCTCGGGCAGAAGCTTGCGCTTGGTCTCTGGCAGCAGCATGATGCTGAGGATGCAGAGGAGGGCACAGGCCGCCAGTACCACATGCTGCAGGAAGGCTCCATGGCCCATGTGGAGGCGCTGAGCTGGGCAACTCAGCCCCCCGAGCGCCCCAAGTGCCATGATTAGGCCCAGGCCACGACCCCTGAGAAACACGGAGAAGGCACTGAGCCCAGAGCTGTGGGCATCACCTCAGCCTAAGGCCTCAAGGTCCAGCTGGCCCTGCCCCTTCCCCTGGCGTACTCCTGTTCTCACCGGACAGTGGTCGGGATGACTTCAGCAGCAAGGAGGGTACTGAGGATGGCAGAAGCTTGAGAGGAGAAGAGTCCAAGGACAGAGAAGGTGGTGATGGCAGCATCGTTCAGATCTGGGGGACCAAAAGGGATGATATGAATGGAAATGGGGAGCATGCACCTGGCCTAGTCTCTGACGTCATCCTCTTGGCTCTCAAGCCCTCTGGCTCACGCTGTTTGGGTTCTGGGCATTCAGTAATGGAATTGAGGAACAGACAAGTTTTCCCAGCTAGACAGCAGTCTGGGGAGGGTCTGGAGCTTAGAAGGCCTATGCCAGATGTAGTGGCTGAGCCCTTCTGAGACACCTCTGTTGGGGTTCCCTTATTGAGCCCACAATGTGGAGAAGAGAAGATGCTTACAATCCCACAGGCCCAGCAGGACCAGGGATGCAATGCCCGTTAGAGTCATTGAGAGAAGCAGGATGCCCCGGCGGCCAAAACGGTCCACGGTGACCCCCAGGAAGACACAGGCCAGGGCCGCTGTGCCACTGGCCAGCAGAGAGCACAGGTAGAAGTCTGATGGGCTCCCTCCTCCTCCCACAGGCTGGTAGCAGTGGCGAATGGCGTGGGCGATGAAGCTGTGCAACAGGTTGGGGAGCAAAGAACAGCGTCTGAACCCTATCCACGGCTTCCCACAGTTTCATTCTCTACAGGGTTTCAAGAGGCTGTCCCCACCCAACCAGCCCCTATCCCAGCTACTGGCCTGGCCCTCAGCTCAGACAGCCAGGCTCACTTGGTGAAGCCCAGGATAAGCAGATTTTTCCAGATGTTGCGGTAGTTGAGGAGGGACGAGAAGGAAAAGGTGGATGTCGCAGGAAGGGGGCAGGTATTTTCCAGTTCTTTGGGAAAGAGAGGAGCTGTTAGAAACAGCTGAGACCCTGGGATCCCCCATATGGAGGCGAGACCCTTGGAGGGGGCACAGCTACAACCATGCAGAGGCCATCACAGGTAGGGACCCTCTGCTTCGTACCCTGTAAGGCTTCCTGGGCCTCTTCTCCCAGCATCTGCCCATGGGGGCGGTTCCGCTCAGCCAGGATCCTCAGCACAGACTGGGCTTCCTCAATCTGCCGCTTCACTATCAGCCACCGTGCGGACTCCAGAAACAGGCCAGGCCAGCTACGGGCAGGGTGGTAGAGTATATAGTAAAGCCTTCTTTCTCCGGACCGGGGATGGGAAACTATGGTCTCTGAGGGGCTGGGCAGGTGGTGGAGAGGAGTGGTTTCTAGACTAAGGGGCTACGCTGAAGGTAAAGATGGGAAGAACCAGGCCACAGAAAAAGGGTGATACTAACCCATAAAACAGGAAGAGGATGCAGGGAGCGGTGATCATTCTCTGCAGAAATCGCCAGTCCTTAGAGACAAGGGCCAGGCCCAGGAACAGGAAGTGCCCTCCCACCCCTACCAACTCCCCTGCCAGGGCCACCCGAAGCCTCTGGGTTGGGTCGCACAGCTCCAGGCCTGGAGATACAGCAAGGGATGAAGGGAGGAGAGGCCAGGGAATAAGGAGATGTGAAAGAGAAGAGGGGAGAGGGAGGGATGGAGGGAAGGACAGAAAGCGAGGTCAGGCCCTCAGCAGAGGCTGCAGCCATCACCTACCACAGACTAACCTCTGGGTAGAAGGAGGAAGAACCTACACCCCTCTCCTCAAACTTAGCTGGGTCAGAGCTGGCCGATGCTCAGCATTCCTGGTTCACACGCCCTTTCACACACGGTCTTGTATTTGACCTTCATACCAACCCTTGTCCAAGGTCACACAAGCTCTCGGGATTTCATTTAAGGTGGAGTTTGAGACAAGGTCTCACAGAGCAGCCCGGGCCACACCTGGACTCACAACCTTTCTGCCACAGTCCCCCCGCCCCCCCAACCCCAGGACTGGGATTACAGCTGTATGCCACCGTATGTGGCCAATATTTCATTCATAATTGTGAGGCTCTATTCTCTGACAGAAGTAAGGTCAGGTTAGGACTTTAATATCACAGAAAGTGGGAGGACGGGTGTGGGGAGAAGCAGGACCCCTGCCTGGACTCTTTAAAAAGCCTAGCCAGAAAGACCGCTAAGATTCTGAAAATTGGGACCAAGGGATAGTGGCAATCGCCTAGAAGTGCAGAAAGGTAGACATGAGACCTAAGACAGAGGTCTCTGGCAGGATGCCACTCACGCATCAGGTAGACACCAAGGTCAACGCCAGCTAGCAGAAAGCCCAGAAGGAATCGAAGAGCCATAATGCCGGTGGAGGAGCCTGCAGCAGCTCCTCCCACTCCACAGGGGCCCACGAGCCCCAAGGTCAGCAGTACAATGCCACGACGGCCAAACCTGGAAAACAGGGAGGGCTCCTGAACACCCAGACTCCAGGATGGAGGAGGACAGGGGGTCCTAGCTGCTGGCTTCATGGTATGAGGGTGAGGTCCAGGGAGTGAGAGTTGTACTGAAGCTAGGAAAGACGGCAGAGTGGGTGCGGTGGTGCACGCTTTAACTTGGGAGGCAGAGGCAGGTGGACTTCTGTGATTTTTTTCTGTCAGTGTCAGGAGGTCCAGGACAGCCAAGACTACTACAGACAGGCCGCCTAAAATTGAAAAGGAAGGAAGGAAGGAAGGAAGGAAGGGACCAATGACGTGGGGAACAGGGCTGTCAGTCAGAGAGGCATTTAACCATGGGTGTGAGATCAACCTTGAGGGTGGACTATGAGGTCATGCTTAGGGGGGTTGGGACCTTCATCCTTGTCAGCAGAGGTGTTGATCAGGGGGAATAGATCTTGTCTTGCTAGATCACCCAGAGGTGATGGGAGTCATTGATCTAAGAAGTAGGAGCTCCTGATCTGGGAGGTAACCATTGGCCGCTTGTACACGCGAATACTAATCATTCATCGGTGAAGATACAGCTACCGTCCTCTGGGGATGAAGCCACTGTTTTTGTAAAGTTGGGGCTTGGGTCTAATTAAGCGTATGGGTAGGCAGTGAGATGAGCCACTGGCAGGAGATGGAGCTGCTGAGCCAAGGGAATGGGTCTATTAATCCATGGGATCAGAATACTTACTTTTGGAGATGGGAGAATTGATCTTCGGTCATGGAACAACTGAGGGTCTTTGTGTAGGCGGGTGGGTGCCAATGGGGACAAAGAGATTAATCCATGGAAACAGACACTGAGGATAGGGATGGCACACATTGGCTGTCACTGGTCCCAAGCCAGCAAGGACAGGGCTCCCGATCTTTAGGAGTTGAACTACTGATTGTTGGGAGATGATAATGGTCTATGGGAGATGAGAGGGCAGGGCCAATGGTCCTTGGAAGGAAGAGAGGCACCAGTATCTCAGAATAAGGCAACTAACATAACAGGTTGGGCAGTGGTTCTCAACCTTCCGAATGCTGCGGCCCTTTAATACAGTTCGCCACGTTGTGGGGACCCCCCAACCATTAAATTATTTTCATTGCTGCTTCATAACTGTAACTTTGCCACTGTTATGAATAATAATACGAAAATATCTGGCATACAGATGGCCTCAGGCAATCCCTGAGAAAGGGTCATTTGACACCCCCAAAAGGGTCGTGATACACAGGTTGAGAAACGCTTAGTTAGAGTTATTTCCATGAAGAAGAGCTGATTTGACTAATATGGCTAAAGCTTCTGACCTTAGGAGACTAAATTACCCATCACTGGGAACGAGGCCATTATTCCACAGAAACAAGGCAACTGGCATGTGGGAACTGTCGCACAGGGACGGGCTACTAATCTGTGGCTTTGGGATTGATCACTGGCCCACAGGTATGTGTGATTATGAAGCGGTGAAGACAGCTGTTGGTTTTAAGGAAACTGACCGCTAATACCTTTGAACTATTAATCACTTAGCAGCACTGTAGACCACGTGATGACCGTCAGTGGTACTGGTCCTCAGAAGCAGAGGAGATAGAGATTTGGATCTACCCCGGAGAGTTACTAGTTAGCCGCATGAACTGCTTGCTGTTCTTTGGAGATGACACCATGGATTCATGGAAATGGGGGTTTTGGTCCAAGAGGATCTGAAAGCTCTGGACAGCTATGAAGACAGGACTGCCAGTCCATGAGGTTCTCTCAGAGCCGGTGATCCAAAGGGCAGAGGCACTGGGTGGCAGGCATGGAAGCTCAGTTACTTTGGAGATAGCTAATAACTGTAGGGGCTGGGTTGGAGATGGGGGTCATCTGTAAAGTTGAATTATTGATCAGTGGGAATGGGGCTGTTGATATTTAGGAATTAAAACTAAGTTTTAGGAATGAGGCCACTGAGACAGGCTAATAGTCTGGGCATGCTATTAGCCAGTGGAGATGAATCTGTCAGTCCATAAGGCGGGAAAGGAAGGAGGCTGGGAGAATGAGGACAACGAAGGGGAGATGGAATGAGAAATGTGAAGACAAGGTTTTGGTTGAGGAAGTGGTTGTTAACTTTGGAGATGAGACCACTGACCCATGGATATGGGTCTCCTGATCACTGGGAATGGGGTCATGAATGTGAGGTCATTTACTTGTGTGGAAGTGGGTATGGAAGGTGAATTTCTTGATGGGGGATGAATGAAGCTCAATCTGAGGTTAAACAGGAGTCCAGAGGAGACCGCAGAGTGCAGTCAATGGAACCATCCTTGACCTCCTCCAAACCCAACTGCTTGGGCTAGCTCGGCCAGCACCCTCTCCTTTCTATGAGCCCGGCCCCCACAACAGTCCTCACCTGTCCGCGGGGTAACCAAGGAACAGGTAGCCAGAGGCAAAGCCCAAGATGAAGAGGATCTGCTCCAGGATCACCTGCCAGCCCAGGTCGCACACCAGATCCCACTGGGAACGTGAGAGGGGTGCAGCCGCATGAGGCCGGGGCCTCGCTGCCCTGGCCCCCTCCCACTGCAGGTCCCGCCCGGCCGCCTCACCTGGCCGATGGCGTTGGTGGTGAGCACGGGGAGTCCGTTATAGTCCCAGTCCTTCAGACAGTGATTAAAGTCCGGCGGGGCGAAGCCGCTGCACGACGGGTCGGTACTGGTGGCGACTCGGCTGGCGGCGCTGGCTGCTAGGGCCGCGCTGGCGACGCCGACGCCGCTGGCGTTGGGGGGCTGCTCCCAGCCCGAAGCGTTGGGGGGCAAGGCGCCATAGTGGCAGTGCAGCGGGGGCGCCAGCGTGAAGATGGGGTCCGAGGCCATGCCCAGCGCCACGAAGAGCACGGGCAGGCAGCACAGGCCGAGCTGCAGCTGCTGGCCGCCACCCAGCGCCCCCACCTGGGCGAGCAGAGCCTCGAAGCTCAGGGGGCCCGGGGGCGCGGCCAGCGACAGGCTGCTGCCCAGCGCGTCGCCCTCCCCCTCCCGCCGGCGCTCCCGCTCACCCTGCAGCTGCTCCGAGGGCACCGCATCTCCAAGGCTCCCGACCTGCTGTGCAAAGGGGCGGAGGGAGAGGAGGAGGTGAGGCGCGGGGGGCCGCGGGCGCGCGGGGGCGCGAGTGGGAGGGGGCGCTGGAGGCCAGGGAGCCCCCCGGGCGCAGGCACTTACTCCGTTGGCGCTGGGGGCGATCTCCACCGTGCTGTCGATTTTGCTGCCGCCCCCGCCATTGGGCTCGGGGGTCCCGGTGGCCACTCGGGGAGCCAGCTTGCCGACTGCAGGGGCCCTGCCGGCCCGCCGAAAGGATGAACTGGGGTCCGGCCCAGCGGTGTGCGCAGGGCTGGGACGCAGAGGCCCGGGAGACCCCGCTCTGCAGCTCTGCAGCCGCGGGCGCCTCCTCCGTCTCTACGGGCTCTGCGCCGCTTTCCCCTCCCCTTCCTCCAGACTCTCCTCCCCTTCCCACGTCAGCAGAACCTGGGTCCAGACTGTTCGTCAGAGATAAAGGGGGGCCGGGGCCCCAGTGGAAGGAGGGGCTGGGGTCTCCAGTTGTTTGTTCCTTGAGTCTGCAGGCCATTGCGGTTTAAAACAACATTTAAAAAAGGTGAAGAAGCATAATAGGTGGCTGGGGCAAACGCCTGAGATTCCTTCTCCTTCCAATTCTTCCCCATCATTCATTCGTCCATCCACCCTGCACATTCATTTTATTGATACAATTTATTAAGTGCCTGCTATATCCCAGGCCGCATGTGAGGTCTTGAGGATTAAAGGGTGGACAAGATACCCTTAGCGGTGGTTACTAGGGGAGGCGGACCTGTGATTCAGTAATTGCAGCCTGGTTTATGCAGATGGAGGAATGGTTGGCACCGCGCTCAGCTCTCTAGCTTCAGTTCCCTATAGGGGGACAAGTCTCTGGGTTTCCCCACACCCAACTTGGTAGAATCACCATTTTCCAGCAACATTTGGCACTGTTGACCACCTCTTGCAAACTTCCTCCCCTAACTGCCAGGTTTCTCCTGCTCGTTTTCTCCACGGCAGTCACAAGCGCCTCTTCTTAAGCATCGCCGTGTTTATGCCTACTTTCTTCTCATCTCACACCGTTACCTCCGTGCTGTATGCACTAGACAGCGTCAATCCAGACAACACGGAGCTGATCCCTGTTTCCACCTCTCCTCAGAGATCTGGGTCAGTGACGCGACCTTTTGGAGTCCACCATAACCTTGAGTGTCTCTTGGAGGCCTCGAGAGCAGAATCATGCAACACCCTCCCCCCCATAAACTGTCAGAATGTCTTCCACTGTCCCTCTGAGGGAATGGCACCCTCGTCACGGACCTGCGGTCAGATGCTCCGTGTTTGCCCTTGGAATGCCTTCTTCATCTGATGTCAGGTCCCTTATAAAATTCTCCCTATGTTACTACCTCTGCAGTTCTCTCAGGTGGACTGTCCTTTTAGTTCCTACTGGTATGTTGGACCCACTGTGTTTCTCCCCATCTTATGGTGCAGATGGAATGGCCTTCTTAAAAATGCAAGGGTTTAATTTTTTATTTATTAGGGTGCACGTGCGTGATGTGTATGTGTAAACGTGCATGCCGTGCTGCGTATGGTGGAGGTCAAAACATTAGAGCTCTCGCCCTCCGTCTTCTGGAGAAAAGAGTGGTTGTCATGCTGACACACCTTGCCAGGCCCCCAAATGGAAGTTGATTGTGTCTCCTTTCCGCTCAACTGCATTCAGTGACTTCTCTCACCAAGAAAAAATATTCTAGACAATGCATACCCGGCCCTACATGCCTGGTCACGCGTGCCTTCTGTAACCACATTCCACCCCTCCCCCCACGCTGCATCCCAACCACCTGGCCAGCCCTCTTCGGTGTCCCAGTATCATGGGGCTTTTACGTAAGCTGGCTTCTAGGCCCAAGGGCTTCTTCTTTTATCTTCCCTCATTCTTTGGCAGTCAGCTCAAGCATCTTTGCCTCAGAGAAACCTCTTCTAAGCCCCAGACCTGGTATGCAAAGTGTGGCTGATGGACCCACAGCGTCCATACCACTTGGAGATTGCTAAAAATGCACAGCCTTGGTATCATCCAAGCTCTTGAACCATAATTTTCAACCAGATAGCCAGGCATATGGATATTAAAGTTAGGTATATATTCCTCCAAGAAATGCAATACTTGGTAGGTATTTCACCCTCAACCCCAGGTGAAGTCCACAAAAGACTATTGAGTCTCAGGAAAGAAATCTTTCATTTTTCTCCTCTGAACCACAGTGGAAGAAGTCTAAGCCACAGAATCATTGCTTCATATAGCCTGAATTCACTGGAGCTAGTTGGTCTCCATCTTTTTCTTTATCTTGGGATAGCCCCCACCCCCCACAGGGTCTCACTATGTAGACCAGGCACAGAAATCTACCTGTCTCTGCTTCCCAAGTTCTGGGATTAGGATGTGCAGCGGCCCAGCTTAATAATTCCTTAATTTTATGCATATTCTTGTTTTCAAAAGCCCTGTAAGACCATTTTGATCACACTCATACTAAAGCCAAAGGCAAGACTCAGGAGGGGCTGCAGTGATGTACCCACAGACGCACAAGTACATGACACATCTAGTAAATGAACAAAAGCTTCCTTTTCCAAGTGCAGGGTCTGTTCTGGCAAGCCTATCTGGCCTTCGATATGTGGGAGTGAATTTGTTGGCCCTGAAATCTGAAAATGTTTTCCCTGAAGTAGGATGAGAAAGGTGCTCAAAATCAAAGAGGCAAAGTGCATAGGGGTGCCAGGGTCCAAATGCATAGGGGTGTCAGAGTCCAAAGATTATGATTGACACTTGAGGTGCCCTGACCTAGTCACTAAGCTTGGTTCTTGGGAAAGCAGAATCAGAGCGACTTGTGGTTAAGAGCTGGAGGGAACATCATTTAAGCCATGAGCTCTAATCTCATCAAAGTCCTGAGGCCTTCTAATCTATTGCGTTCATCTGCATCACCCTTCTTCAAGAGATGGAAGCCTGGGAAACTGTAAGGGATGGGCTCTCTTGAAGTCACCGAAGGACGCCAGACCAGCCAGCAGCAGCCTTTCAGTTGGCTGGAATTGGCCTGTGGTAGCAAACTGAGGTTGGCTTTTCTAGTTGGGGTGCTCTTAAAAGAGGTACTTTCTGAGGCTTTTGTTGCCAAATGCTCCACATCTGTACCTCTTTAATGACGTGTGACAACCAAGTCTGGCCACAGACCTTTCTTGGCCCTTCACTGTCAGCTCAGGCATCACGCCCCAGCCTTCCTGGTCAAGATCTCCTCCTCCAGTTGCTTCCTTCCACCTAGTCTCTTCATATCGCCCATTGATTTTCATCACCAGCAACTTACTTGAGGCAGAGCCTCACAATATAGACCAGGCTGGCCTTGAACTCATAGATCCAGAGTCACCTGGGTCTGCCTTCCAAGTGCTAGGATTTTTTTTTTTTCCTTTTTTTTTTTTTTTTTTTTTTGAGACGAGGTTCTGTTGTAACCCTGGCTGTCCTAGAACTCACTCTGTAGACCAGGCTGGCCTCAAACTCACAGAGAACCGCCTGCCTCTGCCTCCCAAGTGCTGGGATTAAAGGCGTGTGCCACCATCGCCTGGCCTAAGTGCTAGGATTTAAGGTATGCATCACGACACCTGGCTAGCTTTTCCTTTTCCTTTTTTTTTTTTTTTCAAATGCATTTACAGTAATTGACTTGATGTCAATCCCAGTTTTGCTAGGAGACTACATTCACTGGGTACCTTTAGAACTCTGCCTGGCCTGTTGCAGGATCTGAAGACTGGCCTATCAAATAGATTTTGAAAGATCAAAATTACCCCTCGTAGTGTGTGTGTTGCATAGGAATGGCGTGGGATACTAGGCCTCCCCACAGGCTTTCAAGAAGCAGAGTCAAGGAACCAGATGGCAGGGTTTATTGAGGTGCATGCCATACCAATGGCCAGCTTGCCAGACTTGTGAAGGGAGGAGCCCTCCAGCATTTCCCAGACTATTACATTCTGGGCAATTACTGCCCTGCTCCCACTCTCAGAAGAGAGTGAGGTGCTGGTCATCTTCAGCCAAGAAACAGGAGAGAGAGGCTCTGTGTCGCCCCAAGTTTCTGCCATCTGATTTCCTGTGTTCCAAACTCCCAAAGGCAGAAGGCACTATAGGGACCTCCACCCCAGGCTGAAGAAGAGAATCCAGTCCCTCCCTACCCCAGGGGGCACGATGCCTGCCTGGACAAAGCAAGAAATATTAAATATAAATAATTTATACAAAATGGCTCATACAAAAAGCAGTAGGTAAGGGGTAAAGAGATGCTTCCGTGATTGGCTAAGATGACCAAAAGAGATGAAAGTGGAAGAATCCTCTCCTTTCCTCAAGCAGAGCCCTCCAGCCACCCTCAGCATGGGATAGGGCTCTGGCAGGCAGGGGAGGGCAAGGCTATACAAACAGGCCCTCAGGGGAGCAGGCCAGCGAGCAGGGTGGTAAAACGTAGGGCCTGCCCTGCAAGCTCTGCCACACATCGAGCCATCTCTTGGACTGCTGTGCCAGATGGGTAGCCTAAGGCAGCCCCCTTGACAGCAAGCACAGTAGCCCGCAAAGTCTGGCCTAGCCTTGTACCTGCAGCCCCCACCTGTGCTCGGAGAGGTGCAGAGTCTGCTAGCCGGCCTAGGGTGTCCCCAACAAACACCAGGCGGTGAGCAGCCACCACCACACGCTTGCCGTGGGGCACAAAGAGGCATGGCGGCTGGTTGGCTTGGGTACTGGACATAAGAGCTGCCACAGCAGCCTGCAGCGCTGAGTAGTGGCTCTGGCATTGCCCTGCGTAGAAGTGCAGAAGCTGTAGGTCTCCGGTGGACAGCACCAGCGGCTCCTCTGGGGACAGGACTTCCTGTGGAGCGAGAGGGCCAGTGAGGACAAAGCCATCAGTGTCACCCCCACTCCCACTTGTTGCTCCCTCACTCCCCTTGTTCTTCTTTATTGAGTGCAATCTTGTTAGCTTTTCTCACTATCAGAGAATTTAGATTCTCAGAAACAGCCGTGAAGTGTCCGGAGTTGATGACAGAAATATCTGAATTCAAATAACCTCACACAACTTCAGAGAAGTCTCTGAACTTCCTTGGTTCCTTATCTTAGAGTAGCCTAGAGCTGGAGATGGGCTTTGCTCTAGACTTGTCTAGTATGTGTAAGGCCTGGGCTTGATTCCCACCATCGTGAGAACTGACTGAAGCAAGCAAAGCAAACCAGAGCGTGCAGCTCTAGACTGTACAATATACCAAACATAATGCAAGCCATGTTTTACATTTCTAGCAACCACATTAAAAAAGCTGTGCTGAACACCAATTGAGATAAAATGCTGACTTTGGCTTAGCACAGTGTGCGGCAAGCAGTGTGAGCACATGAGCGTTGCTTTTGACCATGATGGCACGTGAAGTCTTCCTAGCACAGGACCTGGCACTCGAGAAACACCTGATGAATGGGGCTGGGGGAGCTACTCTATTACGTCCTCCAGCCTTTGTTAAGATCAGGTATAAATGGGGATGTGGAAACTGCCTCACTTTTGAGGTTTAGAAAGATAAACCTACGGAGCCCCAGGTTACTGGGTGGTGGACCCCAGCTTAGGAGCCAGTCTCTTAGGAACCCAGGAATTCACTGCTGGAGGGAAGTCACCTGGCCAGGTCTGATCCATCGCCCAGACATTCTTTCTGCTGTCCTGGCTACCTGACTTCTTTCCAGCACATTCTTTCCTCTCTTCTGGAATTCCCAATAAACCCTCCCATGTCCCAGCACCATCTGTTGACTCCTAACTCCTCTCTGCTCTGTCTCTGCTTCTGCCCCATCCTGCCTTACCGACAGTTTGGTTAGGGATACCCATTCCCCTGAGCTCCAGTCCATCTTGCCTAGCACACCCTCCAGGTTACCTGCTGTTCTGGCGGGCCCCTCTCCAGCAGTTCAGGATCCACTGGGAAAGCTTTATCCAGGGGCCTAGAGCCCTGAGCTTTATCCACACCCTGCAGAGGGATCGTGTGTCAGTGGAACGGAAAGTGAACAGAATACAGACCGCCGTGGCGTCTGGGCCCCTCCCTAGCGCCTCCTCCTTCAGGGAATTATTCCTAGCAGCAGAGCTTGCAGCCCTTGCACTGCAGGTGACAGCTGTTTAGAGTCATGCTGGGATTAGGGCTGGATGTGGTATTTGCTCAAGTGGTATGGAGACCTGGAGTCCCAGGCTATAGAGCAGGAGACAGGGAAAGAGGCAGGGAGACCCTTCTGGTGGTGCTGCCCAGGATCTCACCTTCAGGTGCACGTAGTCATATTCCTCAGTCACTGGGATGCCTTCATACTCATTGTGGGGACCTGCTGAATCACCGTCCACCTCCCTGCACTCCGGATCTCCCTCGGGTTTGAGGCCCCCATAACCAGGCAGGCAGGGTGGGGGAGGGGGCAGAGGCCTGTCCTGGATACTGCCCTTTCGGCCTGGGGCAGGAGAGGGAGCTGGAGAAGGGGTGGGAGCCTCAGAGACAGGCAGGGCAGGCAGAGGGCGGCGGGACAGGCTTTCAGTGGAGGGCAGCCTGGGCCTGTGTTGGGGCGGAGGGCTTCTGGTCAGAAGCTGGGCCACAGTGTCCAGGTCGGTGGAGGAAGATGCTGCTGTGGGCTCTGGAGGCGGTGACTCTGGCCCCAGGAGAGGCACATCGTAAATGCCTTCATCGGTGTCCCTGCTTTCCCCATTTGCCAGTAGTTCCTCAGGTGCTTCATATAAGTTGAGGAGAGCTGAGGCCCGTTTCAGGTTTGAAGGGGCAGCATAGAGGGGAGGCCCTGGTTCCCGGCCCCCTTCCCACTCCAGATCTGGCTCCAGCTCTGAAGATGGCTTCAAGGCCAAAGGCACATCGTAAGGAGCTTCATCCTCTCCAGGGGGCTGTGGGACAACTGGGGTTAGAGGACAGGAAAAGGAAGCCGGGGAGTCATAGGGACAGTTGGAGGGAGCCCGGACGATGCTGGGAGGCACATCATAGACCTGGAGGGAGGGATCAGCGTTATTAGCCTTCAGCTCAGCAGTAGACCAGCCTCGAGAATTCTGACCCTCACCCAACATACATAGCTCTCCGGCCCTCACCTCTAACACCTCTCTGGGGGCAGTCAGCTGGGTCCCGTTGCTTCTGGGAACCTTGTAGATGGAGTCAGGAGAGGGTGAGCAGGATCTGTCTGGAGGTCCTGAGGCAGGGCAGGGTCGAGCTGGTGGTGGTACCACATACACCTAGAGGATGAAGAGGCAGGTATTTCAGGAGTGGAAGTCAGTGAAACAGATGTGTAACTTCAGGAGCTTATAGATTTCCTCGCCTCCTCTCTCTATACTCCCTGGCTGAGTTTAGACGTAGGTACCAGACAGATACCAGTCATCAGTCAATGAAGGGTCAAGGTCTTAGGACCTCCCTGCAAGCCTATCCTCAGGCCCTGGTGGGGGCAAAGACTGCCAAGTCTGTGGTGAGAGGCTCCACCAGTTCTTACCTCCTGTTCCTCACTGCCATGCTCTGGGGTAGGACATGATGAGCCAGGTTGGGCGGGAGGTGCTGGGGAGAGGCTAGGCTTGGGTGCTGGGCCAGCAGGAAGGAGCTTTACTCTGTTAGCAGGCACAATACCCTGCTGCCCATGCAGGGAGCAAAGGCACCAGCCGTCTAGTCCACCAGCACCCTCCCTCTGCAGTACCCGCAGAACGTCGCCTCGGCGGAAGGACAGCTCCTGGGGGGACTCAGCAGTGTTATCGTACAGTGCTCGGGCAAGCTGGGCCTGTGGGGGAGGTTAGGAGAGAGCAGAGTTCTTACATACACATATCAGGTAATGTAGAGGCTAGACCAGCCCATACCATTCAAAATAAAACAAACAAACAACACCTCATCCTGACTCAGCAGCTCGTGATTAGGGTCTGCCTTGCCAGTGTCATGGAAGGCACACTCCTCTTCCTTCTTATTCTTTGAGCTAGCGCGTTCCCATCTTAGTGCCTTTGCACTTATAGTTTCTCTACTCCAAGTACTCATTCCTGACTCCATCTGGCGGATCCTTTTACATCCTTCAGTTTTGAGAAAATGTCTCTCAGGCCCTTTTTTTAAAAACTGTCTTCTCTATCCCATTCTGTGTGTGTATCCACCCAGTTTCCTTTCAGATCACTTTCTATTATTTAGGTTTTGCTACTATTAAATTCTGCTATTTCACTATAAACACTTAAGAACAGGTACTGCTATACCCCATGACCCCTGCAATGCTCGGAACTGGTCCTCAATACACATTTGTCAAACGAATTTCTTCAAAGCACATGAAGAGGTTTTGCTAGGCTCTCCCACAGAATCTCCTTTGTGTTTCTTCTGTCCCCCAGTGATTACTCCTCCAAGTAAAAGGTTAGATTAAGCAGCTAGAGACCATCATTTTGAGGGAGCCTGGGAAAAGCTTCACTTAGACCAAGCATTTAGGCATACTTGAGAAAACAAAACAAACAGAAGCTATTTCTTTGTTCCTAGCCTGGACAAATACAGTTCCACCAGAAGAGGCTGAAGAAGCATGAAGAAGAGAAGCAGAGCTTGCAGACCAGTCAGCAAGGGACATTTAGCTGGGAATGATGGATCATGCATGTAATCCCAGCACTTGGGAGAGCTGCGGCAGGAGAACTGCCCCAGGTTTGAAGGCAGCCTGTGCTGAGACTGTCTCCAGGCCTGTCTAGCTGGGAACCCAAGCTTTTCCCATTGAGGGCCATTGGCTTAGGCACCAAGTCACAAACACTAAGTGTCCAGAGACTGTTTAAGTCTTTACACTAAATCAAAGTCTCATCATTTTCATTTTAGAAAGAAAACTGGGATACAGGTTCAGGCTTGGTCCAGTGGCGTGTGGCTGATGCAGCTGGCAGAGCATGGTTTGATATCAGGGCCTGTCCTCTCAAGAGTGTTCTCTATTATCCTTCTACAACCACAAGTGTGATTTTGTTTTTACATTTGTTTACTTATTTAGTGTGTATGTGTGCTACAGTGCACATGTGGAGGTCAGAGGACAACTTGCGGAGTCAGTTCTCTCCTACCGTGGGGGTCCTGGGGATTGAACTCAGATCATCAGGCTTGGCAGCGAGGACCTTTGCCTACTAAGCCATCTCACCAGTCTTTCTTTTTTCTTTTAGTCTTCATTTTATTAGTGCAGCAGTAGAATAGAGAGGGGCAGTGACTCCATGGTAAGCCAACTGTGTATATAGGCTCCTATACCAACCTCCCTGAGCTCGAACTCCTCTTGGTGCTTTTGTTCCATGCCCTTTGGTAGAACCAGGCTTATTCCACTCAGAAAATCAGAGCACATTCAGCTTCGGTTGTGATTGCTAAATGACCGCCTTCCAGTGGGACCCCAGGCAATCGCAGCTCACGCAGAAATACTGGAGAATAGCCAGTTAGACACTGCTGGCCAGGTAGCCATGTGGACTGTCTAATTCAGGGGCCGAAGAGATGGCTCAGTGGTTACAGGAGCTGTTCTTCCATAGGACCCAAGTTCGGTTCTCAACAGCCACACTGCATAATTTACAACTGCCTATAACCCTCCTTCCGGGGCTCCAGTGCCTCTAGCCTCTGTGAGCACCTGAACTCGTGTACATACCCACACACAGACACATACACATAACTGAGATAAACAAATAAAGTCTTTAGTTAAACTGAGTCTGGTGGTACAGGCCTATAATCAGCTACTTGGGAGGCTAAGAAGGCCGAGGGAGTGGGGATGTAACTCAGTTGGCAGTTCACACTAAGTACACCGTAGTACACACTAAGCCCTGGAGTCCCTCTTTAGCCGCCAGGGTTGTGGTGTCACACCTATTATCCCTGCCCTTGGGAGACGGAGGCAGGAAGATTAGGGGTTTAAGGCCATTCTGAGTTACATAATACTTTGCCTCAAAAATAAATAAATAGATAAATAAAATTAAATAAAAAATCTGTAGCTCAGTGATAGAACACTTGCCTAGATTGTTTGAGGCTTTAGGTTCAATCTCTAGTAGAACTACAAAAAAAAAAAAAATCATCTCAAACAAATGAATCTCCAGCGGCAGCAGGGTGCTTCTGGTCTGTAGGGCAGAAGGAAACTTGGCTCACTCACAGACGTGCTATTCCTCTGGGATTAGCAAGTTGTCCAGCTCCTTTATTCCTCTCTTTTGCTCCCAACCAACCAACCAACCAACCTTCTTCCCTCCCTCCCTCCCTTCCTCAAGGTGCATGGGTCAAACTCAGGTCCTTCTGCATGCCTGGCAAATGCTCTGCCACTGAGCTGCATGCCTGGCCCGCACCACAGTATCTCTGATTATACTATGGCTTCTAAAGGATACTGTCTACAAAAAGAAAACATGCTAAAAGGTAACACAGATTGCTGGTTGGCTCTGTACTCTCCCTCCCTTCCATATGTGTGTACATGCATGTGGAGGCCAGAAGTGGGTATCTTCCTTAATCGTGCTCCACTCCATCACCATCATCATCATCATCATCATCATCATCATCTTTGCAAGAGTCCGGACCTGGAGCTCACTGACTCAGCTAGACTAGCTGATCAACAGGCATCTGGATCTTCTTGTCTCTCCTCCCCAGTCGTGGACTATAGGTAAGCACCCCTGCACATGGCTTTTTATGTGGGTGTTAGGGATCAAACTCAGGTCCTTAGTTTACGCAGCAAGCACTTTACTAAGCCACGTCCGCAGCCCCTACACCTTTCCTTCTATTGAAAATTAGAAACTAGTATTTTGGATCTAGCCAGGGATTAAAGGCAAAAGTCTAGGTAGACTTGGGGTTGAGTCCCTTTATTGCTTGGATGCCTTTAAGGTGGTTTTAAACATCTGTGAACTGTAGTTTCCTCCTTTGTAGAATTTCTTAATCTATAGCCAAATACCTACTTTTGGATTACATGTCCCCATTAAATTGCGGGCCGCATGAAACAATGCATCAGAAGATCACAAGTTTAGCACAGGGCCAGGTGTGTAAAGTAAATTATAGATATTACTATTGTTATGATCCTGTGAGTTTCATTAGTGAAACTCTCCTGCTCATCTACCTTCTGGACTACAGAGGTGACAGTAACTCCAGGATCTGGCACCCCCAAAGGCACCCTGCCACCAGAGAACTAAAATGTTTTGTCTAAGGCATGAAAGTGGGAATGGGAGTGTCCAGTGGCTCCATGCTTTCCTTTCACTTTCATAATTTCTCTTCCCACAGTCTGAATGCAGGAAAGCAGGTGGCAGCCTGGCTTTCCCTGGGAATGCCCAGCAAGGGCAGGCCTGATTTGCCCTACAGCCTCCAAGCCAGAAAGCAGAGGTGGAGCCATGTGGCTCCTCCCTGTATTAGGTTTGAATTCTATCCAATGGGGCCCGTGCTTTGCAGTTTGCCTGAACCCAGGCCAGAGCTGCTGATTCAATGATGGATAATGGGTGTGATCACCCCTGCTCAGTCTCCTCCTAGGGGCCCAGCTGACTTGTGAGGGAATGGCTGACTTACTGGGGGTGGCAGTGTGTCACTGCACTTTCTGGTAGACCTCCTCCCGAAATCCCAACATGCCAACTGTCTCTTCCCTTTGTCCTCAGTCACCAGAAAGTGGCCCGAGGCGGGCTGGCATCGGCTCCCCTCCTCTATATTATGTTCCCTGCCTGACCGACCAAGCATCTCTGACTGTTTGCTCCATTTCCCCCAACCCTCTGGAGTTGGGCTTCATTGGCCTTCCATTTCCCTTGGGCTGCTTGGTCTTTGCCAGAAAGCTCCTTTTACTTACCTCCCAGTCAAGGCCCCTGCCAACCACCAGTGGCCATCTGTTCCCACCCAGGAAAGAACAGATAGGTCTGGGTTACACTCCCCCCTCCCCTCCATCTATCCACAGCCACTATAAAGAAACAGTAGGGAGAGGGGAGGCGGGACCAACCCAGAACCAGAAGGCATGGGGGGGGGGGGAGAAGGAGAAACAAAAGAGAGGACACAGCTTCTGGGAGAAGGGTTCACAAAGAGTGGGTAGAAATAAATGCGACAGTGCCATAGAGCAGGTTGGAGGTCTCTGCCTGGCGAGCCTCCTCTCCCTGGTGGACTCACCGACGTGGCAATGGCCATGGCTCTGGCCTCCAACGTTGCCTGCTTCGGGCCAGGCTCAGTTTCCCTGACTTCAGCGATGGCTGTCCCACACCATGGTTCCCGGCCTCCAAGCCAGGTCACCCCAAGCTGTGGCGCTTGAGAAGTTGCCTCCCCCAAAGTTGGAGGAAGAGAAAGAAAACCCACAAAACTTTCCAAACGGGAGGCAGCTTGGCCAGGCAGGAGGAGGAGTGGGGCGGGCCTGGGCGTCGCTGCGGGACCTCATCCAAGGGGCGCGCTCTGAACTGTCCCCAGGGTCTCTCGGGGGCACCGGGCCCCCACAGATGCGGTCTTAGGCTGCAGAGGCCTCCTGGACACGCATGGGCCCAAAGCTCACGTCCTGGGTCGGCGAGGCGAGGGGGCAGAAGCTGCGGCTGCTTCCGACGCCTCTCCAGGCAGCTCAGGCTAGCCCCCGAGGGCTGGGAGAAGCTGCCCGAGTGGTTGGGCTGGACGAGCGACTCCAGGGGCCAACCCTCCCCCAGCGGCGAGGATCGGTGCTTCCAGGGCCGCGGTCGTGGCTGCCGGGGCACTGCGGCGGGACCCGCCGGGGAGGAGGAGCGAGCACTGCGCTGCCTGACTCCAAACTCGCTCAAGTCAGCGCCAAGGCCCCAGAGCGCGTGGCGGTGGAGCCCAGGCCCGCCCGAGGAGGGCTTCACGGCCACACGTTCTTAGTACTGCTGCCGCCAGGCACCTCCCGGCCTCGGCGCCCAGGGGCGCTCACCACCCTTTGCCCCCCCGGCACCCCAAGGGCCCCAGTCCCCGTTCACACGCCCTGAACCGGGCTCTCGGCGAGCCCCAAAGAATAGGGAAGCTCCAGGTGTCTTGGTGAACGCAGAGAAAGGCCACCGAGCAAAGGGAGCAAAGGGGAGGAGCGGCCCTGGGGTCGGGGTGGGGACACTGAGGGCTAAAAAAGATCCCGGGTGGCCCGTGGTCCCCGCTCGCTCCCCCCCGCACGCCGCGCCCCTTCCCTCCCCTGCCCGGGCGCCGGCTCCCCCTCTGCTCTCTCTCCTCCCCCCCGGGAAGGGGATTAAGAGAAGGGGGAAGGGGAAGCTGCGGAGAAAGGGGACGATCCCTGCCCAGGCGGTGTTGAGTTTCAGCTCCCGACCCTCGGGCCAAACTGCGCGTCCCAGCCCGGCCCCTCTCCCCGGCACCTTCTTCCTCGGGGCCGCGCGACCGACCGCCGGGTGGTGGGGTCCGCGCGCTCGGGGAGCTCGGCTCCGGCCGCCACGCCCCCGCTCTCCCCCGCCAGCCCCGCGCCTCTCCCTGCCTCCCTTTCATTAGCCCCACATCTGTCTTTCCCCAGGGAGGGAGCGCGCTGCTTCCGCCGCGCCGGGTCCCGGCGGCTTCGCCTTGCAGACTTTGCCGGGGGCGGCGGGGGTGAGCCGGGGAGGTCCAGAGGGGCACAGGCTTGGAGCCTGGCGGTGAACAAAGATCCTGGCCTTTGCGAGGGAACGTGAAGCCGGAGCGTCTGGCCCCAGGTCGTAGGCTGGCCGGTGGCACCGCCTTTTAGCCTCCCCTGCCAGTCTGAGCCTGTTTGTCTTCTTCATCAGGAGCAGTTGGAGTTGAGGCAGAAGAGGGCACAAGTCTGTTTTCAGAGGGGCTGAAATGGGGAGTTCAGCTGAACCCGAGCTCTCGCCTTCTATACCCTTCCTCCAGTCACCCCTCTTCTCTGGCCCTTACTTTGAGGAGATAACACACCAGAGCTTCTCGAAGGGTTGGGGGAGACCTGTCTTCTTCCCTTTCGGGGAGCAGGGGGTCCTGGATTTACAACGAAAGCTGCTAAACAGGGGTGGAAAGCTGTAGTGTGTTTCCAGTGTTTAACGAACAGTCTAACAAATAAACGCTTCAAGCACAAAAAATAGACAACGAGCTTAGTCGCGGACTATTTAGAAGAGAACATTTGAACTCTTATTTAAGGACCTTTGTGAACGGGAGGCTTTGAGACCCTCTTCCTGTTACCACATCACAGAGTTCCACAGGCTTACCCACAGGCCTTTTCCAGGACCATCTGTGGCGAGAGCGCTTGTCCCAGCCCCTTCCCATTTTTACCTTCTGTTCACCTCTGGGGCATGGCTTAGTGAGAGTTTCTGGATGAACATAGTGTGAATGGTGTTGCCTCCAGGCTGGGAAGTAGTGGTGGAGTGCTAAGACTTCATTAGAATGTAAAGGAACTTAACGTTTCTAGATACATCTGGAGAGAGTTCTCCTATCCCAGTCCTAGTCTGGATGGAGGTGGTCACTAGGGAAGACTTTCTATCCTCCAGACTCCGGTCCTGGGGGACAGGACCTGGCTGTCTTTAGCACTGTGGGAGTGACTGGGTATGACCCCTACCCAGGGTCACCATACAAAACAAAGGTGAGCCGGACATTGGCGCAGAGAATAGATGGAGGCCAGAGGCAGAAAGGATGTGAATGGTCCAGGCAAGGTGGTCGTTGAGAGATGGGTGAGGATCTCTCTGTCGGAGGAATGAATACAGGTATGATGCAGCTTCTGTCTTGGGAGGGAATCCTGGCTTATTAATCTTGTGACCTTGGTCAAGCCACAGACCATCTTGGAGTTTTAATTCCTCCTGTGTAACAGCTGCCTTGGTGAGGAGAACATGCATGGAAAGTACCCGGCACGTAACTTTTCTTCCTCTAACCGTGCCTTCATGAAAACCGGAGGTTGTTAATTGAGGGAGTAGGAGCCTCTGCCGCATCCCTACACCCTTACCTCTCCTTTAGTTGGAAGGTGATTCAAACTAGGAAGAGTTCTAGCCTCTGGGTGCCGTTGGGAGAAAAACCTCTCATAGGCAACAACCTCGTGTAGTCTTGCTGCAAGGTTTACCCTAGCCACATTCAAAGAGTAGCAAAGAAGGAACTGGTTTCTGTCTTCCCAGGCCCCAGGCTTCTCTCCTACTCTTTCCTCTTCCCAGCAGAGTCCAGCCATCTTCTTCTTTGCCCCACCCAGATGTTCCACCTCATCCCACCCCATTTTCTTCATCCCTAATTTTCCACTCATATTGTCCCATTTGCTTCTGAAGTGTGTCAAGCCCTTACCCACCTCTAGGACTTTGATCAGGCTAGCCTTCCTCCAGACCCTTTCCACCATCATGCCAAAAAGGCTTTCCCAGATAGAGTTGCCTTCCCCCTCTCCAGTCTCTCCACCTCCACAGCAACTCTGTGCCCTCTGTATGTGATAGCACCATTTCATTTTCTTTATCTCATTTACTATTATAATCCAAAAGTATCTTTTCATCGTTTATCATCTGTCTCCTAAACTGTAAGCCTCAGGAGAAAGAGGCTTGTTCCTCTTGTCTTCCTCTGCATTTCTAGCACTTAGAATGTCAAGGTCAGTACATGGTGTGTAGCAGATGCTCAATTTGCTGAGTGGAGCCTGGTGGTGGTGGTGGTGGCGGCGGCAGTGGTAGTGGTGGTGGTACACACCTTTAATCCCAGCACTTGGGAGGCAGAGGCAGGCAGATCTCTGTGAGTTCAAGGCCAGCCTGGTCTACAGAGTTAGTTTCAGGACAGCCAGAACCAGTTCCTGAGTCCTTACATTCTTATCTGTTAACTCTGTATGTTCCCCAGACCAGACTGGGCTCTTCTTAAAGGTAGCCTCCTGAGCTTAATTATTCTATAGTTAACAACTGAAAAATAATTACCATCCAGTGCCATCATCACCTACAAATCAGACTGTGGGAATACTATTCTAGAAGTCTCCATCTTTGCTGTTTCTGAGTCCCTTAGAAAAGTGTGATGGGGATGCCTCATTGCCAAGAGAAGCATCTGCTTACTAGCGGGTACACAATATTTCAATGTTTTGTTTGTTTGTTTCGAGGCAGAGTTTCCCTGTGTAGCCCTAGCTGTCCTGGAGCTCCCTGTTGTAGACCAGGCTGGCCTCAAACTCAGAGATCTTCCTGCCTCTGCCTCCTAAGTGCTGGCAATAAAGGCGTGCTCCACCACCATCCTGCTAGTATTTCAATATTTTAATAACCAGTGTTCTAGCTTCATATTAGGTGAATAGAAATGAACCCAATTCTGTGGATGCCTCACTGATTTAGTACCTTAGGCCTAGGGCAGCTGATCTTCTTGGCCCCTCTAAGGTCACCCACGTCAATGTCTCCTTTCCCCCCAGGGACACAAACACTATACCGTGTCCACTCCTACCAATGAGGAAGGAATTGCAAAGGTGCATCCAAGGTCATGGACAGACTAAACTTTCAAGACAGCAGGTAAGGGCTAGAGTGCCTTCTGATAAATAGGATACATATGTGCCAACTCACTGCAAGCCCCAAGAGCCTTTCCCAGCAAAGAGTAGACAGTGTAGTTCATCACATTTCCCTTGCCTTTTCCCCTGCAAGTGTTGACCTCTTTTCGCAGGGCATAGGGGTAGGAATTCCAGCCCTATTTGGCTGCCAGGTAAGACGCAGGCAAGTAGGGACATGTTGGGAGGGTATTCCAAATGTCAGATGTTGGGTCAACCTTACTCTGCTCCCGCCTCCAACATTCTCCCCATTGCCCCCCCACACCCCCAAGGATTCCCTGGAAGCTGAAATGACTCAGGGATTCCAAAACTAGTCACCCCAGGAGGAAACCCTCTGGAAAATGTTTCTCATGCTAGGG
Source organism: Cricetomys ansorgei (assembly GCA_026225945.1). NCBI lineage: Eukaryota > Metazoa > Chordata > Mammalia > Rodentia > Nesomyidae > Cricetomys > Cricetomys ansorgei. The sequence goes on from JAMJFZ010003384.1 coordinate 3,231,122, forward strand.
AGTCACCCTAAAGAGTCCCACAAAGCTACTACTGAGATAAGGACAGAGGGTGAGCAAGCAGGATGGGGTGGGTGCCTGTGGCTCAGAGGACAGGTTCATGGGTCAGCCTGGTCATCATGGTATGGGGAAAGCCACACTGGGGAAGACTTTGTACTTGGAGGGATCCTCCATCTTCCTTTCAGAGGTTTCCAGAGGCAGAGAGCAACCCCAAATACTTCTCGTGAAGAACAATGTCCCAGTCGCTCAGGCCAGTTCCATTCTGCCGTGTCAGCAGTTGAGTCAGGAAGTTGAGATCATTTTCAGTACCTAAGAACACCTACCCCCTGCTGCACTGGTTGAGATCTGCTTCCTATGGTTGTGACTGGGGAGACCTGTAGGAATCCTGCTCTTTGAAATAGCACTGTTAGCTAAAGACCCTGTTCTGGGCTCCTGGTTGCTAAGGAACACCACAAGCCACCTGAGGCCATGTGCCAGACAAAAGACTGGGGAACAGGAAACTGGAACAATGGATCCAAGCCACCAGGGCTGGATGCCAAAGTGGGCAGGAATGCCCTGTGGTCTTGGGCAGGTGCAAATGAAACATGTCTAGCTCAAGTCCAGGTGAAAAGGACCACATTCACTCTGGGGGCTCCCCTTCCACCCACAGCCAGTTGAGGATTGGCTCATGCTAGGTGCTTAGTTCTGGAATTATTGAGAGCTGGAGTGGAAAACCAGCTCAGACTCTTTCTAACTGTGTAACCTTCAGTAGATTTAAGTTTTGTTGGGTCTCACTTTCCTCATCTGAATGAGGATCATAGTTTCATGCCTTGATTTTATTGTCAGGACAGAGTAACATGGTGTGTGCCTAGGGCTCAGCGCCATGTCTGGAGTACTCAAGTACACAGTAGCAAGACCAGCAGTGCATAAAGGGAGATGGTATCCAGGAGCACTGGGGTGAGGGTGGGTGTGGGCATCAGCTGAAGATATTCCTGATCTTGTTTTTCTTCCTAAGTGTCCTAACTCTGGTCACCAATGGTTTCTTCCCAATGCCTCCTACTGTTCCAGGCCCTTAAGGTTCACCAAAGAAGTTTCTTCTAACTTTTTCTCTGCCCTCTGTTGTCCTGACACCTCTCCTTTGAGACTGGTTTGTCCTACAGCATCTGAAAGAGTGGTCCTCTATGGTAGACATTATTCTTGGTTCCCTTTGTTTACTTTCTGATCCCTTGGTTACTTCAGGAGTATTTTCGGAGGGAAAGCACATGCAAATCCGTACACATTACTCTAGAGACAATGTGTATGCGTGTTTTGGGGTGGGGCAGAAGGTCCCTGGACAAACAAGCAGAGAAAGACCAGGAGGAAGAGCTTTAGCTGGTCTCTGAACAGTCTTCCCCAGCAGGCTGTTCATGGGCTGGCCTGTGTCTTTGGAATCTGCCTCTCTGGAGTACACACACTCCCACCTGGCCAATAGGGCCCCTTGACAGTCAGAGGCTGAGAGAGCTCCTGTACGGCCTGAGAGTGACAGCTGTCCATGCTGTGAGCCATGTCTCCAGGGCCATGTGGGCAGGGGTGAGACCGCCTGCTGGGTCTTAAATAATGTACTGTTCTCTTCTCCTCGCTCTACTTCCTCACGTGTGCATCACCCACATCTCCTTCCATCAATCTTGCCCAGCTAACCAGAAACTCCTGCAGTCTCTCCTTCTGGTAGCCATGTGGGTGAGGGGCTGCATCCTTATCGAGGAAGAGGTCAGGGGAAGTCTGGGGATGGGAACTGGGTAGCAAATTAAGAGACCAGAGGGGAATTGGGAGCAGTAATGGACAGTGAGGAGAACTCATGTTCACAGATGATAGTGTTCCTAAAGATGAGGAAGAGCCAGAGAACAAAGGGGATGGAGGTCAAAGATAGAGAGAAGTGGTCATTAAGACAGGCGATCAGGGATGTCTAGGAAGAGGAAGAATAGTTGTAGGTCAGATCCTAGGCAGGAGTAGTGGAAGTCTGGAAAATGATGCCTGTGGACGGGAGATCAGATGACATTCTTTAATTTGAGTTAGTCAACCAGGGAAATTCCCATCATGCCAATTCACAGAGACAGAGCAGCATAATGCTATTACTACGACCCCCGCCCGGAAAGTGTAAGGAATAAAGTTTACCCAATCAGTTTACCCAATCAGCTGCTAAGCTGATAATGATGGCCATTACAACTTCCATGAAGGTAGCATTTAAAAAGCTTTTGGGAACACTTCCAGGATTTTTTGTTGTTATTATTGGGCTCTTTTTTTTTTTTCTTTCTTTTTTTGGTTTTGGTCTTTTTTTTTTTTCCTAATCTCAGGTCACTCCCTCCAAAAGATAGTGGAAATAAATTTGAATAAGCAAAACAGGTTTGCTGAAAATAAAACCAGGACACCTCCACTGCTCCAGTCAGCCTGCTTCCAGAAGGTCTGTCAGGAAGGGTAGTTCCTGTGGCTGAGTGAGCAGTGCCCGGCATGTACCAGGTGAGCGTGGTCCTGGTGTCTGGCAGAGGACCGGCTAAGAGAGAAAGGAGCAGAGATGGTACAGTGTGGGGGGCTAAGCTTCCAGGTTTCTGGTTTCAGGGAGCTTCCAGGGGAGCTCATGTGGGATGGGGAGCTGACAGTGGCTTTCTCACTGGCCTTTGCTTACAGGTTGTTGTGCTCTTGGCAATGACCGTGGGGACCCACACCCTCAGTTTGCGGTTCCCGAGGGACTGCAGCCATTGGCCCCACTGCTGCCCCAGCAAAGTACAAGACGCCTCTGAAGAGCAGCTGAGTATATCTGTGTCTCCCCCAGAGGCTCTGAGCCTCACCAACCACCAAGAATCTTGCAGGGCCAGCAAAGATGGACCCCTCAACAGCAGGGCCATCTCTCCTTGGAGCTATGAGTAAGTCTACTACTCCCATCCTGAATGTATTCATGAATGTATTCATCTCCTAGGGGATGGACAAGGGGCCAAGGAAGTTCCACCCAATTTGACCTACCAGCCTCTTCTAATTGCACAGACCAGAAAGGTTTGGGAGGCCTGAATTTGAGTCTCAGCTCTGCTCTTGCATTATGCTGGGCGATGTTCCTTCTTTTCTCTAGATTATATTCTAGAGACTCATATAGGTCAAATGAAACAATGCGTGTAAAGCCTGTACTTACGCTGATTCTGTTTCTTGTTTGGTCTCTACCATAACTCATATTTTTCCAACTAAAGTACCAAGCAGCACTGTGTGATGGAGGCACAAAGCACTGCTGTGCCAAATGCTGTCTCTCAACTCTTGTGGGGCAGGTGGGAGGCTAGATCCCTAGGTTGCTATCTTTAATCAAAGTCATGATTCTCTTGGTCTTTTGCACAATTTGTCACATAAATATTATAATTTTTTATTTACGCCCTGATATGAAATCAGGACAGAGAAACAAAATAGTACAAATTAGGGTCTTAGGGATCCCAATCATATTTCTGCAATCCTGTATCTTCACAGGGTTCTGTGCTCCCAATTTGCCTTTGAGGGGCTATGGAGATGCTCCCCGATATAGGGAGCTGGTCAGCTTTAACTGATATTATGTCTAAGACACCAGCTGATAATACTTTGTAATAGTCTCAGAGGCTGCCTGGAAAATCTGTTTTTTTTTTTTGTGGGGCTGGACCCCAATTTCCCAGGGCTTATATGGGAAACGGTCCTACATCATTGGGGCTTCCTGTTGGCTATTGGATGAATTACGTTTTTTAGAATCTTTTCAGTAGTTGATTTTTTTTTTTAATTTGGTTTTGATCTTTTTGTTGTTATTGTTGCTGTTGTTGCTAAGCGCCCTTTCTGAGTAGGTAAAAAAGTCTTTTCTACGAATAATCCCACAAAAGTAATACCTTACTAAGAAGGCTCATGCACATTAGATGGATGCGGAGCCGGTCTGGTGGGTGCTGGATGAGGCTACTCACCACCCTCTGCTTCTGTAAGAATCACCGTGGCTGTGGCCTGGCATTCAGGGTCACTAGGAAAGCCAATCTTTTGTCCCTACTTATATGCATAGTTGGAGGAAATAAACCTAAATGGACGGGGGCATTCGAAGTTACCCAGTATCGGGTGGCAGAACAGATTTAAGAGTCCAAGTCCCCAACCATACTGTTTCCTCCCTCTAGCCTCTCTACCCGAACCGCCCTTTGCTTCTGACTTTGTCCTCCAGCGCTGATCACCTCTGTCCCCACAGGTTGGACAGGGACTTGAATCGGGTCCCCCAGGACCTGTACCATGCTCGATGCCTGTGCCCACACTGTGTCAGCCTACAGACAGGCTCCCACATGGACCCACTGGGTAACTCAGAACCACTCTACCACAACCAGACAGTCTTCTACCGACGGCCATGCCACGGCAAGCAAGGTTCCCATCGCAGCTACTGCTTGGAGCGTAGGCTCTACCAAGTCTCCTTGGCTTGTGTGTGTGTGCGGCCCCGTGTAATGGCTTAGGCATGCTTGCAACCTGCCTGAGGTTAATCGTTGGGGAAATGGGCCAAGTGTACGATCGCCTCACCACAGTGGGCCAGGATGCTCAAAGCGCTACCTGAAGCACAAGGATCCTGGGACAAGATGGAGAACTTGGGGAGAAACTCTGACTTTTGCACTTTTTGAAAAGCACTTTTGGGAAGGAGTAGCTTCGGCTTGTGGCTGCTGGAAGATGCTCTCGCAGACCTCTCAGGAAAGGTCTCCAGAGGCCTTCCCACCCCCTGGAAGCCATACTCCTGGCTCTTCCTTTCCTCTGAACTCCCCTATCTAGCGCAGGCACTTTCTCCGTATCTCCCCTTTTGCCCAGTTTGTTCATTTACCAAACTTGGTGAATCTGTTATTGACCATGAAGAGATTTATCCAAATAAATATCTGTATTTAAAAATGTTCTCATTTGCCTTTGACATCCGTGGTACCTGAACGTCCTATAGTCTCTGACTGGGTCCTGTCTCCTCTCTAGCACTTTCTCAGTTCTGCAACTCTCCCTACTCTCCCGGGTGACCTCTCCCCTCCCCTGGTCCAGCCCTGAACACAAGGGTGGGGGTCAGACAGCTCAACATGGGGGAGACACAGAAGCTCATTGAGGTACTGCAGTAGGACACAGCGCCCCCTTGTCTCCCCAACAATCCTCCTTTGTCCTCTGGGTTTGGCTGTTGCAGCTTGGTCCAACAGGGTACTGCCTGGGCTGGGCTCCAGTTCCCACCTCCCTTAAAGGAAAAGAGAGAAAGGCCCAGCTAAGGAAGGGGGTTAAAGTTGTGGGAGGGGGCATTAACGTCTTCAGGCTTTGCTTGCTGGGGAACTCCTTGCTCTGCCTATGTCTCTCTCTTACCCCCAACTCCTCTGGTTTCTTTCCCAACACTTCCTCTCCCTGTTCCTCCTCTCCTTCTCCAGGCTGGGTTAGGCTGGAGGAAGAGGAGGGTTAACCATCTCTCTCTCACCCCTCCCCATGCCTCCTAGGGGCCCAGCAAGCAAGAGCAGAGGCAGCCGGGCAGCTGGGTGAAGCCCATCTGGGCAAGCCTCGCTGGGTACTGCCTTCTCCCAGAGTCCCACAGCAGCTCCCGCAGCAGGCCCTAGCTTCCCTTTCAGGCTCTTGAAGTACCCTCTTGCTCCTGTCTGCTTCCATAACCAGATTTCTATCTCTCTTCCTGGTCTTCTGGGAGTCTGGTGAGAGAGAGTCTGTGCCCCTCACAGAGATGTTCAGTGCTTGGGATCGCCGGGAGCAGCCCTCAGAGGAAGGAGCAGCTGCAGGCCTCCAGGGCTTCGGTGTGGACAAGACCTTCCTGTCTTCCCTCAAAGGCATCCTTCTGGAAACAGAGCTGGTAACAGCTGCCTCCCCAACCTGGTGCCTTCATCTTCCCAACTGCAGCTCCCTGGCACAGCTCACCATTTCACAGGATCCCTCCCCAGGTTTTCTGTCCTGATACTCCTCGGCGCACCTTGGGCAACTCTTAGCTTTCAGGTGCTGCTTTCTCTGGAGGCACTTACAGTGGGTATCATGTGCAGCGAGACTGAAGTTAGACGGGAATGATAATTTTCTGGGAAACTGAGGGAGTGAGGCATGGGTGAGGACAGGGAGAGAATGATCAGGAAGAAGGCTCATCCATCTCCTGCCGGCTTCTAGGAGGGCTACTTCTTGGCATGTCTAAGTATCTGAAAGGGTAAGTTTCCTGCAGCCGTGCTTTATCTGTCAGCTGTGGCCCATTAACATCTAGCCTCAGGCTTTCCCTGGTTGCTGAGCAAGTTCATGGCCCTACTGCAGGGCCTATATGCAGCAGGCTCCTGCCTTCTAAGGCCCTCTCTGTGAGGAGCAGGCTCCGGCTCTTGTCATCTGAGTGTTAGCACCTGGGGTAGGGAAAGCTTTGTGGGGCAGAGGTGCTGTGGGCTGCTGTGTGCATAGTGTTCTGTGCTCCAGGGGACTCCCCTGGGGATGTGCAGATGGCCAAACTTGTTGTGGTGGCTGGGACTCCTAGGATAGCAGAAGTGGGAAGATGGAGATGCCCTTGACAGTCCCTGGCACCAGGGATGGGGCACTTCCTTGTCTTCATTGAGAACTCTTCTTTCTCAGTGAGGCTGGGTAACACATGCCGGCTGAGAAGAGGGGCTCCCAACTCCAGCAAAACCATGGCCTGGCCCATGCATGTGCCTTCTCAGAAAGCTCCCCGTGCTTGGTCCTGCAGGCCCTGACCTTCGTCATCTTCATCTGCTTCACGGCCTCCATCTCCGCCTACATGGCTGCAGCCCTGCTAGAGTTCTTCATCACACTCGCCTTCCTCTTCCTCTACGCCACTCGGTACTACCAGCGCTTCGATAGGCTGAACTGGCCTTGTCTGGTGAGGAACACAGCCTCTCTCACCCCATCCTGGTCTCTTCCTTCTCTCTGATTGCCCAGTTTTCCTGTAGTCTCGCGGTTCCCTTGCTGTGCCTTGACTCATGTCATGTCCTGTGCTCAGAAGTAAACTTTGGCCCCCGAGAGTGCCCCTGTCGAGGAGGACACACAGACCTTGGTCCTGCTTTCCCACACACCAAAGACCTAGCTCAGCCCTGCTCCATTTGGCTGTGCTGACTGGTGTCCTGTCTGCCCCGTGGCTGATCTAGATTTATCTGCTTCCATCCTCTGGGTAGTGTTGTGAGCTCACTCCCTTGAAAGTACCTGACACATGTTGGGGCATCCCTGGGCAGGAACTCAGTTTCCGAGGATCAGACTGGGGAAGCTAGCTAGCTCGGGAAAGCTCCAGGTAATGACCCTACACACGCTGCCTCTGGCTCCCCAGGACTTCCTCCGCTGTGTCAGTGCCATCATCATCTTCTTGGTGGTCTCTTTTGCTGCTGTGACCTCCAGGGAGGGAGCTGCCATTGCTGCTTTTGTGAGTCCATCCCTGCAGGGCTCCCCAGCCCCCAGGGAGTCCATCCCTGCAGGGCTCCCCAGCCCCCAGGGAGTCCATCCCTGCAGGGCTCCCCAGCCCCCAGGGAGTCCATCCCTGCAGGGCTCCCCAGCTCCCAGGGAGTCCATCCCTGCAGGGCTCCCCAGCTCCCAGGGAGTCCATCCCTGTAGGGCTCCCCAGCCCCTAGGACTTGTGGCTGGTGTTGACATACTTCTTGTGTCCAAACCAATGCCTGTACCTGCTCATACCTCATCCCCTCACTTCTTCCTGGCCCCACCGCCCTCTTCTGGCAGCCTCTGCTGTGCTACCCCCATTCCTTTCTCTCAGGTTTTTGGCATCATCCTGGTCTCTGTCTTCGCCTACGACGCATTCAAGATATACCGAACCGAGCTGATGCCTGGGACCACTGAGGGTGAGTGTCTGTGCCCTGAAGGAGGAGATGCCCTGACCTCTGCCCCAGATACTGCAGGTAGACATAGTTTCCCTGCTTGGTTGCATCTCCACAGGGGACCAGCAGTGACTCCAGGGTTCTCTGGCTCCCACGCCCAGACGCAGGACCCATGGAGCCCAGATTTGTCATCTTTGGATTCACTGAGCCCCCAAGTGCCCATCATCTACTCCAGGTCTACAGAGATGTGTCCCTGAGAAGTCATAGGGGGTCTGTGGAAAGCAGTGACGTTCTGGGGGTTGGGGGTAGGTGGTTGTGCCCCCAAGTCATTCTCAAATTAAAATATCCAAATCCTAGTGGTGGGTCTCTCCTTCCTTAGAAGTTATACAGATGAGGCGAACCAAAGAGTTATTCACCAAAATGTGATCCAGAGAACCAAGATTCCTTTGTGGGGGTGAGGGTTAGGGTTAGACTGAAGAAACAGAAGACACACTTCGAAGGCAAAACTTTGCACCTCAGCCTGACACATCAGAGGAAGGTGAAATTGCCAAAATGCTACCTGTCAGAGTGCTTGGGGGTGAGACGTTGTCCATCCCTGTCAGTACACCTGTTATACATCTGCTAAGGTCCTTTTCTGGGGTTTGTGTAGAGCTCCCCCTTGTGGTATGGGAAGGACTACAGCGGCAGACCATAGGGGAGAGGACAGCCAAAGGTCTTCGGAGAAATTCCTGAAATACTAACACCTCAAAGAAAAGGCCTTGGATACGAGCTAGTCACGTGCCCTCATTCCATAGAAGAGAAAACTGGGGCTTAGTTAGGGGGAAGGGACCTCCTCATGTGTGGCAGAGCTGGGTCTAGAACATCTTGACATCAGAACAGAACTGTCTTGATTGAAATACTGTTGTGAGCTCTTTTGAAGCTCTGAAAACAGGGGCTCATCCCTTCGCCAGGACCCACCTACTCAGAGTGCCACTTCCTCAGAACACAGTTCTTGAGAGACTCCTGTGTGCAGAGCCCGTGCCGGACACCAGAGATTCAGAGGTAAAAGGCAAATCGGCTCAGAAAGGTGTTTGGGACAGGTACTGCCTGGTTCGTGATAGGTTAGTATAGACAGCACTTCCCTGCCCAGCTGAAGGAATCCATCATGGTCCATACCAGTGGTTCTGTTCCAGCTGACTTCTTGTCTCCTCTCTCCAGTACTTTGCTCTTCTCCTGAAATGTCTTTTCCCCTCTGGGATGGACCTTTCAGTTGAGGGCTCTGGCCTCAAGTCCTACCTGTGCCCTGGATCTTGAAATTGGGGGTAGTGTGATGTTTCTCTCTGATGACTGTACTTCCCTTGAGTAGATTTTTTTTCTGCCTCCCATTTTCTGTCTTCCCATCTTTTTGTTCTGGTGCCTCATCAGGCCTGGCAGCTGCTCCAGGGAAGAAGCCAACCGGACCCGGGTTTCCCTGGACTCTGCTTACGGCTCTCAGGCTTTCTGCATAGTCTGCTCTTGAGTCTAGCTGACTGACCTTGGTCAGGAGGATGGAAATCGGCTGAGCATAGTCTCAGAGGAGAAATGGAAAGGGCTGGCTGGGGAAGCGGGGAGAACACAGGTGGAGGGATGAGAAAGGGGTCTGGAGAGCCTTCCTAGAGGAGGGTGAGAATTTGCTTTCCAGCAGAAGATTTCAGCTCCATCCTCTGAGCAGCTGTGTGTCTAGTCATCGAAGAAGCTCAGGGAGAGAGGGAGAGGGGGAGAGGGAAGAGAGGGGTGGAGAGAGGAAGAAAGAGGGGAGAGAGAAGGGAGAGAGATAGGGGAGAGAGGGAGAGAGAGGAGAGAGAGAAGAGAGAGGGAACGGAGAGAGAGAGTGTGAGAGAGGGGAGAGAGGGGGAAAGAAGGAGGGAGGGAGAGAGTCTTGTGTCCAGCTGTGGGTCTGTACATGCACCTGTGCATGTCTGTGGGAAGGAATACAAAGTGAGGACTGTCCCCGTTTGGTCCATACCCCATACTAATTTGGGCTCATGCTGAGGCCTGATTGGCAGAGGCTGGGACAGACGTCAGGGTGGGAAGATGTGCCCTGCGTGTTCCATCTAAGGACCTGAGAAGAGCAGAGAGCCTCAGCTGTTTCCTGGGTGTCTCACACCAGTCTCCTCTGCTTCTGTCCTCAGCAGTGCAGAGGCTCTTCTGTCACCAGTGGGGAGTTCATTTTAGAAAGAACACATGGCCCAGGACAACTTTAATTTCTGCCAGATCAGAGGTGGAGTGGCGGAGGGCGACTTCCACCTCAGCACAAACTTCTGTCCCCCTGAGTCAAGAATTGGCTTGTGCCTTCAGCGCCTTCGCTCTTTCTACTCTTTGAGGGGTTGCTGTTTTGTGGTTTTTGAGGCAGGGCCTCACATGGCCCAGGCTGGCTTTGAACTTGCTTTCTAGCTGAGGCTGCCTCTTGCCTCTGCCTCTGAACAAGCAGAACTGGGACTATATCTGCGCTGCCTCAAGCAGGACACCTCGCTTCTCCTTTGGTCTCTTCTTCCACAAATGTGGGGTGCTTTGTATCCCATAGCGCTGATACGGAGGCCCTCCTCTTGGGCCACCCAACTTCCCACCTCAGATGGACAGTTGGTAGGAAAGACAGAGAGCACAAGTGGAATCAGGCATCCGTGTTTATTGTGGGTCAGCCACCGTGAGGTCCTGAAGGCAGAGTCACTCCTCCTCGTGCATTTTCTGCTGAGAAAGGAAGAGGCGATGGCAAGATGGTCTGTGAGGAGTCCCTAGAGCTTTCAGTGGCTTTAGGAAGACGCCCTTGGGCAGGCAGGGGTTAAACCTCAGGGATCTTGAAATCTCATGATAGGGGTGCTTGTAGTTTAGAATTCAGATCCGGTGCTGCCATGAGTGGGACAGAGGATTCTGGGGTTATGGATGTCTATGGGGCCCTCAGATTGTGCGTGTAGAAACACATGTCTAAATGCAAAGGGGATATACATGTATCTGTTCAGAGCATCATGCATGCAGAGGCATCCTGGGAGAGCATGACTGGCAATTCCAGGGGAGGAACCCACCTTGGCGCCAATGTCACGGCTCTTGGCCCGCAGCTTGTTGACCTGGGACTCGGCGATGTCCGCCCTCTCCTCTGCCTCATCCAGCTCGTGCTGCACCTTGCGGAACTTGGACAGGTTGGTGTTGGCCTGCTCCTCCTATGAGCAGATGAAGGGAGTGGGTGAGAAGGGGCCTGGTCTCTTAGCCTTCCAGTCTGGGGCGCTGGTACCCGCGTCCCTCCTCCAGGCTTCAGCCCTGGCCGGACACTCACCGCCTCCTCAGCCTGGCGCTTGTAGGCCTTCACCTTCAGCTGCAGCTTGTCCACCAGGTCCTGCAGCCGCAGCAGGTTCTTCCTGTCCTCCTCGGTCTGAAGGTGGGTGGGAAGGGAAAAGTCAGTTTTGGGGAGAGGAGCAAGTGTGATCACTGTTCCCTCCTCCCTCGTTCTATTCTGCCCTCCCACCCCAACCCCGGGCATCAGCTACCTCTCCCTCCAGTGGCTCAGGTCAAGGAGGTGCTGTCTCTCTTTGTAGGTCAATGGGGTTTTCTATCGAATGCCCATAAACTAATGAGTGTTGGGATGTTTGGATGCTGGAAGTGAGGGGAGATTCTCAGAGCCACAGGGATCTTCTTAATGTAGTCATATGGATGCACAGGGTCTGCCTGGCCTCTCTATCTGGTACTAGAGTTCCCCTTACAGCAACATGGGAACTTTTGGCCAGTAGTTCTAAGGTGACCAGAAGAGGAATAGCAAAGAAAGCAAAAGAAAGCTGGTGTTACCATTGTCTAGATTACTCTAATTAACAGAGCCCAGTATTCTGGCACATCCTCCTGAGCCAGTATTCCGGCAGCAGCGGCTCCAGTGTCCCTTGGTCGTTCCTGTCTCCGTGTCATTCGATGTTCTAAGATACCGTTGCACTTCTGTGCATAATAGGCCTGCAATTTCTACCCTTTGCCTCTTTTATCCTCTTGTAAATGGACCAATTCACCCATCTCCTTAGTCTTCTCTTCCCAGAAACTGAAAATAACAGGCTGGTGGCCCGTCTCAGCTATGCAAATGGAGTTCTCAGATGTTCCGAGATGGTGCTCTAAGGCCTTGCCTTCCCTTAGCTGTCCCACAAATCCACAGAAGAGCCCCGGTGTTCTCCTATGAACTGACTCTTGTTCCTAACGTGCCATATGACGTCTCTTCATGACTGCCTGGCAGAGGGTAGGAGGATTCTTTGGACTATTTTGAAGCTTTCATTGTAGCACTTTGAAATACTAAAACACTCAAGAAATATTGAGTAAAATAGCTTTGGGGAAATAGGAGTCTCCATTTATTCCAAAAATCCATGAGCTCTAGCTGATCTGCCTCTGGAACCTGTCAGAGAAACTGCACATGACATCTGAGGGTGCCGGTGAGAAGTAGTGCCTGCATTAATGGGTGATGGCACAGCCCGGCAGGGCCCTGTTTGAGCCCAGAGGCGGCCTAGCAAAGCTTCTGCGCTGTCCTGATCTGCCCCACCCCACCTGGTAGGTGAGCTCCTTGATGCGCCGCTCACTCTTCCTCATGCCCTTCACCGACTCCGCATTGCGCTTCTGCTCAGCCTCCAGCTCGTTCTCCAGCTCCCGAACCCGGGCCTCCAGCTTCTGCAGCTGCTTCTTGCCTCCCTTAAGGGCGATCTGCTCCGCCTCGTCCAGCCGGTGCTGCAAGTCCTTGATGGTCTGCTCCATGTTCTTCTTCATGCGCTCCAGGTGGGCGCTCGTGTCCTGCTCCTTCTTCAGCTCCTCGGCCATCATGGCGGCCTGTGCATGGGGGGAGGAGGGCGAGTGGTCTGCTCGGGTCGTCGCGGGCTCACTGCCCAGGTCAGGGAGACTCTGGGCTGGAGTGGGCAGCGGGGTAGGGGACTCACGTCTGTGATGGCCTTCTTGGCCTTCTCCTCTGCGTTCCTACACTCCTGCACGGCCTCTTCCACCTCCGTCTGGAGCTGGGACAGGTCTGACTCCATCTTCTTCTTCTGGTTGATGAGGCTGGTGTTCTAGTTATGAATAGAGAAAAACTATCAAATACGCACGTTATTGCTTGGTTCTATATCTTTGTTCAAGAAAATTACAAGGGGTCATTGGAAAAACGAAGGAGAAGCCTAAGGTGTTGGAGATGGCTCAGTCAGTAGAGTATCTGCCACACAAACATGAGGACCTGAGTTCAAATCCCCCGAAGTCATGTGAAAGCTGATGTGGCAGTGGCGCACATCTGTAACCCCAAGACTGGGAGACCAGAGGCAGCTGGATCCCTGAAGCTCACTGGCTGGCCAGTCTAGCCACTCGGTGAGCTCCACATTCACTGAGAGATCTTACCTCAGAAGATAAGATGGAGAGTGGTAGAGGAAGATGCCCAGTGTTAACCTTTGGTTTCCACGCACATGTACACATACATGCACACGTATTGTGCACCCACATGCACACACACGAACATGCACACACCCGCACAAATAAAAAATTAAATAAGCCTAGCCTTCAAGATATTCCTTACTTTTCCTTTCCTTATGAAAATTGTCATACTCCAGAAAATTACTCAGCTCCGAAGAAAGATGCCAAGCAGCCAAAGGTCTGGAGTTCTACCCGTGAGTGATTTAGTAATATGTTTGTATGTACAAACAGGGCAGTATTCCAAGGAAAATGGAAAGATTTTTAAAGAACAGTAGCTAGAAACGAATATAGTTAAGAGAAGAGTGTGTGTGACTAAAGAAGAGAGCACAGCCAGTGGGTGGTGTCATTTACACATATGCTGCATTATGACACAAAATCGTACGAGGCTCTGCAATAGTTGGGCACAATCACTCATTTCGAGCAGAACTGTATGTGGAGTGGGAGTGTGGAAGGGAGTCTCCTCCCTACAGTTTGCCTGGCAAGAAGACGTACTTATGCTCCTTAAAAATGGGTGTGTGTGTGTGTGTACATGTGTGTGTGCGTGCATATGCACATGTGAGAACAGGTACCTGCAGAGGCCAAAAGCATCAGCTCTCCTGGAGCTGGAGTTATAGGACATTGTAAGCCACCCAACTTGGGTGCTGGGGACCAAATGTGGGTCCTTCGACAGAGCAGTAAGCACCCTTAACTGCTGAACTCTCTCCAGCCTCAGTTACGTATCTGTCTACCTAGCTCCTGTCTTTACAGATCAAGCTGGGGGCTGGCTTCTAGATCAAGGAAATCACATGACCAAATGCAGTCTGAGGCTCACAGATTTGTGACTCACAGGTGTCGCCACTCGGGCATGACATACTTACCTTCCAAGTCTATTCCTCTTCCTCAAGAGAATAGTTCTCCCAGCTGCTACTCACAGATGAGAGTTGACCCACGAAGTGAGATACTTTGCAATCCTGCTTGACTCGCTCTAAAGCTGTCCTAGGTTCCGCCCAGGGTCCCTCCCTACCCCTCACCTGTGAGTGTAGCAGCTGCACCCGCTCACTGGTCTCAATCAGCTCCTGCTCTGCCAGCTTCCGAGACCGCTCTGTCTGCTCCACCACAGCCCGCAGCTCCTCCAGCTCCGCCTGCAGCAGGGTGTTGCGCCTCTCCACGATGGCGATGTTCTCCTTCAGGTCGTCATTGGCACGGACGGCATCATCCAGCTGGAGCTGGGTGTCCTATGGGGAATGTATGACGGAGAAGGGCCTAGACCTCACACCATCAGGACCTCCATAGTCCATTCTCTAGTCCTGAGGCTAGACTAGTCTGAAGCACACTGTTCCTCATGCCTACAAATCCAGGAGGAAGGTAGCTCCCATTTCTTCACATTTGTTAGCCCGTTTATTCAGTGTCCTTTACTATCTCCCATTCAAGTGTTAACCAGCCCCAGACCTACTTAGCTTCCAGGATCAAACAAAATTAGATAAATTCATAGCGCTATGTTTGTAGACCTTTATCATCTTTCTGGACATAATACATACTCTGGCTCACCACCTTCTGAGAGCCCTGGCTCAGATCCTATTACCTTCAAGTGGGCCTGGGCATTCTTAAGGTGCTTCTGGGCCTCTGAAGCTATTCTATTGGCCTGGCTGAGCTGGATCTCCATCTCATTGAGGTCTCCCTCCATCTTCTTCTTCACCCGCAGGGCCTCATTGCGGCTGCGCGTCTCTGCATCCAGGGAGGTCTGCAGGGAGTCCACCACCCGCAGGTGGTTGCGCTTGGCCTGCTCCATCTCCTCGTCCTTCTCTGCCAGCTTCCTTTCGATCTCTGCCTTGATCTGGTTGAACTCCAGCTGAGCGCGCAGGATCTTGCCCTCCTCATGCTCCAGGGAGGCCTGGAACGAGAGAAGAGGGCTAACTTAGGTTGTGTGTGGGGGATGAGAGGATCGCAGACTGTCACCAGGTGTATGACCTGGACAAGAGCTGTGGTGATAGGCCCTGTACCAGACTGCTGTGGGAGAGGACGTACTGGACCCCCAAGGCCTCATGGTTCCTGGACCTTCCTCTGTAAAGGAAAGAACTTGGACTTCCTAGTCACCAGATCTTTAGGATTAACAGAGAAGAAGTTCCTGATCCACCAAAAAAAATCACAGTAATGGAAGAAGTTTCAATAGCCCCAGTTGGCTGCCCCAGCTTCTTCGAAACACACAGTAAGAATGGCTAATCAAGTGCTCAGTGTGTTACTTCACTTAATCTTCATAATAATCGTGCACACTATCTTATGAGGTATACACATTAATTCCATCCTACAGATGAGAATAGCAAGGCACACAGAGGGTTTCAAGCCAGGTATCAAACCCAGGCCATTTGACCCTAGAGCCTGTGTTCCTCCCCAGCTGTTTGGGCTGTGATTATGATGGCCAGATTCCAACTGGGAAATGAGCCTTCTGTCCTAAGATCAGACTGTGGCATTGTCCAATGGGAAGCCCTTAGCTTTGGAGGCATTACGGTTACTGGATACATGAGCTTCTAGGAGCCAATAGATTTAAATCTATTGTCTTGGGGTCAGTGTGACTCCTGTAAGGTAGGGCACAGTAGGACAGACTGACGTGCAGGGAGAGTTGGGCCCTTTACCTCAGCCTCCTCCAGGGCCGACTGCAGCTCCAGCTTCTCCACCTCCAGCTGCTTGCGGATCTTCTCCAGCTCGTGCACATTTTTCCCCCCTTCTCCCAGCTGTTCGGTCAGGTCCGAGATCTCCTCTGAGGAGCAGGGAACCAGAAAAATCAACACCCGAGTACCACCTTGCCCCACTCGGCCCTCCCTGCCCCTGTCCCCTTCCCTGCCCCTCGGCTCACACACCCTGGAGGTTCTTGTTCTCCCTCTTGAAGGTCTCCAGGTGCTCCAGGGACTCCTCATAGGCATTCTTGAGCTTGAAGAGCTCTGTGCTCAGGGAGCGCGCCTCCTTCTGGGAAGACTCCAGCTCTGACTGTGACTCCTCATACTTCTGCTTCCACTCGGCCAGGATCTGCAGGGGACCGGGCACACTGTGTCCAGAGCAACCCTAGGCCCTCTCCTGGGCTCAGCCCTTCTCCCACCTCCAGGGAGCATGCGCTGGCCCTGAGCTGGCCCCGCCCCCCCACCACGCACCCTGTCCTCAGGCCCACCATGAGCCCACCTTGTCAAAGTTCCTCTGCTTCTTGTCCAGGGCGGCGGCGGCGGCGTTGGAGCGCTCCACGTCCACCATCAGGTCCTCGATCTCGTTCTGCAGCCGGTGCTTGGTCTTCTCCAGGGAGGAGCACTTGGCGTTGACGGCCTCCACTGCCTCCTCTGCATCCTGGAGCCTCTGAGCCAGCTTCTTCCTGCCCAGGGGAATGAATGTGACTGTACTTGGAGCAACAAGGCCTTGAGATAATCCCCTTCTTCCTAGCATTGATGAGAAAGACCCAGCTTCTCCCCATGGCTCCCTGAGCTGTTGGAAGCCCAGCCTAGAGGAGGTGAGGGCTGTTGGTGCCTAGAGCACAGTCTTCCAGCTCAGACTGCTCAGGCTCCCCCATGCACACAGCACATCTGGGTGGCAGTGCCCCCCTGCCCAGGCTGAATGACGATAGCTCCTCTGACCAACAAGCTTTTTGCTCGTCTTATACGTGTGTGTCAGGTATAACCCGGGCCAAAAGCTCACCCGTCAAAGGAAGTAAGTCAGGGCCGGCCAGGGGTAACAGGTAGCAGGACTTTGGCTTTCTATGGAACACGTCTATTGCTCAGCAGTTCTCCCCGTCCTTCTATTCTCCCACCCAACGCTCTTTCTGTATCTACTCTGCCTGTCTTCACACCAGACTCTCTGCTCCTCCCTCGTGGCAAATCCAAGCGGTAGTCACGGTGGACTCACTTGGCTTCCTCCAGCTCCTCCGTCCTCTGGATGGCGTCCGTCTCATACTTGGTCCTCCACTGGGCCACCTCTGAGTTGGCCTTGGACAGGACACGCTGTAGCTCAGCCTTGGCCTCCATCTCCTCCTCGTACTGCTCCCGCAGCAGGTCACAGTCGTGCCTGGCCGACTGCAGTGCGTGCGCCAGGGCGTTCTTGGCCTGGGAGGAGGTGGGCATCAAGATGCTGGGAGCAAACCCAGCCACCATGCTCTAGATTCTTCTATTTCAGTCAAGGCCCGACTCTCCCAACAGCTGGATTCTCATTGTCTTTGAGTGATTTCCATTGCCTGCCTCTCGCCCTTACAGATAAGTTGTTAAATGGCCTTGAGGGTCATTTAGTAGGGAGATCGATAGTAGACTGTCTCTGGCCTCCAGGTACATTTCTAGAGTCAGCAGTGCGTCCAGGAATGCCACCAAGCCTGTCCCACGCCATCACTGGGCCTCACCTTGCCTTCCTCCTCCAGCTGCCTCTTGAGGTCTTCCATCTGCTGGGTGTAGGAGAGCTTCCCTCGGGTCAGCTGGGAAATCAGCGCCTCCTTTTCTTCCAGTTGCCTAGCCAACTCTCCTGGAAGCGAAATGAGGGGTTCTTGGGCCATGGAACGGGGAAACCAAAGCCCTACTGAGGGCAGACTGGGGGATGGTCAGGGGTACCCACCATTCTCTGTCTGCAGCTTGGCTCGCTGTGTGGTGAAGTCATTGAGGGAGCGCTGGGATTCCTCCAGCTTCACGCGGTATTCATTGGCCTGGTCCTCCAGGGTCCGAGATACTTTCTCCAAGTTTGCCTTCAAGTGGTAATGAGCAGAAGAAGGAGGAATGTGGGAAGGGCCAAGACTGGCAGGGAAGAAGGGTTGTGTGGACCCAGACCAGAGGAAGAAAAAGGATGGGGAGAGCACAGAGAACAGGCAGGGGGTGACATGGAGTAGAAGGGACTCAGTCTGCAGAGGGGATGTGCGGGAAAGGTCAGTAGATAAACGTGGGTGAAGGCTATGGAGAGGCAGGGTAGACAGGAGGTGAAGGCCAAAGGGGAATACAGGGAATAAGCCTGACAGGAGAAGGCAAAGAGGACAGGAAGTCACAGCTGTGAGGAGAGGAGGGAAGCAGCTGAGAGGGCCCACCTTGGCCTTGATGATCTGCTCCATGTTGGAGGTGACATCGTCCAGCTCCAGCTTGAACTCGCTCTTCTCCTTCTCCAGCTTCTGCTTCACGCGCTGCAGGTTGTCTATCTGCTCGCCCAGCTCGGCCACGCTGTCCGCGTGCTTCTTGCGCAGGGCTGCGGCCGTGGCCTCGTGCTGCAGCGTGGCCTCCTCCAGGTCGCGCCGCATCTTCTGGAACTCGGCCTCGCGCTTCTTGTTCATCTCGATCTGCACGGACGTGGCCCCGCCGGCCTCCTCCAGCCTCTCGCTGATCTCCTCCAGCTCCCGGGAAAGGTCTGAGCGCAGCTTCTCCACCTTGGCCCGGGCTGTGCGTTCGGCCTCCAGCTCCTCCTCCAGCTCCTCGATGCGTGCCTAGCCGGGGACACAGAGGCTCAGACCTGCTTCCTGGACCCTCCATGGAGGCCCCCACCCCAGGGCTCTAAAAGGCTCCCAGGTACTAGGATTCTTGCGCTGGTTCTTTCAGCTACAAGTACAGCTGGCAATGCCCGGAGACATTTTTAATTGTATGGACTTGGCAGAGGAGGCTACGGCAGCGGCAGGCAGAAGTAAGGAGTGCCGTTAAACACCCTAGAATGGACGTGCAGTCATTAGGAAATTGGCTGAAGCCAAAGTTTTGAGGATTTCCTATCAGCTCGCGACACTCAGTTTGAACAGCTACATCTAAGTGCTGAAGGTCCGTGTTTGGTGGGGGGATCCTGAGACCTCATCAGATCCTGTCCCTCAAAGAGTCCACAGTGTCACCCGACTCTGCTCCACTAACCATAAGGCAGGGTAGTGAGTGCTTATGTTTTAACAAACATTTGCAGCAAGCTGCCTCAAGAACAATCAAATACTGTTGTAATTATCCAAGATAACCACAGGAATACAGTTAACCGCTGCATTCCTCAGTCCTCATGGATCCCTTAGGTATTCTTAGGCTTGGGCTCTCGCTCAATTGCATCTTTCCAAGCTAGGTCTGTACCACCAAGGTGCCCTCTTCTTCATACTCTAACTCGTTGTTGTGGCCTTAGTCTTGGGCTTGACTAAATTTGGAGAGAGCCCCATCTACTATTTTGGTCTTTGGTCTCTGTAGGGTAGCTTTGTGGGATTCCATTTTTTGACGTAATGGACAATTTTAGTGAACCACACAGTGGATCCTGGGGTAGGAGAGAGGGGACCTAGATCTCTACTCTCGGGATGAAGAAGGTGAGACTTGAAGCACAGGGCCTGCACAGAAGAGGGAGGTGCTTTAGCCCAGTGCCAAACCCTGGTGAAGATAACAGCATTATTAGCTCCAAGAGGTCAGACTCATGGCAAGAGACTCAGTACGGGATGGCTCAGTATCCTGGCTAAAACCAACAAGATGTGTCCAGGAAGTCGGGGGAACAAACCATACATGGATGCAGGCAAGCCCCAGTTTACAGCCTTACTCCGACCCTACAGGTGAGAAGAGTATTGAGTTTCAGGGAGGGCAAGTGACTTACTCCAGGAGGTAGGAGCTAACTGCATTTGGGGGACGCCTATTGGTTCTCAGCCTGTCAGAGGTTGGGGTTAGTACCCAAAGATTGTGAACAGAGCCCATGGGGCTTCGTGAGGGTTTGCCTCACCCCTGTGCAGAGGGAGAACAGACAGGAGAGAATTGAGCTCTCACAGTTGTTTCAAAACAGAAATTCCAATAGGCAGAGTGCATCCTGGGAAAAAGAAGTCCTATTAGTAGGTATCGTTCTCCCCTAAAACAGCTTTGCCAAGAACATGACATTCTTGTTCTATGAAGGGAAGGCCCGTGTTCCTGTGTTCAAGAATGCTTGGGTCTTTGGCTGCCTGGAGTTCCAGACATTGTTTAGAACCTTAAACAGCCCCCACAGGCTCTGGGCTCTGAGCTGCCTTTGGTCATGCTGGGAAGAAGATCACCTGGTTTTCCTTTAGTTTCTTCTGCAGCTGAAGAGCCAGGGCCTGCTCATCCTCAATTTTACTGTTCTGCTGGTTAATGTCGAACTCTTTCCTGGAGGAGAAGGGACATGATTGATGATCTTCCTTCCTCTGGGTCTGTTTTCTTTTATTGCTTTATGCTAGAATCCCCAAGCCCTGGCCCAGACAATGAAGGGGGAGAGCCCTGATCGCCCTCACTTCCGGTGTGCCCAGGGAAGCCAAGCCAGTGGAAGTACAGTACTCTGTGCCATGGTTACCAGGCCAGATGTCCTTGTCAGCCCCTCCCACCCACCCCGGGTCATACTTCTTGAGCTTTTCTTCCAGCTGAAGCTTGTCATTCTCCAGGTCCATGATGCTCTCCTGGGTCAGCTTCAGGTCACCCTCCAGCTTTCGCTTTGCTCGCTCCAGGTCCATGCGCACTTTCTTCTCCTGCTCCAGGGAGCCCTCCAGCTGGTGCGGGGAATGAAATGAATAAATGCTGGAAAGGCTGAAACCCGCAGTGTATGCCTTAAACTGAAAGTCTTTTGGGGCTGGTACTCAGGCCAGCATGGAATCCTGGGGACACAAAGGACTCAGGGAGATGCCTGATGAGGAATCACAGAGAAGGGAACTGGGGTCATAGACATTAGATGCAGAGGGAGAAATTCCTCACCTATAGGCATTGTCTACAATATCTTGGTGTGGGGGTGGGGTATGGATCTTATTACTCACATCATCCACCTGCTGCTCCAGCTTGACTTTAGACTTGGTCAGTGTGTTGACCTTGTCTTCCTCAGCTTGAAGGTCATCCAGGGCCTGCTGGTGGGCCTCTTGCAGAGCTTTCTTCTCTTTGGTCAGCTTGGCAATGATCTCGTCCAGCCCAGCCATTTCCTCTGTTAGGTTTTTAACCTACCAAAAAATTAATATAAATAAATAAATAAATAAATAAATAGCCCATCATATCTCCTTTAGGGTCAAAGGATATCATCCTGGAGACACCTATAAAGACCTCCATGATACCAGTTAGGCCCATACTCTGGTCTGAGAATCTTCAGGAGACCTGCGCTGAACTCAAGAAAGCCGACCTCACCTTGTTCTCTGTTGCATGCTTCTCCTTCTCCACCTTGGCCAGTGTCAGCTCCAGGTCGTCAATGTCCTTCTTGAGCTCCGAGCACTCATCTTCCAGCTTGCGCTTCTTGGCAGTGAGCTCGGCGTTCATCTCCTCCTCATCCTCCAGCCTCTCGGTCATCTCCTTCACCTTGGCCTCCAGCTGGATCTTGTTCTTGATCAGCTGGTCGCAGCGCTCCTCTGCATCGTTGAGGTTGTCTTGTTCCTGGGGGGAGAGGAAGAGAAGAAGCTGATGGCTGAAGAGAGGAGAGATGCAAGGTCTTGTAGAGGGCGGGAGCTTCTGCATTCTCAGACTGTGGAGAGGAGATGGGCAATGGTCCAGGAGACAGAAGGGGAGAGAGAGAGAGTCACGGGGCCTCACCGCCTGCACTTGGAGCTGCAGGTCGTTCTTCTCCTGCAGCAGAGACACCATCTTCTCCTCCAGCTCCTTGCGGCGAGCCTCCGACTTCTCTAGCGCATCTTTGACTCGCCCAAACTCCTCCTTCATGGTGGCCATCTCCTTCTCTGTCTCTGCGCTCTTCAGCAGTGGCTTGATCTTGAAGTAGAGCTTCATCCATGGCCAGTTCTTGACCCCCATGAAGGCTCGAATGTTCCACTGGATAACCAGCAGGGCGTCCCTGACAACAAAGTGTAGAATCGTGAGGAATACTAGAAAGAAATCTCCTCAGCCGTGGCACCAGTCATGTGACTTCCTCCATCTGAACACTGTAGCCTCTCGCCCTGCGCCCTCCCAACCCAGGGTCTCTACCCTGAACGGCGATCCATGACTTAGCGATTGCTACAAAGGGTGGCCTGCGTTCCCCTACTGGGGCAGTCGGAGTCTACGGGGAGTCTACTGTGCTCCGTGTTTCATTTTCAGAAGACCTTCAGATAAGTTACGGGTTACCGTAGCATCTCACACCTCAGAATGCCACTGCTATCAGTCTTGGTCTTCATTTCCTTACTTAAAATTTTTTTCTGGGTGTGGCAGTAGTGTACATCTTTTATCCTAGCACCCAGGAGGCAGAAGTAGGTGGATTGCTGCAGTCCTAGGCCAACCTGGTCTACATAGTGAGTTCCAAGTCAGCTCTGGATACACAGTGACACACAGTCTCAATTTTTTTTTAAATTTTGTGTGTGTGTGTGTGTGTGTGTATGTGTGTGTGTAGGCACATGTGTGTGAGTATACGTGCCCATGTGTGCCTAGAGGTCAGAGGAGGACTTTGGGTGTCTCCTTCGGTCATTCTCTGCCTTATTCCCTTGAGACACTGAACCTGGCACTTGCTATTTCAGTCAGGCTGCTATCCAGCAAGCCCCAGGGATCTTCCTGCCTCTGCACCCCACAGTGCTGGGGTTGCAGGTCTACGCAGCCACACCTGGCTTTTCATGTAGTTGCTGGAGCTGGAACTTGAGTACCCCTGTGTCTGCACAGTAAACACCACTGAGCCATTTCTCTGGCTCGTTTCCTTACTTAAAAAATTTTTTTTTAACAATGTACAAAGGGAACTTTAAACAATGCATATCTAGCTTTATAAATAAATACTGTGTCATAATATGTCTTCGCGTATGACTTGCTTTTGTCCCCTTAGTGCTTCTGCTTTTAAAGTTCAAATGTATCTGTAGTTTAGCCATTTTCATTGTTTTGCAGTATTTCATCAAATGGCTAGAATGCTATTTAGCCACTCTCTTTTATATGGAAATTGTTGTTCTCAGGTCTCTGCTCTTAAGATTAAGGCTGCCATGAAGGTTTTTATTGTTGTTTGTTTGTGTCTCATGGTGTACATGTGAAGGGGTTTCCTCTGTGGGACTGTGTTCAGCAGGGACTGGAAAACTATGTGATGACAAAAATAAATAAAGGCGTGCAAGCAAGAGGGGGGCTAGTTAAGAGGGGGGCTAGTTAAGAGGGGGGCTAGTTAGGAATAAGAAGAGGTCAGCTGTGTGGGACTGTGTGGGGAGGGGAGTGGGGTGAAGATGGTCACAGCACATTGTATACATGAACAAATTTGTGAAAAGCTTAAAAAATGTTGAAAGTATGTGATAGTTTAACTCTAAAGAAGAGAACATGGCTGGAGAGATGGCTGAGCAGGCAAAGGCACTTGCTGCCTGTCAACCCTCACAGCCTGAGTCCCTGGAACTGAATATGGAAGAAACAAGTTGTCCTCTGATCCCCAGTGCACCATGGCTCTTGTACACACACATGCACACACATGCACACACATGCACACGCATGTACACACATGTACACACACATACACACACGTACACGCATGCACACACATGCACACACACGTACACACACATGCACACATGCATGCGCACATGCATGCACACACACACGCATGCACATGCACACAGGCATGCACACACATGCACACACAAAATAATTGTAACATTTCTAAAAAGAGGGACAATTAGGGCTGATGAGGTGGCTCAGCAGGTAAAAGCTGCAAGCCTGACGACCCTTTTGATCCCTCAGACCCACATGGTAGAAGGAGAGCACCAACTCCCGTGAGTTGTCCACTGACCTTCATATATGTGACACAGCGTCTCCCCAATTAATAAAAACCAAATACATTAAAAAGAGAATGAAATGTTTCTCAAAATCGTATACTAGTTTATGCATCTGCAAACAATTGGTCAGGCATCTCCATAATCCAGTGTTTTAAAGTGTCACTGGAGTCTTTAAAAAATATTTTAAATATTTTAAAAAAATAGTTCCAAATAAAATCTACAGGAGCAGAGAGAGTCACTTGTCCACAGCACTGGCAAGCGGTGGAGCCAGGATCCGAATCCAGATCTTCTAACTATTTGGCGCTAATTGTCTGCCTCTCGTCTTGATGCTTTTCCTGTCCTTCCTGACTCACCTGCGTTCCAGTATCTTCTTGAACTCAACGCGCATGAGCTGGCCTCGGGACTGGGCCTGGATTCTGGTGATGATGCGGCTCAGCCTCTCATCTCGCATCTCCTCCAGCAGCCCCAGCAGCCCCGCCTTGAAGAACACCTGTGGGCAAGTGGGAAGAACCGACGTGGGGCCCAGCCTCAGTGGATGGTGAGCAGGGAGAGGTGTGTGGAGGAATGTTCAGTGGGCTCCCAGGGACCCATCGCCTGCGCCATCTAGGTCTGACTGTGAGAGTGCAAACGCAGAGGAGTGGAACCTGGCTGAGTCTGCTTCCTGGTCTCAGCTGCGTCGCTCAGCACCATTATGTAGAGCTCTAGACTCACCTTGGTGTGACCAAACTTGTACTGGTTGTGGTCAATGTCCAGGGAGCTCAGCAGCTTCTCGGCCCCTTTCCTGCTGTCAATGAACTGCCCCTCAGGGATGGCTGCTGGGTTCAGGATGCGATACCTTGGGAGGGAAGTGCTCAGAGTCACTTGTGTTCTGTGTGGGTCTGCTCTGCCTACAGAATTCCGGGGCCACCATAGACCCCCCACTCCTACCAAGGCAGCCCAGCCCAGCCCCCGAGCCCTGGGGCACCCCTTACCCACCTCTGCCGGAAGTCCCCATAAAGGATGCGGTTGGGGAAGCCCTTCCTGCAGATGCGGATGCCCTCCAGCACGCCATTGCATCGCAGCTGGTGCATGACCAGAGGGTTGTCCATCACCCCTGGAGCAGCAGGGAGGAGGGGGTCAGCCTCCAGGTGAGTGGATGCCAGGCAGCCTCACCTAACTAAAGCCCTCCCAAGGGCTCACCTGGAGCCTTTCTCTCATTGGGGATGATGCAGCGCACAAAGTGAGGGTGGGTGGTCCTCAGGTTTGTCATCAGCTTGTTCAGATTTTCCTGGATGAGAGTAGGGAGGAGAGTCAAGGACCTTCCCTTGAGACCCTGAGCCCTGGGCTCCAGACACTCCATCACCAGAGCCATCGAAAGGAAGCAGGGCGAGCTCAACCTCATATAGTGTTTAAAAACCAAAAATGATCACGTAACTCTAGCTTCTGTCCTTCCCATATGTAGCATCAACATAGAGCACTGCAGCTAAGAGGCTCTGGGATTACCCACTACAGGTGTTCTGGAATCTCTGGGCCTTCTTACCCGGTGGAGAGCAGACACTGTCTGGAAGGATGAACCCTTCTTCTTGCCTCCTTTGCCTTTGCCGCTGTCTCCTAATAACATGAGAAGGAACAATGAACAAGAAGCTAAAAACAGAGGCACTCCTGGGCAGGGGCAGGGGGCAGGGGCAGGGGGCAGGGGGCAGGGGGCTGGGGCAGGGGGCAGGGGCAGGGGGCAGGGGCAGGGGGCAGGGGCAGGGGCAGGGGGAAGGGGGCAGGGGCAGGGGGCAGGGGGCAGGGGGCAGGGGCAGGGGCAGGGGGCAGGAGCAGGGGCTGAGGCAAGGGGCAGGGGCAGGGGGCAGGGGCAGACTCTGGTCCCTCCGGTCCCCAGGGGCCGTGTGACTTTGAGCAAACTGTTTCCCAAGTCTGTTTTCCATGAGGGTGGAAGCCACCACCTCTTCAAGCTAGGGAGAGTGCTGGTTAAGATGGAGTCTATAAGAGAGCTCACCTGGAGGTACGAAAACATTATCCGTGCCCTTTTCCTCCCCTCTCCTAACCCTGCCTTCATGTTCTCTCCATTTTCTACTCTTTATATTTCACTCTACCATTTTTTTCATTCTCTGAGGCGGAGATTCATCTATCTTACCCTTCGTTCAGTGATCCTTTCAATGTGTATTAAAATAACCTTCGCGCCTTGCTTTGTGCTGGCGTCTGACAGTAATGTATGTGCCACTCCTGCTGCCCTCCCGCTGCCCTCCATCTTCAGGAGATAGACATGCATTCTAACATCCACCGCACAAGGTAGGGAAAGGTACAGGAGAGTTCAGAGGGACTGTGTTGGACCCTCCTGACTTATGGGCTCCCTGCTGCTTCTGGACCCCCCGTCTCTGTAGAAATTCCCTGGCCTACAGTAGGGTCTGCCCCTTACCCGTATCGGCGGAAGCATAGGTGGAGAAGAGTGTGGCCATGAGCTTGAGGGAGGACTTTTGGTACAAACCCACCACCGTCTCATTGAGTGGGTCTTTGTTCTTTTCCAGCCAGCCCATGATGTTGTAGTCCACCGTGCCAGCGTAGTGCACCAAAGAGAAGTGGGCTTCCTGCTTCCCCTTGATATTGCGAGGCTTCTGGAAGTTGTTGGACTTGCCCAGGTGGTTGTCATACAGCTTGGCCTTGAAGGTCATGTCTGTGGCCTTGGGGAACATGCACTCCTCCTCCAGGATGGACATGATGCCCATGGGCTGACATCACAGAGCAAGGAGGGAAAGAATCGCTGATTATACTCCCAAGCTTCTGAAGTCCCCCTACCCTGACAAAGAGAAGACTCTACAGACCTGCATTGCTGATGGGTCAACGGGTACCTAGGCAGGACCTCTTGGCCCAAGATCAGAAGATAATATTCTTAATTAACCTAAATCCAGTTGCATCTGGAGCTACCCCACATATTTTTTTTTTTTTTTGCCCTAGTAGCAAAATAGTTATGTATCCCTAACCGTTCCTCTCAAGGCCTGCAAAGGCTAGGGACAGATTTGTGTCCACATAATCAGGCTGCAGGGGCAGCCAGACACCTGTCAGCAGCAATTCAAGGGTTGGCTCCATGGATCCAGGTTCTTCATTACTTTCAAGTAATGTGATTCTTGGCTTTTCTTGGGGCTAGAATTCTTTTGAGAATTTGGTAAAGTTGGAGACCATTTCTCTAGAAAGATGCATATGCCTTACCCCCAGTTTAGGGGATTCTGTGAAATCTGGAAGATGAGAACCTTGGTCTAGAATCCAAGTCATGATTCAGTGAGTGGGAGGTTCCCATTTTCAGTGGACAATGGCTGACTGCATGCAGGTCAGACACTTGGGTTCTGGCCTGCAGCAAAGGGCAAGGCACACTTCAGACAGTCACCATGTTACAGGGACACCTCTCCCCTCCTAAGGAGATGGGCTAGAAATGGATTACTTCTCAGCAAACAGGAAAGGTGTATGAAGCAAACATTTCCAGTTTCAGTCTAGGACCTTCCTATGAGTGATGTTTCTTATGTGACAGAGAAGGGTCAGGAGTCACTGGGAGGTAACCATCGCATCGTGGAACAAAACTTAGAGTTTGAGAGAAGAAAAAGCACCAGTGGGTGCTTGTGACCTCACAGTGGGTGATGCTGGGTCTGGGGAGCAGCTTGGGATTTGGGGGATTCTAGTTTCCTGAGAGTCTAAAGGATGAATGACTGCTTTGTCTGGGTTTTGACAGAGAAGGGAGCTCAGGTGGTGGAGACAGGGCCCACCTTCTCAATGAGGTCGATGCAGGCCTGCAGGTCCATGCCAAAGTCGATAAACTCCCACTCGATGCCTTCCTTCTTGTACTCCTCCTGCTCCAGCACGAACATGTGGTGGTTGAAGAACTGTTGCAGCTTCTCATTGGTGAAGTTGATGCACAGCTGCTCAAAGCTGTTGAACTGCAGGGGTGTGGCAGCCGGTCAGGCAGGCTGACTGAGGGTCTGGGTGGCCATCAGGGTCAGCCTGGGGCTGTGCCACGCCCCTGCCCGAGCCCAGCACAGGCATGGCTGGTCCCCTCCCGGGTCATGACAGGGAAGGGAGAGCGTCTCCTGAGGGCAGGGACAGTGATTGATTCTGTCACTACACAGTCCCCACTGCCATCCTGTGCCTGGCCCGTGGCTGGCCCTGCACAGGTGACTGAAGGTGAGTGGGGGGAACAAGAGGTCTCCCAGGCCAGGGTCCCCAGACTCACATCGAAGATCTCAAAGCCGGCGATGTCCAGGACACCTATGAAGTACTGGCGTGGCTGCTTGGTCTCCAGGGTTGAGTTGATGCGAGTCACCATCCAGTTGAACATCTTCTCATACACTGCCTTGGCCAGTGCCCCGATGGAGTAGTATACTTGCTGTACGCTCTGTCCCTTGGTGACATACTCGTTGCCCACTTTCACCCGAGGGTGACACAGGCCCTTGAGCAGGTCGGCTGAGTTCAGTCCCATGAGGTAGGCAGATTTATCCGCATCTGATTGACAAGGAGAGCAGACGTGCACTTCCAATACCTCCCTTCCTTGTCCCCACTAACTTCTGATTAGTGTGGCTGTGGGTCCACTTGCCATGGCCTTGTCCCTCCCATCCCCCTATCTCCCCCCTCACCCCCAGTCTGTCTGAGGATAGGGCAGAGGCCTGCCTGGGTTCTAACTGAAGAGTAGGCCTGGCCCTGGGTGAAGGTACTGCTTCTCATATTGCTCCCAGTTTCCTCTTACTTTCTGCATTATAGTCCCAACAACTTAATCCCTGAAGACTTGTTAAAAGAACCTTCAGTCACAGATCGAGAGACTCAGCCCCTAGTGACTATCTTCGGTGCTTGAGGTCAACAGGCCTCTTCAGCCCAGGCAGCACCTAGGATTTCCCCAACACTGCCCCTCCCCCACACCTTCAGTGCCATCCGGCTCTGCCTGCTCCTCCCTCTGCTTCTGCTTGAACTTCATGTTTCCATAGTGCATGATGGCGCCAGTCAGCTTGTAGACGCCGGCCTTCTCCTCGGCTGTGAAGCTCAGCACATCAAAAGCGCTCTGAGACAGAGGAAGAGAGACACGAAGGGCGGGGTGGAGGGTGGTCCAGGAGCCTATGGAACCCCCAAGGGCATCTCCGGCCTCCTCACTCACATCTGTGGCCAAAAGTTCCTCGGAGTCGTCGATGGAAGCCACAGACACCTCTCCCTGAGATATGAAGGCGTAGTCGTAGGGGTTGTTGGTGAGCAGTAGCATGTCTGTGCCAAGCAGGTAGGACAACGCAGGGATGGGGGGGGCACACAGAGAAGGGGGAGGCAAGGAGAATGGAGGAAGATCGGAGGAAGGCAGGACAGGGAGGAGACAGAGAAGAGAGTCAGTGGGGGCCAATGAGAGAACACAGACCAAGCAAAAACATAAGGGCATCCAGGAAAGACTCCCCAAGGCCCCAGTGGGAAGGAGGAAGGAGCATGGGACCAGGATCGTGTGTGAAGAAAAGGAAGTAAAGGGGGAGGAGAGGAAACCGGCAGGAGGAGAGGAAAGAGACAACGTGAGGAGCAAGCTACTTGATGGTGTATGGAGAGAGGTGCAAACCAGCAGGGAGGAGGGAGGAGGAAGAGAGGAGCAGAGGGAAGAGGGAACAAGGAGGCTGGACAGAGCCAGGAGAAGCCCCCAGTGGGCTCTGGGGAGGACATAGGGCGATGGTCAGATTGACCTTACCCAGCAGCTCTGGCTTCTTGTTGGACAGGATCTGGTAGAAGATGTGGTAGTTCCTCTCAGCCTTCAGCTGGAAGATCACCCTGGACTTCTCCAGAAGGTCTGAGGGAAGGAGAGGGGAGGAGAGCAGGTGAGAGGAAAGAGAGGTCAGGGGTCAGACCAGGAGGCTCCCACATCGTGATGAAGAGACCCAGGGAGAGACTGGTTTCAGTAAAGAACATGAAAGCTGTGGGGTAGGCAGAGATCTGGCAGAAGACAGGGACTGGGGAGACGGGATTGTGCAGTGGGAAGGGCATGCACCAGGCACTCACAGGTCTCGATGTCTGCAGAAGCCAGCTTCCCGGTGGCTCCAAAGTGGATCCTGATGAACTTCCCCTGTGGGTAGACTGGACAATGTAGAGGAACTGGGCAGAGGTATGGAATCAAATCTTGGACTTTAGCCCAACCCAGAATGTCCTGGATGGTTCTTGGCTGTAAATGGCCTATTTGATGCTGTAGTTTAAGAAAAGTCTCGCACCCCACCCTCGCCCCCACCAGCAGTGAGAAGCCGAGGGGAACACAGTAGCCAGGCTTAGCCCTTGTCAGAAATCTCCTGTTGTGGCTCTCCATCTCATCCCACTTCGTCCTGTCAGTGTCCTGTGAGGTGATGTCGTTATCCCTGTTTCACAAGTGAAAGACTTGGGGCTCAGGGAAGTTGGTGACTTGCTGATCACGTAGAAATTCAGGCCTTTGTCCCCAGGTCAAGTGAAAACAAGTCCAAAGTGAAAACATTTTGAAATGTTTGTAAGAAATCTCAAAGATGACCCAAATCAGGTCTGTCCATATCTGTGGACAGTTTGGATCTCTTTCCTGGGTTCTCAGAACTGGAGGAGCCAGGCTGAGTCAGGAGGGTTTGCTCTCTGTGTGTGTGTGTGTGTGTGTGTGTCTGCACATATACTTGTGCTTAATGATATCCAAAATCCAGTTGCAAAACAATCAACCAAGTATGTTGACTGTTAGCAAAACAGAACTCCCATTTTCTTGACAAGTTTGGTCCAAGATCACTCACAAAGCGGGAGGAGTTGTCATTCCGGACTGTCTTGGCATTGCCAAAGGCCTCCAGAGCGGGGTTAGCTTGGATAATCTGGTCCTCCAGGGTGCCCTGTGAAAAGAGCAGAAATGTGGCGCTCCGTCTTCCATTCATCTCTAGAAGGTTTTGGTTGGCTGGAAGCTACTCTGACCGTCAGGAGCTGGAGACACTCCAGCATGTGTGTCCTGCCAGGAGAATCTTCTGCACCAACCCTCACAAGCCCTGCTCTTCCCCTGCATTTCCTTGGCTGAGCCTGCGACCCATGCTCACCTTGTTTGCGCTGGTGTTGTCCTTCTTGCTACGGTCCCCTATGGCCGCAATGCTTGCAAAGTACTGGATGACACGCTTCGTGTTCACAGTCTTCCCCGCTCCAGATTCTCCACTTGAGACAAGAAGGGACAATCAGGACCCAAGAATCCGACTGTTGTTTGTACAAAGTGCTCTACTCTTCCTAGTCCAGGTCACCAGAGCGCAGCACTGCATGAGATTTGTCTTCTAAAAAGATCCCAGTTCTCCATACCCTTGCAACTACAGCGTGAAAACTCCCCTTTCCACCAGCACCCCAGGGGTCAGCCTGGGCATCCCCATCCAAAACCCTGTGGAGGATTAGTGCATGCTCACGTGATGAGGATGGACTGGTTCTCCCGATCTGGAAGAGAGAAGAGGAGAGGCAACACGTTGAGGGATGAAAGCCTGGTGAGAATTCAAGTTGAGGGGACACAGGTCAGGGCACCAGGCTTACCTGTCAGCATGTACTGATAGGCATTGTCAGAGATGGAGAAGATGTGGGGCGGGGCCTCGCTCCTCTTCTTGCCCCGGTAGGCAGCCACCACTTCAGCGTTGTACACGGGCAGCCACTTGTAGGGGTTGACGGTGACGCAGAAGAGGCCTGAGTAGGTCTGGAGAGGAAGACAGGGCCAGCATGTGGTTGGTCAGGGGAAGCTTTGGGCTGGCGGTGGTGGCAGTTGAAGGCATCCCTGGCCACTTCAGCTGGCTCCTTTCATTCTGCAGCTAACCAGGGGGGCAGAGTGCAAGGGCCTTTTGGAAGCTTTTCTATCCCTGTTTTTCAGAGTTTTTTCCTATCCCTGGCCTGTGTGGGCCTCTATCAAGCCCCTGCAGCGCATGGTGGCTGACTGATGCTGCACTCACGTAGATCATCCAGGCTGCGTAGCGTTCCTTGAGGTTATACAGCACGGCCGGCTCGTGCAGGAAGGTGAGCATGGCCATGTCCTCGATCTTGTCGAACTTGGGCGGGTTCTGCTGCATCACCTGGTCCTCCTTCACGGTCACCGTCTAGAGGAGAATGATAGGATGCGTGGCTACCTTTTCCGGGGCTCCCGGGACACAGCTCTGACTTGGCATCTCTCCCCTAGTTCTTAGCTGACAGCGTTCCAGCTTCCTGCTCCTGACTCCCCTGGGACTCAGTCCCCAGGGAATTTTCCCGCCCATGCTCTAGAGATACTCTAGGATTCCTTTCTCTTGCCAGCTCCTGACCCTGTCCAGTGATCATCTCTTTTCTGCTCCTGTGCCTTAAACATACAAAGGCAAAGCTGCAGACTAGTAGCTCTAAAATATACATACACTGTGCTGTGACCCCGGGGCTGTCTGCTGAACATAGTTCTCAAGAGCACTGTTGCTCCAGAAAAACCTTCTCCCCACGGGGCAAGCAGCACAGCCCAACTGTGCACCCCCCATCGGTCACAGTTGGGGTTTGATTGGCATCCGTTTGCTATGCTTTGATGCTAATAGCTTTGGCCAACCGGGATTCAAGTGTTTTTACAATGGAAGAGGCAGTGGCTCTTAACAGTTAAGTGATGTGCCTTCATAGTGGCTGGCGCTGGTTGAGCTGGGCAGACTAGAAACCTTTGTTGGTTGTGGCTATCAATCCACACATCCTGGGAAGCAACGTCCAGGCAGAAAACCTGTGAGGCGCACAGCTCTGAGTCCTACTGGTAACCGGGGGGGGGGCCATTCTCACCGCTAGACTGAGCACCCAAGGATGCATCTCTGGCCTCAGGCTGACTCAGCTCCCTGGCTCAGAAGTTCTCCTCTTTGTGTTCATCTGGGTCTGAATTTGCTCTTGGTTTAGGGGAAGGGAATTTGAGTAAGTGAACTATTGGGGGAAACTGAGGCACGGACAGGAGGGAATGCAACTGCTGGAAAGGGAGCTGCATTTCACTCGGTGCCTGCCCCCTTCATCTAGAAGCCTCTCTGAGGAGCGAGGCAGAGTCCAGCCAGGCATCCTTTTCTGCAAGAGATGCATCGCTTGGACGACACCCTGGTGCACCTGCGTAGGCTCTGCTGAGAAGACTCCAATCCTAGGGTTCCCGGGAAACACACCTTGGCATTCCCACCCTTTTCTTGGGCTCCTGAGCCCCCACCCCAGGTTGTTCTGCCTTGACCCCTTCCCAAAGCCACCCTCCCCTGTCTCCCCGCCATGCACATACCTTGCCGTTTTCAGTCTCGGCAGTGACCTTGCCCCCCTCCCGGGACAGGATCTTGGCCTTGACGTACTCCTCCTTGTCATCAGGCACAAAGCACTCTGTGCGGATGTCAAAGGGCCGAGTCTGGGCCTCTAGACGCTCCTTCTCTGACTTGCGGAGATATTCGGCCGCTGCCCCAAAGTCAGCCATCTGGGAGTCTGTCATCTTGCCGCTCTCAAACTCTTACGGGGAGATCGGAGGAGTCTGTCACTCCTGGTGTAGGCCAGGCTTCTGTGTGTGGCCTTGTCTGTCCTACCCCACCCCTGCCCTGTCTCTTCCATACCAGATCCTGTGTCTCTCCCACCACCACTCCATGCCTGGCCCCCCCCCCCCAGTTCTGCTTTCCTTGCCTCTGGGGTCATCTGAAGGGGAGGGGTCTCTGCAAGAAGTCTGTGTGGGGTAGGAGCGGTTGGAGTTTGCTAAGGGAAGGTGCTGCGGGAAGAAGGAGAGGCCTGGTAGCCTGGATTCTGGGAGACCTGCTGTCTGCAGGGGAAACTGGGGGCATTCTCACCTGGTTAATCTTTCCACAGAGAATCCTGAAGAATTCGGACCACAGCTGGAACGAGGCACTACAGAGGTGCAGCCGGAGAGAAAGAAGAACAGGTGGGAAGATGAGCAGCAGATGCGCAGGCAGAGAGATGACCAGAGATCTTCACTAGGATAGAGCAGGCCAAGATAGGGAGGGAGAAAGATAAAAAGAACATGGTCGGGCTCAGACTATGGCTCACTGGTAGACTCCTTCCCTGACGTGCACGAACCCCTGGGTTTGATTCCCAGCACCGTGACATAGACAGAAATATAAAAATGAAAATTGGGGGGAGAAAAGGTGAAGTGAGAAATTCAGTGGAAAAGGAAGAACATTCTAGAAGGCAAAGCAGAGAGCTAGCGAAGAAGCACATGAGGGCAGATGCTGCTGAAGACCAAGGGGCAGGACACAACCAAGGGAATCGTGCATCCACAGGAGGGCGAAGGGGCAGTGCAGCGGAAGGGAAGGGTATCTGGTGTTTCTTGTGGAACCCCCTGCAAGTGGGAACTTTCCATCCTAGCTCTCTGACTGACCCGAACCCCACTTCCAGGGAAGGCAGTTAGTTTCCTTCTAGGCGGGTACAAGTCTGATGTGGCTGGAGAGTCCCCACCCTGAGCTCCTCTTACCTGGGTCGGAGGGATCTCTGTCTGACAGCTCTGGAGGCTCCAGCCCTTTATATCCCACTTCCTGGGCCTGCTGCCTAAATTTGGATCTGTTGGGAGGACCCTCCCTCCTGCTTCTCTCCTCTGCTGGCTCCTCCCCCTGATCCCTTGGCTCTGGAGGTGACAGGAGGACAGCAGGCCCCAGGTTTGCCCATGAAAGGTCTGCTGCCCTAGCCCCTCTGGCTCCAGGGCCTTTTTTTAGTCCTTGGGCACATTCCTCCTCCCCAGAGGGCCGGTGGGCAGATAGAGGAGACAGGACCGTCTCACACCACCTCCCCTTCCCACAGGGCCCTTACCCCGGTTATTTTTAATCCCAAGGGTGAGTTGAGCACACTGGGCAAGGGTCACCTTCTCTTACAAGCCTAACATTTACCCCCTGCCTCTAACCCACAGGCTTCCATCCTTGGCTCCCTCCCCTCCCCTTTCTACTCTGACTATCAGCCTGGCTTCAGGATGAGGGGCATCTCCTCTTCTCTCAGACACGGACTTCCACAGTGCTGAATCCCAGGGGCTAAAGTCAAGATGTCCAGGGAGGGCATCCACTGTTCAGGTGCGTGACTCAGTTTCCCTTCATTAGGAAGAGAACTAACTCTCTCTTTCTTTCTCTCTCTCTCTCTGTTCAAATGCTGTCTATGGCCCTAGACAGGTACCCTCCAAATGCCTCGCCACCTTGGCTTGGGGACACATATGGAGTCTCCATCCCGTACTCAATGCTCCTGACATGCTGGCCATGATCCAATTTCTTTAAACCGTGGGAGAGACTCACCCTCTCTGCCTTGGGCAATCTACACACAAACCTGCAGTCTAGTAACTTCACAGGCAGGACTGAACAGCTGCACATGCACGTCCATTTTCAGCCAAACACACATGTACAGATTTTACACCCGGGCCTAGTCAAGCTTGCAGATTTTCTTTCTTGTGCCTACAC
The DNA here is from genome assembly GCA_026225945.1 of Cricetomys ansorgei. Taxonomy (NCBI): domain Eukaryota; kingdom Metazoa; phylum Chordata; class Mammalia; order Rodentia; family Nesomyidae; genus Cricetomys; species Cricetomys ansorgei. The sequence goes on from JAMJFZ010003384.1 coordinate 3,266,191, forward strand.
ATACTGATACACATATCTGCACACCAGTGTTTGGACACCCAGGTTTTTCCTCTGCCACCCTCCATCCCTGATGGGACGTGGGAGGCTGGAAAGGACAGAGGTGTTAATCCCGGGGCTGAGGGAGGAGGGGTGTAAGTGGGAGGCTGCTCCCTTCCGCCTCTCTAGGCTGCCAGAGGATGCAGGTGCTGCTCAGGATGGCTGGCTGGGGCGCCTGGCAGGCCCAGAGGTTTACACCAGCTGGCCCCAGGCTCTGCATTCCATGGGTGGGGGCTCTGCAGACTGCCCCTTTCCCAGGTAGAACTCTGGTGCCCCTTTCAGCTCTCCCAGAGCTCATACTCACATGCCCCTCTTTGTGACATCCTCAAGCACCCAGGCCCTGGAGGTACTCCCTATCTTCTAGGGCTGCCATTTCGCAGAGACGTAGGTGTTGGGCCTTTAGCAGGCCATGCCTGTTATAACTAAGTAGATATTGTGTTCAGGAGACAAAGCCAGACTCCCCTGCTCTGGCTTTCCCTTACACCCTCACACCCAGAACACTCTCCCAGCTCCCAGCTCCCATCCTATCTATTGTCACCTCTCAATATAGCTCTAGAGTGTGGAGGTGGGTAGGACACACAGCGGTCAGTTTCTCTGGGTACAGCACTCTCTGTTAGCGATGTGGCTCCCCGCCAAGGTCGCCAGACCCCCAGGATACTTCACTGCCCCACCATGGGCTCGGGAACACACACTTCTCTCCAGGGGTCTTTGATCTTGTTCGCAGTAGTCTTGAAGGGACCTGAGTCAGCCTTGCATTCCCATCTGCAGATGCCTATGCCGAATGATTGCTCTCGGAGGATGCAAGCCACCTGTCTGCATCTGGGTCACTGAGGTCACTTGAGGACCCTGTGTGCAAGCTGTAGGGTTAGCCCATGGCCTAATATGTCACTGCTTGGTTCTCAAGGTCCTGAGGACATGATAAGGGACTGAGAACACTGGGTCAGCCTGGGTCAAGTCCAAGTGACAAAGACCAGGCTCTGTCCTTAGGGAACCCATTGTGCCAAACTTGGTATAGATAGTGGGGGCTGGGGGTGGGGGTGGCACAAAGTTCCCATTGCCTCCCATGGAAGATGGAACAAGGAAGGAGTTAACTCTGTTCTGGACTCTGCTCTCTTGTGTGGCCTGGTTTGCCCTGTTCTTCCGTTCCTAGGTCCCCTTCTCTCCTCTGGCTCTCACATAGTCTTTTCAGCTGCCTCCCAAACCAGCCCTGCAGTCTGGTGAAAATTCTAGAGTATGTGGACACATTTGGACACTCTGGTCACAGGTGAGAGGGACCCAAGGGCTGAGCTGGCCTTCATGGTGCAGACCATCCCTTTGTTACCTGACTCCCCCATGCCTGTCTGCTCCTGTGTCTACCTTCTGTTCCCTGTCTTGAAATCAGACCCAGCTCTGCTGTTGCGGTTCCCATACCAGGGTCTGACGAGAGGCTCTGCCTTCTGCAGGCTGGTCTCACGGAGCACGCAGCCTGCTCCTCCTTGATTGCGTGCTTTGCCCCACGTTCTTCCCCCACTTCCTCCAGCTCCCTTCTCCTTGGCGTTCATGATTTACATCTAGAGTAGCCTGGGTTCTTCCCTTTACAGCAGCGTTTCTCAACCTTCCTAATCCTGTGACCCTTTAGTACAGTTCCTCATGTTGTGGTGACCCCAACCATAAGATTATTTTTGTTGCACTTCATAACTGTGATTTTGCTACTGTTGAATCATAATGTAGATATCTGATATACAGATGGTCTTAGGCCATCCCTGGGAAAGGGTCATTTGGCCCCCCAAAGGGTCACGACCCACAGCTTGAGGACCGCTGCTTTCCGGTGTCACCTCCAGTGCTCCAGATTCTGTTCTAGGCTTCGTGCTATCTTCTCTCTTCGTCCATCCTCAGCAACATCCTTCTCTTGGGGCTCTACCCCCCAATCCTTGAGCCTCTGTCTGTGCCCAGTCTGACCACCTTTGCAGCATCTTTATCTCTTGCATTTTAGGCTCCGGCTCTTGCTTCCCTGGGCTTCTCCACACGCCTTCTCCAGTGTACTGACCTCTTCATTGCTGTTCAAGTCTGTTTCTAGGAAGAGGAATGGTCTTAGGGAAGGGGAAGGGATGAGGGCATAGAGGGAAAGCTTGGAGGCCCGGACACTTTCTGCAGCCTCCTATACCCAAGATCTCTCCCTTTTCTCTGTTTCCTCTGCTCAAGCCATCCCTGGGCCCCTTCTCTTCGGAGGGCATCTGATTAGGCCGGCTCTTTTCCTTCCTTATTCACTCTCTGTTCTCCCTCGCCTGCTCTTTTGCTATTGGTGTCCCCTCGCCCCTGGCGTACAGATAGCCCACGCTCTGTTGCTTCACTCAGCGACTAGAACAAGTCAGGCCGTGCGCAGTGTGTTTATGGGTACAGCTGAGGGGAGATTCAGCCCAGGCTGGACCAGGTTCCCAGAGATGCTTAAAATCCCATTGTCTCTCAGACCAGCCTTCCTAAACCTACCCTCCACAGCCTAGCTGTGGCAGAATGCGGTGGGGGGCAGCACTACACGGGACCAGCCTTGCTTAGCTGGAGGGACTTGCTTGTACTTTCTTCTACCTCCAGGCCCTATGATGGTTCATCCCCCTCCTTTCAATAATCTGGTCCCTCCTTTGCCTGCTTCTTCTTGAGATGGCTTGCTACATATGGGCTAAACCCCATCTTCCAGCTGCTGCAGAGGTCAGAAGCCTTGCACATGGGAATCACAGTGGGGAACATGAAGAAGAAATAGGCAGGGGGCTGGGTTCTGGGAGGACGAGGAGGAAGGGAAAAGATAGGCAAGGGTTGCCGTCCTGGCTAAGCGTGTGGCGGTGGCGGTGGGGGAGGGGGCACTGTGGATGGCTGTGTTTGGAAGGGCATGTGACTTCATCTGTGATCCTGTGTCTTCTCAGAGACTTGCTTGTGGTCTAGGGGACATCACTACACCTGCCTGGGTGGGTAGGGGGTCATACCTCTGCAGACTGAATAGTTGCTGGTTAGCCCCTGTATACCAGACCTCCTCCATGGCCCAGCTCCGGGTGTTCTTGGTGTGGGGTACTAATTAAAACTGGCATATAGGGGCGTGACAATGGGCTCAGCGCTCAAGTGAGTTCGGAGGACTCTCTGAATCATGTTTCAACTTAACAGTACTGCCCCTGAAGGGAGGCTGAAAGGGGAGGTCACTCCTTGCTACGTTCTGCTGGAGGGGGATCCGTGGGCCAACGCTGCACCAGGAAGGGTTTCACAGGGTCCTGGGGGAGGCCTTTGCCTTTGACGCTGCCCCTCCTTCTCCCAAGGCCCACCTCCCCAGCCCAGAGCCCCAGGGGAAGAAGAGTCTAGAGGCAGGGTCTCAGCTTCAAGGAAAATTGCTTTATTCTGCTTCCTCCTAAGGGGCTGTTTCAAGGCTCCGGGTCTGAGGGCTTCACAGGCACCTTAGGGCTAGGCAGCTCAGGATCTACTCCTCATTCAGGCCCTTTTGAAATAAAACAAAGTCCAAATTAGCTCTAAGGAGAACAGCATTCTGGGGACAGCGCGTGGAAGCTGAGGTTGAGACTAGGGCACCGGGTAGGTGGAGACTCTTGTGTGGCCTGGTGGGATATATTTCCAGGGATCAGTTAGGAAGGGGGAGAAAGTTATGGAGAAAATGGCTCTTCCATAGGCTGGAGGGCAGTTGACCCTGTGAGATCACTGTGGTCCTGGGGATAGTCTTTTCATGTTTGAGTTTCAAGGTTAGGAGCCAGAATGAAGTGGGAAATAGAAAATGATAGTTGGGGGAGAATTGGCTCTAACGGGCGTGTGTACACCAGAGCTGTGTAGGGTTTCTGACCCTGCTTGATCTGGGATTCCCAGAATCACTGAAAAGGAGATCACAAAGGACCTTAGAAGTCACTGGGAGCTCAGTTACCTTAACCTCTGGGGCTTTGTGCTTCACTTAGGGAATCCATGAAATGGTACTGTCTGAGGCGAACAAGGAGCTGTGCTTGCTGTGGGGGGTGACAAGTGAGGGCCAGGGGAGGAACCCACCTTGGCGCCAATGTCACGGCTCTTGGCCCGCAGCTTGTTGACCTGGGACTCGGCGATGTCCGCCCTCTCCTCTGCCTCATCCAGCTCGTGCTGCACCTTGCGGAACTTGGACAGGTTGGTGTTGGCCTGCTCCTCCTATGAGCAGATGAAGGGAGTGGGTGAGAAGGGGCCTGGTCTCTTAGCCTTCCAGTCTGGGGCGCTGGTACCCGCGTCCCTCCTCCAGGCTTCAGCCCTGGCCGGACACTCACCGCCTCCTCAGCCTGGCGCTTGTAGGCCTTCACCTTCACCTGCAGCTTGTCCACCAGGTCCTGCAGCCGCAGCAGGTTCTTCCTGTCCTCCTCGGTCTGGAAGCCACGGGAGGGCCAGAGGTGAGGGGGCAGCACCCCACCCTGGCTTCTCTTATCTTCTTTATCCTGGATGCTATAGTCTAAACCAATGCTGCTCTCTGGCCCTCGTAGAATATTTGAATTTGCTTATAATTTCTCACACAAGGAGCATCTTTCTGAGACACGGACTCTCTCCAAGGCTAGTCTCAAACACGTGACCCTCCTGCCTCAGCTTCCTGAGTTATTGGGATCATAGGCATGTGTCACTAAGCTCACTTGGAATGTGAATATCTTAAATAATTATGTAAAGAAAGAACCCAGTGAGCTAATGGGATTCCTGAAAGAGTGCAGTGACTTATGAACACTGTCCCAGGAAGCGGGCCTCTGAAAGCCCTGGAACACCATGGAGCATAAACCCCCTGGCTCTGGGACCAGCATGTGCTGGGAGTAACTCTGGGGCTGTGAGCGTGACGGAATTCCCTGGCTGCAATGGGCTGACACAGAGTTGATCTAGGCTAAGGACAAAGGGTGCTTGGAGGGCACGGCATGCTAGACTGAAACACAAGCGAGTGCCAATGGAGAGTCTGACTCTAAAAGGCACCACGGAAAGTATATACTGGGTTTTACTGCCCTGGGTATCTGAACAGTTTTGAGATTTATTCGAATGGCTGTGGTGTCTTTGGTAGCAAGTCTGACTGTAAATTTTCTTCTGGGGAGGGTCATTGCTGGTTGAAGCTGTGCCTGTCAGGAGCCTATTTCTGGTGGACGGGCCAGGGTGCATGTCAAGGTGGAACATACAGCCTATACGGCTCAGCCACCGACCTTTGGGCCGGGGCCAAGAGTTGCCCATGATATGGCAGAGCATCCAGGGCTGCATGCCAATTCTGGCTAGGAAAAGATAGCAACACCTGTCCATCCCCTTGCTTGCTTGTCACTGTGGCCTTAGGCCTTTGTACAAGGGCTGTGATCGCAGTATCGCCCCCACCTGGTAGGTGAGCTCCTTGATGCGCCGCTCACTCTTCCTCATGCCCTTCACCGACTCCGCATTGCGCTTCTGCTCAGCCTCCAGCTCGTTCTCCAGCTCCCGAACCCGGGCCTCCAGCTTCTGCAGCTGCTTCTTGCCTCCCTTGAGGGCGATCTGCTCTGCCTCGTCCAGCCGGTGCTGCAAGTCCTTGATGGTCTGCTCCATGTTCTTCTTCATGCGCTCCAGGTGGGCGCTCGTGTCCTGCTCCTTCTTCAGCTCCTCGGCCATCATGGCGGCCTGTGCATGGGGGGAGGAGGGCGAGTGGTCTGCTCGGGTCATCGCGGGCTCACTGCCCAGGTCAGGGAGACTCTGGGCTGGAGTGGGCAGCGGGGTAGGGGACTCACGTCTGTGATGGCCTTCTTGGCCTTCTCCTCTGCGTTCCTACACTCCTGCACGGCCTCTTCCACCTCCGTCTGGAGCTGGGACAGGTCTGACTCCATCTTCTTCTTCTGGTTGATGAGGCTGGTGTTCTGGGGGGAGTGGTGGAGCAGGAAAAACACTGGGCATCTCTGAGTAGTTCCCTTCCCTGTCACCTGTTGAGCTCAGGAATGCCCATGGTCCCTACCCCTCACCTGTGAGTGCAGCAGCTGCACCCGCTCACTGGTCTCAATCAGCTCCTGCTCTGCCAGCTTCCGAGACCGCTCTGTCTGCTCCACCACAGCCCGCAGCTCCTCCAGCTCCGCCTGCAGCAGGTTGTTGCGCCTCTCCACGATGGCGATGTTCTCCTTCAGGTCGTCATTGGCACGGACGGCATCATCCAGCTGGATTTGAGTGTCCTGAGGGCCAGAAGAATGAGCATATGATTGAAAGCTGGCCTTGGTGCCTTCACAAGTCTGTCACATAGAATTAGAGCTGGGTAGAAAGTCAGCTGTGGTGGCTCAGGGTTGACTGCATGACAAGAGAGGGCTAGTGCCCCTACCAACTAATTAGCCCATATAGAAGCCAGTCTCCTTTCTGGGTGAGGTGACCTCCTGTTTCCAGAGTACCTTCAGCAAACTCTGGAGGCTCTTGACTTGTTTCTGGGCCTCGGCAGCCATGCGGTTGGCGTGGCTGAGCTGGATCTCCATCTCATTGAGGTCTCCCTCCATCTTCTTCTTCACCCGCAGGGCCTCATTGCGGCTGCGCGTCTCTGCATCCAGGGAGGTCTGCAGGGAGTCCACCACCCGCAGGTGGTTGCGCTTGGCCTGCTCCATCTCCTCGTCCTTCTCTGCCAGCTTCCTTTCGATCTCTGCCTTGATCTGGTTGAACTCCAGCTGGGCGCGCAGGATCTTGCCCTCCTCATGCTCCAGGGAGGCCTGGAAAAGGTGTAGGGGGGAAAGGGTTTGCAGGCATATAGTCAGAGTCCGGGGCAGAAGCAGGGGTCTGTCTGAAAACCATGATACAGAGAGAGTTCGTAGACATGGCTCGGTAAGCAGTGCAGGGAAAGAAAAAGAGAGAGTGTGTATGAGAGAACATTAAAGCAAGCTGAAGAAAAGGTGAAGCAGATTCCCAGGGGGGAGAGCCAGCCCTGAAGACAAAGAGGCAAAAAGTGTTGCCAAGGAAACAGAGGCAATCAAGCACAGAGTATAAAAAACACAGGCAGGCAGAGGTGGAAAGGAAAATGGGTGGAAATATGAACTCCTCTAAGGTGCAGTGAACAAAATGTTTGCATGAAGGGCGTTGAGTGACCCTGAACTCCTCCACTGACAATGATTGCTGGGTGTCTGCTATGTGTCCAGCACAGTCCTAGGCCCTGATGATAGGCCAGTGAGGAGGAAAATGGGCCAAGGGAAGACTGGAGCAGGGACCAAAATCTAGATCTCAGCCCCCCCACTGCAGCCCTGTGCCCTCCTCCCCGCCCACCTCAGCCTCCTCCAGCGCAGACTGCAGCTCCAGCTTCTCCGCCTCCAGCTGCTTGCGGATCTTCTCCAGCTCGTGGATGCTCTTCCCAGTGGAGCCCAGCTGCTCAGTCAGGTCTGAGATCTCCTCTGTGGAGACGAATAGGGACTCAGTCTGGAGTTTCTGTGGTCTCAATAGGGCGAGGGTATGTTTCTTTGCCTGAACTGCAGTTGTGGCGCTCAGGCATGGGGACCTGGCCCTCCCTGCCCCTCGGCTCACACACCCTGGAGGTTCTTGTTCTCCCTCTTGAAGGTCTCCAGGTGCTCCAGGGACTCCTCATAGGCATTCTTGAGCTTGAAGAGCTCTGTGCTCAGGGAGCGCGCCTCCTTCTGGGAAGACTCCAGCTCTGACTGTGACTCCTCATACTTCTGCTTCCACTCGGCCAGGATCTGCAGGGGACCGGGCACACTGTGTCCAGAGCAACCCTAGGCCCTCTCCTGGGCTCAGCCCTTCTCCCACCTCCAGGGAGCATGCGCTGGCCCTGAGCTGGCCCCGCCCCCCCACCACGCACCCTGTCCTCAGGCCCACCATGAGCCCACCTTGTCAAAGTTCCTCTGCTTCTTGTCCAGGGCGGCGGCGGCGGCGTTGGAGCGCTCCACGTCCACCATCAGGTCCTCGATCTCGTTCTGCAGCCGGTGCTTGGTCTTCTCCAGGGAGGAGCACTTGGCGTTGACGGCCTCCACTGCCTCCTCTGCATCCTGGAGCCTCTGAGCCAGCTTCTTCCTGCCCAGGGGAAGTAGGGAGGGTAGCAGGGTAGAGAGGGATGGGGAGGATGGAGGAGATAGATTTGGACAAGAGGAAACATGTGAGCCTTTCAAAAGGCTACCCTCGACAACCCAGAAGCATTCAGAAAAACCACTGCAGGCAGAAGCTAAGAACTCGACTGGCAGATCTTGGTAGCTAGGCATGAAGACACAGAGCATGTGAGGACCACGAGGCTGCGACCTTCTTGTCTGCAGCCGCCATTCCTACCCCAGGTGGGAGCACTCAGCCCTCAGACAAACCTTTTGTTCGTCTTATATTCGGATGAGAAACATAATGCGAGCAAAAAGCTTCCCTGAGAGGAGCAGGAGGGGGCACTGGGGCAGGGCCCTCCTGTACTGTACACACTAGGAGTCGCCCACATGGGGCCTACTGAGCGTCGGACTGGGCTGTGAAGGAGCCTCAGCTAGGGACGGCTGCCCGGGACTCACTTGGCTTCCTCCAGCTCCTCCGTCCTCTGGATGGCGTCCGTCTCATACTTGGTCCTCCACTGGGCCACCTCTGAGTTGGCCTTGGACAGGACACGCTGTAGCTCGGCCTTGGCCTCCGTCTCCTCTTCGTACTGCTCCCGCAGCAGGTCACAGTCGTGCCGGGCTGACTGCAGTGCGTGTGCCAGGGCGTTCTTGGCCTGGGAAGAGGCATAAAGGAAGTGGGTCAGCTTTTTCCATAAGGTCAACCCGGCCACCTCTTTATTCCAATCTCAACATGGTCCCTAGGCCACATCTACTCTCAAGACTCCAGTGGACCTGAAGTGCTTTCCTGAGCAAGAATGACCCTGAGTAACAAGGCAGTGCTGTACTGTTTGCAAAGTCCTTGTGCCCACTGACCAGTGCTCCCCACTGCCCGGTGCTCCCATTGTCCGGTGCTCCCCACTGCCAGAGCTCCCCACTGCCAGAGCTCCCCACTGCCCAGTGCTCCCACTGCCTGGTGCTCCCCACTGCCCAGTGCTCCCTACTGCCAGAGCTCCCCACTGCCCGGTGCTCCCACTGCCTGGTGCTCCTACTGCCTGGTGCTCCCCACTGCCCAGTGCTCCCTACTGCCAGGGCTCCCACTGTCAGGTGCTCCCCACTGCCCAGTGCTCCCTACTGCCAGAGCTCCCCACTGCCAGAGCTCCCACTGCCTGGTGCTCCCCACTGCCCGGTGCTCCCACTGCCTGGTGCTCCTACTGCCTGGTGCTCCCCACTGCCTGGTGCTCCCCACTGCCAGAGCTCCCTACTGCCAGAGCTCCCACTGTCAGGTGCTCCCCACTGCCCAGTGCTCCCTACTGCCAGAGCTCCCCACTGCCAGAGCTCCCACTGCCTGGTGCTCCCCACTGCCCGGTGCTCCCTACTGCCAGAGCTCCCCACTGCCAGAGCTCCCACTGCCTGGTGCTCCCCACTGCCAGAGCTCCCTACTGCCAGAGTTCCCACTGCCAGCTGCTCCCCACTGCCCATTGCTCCCTACTGCCAGAGCTCCCCACTGCCAGAGCTCCCACTGCTGGGTGCTCCCCACTGCCAGAGCTCCCACTGCCTGGTGCTCCCCACTGCCCGGTGCTCCCTACTGCCAGAGCTCCCCTCTGCCAGAGCTCCCACTGCCTGGTGCTCCCCACTGCCAGAGCTCCCCACTGCCCAGTGCTCCTAGCAGAGGATCCTATCATTCATACCGTTTACAGGGGCAAGCAGACATCACTATAAGAGGCAGATTAGTACTGAGTGTTTGTTTCTGTGGGGATGCTGTTGGGTATTTGTGCATGCATGTGGAGGCCTGAAGTCAACCTGGGGTATCATTTCACAGACACTGTCCACCACAGTTTTTGAGCCAAAGTCTGTCACTGAGACTTAAGGATTACCAATTTGGCTGGGCTGGCTGGCCAGTGAGTCCCAGAGATCTCCCTGCCTCTGCCTTCTCAATGCTGGAATTACAAGTGTGCCATCATGCCCAGCTTTTCACACACGGGTTGGGGATTGAACTCAGACCCGTCCATCTTCACGCTCCTGCAGCAGTCACTCACCGACTGAGCTGTCTCCCCGCCCTGGCCCTGGATTTTTAAGAACTCAAGCTCTTGTCTCAGTACTGTGCTAGCAATAGGCTCTAGCCTTTGGTTTGTTCCCACAATCCCAGGATCTTTTGGGCAGTCCCTGCACCTCATATCCGCACGGAGAAGGCCAAAGCCTGTCTCCTTAGATGATTTCCTCTCTGTCCCCTCACCCCACCCCCACCCCATCATGGCAGTGTGAGCTCAATGGCCCTCTCTCAGCTTGGGGAGCAGATTTAAAATACGCTTAGTAAAGACTGGGCTATTATTTCTTTTAACAATTTTGTAGAGAATTGTGACCAGACAAGCCGCATTCTTAAGGAAGATAGAGACGCAGATTCAGGGCCAGCTGGTGTCCTCCATGCTTGGGTCAGGCATTGAGTCCAGGCCTCACCTTGACCTCTTCCTCCAGCTGCCTCTTGAGGTCCTCCAGCTGCTGGGTATACGTGAGCTTGCCTCGAGTCAGCTGAGAGATCAAGGCTTCCTTCTCATCCAGCTGCCGGGACAGCTCCCCTGGAGAGGAACCAAGGTACCTTCAACCCCTCCCTGCCCCTGGCCCCTCACAACCCTTAGGCTGCATTCTCTGGAGAGGCTGTGGACATGTGAGGCGCATGTACACCCAAGGTCGGGATAGCTCAGGAGGCCCAGTCTCATGGAGCCTGGGCCCTCAGCTCACCGTTCTCTGTCTGCAGCTTGGCCCGCTGGCTGGTGAGGTCATTGACAGATCTCTGAGTTTCCTCAGCCTTGCTCCGGTGCTCATTCATCTGGTCTTCCAAGGTTCGGCACATCTTCTCCAGGTTAGCCTAAGAGACAAGGAATTACACAGTGGGTGCGGGAAGGGAATAAAATGGATAAGGAGTGCAATTAAAGAAGAAAGGGAGAGGAAACCATGGAAGGAAGCAGGGCAACCAGGGAGCCACATAGAGGAAAAGGAAGGAAGGAAGGAAGGAAGGAAGGAAGGAAGGAAGGAAGGAAGGAAGGAAGGAAAGGAAGGAAGGAAGGAAGGAAGGAAGGAAGACAGAAACTGGAGGCTGATGGAGGGAACTAGAGGAGGGAAGCAGCTGAGAGGGCCCACCTTGGCCTTGATGATCTGCTCCATGTTGGAGGTGACATCGTCCAGCTCCAGCTTGAACTCGCTCTTCTCCTTCTCCAGCTTCTGCTTCACGCGCTGCAGGTTGTCTATCTGCTCGCCCAGCTCGGCCACGCTGTCCGCGTGCTTCTTGCGCAGGGCTGCGGCCGTGGCCTCGTGCTGCAGCGTGGCCTCCTCCAGGTCGCGCCGCATCTTCTGGAACTCGGCCTCGCGCTTCTTGTTCATCTCGATCTGCACGGACGTGGCCCCGCCGGCCTCCTCCAGCCTCTCGCTGATCTCCTCCAGCTCCCGGGAAAGGTCTGAGCGCAGCTTCTCCACCTTGGCCCGGGCTGTGCGTTCGGCCTCCAGCTCCTCCTCCAGCTCCTCGATGCGTGCCTAGCCGGGGACACAGAGGCTCAGACCTGCTTCCTGGACCCTCCATGGAGGCCCCCACCCCGGGCTCTAAAAGGCTTGGCCTATGGAGAACAACAAGCGAGTTTGATGTATCACTAGAGAGGTGGACATAGAAGGATTTGGGGGAAGGTGTCTTGCACAGCCTTCGTTTAGGCTGGAGCATTGCAGTTCTCTTTATTGGAAGGAAACAGTCTTGAAGAAGGACAAATCTGTGTCTCATGAGTTTTTCTAAGCAGCTCAGTAGCATGAAAATAGCAAAAGTCTAACTGAGAAAACCATACCTGTTTGAGAAAATAGCTGAAGACCTAACTCAATGTCTGCTACAGAGGAAAGAACCATGAAGGCTGAAGGGACCTTAAAAGTCACCAGGTGAGTGACGGGCTGGGCATAGAGACCCTGAGGTCTACAGTGACAGACACAGATCTTGGGGTGCCCCTTGGGGAGACTTGGGCACACAGTTCCTGTGATGCAGGAATAGCGTACACTGGAGGGGATCCAGGGAACCTGGGAACCAGCCCAGGGACAGCATGCTTGGAAGAGTGCTCCACCTTACCTGAAGCTCTTTGAGCTTCTTCTGCAGCTGGCTGCCCAGGGCCTGCTCATCCTCAATCTTGGCATTGAGTGCATTTAACTCAAAGTCTTTCCTGTAGGGAAGAAAGGAGGTGAGGTAGGAGGCCAGGTGGATACCTGGGGTATCCACCAGAGATGGGAGACTATAAAGCAAGTAAAGTGCAGGGAGAAAAACAAAACAAAACAAACTTCCAAGAGTGACTTAGGATGTCCAAAGAGTAACACCTGCTGTCAGATTCAAGTCTGATATGGGTGTAAGGGGAAAAGCCCTGTAGCAGCGTGGCAGGGCGGGGCTCTATGGGACTGTCTCCTCTGTAGGCCATACTTTCTCATCTGTGGAGTGATGAGACTCTTTCAGAGGCTTTTCCTTTCTTTTTGGTGCCGATGGTCTTTACTTGTCCCTGTTCTATTAGACAACCCAGTGGCCTTTCTGTTTTCTAGTTGATGTCCATTTATTACACACGGTGCTGGATTTCATGAAGATAGATTCTTGCAACTGTATCATGGACTTTGATCATACTCATTTCTCTCTAGACTTGTTAACCTTTCTGAGCCTTAGTTATCTCTTTGGTAAAGGAGGGCTACAAACATTATAGACGTAGCTTTATAAGGAGACTGAGGAGGGGCTGGAGAGATGGCTCAGCAGTTCAGAGTTACTACTCTTCCAGAGGAAGCAAGATGAGTTCTCGACGTTCATATCATACAGCTCACAACCACCTGTAACTCCAGCTCTGAGGGATCTGTGCCTGGTAGTGCATCCCTCTGAGCCCTCTTCTCACTTCTGTGGGCAGTGTACTCACATGCAAACTCACACAACCCCCCCCTCACACACACACACACACACACACACACGACCAAAAATAAAATATAAAAAAGGAGGTTGAAGAACCATTAGGACCATATGTAATTCATTCACTCACTCAGCAAACTCTGTGCCTAGGGAAATGTGAAGACTCCCATGCAAATACAACTTGAAGTACTATAGGATCCTCAAATATCAAGTTTTTTTTTTGCAACTCACTATTCACTAAGTCTGAGTGTGCACCTTTTGGGAGGACTTGCAATAAAAACTTGGACTAGAAGTCACCTAGAAAAAAGAATGACCCAACCCCTTTGCTGTCTGAACAGCAGAGCAATTTCTCTGTGGTTCAATTTGCTTTCTGTGAAAAACCCAAAGAAGACTTCCCTGGGAGGCTTTTGAATGCAGCCTTTCTCCCTGTCCATCTGAGTGTCACAAAGAAAGCAAGCTTTTTTCCCCACCTCTATCAAAGGCTGAGCAGGAACAAGGGGCTTCAGGGATCCAAGTAAGACTCTTTGCTAGGGAGGACCATGGGGCTCTAGTGTGTGTGTTAGGGATGAAAACACATTTCCTGTAGGTCTTTGGCTTCAATTTGAGCATCATTGCCTCTTAAGATGCCCCCTTTTGGTCAGCTTGTATGGTCCTGGGCTGAGCTGAGCTGGGAAGAAGGGACCATGGCAGTGTGGGGACACGGTACTTTTTTAGTCTCTCGTCCAGCTGCTGCTTATCATTCTCCAAGTCCATGATGCTCTCCTGGGTCAGCTTCAGGTCACCCTCCAGCTTCCGCTTTGCTCTCTCCAGGTCCATGCGCACCTTCTTCTCCTGCTCCAGGGAGCCCTCCAGCTGGTGGAGAGAAGGACCAGCCATGTACCATGAGGGAGAGCATCCTGACCTGGGTTTTGTTTCTCTACATTTTGGAAATCCTTAGAGAATCCAGGACTTGGGAAACTTCCCTAGAAAGGACCAGTATTTCCAGGGAACTAGGAGAATGTCTAGAATGAAGGATTTGCTCAATAGATATTTTATGAATGAATGAATGAATGAATGTGCAATAAGATTCGAAAGCTCTAATCATTCATTCAGTATCCTGTAAGTACCTCCTGGTTCCAGGCTCTCTGCGGGGTACTGAAGACACAAAACTGAGCAAACTCAAGTTCCCATCTGAAGGGAGCTCTTAGTCCTGTGACTGAGACAGATGCTTGAGTTACTGGAGCAGAATGGTAAGGGATTTGATGGACATATACACATACGAGGGTAACAATGGTCACTCGGGATCCAGCTCTGCAAAGACCTTTCTCAAAGGGCCTCACAATTTACCAAAGAGATATACAATGTTCTTGTGAGATAACCCTCTAAACCCTGTGGTCAGAGAGAGAGGCACGGGGGTTTAAAGCTTAATTAAATAAAAAGCCGTCTCCGCGGCTGATCACAACAGTGAGATTAGATATATTGTTTGAAATTGATAATCCTCATGCTTTCCATCCCCCAGTTTTATTCTTGGAAGATACCAGTAGCATAAACACTTTCCAGCATCCCCGCCCCCACCCCCACTCAGACACACACACTCACGCATACCTCTCAACACAGATGGACATCACATCAAAGCCCATTTTGCCCGAGTCTACTCACATCATCCACCTGCTGCTCCAGCTTGACCTTGGCCTTGGTCAGTGTGTTGACCTTGTCTTCCTCAGCCTGAAGGTCATCCAGGGCCTGCTGGTGGGCCTCTTGCAGAGCTTTCTTCTCCTTCGTCAGCTTGACAATGATCTCGTCCAGCCCAGCCATCTCCTCTGTCAGGTTTTTCACCTGCAGAACAAATAAAAATCCCACATTCCCTTTAAGCCAAAGGACAACATCCTGGCCACCTACGAGAACCTCCATGCTACAAGGAACAGCCGGTGATTTGGACCCAAGGAAGCCGACCTCACCTTGTTCTCCGTTGCATGCTTCTCCTTCTCCACCTTGGCCAGTGTCAGCTCCAGGTCGTCAATGTCCCTTTTGAGCTCCGAGCACTCATCTTCCAGCTTGCGCTTCTTGGCAGTGAGCTCGGCGTTCATCTCCTCCTCATCCTCCAGCCTCTCGGTCATCTCCTTCACCTTGGCCTCCAGCTGGATCTTGTTCTTGATCAGCTGGTCGCAGCGCTCCTCTGCATCGGCCAGATTGTCTTGTTCCTGGGTGCAAGGAACGAAAAGGAGGATGGTCAGAGGTCAGGTCCTTGTCCTCACGGGTGGCGGAAAGAAATACGTGACCCAGATGGGAGAGGGACCCCAGCTCATCCTCAGCTGAGGAGAGAAAGCCTCAGGAGAGTTTTAGGGTGGTGGACTGGGAGCACTGGGGAGAGGAGCAGAGGAGGGAACTGAGAATCTTCATGAGGACTTTTCTCTAGTTTCCTCCATTGGAGGAACTGCACTTGCTGATGTCACACACTCTGTGAATTTTAACCTATGAGACAGGCAGCTTGATTTCTGTCTAAAGATGAAGAAATTTAGGCTCAAAGATGATTATGGTTTCCCCTAGGAGATCTCTCTCTCTCCCTGTATGTGTGTGTACACATATACATATATATTTTTGAGACAGGAACTCCTATAGCCCAGGCTGTCCATGAGCTTACTCTGTAACCAAGGTTAACTTTCAACTCCTGATTCTCTTGCCCCCACCTCCCAAGTGCTGGGATTACAAATGTGTGCCACCATACATGGCTAATCCTGTGTATTTAAAAGGGGATTCTTTTGCCTTTTCTCCTCCCGAGGGACCCGTTTGGACGTTTTGGAAGTGTGCTCCAAGAATCCTCAGCCTGTGAGGGACAAGATGGTATACTCATAAGTCAGGAGAGGTGTGGGATTGTGGGAAGTAGACCAAAGCAGGGGAGTGAAGCTAACAATGGCTTCGGGGCCTCACCGCCTGCACTTGGAGCTGCAGGTCGTTCTTCTCCTGCAGCAGAGACACCATCTTCTCCTCCAGCTCCTTGCGGCGAGCCTCCGACTTCTCTAGCGCATCTTTGACTCGCCCAAACTCCTCCTTCATGGTGGCCATCTCCTTCTCTGTCTCTGCGCTCTTCAGCAGTGGCTTGATCTTGAAGTAGAGCTTCATCCATGGCCAGTTCTTGACCCCCATGAAGGCTCGAATGTTCCACTGGATTATCAGCAGGGAGTCTCTGCAGGCACAGTGGGAGGGTGGTATGAGAGCCACATCTGTTCCTTCCTATCTGAGCCCTTATTCCTAGATAAAGCTCCCGTCCCTTCATCTACCGCCTCTTCCCCGAGGACTTTGAATACTAGTGACCACCTTGTGCCCGTAAGGGCCCCTCCTAATGGTTTCTTCCGGCCGAGCCCATTGAAGTCTTTCTCTGTCACTGAGCTAGCCTGGACCACAGGAAGGCTAGGGACAGCCTCTAAAGGCCTCTCACCTGCGTTCCAGCAGCTTCTTGAACTCCATTCTGGAAAGCACACCTCGGGACTGGGCCTGGATTCTGGTGATGATGCGGCTCAGCCTCTCATCGCGCATTTCCTCCAGCAGCCCCAGAAGCCCCGCCTTGAAGAACACCTGTGGGCAAGTGGGTAGAACCAACGTGGGGCCCAGCCTCAGTGGACGGTGAGCAGGGAGAGGTGTGTGGAGGAATGTTCAGTGGGCTCCCAGGGACCCATCGCCTGTGCTGTCTAGGTCTGACTGTGAGAGTGCAAACGCAGAGGAGTGGAGCCTGGCTGAGCCTGCTTCCTGGTCTCAGCTGCGTCGCTCAGCACGGCTACCCGCTCTGCAGCCATTATGTATAGCTCTAGACTTACCTTGGTGTGACCAAACTTGTACTGGTTGTGGTCAATGTCCAGGGAGCTCAGCAGCTTCTCGGCCCCTTTCCTGCTGTCAATGAACTGCCCCTCAGGGATGGCTGCTGGGTTCAGGATGCGATACCTTGGGAGGGAAGTGCTCAGAGTCACTTGTGTTCTGTGTGGGTCTGCTCTGCCTACAGAATTCCGGGGCCACCATAGACCCCCCACTCCTACCAAGGCAGCCCAGCCCAGCCCCCGAGCCCTGGGGCACCCCTTACCCACCTCTGCCGGAAGTCCCCATAAAGGATGCGGTTGGGGAAGCCCTTCCTGCAGATGCGGATGCCCTCCAGCACGCCATTGCATCGCAGCTGGTGCATGACCAGAGGGTTGTCCATCACCCCTGGGGCAGCAGGGAGGAGAGAAATGATGGAGGAGAGTGCTGGACTAACTCTAAGTCCTCTGGGTTCTTATCCTGACTCTGGCACACATCAGCTGGTTACTTTAGCAAATCAAGTCAAGAACAGTCAGCTCTTTCTTGTCAATCAAGAACAATTCTTTATTTTTCCCCCTAGCCACACTTTTAATAGTAATCAAAAGATTTTAGTGTCTATTATTTTATATAATTTATACTTATTATCGTGGGTGGTTCCAGGAGAGACATATCTCATTTTCTAGGTAAGTGAGCCAAGGGATTAAGTGACTTGCAGAAGGTCACTGAGCTAATTGAAATCTGAGCTGGGCTTTGAACCCAGGTTCCCTGATATTTTGTTTCCTATGGTTTAAAGAACAGATGGACGTTCCTTTAATGCCTCATAGGGGTTATGAGTCACTAACGAGGTGATATCCGCTAAAAGTACCTTACACACTACTACCCTGAGGTACACATCCCGAACACAAGGTAACTCCGGGAGGGGTAGTCTGGGAGAGGAATGTGATTTGGAAACCACCGAGGCTTGTCGATTACTTGGAAGGTGGTGCGTCTGAGACAGTGCGTGTTTAGCATGGCGTAGCTCAGGTTCGCGGGCTCACCTGGAGACTTTGTCTCATTGGGGATGATGCAGCGTACGAAGTGAGGGTGGGTGGAGCGCAAGTTTGTCATAAGTTTGTTCAGATTTTCCTGTGGCAGAAAAAGAGGTGAAAATAAACAGCCAGAAAGAAGGGGGAGTCGGGCGTGGAGCGGAGAGGAAGGAAGGGAGAGGATGGCGAGAACTCGAGAAGCAAGGAGATGGAAGGATGCCAGGGAAAGACAGGGGTGAGGAGAGAGACTGATGGCAGATGGTAAGAGAGAGAGAGGTGAGAGAGAATGGAGAAAGACGTGACCATGAAAAGGGTCAGGAATGGACCCAGAGACACTGGTGTTGGGAGGAGCTGAGGCTGAGGGAGCAAAATGAATGGGGAGCCACGCTAGGCAGGGGCTGGGCATGTACTCACCCTGTGCAGGGCGGACACAGTCTGGAAGGATGAGCCTTTCTTTGCCTTGCCTTTACCCTTGTCTACAGCTGTAGGAAAGGGAGCCAAGGAAGAGGCGTGAGAGGGCAGTTGGGAGGCAAGGAGCAGGGTTGGGGACCTTCAGCCTCTCCTCACATTCTGTTCTCTTTTGGCTTCCAGACAAGGGTTTTCAGTGTGGCTGCTTCCGTGTCCCTACCCAGTTCTATCTCACTGAGTCTATTCTGTACATCTCAGGGCATGCCAGAACTCAGCGGTGGAGCTTTGCAGCTGATGTGCCTCGTAACTACGGCATCGACCTCAGGGTGCCAATGCCCAGGGTACTTACGTGCATCGGCTCCAGCATAGTTGGCAAATAGATTGCTGAGCAGCTTGAGGGAGGACTTCTGGTACAAACCCACCACCGTCTCATTGAGTGGGTCTTTGTTCTTCTGTAGCCAGCCCAGGATGTTGTAGTCCACGGTGCCAGCGTAGTGCACCAAAGAGAAGTGGGCTTCCTGCTTCCCCTTGATATTGCGAGGCTTCTGGAAGTTGCTGGACTTGCCCAGGTGGTTGTCATACAGCTTGGCCTTGAAGGTCATGTCTGTGGCCTTGGGGAACATGCACTCCTCCTCCAGGATGGACATGATGCCCATGGGCTGAGAGCGTAGAGAGAGAATCTTTGAGTAAGCTTCACTCAGATAGAGACGGACTCTTGTGTCAGTATGTACCCATACATGTCTGCAGGGTGTTAGCAGACGAGGCTCAGCTCTAGGACAGCCTCTGTCTACTGTTTGGCACTTGTCAGGCCTTCCACAGGTGGGGATTTTGTTGATGTCAGACGGACTTCTTGCAAGTCTGGGTTTGTGGCTGCTACTGGTACCTTTAACACACGCCATCACCTGGATCTCTGTGATGCTGAGGTTAAATAGAGGTGCACTCTTATGACGCCCATACCACCTTAACATTTCCTGACCCTTGGCTGTGTAGCCCGGGGCCAGTAAGCATGCCGGTGGGAAGGGTCAACCTCTGGAAGCCTCGTTTTCAGGTGTCTAGTCTCAAGCCCCGGGGACCACAGCTATCAGCACTCTGTCATGAGTATTCTGGACAACACGGAACTCTGGAAAATGGAGTCTCATTTCTAGTACTTAAGCTGAACTCCTCAGAAGGGCGATGAGCCACCACTTTATGTGGAGTTCTGGAGTGGTCATGTGGATGTAGGTAGAAGGTTCGGGTGGTGGAGACAGGGCCCACCTTCTCAATGAGGTCGATGCAGGCCTGCAGGTCCATGCCAAAGTCGATAAATGTCCACTCGATGCCTTCCTTCTTGTACTCCTCCTGCTCCAGCACGAACATATGGTGGTTGAAGAACTGTTGCAGCTTCTCATTGGTGAAGTTGATGCACAGCTGCTCAAAGCTGTTGAACTGCAGGGGTGTGGCAGCCGGTCAGGCAGGCTGACTGAGGGTCTGGGTGGCCATCAGGGTCAGCCTGGGGCTGTGCCACGCCCCTGCCCGAGCCCAGCACAGGCATGGCTGGTCCCCTCCCGGGTCATGACAGGGAAGGGAGAGCGTCTCCTGAGGGCAGGGACAGTGATTGACTGTCACTACACAGTCCCCACTGCCATCCTGTGCCTGGCCCGTGGCTGACCCTGCACAGGTGACTGAAGGTGAGTGGGGGGAACAAGTGTTCTCCCAGGCCAGGGTCCCCAGACTCACATCGAAGATCTCAAAGCCGGCGATGTCCAGGACACCTATGAAGTACTGGCGTGGCTGCTTGGTCTCCAGGGTTGCGTTGATGCGCATCACCATCCAGTTGAACATCTTCTCATACACTGCCTTGGCCAGTGCCCCGGTGGCATATGCCACCTGCAGGGTAGGAGAAAAATCCAGATGAGCTGGGCTATTGGGAAGTATTAATTTGAAAGCTCATACTCCCATCATGCAATCCCTCCCCCATACATTTGTCTTCCACAGACAACCCACCTGCTGGACATTCTGCCCCTTGGTGACATACTCGTTACCCACTTTGACCCGAGGGTGGCACAGCCCCTTGAGCAGGTCGGCTGAGTTCAGCCCCATGAGGTAGGCTGACTTATCAGCCTCTGGAAGGAAGGGGCAGGTAGCACAGTTAGTACAGGGATACATGTCGCAGACGCAGCTCTCAGCGACTCCACAGCTTTCTCCACTCTCACCTTCAGTGCCATCCGGCTCCGCCTGCTCCTCCCTCTGCTTCTGCTTGAACTTCATGTTTCCAAAATGCATGATGGCGCCAGTCAGCTTGTAAATGGAGTTCTTCTCTTCTGAAGTGAAGCCCAGCACATCAAAGGCGTTCTGTAAGCAGGCCCCCATATCAATGAATCCCAGAGAGAGAAGTATGACTAGCTAATGAGATCCTTGGCATGCTGGAGAAAAAACTTGAATTCTCTTCTCCCTAGTCCTTGTAAAGTGTGAGATGCCTACACCCAGAGAGGGACTCCAAAACAAAGATAGGCGGTGTAAGATCAGGGCACTGCCTCATTACTGCCCACTGGCAGTGGTCATAGCTGTTCTCGAATCTGCTGTTGGCTACCCACCCATGTTCCCAGCCCTTCCACTCACTTCCCTGCCTAACGGCTCATTTCAGCTCCATAGGGTCTGTATGACTCCTCCTGCTTCTGGGTGGTACTTTATCTTTTGCCATTCCTGACTCCCTGTCCCTGGTTCTCAGCATGCTGTGGTTTGACAACACTGCATACTGGCCACTCTCCTGTTTCATACCGTCCATCTCAGCATATCATGTTCACAGGGTACATTCTAGCTCTGGAGGAGGGTTGTACTGCTTCAGACATCAGATAGCTAGTGTCTTGGTTCTGTCTTGAAGCTGGCCCCATGTGTCACCACTACCTGTGCACCCCTGGCTGAGCCCTCACATACTTACATCAGTGGCCATGAGCTCTTCAGAGTCATCGATTGAGGCCACAGTTGTCTCTCCTTGAGAGATGAATGCGTAATCGTAGGGGTTGTTGGTGATCAGCAGCATGTCTAAGGGTGGGAAGAGTGTGGTTCAGATGTGCCGCAACCCCTGGCTGTCATGGGGGCTGCTGGCTACGGCAGAAGGGCTAAGGGAAAGACTCAGACGGGGCTTGAGTTGACCCACAAAACTGAAACTAGCAGCGTCATAAGACCCAAGGCATACTGACAGAATCCAACCACAAGCAGAGGGGACCAGGTTGCCATGGAAATAGTTGGTCTCAGTCAGTCTGACTCACCTAGAAGCTCAGGCTTTTTATTAGACAGGATTTGGTAGAAAATGTGATAATCTCTTTCTGCTTTCAGCTGGAAAATAACCCTGGATTTTTCCAGAAGGTCTGTGAACAGGCAGATAGAAGGAGAGGAATGTGAGGTTAGACTATGGGTACAAAGAAATAAAGGAAAGGGGGTGAGAAGCATGGCAAGCAAAAGACCGAGGAAAATACTGGTACATGGAGGCAGAGATCACACCTGAAGATGGAGGCAGGGACCCAGAAGAAAAGAAAGCATCTTAGAGAAAAATCCAAAGAAACGTGCACTGTTACCAGAAAAGCCAGAGAAAAGCTAAGGCAGACAGTGTAGAGACACACACACAGACACAGAGAGGAAACAAAAATGGGTACTGGGGAAAGAGATTGAGACCAGACAGTGTAGGCCCGGGGTGGGTTCAGCCTCCACAAGCCTCTGCAGACTCATGGAACTTACAGGTTTCTATGTCTGCAGATGCCAACTTCCCAGTTGCCCCAAAATGGATTCGAATGAATTTTCCCTGAAGACATGGATAGAAGAGGGCAGCAATGAGCCTGGGAAGGCCTCACATCTGAGGCCCAAGTCCCAAGTTCAAGGCAGAGCATCACTCACAAATCGAGAGGAATTATCATTCCGGACTGTCTTGGCATTGCCGAAGGCCTCCAGAGCGGGGTTGGCTTGGATGATTTGATCTTCCAGGGTGCCCTGAAAGAGAGCAGGAAGGATGGGAGGTGAAGGCCTCCCACTCTCTCTCTGCAATGCAGGCCCTCGGGTGACAGCAGGCCTACCTTGCCTGGGGTCTGGTCCTTCTTGCTGCGGTCCCCAATGGCAGCAATAACAGCAAAATACTGGATTACCCTCTTGGTGTTGACAGTCTTCCCGGCTCCGGATTCTCCGCTGTTGCGACAAGCAAAGGCTCAGTAGGCAGTAAATAACACTGCTTAAAGTCAACAAGTTCTCGAGGGGAGCGCCTATCCTGCTACAGAGGAGGAGCTCTGATCAGGAGGCTGTTCGAGAATGGCACACAGGATGGGGTGAGCAAGCAGGAAAGATGCCACGAGAGGACTGGGTAGGGGCAATCAGACGGAGGGAGGGAAAGGTTTCTGAAGGGAAAGACAAGGGGAACAAAGAGCTGAAGACACATGGGCTTTCTCACACGGGCGTGTGCGTGAATGGTTAGATGACAGAAGGTGAAGGAGGAAAGAAAGAACTGGAAAGCAGGAGGAAGACAGGCACAAAGAGAGGAGTTAGGGCAAAGATCAGAGAAGAAAGAAATGGACATGGGGGGTGGAGAGAAAGAGGACCAGAGGCATATGCAAAGGAGTCTGGGTACCCTGGGGGCTGGGATAAGGGATTCTGGGGCTATCTATACTCACGTGATGAGGATGGACTGGTTCTCCCGATCTGGAAGAGAGAAGAGGAGAGGCAACGCGTTGAGGGACGAAAGCCTGGTGAGAATTCAAGTTGAGGGGACACAGGTCAGGGCACCAGGCTTACCTGTCAGCATGTACTGATAGGCGTTGTCAGAGATGGAGAAGATGTGGGGCGGGGCCTCGCTCCTCTTCTTGCCCCGGTAGGCAGCCACCACTTCAGCGTTGTACACGGGCAGCCACTTGTAGGGGTTGACGGTGACGCAGAAGAGGCCTGAGTAGGTCTGGGGGTGAAGAAGAGGAAGTGGGTGGTCTGTGACACACATGAAGGGTGGCTTTCAGAATTAGAGAAAGACCCCAGGAGAGGAGGAAAGCAAAGGAGAGGGAGGCTCGGAATGTGCCTGAGTCATTCCAGCGTTGTAACTGAGCCAAAGGAGCCATGTGTAGCCTGCCACACTTCCCAAACACAGAGCGGGCAGGTCCTGGCGTCAGGAGGCCGCTCTTGCCCAGGCAGCTCTAGGTCCTGGGACGGACTCATGCTGCACTCACATAGATCATCCAGGAAGCGTAGCGTTCCTTGAGATTGTACAGCACGGCCGGCTCGTGCAGGAAGGTGAGCATGGCCATGTCCTCGATCTTGTCGAACTTGGGCGGGTTCTGCTGCATCACCTGGTCCTCCTTCACTGTCACCGTCTGTAACAGCCCACACAGGCTCTCCTGTCAACCTGTATCCACCCTGCTCTGTCAGCAATGACGGGAATAGGGCAAGGTATGGGGTCTGAGAGGTGGCAGCTGAGAAGGAACCGGGATCTCGGAGAAAACAAGTTAGATGTTGAGAGGAAGATGGACTCTGAGGGGTCCTCCATCCTACCCAAAGGACAGGAGACTTGCTGGTCCTCTCTCTGTGCACACCAGGTATGCACCTACCTTGCCATTCTCTGTCTCAGCAGTGACTTTGCCACCTTCTCGAGACACAATCTTGGCCTTGACAAACTCTTCTTTGTCATCAGGCACGAAAACATCTTTCTTAAGGTCAAAAGGCCTGGTCTGTGCCTCCAGCCGCTCCTTCTCAGACTTGCGCAGGAAAGGGGCTGCAGCCCCAAACGCGGCCATCTCTGCATCTGCCATGGCTGAGCCTGGGATGAGGAGAAGCTGTTACCTGTGTGCCTTCGCTCTCCCTGGGCTTACCCCTTCAGCGGCAGCTCTGAGAGCTGGCACCATGCTCAGCATTCAGGAGGAGCCACCAGCTAGTCCCTTGTTCTTCAGGCTTACCCTTTAATCAGATAACAGCCTGCCAACTGTGCCAGGCAAAAGGGGCAGCTTACTGTTGTTCAAGTTGGGGCACATGTCCTGACCTTCTTGTAGGAGCAGGAGGACTCTGTCTGCCTCTACCTACAACTGTCAACAGACCCTGCCCATCATTGGCCATAGGTAAGGGATTATTGGAACCCAGGTCGTTGTCTCCAAGCAGAACAGAGAGTAGAGTTGGCTTTAGGCCGCCATCAGACTTCCCAGATTCCCCAGCACCTTTTCTTACCTTGGTTTCTCCAACGTGTCTAGTGATGAGTTGTAGGCCCAGGCCAATAGGAGACCCAGCGAAAGGGTCACGCTGTGTCCCAACCTGGCTAGTGCCCCCTCCCTCCTCTCTGGCCCTGCTCTTCCGCACCCACCTTCCTTCACCCCCAGAAACAGACCAGAAGTGCTGCTCAGCCCCTCTGACCATCTTCTTCCTTCCTTCCTTCTCAAGCTCTATTTCCTTCCCCCCAAAGACTAATTCTAACAGCCTTCTGTCGTCTCTGAGCCCCAATCCTCCTCTGCCCTTACCTGTGCCCGCCTGGTGAGACTTCCTTTCTCTGAGCCACCTACAAAACAACAGCAGCCATGCTTTCTCAGTGTTTTCCAGACAAAGCCCATTTATTCTTTTACTCCACGCTCACCCCTTGGACACGCAAGGAGATCAAGACTAAACGGCTTGCTTTTCTAAGAGAACAAAACTAGTAGTAGAGTCAAGACTTCAGACTCAAGTCTCATGATTCCAACAGCCCTCTCCCTCTACCACACATCCCGGTGCCCCCTCCACATGCTCCGACGACCATGCCTGCTGCCCGTATACACGCTTTACATAAAGATAGGTTCCTTCCGTCCTCAAGGTGCGCGCCCCACAGGGTCCATGCGCCTCAGTAATACTGGAGCACAAGGGCAGGCTCCTGTGGCTGCACGCTCTCCAGCATACAAAGACCAGACGCACACACCCCTGCATGTTCTGTGAGCTCCTGTGTGTGTAGTCTCTGTGACTACACAGCGGGCCATAGTAATAACTCCACGTGGAGTCAGGCACTTCCACAAACAGGGACAGGTTCCAGTATTCACAGAACGAACTGGCTTCCTGTAGAGTCATTCTCTACCTTTCTGTCCTTCCTCCCCCAAATTGCTTGTAACTGGGCATGATGGTAAAATATGTCTTCCACTGAATCTTATGTGGTACAATATATATTCATCCTTACATTTAAATCATGTGCTTGTTTGAGCACTTGTTCACACACGGGCGTGCGCATACACGTGCACAAACACGCACGCACGCATTCACACGCACACACACACATACACACACACACCCCAGTATTGCATTCTGGGCCATATACAGATACACATATTTTCTCCCTGGGAACACATGGGCTTTCCATATCCCCATGGCACAAGCATGCATATTTGGGTCTACACGGGAGCGCTCAGTAATAACTGGTACTATGTGAAGTCCTGCCAGAAGCCTGCTGTTCTGGAGGGATCACTTCCTGAACCTGGAGCCCCTTATCCCAGAGGAAGTTCTTCAGCTCCCATTCCTACCTGAGGGCAGCAAGAAAAGAAACAGCAGGAGATTGCTCAGAGCCAGACCTGGTTTCAGGGGCTGTATATATGGGGCAGCAGGGTGCCCCCACCCCCACCTGCACCCAGTCCCTAGCCAGATTTAGAAAGGGCTGTTGTCACTAAAAGCATTTCCCCCGATTCCCCCCCCCTTCCCTTGTCCAAACAGTACTCCCCCCCCTTCCCCCACAGCTAGGAAACAATTGGAAGTGGTCGTCATTGTTGTGGCATGGCATGTTCAGGGTCTGAGTTCCAGAGGGTGGGGTGGCTCAAAGTGAAGCAAAAATATCTCTTACATTCCATGGCTCACTAAAGAGTAAGCTGACTTCGACCACCGTGACCTCAGGCAGGCAGGGCTCTGGCTGGCCCTGCAAGAGGACCCTCCTGGCCTGGACACTGTCACCCCTTAGAGTCCTTACCCTGGGGCTAGCTTGGTCCTATTTCCAGTTATCCTGCCCACTCTCCTGGCCTGAGTCCCGCATCTCACTGAGATGGGAAGGGGCTGAGTCACAGCAGCAAAGAGGGGCAGGGCAGAGTTGGGGGCACGGCCCTGGTATGGTGGTTGGATTGGAGCAGCCTGGAGGCAGCTTCCTGCTCAAGTGGTAAGAACAATAAGGAGTTTAGACACAGGAACTCTGGCTCAGGCACTGCGTTCCTTGGGCAAGCAGTCAGTGTGCTGAGATCACTGAGCATAGAGCCAGACAGGTCTTTACTGATCCATCTCAGTGCTTCACTTTATGGAGGTAGGAGTGCCTCCTCAAGGTTACACAGCTTCAGGGGAGCAAGGGTCAAGGTGGGGAAGCTCAGCAGGGAAGGAGGGCTAGGATTCCATGTTGCAGAAGCTTATTTTTAGTTATATATAAAATAATTGTTTTGTGCACCGTTGGGTGAGGGGCTGGCTGTCTAGGGCAGTTTGTATTGTTTGCAGGTGTTAGATTTCTGTGGGGGATGTTTGATTGCTAATTATCTGCATGTGCTATCAGTAGAATACCCGAGGAGTTCTGAAAGAATAAAAACACCTAAGCGGAGGCATTCAGGGTTCCGCTGTTGTGTGGCGCTGGCCAGGACGGTGGTTCCCTCTGCAGAGGTTTGGTGGGGTTTCAACATATGAAAAAATCCCTCCTCCTTCTTGGTGAGCCACGATTGCAGCGTTCTGCCCAATTCCAAAGGTGCAATGGCCCACTATGTGTGGAGGACCAGCTGCCTAGTGGTTCTACTTTAGAGTCCTGCTTTAGACTGCTTTCTTGCTCGGCCCTGCAGATTCGAAAGGCACAGGGCCTGAGCTTCACAGGGCTGTAGATAATACAGCTACTGTTGCCTGGCTCACCCAGCCTCTGTCTAGACATGGATGCAATCTTTGTTCTTGCAAATGGAGAGAGGGACAGAATAGGAAAAATCTTCCTTTCCCTGCAGGCCCTGGGAGCGATGCTGGCGCCCAGCCTCCGGACAGACAGCACACAGTCCCTGTTCTTCCAGCATGGGCTATGCAAGCCTCGCTGCTTGGTGTCTAGGCAACCACTTCATGGTTTGGTTTGAAATCCCCTTTCTTCCCAAGCGCAGCTCTGAGCGCATGCGGATTAATCCAGCTGATTAGATGTCAGTTTGGGGGAGAAGCAGGCCTGGGGGATGGGGTGCAAAGCAGGTATATTTTAAAGGTGGGATGGGCACAGCAGGGAAGGAAAATTCCAGGAAAGGCTTGTCTGGGGTTTCTTGGTAACTGAAGCAGCATCTGAGGATGCCGAGTAGCTGTGTGCAGAGTGCAGAGGTGCTAGGCCACAGACTAGAGGGGCTGCGGCCCACTGCAGCTGCAGCTCTGCAGTCCTGGAGCATGCAGTTGCTGTTGCTGAGGAGCAGGTCCTGCTGCTGACATGCCCAGCAGATCAAACTCTGGGGGCCCCTTCCAGAACCCGCCAGATATGAATGGATCACCCTCGCTAGGAGGGACCTCAGTAGAGCTCTTTCAGAGCCCTGCTGGGAGTATAGGTCTCAAGCCCAGGTGCATGCTCCTGAGCTGGACAAAGATGGCCTGGAACACAGGTGGACCATTTTAAAGCCGGTGTCTTTATGCTGGGCCAACCTGCATGGTTGTGGGGTTGGGAAGCCGTTTCTACAATTAGTAACTCAATCACCCGGCTCTCCCCACTCCTTTCAGGTTTGGAGAGCTCTGATCTGTGAGTGTTTTGGTGTATTGTTCTCAAGGCCCCAATGTAGAATATCAATCACTTTCCTAATTTTAAGTTCTCTGTCTCATATGCCAGATTGGAGGGTCTGGCATTTTTAAAATTTTCCACTCAGTCCCCAGCCCCTCCAACGCCTGCTTTTGGGTCTTCCTTCTGCTTGCTGATGCTGGAAGGCTGGGTGCTTTTGCCCATCCTTTCCTAAAAGAGTATTTATGTTGTGCACTGTTCTAGTCAATGGGGACATGTAACAATGAACCAAAACTAGGATCCCTGCTCTGGGCAGCTTTGTCCAACTGTTTGCAGGAGTGGACCCAGGCTTCGGTGCACAGCCAGTGCTTTGCACACAGGCGCATTCCTAGTGGGGAGAGTAGGGGCTGTGCCCACATGAGGAGTGGGTGGTGATTGTGGGCGCACTACAGAGTGACAGCAGACAAGACAAAGGAGACAGAGCAAATGCTATAAATAAAGAGGGACTGGAGGGAGGGCTGCTTCACCAGCCCAAATAAGGCCTGGGTGGAAGGAAGGCGATCTGCCTCCCTGTCCCCCCCTCCCCAGCATCGGGCCTGCTTTGTCTGGGCTCTGTCACCACGCTGATCAAATGTCAGGCTCAAACAGGAGCCATTTGCTGTGGACATGCCAAAGGGGACCAGTGGAAAGTTTGCTAAAATTACTACTAGGAATTAGGGTGGGGTGGGGGTACACGGGCTAAGCTAGAAGAGACCTGACCATGAAGAGAGAACCTGAAAGGAATCCCAAAACCTGAAGGGGGAGGGTCAGAAGGAGACACAGAGGTAGGGTGCCTGGCCTGAGAGGAAGAAGAAGCCATCAGTTGTTTGTGAGCAGGAGAGGGGGCCCAGGAGTGGGAGCCAGCTCTCCCAACTGCCTGCCCCCAGATCTCTGACCTTGGGGGAACCTGTCCTGTCTCCACATGGGCCCGGGATTAGGGAGCTGAGCTAGTGCTTGTCTCAGGTTTCTCTTTACAACAGCTGCTCCTTCTTGTCATTCTTTTGTATTCCAGCTGGCTCTAAAATCTTTTGTGCTCTGCGTGCCCCACAATACACCGGACTCCCTTCTCTCCAATCTCTGCTTTCCGACTGGCAGAGGCCAGCTGGAAAGGGAGCCCAGTTTCAATCAGAGTGCTTTAGGCAGGAAGATCTCCTTCAAGAGTGTTTTGAAGGGACACACAGTGGCCAGCTAGGAGCCCGAGGGGGCTTAGAAGGGGGCTCTCTGGGGACACAGAGGTCCACTTTGAGACCCAGCTCCTCATGTTTTAGCTGTATGGTCTAGCTCCCTGAGCCAATCTTGTCATCTGTGTGTGCATTTACAGGGCTTATGGGGACTAGTCACAGGTGAAGGGCCCAGTGCGTACCAGCACGTGACGAGCTTCACAGTGGGAAGGTTTTATCCCAAGGAACGCAGACATCAGGCATCCAGACTGCAGACAGCAGGGCCAGTCATCAGCTGTAAGTTCTTGGTCCCCACATTTCCCTCAGCCCTACCATGTCTCGTTGGTTTCAGGGACGGATTGGGCCAGGTTGGTACAGTATATAGTTCTGTGCTCAGTGGTCTGTATCTATAGCTTGTGCCCAAACGGTAGCTGCCTGTGGGACTTTCATGCCACTAGGCTAAGACCTTCCAGTAGTCCTAGACCCAACCCATCTCCACAGGCTAGCCTTGAGCCAGGAGAGCTACCACTGTCCTGCTGCTGCCTGTAAAGCATCTCTCATGACCCACGTGGACCCTCAAGCCCACCCGAAGTTGGCCCAACAAAATGGCAATACGGTCAGAAAACAAAGGGGGCTGAGGCAAACCATTAGTTAAATACTTTTTGTGTCCTGGCCTGAAAATCTCAGGGGCCCTGCGAGAAGCTACTGGTGCAGATGGGGGGAGAGGGCAGGCTACACTGTGGCCCCTCAGGAGGTTTGCCAGCCAGGGATCCTTCAGAAATCCCTGACCTTAGGATCGGCCAAGGATGTAGACACCCTAGAAACCTCTGAAGGAGAATTCCCAAGTGTTGTGATCTGAAAGACTGGGCAAGCTTAGCTTGGCGAGGCGGTATAGGTCTTTGATCCCGGCACTCAGGAGGCAGAGGCAGGCAGATCTCTGTGTGTTTGAGGCCAGCCTGGTCTACATAGAGAAACCCAGGCCAGCCAGGTAGACAGAGTGAGACCCTGCCAATGAGACACAGCCAACGTGTGGACTACTCTGACTATTGAGGCACTCGGCTCCTGGGACCCAGTGACTACCACATTCTCAGCTCTCAGGCGTACTTCTGCCGGTTGTTACTATTTAAACATTGAGTCAGTAAGTTCTTTAGTACATGTCTTAGTTAGGGTTTCTACTGCTGTGATAAAACACCGTGACCAAAAGCAACTTTGAGAGGAAAGGGTTTATTTCAGCTCATATTCCATCTCAGAGGGAAGTCAGGGCAGGGACTCAAGGCAGGAACCTGGATGCAGGGAGTGAAGCAGGACCTAAAACTGCTTATTGGCAGGCTTATGGCCTGCTCAGTCTGATTTCTACCAGCTTAGGGGTGGCACCACCCACAGTGCTCTAATCAATAGATAATCAAGAAGGCCTACCTGATGTGGGCATTTATTCAATTGAGGTTCCCTCTTCTCAAATGATTTTAGCTATATTAACCACAACAAAACTAACCAGGACAGTATGCATGTTTTTAAAAAATGAGCAAACTTAAAAAGATCAAAAGACGGGGCTGGAGAGATGGCTCACTTGCTGCTCTTTCAGAGGACCTGTGTTTGATTCTCAACACCCACGTGGTAGCTCACAATCTTCTGTAACTCCAATTCCAAGGGATCTGGTGCCCTCTTCTGGCCTCCACAGGAACAGGAACACATATACTATCCATGCATGCATATAGGCAAAAACTTAAGACATATCAAACAAAATTAAATAAGTCTTTTCTTTAAAAAGAACAAAAGTAGACCAGGTAGCGGTGCTCCATGCCTTTAATCCCAGCACTTGGGAGGCTGAGGCAGGTGAGATCTCTAGTTTGAGGCCAGCCTGGTCTACAGAACAAGTTCCAGGATAGCCAAAGCTATACAGAGAAACCTTGTCTTGAAAAACCTAAAAATTAAAATAAATAAATAAAAAAATTTTTTTTAAAGAAGAAAAGAGCTAGATCTGGTGGTGTGTGCCAATTCTATTGCCCAGAAGGAAGGAGGCAGAAGCAGGTAGATTTCTGTGAGTTCAAGGTCAGCCTTAGCTATACAGTGAGTTCCAAGACAGCCTGAGCTATATAGAGAGACCCTGTCTCAACAAAGTGGGATGGGCAGAGAAATGGCTCAGCAGTTAAGAACACAGGAGACTCTTCCAGAATTCCCAGCACCCATATGGCAGCTCTTAACCATCTGTAATGAAACAGGGCCTGGATCTGGAATGACCCAAGGGCTAAGAACTCTTACTCTATGGAGCTGACACAGTTAAGTGCTTTAAGGTGAAAACACAGACCTGGAGTTTGAAAAGAGGAGAGGGCTTTAGAAGCATTGTTTGGCAAGGTGTGTTCCCAGCAGTGAAGATCAGTATGGCCCAAATTATGGGTGGTGAATGGTGTGGTGAGTTAGGACTTGAGGGGAACCTCCCTTATCAGACGGTGCTATGTGGTTTTGGAGATGTCAGGAGGAGAGATAAAGACACGAGGGTCCCGCTGTCTATATGTATGCACCTCTCTGCACCAGGTACTCTACCCAGAGTCAGACACATCTCAGTTGCTACAATCGTCTGTCACTCAAGCTACTTTCTGTGCATAAGCAATGGGGTTTAGAGGGAATAAGGTGTTTGTCCAAAGTCAAGTAGCGAATGCGGCATTAGGATTCAAGCTCAGGTCTGCTTTGTTCTGAAGTGCTTTCTATTGATCTACTGTATTTCTCAGACCAGCAAAATGGACAATAGCCTGAGAGCAGCTCTAGACTATGGCAGTCAGTGTGGTATCATGGAAGCACGGTTGAGGGGTTAGCTGGGTCCTGAGGAGAGGAAAGGCTAGGGGCGAGGAGACTGTAGCAGAGGTTAATGTAGCAATGAAGGTTGAGAGGTATGAAAAGGAAAGGACCAGACTGGGAGGCTTTCCTAAGGAGGGGATAAAGTTCATTTCAACAGACTGGCTCCGGGAAATTGGGAAGGATGCGTCCTGAGTGCAGAGTGTCTGCAAGGACAGGAAGATTACAAAGGGGGCAAGCCCTCGGACAGGCAGGACAGAGACCTGGAGTGAGTAAGGTAGAGGGAACAAGGGACAACTAATGGAAGATGCTCTGTGTCCCTGTAGGAGGTGAGAATGGGGGGTTGGCAGGTAGGGCTAGCAGACAAGAGCTGGCTACCTTATGGTGGTGTAAGGCACCGTGAGTTTGAGGAGAAGAGCAGAGGGTTGAGAGAGACCCACAGCCCAAGGAGGGAGGAAAGGAAAGAAGGTGAGATGGTGCAGCGGCAAAATTAATTGCCATGTAAGCTTGATGATCTATGTTTGATCCCAGAACCCACTTTAAAAACCTGGATGTGGCTAGAGAGACAGCTCAGTGGTTAAGAGCACCACTGTTCTTGCAGAGGACTCAGGTTCAGTTCCCAGCACCCACATGCCAGCTCGCAACCATCGGTGACTTCATTTCCAAGGGATTCCAACGCCCTCTTCTGGCCTTCATGGGCACTGCATGCCTGTGGTGCACAGATACAAGCGGACCACACACACACACACACACACACACACACACACACACACACACACACACCTAACATAAAAATAAACAAATCTTTGGGGCTGGAGAGATGGCTTAAGTGGTTAAGGGCCCTGGCTGCTCTTCCAAAGGATCTGAGTTCAGTTCCCACATGGAAGCTCGTAACTGTCTGTAACTCCAGTTCCAGGGAATCTGACATCCTCACACAGACATGCATGCAGGCAAAACACCAATGCACATAAAAATAAATAAATCTTTAAAAAATAAAACCCTGGATATGATAGCAAGCATCTGTAATCCCAGCACTCCTGAGGGAAAATGGGAGGAAAAAACAAGAGAATTGTTGGGAGCTAGAAAGCTCATGGACCAGCTAGTCTGGAAAAGGCATCAGAGCAGAAGAGAGACCTTGCCTCCAAACTATGTGGAAGGCTGAAATGATTCTGAAAAGTTGTGCTCTGACCTCCACATGTGCACCAAAGCATGAGAATGTCTACACACACCATGCATCTGCAGGCTCTCACACACACACACGTACACACACTCATACACATACATACACATACATACACGCATACA
Organism: Cricetomys ansorgei; assembly: GCA_026225945.1. NCBI lineage: Eukaryota > Metazoa > Chordata > Mammalia > Rodentia > Nesomyidae > Cricetomys > Cricetomys ansorgei. The sequence goes on from JAMJFZ010003384.1 coordinate 3,299,208, forward strand.
CACATACACGTATACACACACACCATGCATCTGCATGCACACACACACACATACACACACTCATACACACACACACACACACATCATGCATCTGCAGGCTCACACACACACATACACACACTCATACACACACACACACACATCATGCATCTGCAGGCTCACACACACACATACACACACTCATACACACACACACACACACACACACACAATGCATCTGCAGGCTCACACACACATACACATACACACACCCATACAAACACACACTCACACACACACACACTCATACAAACACATACACACACACACTCATACACACGCATACACACACACACCATGCATCTGCATGCATACACACACATACACACACTCATACACAGACATACACACACACACACATACACACACACACACATACACACACACACACACACACCATGCATCTGCAGGCTCACACACACACACACACACACTCACACACACACTCATACAAACACACACACACATACACACAGTCATACACACGCATACACACACTCATACAAACACATACACACACACACACACTCATACACACGCATACGCACACACACGCACCATGCATCTGCACTAACACACACACTAATAATAATTAAGAAGAGAAGGGGGAAAGGAGCCAAAGAGAATAAGAAGAGAGAAGTTTCCTAGAAATCACAGAAGTACTTCAAGAGGAGCAGGTGGCCAGAAGTGTCAGATTCCAAAGAAAGGCCCAGTGACAGAAGGGCAGAGAAGAGAACTTGGGTCATCTTGCAGGAAGCAGCTTCCGGAGAGTCACAGGGAGAGCCCGGCTGCGGTGATTTAATTAAGACGAATAGAATTATGCGGAGTGGAAGAGTTAATAAGGAAAGGACAGGAAGTGCAGGCAGTGGGTTACACTGTGCAGCTGAGTGAAAGACAGTGGCGTGAATGAGACTCAGCAGCAACCAAAGGGAAGCGGGCCAAACGGTGTGGTTCATTTTGTTCTTGAGATAAGGCGGGCATGAACATGTGGAGCCGGCGTGTTTGGGTCTCTGTTCCCTTTGTCTTCTCTGGGACTGTTTTCTTATTTTCAGCGCTTTCTGGAACTCAGGATGATGGCTTGTAAATACACAAAGAATTTAAGACGGGCTCGCAAGCTCTGTCCTCACCTCCACGGATGCGTGGAGGAGCTCGGGGCACTGGGGCAGAGCTTGCTGCCGTCCTAGCTCTCAGTCTTTGGCTCTCATTGACTGGCCTGACTGAGAGGTATCTCAGCCTCCAGAGGTCTCCGCTCTTGAGGTAAAATGGGAGGTTCATAGAGGTCTGGGAAATAAGCCATGCCTAGAAACTCAGGGTTGCTCTTCGCTTATGCTTGCTTCAGTGTTCGTGGTTCACCCTGGAAAAACATGTTTGAAGGCAGAAGTGCCTCTCGAGGCTCGACCTATAACCCGGGGCCAGGGATGACTTCCTGATCTCTGGGCTGAGCCCTTGCTGTTCTTTAAGAACTTAGTAGAATATTCTCTGATAGTCCTGTGCTGGACAGACATGTAGCCCACCACTGAGTATCCAAACTTCCAAACAAGAATTAGAAACAGATTAAGTCAACAAATAGCTAACTTGTGTGCCGGCTTCACTGGCTGTGGGGGAGGGTAGTCAGTCACCCCCTGCCCTGATGCTCCCAAGTCACATTTGGAAGAAGGGACCTCGGAGGCTGGCTGCTGCTGTCCTTGGATGTCTTTCAGGCGCTGCAGACAGCCTGGGGGGTAGAGAACCTGTTGGGCGTGTGGACTGATAGAAACTGAGGGCTGGGCAGACTCCCTCAAGTCTGAAAAGGGGAGCCTTTATGAAAAGGGCTCCGGGCTTACTAGACTAGAAGAACTGACTGTTCTGAACAGGAAGAATGAGAAGGGAGCAGGGGAACGTTGGTTTGGAGAGAGGGAAAGAGGAGCAGGTGAGGCTGTCTGCAAAGTTGTAAGGGCGGGGCTGCCAGAGGTAGGCCCAACTGGAATCTAAGGCAGTATCTGAACAGGCCAAGACTGTAGAAAAAGTGTCAGAGCTTTGCCACTGTGTCACAGGGGAGGTGACCTTGCCCAAGGGCAGCCTCCTGGTGGAGAGAAACCAGGGTGGAGGGTTGAGCTTGTGCAAGGGGCCCCGTGATGGGCCCTTGTCTCTGAGATTACAGTCTTGGCTGCCAAGAGCAACTCTGTGGGGGTGGAATGGAACAGAGCAAAGGCCCTTTTGTGGTGCTGGGTTCCTAAGAATAGCCATGGCTGGGCTCCAGGAGGTGCCGCCATAGCCTGCTATGTCCTGAGTCTTGTTCTCAGAGGTGTCCCCATGCTGATGGCTAGCGTTGGGGAAGTGGAGCCCATTAGCCCCACCTTAGGCTCTGTTACATGTTTTTGTCCAGCTCTGCTGTTAAGAGAGGGCAGAGGGCAGAGGAAGAGTGGGCACAGAGTTGCCACGTGTGTGTTGTGTAGAAAAGCAATGGGAGCCGTGACTGGAAACGGTGATCCTCCGGGAGGAGACGGTGAAACAGAGGAGCCAGAATCTGCTGGGGGTGGAACAAAGGACACAGGGACTTGGGAGACGTGTGGGAAGGAGTGGAAGGAAGTGCATCGAGGAAGAGAAGTGGAGAAGTGGGCCCAGGAAACCAGACATGGAAAGAAAACCTGGGGCGGGGGGGGGGGGGGGGGTGGGGGGGGTGAGGAACCCATGAGTGCTGAGCAGATAAGGTTGAGGTGAGGGGGCGGTGGACTCCTCAGCCACACAGCAGGAGGGGGTGACACCCGCTCTTGGGAAAGCTCGGGAAAGGCTCTTGAAGGCCATTCCTGTGAGATAACAATGCACTTCAAATCCTTTCCTAATCTCCCCTCCTATTATTAGCCCTGAGTCCTCTCAGCAGAGAAGCCACAGGCCCCTGGGCTCTGTCCTTTCCCAATGCCCTTGGCTAGAATGAGATAGTCGTGCCTGCACAATCATCTGCTGAGCGAGGTCATTGGGGAGTCTGGGTAGTGTCCCTAGAGAAGAGTGTGGAGAGAAGGTGGGAAGGGGTTGGCAGGTCACTGAGCACCCCTTGTGGACATGGCAAACACCCCAACACAAAGAGAGGTAGAGGCCAAGGCCTGTACTGAGTTCTCATATCAATAAATAAACTTATCCTCAACGTGGTAACAGTTTTGGGTGGCGGCAGTTAGCATGTGCAAGATCAGAAATGTAGACGAGGCATCCCTGGAGGGCGGGGAGCGGGAGTCCTGGCAGGCCAGCTTGGGGAGGGGTCTTGCTGCACACGTTCTGAAGGGAAAGAGGGACACCCAGACAGTGGTTTCAGGGCCAAGTGTTGTGGCCTAAACTCCAGAGGACTAGATCACCATAAGCTTAGCCGAGGAGCAGTAGACGGCATGCTTTCTGGGTAGGCCTGGGGTTTGCTAAGTTTCACTTGAAGCTACTGTTGTCTCTTTGCCCAGTTTGTTCCTTTTGTGTTTTCCCTTTGGCCTCCCTCTTGCTTTCAGTCCCCTTAAAGCAGTGGTTCTCAACCTTCCTAACGCTGCGACCCTTTGATACAGCTCCTCATGTTGTGGTGACCCCCAACCACAAAACTATTTTCATTGCTACTTCACAACTGTAATTTTGCTGCTGTGATGAATCGTAACGTAAATATCTGATATGTGGATGGTCTTAGGTGACCCCTGGGAAAGGGTCATTTGACCTCCAGAGGGCTCGTGACCCACAGGTTGAGAACTGCTGCCTCAAGTGTTGCTCGTTGCTTTCAGGTTGGTGTTGTTTTGATGGAGAAAAGCTATTGCATGTGCTTTATCTGGAGCTCTTTCACCTCTGACAAATCTCAATAAAATAAATGCATGATGAATAAGGTGCCAAAGCGGGCGAGCAGTGGCTGTTCCTGTGACGCCACGCGTGCTGCCACCTTTCCTGAGCCTTACTCAGGGAGAGCGGTAGGAGAGGGCTCAGTTTGCTTGCATTGGTTCTTTGTTTTCCCCTTGAATCTCCTTCCTTCTCCTCTTTCTCTTCCTCCCTCCTTCCTTCACCCCTTTGTTCCTTTTTTTTCTTAAATCATGAGAGCAATGCTCATTTTAAAGTGAATGCATTTCTACCATGCAAGGGAAGTAACGTCCTTGCCACGAAGCCGCCTTATTCCATAGCGGCCAGCCGCGTTAGTTCAGAGAACCCTCCTGAACCTGATTTTCCATTTGTTTGTTTTCAGCTGGCGTCTCATCAAGCTATCCAAGCTGGTTCTGAATTCCTGGCTCAACCGATCATCTTGAATCTGCCTCCAAAGTAGCCAGGACAGCAGCCACGTGCCACCATGGAGGGCGTGAGATGATTTTTAACTAGAATAGACAAAAGTAAAAAATACTTACAGTGTTTGGAGGGGCTTTTCATGTCACGAAGATCCCAGGAAGAGCTCTTCAAGCCGTTTGTTTACTTTTGAGCAGCTGCCAAAGATCCAAAGGCTTATTATTATTATCCAAAGGATAATCAGTTCTCAAAAAAAAGAATCAATCAGCTGAATATCACGGTACACACCTGGAATACCAGCACCGGGGTGAGGGTGGAGGGAGAGGCAGAAGGAGCATCAGCAGTTCAAAGACAGTCTCTGCTCTACAGGAGTTTGAGGCCAGCCTGATCACTCTAAGATCCTATTTAAAAACAAACAAACAAGATGGCTCATCAGGTAAAGGTGCTTGCCTGCTCGAGCCAAGCTCGAGTTTGATTCCTGGAACCCAAATGGTAGGAGGAGAGGGCCTGCAAGTTGCCCTCTGATCTTTACACATGTGCTGTGGTGCGCTCCCCCCACACATATACATGAACACACACAAGTAAATTAATTAAAGCTATTAAAACAAACAAAAGAATCAAACACCCTGAGCTGTACAATGAATTCTAGGCCAGCCAGGGCTGCCTATCAAGACCTATCTCAAAAAAAGTAAAACAAAACAGAAACAACAAACCCCACAAAGACTCAAAATGTATTTTTAAAAGAGAATCAAATCAGCCAAGAAGGATAAGAAGCTGCTTGGAATACCTACTTCTTATAGCAAGTCTTCTTTGCCCCTGGACATTCCCTCTTGGACTGAGTGCACAGGGCAGAAGCAATAGTGGGCCCTAGGTTTACAGGAAATTATCCCAGTGTGGCCAAGAGATTATTACTAGGGCTCTCTTCCCTCACAACAGTGCCAGTGACATCGCGATGTCTGATCTTCTCTTTTGAAAAGCCAATTCTGAAATGCTACACTTTTCATGCTCAGAAATATATCCGGACACTTTTCTTCTTTTAACTCTAACTTATGCCAAAGGCCCCACTTGCATCTGTCCTTCGTTGTGGAAGTTCTAAAGTGGCCTTTACCCCGAAGTCAATCCAAAGTTCTGAGATGCTAATATAGGCCTCGGCTGCAGAAGCAACCTTGCGAGCCCGCAGCTGGCACAGCCCGGATAACTGCAACCTTCTTGCCGAAGCAGAGGCGCACCCTGCTCCCTGTGTCCTCCTCCCCGGGCTTCTTCCATGCCCCACCCACACTTGTTTCCTCTGCTGGATTACGAGTCTTGGTAAATTGTCTGGTTTTTCTGGCTCCTGTCTATTTTTCTGGGATTACAATTTTCTCTTAAACCCCAGCCTAGGAAGTGAAACCATACTTCCTACTAGAAGGAGGCAGGATGGTTTGATGCCTAAGGAAGGAGGCTTCAGATAGTAAAAATCCTGGCTCTACTATGTGATCTGGGTGAGTTACCCAAACTCAGAGAAAAGTAGAGCGTCATATAGTCTTACAGCTCACAGTACAGTTCATAGACTATAGCATTAACACCAGCGACCACCAGAGCTTGTTAGAACCTCCGGCCCTGACCTTGGCCTATTCAAACGCTAGCCTTTGATAAGATCCCCAGGCAAGTTAGTGCACACCAAAGTTTGGGAAGCAGTGCTGTAAAAGGAAGAGCACACCTTTTGCACCAGGGAGACCTTACTTTGAATTCCAGTTCTAAGCATCATGTTCACCTATAAAATGTGGATGCTGATACTTGTGTTGGGAATTACGTATGTGAAGCTATGTGCACAGCTTCCGTGGTGTCAAAGTCACTGGTCTATTGTTATGAAGAGACACATGACCAAGACAACTCTTTGAAACAAGAGCATTTAATTGGGAAGTTGCTTACTGTTTCAGGTGCTTAGTCCATTATCGTCCTGGCAGGGAGCATGGTGGCAGGCAGGTGTGGCGCTGGAGAAGTAGCTGAGACCTACATCCTGATTTATAGGCTGAGAGAAAGAGAGAGACAGGGCCTGGCATGGGCTTTTGAAACCTTGAAGCCCACCTCTATTGTGGAAGTTTAAGTTATGTACAAAATATTTTTTTGTGCACTGTTGGGTAAGGGTCTGTCTCGGTCTTGGTGTTTAGTATTATGTGCAGGTGTTGGATTTCTGTGGGGGATGTTTGATGCTTATGGTCTGCACCTGGGGAGTTCCGAATCAATAAAAAACACCTGAGCTCAGATGCTTGGGGTTCCACTGCCGAGCATGGCATTGGCCGTGATGGTGGTTCCCTCTGCTGAGGTCTAGCAGAATTTGCACGTTTGAGAACTCCTTCTTGTCTTCCTTGCTGAGCTGCCACCGCAGCGTACAACTACACACCCCCAGTGACACATTTCCTCCAAGAAGGCCACACCTCCTAACCCTTCTCAAATATGGCCACTCCCTGGTTAAGCCTACGGGAGCCGCTTCTCTTCAAGCCTCCACACATGGGATAGTGGATGGATACTTAGTTGTATCTGTCATCGGCTGTCAACCACCACCTGCCTGATCGGTTTTCCAAACCTGTCCCAGAACTCCCTTGCTAGGACGTTATGCAGTTTAGGGTTTGTTGTTCGTTTGTTTTGGGGGGTTTTGTCAGTGTGACACAGGCTAGAATCATCTGAAAAGAGGAAACTTCAACTGGAAAATGCCCCCATTGGATTGGCCTGTAGGCAAGCCTGAGTGGCATTTTGATTGATGGTGATGTGCCCTGAGAGCTGCGAGATGAGAGAAACTCTTCCCCTGCTGAGTTGCTTTTGGTCAAAGTATTTATATATTTATTTATTTATTTTACTTTATTTTTTTAATGATTTACTTTTATATGAATTGGTGTTTTTCCTGTTTGTATGTCTGTGTGAAGAGATCCTTTGGAACTGGAGTTACGGATGGTTGTGAGCTGCCATATGGGTACTGGAAATTGAACCCGTGTCCTCTGGGAGAACACTTAACCACTGAGCTCTCTCCAGCCCCAGTCAGGGTATTTATCACAGCTATTGCTAGAGAAACCCTGTTAATAGATGAGCCAGTGAAACCTTGAGTGAACGTGTATGGTTGGGATGGCCGTGTCAAGGGCCCAATGTCATAGACTCACAGGAGTGTAAGCCTTCCCCTGGGCAAGGGTGGACGTTGACTGACGGTTGGCCTTTAGCTGCGTGATCACACCCGCCATGGGGACTGATCCTACAGAGACCCATTACTGGACCGGCTAACCTGCCTCCTTACTCATGCTAGCATCTGGTCGGCTGGTGCATCTCCCTCTGACCCAGTCAGCTTTGCCTGACTTATGTCTGTCTTAAATCTCCTGTGGTTCCCTGTCAGGTTTCCAGGACCCAGTGGTAAGGGCTGTGCCAAAACCCTAAGATAAATGTCTTCTTGATTCTGACCAAGTGGGGCTGGGCTTCCAACCTCTGTACTGCTGTTCTCTAAATCGGCCCCTCCAGGTGGGCTAATGCCAGATCTGACTGCTCAGCTGGAGGTCAAGGTGGACACCACGCCCTAGGAGTTTCTCCATCAATACTGACCAAGCACCAACTTTGTGGCAGGCACAGTCCTGAATTTGGAAGCTCGAAGATTATTACTAACAGGGAAAATAAACAAAGGAATAGTAAACTTTAGAAGAATGTATTTGAGCAAATACGATACACAGATCAGGCAGTCCCAAACTGGAAGTGTCCTGGGGACTCTGCACAGGGAAACAAGGAGGAAGCTTTTGGGGGACGAACACAGAAATAAATGAGAACATGCTTAATTTGCCACGGTTTCGCTTTGGTTTGGTTTCTGTAGATGGGTCTCGCACTATGCAGCCCTGGTTGGTTGGCGCTCACAAGCACTCATGAGGCTTAAGCAGCGTTGCCCTTTCAGGGGTGCTTCGGGCCCAGTCTCCAGTCTGATCTCCTTCCCTGCTGTGGAGAGGTGGACAAGCAGAGAGGGGTGATAATACAGTGTAGCAGGAACTCTGAGGGTCCAAGTGCCAGATGCAGCAATGGGAGAAGTCCTGCGTACACTGGGGTCGGGAAGCAGGGACTAGAGCTCAGAAAGGAAAGTACACAAAAATGTAGGACTGTGGGGAGCGGGGCAGCGTGGTCAAAGAAAGAAGCATTTGCCTGACAACCTGAGTTTGACCCCTAGGACCACATGGTGGAAGAAGACTGACGCCCTTGAATTGTCCTGACCTTGTACAGGCGCTGTGGTGAACAGGTGCCCCCTCCCCACCCCACTTTAGAAAAGGAAGGAAATTGGAATTCATGAACTGGGCGTGGTGGCACACACCTGGGCCCCAGCAGGAACATCAGAAGTTCAAGGTCATCAGTGGCTACATGGCACAGCTTTGGGTCAACTTAAGCTACATGAGACATTGTCTTAAAATAAGAAATAAAGAAGGAAAAGAAAAGAAAGAGCGGCTGGAGAAAAACCTGTGCCCAAACCTGAGAGGGTCTGGAACCGATCACCAAAGCAGGTATAAGCACATGGAATACGCAGAGGAGCCTGCAGGGCGGGTGGGGGTGGTCAGGAGGGACCTCAGGATGTGTGTTTAGTTTTTGGGTTTTTCCCCCCTTCAATTTTTATTACATTTATTTATTTGTGTGTGTTTGCTCACGTGTGAAAGTCAGAGGAAAACTTCGAGAGTCGGTTCTCTCTTCTCATGTAGGTCCCTGGGATTGAACTCAGGCCCCGGGGGCAAGCACCTATACCCTCTGGGCCGCCTCTGGGCTCACGTTTGGGCGATTCTGTTTTCTGGAGCTGTAGATGGAACCCACTTCTTCAGGTGAGGGCTCTACCACTGAGCTACACTCCCAGCCCTCACTCTGAGAAATGACACCATTTGATTTTATAGATGTTCTAAAGCTTGTTTTTTGGGAAAAGTCACAATTAGTTTTCTGATTTGTTTGCATAAAGGATTCTAGGTTTCTGGACATAGGGATGAGATGAAAATGGCTGCCCAGAGAAGTTGGGGATTAGAGCAAAGTGCTTTCCTTGACGTTTCTACTGCTCCGTGCATTGGTGTGTTCCAGTACCTTCCTTGCTGAGACTCCCTCCTTCCTGAGTAACCTTGACTGGTAACACTTTGACTAGCTTCCGGCCGCTTGCTTCATCAAATACAGACTCCATATTCTAAAGTGTCCCCACCCTCTTTTTGAGACAGGCTCTCACTATCTAACTCTGCTTGGCCTGAAATTCGTAGTGTAGTGCTTGCTGGCTGGCCTCGAACTGGTGACAATTCTGCTGCTTCAGCCTCCCAGCACTGGATTAAGTTTGGCTGTTTACATCGTGTCACTCGTGGAATTTCCTGAGCTCTCAGTCATCTCAGTGGCAAATTATGGATTCCTCTAGTTGGCATTTAAAGAAATTCCTTAAATAGGTTGCATCCTGTCCTTTCTTCCACCGGCAGGCTGACTGGTGAACGGCAATGCCAGTTCCAGCTTGGGCTGTCCCATGCCCTGTCTACAGTGGGACTTCTGCCTGTCTGTCCCATGCCCTGGCTACAGTGGGACTTCTGTGGACAAAGTGCTTACCTTGAAAGCATGAAGACTGGAGTTTGAATCCCCAGAACCTACGTAAAGACAGATGAGTGCAGTGGTCCATGTGTAGAAGCAGGTGCATGTCATGGCCCAAGTGTGTCACTCCAGTGTTTGAAAGGCCAGGATCCCTGGAGCAAGCTGGCTATCTGTATAGAGACCTGCCTCAGTGAACAAAGGGGGCAACTAAGGACACTCCAGATGTCAACATCAGGTCTCCACACACCCCTGCCTCCAGATGTCAATATCAGGTCTCCACACACTCTTGCCTTCAGATGTCAACATCAGGTCTCCACACACCCCTGCCTCCAGATGTCAACATCAGGTCTCCACACACTCTTGCCTTCAGATGTCAACATCAGGTCTCCACACACCTCTGCACAGAACTGCACATGCATTCACACAAACACACACTACATACATACACATGAGATATACAAAAAATTGTAAACTACTAATAAAAGGGGTTCTGGAAACTGACTTTTGGTGAAGACATAGAAAGAGTTCAAGGGAATTGAGGAACCCTATAATGTTATTTATAAGAGATGTTATTTATAAGGAACTTTTTTAAAAGTAGGGGGCAGCTGGAGAGTTGGCTCAGTGGTTAAGATCATTGGCTGATTTTACAGAGGACCTGCGTTCAATTCCTAGCACCAACATAGTGGCTCACAACCATCTGTAAGTCCAGTTCCAGGAAATCTGACGCCCTCTTCTGGCCTCCACAGACACTGCATGCACATGGTGCACAGACAAACATGCAGGTAAAACACCCACACACTCAAAATAACTATGTAAATAAAAGTTAAAACAAATAATAAATTTTCTTATCTGTAAAGACACAGATATATTAAGAGTTAAAGACGGATCTGGGTGTGATGGCACATGCTGATAATCCTGGAGTTGAGGCAGAAGGTGGAGGGGAAAAGATCCAGAATTCAAGATCAGCTGAGGCAGGAAAGTAAATAAAGGAAAGGATGAAGAAAAATTGACTGTACCACCACACCAATACTGATCAAAAGAGAGACAGAGTAATCATATCGATTTTAAACCACAAGAACCTTAAAGAAAATTGGCAAAGGTTAACGAGAGGCACTAAACAATGATAAGGAGGTCAATTCTCCCGAAGAGAATAATTCTTACTGTTGGCAACTGAAGTTCCCGGGGGAAAAAACCTCACCTGTGTTAAAGACTCTATTAGGCTGATTAACTGACTGGAATTTCCACGTTTGGAGAGTTTGGAATGTTACAGGTCTAGAGCCAACTTATCTCGGCTGTCATTAGCCCTATTATTAGCCATTCATAGTCCACGTCTGTATCCGACCTAGCATCCTTGTGGCAATCAGATGATACCCTTTTGGAATATACTAGTTTCCACCCAAAGGTAAGATTATCAGATAAGTATCTGAGACTCAAGCGGAGACTTCTTTGCTGGAACCTGCCTACTTGATGATCTCATCAGTGTATCTAAAAGTATCTTGATTTATGATTTTCTTTTGTTCTGTTACTACACCAATTTCCTGAAACTATTGAAACACAGTATTGGGGTAGCCTACACCAATTTCCTGAAACTATTGAAACACAGTATTGGGGTAGCCTGGATCCACGTCCCAGGTCATAGCCACTCATAAATGGCTCCAGAATAAACATCTCTTATTCCAATGAGAAAGGGTCAGAATACATAAAGCAAAAGAGTACAGAAGCACACAGAGATCTAGAGAAATCCACTACCACAGTTGAAGATTTCAACTCCCCTCTATTAAACGATAGATCTCAGAAGCAGAGAGCCATCAAGGGCAAAACTGAACTGAACAGCAATCAATTAATTGGATCTGACATGTAGAAAAAATACCTTATCCAATGACAACAGAATGTACAGTTCACAGAGAACACCCATCAAGATAGAACATACTCTGGGCTGTCAAACACACCTGACCTCACAATGAAAAGAGGAGGAATCATGAGTAACTGCTCTTCAGCCACAGAGGAATAAAGTCAGGAAATATTCCTAGAAATTTTAGAGTATTTTGGAATTAAACAAAATGTTTCCAAATAATATATAGGTTAAAGAATAAGCCTCGAGCTGGGAGGTGGGGTGATACATGCCTTTAATCCAGCACTTGGGAGGCAGAGACAAGTGGATCTTTGTGAGTTCAAGGTCAGCCTGGTTTACAGAGTGAATGAGTTCCAGGACAGCTAGGGTTACATAGAGAAACCTTGTCTTGAAAAAAACAAAACAAAACAAAAACATGAGGAAAGACTATATGTGTATATTATATACATATATATAATATGTACATATACACATATAAATCATATATATTTCACACATATATGAAAAAGCTGAGGCCAGATATGGTGCCACATTCAGGAGCCAGAGGCAAGTGGATCTCTGTGAATTTGAGGCCTGCCTGGTCTTCTTAGTGAGTTCTAGGCCAGCAGATCCAGAGAGAGAGAGAAAAAGAAAGGGGGGGGGAGAAAGAAAAAGAGAAAAAAAGAAAGGAAGGAAGGACAGAGGGACGGAGGGAGGAAGAAAGAGAAGAAAAAAACTAAAAGGAGGAGGGGAAGGAAGAGGAGGAAACAAGGCAAGCTCTGGGGAAATGGCTCAGCAGGTGAGAACACTGCTCTTGTGGAGTCCCCGGGTTTGAGTCCTACCATCGGCATGGCAGCTGACCACTGTTCATAACTCCGGTTCTAGAGGATCTGGTGCCCTCTCCTGGCCTTCTCGGGTATCAGGCAAAGATGTGGTACACAGACATACATGCACTCATACACATTAAAAAAAAATAATAAAATATATATATATATATATGTATATATATATATATATATATTTTAAAGATTTGACGTTTAAGCCATCAAATAGGCACCATAAAATTCAGGACATGTCTAACAATGTCAGAGTTTAACTGACTGAAAATTTCAAAACTTGCACGCACTTTTCTTTAGCTTTAGAGATTTGAGATAGCACACACTTACAATAAATAAATCTTTTTCAAAAAGACAGAAAAATCCAGAAATTCTTAATTGACTAAGAAGGCTGCTGCAGTGCCCTGAAGCTCCCAGGGGACCTAAAACAGCCAATGAACGTCAGAGGCAACCCTCGGGCCCATTTTCTGTAGTTCCCAAATGCGTAGAAACTAGAATCCCACCTAGAACGAGAGATACAAGAGGACTGCTCTTTTTTTCGCTTTTATAAATAAAGCACTTGTGCGCGCGCCTATGTGTCTGCGTATAGGGGGCCAGAGCGAAGGGGGTGAGAGTGCCCCGGAGCCGGGGTTACAGGCAGTCGTGAGCGGCCTGCTGTGCGGGCTGGGAACGGGGCTCTGGTCCTCTCCAAGAACAACGCGTGCTCTAACCACTGAGCCTTTTTGTTTTGTTTACTGGGACAGGGGCTCACAGTGTAGACCAGACTGGCCCCGAACTCATGGAGATCTACTTGACTACCGAGCCGGGATTAAAGGCGACAGCTCCACCTCGGGCAAGATTTCCAGTCCGAGGCCGGCTCTTCCGTTGCGCGCGGAGAATCCACGTCCAGCAGCGCCCTCGTAGGGCCGCTTTCTCTGGTGCAGGCGACGGGAGTTGGTACTCCCACCGAGCACAGTCTGAGGGCGGCGAGGGAGCGGGCGTGTTGGAAGACTAGCCGAGGCGGACAAAGGATTAAGCACAGCCGGGGCTCGAACCGAGCGCGGCGGTGGACTACTGGAGCCCTGCGGCCTCGGGGACGCGGGAGGGTGGGCCAGTGGAGCGGCAGTCGGCTTCCGAACCGTGGCTCCAGGCTCCTCTACCCAATGTCCAATTCGCCGATGGAAAAGGCTCCGCTGGCACACAAGGACCGCAGGCCCAGGAAGCGGCACTTGGAAGTCCAGGGGCAATGGCGGCAGGGAAGCCGAAGACCGCCACCCTGCGGTCCGTTTGGTCACTGCACGGCAAACGGCGTGGAAAGACTGTCACTGCGGCACCTGGGAGCCAATGAGCTCTCGGGCCGCTTAGCTAATTTCTTTTTCCCGTTTGGTCACTGTAGCTGTCGATCAACCATTTACGCAGTTTTTATTGGGGATAGCTTCAATCATTCTCCGTAAACCACGAATCACATGCTTCTGCCTCCGCCCATCTTCCACGCCTTTAGCACGCCTCTGCGTCTGACGAATTTGGTCAGTTTCTTTATGCCATTGGCTAGATGAGGTCCCGCCTCTCCGTTGAGCGGAAGTGAAAGATCTCCTGTTCCCATTGGCTGAAATTTGCAAGCGGTAGTTGTCTATCAAATCTATGAACTCACGTTAGCTCCCAGGAAGTTCGGCCCCGGAAAGGGCAGGCTTTGCAAAGATGGCGGCCCCGGTGAGTTCCGTCTCGTTTCTTTCTCCCGTAGCTACTGAGGACGTTTCCTTTAGTCTCCGCGGATCTAGGCAAATCGTTGGCACCGGAGAAGAGAGGTGGTGAAAGCTGTTTCAGAGATGCGCTCTCCCTGATACAGCGGTGTTATTATGAGAGGGGAGAGAGGCGGGTCGGGTGCTGCATGGTGGCTGGTTCAGGACAGGAGGCTAACGCGAAACTCACTTCAGAGTGAGCTTTATTGGGAGAGCCTTATGACCATGGCGGTCCGCGTCCCGGCCTGGAGGTGGGAGAATGTTACGAGAACGTTAGGAGTGATAGAACGTCATGTGGCTGTGTCAGTGTGGCGGGGGCGCAGAGCAAAAGCAACAGCGAGATTTGGTGTTGAAAGTCTCCAGACTTTTCCAGTAAGTTGGGGGCTGTGGTGGGAGCGGACTGGTTTTGAGCTGAGGCTGCCTATACGCTTGCGGAAAAAAACGACCCAAAGTCTCGGATATTTGACGGAAAGGAGAGAATCTGGCAAGGCAGTGGGTTTTGGCGTCTCAGCGTCTAAAGTACGAAATTGACCACCCTTTCCTGTCCCCTTCTGCTTGTAGGAGGTGCCGGAGTCAGATGTGTCAAGTTCCGTTACACTTTTGAAAAACCTCCAGGAGCAGGTGAGTAGTGTTCCCCTTTTAGAATAAATTAGTCGGGAGTTAGCCTGGACTTTGTCTCATCCATACACTTAGATGATTTAGGGAAATATTTGAATTAAAAAACAAACAAACTTAGGTGTAAAATGAAAACCTTCCATGCTATAATTCAAAGTAATTCATTTCTGCACCCAAAAAAATACAGAATAGCCAGGTGGTGGTGGCACATGCCTTTAATCCCAGCACTCAGGAGGCAGAGGCAGGCGGATCTCTGTGAGTTCGAGGTCTACAGAGTGAGTTCCAGGACAGCCAGAATTACAACAGAGGAAAAAAGAGAGAGGAGGGGGGAGGAAGGAGAGAAAGAAAGAAGACTATTTTAGTTATACTTAAGCTCTTTCATTAAACAGCTAAGAAAACAGATGTTTGCAGTAGAGACGTGATATCACTGTAAGTACCATTTAATATGTATTTACATGCTTTGATGTTTTGTAAGTTTGGTTGGTACATATAAAATTACACTCCTCACCTGTGCACCCGGGAGGCAGAGGCAAGTGGATCTCTGTAAACTTGAGATTCACAGCTTGGTCTATATAGTGGGTTCCAGGATATCCAGGGCTACATAGAGAAACCCTGTCTCAAAAAAAAAAAAAATTTACACTTCCCATCACCACTGTCCCATACCTTATCCCCTTCTCTTGATTTGTTAACAATAGGAAGTTTTCCTCTGCCTCTCGGAGAACTGTTAGTACTGTTCAGTATTGTTCAGCAACACATTCCAGATAAATTTTAGGTGGCATTATTTAGCATTTGTCCTCTATGGTTCACAAGCATGGCTTGTAGTTGAGTCAGCTATTTGAGTTTAATTTGGTTACTTTCAGGTGATGGCTGTAACTGCCCAAATACAAACGCTGACAAAAAAAGTTCAAGCCGGAACATATTCTACAGAGAAGGTAAGAGTTCTCGAGGAGCTGGAGAGGTGGCTCAGTGGTAAAGCAGCTCGCCCCTCTTCCGGGGACCCCGAATTTGGTTCCTAGCACTCATGTCCTGTGGCTCACAGCTCCAGCTCCATATGTCTTATGTCCTCAACAGGCACCATGCATGTGTGACACACATGCACGCACACACGTGCACACACACACGTAAATCTTGGGGCCAGGGAAAAGTACTTGAAAAGGTAGTATCTTCTAAAGTGATGTGCTTGGTAGTTTTTTTGATTGCTTTTGTTTTTCCTGTAGATTTGTTGTGTATGTCCTAAATGTTAGAGCTCATCTAAGTGGAGATAGTGGTTCCTGTGCAGGGCCTGGAAGGGAACGCAGCTCAGAGGGCCAGAAATGAGCAGTGGCGGTCAATTTACAGAAGTCGTGAGGACTGGTAGGCCAGCCATGCAGAGAGTCAAAAAAAAGATACCTCAGAGCAAGGAGCCAGATTTTGAAGAATAAACATGAGCCAGAAATACTCACAATTGCAGTGTTCTGGGGGAGTAAATTGATTTTGTGGATGTGTGTGTGATGTGGGTAAGAAGACCAGAGAAGTAGTCCCTCTGGGGAGCCAGGTAGGAAACTGAGGAGCTGCTCTTTGGTTTCGTATAACTTTACATGATGTTAATTGGTGGCATAGTGGCTTTATATACAGAAGTCCCCAGTTCATTTTCTGTGGTTTCAGTTACCTGAGATTAACTGCAATCTGAAAATGCTAAATGTAAAATTTCAGGTATACCTAAGTTTTAAATAACTTATTTTAGTATTAGTTAACAATTATTCAGTATTTGCTGATACTGTTAATCTCTTATTCTAGGTTTGTAAAATAAAAATGATCATTGGTATAAATGCTTAGGAAGAACAGTGTATAGGATTCAGTTCTTCGCCATTGTAAGCATCCACTTGCTCTTTTGGAATACATCACTTATGGATAAAAATGGCATTTATCTGTGACAAGATAGCATTGACTGAAAGATACATCCTAATTTGAGATGCTAAAATATGAAGATGATGCATCTGAAAATGACATACAGTAGCTTCCTCTCTTCCTTGAACCTTTTTTTCCTATTCTTTCTGTTTCATTTGTTTAGACAGGAGTTTGCTACAAAACATGGTCTGGCCTCAAACTCATGATCTTACTCTTCCGCCTTCCAAGTGCCAGAAGTATAGATTCACTGATGTGCAGTGAAATAGGCTCTGCTGTTGCTGTATTTGTTTATTTGTCTGAGATTTTGAAACAGGGTTTCACTAATCCTGACTGGCCTTGTGATGATCCTCCTGCCTCCATCTCTTCAGTTCTTAAATTATAGGCACAAAATACCATGCTTGGCTGTTTTACATATTTTGCCTTTGACCCAAGTTTGCTTTGGTTTGGGGGGGGTGTATATTTTTTTTTTTTTGAGACAAGGTCTCACTGTGTAGCCCTGTGTAGTCCCGGAACTCACCGTAGAAAACCATGCACCCCCATGCCTGGCCCAAGATAATATTTAAACAGAATATTTCATAGGTAAATGAAAATATGACAATCACTATATCTCAGTAAGGATGAGTGATTTTTTTTTTAAGCATGGGAGCAATGTATTATTACTTTATTATTATTATTTTGTTTGTTTTGGTTTTTTTTTTTTTGAGACAGGGTCTTACTGTGTAGCTCTGGCTCTGTCCTAGAACTCACTGTGTATATCAGGGTGAACTTGAACTCACAGAAATTCACTTGCCTCTGCCTTCCAAGTGTTGGGATTAAAGGCAGGTGCCACTACACCCAACTTTATTATTATTACTGTTTTAATATTAGTTTTTCTCATATGCTTGAAACCCAGTTTGAACCCTGCAATCTTAAGGAGAACCTACTTCTCATGTTCCCGCCTGTCTGTGTCCTGGGTACTGTTCTTTGATTGTTTTGGTGCTAGGCTGCTAGTATACTTCAGTGTGTATTTGTTTATGTGTAGAACAGATGTCAGCTTAGCTTTTATGGCCAATATTTATAAAGTGCTTTACAGGTTACAGAGTGTTTATTATTTGTTTTATATATATTTGTTTATTATTTGTGTTTCAAAATTTTTCTTAGGGCAGGACAGAAGTATTGTTACATATTTACTTATGAGGAGATCACACTGTCATGTTCAAGTTACTTAACCGATATTTGACTACCAAATTTGTAAATCAGAATTTAAACTCAAATGCACTGCTTATCCTCAGAAGCATGCTGGGCTGATGTAAAGTGCTAAGTGTATCGTTTAAAGATGCCCAGGACTCAAGCCTTGGAGTCAGACTGAATATGACTCACATTTGTACTCTTGCTACATTATTTTGGCCAATGTATTTATTAACCTGTTGGAAGTACATTTTCCCAGGGCTGTCAGTATCATTTCATGCAAGCATAAGATTTTGTCTTACTTAATAACTACAAATGTAAATCGTGCTTTTCCATATTAATACATACTGTTTGAAAAATCAATTTGTTTGGTTGATTTTTTTTCTACCTATAAATATAAAACATTTGGGGGCAGGATTGAACCCTTCCACATTCTAGATAAGCAGTCTACTGTTGAGCTACAGCTTCCAGCCCTATAACATAAAGATATATAATTTGACACAATAAATAAAAAGATAACAATGTAATTACCACTTTAAGATAACCAATGAGGTATATTCTTGATTTATTTTTCTTCTGTTTTTTGAGATAGGCTCTCAAGTAGCCCAGGCTGGCCTGGAATTTGCTGCATAACAAACACTGACCTGGACTCCTGCTATTCCTGCTTCCACCTCCTGAGTGTTGGAATTGCATGTGCACTACTGCGCCTAGTTTTTATTTCTTTTTTGTTTGTTTAAATAAGAGTAATATGTGCTTGTTGAAAAGGTACTTTTTCATAGTACAATCAGTTTCTCTGCTATACTCATCTCTCCAAACAATTAATTGAGTGTGTTTTTAGGTTTTTTTTATATATATATATAAAAATGTGTGTGGCCAGCAAGATAGCTGAGGGAATGAAAGCACTTGTGTACAAACCTGGTGACTTGTTTGATCCTTGAAACTCACCTAGTAATGGAAGAAAAACGACTCCACAAGGTTATCCTTTGACCTCCATGCATGCAGGGTTAGCTGGGATAGATGCATGTGCTCACACATGCATATACATATTACCTAATAATAATAATTGTTTTAGGAAGTGTATGCATCACACGCCCCATTGGAGCCATATTATAACCACCTTCTACAACTTCTGTTGACATTGATTTAGTTCCATATCAGTGTTTATATGTTATTTGTCTTATCTGTATTGTTATGGGGAAAAAATCGGTAATTATTTTGGATAATTTAAAAATTGGCACTATATGGTAGCTTTTGTGGTTAAAGCTTGGGAGGGCCTGTGAGTGAGAGGGAGGGTGCTGCTGAAATGCACAGTGGCAGATGGCCGTGCTGTGGGCGCGGATGTCAGCAGTTCTGCGACTGCAGTACTTGGGCCGCTTTGGATGTCCGTGGGGTGCACCTCAAGACCTGAGGGTGCCTGAGACCATATGCCGTGCTTATTCCTCTAGGGTGGGGCTTATCTTTTCTTCCACATTTTATGCCCTAGTTCAGCTATGACAGTTGAAGTGTCTAAGTGACAGACAGCATTCGCATTGTGGATGCACTAGGTAAAGGGATGATTCACATCCCAGGATGGAGTGTGGTGGCTCAAACATGTTCCCAGCACTTGGGGGTAAAAGCAGGAGGATCATGATTTCAAGGTACACACAGAGTTCTAGGCTAGCCTGGGCTACATGAAACAGATTCTCAATAGCTCTAGCTGGCCCTGTACTTGCTGAAGTCCTCTTGCTTCAGCCTTCTAAGTGCTGAAAGTTTAGCCTTACTGCTCATCTAGTTCTTTGCTACAGCTCTCTGAGTGATCCAGAAAGCAAGACTGCAGGTGAGGATGTATTTCACATGGACTAGTTGGGAAAAACTTAGACTTGGAAAACATCACCCTGGTGTTTGTCCTGGGTGCTCCTCCTGATTCTTTGGCTAAAACTAAGAATCTGTCTCTTACTGTTTTTTTAACTCAGGGTCTGAGCTTCTTAGAAGTAAAAGACCAGCTGTTGCTCATGTACCTCATGGATCTAAGCCACCTCATCCTGGACAAAGCCTCAGGAGGGTCTCTTCAGGGACACGCTGCAGTTCTGAGGCTGGTGGAGATTCGCACGGTATGAGACCTTTGCATGCTGGGGTCTTAGTTTCTAAGCCTTGCACTCCAGGATTACCACAGTAGCTCTCACATGAGTGAGTGTTCTGTTTAAGTAAGGAAAAAGTATCTTTGTCTCATTTGCTCTACTTTGTGACTGTTTCAGTTGTCTTGACTGGAACAACACATGGACCCTGGTGTGCATCTGATTTGGGGAAGAGCATGTAATCCTTTTAAATTACCACATTGTAGGTTTTAGAAAAACTTCGTCCCTTGGACCAAAAACTGAAGTATCAAATTGACAAACTGGTCAAGACTGCAGTGACCGGCAGCCTCAGTAAGTGGGAGGGTCCTAAGGGGTGGGGTCAGATGGGCAGCCTCAGTAAGTGGGAGGGCCCTAAGGTATGGGGTCAGATGGGCAGCCTCAGTAAGTGGGAGGGCCCTAAGGGGTGGGGCCATTATAAGGTTCCAAATCTTATCATTCTTGTTTTCCTATTTCAGGTGAGAGTGACCCACTTCGTTTTAAGCCCCATCCCAGCAATATGATAAGCAAGGTTTGTATCCACTCTAAGAGAACTCTGTGGTGACCGTGACCTGAGACTCTCCATCTTGTGGCTGAGAGTGTTTTAGTGTGGGGCTTCCTTCCCCTTATCACATTTCTGTCTTCTTCGGGCGCTCCAGCTCTGGGTTTTCTTTTTGCTTGTCTGACTAAAGCTTCTGAGTTTCCAAGAATTTTTTTCTTTTGTAGTTGAGCTCTGAGGATGAAGAGGAAGATGAAGCAGAGGAGGGCCAGTCTGAGGCTTCAGGGAAGAAATCTGGAAAAGGAGTGTCTAAGAAATATGTCCCACCTCGCTTGGTCCCAGTACATTACGGTATGAGTTGTAGCTGCTCCTCCTTGGTGTGTTTTGTTTCTGTTTTCTTTGGCCTGTCCCAGAATAACCCTTGTGGATTTTCACCACATAGATGAAACAGAAGCTGAGCGGGAGCAGAAACGTCTGGAGCGGGCCAAGAGACGGCTTTGAGCAGCTCTGTCATTCGTGAGCTTAAGGAGCAGTACTCGGATGCCCCAGAGGAAATCCGTGATGCCCGGCATCCTCACGTCACTCGCCAGAGTCAGGAGGATCAGCACAGGTCTGAGTTCTTGCAATTCAAAATTCTTTCAGTTTATGGAGACCCGTCCTCAGGCTTTGGATGAACATGATGTAGCACCAGGAACCAACATTGTACAGAAGTGGAGTGAAACTTGGGGTTATAGTTTACGATTGATGAGTTTGAAGTACAAATAAGAGGGGGAAAGTATTTGTTTTTTTTTTAATTATTAAATTTTTGTTTGTTTTTCTCCTGCCTACTTAGGCTCAAGCAAATGCTATATAGAAAAGAATATATGTTCAGTTCCTTGTGGTAGGGCTTTAACAGGCTTCCTTTCAGGGTCTGTCACAGTTCTTACTGTGGGGTAGACGGTAACAAAGACAGGCTTTGTGTTGGTACTCAAGAGTCTTCTGTGCATTGGGGAAAGCATTAGGAAAACAACTAACTGAATACGGACTTGTCAGCTTTGCTTCGGTACAGTCTCTATAGCTGATGGTTTGTACAAGAGAGCCCTGTCACAGAGCTGAAATGTGAGATTCTGTTAGTAAATGTTTAGTGGTTGTGTGGTTGGACCATAGAGTAATCCCTAGGGAGGAGGGAGGAAGTCTGATATTGAACATGCCACACGCTTACCCTTAGCTAAATGCCGTTTTGTTCTGTGCATGTCCCAAGGACTCTGAATGAAAATACTGAGGTCCACGTTCTGGATTCTGGATTATTGTTTCCATTATCTTGCTCTGAACCTTGTGGAAACTCTTTCTGGCAGGATTAACTATGAGGAGAGCATGATGGTGCGTTTGAGTGTTAGCAAGAGAGAGAAAGGACGGCGGAAGCGAGCAAGCGTTATGAGCTCACAGCTTCATTCCCTCACACACTTCAGTGACATCAGTGCTTTGACAGGAGGGACCGCCCATCTTGACGAGGTGAGCCGGGTACAGTGGCGGGAGGCGGCTGCCATGCTGTTAGCCTCTTGCGAGGCTTTTTACCATGAGCTCGAAGAAAGGTGCTGATGCTTAGAAACGCACTACTATTTCTTCACTTCTGTTTGTCCCCAGGACCAGAATCCTACTAAAAAGCGGAAGAAGGTTCCTAAGAAAGGTCGGAAGAAAAAAGGTCAGTGGACCACTAGGGGTTAGGTGCCTGCGTGGTCAAGTGCAGGCTGGACCGCCTAAGTGAAAATGCCACCTCTCAGGAATTGCCATCTGGGTCCTGCTCGTCTCTTCCATGCTAGTCATTAATCTCTTTAGGTAGGCCTTCCCCCCAAGCCTAAATTCCATGTCACTCACAAGGGAATCTCTGCATTTTGCTTCTATGGCCCCACACTCGTGTTCAGGTATCTGTAGATAGAATATAAAAACATCGCTCCTGAGGGGATTGCTCTCTTTAACGGTGATCCTAGAAGGATGGCGCGTCCTGCCTCTGAGCATGCCTCTGTAGATGCCCCTTTCCTGACTACAGCTGTTCCAGCTGTCGGCCTCATTCTTTGTTTCCTTTCCTTCCAGGCTTCCGGAGGCACCGGTGACGTGCTCACGCACGCTGTGTCATCCTGGGATGCTTCTAACTTCGCTGTATGTAGGTGTTTTCCTTGGACTATGTTTGCCTTGGAAATGTGGAAAGATCTTTACTGAATAAAATTGATTTTGCTTATGAATGAAAGCCCTTTTTGCCATACATTGTATGACTGGAGTTGCTGGGTGTGTGGGCTGCATTCAGTGAATGGATAGTGGAAAAGGAAAGAGGGTATTTGGGATATTTGAGAAGCTTGGTTTGTTGTTTTCTGTGTTAATATATTTTTCCTAGAAATTGGGGATTTATTACTTTACAAAAATAGAGGTTAGAATACAATAATCAGCCCTCCCTGACCCCTGTTGTCCCACCTTCCTGCTTGATTTGATAATAGTCTAAAATTGTAAATAGCATTGGTTTCAGGTTGTGCTGCTCTATCCACCTTAGACACCAGGTGGCACTAGTGGATCAGGAAACCTAAAAAGCCAGGCAGGCTGGTTTTACATCAACAAGAGTTCTGCTTGCCTCCATTTTTCTGACTGCTTTCCTTTCTAAAATGTCATGACCGTCCGAGTCGATCCTTTGGTCAGTTCTGGAGCTGAGGTGACGGGTGAAGTGACAGTCGATGTAGTCTTGTCTGGCTTCTTTGCCTCTCCTTCCAACCCAGACCTCAGTTAACCCGGGTCGGGAAAGTCCAGCCCTTTAAAGGCTGTGCAAAGGAATGTCAGCAAGTAGGGAGCAGAACCCCTAGTGTGACGACTAGGAGAATGACCATCCTATGGATATTGGAGCCGAACCAAGTCGGGATTTAGATCTGAGCTCCCATTCTTTGCAGAGAATAAACTTTGTTGGTGAGAGCTCCATAAACCTTGGCAACGCATGCAAACAGGGATAAAGTGAGAAGCTGGGTCTATAGATGTAATTCGTTAGAGTTTTTCTAAAGACTGGCTAGAGGGTAAAATGAAAGGCTGTGTCTATAGATGGAATTCACTGGAATTTTAAAAAGACTGGCTCTCATGAACATCTGATATTAGTGTCTGGTTGCTCTGACAAGTGTCATGGGTAGGGATATAATTTGGGTCATTATATCACTAAAACTTTATTGATTCTGAATTCTTTGTTTGTTTGTTTGGATGATTTGGTTTGGTTTGGTTTTTCAAGACAGGGTTTCTCTGTGTAACCTTGGCTGTCCTGGAACTTGCTCTGTAGACCAGGCTGGTTTCGAACTTAAAGATGTGCCTATCTCTGCCTCCCAAGTGCTGGGATTAAAGGAGTGGGCCACTACCACCTGGCTTGAATTTGGATTTCTACTGGTCACCCTGATTGAGGCAAGAATCAGTCAGCTGTAATCTGGTGGAAATTAAAAGACAAGACTTGTGGTTGCTCTACTAACTCTGTGATCATGGTCAAATCATTTAATATCTTGGTCCTTTAATTTTCCTCAGCTGGAAATATAAGTACACTTGAGTCCTGAGCCTAAACCTCAGTGGTGGAGCACTTTTTTTCAAGAGGCCTTAGGTCCAACCCCCAGTATTGGGGACAAAAGAAGAAACCTCTACTGGCTGGGGAGATGACTCATAGGGTAAGAGTAAATGCTGTGTAAGCATGAACTTGAGTTCAAATCCCCAACACCCACATAAAAAGTCAGGGATTAGGGGCTGCAAGAAGGCTTGGTGGCTAAAGATGTCTAACAACCTGAGTTTCGTGCCTGGGACCCATGGGAGAACTGACTCGAAGATTGTCCTTTGAACTTCACATGCTCGAGCCCCCTCCCCACAAAATTTTAAAAGAGAAACAAAAATCAGTTAGGTATGGCTGTACATTCCTATGACCTGCAGCACCATGGCGGGTGGAGACAGAAGAATGGATAAGGCTTGCTGGTTGCCAGCTCAGCTCCAGGTTCACTGAGAGACTCAAGGAACAATGTGGAGAGTGACATGGCAGAGAACGCACATCCTCCTCTGGCCACTGCACATATACACGCCATATGCAAACACACTTTGTAAACAAAAAATAGATCTGAATCTAAGTCCTGTATCAAGGAGTCCTGAGTTTTTGTGGATTACCCCAGAATGGGCTTGCTTCTGTGACATCTTAATTCCTGGTAAATCTGAGGGAACCTGTGTTCCCCAAGACCTCATACTAATATTTACTCATGTGAGTCTAAGCAAAGAACCATAAGAACAGATTTAGAGCTTGTGCCTTTGCAGGTGAACTACCTGGACAAGTTAGGTGAAGTATACTTTGACGGCTAGATGAGGTGACATATGCCTATGACCCTAGCCTCTTAGTAAGGAGGCTGAGACAGGAGGAATGCAAGTCTAAGGCCTGCCTGCGAAACAGCCAGAGCCTGGCTTCAACTCAGAGCTGAGGATGTATCTCTGCTGTAGAGCACCTGCTTAGCATACACACAAAACCCTGGTTTAATCCCCAGTACATGGGGTTGGGGATGAACAAAGGTGCGTTGGTGAGACCCATCTCATTCTGTTGACAGTTAGCACCGTTGCATTTGTTTCTAATTTTGCTCTCTTGAGACAGGATCTCAAGATAGTCTAGGCTGATCTTGAATTTGTTATGTGTTGAGGGTGACCTTGAGCTCTTGATCTCCGGCTTCCACCTCCTACGTACTGGACGTACAGGTAAGCACCACCATGCAGGCTGCTGGTTTTAATTTATTAAGATTCTAGATTACTTCTTGCCCGCTTTCTGCTAGAGGTTTTGCCTTCAGAGACCACAGTCTGTATACTCTGGGCCTTCCATGTTTATCAGCAAACAGAACAAATTTCTCCCTTCGCGGGCCTCCTAATTGATCTAATTGAGTCTTTAGTTCCAGGATGTGTTGTTTCTGGCCTTTTGGCATTACTAGAAGAGGACTTCCAACAATTCTTAGCTTTTTTTTGGGAGGGGGGTCCTGAGGATATTTATTATTAATAGATTAACAGCGTCATTAATAGATTATATTGCTCAACAGAATTTTACGTAGCTTGTCAATGTAGAACAAAAACAAGTGTAAGGGGTTACTTATATTGAAGTGGGATTGGGCATCGCAGAGTTTCCTATTGTCTTAGCCTCCTTCCAAAAACTATTTGAGGAGCCCCAAGGGACCTTTAGTCCTCCCTAGAACAGTTTGAGAACCACTGTTAGCATAGTAGAGCACCAAGATTAAGGACCAGAATTACCAAGTGTAGGCCTGTTCTATTGTTCACATCTATTCTGTAGTTCCGTTCTGAATTCTTTTTTCTTTTTCCTTTTTTTTTTTTAACCTAACAAGGTAATTTAGCTTCTCTGATGCATCTTACGGAGTAAGGGAAGAGAGTTTGACAGAATCCCATTTTTACCTCCAAAGCTTTGTTTTGTTAGGGTTTTATGAAGGTTTGGGGATATGTCTGTCAAAGATTACCAAGTCTTTCTGGATACCTTATTTTAAAAATGGACTTTGTCAAGAGAAGTCTGTTGCCACGGACCAGGTTTCAGCACCATGGAGAGCTCAAGTCTCCTCAGTCCTTGCTTTGAGGTGTGGAAGGCACAAACCAACCGTTAGAATGGTGTGGGGTAGGCCTGTCCTCCTTCAGCGTCCAGTTTCTCTGTCATGTACGGATTGAGTGAGAGGTGACATAGCCTTGAATGTCCTGGAATCTGCTCTGTAAACACCTGATCCATGCCAAGGATTTGGCCAATATGAAGAAGTATTAGTGAAATGCCACACTGTGCTGGGTGCTAGCCTCACTTATATGTTACGCACAAGAATTTTAGCATTGCTCGAGAACAATTCTGTCCCCTATTTTTCTTTCAGGTCCTCGAGAGACCCCGCGTTGTTTTCATTCCTTGGGCCTCTCACGCCTGTGAGTGCAGAAAGGCACTGCTGCGCTGGCTCTCTGCCCAGCCTTGCTTCTGTGTTTCTTTGATCTCATTGTTCAGAGGGTCTCAAAGAAGCCCCAAGAGCCATGCCTTTGCATGTTTAAGCTATTGATGCCCTGTAAGAAGTGTATTAAAGGTCCATCTTGAACAAATTTGGGTCAATAGGGTGGCAGTAGTCACTGGATCCTGAGGCCCTGATACCCCCTAAACACAAGCAAATTTGGTAGCCATTATATTTAAGGGTGTGAGAAAGGAAGTCACATTAAAATGAAAACGGAGAGAAAAGCGGTCCCTTTCAGTGGGGACCAGCAAATATTGAAATGTGCTAGATGATTTCTGTGGAGCGTTGTGTCAGGAGAGATTGAACTCAGCTAGTAAAGGGCACTGGGAGGAAAGACCTGGGCCTTGGCACTGGGGGACAGATCTGAGATGTGGGTGTTGGGTTTCTTCCTGCTGGGATAACGCTGTGTTAAATGAGGACCAGTACAGAAAGGATATAGAGTGGTGTGGGGAGCTAGAGAGAAGAGGGCGGGGAGAGCTGTGTGAAGGGACAGTGGAAGGGGTGGGCTGTGGAGGACTGCAGCTGGAGGGGGAGGGGTAGGCTGCTGCGGTATGGAATCTGTCTAATGGGGGCGGGGAGGGGAAGATATTGGTCTCTGTTGCAGCTGCATTGGTTCCCCTCCCCCACTCTTCCTAAGGAGCCAGAGCAATAGTGGCAAATCTGTCTTCATGTATTTATTATTATTAAAAATGTGACGAATCCTTCCTCGCTGGAAGCACAACAAATACTGCTGATCCCATTCTCCTCCCCCTCCCTCTGCAGAGCCTTTGCAACCCCTCTCTCTCGTTCCTCCCTGTCCTCCACCTCGGTCTTTCTGACTGCTGAGTGGGTGGGGGACCCTTCCTTTCCTCCTCTCAGCTTCGTGGCTCCCTGGGGCTTTCTAATGGTGGTTGAGAGTTTCAAGCAATGCTGGAGGGGCATCCATTGCCCCAGGGAGGGAGCTGTATTCTCTCTCCACTGTCCAGTGAGGAAAGGAAATCACTGGGAAATACAGAGAATCACACACATTTTTTCATCGCTGGCACCCAGCCCCTTTTAGACCTTCCTCTTCTACTACCCGGGTTCTGAGAGGGAAATCTTGGAATGGGGAAGGGGGCAGCGCTCCCCTCTCCCTCAGTCACCTCGTGAGCAAGCCCTCTCCTCCCAGCAGAGGCACACACAGCTCTCTCCAGCCTGCTGGTCGTGCTACCGAGGCTTGGAGGGCAAAAGCCAGGGCTTCTCCTCACCTGCACCCAGGCTCCTGTGTCCAGGTAGGGGGGCCTCTTTGTTGCTGTCTGTAACCCTTCACCATGCCCATAGGTGGTGCTACTGTTGCTCCACAGGCAAGGCCCTCCTCCCCAGTCCCCTCCTTTCCACCACTCGCCCCCCTCCCAGCCTTCCACTGCCTGATTGTTATTCTACCAACGTCTCCTTTACTGTTCTCTTCCTTAAATTAATTTTGTGGTGCCCCCCCCACGGTGCCATCTTCTTCCCCTCCCCCCATTCCAACTCTCTTGCTTTCTCTGTCTTTCTCTTTCCATGTGGCTGCAGGATCTCCATCTCGCTACCCTAATCTACAATCTACACTCTACCTCTTTTCTTTTTCCTTATCTCTTCTACCCATGGCATCCTACAGATGGCTCTCCTATTGTGAGGGGGCTATAGATGAGTGTGGTTTAAAAGAGAACAGGGTGAGGGAAACGGAGGGTCAGCGTTGAAGACGAGGCTAGGAGAATCATTCTCCCCATGAGAGATGGATGGAGATGACAGGACGGCGCCCTTCCGTGTGCATTCAGTTCCTGGATTGGGGTAGTGGAAGTTTGGCCAACAAGAAGCCTAGGATACAGATTTGGTTCTGAATGCTGGAGAAGTGGAAGTAGGGAGAATTCAGATACAGGCCCGCGAGATAGCTCAGCTGGAAAAGGGCTTGTCTCGCAACCCTGATGGCCTGAGGTTGGTTCCTGGAACCTACCTGCAGGGGAGTGACAACCGACTGTACAGAGTTGACCCCTGACCTTCACACATGTGCTGTGGCATGTGCACACCTCCCCACACATATCGTACACATAATAGTCATAATAGTGTTTTTAAAGACTTCTGATATAAGGGTCTCATTCATTCATTCAGAAACTTTTAGTTTAGATTGTTTAGGGTGGCTGTAATTTTGGTTTTTGTTACCCGTCCTATAGACTGGTGAAGACTGGAGAAATACTAGGCTCCAGAACCTGCGTGGCCTCAGGAACATCCAGCTGCCTAGCTCTGGAGTCCTCAGAAGGCACTTGTCAGGGAAGCTATGGCAACCTGAGTGACGGGCGGTTTGATCTCTGCCCAGTACAATCCTGGCCGAATGACTTGGCTCATTCCTGGAGTCTGCTTCTTTTTTTTTTTTTTTTTTTTCTATACCATACCTCTCCTTTGCCCTAGCTGAATTTATGCGACACCCCATTCAGTCCACAGCTCTATTGTTCCGCCTTTCCAGAGTACACCCCAAACTCAGACTTGAATTCAGTTTTGCCTCATCTTCTTACCTGAAGAACTCTGTGAGGCCAGTATCTTAGACCCCTCAGCTAATACAGAGCTGTTGTTGATTATAAAGTTACCTGTAGTAGAACATTGCCGGGTGCTCCCCAAGGATGACAGGGAGGCATTCTCATAGGTAAAAGCTCTGTCAGACCTCAACAGAACTTAACACCATTCTGACCAGCAGCATACTGGACAGTGGAACCCCCAGCGTCTGAGCTCTGGTGTATGTATTAATTCAGAATTCCTCAGGTGCAGATCATAAGCAATCAAATATCTCCCACAGAAATCCAACACCTGCAGACAATACAAAGTGCAAGGCCTATGCATTCCTTTTTCCAACAATGCACAAAAACAGTTATTTTAAACACAACTTAAACTTCTGCAACAGTTACCCAGTTTCTAAGATGGCTAATTTTCTTATCAGATCATCTATCCTAGTAATTCCCTGGATAGTAATGTCTTTGTGCATGCCCTAGGAATTGTCCACATCGTGGACAGTGTGGCCTTTTCCAGTGATGGCAAGAAGAGATCCTTCTTAGCTTGAGTGGCAGTTCCAGAATGAATAGTTTCCTTTTTCAGATGTGTGAGTCAAAGCTAACTGTAGTACAAGTAGGGGCTGGAGCACCACATACTTTATTATTCGAGCCTTGGAGGTTCTAGGCTCTTCTTGCTTGCCTGCCAGTCCTGCCTTCCTAAGGTGTACTGGTAGAGACCAGACTAGTGACCCCTGTCTTCCGCAGCTGCCCAAGCTCTGTCGTTCTATTTTGGACCGTCTAGTTAGCACTCTAGCCTCATATATGAGACCCCTGTTAAGGTCTGTCTACTCTCTCTCTCTCTCTTTCTCTCTCTCTCCCTCTCTCTCTCTCTCTCTCTCTCTCTCTATATATATATATATATATATATATATATATATATATATATATATATGTATCTTTTAGATAGGGCTTCACTTTGTTGCCCTTGCAGGTCTAGCTTGCTCTGTAGACCAGGCTGGCCTTGAACTCACAAAGATCTGCCTATTTCTGCCTCTAGAGTGCCGGAATTAAAGATGTGCACTACCACACCAAGCAAGGTCTTTCTCTTAAAGCAAAATCACTGATTTTTTTGTCTCAATGAATGACAGAGACTTTTCAACTTAGAGCATTCTGAAACAGTCATTTCCCTTTCAAATACTTTTCTAAGTACTTTGGTATGGTAGCTAGAACTGAATGAAATTTGTTTTCCTCCGCTGATAGGCCATATAGCTGAGCTGGCATTTGCGCCTAGGCCTCTGATATCTGAGTCTTCTTTACTCCTTAGAAACTAATACCCATTTCATGCCCTGGGTCACTGAAAGCCTTGAAACTAGCAGCATGGTCAGGTTTTGTGTTCAAGCATGCTCGTGTGTGTGTGTGTGTGTGTGTGTGTGTGTGTGTGTGTGTGTGTGTGTGTGTGTGATGTGCCCACGAGCCAACTGAGGTTTTATAGAAAATATCAGTGTGGCCGTGTTAGTAAACATTTATGTTTTTTATTACTAGTTAAACCCAGCATAGAATAGAGGCTTAGAAAACATTTGTGTGTTTTTACTTTGACTAAGCCTGTGGCAGCTTGCTGGGAACTGCTCTCTTTAATCCAGCAGCCTCAGGTTAGCCCCACAGGTGGGCTCTGGAGAACAGAAAGCACCTCTGCATTCCTGCTTCCTCTCTTTCAGTTTTGATTCACTATTGCTGGCTCTTAGAGGAAGCCCTAGGTGGTAAGGAGATCAAATCAGAATTCCTAAGAGGAAGACCCTGTCTCTCAGGTAGTGACCTCATCTGCTGCTGCATTTAGCTGTGTGACAGTTAACAAGAGGAAAACCTTCATGTGGCTTCAGCCCTTCTCATTTTCCTGCAGTGGAGCCTTAGGTATCTGTCACTGATGGCAGATCTCCTTAGCTACTCCCAAGGCTCTAAGTCCCGTTTTCTAGATCCAGCCTGCCATCCAAGGGTGCTTTCTGAGACTGAGCACTTTCACTTTATACCATCAGACTCTTACATCAGTTCTCCAAAGGATGTTGTCCCTTCAGGGGTTGTTGCTAAGAACCCCACTCCTCACCTGTCTCCCAGATGGAGCTCCTGGGATTGGGATCTGAAGTCTCTTGTCACTGAGCCTCCTTGGCTTTTCATTTGGAAGCTTTCCCCATTGCAGTTGATAAATTCCTGGTTTGGTAGAAATGTCCAGTGTCTAGTAAGATCTTGTGGGTTGAGTGCCCAGTGTCCCGCAGCTTGATTGGCTCCCTGTAAGATCTGCCTCTGCCCTCTCCCTGCAGAGCTGCCCTCCCCTCTGCCTAGCCTTGGCCGAAGGACCAGTGCCTGCAAGTCCTCTGCACAGACATCCCATTCCTCTATACATCTTGGCAAAGAAATCACGGCTCTGACCCAACTGCCTCTTCCTTCTCTTCCATTATTTTTTCTTTGCCTCTTCCCACTTCTGCCTTCCCCATACCCTTCATTCTTCTTCCTTTAAATCTCTTTCTTTCGCATCTGCTCGGCGTTGCCCATCCATAGTCCGCTCCCTCTCACTCCCACCCGTCTTTCAGCAGCAGCCCTCTGCGTTGCCAGCTCTGAGGAGACAGCATGGCATAGACAAAATGGCAGCAGAGTAGCTCCCCGAGTGCCAAAGTGAGTGATCCCCTCTCCTCCATGGGATCAGCAGCTGTGTTTTCTATCTTGTCCCCACTGATCCTTGGGAGCCACTGACCCCCAAGGTACTGCTAATCTTTTGGGGTGAATGGGCCTTGCTTTTGACTACTTCCAGTGTTGAAGAGGAGAGGCTGTCTTGGTTCCGATGTCCCTTCGTTAGCTCTTCCTGCATGTGGGGCTGCCTGCGCCCAGCCATTCTCTTCTTTCTCCTTCTGTCTGTCTCTCCTAGCACAAAGCAGCAGCCAGAGGGAATGAGTTTGTGGAGACCCTGCCGGCCAGGCCCCTCGTTTTTGCTCCTGCCCGCTTGCTGTATGTGTAGGTGGGGTGCTGGAGAAGGGCAGTGACACGGTGCCAGCCAACCCTCTGCAGTGCCTTCTGCACTGAAATAGGCTCTGTCTCTCCTACCCTCCTCCTCTTCCACTCTTCCTCTACCATTTCTAATTAGCAGCTTAATTAATTAAATCCCATTTACTGATTAACATTCCTACCGGAAAGAATTGAATGGAAATACTAAAGGAGATTTCTTGTCCATTCAGGCAAAGAGAGTCAAGGATGAGAAGACAAGGATGGCGAGTCAAGGGCAGACCAGGAAACCGATTTAATACTGGAATGAAACTTGAGAGGGATGAAAAGACAGGGACATCCATGGACTTGTTAGAAAGGAAAACAATAAGTATTGTTGACACTGCAGAAGTGAGAGTCCTGGGAGCCTCCGCAGGTGAGGAGTTAGAGTTATGACCAGAGCGTTAACATGCACGAACAGCCTGGGGTAATGATTCAGAGGATGCCAGTTTGCTGCCTTAACAACCTTCTAAAGAAGTGAGTTTAGTTTTCAGAGGACTGGTTTTTTTTTGTTTTTTTTTTTCCCAGTCTAAGCTGGAAATGAAGGTGAAGTTCCTCTTAGCAAGGTAGTGGGATACTATACTGAAAGAACTTTTTAGGAGGTGTGTTCTGATCTGTTCAGAATGGTTAAGGTTTGCCCAAAGCCTAGGCAAGAAGAGATGGACTTTGAAAATGTTTTTCCTAGATAAGCAAATACTAGTTTTGTAATATATGTTGTATTCTGGAGAACTCAAGCAATCCAGGATGGGAACATTCAGGATTTGACATCAGTCTTTCTTCGTTGCATCTTTTGGACTTTGAGCTTGTTCTCTATAGTCCTGTTAGATTTTTAGGGATGAATCTTCACTTCAAACCAGAGAATTATTTCCCTAGAGGTTTAGAGCACTGGTTCCCAATATGGACTTCAGAAAGATGGCTGCCTGGTGGCTAGCATGTCCTTGAGTGAGGAGTTGGGGAGACAAGAGGCTAGCTGGGATCCCACCTGTGACGTGAAGATGGAGGTGTGGATGACTGGAGTGAACAGCACAGGGCCTCTGGTCTGGAAAAGGTAGGGACAGGGCTGGAGAGATGGCTCAGTCTGTTTCACAAGACCAGAGTTTGAACCCCAGCACCCATATCTGGCAGCTCACAAATACCTGTAATTCTAGCTCCAAGGGTTCCAACACCCCCTTCTGGCCTCCAGAGGCATACACACACACACACACGCACACACACGCACACACACATTTCATTTTAAGTGTTTAAAGTGTGGATACCTTATTTCTTGTCTTTGCTTTTCTCCTCTAAGAAATAAAATTATATTCAGTACAAATCTAAATTTCTCCTACCTGGCCCACTTTTCATCAAAAACAAAAATCTGGGAGATATCCAACAGGTCAACAGAACTTCCTCATGGCAGCTATGCTAACCTTTCTTGGTTATTTACCTAGCCACCATTCATATGGTTTACTATTGTCCCTGCTTCAATAACCTCTTAGGAAAGGTTTGTATATTAGCTGTATAGAACGCAGAGTGTCCCTGATTTGTCTGTCAAGCACTACATTAGATGTCAGGACTGGTTTACTATACCTAAGGGTGTAGTATTCCAGTTCAGACTGGGAAAGACATGAAGCAAAGTACAGCGGCTCACTCTGCACCTGTGCCAGGGAAAGGAGACGCTACGGTACTTGTTGCTGGTGCTTCTTTTTGTCATCTTTTTTAGTCAGAGTTGGATGGCTGGCTCCTTGAATGCAGAAACATGCTTCCTTAGAAAGATACAAGTGGTCAGGCATGGTGGCAGATGCCATTCATCCCAGGTGGATCTCTGTAAGTTTAAGACCAGCCTCGTCTACAAAGAGAGTTCCAGGACAGCCACGGCTACACAGCGAGGTCTCCAAAAACAAAAACCGAAGCAAGCAAACAAAATATAAATAGCACTATCCTAAAGATTATATTAGCCACTATTTAGTAAATTTATTGACTAGTATACAACCATATATGAAGCTGGGATCATTGCTGTATAATCTATGATAATTTTAAGTGGTCATATCCTCTGAAGAGAGGGTTTTTTAAATTTTGTTTTTTATTTTTTTGTTTTTTGTCTTGTGCTAGGGACCAAGCCCATGGCCCTGCACACTATAAGCAGATGATCTACCCCTGAGCTGAACTCTCAACCTCCACTTTTGCATTGTTCTCATTTTTTTAAAAAGTTACAGAAAAGTATGATGACATGTGAGGTATAATTACATGTTGAGGAGATTAGGCAACTAAGTAGGAAAGTCCTGCTGAGACTCCTACAGAGGGGAGGCTCAGGAGAGACAGGAAAGTGGGTGGAGAAAGTAGGCATCACTCCCTCGGGGATCTGGGGATTTTTTTGACTTTTCTTTCAGGACAGAATCTTGCTGTCTGGTCCAGGCTAGTCTGCCTTCCTCCCGCCTCTGCTAGGACTATGGGAGCATGTGCCACAGCCTGCCTTCCTTTTCTGTCCCTACCACCTTATACTCTGGATTTATGATGGGAACATTGATCCAGATGGCCTTTTACTCGTTTAGCGTGTTGTACTTTCCTATGTTGTTAAAAAAGTGAGATACAAATGCACTAGGCTGAGGCAAGAGGATTGCCAGAGCTGGAGGCCAGCCAGGCCCTCAACGTGAGGCCTTATCGGAAAAAAAAAAAACTAGAAGAAGAAAACAAAAATAGGCCATTTTGAGTAGACATGAAATATTTTATCAGGACTGTATGATTTATAAAAGCCACTTATTTATTAGACATTAGAAAATGTGGTTTGTGTTGTTAGTTGCTTGTTTTAAGACTGGGTCATACCATGTAGGCCAGGCTGGCCTTGAACTCCAAATCCTGCCTCAGTCTCCTGGATAGCTCAGTTATAGCCCGTGTCTGGCTTATTTCTAGTTTTGCTGCTGTTGTTTGGCTAGTATATTTTTCCTTCTGTGATGAACACACACATCTTTATGTATGCACTTTTGGAGAATGGAGTTTCTGATGTGCAGATTGACTCTAGCAGACTGGCGTACGTGGGCTTCCTAGGGTTTACTTTTGAATGGGTAAAGCTTTCAGATACTACAAAAAGAGTACAATTGAAACTTTTTTCCATGTTTGTCCCTTATTGTTCTCTGTAGAGAATTCCATGCATGTATATACATATGTGTTTTTATTCAAAAAGAGAAGTTGATTCCTCTTTCCTAAAGTTGTGATCCCATCTAAAGAGGAGTTGGGGAATATTATGAGTTATTCACCAGCAAAGACTGCTCAGACACAATTTAAGCCAATAGAGTCTTTATTAGCCAGCCAGAGACTACACTGGGTGTTTGGGATCCTACTGCAGTCCCAAGCCTTTCTAAGAGTGAGTTTGCCCAAAGCCACACCTGGGTTGACATACTTCAGTCAGCAAGAACAATTAGCCAGAAGTGGAACTCTGAAGTCAGTTTATTTAGTGCATTTAAGGACTTTCCCAGGACTATAGACTTTGATGGATTAGGCCTTTGTTCTCATCTGGCAGATGTTAAGGTCTAAGTGCTGGGCTCTTAGGTCAGAATGGTACCTTAGTGCATCTAACATGGCATCAATTATGCTAAGGTCTGGGGGCCTCTTAAAATATCTTCTCCCAGATTTGAGAAACATTTGGTTAGATTAGCTCTTAAGATTCTTTCCAGCTATAACATTTAATGACTAAAACTTTCAGAATTGGTAATGTAAGAAATAATGAGTAACCAGGCTGTTGTGGAAGTTTATTTTTAGTTATGTACAAAATAATTGTTTTGTGTACTGTTGGGTGAGGGGCTGCCTAGGTCTTGGCATTTTATATTGTCTGCAGGTCTAGGATTTCTGTGGGGGATGTTTGATTGCTTATGACCTGCACCTGAGGAGTTCTGAATCAATAAAAATACCTGACCTCAGACTTGCAGGGTTCCACTGTCCAGTATAATGCTTGTGGTGACTGTGGTTCCCTCTACTGAGGTCTGGCACAGTTTGCAGTATGAACATGCCTTCTTCTTTTCTTTGGTGGTCTACACAATAAGCATACAACTACAAATGGCGCCCAATGTGGAGCAGGACATCACGTTAGCTAATCCAACATGGAGACAGGGAAGAAGAAAGAGAAAGAAACTCCAGACCTCACAGAGTCCAGTAAAGTATGCTCAGGAAATCTCCTAGAGGACAGAGATTATATATATATGCAGAAATAATGAGTAGAGTCTCTTGAAGGAAGAGGAGAGTGAGGAAGGAAATAAGCCTCTATGAAGAGAAAATTGTGAAAAGAAAGATGGCTCAAAAGTGAGAGCCACAGAATAGAAGCCTTTAGAGAAAGACCTTTTCGTGGTAAAAAAAAAAAAAAAAAAAAAAATTAATTCAGCTGGGAGCAGGAAAGAAGCAAGGTTTCAACCGCTTTTCCTGATCATGAAGTTAATGCTCCCTCTTGCTGCTAGTGGTAGCCAGGCAAGGGAAATGGAAACCGGAGCATACTGCTTGGTAAACTGAGTTTGTAGATGGCTTTTTTTTTTTTTTCCTGTGTGAGGCCCAAGAAGGTCTTGTGTTTGAAGTTTGTGATGAACGGGATATGTTTCCCCGTAGAGGTGATGAGAATGAATACCAAACCACCAGAGTGTTTGAACTGGCACTTCTTCCCACTGGCCCAGGACCCCTGCTATTGTGGAAGCTACAACTTGGAGCCTAAAAGCCAATTATTAGTTAAACTGAACAGTTTTTTTTTTTTTTTTTTTTGCAAACCTGTCTACAAGCAGTCCAGATAATGGTGATGGTGATGAGAACTCCACCCAAGGGGACCCTTCCTGCAGACAAAGTGACCAGTTATTTTTCCAGCAAACCAGACTCTATCTTAAAGCCCAGAAAGTGTTTCCTTAGGATCAGCACACAGAAGCTGTCTTCCAGAACTGGCTGAGGCTGTATCTTGTGCTGGTAGCCAAACTTGGTACTGTAAGAGTCACCAGGGTGGTGTTCATTTAGAAGGCATGAAGGAGAGAAGGCATGAAGCCACTCTTATTGGAGAGCAGCTGAGGCTTGATACTGTGAGAGGCCAGTATCGGCCATTGGTAAAAGTGCAGCCTCAGTAACAGTTGAAGGCCCAGATTGAAGGGGTCATGTAAAGATGTTGGGGCTTGGCACCATGAACAAAGCCCAGGAAAGGCTATTAGTGAAGGTGCAGCCTGAGTAATAGTTGAAGGCCCAGATTGAAGGGGTCATGCAGAGAAGTTGAGGCTTGGCATCATGAAAAGAGTCAAGAAGAAGCTATTGGTGAAGGTGCAGCCCAGTTGCAGCAAGGGACCCCAGTGTTCTGAACATACCAGTACCATAGTATGACCACCAAGAGCAGCAGCAGCAGTGGATTGGAGCCAGCCAGATCCTGGAGGAAAAGCTGTGTGTGCTGCAGAAGGCAGAACCAGAGAAGTGATCCATGCCCTTTGGGGAGCCCAGAAGATTGTGAGTGAATTCCAGATAATTGAACATTGATAATGTTTTTTTTTGCTGTCCAAAGACATTGTGAAAAGCCTGATAGAAGTTTGGTTTCATTTTGTCCTGTGCATTAGCATCCCTCATGATTGTTCCTTTGGTAAATGGATTTCCTAGTGTAGTGTTAAATTGTCGTAAAGGTAAAGCAAACAAATTTTTATACGGAAAAGGGAAAATGTTATGGAAGTTTATTTTTAGTTATGTACAAAATAATTGGGTGAGGGGCTGCCTGGGTCTTGATGTTTTATATTGTCTACAGGTGTTGGATTTCTGTGTGTGTGGTGGTGGGTGAGTTGATTTCTTATGATCTGTGCCTGAGGAGGTTCTGAATCAATAAAAACACCTGAGCTCAGACGCTCAGGGTTCCACTGTCCAGTATGGTACTTGCAGTGACCGTGGTTCCCTTTGCTGAGATCTAGCAGAGTTTGCACATATGAACACGTCTCCTTGTCTTCTTTGGTGAGCCTACACAGTAAGCATACAACTACACCAGGCATAGTGGCACATGCTTAATCCTGGCACTAGGGAGGCAGAGGCAGGTGAATCTCTGTGAGTTCAAGGCCAGTCTGGTCTACAGAGTGAGTTCCAGGACAGCCAGGGCTACATAGTGAGATCCTGTCTCAAAAAAACAAACAAAAAAGACTAAAAAGACTGAGATTAAATCATTATCAAACATAATAAAATGGTGTCACAGATTTGAGTTTTGGGAATTTTGTGTGTGTGTGTGTGCGCGCACACACATGTGCGAGTATGTGCTCAAATCTGTAATCCCAGCACTGGGAGGTGGAAGGAAGAAGCTTGCTGTGAGTCTGAGGCCAGTTGAGGATACACAGGGAGCCCTGTGGCATACTGAGCAACAGTGTGAGTCCTTCCTTGTCTCAGAAATGTAAAAGAAACAAAGAGCATTGGAGCTGAAAGGGCGTTTGGAGGTATTTACACTGCACAAGGTGTTAGCAGGTTTGGAGAGCTGAGAAGAGTGACCTAGAAATTCAACTACTGCATAGACACATTGGGTAAATTGTAGGTTGTCCTTAACCTTAGCTCCTTCATTTGCAGCTGGAGATGGTAACTATGTCATAAGATCTTGGGAAGGAATAGGAATGTTTACAAGCATCCCTCAGAGTAAACGTAGCATCTGGAATGTGGTGTGTACAGTTACCATAGCAAGAGCCCTCATTTTGATGAACAGAGAGTGAAATGGCCAGGTTTCAGATCACAGAGCTTGAGACACAAATGGCAGCCAGGTCAGGGACTGAGTTTTTAAATTTTTAGTCCAGTTTTCTTCATGCTACTTTGCAATGCAGTTGACTTTAATTTTGTAAATTATTTTAAATTATACATATACGTAAGTGTCTATGTGTGTGTGGAGTGTGGGTGCAGGTGCTCATGGAGGCCAGAAGTATCCCCAGGACCTGGAGATCCTGGTGTTGTGATCCAGCTGATACGGGTGCTGGGAATCAGACTCTGGCTCTCTGGAAGACCTGTGAGCCCTCCTAACTATTGAACCAGTCCCTGTTGGCCTCTGTCCTTTTTATTCTGTGTTTTATTTTTCATTATTTATTAAAAACGAAAAACAAAAAAACAGTACTAGACATGGTGGCACATACCTATAATTCCAGCACTTGGGAGACTGAACCATGTTGATGAGAAAACACAACTCTCTCCTCAAAGGGATGAGAGAGAGTTTTTTCCTGAAGCTAAATATAAGTGACCATAGCCTGGGAGCATAGAT
The DNA here is from genome assembly GCA_026225945.1 of Cricetomys ansorgei. Lineage (NCBI taxonomy): Eukaryota > Metazoa > Chordata > Mammalia > Rodentia > Nesomyidae > Cricetomys > Cricetomys ansorgei. Next base: position 3,338,335 of record JAMJFZ010003384.1, read on the forward strand.
TTTAGGTCACCCCAGATTCCATGTTCCACTATGGAAGCTAGTAATAGAACAAAGAAAGTCATAACTCAGCTGGGCGTTGGTAGTGCACGCCTTTAATCCCAGCACTGGGGAGGCAAAGGCAAGTGGATCTCTGAGTTTGAAGCCAGCCTGGTCTACAGAGTGAATTCCAGGACAGTCAGGGCTACACAGAGAAACCCTGTCTCGAAAACTAAGAGAGAGAGAGAGAGAGAGAGAGAGAGAGAGAGAAGGAATCATAAATCAAGATGACACATCCATCGGTGGAGACATGAGAAAGGCGGGAACCTCTGATGATGTTATCTGATGACACTCTGCTTTGGGGTTGGTGGATGATACTGGTGTGCTAAGTTAAGACATTCCAAGAGAAGTCAGTGCTCTGTACATTCCAAGTGATTTCCCCAGTGGGCACAGAGCTATCAATCAGCAACAAAGCAGGGCAGTGAATGGCTATTAAGAAGGCTAAAGGCGGCCCAAGATCTTTTCTGTCTGGACTTGCATCATTCCCAGCTCTCCACAGTCACTAAAGATCTAACCAGTCAGTCAGCCTTGCAATCAGAAGGTTCAGCTTCTTCCTGGGGATGTTTTATAGTCAGGAGAACCCACCTTCACAAGTTTCAGACTAGTCTGGGCCACATAGTGAAGCCCTGTCTCAAAAAAGAGTAAGTTGGGGACTGGTGAAGCACCTCAGTGGTTAAGGGCATGTACTGCTGTCCCAGAGACCTGGGTTCATCTCCCAGCACCCATATGGCTTCTCACAACTGTCTGTAATTCCAGCTCCAGGGATGCCCTTTTCTGTTCTCTATTGGGTACCAGGTATGTACATGGTAAACTTACATGTAGGCAAAAACACTCATACACATAAAGTAAAAACAATAAATCATTTTTAAAAAAGAAAAAGTTGTATTTGCTTGCTTGCTTGCTTGTTTTCAGAGTGAAAGCAAAAGAAGGAAAACCATGCCAACAGCACCCCACCACCCCTTCCACACATCCACCTTTTCCTTTCTTTGGGGCGGTAACTCCTCTGGTGCACAGGTAGGAGGAAACGTTCAGGAGAGAAGGCTTAACTGACTGGCTTACCCATCTGCTGCCAGCTCTGGCTCTGAGTGGTGAGGAATGTATTCTGAACCCTTTTCCTTGGAGCTGTGAAAATGGCTCAGTGGTTAAGAGCACTGACTGGTCTTCCAGAGGACCCCAGTTTGCTTCCTAGCACCCACATGGAGGCCCAAACCTTTTGTAATCACAGTTCCAGAGGGTCTGACCCAATCTCCTGACTTCCACAAGCACCAGCCACATGTGTGGTACATGTGCATACATGCAATCAAACACTCGTACCCAAATATAAAAATAAATAAATTTTAAAACAAACTAAAACTCCCTTCCTGACACTAAAAGCCTACTCTCAAGGTTTGGGCAAAGCTTGTAGCAGTTAAAGGACAAAGGATGTGCAGTTTAGTAATTGAGGAATTGAGATACCTAACCCCTCATCCCTGTGTGTCGGGGTTTCTGGGGATTAATCTCGGGTCATTAGGCCTGAAAAGTGCCTTTACCTACTGATTAAATAAATAGGTTTTCTTACTCAGTGGTACTACAGTGGAGGTCGTCAAATACAGCAGTCACGGACAACGTTCCGAGTCAGCAGCCTAGGTGGGGAGAATTAGAATAGTTGCGGAATCTTTGGCCTTTCTCCTGTTGACCTCCTCTCTTGAAACTATTTTCCCATGGCTCCTCTGTCACACACACCTTTTGTCTTTGTGCCTCTCTTTCTTCCTAGGTTCTTTTTTGGTTGTAGTTTCTTAGATATCTTTTTCTTTCTTTCTTATTTTCTTTCTTCTTAAAGTGCTGAGTATTGAACCTGGTGCATTTTAGGCAAGTGCTCCACCAACGGGGGGAAGATCCTTAGAACCCTTTATTTTTTTTATCTTGAGACAGCACCCCATTAACTAACCTAGCATGGGGTTTGGAGAGAGGGCTCAACGGTTAAGAGCATTGGTTGTTCTTCCAGAGGACCTGGGTTCAATTCCCAATACCCACAGAACTGCTTACAACCACCTGTAACTCCAGCCCTAGGGTGTAGGACACTCCTGTCTGGCCTCTGTAGACACTGCATGCATGTGACTGTGTACACACACAGACATACATCCAGACAAAACACACATATGAATTAAAAACAAATAAATCCTTTCTAAAAGATACTCAAGATGGCCTTTAATTCATTCTGTAGCTCAGACATGCCTTGAACATGCAATCCTCCTGCCTCAGCCTCCGCCTCCTCAATAGCTGGGTCTACAAACCTACAGACCTGGCTGGTTTTGTTTTGTTTTTTGAGATAGGGTTTTACTATATAACCTTGACTGGCCTGGAACTTTGCCTCTGCCTCCCTGAGAACTGGAGACAGAGAGAGAGAGAGAGAGAGAGAGAGAGAGAGAGAGTGCAGAGGTCAGAAGAGCATACTGGATCCCCAGGAGCTGCAGTTATGAGTTGGTGGTTGTGAGCCACCCAGTGTGGTGCTGGGAATTGAACCCCGGCCCTCTGGAAGAGCATGTGCTCTTAACCACTAAGCCGTCTCTTTTCTTCCGTTTTAACTACATCAATTTCCTAAAAGCTCCTAAGTCTCTGTCAGCCCAGAATTCTTCCTTGAGCCTGTATATCCATCTGCTTAGCAGTTACTTCCACTTGGATAATTCAAATACACTTTGTCTTAATGTTTTTAAAGCCAACTGCATTATTTTCTTGTCAAACCTACTTGTTTTAGTCACTCTTGCTAAGTGGTTCCATTGTCTTCCTGATGCCTGCAAGCATAGAGCCTCACTCTGAATTTTTCTCCTTGCCCCTTAACATACACAGTTAAGGGAGGTTGTTACTGTTGTTTTTGTTCATCTGAAACATCAATAGCTAGAGCCTTCTGGTAGCTCTGCTTCTGCTTCTGTCCCTATTCAAATTTGTCCTCCCATTAGTTACTAAAATCGCCTGTCTGAAGCATAGATCTCACCATTAAACCCCGCTGAAAATGTTTAGGTTGCTCTCAGTGACGCCAGCGTAACATTTAAATTTCTTAAAACCCCTCCCCCCCCCACCACCCCCCCACAGGATTTCTCTGTTGTAACTCTGGCTGTTCTGGAACTCACTCTGTAGACCAGGCTGACCTTGAACGCATAGAGATCTGCCTGCTTCTGCTTTCCCAGTGCTGGGATTAAAGGCGTGCGCCACTACGCCCGGCCCCAGCTCTTTTCTTAATGTGCCGATGTATCTTTTCTGACCTGTCTCCTGCATGTCTTTTCCTCATTCTTTCCTCTGCATGGCAGCAGTTTTCTTTTAGGTCTTTCGTGGATGATTGCTCTTCTGCAGGCCTGCATAATTCCTTGCACTGCATAGGTACTTGTTTGTGCATTGAAGGACTGTGCGAGATACAAATAGAAGACTAACTGGGCTAGAATGTTCTAGGTTAGAGCCTATAGTGTAGGACCCCAGGATGCTGTAACCTTACCTAGGGACCTAGAGAGCTTCCAGTTCATCTGGCCAAGTAGGTATATAAACCCTGCTGATTTCATAACATTCCTTTCTGCTCTTGGTACAGTTCTGGGAACTCATGTCCCTGCACGGTCTTGGCACCGAGGAGACAGAGCTAGTCTTAGATTTGATACTTAGGGCAACAAAGATTCTGTCTGCAGACCCAGATTGAGTAAGCAATATGGTTAAAAGAGAGAGCTGGCATGGTACTGCAGACATGCTAATCCCAGCACTTGGTAGGCTGAGGCAGGGGGGTCTTGAATTTGGGCTAGCCTGGACGACACAGTGAGGCGCTGTCTCCAAACAAACAAATAAACAGATCTAGACTCCGGAGCTTAAGCAGCCTGGTCAGAATCCCAGCTGTTTCTCTCAGTGGTGAATCTCCCTGCCTCAATTTCTCCATCTGTAACATGAATAGAAGACTGGCCCCCAATGTGTTCCTGATATAGAGGAAATACAAAAGTAAAAGGTGGTCACTGTTATGATTTCTGATATTGAAGGAAATAAAGCTGGTCTTTGGGGACTTCAGGTGATAGGCAGCTGTGGGTTTAACCTAGTTGAGATAGAGGTAGCCACGGCTCCTTTTTAACCTCTGGTCCTGAGATCAGGCCTAGCTGGTTTTACACCTGAGTGACTCAGTCATCTCTCTCTGTGGAATGAGCAAGAATAATGCTTTCTTCCAGTAAGATCTATAGGAATTCAGTACACGAGGCTGACTGTCTCAGCTGGTCTTCAGTAGACATAGCCTCTAGTGCCAGTGATGGAATGGACTTGCTAGCAAGGCCAGAGCTTCCAGCAGAAGGTGTGACCCAGATGACAGTTGTGTCTTCCACCTCAAGATCCACATCAGAGGCATGTGTCTTCCTACTTCAAAGGTCCGGACTAGAAGTGAATCTACCCCCTTCAAGCAAAAAAATTCCTCACAGGTGGGTCCCCCCACCATTTCTTGTTTGTAGTTCATTCCAGATGTAGTCAAGTTGACAACCAAGAATAGCCATCCTAGCCAACAAAGAGCAACTGTCTGGCTATGCAGTTAAATGGGAAATGCAGACTAGGCCCAGAGAGTAGCTAGTGTGAAGGCCCTGAGGTGGGGTGTATATCTGGATGGGAGGGTAAAAGTAGGTAGCTCATATGTTGGGAACTTTTGAAGTAATGGGCACTGAATAATCTCCATTCCTCTGCTTGGCCCCCTATGTTTCACTCCCAGTGGCCATCCCCAGCCAGCCTTTCCCTCTTCTTTGCTGCTGATGGTGGGAGCTTGGCAAATACTTGTTAGGGCAGAGTGATGGTTCCAGAAGACAATATACAGTTTATCAGTATTGAATTTTGTAGCTGACTGCCACTGTTGTAGGAAGCTGACCAGGCTTGGCAGTGTGATTTGCTAATTCAATAGTCATCATTTGTACTGGAGCTCTGTAATGCCTCTGCTACTGACAATGCAACCCTGAGGTGTCTGAGAGATAAAACGGGCTCGGGAAGGGAAAATGAACCAGTGGGAACCCATGATTCTGGCATGCTGGACAGAAGAAGGAATAATTTAGCAACAGTAGCTTTCTTTAAAAACTATAAAACTTTAGAAATCCAGCCTGAGGGCTGGGTTGTGGTTAGTAGTAAAGCCCTTGATTATCATGCTCACCACCATTTCTTTCTCTATGTGCGTGTGTGCCTGTGTGCATGTTTTTGTGTGTGAGTGTGTGTGTGTGTAGATCAGAGGAGGACATTAGGTATCCAACTTTACCACTTTCTACCTTATTCTGCAAAAACAGGGTCTTTCACTGAACTAGCTAGCAACCAGCAAAACCAGGAGTCCTCCTGTCTCTGACCACCACAACTCTGGGGTGAAAGGTGTGTGTGGCCCTGCCTAGCCTTTTATATGGGTGCTAGAGATTTGAAGCAGATCCTCATGCTTGTGAAGCAAGTGTGCTTACCTGCCTAACTGTCTCCCCAGCTCTCTTGTTTGTTTCGGAGGGGTGTTAAAAAGGATTTTAATATCTTAAAGTATGCAAGTTAAGAGGAAGATTTTATTTTTTTGTTATTTTAGGAGAAAAAAGTAAAAAATGTAAGATACACATAGGGCATAGATGTGGGCCTCTCAAAGAAGAGTTGCAGAAAGTAGGGTATACTGTGAGTCTGGCTATGGGATTCTCAACAGAGTGGCTTCCTTTGTGTGTGTGTGTGTGTGTGTGTGTGTAGAACAAACAACTGTATCCTGTAAGAATTTCTAGTTTTTTCTCACACTTTCTCTGATTGAGAAGGGACTTCACTTTGTTCCCCTTTATCCATGAATGAGTGGGCCAAGAAAAAATGGGCAATAGGCAAGTGGGCCATCATGAGAGTGATGTCCAGAGGCTCATGGAGGCTGGCTTAGGGTCTCTTCATGTCAGTGGGTCACACGTCCCAGCTGCTGTAAGATGTCTTGGGGCTGGAGTGATAGCTCTACGGTCCAGAGCAATTAACTGCTTTTGCAGTGGATCCAGGTTTGATTCCCAGCACCCACAGGGCAGCACACTGTTGTCTGTAACTCCAGTCCAGGAGGATCCGGTGCCAGGTATTCACATGATACACATGCATGCAGGCATGCAGGCAGGCAGGCAGGCAGGTAAACACACAGACATACACATAGACACGCAGACACAGACAGAGAGACAGAGGCTGAGAAAGGGAGACAGAGATTATTCTGAGGTCAGTGGTGCAGAGGTTAAGTGACCTTGGGGATTTAGTAAAGTGAAAACAGAAAAGGAAGCTCGCTAGGATTGTAGCCAAAGTCCCTGGAGGTGCTGGGAGTCTCTGAGACTGAGTGGGATTGAGGCTGTGATGGAAGCAGAAGCTCTGGGTTCATAGCAGAGCAGTACTGTGGAGTATGAGGGCATTCTAGAAGAGAGGGCAAAGACAGCTAGAACAGAGTTCTGGAGCAGGATGCCGAGAACAGTTGGGAAAACCATGTGAAGCACAAGCCCCTGCTATGACTCACCACCTTCATGGGTGCAGGTAGCCTCCTGAAGCCTCAGACGCTGCAGGGTCCACACGCCGGTGAAGGCGAGGACGGGAGTGGGAAAGACCAGGCCAGTAAAGGGAGAGTCTGTCAAGGTCCTTGGGGGCTCTGTGTCACTAACTGACTATCCCTCTCCTGGCCTTGTCTCCCAGGTGCCGAGATTACTGCAGTACCCGTCCAGATCCCCGGTTGACTAGATGTTAGACTTGATGGTTGCTAATGTCTCTGTCCTCTGAAAGTGTTGGTCTGTGTGTACAAGACAGTCTTATGACTTGACACAAACTAGAGTCATCAGCGAGGAGGGAGCCTCAGTTGAGGAAATGCTTCCATAAGATTGGGGTACAGGCAGGTCTTTAAGGAATTTTCTTTTTTTCTTTTTCTTCTTGGTTTTTTGAGACAGGGTTTCTCTGTTGTAACTCTGGCTGTCCTGGAACTCACTCTGTAGACCAGGCTGGCCTTAAACTCACAGAGATCTGCCTGCCTCTCCCAGTATGATCCCTAGGCTGTTGCTGGCCCTGGGCTCTATAAGAAAGCAGGCTGAGCAAGCCATGAGGAGCAAGTAAGCAACACCCCTCCATGGCCTCTGCATCAGCTCCTGCTCCAGGTTCCTGCCCTGCTTGAGTTCCTGCCTGACTTCTTTTGATGATGAGCTGTGATGTGGAAATGTAAGGCAAACAAACCCTTTCCTCCCCAGGTTTCTTTGGTCATGGTGTCTCATCACAGCACTAGTGACCCTAACCAGGACACTGCAGTTCTAAAGACTGACAGGCTTCTCCACTGGGAGCTGGCTTGGTACTTCTGCTTTACATCTGGACAATCGAGCTCTTTGTGGTGGTGCATGCCTTTAATCCCAGCACTAGGGAGACAGATGCTGGTGGATTTCTGTGAGTTCAAGGCCAGCCTGATCTACATGGTTAGTTCCAGGAGAGCAAGGGCTACATCAACAGACCTTATCTCAAAATCAAAAACAAAAAAAGAATCCTCTTCAGTTTGAGACAGTGATTTGTCTGCCAGTTTCTACACCAAAATTTCCCTGATCACTTGATGGTGTTTTCTACAAAGCAGAATACTTTGTGGGAAGAAAGGAACATTAAGGGCTGCAGGTATAGCTCATGGCAGAGTATTTATATAACTTACACAGTGTCATGGGTTCAGTCCTTAGACCTAGTGAAGAGGAAGAAGAGGAGGAAGAAGAAGAGGAAGGAGGAGGATGAAATCAAATTAAAAGGTAGAAGCTAGGCTTGGTGGCTCATATCTTTAATCTTAGCACTCAGGAATATTGCTGTGGGTTCAAGGACAGCCTACGCTTTGAAGTCAGCCTGGACTACATAGCAAGACCTTGCCTCGAGAAAACAAAAAAAGGTCATTGAGTTGGCTCAGCATGTAAAGGTACCTGCTGCCAAACCTGACAACCTGAGTTCTACCCCAAGGATCTATAAGGAAGAACAGAACTGAGTCCTGCAGGTTGTTCTCTGGTCTCTACATGCTCTGTGGCATACACGTGCCCCTGCCAAAAAATCACACACACACACACACACACACACACGGGGTTCCGTGTCCTAATAAGTTTGCAAATAGGTGGGTTAAACATTGTTAACAATTGTTGTTTTTTTAAATGTAATGTTGTGTTTTTTAAAGATTTATCTATTTTTATGTGTATGAGTATACTTTGGCTGCATGTGCGTAAGTGCACCATGTGTGTGCCTGGTGCCCATGGGAGCCAGAAGAGGATGACTTGGGCCTCGTGGAGCCCAGAATCTTCTGCTGACCTGGTCTGAGGGTCAGTCTGAGGCAGACACATAATAACTGTTGATCGCTGTTTTGGAGTGGGCTTCCTTCCTTTCTTTTTTTCGTGGGAACCTTGTTTATTTGTTTGTGCGCGAGCATTTGCACATGTGTGTGGGTACATATGCTATGGCGTGCACGTGGAGGCCAGAGACACTTGCTGGAGTCAGGTCTCTCCTTCTACCGCGTGGTTCTCAGGAGCTGAACTCTGGTTGTCCTGTTTGTCCGCAAGGGCCTTCATCCACTCAGCCTGCCGCTGTCAGAGTCCCCCATCCTGGGCTCTGAGCTGGCCTAAGGGTGGGGCAGAGGTAAGCGTGCTGATAAGGAATTACCTATGTCGTGCTCCAGTAGGAAGGCTGTGTCGAATTCACTTGCCTCTCAGTGTTTAACACCCCATTTTCCATGCCAGTCCCCTCTACCTGCAGCCCTGCCTGTCTGTCACCACCTTGTCTTTTTGTCCATCATCCCTCCTTTGGGTTCCTTCTATCTCCTCTGTGTTCTAAGCAGACAGGCTCCCTCTCTGCTATCCATATCTCCACTTGTCTCCTCATCCCCTCTGCCCCCAGCCTGGCAGCCTGCCCTGTAGGAATGTTAATTAGTATTCACGATTTAATTAATTCAGTAGCTAATTAATGATTGGGGACTGGGGGGTGGGGAGCTAGGATGCTGGGGCGTTGTGAGCTGAAGGTGGCAGAGAGAAGTAGCCCAGGCTTGCAGAAGGCATCGCAGATGGCAGTGTGGTGGCTGGCACGGTGCCCACTGCCATGGATGCAAGCACACTTGCGCGCACGAACACGTACACACAGAAAACCGGAAAGGGTGATGGAGGAATAAAATCAAGAGCAGAGGGAGAAGGGCACAGGGGCCCCGGGAGCCGGGGCTGGGGGGCTGGGGGTGGGGAAGACTCCAGAGCTGTTTGAATCTACTCCGGAAGTGGAAGAGTAGGAAAAAAAAGAAACAACCACAGGCGCAGAGAGAAGAGAGCTCTCCCGGTACCCCACCCCACCCCACCCCCACCCCGCCCCAGCCACCCCTCCTCCTTGGCATGGGATTCATGGGCACCAGCTGAGGACAGGGACCCCTCCCTCTGCCTGCCACATAAATATTGGCACCGAGGACCCAGACTCTGAAGGACAGGGCATTCCAGAGAAAATAGTTTTCATTTTAGGTTTCCTTTTAATATGTATATATGTATATGTATATATATATGTGTATATATATATATATATATATATATATATATAATATGCTATATTATATATATAATGTATATTATATGTATTTAAATTGCACCTGTTTTGGCATGAGGGTGAAGGAGAGTAAAAGAAGGTGACCGAGCCAAGAGGAGAGAGAACACAGATGGCTTGGTGGTGGTATGGTGTGGTGAGTTATGGGGAGAAAGAAGGGGGTGGTACAGGGTTTGGGGTGGGTGGAATGAGGACCCTGTCTTCCTCTTTTCATTTTACTATGGTTGAAGGAGAAAGAGAAAGAAAGAGAAAGAGAGGAAGGGGTGGGGAGAGAAGCGAGACAGATGGCAGAGTGGAGAGGCGGCAGCCAGTGCCGGCCCTGCCCAGCCTGGGCGGACCCAGCTTCCCCCGCCTGCCAGCTCTCCAAATGCCACCCTTCCCCCATCTTCCCCTCTCCCCATCCCCCCAGCTTGGCACTGATCTCAGGGAGAGAGAGGGAGGGAGGCTGGGCAAAGAGCATCTGTTCCCTCCATTCTCCTAGCTCCATCGGCTGCCAACCTAGGGCCATCGCCTACCTCCATCACCTCTTCGCCTGCCTGCCTACCACCCAATCCCAAATGGGTGCTGGATCAGGTGCCGAATCTGGCTGCCTCCTCGGGTACCAGTCACTGCATTGCTGTGTGTCTGCCACCGCTGCCTGGCACTCATGGGGCCGTGTGTGTATGTGTGTGTGCGCGCGCATGTACATGTACGCATACGCGTGTGTTGTATGTGAGCCTCCTGGGCATGGGTGGGGGTTGGCATTGCGGTTGCCACTGTAGCATCCAACTAGAAGGACAGAAGGACAGAGTGGAAGAAGGAGGGGAGAGGTCTGGGGCCCTGGAGGGGAGAAGAGGGTGCATGAGTTGCTTCGTGCTGTCTGCAGGCATTGGCACTGCAGCTGCCACCCTTGTACCCATGGAGATGGGAAGGGATGGACGGAGGGGGCAGTGACAGGAGTCCTTGTGCTCTGGGAGGAAGGTGCAGCACACAAGGGCTGTTGGCATCACAACTGTTGGCTTATGCCCAGATCTGGGGTGCTGGGGACTAGGGGCCGAGGAGGTGGAGAGGAAGGGATGGAGGTGCTGCTGCTGCTGTCGCTGCCCTCTAGGATGAGCTCTGAGAAGTGTCTGGACTCTGGAGGAGTTATCTCTGTTCCAGACTGGGGACTGACGGGATGGAGAGTAGATGAGGAAGTGCCAAGAAATCGTAGGAAAGGCGGGAGGGTGGACTGTGCCACTACTACCCAGGGAGAACTTGTCTGGGCCGGCAGTGTGGCCTTTGTGAGGACGCTGCCAAAGACAGCGGGGGAGCTGGCCCTGGCCATGGAGCCTGGCGTGGCCCTGGCATTGCGTGGCATAGGGAGGGTGACAGCGCCCCTCCAGTTTGGCTGAGAGGGTTGTTGTGCCAGGAGTTAGGTGGTGAGATGAAGGAGGTTTTATTTGGGAGAATAGACTTGTTTCTGCCAGGTCCTCCTTCCCATTCCCTCTTAGGCATGGAGAGCTGAACGACAGATGGAGTGCCGCCTGAGGACAATGGAGGAAGCATGCCATTGCTAACACGCCAAGGAAGAAGAGTGGTGAGCCCTGGCAGTGCTGGCCCCCAGTCATCTCCCCACTGAAGATGGCCCCTTCCCCTAGCCGGGCCTCCGTGCACCATCATCGCAGGTATGTCAGGGAGGGACGGGGTTGCATGTGGAGCTGGGCTGGGAAATGGGAAGGGTACCTCTTTGTGGATCCCATCTGGGCTGTCCACTCTTACAAGTGTGGCTGATTTTCCTCCCTGTGCCTCCTTCTCCTCCCCGCCTCCTCGCCTTCCCCCTCTCTCCTCATCACCATCTGGGTCCTACTGCTTGGCACCCAACCAAGTAGATGCCGCCATACTTGGCAGTGTTGTGCTGGCATGTGACCAGTGACTCAGGTTCTGGCACTGCAGCAAACCCAAAGCCGCCAAACTTGCACATGATACCACTTGGTGACGACGAGGGAGAGGGGTCATGTGCACAGAAGTGCCAGGCACGGGCTGGAGCTCCATGCTGGGAAGTGGCACGAGAGGCTGCCCTTCACAGATGGACCGAAGCCAGAGCTCACTAACACACCCGCCTCTGCCGCTCTCCACACTGGACACACAACTCCTTCCTTTACTAGCTCCAGTAAGGGGATTTAGATGGCACTCTACTGTTTTGAGCAGCTATGCAAAGGAATCTAGAGCACAGTGGGATAAGGACATCATTTACTGCCACACACAGAGCCAGTGGCTGTGTGCTTCTCTGGGCAGCTAGGACAGAAAAAAAAAAAAAAAGAGGAGAGTGGAAAGGCCTTGGAGAGAGGCCCAACAGTTATGCTGTCACTCGGACTGTACCAAAGAGAGTGAAAGAGAGACCCTTTGAGTTTTGCTATTGGGGAGAGGGCTGGGTTTTACACATATGTATTTCCTGCTATCTTGTGGTTAAGATGAACTGGTCCCTTGGCCTTTGTTACGATGGTCCTAGAAGGATGAGAGGCACTTTAGAACTAGAGGTGGTGTTGGGAAGACAAAGGCACCTGGGACTTCTATAAAGACTGTAAGCTTTTATGTTTAGTGATTTCTCAATGGCACCCCAAATAGGACTGGATTAATTTCTGTCTTTGAAATCTACTCTTGGGAGGCCAAGGTCCAACACTGATGGTGACAGAGGAGGCGGCGCTTTGAAGAAAAATCTCCAATGTCTGTGGCAACATACACCAGCCCCCGAAACATTTAACCTTAAACTGCCATCTGCAAGAGTCTTCAGTAGCACTGGATTTCCCTGATTCTTGGGTAGCCAGAGGTTGTAGGCCATCAATCTGGAAGATCTGGAGAAAATTTTGGCTTTGGGTAATGTCAAAAGGAGAGAGACTAGATGGCTCTCAGAGATAAGGCCTGCTCATGGGACATGATCAGGTTTGTGGCCCATACTGGGCGGAGCTGCGCCAGGCTGGGGAAGTTCTGATCTCAACATCCCTGGAAGCGGTTGGCAGCTTCAGAAGAAGCAAGCTTCCCAGAGGAGAAGAGAAAGCAGGAGGTCTTCAGTCAACCGGGTAAGTGCATAGTGCTTAAGAATTGTTTTCTTCTGTAAGAGAGAAGCCACCATAAGCACATGACACCACCAGATTCTAGCAGACTGGAAGGTTGAAGGTATGTGTCAGGGTAACAAAGATGTCACCCTGATGCATCTGAGGAGGAAAAAAAATAGACTTGAGTATAGCTTAGTGGTAGAGCACTTCCCTAGCATTCTGGTGTGAGGTCTTGGGTTCACTTCCCAGCGCTAAAAGGAAAAAATAATTTGGAATGATGCTAGTCGCTGTGTGGGAGGCCTCAGATGCAGCAGAGTTGTCCTAGGGACTGGAGAGCTGGACAGGTCACAGATATGTATGGGGTTGGGCTCTCTGGGATGGTAGCTCTCAGACAGTCAGTCAACAGCGCAGATCACTTCAGCAGGAGTTTCTGATTCACTTGGTGTTAGTGTGGTCCAGAAATGGACATTTAATTAAGTAATTATTTGTGGTATTAGGAATTGAACCTGGGACTTGTGCATGCTAAACTAGCACTCTGTCATTGAGTTATGTCCTCTTTTTGCTTTTTATTTTGCGATGGGGTCTTGCTAAGTTCAAGGATGGCCTAGAACTAACTCTGTAGCCCAGGCTATCTTAAATGTGGGAGTCTTCTGCCTCAGCCACTCTAGAAGTTGGAATTACATGTCTGTACCAATAGACTTATCTTAGGATACATTATTTTTTAAAATTATTTATCTTTATTTTGTGTGCATTGGTGTTTTGCCTGCTTGTTTATCCGTGTGAGGGTGTCACAGCCCCTGGAACTGGAGTTACAGACAGTTGTGAGCTGCCGTGTGCTGGGTGCTGGGAGTTGAACTTGGGTCTTCTGGAAGAGCAGCCAGAGCTCTTAACTGCTGAGCCACCTCTCCAGACCCTTAGGATACATTTTAAACAAACACTCAGGTAATCAGGATGTAGGTGAACAAACTTTGGGACAGATTGTTCCATGAGATGGCATTCACCTTCTAGGGCAGTCAGTCTCATCTGAATTTCCCTTGTCTTTGTGTCTCTGCTGTTCCTCAACCACCCTCATGTCACGCCAATGATATGTGTGCTGTGGGGTATACGCATGCGTGTGTTGAGTGAGGGCAGTTGGCAAAAAGGGAGGGGAGTTATGAGGTCCAGTTAGGACATATAACTTGTGAGAACAGTGATTGCCATTGGCAGAAGACCTCCCCTAGTAACACTTTCAAAGTCCGGCTTCCTTCTCCTCCCAGTTCTGATTGCTGGCTGCCATGTGTTTCTGAAAACTTCCTGTGGAGAGCCATGAGATTAGGAGCATTGCTTGATGTCCTCTGTGCTCCTGTGAGATGTATATGGATTTTATGGAGAAAGAGAGATAGATCCTACTCATCTGTTTCTTTGGAGACCTGGGTTGTGAAGTAGGAGTTGGCAGTGCATAGTGCTGGGCCCATGGCAGTATTGACAAACACCCTACAAGTTGCAGATGCTACCATTGCAACTGCTTGAGTCATTTGGAGGGATATATCCATTCTTCAAGTTCATTGGAGAAGATGCCATGCAGGGTTTGCTAGAAAAGGATTATAGATTTAAAGATGTGGGGCAACAGTGAGCCCCAGCTGACCACCATTTCTGTATGTTAGCCATTGGGAAGAGTATATATGGTTGGATAAGTCTGTGTTGCTTCCCCCACTCTCCTTGGACAGGTTCAGCTTCTTTCTGTTCTACTTATAATCACTCCACTAACTTCTAGCCAGATACCTCTCTGTCACTGGGGAATCACACAAAAACCTATCTCATACTAGCAGGGAATAATGTTTGTGTTTTGGTTAGAGAATTAGCTGTGTCCTTCTGTATAAAGGAGAATCACAGAGTGGTCACACAACTGAGATACCTAATTTTGTCACTCAATGTTATGTTTTTGGGAAGTGTACCTTGCCTTAGTGCCACAGGCCTGTAACCTCAGCTGCTCAGGAGGCTGAGGCAGGAAGACCTTGAGCTTAAGAGTTGTTTGAGCTACAAAGCAAAGTTCAGACCCTGTCTCAAAAGAACGAATTGATTAAAAATTAAAAAGAAAAAGAAAGAAAAAGGAGTCAATTGTGCTTGCTTGTAATTTTAGCTACCAGGACATGGGGGCCAAAGACTTAGAGTTCAGGGTCATCCAGAGTTTAAGTCTGGCTTAGTATATTTGAAGATCCTATATTTTATTTATTTATTTATTACAATTTATTTATATTTATTCTATGTGCATTGGAGTTTGCCCTGTATGTGTGTCTGTGTGAGGGTATCAGCTCCTCTGGATCTGGAGCTATAGACAGTTGTAAACTGCTATGCAGGTGCTGGGATTTGAACCTGGGTCCTCTGGAAGAGCATTCAGTGCTCTTAACCGCTGAGCCATCTCTCCTGCCCCGAGACCCTATATTTAAAGAAATAACAATAAAAGCAGGGGTGGTGTTGTGTGGAACTGGGGCTGCAGCTCAGTGGTAGAGCTCTTGCTTAATGTTCACAGGGGCCCTGGATTCGATCCCCAGTTCCACAAAAGTCGTAGGCTCTCGCAAGAGGAGTCTCCTCTCAGTGTTGCTCTTTTCTTCTTCAAACCTAACAGACCTTGGCCTAGCTTTCCTAAAGGTCCTCTCCCAGAGTTTCTTTATCTTCTCATATTGTATCCTCGCTCTGCTTCTGTTGGTGCTGCTCCTGGCTCTCCTACCCTCATTTGGTAAGAACTGCTGCCGTAGTGATGTAGCCTTTCTTCCCATTTCAGTCTCCTAGAAATGGCAGCCTTAGAGCCAGAGGTTTCTGACTAGTTTCTGAGATGTGTCCCCTGACTCCCCAACACCAGACCTGAACAGAGTCCCAGCCCAGTCTAGTCCCACCCCAGTTTCAGGGTGATATAAACGTTTTATGAAAAGTTTCCTTGACTTTTCATCTACCTTTCTCAGACATAGGCGACAATCATTTACAGCCTTTGCCTCATGAGTTAATAGTGTTCCACACTGTCCTGAGACTGGCTGTATTTGTGAGCTTTCTCTGTCTCAATTCACATGAGGAAAATTAGCATTGTGAGGTTTTTACAGGCGAGTGCTCTTCCCCTCACCTACAGCCTCAGTTTCTAGAAGGTATTGCTTCTTAAGGGCATGAAGGTTGTTACCTCAGGGGATGTTCTTATGCATGCATAAGCACTGGTGTGCGTGCGTGTGTGCGTGTTTGTGTGTGTGTGCACATGTGTGTGTGTGTGTGTACATTCATCTCTCTGCAGAGCTCTTGGCTGGGTTCTGCTGCTCCTTCTGAGAATGGACCTGTTTTGTTGGTGAGGATTCTGTTTCAGTTCATATGTGAATTATGATTTTGTTTTTTTGAGATAGAGTCTTACTGTAAATCCCTGGTTGGCCTGGAACTTGATTTGTAGACCAGACTGGCCTTGAGGTCACAAAGATCCATCTGCCTCTACATCCTGAGTGCTAGGACTAAAGACATGTGCCACCACACCCAGCCTCGTATGTGAATATTTTTATACGGATGAATGACTAGATGAGCAAATGTCTTGAATTAGCAGGGTGATGAGGACTTGGTGATCTTGTCTGACACTAAAGAATAGAAAGAATGAAGAGCTGGGGCTATTATGCCTAGAATAATTGGCTTTTTTGGTTCTTCTACATGCTTCTGTAAGTTCATCCCACAGCTAGAGGTTTGGGGTAAGAACCAATTTGTTCAATGATCCTGCTGCATATCTGTCCTATCTGATTACTAAGGCTTCAGATTTTTCTCATGTTTTTCCAGTGAACTTTGATTTTTGTTCCTGGCTGAGGATTGAGTACCTTGTGATCCTCCCACAGATTCTGGTTTAGAGCAGACAGGCAAGTTCATTCGTCCCTCCTTCCTCCCAGCAATGACCCTGGAGAAGGGACCTGGATTTGGGTTCTTCTTTAGGACTGTGAATGTTAGAAGTCCCAAGCCATGGAGGGCCCATCTTTTGAGCCCCTATTCAAGCTCCCTTTACAGACTGACCGAAGCATTCTTAGATGTCACTGTGTTATTTCATCTGTTAGTCCCCAAGATCCTGCTGACTTGATGGTCACTTCTGACACCAGGTCCCTGCTGTGAACTGTGAACTGTTATGGGAAGTGGGGGTGCCTGCTAAGTGTGACCTGAGAAAGACGACATGGCGTGCCTGGAGACTGTGTTGACTGACCTGCCAGCAGCTCCAGGGCTCCTGGGGAAGTGCAGTTGTTCAAGCAGTTTCTGTCTACTCTTGTGACTACATGGTGTGTCCCAGGCCAGGGTGTTTGGGTGTAAGAAGGAGCAGGAAGAGGGGTTTCTGGCATCAGTAACTCTTGGTAAAAACATTCATAGTTCAAACTTAATCCAGCCTAACCAGGCTAAAATGCATAACGTACATCTCTAATTATCCCAAGGCAGATGTTTACCAAGATTTCCTTTTAAAGTTTCTTCTTTTTCTCTTTTTCTTTTCTTTTTTATCTTTTATACACAAGTCACATTCCCAGAAAGCAGAGTGAAAAAAAGTTAAAATAAAAAACAAACCTTTTCCCTCATACACATGCTGCTAAGAAAATACTTTTATACATAGAATTTCAACAAGTGAGAGAAAAGGGTGGGGGTATGTGTGGCTGTGAGAGAGATGCCGAGAGTCAGGGACCACCGACAGCAGGCACCAGGCCACCGCGAGCTAGTTTTTCTCCCGTTGCCTACATTTGTAACTAGTATTTTTGGTATCAACAGAACTGGTTTCATCCTACCCTCAACTGGCTGGAGTTAGGAGCTCCTTAATTTTCAAAGTGAATGGCACAGGAGTTTAAGATTCTCCCCCCAAGTTTAAGATGCTCTCCCCCATCTCCCCTCTGCACTGGGGGATCCTGCAAAAGCTAAATTCTAGGGCAGACCGATGTGTATTAAATGGATAATTAACACATGAAGCTTGGAGGGACTCCTCAGGGTTAAGGGGAAAGATGAAATATCTGGAGGATGTAGGACATTTTGCAAGCCTTTCTTAGCTAAAATAAAACATCTATTAAGTCTCTCCTGGGCCACTTGGGATAGCTTTGGCGATTGCCAACATTACCCCCTGGTGGTTACACAGGAAGTGAGACTGGGTGAGGGAAGCTTCCCCTAGGACACTGCTCTCCTGCTGTGTCCCCTGGAGAGTGTTGTGCTTCAGGGAACCTCTTCCTACACATCTCCTCACTGGGTCCTTAGGCCTCAGCAATTAGGCATGGGCTTTGGGCAACATCTAGTCTCCAGTAGATTCTGATTAATGGAGGGGCTGGGCTGAGCTGGAGGGAGCAGGGGCAAGGGAGGGGGACTAAGAGGAGGAAAAGTAGATGGGAACAGGTGACCCTGCAAAGAAAGGCAAAGGGGGTCGCAGACAATCAGAAACAGCTCTGCGGAGGGAAAAGCAGCAGGCAAAAGAGATACACATCTTGATTTCAGAAACCCAAACTGCCCCCAACTGTGCCCTTCTTCCTGGGATGGCCAAGACTCACAGCACTAGGCTTTCTGATGACTGAGAAGGAGGGGATTATCACCTGTCCTGATAACATATTCACCTGGGGGACAGGGGTCATCTCTACATTACTAGCCCTGGGTGAAACCTCACCCAGCAGGTTGGAGGTTGCACTGCTTTCAGATCACCAGCACCCAGTGAGGACTTAGAGGCATCAGAGCTCAGATTGCAAGAAGCTCTCAAACAGGGGAGAGGGGACACAAGCAGTAAACCAAAACCAAAATTGGAAAAAAAAAAAAATCAGTTGTTTGATGGGAGTTTTCTTCTCTCTCTCTCTTCCGTATATTCCAGGTTTGTGTTTTTCTTTACTTCATTCCTCTGGTCTCTCCATCTCTCTTTTGTGTATGTGCACACTCTCTCTTGCTCTTATTTGGTGTGTTTCAGTTTTTTTTTTTTTTTTTTTTTTTTTTTTAAGAACTTTGGATTTGCCATTGGTGGGCAATGCTGATCCCCCAGGCTGGACGGCCCTTGGCTAGGGCAAGGGGCAGGCCCACGGCTGCTGAGAGGATCGCTGTGTTTAAAGCCTTTGAGAAAAAGTTACTGCAGTTTTTCCAGGGTATGGGGTGAGGATTGGTAGAGGGGTTCCTGGCAGCGGCTTCCCCAGGAGTCCAGGCCGCAAAGGTCCCATCAGGTGAGAGGGTTAGGAGGGAGGGGAGTCTGGAGAGTGAACAGGGGTTCGTCTCCCCTCGACTACCTCCAGTTTGGTTAGTTTTATGGGCTCCCTGCCCATCCCAGGCTCCAACCTTAGGAACCAACTGGGTTTTTGGAGTTTGTGAGTGGTCTACGCTCTGGACAAGGACCAGGAAGAAGGGGTGGCAAAACTGATTTTCCATCCCTCCCTTTTGTCTTGGGTTTTCTTTTCTTTTTTCTTCTTTTCTTTCTTTTGGCGTTTCTCAGTCAGTATACTAGCATGGGAAAGGTATGTGTTTACAGGGGAAAAGGGTTGGGAATTCAATGGGGGAAAGGGGAACAAAGCAGATGTGTATGTTAGGGCAGGGTGCATCTGCAAGGGGCTGAGGATGAGGGTCAGAGTGTCTGTGGGATGGGGAGGAGGCAGGACTCTGCTGGAGGTGGGGTGTGTGAAGCCCACTGAGGGTGGGAGTTGACCGACTCCCATGAGGCGGGCAGAACTGAAGGTTGGGGTGAGGGATCTGAGTTTCCACCGAACACAAGGGGTGCTCGGGAACCCTGAGGCCCTCTCTTGCCCCCATCTTGGTTTATCTGTTTATAAAGCTAGAAGTGTAGAGGTAGTAGTAGTTTTGGGGTTGGGGTCCGTGTGAGGTAATCTTGCTTCCTCTTTGGCAAAAGCCACGGCAGCCGGGACAGCAGTGGCGGTGTTGGTAACGGTGATGGGAGGGCCTCCTGGGGGCGGGGCCGCCTTGCGCCTGTGGGCTGAGGAGCGCAGATGGGAGGCGAGGGCTTCACGCCCACTCAGCAGCACCTCACAGGCCAGGCAGTGGTAGGTGCAGATAGGCACCCGCAATGGAGGGGGCATGGAACCCCCAGAGCCCCGCCCAAAGAAGCAGAAGGATCTCTGGTGGGCAGTGGCTGGGGCCTCGCCGTCAAATGCCATCTTGCACTGGCGGCACAAGTAGCGGTGAGTAACGTCCACGGTGGAGATGCCCGCCAGCAGCTCATCAGCCTCAGTACTCTCCCCCTCCCCCGGAGCCGGCAGCTCAGGAGGTTTTGGAGGTGCTGCGGCTGTAGGCTCAGGGGCTTGGGGTGGTGGCTGGAGGAGGGCATTGGGGAGCAGCCCAATGAGGGTCTGAGGTATCACTGGGTTCATGGGAAATAGCCCCTTCTTCATGCCATAAAGCTGTTGGAAGTAGGCTCCCTGTAACTGGGGACCAAAGACAGCTGGTGGTGCTGCCCCACCTGCAGGGGGCAATGGGAATGGCAGGAATTGCCCCCCCAACAGGGCTGGGACAGTGGCCTTCAATGCTTTCAGGTTCTTGAGGGCATCGGTGGAGGAGTTGGTAAGGGTTGCCACTGGCTTTCGCTCACCAGAGACTGTGTCTCCTGAGGGCTCAGTAGCTGGGCCAGGGGTGGGGTCAGCAGAGCTGTTGGTTTGATTGGACACAGGTCTCTGAGGTAAGGGGCGGCCTGGGCCAGCAGTCTGGACCACTGTGGTAGCAGGCAGGACTGAAGTGGCTAGGCCCAGGAGGCCTGAGGAGGCAGCAGGGCCTAGGAAGATGAAAGGAGTGACAGTCAGTGGCCTTCTGCCTCCCAGACCCTCCTGCTCCAGACTACCCCTCCTGCAACTCACCCCCACCCCCACCAGTCCAAGAGTCTGCAAGAAGGCTAACAGCCTGGGGAGAGCCATGAAGGGAAAGAGGCTTGCAGTTAGAGGACATGCTCTCTCAGGTCCAGCTCCTCCCAGCCTCCCCAACTCACCTGAATTGAAAGAAGCTATGCTTCCTAGTGGTGGCTGGGCCAGAGTTGGGCCAGGCAAGAGGACTGGAGCCAGGCGAGGCAGGGTCGGGGAAGCCCCCAAGGGCGCAGCGGCAGGTGTGCTGGTGGGTGGTCCTTTGGGAGCCAGTGGGGCCTCCGGTGCAGGAGCTAAGTCATAGCATTTGCTTTCACTCTTCAGCTGGGCTCGGACTGCCTCCTTGAGCTTGGCCAGGTGCTGGCGAGAGAAGAGGTGGCCTCGACAAGAGACATAGAAGTCATACTTGACATCACAGTAGGGGCAGTCGGTGCGCTGGGCTGCCAAGTTGCCTTCACCGCTGTCCCCACTCCCTGCAAGTGCTGTGCCCTGCAGTTTGGCTTTCTTCTCCTTGGCACGAGCATTTTGGAACCAGACCTGAATGACTCTTTTGGGCAGCCCAATTTCCTCCCCTAGCACCTCACACTCCTGCATAGTAGGGGTGCGGTAGGCTTCATAGCAGGCTTTCATGATCTTCAGCTGCAGGCTGCTCATCTGGGTCCTATATCGTCGTTGCCCCATGGCGTCTGGAACTCCAGCCCCACCTCCTGGTCCCCCACTGGTCCCTCCGGCCCCGGGGGACTCTGGTTCGACCAGGCTGGAAGCAGATGAATCACTCAGGTCTCCTGTAGAGGGACTGCAAGCCTCACTCTCTGGAGATGCTTTAGACGGGTCCTCTGGGCCCTCATCCTCACTGAGTGCGGGAGGTGGGAGGGGAAGAGGGAGGTCTGGTGTTGGTGCAGCAGCCTCTTTCCCAGGTGGGAGGAAAGACAGAGGCCCAGCAGCAGGAGTAACTGTGGGGTAGGGAAAAGCAGGAGCTTCTCTCTTTGGGGTTTCCTTCCCAGTCTCGTCTTCTATCTTGCTCAACAGGAGGTTGAATTTGGGGAAGGGTGCTGGGGTGGATGTAACAGTGGGTTTGACTGCTGGGCCAGCTACTCCCCCAGGGGTGCTTCGAAACTGGCCTTTTCTCTCCCGGGCTCTGGTGTTCTGGAACCAGACCTGCACTACTCGCTTTTTAAGCCCCACCTCCTCGGAGATGCAGTCGAGCATCTTCCGCGTGGGGTTGGAGTCCTGCATGTACCAACGGTACAGGATCTCCAGCTGCTCGGGCAAGATGGTGGTGCGCAGGCGCTTGTCTTTGGGGGGTTCACCCTCCCCTCCACCCCCTGCTTCACTGCCCGTGGGAGACAGGCTGCCGTCGTCATGCTTCCGCTTGAGGGGTGTCCCTGTCACTGATGAGGTGCCTGATGCTACAGGGTTTCGCTCCCCAAACACCAGCAGAGGCAGATCTAGGAGCTGTGACGGAGTACTGGGCTGCGCAGGTGGTAGGAGATGGAGTCGGTGGTGTGTGGTCAGGAGGTCCTGGCTGGGGAAAGAAACGGCACACTGGTCACAAGTGTGGGCTTGAGGCGAAGGGGGCGCCTTCCCTTCAGACTCTCTGCCTTCTGGCCTTGGCTGTACTTGGCTCAGGTCCTCCCCATCTGCGTGTTCTGGTGACGGGCCACCGTGCCTTGCTGCAGGTTCCAGGTTCCTTTCTTCCCCTTCTTCTTCTTCCCCCTCTTCGTCCCCCTCCCCCCTTTCCGCGCCGTCCTCTTCCTCCTCAGGAGGCTGGTCGTCGTAGCACTTCTTGAGGTGCCGCACTAACTCAAAAACGCAGGCAAACGTGGCCTGGCAGCGCCTGCAGCCCGAGGCGCCCCCGGTGGCCCCTCCGGCGGCGGCCACGGGCCCGCCCTCGCAGGCATTTTTGCGGGCTTTCTGGCGAGCATTCTGGAACCATACTACCACCACACGGCTAGCCAGGCCCAGGAGACTTGCGAGCCGCTCCACCTCTCCGTCCTTGGGGTAGGCGCTAGTCTCAAAGAAAGACTGCAGGGCCTGGGTCTGGAACTCGGTGAACTTGGTTCTGGAGAACCGGCGGCCTGCGGGCACCGTGGGAGGAAGACTCCCTCGGGAGCCCTCCTCTTCCTCTGGGGGCCAGTGTCCTCCTGCCAGGTTTCGCTCCTCAGGAGCGTGGACGCCCCCTCCTTCAGGCTCTGGGGCCACGAAAGGCGGGCCTAGCTGGGGAGGGGACTCCAGAGACCCATCTGGAGGCTTGGGGGGCTCTGCCGGGGGTGGGTACAGGCTGTCATAGCTCTTTCGGAACTGAGCAGCGTAGCGGCTCAGAGCCTCAAAGGGCAGAAAGCGGCGGTGGACGTGTTCCTCGTGCGTCTTGAGGATGAGCATGTTGGAGAAGAGTTTCCCACAGGCGCCGCAGGCCAGCTTGTCTCCACCCCCCAGAGACTCCGGGGGAGGAGGTGTTGGGGGAGGGGGCACCGCCTGCTTCCCTTCATTGTACTGAATTACTAACTCAAAGCCAAAATTTTCAAGAAGGGCTTTGGCTGCTGTGCGGGCAGCTTCATTGGGTGATGTGTGAGGTGGTGAAGAAGGCCCTGCTTCAGTCCCCTCTTCAGCTATGAGGGGCCGCTCCCACTCCTGCTCAGCCAGCTCAGCCTTGGGGGGTGCGGGAAGAGGAGGTGGGGTGGCAGCTGGCAGGGACAGCATGGGTGTAGGGCCAGCCAGTGCCAGCTTGGGCCCCACTTTGAGGTCATGGAGGTAGAAGGGCAGAAGCAGCTGTTGCTGCTGGAGCTTAAGCAGTGATTCTGGAACCAGAGGGAAGGGGGGCAGAACTGGTGGCGTGAAAAGAGGGGCTGGGAATCGGTGCAGGTCCAAGGGAGGGGGTGGCGGGGACAGGAAGGGCAGTCCAGACAGAAAGCCAGCGGGGTCAGGGCCCTTCTTCTCAGTGACCACCTCGCCCTCAGTTTCGCCTTCTTTGAGCTCTTCTTGGGTGCGCTCTGGTCCTTCCGCCCTGGCATCGGTCTTGGCCCCCCTTGAGCGAGTCTGGTGCAGAACTGATCGCATGTGGATCTCCAGAGTGGAGCTCTGGTTGTAGGACACTCTGCAGACTGTGCACTTGAAGGGCTTGTCCGACGCGGCGGTGGTGGGTGGGGGGATGCCGGCTTCTCCTCGGGCAGGGCAAGATGGGTCGATGGCAGCCTTCTTCATCTTATGAAGGTGGGAGACGGAATTGTAGTGAACCAAGAGAATGTTCTTCTGGGTGAAGGACTCCTTACACACAGTACACTTATAGGGCCGAGCAGGGTCAAGAAACTTGTCCAGAGCAAAGTTGGTGGTCTTCCGATAGGTCAGAGGGTGGCGAGAATCAGCTGGGGACGGCTCTGTAGAGCGGGCCTCCCCTAAGGCTCCCTCTTCCTCTTCAGCCGTGGCAGGTGGGGGAGCCACTTCTTCAACTTGGGCATCAAGAGGAGGGGCTGGAGAAGAGGGCTGATCAGGGCTTCCTGCAGGCTTCTCAGGGCCCTCGACTGGTGGCAGGGGAGGCTCAGGAGGAGGATCTGGGCTGGCTTCTGGGGTCAGGTTAGAGCTTTCTACAGGAGACAGAGGACCAGAGAACTATGTTCAAGCCAAGCACTGAATGCAGTATCCAAAGCCACTGACTCTCTGTCAGTCACCTTCAGACCCTTTTGACCCCTTTTTCTGTCACTTTGGGAGATATGCTGTGCCCTTCCTTACCTGCTCCCTGGTCTCTGCTGGGAGTGGGCTCTGGTCCAGGAGTGGGGCGCTCTGGGCCATCCTCCACAGGGCTTACTGTGAGTCCAGGCAGCATTTTGGTTGCAAAGGTCATCTCTACAGTTGTGGCCTATAACATAGGAAATACCAGTGGCTCCGCCGCTACCCGCTGCCCCCAACTGCTATTCTTGACCTATTCCCTCTGCACCTGGATCTGTGCCGAGCTCCCTTCTCCTAGATCCAGCCTCCTGTCAAAACAAACCTCCCAACGAATTAATGCTTTTCTTTGGAAGAGGGACTGGGCAGCTGCCCTTACCCCTCTGTTCCCTCCTCCCCAGGCTAAAAGTATCTTACCTCAAGGCTACCTGGTTCTGCTGTTAACTACTCTTCAGGGTTTAACGGAAGTGAGAGAAATGCATAGTTGTCTGGGAGTAAAGCTTAGTGAGTGCCACCCTACCAACTTTAAAGTCCTACTTCAACTCCTTAGAACCACGCTATTTCCCTCACAGCCTACCCCCAGCACAATGGCCTGGACACTGCCGCCTCTCCCTCTCTTCCGGCATGGCCCTGACTGGACCTTAAGACCAGTTTTTCTCAGCCTCTACTCACCACGAGCAGCAGCTTCTCAACACACTCGGGCACCACATTGTGAAGGTGGCTGAGGTGGAAGTGCAGGGCGGGCCGGCCCACCAGCTGCTCCTGGCATAGTGGGCACCTGTATTTAGGCTGCACGGCATGCTGGGAGAGTGTATGAGCCCTCACCTGCTCGGACTCTGGGCTCAGGAAGCTGCAATATGGACAGCAGAATACCTGGGGAATACATACGGGTGGTGGAGGAGGAGTCAGGGAAGAGGGCGGTACCCAGTACCTCACAGTCACCAGGATGCAATGCATCACTGTCCCCACCTCCAGATTTAGGAGACAAGCCAGACAGGAAGGCACCTTAGCCCACGCAGCCCCCAACCAGTCCTGGAAGCTGGCAACTCCCTTGACTAGGACAAAGGCCTAGCCTTCGATGCTACTTTGACTTTCTTCTCAGTCAGGCCCCCTCCTTCCACCCTGGTTTCTGTCTTCTCTTTGGTGTGTCGTTCCCTGTCTCTGATCCCCTAGTCAATTTTCCAGCCGGCAGATGGCCCTATACCAGCCTCTACACCGAATCTGGCTTTCTTACCCATAATCCACTGCCTGTCTTCTCTGTGAATACCTCCTTTCCTTGGGGCATTTTCTGGACCCAGAGATCCTTTATCTCAGCCTATGTTGCCTCTTCCAGATCTCTGGGCATCTCCTAAGGAGGAGTTCTACTGTCTGCCCCTGAAGCTGGCTCCGTTCGACAGCTCAGCTGCTTCCATTCTCTTCCCCTCTTCCACTATTTCTTATTATAAGGAAATGCCACTCCCCCAGTGGCCCATGGGAATTCTGGTCTGCCCCTCAGCTCACTGTGGCCCAGACCTCCAGATGGGTGGAGGCAAAAGAGGCTTACTGTCACCTGACTGAACTGTCCTGCTGTCACCTGACTGAACTGTCCTGCTGTCACCTGACTGAACTGTCTAGTGGCTTTTTGCCTGCTACCTCAGATCAGAGTCTCTCTGGCCCACCTCCTCTGCTGCCACCCCACACTTTCCCAGGCCTTCATATCAGGGCAGGGGATCCAGGCAGTCATCTTACTGCGAGCACTTAACCCTCGAGCAGACACTGGGCACAGACAGGCTGAGGGAACAGGAGCTGGGGGGACAGAGGTAGCCCTGCACGCTGGAGTCCGGGAAGCTGAGGGCTGGGGTTGGTATCTCAAGGCCAGAGACTTGCAATCTCCCCAGAGGCAACACTTTAGAGACCATAAGGCTAAATGCTCCTGAGTCCTGTCAAGTCCAAGTCCCGGAGTTCAGAGGCTTGCAGGACTTCTTGTCAGTGAGTCACTTGTTGGTGCCTCTGCTCTTAGGAAGGGGGCGCCAGGCTGACAGCTCTCGGGTGGAAGGAACACCTTCCCTAGCTGTCCTGTGAAGCTGCTCCTTCACTTTGCCTCGCTCTTCTCATTTCTCCACTCTTCCGTCCACCTTTCCTGCATCTAACTCTGGCCTTTCTACCCTCAAAACAATGACTCTTCACTTTTCTTCAAGTTCCTGCCATCCCTTCCTGTCACACCCTTCCACGATCGTCCTTACAGGCAGCTGTCTTCGTTATGTGCCGAACATACAGAACTGGCCCTCTGTGGAATTTTTCATGTGATGTTCTGAGTTAAATTAGCCACAAGCATGACAGAAGACTTTAGAGTTAGAGCATATCTCAGTAAAACCAGTCCCCCACCTTCGCCATCCCAGTTACCCCAGTTCTGACCGTGATCTGGTTGGCGCCGTCTCTGGGAGGGCCAGTTCTGTCCTCTGCCACTTCAGAAGCTGAGGGTGAGAGGAGAGGCGATTAAAGGACTCCTTAGCCTCTCCCCTTCCTGCACAACCCTTCCACTAGCAGAGTGCTTTCAGCCAGGTGATGCCTGGCAGGGATCATTTGCGGTTAGCCAGGGCTGGGTCTTCAAACAGGGCAGAGATGCCTTGACTGATTTGGCTTGTGCCCCTTCTTCCTTTGATCAGTTTTGCTCCTTCTGGGAAGGAGGCCTTTTGGGGTGCTTGGGTTTCTGAGAGGTCCTGATGAACATCCCAGGATACATAGTGAATTGGGTGGGGAAATGGGTCAGAGGAGCAGCTCACCCAGTTGTTCTGTCTTGTTCTGGGCATCTTTCTCAGAGGTGGGCAGCTTAGGTAAGGGGGTGTCAGGAGCCTTCCCTGTGTAGGATAGAGAAAGAGAGTCAGTATAACACGGTGAAACACTGGGGAAGGAGGGAGGACATAGGACAGAGGAAGCAGGACAAGCAGCCAGTTGGTGAAGAAATGGACGTGTGAATCAGGAGTCGGGAAAGGACAAAAAGCCACCAGAAGAAACCGAGGGTAAGAGAGAAAATGCCAGTTGTGAACAGTAGGCGCCCCATCCCTAGAAAGGAGCCCCATGTAGGCAATAGGAACTGGACTGACTTGGCCTCCTGGCCTGATTGACCCTGGCAAAGGGGAGCCCCAAAAGTGTGGTGGGAGGGGCACTGCAAATATTGAATGAAGCTGCGGCCGTAGCGAACAGGAGGTGATTGGGCAAGGAGATTACCACTCAAGAAAGAATTGACAGATGTGTAGGAATTTATTTTCGGTGGCAGCCTAATTAAAGTGTTAAAAGTTCCTTAACTCCATTCAGCCTTGCGCCAGGATCGTTAGCTATTGATCTGGCCCCTCCAGCACTTAACTCCAGCCAGCATATTGGCAATTCAATTAGCACCAGTCAATGCTGCCTGTTCCCGGTTCCCGCTGCCCTGCCCTCACCCTCGCCCACCGCTGCCTCTCCAAAGCCCAGATGCCCATGCCCACCTCTGACAGCCCCTTCCAGGCTCTTCTCCTGTACCCTCTGAATCAATGGCGCCTGGCTGGCTGTTCCTGGCCTCTGTTGGTACAACCTCTGCTGCCTAAGGGGGTCTCTAAGGCCAGCCTTGGGGCTGAAGACCTCCTAGGAGACAGGGAGAGGCTGGGAAACTTGTTGGCGCCTCTTCCCATCCCTGTTGCCTTTGGGCCAGGCCCACAGTTCCCATCTCCTTCCAACAAGTCTGGCTCAGCATGGACTCTGTTTTAGACTTTTCTTTTTGCCTACCACCCTGCACAACCAATAGAGCTGAGACGCTACTCGGAATCACAGGGTGATTCTCCTCACCATCTTCCTTGTTCTTTACACGGCAAAATCTCTGCCATTCTCTCACATCCTCAAAGAGTCTCTCGCTCCCCTCTTTGCTGGGAAGCCTCCCCATTCCCGAAGCCACCATCCTGCCTGCTCATCCCTTCCCCACACCTTCCCACTTGCTGTTGATGGCTTTCAGACCCACTTTTACTTCCCACTCTGCTTTTGTCTCCCTACATCTGCTGCCTTCTGCCCGGCCCTTATTTTCCTGTTCCCTCTTCCTCACCAGGAGTCCGGAGCCGCCCATGGCTGAAGCTCAGGATACTCTGAAGAGCTGAGAGTCCTTCTTCAGCTGTTGGGCCGTTCTGTAGCAGCTGCAGCCGCCTCTGGGCCTGGGCGTCTCGGTGAGCAGGCGTGCGTAGGTGTTGCAGCACAGCCAGGCGGGAGGGTGTGTCCCAGGCACACAACAGGCAGCGGTAAAGCCCCAGCTCTGGCCCTGCCTCTGCTCCCTCCATTTCCAGCAGAAACTAGAACCATGGAAGAGGCCGGCTCAGATGCAGAAGGGACACCTCCAGATCTCTGGGGACTCTCCCTCCTCACTGAACTCTTATTCCTGGCTAACCCCCCCCTCTCCCCTTCTGTGGCCACCCATGGATCTCTGCTTATTCTCTCAACTTCCTTCTCTTTCTCCTACCAATCCCGGGCTCCCTAGTATGTGGCTGGAACCTGCTTCTGTCCTCTTGAACTTCTGGATAACACGATGGGCTGGACTGAGATGGACTCATCCCTACAGCCCACGTGGCAGAGAAGCTGAATAAAGTTTGTTTCTCCTCCTCAGAGTCCACCGTCCTTTGGTCTTTCTCCAGGTCTGTCCACTTTGTCGCCCTCCTCTTCATGTCCATCACCCTGGCTTCCTCCATCTCTGCTCTACTCTGCGCCTCCTTCCACCCTATCCCTCTCCCTTTCCTGTCCCCTCCGGCCTGAACTTCACCTTATAGATCTGGCTGTTTTCTTCGTGGGCTGAACCCCGAGCGTGCAGCTGCATCTTCTCCTTGCTGTTGGACTCGAAGTCACAGATGTTGCAGCGCAGGTGGAGTGGGGAGATGGAGCCATAAGAAGCCCCGTCCCCCAGGGACAGTGGGGAAGGGGTGCCCATGGCTCCACCCCCCTCCCGAAGGTGGGCCGCTAGCTGGTACTTCTGCGTGTGTTTGTCAGTCTTGAGGTGGAGCTGGAAGTTGGCCTTGAGCTGGGTGCCATAGCAGCAGAGTTTGCAGCGGTGGGTGTCGCCAGCCACCTCCTTCCACTCGGCCTCTGGGAGGCTCCGGCCGATGCTGCAGTGGTACAGCAGCAGCTCCAGGCTGTCTGTGCCGAACGCCTGGCACACCAGGCAGCGGAACACCTTCGAGGGTTGGCTGTCTTCTGGGGATGGTGAAGTAGGCAGGCCGTCGGATGAGGAGCTCAGGAGCTGACTTGGCGGCAGATGGGTCTCAGGGGAGAGGCTGCCAGGGGCTAGGGGACAGAGACGGGTTAGCGCCTGAGGTAGACATGAGGGCAGCACTCGTCAGAGGGAGCTGTGTTTACCTAAGTGGGGAGCTGACCTTTGGAAGAAGGCAGGGAATGAAATGTGGCCTGGTTAGGGAGTAGCTGGAGTGGGATCCAGGGAACTTACCAGCTGTGGGGAACTTGCGGGCAGGTGCTCCGAGGTGGTGGAAACCATTGAGAAGCAGCTGGGCTTCAAGGGGCTTGTCTGGCCTCAGCCCAGGCCCAGGCATGGGGGTCTGAGGCTGTCCTAGGGCCTGGGGCCCAAAGTACTGGAAGAGTTCAGGAGGGCTGGTGGGGGCAGCCCCTGGTGGTGGAGGGGGTCCTGGCCCCACCAGCCCTGGAGGCAGGCCGAGTGGCAGCCCCTGGTGCAACATTAGGACATTCTGCATGTGTTTCTCCGAAGTCATGTGGATACGCAGGTTTCTGGAGATGTTGGTTTCGTAGCTGCACACTTTGCACTGCCAGGATGATTTGGTCTTGGGCTCTTTCTCCCCTACAGAGGGGGGTGGGAGAGAAGTCTCTGGGGGACTTCCCTGCCCACCAGGCCCCGCTTGGAAGCCTTGCAGGTTGGCCAGGTGCTTGTCGGACTGCATGTGGATGCTGAGGTTGCCTTTGGTGGTAGTGGAGTAGTTGCAGACGTCACAGCGGTAGGGCTTATAGCCACAGTTGTAGCTCTCTCCACGAGCGAGGCGGGGGTGTGCGCCCCCGGCACTGCAGTAGCTACAGTGGCTGTTGCTCTCGGGGTGTTTCTCCCGCATGTGCACATCTAGGGTCTGCTGGTACTTGTAGTGCCAGTTGCATTTGGGACACTTGAGAGTCTTGCAGGAATTGCGTGAGTGTAGCAGGGACATGTGGCTGGACAGGCTGAGGCCCTGGAAGGCTGCGGGGGCTGGAGTGTAGTCATCAACCAGGCGACAGGACTGAGGCGGGTCACTGGTGTCTTCGGGAGAGCCGACTGGAGCTGGGAGCGTGGCCACCTCCTTAGAGGTGGGTGAGCTTTGGTCGAGTGGGAGGCAGAGCCCTCCATCCTCTTCTTGCACCTCAGGGAGCCAGTCTGGCCCCGCCTCGCCTGTCGATACTGGCGATTCTTTGGCTTGGGTTGGGCTGGGGTCCCACGTGGCTAGGGCTGTGGCTGGGGATGGTGGACTGAGGGCTGTGACTTCTTCAGTGGGGAGTACAAGGGCCTGGATATCTGCCTCTGAGGGGCCGTCCTCGGTCTGTGCTCCATCTGTCTCCATGGTCTTTGTGCTGTTGTCGGGTATTTCAAGAGAAGGACAAGCAAGGAGTTTTGGTTCCAGAAAGCTTAGGAAGGGCACGCCGCCATCATCACTCTCCTGAAGTACGGCTGGGCTGCCCAGCAGGCCCTGGTGGTGGGCAGGGGTCAGCGTCACTCCATGAGAATGAGTGTGACCTATAAAGGCCTGGAGCCTGCTGAAACCCAGGCGGCAGAGAAGGCAGATCCAGAACAGTGCCCTGTGGTCTCCCTGTCGGCTCCCCATGGGGCCATCTTTGGGATCTTCGGTTGGGTTTGGAACCAGCTGGTAGCTCCAGAAGGATCCATCCCTTCCCTCACAGGCGGCCAGAGATGGCGCTGAGGTATCATGGGACAAAATTTGGTCAGAAGAGCTAAAGCCCTGGATTGGGTCAAAGCCATGTTGAATGTGAAGGGTGGTAAGGTGTGAGGTGGGGAAGAGGGCAAGGAGGGGCAGGCTGGGCTCTTCCTCGATGCTTGCCTCATCCCAGGGGAAGCCCTTTGGTAATAAGAGTTCACTGCCGCCCGGCAGGGACGGTTTGGCCAGTAGGTAGGCCCTCCCTCCAGCTGCAAAGAATAAGTTGTTGCTTAGGTCCAGAGGAAGGATCCCCTCTTCCTCCTCACCCTTTTCCACTCCGAGGTCCTTTGGTGGGATGTGACCACAGCCAGGCTCTTCTTGAGGCTCTGAAATCTCCTTTGGTGGAGCAAGGTCACAGCCTGACTCCAGCAGCTCACCCCCTGGCTCTGAGGACCTTAAGCTTTCAGAGGTGGAGGGGGCATCGAGGGGATCTTTGGTGACAGGATCAGAGGTGCTGAAGGAGGAGGTGTCTGGAGGCAGGGATGGAGCATCATGCCCAGGGGAAGGAACAGAACTGGACGAAGGGGCTGCGTTAAGGGTAGCCATGGTAGACGGAGGACTTCTGGGGGCTCATTTCAGCGTGACGGCCGGCACCCTGTGTGGAAGCAGAGAGAGAGTGGTGCTGTAAGACCTCAGGGCCCCCACACGAGTTGGGTGTCTGGACTCTAGCCCTATTATGTTCCCCAAGCACCAGACTCATGTGCCTTCATGCCAACTTAAGGCTTCACTTAGTCTAACAGGCCTAAAAATTAGCATGTCTAAAACTAGAATTCATCCTAGCTTTCCAAACCAGCTCTTCTCCATCTTGCTATCTCCAGTTAGGCACCACTTATCCCCTGCTTGGCATGTCCACCCCATGCTCTGCAGAGTTCCATAGCGAGCTCCAGGATACATCAGACCCTGCATTAACCATCTTCCTCACCAGCGCCACCTTGGCCCAAGCCAGTCATCTTCCTGAGCGAATGGACAGATGGGCTGCTCGCTTCCATCTCTGCCTTCTAACAGCCAGAAGGATCACTTCATTTTTAACTACGGAAAATGCCAAACGTTTGTAAGGAGGCCCTTTACCTGCCGCTCGTCTTCCACCGCGGTCAACTCAGAGCGGTCTATTTCCATTTGTACCCTCACGACTTTCCCACTTTTTACAATGTGTTTTAAAATAAATTTTAGGTTATAATTTCTTCCTTTCTTTCTTTCTTTCTTTCTTTCTTTCTTTCTTTCTTTCTTTCTTTCTTTCTTTCTTTCCTTCCTTCCTTCCTTCCTTCCTTCCTTCCTTCCTTCCTTCTCTTTTTCTTCTTCTTCCCTCCCTCCCTTCCATTTTTCTTCCTTTTCTTTTGAGTCAGGCTCTCATGGACCCCAGGCTGGCCTTGAACTTGTGATTTCTTACTTCCACCTCTGCTGGGATTACAGGTGTGCACCGCCACTCCCAGTTCACACAGTTCTGGGGACTGAACTGAGGGCTTTGTAGCTGCTAGGCAAGCACTCTGCCAACTGAGCTATAGCCTTAGCCTCTGCCCCCTCCCCCCGTAGTTGTCTTAAAATTTTTCTTGTGTGTATGCGTGCGCCATGGCACACACGTGAAGATCAGAGAACAGCTTGTGGGGAGTCAGTTCGCTCCTTTTACTGTGTGGGTCCCAGGGATGGAACTCAGGTTGTCAGGCTTGGTAGCAAGCACCTTTACCCACTGAGCCATCCTGTAGCCCTCATAATTATGTTTATGTCATACTACATTCTACTTAACAACCCACCAGGGATTTCTCACTGCACTCAATAAAATCCAAACTCCTTTCCCTGATTCACAAAGGCCTACCTGCCAGAGGCCGCCTTTATAGTCTCCAAGCTGCTTTGCTTCAGCCCGCTGGCCAGCTAGCCAGCCTTCCTGCTTCTCTTTCTCCTCACAACACCTTCTCCCTATTTCTTTGGTCCTTCCTGTTTCTCAAACAAGCCAACTTCATTCTTACTCAGGGTCCTTACCCAAGAGTGTAGTCCGTCTGGGGGCTCCTAGACATGCATGCCATCATTCAGCAGACCTGCCCCCAGATTTTTCACTCCCTAGTATTTCCCTGCTTCCTTCCATTCTGGAGGGTTAGTTCCACAAGAGCCTCTATCTGCTTTCTATTTCTCTATGATTACACAGACACAGTCAGGTTCTCATATAACCCGGGGGTGTCTTAAATTCACACAACTGAGAATATCCTTGACTCTTCCTGCCTCTACAGCCCAAGTGCTGGGATTACAGGCATGTGCCACATGCTAATAAATATCTTTCAAATGAATGAGCTCTGGGAAAGACCCTCAGGTCTAGCCCCTAGTCAGAGGTCTTCTTGCTTTTCCTGGCACACATCTTTCTCCAGTGCATTCCAGATCCAGACTGGTTGGGACATGCTGAGTTAGAGGAATTTCTTTGTCTAGTTAGAAGATAGTAGCTCCTTTGTAGCCTTCTCCTCTCCAAGTTGAAGCTAAAATATTAGAAGTAAGTCCTAGCAATAATGGGACCAGGAGCTACTAAAGTATTTATAGCATGGTCTTGGCGCCAGGTAAATACTTATCAGCGTCTCACTGCATCTCACAGCATTCGTATTTTAGAGATGGGGAAGCCAAGAAACTCCTAAGGTTTAAACGAGCTACTGATAGTAACCAGGCTCCAAAATGGTGGGAACAGCTTAGTTGATAGAATGATTGCCTAGCATGCATGAAGTCCTGGGCTCAATTCCCAGCTCTGCATCAATGCGGGGAGGTTCATGCTTGTAATCCCAGTATTATGGCAGTAGAGGCAGGAGGATCAGAAGTCCTGGCTACATATCGAGCAGGCTACATAGTGAGTTCAAGACCTGCTTAGGATACATGAGACCCTGTCTCAAGAAAAAGAAAGAAAGACAAAACGTGGGGTGTGTGTGTGTGCGCGCGCATGCGAGTGTGTGACTGTCAGGAGAAATAAAACAGGCAGAATTAGTTTCCAAAGAGCTAAGAACCAGGAATTGTGGATAAGGTCGTCAAGGCTCCCAACTTTTCATGGCAAGCCTTCCTTAAAATGATCAGTTCCTGTCGCACAATGGTAGCACACACCTTTAATCCTAGCACTCAAGGGGCAGAGGCAGAGGGATCTCTGTGAGCTGGTCTATAGTGTGAGTTCCAGGACAGCCAGAATTACAACAGAGAAATGTGCGTGTGTGTGTGTGTGTGTGTGTGTGTGTGTGTGTGTATTTCACCCCCATCCCCAAGCATCCATCTAACTCCTTTCCCACTGTATCAATAGATCTCTAATGATGAAATGTCTAATATTCAGGCCTCATTCCTTCAGAGAAAGGGTGAGGAGATGGCCTCTTTTTCCTTGGGTCATCTTTAAACCTCATCTCCAGATTCCTAGATTTGATATGGGTCCGAGGTCCAGGTGCCATCTTGACTTCAAGACTATTCCCACTACCCTCCTTCTCCCAGGAGTCTAGCTAGGTATGAGTCAGAACCTTCATGGAATTCTTGAGGGGCAGGGTTAGTATGCTACTGAGACGTAAATCAGCACCTGGTAGAAGGGTGGAAGAGAGAACTCAAAAGGGAAGTGAAGAAACAGGCCGGGCCTGGTAGACAGAAGAAAGGCATTCCTCCTAAGGATGGTTGGTGGGACGGAGCAAGGTAAGTTTGCTGGTTTTTGAGGGTTTGGTCTTTTCCAGAGCTTGGGCCCTGCTGCATTTTACCATGCAACATGATAGGAAGAGCAGAGGCTGACATGGTGGGTGCTGTTACCTCACCTGCCTTGGCAGCGGGGTAGCCCCGCTTTCAAGTGTTCAGCTCCTTCTTGGCTCTCGACTCACATTATACTTCAGAGGCCACCTAAACAGATCCCAACCCCGGAGGGACTCTAAGGTCACAATCCTCGCTCTGAAGCGTGATTCTCACAAGTAGAAAAGGACCACTGACTGCTAAGTAGAAATCAAAGGGGCTCAGCTTTGGCCAGCTCGCGGGCGAGACCTGCAACAGCGCAGGGTAGGTCAGCTGGCGGCTGATTAAAATTGCAGGTCTCTTTCTTACCCCTCAACCTACCCCTCTTCTTCAGGAAGGAATTTCAGTTGCAGATTCACCTCTGCCTCATACACCCTCCATCCTGAACCTATTTATTAGACTTTTGTGGTCAGGGTGCTCCCCACTTCTAATCTAGTTCCCCTCTTCTATCTCCTCGCTCTGAATCTCTTTTGCTCCTCTTGTCTTGAACTGGAGATGACACAGAAGCCTCTAAAAGTCAACACTCAGCTACCTGCCACCCCCAGGTCTGTCCCACAGACAGCATTTCTTCAGAGCATCTCTCCTGTGGGACAAGTCTCACGCGAGGGTAGATGGGGAAGGCAGCTGTCCCAGACCCTGACATTACAGCTCGGAAGGAATGGGAGGGAGGGCGGCTGGTGCTCTGGAGGTGGGGGACAGTGGAGGAAAGGGCCGGGCCTCTGCAGAGCAGAGGGGCTGCAGAGCAGGCAGTGGCAGCCGTGTGATTAGAGGGGAGATTGATGTGAAGGGGCGCCACAGACGGCGGAGAGAGTCAATAAAACCAGAGGATCACATTAGAGGCGACAGAGAGAGCTTTAAATTACAAGGCTGCTGCCACCACGGGGGATGGAAGGAGGGAGCCCCGGAGCCAAGGGAGGGTGGAGAGTTCTGAGGGTGTTGTCGCCCCCCCCCTCCCCAGATAGATCGCCAGCTCTAAAATGGCCCTCAGTCTCGGGTGCTCCCTGCGGCCCTTCCATTCTCCCCTCCCTCTCTAGTGCTCCACAGGGTGAGATGGAGAGGAAGGGGATGGGAGGAGGAGGTTGCAGGGACTGCCTGTCACCTTTCCCCTTCCACCAGGTTTCACTGGCTGCTGGTTCCTTAGGAAGGGAAGCATGCAAGTGCTCTCAAAGCACAGAGGAGCTGCTGTCCCACAAACACAAGGCACTCATAATTACTGACCTGGGGGAGGGAGAGAGAAGGAGGGAGGGAGGGAGAGACCGAGACCTTAGAAAAGCAACACACTAGGGAGACAGAGGCAGCAAGCCTCACATTAGGACCCAGAGAGGAAGAGAGATCTGGAGGCAGAAACAGAAAGGCTTAGATTTGAGGTTGCCTAGAACAAGTGAAAGGTCTCTATGAAGGCACTGAGACCATGCAGGACGGGAGATGGAAGAGATACCTAGAGAATTACTAGTGCCACGGGGGCAAGGGAGGAGGGCTGGAATGGAGTCAGAGGAAGGAGAGTCTCAGCCCTCACTCAGACCAGGGAGCCTGGGCTGGCCTTCAGAGGAGAGAGAGACTCAGCTCTCACTCATGGACCAGGGAGCCCAGGCTGGCCCACAGAATTGGAGACCGTGGTGATCAAGAGCTTCCTTCCCAGCTCCCCTTGGGTCAGACTAGGAGGAAAAGAAACACCACTGCTCCCTGGTGGTCACAGAGGGAATATCACCAAGCCCCAGCGTCCCTCTGAAAAGCATAAACAAGCCTGCCAGTCTCTATTTCCTAAGACCCAATAAAGGACAAAAGGTTTTGTGGCAAAGTCTGTCAGAGGACAGCATTACGTTTACTTAAAATCTGCATACAATGATTTCCACATCAGCTTTCCAAACATTTTTGCCTTCATGCCAGCCTTTCCTTAGAGTCAATTCATGAACTCTGTGTGTGTGTGTGCGTGTGCATGTGCGTGTGTGGAAACAAGGGTCTCATGTAGCCCCAGCTGGTTACTTTTTCTGTGGTACTGCAGGCTGTACACACTAGGCAACAGCTCTAGCACTGAGATGTCCCCAGCTCCGAGCTTTACATCCTAAGGTGGAAGAGCATGGGCTAAGATCCATGCAGACCAAGATCATGCTGGCTCTACCACTCACCAGCTGTCAACCTTGGTAAGTTGCTTGTCCAGACTACTTCTCCATCTGGAAAATGGGAGCAATGACATGAAGACCAAAATAGGATGGCCTGGGTTTCAGTGAGGTCCATTCTTTACCATCTGTCTTGGCCTTCTCCTTCCCGGAGGGCGGGGGTGGGGACAGAGCACAGTGTCTGAGAGAGGACTGACTTCTGCTTTGTCTCTTGATGAGGGCTGAATAGATAGGCAGGACTCAAACCCAGGCTCTCCAGCCTTACAGTTCATTTGTTTGTTCTTGAAACAGGATCTTCTTGCTCTAAAAACCCAGGCTGGTTGTAGACTCCCTGTGATCTTCCTGCCTCAGCTTCTCAAGTGTTGGGATTACTGGCATGGGTTACTGTATGTGGTGGGCAGAGTTCAAGTCTTCCTTGGTCTTTGTTTATTTTTGTGGTGCTGGGGATTAAATTTGGGGCCTTGCAAATACCAGGCGAGGGCTCTATCTCTGAGCTCCTCATCCAGCTCTTATTGGCTGCTGGGCCTGGAGATATTATCTTAGAGCAAAAAAGGAAAGCTTTCCTTAGCTTACATTCCAGGCTAGGTGAAGCAGCTAATACTGAGTTCCAAACTCTTATGGCCTCTCCCTGCATTTACTTTTTAATGGACTCATTTATTTTTGTGGTTGTGGGGACTGAGTCTAGGGCCTCAAGGGGCAAGTGCTCTCCCACTGATGGTTATACTGATGGTTACAGATGCGGACCTTTTAGTATACTTTAGAGATTATTTTTATTATTTTTAATTGTGTGTGTGTGTCTGTATGTGATGCAGGTACTGATGGAGACCAAAGGCATCAGATCTCCTTTATCTGGAGTTACAGGCAGTTGTGAGTCCCTGGGTGCTGGAACTTGAACTTGGGTCTTCTGTAAGAGCATTAAGTGTGCTCCCAACTGCTGGGCCCTTCCCCCCTCCCCCCCTTTTTTTTGAGACATGGTGTCATCACTAGCCTTGGCAGGCCTGGAATTCTCTCTAAAGACCAGGCTGTCTTTGAACTCACAGGGATCCTTCTGTCTCTGCTGCCCAAGTGCTTGACTAAATGTATGTGCTACCACGGCCAGCCAGCCCCTTTTTACTGTGTGTGTGTGTGTGTGTGTGTGTGTGTGTGTGTTCGCACGCGCGTGCAGGCACCCAATGTGGGTCACCAGGATTGGCGACAGGTGCCTTTGTGCACTGAACCGTACTATTTGCTGGCTCCTCTTTTTATTTTTCTGAGACAGGATCTGACCAAGCTGCTCATGATGGTCTTGAACTTGTTCTGTAGCACAAGCAAGCCCAACGTGTGCTCCTTCTGCTTCAGCGTCCCCAGTATGGAAGAGTACCGGCCTGTGCCATTAGGCCCAGCTTCCTGTACATTTAAAATGGTAATTTCTCTCTCTCAGTCTTACCTTGAGTTTAAAATGAAAATTAAAATGCACTACCCTAGCTTCCATTTTGACTCCACCTACCATTTCCTACTGCCCTCCCCATCCTCATGAATATTTAAACAATGCTTACTTTTTGTAAGATTAATTTTTTCCAAAGAGAAGGGAAAATGCCTACGGAGCAAAGTGAAATAAGCGAGCAGAAGAAATGCCACAGAGGACAAAGAAAGAGACAGAGCTGAGCAAGAGGCAGGGAAATGTGAGGAGATGAGGCTGCATCTTGATTTGCATATGTAAATACTACACATCTTCCAGACTGGGTGGGCTGTCCCTAGTGAGAGGAGGCTATCTTACACCTTTCAAGATACTTAAGTGGGCTTGGGGGAACCCAGTGAGATGTGAAGGGAAAAAGGGAAGACTC
Organism: Cricetomys ansorgei; assembly: GCA_026225945.1. Lineage (NCBI taxonomy): Eukaryota > Metazoa > Chordata > Mammalia > Rodentia > Nesomyidae > Cricetomys > Cricetomys ansorgei. The sequence continues at coordinate 3,376,916 of JAMJFZ010003384.1, forward strand.
AGAGGAAGATGGAGATGAGTGGGAAGGAGACAGGGGTGAAAAGGAAGTTGTAGAGTAATGCCACACACATTAACATGTCCATGGGGTTTGGAGGTGTGTTCAGTGCTAGTAGGGGTGGGTATCCAGCAGAAGAGCTCCTGCCCAGGGGATCTCTCTTGATGTCCTAGGACAGTGGCATAGAGCTGTTCTGGTGCAAAGGTGTCTTTGACCATTTTTAAAAATAAATTTGTTTTTTTATTTATATGTGTGAGGTTGCTCGAGGAAGCCAGAAGAAAGGGAGTCAGATTCCCCTGGAGCTGGAGATACAGGCGGTTGCATGCTGCCCAGTGCAGGTACTAGGAACTGAACTCTAGAAGAATAGCAACACTATTAACTGCTGAGCCATCTCTTGAATGCCCCTGTGTGTTCTAGCACATGCACTGGAGAGACTCAGAGGGCGCGTGCTCCATATGCGTCAGGCTTGGATGGCTACATGAAGCCAGCTCAGAACCCTTCCTTTATAGGAGCACTTGGAACTGAAGGGGCAGAGGCTAGTGTCTTAAGTTCAGACTCGCCATCCTATCTGCTCTAGGGTATCTCTGGAAGATTTTCTGAGTTTAAAAGAATACCACTAAGATATGCTAAAGTTTTTCTGGTTTTCAATTTGATGTGAGCCTGTGTGATGTAATGATGTCATTTAAATACTTTTGTGACAGCCTCGCCTATAATTCCAGCTACGCAAGAGAAGAGGCAGGAAGATCATTAGCTTGAGCCTGTCTGGGCTACAGACGGTGGCCCAATTGTAGCTGTCTCAAAATTCAAAGTGCCAAGCATGGTAGTATGTGCATGTAATCCCAGCACTCAAGAGTTGGATATGAAAGGAGTTCAAGGTCAACCTTGGCTACACAAGAGTTATGTAAGAGCCTGGCCCAAAATACTAAAAACAAATACATAAATTAAAATAAAAATGTAAATAGGGCAGCTATTGGAGAATGTAGCTTAGCGGTAAAACACTTGCCTAGCATGTGTGAAGCCCTGATTCAATCCCAAAGGCCACCAAATAAATAAAGAGATCATATTACGGCAACTACTACAGTCTGAATATCTCTTCTAAAAACCCAGGGTATGGCTGGTTGTATATTGTAGTGGAGTGCTTGCCTCATATGCACAAGGCCTTGAGTTAATATTCAGCACTGAAAGATATAAACAAATCAAACCTTCCTGGGCTTGGTGGCCATGCTTTTAATCCCAACATTCAGGAGGCGGAGACAGCAGGACTGCCATGAGTTGAGGACAGCCTGAGTTACACAGGGAGTTTAGGCTAGCCTGGGCTACAGAGTAAGACTTCGTCTCAAACAAACAAAAGACCAAAAGAGAAAGTCCAAAATGCTCTAAAATTAATTTTTGAGCAGCAATATGATCCTAGCACTATGTACACCTATACTACGTGTATGAGCCATAGACTCATATTGTGGAAAACTTCCCTCTTCCTTGTGGGCGCTGGGGAGATGGCGAAGTGATTAAGGACTTGCTGTCCTTCCAGACGGTCCCAGTCCCCACGCCGCTACAGCTCTCTGTAACTAGCTCCAGGGACTCCAACACAAGCAACCATCTCAGGTGCACAGAGGCAGGTGGATCTCCATGAGTTCAAGGACAGCCTGGTTTAGGTCGGCCGGGGCTACATAAGTGAGACCATGTCTTACAAAATAAATTTCCAAAACTTAAAAAAAAAATTTTCCCCCACTGGCTAACGCTAGGCAGCTAGGTAGGCGTTAAGCAAGATGGGCGGCCTCTGAAGATGGATTCCTCACAACACTTTATGGAAGGCTGGTGGTTATCAGAAGTTCATTAAGGGCTGAACAGGGGAAAGCTACTTCCTGTTCAGAGGGAGGAATCTGAGTTCTTTCTCTGGCCCTGGGTAGAGATGAGACATTTTGATTTGCCTTAAATATAGAACACTGCATACTATTTCTCGCTCCCTTAACAGTTAATCCAACTTGGCCTGACAATCACTTGGCCAGGATGCTACTCTTCAGGAAAGCTTATTGACCCGAGGACAAACTAAGGGAGAAATAATTATCCCTTTCAAGTCCCAGGAACCGCCCCCACTGCATTCCTGAGTTCTGGCTCAAAAGCCTAACCCCTCCTCCCTCCCCCTCTGTTTTTTTGAGACAGGTTTTCTCTGTTGTAACTTTAGCTGTCCTGGAATTCAGGCTGTAGACCAGGCTGGCCTCGAACTCACAGAGATCCACCAGTCTCTGCCTCCCAAGTGCTGGGATTAAAGGTGTGCACCACCACATAGGTCCTTCCTATCTCTTCTTTGGACACCTGACAAAATTCTAAGCATGCTTGCTATAACTCTGGGCTTTCCCAGTTTTCTCCAAGTTCTCCAGCATCCACAGTTCTTGCAGACTATAGCTGATCTACACAACTCAAAATTCTCTCCCTCTTCTTCATCTCATTTCTCTTAAAGCCACCAAGATTTTCAACTTGCCTGCCCTGTCATTTTCTCTCGCATTTTAATGAAATGGCTCCTGAGCTTCCTTTTAAGGCCAGACAAATCTCACTGTGTAGCTTTGGTTGACCTGGAACTCCATATGTAGACCAGGCTGTCCTTGAACTCATGAAGATCCAGTCTGTCTCTGCTTCCCGAGTGCTGGGATTAAAAGGTGTGCACCAACACACTCAGCTTTGTTTAAAAAATCTGCTGTCAATGACACCAAGAACCCATAAAAGGGAACCTCAATTCCCTAGTAACACTTTTTAAAAGATATATATGAAACATGATTGTGCACACTCTCTATGTCTCTGTCTGTGTCTGTCTGTCTCTGTTGCACATTTAGGATAAGAGATACTCAACCTGTAGCCAACATCTTTAAATGTTTGCAGTGTGACAGGCATTATCTGGAACCCCTGGAAAGTATCACAACACTGACTGCCCACTACTGCCTGACAGCGATACAGACAGATCTTCATCCCATTTTACAAACATGGAAACGAACTGAGATGAGCTCAGCAAATTTTTTTGTTTTTGTTTTTCAAGACTGGGTTTTCTCTGCTGTAACTCTGGCTTGGAACTCACTCTGTAGACCAGGCTGGCCTCAAACTCCCAGAGATCCGCCTGCCTCTGTCTCCCGAGTGCTGGGATTAAAGGAGTGTGCCACCGTCAACCACTTGTAATATTTTTTTTTTAAAGGACGTAGCCAGCATGGTAGCATACACCTCCAGTCCTAGCACTGGGGAGGCAGAGGCAGGTGTATCACTGTGAATCTGAAGCTAGCCAGAGTTACATTAGTGAGGCCCTGTTTCAGATAACACTAACACTAATACTTATAATGTGTAAAATAGGACGAGCGTGGCACTGGGTGGCCTGGCCACAGGGCCTCTGCTCTTGGCTAGTATGCAGTTTGGATGAGGCCTTAGTGTTAAGCTGTCCTTGTGCATGTGCTGTTGTGTTCCTCCTTGAGACTGAAGGTACAAGATGGTCATTCTGTCTGTACAGAGAAGTCGGGGCTGGTCAGGGTTATTTGAATGTATGTGTGTCTGTTTATGATAATGTCTTTAAAGTTCAAAGTTGGAGAGATGGTTCAGCAGGTAAAGATGCTTGTGGTACAGCTGGACAGCCTGAGTTTGATCCTAAGAATCTACATAAAGATGAAGGAGAGAACCAACTCCACAAAGTTCACCTCTGACCTCCATACAGAACAATAAAAAAATTTTTTTTTAAATGTTAAAAGCTGGGTTGTAGAGATCAGCTCAGTGGCTTACAGCACTGGCTGCTCTTCCAGAGGACCAGGGTTCAATTCCCAGCACCCACATGGCAGTTCACAACTGTCTCTAACTCTAGTTCCAGGGGATCCGACACCCTCACACAGACATTCTTGCAGGCAAAACATCAATGCACATAAAATAATAAAATAATAATAAAGCTTTAGAAAATTAGAAAGTCTAACTTTAAGAAATCTTTAAAAAAAAGATAAAAGTTTACATGTGTATCCACATCTGCACATGAACTCCATCAAGCAGTCTGATGTTCCTTAAAAAGGCAGACTTGGGGCTGGAGGTGTAGGAGTGGCAATTAAAGAAAACCCGATACTCACAGCTTTTGCAGTCAGACAGACCTGCAAAATTGGATTTGGTTCTGTTCTATAATATTAAAGGACCCCAGCTGTGTGGCTTAAAGCCTCAGTTCAGGTCTTTTCACGTGCTGTAAAGAATAGGAAGTAGGGGGCTGGAGAGATGGCTCAGTGGTTAAGAATACTGGCTGATTTTTCCAGAGGACCTGGGTTCAATTCCCTGCACAAACATGGCAGCTCACAACTGTCTGTAACTCCAGTTCCAGGGGATCTAACACCCTCACACCAATGCACATAAAGTTAAAAAAATAAATAATTAAAAAAGGATGGGAAGCAGCATGTCATGGAGTTTTGCCCCCTTTCCCTTTGCAGACTAACAGTTTGGATGGGACCAATCAATAAAATAACGATCACTTTCTACTCACATGCCTTATTTCCCGAAGGGAGAATATTTAAAATGAATTGCTCTTTGATGTGTGTGTGGCAGATAGGGGTATGTGGCCTAGGGGGTAGTCCTATTGGGGCACCTCTTTGGGGGCTAGTGAAGGTCTCACCTCAGGCGGGCACGCCCCGGAGTCCTGAGGTTACACCTCTGTTGGCCCTAGCTTTTCCATTCTGCACCATGTGGTGTGCTGCTGCGTGCCTGCAAGTGCCTGGTGGCTGGCGGCTGGCTGGCGCGGTGTGTTTGGGGTGGTGGTAATTACTAGGATGGCCCGGCCCTAATGAGTGTGATCTCGTTACACTCTTGCTGCTTCTAATGGAGCTAACCTCATTTCACAGCCATTAGAGATGGAGATGAGGCCCCGCCCACAGGTCCCACCAGCTGCAGCGTTCACAGCTTTGGCCGCGCTCTGCCCTCCCGCTCGCCATTATATTTCACCTCTGTCTCCCTCTTTTTTCCTTGTCTTCCCTCTCCTGGTCCCCATTGTTCTTTTCTATGTCCACCTCTCTCCTTTTTCTTATGTTTCTCTTCTGTGTCCTCGCCTGGTCTCTGGGCTCCTCTCCCTCTGCATGGTGTCGGTCCCCTGTTCTCCACATTCCCTCCTCTCTGTCCTCTTTGGCACCCTTCCCCTGCCCTTCACCTCTGCTGCCCTCCCCTCCCCCACACTGCCCTGTCTGGCCAGAGGACAAAGCTCCTGGGGAAACCAGCAAAGACAAACAAAAAGCAGTGACTTCATTATATTGGTTAATTTGCCACTCCAGTTCCTCCCGTAAGGGTCATAACCACCGTGGCCTGAACTCAGGACTGACCTGACCTGAGCTGAGGCCTGGATGTTTTCACGTGACCTCTCACTCTCCCTGATCTTGGGCTGTCTTCTCTGGACTAGAGGGGTAGGGAAGGGTTCAGACCCCCTCCTTCTCTGAGGGTCTCTGTCCACACAACCCTTCCTCCCCTCTATCACACCCTTCTTCTGGCTCAGTTTGTCCAGAACTTTCTAAAGAAAGGGTCTTGGCTGGCCTGGCACTCCTGATGTGGCTGAAGATGACCTTGAACTCGGAGTCCTGCTTCCACCCTGCAAGTGCAGAGTGGACAGGCGTGTGTGAACGCCATGCCTGACTGTCCAGCGCCCATTTCTTATTCTTATCTGCCCCGTTCTCTCCCACTCCCCAGTGCACTGCTGTCCCTAAAGCACCAGTCTGTATCTCTGAGGTTCTAGAAACCAAATAGTCTGACAAAGCCAGAGGTGGAAGAAGGCACCTGAGGCCTGAGCAGGCCAGTTTCTCAAACATGGGATGGAGATGGGAAAGGAGGGAAGAGGCCTGAGGGAGAAGAGAGGGAAATTGGACCTAGCAGACTGGAGGTAAGGGGCAGAGGGCCTTTGGGTTGTATAGGCAACAAAACAGGAGTGAAATTTTCAATATGGAAAGGAATTTGCTCCATTTATTTTCCTCCAAGGAAACAATCCAATCCTCTGCCCTCCTTCATTAAGAAGCCAAATGACTGGCAACTGACTCTTGACCTTTTGCTCAAACCCAGTCCCAAAGGGAAAGGGTAGTTAGTTGTGACTGGGGGCTGCATTGGGGAAATGTCTACACTTAAAGTAACAATTCCTGGCCCACAGCCATCCAGCCCCATCACCCTGGCACTTCAGCCTGCTATAGACCTTATATGCACACACCCTCTCCCACACTGGGGTCTCAAACACCTTGAACAATTATGGTCTCTTAATTGTGTATGTCCCCAAACATACATCATTCTGGTAGGTGACCCTACTGTGAATCCCAAGGCCTGAACTTCAGCTCTGAAATAATCCTGTATTCCTGCCCACACACATTCCAGTTCTCTCATCCAACTTTTAGAGGGAAAAAAAAAACGTTGAGGGGTGCTGAGCTGCCTTGGTAGACAACAAAGAAGCCAGACATAATGCTGCATGCCTGCAATCCCAGGATTTGGGAAGCAGAGGCAATAAAGGATCAGGAGTTCAAGGCCAGCATCTGCTAAGTAGTGAGTTTTGAGGCCTGAGCTACATGAGATACCCCCAACCCCCCCCCCAAAAAAAAAAGATAAACTAAAAAGAATGTCTTCTCAGCACTCAGGAAGCAGAGATAGAAGTATTACTGTCAGTGAAGGGCTAGCCTGGTCTTCACAGCAAGTTCCAGGCTAGCTACAACTATATAGCAAAAAAAAAAAAAAAGGAAGAAAAATACTTTCTTATACACCAGTAAAGCTTAATACAGGAAGAAGCCTACTCTCTGGACACCATTTCCAAATCTTTTACCTCTGCCTCCCCAGCCAGGGCTGGATGGAAAAGGGATGGGTATGCAGTTAGGCGATTAGTTCACCGACGCTTTCCCAGAGAGCAAAGGGGCCCTGGGAAAGCGGGTGGTGGGATGCCTGAAGCTTAGTGTGAGGAGCTCGAGAAGAAAGATGGAAAAATCAATGAAATGAGTTTCTAACAGTGAGGTAAAGGACCGCCGTGTCGACAGCTTGTCACCTGCTGCAAAATATGAGCTGCCCAAGTCTCTGTCGGCTGCTGACAGTCCATACAGCTGCTACTGTCCGCTCCCTTCACCCCCGCCCCAGCCCCTTCTGCTGCCAGGCCTTTCTTAGAAGCCAGACTCTCCCCAGAGCTCTTCACACTTTCTTCCTGGTCTTTTCTGCTTTCTTTCATTCATCCAGGTTTTTTCTTTTTCTTTTTTGTCTCTTTATTGCAAGAGCAGGACAGGCCATACATAAGCCCTGGTTTTGATATACCTTTCTCCTTTAAGGCTTCTTTCAGCAGATTCACTCTGAGACTCATAGAGAACTCCGTATCTCATGATTTTTTTCAACAATGGGCAGTCAGATGTGAAGGTCATTTCTTGCAGGGTTGTTTACACCAAGGTTTGGGCAGCAGTTAACGCCTATCTCTCGTCTTCTGGCCCACTTGGCCAATGTTCACATCCTTATAATCACTTTGAGACAGGTGTTTAGGATGGGTCTGTTACCGCTTTATGAACTTTTGTGGTCATTGTGTGTGTGTGCACACCTGTGTGTATGAGTATTCAGTTTTAGCTTTATGATAGGGAACGGGGTGGAGATGCTACTTCAATTGAGATTTGCCTGCTCTTTTTGAAAACAACCCTGGGGCTTTTCTGGACTCCGCCTCTTTATCTTCTTCTGTATTGTCCATAGGCTGCTAGGATGGTTCATTCACATTTTTACCTCTATAGACTTTCCAGATCCACCCTGAGAGCCAGCCTGGCTACCTTCAGCCCCTAACACTGTCTCTCTTCTCTGCACCCAGGTCTGTAGGCCTTCCTGTCCTATTTCTGATTTCCCAACTTGACTACATATACAGACTTAGGTCTGGGAGATCGGATGGGAGTTAGGGTAGCTCTCAGACTCTCTTAATGTTTGCTTGACAGGTATTTATGAATCATGTTCTGTGTCACACATGTGAAGTATTACAAAACAGAAACTGGAGAGGGAGTAGGTATGGTGGCTCAGACCTAAAATTTAGAACTCATGAGACTGAAGCAGGAGGAACTCAAGTTCCAGGCAAGTGTGAGCTACAGAGTGAGACTCTTGTCTCAATCCCCAACCTACTCTCCCCACAGAAAAAGAAAGAAACTGGAAAGCAGCAGCCCCTATTCAGAAGGTAACTCACAAGTCCTGTATCTCCCACCATATGCCTTGGTCTCTTCAAATAGAGGGACCCTTCCCCCTCCATCTTTAGTCAAATATTACTGTGCCCTCCGGCATTTCAAAACTCACCCCTGTATTCCATTCAGTTTACACCCTGCCACTGCTCTGGTCTTCTGGAGTTCCAGCTTTTGTTTCCCCTCCTAAAGCCTAAAACTGGTTTTTGACACCCCCCCCCCCCCTTCACAAAGCCTTTTCCTTTCCTGTTCTGTGGTTGTCACTCTTACTTCTCTTCCTGGTTTGCCTGGCTTTTGGTCCTGCTATCCCAATCTCAATGCCCACTGTCTCTTGAGGTCACTTCCTCTTGCTTCTGTCAGGATCTAGCAAGCCCCAGACACTCACAAACAGATGTGGTTTGTGACAATTGTCCTGAGCTAAGAATAGTCCCAGACAAGCAAAGTCACCGCCAGGCACAGGAGGCCTACAGATTTGACTCCATCCAGACTCCAGTCCCACATGTGATGCAGAGGGCAAGTTGTTCCTGTACGGGTCTCAATATGGTAACACCAGCTGCCTGTGACATCATGGAGGAGGGACCCTGTCAGGTTGCCAAGGCAACCCCGCAATTTATGACATCAGAGGCTTGAAGTCTTTGGTTTTCAGGGGGGGCTGGGAAGATTCAAGTTCCTGTCAGTTGAAGTAAATGGGGATTCTACTTTTTCATCTCTTTTCTGTGTTCTTCTGGCTTGGCAATAAAATACAAAGTGACTGATGAGGCCGACGGGATGAATGCTGGTGAGATTCTCTTCCCTCCTCTTCATCTCTGCAATTTCTCTCCTCATAAGCATCTCTCTTTTAGGGCCCAGTGGTAGTCTGCCAAGCAATTTCTTCCAAATTGCTGACCCCCTGCAGTGCTCTCTCTCTGCCACGGTCATGCTGTGTCCTCCTCACACTAGAGGCATCTGTCTCCTTTGATACCCCTCTCTTTCCTCTCTCCCTTCCCAGGGCTCTGTGCACGCGGCTCTGATCTGCGATCTGTTTCAGCACTCCTGCCTTCGCCATCCACTTGCCTTCTTTGTACCATGCTCGTTCCCACCTCGTCTTATTCCTTAATTCCCCCCTTCCCCCACTCTGCCACTATATTAATTTCATATTGCTTTTGTTGGTGCCTCCTTAGGAATACCCTTATCATCTTCCTCTTTCCTCCCGCACAGCTATTAACTCATTTATCTCACTCTCTGTCTTTCATGAATGGCTCTTCAGTTCCTCCCCGTCTTACTCCTGACTCCGCACAGACTTCCATCATTTCCTCTGCACATCTTCATGGCCATGCATTTCTTCACCCCATGTGTTCACTGAATCTGGTCTCTCCTCGCCTGCCCACATCTACCTCAGCCTTTTATCCTTCTAAGCTCTTGGGGTTTAGAAAAACAATGATGGGTTTAAACCCATGATAAACTCTCCAAACCCTTTATCCATTCTTTAGACTGAATGAACATGGCCCTTGCATAAGAAAGGTTTTCTGAGAATAATAAAACCTGTCTCATAAAAAATGTTGCTGAATCCAAAGAGAATAATAGCAGAATCCCACAAGGAAAATGAACTAAAAAGTGAAGGAAAGGCCACTGATATCTAGAATGAACAGAAGGATGGGGGCGGCCAGGTAGGGTGGAGCTCAGGGTCCTAGAGAAAAGCCCTTACAAAATTAAAGTTGACAGTTAGCTGACATAATGGCACTGATTGATGAAGGAGTTATATGCCCCTGGAAGCCCATTAAATTGATTTCTAGGCCTGTTTATGTGCCTTCACAAAACATAACCCCCACCTCTCACCTAGCCCTTTGCTTGTGGCATCTTCTGCTAGGGTTAAAATGCTGGGTAACAGGATGAGGAATTTAAAAAAAAAAAAAAAACCAAAGAAAACCCAACAAACAAACAAACAAAAAAGAACCAAAAAACAACTTTGACCAAAGAGAAGAGGGAACAAAGATGGAGAATAAGCAAGGGAGCTCATCAGATAAAAGGAGATGAAAACAGGGTGAAATAAATTGGTGGAATGAAAAAATATATATACAATGGTAGACTGGGGGAAGGGAGGAAAATTAAGTCAGCAAGGATGAGGTTTGTGGTTGAAAGCTCTTGGAAAAGCAGATGACACACTGGGGACCCAAAGGCACATGGCAAACGGGGTGATCAACAATGCCAGAAGTTCCAGGGCTTCCCTGTTGAAGGTGAACAGAGGGCCGTGGTGCCCAGGCTGAACGGGCACTGGAGTCTTCAGGGGTAGACAATTCCGCTCCATCCCTCTACTTTTCAGGCCCCTGAACACAGACTACCACAACCATGGCTGATAAGCAAACTCCAAAGTGGCTGGAAAGACCACAGTTGTGTAGACAGACCGACCCTGAAGAAGAGCAGGGGATGGCCGAACAGTCAGGCAGTCTAGGCGTGACACATAGGGACAGGGGTACGCGGTAAGGATCACTCCGAGGAGAAGTGTCACTGTCAAGACAGTGACACACAGTGCTAGATACAGATCGGGTGGGGAACCAAGTGAAAAAACGGCACAACCACAAATCAGTGGGGGAGCAGGCACAGTCAGAAGCGTGGTCCAGAGCTCAAAAAATGATGAGGGGCATACGAGAGCCGATGGAGAGTCGGGGTGACAGAAGAAGCAGGGCAGGCATGCTTCACCGCGAATGGGGTCCCCTCACCTACTTCAGGCAAAAATGAACATTAAAGGTATCCACTCTCTCTCCCACCCGGCACCCCGGCGCGCTAGCCCATCCATCAGCCCTCCCGGGTTTCTCCCCCATCCCGCAGCCAGCTGAGATCCTCTGCGCCGCAGGCCCCTCCAGGCTGATAGCTCAGAGCCCTTCCACTCACCCGACCTCCCATCCCCTTCAGGAACCCCGCTCCCGGTACAGCTCGGCGCGGTACGTCTAGGCTCTCGCTGCCCTCAGTCAGGCTGGCCCCTAGCTTTCCCTTCTCCGTTTCTCCACCCCTGCCTCTCTTCCCCATTCGGGTTCGCACGCCCTTTCTCCCCCACACTCCTGTCCCCTTCTCCCCGGCTGTCTGTCCGTACGAGTCCCCTCCCCCAGCCCCTTCCCGTCCCTCTCCGTTCCCTCCAGTAGCAGTCTCCCAACGCCTCCTCTCTCCTAGATCTCGAGATTCGGAAGAGCGTGGAAGGGAAGGAGAACCAGAGGCAAAGGAGAGGGGGGAAAAAAAAAAAAAAAAAACAACCAACCCAGCAGCATCGGAAATCGATGCACTTACACCTCAGCTGGAAGCAGGGACGGGAGTCGAACCGCGGCCGCCAAGCAGCGCGAGGCGGGGAGGGGAGGGGGCGGCTCTTGGAAGGGACTTCTCCGATGTGTTGATTCCTTTTTTGCCCCTCCTCCTCCCTCCCTTCAGCGCTCGCTCCGGGGCGTCGGGGACGGAGATGGAAAAATAAATAAATTCACGGCGGTGAGGGAAGTGAAAGAAAATAATCAATGCTATTTGGCTGCGGCTGAAGTGTTTTCCCGGCTTCGTGAGTGGGTTTCCATTGATTCACCCTGGGCACTGGCTTGCTCCGGGTCTCCTCCTCCTCCTCCTCCTCCTCCTCCTTCTCTCCTCCTCCTCCTCCTCGCCCTCCTCCTTCTAGCCCTCACTCCTCCGCCTCATTCACTGGTTGGAGCCGAGGCGTCCCACACAATGGAATAATCAATACCCAGGCGCCCGGGGCAGCCCCACTGAGCAGGTGCAGCGACCCGCCCGCCGCGGTGCATGCCGGAAGCTGTAGTCTGCAGGCCTCCGCCCTCTATAGACGGCTAACGCGAAGTCTACCTCGCGTCCCGGGACGTAGCGACCTGGGGGACTGGGATCTTGAGGCCCGGCAAGCCAACCATGCTACCCGACTTCTTCCTTGACTCAGGCGCAAGGTCTATGCCTATGCCTGCAAAAAGGACAGGTCCCTTTAAACTCTTGTCTCCTCCTCTTTATCCTGCTTACAGAAGCCGTGTGTTTTGTTGTTTTGTTTTAAATCACTATTAGAGCAATCTCTGTTTTCTATGAGCTGTGCAGAACCGTTGCAGGTCCACCATTTCACTCCCTTATTCTAGCCTCATCATTTTCTCTTTTGCCTACTAGAACCGTCTGTTTCACAGGAATTGCTCTGAAGTCTCCCAGAGCTGCTATCTTAATTCCGTTGCAACCCCCCCCCCCCCCCCCCCCCCGCCCCAGTTGAGTAGGGAGAGGGGAGGTTCTGGTTCCTTCTCTTCAGCTTGTCAGCTCATCTCATCAGTGCTTTATATTCTAATTGTTAAGATTCTAAAACGGAGTACACAGGAGTTCATTTTGTAGAAGAGGAAACCAAGGTTTACCAGCTCAAGATTGCATGGCCAATAAATAACGGTACCATGATGCAATGGTCTCAGTGATCTGACTCCAGAGCCCAAGATTAGCTGCTATGACATATTTTTCCTAAACGACAATAACAAGACGTCTGAAATTGAGGTGGGGAAGAAACCAATATTTTAGGTTTCTACCCTGTAACAGTTAAGCTTGTTACTGAATCTCATATAACTGTGAGGCAGTAGCTAGCTTCTTGACCACTGAAAATGCAGAGGCTTAGAGTGGTGGAGTAGCAGGTCCAAGGGCAATGGTCTACAAAGTGAAGCTGAGTCGACCTTGAATTTTGTTGTGGGGTCCAATAAAAAGCAAATGAGCTTCAGGCTAATGAGAAGAGTGGAGTCTTAGATCTTTACTTTCAGTTTTGTTGACCCAGACTGGTATTTTCCGTACTCTATAAGACCCAAGCCAGTAGACCAGAAGCAGTAGTTTAATGCCATCCCAAATTTAAAGTGCCATGTCTGTAAACCTGTGACCTTCCCATAATGCCGTCCTAAAGCCGACAGAGGGTGACTCCTATGTCTTTCTGTGTTTGTTTTTAGTTAGTTTGTTAGTTTAGTTTAGTTTTGTTTTAGTTGCGCCTGTCTTTTCCAGACAAGGTCTCACTCTTAGCCCAGGACGGCCTGGAAATCAGTCGGTAGCTCAGGCTCACCACAAGCCGAAGTACTTCCCAGATGGTAGAATTACAGGTGTTCATCGGTATGCCTGACTACTTCTCTAACTCCTGACAAAAACCGCTCAAGGGCTGCTGGAAATGGACAACTTTGGCACTCACTCATGGCTTTTTTTCAACCTGCCACTCAACTGCAGTTCAAGCGGTTGCCTGCTTAGATATGGCTAAATACTGTAGCTAGCTTCTTGGCCTTTACTCAGGCAGATATTTCCACTTAGGTCTCCAGCAATCAAAATCCATCACGCTTTTTCTTTTTTTCTTAAGGATTTAAAAAAAAAAAAAAAAATCAAGTTTTGCCGAGGAGGCCAGAAGAGGGCGTCAGATCACCTGTAACTAGAGTTACAGAGGTTGTGATCCGCCTGCCATGTAAGTGCTGCGAAGATAATCCCAGTCCTCCGTACAAACAGCAAACGTTCTTAAGTGCTGAGACGTGCTCCAGCTCCATCACATCTCTAAGCTCCTGGTAGAAACGCTTTATCTACATCTATTAGTTTGTATTAGATCCCTTCATTCTCATGGTAAGCTACATTCAAAATATCACTTCCTCCACTGGTAGAAACGTTCCCACTCACCTTTATCCTACAAATTCCTATTAGTTTGTATTAGATCCCTTCTAAAATTCCAGGGTAGAGGCCGGGCATGGTGGCTCACACATGTAACAGCACTTACTCGAAGGGGTATCAGGAGTTCCAAGCTAGTTTGGGTTATATGGGATCCTTGTGTCCAAATAAATAAATAAAACGAGGAAAAATTTCAAGTGGCTGAACTGAATTACCCCACTCACGCCGCAGACCATTACCACTGGCACTTAGTGGGCAGCCATAAGCTGCAGTATCTGAGTGGCTTGTGTTTTCTTAGGCCCCTCACTGTCTACGCTGGGAGGGGTTGGGGACTGGAGCCTAACCTCCTTGCATTCTACTCTTCCCATTCGCCCCCACTTCTGTACCCCCCAGAACCGCCTCCTCCCCTCCCAGTTCAGGTTTAGGTAAAGTGGCTGACACTAATTGCATGTTTTTGATCACCATAGAAACGGGTGGGTACGAAAGGTGAGGTGCTCCTTTGGAACTACATTTCCCATCATGCACCAGGCCAAGGGTGCCAGGCTCACGCCAAGATCTCGAGATCTTGGCTGATGTCGGGGCTCCGGGAAGGTTCCAGGATGAGCAGCGGGATAGAGGATGGTCCCGCGCCTCTCGCCTACCGCGAGGGTTGGTCCGCATATAACCTAACAGACCTCTCGGGTCTAGCTTGCCATCGGCACCGCCACGCGGGCCTAATATGGCCGCTGGTGCTGGGCCAGACCCGCGCGTAAGGAGCCAGGGCTAAGGTCCGGAGCCGGAGACTGCTCCCGGCATTCCTCGCGGGTGTGGCGGGGGCTCCCTTCGCCCATTTCCGGGTCCCAGGAGAGCCAGACCCTGAGGTCTTGAAGAGAGTCCTGAGGTTCCGCTGGTCGGTGCTGTGTGAGGAAGGGTGGGCCATCCCGGGCAGTGAACCACTGGCCTAGGGTAGCAAGGTGTAGAGAGATGTAGAAAGGACGTCAGTGTCACGGCCTGTTTTCTAGGGAGCCTTTTGGGTTGAAGACATTCTCTGTAGTAGGATTTAACTGGAGACCTATCACCATTGTTGCAGCACGCTGAAACCTCGAAGTAGAGCCTTGTGTCATTGAAGCAGGCTCTGAGACAGTGTGTGTGTAAGTTCATCCAGGACTAGGGGGTCTCTGCTGACTAGTCGTATCCCTGTCTTTGCAAACGTGTGTTGCAGGTAACATGGCCCACGGTGCGATTGAAGTGGAACGAAAGTTTGTTCCAGGGACTGACACGGAGGAAAGGCTGCAGGAGTTGGGGGGCACTCTGGAGCACCGGGTAATTTTCCGAGACACCTACTATGATACCTCTGAGTTAAGCCTTATGCGGTCTGACCACTGGCTGCGACAACGAGAAGGTAGTGGATGGGAGCTCAAATGCCCTGGAGTGGCAGGTATCTCAGGACCCCACAATGAATATGTGGAACTCACATTCGAATCTGCAGTTGTGGCCAAGCTCTTTGAACTGCTGGGGGCCGAGGAGCAGGAGGCTGCAGATGTGGCTGCTGTCCTGGGTCCACTGAAGCTTCAGGAAGTAGCTAGTTTTATAACTACACGAAGTTCCTGGAAGCTGACATTACCTGGAGCCCACGAGCAGGAGCCACTGCTCAGAGTGGACCTGGATTCGACAGACTTCGGCTATGCTGTGGGTGAGGTAGAGGCCATGGTGCACGAGCAGGCTGAAGTACCAGCTGCCCTAGAGAAGATCTTCAGCTTCAGCAGCATGCTTGGTGAGGGAGACAGGCCCTTTGGTGCTGTCTTTGCTTCTCATTTAACCTCCCTGGAGGCACCCACTGAGCCAGAGTAGTGTAGAGTCCATCATTTTTGTACTCGAAGATCCAGTTTGTTTACGCTTCTATAAAGTCATTTTCTATAGTAGCTAATTCACATTTAATTCTTCCTTGTCGCCAATCTTCACCCTAGCTAACTCCTCATTTAATTCTTTTAGTTCTCTTTCCACAAATTTCCATTTTCTCTTTCAACTTCCTACATCCTCATTTCCCCTTGGATTTTTCTTTAGTCTTCTACGCAACCTAGGTGTAAGGCTACTTAAACAGTGCTGGGAGTGCAGGTGTAGGTAGCCACACCTCCTGGACCATGCTTTTGCTTGGAGTAAAGACAAGAACATTACATTTGTATGGGGCACTGGGAGGTATACTTTGGCAGATTTTTTGTTTCCATACCTAGACAGCTCAGCCACACACTTAGGGGTTGTGCACCCCAGAGGGCTTATCCTCCTTATAAACCACGCACGTAGTTTCCTGCTGCGGGTCAGACTGCTGCTGCACATTAACAACATTGGCAGTAGGCAGTTAGAAACAAGATTCTGTGCATGCTACTCCACAGTCTCTGCTTTCCTTTATTCTCCACAGCACTTGGTTTTCCTCTGTTCTTCACTGCATGTGCTTCATTACCAAGCTAATGAGCTTGGGCTTGCCTAGATGGGCTTGCCTCTTCATTGGGAGAGGGATAGTAAGTGAAATGAGCTGGTTTCCCCGTCTTCACGGCACAGGCTGCTTCTTCATTTCTCATTGCTGGAGGAGAGGCTCATGCATGGCTCTCCAGCCACACAACCCAAGTGGATCTTTCGGGGTCTCTCCTCTGCAGTCCAACAAGGGAGTGGGTGGCTAGGGAAGCTGCTTGGATGACATCTGGGTTCTTAGTCCTGCTTTGCAGACTTTGGAGTCCTGGCTGGGTGGGCAGGTAGCAAAGTGAAAGCATGCACAACGGCTCCGTTTGTTTGATCCACCTTGTGTTCTTGCTGGCAGGGGTGCCAGCACAGGAGACAGCACCCGCCAAGCTCATGGTATACCTACAGCGCTTCAGGCCGTTGGACTATCAGCGCCTGCTAGAAGCAGACAGCTCCAGCAAGACCACCGGGGACTCAACGTCTTGACAGCGGTTTATGGGAGCAGAGTTCACTTTCTAGAAGGGAAGGGAACTCTGCCTGAAGCTGCCATCCACACCTGGACCCACTGTGCCCCTTCCATTCCAACGGAGCCACTTTTCGCTCCAGCTCTGCCTGGTCTCTCACCCGTTCTCAGCTACCCTTCCTTGAGCCCTCCCTCCCTGCTCCCCTCATCCGTCAGATGCAATCTGTGGGCCGCCCCTCTCCCCTGGCCGCTAAGCAGCCTCCATTGATTTCCGCTCGTGTTTATAGGATTTCCACTTAGCCGTGATCAGTAGTTAAGCACAGGAAAATCCCTTGCCACCCCCCCTCCCTTGGTCGATGCCATTGATTCTGCCAGCGGCTCTGAAGCCGCCTTACAGCTGAATTAGAGATGAGGGGAAGCAGCAGGGATTTCCCTGCCTTGGGGTGTAGGGAATAGCAACAAGGTGGGGAAATGGTTGGGTACTCCTGGTAGAAATCTGGACAGTCTGCTGTGTCTGCCACTGTGCCCAGAGGGCAGAATGCCCTATGTGACAGTTTAGAGATACCCAGAGAGGGGTAGAAAGAAAATGAGACAGGTTCCCAGGGTTTCAGGAAGTCACACTTCCCGTGGAGAAGGCTCTACCCTTGTTTCTACACATATGCTTTCTCAACTAAGGTCAAAATACGCCTTTCTGCCCCTCCCCAATAGACTTTCATTATTTGTCAGGAGGCTGTCTCCTCAGATTGTGGTGACAAATATAGGGCCAGAGTGCCACCTGCTGGTAGCCCTCAGGCCTGTGTTCCCAGCTGAGGGTGCGGGAGGATTTCAGGGGAGCTGAGCACTCAGCAAGCTGAGGCAAGCATAGGGAACAGCTCAGCAACTGGAACTCACTTGGTGTTAGCTGTGCACACCTCTCTTCTGCCAATGCCCTTGGTACCCTCAGAGCCTTACCTGCACACACACGCACAGACATCCTTCTAACAACACATCTAGGCCCTCCACCTGTATTGAGTTGCATTTATATTCCACTTCAAACAAAAGAATAAATCTCTCCTCCCCCAGCAGCCATCAAAAACTTCCCCTTTTGTGGACAGTTTTTACTCAAACATTTTAGAACATACCCGAGAACGGAAAGCAGGGAGCTGATTGGGCCTAGATGGGTTTTGGGTGCAAGCCGAGTAAGGTAAACTGTGTCCTTTTAGTGAAGTGAACTTTTATGGGAAATCTCCTATTTACCATGTACCATAGACATTCACCAGATGTCTATGCAGAATGAGTTAGCATATGATTAAAATCAGATGCATCGTAGGAAGGGTCCTGCACAGTGAGGAAAGGCTTGGAGAATCCAAGCCTGTCAATCAAAACAGAGAACCACGTAAATTATACCACGTAGCAACTAACTCCTTCCCCTAAGACCCCATTAAAGAAGCACCAGGCAGTAACCCTGGGCCCTTGAGTATTGGGCCCATTGCTCATTTGCAGTGTATTTCTGATTTGTACTATCACTTTGCTTTTGAATAAAGTTTCCTTGCTACTTTGCAGTTTATGTGCACCTTTATTTGCAGTCCTTGAATAAGACACCAAGAACCTTGAACTGCCCAGGCCAGACACTGACCACAGTAAGTTACTGCCACGTCTCCACAGGCAACTTATCCACCTCAAAGATCTCCTGCACTGGCTGGCCAAAGTGGTTGTAGATGAGGCGCAGCTTTATCCTCAAAGGTGCCTACAAGTAGGAAAGCAGAGACTAGGGTTAGGTCCCTGATTGCTCCCATCCCTCTTATCCACGGGGTCTTACAACTCACCTTGTTAGGATTGAGGATTCTGAAGAGCTGGGTGATGGGAAGGCCACCATGAGCTAGAATTTTGTCCCCACTGGGGGCCTGTAATTGCAGCTGGAAACTCTGAACATGGAAGATTTGGGTGAGCACAGTTAGGCTTCTGGTGGGGCTCAGGCATCCTTTATACCCAGGGGCTCCCATTTTTTGGTTAAGTCCCCAGTAACTGTACATGGCTCCTTTCCCATCTCACTCTGCCTCCTGCCCAACCTCCTCTACTTTCTGGCCTTTTCTCCTGGAGTGCCTGGGCAGCCTCTGAACCCTGAATTTTTTTTTTTTTCTTTTTCTCTTTTTTTTTTTTGAGACAATGTAGCCCAAGTTGGCCTCAAACTCACTGTGTTGCCCAGTTTGGCCTCAAACAGTGATCCCCCTGCCTCGGTTTTCCAAGTTCTAGAATTACAGGAACGAGCTGCCCCACCTGGTTGAACCCTGTTTTTTTCCAAACCTTGGGCACAGCTGCCTGGCAAATGAAGTGGGTAACATCATCCTTCGAGGAGTTGGTGGTGGTCGCAGTGACTAAGAGCAAGGCGGGAGTTTCCAGAGGCCGCACGAAGGAAAGGTCCAGCTGCACGCCCTCTCGCTCAAACACTGTGAGACTAGGGATGGGAGCTGGAGAAGGGAGAGGCAGCTCAGTGCCCAGGCTTAAGATAGCATTCATCATTCACCCAACAAAAATGAAGTGAGCCAATCTTAGCCCTGCACTACCCCAGATCTAATGGCAAACTAGGCAAGCCAAGGTTGGAGCTGACCATCTAGTAGGGAGTGGGGAAGAAAGACCATAAGATGTGAGGTAATCATATGATGATGTGAACAAAAAGAACTTGGAAGAACGAAGTTGAACAGGAGAGGGAGGGCAGGACAGCTGCCGTTTAGCTGAAGACCGAGGAGTGAGTATGAGCCAGTCATTTGAGGTGTTGGGTAAAGAACATGAAATGTCAAGGGTTTAAGGTGGAAGAATTTGGGGGCGGAAGGGAACCAGTGGAGTGGGTACTGGGAATCACAGGACAGGCTGGAGCAGAAAGAGGACTGCAAACTGGGGTAAGAAATATGACAAGGGAGATCCTTAAAGGGTACCAAGATAGGACCGGCATGGAACGAAACCTCTGCCTACTGAGATGGGTGTCTTCATCCTTGGATCAGAGAGAAATGACACATTTCCACTCACCTTCTATAAAGTACCTCCCTTTGCCGAGGCTTACCTGGGGGTGGAGGTGCACAGGGAAGGTCGAGGAGGTGTACTAAGGCCTCCCCTGGGGAAGGAGCCAGAGGAGGAAGATGCTGAGTATGCCCAGAAGTGTCATCCAGGAGATCCAGCAGATCTAAGAGCTTTGTGGCCTGGGGGAAAGGGCTGGAGGGTCACGGCAGGGCGTGGACACCCACATAAGTCCTCTTTACCCAGGTCGCTCCAGGTCTCACCTGGGGCTCTGTGGGGACAGGGGCTGCTGCTTCCAAGAGCTGGGCCTCTGCCTTCTTTTTCTTCCCTTCCTCATCAATGTGAGGGTCACTACGCTCCACAAGAGGCATCTTTTCGAGGATGGCAGCTCTAAGGATGGAACATAAGGGTTCTTCTGTGTGAACCCCGTGCTTTCATGGAAGCATTTGGGGAGAAGACGAGGGACATACAGGGCCCTGGGCAGGAGGGGGCAAAAGTGTGGTTCTGGTTTCCTAAGACACTGCCACTGGTCTTTAGACAGCTGCTGAGGTTTGGGAACCAGCTTAGTGGCAATCAACTATGGACAGGAGGTGCTTCCCACACACAGAGATCAAGAGTATGAGAGGCTGACACTCTCTTATCTAGAAGGGAGCACTGGGAGAGGAGTTTGGAGCTCTACCTGTCAGTTTCTGGACATACCTCATGTGGTCATACTTCTGGAAGAGTATGTTATACTCCACAGCCCGCTGTTGAAGCTCTACATCCACACAGCTCCCGTAGATAGACACCACCTGGCGGATACGACTGGACCACAGTGTGACGTGTGAGACAATGGCAGTCTGCCTGCTCTTCTACTCCAGGACGAGAGGGAAGGGAGAAGCCTCACAGAGGAAGAAGGCACCTAATGTATATGGCTTAATAGCAGATTCTTAAGGAGCAGGTGGGGAGAGCGGTGTATTCCTGGAGAGTTCAAAGACTAATAGGGACATTGAAGGGTCAGGGTCGTCTTTCAAGGGTTGGGAACCACGTCTTACTTGATGTCCCCCCGGAGCCGGGTGCTGAGCTTCATGAGGGCTGTAATAGCATAGCCCCGGGTGGCAGGCAGGGACATGTGGGACTGAAGCACCTTTTCCAGCAAGGCCAGCACCTCCTCCTCTTCCACCTTTAGGTGTGGACAACAGATCGTGGCCCCAGGTCACGTCTGCCCCGATGAGTCCTTCCCAGTGTAGCTCTCATTCATCATCTTACCTGCAAAGGCTCAGTTTCCTCACAGCTACCCTCCAGCAGGAGGTCCCCATACTCGCCAATACACCAGGCTGCCACCTGAACCAGTGGTTGCTGTATGGGAGAAGAGACACGGCTGAGCCAGCTGGGGGCCTCTGCTCTTCTAGATCCCACAATGCCCCTTTGCCACAGTGCAAAGATGGTGGGTTTGGAAGGTTAGGGAGGGAAAGGTAAGTCTGTTTGCAGGGCCTGTCTTGGCATTTTGGTTCCTACTGCCCTCTGGTGGGCAAGCACTAAAACTACATGGCCTGATCACATGATGGAGCCCTGAGAGGCTCCCTCTTACAAGGAAACAGGGAAGAGGAAACAGGGACGGTTTCTGCCCACTCTATTTAAGTGGACAAAGGGAGTTACAGATATTGGCTGCACCTGTTAATTCATTCAGCATTGGAGGTCATAAAAGAAATGAATATATGTGCCAAGCTTTAATATATCTCATTTGATCCCAAAGACAGTCTGGGAGGTAGGCATTCTAGAAAGTTGAGTAGGTGGAGTCTAAAGAAAGTCAAATTACTCATCTGGAGTTGCAGCCAGTAGGTACCAGGGCCAGGACAGAAGCCTAAGTAGAAGGCAGGCTTTATCCTTGAAGCTGGAAGCTATGCTTGGGGGAAAAAAACCATTTAAATTCTAGTGTTGAGAACTGGATTTGGGGAAGAGGGGAGTGATACCTGGGAGATGTCCTCTGCTAAGGCCCTGTAGAGGCAGCGCACAGAGTAGGCATGTAGCTCCTGGGCCTCCCCAATCAACTGAGTTAGGTTGGCCACTGCATCATCCCTCACATGGGTACCTGCCTGGAAAGGGTGGATGTGGCCAAGTTAGTGAGCTCTGCCCACTTCTGCCCAGCTCCCAGACGACCCCACCTTACCGTGGTCAGCACATGCAGGATGGTGTCTATGTGCCACCGCTTGCTTGGAGCAAACCTAGTGGATATGGGTCATCAGTCCTATCACCATCCCTGCCCGGGCCACACCCTCTGAATCCTAGACACTTGCCATCTCACCTCTCTGCAGCCAACAGGATGCCTGAAGCACAATCAGCCCGAAGATCAGGGGGGCAGGACTCCAGAAAGGCCTGCAGCTCCTGCATCATGGCTCGAATATTGGAGCTGTTCACCAGAGCCAGGCTCAGCTCCAGGGCCCGCCTGGCATGAAAGAAGTGTCCATGCAGACGGCCTAGTTTTCCCGTTCCCAGGCACCTTTCTCTTTAGCTCTCTCTCACTCCAGCTGCTCTGAGCTGGTTTGAGTTTCAGCTACCAGGCATTGCATCCTCTGTCCCCTTCTCCCTTCTCCCCCTGCTTACCTGCTAAGGGAGGCATCCGTTTCTCGGAGACATTCTACTACAGTGGACCGGTGACGTTGCACAGCGCTGTGATCAGACTGCACGAGCCGCAGCAATGACGTCAGGGCCACATACCTGGTTAGAATAAGAGAGGCCAAGTCAGATGGGGCCATCTGCCTTGATACCCTTTGTTGCCCCCAGTAAGAGTTAGATGGATCGGTGGCAGGAGTGCAGAGGCCCAGGTGTACAGCGGTACAATCTAGCCAGACACTGAGGGGCTGTTACCTAATATTCTTGTCATTGTTGAGCAAGAAACGGCCAAGAATGTTAACGGCCAGAACCTAAGGGATGAAGAAGATGGAGATCGATCGTCAGGGAAGAAGCCACTTGTTCAATGGGACCTCCTCCATGATTGGGGTTGGGGAAAGCCAGTGACCAGGACAAGCTGGGTAGGTGAGGCCATGGCTGGAGAACACATGGGTACGTCATGATACCCGGAGGCCAGCGGCAGAGTGGATGTCCATGATGGTAAGCACTGTCTCCAACAGGACCGCGTTGCCTGCATTTCGGCTGGTGTCTGTGTTGGTGGCGACCTGTGTGGATGGTGGGAGAGATGCATCTGCACATGGCTGCAGTCTCCCTGTGATTTCTGGAAGGTGACTACTGTGTTCTCTGTCCACCCTTTAGCCCCCATCAAAGTTCCCTGGATCCCACTATATGTTAGGGGCTGCCTACATGCTAGGGCAATAGCACAGTGACAGACTGTATCCTTCCTCATGGAATTCATTGGCTTATGGGGGATAGAGAGGCAATTACGTGGCCTCTGCATGGTGAATGGACGTGTGGGGAATGTCCAGGGCTGATGGACCCTAGGAAGCCATATGCCTAAGGGGTGCCTCCCACCTGGGCCAGCAAGTCATTCATGGTCTCACTGCTTTCTTCATGGTTCCGTCCCAGGATCCGAAGGAGACGAAGTATCTGGACCTGAGAGTGAATTAGAGGGCTCATAGGATAATGTCGTGGCCCAGGGGGAGAAGACCTAACACTGGACAACACCGGGAGGGGGCTGACTCCCTAGCACTTCTCAGCCACCCACTCCCACCCCCCAACCTCACCATAGTCCCTTGGGCCCTGGGAGGATATCAGAGCTGTACAGAGTCAGGGGAGTTTGGAACTGGATTTTCGGACTCTTTGGTAGCCACCTTCCATTCCCCATCCCCAGTCTTAAGATGACTAGAGCAATTCTGAGTTGGCCACCTTTGCATTCAAAACATGGACTGGGCCAAAATGGGAAGTGACTACTGGCCCTGGTCTTCCTGTGATAGCTGCCCTTTTCAGGGGATACAATACATAACGCTCAGCCCACCTGTAAGAAGGGATCGCTGACTCCAGAGATGCTATGCTCCGTTGAGTATCCTGTTGTCACCAGACTCCGTAGGATCTGTACCAGCTTGGGCACTGCCTGGAAGAAGGGCACAGCCAGCCTTGACTGGGCATTCCTCCTCTCTCCTCATCCATCAATCCCTATTCCTCACCCACCACCCGCCTTTGCCTGCCCCACAGCCTGCCCCTTCTCTAGCCCACCTTGCGAAAGTGTCTGAGGGCTGCAGGGTTTCTTTCACAGAGCTCCGTGATCAGCGTGATCGTGCCCAGCAGGATGCCTGGGGTCAGGGTGGGGCAGTAAATGGTGGGCCGGGCCATGGGACAGTCTACTACACGTGTGCTTGTGTGTGTACACCACCCTTGTCCAATGAACTGGTTTTCCTGATTGGTTTTTCACTTCATCTATGCAGAGCCAGACCTGAGGTGGACAGCGGAGAGCCCTGTGCTCTTACCGTGATGGCGCTCTCGAAGAAGTTTGGAACAAGGTGGGAGGAAGACGTTGGAGAGCTCAGGGTCTTTCCGGATCATGTGCACAGCGGTCAGAACAGCCTGCGGAAGTTGAGGGCCTCAGACAGGGCCACAGAGTGAGACTCTACACTTTGGGTAGATTGGGAAGTTTCTGGAGAGGCAACTGCCTAGGGGTCTACATCTCACCTTCTTGCGCACGTAAGGGCTGGGCTGCAGAAGCAGCTTTTCTACCTCAGTGGCTAGGTCCCGGCACATCTCAGCAGAACCCATGGTGCTCAGAGTACACAGGGCAAGGCCTTGGACTGGCTGAGTCCCTTGGCTCAGGTCACTGTAGGGTTGGGAGGATGATCAGTCAAGCCTGAGAAAACCAGTTCTTCCCAAGACTGATGGCAGCCCTCTGGGATTTTGCAGTTCCCACTCTCCCAACGCCCTGATTTCAAGTGCCCCAGAACTCTCTCACTTCTTGATGCTGTTGGTAATGAGCAGATGGGCATCGTGCCTCTCATCCAATAGAAGCATCGCCCCAAGGTAGCCCACCCTCTTGTCTGTGAATCTGGGGGAGGCGATCAGTTTCAGGCACTCCATCTATAGGGAAGGAGGCAGACCAGGAAAGGCAGTGTGAAACCACAAGCACTAACTTCCCGACTACATCCTCCTAAGGCCAGATTAACTTGTGAGCAATCATATTTCATCATCCTCTCCTTAGCCAGAGGCTTAAGTGGAGATCCAGGTGACAGCAGATTTCGGGGACTGTGTAGGTAGGGATGGAGCGGGAGAGGATTGGGAGGTGCTAAGAAAGGGGCTGGCTAAGAAATCACTAGTAGGGTAATGGATAAGACTCAGAAACTAAAGGATTTAACTGGGCCTGCCTGGAAATCCTAACACTGAAACTGAGGCAAGGATTTTCACGAGTTCTAGATCAGCCTGGACTACACAGAGAAAATCTGTCTCAAAACAAAACAAAATATTGATTTTTAAAAAATGGAGAAAAAAAAACACAGCCGGGGTACAAATCCACAAAGACCATCTTCCTGGAATTTTAGAGCTATTCCCGGCCAGTACCTGTCCAAAGTGGGCCGGGTAGCCCAACATGTGGACGTAGAGCAGTTTGGCTAGCTGGCGATGTCTCTGTAGGGGGTCCCCATCGCGGAAGGAGGCCCGAATTTGAGCGCACTCCTTCTGGATCACCTCCCGTTCCTGGGCCTGAGTCTTGGCCTCGCGAATCTCTTCGATCAGGTCCTGAAGTTTCAACGAAGGCACCACCATCCTGGGGGCAGAGCCCGGGAGTGGAAAGGCTTAACACGTTTTAGCCGGGTGGCCAAACTGCCCTGTGCCGAGATCTTTAAGGGCTCGGGTCCTACTGCCCCCCTAAAACTGTGCCCACATTTACCTCCCACCTGGATCCGAGAGCCACCATCCCGCCGCGCAAGGGCATTCCCACTACGCATGCGTCCTCACCCCACCCCGTGCCTGTTTCTATTGAGCCTGCGCTAGAGCCCAGTCTATTTCTTGCTTTCTTCCCTGACCGGTTTCTCATCTCTAGTTTTCCTTTTGGGCCCCTGCGCTATTTCCTTCGCGAGATTTCCTGCTCCCCTTCCCGTGTCAGGAGGCACCGGGGTCCCAGTCCCGACCTCACCTGGCTTCGGCGTCAACGCTGCCTCTCTGCCCCCCACCCAGCACTTCCTGGTACAGGACAGAGCAGGGTTGGTGCTTGGTCTGGGTCCTTCCCTCCACCCCGCCTCTACCACGGGACTCCGCCCCTCTAGGGCCTCCCAGCTGGGCCTTCTTGAGGTTTCTGACCTCTGGTCTCAGTCTTTGGTACTTTGGAAAAGGAGGCACATGATTGTGGCTCCCCAAGGGGCCTCCTTTGTCATCCACCCCAGCAGGTGACACTCAGCTTGAGTGTGAAGCCATCGCACCCCAAAGGAGTTGACAGTCCCCCCCTTTTTTTGGAACTTTTTTATTAATATACTTTTTTTTTTTTTGTTGCTGTTAAATTTCTTTGTAATTTTTTTTTTCCTGCAAGACTTGGTGTTGGCGGCACTGTTGTATAACTTCAATCCCAAATTCCATGAAATAGAAATCAGAAGTAAAGGTTGAGAAGGGAGGAAGGAAGGCAGGCCAAGGAGTAAACAGAGGTTGGCTAGAAAAATAAGAAGTGTGTGTGTGTGTGTGTGGTGGGCATTCCCGGGCAAGGCGGTTCCTTGAGGAAGGGGTTGGCAGGCAGCTTGCCTCTGCCTCATGCAGGGAAGGAAAGTTCCCCTGGGCTCTACGGTTCCCTCTTGTAGAGCTTTCTGTCCCCAGAGGAAAAGCTAGTAACAGGGATCAGCCGTATCTCAAACAGGGCTCTTCCCCAACCTCTCACCTGGGGTTGACGCCCACCTCTGCCCTGCCTGGGAATGTGGGAGACATCCGCTTCCATCTCACGTGATTCTAATGTGATGGTTTGCAAACACTAGACTTGCTGCAGCTTTTGCTGCCCGTCAGTCCTTATCTCGCGGGGCGCTATCCTTTAGAAGTGCTTCCCACAACTGTCAGAACTGAGGAGTGGGGTTCTTGCTTGCTCCAATGCCCCTCACCCTCTGCAGAAGTGTCTTCTTCGGGCCCCTTAGGGATTTAATCAAAGGCCGCAAGTGAGTCCAGACCAACCAAATAAATTATTAGGGGGCGGAGAAGGGTAGAGAGGTTAGTGGCAGAGTCTGAAGGGGGTGGGCTTGGTGCACCAGATAGTTTTGTTGCTTCTCACGTAGCTCTTGGCATGACATGCTGTCCTTGGGGGCTAGGGAGGGGAGCTAGGGAGGAGGAAAGGGAGCATGTGGGGAGTTGTTCACTCCCCTTTTCTCCCTTGGGGAAGGATCAAGTTAGGCAAGAACTTAGCTGGGTTCTGGGAGGTAAGGGTAGAGGGGACTCTTCCTGCAGCTTTCCATTTGGGCCAGTGAGCCCCAAACAGCTCTGCCAGAGCCTTGCCTGGCATCAGGTTGCCTCTTATTCTTTCTCCCCTCCACCCAGATTCCAAGAGACTCCTCAGGACACCACACCCCCACCCTTGGTGAAGTTTTGATTTAAAGAAAAGGTGGGGGAGGACACGGGGGCAATGGTCTGACTTAGATTTGTGTATCTCAGAGAAGAGAGCAACTCTGAGAGAGAACAGCCCTTCATATGTAAACAATCTAGAGAAAGGAGGGGTTGGGGTGGGAAAGAACAAGGAAGACCAGAGACAGATCTAGAATAAATGAGATCATCTCAAAGAAGAGAGGGAAGGGAGAAGCAAGAGACAAAAATAAAGGGGCACAGAAAAAAAGGAAAGAGGGGAGAAAACACAACCGGGGGGGGGGGGGAGAGAAAAAGGCAGGCCAAAGTGGGCGGAGAGGCAGGCCACCAAAGCCAGAAGGAGGCCGCGATGTCGCCTCAGGTGAGGAGCTGGGAGAACAGGAATGCCAGGCTGAGGTCCAGCAAGGCCACGGCTCCCACCACCAGGGGGTTGGCAGCACCCTAAAGAGACAGAGGGTGAAGCAGGTTCAGTCCTTGAAGGGAGGTGCTGATCCCACCTCCCTGCCCTGGCTTTAGTGGCAAAGTTGAAGAGTCCCAGAAATCTCCCTGCACAGGTAAGAGCAGAAGTATTGCCCACCCTCACTTCAGATTGTGAAGCACCTCCCTTCTCCTACCCAGGGCCCCGCCCTCACACTCTGAAGATAGAGACAGAACTGCCTCCCCCCACCCACCACTACTCCTCCCCACCCTCAGCATATCATGTGGGCAAGGCAGAAGGTGCCTGGCCTTAACTGCAGACATTGGCAGCAGCAGCCAGCATTGCAGTAAGGCAGAGGGAGGAAGGGGTGAGGGAGGCTGTGGTTGCTAGGAGATGGGAGAAGGCCTGGAGTCCAATCAGAGCAGAGGGTTCTGGAGAAATTCTCTGCCTCTCTCGATTTTCTGCCCCCCCCCCCCCTTTCCCTTCTTCCCAGGAGAGGGAGGGAGAGTGAGGGTTGGGAGGAACAAATTTTTTCCTATTTCTGGGCACCAAAGAGAGAAAGTATGGAGGTGGGGGTGGGGGTGGAGCAGGAAACTGGGGCTGGAAATGATATGGAAGGAGAACAGGAAAAAGTGTTCTGGTTCTACCATTAATTATTAGTTTGTAACTAGGGGTCGGTTACTTAAGTGATGGAGATCTGTTCCCTGGCTCATCTTCTGGGAGGGCTGAGCTTGAAGATCTCCAAGGCTCCTTTGAGCTGGAAAGTTATCTTTTTTTTTTTATATAAAGTGGGATATGATCCAAGACTGGCCAGGCAGAGAGAAGCTGTGTGGAAACTGATGCCCCTCAGGGGATTATACAGAAGTCTGGGGGGGGGGCTCTGACAAGAAGAGGGCACAGAGGGGGCTCACCGGCTGGGCAGGCCTCTGGGTGGCAGCAGGCTCCTCAAACTCTTCTGTCAGGCAACCAGCATCAGGACCCCTTGAAGACAGGCCCCTCAAAACTGGTGTGGTGACAGGCTCAGACTCTGAGCCTCCTGGGGCCCTCAGCTGGGGCAAGGACTCTTCGTCTTCTCCCTCTTCCTCTCGAAGGCTTCCTGAACTGTCGCTGCAGCCTCCGAGAAGTGGGGAACCGTCTCTGGGTCCTGGGCCCTGCACCCCAGCCTCATCCTCAGCCTCATAGCCAGCTAGTTCCTCTGCCTGCTCACCGGGACCCCCCCACTCCTCAGGCCAAGCTTTAGGGCTGGAGAAGGGACCCCAGTCCCTTCCAGGAGGCAGTGGGCTCCGGCAGGCCGGGGCTCGCCAAGGTTGGTGGGAGGATGCAGGGCTGCTGGGCAGTTCCGGAGAGCCCTCTGAGGGGGTCAGTCCATTCTCGTACACCCCGGGGCTGTCCTCATCCAAGGGCTCTGTGTCAGAACCTCCCGAGTCCTGTCTGGGTCTGCGGCCTGGGCAGGAACAGCTAGGAATCAGTGGGGCTTAACTGGCCAGGAGCCAGAGAGGCTGCAGCTTTATTCCTTGATTAGCACTTTCCAGGATTTTGCTTACCTCCAGGCTCACAGTTTCTCATCACCAGACCCCAAACCTTCCATTACCCTGCCTCATGCATTCTGGGTAACACCTCCAAGACACCTCCATCCCTTTGTTTTCTTCCACCCCCAGATTTCCGTGCCCCCTCCCCCATGAGCTAGCTCCCCAGGGAACCCTCCCCACACAGGATGCCCACACCTCACCTGGGGCTTCTAACATGGGTTGAAGATCCTGGGCTATCAATTTGGCCATCCGCGCTGCCTCCACAGCCTTCTCGGCGACGCTGCTGGCTGCCACCGCTTTTAGGAGGGCGTCTGCTGCCCTGTTGGGTCCCAGGGACAGGGACTTGGCTGACCTTCCCCCACATCAATTTATCCATGCTGATACTCCAGCCCTTTCGTGTCCCCACCACATCACATCCGCCTGATGGGAGCTACCTCTGGAGTCCTCATCCCTTTGCACAAGGCCAGCTGCTGTCATCCTTCAGCAGGCCAAGGCAGCTCCTGTCTGGTTTCTTCCCTTAGTCCTGGGCTGTATACTGTCATCACACTCTCCTCTGGCACCCTTCTACCCTTCTGTCCTGTAGTAACACTTCCTTCCTCCAGCTGCGGGGCCGGCCCCCCTCCCAGCTCTGTTATCCATTGCTGTCCTCCTGCTTAATGAATCCTGGCTTTCTTGGCAACTCTGCTGCAGCCTGTTGCTCCCTCCTCTGCAGTTAGTACCTCTGGTTCCTACAAACCTCTCCTGCCCCTGGGGTCAGGCACCTTTCTGTGGGATGTAAGGCACTGTCCGGTACCTTATCCTGCTCTAATACCGGTGTCACCCCGACCTTGTTCGGCCACCCCTTCCTTTGCAAACACCCCTTCTTCATCTAATCCTACTTTGGCCAGTCTAGGTGTCCCAGCGGGAAAAGTTCTTGTTTTTGTTTGGCCTCTTCTGTTATCACGCTCTTCTCCTCCTCTGTTCCTGGCACTGCCTTGACCCCCAACACGTCTCTGGTATCTAGACACACCCCTCCTTGTCACAGAACACCCATGTAGACCAGATTGTCTTCAAACTCAATATGTAGCCAAGGCCAGCCTTGAACTCCTTTTTACCTCTGTCTCCCAAGTGTTGGGATAAAAGGTTTGTGCCACCATGTCCAGTTTAGGACTGGATAAGAGTCTCTCTCTCTCTCTCTCTCTCTCTCTCTCTCTCTCTCTTCCTCTCCCCCTCTCTCCCTCCCCTTTCCCTGCCAACATGCTTGAGTTCTCAGCTTTGCAGTTTCTCACTTCTCCATTTTCAGATGCTTCTTCAGCTCTCCTTTCCATTTCACCCTCTGCTGTCAGGCAGTTTAGAATCACCCAATTGCTTCTGTCATCCTGAGTGAAGTAAGGCACAATGGAGCAGAAAGGATCAGATGTACTTGCTATGCGTCTGACTGCATTATGACCCGTGACTCCTTTTGCTCCTGGGTCTTTTAAAAACCCATCTAAGAAAAGGCAGTTTGTGTCTGGTGGTTGGTGATGTCCGCTAGAAGTCCGGGTAAACTTCCTATTGTGTACCTTGGACACGTGGTCAGCCTCTTTCCTTCAAAGCTGGTGGGTTAAGGACTTTAGAGCCTACTCAGAGGGACTTCAGATAACCCGGTTGTAGTCAGGGTTTTCAGAAGGTTTATGACTAACCCTGTCCTGGAACTGAGCTGGGTTCAGTGCAGCTCTTGCGTTGCACTGAGTTCTGTTGATGGCCACGAAAATGAAAGTAACCTGTGGCCGTAGACATGGAGGGTGTGGATTATCAAGTCTAGGTAGTAGACTTCGTCTGTGTGCAGGCATCAAGCCAGCTACCTGGCAGATGTACCTGCTGCTGAGGCTCTGTTGTTTCCATGGCAGCCAGCAGCCAATCAGGGTTGCCAGGCCTGTTGCTGGGGAGACCAGCCAGCCTCTTCCCACTGCCTAATCTTATAGTTAGTGAGATCTGCCTCCGCCCTATCTAGCCCAAAATGTACCAGGGTACTCTGACCTCCCTCTGCCCTGGCATAAAGCCCTAGATCCTAGTACCCACATACTCAGGTACAGCATAGATGCACAGTCTCTGACCCAGTCAGCTACCCAGGATTCGACATGTTCATACACAATCGTATTCACACATGTGCACATAAACAACAACTTGCCCATCACACAAATTCACTGATGCGTATTTGGGCATATCCTGATCACTGGCCCTCTGAAATATCCTCATCCTCATCTCCTTTAAAGAAAACAATACATAATAAATCAAATGTGTGTGAACTGTATAAAGCGAGGGTCTTTGCATCTCATTCTAAACGAATTTTGGTTATTTTTAGATCTGTGCTATCTAATTCAGCAGTCAGAATCCATAGAACTATGCACTTAAAATGTGGCTAGTCTCAAACAGAAATGATGCGCCATAACTGAGAAATATACACACAGCATTTTAAGGAGTCCAGAAGGAATGTAAATCACATTGTTGGTTGAAGGTAAAATTTTGGAAATATGGCATAAATACAATATATTATTAAAATTTATTTCACTTGTTTCTTTTAATTTTTCCCCCCCGGGAGATGGGGTTTCTCTGCGTAACCCTGGCTGTCCTGGAACTAACTCTGAAGACCAGGCTGCCCGTGAACTTAGAGATCTAACTGCCTCTGCCTCCTGAGTGCTGGTATAAAAGTCATAGGCCTGGCTTGTGTTATATTCTTATTGGGCGTTACCACTTTAGATAGAAGGCTCTGATGCATGGAAATGTAATCTGATTTACTGAGAGAAAATCTTCTTTAGAGGTAGACTCCTCCCTTCAAATCTGGGCGTAAGGAGCCACAGCAGGCAAAGCTGGTGGAGATTAGCTTTCAGCTGTAAAAACTAGATCTCCCCAAGGGCCAAGGCTGCAACAGAGTCAGGCTGGGAACTAGTGAGGAAGGGCCGGTCGCTTCCTGTAGTCTATAGTCACTACAGTGCTTTGTCCAGGATGGATGCTCGCAGCCTGAGGCCCGAAGGCTGGATGAGTTGAGCAAGAGGAAGACCAGGAAAACCAAGAGGTTTCAGGGCCTGCACAAAGGAGTGTTCACTGTACAGTTACACACCATGGATTCCACAGACACACATCTCCACACGGCCTCACTTGGGGCGCGGTCTTAACTACCTCTCTCCAACACTCGGCTACCCACATTACACCCACATCCACCCACAGGTTCAGGTCTAAACACCCCAAATCCTAGGTCTGCAACGGCCTGAACATAGGTCTGCTCATGCGTCCCCACCAGGCTGTAGGCCCTGGGTTCTTGGTTCTCAAGCACAGAACCTCTCTTTTAGCCCAGCTCTGATGTATGCACCAGATGCCCACCTGGCAGCAGCGACTTCCTGGCGCTGGCGGGCAGCACTCACAGCTCGACGGGCACCTTCGACGGCCCTGTCCACCTTCTCCTTGACTTTGCCCCGTCTAAGGGCCAGAGGCAGGAGGCTGCGGACACGTCCCCCGTGCACCAGCCGGTTGCGCTTGTACTTGCCCTCCTCACGGGAGCCATCAGGCCGGGTGGTGCGCCCGTATCCGTGCCTTCGGTTGCCCAGCCACTCGCCTTCATAGCGCAGCCCGTTGGATCTCTGGCTCACTCCATAGCCACTGCGCCGGTCTGCATGCCACTCACCGGCGTACACCTCGGTGGCCGAGCCCTCGATGATGGCGGGCGGTGCTGGGATGGGGGGCCCGCTGGCCTCGGAGCCCGGGGGTCCTGTACTGCCCACTTCGCTGCTCACCTCGCTGCGTAGAGATCCCCTCTTGCTGCCCAGGGAGCTACGGCGCCCACCAGCTCGGAGCCCGCTGAGCAGCAGTGAGCGGCGGAAGAATCCACCTGCCGCTGGGGTGCGCTTACGGGAGGACGCCCCTTCGGCGTCCCCTGGCCCCGCCAGCACAAAGCCGCCTCGGGAGCCGGAGGCAGGGCTGCCCCCTTCATCTCCTGGTAGGGGTAGGGGTGGCGGGGGCGTCGGGGGGTCGCTGTGGCCCGAGTCCAGGGAGGTGCGGCGGGGTGAGCGTAGAAGCGCCGCCTGGTGGTAGGGTACACTCTGGCGCACCCCGTAGCCGTGGCGCTTCCCGGCTTGCCACTGGCCTTGGTAGGTGCCTGTGGATGTACAGGAGTGAAAGAGTCAGAACACTTCACTGGGCTCCCAAACCCAGCAATACGTGGCCCAAAACCCTTGGGAGTCCAAGTGGCAGGTAAGGGAGTTGGTGGAAGCAGTTAGTGTGGCGGTCTGAGAAGGGACGGGCCAGGCTTCGTTGGAAGGCCTGGAAGAGCACAATGAAGACAGCTAGGTAGCATAGACCATGTGGGTTCTGGCAGTGTCAGTGGACTGGGGAAAGGCAGAGAAACGGGCAGGCGGGAGAGGATGAAGGACAGGTGGCCCAGAGGCTGGGATGCTCAGGCTGACAGGTGGCGGTGTGTAAAAAAGGCACGTGACAGGTAGGGTACAAGCTGACTGGAAGAATACTGTGAAGTGGAGAGGGGTCAGGCAGGTAGAGAGGGCAGGTGGGAGGGGCGGGCAGATCGGAGTGAGGGAGAAGCAGGCAGGAGACTGTCACATGAGGAAGTTATGAATATGGTGGTGGTGGGAGAGACATGAAGATGGGGTCGTGGGCTGGGGGATGGTGTGAGGGACGGAACACTGCAAACAGAAGGCTGGCACAGCGCACGCATATGGCTGGGGAAGAAGGGTGGAGGATGGGAGGATGGGAATCGCAGGGCGTGGAGGGCGGAAGGCTGGGGAAGGCACACGCGCCGCAGGCAGGCGGGAGGCGCGCGCAGACGGGCAGACACAGTAGTGGGCCGGGCCCCGCACCTCCATCCGAGTAGGTCTCGGTGCCGTAGCCGTCCTGGAAGCCGTCCTTCCAGAGCCCGGCGTAGCGCAGGCCGGACACGCTCTCCCACACGCCGCTGCGCCCCTTCAGCCCGCCCAGCCACTCGCCGCGGTAGGTCCAGCGGCTCTTGCGCTCCACGCCCAGCCCTTCGCGCTTGCCCTGCTGCCAGTGGCCCTGGTAGCTGTGTCCGCCGGGCCCCGTGAAGACACCCAGCGACTCGAAGCCGTGCGCCCAGCAGCCGCTGTACTCTCCCTGGGCGCCGGGCCCGGTGCACACGCCGTAGCCATGTGCCCGCCCCGCCTCCCAGCCCCCCACGTAGCAGCCCCCGTCGTCAAAGTCGAACTTGCCCCCGGGGGACATGCATGTAGTTGGCGTGGCCTCAGCCCCCCGGCGGCTCAGCGCATCCTGGGGCTGGAGAGCCGGCTGGGGGTCTTGGGGCCGGGCGAGGCCTGGGGGCGGGGGCAGTTAGACCGGGGCTGGGCGGAGGGGCCCCAGCGCGGGCAGGCAGGGCCGGACCCTCATCCTGAGTGGCTGCAGAGAAAGAGGGGTGCAAGTGGGGAGCGAGGCAAGTGGAGAGCGAGGTCCCCTTCTTTGCCTGCCGCTCCCCTGCCGGTGGCTCTAGGGCATCAGCACCGCCCTCCAGCCCTCCTCCCATCCCCCCCTGGGCAGCATCTTACAGCAGCTCCCAAGCCCTGCCCGGCAAGGGGGCTTTCCCATCCCTCCCAACTTGTAGAGGGCGCCTCCCGGGACTTGGGGTCCCTGCCCCGATCCCGAGTCCTACTTCTCCAACCTAGAACCCCAGAGTGTGGAGTGTGGATGGCAGTTGGAGGTAGGGGACCTGGGAGGGGCCTGGGCAGGGTCTTCCGACACCTGCTTTCCTCGCTATTTGGACCCCTCTGCCTAGATTCTTTGGCTTCGCAAGCAAACCCGGGTGCGGGGGAGGCAGGAGGTAAAAATGTAGCTGGAAGACCGGACCCAGGTGGGCCGATGATAGAATGGGGATGGGGCGGGGGGGGGGCGACGAGGGTAGGGATGGGCAGACTGGCGAAAGGGAGGGGACAGGTTACTCACCATGTGGGCTGGGGCTCAGGCTGCCTCCCGGGCGCAGTTTCCATGGCAGGGTCCCTCCACTCACACCTCACCCGGACAAGCCAAGCCCCCTTCCCTTCCGGCGAGGCTGCTACAACCCAGAGAAGGAAGGTGGGGGAGCTATGGGAGAGTCCCCTCTCTCCTCGGCTGAAGGTGCAGGCTAGTGAGGGGGGTGAGGTAGTGGCGAGGGGGGTGGTGAGAATAAGTGTAGGGGGAAAATCTGCCTTAAACGGAGACAGCAAAGAGGAGCTGGATGGGAAAGAGGAGGGGGCTGTCAGGAGGGGGTGTTTTTATTATTTTTTTCTTCTTATGGTTGGGAGAGGAGAAAAAAAAAATCAAAATTCCAATTCCATCCCAGCACAAATCAATGTTTGCTCCAAACCCAGCATCAAGGGGGAGACTGGGCCAGGCAGATTTAAAGGGGCAGAGAGGAGCGGAGAGGAGAGGGTGGAGAGAAGAGTCAGTGGCAATGATGGGGGTGGTGAGGGGATGCCCAGGCAAAAAAAAGGGGGGGGGCTTGCTACCCCAAGGTGAGGAAGAAGGCAGGTGGAGAAGAGAATGGGAGGCTCAGAGACCCCACGGTGGAAAGAAACCCTGGCATGCAGGCAGGGAGTGGAGTGGGGCGGAGGGGAGGGGAGAGGAGCGAGGGGGAGGAGTCTGAGCTTAAGATGGGGAGGCAGGGGGAGGCCAGCGCCAGGCGGGGGAGGAGAGATGCTGGGGAGACCGGGAGGGCGAGGGGAATACAAAGAAAGAGGTGCAGGGGTGAGAGCTAAGGTGGGGATACACCCGGCCTGGGAGATGGCGAGGGAGACCCATTCCAGGACTGATGAGGAATGGCTAGGGAGAGAAGCAGGGAAGGTGGGAAGGGGGGGGGGAGCGCAGAAACAGAGAGGGAGCCGAAGGAGCGAAATGAGAGTTGTGATGGGCTGGAGAAAGCTCCGCAGAGAAAGGGCAGACATGGGAATAGAAATCCAGGCAGGAAGAGCCCAGACTGAGACCGGAGGTCCGGAAGTGGTGTTTGTGGGGACCCTGGGGAGAAGGGATGTACCCATCAGCTGCTTGGGCTGAAGCCAGGAAGCATTTGAACATGGATACCTCCGTCCATGCAGCCTAAACTCCTCCCCAAGACAGTGCCCACCCGCTCACAGTTTTAAAGGTAGCGTGAAATGAGGCCCTGTCAGGAAGCCGGGCTAAGCTAATGCGCACTATTCTCTGCTTACACCAACTGTTTCTCTCTGGTAGTTCCCTCTGAAGGGAGGGTCGGTATTTTAATAGGGGGATCAAATTTGAGGAGGTCATCAAGATCCTGGAGCTCTGGACGTTTCTACTTTGCAACACAGAAGCAAAGATACATAGGTTTGCTAAGCAGGCCCCTGCCGTGGTCCCTAACGACCCCACCCTCTTCCCTGTTCACTCAGCAGAGTGACAGCACAAGTAGACCACACTGGTACTGACAGTATGCAGGCACATGCTGTTTCTCCTTCCTCCTCTGCTTCCTCAGGCTGCTTCCAGTTCTGTGCCTGCGCCCAAGCAATTTTGGGAAGGAGGCACTGTCCAATCATACACGGTGTGACCAGCCAAGTATACTCAATTGCTTTTATTTTCCAGAAGGATCTGGTCCCTGCTGTACACCTCTCAGCCCCATCCCTGATTTAAAGAGAACTAAACCCCACAAGGGGAAGTCACTCACTGGAGGCCACACAGCAGAGTCGGCAGAGCTAGAACTGGCACACTAGACTCCAGATTTTTATTTTTCTTAGTGCTGGGAATTGAATCCTGGGTCTTGGATAAAGCATGTGCTCTGTCACTGGACTCTAGCTAGCTTGGGATCATTTAAGCCCTTGAATTTCTCCCAAGAGTCTGTGCTTGGGGGCATCTCCCTGAAGTCAAAGGTTATGTTGGGTGCTTTTGGTAAAATAAAGAGTTTGAAGACTGGAGATTGGAGTAAACAGGGATTTCTCTTGCACTGTTTTTCTTTACACACACACACACACACACACACACACACACACACACACACCGGGAGACCTGTGCCCTGTTATTTATTTTACTTTTTAATTTAATTTTATTATTTTATGTGTATGGGTGTTTTGCCTGAATGTATGTCTGTGTACCATGTGCCCATGGAGCCCAGAAAAAGGCATTGGATTGGATCTCCAGGCACTGGAGTTACAGTTGTGAGCTGCCATGTGGGTGCTGGGGATCAAACCCAGATCCTCTGGCAGCCTGTGCTCTTAACTGTTGACTCCTCTCTCTGCCCTCATCCATCCATCATCCATCTACCCATCTATCTGTCTGTCTGTCTATCTATCTATCTATCTATCTATCTATCTATCTATCTATCTGCTAGTGACCAAATCCATGGTCTTACCCATGAGGTTTTCTTGCTTCCCCTCTTTTTCCCTCCTCTTCCCTCCCCTTCCCTTCTTTTCTTTCTTTTCATTCCTCCCTGGTTTTGTGAAATAGCGTCCCACTCTGCAGCCCGGGCCAGCCTCAAATTTGGGATCCATCCTTCTGCTTCGACTTTCAAACGCTGGGACTAAAGACATATTCCTTCAGATCTTGTTTTTGTTTTTAAATTTATTTTTTATTTTAGACAGGGTTTTACTATGTGACCCAGGCTGTCCTTGAACTCCAGATCTTCCTGCTTTGGCTTCCCAAGACCTCATCTGTTCCCTTCCCTGATGGAGAAAGAGTGACGGGGTAGGTAGGGTTGGGACCAATGCGTTGCTGACAAGGTAACTGTAAACCTATTTTGAGGTGCAAAACGTGCAGCATTTGGTGAAGTCCTGAGAAAATCTTGGAAGGTATACCCTGAAATGTCTGGGACACACAGCCCCAGCTTCCCATATTTCCCTGAGGGAGTTAGCCTTCTGGCCTGTTCTGGCCTGTAGTGACTAAGGGTCACTACGGTCTTCTCTTTCAGAATAGGGACACTTGTTTATGTTTTATTCAGAGAGCTAACTGGTTTGTTTTGTCACCCATCTACAAATGTAAAAGTGTCACTGCAGAAGGAACCGATGTTAGCTGGAGCCAGCGTGCTTGGCACCCCACCTGCATTAGCTCATCCAGACCTCACAGGGACTGTAACTGAGCGGTCTAGGCCAGGAGCCAAAGCTGGGCTTCCTAAGTAGACAAAGCTGAGCACATTACCTGGTGTTTCCGAGCTGCAGTTGGCCTGTCTCTAAAATGGGAATATCATAGCTTAACGAGGATTGAAATGACTGCATCCGAATAGAATGTATGATAATACATAGAAATGAGACCATTTGGTACAGTGGCCTCCCGGTGCAAATGGCTTGAAAACTAAGCCGGCATGGCTTCACTTTTATAGGTACTGAATTTGGATCTAGAAATTATTTAATGTGCTAATATGTAACGACCCTTTGAACTTAATATAGTCAGTATGTGTGTTTCTCGTTGCTAAGATCTAGTACTTGACAAAAGCAACTTAATGGAGGAAGAGTTTCTTTTGTCCCACAGTCTGAGGGAGGGGCAAGTCCATCACAGCAAGGAGGGC
This sequence comes from Cricetomys ansorgei, assembly GCA_026225945.1. NCBI lineage: Eukaryota > Metazoa > Chordata > Mammalia > Rodentia > Nesomyidae > Cricetomys > Cricetomys ansorgei. The sequence continues at coordinate 3,415,413 of JAMJFZ010003384.1, forward strand.
ACACAGGAAGGAGCAGGTGGAGGCTGGTAGTCTCTCTGGATTAGCTGGGAAGCAGCATCCCCTCTAAGAGACAAGCCTGTAGAGGAGGTGCAGCCCACATTCAGAGTGGGCTCTCTCTGCTTGGTAGCACTTTTCTGGAAAAACCCTCATAGACACACCCAGAGGTGTGTTTCCATGGTGATTCCAAATCCTGTCAAGTTGACAAAATTATCCATGATTTAACAAAGGCGTTTGGGGAAAGTAAGACATCCATTGTAGAATTATGAAAAGCAAGCACAACATCAAGAAGAAAATAAGAGTTCCTGTAGTCTTCTTGTGTGATAAACACCTTAGTGCATTTTCTTTTGAGCTTCTATTTATTCTTATTTTATGTGTATGAGTGTTTGCTGAATGTCTGAGCACCAGGTGCATGCAGCACACAAGAAGGCCAGAAGAGGGCATCATATTCTTTAGAACTGGAGTTACAGATGACTGGGTGCTGGGAATTGAACCCGGGTCCCCTGGGAGAGCAGGCAATGCTCTTAACTGCTGAACCATCTCTCCAGCATCTTAGTGCATTTTTATATAGCAACTTCTCTGTGGCTTTTGTTTAACAGTTTGTTAAGCATTATACACTTGTGCCATATTTAGTCACTTGGCTTGACATTATCAACATTTTTTCTGTCATTGAAATGTCCTTGAATCTTGAAGGGCTACACAATCTTTGACTGTCTGGTTGTACTAAAGCTACCCTAGCAGAGCATTTTAATGTTATTTGCATCTTCCTTCCTTCCTTCCTTCCTTCCTTCCTTCCTTCCTTCCTTCCTTCCTTCCTCTTCACTCCCTTTCTTTTTTTGTGTGGTTTTTCAAGAAAGGATCTTAATATGTAGCCCTAGCTGTCCAGGAACTTATTATATAGAAAAGGCTGTTTTTGAACTCACAGAGATCTGCTTGCCTCTGCCTCCTGAGTGCTGGGATCAAAGGCGTGTGCCACCATATCTGGCTCCATATTAATTTTTTAATAGCAGAAACAAGCAAATATAAGCTGGGCACGTGATGCATACATTCAGTCCCAGTGTTCAGGACACAGAGGTAGGCGGATCTCTGTGAGTTCAAGGCCAGCCTGGACTACAGAGTGAGTTCTAGGACAGCCAGGGTTACATAGAGAGACTCTGCCTCAAAAATAAACAAACAAAAAACCCCAAACCCTCCACCAACAAAACAAACAAAAAAAATCCAAAGTTAATATTTGTATAGAAATCTTTCCATTTCTGACATTTTCTTTAAACATTTTACCATGGAAGTAAAAAAAAATTTAAATTTATTTATTATCACGTGTCTGTGAGTGCACGTCAGGTTAGAGGACAATGTCATAGAGGTGATTTTGTCTTTCAGCTACAGGTTTGGGGATGAACTCCAGTCATCAGGCTTGCATGGCAAACACTGTTACCTGCCGAGCCTTCTCATAAGCCCTGTTATGGCAAATTTCAAACAAGCACCAGGGAAGATAAAAGGAATGAACGAACTTCAGTACCCCTCCCCAACCCGACTGGCGTCGACAATACTTTAGCAAATAGCTATTCTTGCCTAACTTTGCTTTCTCGTCTCTGATTTCGAATTTCAGACACACATCGCAGTAGTCTATTGATTGCTTTGTTGTCTCTGAGGCAGGTTTTCTACCTTTGTAGTTCACACTGGCCTCGACTAGCGGTCCTTCTGCCTCAGCTTCCTGAATAGCAAGGTACATGTATAAGGCATTAGGCCCTACTTTGAAATAGAATTTGTCTCCCCCTTTCCCTCTCCCGACTGGAGATCCAATCCCAAACCATGTGCCAGCCAGGTAAGATCTCTGCTACTGAGATACAGCTCCAGCTGATAGATAGATTCTTAACTGTACAATTACTGAGTTCTGGGCTAGAAATGCCTTTTTAAGATTTTTGGCTTTTATTTTGCCAGGAACACTTCTAAAAAGGTGGTGTGAGTTTGTGCTCTCAGCAGTTGTACACGAGAATGCTGGTCTGGAATTAACGCACCCTGACCTGTATAGACTGTTCATTTTAACACCTGTGTGCACATGTACATAAGTGCTTGGAATGTTAGCAATGCTTTCTTTATCTTTTTATCTTTTTATTTTTTTCAATTGCCAGGCTTCTGCTGACTTCATTGACTACAATGAAGCAGATTCCTGAAGAGGCCACAGGAAACATGTCTCTCTTAGGGATCTCAGCTGGGGTCTGTGGGAATGGGTGAGGGCTGTTTTTTTCCCAGTTGTTCTAGAACCAGGTGGCTATGGCTCGGGAAGAGCTCAGAAGTCTCCTGCCTCATCTAAAGGGCAGCCACCAGGGGTCAGGATGGGGCTAGAGATCCTGCTGTGTAGGGTAGGGTAGGGTAGGGATGGCTGGCAGCCAGGAACTGCATTTCCTCTGTCTGGCCACTGCTGTCTGGTGGCACAGCTAAACCTCTTCTTGCCAGATCATGATTCTAGAATGTTCTGCAAATATGTCCTTCCCGGTTTGATTGCTGAAAAGGGTCTGAAAGGACTGTGAGAAGCCCACATCCAGTCTCTGGTGTGTGTGCCTTTCTGGGTGCTTCTCTTTCTAACCCTCGGGGTTAAAATCAGTATTGAAATACCTTTAATAAGGAAGACAAGTACGACGGGGCTGGCAGGAACCACGTTGCCAGGGGAAGTGAATTTTCTTTGTCTCGCACATTTCTCTGGGGCACGGAGCTTAATAGCCGAGATTTTAACTTGACCTCTCTGGGCTGAGGGAGCTAAGGAACCCTTTTGGTTTTTGTGAATGGTGCATGCATATAACCTTCCTCTGGGGAGAGAACAATCTATGGGATCCATACCTTGGGCAGCCCAGTGGTTTCTCATACCCATCCTCCTCCCCAGGCCTCTGCTTCCTGTGGCAATTGTGAAGAGAATATGGAGTCTGTAACACTGTGTTCTCGGGGGGCCAGGCTAAGGGGCTTGACTTTTCTCACCATCCAGGGGAGCTGAGAAAAGGTCTGGATTTTCCCTGGGATGGGACAGAGTAAGGAAGGGCCATTCAATGGGGCTATCATGGATTTGGATACTTAGCCATGAACCTGTGTACCAAAGCAAATTAAGTGGCTGGAGTGAGTAGCAGGGGATTAGGGAAAGCAGGCTGATCCCAGGCTAATAGTCTTGGAGCTTGTACCTTTGAGCCCGGAGTGGTGGGCAAGAAGCCAGAGGTAGCAACCAGTGAGGCTACTTATTACCAGGACACTGCTTTAAATCCTGCTTCACTGTAGCTCCATTTAAGTCTTTTGTATGGGTGAGGGGTTAGCATTAGTTGTCATACTACAAGTTTGCTCTGTAGAAGAAAGAGGATCCGGGGACCTAGAGAGCCCAGGGGTCAAGTCCGGGGTTCAGCATAGCAGAAATGAAGAGAAAATTCCCAAACATTACAAATTTCAATAGGAGTGTTTCATTTTACTTCACACTAGTGCTTTGTAGCTATACATAAAGGTAAGAGGGAAACACAGTGAGTTGTGATCAGTACCCAAGTCTGTTTGGCAGCTGCGCGAAGAGGAGGAGGCCGCCAGAGGACTGGTGCGAAAACTGCAACTGTACGGGGCCAATGAGGTGGCCGAGAGGGAAAAGGTGCTTGCCGAGGAAGCCTGGCAGCCTGAGTTCCCAGAACCATATAAAGGCTGAAGGAGCGAGTTGATGTTATAAATGTCCTCTGGCCTCCGCATGTACCACTGCGTGCATGCCCCACCCTTTAAAAAAATCTGAGACTGCAATCGCGGAAGTCTGAATACAGGAAATCAGCTTCAGACTTCCCACGTGTCCTCTGGCCTTGCGGTTCACCTATCTTCTTTCCCAGGGGGAGACTTCATCCTTTGCAGCGGCAATGGCTGCTCTTCACAGAATTTCCCTGTTAAATAGAAAATAAGCAGCTGTTAAGACTGATTACCATCTTGTTGACTTGCTGATGAAAGTAGAAAAAAACTGGGGGAAAAGTGACATCTTCGAAGAAAAATGGGAACTGTTTGAAGCGATAGGCCAAGAATAAATGCAGTTCTGGGCACGGTGACATGCTTGTAACCCCAGCATTTAGGGGGAACAGGAGGTCAAGGCCAGCCTCCACTATCCAAGAGTTTGAGGCCAGGGAGCTACAGGAGACCCTGTCACAAACAAACTGTAGATGGGAATATTAATATCTCACGCGGGTTTATTCAGGGAACAGGAGACAAACACAGTGCGTAAACCGGAGGCACTGCGATGGGGTTGAGTCCCTCTTGGACTGACTCAGATCACGTGGTATCTAGACATTTTATTGAGCAAAAGCACCACCCACCGACACAAAGGCCTTATTGCTTAATGAATTGAACTTCCACAGTGCACCAACCCCAATTTCAACTGGCTGACACGATGCCTTTTTATGGGCAAGTCAAGACCCTGGGCTAAGACCAGTGCTGAGGCCGAGGGAGGAGCTTGTAAAGTTCCTCTATTAGCATCAGTACAATCTGATATTTCCACACAAAGATATTAGAGGCAAAGTCGAATATGAACAACATTTGTTCCATCGTGGCCATTGAATATACAATCACTGGTTCTTCAGACTAGCATTCTTTGTGCATTCAAAGATTCCACACCCCAGAAGCTGGTTCCAACCGCTAAAGAAGGTGACCTTCCGGCAGTGGCTCAGGTTGTCAGAGACAGCAGCTGTACCACACAGAAGTGTGTGAAGCTTTATAATATTTGAGGATAAGTTTAAACATTCCACTACAACAAACAAACCAAACCAAACCCAGGAGACTCTATCTCCAGGTAAGGAAGTGTCTCCATCCACCCCAGTGTCCCGTCCCTGTCCTCTCCAGACACAGCACTCCCAGACTCAGTTCCCACTGCTTACACACCAAGTCCTCTGGTGCAAGGCTGCCCTTGGCCTGGATTTGTCTTTGAACAAGAGTAAAGATGTTCATGTAACGAGGCCAGCTCCATCCTCATACTTTGAAAATGAAACCTGCGTCAGCGCATGAACCTTCCATCCCGCTTCCCAGCCCATGCCGTAGGCAGTGGTCCCGGATGCAAGTGGGAGACGAGAAGGCTGAGGTCCGCTTTACTCTTCAGTGAGGACTGAGAAGCCAGAATCCCCTGCTGTTCCACATCATGGGAGATACAAGAAGGCTTCGCACTCGCCGGTTCTTGCTTCACACAGCAGGCAGCTCTGGGGGTGGAGGAGAAGGGGTCTCCAATAGGGCATAGATGCCTGCTGCCAGAAGATACACCTAGTGTCTTCACATCAGTACTGTGGATGCCAAAGATTCTTTATCTCTGACAAGTTCCCATGTGAGGCTGCTGCTGCTGGACCAGAGGATCAAGGGCTGAGTCATGGTTAAACCACTACACACACAGCCTTATGGAAGACTTACCTCTGGAGACTCCCCTAAACCTGCTTAGGCCTCTCATCACACCCTTAGCTCTCTCTTCACCAGCACAGATGTGTGTTGCTCATAGCTACCCAATCTTGGTACTTTGCTGCAGCAGCTAGACAGGAGAGATGCTCTCTCACCGAGTCAGGGATGTCTCCTCTCCTCAACCCTGGATTCTGGGAGCTACCCCAGTCCCAAGCAGTGGCTGGGAAGAAACTACTGTGGTGCTTTGTGAGTGTGGCTTCAGATCACGTGACTGCTGGCCTTGCTGTGACCTTGTCACTCTGCTCCATCCCTAGATCCAACCTTCATGCTTTAGACCACCGGTCGGACTTCTGTTTTACTGACTTGCTCACACTGGTGTTTTGCCAGCTTTCTTCCTGCTTGGCCAATATCCCGCATATGTTGGGCAGGAGCTATTCTGATTATGTTCCGAGTGACCTTGGGTATGTATCCCTTTGGGGAATGTATCTGACATCTCCATCCTATCCTTGGGGATGGGCTTCTCTTCACTAGCCGTGGGATCCCTTTGCTGGCAAACTACAGGAAACAGAGGACAGGTAATTTATATTGCACTAACATTTTGTGGTAGTTCCAGTACCTTCCCAGATAAAATCCCAAGGCTGGCGAGGAGACAGTGTGGCCCTGTTTTCTAGAGGAAGCAAGCACGGCGTGAGCACGAAGGCTGAGATCCTTGCTCTACACGCTGCAGTACTGGCGCTGAGCGAGGCTCCCACTGTGAAAGGGTACTGTTTCATCTTTAATAAATTCAGCAGTAGATTAAGCACATTCGGAGGCCAAGTGACTCATTTCTATTTCCGGCCCTCAGACATCGATGACAGCGGTGACCTCAGATAGTGGACAGGAAGGACTGAGAGTTGAGGAGAGTGGAAAGGCCTTATTCTCTCCCTGAGAAACTCCTGAATGACTTTTCTAATTATCATTATTGGTATTTTTACAATGGAAAAATTTCCTTTATTTTATGTTTTTTTTCTTCTTCTTCTTTTTTTTTTTGGTGTGTGTGTGTATGGATGTTTTGCCTGCATGTATGTTTGTGCACCATGTGCCTGTGCAGCCCAGAAGAAGGTGTTGGATCCCCTGGCGTTGGAGTTACAGACAGTTGTGAGCCACCAGGTGGGTTCTGAGAATCAAACCTTGGTCCTCTGGAAAAGCAGTCAGTGTCCCTAACTGCTAGTCCAGCTTCGTAGACTTCTTATTAGTATTTTTAAGATAGGGTCCCATGAAGCTCAAGTTGTTCTCAAATTCGATCTGTAGCTGAGGATGACTTTGAACTTCTGAGTCTCCTGCCTTCACCTCCCAAGTGCTGAGATTAAAGATGTGTACCACTACACTGTTGCCAGGGATTGAACCTCTACTTTAGTGCATTCTAGCCAAGCATCCTACTGATGGAGCCACATCTCCAGTCCCCCGTAGACAACTTTAGAAGAACTCTGACAGGGTTTACCTTGAGTCCTCTGACCCTGGCCCTCTGTTCATTTTGACTTCTGGGCTTTTGTCACTCTGAGCTTCCACTGGAATTGTTCCATTTTGCTATGCGTTCACCAGTTTCTGGATCACCCTACCTGCAGAACTAGCGCTCTTCCCACTGGATGCCTGTGGGGTCCTGCTGCTGGGGAGTTGCCTGGCCTGCAGTGTTGCCTGTTATGTGCTTCTATCCCATCCTTGGCCACTGAAAGGTCGGACCCAAGAAAATGCTACCATGCTGTCACATGACCCTATAGCCTACCTCCCTTCCCAGGTTCCTCTGTGCTACCAGAGCCGAGGTGCTAGAAGCCCACTTTTCTGAATGTGTTCTGAAATTCAAAGCTCCGGCTATGTCAGCTAAATTACCACATGAAAGAAGAGGGACACAGGCAGGGAGAGGAGAGCCAAGGATCAGTCCTTAAACTCCAACACAAGGAATGGGTCAGAAAGGAGGAGGATGTTGGTGGGAGCTGGTCAAAGAGGCCCAGATATACCCAAGTAGGGACAGCCTCTAACAGTAGAAGCCTCAGGCCCTGGAAGCCTGCCTAGGCCAGATTCAGCCTCTCTTGGGACAGCACTCACGCTAATTAAATGTTAACATCGTGTGGTAGTAAGAAAGCAGGCGCCAAGGCAGGGGACCTGAGGCTCAGAGAGCAGGGGAAGCAAGAGCTACCTCTTAGGCTGTTGGGCTGCAACCTGTCTTCATGCCATGGCAGTCTTTCTCTGAAAGCGCAGCTTTGGTATTAGACCTGAGCTTAACTACAGCTTCCTCACAGGCCACTAGGGCCCTTCATAAGCTATAGGGCCTTCTTCCCAGTACATGTGAGCAAGCTTAGGTCAGACAGGCTCAGCCAGACTGTAGCGTGTCTTTGAGAAAGCTGTATAACCTCTCCAAGACTCAGTTTCCCTATCCTTTATTTAAAATTGGTACAATCTTACTTCACAAGTGACTAAGAGAATTAGATGATATATACAGGAGAAAAACAAAACAAAATTTCCACTGCGTGGGGAAACTCAAACACTGGATAATCCTGGAGCTCAGTACTGCAGGCACACAGAGACGAGGACACTGACTTTGTGCCATGCTGGGCAGTATCAGCCTCCTGGCCATGTTTCTGATGCTTCTTGTGTGCTGGGCAGCCCAGGTAGCACACAGGCCTGTTTCCTCCCTCAAAGGTGATATAAATAGCCTAGAATCTGAGTGTGCAGCCTCAGGATGAGTGCTGTGAGTAGTTCTAGGCCCAGCTACCCCCCTATACCCTGTCCTCTAGCTCTAGGTAGCTAGAGTCTGTGGAACTATGATGAAGCTTTCTGCCAAAGTTTTTGGACCAGATCCCAGCCACCATAACTTCTCAGAGTTTTTGTCTGGTTGCTTTCATTCCTAGAACTCTGCCTGGGACCCTGGGTCCCTGGTGCAGAAGGCTGGATGCAAGTCCCAGACAGCCAAGAGAGAGGGAGAGGAAAAGGGAGGGGCCACCTGCTCTTTTCTCTCCAAGAGGTAGAAACTGACTTAAGCTCCCATCCCCTCCCAGCCAGTCAGTGCCTCCAGCTTCAAGGTTTCATTCTTTCTGGAGTGCAAGACCCCAAGGGATTCCATTTTCATTCTCTGCTCTGTCCTCACTGATTCATGTAGGACACCGGCTTCCTAGAAAAAAGGGGATCCTGCCTAGAGGCAAGGGTGTGTATGAGTCAGGAGCTACACATGGCTTCCTGTGCAGTTAGTTCTACTGTCTCCATCCCTCACCGTCCTCCTTCAGGTACGAATGGAGGTTAGGCTGCTGGATCTGACCCCGAGCCCTGTGATGCTTGACTAGAGAGCAGTCTTTCCTGGAGGGACATATGTTCCGCAGAGCCTCATAAATAGAGAAGTCTGCCAAGAGTAAAGAATGGAGAGGTGGAGAGAAGCCCACGGTTAGGGGATGAACCTGGAAGGGGCTAACAAGAGATCTGCGCAGACTGCTCTGTAGACATGATTAACAAAGGATTTGAGCTTCAAGTTCTCATCAGAGTCTCTCCCACGGCACTCTTCCCTAAGTTTTATACATGGCAGTTGCTGATGAGTTTTTGTTTAAGAAATCATATATTCTGGGACTGGCAGGGTCCATGCAGGTACTTCACTTTGAGCTCTATTTTTTTTTAAAGTTGCATTTTGAAATGAGCTTATTAGTAGTGGTCTCCATAAAGCTTTTTCAGACATCTTTGGTTTTGGCACTCTTATCCACTACTCCCTTCCTCCCATCCTCCCACCCCCACTAATTCTTTAGTCCCCAGTATTTTGCCCTGTTCTTTCATATTGCATGTATTCTGCTATCCTTAACTGGGTTTTGATATAGTAGGTTTCCATATGGCTTTTTCCCAACGCTTCTTAGGGTTAGCCCTTCCTCATCCCCCTTTATGCCTGTGCTCATCTCTGTTTAAGTCTTTCCATCTTCAGTATTCCAATTCTGTACTTTAAGTTTTTCCTACAATCTACTGTGCTCTTTCCCTTAACGTGCCCTTTCTAATTTCCTGACTTCTATTTGGTCAGCACCCTCTCCAACTGTGAGAGCCTCAACAGTAAACCTAGAATCTCTGCTCACATATGTACACTCAGCCTGATCTAGTTTTTGTTTGTTTATTTTGAGACAGGATCTCACTATGTAGCCTTGGTTGGCCTGAACTGCTATGTAGACCAGGCTGGCCTTGAACTCACAGAGGTCCACCTGCCTCTGCCTCCCAAATGCTGGAAATGCAGGTGTGCATTTTCACGCCCAGCTTCAACCTGCTCTAGTTTTATGTTCCATTCACTATTATTCCTTAATAATAATCCTTAAATCCATCCCCACTCCTGTTCTCCAGACTTCTGGTTGTACGAGCTAGAAAACTCAACAAGTTCTTTAGGGGTAGAGTGTACCTCCTTCTGTGTCACACTGTGCTCCTCACCTCCAGGGATGTTGCTGAGCCTTGGGTCTCGTTATGGACCTAGAGGTAAGGACAGGCGGTGGGGGGTAGGCCCCCGAGGGGCATCAGCACTGCCTTGCTTGGCATCTTGTTCAGGGGAGGTCATTGTAGTTTCCATGGAAAATGCAGGATTAATTCCTGGAGGCAAAGATGGAGAGAACAATCCTGCAGGGAGTGGAGATGTGCCTGCCTTTAAGGTAAGGAAGACTACTTCCCAGGCAAAATAAACCCACCGGACTGGAAAATCCAGTGCTCTCGGCCTCTTCAGGGCCCTCCTATACACCTCCATCTCAAGGCACAAGATCAAACTCTTTTCCAATCAGTTCCCTCATTTGATTTTCTCATTCCTCTGAGTCTGGGGATTTAGCTTGTGTGTGTATCGACCAATCACAAGATGAGAGCTTGTGTTTGGTTTTTGGCAACTTGAGCCCTAAGGCTGCTGGAGAGAGGATTCTCTCTCAGGATGCTCTTAGAAGTCTTTACATAGTTTATGCATATCTGGAACTGGGGAATCTCATCTGAGACTCTTCTTTTCCTTTGTTACTTTAAAGATGTTAGAAGTAACTAGCCAATATTATCATATTACTTACTTTTCTAGAAATATTGAAAAGTTTTCTATAGGGAGTCACTGGAGTCCTCGAATCTCATGAGAAATGAATCAGGAATATCAAAGGTACTCATCTTACACAGTTATTTTTAAGATAGATTTGTTTTATGTGTATGTGTGAATGTCTTCAAGTATGTATATGCACCACTTATATAGCTGGCATTTGAGTAGACCAGAAGAGGTCAATATATCCCCTGGAGCTAGAGTTACAGGCAGATATAAGCTGCTATGTGGGGGCTGGGTATTGAACCTGTGTCTTCTGCAAGAGCAGTAAATTCTCTTAATCACTGAGCCATCTATCTCTTCAGTCCATCTTGTGTAGTAATTTAAGCAGGTCACAGCATCTACTTGGAGAATCCTTAGCTTAGTCAAATTGGTACCATAATCTGTATTAGGCATTGTTACCTAGAAGGAATGAACCAATACAATGAATATATATTGTAAACAATGACTCCTTAATTGGCTTACCAAACATGTCCAACCTGTGGCCCATATTCTACATGGGCCCCAGGATTTTTGTTTTGTTTTGTTTTTGTGATAGGGTTTCTCTGTATAGTCCTAGCTGTCCTGAAACTCACTCTGTAGACCAGGCTGGCCTAAAACTTAGAGATCAATGCAGCTGATAGCTACTGTGTAACTCATCAAGAAAGACAAGGAGGCATTTTCATAGATACAAACCTGCTAGAACTCAGCAGAGGGAACTGCTTGTCATGGCAAGCACCGCCTTGGACAGTGGAACCTCATCCATCTGATCTCAGGTGTTTTTATTGATCTGAAAAGCTCCTCAGGTGTTGCATTGATACAAAAACTCTGCCCCCTCATCCAAAGGCTTATTCGCATAATGAAGGAAACTTGTAGCAACCAAGTTACGTCATCTTTATGGAGGGGGAACTCAAAGCTCAAGAGAAGTGTTCTTTCCTTGTTGCCTCAGACTGTGGGAGAAGGACTACAATAATTTCTCCATAGCAGTTTTGCTTTTCAGAGTGCAAGCTATTTGAACCATACTACCAAAGAGCTGTGAGCAGGTGCAGGTCATGAGGAAGCAAACATCTGAATCACAGATTTATATCAAGCAAACACCTGCAGATAAAGCAACTGCCAAGGCTTAGGCAGCCCTTTCCCCAACAGATCAATCTGCCTCTGCCTCCTGAGTGCTGAGTTTAAAGGTGTGCTTATTTTTGTGATTTAAAAAAAAAAAAAGCAACTTGATCATGCAGGTCTTGAATGCTAACTTTGTATGTGGCAGTTTTGCACAATAATGTCAGTAGGTTAGACATTCGTGGAGGCAGGGTAATCCAACAATGTCCATCTGTGTACCAGGGAGGCTGAGAACCTCAGTCTATGAGGTTGCATGCCTCAGCAGTTTCGATATGACACTGAAAGCCAGAGGAATTCCTGAAGAGCCACTTTGAAGGCTGGAGAAGTGGAGTCCTGATGTCAGTGAAGGTGGCATCAACATCTCGACAACTAACACATTCCCCAGCAAGAAACAAAGGCAGGCAGCACTGCCTTTCCCTTGGACTTCTTTATTTCTGAGATGCTAAAAGATGCTGCCTACTCTGGGGAATGGTCTCCCCTCAGTTAATGCTTCTTGGAAGTGTCCTCTCAGACACAGTGCTTCCAGACTCGAGCACATTCACAATCAAGGTTAACCACTACAGCCACCATTCTCCCCACAACACAAGCTAGAGACCAGCCCTGGATTAGTGCCGGATTCATTTTGTCTTCCCACATCAAAGCAACTACCGCTTGTCTACATTGTAGCTGTAGTCCGATCGTGGGTGTTAGCACATACATGTTTCATTCCACTTCCTTCCACAAGAGGCTGCCAGATTCGCCCCTCCGAATCACTGTGCTCAGTGCTCCTGTGGGCTTCTATTGCTCATGGAAGCGAGGCATTTAAAGACACCTACATAGTCCCAGTGACTTTTTAGTCCCAATTTGCCTTTCCAACCGTTACCCATTTCTTTTCTGTGCTCTTCCGGTTTTCACCTACCTTCTTGTTCTCGAAAGTTCTGTGCATGCTGTCTAGGCTCCCTCTGCCAGGAATGTCTCTGGTACTTGCCAGGGTGAGATTTGGGTTTGCTCTTCCTGTTTTATTGATTTCTCCTGGGAGCATCTGTCTGATGAATCACCATGCCAGCTAGTTTTATGTCAACCTGATGCAAGATAGAGTTATCTGAAAGGAGGGAATCTCAACTGAGAAAATGCCTCCATGAGATTGGGCTATAGGCAATCTGCAGGGCATTTTCATAATTAGTGATTGATGGGGGAGGGCCCAGTTTATTGTGGGTGGGGCCACACCTGGGCTGATCATCCTGGGTTCTTTCTATAAGAAAGCAGGCTGAGCAAGCCATGAGGAGCAAACCAGTAAGCAACACTCCTCCATGGCCTCTGCATCAGCTCCTGCCTCCAGGTTCCTGACCTGTTTGAGTTCCTGTCATGACTTCCTTCAGTGATGGACTACAATGTGGAAGTGTAAGCCAAATAAACTCTTTCCTCCTCAGTTTGCCTTGGTCATTGTGTTTTATCACAGCAAGAGTCACCCTAACTGAGACTCTAACTTGTACAAGAAGTTTTGTCTAAACTTGTGATCACCCAACCCAAGACACTAATGTAACAGAGACTTGAATAAAATAATGGAGGGTCTCGTACGTCTTCATTATTCTAAAGGATTCGAAATGTCACATTATAGTCCACCATCCTCAACATGTGCCTTCGTCTGGGTCAAAGAGGAAGCACCAGTCTTTAGGTCCACATTCCAGCCAGCCCAAGGGAGATAAAGAAAGGAAAGGGCAGTCTGGCATGGCGTGCATACCTTTAATCCCAGCACTGGGGAGGCAGAGGCAGGTAGATCTCTGTGAATGTGAGGCCAGTCTGGTTTATGGAGTGAGTTCCAGGACAGCCAGGGTAATATAGCTCAAGCCTGTCTCAAAACAAAACAAAATAAAATAAAATAAAAATAAAGTAAAGGGCATGCTTTTCCCATTTAAGAAAACTTCCAGGAAGTTGCACACCTTACTTCTCCATATACTTTTATCTATATGGCCAGTCCTAGTTGCAAGGGAGGCTGGGTAATATGGGTTTTATTTTGGTTGATCAATTACATAGCTAAAAACATAACTGAAGAAGAAGATGGAACAGATATTAAGAGACAACTAATAGTCTTGGCTACATCCTCCTCCTCCTCAGTTCTGCTCAGATCTTTAGCACTCACTCCAAATGGTCCTTTCTGCTCAGACCCTTCCCAGACCTCACAGCTAAAAGTTACCCGTTCCCAAGAGATTGAACTCGAGTTCCGTGATGCCCTTGGCTATCCCAGGGCAGTGAAGGTTTTCTGTTTTGCTTTTAATCATTTCCACATATATTTCCCCCAGAGTCACGAGTTTCTTTAGAGCACAGGGTGAGCCCCAAGGAATTTCTGACTTGAAACTTGAACTCCGCCAACTCCTACAACAGAGGAATGTTGAGTCAGAGTCTGATCAGTCTGGTTCAAAGGTAAGCTTTCTCTTTAAACCAGCAGCATTTTACAAATATTTATCAGTGTCATCCGTGCGCTGTTACAAATGCTAGAAACAGGACTGAGAATGTTACAGTGAGGACCGTTCTCTTAATGACTGTAAAGCATGGGCTCCACGCTGGGGATGTAGCTCAGAGTCGGAGTCGGTTACTCTGTTCTTAAAAAAGAAAAATCTTTCTATGTGTATGAGCGCTTTTGTCTGCATGTCTGTCTGTGCATCCCATGTGTGCTGTATGCATGCAGGCCAGAAGAGGGCGCTGGACCCTTTCGGACTGGAGTTACAGTAAGTAGTGAACCACCATGCAGGTACTTGGAACAGACCCTACATCCATCTTCAGAGCAACAAGTGTTCTTAACTGCTGAGCCATCTCTCCAGCCTGTTCCTCTGGTCTTGAGTACAGCGTTTGGGGACTGTGGTGGAGACTGAATGAACTGACATGTTAGAATACTTAGGAGAGTGACTGGCTCAAAATAGGAGCTAAAAAAAGCATTAATTATTATTATTATTAACTTAGAGACTTTTCATTCCTGTAAGGGAGGGAATGGCCAAATAAGTGAAAAAGGAGAAAAAAAAAAAGACAATTGTCAGTGCCATGTAGAAAATGAAAGACCGAGCTAAGGGAGGTGCTGCTGAGGTCCTGCCACCCACCCTGTGGCTCAGGAAAGCCTCCATGAGGAGCTGAGGTGCAGCCACTCTGGAGTATTTGTGGGAAGAGCTTTCAGGAAGCAGTGGACGCAGAGGCTGTGAAGGCAGGCCTGAGCTGGCCGATAGGGAAGTGGAAGGTGACAGGTTGGAACACCTGGGCCGATGGAGGGGGGGGAGACGGCCCGAGAGGCTCCAGGAGCCCCATCTTGCCAGGCCTTGTACATACCACTTGCATTTGATTCTAGTGTAGTGGCCATGGGAAGGTAGAGATCTGTGTTTAAACAGAGATTGGCTGTGGAGGAGGGAGACTGACTTAGACTTGAATGTGCAGGGAAGGGGGCGGGTTAGAACGACACCTCACTAATAGATGGACAAACGGCAGTAGAGTCTGGGAGACAGAGGTTTGCCAGCAGTTTTTGTTTGTTTATTTTGTTCTTTGAGACAAAGTCTCTTGCAGCTCAGGCTGATTGTGAGCTCCCTTTGAACATCTGGTCCTCCTGCCTCTGGCTCCTGAGTGTTGGAGCAAAGGGATCTGTTGCCAAACCGGGTTAAATATGGTGCTGGGGACTGAACCCAGGGTTTCACACAGTCTCGGCAACTGCTCTGTCAACTGAGCTGCATCCCTGGCCTGACAGGTGGAACACCCATTGTGTGGTTTGGAGGTGAAAATCCATCCTATGGATGGACCAGAAGCAGAAGGTAAAGTGAAGAGCAAACTCACGGGCAGCTCTCAATTTTTGGATTCCTGAGATGGGGACAGACAGGCTTGGGGTGAGTGGGAACTGGGAATTCCACTGCTCATTTGAGCAAATCCCTTAAACTCTCCAATATTCAGTTTCCTTACCTAGCATGTGAAAATAATGTGCCCACACACAGAAGAACCTTGTGGGCGATCAGATGCCCGGGCTCAATCTCAGCTCTGCCATTCATTAGCTGTGTGGTCCGCATGCTAGCTATTTTATTATTCTGTTTTCTTATCTGTAGAACAAGAATAATCACAGCACATACCTTTAAAAAGGCCTTGCATTTATTTATAAGTATTGTTGCTATTTGTGTGCGTGTGGTCTGCCGAGGTCGGAGGACAATTTTTGGACTTAGCTTTTTCTTTTTTCTGTGAGTTTTTGGGGTTGACTCAGGTTGTCAGGTGGCTTCACTGTTAGCCACTTGGACCATTCGTGCCGGCCCTCAGAGTGTACCCACCCTTAGACGGATATGAAGACCACGAGAACTGATGTTTACAAAATGCTTAAAATAATGTCTAGTTACACAGAAAGCTATAGGAATGCTGTATCAACCATTATGTAGAAGTGTTCTGAACCTTATGCAGGGAGAGTGGCTGGCCTCAGTCAGCGGCTGCTGTGCCACAAGAGATGAGGAGGGAAGGGTGAAAAAGGGAAGGGGAGCGATGGGAAAGGGAGCCTTGTCTCCTCTGGGACACTGGGTGGATTTGCGTCCTCCTACACAGTCTTTTGCAGGAATGGAGGGAGAGGGAACGTGTCCCAACTCATTCCCAATTTGTTTTATGAGACTAGTTCTTCCTCTGATATTAAAACCAGACAAAGAGTCAGAAAAAAAAAATCCAGGAGAAAGTAAGACTACAGTCTAAACTTTCACATGAGTAAAAACAGAAAATCCTTAAGGTATTGTTAACTAGGATCTGGCAACACGTGAAAACTATTGGACTAACCAATCCATGGGCTTTACCGTTCCCCCGTGCTTTCTTTTTAAATTTTTATTTTAATTAAAAAAATTAAAACCTTATTATAAAAAAAAAAAAAAAACCGTTGCAAGTAAAAAGAAAACCACACACCGAAATTAGCCAGGCCCTGAAGACTATACAACTCAATGAACTTCTGTGCAGTTAGAAGGCAGGTGGCAGGAGTCATTTCTCCAGGGGCAGGAGCTGGCACTGTTGATGTGAGACTAGGGCTCTCTGGTGCCCAGACGACAGCCCTGCTGTGCTTCCTTTCAAACGTCTTAGATTCTCCCGTTTTCGGTCTGTGCTGTTGACTTCTCTGTGTTGTGTGAGGTGTGGGGAGGTGGGCTCAGTCAACCTTCCTAGGGCTGGGAGCGCAGGAGGGCGCAGGAGGAAGCCGAGGGGCCCAGAGGTGGGAGGAGAGTTCTGTGGACAGCCTGTGTACTGAATTGTGAAATAAACACCTGCTGATCCTTAAAAAAAATAATTTATGGCTAGGCAAACAGTTATTGAGTAACTAGGTAGGATCGACCGTGAAACATATTCTCAGAGAGGCAGGGAGCGGCCAGGCTCCTAAAGCCTTTGGTTGTGGCCTTGGAAGCCCTGTTATCAGTCTTCCCTTTAATCAACCTGTCATTTTCTAGATCCTGGGCTGTGCTCACCTGGTGAGGCCTGGGGAGGGTGGAGAGGGACTGACAGCTTCTTAGATGAGGTTGAGTAACCTAGAGGGCAAATTTGAAAGCATTTTCCCATGGTGGGTGGTTGGAAGTGGTGGCTGCTTGGGAGCCTGATCTTGGAGTCCTTTTCCCAGGGACAGATACTGGCATTATCAATGTGAGACAAGGACTCTCTGGGGCCTAGCTATCGATACTGAACTGCTTAGAGTCATGCACATCTGGGAGGGTGCACAGGTGTTGGGGGGGAGTGGCTCAAGAAGTCCTAGGAAGGTAGTAGAAGTAATTTAGATCATGTTCCCTTCTTTGACCTTTTGTGGAGAACAGAATGTATCACCCCACCCCAGCATGCCTGTGGCTGGAGGGTATGAGAACCAGGGTGGGCTACACAAGAGCTTCAGGGACTGGGTTTCTCCAGGCTCTGGCATGTGGTAAGAGGTGTTGGGTGAGCTGTATCATGTCAGGGAAGAGAAGGAGGAGATGGCCTTAGTATGGGATCAATGTCTGGCATGCCTAATGTCTGGCATGCTCAGACTCGCTGTGGAGTGCATCACAGCGCCTCACTGAGTGGTATTGGCATCTCTACCTGACAGAAGGGCAAACGCAGGTCCTGAGAGTCCTGGTGTTCTCTTCTGTGTCAACATGCTACATCTGGTTCTGCGGGCCTTGTCTCAATAGGTCTAGCCCAGCCCTTCTGACAACCAGACCGACTGGGATTACAAGGTTGTGCCATCTGGCCTGAATCACTTTTACAGACAGATAACAGACTGCTAGACTCTCATACCTACTTCTCATTTTAATCTGTTATAATATGCTGCTTTTTAAATTTTATTTTATTTTGTTTTTCAAGACAGCGTTTCTCTGTTGTAACTCTGGCTGTCCTGGAACTCACTCTGTGGACCAGGCTGGCCTTGAACTCACAGAGATCCGCCTGCCTCTGCCTCCCGAGTGCTGGGATTAAAGGTGTGAGCCTCCACTGTCCAGCAGTTTAAGTTTTATTTTCATTTTACATGTATGAGTGTTTTGCTTACATGTATGTATGTGCATTTTGTGTGTGCCTGGTATTCATGGAGGTCAGAGGAGGAAATTGGATTGCCCAGAACTGAAGGTACAGATGGTTTTGAGTTGTCATATCAGTGCTGGGAATCGAACTCAGGAATTCTGCAAAAGCAGTCAGTGCTCTTAACCACTGAGCCATCATTCCAGCCCCATAATATATTGTTGTAATAGGAGAACAGTATATGAAGAGTGTCTGGCCTCATACAAAGAGAAAATAGTGGAGTGTTAGCTTTTTCAGATAGTTATACATTTTAAAAATGTTTTAATAGTATATACTAATTATACCCAGCAACAGGTTTCATTATGATGTATTCATACATGTATATAATGTATTTTGATCATAGTCATCTTCTGTTACCCTTTTGTCCCCTTCAGCCAATCCCCTTCCTCTTTATCATTAGCCCCTCCTACTTTCATGTCTTTTTCCCCTTTTTTCTTTCTATGGTTAGGGTGACCTAATGAATTTTTCTTGGATTACACTGCTGAAAGGTTATTTACAGGGGCACCGTGCCAGTGACTACACCACTGAAGAAAATGTCTTTCTCACCTCAGCAACCATTAAACTGCCTTTAGATTCTCAGAGAGATCTTGGACCTTGTGAGCTCCCTGCCTCAGCCTCAGAGAGAGTTCTCACGAGTCCCCCCCATACTCCATGACAAGGTATTGACCGGCTCACAGCTGCAATGGGCTGTACGACACGCCAGTTCATCCCCTGGCTCTCTCACCCTCTCTACCCTCTCTCCAGCGATGTTTTCTGGGCCTTGGAGGGGATGATATAGGGGATGATATAGACGTCTCATTATTGGCTGAGAATTCAATAGTCACTTGTTCTCAGCAGTTTGACCAGTTCCAAGTCTCTGCAGTTACTGCACCCACTGCAAAAAAGGAACTCCACAATCAAAATTATTTAGAAGTCAATTTGATGGCCACATCGTATCCATTTAGCAAAGCAACAGCTATAGCTTCCCCACCGGGGCTTATGACCTCCTCAACCGTGGGCTTTTGATGAGGTTTCTAGTATTGGATCTGAATTTTCTCCTGGAAAGTGGGCCTCAATTTAAAGCAGAAAAGGGGTTAGTTGTTAACCCCATAAAAGACTTGCCACTATGGCACCAGTGGGCACATCTTGTCAGGTAGGTCAGTGTTGCTGCACATAAGGTCCATGGCTAAGTAAAACTGTCCAGCCCTGTGAGGGCTTGCCAGCAGAGAAAGATTTTCCAATTCACTTCTACCTTGATTTCCCCCTGTCCCGTGGAAGTCCAGAGCATGTGGTGTTTTCAGTAGTAGGATCTTACCATCTAGGTCTGATGGCAAACAGCTGCAGTGGCAAAAGAATATTGTTTGATGCTATGCCAAAACTTGACCATTGGTAGTTCTTGAAAGGTGAGTTGCAATGTGGAATCTGAAACAATATGAATGAATATTAATTTGGATTCCGTTATCTTCAAATGTTATTGGTCTGTCATACATCCTCAGTGAATTTATATTTCGTATACACATGATTCTGTAGCATCACACACTGGTCATGAGGAAAATTTTGTTTCACTGTGGTAGGCAGGTCTACATGTTGATACGTTTCATTGTGCACTGTAGAAAAAAATCAATTTTGTTTTACATTGATCTCATTAGCAAACTCAGTGTCAGGAAGCTGTCAAATTTTTTACAACTTTTTTTTTCCCCCGGAAAGTTCAGATATTATCATTGACAGGTACTGATGCAACTATTTTACTTGAAGTGACATTCTTTGCATTTCTGAGGAAACGTCTGCCAAATACCCAAATCTGGATAATCATAGTTTGTCATTCTTTCCAATGAAACTAGTATTACATGAACAAACATGGTAGTTCAGCCCATATCATAAACAACTGCAAATAATTTCTTGAGACAACCATTGTTCTTCAGTCCACAGCAAAATGTTTCATGTGCAATTCTTGTTCCTTCACAAAGAATGCTAAAGAGATGTGTTCTCAAGAATCAGAGGTAAAGAAATAATCTAAAAGGCTTTCTCTCAACTGCAGGCATGTGGCAGGAAGAACAGAGCAACTGTGGGAACAGTTGGCTGTCTCTGCCTTGCATGCTAAGTACGGCAGCTTTACCCGTTAGAGCTTCTGTGTCACCTGTGGAAATATCAAAACTATTATGCAAGGATCCAAGCCAAAAACGCTGGCCAAAATGAGAGAGAGAGAGAGAGAGAGAGAGAGAGAGAGAGAGAGAGAGAGAGAGAGGACACAAAACACGAGTCCACACACAACTTCACCACCGCTTGTATTTGTTTCCAAGTCACATAAACGAAACCAGCGTAATGACAAGGCGTCATCATAATGTGGAAGTGGGAAATTTCAAGACCCCACCCCTAGTGAAGAGCTACGGGCAATCAGTGACTGCTCAGAGAGGGAGAATCGGTTTTCTCCAGGGACCAGCACCCTGACAGGTTATCCAATCCCAAGAGGTCAGCCCTAAACACGTGTACATGTGAACATCACCAAATGGGTTCACTCTCAAATATATATGGAGAGGGAGGGGCGGAAATGATGTAAATACAGTACTCATGCATGAAAATCTAAAAAAACTTGAATCAAAAAGTATTCAAATGAGAGAAGATACTTTTCTGAGTAGTTCGTGCCAATGTCAAGAGACCATGGGAAACACACAGGCCCTGCGCAGGAAGTGGAAGTTCAAAGAGAGAGATGCAGGCTTCATGCTTGCAGCTGCATCCTTGGCTTGACAAGTGACTGTTCATTGCAAAGCAGGGTGACACTGCTCCAGATTCCAGTCACTGACTGCTTTCAGCTCAGTCAGGGAGGAGGGAGTTCAAGCTTTGTCATCCTTGGGTCGCTGTGGGATCCTCC
The DNA here is from genome assembly GCA_026225945.1 of Cricetomys ansorgei. NCBI lineage: Eukaryota > Metazoa > Chordata > Mammalia > Rodentia > Nesomyidae > Cricetomys > Cricetomys ansorgei. The sequence continues at coordinate 3,436,277 of JAMJFZ010003384.1, forward strand.
AGCTGACGCAGCGTGATAACGCACCCGGGGAGGTGTACCAGTGACTGTTCACTTTCAGCTGGAAAAGCTGACCATTTTCAGTTTCCAAAGAGGTAGCCTATCTACATTTAAGATAGCTGGTTTTCTCTAAAGTCTCAGTGGCTGTCTCAAAATGCTGCTGTGGCTTGCCAGCCTAGTCAGGCACAGCAGAGTCCACTGCTAATAGCTGTGGTCGCCCGCCTCGCCTGCAAGGAAGATGCCGCACACAGGATTCTTCTGGTTCACGCTTTATTGAGGACTGTAGCTTGTTTGAGTGTTGAGAGCGAAAGACCCTGAATGTGTGAGGCACCCTGCTTATATAGGCAACGTGACCATCAACGATTGGATGCATGTCCAGAACCTCATTAGCATAGGGGGAGGTGGCAAGGATTACTCAACTTGCGCCTGCGCTGTTACTTGTTTACTAAGAACCCGGAAACAGGAAACCGGCGCCATCTTATAATGGCGTTTCAACTCGGCTCCCAACAAATAGCCACGTAACTGAGGCAAACAGAGTCCATATTTTCTGCTTTTTATGTAGTTTTGCAGTTTCTTTGGAGGACATCCCCCATTCTTCTAGATAGAGAACTCTCTGGAATGTCGGTTTCATCTTCTCTCGGTATGTTCAGGCATAGGTGAGGTAGTTGTGTACCAAGAAGCAAAAGCTGAAAATCTTACTTGAGCCATTGCAGGTCCTTAAATATAAGAATTAATAACGACAATGAAATGGTTTTACAGGACAGAACGAAATATTAAACTTTAAAACAATCTTAGATAAAATTATAAAATTTCTAAGGGTTTAACTGTTCAGATAATAAGAGATGGTGGCATGCCTGGTTCTAGATGGGATGTCTATATCACCCTCCCCCAACCTCCAAGGCTCAGGACCATCCCGGAACAGGGGCCGGAAAGATCTTCTAAGAGTCAGGAGTGGGTATCCACGGTGACGTGACATTGTGTTTGCACACACCAGTCATAGCAACTGAGACAGCATGCTCAAGGCCCATGGGGTCTTGAGGAGGGGTAGGAGCTTGGGGAGGGGGAGGGGAGAGGCTCATGAGGTCCCTTCCTTATTGGAGGAGTTATTGGCAACTGATGAGGGAGGGTGGTCAGTTTTGTTCAGGATTGTGGCCCTTTAGAGGCTACCTATGTTCCGGTAGATGGTCATACATCCATGCACATATAGGCAGCTCTAAGTGGACTTGGTGAGTTAAAAAAAACAAACACATAAAACTGGGAAGTAAAAGTGGTAGGGAAGGGTAGGGAAGGGGTTAGAGGGGAGGGAATGGGGGTAGATGATTAAAATACATTCTATGCATTTATGAAATTCTCAAACAATGAAAAAAAGAGAATTAAAAAAAAACACTGCTTAAGAGAAAGATTGGGTTTTGCTATTGTTTTTTGCAGTATTCTAAATTCCTGAAATATTAGTTCCTAGCATGGCAGCACACAGGCAGACATGGTGCTGGAGAGGTGGCTGAGAATTCTACATCTGAATCCGCCCCCCAGTGACACGCTTCCTTCAACAAGGCCACACCTCCTAAACCTTCTCAAGTAGTACCACTTCTTGATGACCAAGCATTCAAATCTATGAGCCTATAGGGTCCATTCTTATTCAAGTCACCACACCCATGCTAACTTTGAACTTTCAGTCCTCCTTCCTTTTTCCCTTAAATGCCAAGATTATAGGTACGTATGACCATGCCTGGCTTGTTTTTGAGATAGCTTTGCTTTGTAGCCTAGGCTAGCCTTGAACCCATGATCTTCCTATTTTCTGCTATTACAGACATGTATCGTTACTTCTGGATTTAAATACATACATACATACATACATACTTATATACTTGCAATTAGTATGTGTGCACACATGCACACGTTCATGTATGGGCCACAGTATGCGTGTTGAAACCAACGGACAATTTTCTATAGTTGGTTTTCTCCTTCCAACATACAGGGACTGAGGATGGAACTCAGGTTGGGGTTGGTGAAAGGTGCAACTGAGCCGTCTCACTGGTCCTTAAAAAATATGTTGTACAGGATGTTTTATTTTTGTTTGAGACCAGCCTGGGCTACACTGTGAGACCCCCATCTCAACCCCATCTTCTCCTCAAATAAAAAAAATGCCAGCAATATAGGGAGTGGAGGGATCCCTGAGTGACTGAAGTCCTGATGTTCATGTGCTGTTAACATGAGTACAGCCATGTTAAGGACCTCAGACCCATGGGAAATGGAAAGCCTCAGGATGAGGTTCATAGGGTTGGCAAAGCCTTCCTCGAGGTTCTGAGTGTGAATGTTGACAGCGAGTGCAGAAATGTCCGTCACAGTTTTCTTCCCGAGATGTTTATAGCCTGAAGATTGCTCCCATATGGTCAGCTCCTGAGATTCACTAACCTGTCTCCTTGATCCAGCTGTGTATCACAAACCCTATCTCCTTGTTCGCTGTGTATAACGAACACACTGAGATTCTGGGTGCTTAATTCTCTCTATCGTCCAGCCTCAGCTTTTCTATCTTTTCTTCATTTCCTTCTGCCTCGGTCAGGCTCGTGTTCCCAGAGGCTGTGCATGAGCTCGACACAGCAGCATGCTAGTCAAGCAGGTTCGTGCCTGTAATCCTAGCACTCAGGAGGTTGAGACAGGAGGATTATGAGTTCAAGGTCAGCTTGGGCTATGTAGTAAAATCCTGTCTCAAAAATTTTTCTTTACTTTTCTTCTGAATGGCAAATACAGTTTATAAGCTGGGTATGTACTTTTTTCAGATCAGTTAGTAAGCTTTGCCACTGTTTGCTAGAAAATCATCATCACTAGGACAATGGGTGATGGTGGTTGCTATAGAAAACACAGAATGTAGGCTGGCAAGATGGCTTAGTGGGTAAAGCTATATATACATACATATATACACATATATGTACACATATATGTTTATATACATATATCTCTCTCTATAGATATGTATGGACATACAGTAGATACATACATATATGTGTATATGTATACATATGTGTATATATCTCCCTACATATACACACATATATATATCTATGTAACTATATATATATAAAAAACTATATATATAAGCTTATATGTAGCCCATTTGTCTCAAAATGTCTTTGAATCTATGAACTTTGTTTTTATGATTTCAGTTGTTTATGTATCAATGTAACAATGTTTTAATATGGCTGCTTTATTTAAAATACTTTACATTTTAGGATCTTCTGTTACCTCTCCAGGCTTTATTCTCCCGAGGACTCCTGTTGTAGTTGCCTACTGCTCTACAACACAAGAGCCTGCAAACCTCAAGCTAGAGAACACATTGACTCTGAGCACTGTGACCTCGTGGTTCTGGCTCAAGCTGGGCTTGACTTGACTGGGGCCAGGAGACTAGCGGCTGAGCTGGCTTGCTTGGTGAATGGCCGCGACCTCAGTTCCTTGTCTCACGGACCTTGTCATGGCTGACTCACCATGCTAGCCAGGAGTGACCGATACAGAGAGAGGAGAATACCCAAGGCAGAGCGCTCAGCTTTTGTGTTCTAATTGTGTCAGTGGCAAGACTGTTCCTTAGGCCAGCTGGTCAGAAGTAAGTGGAGAACACACAAGGTGAGGACACTGAGCAGCTGCGGTCATGGGGCCATCTAAGGAGCTGGTAACCAAAGCTCCAACTCTGACTTGTGTAGCAGGATGCTTTGCCAAGAGGTCTTTTGTCCTGTGCAGTCTTCCTTATGGTTACATGCTGCTTGGACTTCTGGGAACTTTGCTTAGGCTATAAAGGAGAGCGTTGACAGTTGGAGTTGGCAGTTGGTGGATGGTTTGAAAGATGTTAGTTCAGGTCAGCTAGTTCTCTCTGTGGTTCCTGTTCCCAAGCTAAGGACAGCCAAAAGGGGCAGTGAATTTCTCTCTTTCAAGGCCACCTACAAGAAAGGTGAAGATTTCTCTCTTTCCTTTCTTTCTAGAGCTAGAGGGCTAAAAAAGGCACAGTGAGAACCAGTTACAAGTTAGGAATCTGTCACTGTAGCAGTTGGGGCAAGAGAACAAGTTTTCAGTTACAGATTTGCTTCCTTTTTCACTTGATTTACAATCCAGGGATCTCATACCGTCTTGAGCTGCTTCTACACAAGACCATAAATCCCCAAATTACTGTCTCCGGCACTAACTGGCCCTCCTGAACTTCAGAACAGTCGTCTTGGGGCACGGCGCCTCCTTCATTGACCTCTCACGGTGGCTTTTGCGGTCGATCTCAGATGCCCCCGAGCCTCACACCTCGCCTCACTCTGCATTTCATTTATTTGAATTCTCAGTTAGACAGTAAACTTACTTTATTCATTTTGAAGCTTACAGAGGCTAAGCTTACTGAGACTCTGCCTTCCTCATTTTGGTGTTTGCATACTCAGCTTAGTTCCTAGCTTAACCGTGTGTTCTCACCAGGACAGCCTGGGTGATTCATGAACGCCAGGAACTCTAGCTATTGGTTTGGCTGGTTCCAGAAGTCTGACCTGGGGAAGAGAAGCTAATTCAGTGGCCTTACAGTTGTAACCTGTGGCCTCTCTCTGGTGCTGGTAGAAATGACTTTGTGGCCTTGTTGAGCTCTGTCTCTGCAGCCAGCTGAGCCTGTAAGCTCTCTTCCTGTACATCTCGGCTTCCCCCATTTGTGGTCTGGAACCTGCTTGAGTTCTGGGTCTGTTTCTGGTGTGGACACTCATCAAAGGGAGAGTCCTTGGGAGGTGTGGGAGCAGCATCTACTTGTCATGATTCAGACCTGCACTTCCCCCTCCCCAGATTGGGTGAGACCTTTCCCCAACTCCCAAATTATAGGACTATAAATTCCATCATTATTGGAGTTTATTCAGACATAATCAGCAGTGCTCAAAAACCAGCCCCATGACAGGGCCAGTAAGGCCAAGCCAGCATCTTCACAGCCCAAGGCGGGAAGGATGAGGCTCAGGCCAAGGCCACACGGCTACAGTGGGTGAATGACTCCCAGAACTGTCTTCTCCCCTTTTGGCTTTTGGGGCACGGTTTCACCATCTCTTTCCACACTTGTCTGCAGCTCCGTGTTTCTGCTGGCTGATCACATAAGCCTCAGCTTTCTAAGGAGCAGATGGGTCAAGAGAGGGGAATAGACAGCCAGACAGAATTCCTAAGCTCTCTTGTCTGATTTTCAGAGTTTCTAAGTATTTTGTGCTTCTTATTTTCTCCCTGAATCTTTTTCTTTCTTCCTGCCTGCCTTCCTTCTTCCCTCCATCCTTTCTCTCTTTTCTTCTTCCTCTTCCTTCTCCACCTCATCTTCTTCTTTATCCTTTTTTTTTTTCTTCAGGTCTGAAGATTGAGCCCAGGGCCTCAACCTTTACTTTGTGACATGGTCTTGATAAGTTGCTCAGGCTGGCCTTGAACTTGGAATCTTTTTGCCTTAGTCTCCCAAGTAGCTGAGTACTACCAGGCCTGGCTCTCTCCCCTAATCTTATTTTTTTTTTTTTTTTTTTTTCTTTGGACCTGGAATTGAAGGTCATCCACCTCTGTGGTGGGGCAGGTTTGAAGGTGTGTCCATCGGCTTCCTCACTCTCAAATCCAGGCATCTGAATTAATTGACATGAAAAAGCTGGCTTAGAGACTACTGGAAGGTCTGCGGATCTGCTGTCAGCTCTGCAGCCTGTTTATGTGCGACAGCCAGAGCTGCTCTTCTGTTTAATGGGCTAGCTTCCCTGTAACACCTCACGGCCAACTCAGACCAGCAGGCCAGAAAACGGACTTCCGCAGGCTTGCTGAGATAGGATGACTTCTCAGAGGTGTTATAACTCAGGCATTCCAGCAGGGGGTGCTCTAACATACAAAATGTGAATCCTCTTTTTCTTGCTGGTCTAGGGGTGGGGAGACATGATCCTTCATTCCCTCACCTTCACTGTGTGAGGTTAATCTGTGTTTGCAGGCGGCGTGGGGAGAAGAATCCTCCAGAGGTGTTTTAGAGTGTTTAGAGCCAGTGTTTAGGAAACCCCTCAGGCCCTGGAAATGTAAGGCTGTAAATGTATCTCATAGGAAGGAGGGAGGGGGAGGAAGCAGAGGGAAAGACAGGATAGGTCTAGTACCTACAAAGACCATTTTTGGAGATAAAGTATCAGAAGAGACATAGATGGAAGGCAAGGGTGAGCCTGCCAAAGCACAGCAGTTGGTCCCTTCTCGAGGGTGCTAGGGACAGACCCGAATTTAATATAAAAATTTTCTCCAATGCCTGAGAAGTACCCATCTACTTATAATTTATAGATACCAACTCCAGACTCAAGGGAACTGGGTTATGCAAGGGTTGCTAAGGAACAGGGGCCGACTTAGAAGGTAAGGCAGGGGTTGCCTAGTAACTAGGAGTCTCTGGGTGATGGAGTGGCCAGAGCAGGTTTGGAACTGACAAGAGCCATTCACATCGCAGTCTCCTGTAAGTCTGGAGTCTGTTGGCCAGGCAGTGCTGTAGTTGACTCTTCTGGTCCACTTCCGACTTCCCAGTCCCCAAGGGTCTGGTTGAATCCTGATTCCCATCACTCTCCCTCTATCTCAGCAGGAAGCTAGTCCTAGATCAGGGTAGGAGGTCACGCACAGGGGATTCTCCCGCAGGGGGACACGGGGACTTTGGACTGATGTGGAGCTCAGACAGTCGGGTTTGGATGAATGAAGATCTTGTAGACAAACTGCTCATATTTTTCCATCTCATGGAGACCGAGACTCCAACTCACTGTGCCTGAGTTTCCAAGGCCGGATCCTCACTCTGCCTCCAGGACTGCACAGATCTGTAGGGGACATGCCTCTTCCCTCTTGAGAGACCTCCTGGGGCCATGGTTTTCTACACTGCTTTACCTGGCTGGGTTCCACGTGATGCACACGTTTCAGGGAGATTCACTCAGAGTCTGGCCAAGCCGTTTAGAGCCGTGACCCGATTTCCAGTCACAGGTCCTGTCCCTGCACTCCAGGCACAGAGCTGTCCTGTTTCCTGATTCCCCTGGGGACTCACACTCCCTTATTCCTCTACCACCTCTCTCCCCAAGACAAGGGTTCCTGTCCTGGCTCCTCCCCCCTGGAAAACCTTCCTCAGTTTTCCAAGTCCTGCTCATCTGCAGATTCCTTAGCCTGGCTTTCTCAAGCTCCTCAGCATAAGCCTGAACCCAGAAGTGTGAAACTCTCTGTGGTTCAGACCATTGCCAGGGCTCAGGCCCAGAGAGTGAGCTGCCAGGCTTACTGTTCCCATGCACACTCTGCTCTCTGGTTAGGCTCTGGGTTTTTGATTGATTTTACAGCCGCAGACATCTATCTATTCCCTCTGGTGGAGCAGCCTTCAAATCCAACCCAAGAACAGTTGGTTGCTCCTATAATGATCGTGTTGCTCTCTTACCAGTGGGAACATCTTGCTTGGCAGGTTGGCAATGTAGTTCATAAGGCTCTCTGTTGGCTAAGACCATTGATCAGTGCCTTATCTTCCCTGGCAGCCTACATAGTGCCTACCTTCTGGCACTGTGAAAGTAGGCATGGAGGAAGCTTCCAGTTCAGTCCCGACTTCATGTTTTTATATCTTGCAACAAAGATGTGGAGGTGTCTTCAGCAATAGAGGCATTTTAAATTAAAGACAGGGTCTTACTATGAGGCATGCTTAGACCAGCTGGCAGGGAACTTACTAAGTAGACCAGACTAGCCTCAAATTCACAGAAATCTGCCCGCTTCTGCCTCCCAGGCACGGGACTTAAAGGAGAGTACCACCATGCTCAGCCAACAACAGGGCCTTATCAGCTAGTTCCTGGTGGTAACCAAGAATATTGGCAATAGTCTGTAGTGTTTTGGGGCCCCCTGGGGTCTCTCTGACCAACAGCTCATAAGGAGATAGCCTCTGGCACTAAGATGTAAATCTAATTAAAAACAAACAAGCTAAAAATATTAAACAAGCATGACTGGGGAGACTATAGATCCTTGGGGGATCTCATTAGTGTTTTTAGCTTAATTGATTCACACCACCAAGCTGCAGTCTAAAGATCTATGTTTCACACATAGAAGACGCTATTCTCATCAGGGAGAGGCTTTTCTTTGCAGAGAGACCCATGGCCATTCCAGATGCTTAAACACGATGGCTGAGTACTTAGCTACAAATAGACATTCAACTTACGCCCACTAAGCTCAGGGAATACTGTAGACGGCAGAGTACAAGGGATTTAAGAGCCAGGGATACAGGGAGAAGAGACGCAAGATGGTGTCTCTAGGGCATGATGCAGCCATCGCAAACATGATCTCAGAGTGGCCGTGGCTGCCTGCACTGCACCTACACAAGATGGGGCCCATCAACAGCCAATCATGGGTGACGTGGGAGCTACTTGGGCCCCATACCGCCCGGATGACCAACAGCTGGTGGATTCTAGGGGAGGGAACATTCTTGCCGTCAGTAGTGTGCCAAATAATAAGCACAGTGGACAATTCCAAACCTGTGGCCACACAAAGGGTCCTGGTTAAAATCAGTGAGTTACAAAACAAAAGACATGACTGTGGGAGAGGGGAGTATGGTATGGGTAAGGGATGGGAGGGGCATAAGGGAGGATGAGTATGAAATTGTCCAAGAAAAATTCAACCAATAAAGAAACATGAAAAAAGATCACAAACTACCAAAATGCAATATATATATATATATATATATACATACACACATACATCCTGCAGGCTGTGGATATACACACTTTTACTCAGGAGGCAGATTCAGGTTGGATCTCTATGAGTTCAAGATCAACCTGGTCTACACAGTGAGTTCCAAGCCAGCCAGGGCTACATAGTGAGACCCTGTTTATTATTTATTTATTTATTTTGGTTTTTTTCAAGACAGTATTTCTCTGTTGTAACTCTGGCTGTCCTTGAACTCATTCTGTAGACCAGGTTGGCCCAGAACTCACAGAGATCTGCCTGCCTCTGCCTCCCAAATGCTGAGGTTAAAGGTGTGCGTCATCACCGCCTGGCTGAGACCCTGTTTCAAAATAAAAATAAAAAAGCCCTTTTACATCTCTGTGAAGTCCTTGGGACAGTGGCATGTGTTTGTTGAGGGGTCATGTTGGTCTTGAATTTGAGGTGATTTGCCTGTCTCAGCCTCCCAGCGTGGGGATCATTGCGTGAGCCACCACAGCTGACTACACATTTGTCTCTGGGAAGGAATGTGGAAGTTTAGTCTTGAATTAGTTTTGACCTGCTTGAGATTTAGAGTTTACTATGAACTTTGCCTAATCATCGCTCCCATTTGCCCCAGAAGCGCTCCCCCGACTTTGGGGCTAATCATGGCCATGCATCTCCCTAGTTCTAGCATGTCCCTGCATTATGAAATGGCAGAATTCCTTTGTGTGTTTGGCATTTTGAATTAGGTTTTCTTCATTGGATATTTTTTCAAGATGTATTCTTGTTATTCAGTATATTTTCTGGACATTTGTTTTCAGTGCTGTATAATACTTTACTATAGAAATATAACAAAATTCACTTATTTCTTCTACCGCTGATGAGCACATGGACTTGTTTTCAGTTCAGGGCTCTGACAGAGAGTGTTGCCCTTAATTATGCAAGGATGTGTCACGAGAGCTCTGCTCCTTTTTGCTGGGTGTGTAATTCCTCTCCAGTCAGAGATATATTTTTAATGTCTCCACACACTGCTAAGCCATTTTCTGAAATGATTGTATTCTATTTACCCTGTCTAGAACTACATGAGGGTATCTGTTGGTTTTACTTTTCAACTAGAAACAGCTAATCATGGTTATTAATTAATTAATAAGGTGTGGTGACACATACCTCTAATCCTAGAGCTCAGAAGGCAGAGGCAGGAAAATCAAGCTGGAAGTAGGCGTCTCAATGTTGCCCAAAGAAACCTACAAGCAAAATGAACATCACCGGGCTAGGGAATCTCTTCTGGTTAAAAGGGTGTGTCCTGCTCCTAAACCCAGCCAGCAAGTAGTGGTACACTCTGCCAAGATGGCCCCTGTGTGGCTGTGTGTCACCTCGTTGGTGGGACCTTGATTTCACAGTCTGAGTGACTGGTTAGTCATTGAAAAGGGGAAGGGAGGTTGAGGAAATATGCGCCCTTGTCGGGCTGACTGTCTTTGATAGGACCCCCCCACCCCCGCAACCCTAACAATGATATTTCTCACAATCGTAAATTTGAGGTGAGAAACACTTTGTGTGAGTTCCTTGTTAGACTTGGTTACACAGCAACAACCCCCTGCCCCACCACACCTTGCCAAGCAGGAAGTGAGTAAACACTAGTGTAATTGGTTTTTTTTTTCAACAAAATATCTTTACTGATTTCTTGAGAGTTTCATATAATGTATTTTAATCACACCCTCTCCCCATTCCTCCTAGCCCTGTGCCCTCCAAAAGGAAAAAAAAAAAACAAAACAAAACACAGGCAAAAACAAGGAAAAAAACAGATAAAGAAACAGAAAAACAAACAACAAACAAACACAAGAAAGAAAGGAAAAGAGAAAGAAAGAAAAAAATTAAGTTCCATCTGTGTGTCGGGAGCGTGTACCTCGGGCATCGCCATGGTTTCTGGTGGCAGCAGGCAGCCCGGATCAGGGACACCCACATGGCCTCTGGCATCCTTATGGGTCGTGAACATCAATCAACACGTATTCGGGTGGGAGCACAGATCTTGGACTTGAACACGGCTTCTGTTAGTAGGACATGGTTTCTGGTGGTAGAGCGAACCGATCAGGACAGGTCACGGCCATCAGCATGGTTCCCAGTTGGAGTGCAGATCACTGACATCAACATGGCCTCTGGCAGCAGCATGGATCAGGGACATCCCGTGGCCTCTGTAGCGTGATTGTTTTGTTGCTGCCCAGAACCCTCACCTGCTCCCATGGGGAGAGTCAGAGTGGGTCTGGCAGTTAGTGAAGTGTTCTGGAATCTGCCACCCAGTGTCGGGGAGGCAGAGGCAGGCAGATTTCTGAGAGTCCAGAGTAGTCAAGCTACATAGTGAGATGCTGTCTCAAAATTAAATAAATAGGAGGTTGGAGAGATGGCTTAGCTGTTAAGAAGACTGGGTGCTCTCGAAGTAGAGAAAGATAGAAAAGACCGATCATTAGACATTGATTTATTGGTGTATTTAATGATTTACTTAAAGCACTGCTTGTACTGTGTATTTGCCATCTATGACTTCACTTGCTACCTGGAACAGAATGAGCTTGAGAAACAGGCAAAGCCATGGGTTGTTGACCTTAACAACCTGCTGACGGCCATGTAAGCTTCTGTAAAAATCTCACTTGCTTGCTTGCCCCACCTCACAAGGTATTAGCGTATAAAAAGAGAAGGCAAACTGTTCCAGTGACCCAGGCCTTTCAGGAGCTCTCCTGGCTTCTTCTCCTGTCCTGTGACTTCTCCTTCCTTCTTCTCTCATTGGTGTCCAGTGCCTGTTCTAGAAAGAATCCGACAACACTCTTCTAGAACACCTGGGTTTGAGGCCCAGAACCCATGTCGGTAACTCCAGTTCTAGAGAATCTGGTGCTCTTTTCTGGTTTCAACAGGCACCAGGTACACAAGTGGCACACAAACATACAAACAAAGCACCCATATACTTAAAAAAGAAGCGCTGCCCAGTGTCTGACCCCGTCCGAGAGCTCAGTGATTGCTGGTGGGAAGATTGGGAAAATAACCTGGTCTGCCGACTGTCTGGCCTTGTTACTGGAGTAGGGGCTCTAACCCTGGCTGCTCTAACAAGCCAGGCTGGGCCTCCCGCCCACAGTAAGCCAATTAGAAGAAGCAAATTAATGAAATTGGTGAAAGGCAGATAAGTAGCTTTATTCAACGTGGCTACACCAGGGAGAAAAAACAAAGAGATGGGTGAGTAAGCCCCGCAGCCCAGCTTCAGGGTGTTACAGGAGCCTGCGGTCCTGTAAGCAGCAGACCCAGAGGGCAAATCCCGGCGTGGCCCCGCCCATCACCCTTGTCTCCAGCCAGCCTCTCCTGGAAGGCTGTCTGGAGACTCTTTCTAGCTCCTCCCCCAGTTGCCCTCAGACCTTGGCCCTTTTTTCCCCCAGTCTGGGTTGCCTGGAGATTCCAGTTTCACGGAGTCTATTGTTTCAATAGTCTGATGGGAGGGGACAGAGCAGGTGACTCTGGAGTACAGCCTGGTGCTCCCAGCAGGCTGCATGCAGCCTCATACCCTTTCTTTTTTATCTGTGATGGCTCCTCATTGCTCTACCACTGAGCTGTAGTCTCGGGCCCACCTCTCACCCAGACTTTGAGACAGTGTCTCACTAAATTGCCCAGGCCAGCCGCGCCCTTGTGATCCTCCTGCCTTAGCCTCCCCAGTAGCTGAGGTTACAGGTCTGCACCACCAGGCCCACTGGCCCACCAGTCTGTTTATTGGCGCGTGTTCATTGTTCACAATGTAGACTTTTGCAAAGGTATTTCCTTACAAGTGTTACAAGTTCCCCTACCCCTCCCCTCCCCTTTCTGCTGCTCTATTTGCTCCTGGGCTGTTCTGTTCTATCTTCATTTCGGGTATACGCACGTGGTTTTAGGTATCTGTGTAAAATCTAGGGCCTACAAATGAAAAAACCAAGATAGATCTGAGAGTGGTAGCCCGGGTTGATCCCAGCACTTGGGAGGCAGAAGCAGGGGGATCTCTGAGTTTGAGGCCAGCCTGGTCTACAAAGCCAGTTCCAGGACAGCCAGAGTTACACAGAGAAGCCCTGTTTTTTTTTTTTTTTTTTTTTGAGGGGGGGGAGGAGGAAAAAAGAAAAAGAAAACATAATATTTGCTTTTCTGAGACTGGCTTAGTTCACTTAAAGCAACAATCCAGCCACATTCCTTTTCCTGCAAATACCGTAATTTATTTATTTATTTATTTTTTTTGTGACCAAGTATAATTCCATTGTGTGCATGCACCACATTTTCTTTATCCCAATCCTTGGCTGACGGTCCATAGCTTGGCTATTATGCACCGTGATGTATCACACACGGATGTGCATATCGTCTCTGTGATTTGCTGACTCAGAGTCCTCAGGCTGAAAGCTCGGATGTGGTCTAGCTGCCATCTGTACGGTAGCTCCCCGCCGACTGATTTCCGCTGTGGCAGGGCTGGTTTGCATTCCCACCCACTGTGCACTGCTAAGTGCTCCCCCACCCTTCCCATCCCCCCATCCTCAACAGCACTTATCTCCTTAGTGATGACCATTCTGACTTGGATGAAGTGGGCTCTCAGGGTTGTCCTAATTTGCATTTCTTTGGTGGCTAACGTCATGGTTTAGATCCTGTCTTGATAGGATCTAGAATCAACTAAGAAAGATACACAGCTTGAGGCAGGTCTGTGAGGGTAATTCCAGAAAGGATTAGCTGAGTGGTGGGTCTTCCAACCCTGACTCCAGCTGGGTGTCAGGGGAGAGAGAGGAGAGCTTTGCGAGAGATGTGTGGACAGATCGCCCTTCTGTGGGAGCTTTATTGAGAGAGTTGTTAATGCTGCAGACAGCACAATGGGGATCCAAAGCAAGAGAGAGGTTCAGTTCAGTCAGGCAAAGTGGGGTACATACCTTAAAGGTTCTCAGTGGAGGGAGGAGGCCCTACATCAGGAGGCAGCAGGCTTAGATATATGTGACCTATGTATGTGTTGGCAGTCAGCTTGCCTCTGGTTCCTGGGCAGCAGAGTTGGGGAGGATTCTGCTCTTCAAAGCAGCACTTGGGGGTGGGCACAGAGAGCAGGGGCTTGTGGTTGGAACGGTGTGGCTGTCCACAGAAGCTGTGTTCTAACATTCCCAGCCTTTTTCTTTATAAGAAAAGAAGCAGAGGAATGACATTATTAGAAACACAGGGAGCCCATGCTTCCATCGCTGGTGGGTATCTACACCGGGTCTGCTCCTGTTGGACTGGGGTGTCACCAGGTTAGCCTTCTCACAGCCAGGTGCTGGCCTGGGTCGGAGGCTGGTATCTGGGTTTAGGTGTCAGAAGGACGCTGTCCATGTGCTGTAAGGGAGGGAACCTGATTTGCTGTATTCTGGAAGAGATAAGCCGTATATGATAAGAGATAAGTGGGTGGAGGTGATGAGAAGAGTCGAGACAGATCAGGCTCCATCAGAGGAAACGGTGCCCTTAAGACCCAAGGTTTTAATTGTGTTTGCCCCTTGAAGGATATTTTTGATAATTCCAGCATCATAAGCTAGGTTAGAGGACTTGTAGGGGAGGCGCCAGAGAGTAAATATGTTTTTCCAGTGGGGTTCTTAAAGATGCCTATGGTTAATCCCAGATAAATTACGATGTTTCCTCTGAAAAGATGGGTTGGCCAGGGCTAGCAGACAGGTGGTGTTTGTTGTTCCTTCTGTGGGTCAGCGCCCCTTTACTACAGATACAGAGAGGAATTTGTAGTCTCGCCCTAGGTTAAATATGTAGACAGGAATGAACAAGGTTTTACTTGTGGCCAGTTTGTGAATGGACCACATGTGTTGGTGCTGTTCTAAGTCTTTCTCCTAGGCTAATAACCGTTGGCTGGCAGAAGATGACGAAGACTGGTTCTGGTTTTCCAAATGCTGGTTGTGTGCAGCTTCTGCCTCTAGTGGAGGCAGATAGCAACAAAGGCAGGTGTTTTTTGTTTTTTTGGTTTTTTTGGGACAGGGTTTCTCTGTTGTAACTCTGGCTGTCCTGGAACTCACTCTGTAGACCAGGCTAGCCTCCAACTTATGGAGATCTGCCTGCCTCTGCCTCCTGAGTGCTGGGATTAAAGATGTGCACCACCATAGCCCAGCTATGGGTGATATTTAAGAGGGAAATTGCTTAATTGACTAGGTCATAAGCAGTGGGTTGTTGAAACAGTTGTAATTCAGAAGGGACTAAAAGAGTCAAAAGGAACATGTTAGGGTATTCTTGATGGTGAGAGGCACAGGGAGGCTCTGCTAAGGTGAGCCCGGCACACAAAAGAATGGTTTCACCTCAGAGGGAGCGAACAGGCTCTCAGAAATAATCTTGTATAAGAAACAGCTGGCCCAGAAGAACTGCAGCGCAGAGCAGGGATGTCTCAGTGCAGCCCGATGAACTGCTGCTTACCTGATTGGTTGGGGTGTCATTGGAAGAGAAGTTTCCGATATTTTATTGGTTTTCAGGTATCTGAGGTAAGCTGCTGGACGCTTCTGGCACAGGAGTTCCTGTCACAGGCCTGCTGTGTCATACAATAACATAGACAATAATTGACTATTTTAAGAGGTGAAGACGGTCCAAGAGAATTCTGGCTGGGGACCTGCAAAGCTCTAACTCTCCACAGTTGCTAACGTCCTTTGCCCGAGTTCTAAGAACACAGGTGGCTTTTATTCTGGGAACTCTATAGTTCCCCTGCTGGCTAAACATCACAGTTCGTGTATATGGCAAAGATCATCTCCTGTCCTCTACTGCTAGGAAAAGCATATTTCTAGGATCTAAAACAGATGAGGCTGAATAGACAGGAAGTTAGTCTTCAGAACTGGTTGGCGATTCATTAGGGAAGGAATCCATGGATCAAGCCAAATCTGAGTCAGCATGATTGGGTCTGGTTTTTATCTTTCGGCCTCTGCATATGAAATAACATTTACATGTCATATGTAATAGGATACTTAAAATCCTATTAAAATGTATACTTAACATAACCAAGAACACAGTATGGCCTAAAGAAATTAAGGTAACGGATGAGGGAAATTGGTATTTTAACTTGAATAAGAAGAGTTAACACAAAGCTTTGAGTATCTCTAACTAGAGGAGATGGAGTTAGTTACTTAAAGTTTGTCAGATGTCTGAGAATGATGTGGGGCTTTTTAGAGCATTTAATTTAGTTGTAGCTTAATATCAATAGCAACATAGGAATGCAATTGGTTGGACCCAATTAATAGTTTCCCTTAGTAGGAAAATTTTTGTATTAAGCATTAAATATTTGAATTTGAATTAGAAGTACTCCCCAGATGGAGTTCTTTTGAAATTTTGTTTTGTTTTGTTTTTTGAAACAGGGTCTCATTGTGTAGCTCTGGATGTCTTGGAACTCAGAATATAGACCAGGATGGTCTTGGAACTCACAGAGCTCTGCCTGTCTCTGCCTCCTGAGTTCTGCCTGTCTCTGCCTCCTGAGTGCTGGGATTAAAGGCATGCACCACCATGCCTGACAGTACTTTTTGGAAAATTTAAAGTAAGGTTTTAACCAAACTAAAATTAGAGTTTAAATTTAAAAAAATATTTTATTTTTTATTTTATGTACATTGGTGTTTTGCATGCATATATACCTGCGTGAGGGTGTCAGATCTCCTGTAACAGGAGTTAGAGACAGATGTGAGCTGACGTGTGGGTGTTGGGATTGCACCCGGGTCCTCTGGAAGAGCAGTTAGTGCTCTTAACTGCTGAGCCATCTCTCCAGCCCCGAGTTTAAATATTTTTTAAAATCAAAATAAAATCACATTATTCCCCCTTCTCCTTCCTCCTTCTAACCCTTCCCATGGAGCACCTGCCCCTGCTACCTCTCGAATTTGTGGCCTTTAAAGTTAACATATCAAATATTAACAAATTAAATATCATATGCGTGTATATGCCTAAATACATAAATACCACCTTCTCAGTGTGCTTACTGTTGCTTGTGTATATATGATTTCAGGCTGAACACTTGGCATTGGATAACCAATTAGGGGGCTTATCCTAGGGAAAGACTAATTCTCCCACTCTCAGCATCCCTTAGTTGCCTGTAATTCTTTGTCTAGGGCTGCCCCCCCACCCCCATGAGATTTCTCCATTCCATATTAACATATCTATTGGTATTATGCTCGTTCAGGCCTTGTTTAGGCAGCCATGTTGTTGAGGGATCATGAGTGAAGCGTCCCTGTCTTTTCCAGAAGACACATCTCACAGCGGATTCGCTGGTGCTCCGGCTCTTACAGTCTTTCCATCCTCTCTTCCTCCACATTGCCTGAGCCTTAGGTGCAGGAGCTGTGTTAAAACTAGAATTTTTTTTAAACATGACGACATGGTTTAAGTAAGGTCTAGGTAAGCAAATAGTTGTGTAAGAAGCACGAGTACTGTAAGGATATAATATCATCCCCATTTATAGCTTCACTAAGGCCGAGGTTAGCATTTTTAGCATTTGGATATATACCCGGCAGAATTCCAAATATCTTGACCAATTTAAACAATAGCTGAATATCAGGAGATTCAAGAAACACAGCAGTGCATTCATTTCACTGTAGGCTGAAGGGAGTCTCAGGTGAGATCTTTTTCTTTATTTCTTGGAAGCTTACTGTGAAAAGACTCTGTAAACAATTTTGAATTTTTAGTCACTATGTATTAAAAGCCCCTTATAATAGGATATATCTCCCTTTAATAGACACGGCTCATGTGATTTTTAAGCTTACTTTTTATAGAACATTTTGTACTTATTTTATAAGATACTAATGAATATTTTCCAGAAGGGGTATATCGTAGATTAGAAGAACTGATGGAAGTCTCTTAGGCTAAGGATGTGAAAACCTTAGTTAATTTTGATAATTTCTTGTACCATTTTTTTATACCAGTATAAAAGACTGATGATCACAGACACAGTGGAATTTCCATATAACAAGCCAAAGTTTTAAATAGATTTAGAACATTTGTCCATTAAGGTTTTGTGATTATTTTGTAACTTAGGAGGAATGCCTTAGGTAGGAATATTTTTTTTTTTAAATAGAAAATTTCTTACAGCTAACACAGTGGTTATCTAGCCTGTGAATACGTTATTCAATGGGTAAAACACACAAACAGCATTAGGAGAAATCATTTTTATTTTTTTAAAGTTCCATTGATATTTATTTATTTTTAAAGAAGATCTCTGATTTTTCATTTATGCGTATGACCTTTTGCCTACAAGTGTGTATGAGTACTATATGCATGCTTGGTGGCCAAGGAACCAGAAGGGGGCCTCAGAGCTCCCCGAACGAGAGCTACAGATGGTTGTGCATCATCATGTGGCCACTGGGAACTGAACGTGGGTTCGGTATATTTATATATGTTTTAATCTGCTGTATTCTGTCAGTTCAATTATTTGCAGTGTTCAAGTGTGATTAGGTCACAGTGTGGCCGAGGTGCTCTTCCTCCCCATTTTATCAGCTAAACCCTCAGGCCACGTGCTTAGAGGGTAGGTACAGTGCCCAGCACCACTCCAAGAGTAAAATCTTAATGGTTGAGGCAATTAAATTGCTGCTTAGGCTCTTCATGAAATCACGTAGTAGCCAGCTAAAGGGTCATTCCTTTAGTTTCAATAACTACTGGGAGAAAAGGGTAGAATGGATATCTGTAACTAAGGCTAGGGACGGAGAGGCTGATGACAAGTGTTAATATTAAATCAGCTAAGAAAAAGAAAGCAAACCCGGGAAAGTAGATGGAAGAAGAAAGTCAAAATATTGTGAGGATCCAAAGTTTAAGACTTGTTATTAAAGCTATCAGAAGCCACAGTCAAGAAGTCAAAAGAGGGTTGTACATAGGATGAACAGTAGCGTGTACACACAGTGTACGTACAGAAAAGCCCAGGACAACCGGACAGCAAGGTATGAACCAAACAAGATCATCTTAATCTCTTTAAGACATTTATGCAAGAGTGAGGATTTTAAAAAAGACAGTAAAATAAAAGTACAATAGATAGGAACTCCGATGACAGTCCATGTTTCTTCTCTGATGGAACGGATTGCTCTGATCCGTGTTGTGTTACAGGTAGCAAAGTGTGCTGATGGAGGAGGGACAGTTAGTAATCCAGGTCAAACCCGCAAAACCTGATGTATGGGCATTCAGTTTCCAGGTAGAGTTTAAATAAACTGCCTTTTGATTAAATTTCTGTCACTGGATTGGGCTCAGCAGTTTATCTCTCAGTCCCTCTCTGTCACTAACCTAGGAAATGACGCCACTCTCCCGGTTACCCTAGGGAATCAGCTTCAATCTTTTACACTGTTTCCGCAGCTTTTTCCCGTGCTGATCCGGCTTCTCCCTCCTCACAGTGTCTCCAGCCGTTGGTCATATCTTATCTGGTTCCTCTCCGGCTTACTCTTCATGTGGCATCTGTAAAAATTAAAGGGACAGAGGGAAAGGGGAGAAGGAGAACTCAGATCAACTTCAATGCAGGAGCTAGCTGAGTTCTATTGTCCAGAAAGGGATGCCTCACCACCCAGGGGCACAAAGTGCCAGCGTGCAGGAGAATGCGGTCTAGAAACGAGAGGAGATTTTGTCACTGTCTGAGGAGGGGAGAGCACATGACTCTGCAAGACCCAGAAACTGTTGTGAATGAACTGCTTTTCAAACCTGTAGGGTGGGGGATAAGCCAGCCTGCCTGTTTTTGCAGACTCGGGGCTCAGGGGCTTGTGGTGGGGTTACATGTTTTCCAGAATCTCACCAGCAGCAGATTTCCTGGGACCATGGACCTACTTTAGGGTCCTGGTTTTGGGAGGATTTTCCTTTATAAAGGGTAGGGAGCACCATTTTGGATCTGGCTACTTTCTTCGTGTGGGGGCATCGTTTTGGGTTCCTGGATTGGAGTGACTGAGAGAAATACTGTCTTTATTTTGTTATTTGTGGCGGACTCGATCATGGGGACATGATTCAGGAGGAACGTCTATAAAAAGTTGAAAAGACAGAGCTGGGCAGTGATGATGGCACACGCCTTTAATCCCAGCATTTGGGAGGCTGAGGCAGGCAGATCTCTGTGAGTTCAAGGCCAGCCTGGTCTACAGAGTGAGTTCCAGGACAGTCAGAGGAGGAGACAAGCTGCTGAGTTCTCTGTGTCTTCCTAAGTCTTTGTGCCTGGTCCCAGCCCATTCTGATTTGTTGGCAAAGAAGCAGCATTGTTCATGGAGGAGGGGGCAGAGCCCTCCATGGGCTTGGGCGTGTGGCTAGCCCTCTTTGATTTTGGAGTACTACAGTGGCCAAAGAATTCTGTTGATCCTGAACGGTGCTGAGCTCATCTGAACTTCCTTTAAGGCTTTCTGAGAGCTGGTAAGGCAGAGAAGTTAACAGATGTAAAGAAACCACCCAGCCCAGCCGTTCCTGTTCTGAGTCAGGAAAGGATGCCCTGGGAGACATTGGACATCTTGCTTAGCTCTTATTGCAGTAGGCAGAGAGTCAGGGATTGTTTTTTTTTTTGGTGTGTGTGAGAGATACAGTAGGTGATATAAAACCAAGAGTACAGGTACCTGTCCAGTTAGTGTGTACACGTATATAGTGTATATAGGCATTTGTTCTGAAAACTCAGGAGTTCTGTCTTGTATCAGAGGCAAGGAATGGGACCAAAGTGAGTTATTTGGTGTTTGCTCCTTTTCCTAGGGCAGTTATTCCCGGTGTGGTGGAACCACATGGTGACATTTGTAACTTAGTGTTCAAATGAATGTCCATCTTTATTTGAAACCGCCCTGAAGTTCTATAGAATCAGGTATTGACCTCTCAATTTTTTTTTTTGTGTGTGAGTTGGAGCCACCATGTGGGTGCTGGAAATTGAACCAAACTTTTTTCATTTTAGTTTTGAGCCTTAGCCTTTACAGGAGGAGCTACCTTTCTTGGTTCCAAGATTAGTTAGTTTTAAGAGAATCACCTTTAATTCCAGGGCTCAGGAGGCAGAGGGAGGAAGATCTCTCTCTGAATTCGGGACCAGCCTGGTCTACAGAGTGAGTTCGACGACAGCCAGAGCTACAACAGAGAACCTAAAAAAGAATCAGTGAAAGGAAAGGAAGGCACCGAGTTCCTGGGACGCTAGGGGCATTTGTATAAACAAAGGTTTTACCAGGTGAGGGGATTAAAACATTTGCATAAAGATTCTATGAGATGGAGGAGCTAAGAAAGATTTGAATTTCTTGTCATCAACACACGTTTAATAGTATTTGATAGAAAAAAACTAATATTCAATGTTTAGGATCATTTAGGAGCCAGATCAGAGAACAGAGCTCCTAAAACACTTTTGGCACCTTAGGTCTCAGGATGAAGCCGCTGGGAGGCCCAACGACGTCTTCAGCTTTTAGTCAACTTCTATGGGGTTTCTTTGACCCTGAACTGCCAAGCCACGGTCTACCTCCTGCTCTTAACCCTCCTCTGAACCCTCCTCTGAAGAGATTATCTTAGCTGCCAGGATGGGGTTGGGATGCTGACCAACTGGCTTCTTCCAGCTGAATTTGGGGGATTGGGTATGGCAGTTTGGGAGAACCCCTCCAGAGGGCTTATTGAAAACACCCCAGCTATCAGATGGGGAAGAAAGGCGGTCCGAGGCTGGTGTCTGGACTGAGAGGTGGTGGAGAAGTGAGGGCAGGGGTGATTAGTGATTAGCATTACAGATCCTAGGCAGGGACCGGAACATGGGAGATTCTACAGCCATGGTTCTCAACCCTCCTAACGCTGCCACCCTTCAGTACAGTTCCTCATGTTGTGGGGACCCCCCCAACCATAAGGTTATTTTCATGGCTACCTCATAACTGTGATTTTGCTACTGTTACGAATCATAAGGTAAATATCTGACATGCAGATGGTCTTAGGTGACACCTCTGAAAGAGTCATCTGCACTGGTCCAGGACCACTGTTCTAGGTGGCTTAATGTAAAGGGTCCCACGAGCATGCAAAAGAGTCAGAGACACCCCCCCCCACTGACCCCCACTCCCATTGTTAGGAGTCCCTCAGAAACACCAAGATAACAGCCCTAATGTGTAATTCCATTTTACTCGAAGACAGCTGAGCATAAATTACACACATAGGATAATACAGCAAATTGATTTTACCTGTGAGGAAACTTCGAGAGTAACATGTTTGGGTCTGAAGTGGGTGGGACAAATCCCTTTTCCAGAGCCAGCTTTTGAGTGAGCTTAAATAGCATATGACAGTTTATCAACATTATCTGTGCCCGAAAGACATTTGTTTTTCTATAAAACTAATCCAGTGGTGTGTACTGGACACAGAACTGACTGTTGAGTTCAGTGACAACTGACAGGGCCCAAAGCTTCTTTTTTTAAAAAAAAAATTTGCATAGAGTTGTCCAGATGAATGTGTCTGTTAGGTCTGTTGAGGGCTGACAAGACACAGTGTTTTCCTTTTAGAATACTATACGAGACAGTGCTGTAGAATTAATATGCCTTCTCAACGAGAATTTGCTCTGTGCAGTTGGAGATGAATACGGGAAAAAGCTCTTTATAAAAGTGTGCAACTGTTCTGCTAATGCACAAAAGGGAACCTGCTTCAAACACAAAATTTTATGAGCTTATATAGGCTTTAGGCTTACACATTCCACGTACACTGTCATCCTTAAATCTCTTTCAGGTCCTGGTCCCAGGTTACACTTTGAATGTTTTAAACAGAGATGGGAGACTACTAGTCTGGCCACTTAGGCAGATGGGAGATTTGCACAGCAAAGATTCAGCCAGAATTATTTCTGAAGTACACCGATACTGTTCTTTTTGAACAGCTGTCACCCAGGGACCTCTTGCCCACCTTTTAGAACTACGTTTTTCCTAGCAACAGAACCTGGACTTAATGGCAGAGCAGGACATAATGATGGTTGCCATTCTGTGCTGCTCCCTCGAGCTGCCCATTAGAGGCGTGTTCTTTGTTATGGGAATAGGCCTAATCGAAGGCCAATCTCGGTGAGCAAACATTAGCAGAAATGTTTTCTCAGAAACCCTAAACTTCCATTATGGTACAAAATTTTCTTTCCAGCAATTTCTAAGAGGCCCGACTAGTGCACTGCTTACCTTGCCATACTGGAGGCAGTGCTCCTTTAGCTAAATTCTACTTTGTGTAACTTGATATCTCCTGAGCAAGTTTATTAGTAAATCCTTAATAGCATCAACTTTATTTCTACCAGTTCCTCCTGCATCAACGGAGCATTTGATTTTGAAGGGTCATCGTGTGGTAGCTTTAAATCAGTAAGATCATGGGTGCATGGCAGTCTGCCTGTATAATCAAGTAGGATCTGGCTGGCAAAGGAGGGTATCTGACATTTACAGATGTCTATCTCTGTCTCAATTTGAGGGGCCAGTTGCACATAAGTTTACGCCATGTCCAATTTGTGTATGTCTGGAGATAGGGGCAGACAAGTTGAAAACCTTAACAAGTATTTCCCCCTTTACATGTCCCCTTTGGCTTCCACTTTAAATGTCTAAGTACTTATAACCTAGAGAACATTAAACAGAAAACTACAAGAAACAAACATTTGAAGGAATCAGGAAGCAGAAAGAGTGAGGGGTGGGCAGTCGAGGAGACCTATTACCCGTGAGCATAACCATGAATAAACAGAAGGAACAGCTTCCAGGCAGCAGGCGGGATGTTCCCAGAAGAGGGCGGCTAGCTCAGAGGAAGCTGGAGGTGGGGTGGGAAAGAGAAAGTGAGGGTGGAGGAAGGGAATAAGGAAGGTGATCGTTCAGTAAAGACAGGGAGGCTGGGCGGGTGAGGGAGGGCTGGGCTGGTGTGGGGTATATCTCTGGAACCACCGAAGCGGCCCCGAGTGCTGGAGGTTGGGTTAAAGGATAAGAAGGAATGACTTTGCCACTCTTGGCAATAAAGGGTTGAGACAAAATCCCTGGCCCTGTCCAGGGGAAGGAAGACTGTGGCCCCACGTAGGGTGGGGTCTCCAGGTCAGAACTGGCCGCCGTTTAGCCTTAGTAAGCTCAGGGGGCAGTGTGGCTCTCAGGAAGATAAAGGAAAGATGGGAAGCAGAAGATGAAGAAAAAGAACTTGGTGAGGAAGAGGCCCAGTGGGCCTCAGCCACCCCGGAGCCAGTTTCGATGTTTAGGTACCAAAATATAAGAATTAAACAAGCAGAGGGAAATGAGAGAATGAAAACCCAGATTAGCCTAGACGGTGAAGAACCAGCCTGCCTCCATTTTAGGCTCAAAAGCCATCTTACAGTAAAGACGAACTAGGTCCATTCCTGTTAAACCTCTGATTTAAACCTCTGTGTCTGAAGGATGGGACTATGCCCCACCTGTAACCTTAACTACAAATGGCTCTGTAGTGCCTGTTCCAAAAATGGCAATCATGCTTTTGTTTCAAAAAGTTAATAGCCATCTTGCAACTCTACCTTTGTTTCAAAAGGTCATGACTACCTGTTGTTGTGATAACCTGTTATGACTATAGTGTTTTGACCACCATGTTATGTTCTGCTCCCTGCCTATTTTGTCCACCAAATCCCCGAGCTGGAAACCCCCTACCCCTGAGCTATAGAAACTTTGTCTTCCTCATGTCCAATGCTGACCTCTTGAACCCCGCTTTTAGGGAGAGGTAGCCTGTGT
Organism: Cricetomys ansorgei; assembly: GCA_026225945.1. NCBI lineage: Eukaryota > Metazoa > Chordata > Mammalia > Rodentia > Nesomyidae > Cricetomys > Cricetomys ansorgei. Next base: position 3,460,495 of record JAMJFZ010003384.1, read on the forward strand.
ACATGAATTAAAAAGCTTGCTTAAATTAACTGCTTGCATGAATTAATTTGGCTGTGTTGATTTGGGCTGGTGGTCTTTCTCCTCCCATCTTTTATTGTTCTGAGAGGGTCGTCTCAGGACTCAGAGGCTCAGTGTGTGAGGGTGTGGGAGAACAGTCTAGACTCTAGAGACTGAGAGGAGGTTCTGTAAGTGGGGGGGGGGGGGGGATGAGTGGGGCAGGGGGAGGGCATGGCTTTGCCAGACCCAGAAGCTGTTGTTGCAGATAAACTGCTTTTCAAAACTGAAGGGTGGAAGATAATTCAGACTTTTGCAATCTCTTGGCTCAGGGGTGTGTGGTGGGTGTTAGAGGTTTTCCAGAATTCCATCAGCAGCAGATTTCCTGGAACCCTGGGCCTGTTTTAAGACCCTGGTTTTTTTTTTTTGGGGGGGGGTTCTTTAGTATTTCTTCCTCTCTGTGTAAAAGAAGTCTTTTCCTGAAGGTTCCAACTGAGTGAGCTGGAGGCTAGCATGCAGAGCATCTTTGTTTTGGGCTGCACCTGTCACACTTCAGCCTCTGGCTGTGCAGCCCGCTCTATCCCGCATTTCTCCCTACCTCTGCTCTGTGTCACTCTCACACACACACCCCCAGCTCATCTGTCTCCACACAGAGACTTCTGCTTCAGACTTCTGTGTGTCATACTTCAGCCTCCGGCTTCACAGCTTGTGTTCTCCTCGGCCTCTCTGCTGTGGTTTGTCCAGCCCTTGTGCGCACCTCCCCCCCCCCCCCCATCAGCTAGCTGTTCCTGTGACGTCACTGGTGGAGGGGGGCACACTTCGCTGGTGTCTCCTGCGGATCTTGGCCCTAACCCCCTAGCCATGTTGCAGATGGGCACATGCTCATGGGTCCTCCTGCCTGCTTCTTTGTGGGGCTTCTCACCTGGTTCATTAAGTTCATTGTTCAGTTATTCTTTCTTTCAGGAATAGAGAATGTTTTTTATTATCCTGACTGTTTTTCTTTTGTTCAGTTGAACCAGCAGGGCTTCTAATTCAATGTCTTGTATGGAACCTTATTTCATTTTTATAAGTTAATATTTTTCCCCTTTCCTTCTCTCCCCTTCCCTTCCCTTCCCTTCCCTCCCCACCCCTCCCTTCCCCTTTACTTCCCTCACCACCCCTCCCTTCCCACCCCCTTCCCTCCCCTTCCTTCTTCTTTCCTTGCATGCTGAGGATAGAGCTCAGGGCTTACATGTGCCTGGCAGGTGCTCTGCTGCTGAGATCCAGCTCTTATTACGAGGGGATTTTCAGGGGCTCATTTCCTGACCTGAGACTCAGGTAGCAGAAATTCATTCTGTCTAGCTGGACTCTGCCACTCTCCGCTGCCAGTCTTGGCTGACTAGAAGAAATGTGTTTGTGTGTGTGCATGTGTGTGTGCATGTGTGTGCATATGTGTGTGCATGTGTGTGCATATGTGTGTGTGGGGGGGAGGTAGGAGACTATCTCATGCTCACTAATGCCACAATTGAGAAGCAAAATGGACTCTTTCCTACACGTAAGCAGGATCCAGCAGGATCCAGCAGGATCCAGCAGGATCAGGCCTGTTCACCATGCTCTGAGCAGTGCTCTCTGGGCCCACCAGTGCCTGTCTCACTGAAGCGCTGGGCTTGAGCGAGGTGTAGAGCAGTAGAGTATCCAGAGTGGAGTCCTGGGGGTTCAGGGCCCACTGACAGGTGAGAGCTCTGGTCACCTGGGAACTTAACCTCTTACACAGAGGGACCTTGGTCTCTGTGGAAAGACTCAGAGTCATAGAGGAGGTAATCACATCTTTGTGGATTTCCAGGAGGGTGTTGGTGAGGAGTGAGGTTGACTTGTATCTTGCTTGTTTGCAGGATTGGCTTTGCCATCACCCGGTGTCTGGCGAAGGACGGGGCCCACGTGGTCATCAGCAGCCGGAAACAGCAGAATGTGGACCGTGCAGTGGCCATTCTGCAAGGGGAGGGGCTGAGTGTGATTGGCACTGTGTGCCATGTGGGAAAGGCTGAGGATGGACAACGGCTAGTGGCCAAGGTGAGAGGGCAAGGAGTGGAAGGACAAGGAGAAGGGAGCCCAGAACCTTTGCTTCACTGCTCAGCCCTGGGAGAGGCAGGATGGGAATGTGGGCGCAGGCCTTCTGTGGAATGAGAGAACTCCACAGTTGAAGAGGTGTATAAAGGAATGGGGGATGTCCCAGGGGATTTCTAGAGAATATGTTAAGCTTCAGGACCTTTGGGTCCAGCCAGGATGCTTTCCTTCGAAAGAGTTTGGTTTTCACAGGGTCTTTGTGACCCTTCCTGGTTGAGGTAACATTGTATCAGCAAGCTGTGCCGCCCTGAAAAGAGTCCTCCTCAGGTCAGCTCCACCCTGTCCCACAGCTCTCTGGTAGGCCCTGGAGTACTGTGGAGGTGTGGATGTCCTGGTGTGCAATGCTGCAGTCAACCCTCTGGTGGGGAGCACTCTGGGGGCCAGCGAACAGGTGTGAGGCAGGTGAGAGGCCAACCAAGTGAGCTGGGTCTGATACTGCTCTGGGCTCCTCCTAGAAGTTCTTGTAAAGGCAGGCCCTGAATGGTGGCACTGACCTGTGCTGTACTGTGGTTTGTTTTAAAATCTAGCTCCTATACTCGTCCTGCGTTTTCTGCCCGTCCCTTAGACACTTAATTGTTCAGCGACTGTTATGCTAATTTGTTTTCATTGCTTCCAATTATCTTATCAAACACCAGAGGAAGACTTGGTTCTTGGCTCAGAGTTTCACAGCATGTGTGGTTGGCTTTGTTTGTTTATGGGCTACAGTGAAGCAGAATATCACCTCAGGAGGGGTTGGGGGACAGGCGTTTCTTACCTATGATGGCCAGGAAGCAGAGAAGGATGCCTGCAGTAGTGGGTTTCTTTTTTCCCTTCGGTCTTAGTCACTGTTCTATTGCTGTGAAGAGACACCAGGACCACAGCAACTCTTATAAAAGAGAGCATTTCACTGGGGCTTGCTTACAGTTTCAGAGGCTTTGTTCATTCTCATCCTGGCAGGGAGCATGGCAGCACGCAGGCAGATACAGTGCTGGAGAAGTAGCTGAGAGTTCTACATCAGGATTCACACGCAGGCTGAAGGAAGAGAGAGAGACTCTGGGCCTGGCTTGAGCTTTTGAAACGCCAAAGCCCACCCCTAATGACACATGTCCTCCATCAAGTAGGACGCATGTCCTACTCCAATAAGGCTGTAACTCGTAATCATTCTCAAATAGTGCCACTCCCCAGTGACTAAGCATTCAAACGCATGAGCCTATAGGGGCCATTCTTACTCAAACCACCACGACTTTTATTCCATCTGAGCACTCAGCTTATATTGGGTGATGCTGCCCACATGATGGCAGATCTCTCAAGAATCACTCTGGAACACCCTCACAGACATTACCAGGAGCATTCTTTACTAATCTAAGTCTCTGTCAAGCTGACAGCCAAGATCAGCCTTCACATTGATTGAGCTCTTGCTATGTGTTAAACACTGTTACAGGCCCTGGGTATATGGCTATGAACATATTAGGAAGAGTCTTGTCAGTCTGTACGTTGCCCATTGTGTTCCTCTTTGGGGATCTGATCAGTCAGGACTGGTTCCATCCATCAGCAGTCTATGAGCCCAGACATTCCAGCCTACCATGAATTCACTCCTTCCCCTTAAGGTCTGGGAGAGACTCTGTAAAGTGACTCTAAGTCATCTTAGGGTCTGTTATTCTCCCTCTTCCTGTTCTATTAGTTGGCATGGTTTGTTCCCAGTTCTCTCCGGTGGATCAGATGGCATGGATTGGATCTGATTATACCTGCCAGTTTGCCCTGCTGTGTTCTGAGCGCTGAGTCAAAGCATTCCCCGGCTGCTGACCTTGGTCTGTTCTGCCTTCCCCAGCTTTGATTTTGATGATACCATCTTCATTCCTTTCTCTCTGCCTCTGATGGAGTGCCTTCCGCTGCTTCCTCAGAGATGACCTGGAACCGGAACTGCTAGGCAGCCTCCCAGGCTCTTCAGCTGCATTTCTAATGTCTCCGAAAGACCGTTTGTGCTACATATGTGGCATTTCATTGCAAACAGTCTCCCATTTCTTCTGAGTCATTCTTTTTTTTGGTGTCTCAGTTCATGGTCACGACTTCTCAGAGGCGGCTAGCACGTGCCGACCACCGACCTGACTTTCTCCGATGCACCTCTGTTATCTGAGGACTTGAGAGTCAGCAAGCCTTTCTGCTCACGGGACAGACATTTTTGATGGAGTAATTGTCCCTAGATCATATCGGCCAACATTTTGGAGGTTGAAATTGTCACAAAAATGAGTTAAGAATTTATGAAATATAATCATTATGAAAATATCTCTTACACTCCCTTCATTTGCTGTGATTTCAGATTCTGAATGTGAATGTGAAGGCCCCAGCCCTGCTGGGGATTGAGGTGCAGGATCGGAGTCTCCGCTCGAGGAAGAAGAGAGCCTATCAGCTTCTCATCTCAGGATTCTGCACAGGACCACTATAGATTCCAAGACCTCACCAATATTTGAGGCTGTTGATATGAGGCTGTAGGCTTAAGGATTTAATAGACTTGGCATTCTGGAGGAATCTCAAGGAAAGGAGTGGAAGTGAAGACTCTAAAGGATCCTGGGACTTTCTCTGCAATTTGTGTCTTACATCTATCTCCCTAAAATAAAATCAGATTTGCCCTCACCTCTGGATGCTCTTGGCAAGGGTTGAAGTCCAGAGCAGAATGGCAGGCCACGCCTCTCCTGTCTGCTGTGGACCCATCATGGTGGGGACTGGAAGCAGGGCAGGGGTTTGCTGACCCTGCCCTCTCTCTGCAGTGAGAGTGAACCAACATTGCCTGTGGAGCAGTGAGGGTGTCACCCAGAGGGAGAACCCAGCTCCTAAGCAGAGAGAGGAGAAGGGGATTTTGCTTGTAATGGAGCAGTATTCAAAGATGCGGGTTTGTGGCCTGTGATGTATGCTGGGATTGGGGGAGATTGTTGTTGGGGGAGCAGGGACTGAGGAGCAAGCACAGGTTAGAATGGTGTGTGTGTAGGGAAGGTTTGCACTCCACACGTGGTTCTTGTCTCCTTTCTGTCCAGAACCAGTGAAGTGAGGAGTGCCTTTACCTATGTGGGGGCGAGCAGCAGAAGAGCCAGTGTGTCCTCTGTGTCCCCCGTGTGTCTCTCCTGCTACCCACATCTCACAGCCTCCTAGTGGCGTGTGTGGGCTGAACAAGGATGAGGCCTGGAGCGTTAGGCATCTTCCCCCAGTCCTGCTCTGCCGTTTCCAGCTCAGGGGTGGAGGGTTGTGGATGACTGTACAGACTTGCTTTCTTGGGAGATTTAACCTCAGTATCTACTTGGTTCCCACAGGGACTGAGATTCACAAAAGACAACCAAGATTGGCACTTCAGAGGGCTTCTCCTAGTTTTTTTTTTTTTCCCCCCCTGGCGTGATGAGGAGGAAATAAAGTGCCATTAATAATGGAAGGCTGTGGGTGGGGCTAACACAACACCCCTCAGCTGTGAGAGAGGGGGAGAGGGTGGGCAGGAATCTGAATCACAAACCCTCCATTGGGAGAAGTTTGTTGTTGAGTAGCACATTTCAACTGGGGCACCAGCTGCTCTGTCCGGGGTTCACTGTAGTCCCGAGTGGAGTGTCTCCATGCTGAATCGGGACAGGAGAGTGATCTTGGGGTGGCCTGAGACTGGGTAGCTGGGTTGGAAAGTTGGGATGGGAGATTTTATGGTAGCTGGGCTCTGTGGGGTGAGGTGAAGGCAAAGATAGATAAGTATTCGAGGCCGTTGTGTTCACTGTTGGCACCAGTAGACAAATGGGGCTGGGCTGTACGAAGACCTGCCCCTCTCTAGTCTGAATGCATGTTTTAAAATGCAGGTGATGGAATCCCAAGTTCATAGATCAATGGTACTTGGAGACCAGGCCTTTGGAGTTAATTAGTAGTAAATGAGCCGTGGGAATGGGGTCCCCTACTGGGGTTGGTGGCTTTACTTAGGCTGGACTCTAATTTTAGAGTTTCTGTTCCTTTCGTCTTTAAAGGCTAAAAGGTACTATCCTTCGATGCAGGAAATGTTCCTGTAAGTCCCAGTGAGGGAAAGCACTTTTATTAGTGGGTTCAGAGAAGGTCGGTTGTCTCTGTTGGTGTACAGCTTGGCAAGCCTAGGATCTGGATTCGAGCTCTTCTCTCAGGGAGGCTCTGAGAAAGAGTGGCAGTCAGGCCTCAGTCCAGCTTTCTTTTGTGGTTCCTGCATGGCCTACTTTCTCTTAAAAGCAAGGTGGAAGCAAGGCCTTGTGGACAGGGTATGGTGCAGAGATGAGGGAGCAAGGCCTACGAGCGAGTCAGGAAAGCAAGAGAAGCTGCTGTGGATCTGTTATAGGCACCGACCGGATTCCAGGGGGCACCTGCTGAGGTTCCTTAGTTCTTGCGTTTTGGAACAAAGAATTGGATGGAGGGCACATGGACAACGATAGAAACCGAGACAGTTTTTTAAGAAAGAGAAAGACACTCTCTGGAACGGAAGTAGGCCAGAGAGCGGGGGCAGGTCTCAGTCTCAGGAGCTCTGGGCCGTGGAGAGTGCCTTTCGTGTATAGACTGTGTATTCGTGGAGTGCTGCCTTCTCAGCACTGGGCATTTAGAGGTCAGGGGCTTCCTCCCCACTCGCACGCAGCTCAGGGAGGGAGTTCTTTCCAGTCTTGCTCTGGTGTTAGCTTCTCACAGATGGCAGATTTGATGCCTGTGGCCTCCCTTTTCACCCCATTCTCCTACTGCATCATGGAGGAAGACAGGGCTGTCTCTCCCAGGTTCTCCAAATAGGAGTATGGCTTATGTTTCACAAGCGAGGTGTCTAACAACGGCAGGGGGAGCGTTTATCTAAGGATTGTCATCTTCTATCCATCAGGAGTTGTAGGGATGGGGGATTATCAACCGCTGTTTCCAACCAGAGAGGAAGATGCTGTTCCAAGTGATTCAGGACCACAAGAAGCGAGCAGCTCCTCCCAGCATCACATCTGAAGTTAGAGTGAGGGCCAGAGGATGTGAGCAGGGCACAGAACAGGTCTGCAGCGCAGTCCCTAGGAAGTAGCGGTTCACGCTCTCAATGTGTTTAGGGGACAAAGCCCTCAATCCATTGCTTTGTGAAGCTCCAGGGAGAGAGAGAACTAACTACTCTGCACAAAATGAAGCAATTGGTCCACTTCTCGCAAGGATTGGCATTCAGAAGTGTCCGGAAGCTTTCACGCTGCTAATCTCAAATCTCCACTAATGGTTGGAGCTGTCCTGTGGCTGTCCCTCAGGATTGTCAGAAGAAACCAGAGAATTAAAAGGATGGAAAGGCAGGAAGGGAGGGTCATGGAGAAAACCGCTAATTAGCTAATCATACAGAAAAGGAACTGGGTGTCTTTCAACAACTGAATGTTCTATTTGCTACAAATAGAATTGCTTAAATGCAATCCTATAAAATTCTCAAACATAATTTAAAAATTCCCTTTAATTTTCTCTAAGCCAACACTAGAACTCTTTAGAATGTGAGGACCCCAGAAGGAGAAGATATTCAGGGCAGCCTTCTGTCTGGGTTCTGGTGACTCAGCTTCTGAAGACAACTGAGAAAAGGTTCTGGTAGCAATGGTGGATGCCTTGGTGATCTGGAGAATGCGGAGGGTGGGGCTGAGGTGTGGGATCTGGAGCATTAACAGCTGGACCCATCAGTAATGACCTTGGAGCTTTAACAGCTGGATCCCTCAGTAATGACCCTGACTGGAGCACGAGGCATTTAGAAATGCCCTGGTCTGATTTTATCAAAAAGATGAACTGTCTTTCCACCTACAAAGAAGGTTCCCTGGGCCCACTAAGCAGCTTACATGACATTTCGCTCATTTATGGGGAGTTTATTTTACCGGACAGGAGAGATGAGGACAAGGTGTCCTGTGAAAGGGACTGTGACCACCCTTGTTAATGCTGCTGTAATAAACAATACAGCAGAGGCTGAGAGATGGCTCAGCAGGTAAGACCACTTGTAGCTCTTGCAGAGGACCTGGGTTTGGTTCCTAGAACCCATATGATGACTAACAAACTGCCTTTAACTCCAGTTCCAGGGACCCATCAACCTCTTTTGGCATTCAAGGACACCAGGCACACCAGGTGCACAAACAAACATGCATACATACATACACAATAAAAAAACACATAAAAATCTTAAAAGAACTTCTAAAAAACAGTAGAATAGGCATTATTATTATTAATTATTATTATTATTATTATTATTTTGTTGTTGCTGAAGTAGGGTCTTATGTGTGCCAGACTGGCCGTGAACTTGCTATGTAGCCTCGTTCCTATCTCCTGAGTGCTGGTCTTACAGATCTGCACCGTCATCCTCAGTTTATACAGTGCTGGGGACAGAACCCAGGACGCTACGCAGCCTAGGCAGGCCTTCTGCTATCAGCTACATCCTCATCCACAATGGAGAATGTGTAAAGAACATACTTCATTGTGGTTTTGGAAGCTGGGAAGGCATTTGGTGTCTGGTAAAGATTGTTCTCTGCTTCCAGATGGTATCTCGCTGCTGTGTCCTTATGTGGTGGAAGAAAAGCACAGACCATGCTCCCTTGAGCCCTTTTATTAATTAATTAGTTCTCGGAGAGTTTCATACTGTGTGTGTTGATCTTACTGTGATCATACTGTGTGGGACCTCAGCTCTTATCCTCTAGCATACCCAGATCATCTATTATACTTAGCTATGAACCCTTTGAGCTACGATAATGGCTGGCCTGTAAAGACATGCCCCCTGGTGCAATAGTGGTGCAGACATTATGGGAGTAACTAACCACTTTCTGACAGATCTGAGTCACACCCTACATGATGAAACTCACATCTGGTACAATTGCTAGGTTAAGAACAGGTCAGAAGGCCTAGGGGAGAACCTACTACTATTATGCTGTCAAGTGGATTTGGTGTTAAACTGATTCCTAATGACTTATGAAACCCTTTAAAGGTCTTTCTACCGCCCATAAGGTCTCTGTTCTCATGACTCAATCCTCTCCTAAAGGACCCAACTCTGAATACTATCACATTAGCTATCAAATTTCAACAAGAAACTCAGGAGGGTACATTCAGACCATAATACTCTTAATAAATTAACCCTCAACTACAAAAGAGATCCCAACAGCCTACCTCAGAAAAAGTCATTTTCATAATATTACTCCAGCTCATTCTTTTTTCCTTCTACAACCTCCTAAACTCTATTAACTTCACACTAAACCTTTCTGGGAGACTTTGTCCTCCTTCTGCCTTGCTTCAGTTGCTGAGGCTAAGCGTATATGCAGATGTGAGGAGGTGAAGCCTCCTGAGGATTCACAACCCAATTTACACACTTGTCACAGAGGCTTTTTCTTTCTGCCAAGTTCTCTCCAGAAAGCTTGGTCTCTAGCCTTTCTCAGAAGAGCTTGAAACACACCTATCACATGCCTTGGAAACTGCTGCACCCCCAGAATCAAGGAGAAGAGAACTGGAACAGGCCATACATAAACTTCAATTCACTGTGCCTTACCCATGCAGAGGGGCCAGGGATTTGGCACAGAGGGCTGGTGGGAAATACGGTTCCTTGACCTCCAGTGTGGGCTTGCCCATGAGCAAGTCCCCTGCTAGTTTTTCCAGCTCCTTGTACCCACCATTGATGATCCCTCAGAAGGTTTGGAGAAACTCATTACTTGTGTGTACATTTGTGCATCTGTGTGAGTGTATGCTACATGTGTTCAAGTACATGTGGGGACCAGTGGAGGGTGCCAGATGCCCTGGAGCTGGAGCTAAGGTGGGTGTGAGCCGCTTGATGTGGCGCAGGGAACCCAACTCCGTCCTCTGGAAGTGCAGGAAGCCCTCTTAACTGTTGAGCCATCTTTTCAGCCCAGAAGGCTTTTGCTTGTTTGCTTTTGCTTTGTTTTCAGCAAGAATGTTTCAGTGTGAAAAGGAACAGCTACGGAAGCCAGGATGGCACTAACTTCTGCAAAAGCCCTGAGAAGCCCACTTGACTTCACTTAACTGTTCTGACGGGTGGTCAGAGAGCCAGCCAGTCCCTTCCTGCTTTCCAGCCAACAGTCGTCTTTGGGCTTAAGAATATATTCTTTGTAATGATTTTGGTATCTCACACAGATTTGCTGAAGTGATTCTTAGCTGGTGTAGAATGCTTGTCGCACTCACGGAGTATGACAGAAGTGGTTGAATGAGTTAATGTCTGCACACATTAGTTTGAAAAGGACAGAAAAGGAGAAGCAGCCTCTGTGTGCTAATGGGAGGTGAGAGGAAGGTGTCCTGTTGAGCGCACGGAATTTTGCTGTAGTCCAGTGGCTGGTGTTGTTCTAACTGCTGAGTGCAGGCTTATAGATTTGTTGGCTTATCTTGTTGGTGAAGTTTATTTTTAGTTGTGTTTGAAATTGCTTTATGCACTGTTGGATGAGGGGTTGTCCTAGCTCTAGGGCGTTTTGTATTGTTGGCAGGTGTTGGATTTCTGTGGGGGATGTTTGATTGCTTATGATCTGCACGTGCTATCAGTAGCACACCCCAGGAGTATAAAACACCTGAGAATAAAAACACCTGAGTGGACATGCTTGGGGTTCCACTATGGAGTCTGGCACTGGCCAGGATGGTGGTTCCTTCTGCTGAGGTCTGGAAGGGCTTGTACCTATGAAAACACCTCCTTGTCTTCTTGGCTGAACCACCACAGCAGTAGTGAACTACTACACCGTCTTGTCCTCATTGGTCCAAGGATCGCTATAGCTCAACCCAGGCAGCAGAACCAACAGGAGCTGGAGTTCTTACACCAAGTAGTGCTTCTGCCCCGTGTTATTACGTTGTTCTAGATCACAGTCTCTTAGGAGAAAGTTTGGCTCGTTCCTTTCTGACACTGTGTGTGTGTGTGTGTGTGTGTGTGAGAGAGAGAGAGAGAGAGAGAGAGAGAGAGTGTGTGTGTGTGTGTGTGTGTGTGTGACTTACACTTGACTTCTGGATTGAGTGATTCCTGGCTTAGAAATAAAAACAAAATCATCCCATTTGTCAATAGATTCAGATGAAAATTAGTAATAAAGTCATGCAAACTCTGAGACACTGGTCTAGGAGGGGACTGTGTGTGAGACAGCTTCCTCGTTTTCTCTTGTTTGAAGGTTACTATCCTACAGTCTTAGGTGTGTTCTTGTTGCCTCTACAGTTGGGCATACTTACCAGGATAAATTTCGTCTTTGTTTCCTAATTCTTCACTAGTAGGTTGGTTTGGTGATAAATAATGCGGAACCTTAAAAAAAAGAATTTTAGGAAATATCAATGTCAGATAGGTTCACTTTGCTAACTTGACGAGTGAAGACAGATACAAGATCACTTTGTGATCACGTCGGAACATGGATCCCTCCTCCAAAATGTCTGGCATGAAAATGACCTGATGTTGACACCCTCACCCTGCCTGACAGGAGAGTGTGGTAACAGATTTAATTATTTCAGACTGTGAAACATGAAGGAAGTCTCCCCTCTACCTCCGAGTCCTGGAAAACAGTATCCCTTCCCCAAAATAGTCACTGTTGGCAAAGAGAGCCCGTTTCTGTCCCAGCAGTGATCCTTCCTCAGTGTGGCTCATCTCTTCCAGGCCTATTGGCACTGGATGTCTTTCCTTCAGTCTGCCTACCCACCAGTATTTATTGTACCCGGGACTCCATCCCAGTCACTGAAATAATTGTGGCACAATCTTGCAATAAGCAAAGAGAGGACAAGAGAGGGCTTAGCTGATACTGGTATCAGACAAAGAAGGTCTCTACTGTTCAAGGTTCCCAAGGGAAGTGGTCCTCCCAGTTCAAGGAAGCAGGCTTAGTTAACAAGTGACCCGATAAGCCACAGGACATACTGATCAGAGTCATATCTGCACTGGGCAGTGAGTGCAGCTGGCCAGTGCACAGCTGCAGCGAGGCTGCTTCAGACTCCAGGTGGCATGGTGTTGGGTTTGCTCCCCACCCTGCTTTGTCACCAAGTGGCAGGGCTCTGGTCTGAGAGTTCTCTGCTTAGGGTCCAGGAGGTCTGGGTGCTCTTTCAGTGACAACATCCTCAGTTTTAGCACATTAGAATGCCACGAGAAATCTCATCATTAGCCTTTAAAAATAGGAGCTGAAACAAAAGCAAACTCCCTTTAGAAGCCAAAGGAATCAGAAGCAATAGGAAATGCTTTGGAGAACAGAAGACCTACTTTGCTCTTATGACACCTTTTCTAAGAGTAAGGTCCAAACTGTTCTTAAGGTACTGGTCTTTGCACTGCTGCTGAATCCTGTTTAACCTCTGTTTGCCTTGAAGGAGAACAGCAGCCACTGCTATTAGTCACTTTCGAGTAGGGGTGGGCTGCGGATCCTTCTTTAGAAGCAAGTGTAATAGGGAGGAACTAGAGGTCCTCGAGGAAGCTTCCGGCCTGAGAGGCAATCACTCTGAATCCTGCTCTACCTCACTTGTGCAAGCATCTGTTGTCCAAAAGTCAGAAAACCCTCAATCCAAGGGGAGCCTGAATTATGCCAAAGCCTGGGCTTCTGGTTTGAAGAACAAAAGAGAAAGACCTGTAGGTGAAAAAGGAAAATACCTTCTGGAGACTGGGAACTAGTGGATGTTTGTTTCATTATTAAAGGTTTTATAGGGGGAGGAAGGACATTTTCAGCTATTTGAGTTTATCGTCCCTTATCAGAGAAGAGCGGTCCTAGGATCAGATCAGGGTGGGAGAGAGGCTAAGCTCTGCCTAGACCTGGGAAGGAAAGGGGCTCAGAAGCAGCAGGGTGGGCAGGGAGGACTTCTGTGGACCACCGAACAGACAGGTAACCTCTGTGTCAACTATGCTTTCCTGACTTGCAATTTTCATTTGGTACAGACAGAAATTTGAAGCTGACATCCTCTGTGGATGTGCACTTCTGTTTGGGAAGCTGGGCCTCCAGGGCGGGCAGCAGGGATGAAGAGCTGCATCTGTCTCCAGCGGGAGAATCTCTGCTGGCCTCCGTTCCCCCCCCCCCCGCCCCCCTCTTCATCCCCATCTCCCTCATCCCCACCCTCTCCCTGCAGAGGAGGCTCATTTCCCAGGAGTGTTCCCATGAGTTCATTTCCAAGGCCAAACGTCCTTTCTGCACGGATCCTTTTTATTGCCATGGAGACAGTCTGCAGCTCTGACCAATCACAAGTTTGAGCAGCAGGCACCATGACAACCTGTGGGGGCTGGAGAGAGCTCCACAACACCTCAAAGACCAAAGCCAAGACAGTGATCCTATCTGGTAATGCTGTGATTCTCACAAGTGTGGTTGAGGAAGGGCATCTGCCTTCCTGTAAGCCTGAGCTGGCGCCCTGAGAGGGTCACAGCAGGCCTGGCGGGCTCGAAGTCTTGTGCTGCTAACGCCAGTCAGCTTCATTTGGTCTGATTCCATGTCTTGCTTTTCTCTGGCTGGGCCAGCTAATAGAAACCTGCAGATATGACAGAGAAAGGCCATTGGCTCTGAGGCAGGGCAAGCAGCAACATCCCCCTAGGCGACCACCCACAACTGAACAAGTGCTTGTTGCCAAGTAGAAGTTGGAACATCTGTCCTTGTTCATCAGAAGCTCTTGTTTGTAAGTAGGAGCCAGAAGCTTGCCACATCCTCCCTTGCAGATCTCAGAATTGCTTCACACCTGCTGGTGTCTGCCCAACACGGTGGGCTTGCTGACTTCTGTGTTAGTCTGTAGTTGGTTCTGGTAGAGAGCTGGCTAGGAGCATTGCCTCCGTGGCTTTCCTGCCATTCCTTCCATCCTCTGACCCTGGGCTTCCTGATCTGCAGGTGTGTCCATCACAGCTAACCCGATGACTGAACTTTGACAACAGACAGAAGTCATCTCTTGGGTCTGGAAGGGCTGTTCCAGTTTGCTTTTCTGTTTCAGTGATAAACACGATGACCAAAAACAACTCGGGGAGACAAGCCCCAGTCCCTTAAGCTTCCGGGTTACAACCTATCACTGAGGGAAGTTAGGGAAGACTCAGGGCAGGAACCAGGGAGGAATGCTGCTTGCTGGACTCACTCACTTTCTCATGCTCAGCTAGCTTTCTTTATGCAGCCCAGGCTCACCAGCTGGGCCTCCCACAGCAATCAGCCAGGACAATCTCTCACAGATGTAACTGCAGGTCAGTCTGATCTAAGTAATCCCTTCTTCCCAGGGGACTCCAAATTGTGTTCTGGCAGCAGCAGCAGCAGCAACACCACCCTAACCAGTAGAAGGGTCAACCTCTCTATGACTCAGTTATCTTTCTTTAAAAATTAAAAAAAATATTTAATGTGAATGATCAGATCCCCTGAAAATGTAGTTACAGACTGGGAATCAAACTTGGGTCTTCTGGAAGAGCAGCCAGGGCTTTTAACCTCGGAGGCGTCTCTCAAGCCCCAGCTCAGCTTCTATGCGCAGAATGGTAACAAACTCTTTTAAGGCTGTTAGGAGCATGAAGTGAATTAATGCACAGGCCTGACTTAGGGTATAATTTAGCTGCTATGGCAACAAGTTCTCCTACAGAGCATGAGACCACACCCCACTGTTCATCCATTTTCTGTAAGCAACCTACTCCCAGGAGCTTTGCTGCTCCTTCAACTGCCGGGCTGAGGAACAGCCTCTGCCTGCCCCTGTCAGGGCACACCGACTATCAGGTGGTCAGGTGTTCACGTGACACTGTCGTACTACAGCAATACCTACCTCTTGGTGCTTCTCAGCTGGTGGGCTTTCACCTCACCCATCTGGATAAGAGAGCATCTCTCAGGCTGTCTTTATGTTGGGGTTTTGCTCCTCTACTGTTACCTGTCTTGTGGACTCCTCCATGTTCTGTCCCCCTACACAGAACACAAACCTCTGACTGCTGGCCACTGACCCTGTAGGTTTGGATATAACCCACGCATCAGCTCTTTGTATGGAGCTCTGTCTGAACCCTGCTGGTCTGGCCTTCTCCTAACAATCCCTCCTGTTACAGCTCAGTATCCTTCTCCGTGGGATGGTACACAGGCACCCATCTCTGGGGTGTGGTGAGCATTTAGAGGGTGACTCTCAATGTGGAGACTGGAATAAAGCAATCCAAGTGTTCGCTGCTTGTTTTTTATTTTATTTATTATTTATTTGGAATCTCTCTCTCTCTCTCTCTCTCTCTCTCTCTCTTTCTCTGTGCGTGTGTGTGTGTGTGTGTGTGTGTGTGTGTGTGTGTGTAGCTTTGGTTGGCCTGGAACCCATCATGTAGCCTGGCTGGCCTAGAAATTACAGAGATCCATGCCTGCCTCCTAACTGCTGAGATTAAAGGTATATGACACCATTCCTGGCCTTCTTAGATTCTGTATTCCTTACAAATTTGTATTTTGAAACTCCATTTTTCAACGCAGTGAAATTTGGAAGTGAGGGCCTTTGGCAGTCATTGGGTAGAGGAGGCCATGCTGGGTAATCCCTGTGGGATGACAGCACAAGTGTGTCCCACTGTGTAAGGACACAGCAAGCCATCTGTGTAGCAGGAAGAAGACTCTTCACCAAGAACCCAGCCATGCTTGTACCCTGATCTCATCTCTAGCTTCCAGAATGATGATACATCAACATTTGTTGTTGAAACTCCCAGCCCATGGTGTAGAGCAACCCCAAGTGCCTAAGACAATGCTTTCCATAATCACCTCTAATTATACTCTGGATTCCGTCTTTTCAGCAATGCTCTGTGCACCAGGGACCCAGCAAACTCTCATCACACAAAAGCATAGGTGAGCCAGACGGTGGATGTTAACCACAGCGGTCCCAAGAATGGGATGCTACCTGACTGCAGAGGAATGCATGTGCTGCTTTGCCAGAGACAGAGACATACAAACGTTGGGTGTGGTCCAGGAAGTGTTCACTGAAGTGCTAACACAGAGGAGTCAGGTTTTACAGGAGGGGAGGGGCATGTCCAGCAGAAATACTTTGTGAGGAGCACGGGGCAGGAGGGCTTGGGTCCCCTGCCCCTGCCCCTGCCCACGGGCTGCAGAGTAGAATTTATCAAGAGCAGGGTGTACTCTAAGATGGAGTTGGTGGCAGATGTCAGTTCTTCTCAGCAGCAGGGCCTTGCCAAGGCCTTTCCCAGTGGCTGCCTCCTGGGGCCATAAGCAGGTTCAAGTTGCTGCTGTGGAGGCTAGGGCCTTATGCAAATGTGTCTCTGGGTTTCTCTTGCAGCAGAGCTTCCCTGCCAGCTGGGGTTGGAACCAGCAACCTAGGTTCTTGGGGCAGGAGTGATTTTATTTCTTATGCTTCCCGTGTTGCATGCAGTTGATGACCACAGAGGGTGATCTGGAAGATGTGCACGGAGGGTGATCTATTTTCTCTATCAGTGACATTTTTAATATCATATGTCTATTAATATAGATATGTTTCTTTCTGTTTTAGCAGGGAAAGGCTGGTGTAGGGAGCTGTGATTGAGCCAGAATTCTCTGGAAGGAAGAAGAGCCATAAAGACCGAGAGACTTCGGAGGTCACTCTACTACCAGAAGACAGAGGCCTGGTGCTGTACTATCACGTGATGAATTAGCTGGGTCTGTGCTGCCTCTCTCTCTGTTTCCTGGGTGACGAGGTCTCTAGATGACCTAGCAACAATAATGAGATGAAAGCGAAGAGCCCTGCAGTGTAATAAACACGACAGAAATAGATATGTCCTCTAATGGTGGGTCAGTTGTGGCTAAAGATTAGAAAAAGGAGCCACACCCAGAAAAGGCGGATAGGGCTTTCTTGTTCCGTCTCCAGAGAGACCCTTGTGTGTCACTGTGACTCAGCCAGTTCAAGTCAATTTTGAGTGCTGGTACGGTAAGATCGTCAGAGAGATTAGAAGGTAGGCTTAACTAACAGCTTTGAGTGTCAAAGCTTGTTCTCTGTGAACAGAGTTCACCAGGAAAGGACCAAAGATGTGGTAAGCATGTATTGATGACAGTGGTTATGAAATCACTGCCTGGAGAAATTTCTTGATTGCCGGTAAGTATCAGAAAACTATCTGTAGCTCCCCGCTGCAATGCCAGCCCTTAGCAGGCAGATAGGAGGATCTCCACGGGCTACACAGGGAGTTCCAGGCTACCTTAGGCAACAGTGGCAGGGAGAATCTATCCACAAAATCAAACAAAGTGAACTGAAACCAAACCTGCCAGAAACAGTAGAAAGAAAACGATCTGCTACAGTTTGAGTCTGAGAGGTCCTCCAAAGGTTCCCATGCTTGGGTCTTGGCTGCCAGCTAATGTGCATTGGGGAAGTGGTTTGATTCCTAGGGCTCTGACCTTATCAATGGATTGATCTCTTGATGAAGTCATGGCATTACTGGGAAGTGATGGAAACTCAGAGGGCCTGGTTGGCAGAAGTGGGTCTCTAGGGGTCTTCCCTGGCAAAATACACCAGTCTCCAGCCACTTCTCTTACACTGGCTGCCGTAAAGGAAGCAGCAATTCCTTCGGCCACACCCTTTGCCATGCTCATCCTTGCCACAGCCCTGAAAACAATGGAGCCAGTTGGTCATGGATTGAAACCTCCAAAACAGTGAGCCAAAATAAACCCTTCGTCGCCTAGGCTGACCATGCTAGTTATTTTGTCCCAGTGACATGAAAGTGACTAACACATGGTCTAAGAGCACTCCAAATTGTTCCTAGTGCCACACCTCTTGTCCAATAAGCAGAGATGAGGATGGACGCTTCCTGTCTTCTTATCTTGTTCAGTTGGTAGCTTGGAGTATCTGCCAGGAAAAGCAGCTGTTCCTGGGGAAGGAGGGACCCAGGTGCTATCGGGACAGCTGCCTGTGAGCCTTCTGGTGCCAAGTTCCCCTATAGTCTTCTTAAAAAATATTTTCTAAAATTTAAATTAAAAGTAATTTTGAATAATGTAAGCATGCATATAGTATAGAATTCATGAGGAGCATAAAGAATTCAGTGGAAATAAATACCCCTGCCTCCTGGCCCCATCCCAGCCACCCAGGCTTCTTTCCTAAAGACAACCACTGAGATTTGATAAGTATGTACACGTGTACACACACAGAGTTTCAAACACATAAATGCTGACATACTAACTGTACCAAGAGAGCTGAAGAAATCAGATGGCACAGGTCACGTGAGTGGTTATTTAGTGCATGCCCTGTTTGCAAGGGTGTGAGCAGCCTATGGGCAAAACACAGGGATGGCAGAGAAAGCAGGACAGGCACTAGCTGAGTGAGATGTTGACTGTGTGAGCCATACAGCTTATTGAGGGCAGGGCAAAGAACCCGGGCACCAATGCCTACTCTCACGCCCTTCCTTCCCTTGCATTCTTGCTGCAGGACCCACTGGGAAGGCCAAGCCTGTGTCACAGGACAGAAGAGCCTGTTGGTATGGTTTACTGAGGTCTCTCTTGGGACTCATGCTGGAAGGGTAGGGTGGATGAGAAGGCAGATGGTGGGCTCTTAGCTTGCTGCTGAGGACCTTGAGTTGTGCTTTGCTGTTTCCCAGTTACCAGTCTCTCTGGACCTGTAGCCCCTTCCTTGTGGCTAGCCTAGAGTCTTCTACTGTAGTTCCTTGTGGGATACTATTATACCATGTGCAATGGACTGAACCTCGCCCTTCCCTATGTTGAAGTCCTAATGGCAATGTGACTATTTGAAGTAAAGACATCAGTAAGGGTAAATGATGTCCTGAGGACAGAGCCAAGGGTTGGGCTGATAGCACAAGATATCCTGTAAGAGAAACATCAAAGAGCTCTCTCTCTCATATGTGAGGACACAGCAGGCAGCAGTGACAGTCAGCAGGCCCAGAGAGAGCCCACACTAGGAATCCAATCAACAGGCACCCTGGTCTAAGATTTCCCAATCTTCAGAGCTGTGAGAAATAGAAGTCTTTTGTTTAAGTCACTCAGCTCTCAGTATTTGTTTTGGCAGTCTGAGCTGACTTAGAAACATGTACAAAAGACATACTGCATACATAGCAATACGTGCTACTGTACATCCAGCTACTCCTCACTGATGGAGTGAAAAGGCCACTATACACAAACAATGCTCCCAGGCACAGCCTTCTACCAAGTCATTTCACCCGGCATGGGTATGTTCAGAAGACACCCCCTGGCAAAGGATTGCTGGATTAAAGAGTGCTTTTAAAAATTTGATGGACATAGCCAGAGCAGCTGACGTAGGCTTCACACTAGTTCACCTCAGCAATGTATGAGGTGCCTGTGCAATTTTTAAACATCTGGGTTAGAAAGATGTGGGTGACTTATTGAGATACTGGCCAGCAGTGTCTGTCACTGTCACGACGAATAAACCCTGTCTGAATTTATGAAAGCGTACATTTCCCCTCGTTTTCTGCTGTCTCTTTCAGATTTATTCAGCAGGAATAAAATTCCTTTACTGAATGGAATTCTCTGGAAACAGTCCCGTGTCTCTTCAACTCACAAATAACAGCACCAACCCCACCCCCATGTACTGAAAACCTTTCATAATAACAATTACCTAGAGAAATGTCCAACCAAGATAACTATCAATATTTAATATTTGATTTGCAGATAGCTTTCCTCCCTGATTCTCGTTTTTGCTCCAGCCAGGCCCCATGATAGGAGTCTGTGATTTATGGAGGGGGTGCTAGGGCCTTCCACTCTCTCCACTCACTTCCTCTATGACCAGGGTCAGGAGCCAGGGCAGCTTCACTTGGCTTTCTGAACCTGGCAGATGTCTAAAACAGCTTTCCTTATTGTACCTTTTTGGACCCATCCAAATCCAACATGATTAGTGACACTAGGCCTCTGAGGGCAAAATGTCCCCATTGGCCCACTTGTGAAAACACTTGGCCCTCAGGTGGTGCTGTTGTTTTAGAAGGTTGTGGAATCTTTAAGAGGAAGAGTGAGTTGCTGGAGCCAGAATTGAGATTTGATAGTTTAGTCCCACTTCCTGTCTGCCCTCTGCTTCCTGACTGTGTATGCAGTGAGGCCAGCCACCTCATACTTTAGCCACCATGCCTTCCCCACTGTGATGGACTGAATTCCTTCATGAGCTGTGAAGCCAAAATAACCCCTCCTCTCTCTTCTTTTTATGTGACAAGCAGTAAGAAGAGCTTGCTTTCTTTCCTTATTCTTTTGTTTTGTTTTTTTGAGACAGGGTCTCTCTGTTGTAACTCTGGCTGTCCTGGAACTCACTCTGTTGACCAGGCTGGCCTCGAACTCACAGAGATCTGACGCCCCCCCCCCCCCCGCCCCCTCCGAGTGCTGGGGTCAAAGGCATGTGCTATCACCACCTGGCTCAAGTTACTGATTTTTTAATGTTGGTTTTATACCTTGAAACTTCATTGAGAGTGTGTGTTAATCTAATAGTTTTCTGGTGGAGTCTGTAGGGTTTTTTAAGTATGGAATCATCTCATCTGCAAACAGAGACAATTTGACTTCTTCTTTTCATTTTTTTTCTCTTATTGTTCTAGCTTAGATCTTGAGCATTGTTCTGAAGAGGGATGGAGAGAGTAGGCCCCTTGTCTCAGTCCAGATTTTAGAGGAAAGGCTCTCAGTTTTCTACCACTTAGCATAGTGTTGGTTATAGCTTTTATTGTGTTGAGGTATGTTCTATTTATTTATTTTCCCTAGGACTTTTATCGTAATGGCATGCTGAACTTTGTCAAATATCGTTTCTGTATCTATTGAGATGATCATGTGACTTCTATCCTTATGTCTATTTACATGGTGTATTACACTTAGTTATTTGTGTATGTTGAACCAGCCTGCATCCTTGAAATAAAACCAAGCCGATAGTGGTATCTTAGTTACAGTCTTATTGCTGTAAAGAGATACCATGACTACAGCAGCTTATAAAAGGAAGCCTTTAATTAAGGGCTTGCTTACAGTTTTAGATGGTTAGTTCATGGCCATCATGGTGTGATGCATGGTGGCAGGCAGGCAGACATGGTGCTGGAGCAGTAGCTGAGAGCTTACATTGGGTCTGGCAGGTCAGGAGAGGGAGAGAGAGAGAGAGAGAGAGAGAGCAAGCGCAAGACTGAGCCGAGCACTGGCTTTTGAGACTTCAAAGCCCATCCACAGTGACACACCTCCTCCAACAAGGCCACACCTCCCAATCCTTCCTAAAAAGTCCAACAACTGGGAACAAAACATTCAGATTTATGAGCCTATGGGGGCCATTCTCATCCAAAGCACCACGATTAGTAAATATTTATTTTATTATTATTAATTTAAAGTTTTATTTTTAAGTTGTGTATGTGTGTTTCTGTGTATGGGTGTGCGCATGTGAGTGCAGGAGCCTGCCATTGCTAGAGGTGTTCGATCCCCCCTGGAGCTGGAGTTACAACTGACTACTAGCCACCTGATGAGAGTGATAGGAATTGAACTTGTGTCCTCTGCAAGAGCAGAGTGGTTCTTAACTGCTGAATCATCTCTCCAGCCTTTAATTTAAATTACGTGTGTGCCTCTGTGTGTGTATGTGCAAGTGAGAGCAGGTACCCAGAGAAGGCAGGAAAAGGCATCGAATCCCCGAGAACTAGAATTGCTGGCAGTTGTGAGTCGCCCGATGTGGGTGCTGGGAACGGACCTTCTGGAAAGAAACAAGCAGTCTTAACTACTGTGCCATCTCTTCAGCCTCTGAGCTTAAATGTCTTGTTGAACTTAGTTTGCAACTATTTTGTTGAGAAATTTTGCATTTATATTCAGCAGGGAAATTTGTCTGTTGTTTCTTTTTTGTTACTGTTGCGTTTTTATCTGGCTTTAGAACTATGGTAATTCTGGCTTCCTACTTTGCTTGCATTCCTTCCCTTTCTCTTTTGTGGAATGGTTTGAGAGGTGTTGGTGTTTGATAGAATTCATTAGTGAATCTGCAGGGAGCCTCTTCGTAGGGAGACTTAAATCACTGCTTCAATCTCATTATTTGCTAACAGCTTATTTAAATTGTTTTTGGTAGGTCACATTCGTTTGGAAATGTATCCATTGTTTTAGGTTTCCCACATATTTAAAACATAGTGTCTCAAAGTCTTTCCAAATAATCTTCTGGATTTCACTGGAGTCTATTTTAACAACTTCTTTTTAATCTCTAATTTTCTTTATTTGGATACTCTCTTGATTCTTTTGTGTTGGCTTGGCTAGGGGTTTGTAATACTGTCAGTCGTCTCAAGGAACCAGCTATTCGTTTAAATGATTCTTTTTTTAAAAAAATTCTCTCTCACTCTCTCTGTGTGTATGTGTGTCTCTCTCTCTCTCTCTCTCTGTCTGTGTGTGTGTGTAGGGTATTTGTGTGCTTGTATGGTGCCCACAGAGGCTAGAAGCATTGGATTCCCATGCAGCTGGGTTTATATGTGGTTGAGAACTGCCTGACGTTGAAGAGCCATATGCGCTCTTCACCTCTGTGCCATCTCTCCAACCTGTTGGATTGATTTTATGTATTGTCCTCTTAGTACATATTTTATTAATTTTACTCTAATCTTATTATTTGTTACTGTGTATTGGGTTTGGGTTTGGCTTCTTGTTTATCTAGTGCCTTAAGGGACATCATTAGGTTATTTGCATGAGGTCACTCTGATGTTAATATGAGCGCTTACAGCTAATACTTTCCTTCAGGACTGCCTTGGCTGTGTTCTAGAGGTTTTCATAGATTGTGCATCATTTTGATTAAGAATTAAAATTTTTTCTTCTTTGAGTGGTGGTGGCACACGTCTTTAGTCCCAGCACTCGGGAAACAGAGGCAGAGGCAGGCAGATCTCTGTGAGTTTGAGGCCAGCCCGGTCTACAGAGTGAGTTTCAGGGCAGCCACAGTTACAACAGAGAAACCCTGTCTCTAAAAAAGTTTTTTTTTCCTCTTTGATTTCTTCAGAAAACTACTGTTTATTCAAAACTATTTTGTTCACTCTCCAAGTATTTGTGTAGTTTCCGGGGTTACCATAACTGTGGATATCTAGTTTTATTCCAGTGTGGTCTGATAAGATGCCAGGAATTATTTCGATTTTTTGGTAGTTGTTAAGGCTTGCTTTGTGGCCTATAATATGATCAATTTTAGAGAAGGCTCCATCTGTCACTGAGAAAAGTGTGTATTTCTTAACTTTTGGATGGAATATTCCATAAATATCTTTTAATCAAGTTGTTCTATGTTATAATTTAGCTGTGAGGTTTCATTGCTGATTTTAGTTTAGAAGATGTATCTAAAAATGAGAGTAGGGTATAGAAGCCTCCCATGATTCTTGAATCAGGATCAATATGACTTTTTATTCCTTTAGTAATTGTTCTATGAAATCAAGAGCCCCAATATTTGGTGCATAAATACTTATAAATGTTATATCTTCCTGATTTTTTTATTAATAGATAATGACCTTCAAAAATCTCTTCTGACCAGTTTTGGCTTGAAATATACTTTATCAGATATAAGAATCACTCTACCAGCTTGCTTATGTCTTCTCTTTGCTTGACTAGTTGATTTCCACCATTTGACTCAGTGCTGGGTGTCTTTCCAAGTTAAGTGAGTTTCTTGGGGACGACAAATGTTGGATCTTATTTTTTAATTCATTTAGTTTACATTTTACTTGGTTTTTGTCTTTTCAAGACAGGGTTTCTCTGTTGTAACTCTGGCTATCCTGGAACTCTCTCTGTAGACCAGGCTGGCCTCGAATTCACAGAGATCCATCTGCCTCTGCCGCTCGAGTCGTGGGA
The DNA here is from genome assembly GCA_026225945.1 of Cricetomys ansorgei. Lineage (NCBI taxonomy): Eukaryota > Metazoa > Chordata > Mammalia > Rodentia > Nesomyidae > Cricetomys > Cricetomys ansorgei. Next base: position 3,484,149 of record JAMJFZ010003384.1, read on the forward strand.
TTAAAGGTATGCGTCACCACCACCCGGCTAGTCTATATTTTTAAATTGATGAGTTGAATTAATTTATGCTTAAGGTTATTATTGAGATGAGTTTGGTGTTTTCTATGACTTTGTTAATTGTCCTGGTTGGTCAGATTACTGGTAGTATTAGAGATTTTCTGGTTTGCTGTGTTGGACATGATTGGATCTTTCCCTGTTCTTTGTTCATCTGTTCCTCTCATGCAATTTCTTGCAGGTGAGACTTTCTTCTTCCTCTATGTATTCTATTTCTTTAAATATTTTCTTCAGTGCTGGCTTCATTGCCACATTGGCTTAATTTGCTTTTGTCTTGGAATATTCTCAGTTCTCCATCAATTTTAAGAGGTAACTGGGGCAGGGTAAAATTTTGTTGGATAAAAACACAATTTCAGGGCTTGAAATACATTATTATATGCTTTTAGGGTTTCTGGTTAAACAGACGATGTTGTTGTGGTGTTTCTTGATGGTGTGTACGAGGTGGCATTTCTCCCCTAACAGCTTTTAGTACTGTTTCTTTGTTTTGTATTTTTGACTATGAGATATCAGGGAGAAGTTCTTCACTGTTCATAATTTTTTTTTGGATTCTAAATGTCTCTTGTGTTTAGATGTCCATTTCTTCTTCTAGGTTTGGGAAATTTTCTTCTATAATTTCATTGACTAAATTATTTATGCCCTTCGACTTTGTCTCAGCTCCTTTGTTCCATGGATTCTTAGGTCTAGACTTCTGACTGTATTTCCGATTTCTTGGAAGTTTTGGTCATCTTCATCAATGTTCTGTTTCCTTACATGAGCTATAGGATCGCTTTGATTTTGTCCTCTACTCCTGAAACTGGTTATTCTGTTTAACCTTGTCTGTTGATAATGCTTTTTATTGTGTTTTTCTATTTGACTGGTTAACTTTTTCTTTTTTTTCTAGAACTTCAGTTTCATTTGTTTCCTGCAATCCTTTTTCTTGTTGTGGTCTTAAACTGATCTTCTTCCTTCGTCCACCTGCTTACTTGAGTCCTCTTTATGAGCACTGATCCTTTTCAGAAAATAAGACTCTAAATTCTTTATCAGTCAAGCCAGTCTCTTCGGCGTCCTTGGCCTCCACCACTGGGGAGCTGTGAGGTGGAGGATGTCCCGTGAGGGGACATCACGGTCTTTGTGTTCTTGTCGTGTTTTGTGCATCTGTTGGGATGGCTGTGTCTTTCACTTCTGCCCTTCCCCAATCCTCTGGCTCACTGGTTTTTGTTTTGTTGTCCTGTGTCTTGCCTTCACTAGGAATTACGTTTCCTGTTGCTGCTCATGGACTAGACAGGTGCAGTTGCCTTTAATGGTTTACCAGCAGTCTCAGCATTGACTTGCAGTGGGGGACACTCGAGAGGTTCACATGTGTTCCCAGTAAGGTTCAGAGTCAGCCTTATTAGAGAACTGGCTGGGGAGAGTGTGGCTTTTGTGCTAAGGATATCCATATTTAAGCTGTGAAACGATGGATACGCACAGAAAGAGGGAAAGAAGGGATCCTGTGAATGAGAAGCAAAGCCTAGAACTCAGCACTAGAGAGGTAGCAGAGGCACTGTAGCTGTAGAAATATGTAAAAGACATATAAAAGCTGAAGAAATATGTAAAAAAAAAAATAGGTGTAGAAAAGCGAAGGGCAGTCACGAAAGTCTTTTCCAGTGAGAGGGAAGTAAAAACACAACAGCTTCATGGTTAATTCAAAGTTCAAAAATATAAATAATAATAAAATGCAGAACTAAACAGAAGATACGGGAAAAAGAATCCTCCAAAACGAATTTCAACATAGGTAGTCCTGTGAACTGGAAGTAGTAGGCTTGTGCTGGTTTGTGTTGTGGTCAACGTAGCACAATCTGGAGTCACTTGAGAGGAGGGAACCTCAATTGAGGACATGTCCTGCTCACATTGCCCTGTAGGTAAGCCTGTGGGGGAATTTTCTTGATCGATGCTTGATGTGGAGGGCCCCAGCTCTCTGTGGGTGGTGCCATCCCTGGGAAGATGGTTCTGAGTAGTTTAAGAACGCAAGCTAAGCAATCCATGGATAGCAAGCCAGTAAGCAGCATTCTCCGTGGCCTCCGCTTCAGTTCCTGCCTGCAGGTTTTTGCCTTGCATTCCCAACCTGACTTCCCTTCCTGATGGACTATGGGCTGTAAGCTGACACAAACCCTTTCTCCTCAAGCTGTTTATGGTCGTGGAGTTTTATCACAGCAATAGAAACCCCAACTAGGACAGTTTTCTCAGAGTCTCACCCCCACCGTCACGTGCTTTCTTTCTTCCCAGAGTTATCATCTGTGGCAGTCTTCACAGGTAGGGGAGGCCTGACTGGTCTTCTCAGCCATTCACGCAGGTGAAGGCAGTCTACCTTTGTAGATGAAGAGGATCGCTGTGAGCATAGACTGCCCTCCGCCAGAATTACCTGTCAGACCCTGTCCTTCCCCAGAAAACTACAACCCTGCCCCTAGCAAGTCAGGCGTCAAACACGTCACACGGCGGGCTTCCTGCGACTCAGGCTCAGATGCAGGGTGGTACCTCTGTGTGCCGCAAAGCACTGCCCTAGGCTCTAAGACACGCATGGTGATTCTCTGTGGCTTACACAGCAATGTTAGGGGAAGCCATTTCTTTCCATCTCAGGTCCAGGCTCCCTGGTCACAGCTGTGCATGCTCTTCTTGCTCTTGGGCTTACCCTGCTCTGGTGTGTCCTCTGTGTTTACTTTCAACAGCCTGAGCCTTCTCTTTCTGAAACTCCTGGTTCCAGTCCTGCAAGCAGGTCGCTGGCAAAGCCAGCTAACACTGTAAGGGGTGAGTGCTGGCCACGGCCTGTGTGGCAGCCAGGTCTGTCCTGGGAGAAGCTCACTGTAGTGCACAGCCCACGCTGGTGAATTGAGGAGTCGGTGGCCAGAGATTATGTTTGTTTGTCAGTGTGTGCGTGTGTGTGTGTGTGTGTGTGCGCGTGTGTGTGTGTTCATGCGAGTGCTGTGGAGCTCATGTGGAAGTCAGAAGACAGCTTTCAGGAGTTGGTTCTCTCCTTTCCACCATGTGGGACCCAGAGATCAAACTCAGGTTGTCAGGCTCGGTGGCAAGTGCCACTTCAGCCGACTCTTCTCTGAACTGTAATGAGCCCCTCCCCAGACACAGCTTCCATCTAACCTGCCACGTCCCCTGGGAGTCTCCGGCTCTGTATCGCTATGGGTGAAACTAATGAAGCTTTCTTGGTTTCTCTATTGGTTTAGAAGTAAGATATTAATTTCTACTTTTTGTGTGTGTGACTGTAACATCTATCGCCTCCCTCCCTTCCTTTGTGTTGGGAGTCGAACCCAGAGCCTCAAGCATGCCAGGCAAGGGCTCCATTACTGAGGCACACCCCCGGACTTTTTTAACTCTTTTTTTTTTTTTTTTTAATTAGGGTCAGCAGTTAATTAAAATACTTCCCCTCCCTCACAGACACAGGCTGTCGTCATTTCTATCTGTATGATTTCTTCCCAGCTCCACTGTTATCTCATATTTTAGTTCCCCATGCTTTTAACCTCTCAATAGTCGTGATTTATCATCCATCGAGTAATAGATTTGCCAACATTTTTTATTGCTCTCCGGCCCATTGCTGCTCCTTGGATTGCACCTGTCCTTTACAGTCCACAGTTTTTCTTGCTGAACTAGTACTTTGGAAGTTCTTTCAAGTCATGCTTGGACTATGATTCTTCTAGAAGTGTGGATCTATCTTTTCTTCTTTTTTCTGTTGCTTAAGATTTGGTATTTCCCTTCAAATGTAGAAACCCTTATCCATAATTTCTGAACAGTGTTTAAGGAAGGGCAATATTGTATAGGAAGAGGACGGAGAGAGCTATGAGGAGATGTGGGAGCCAAGACCCAAAAGACCTGTAGCGGTGGGCCAGTGGAAGGAAGAACAAATGGGAGGGCTTGGCTTGAGATAGGATTTCTCCGTGTGGCCCTACGTGTCCTGGAACTCTCTATAGAGACCAGGCTGGCCTCGAACTCACAGAGATCCACTTACCTCTGCCTCTCAGTGCTAGGATTAAAGGCGTGTGCCAAGATACCTGGCAGTGTTTCTTACTATTTATTAATTGCCCTGTTAGTTTATGGCAGTGTTTCCTTTATATTACTGTGCTGGAACCACGTGGTAGAAAGAAAGAGCCAACTCCCAGAAGTTGTCATCTGACCCCTGCACACAGTAAACGTAAAATCAGCTAAGAAAAAGTTAATGGAGAGGAGAAACGTTGATCAAAGAATATCATGTAGAGGTATGAAATCATAAAATAATTAAAAATTAAAATGTCTTAATCGCACAGCAGAAGAGAAATGGAAGTTTGATTTTATTTAGTGAGGGCTGTTTGTCATATCAGACTAGCTAGTGTTTCTAGCTGATGTCTGAGATGGTAGAGCCATTATGTCATAATATAAAATTGAAATAGAGCACAGTATATTGTAAAAATATAAACAAAAGAAAGATCCCCCTCCCCAATAATTTTATAATACAAATGTTCTGTTTTCCTGACTACTTCACTGTGCTGGGTACTTAGACAGATTTTCAGTTTTGCTATGATAAATCATTTTATGGTGACTATATTTACACAAGAAGTTCCTTGGGTAATTTACTATGATGCCTCTAGCAAAGATTCCAAACTATAGAATCATCACAGCAAGGAATGCAAACATTTTCAGTTCCAAATAGCTTTTAACATTTATGCCTACATGTGACTTTACTCTAGATGTCTTGGTTGAAGCTTGGCATTGGCTTTTCTTGTCTTTTATTGATCTGTTCCCTAAGGTGAAGTAGTTAGAGAGCTACTCTCATACATTAAAGTTTTACTTTTACTAGCATGAAACTGGAAGGGCAAGAATCTGCAGGTTTCACCTTTCTGGATAGAAGGACATATTCACGTTAATGAATAGATATCTTATGTTTTTATTTTATTTCTTTTATTATTTTATTTTATTTTACTGTATTTTATTTTATGTGTATGAGCGTTTTTCCTGCATGTACGTCTGTGCACGGTGCATGACTGGTGCCTGAGGAGGCCAAAAGAAGATGCCAGATACCTTGGAACTGGAAGTACAGAAGGATATGAGCAGCCATGTGAATACTGGAGCTTAACCCGGGCCTTCTGGAAAAGCATCAAGTCCTCTTAGCTGCTGATTCATCTTCCTAGCCTTTTTTTTTTCTTTTTCTTTCTCTTTTTCTTTTTTTCTTGAGCTAAGTCTCATTATGTGGTCAGGCTGGCCTTGAACTTGCAGCAATCCTACCTCTTTTCCTTTTGTTTCTGTGTTTGTTTTTGAGGCAGGGTCTTAATATGGATCTTTGTGCCATCCACTGACCCACAGAAGCACTCTTTACCAGGGAACCCACAGCCTGCATGGTCACCTAGGGTCCAGAGTGGACAACAGCAGTAGAGACCCACCCCACAAAGATAAGATCGTATGTCTACACCAAGAAAGTTCAGTCATCATAACTTCAGATGCCTATATCCCAGCACAAAAACACAAACATGGACAAGAGAATATGCCTCCTCCAGAAGGCAGTAACTCTCTTGCAGTAGGCCCTGAGAAACACAATTTAGCTGAGGTATAAGACAAGGACTTCAAAATAGCAATTATGAATATGTTCAAAGACTTTCAAGAGGGTATGACCAGATGTCTTAATGAAGACTGTGAAGGCACAAACCAGTTGAAAGAAATAATGAAAAAAACTTCAAGACATAAAAGCAGAAGTAGAATCACAAAACAAACAAAGAAACAAACAAACATCAAAAACCAACTGAAATAAAACTGGAAATGAAAAACTTAGGCTGTCAAACAAAAACCTCAGAGGTAAGACTTACCAACAGATTAAAAGATCTGGAAGAGAGAATTTTATCTATCATCTATCTATCTATCTATCTATCTATCTATCTATCTATCTATCTATGTAAATTTTTATGCATGAGTGCTCTATCTGCATGTACACCTGCATGCCAGAAGAGGGCATCAGATCCCATTATAGATGGTTGTAAGTCACCATGTGGTTGATGGGAATTGAACTCAGGACTTCTGGAAGAGCAACCAGTGCTCTTAACTTCTGAGCCATCTCACTCGCCCTGGAAGAGAGAATTTCTAGTCTTGAAGACAAGATAGAAGAAATGGGTAGATGAGTTAAAAAAATGTTAAATATAAAAAAAAAAAAATCCAGACATGAAACATTCAGGAAATTTGGGACACTATGGAAAGATCAAACCTATGAACAATAGGTATAGAGGAAGGAAAATAAACACAGGTCAAAGGCAGAGAAACCATTTTTAACAAAATCATAGAAGAAAACTTCTCCAACCTAAAGGAGGAGTCTATCAAGGTAGAAAAAGTATACAGAGCATGAGTGGACAGAACCAGAAAGGACATTCCCCATGATGTATAATAATAATCAAAAACTAAATATATAGAACAAAGAAAGGATATTAAAGTTTATCTTGGTTAGGGTTCTATTGTTTGAGGAGACACCATGACCATGACAGCTGCTATAAAAGAAAACATTTAAGTAGGGCTGGCTTACAGTTCTGGGGTTCAGTCCATTATCATCAAGGCAGGAAGCATGGTGGCACACAGGAAGACATGGTGCTGGAGAGGTAGCTGAGAATTTTACATCCAGATCAGCAGGCAGCAGGAAGAGAGAGAGAACCACTGGTCCTGGCTTAACCTTCTGAAGCCTCAAAGCCCACCCCTAGTGATACACTTTCTCCAGCAAGGCCACATCCTTTAATGCCAGTCCCTAAGCATTCAAATATATGGATCTAAGTGGGCCATTCTTATTCAAATTACCACAAAGGCTGCAAGAGGAAAAGACCAAGTTACATAAAAAGGCAGGCCCATTAGAATAACACCTGACTTTTCAATGAAGACTGAAAGTCAGAAGGACCTGGACAGATATCCTATAAACTCTGAGAGATTATAGATGCCAGCTATTATACCCAACAAAACTTTCACTCACAATAGATAGGAAAAAATATCCCATGAAAAAAACAAAAACAAATTTAAGCAATTTCTGTTTACCAATACTGCTCTACAGAAGACACTAGAAGGAAAACTTCAGTCTGAAGAGGTTAACTACACTCCAAAAGACACAAGGAGTAAGTAATCCCAGAAGAGTAAATCAAAAGTGGAGGGGGAGGAAAAACCCACACCATAACATCAAAGTAACAGAAATTGGTAAACACTGTTCATTGATAACTCTCAATATCAATGGTCTCATTTCAATTGCCCTATAAAAAGACACAGACTAACAGACTGGATTAGAAAACAGGATCAATCTTTCTGTTACATTCAAGAAACACACTTCACCATTAAAGATAGACACTACCTCAGGGTAGAACGATGAGAAAAGGTATTTTAAAGAAACAGACATAAGAAGCATACAGGTATAGCTACTATTAATATATGACAAAATGGACTTCAAACCAAAACTAGTCAGAAGAGATGTGGACATTCTATATTCATTAAGGGAAACTCTACCAAGAGGATATTGCAGTTCTAAACATCCAAACACAAAGGCCTCCAAGTTCATAAACAAAACACCACTACAAAAAAAAATTAGACATTGACCCTCAAATGTGACAGGGGGCGCCTTCAGTACTGCTCTCTCGCCAGTAGACAGGTCATCCAGACAAAAGCTAAAGAGAGAAATTCTGGAGTTAAATAACAGTATAAATCAAATGAGCCTGAGAGATATCTACAGAACATTCACCCAAAACTGAAGAACATAATTTCTTCTTAACACTTGTGGAATTTTCTTCAAAATTGACATACTAAGACACACCAAGTCTCCACAGCTCTAAGAAAATTTAAATAGCACCCTACGTCTTGTCTGACCACACATATTAAAACTGGATGTCAACAGAAACAGAAACAGAAAGTATACAAACTCACAGAAACTGAAAATCTCATTTCTACTAAATGAAAAATGGGCAAGGAAAGAAATCAAAAAGAAAATTAAAAACATTTTAGAATTGAATGAAAATGCAAACACAACTTACTCAAACCTATGAGATACAGTGAAGGTAGTTCTAAGAGTCAAGTTCATAGAACTAAATGCCTACATTAAAAAAAAAAAACTGAAGAGATCTCCTTTTAGTAACTTAGCAACATACTTGAATGCTCTAGAACAACAAGAAAAAATAATACCCCAAAAAGTAGATGGCAAGAAATAAACTCGGAGATGAAATCAATGAAATATAAACAAACAAGACAACAAACAAAAACAACAAAATACGAAGAACCAAGGAAACAGAGTTGGGGGACTTAAAAGAGGACGGTTACAACAGACACCTAGGAAATTCAGAGAATTGTAAGAACATACTTTAGAAATTTGTATTATACCAAACTGGAAAACCTAAAAGCAATGGATAAATTTCCTGATAAATACAACTTACCAAAGTTAAATCAAGGCCAAACAAAAACCTTAAATAGACCTGTAATCCCAATGAAAAGCAACAATTAAAATCTCTCAACCAAAAAGCCTAGGGTCATATGGATTCAGTTCAGAATTTTACAAGAACTACAAAGAATAATTAATGCCCATATTCTTCAAATTATTCAACAAAACAGCAACTGAGGGAACATTGCCTAATTCTTTTTATGATGCCATAATTACCTTGATACTACACAAAGATCAAATAAAGAAAATTACAGACAATTTCCCTTATGAGGATAGGTGCAAAAATTCTTAAAAAAAATACTTGCAAACCAAATACAAGAACACACCAAATGATCCTCCACCAGGATCAAGTAGGCTTTATTCCAGATGTGCAGGAATGGTTGGACATAAGTAAATCCATCATATAAACAGACCAAAACACAAAAGCCACATGATCATCTTTTTAGATGCAGAAAAGACCTTTGACAAAACCCAACACCCTTTCATTATAAAAGTCCTGGAGAGATTGAGTTGCAAGGGACATACCTAAACATGATAAAGGCAATTTATAGCAAGCCACATCAAACTAAATGGAGAGAAACTCAAAGCATTTCCACTAAAATCAGGAACAAGACAAAGATGTCCACCTCTCTCTACCTATTCAATATAGTACTTGAAGTCTTAGCTAGAGTAGTAAACCAACAGAAGGAGATCAATAGGATTCAAATAGGAAAGGAAGAAGTCAAAGTATATTTATTTGCTTATGATATGATGTTACACATAAAAGATCCTAAAAGCTCCACCAGGAAACTTACAGCTGATAAACACTTTCAGCAAAGTAGCATAAATTAATTCATAATTAATAAATAAAAATCACTAGCTTTCCTATATACAAATGACAAATAGACTGAGAAAGAGATCAGTAGCCTCAAAAAATATCCTGGGATAACTCTACCCAAGCAAATGAAAGACTTGTATAATAAAAAAATATATTGAAGACATAAGTTGAAGAAGATATTAGATGGAAATATCTCCCATGTTCATGGATTGCAGGATTAGTACAGTGGAAATGACCATCCTACCACATGAAATCTGTGGTCCAATCCAATCCCCATCAAAATTCCAATACAACTCTTCACAGAAATTGAAAAAAATGATCTTTAGTTTCATATGGAAACACACACACACACACAAATCCCCCCAAACGAGCAAAACAATCCTGAAAAATAATTTTGTATTTATTTATTTATTTATTCGGATACCCTGAATCTGAACTGCTGGAAGTATCACCATCCCAGATTTCAAATTGTATTACAGAGGTATTGTCAGAACATGGTCCATGGTCATTTGAGGAGAATGCTGAGTGCCGTGAGAACACTCCAGGAAAATAAGACAAGCGTCTTGTGACCTCAGTTTCTTCAGTTCATGGAATTGTTCTTGAAATATGTTTTTGTGCTTCTCCCAGGTATAAGGATAGGAGTGAGTTTATTTCAGATTATTCACTATTGCTTGCTGTTGTTGTTCAATTAAATGTTTAAACTATACTTTATATGCCTCTATGGAAAAACATGTTTTTTCTTGTGACTGTATACAACTTGAACTCATGAGAATTTTACTCATATAAATTGTCTGATGCTCTGAATAAAGTTGCCTATTGAACAAGACTTCAGTCTGCCTCATTTATTGGGTCCATTTTCCCAGGTCGTACCACCTCTAGAGTGGCGGCAAGATATAGTAATAAAAACAGCATGATATTGGCATAAAAACAAACATCTTGACCAATGGAATCAAATTGAAGACCAAGACATAAGTTCACATACCTCTGGACACCTGATTTTGACAAAGAACCCCAAAGTACACCTGGACAAATGGAAGAAGCTTGAGCAAATCATACTGGTCAAACTGGATGGCTACATGTAGAAGAATAAAAATAGAGCTGTATTTATTACCCGTATCTATCACAAAACCCAACTCCAAATGGATCAAAGACCTCAATATAAGGCCAGATACCCTGAATCTGATAGACAAGAAAATGAGGAATAGGCTTGAAATCATTGGTACAGGAAAAGATTTTCTGAACAGAACATAGCACAGATCGACAATTAAAAAATGGGACAGCATGAAGTTGAAAAGCTTCTCTATGGCAAATGACACTATCATTTGGACAAGGTAGCATCCTACAGAATGGGGAAAACCTTTATCAATTATACATGTGATAGAGGGTTATTATCTAAAACATATTAAAAACCAAGTCAACTGAACATTAAGAAGATAAATAACCCATTTAAAAACAGGTTACAGTACTAAGCAGAAGGGTTCTCAAATGATGAAACATAAGTGACTGAGAAATACTTCAAGAAATGTTCAAAATCCTTAGCCACCAGAGAAACACAAATCAAAACTACTTTGAGATTTTATCTTATACCAGTCAGAGTGGCCAAGATCAATAAAACAAATGATCGCTTGTGCTGGTGAGGGTGTGGAATAAGAGGACACTCATCCATTGCTGGTGGGAGTATAAACTAATACAGCCACTATGGAAGTCAGCGTGGCAGTTCCTCAGGAAGCTGGAAAATGTTCTACCTCAAGATTCATCTGTACCTCTCTTGAGCATATATGTACAAGACTCTTCATCTGTAGTGGCTATTCATAGCTGTCAACTTGGCTATGTCTGGAATGAACTACAAGCCAGAAATGGAGGGCACACCTGTGAGATCTTTTGCTTGGTTGGAAGTGGGTGAATCCACTTCTAGTCTAGACCTTTGAGATAAGAAGACACATGCCCTTGCTCTTGATCTTGAGGTGGGAAGACACACTTTTAATCTGTGCCACACCTTTTGATGGAAGCCTATATAAGAACATGTAAGAAGGAAGCTTTGGTTTTTTTTCCTGCTTGCTCTCACCTTTCTATCAAGTCTATTTCTTCACTGGCATTAGAGCCTATTTCTTCAGGATTCCATCATCTACTGAAGACCAGCTGAGACATCCAGCCTTGTGGACTGAGCAATTTCTGGATTCTTGGACTTTCCATTCATTGCTGGCCATTGTTGGATTAGCTGGGTCATAGTCTGTAAGTCATTATAATACATATTCTATCTGTCTGTCTGTCTGTCAGTCTATCTATCTATCTATCTATCTATCTATCTATCTATCTATCTATCTAATATGACATCCTACTACAGAGGCACTTCCTCATTCATGTTCATTGCTGCTCTATTCATAGCAGCTAGACGCTGAAAACAGAGTAGCTGTCTATGAAATGATGAATTGATAAAGAAAAATGGTATATTTACATTATGCAATATTATTCAGCACTTAAGAAAAATAAAATTGTGAAATACACGGGTAACTGGATAAAGATAGAAAAAAATCATCCTGAATGAGGTAACCCAGACCAAAGAAGACAAATATTACATGTTTTATCTTATACATGAATGGTAGCTTTTAAGTTTTTGATATGTGTGCTGCAATCTGACTAACCACAGGAGGTTAGGTACCTAGTAAGGGACTGCAGGGAGGAGAGCATCTCCCATGGAAGAGGAAAATAGAATATAAAGTTATGAAGAGACAAGGGGGAATTAGAATAGAAGAATTAAATGGGGAAGGGGATGGGAGAGAGGGTAAAGGATGGACTATGGGGAGGGACAACTGACACTAAAGGCCATTTGAAAAACCATATGGAAACCTAGTACTGTAGAAGATTCCTAAAATATGTACTTCTATAAGACAATGGCCCAACTAGATATCTTATGTCTCCCAGTTAAACCTCCAGTGCCAGGAATGGGTTACATCATGTTGAATCATTGGCCAAAGCGGTCGCTTGGAAGCTCCTAACCATCACAGGCTACTTTCAAGGTTCCTGTTTAATCCCCATAACCTGATGGTAAGGGCCTGTTGCTGAAGATACTTAGTTATGTCATTGGACATGGGGAAGTCAAACTGGGTGCCTAATTAGAAGCTTCACCCCCTACTGACTAGTGTTCATGGTACTGGAAGGACTCTGTATGCTGCCAGAGGAGAAAGCTAATTATTAGTGTCATTCAGCTACAAACATTGTGACTTACAACAGTGACCCTCCTGGAAGTTATACTGGTGCAATAGTGGCACAAATGTTATTGGAGTAACCAACCACTTAAGAAAATTACATTTAGGGCACACTCTGTGAGATTGAACCCATACCTGAAACTACTTGAAGAGGCTCAGAACCTGAGACTGAACAGGTCATTGCCTGAGGGGAAAACTCAGTTCTATTAGTCTGCTACAGGAGCATAATCATAAAGTGATTTTTAAGACATACTTCTATATCCACAAATCAGTGCCCCATTCAACCCACATCAGAGAAGCTTCTTCTTACAGTAGATGGAGATTAACACAAACTCACAACTGGATGATCTGAAGAGAGTCAGAGACCTTGGAGTAGTCAATCCTAAATGGGATATTTTCATCAAACCCCTCCTCTCAAGACTCGAGGATCTATGCAGAAGAGGATGTGGATGAATGACTACAAGGAAAAGAGTCTTCCAGACACAACAGGACTGGTACACACATGAATTTAGAGACTGTGGCAGCATGCACAGGGTTTACACAGGTTCAAGCCAGATGGAGTTCTAGCCATGAGAAGGGGAAGTGAACATGGGGTCCCACCCCTAATCAAGAAGCTATTGGCAACTGATACCTGCTGGCAAAGGAAAAACTAGTTTTCTCCAATGGAGTGTGGCTGGGTAAATCCACCACACTTCAGGGCAGGTCTCATGCCTGAGTATAGCTGGCCAACACAAAATGAACTCAATGGTATTTTTGTGATCTTTTAAAATTTCATTTATTTTGGCATTTTTGGTCTTACCGCTCTTTTCCTTGTTTGTTTTTATTTTCATTTTTTTGTTTTGTTGATTTTATCTTTGTCTCCTTTTTGTTTTGTATTTTGAAAGAGAGAGACAAAGGGAGAGAAAGAGAGAGAGGGAGAGAGAGAAAGAGAGACAGAGGGAGAGAGAGAGAGAGAGACAGAGAGACAGAGGGAGAAAGAGAGTGAGAGACAGACAGACAGAGAGACAGAAAGAGAGAAAAGAAGAAGAAGAACATTAGGTTTTGGTGAGTAGGGAGAAAGGAAGGACCCGGGAAGAATTGAACAAGGAAAAAAACTTGATCAAAATACATTTGTATAAATTTTTTTTCAATAAAAATATTTTAAAATTAGACACTTGGAAACTACTATTCTAGACAAAATAAGGAAAATTGAGTAAGGAGTTATTCACTGGGTAATGCAAATATGCTAACTTCTTCTTTAAATGAAAGAATAGAAGTACTGAAAGTTTACATTTTGTTAGAAAAATTTGTGGCGATACATATGCTACACGTAAGCCATTATACAAGTAATGCAAATATCCATAGTTGATGAGAAAGCAGAAACGGGAAAGACACATATAGAAAATGTTCTCAATAGAACATTAGTCAAAAAACAGGGTGGGGGAAAGGAAGCAAAGAGCATGGCTGAAAACGCTGTAGTCGGTTCCACGAGGGCCCTCCAGCTGTGTCTGCAACCTAATTCTGGAAGCATGGAAACGTGACCTTATGTAAAAAAAAAAGCTCTTTACATATGTAATTAGTGATGCTGAAAGGAGAAAATTCTGGGTTATATGAGTGGGTCTTAAATACACTGACCGCAGTGTCCTTATACATGAGCCAGGTGAAGACACACAGCAGAGGAGATATGAGACGTGGGTAGGAACGGATTGTGGGCAGTCGCAGGCTGGGACTGTTTACAGCCACCAGCAGCTGCATGAGACAAGGACCCGGCTCCATTGACACTTTCATTGGAGACTTCTGGTTCCCAGGACCACAAGAGAATGAACTTTGTAAGCCACTTAATGTGTGGTAATTCACCGAAGCAGCTGTAGGTAAACTAATAGAGATGGTGAACAGAAAACACAAGAAAATACAGTAGCAGGAAGTCCGAGAGTACCAGTAGTCACAATAAATGAGAAGTAAACAAACCCATCTATTCCAATATGGTCAGACTGAAGTAAATAAAGGATGCTAAAGTCTAGTTACATGCTTATTACCAGACGTTGAAAATAAGTAAGTGGTTACAAAAAAGATACACTAGGGAATTATTAATGCTAAGCAAGCCGGGGATATCAATATTATTATCAGACCACATAAAATTTAAGACAAAAAAGAATTAGTGAGAAAAAGGAGCTGGCTGGGGATGAAGCTCAGTGGTGGGGTGCAGAGTGTTTCTCTAGCACACACGGGCCCCGAGTTCAACCCTTAGGACTGAAAATAAACAGGGTTGGGGTCACACGTGGTTATATGGGGGAAAGGTCCACCAAGAGGGTTTCATCCACTTTTCAGTAAAAATAAACACAAAGTAAAGACATATTTACAGCTCATTTAATATAATTTTTATAATGTATAAATAGCCTCTACAAATCAATACAAAAGACAAGAACCCTTAGAATAATGGGGGGAAAAAACCTCTAATAATACAGATTCACAGAAAGAAAAATTACCCCTGAATATATGAGAAAGCTCAAAGCTAGGACTGTGGCTTAGTGGAAGAGGACCTGCTTAGCATTCAGGAGCAAGCGGCTCACAGTGGAAAAACAGCCATGAACTCAGGCTCCATGATGGAGGCTCTGTCTGCAGCTGCCAGGACCGGGTAGGGGGCGGGGGCGCCTTGGAAAGAGTGAATACATTATCTCATTAAGGGGATCAATACTTTTTCTTATCTGCTTACAATGTCTTCAAGTGAATCAGCTTTACTGGGAGTGGGCTAGTGGACCCCGGAGCCAGGTAGCCGACAATTCTAACTAGTTAACCTTTAAGGGAGGAGCCAATCAGAATGTCTGGTCTCCAGCCAGGGCCAGAATTATTCTGTTCTTTTGATCAGGCAGATTAGGGAGTGGCAGCGCTGATGTTCCTTGTTTTACTAGGGAAATGGGAGGGGGTTCTAAATGACTTCGAGGGAGGAGTCTATCCCAAAAAGACCTCCAGCTATCGGACCACACTTATGAGATGGACTAAAGTTAGGGAATAGAATTAAGCCATATTCATCATGAAAATCCAGAGCTCCAGGTTCAGAGTGCTCCCTAGGAGTTTGGGAGTTTGGCCACACTCTCACATAATACAGTTTGAGGACAGAGGACAAGAAGGCAAGCTGCCTTCTGGCCTTCCTGGTCTCTGGTTAGGACAGAATCAAGGACATTTTTGGCTCTGAATCCTGCACAATAGTGATGTCTTTTTACTTTCATTCAATAAAGACCTCATTTTGGTGCATGAACAATGTGATGCTTTGTTTCCAGATATTTCAGGATTTCTCAGGCATCGTTAGTGCTCTCAGCTTAAAATTGTTGGGGCCAGAGGACTTACTGATATGATTCGAATTAGTTTAAATTCGTTGGGGGAGGGAGAGAGGCTGGAGAGATGGCACAGCGGTTAGGAGCATTGACTCTTCCTCCAGTGGACCCAGGTTCAATTCTCAGCACATACATGACAGCTCACAACCTTCTGTAACTCCAGTCCCAGGAGACCCAACGCCCTCTTCTGGCCACCTCAGGCACTGCATGCATATAGTACATGCACATGCATGTAAGCAGACCACCCATGCACATAAAGTAATAAAATAAAAATTATCAAACTTGTTAGGATTTGTTTTATCTCTTGAGATCTCATCTTCTGTGATGTAGGGTCCAATTGTGTGCTTAGGGAGACTGTGATAGGCTTGTCCTGAGACCTGCGGTTTCTGCCCGCGGTAAGGCTGAGCTGCTTGTTGATGTTCTTTGGGTTTTCTGGCTCCTTATTGATTTTCTGTTCCCTTGTTCTGTCAGCAACTGAGAGGAAAGCATTGAACTCTTCAGTTGTAAATACAAATATTCTACTTCCATTCATTAATTATCTTTATGGACTTCAGTTGCATATACATTATACTTTTTGATAATCTGATCTTGTTAGAGTTTGGATCGGAAACGTTCCCCATAGACGTATGTGTCTGAGCACTTGGTCCTCAGTTAGTGGTGTTGATTTTGGAGGTTGTGGTGCGCTGGCAGGCAGAGGTGACTGGGATGGATGAGACGTAGAGGATGGTACCCTGCCCCACTTCTGGCTCTCTCCTGTCTACTTTCTGAACCACCAGCTTGGGAGGACTCTGGCCTCTTGCTCCTGTTGCCATGGGCTCTGCCACATTCTCTGCCAGGATGCACCTTAAAATTGTGAGAAAAAGCAAATCTTTCCTCCCTTAAGCTGTTCCTGTTAGGTATTTCATCCCAGTGAGGGATGTAACTACCAGGGATCTCTTTCCCAATGTATAATATTCCTTTTTATCCCAAAATAATATTTATTTTTATTTTGAAGTTAACTTCAATGCTGACACAACTCCACTAGATGTCTTTTAATTAGTGTTTACAAAATTTACCTTTAACTTTAAAGCTATTTATTTTCTTGTCTGTCTGTCTGTCTGTCTCTCTCTCTCTCTGTGTGTACAAGAGCACACAGGCTAGAGTTAAACTTTGGGTGCTAGCCCTCAGGCACTGGTCACCTTAGTTTTTGAGACAATGCTTCCCACTGGCATGGAGTTTACCAAATAGACTAAACTGACTGGCCAGCGAGCCCCAGGGATCCTCCTGTGCCTTCCTCTCCTGTGCAGGTTTACTAACATGTGCCACCATACCCGGCTTTTAAAATATGAGCTCTGAGAATTAAACTTAGATCTCCATTCTTGCAGGGCAGGCACTGTATCAGTGAATCTGTCTCCCCAGAATCTCTTTGAATTCAAAGCGAGCTTCTAGTAAACAGCATATTAGTGAGTAACGATTTGTACCTAACCTGATAACCTCTACTTTTAAAACTAGGGTGGGGGTGTTGTCTCCTTTCCCCTGTCTCTCCCATTTTTACCTTATCTTTTTGGAGTTCTGTTTTTAAATGCATGCACATTATAATGATTTAACGATTTGATCTTGTTATTGTTTAGATTTGAAATTTCCCATGTAGACTTATGTGTTTGAACACCTGCTCCCCGGCTGGTGGTGCTGTTTTTGGAGATTATGGAACACTGGTGGGTCCATGGAAAGAAGTTGTGAGAGAGTGGCCCCCCCCCCCCCTTATTCGAGCTTCCTTGTTCTAAAACCCATGGTCCTTAGTCAAGGATGGTTTGTCTTCCAGGAGACGTTTGGCAATGTCTGGAAATATTTTTGGTTGTCACCACTGGGAGAGAAAGTGCTATTGCATGCAGTAGTTACAAACCAGAAATGTTGCTAAATATATTCAATGCATGGAACAAACTTCTGTACACACATTGCCAACAACGCCAAGCTGAGATACTGCTCCGATAACTGTGGTCTGGCCTTTACAGATTCTTCAAAAATTTCATGGCTTTCCTCTCTTGTTCCCATGAGCTGACAAAAGTGAACTGGGTCATGCTCCTCACCGTTTATCTGGGAGCTTTATCTTCGCTCTTCTGAATTGATTGCATTTGGTTGCTTCACCTCTCTGATGGATTGTGGGAAAGCAACGAATTTGAAGATTATTTTTGTTTTTAAACTGCTTGGACTGGAATGATGGTCTCTTGTGGCTTTATGCATAGAGAATCTGCATCAAAGTAGAATGTGACCTCCATCTCATTTTTAAATAACTAATTCAAGACCCGAAGAAGAATAATTGTGTCAATCTCAATGAGAAGTGTAGATGCAAACATCACGAAGCTGTTATTGTAGTGTCTGTGCAGAATAAATTGCCGCCATGGCAGGAGTTGTCTCAAGAATATGAGGAATGTTCACATTGGAGAATTTATCACAATCCAGGTCTCCAGAAGAGCACAGGAGGGATGCACATGACATCCCAGTGGAAGCAATCTTCTTCTCTAGGCTTTTAACGCCATTTCTAGTTTTCAAAGCTCCTAAAATGGGATTTCCCAGTATAGACCCCTCTATCCAACATATGCAATAAGTACCTTTAATGGTGAATCCTAACTACAATCCTAACGAAGTCAGGCATCAGACAAGGTACTCCTACTACTTAATACTGCACTGGAGGCTCTAATCAACACACTAAGATAAAAAGAGAATGAAAATATAAGAGCTCATAAAAAAAGGAAAATTTTGCTGATGCATAAAGTCCATAAAAAGAAGTTAGAATCTGGAAGGCTACTCAGATCAAGATGTAAGAATCAACAATGTTGCCATAATACACAATTCTAGTTAAAAATACTAAAGTAAAACAACACCATTTGAAATATATGTACGTGTATATGGATAAAATAGCACAGCTTTTTTTCAGTATATATTTTGAAATGCTTTATTTTTACTTTAAAATGTGTATGTGTGTGTGTGTGTCTGTCTGTCTGAGTGTGGGCACTGCATGAGAGTGCAGTGCCTTTAGGTGCCAGAAGAGGGCATCATGTCTCCTGGAGCTGGAGTGGAGGCAGTTGTGAACTGCCCATTGTGGATGCTGGAACTGAATTCAGGTCTTGTGAAAGAGCAGCAAGAACTCTTAACCACTGAGCCATCTCTCCATGCCCAGTTTTCCATCATCTTTATGTGGAGATACATATTTGAAGAGCAATGTGAAGACCTGGATAACTGAAGAGATATTATATATTTGAGAAGGCTCAACAGCATAAATATGCTTACTTGTCCCCATTTTAATATATGCCAAAATATTAATTAGTTTAAATTTTTCATGTGTATGGGTTTCCCTGAATATACACCTGTGCATCATATGTGTACTTTGTGCTCCCAGAGACAGAGGCCAGAATAAGATATCAGCTCCCCTGGAACTGGAGATTCAGCCAATTGTGAGCCACAATGTGGGTGCTGGCAACGAATCCCTGATCTTCTGGAAGATCAGTTGGTGTTCTTAACCCCGTGGCCATCTCTTCAGCATCTGTTCGTGATTTTTGAAACAAAGTCTTGTTATATAGACTCGTTTAGCTTCAAATTGTGGTCTTCCTGCTTCAGCCTGCTAAGGGTCAGGATTACAGGAATGTGCCATTAGGCTGGGTCTAATAGTTGTTGTTTTAATGGGACTCAATTTTAATGGAAAATTGAGACTTTGAGAGCAGCAAAAATAGTTCTTCTAAAGAAAAATAAAATAGAACAATTAATGCCTTAATAGAGTAAATTCTTTTTACAATGTTATGATACATAAAAATACTAAATTGTTGGGACAGAGGATAGAAAAATAGGCCAATAGCTCGGAATAGAGAATCTAGAAATAGATCCTTACATAGGTGAAAATTTTATAAATAACAGAATATAATTACAGATCATTAGCAAAAGGAGGGGTAGTCAATGAGTAGCAATGATGTCACTGGTTTTCAGCAAACAGATTAATTAGATCCCTCTTTAATTTTTTGTCATCATTACTGTAGAATTTAACCTATGCCAGGTGCTCCACCACTGGACTGTGTCTAGTCCTTTAGAGTCCTACTTTAACAGCATACAATAATAAATTAAAGTTGAATTAAAAATTAAGTATGACTGGACGTAGTGCTACAAGCCTTTAATCTCAGCACTGGGAGTCAGAGACCTCCCTGTGGGAGCCATTCTAGTCTACAATAGTGAGCTTCAGGACAGCAAGGCTACATAACGTGACCCAGTCCCAAAAAATATGCAATGAACACAGCACTTTCACTTTCAGGAAAAAAGTTAGCTAATTCACTCAACCAGCATCCGCTGAGCTGCCGTCACGCGCTGAGTCTTGTGCTGGGCACAAAGTAATGAACGAGGCAAAGCGCGTTAGATGATTCGTATTCGCGAGACAGGAATACGTTCACAGTGTGCCAGGTGACGACACATGTCACGCGGTCACAGCAAGCAGGGGCGGGGACGGAGGCTGAGCACACAGGAAGCTGCTGCTTATTCAGGGCGGTTGGACTACGGGGTTTTAGGTAGGCAGCACGGAAGCTGAGGGATTTAGGTTGTGGAACCAACCAGCTTGCCTATGGCTCTGAGACAGGACTGTTCTGGCCTTTTGAAGTGTGTCTGGATTCAGGGAGAAGAGTAATAGAGGACTAGACCAAAGGGGAAGTGTGGGGCTAGGTAGATACGGCCTGGACGGCTGTGGCGGGGTGTGATGTCACTGTGGAATTGTCACGCAGCAAAGTGGGCAGAGGGCGCTTATGACCTCAAGCTCTCATTCTGAGGAGCTGGCAGGAATCGGGCCCCTCCCCCTCTGCAGTCGCTGACCGACACCACACTCTCCAAGGGCATGCAATCTACCAGAGTCATTTATCTAGAGTTGCAGCTAAGTCCTTCCATATAAAGTCTACCCTCCTGGACCCCAAGAAATACCTAAAGCACCCTAATATGCAAAACGGGGCTACCCCAGTATCCCTGTCTTAACCAATGGCCCCCCGTCCCTAGGTACCAAAGACCTTCCCCTGCCTTTATCCTATAAATGTAACTACCCTTGCTTCAATAAACTGAGATGTTCCATTGACAACACTCTCCCAAGAATCCTGTTCATTCTTGTCAGCTCACAGATCTTCAATCTAAGACCAGATGGGTGTGTAGTGAAACCACGCTCCCGTGAGGATGTTTTATTATTACAACAGTAGGGCGGCTAAGGAGCCTTGGGGACTACGGCAGAATTTGCACTAAGGAGTGGCAGTAAACAGCTGTCACAAGTGTTCTCTGCTATTGTGTGGAAGACAGACCAGAGAGGTGCAGGCAGGCAGAGGGAATCCTGCTGGCTATTTCAGTAGTCCAGGGGAGGAATAATGACTGGTCCTTGGGTGGTAGCGGTGGAGACAGTAGAAAGTAGACATATTTTGACACACACTGAAGGCAGAGAAGAAATCATTTGCTGGACTGGTTGTGAGAGAAGTCAGGGTATGGAGACGCTAAGACTTAAGCAACCTGAATAACGATGGTGCCTTTCAATGAGATGGTCAACTCTGTGGGAGGAGCAGGCTTGTGGGAGAGAGTAAGACACTGACTTTAAATAGGTTTAGTGAGAGATATCTGTTAGACATCAAGTGGGAAGCTCATGAGCCTGGAGCTCAGGCACGAAGGTAAAGCCCGCTGTACCGTTTTGAGAGTGGTCAGGCCAAGTGACATTGCAGAGAGTAAACGTTTACAAGGGTAAGAAGCTCTGGGATTTGGGACGCTAAGAAAGAAGCCAGTGAAAGGGGAGAAAAAAGACTCTGTGAGATCTGAAGACACACCTATAATTCCAGTGCTTAGAAGCAGAGGTAGTAGGAGGATCATAAACTCAAAGTCATCTTCAGTTACAGAAGGAGTTTAAGGGTAAAAATAAAAGCGAATGAGAATGAAAGAGGCGAATCAGGGGCGAGGACAGCACTGAAGGTCTGCCCAGTGAGCACGAATTTAACACGCCACACTTGTGTTTCCCACAGAGAGTGTCATGTGGTATTGGAAAGTAAATGGAGACAGTTATAGTCTTTCAATGTCGGTGTTTTTTCCATCAAAGTTCAAGGGTGTAAGGGTAAAGCAAGAAAATAGATACCGGTATAGAGTAACGACTGTAGGTTGACATGTAGATTCTAAGCCAGACTGTATAGAAAGCAAAGACATGAAGGGGTGGAAACAGAGAGAGCAGGCAGGGCATGGGGTGGCAAGTTCCAGTAGGTTTGAAGAATCATCGATTTCAGGCCAGTAAGCAGCGTTTCTTTGCAGCCTCTGCACCAGCTCCTGACTCCAGGCTACTGCTGTTAGGTTATCTCCCACATGTCCCCAAGATGGCAACGGGTCTTGTAAAGACAGCCAGACATAACAAGTTCCAACCTCTCACACACAAAGGCCCATCTCCCAGAAATCCCTCTCCAGCCCCCTGTCTCTCTCCAAAAAGTTCATATGTCCTCTCCTTTGTATGTCCTCTCTTTTATTCTCCCAGCCAGAGACAGCTACCCCAACCTCCTCCAACTGTACCCCCCTTTTCCTTTCTCACCTAGAACCCTAAGGGCCATGTCTGCCCCCACCCTATCTAGAGGGACTCCTTTGTTCCTCTGAGACAAAATTTCCGTCCCCTTCTCCCCAATCCTCTTTCTTCCCCTCTTTCTAATTCCTTTCTCCTTTCTTCCTTCTTTTGTCCCTCTGGGGCAAATACATAGCCTCTGTGCTAAGAACCTGGTGTCTGGGTGTGTTCCAGGAGGATTCTGAGGTCCTTTTACCTGTCACTTGCGCTCCTGTCCTGACAGTCTTTGATGATGAACAGCGATATGGAAGTACAAGCCAAATCAACCCTTTCTTTCGCAAGGTGCCATGGTCATGGCGTTTGTTGCAGCAATAGAAACTCCGACTAAGATGTCGAGATCACTAAAAAGTAAAACAATGAACAAGAGGCAAGAGGTGCTAAAATCTTCAGGGAATGACACAACCTGGGGAGATCGGGGGCAGGGGGAATGGCAAGAAGTAGGTGAAAGGAACAAGCACTACCAACAAGAAGTGTGCAGAGTATGCAAGAAGCCTTAAAGCCCAACAGAAGACAGTCCATCAATCCAATAAAAACGGACAGAGAACGAACAGGCGATCACAGCAAAGGAAGCTTGAGTGGTCCTCAAACACAATCATGAAAATCTGAAATAAAGTATGGTGCTTTTCATGTCTACCAGAGTGATAGAAACCAGTGTCTGAGTAGAGTGAGCGCTAGGAATGATGGGAGGAATAGGAGCCCTCACACAACCTTTAGAAAACACATCGGGTGACCTGTGTGCCCTTGGTTCAACCACCTCCTTCCAGCTGTGATCTCTGGGAAGAAGCTCACGTGTCTGGTGCAAGAAGTTCACAGGATGACTGTGGTAACAGTTTTCATTTTTTTTTTTTTTTGATAATTGATCAAGATTCAAACAACACAGTCATCCACCAACAGGAAAAAGAATGACTTAATTTAGTGTCTGTACTATATTCATGGCCACACAATGAGGCTATATTCATGGCCACACAATGAGTAACCTGGAGAAGCTATGTGTCCCAGCTCATACCTGAGTCACAAGGTTGCAGAGAACTAGGAAGTTTCATGTGTTTGGTGTGATAATGCCATGCTGCTTGGTCAAGTATGAAAGTAAGAGAAATGCTCGGTATAATTCTCAGTGCATACAGAATAGGGATGTAAACCTACGGGCAAAGGGTTCCGGTGACCTCTGCGTGACGGCGCCTCTTGGGAAGGAAGAAGGGAGAAGGGTATGGAGTCTGGAAGAGGTACAAAAGAACTTCTGTTCACGTTTTATTTTATTTTATTTTATTTTATTTTATTTTATTTTATTTTATTTTATTTTATTTTATTTTAATAGAAGTTGAAGAAAATAGGGAGAAATGTCAGCGCATGTTAAATGTGAGTGGCAGCTTTATCACCCGGCTCTGTTCTGCATATTTGAAATGTTTCCCAATTGACTTGCTGTGATGTGCATGCCGGGATGACACCACTTTCAAAGGAGAGATTAGCACATGTCTAAAACGCCTAAACCCCGCTACGAAGTGTCAGCCTTTCAATTTGCAAGTGTTTCTTGAGCACCTAAACCTTGCACAACAGAGCCCGGGCTCTTAGGAAACCTGCAAAGAATGATCAATGCTTACAGGTGTCAGAAAAAGGAATACGCTACTGGTAGAAACATCTAATGCTCCAGGGCAGACGTTTCTCCAGAGGAGTCAGGCTGGTGGATCAGACAAGAGTGAGAAAGACATTTCTAGAATGAGGTGAGCTTGATAAAGATCTGCTGCAATATTTCCCAGTGGCCACAGCTCCCTAGGATTTCATTCTCTGACAGCTTCCTTCAGGCTCTCCTGGCCACAGGAGGCACTTGGGTATCTATCTCCCCTGTTCTGTGTGACGTACGTTTATGTATAGAAAAATAAATATTTATGTATAAATATATTTACTATGTGGATATGTATTTATTTAAATAGATATGCACTGAGACACAACCTAACTCACTTTTCTGGGTCCTCTCTCTTACTGCAATCGACATTTTCTCTGTATTCCAGGGGTAAAGCAGTCTTCCTCAGATCTTTTGTTAACTGGGAACCCAGCTGGGGCGGTAGGTGGGGTATGCCTCATGGAGTTACTCAGAGGTAGTACAGGTAGCTCTAAAGATGCTACATGTTGCTGACAGGTTGTCATGAATCATCAGATGGATTTGGGAGTGTTAGGGAGAATAAGCAGGAGAGCTTAAGGGCGGTGACTGAGAAGCGAGAGAGGTTGGGATGGAGCTCTATATAGCAGGCTGCCTGGTGACCCACATAGTTCTGTGACTGCTGGAGACCCAGATAGCTCTTCAGGAATCAGAGTACAGTGCCAGAGTCCGCTGGCTCCAGGTAAGCATGTCGTATTCTTCCAGGGGTCCTCCCTGGGAACGGAAGACTGTAGAGTTTAGGGTGATCAGAGGCTTCTGGACACACGAATCTCTTCTTAGCCCATGTCCTGGGCGAAAAGGCTGAGAGTTGACTTTCATGGGACACAGGGGTCGGTAACTGCCCTAGGAACCACCGGAAGTGTGAGACTGTGGAGAGGGAACGTCTTAAGGCCTTCAGTCATTTTTGTCAGAGGAATGGGTAATTTAATTTCCTTTGTACCCAGAGATTAAAAAATCAAATCTCAATTCTCTGCTGTGTACTATCAGCTACCCTAGAGACACCAGTGGGCTGAGCCCCCTCCTTCACAGGGGCCTGGACCTCGCTCCCACCAGGTCGGGGGCTACAAGGCTAAGATAGGGCTCAGTAGGGCTCCGCAAGGGCCTGGAAGAGTCTTTTGGGACCTCCTGGGAATCCTGCTGTCTCAGAAGTTGCTACAGGTCCCAAGTGTAGCATATTACGTCAGAAAATTTAATAACACTCCAATTTACAAACAAGTGTGGAGAATGTAGAGGGTAAAATGAGACAGAACTCCGTAGAAAGAATTGTAAAGAAGCCACTTGGCAGAAACTCAAATTCCTCCAAAGGGCCAGCTTTTCTTGACATCAATGCATGCTCGCGGATGCTCTGGTTTTGGAGGTTGTGCCTTCTGGAGTTCCATATCATTCCCCCCCAGCCCACGCTGTTTGCTAGTCGGACCTCGGGGCCCAGCTCACTTCGCGCCTGGAGAACTCTTCAGCTCTGTTTCCTAACATAGGTTGTTCCAGCCTCAAGCGCCACCTCCCGTCCCCCAAGGGCCCTTGCTTTCTACCTGAGCCCTGGGCATTAACCTTCAGCCATTATAATCTTGATATTGATATACTCCACGTTTCTTGGGGTTGGAACTTGTTTTCATTGCTGTGGATCTCAAGAGCCTGTATTGTGTCTCCAAGCCGTTGCTTCTCAGGATGATTCCAGCCGCTGACAGACAGGAGCTGGAAACACAGCATGAAGGTGACCTCTCCTGCTTTGCACAGGACTCATGGGTTTCCTGGGAGTCAGCGTTCAGTGTTAAAACTCAAAGTCCCGAAGGCACTGCCAGCACGGTCCACCCCAAGTCCTCAGCCTCCTTGGATTCCTGCTGACATTTAAATCAGTGGCTCGGAGTTCCTTAGCAGAGCCGAACTGTAGTAGACTGTACTGGAGTAGACTCCCAAACAGCTCCTTGCCTTGAAGTATGCTTCTTATTAGGAGGCAAGGGAAAACAGTCATTACTCTTCTTCACGCTGTGACAAAGTACCTGACAGGAGCCGTGCACTAGAGGAAGGACTTACTTTAGCTCATAGCTTAAGAAGGGATGTGATTCACCGTGGCAGAGAGGCCTGGCAGGGGATGTGAGACAATTAGTCAGTCAGAGCATCGGGAAGCAGGGAGCCAAAGGTTGGCACTCATTGACTTTATCTGTTTCCGCTATGTTTTCAGTCCAGGATCTCATTCAGAGCACCTCTCTCCTGGTAGTCCTCTCTGGAAACATCTTCATAGATGTATCCAAAGGTGATCCCCAAATGCTAGAGGCGCTTCTCGATCTAATTAAACTAGCAATGAAGACCGAGCACAGTGGGCAGGGTTTGAGATGAAAGGCATGGGTGGAGAGATGGTTTGAGAGACGACATGTTGCTGATGCGGTGAAAATGGCAGGGTGACACGGGCTCTTTGGGAAGATGAGTCTGGGGGCGTGAGCTCGTGTCAGAAGGAGGTGAGGAAAGCGGCCTGGTGATAGTGTTCAGAACAGGAAAGGCGTGGGTGGCTTCTTGTAGAGTTGAGAGGGGAAAGGGAGTGGATGACTAGGCTTCCTGTAGAATTGAATGGGAGGCCTGAGTTGAGAAAAGCATCTTGCTTGTTAGATGCTCTGATAGATGTAGTGTCGGTGCATCTGATACTGACAAAGGGTTATTGCTGTTGCTTTGGGAAGGGACTTGAGGGAAGAGAAGATTGTAACAAGTAAGGGAATGGTTGAAAACTGAAGATGCTGAGAAGAAACAAGCTCCATGCTTAAGGGTGTGGTGAAGAGCCCAGAGTACATACTTACCATAGTTAGACCCTGGGTTCAATCCCCCAAAGGGAATGAAAAGTTCAATGCTCAGATAAAGTATGTGTACGAAGTCCCAAAGGTGATTCTAAGAAGCATATTGTAAGTGATTTTCCATACTGGAGGTGTGAAAACAGGTCAGGCGTGTATCCCGCAGGCATTCTCCCGGGGCCCGGCACTGTATCTGGCTATACACTATGCCGGTGGTTCACTGTGGGGGAAGCCCGCTTGGAGCCTAGGTCCCAGAAAGGATATGAAGGGCTCTGTACTCTTCTGGAAAGTTCAGAGGATGGTGGAACACCTGTTGGAGACTTCATGGAGAATCCAGGAGCGTGAGGTCGTGTTCCCCAATTATGATGGTCTTCACAGGTTTCTCGCTACTGGCTGCCATGTTCAGGTGTATTTCACAGGCCTTGAGGGGCCATCGGTGCTCACCAGTCCCTCTCTCAGCGAGAATGTTCAGCAAAAGAGCAGAAGAGAACCGTTCCCTGGCCGGTAAAGTGGCTGTGATCACTGGCTCCACTAAGGGGTGAGTGACTAGGATCCCTGGCTGGCTCATTGCCTGGAGATGTTGCCATGGTCTCCATGGACATGCGCATCTCATGTACCCCTGGCTATCCCTTACCCATCACAGAGCTCTTGTGTTTAACTCTGTATCTCAACATCTCTTCCTAAAATATCTGGTTTCTGAACTCCCTGAAGATTTGTAGTTACAAAACTAGCTGCACAAAGGCAATCAGGACAGAGTCTGAATGTCGTCTCTTACCATCATTGACGAGACAATCCCTAATGAGCATTTTACCACCAGGACTTCTGCTTCCCTGGTTTTCACACCCACACGGCCACTGTCTTTTGAGTCCTTCATTAACAGGAGGAATCCTGATACCTATTGTCCTTTGGACTCAGAGGTCTCGTTGACTGCATCCTGCATTCAGCACCAGGAATGTGCAGGGCAATGGCTTGCTACCAGCTAAGAATTGTCTATGCACCCTCACATGGCTTCCCCCACACACCTCCAGCTCCAGTTGTCCTCTGACTCCTGTAATGATATGCATTTTATAATGGGTCCTTACCATCACCAGGAGGGGAGATCACTGCCCTCTTGATCGTTTACAGTTTTAACACTACCAATGTATTTTAGAACTGTTTGAAAATCACCGTTGGGAATTGGGAGCTGGGGAGAGCTAGACTTTCCAGATCCTGTGATGTCTTAAATCTTTTCAGATGTTCTCAGTTCTTGGTATTCATAATGCATCCAATACATTTAAAATTCTCAGCAACACAGATAGTTTCTACAAGACCCTGGGCATGCCCTTTCTCTTCCTTGATCATAGTTGCTTAACCAATACCAGTCACAAGACTTCGGACCTCCTCAGTGTTAGGAGACCTAGAGGATAGAGTGTTCTCCAGCAGAAACGTTTCAAAATCGCAGAGCAGAGGGGAGGCACCAGGTTTAGAGAGAGTATAATCCATGCCAGATCTGTGAGGCTGCAAAGACAGTAACAGTGCTGGGTGGTTAAGAAGATTCTCTACAACGTAGGCCCAATACCCAACAAGGCTACTCTTCTGATGGAACACTGCTTTTCAAAGTTCCTTTCAATCAAATTATGAAAATATATTTATCTGTATAATATAGTTATTATGCATAAAGCTGTGAGGATAAATGTCTAGACTTTGTGAAGAACTGACATGTAGTACGTACTCATTGATTTCCTTTGCCTGCTGCAGAGGACTTTCGAAGCCATTCTTGGGCAACATCAGGGAAACAATTGATATGGTCGTCAGGGTCTGCCTGGGAACAAGACAGGGAGGGAGGGCTGAAACCATCACCACCGTCTCCTCTTCCGCCCACAGGATTGGCTTTGCCATCGCCCGGCGTCTGGCTCAGGATGGAGCGCATGTGGTCGTCAGCAGCCGGAAGCAACAGAATGTGGACCAAGCTGTGGCCATGTTGAAGGAGGAGCGGCTGAGCGTGACAGGCACTGTGTGCCATGTGGGGAAGGCTGAGGACCGCCAGCACCTTGTGGCCACAGTAAGGAGCTACAGGCTGGGACAGATGGAAAGACAGATCTAACCCCGGCAGGAGGAAATTAGAGCCTCTAAGTCTGTATATGAAGCCAATCCCACATTCTCGGGACAGTCAGATGTGTCTAAAAGGTTTCCTGACAGGAAGGAACAGCTGTGTTGCTCATACTAATCGAAGAGAAGACCAGCCGTTGGCCATGAGCTAGGAGCTTGCCTAGAACTAACTTCATAGGGGCCAGAGTTGCTGAATCCCCAAATGAGCTGTCTCCATGGTAAAGTCTGAGCCGTGTAGGCCTGGTTCAACATGCATTATCTTGGTAGTCCATTAGACTAACCTCTGAAATAGGAGCTTCAGGATAAGCTCCTGTTGTGTCCACCCCGAGAGTTGCGAGGAGGTGAAGGAACACAGAACAGACAGGCACTGCGGTAGGCAAAGGGGGACCCTTCCAGACCCGAGAAAAGAACAAAGAAGGAATCACCTAGAAATGGAAGAGCTGAGAGCAAGACTGCTATGAGCCAAGTCTGGGAAGGTGGGATCCAGAGACCACGCAGATGTCTTACAGGGCAGAAACTCGATGCATCCACTTTATTGTCTCTGTAAGGATCCAGCTCCCGCCTGGCACACACCCAGGGCGGCCCATTCGTCACTGCTTTATTGCTGCGGTCACAATATCCGACAGAAACGACTTAAATAAAGCTTTATTTTGGTTTGTGGCTTCAGTCCATCATGTCGGGGAAGGCATGGGTGCAGAGATATGTGGCCAAGTCTGTTCCGATCACAATGGCCGGGAAGCAGAGGGTGTGGCAGATGCGGTGAACTTGGTGTAACTTTCAGTCACCGTCTGCCACCAGGCCCCGCGTCCTAAAGGCTGAGAGCCTCCCCAAACAGTGCGATAGCCCGGGAACAAGCGTAGAGGATAGTGCAGATTCAG
Source organism: Cricetomys ansorgei (assembly GCA_026225945.1). Taxonomy (NCBI): domain Eukaryota; kingdom Metazoa; phylum Chordata; class Mammalia; order Rodentia; family Nesomyidae; genus Cricetomys; species Cricetomys ansorgei. Next base: position 3,513,888 of record JAMJFZ010003384.1, read on the forward strand.
AGCACAACAGAGGTTTTCTCTGGGTCCTTGCTACTCTTTTCTCCATTCCTTCACCGGCATGCCTGGCCATTTTCTCTGCAGGCCCTGGAGCACTCTGGGGGCGTTGACTTCCTGGTGTGTGTGGCAGGAGTCAATCCTTTGGTGGGAAGCACCCTGGGAGCCAGTGAACAGATCTGGGACAAGGTGAGGAGAGAGCCTTACTCGTCCTATATGGTGTATATATATACTCACAACTGCATGAATGCATGTGCACACACCATGCCTGGGTTCCCACACGGCCCCATCAACGTTGGCTTTGGCGAATGGATGTGAGACTTCCCTGAGTCAGGCTTCCATAACCAAGTTGGCCAACAGATGTTGGCCATGCCCAGGCTCCTGTAGCCTCCCTGGTGATTTTCCGTGTGCTGGTCACTGCTACTAAGCCCTGAGATGCCAGAAAAAGATTTCTGGGTCTGTCCACGGCAGACCCCAGGCTCAGGATCATAGTCTGTCACAATCTGAATTCATTGATGCCTCTGTGAACCCGTCAACACGACTGTTCCAAGGAGCTCAGAGGAACACCTCATCTGTCCACAGGTATAGCTGGCAGACGGGATGCTCTCCCAGATCTGCCACCTCAGCTGGAAGCCACTGGGCATCCAGGGAGCTCCTACACCTCTGCAGACCCCATCCCTTTATCCTGAAAGCCACCTATAACTAGTCATGCCTGAGTCCCGATCTGTCCATGGTGACAGGGTACGGGCCCGTGATCTCAGTGCACCATTTCCTTCTTGTGGGTCTTCTTTTCTCAGCCACCCCCTCCATTCTCTCTTGGTAGACTGTGCCCCACTTTTTCTCTGTGGCTCTCACTTTCCAGGGCCTCCTTGATCCACCTTCCAGTTCTCTACCTCACTCTCAACCACATTCAGGTCTTTCCAGTTCCTTTTTTTAAAAGGTGACCAGGGTTTGAGACCTGCACATAACCCGACCTAACCCAAACAAAGCATTATCCCAAACAGCAAGTACACAGGTGAGCAGCCTCAGCCCCGACTCTGAACACTTCCTGAGGTGCACAGGGTGCTGGGCACAGTTCCTTTCTTCTCGCCCGTGCTCCTTTCACCGAATCATCAGTAACCGAGTTCCTCTCCTCCCTATTCTTCCCCGGCCTCTCCCCTGCAAGGCAGTGGTGGCGGTTGTACGGGAGCTGACAGTGAGAAGGTCCTTCAGCCATAAAGTATGGTGGTTCTCTGAGGCCTAGGGAGCTCAGGGAGCTCAGAAGATGCCCTCTGACAAACCCTGACCCTCACACACAGTTAAAGGACCCATCACGTTCACAGAGTTTTGTTCCCATGCTGGCTTTCAGACAATGGAGTCTGCATGCCCAGCCCAGTCTCTGTATTTCAGATCCTGGGTGTAAATGTGAAGTCTCCGGCCCTCTTGCTAAGCCAGTTGCTGCCCTACATGGAGAAGAGGGGGTGAGTGCCTGTGGGGGCTTGGTGGGGGTCCACTCACTGCTCCACATGGAGAAGAGGGGTGAGTGCATGTGGGTAGATGGTGGGGGCCACATGCATGAATTTTTACCCACAGGAAACACTTGGGTAGAGACCCAGGCAGCTGAAGATGCATTGGGGGTGGGTGTGACAGGTGTGTCTTTTGGGACAAGTTTTGTCTCTATACCTGACATTTCCCCCAAGGATGTGACACTGTGATAAAGAGAAATATTTTCTGGGCTTGAATAAGGCTTGCCTTCTAGATCCTCAAAGGCCCTTACATCTTTAATTCAGGGAACACAGGGACCTTGCCTTTTCAGTGACAGCTGCAGTGGTGGATGGTCCAGAGCCAAGCAGGCTTGGGTCCCCGTCTCTCACCCCCTCACCCTTGCCCTCCGTAGCAGGCCACCTCACCCGTTTCTCGCCTGGTCAGAGGTACCATGGGCTCCCTCCTCTGACCTGCTATGCAGCCTGATCCTTCTGTATCCTGTGGCTACCCAGGTGTGGTCAAGATCGCTCCTTAGTGACCTATTGACTCTACAGAGGTCCCAACAGCATATGGACATCCCTTGAGTTTTGTCCTTGGGGTGTGGCTGCCTCAGTTTGGGGGCCCCGTCGAAGGGACACCACTCTGGCTGTATTTATGGGTAGTCGTGACTTTAATGTCCATTGATTTAGATGTCTCATGTCTCAGAGTTGTACATTTCACCTTGAACTTTGAGCTGGTTTTTCTCTTAGCATGAAAGCAGTTTCCTGCCTCTTTTAAATGAATGAATCTCTCATTTCACTCCGTATCCCTTTCTCCTCAAGGGGAAGTGTTGTTCTAGTGTCCTCTGTAGCGGCTTATTTGCCAGAGCCTGTGAGTATGACGCCTTCTGGTAAGCTGGGTGAGGGCCAGATGCTCTGATGACTTGTGAGGCTTCGCAGTGGGGTGTGGGACTGCGGATCCTAGATAAGATAGAAGTAAAATACGTACCTCGAGGATGGCACTGTGAATGCTTCAGACCAGATATTATTATCTCATTTGCCCTCAAGGGGCAAAATCTGCCATTTGCCCAGGTGATGTGCCATTTGCCCTGGTAAGTGATGCCAGTTTGCTTTCCTGCCAGAATAGGACCCCGTATCTCCTAATTCCAGTTTCCTGTCTGACTGTTCAAAAAAACGGAGCAGCAGTCTCTGTATCAGGCTCGGATGCGCATGACAGCAGCTTGATGACAGAGACCAGGACTTGTCTCCTTGAGAGCAGCTGTGGGGTACTAAGGCAGAGGGCAGAGTCTGTGCTCAGGCCTATAGTCAGGCACGTCTTCAGAGTCTGCAGCCGAGAAGCGACCTTCATTCTGGGAAGATCTCTTCCTCCCACACTGATTCGCCGTCTCCTTCTTGGCTTTTCAGAAGCTGGGTGCCTACAACACCAGCAAGACAGCTCTGTTGGGCCTCTGCAAGTCTCTGGCTGTGGAGCTGGCTCCAAAAGGCATCAGAGTGAACTGCCTGGTGCCGGGAATTATCAAGACTGACTTCAGCCAAGTGGTAAGCACAACGGATGCCTTCTGCTCTCAACCCCGCCCTCCTATCTCACCCTCTCTCAGAGGCCTTCTGGCCCCTTCTCAGACCCGGCTTCCATCTGAATGGAGGCCCACAGAGCCTGGACATGCAGCAAGGGCCCCATCCCAGGGTCAGTCTTTAGGCAGCAGCCCTTACTTTTCTGCAGAAGAAAGAGGGCCTCCATCTTCTCTGAGCAGACTAGTGTCCAGCCCATCCTCCACAGAGGCGTGGGTCCGACGTGATGCTATTGGGAATACATCCCCCACCATATTACCAGTCCTCTGTCTAACATTGGCTCCGAAATCTCTCCCTAGGAGAAAACATTGCCGAACACACTGACTGACCTGAATAAAGTCTACGGACTGCAGCGGTAGGTAGGGCTTGGGGCTTTGGTGCTCTGTGCCTCTTTATAAGGAAAATTACGTTTCAAGGTGAAAAAGACCACACTTCTTCTGCCACTCTACTGGCTGCTTCCTTTTCTGGAGCCCTGGGTTGGGGGCAGGAAGGCAGGTGGGAATCAAGAACCATCACTTCCCACTGAGGCTGGTGAATGCTAGGTGCCCCTCCGGTACTACTCATCAGTGTTTTCTGTGGCCTCCTCTCTTCTTTCCTTCAGGCTGGGGGAGCCAGAAGAATGTGCTGGGATCGTGTCCTTCCTATGTTCCTCAGATGCCAGCTACATCAACGGGGAGAACATCACGGTGGCTGGCTTCTCCCCTACACTGTGAGGAGATGGCGTGGCTTGTAGACTGGGGTTGTGGCGGTCTTCCAGTGGGAAGCCGAGGGCTTGGTGTAAGTGAAGAGCCTTAGCCTGGGCTTGGAGGCCAGGCCACATAGGGGAAACGTACTTAAAATTTGAGAAGGCAGGTGGGCACTAAACGTTTTCATTTGGAATAAATTTGTTTGGATACTTCTGGACACGTTCTTGTCTGTCTAGCGTCACACAGACAGCCTCGTGACCCAGAAGCTTCAAACTTGGGTCATTGGCTGCCTTTTCTTACCACTCTCCTTCATCCCTAACAGTTTTTTTTTAATCTCTCTCTCTCTTCCTTCGTTCATTTTTCTGTGAAACTGGAAATCAGGCTGGAGCCTTCTTCCGATTTACCCTTTACTTGGTGTTTGACTCTGTGCCCAGGGCAGTCTGTAGGGAGGCTTCGGGTCCTTTGGCCTCTGGCTTACGGGTGAGTTTGGTCAATTGGAGGCAGATTGGAAGTCAGATGAGGATGAGGTCAGAGAATGTATTTCTCAGCTTGCTGTATCTGTGTTACTCCATCTCCCAAAGGGAGCTACTATCAGGTAACACCCTCCAAACAGGTAGTTCCATCATTTCCTGTTTCCCCTGGCCTAGATGTGGTACTGGCTCTTTACCTTGTTGGGTGCTGACTAAACATTAGCCACTCATTTGTAAAGGCTTAAAAATTATCTTAAGATTTAAAAAATTCATATTTACATTGTCTATTGATCAAGTCAAGGCATTATGTGACTCTTCTAGGGAAGATGTGAACAGATGTCCATTTCTTCTGGATGGAGCGCCCAGTACAGGCCAAAGAGGTGACTCCATGCAAGTCTAGCAGGGTAAAGCATTGAGTTACGAGGTTACTTACAGGAGCGTGGGTGATAGGCAGGTACACCCCTGAAGCTCACCCCAGCCTGGATGATGACCCTCCAAAATGCATTCCCTGGAACTCCTTTCCCAACTTGCAGGGCTGCCCAGTCTCCTTTGCTTAGCAGCTCATACAGCTTCAGGCCTTGTGAAACTTGTAATTTTCTGATCTTCCTGAGCCATGTAAGTTGTATGAACTTCCCTCCTCCTCCAACAGGAAGTGTTTCAGTTGGGAAGAAATGGTTACACAACTCCAATGATTAACATATCCATTGCCTTAAACATTTATCATTTTTTTTTTTTTTTGGTGGTAGTGGTGGTGGTGAAACATCCAAAATCCTTTCTTCCAGCTATTTTGAAACATACAATGTAGTATTACTGGCTGTTGTTACCCCAGAGTAACAGATTGTATTCCTTCTATCTAACTCTAACTTTGTACTCCTGGGCAAAACAACCCCATTTCCCACTCCCCTACTTTTCTAGCCCCTGGCAACCATTATTGTACTCTCTGATTTTACGAGGTGGAGTGTTTCAGGTGAGTGAATTATATAGCCTTAGTCTTGTTCTGTCTGGCTTCTTTCAGCCAACATAATGTCCTGTAGCTCCATTCACAGTGTCGCGTGTATGACAGGAATTCGCAGCTCACCGCTAACTAGTGTGTGTGATGTTCTTCATCCATTCATCCGTGGATGGACACGCAGGTTGCTTCACATATCTTAGCTCTTCTGAACAGTTCTGAAGTAAGCTTGGGAGTGCACATCATCCTTTAACGTACCGATTCCATTTCCTTTGGCTGTATACTAACAGTGGGTCTCCCGCACGATGTGGTAAGTGCTCCTGTTTTATTCTTTTTAGAGAACTACCATACAGGTTTCCATAATGGCTATACTTAAGCAAATTCCCACCCATAATATTTCCTCCTACCCTTGTCAGCACGAATCTTTTGTTTTTGATGTGGCCATCCTGCCCGGAGTGAGATGGCATTCTCCTGATATGTCTATCGGGTGATATATATATATATCAGTGATGTATCTATCAGCTGTGTATATGTCTTCCCTTGAGAAATGTCTATTAAGGTTTTTTGGCTCATTCTTTCTTTAAAATTTAATTGATTTTTTTAATTTGAAGATAATTTTTTATTCAATATATTCTGATCACTGTCTCCTCCCCTTCATCTGCTCCCACATCCTCCCCACCTCCACACCCTTACAAATCCATGCCTTCTTCCTCTTCCTCTTTAAAACACAAACAAGCAAATAAGACAACTATACCAGAAGGAAAATACAAAGTGCAAAGCACACAAATACACAGACACACACACGCACAACCTACGAAACTGGAAACCATAATATGCAAGCAAAAGACCGGTAAGATTAAAAAATAATGCCAAAGCAAAGCAGCAGGAGACCAAAAAGTAAATCTACAAAAGTGCTGTCCAGTTCGTTTCCTGCTGACCGCCTACCTCGGGCACAGTAAGTGCCCTAAGTGCGGTGTGAACACCCAGTGAGAGTCCCCTGGGAGAAAAGTAATTTCTCCTTTGCAATAGCTATCAGTTGGAGATGGCTTCTGGGTTAGGGATGGGAGCTCATGTTTACTTTCCCTTCTTGGTACCGGGACCTTATCTGGCTTGGAACTGTTCATGATTTGGCCCATTAAATAAGCTTATTTGTTTATTTTGCCACAAAATCTTTCCTTCCTTCCTTCCTTCCTTCCTTCCTTCCTTCCTTCCTTCCTTCCTTCCTCCCTCTCTCCCTCCCTCCCTCCCTTCCGCTTCCCCCTTCCCTCCTTCTTTCTTTCTTTCTTTCTTTCTTTCTTTCTTTCTTTCTTTCTTTCTTTCTTTCTTTCTTTCTTTCTCTCTCTCTCTCTCTCTCTCTCTCTCTCTCTCTCTCTCTCTCTCTCTCTCTCTCCCTATCTTTTGGATATTAACCCCTTGTCAGATGCATAGTTTTCAATTGTAGTCATGTATCACTCAACTACAAGGACACATTGTGAAGAAATGTGTTCTTAGGTGACTTTGCTATTGTGGGAGCATTACAGACTACATCTATACATACCAAGACCGCCATGTCACCAGGTAATGTGACGGGCCGCTGTCACATACGCAGACGTCAAGTACCTTTCCCTCCTTTGGTAGATTGTCTTTTGTTGCTCTTTTGATTGTTTCCTTTGCTGTGAAGAAGCTTTCTAGTTTTCCATAATCTTACCTGTTTATTCCTGCTTTTGTTATCTGTGCTTTTAACTTGAATTTGTAGGAATAAGAGTCCTGAATGGTGAGGTGTGGAGTGGGAGATTATTTCTCATCTCTTCGGGGATGAGAAATAAAGAAGATGAAAGCCATAGCTGGGACCAGGAGATCTTGCATAAGTGGATGACTTATCCCGAGCAAGTTTATTAAGGAGTACGGTATCTTACATACTATTTGCAGGGGCGGGGAGCAAAGTCAGCAGAGACCTAAGTCAGACAGTGTTGGCAAAGAGAACATGGGATCCTCAGACACAGCTGTCCAAGGTCTGATATCCATAACCCAAGCAGGGTCCCCAGAAACTGCAGCCTTGGCTCTTTTGAGAAGGTCCTGGCTCCTAGATTGGCCTTGTTGAGTCCATGCCTGGGCAAGGACAGAACTAAGGTTCCCTTTGTCCTTTCATCAGGGTCTCTGAGAAAGTCCTGGATAGGCCTGGCTCCCCACATGCTTTTATAATCATACATATAACAAATCTTGCCTGGACCAATGTCACAAAGCATTCTCCCTGTATCTTCTGCTGTTTTGGTGTTTGGTCTCAAGTTGCATTTTTTTCTTTAGCTGAGTTGCACTGAAATGATTTATACACACAGAGTTCAGGGGTTAGATAGAGACAGAATTTGGGGGTTCGCTTCTCTGCCTCTTTCATTGCCGGGATTCTCATTTATTTAGTAGCTTTCGCATTGTTGCAGTTCATGGTATCCCCTTATTTAATGGCTGTCTTGGGGGACTCATCTGGCAGTGTCTTACTCCATTATTCCTAGAAAATTCTCATTTTATTTTAAAAATTAAGATACAGTTATATCATTTCCTTCTTCCATTTCTTCCCTTCAACCCTTCCCATTTACCCTGTTTCCCCTTGCTATCCCTCAAATTCATGGTTCCTGTTTCTTTAATTGTTGTTACACACACACTCACACACACACACACACACACACACACACACGCACACACACACACACACATCAGGGCCGACCACTTGGCATTGACTAACAAATTGGGAGGCTTTTAATTTTTAAACATGAAAGGTCTAAACTAGCTGAGTCTGAGAAGCCTAAAGGCTAGAATTGTGGAAGTGCCTTTAACCCGGACAGTGGTCAGAGGCTGGGCTTGCAGGGCACTTGGGGCTCAGGAGAAAAGAAGCTGTAATGATAGCGTCAGCCTCCTCAGGTTATCTAAGTGCGTATGTCCTGGAAATTGGCGGAAATGAGGACAGGGAGGGTCATTTTGAAGAGGTCTTATGTTGCGTAGAAGTTCCTTCTGAGATTAAACCCTTCATGGGGGTGTGTGTGTGTTAAGACATAGGATGTAATAAAGAAGTGAAATGACAGGAGAGGTTAAGATAGGGTGTGTGTGTGTGTGTGTGTGTGTGTGTGTGTGTGTGTGCACGTGCATGTGTGTGCATGTGTGTAAAATACTACTTCCTGCAATAAGCTTGTTAAGACAGCAAGTAAACAACTCGAAAATACCTTCAGGAAGTTCATGAAGCCAACCAGATTCCCCTCGAACCCCCAAGAGTAGATAAACAGAGAAGAACGCTGAAGGTCACTCTGAGGCAAGCACAGATGCCTGGAAGAGGCTCAGATCCCTGGATCCATCTAGAAAGGACACTTTCCAACCTATTGAGCTGCCTGCAGGCTGTGCAGTGTGCTCCAGCGTTTGTGAGCTGCCACCTTTGCTGGGGTGGCTTTTGTTGACGCAACTGTCTTTGAGGCATATAACCCCTCACTTAAATTCCTGTAACTAACCACAATTAACTCCTTGGTTCACCAAGTGGGTCTGTGGTCAGTTCCCTATGTGCGGGGAAGAGATGTTTGTTTACTTCTCCCCAGGAAAAGTGTCTCACAGCTTAGATGCAAATGAAGAGCACCTTTTTAGAAATTAGGGGAAAGCTCGTTATTGAAAATGACAACAAACTTGGCAGAATCGTATCCATGTCCTGGTGCTTTGTGGAAGACTGAGTTTAGGAGAGATTGCTTCTCCTGACTGCTTATGATAAGACGCAAGAAGAGAAAAGCAAACCAAAGCGGAACTTCTAACTTAAAGGGACTCAGAGCATAAAGAAGCAGGACATTTCAGCCTTGGCTGAGGTGTGCAGACGCCGACGGGGCTGGGGGACAAGCAATGATGACACGGCGAAGTGAAACTCTGATAAGGACTTGGTATGCACGGAACACCAATGAGTTTATTGGAGTTCCAGCCAGGGAACGATGCTCTAGAGGACCCTGGGAGATACGGCTGCCACTCCCATCACAGGTCCCCGTGGACAGTTCCCAGGATGGCCCAAGGACCCTTCAAGGGACCTTGACGTTTACTGCTCCACACATTCTTCTTTTTGTTTCTTTTTCTATTTTTCTTGTATTGAAAATAGATTTTTTTTTTCAGCCAGGCAGTGGTGGCGCACGCCTTTAATCCCAGCACTCGGAAGGCAGAGGCAGGTGGGTCTCTGTGAATTCGAGGCCAGCCTGGTCTACAGAGTGAGTTCCAGGACAGCCAGGGTTACAACAGAGTATCCCTGTCTCAAAAAGGCAAAAAAAAAAAGAGATTGTTTTCATACGATACATTCTGATTCTGATTTCCCCGACTCAAACTCTTTCCCAATCCTCCCCCCTCCCCTCCCATCCAAATCCACACTCTTTCTTTCTCTCTCTCCTAAGAAAACAAACAGGCATCTAAAAAATGAAAATGAAAGAAAACATAAAACAAAACCAGACAAACTGAAATAGGGCAAAACAAACAAACAGATGGAAGAAAAATTGCCAAGGGAAAAAAGCACAAGAAGCATACATAGGTGCGGAGACACACATGTTCGCAGACACAGAAAGCCCATAAAAACGCCAAACCTGAAACCATAATGTATGTGTAAAAGACATGTCCAGTTAAAAAGAAAAAGCCCTCACAAGACATTATGAGACAAGGAACTTCCAGTACTATTCAATTCATTATGTGCCTGCCATCTGCAGCCGGGCATGGAGCCTGCCCCTTAGATTGGATTATACACTCAGTGAGAGTCCACTGGAGAGAACTAATTTTTTATTTTGTGAGCTGATATGAATTGGAGATAGCGTCTGGGTTAGAGAAGGGGTTTGTGTCTACTTCTCCTCTCAGCACTGGGACCCCACCTGGCACAGACCCATGCCCTGTGCGTGCTGCCGCAGTCCGAGTTCGTATGTGCGTGGATCGTGCTGGGCTCAGAAGCCTTGATTCCTTGTCCTGCAGCCCCTCTTGCTCTCACACTTCTCCCACTTCCTCACAGAGACATTCATTTGGGACTGAGTGTTCCAAGGTCTCTCACTCTCTGCACGTTTTCCGATTGTGCGTCTCTATTTGTTCCCATCTACTGCAGGGGGAAGCTTCTCTGATGACAGCTGAGCGAGACACTCGTCTATGAGTACAGCGGAATGTCATCGGGAGCCACTTTGTTGCTACATTCCCTTAGCAGAACAGTAGTACTTTGGTTTCCCTAGGTCATGTTCATGGCCCTGGCAGTATCGGCTATGGTTCCATCTCAAGTGGTGGGCCTTAAATTCAGCCAGATGCTGGTTGGTTACTGCTACAAGCTTTGTGCCACAATTGCACCAGTGTACCTTGCAGGCAGGTCACAATTGTAGATAGAAAAGTTCGTAGCTGTGTTGGTGTTTACCTTCCTCCTTTGGTAGCATGTAAAGTACCTTCCAGTAGCATGGCCACTAGACAATAGGGGTGAAAGCTCTAGGTGGGCACCAGCTCAGTTTCTCCATGTTCAGTGTGTTGTGTAGGTGTTGTCTTCAGCAATAAGGACTTAGCATAAGAGTTTGGAGTGCAACCATAGCCTTGGCAACAGCCTGTATTGTTCGGGGCTTTCCACAGGTCCTCTTTGGCCAAAAACTCAATTAGATGGAATCCATTCCCATAACTGGAAGTTTCATTTGGTGAAGAGAGATGTCTAGTTGGGGCTTTGTCTCTCCCATTATTTGGTGATTCAGTTGAGATTTTTCATTTAGGAGTATATTTTCAAAAGCTTCTACTGTATTAGATTTCCATAAGACCCTTCAAACGGCCCTTAGTTTAGCTGTCCCTCTTTGTATTCGGTCCTTTACCCCCATCTTCCCTTCTCTTTCCCATTTCGGTCCCTGGGCTGACCTCCCCGACCCCATCCACCCATAACTGTTCTGTTTTCCTTTCATAGATACCCTAGACATCTAGCCCTCTCTCCTGGTCCCTTACTTTATCTGTAACCTCTGTGGTTATGGGGGCTGAAGCCTGCTTATCAAAGACTTAACAGCTAACATCCACCTATAAGCAAATACATACCGCATTTGTCTTTTGTGTCTAGGCTACTTCACACAGGATGATCTTTCTTTTTCTAGCTCCATCCATTCACCTGAGAATTTCATGGCCTTGTTTTTAAACAGCTGAGTAATATTCCATTGTGTAAACGCATCACATTTTCTTTATCCATTCATCTATTACAGACACCTAGGCTGTTTCCGATTTCTGGCTGTTAGGAATAGAGCGGCAATGACCATGGCTGAGCAAGAGTCTCTGTGGTAGGACAAAGTGTCCTTTGGGTTTGTGCCCGAGAGTCGTATAGCTGGGTCCTGAGGAGCCGCCACACTGAGTTCCATCGTGGCTGTACAAGTTTGACTCTCACCAGCAATGGATGGATGTTCCCCTTACTCCACGCCCTTGCCAGCAGGAGCTGTTGTTTGCTTTTATTGATTTTGGCCATCCTGACTGGCATAGGATGAAATCTTAAAGTAGTTTGATTTGCATATCCCAGATGACTAAGGATGTTGAATTGTTTTTTAACTGCTTCTCAGCCATTTGTGTTTCCTCTTTTGAGAATTTAGATCTGTACCTCATTTTTTAAATTGGGTTATTTGTTTTCTTGATGCCCAGTTTTTAAAATTCTTTATATATGTGAGATATTAGCCCTCTTCCAGATGTGTATTTGGTAAAAAATATCTTTTCCCATTCTGTAGCCTGTAACTTTGTCCAAATGCTGGTGTCCTGTGCTATACAGAAACTTTCCCGTTTCATAAGGTCCAATTTGTTAACTGTTAATCTTAGTGCCTGCGCTGTCCATACTCTGTTCCTGAGCCAAAGAATTCGAGATTATCCCCCGCACTCTCTTTTATCAGATTCAGGGTATCTGGCCTTACGTTCAGGTTCTTGATCCACTGGAGTTGAGTTTTAGGCAGGACCCACACCTTCTTAAGTTTATGTTCCAAGTGTTCAGCCACAGCTCTCTTTGGCTGTCTACAGTGTGGCTTACTTATGGTAAGCTTTGCTGGATCCACGCATGTGTATAGAGTTCGGGAGTTACATAGGGCAATCCTCGGTGTAACTGTTTGGTAAGACCCACCACTGAGCACCTCCATGAGGATAAGGGGTGGTAAAACCATGGGAATGGGGCCATGTTTAAGACTCCAGGTTTATAGAGCCATCCCAGGGGAGCCGTAGGCACAAGATTCCAGCCTAGAGATGAGGATGTAGCTCTGTGGTCGAGTGCTTGCCTGGAGTACTTAAGCCTAGTCAATACTTCAGTCCTCAGAAGCACAAAATCAAGCAAACATACGAATTCTAACCCGTGAAAGCTACCGTGGGGAATGCACTCGATAGCGCCCTGTTGGCAGGTCTATTAACCGATTTCCACTCTTCCCACAGTATATCCGGAAAGAGGGACATAGCATCAAAGGAAATTATATCTTGAGACAGGGTCTCATTATGTACACCTGGCTGCTCTCAGATTCCTAGAGGCTGGTTAGTCTCTGTCTCCTTAGTGCTGTGGTTAAAGATGTGCACCACTACACCTCGTGGAAATTATTTTTTAAGATTTGTTTTTAATTATGTATACGTATATATGTTTGCGTGTATGTGCAGTACCCGTGGAGATCAGAAGAGGGTGTCAGATTTCCTGGGAGTTAGAGTTACAGGCAGTTGTGAACCTACTGTCACGGGTGCTTGAGACAGAGCTTAGGTTCTCTGAAAAAGCAGCAAGTACTCTTAACTGCTGAGCCATCTCTCCAGTCCTTGGAACAGAATTCTTGAAATTCAATAATGCTTGTCTTGTTGGCTTTTAAACTTATTTGGCATCTACTACTCTTTCCTTTGGGAATGCCTGCCTGTGACTGTCCTGCTGTTTGATTTTGGAAGAGCGAGACTTGTTTGGTTTCACAGGCTCACAGCTGGAGGGAGTCTTTACTTCAGGATGAACGATACCTTGAGACTCATCTTATTTAGACAAGACTTGGAACTTGAACCCAAAGATGTTGGGATGACTTAATGACTGGGATCTGTTGTATGGAGTACTGCTGTAAAACAGACATGCACGGGGCTAGCAGAGTGTGGTGGTTCAAAGGTTCGTGTCCCTGCAAAACTCATGATAAAACTTAATCTACGACATAGCACTCTTAAAAGGTGGGGCTTTTAAGAGGCGATTAAGGCGCGAGGGCTGTGCCTTTGTGAATGGGAATAGTACCCTTAGGAAAGAGGAAAGAGAGTGCTGACCCATTCCCCCTTCTACCATGAATGGACACAGAATTTGGCTCCTCTGGTGACTACGGTAACAAGGTGCTATCTTGGGAGCAGAGAATGAGCCCTTTGCAGACATTGAACCAGCCAATGCTTTGAGCTTAGATTTCCAAGGCTGTATAACTGTGGGAGAATTTATTTTGTTTATAAAATTTTCAGTATATAGAATACACACACACACACACACACACACACACACCAGAAAAATCAAATGAGGGTGTTCTCCTCCTTCTACCTTTGCTCTAGTTAGGCTTCTCCTCTCGTCTAACACCTGTCAGCCATTTTTTCTTTTATGCTTCTTCAATACCCACAAGTGGCAAAAGCAGGCCAGAGCCACTGACCTGCTCCATCAGGTACCATAGATCCCAACAAACTGTTCAACCTTGCAAGCAGTTCAGGGGCCTTTATTGCTTCCTTTTGCTTGGGCTGCGCTGTTAGCTGCACACCCCTGACCTGGGGCAGGTGCTCGTTGCAGTCTTTTCCTGCCTAGTGTCTGAGAGGGTAAAGGTGCTCACTGATGGCTTCTTCCCCTTAGTACCCATGTTCCTCTACTCTCTTTGGTAATTGGAGCAAGTGGCCAGCTTGGCAGTCCTGTAAGCACAGCTCTCCCAGTGGTTTGGGAAGCTCTTGGCTGTCATTCTCCTGAATCAGGAAGGATGCCCGGGTTCTTAGAGCCTTCTGATGACTTTGTTTCCTGGACTGTCTGGACTTCCCTTTTTCCTTACAAAACTGTGTTTTCTCTATGCCAGAAAAAGTACTTGAAATTTGGAAGTAGGCAGAAGAGAGAGCAGGGCATTTGTAATGTAGTATTTGGATTGACTTTCTAATTCTCTGGGCAAAGTCAGTGTGTGGGCTTTTTTTTTTTTTTTATATGAAACACCTTCTCTCTACTAGAACAGATGGCCTCTAAGATTATGGTATGTTTTTTACTGGACATCAACCAGTTTTGCGTCTGACCTTACAATCTTATTATAATATTCTCTATAAATATTTAGCCTTTCAAATGCTTTTAAATTGGTTGTAACATCTTTTTGTGTTGTTTGCTCACTAGCTATCGGGTCACGTAAAACTTTGACATCTGCTCATTTGATGTGTGTGGGAGATATATGACATTATCTTTTTGAAAATTACAACTTGATGCTGTTTTATCACATGAGGGACAAACAAAACAACTCTAAAGTCTTGCAGTAGGAACGTTTTTTTATTAATTATGCTGTAATCTTTGCTCTTACCACTGTTTGCCTCTCACAGGAGAAGGTGTTCGTCCTTCCATTTTCTAATGAGAAGGCTTTCCTGCAGTCCCTTGTCTCCGTAGCTGCCACATGGTACTCTGCTTCCCTGACGATGTGGTTTCAAAAGTTATCTCAAACCAAATATCTGAAGTCGTACATGAAGAACATCATGAATGTGTCAAGCTGATGTGGCATAGGTGTGAACAAGTTCCATGCCTGGGCTTTTTGACTGACAGCTTTACGGCAATGTTTTGACCCCTGTTAGCCTCTTTCAGGATCTACACTAGCCTTTTACATCAGCCAGCTTAATGATCTCTCAGAGTAAGTGAATACTTCCAGCTGCTACCCTTCTGCCTAGACTTTCTCTACCATCACCATAGAAACAAACCTCTCATTTTTGTGGGGGAAATCACATTATAACGAGGGAGACTGTATAGCACAGTTAATGAGCTGAACAGCAATCTTGGTAGAACCTGAAGGGGGAAGGAACTGAGTGGTGGTGAGTACAGTCAGGGGGAAGAGACAGTGAATGCAGAGACAATACAGACAGTCCAGTCTTTCTGGATGAGCCTGATTCTGGCTGGAGACTCCCAGCAGTGATGTGATGCTAATCCAGATAGTTGCCAATATCTTTTTTGGCTTTCCTCCAGAGAGAGGGATCAGAAAGGGAGTCTTTCAGTTTGGTGTCATAAACCCAATAACGAACTGACTCCCAGTGTCAACATCATGGGAAGGTTGGAGCCTCACTTGAAAATCAAGTTTTCAACTCACTTAAGGTTGATAAGTTACAGATACCAGACAATGAACTGATAAAGACGGACTGATAGGAGAGAAGTAAGCAAGTTTAATGACATGTTGATAGGCTGACCAGGGGACAGACAGTCTGCTTTCTTGGATGACTCAGGGTTCTTGTATGACCTTTTCCACTTCCTTCTGTGACAAGGACTGACTAGGGAGCAGCAAGGGGCCAGATGGAAGAATGGGGAGGAACCAGAAAGAATGTAAAAGCAGAGGAGTTATAACCTATAAACCATGTCCAGATATTGGGTCAACAATCAAACTGGGCTTTGCATGGAAAGAAAAACAGCCTCTCCTGCAGACACCATGACATTCTCGGTTGTGTCCTGACATGAAAAAATAAGATTGTTCTTGTTAAATCACCCTAGTCAAAAACCAATCTATGTAGGGTCTGGGGAAGATGGCTCAGGGATTAAGAGCTTGTGCTGCTATTGCAGATGATGGGAGTTTAGTTGCCACGATCCACACCAGATGGCTCACACTACCTGTTACTTCAGCTCTGGTGGGTCTGATGCCTCTTCTTCTGGACTCCCTGGGTACCTACACCCACGCACATGCCCCCACATACACATGTAACTAGTCACAAAATCTTAAAAAAGTAATCTATGTGATCCTATGCAACAGGCCCTGGAATCACTAATAAGCCCACTTTTAAAAAGCTAGTTGAGTGCGACTCTAAGGAAAGCCACACTCCCTCTTGAGTGTGCACTTTCGAAAAGGCCGTCTGCTGGTTGTTCTGGGGGCTCTCTTAGATTGAACCAGTTTGGACTAGCCCTCCCAAAGAGGAGGGCTATCTGAAGACCAAAAGTCTTCATCAAAGATATATAAGATAAGGGTGGGTCAGAAATGCAGGCAGGCCACGTAGACTGCACTGGACTGCTTCTGTATATTATCCCGGAAGACTGTGGAAAGGACAGGTGAGATTTAACAAGCTAACAAAGAGATTGTGTCGGTTGATAAACTGTTACTGTTGCTTAAGTAAGTGATGGGCAAAGTTAATGATAAACACTGCACAAAGGTATAGAGGAGGAAAATGATTTTCTTCCCAACCTTTGCGTGTTCCTTAGCTAAGACTTCCTGTTAAAGAAAGACAGATTTATATGAGAAAAAGCAAATAAGTTTAGTGACACATCTACTTAATGAGGAGAAAACCCAGACAAATTAGGGAAGCTCTACAGTAGATTGTTAAGATTAGCTTAGACTGTAGACTTTAAATACTTCCTATTGTGGGAAACAAGACAGTGGGTGTGGGGAAAGGCCCCTACAGGAAGGGTAAGGCCTGCTATCCACGTATCAGCAATTTGTGATCTCCTCGTTCATCTGCAGTGCAGGTACAGAGGGGAGACAGCTCTTGTAAAGGTTACAGGTGAAATGCCTTTTAAAAATTATGTACATTTCTATTTTTAAAAATAAGATATAATAACATCATCTCCCCACTTTCCTTTTCTCCCCTCCCTTCTATGTTCCCCAACTTGCTCCCTCTCAGATTCATGGCCTTTTTCCCCTTTAACTACATATATGTGTAAACGCATAGATATGCAAGTACAACCTGTTTAATCTGTTTAGCGTTCCTTGTATGTGTATGATCTCAGGAATGACCACTTGGAATTGGATAACCAGTTTGGGGGCTCATCCTTGGGGACGACTAATTCCCCCTCTCTCAGCAGTCATTAGTTCTCTGTAGTTCTCTGTTTAGGGGTGGGGCCCCACAAGAGTTCCCCTTCCACAGTAATAGCACATCTATGGGTACACGGTCCAAGGTGGAGTCGTGTGAGAATTCTGAGTGCTTGTGAGAAAACCCTCAAGGAAAGAAGACAAGAGTCTTGTGTCCTCAGTTTCTTCAAAAGCATGCAGTTGCTCTTGGAATGTGCTTTTGTGTCCCTCCAAGGTGCAGCAGACAGGAGTGAATTTACGTCAGATTATTCGTTGCAACTTGCAATTGTTCTTTGTATGCCTCTATATTAAAACATGTTTCTGCCATGTGTGGCTTGCCCCTGTGGTTGTACATGTCACTCACGTGACTCCTCTTAACCCTCAGAGTGTAAATTGTCTGATGCTCTGAATAAAGTTGGCTATTGCATGAGAATTCAGCCTGCCTCATTTATTGGCTCCGTTCTCCCAGGTCCCACTGTCTCTAGAACGTAAACACATGCCTACTCCTGTTGTCATTACCTCAACAACATGTCCTGTAGCCTAAACAGGACGTGAGCAATGAAAATGTCTTCAGTGCCAACTTTTCAGGGTTTCTCCAGTGTCCATATGTTCTCAATACAGTCAGCTCGAAAGAATCCGCAAGCCAAAGAAGCATGTTTTGGAGTGGTATATCCTGGTCTTGTGTATTTGAATTTGAGCCAACATATGCTAAGCTCGTCACAGGAAATCTAACGGGCCAGTATGTATGCAGGAAAGTACTAGTTCTGCACGGCCTCTCTGCTCAGCGTGTTGACAGAGATGACGCCTCGCAGTGCTGAAGGACACAGTGAGGGTGTTCAGACCTTTTGTGTAGAAGCTGAAACACACAGTGTTTTAGGAAATCAGTTTGCCATTACAAATGGAGAGCCTTCATCTATTCAGTCCAAGATTTCTACTCATCAGAGCCTTTCTATACTACAGAAATAATGTTTTGAAATGTTACATATAGATTTATAATATAAAAATTTCAGAAATGAGCTAAATGGCCCCGAGTAAGGAAATTTTGACATAAATTATATATCCCCTCCCTGCAGCCCCCTGCATGTGCATGCACTTTGTTTCAACCATGTTCTCCTCTTTACTATTTTTTGAGCAGGTGAGGCCGGTGGCAGTATTAGGATAATCTCGTTTGCTGTACTCTTCGGAACGTTTTCCCTTAGATATCTGCAGGTTGTTAACTTTACCTTGTCTTAGTCACTTTTCTATTGCTGTGAAGAGACACCATGATCAAGGCAACTTATCAAAGAGTGAATTTAACTGGAGACTTACTCATAGCCCGTGACCACCACGGCAGGGAGCGTGGCAGCCAGCAGGCACGGCTCTGGAGCCGTAGCGGAGAGCTTGCATGTGATCAGCAAGTTGGAGACAGAGAGCAAGACTGGATCTGTCAAGTGCTTTTGAAATCTCAAAGCCCGCCCCTAGTGACACACCTTCTCCAACAAGGCCATACTCCTTACTCCTCCCCGAACAGTTCTACCAACTGGGGACCAAGCGTTCAAACATACGAGCTTAGGAGGCCATTCTTCTTCGAACCACATGACCTCATCCAGGTCTTTATTCAAATGACACTTTTATAGCGCCCCGTTATAGCTGCACCTCTCGGGCATATACTCCTTTCTTTGCCTTCATTTTTCTTCCTTTCTACGAAGGACTCAATTTCAAGGCAATCTATCTAGAAAGTTCATCAATTGCCTTGAAAAAGGTTTTAAATTTTAAAGTTCAATTAAATGCTACATTTCATTGAACTGCAAATTATTGCTTGTTCCTAAAAATAAGGCAGAAAGAAGGACCTTCGAGTCAAATCAGACTTACAAGGGTTCACTCAGAGGCTGCCAAGATGGCTCATTAGGTTGAGGTCCTTGTTGCCAAGCCTGGTGATTTAAGTTCAATCCGCCTACTAGGCTTTTAGGGGGCTTGATTATCAGTGAAACTTTGAGGTACACAAGTAATTTTTTATGTTTCCCCAGCCTCAGATGCAGCCCTGGGTTCTGTTTCCCATAAATTAGCAAGTGGTCTACCAAAGAAGTCTGGTCTCTACACGGGGCTCTTCTTCCATATCCTTCCAAGTTTGCCAGGGAGGACAGTTTGTAAAAGAAGCCTTCTACCCAGTGGGCAGGACTGCTGGCAGCCATTTTGTGTCTCACAATTCTAATCCCCCCCAAGAGGAGAGCTTCCCACTGCCCCCCCCCCGCACACTTTGGGGTAACAGATGATACTCACTGGCTTTTCTTTCATTTGTTAGATGACTTTAGTTGAGATTGCTCTTGTTTTCCTCTCTCACTTGTATCTGTTGAGGGCTAGGTTGCATGGATTATTCAGGCATAGGTTGCATGGTTCTGAAGAAAGAAAGACCTGAAACTGAAAAGAATATGGACTTGGGGCTGGACACAAAAGTGTCACAATATTTGGTGGTTGTTCTTTCGTAACTTGTAAATAAAATAGTTGTGTCATATTAAGTGGATTGGTTTACCACTGTAAGTAGAAGGCAAAGCATGCTGTAGAGCTAAGGGGTAGAATACAGCAGACCTATCATTTATCTGCAATGTCTTGTTTATTTTATTTTATTTTATTTTATTTTATTTTATTTTATTTATTTTATTTTATTTTATTTTAATGTGTATAGGTGTCGTATTAGTCAGGTTTCTTTAAAGCAGTGGTTATCAACCTTCTTAATGCTGTGATCCTTTAATACAGCTCCTCATGTTGTAGTGATTCCCAGCCATAACTTATATTTATTGCTACTTCATAACTGCAATTTTGCTGCTGTTATGAATCATAATGTAAATATCTGATACGCAGGTTGTCATAGGAGGACCCCTGTGAAAAGGTTGTTTGACCACCAAAGGGGTCACACCCCACAGGTTGAGAGCCACTGCTCTAGAGTAACAGAACGTAGAGAAGGAATCCCATCCCCATCTATATGTATATAGATAATTTATTACAGTGACTTACAGTAGTTGTTCAGTCCCCAAGGATGGATGTCTCAGCTGGTCTTCAGTGTACACCAGAACCCTGAAGAAGTAGGCCCTCGTGCCAGTGAAGGAATGGACTTGCTAGTGTTGCAAAAACAAGAAGACAAAGCAAAAACTTCCGTCCATGTCCTTATATGGGCTTCCAGCAGAAGGCGTTGCTCAGATTACAGGCAGGTCTTTCCACCTCAAAAGATCTGGATTAAAATTGTGTCTTCCCACATCAACGATCCAGATTAGAAGTGGATCTTTCCATGTCAAATTAAGCAAAAATCCCTCACAGGTAGGCCCCATTTTGGGGATTCAGTTAATACCATCTGTAGTCAGGTTGACAACCAAGAACAGTCATCACAGGTGTTTTGCCTGTTGGCACGTCTGTGCACCCCGTGTCTGCAGTGCTGGTGGAGGTGGAGGATTTTGGATCCCTGGGACTGGAACTACAGATGGTTGTGTGTCACAATGTGGGGGATGCTGGGAGTCAAACCTGAGTCCTCTGGAAAAGCAGCCAATGCTCTTAACTGTTGATTACAGCCCCCCAAATCTCTTGTTTTGGAGAAATATCCTTTACCTACTCTGTCTGATCCTAGGTATTAATAAAAATGTCTGAGATAGGAAGTTTGAACTCTTCATTTACTAGCCACAGGAGTTGGTTCAGGAATAGTTCTATGACTTTGGATAAACTAGTTGAAATTCTCTGTGGGTTCCTGTACTGGAGCTAATTTTTTCTCATTCTTCTAATTCTATGATCTGGAAAGTATTTGAAATTAGATAACTAACGGTCGTGTTTCTAGTCACTCTGCTAAATATCTGACAAGGAGGAACTTGAGGAAGGGAAGATTTGTGTTGGTTCATGATTCAAGTACGTAGTTCATCACGGCAGGGGAGGTATTATGGGGTTTGTGACCCCTAGGAAAAGACCACAGACTCAATAAATTATAATGAAAAGATTTATTGATTAGCTGCCATCAGGATGAACAATCTCTTAGCCAAGTTTGAGATTGCTGTGAAGGAGGGATATGGGAAAGGGTTTTGAAAGGGGAAAGCCACAAGAAAACCTTCAATGTCTACACAAGCAAGCAAAACCAGGTTCGTTCTGCCAAATGAAATAGTTAAGGCAACTCAAAACAAATCTTTGAGAATCTGTGTAAGCAAATTACAGAAGCAAAAAAAAAAAAGCAGTCAGTCATCTATAACAAGTAGATAGTCATGGCTGTAAATTTTGTTTTGTTTTGTTTTGTTTTTGAGACAGAGTTTCTCTGTTGTAACTCTGGCTGTCCTGGAGCTCACTCTGTAGACCAGGCTGGCCTCGAACTCCCAGAGATCCACCTGCCTCTGCTTCCTGAGTGTCCTGGGATTAAAGACATGTGCCACCACTATCCAGATTGACTGCAGTCCATTTTTGGGTGGAAGTTACTGAGTCAGGGAATTTATCTTCCAGGAACTAGAGTCAAAACAAATGTCTAGTGAATACCAAGGTGGATGCCTAGCATAAAATGGGGTTTCTTTAACCGTCACTGGTTTAACCTCCACTGACTCTAGATCAAATGACTCAAATTATTGGCTCACATTATGCAGGGCTAATAGTTGATATTATATATATATATATATATATATATATATATATATATAATATTATATTAGTTTAGCCATTTAATCAGATTCCAGCCCCCATCTGAGTAATTCTTTCGTAACTCTCTGGTTTTAACATGTGTTTGTAATACTGCAGGAACCCAGAGGCCAACATGAGCTTTGGTATGCCAGTAGCACCATAGATATCATTTGTCCCTTTTAATAGTGACAGGGAAATGGTTGTCTTGGGTAGAGGGGAATTAGTTCCTTTTGTTTGTTTTTTGATCTAACATTCTAACCTTTTGTTAACGCTAAGGGGCAATGTAGTCTCTTCTGTACCTGCTTTTCAGTTGAAATAGGGTGTTGTTTTGGGAGCCCAGGAAGGCTGGAATGTCAAGTCACTAGCCAGGAGGTGACAGGGTGCCTCTGGTTTGTTGTCCATGTTTTGTTGTACCACAGGCGAAATTCAAGTAGCTTTGGAGGAGTCTGGAATGCTGGTCCAAAGCTGAGGCCAAGCTGGTAGGAAGTTTCATCAGAAGTATCTGGTTTACATTGGCTTTCAGCAAGTCCAGGGTTTCTAGTTTCAAAGGACCACCTGAAGCTGGTGCGTTTGGAGGAGGCTGCAGTCTTCAGTTGTTTGGAAATCCGCTGGGACTAGGAATAGAAGGCAAAGTGAAGGAGCTTAGGGGAAAATCTTAACTCCATTGATTAATGTCAAAACTCTAAACTCTTGAAGTCTTAATGTAGCAGTAGCACAGTAAGATGGAAAGAAATCTGAAACAATTTTAAATGTTTTGAATATACCTTAAATCATTTTTCAGAGCTTTATAATTTGTAGTTATATACCTTAAATCACCCTTTTAGACCCTCACCACTTATTTCAGCTTTTACATTCTCAGAACTTTATATACCTAAATTAATTACTTTTAGATCCAAATAACTTTTTTAGCTTTTGTATCCTTAGACCTTTGTAATTTGCATTTTAACTCACTTTCCTAGACCCTCATAACCCTTAGAAATGCCAAACCTCTTTTAGTGTAAAGCCTGTCAGCAAGGTGAGCTGTACGAGTCAGTCTGCCCTCGTCAGCAGGAGCCCTAGTAGCTCTAGAAAAAGCAAGACTTGATTTCTTCATATGAGATGGACTGACCAGGCTGCTGGGTGCTTGTTGTTAAACTCATAAAGCTACAGTCAGTCATCAGGGTTCTAAGAAGGATAACTTTGATCAGGAACTACAATCTAAACGGCCTTTGTATCAATTAAAATGACAGAGATTTACCTAGATGGTAACCCAAGGCTCCTCCACGCTGATCTTGGGATAGAGGTTGACATGCTTCGGCTGTCGCCCAGGACAACGTTAAACCTTTCACTGCCACACAGGGCAGGATTAGCCTTCAGCTACCAGACCCAGATCTGAGAGACTTCTTTTGTGGATGAGGAGCTTGAGACACCGGTCTACCTTGGGTGACAAAGAGGGACAGTCAGTTCTCGAGTGTCCTTCTTGTCCACAGTGTGAGCAGGGTTCTGGTGGCAGGGAAGGCGTCAGGCAGTTCTTTGCGAGTTGTTAGCATTACCACAATCCAGGTGGAGATTTATGTGCCCTGTTATCTTCTTTGGAGAAGATCTTAGGGCCACCACTAGGTGCTAGCAGTTTTATCTATCATGGGAAGCTTTGTAATTAAACATTTTAAATGCCATATTCAGCAAAATCTGAGGAGTTTCAGGGTCAACATTTAATTTATTAAGTATACCTGATTTCAAATAAGCTTCACTCGTTTTTGGTTACTTGCTTCACACTTACTTAACCCTGAAAACATACAAAGAAGGCTAAGTAAAGTTTGCCCTTGAAAGTCAATCCCATTTGTGTTTAGTATGATTACGAGCTTAGTTTTAAGCACATTAAAGAATCTGATCGTTTATTCAGTGACTGAGAATTAGCTTGCATGTCTCAGGTATCTTTAAGTTTACAGCAAGCCTTTACAGAATTCGGATTTTACAATTTTATCCCCGTTAAGTTTTAGCCTTAAAATCCTAATTTTTGAATTGAAGCTCTCGAATCAAAATAAAACTTTAGGTCATAAATGCGGTCCATATAGAGACTGGGAATTTTATAAAACCGTGAATATAGTCCATAGAGAGATTGGGAACTTTTTGGTTTTTCTTTTTTTAATCTTTTCATACTACACCATTTCAGACTACCACAGTTTCTTGCATGACTCAGTTTATCCAAATAGCTAAAGTTTAATAAATTCATCAAAGACAAAGAGGCTAGACATAGATTTTTAAGTCAGTTATTGTTAACCTGAGTAGAGCTTAGGAATTTATTAACTTTACTTGTAAAATATATTTTAGTTGTTAAACATGTTATTGTTTATTTTTTTTTAACCTAAAAATTTTAGGACAAAAATCTATCCTATCTTGGAGACCTGTGGTTGTCCCCTGAGTCTAAAAAGGAGACAGCAAGAGTTGTTTTCAAGTTACATATAAGCATGCAACAGCAAATTAAGATTACCTATGTACAGATTTTTTAACTAGTAATTTGGAATTTTATAGGTTCCCCCTTTTAGGGGGTTCTAAATTCAGTCAAGCTGATGATGAAGGTTGATGATCACACTAAGAATAAAAGAAACAACAAGGCCAGCATGTAGACTTAAACAAAACTACTTTTAAAGGAGGAAGACAGAGTAAAAGGAGATTCATACAGCTTCAGCCCATCTGTGAGAGCAGTTTCTACGTGCTTCTAGGTCTGATAGTGGCTGTGAAGAAGGCCACTCTGCCTCTGTGCTGTCTGTCTGTGCCATACAACAGACCTCTGTCCTGCTGAGTGGCCCTCAGTCAGACTCCAGGCACTCACACAGAAGGGTCCTGACTCAGAGCTCAACTAGGTGTTCAGTTGTCTCTGCACAGCAGCCTCTCTCCTGCCATCCGTTTGTCTATGATGGATCCTGTCAGCTCCCATCAACTCTGGTGTCCGAAGATGATATATCTTTCTAACTTCACTTTCCTGGACATCGTCTCTAAGTTTAATGTTGTTTACAACTTTTTTCTTCTATGTTTTTGAGAAACAGTCTTCTTTCTCGTTGTTCTTGCTTTCCTAATATCTTGCCTTAGTGTCCAAGCCAGTGTGAATCTCGAAAATGGTTAGCCCCCAGCGGTGTGATCTTGGCTCTCTTGCGGTTTTACCTACCTACGCGTCCCCTGGGCGACTCCTCTCTTCTCCAAGCCCCCTTCTATTGCTTCCCACACACTGATTTCCTCAAGATTTTTATTGCTTAGACTAGACTCTCTTGGTCAATAGCCCACTGTATCCTTCAGACATCTCTCAAACACCTCCAAATTAACATCTCTCAAACCCTCTCATCTCTCTTCTGCTGTTTATCCAACCAACTACACCCTCTCCCACCATTCCAGGCGCAGTGAATGACCATGTGTGAGTTTCGTTTTTTATTTTTGCAAGAAATCTGAGTACCGCTGCTGACTTTTTCTTTACCCTCATGTCAAATCCTTTCAGTGATGCTTCACAGATATCTCTTACATTCTGTAATTACACATTTATTTCTACTGTGTCGCCTCAGTTTGGCCCAGGGCTCCGAGTTACACATTGTGTGAGTACTAGCTCCCAGATCTCACAATAAACGGCCTCAGTGTGTTTTGGCCTTGATTTATGCCCAGAATGTCTTGCTTAGGTTTCTGCTGCAGGTTTCTCATGCTTTCTCCATATCCAGTCTCGTTTGTAATCAGTCCTTTCTGTAAACACGACATTGTTTGCTCAGGACATTCTTTGCTTCCATCGTTGCTCAGGAGCAGGGTGGTGGTTTGGGAGCTAGTCTGGGGGCAGGACCTGGTCCAGCTACGGACTGCTGCATCCCACCCTGCCCTCATCACCTGGTCTTTGTGCCTGCACTTGTGGTGCCACCGCATCATGTGCTCTCCCCCACCTATCAGGCAGAGCAATAGGAGTGGCCAAAGCCATGGGAGTGGCAGGACTTGCCTTTCAGGCAATGAAGAGGCCTGGAGGGTTTGGTGGCAGTTTGAGGACCTATCCTTTGTCCTGGGTACGCACCCATGCCTGTCCTCACCTCCAGCCCTGTGTCTCCTGGTGGTGCTTGCCGCCATTCCCAGGTTTGCCTCTCTTTGTAGTGTGTGTGCTCCATTCTTGGAGTTGCAGATAAAAATGTGACATGCTTCTGTTGTTCGTTTGTAAATATTTGCAATTTACATTTTAGTTTCCTCTTTAACTGAAGAACAATAAGGACATTATAACAAAAGTTACGTTATTTAATTACAGGCTGTTTTGCTGTGCAGTACGAGAGCCACTGGATACCCGTGGCTAATGAGTACTTTAAACATGTCTGGTCCATACTGAGATATGGTTTAGATAGAAAATATGCACCAGTTCAAGGGACTTGATTGAATTATTTTTATATCACCTACATACTTGATGGTAAACTCTTTTATACACCGAGTTGAATAGAGCATATTATTA